>JAKSZU010000026.1:12205126-14852710 GCA_026018925.1 Tupaia tana | reverse complement strand
ACCACACACTACCTTCCCCCTTTTAATCATTCAGGCTGTACAGACAGATACACGTTTGTGGAGCAGGGGTCCACTCTTAGCACCTACATTTGAACCAGAAGACCTGCTGGCAAATGATAAAGACAGAAGGTGTTGATTAAAAGAAAAGAAAAAGCTGGTGGGTGGGTGCTGGACTGGAGAAGATAATGCTGGAGTGGAATTGGACAGGAGTTCTGTGGCCTGAAGCCAGCTCCATGATGCAATAGTGATGCACTGCCCAAGGGAAGCCAGATTCCACACAGTGGCCGTGGTTCAAATCCCCAGCCCAGTCAGCCTGAAATACACCAGGTACACATGCAAGTGCCCAGGGTCTGACAGGCTGGAGGACTGGAGGAAGGGGATCACAGCGTGGCCAGACCCTGGGGACAGTGCTTCTCTCTCTCTCCTTCGTTCTCTCTCTCTCTCTCTCTTTCTCTCTCTCATGTGAGCATGTACTCATGCTATCATGAATAAAGAAAAAAGAAGAAAAGTTCTGAGACCTCATGCCTGTATCCCTGGACATCTAAGGGGACTGAGAACCAGACCCAGGGAGCAATCAAACTCTCTGTGGACGGTCTGCCCCGACCCCGTGTTGCCTTATCATGCGTGCATGGCTGATCCACAGGGAAAGTGGAGTTAAGATCTCAGACTCAAAGCAAGACCGGCTGCGTCTAGGGCAAAACACACATGCACCAACAACGGCACTTATCTGGGCAACTGCTGAGCAACTTCTCGCTCTGACCACAGAAGCCTGTTCCACTCAGGGCTGCACTGCCCAATAGAGTAGCCTCCTCACACAAGCGCCTATTTACGGGTCAATTTAAATTAATCAAAGTTATATAAATAAACAACACAGTGAATAAAAAAGGGTCATATGAATGGACTTCAAAAAGGTTGCGAAAAAAATAGAATTAAAGTAGGAGTTTTTTCATGGCCAAAAAAAAAAAAAAAAAAATGTAAAAGCAATCCATACCTTTTTCATAATATACATTATTTCTTGAACTTTTTAACAATCCCTCATAGACGCATAGTGAATAAAGATGCATCTTATCAGAACCATTAACAACAATCCAGACAGCATCCCCACTGAGCAATCTGGTCACTATGCAACCCTAAAGAATCCAACACTCAAAAAAACTTCACTAGAACTTAACTCTAGAGGTAGCATGGTAGTTAAGGCACTGGACTCACACATGGCTGACCACGGCTCAAGTCCCAGACCTGGCAATTTGAAAATCACACCAGATGCATGTGTGTGCAAGCCCCAAAATCCTGAGAAGAGAATGGAGAAGAAGGGATTGAGGTGTGACCATCCACTCGGAAAGGTGATCTCTCTCTCTCTCTCTCTCTCTCTCTCTCTCTCTCTCTCTCTGGCGAGTACACACACCCAATGGCAAAAAAACTTAAAAAATTTAATCTGAGAATTGTGAGATAAACTAGTATCCCTAAGGAGTTGATATCTTGAGATTCTGGGACGCTCTAGGATAAACTATAGACATATTTCAGATGATTTAAAACCATAATAATATTTGGATTAAAGAGCCTGTGTATTTGGGGTATTTTATCTTATATTATTTTAATGTTACATAATTTAATCAATTAGAGTAAGATTTCGCCCTTCTAACTCTACCTTGAAGTATGTGACTGAATAATTTAGACATGTATTTTAAGTTGAAATTGAATTAAATTCAGATACAACATTAGAAAATGACTTGAGGTTCAGTATATATGTTTAATTTTTTAGGTTTCTATTGGCTATAAGTAATTTAGAAGGTTTGTCTATCAACAATTAGAGAACTTTAAAAAATCCTATACATCAGGGCTGGCAGGTGGTGTGGTGGTTAAGATGTGGACTCCCACATGGCCAACTGCAATTTGAGTCCCGGACCTGGCAGCTTGCTTTCGCACTTTCCCTTTCTCTCTTTGATAAAATTAAAAAATAAATAATAATAACAAATAAAATAAATCTTAAAAAGAAACCAATGAATATTTTTGTAATTCCACATATCAAATTTATAAATGCAGTTTCAGTTGTTTGAAGATGCCTTATTAACTAAGGTTATAATCGGAAGCACACATTTTGCAATATCCCCTTACATGTGATTGCTAAAATTTGTTTAGATGAATAAAGCAATAATAATAAAATGTGCAAGCTGAGCTTAAAAGCATAAGAAAAACTGAGGGTAATGATTTTTGCCTTAAGAAATTAAATATTGGGGGGTCAGCAGGTGGTGTGGTGATTGAGGGCACTGGACTCCTACATGGCTGACCACAGTTTGAGTACTGGACCAGGCGGCTTGCTTTCACATTCTTTCTCTCTCTCTCTCTCTTTCTGTCCCTCTCTGGTCAAGTTAAAACAAATAAATAAATCAATTAAAAAAATAATTCTTTAAAAGGAAAGAAAAATAAATTAAATATTGGGACCAGCAGATGGCATAATGGTTACATCACTGGACTCCTACATAGTCGACCGTGTTTCAAGTCCTGGACCTGGCGGCTTAAACTCACGGTGGGTGCATGTACGTGTGTGCATGCTCGAAATTCCAAGAGAAGAATGGAGGAAAAGGCATTGCAATGTGACCATCCCCCCGGGGGGGGGGTATGATTTCTCACTTTCTGTCTCTGTCTCTCTGGCAAGCACATGCACCCTATACCAAAAATCTCTCTCTAAAAAAAAGAAAAGAAAAAAGAAAAAAATTAAATATTAATTTCTTAAACCAAAAAATTATTACATAGAAGTAATTCTCCAGTTGCAGCAACCATTTTTTTTTTTTCACTTTATTTCTTCAATGGAAGACAGAAAAACCCTCAACAGGGTTTCTCAAGCCACAATCCACCCCCAGTCTCAGCCAGCCTTGGTCATGGACACAAGTTATGCACCTGCCATACTAGAAATGTCCTAGGATGTGAAACCGGGACCTGTCCCACTTGGGTCCAGTTGCATTACTGCTGTGCCCCCTTTTTCCAACCACTTTTCTTTTTCTGAGAGAGATATTTTTGCTTTATGGCATGTGCACTTGCTGGAGAGATAGAAAGACAGAAAGAGAGAAATCACTCCCCAGCGGGGAACGGCCATGCCTCAATCCCCGATCCTCCACTCTACTCACACACATACATGCCCTGAGTGAGTTTCAAGCTGCCAGGTCTGGGACTCTAACCATGGTCAGCTACATGGGAGTCCAGCGCCTCAACCACTATGCCACCTGCTGGCATTTCCAACCACCTTTCAATTGCTCAATAGTCATTTGTGGCCAGTGACTAGCATATCGGGTAGCATAGATTTAGAATATATTCAGTATCACACAGGATGTTTCCTCTAAATTCTGGTTCAAATTTTTATCAGATCATTTAAAAAAAGACAAAAAGGCACTCCAAAACCATTTTCCCCAAATAGACTATATAAGTATTTCTAAGATGTTCAGGATTGTCTTAATGGAAAATACTGGCTCCTGAAAGAAAGGAGCCATAGACACAGGGCAGACAGGGGTGGGAAGGATAGAAAACAATGCAGGGAGGGGTTGGAAGGAGGCGTGGTGGTTAAGGATGCTGGACTCCCAAATGGCCAACCAAGGTTTGAGTCCCAGACCCAGCGACTTGCTTTATCACTTCCCTGCTTGCTCGCTCTTGCGTGCGCACTCTCCCTCTCTCTATGTCCCTCTATGGTCAAATTAAAATAATAAATAAATTGGGACCAGCAGTTAGTGTAGTGGCTATGTCGCTGGACTCCCATGTAGTCGACTGCGGTTCGAGTCCCGGACCTGGTGGCTTAAACTTATGCTGGGCGCGTGTGCGTGCATGCCCAGGATCCTGAGAGGAGAATGGAGGAGAAGGAATTGCAGTGTGGCCATCCTCCCTGGGGGGTGATTTCTCACTTTCTGTCTCTCTGTCTCTCTCTTTCTGGTGAGCGCACACACCCTATAGCAAAAACCTTTCAAAAAATAATTAATTAATTAATTAAATCAAATAATTATTTAAAAAAAAGAAAAAATAATGCAGGGAATGTTGATCCTGAAAGTTACCCCAGAGCAAGAAGAAAACTTGCAGGAAGAAGTGCAAAGGCTACAAACATCTGCCAGCCCCTCTCCATTTTTATGACAAATTTTCACCAAATTCTGATATCCATTCCTGCCACCTTCACCCTTGTTTGATACTGAGTGTCCTTGGTTGGGAAATCAAAGAATGGTTCTATTGATTCTTACATTTATTTTTTCCATTTGGTACACTGCACACACAAGTTAAATGTTTCTGACCCCAAACTCCAGATGGACATTTCTGAGTTAACCAGAAAATGGTCCAGCTAAGATAAATCATACCACGTCACCAAGCCCTTTGAAAGCCCGAGTGAAGAAAGACTAAAATCAAAGCTAGAAGCTCTGCATTTAACTCTCTACTCTGTCCTTAGGAGCTGTGGCATCTCAGATGAGCCGCATAACCTCTCAGGGACTTGCTTTTCTATCCATTAAACAAAAAGTTTAAGAAATGGAGTCTAGCCACAGTGGCACAGTGGGAATACAAGGCTCTGGGAGGGTCCTGGGTTTGCACGCTGCACACGCCAGGCACACACGCATATGCCCATGCTTTTGCCCTGGCTGAGCTGGGGGTGGGTCAAGGTGTGAAGAACCTATTGTGGCAGCCTCTCTCTTTCACTGAAGAAAGAAAGAAATAACCTTTAAAAAAAAAAAAAAAAAAAAAAAAAGGAAGGAAGGAAGCAAGGAAGGCACTAGCCTCACAGCCTAGTCCTGGACCCAGTGGCTTGAAAAGTGCATTTAAAAAATGGAATTAAAGTACGATTCTATTTTGGTGCAAAAGAAAATTTTTTAACCCTTAATAAAGATTTTCCATGAGGTTTCTAAAGACTCCTCATAGTTGTCAGATAAGATGCGAGTCAACGGATTGAGTCCCTTGGATATCACTCCTCCACTCCATGGCCCACACCAGTGGCTCTTAAAGTAGAATCCCCAGCCAGGAGCAGCAGCAACCACTGGGCCTTGATAGACATGCATTGAATGAAACTCCATGAGGGGCAAAGCAATCTATGTCTCACCAGTGATATCACAAGGTGACTCTGATGCATGTTCAAGTTCGAGAGTTTCTGCCCTAGGTCCTTTTATGCATCTGAACAACCTCCCTACCCTTTGACCTCCTGCTCAACCTCCAAGCCAAGTTCTAACTCAAATGCTCTCTCTCCCTAGAAGAGAGGCTAAGGCTCTCTCAGGACCTCTTCCTCCTCCACCAAGAAGTATAATCTACCACCTCCATCTCCACAACACAATGCTTAATGCTTGACTTGACAGCTAACAAGTATTCCCTTGTACTGGAGTTGACAATATTTATATCTTCATTCTCCTACTAGATTTTAACTACCTTATGAGTAGAAGCCCCGTCTTTGTCATCTTTGCATCTTCTCTACTGAACACAGAGGAAAGTAATTAAAACTCCTGAATGGACATATGTACGAATGAACGATGTGCAAGAATGAACAAGTGAGAGGCCTTCTCTGTGGCCAAAGTTCACAGCTGCATAATCAGTCTTGAGTTCAGATGCCCAGCCTGAACTCTGTGTTCCTTGTAGTTTTGTTTGTTTGGGTTTGTTTTGGGGTGTGGAGGGGGTCTGGTGAGTAGGAGACACAAACACAACAGATTGACAGCTCCAACCATCTGCTACTAACTCAGAGATGAGGTTGATGACAGCAGAGAGAAGTAAAAAGCTCTTCTTTCCAAAGACAAATGGAGATTCTTTTAATCATGTAGCCCTTGTTAGTATGCAAACCATTCAACTACCTTTCCTCTACAGCCCCAGCTGGGTCATGCCTCCTGACAATCTCTACAACTAATACATGGCCATGACTGTCCATTTTTGTCACGTTCTTTGTGTATCATCTTGAATCCTTATTACAAACCTGGAAGACTGGCCTCATTATCCTCAGTTTACAAATGAGGAATCAAGAGGTCAGTTGACTTGACCCTCATAGCTCCAGCTGGACAGTGGCTAAGGTGACCCCAGAGCTGCCTGGCTCTAAATCTACAGTCTTTGCAGACATGGTGGCCATTTGACTTGGTAAGGGACACAGTCAGAGGTCAGGGTTGAGTATCCAAGTCCAGCAGGATTAGTTAGTAACTCAGGGCACCCCGGCCAAATTAGTATCTCTCAAGGTTGTGAGAACAGAGACTAAGAGAATGAATAGCTTAGAGCCTCATCCCCAGGACCACATCCTATTCAAAAACCCTCTAAGGAGGGACCAGCAGTTAGCGTAATGGCTATGTCGCTGGACTCCCACGTAGTCGACCGCGGTTCGAGTCCCGGACCCGGCGGCTTAAACTCACGCCGGGCGCGTGTGCATGCGTGCCCAAGATCCCGAGAGGAGAATGGAGGAGAAGGGATTGTGGTGTGGCCATCCCCCCGGGGGGTGATTTCCTGCTTTCTATCTCTCTGTCTCTCTCTGTCTGTCTGGCGAGCGCACGCGCCCTATAGCAAAAACCTCTCCAAAAAAAAAAAAAAAAAAAAAAACCCTCTAAGGGGAAATTGGGGTGATCTATGCAAATTAGTTACACAGCTAAAACTAGCATGGCAGGACCTGGAACCCAAGTCTTTCCAATAAAGGTCATAGAAGTTGGTACCGCCTAATCTACTGGGTGTTTACTACATACTGGGCGTCACGCTAAGCACTTCACACACATGCCTCATTTTATCACACACAACTCTATGAAATGGGCTTGATCATTATTTGTCATATTTCACAGATAAGGAAACTGACACACAGAGAGACTGGGCAGCTTCCACAAGACCACACAGCCAAGAAAGCAGAAGCCAGAAAATGAATCAAGAAGTCTAACTCAGAGTCGGGGCTACCTAATCACATGCTACCCTACCAGAGTTATCTTTGGAAGTAAAATGTGTACTTGGGCATTTGTAATATGTATATATTACTTTATGAATGCATGTAATTATATAGCTATATGTATAAATATGTATACTGTGCATGGATCTTAAATATGTGTGTACATGTGACTATATATACATATGAAATTATATGTATGTAAAAATGTGTGTATCCTATACAATACATACAAAATATTAAAATATATCATTTTGTGTACATTTAAATACACATATAATGATATATGTATATTTACATGTATTCATATATAGTATACATGTTATATACAAAATATAAATAATTATATGTAATATACATTTAACATCTATATATAACGTAATATAAATATTCAACTTTAGATATTTATATGTGATGGTTATGTAAATCCTCAATTTGTTTTCTCTGTGTATATTTTATCTTAAAGGTATATATGACCTGACTTATTTAAAAAATAGTTGTCTTCTGAGAAAGAGAGAGAATATCTTGTCTTCTTTTTTATACCGGGTCTAAGAATCAGACAAACATCCATTTAGATGTTTGATCTTTGGATTTTCCCCAAGGCACTTCTGAACATTCCATCAGAGGCCAGATTCAGCCCTAGATGAGGCTTCTGGGACATTCAAAGAAGGTCAGTGCTACAAAAATAAGTTTCCCCCATATCAAGAAGTATGTTCTCCTAACGGACAGACACTGTACGATTCCACTTGTATGGGGTATCTAGGATTGTCAAGTTCACAGAGATACAAAATAGATTAGAGGTTGGGGAGTGGGAGCAGTGGGGAGTGCTGTGAACTGAATGGTGGTGTCTCCCCCAAATTCATATGAGGAAGCCCTAACCTTCAATGTGATGGTATATTGAGATGGAGACTTTGGGAGGTGATTAGATTTAGATAAAGTGCTGAAGGTGAGGAATCCATTTCCTTATAAGAAGAGGGATGGGATCCGTGTCCTTATTAGAAGAGAACGACGAGACCAGAGCTCATACTCTCTGCAAATGAGGACACAGTGAGAAGGTGGCCTTCTCCAAGCCAGGAAGAGGGTCCACACCAGAACCTGACCATGGTGGTAGCCTGATCCCAGACTTCCAGTCTCCAAAACTGTAAGAAATACATTTCTGTTATTTAAGCCACCATCTACAGTATGTTGTTATGGTGACCCACTCTGATGGAGACAGGGAGTTCATGTTTAATGGGTATAGAGTTTCAGTTTGGGGTGATAAGAAAGTACTGGAAGGGGACCAACAGGTGACATGGTTGTTAAGGTGCTGGACACTCCCACATGGCCGACCATGGTTTGAGTCCTGGACCTGGTGGCTTGCTTTTTCACTTTTCCTCTCTCTCTCTCTCTCTCTGTCTCTGTCTCTCTCTACTCAAATTAAAATGAATTAATAAAATTAAATAAATAATTCTTTAGGAAAAAAAAAGCAAGTACTGGAGCTAGATGTGTTGACGGTTGCGCAACAGGGCATCTAGACTTAATGCCACAGAACTGCACACATAAAGATGCTTGGAATGATGGGGCTAAATGGTGGTGCAGTGGTACTGCAGCTGGACCCACACAGCAAAGTCCTGGGTTCATGTCTGAGGACTTCCTGTGCAGAATGGGCATGTGCACAACTGCCCATGACTTGGGCTAGCAGAGAGTAGGGGCAAATTGCACTATGAAGACCCTACTGAGGGTCTCTCTCTGTTTCTTTCAAGAAACACGTAAACTGGGACCAGCAGTTAGCGTAATGGCTGTTGCTGAACTCCCATATAGTCGACCGTGGTTCAAGTCCCGGACCTGGTGGCTTAAACTCACACCGGGTGTGTGTGCATGCATACCCAAGATCCCTAGAGGAGAAGGGATTGCAGTGTGGCCATACCCCCTGGGGGGTGATTTCTCACTTTCTGTCTCTCTGTCTCTGTCTTTCTGGTGAGTGCACGTACTCTATAGCCAAAAAAAAACCTCTCCAAAAAATAAAATAAATACATACATACATACATACATAAAAAGAAAAGAAACACATAAACTAAAAAATGGTTAAAAGGAGGGCCAGCCCCTTAGTCTATGCGATCAAATCCTGCATAGCCAACTGCAAATCCCTACTTGAAAACTATGCTGGGTAAGTGTGGTTGCCTAAAACCCCAACAGGATGGAGAAATGGAGAAGGGATCATGCTCCACTGGGAGGTTCTCTCTCTCTCTTTTTCTCTCTCTCATGTGTACTCTGGCAATAAAAAAAAAAATGGTCAAAATGGTAAATGCTATGTTTTGTATACTTTACCACAATATTAAAAAAGATATGTTTCTGGGGCCAGCAGGTGGCATCATGATAAAGGCACTAGACTCCCATGTGGCCAACCATCATTCAAATCTCAGACCTGGTGGGTTGCTTTCTCACTTTGTCTGTCTCTCCCCAGTGAGCATGTGTGCCTTATACACAAGAAAAATAATAATAATAATTAATAAAATTAAATAAATAATTCTTATTAAAATTTTTGTTTAAAGATATGTTTCTGCAGAAAAATGTCCATTTTACAGGTGTAGAGACTGATGCTCCATCAGGCACTTGAAAAACTTGCCAAGAGAGGTAGAATTAGAACCTGGGTCATCCAACTCCAAGGATGACATCCCTTTCCCAGTCCCAGATCCATTTCCAACTCTGGTCATGTATAGAAGGAAAATCCAAACACGAGAGACAGTTCACCAGCAACAGAAAACAGCTCTCGCCAATTATTATTAATTGGGTGGGGCAGTGGGTGTGGGGACACCAGTCAAGGTGAAGTGCAGGGACCACGTCACCCAGCATGGGGCAGCCAACTCTGCAGTCACCGCGGCAGAAAATTTTCCACCAAAATCCCCACTTGTCGCTACTTAGCTCTTAGGGGAAAATTAATGTGAGTCCCCAGGGCTGAGATTTTCCATGTTTAGCTACAACCCAAAGGAAAATTTTGTTAGAAAGTTTAAAGGGTGTGACTATTTTTATAAAATGAGACATGAAGCCACAGTGTTAGCACACTCAAAAAAGTGAAGAAGAGTTACATCTTGCCTCCTTTTCTCCCATTACATTTTCTTAAAGAATTACTTATTATTATTATTATTATTATTATCGTGATCATTTTTTACTTGCTCTTGTCATCAGAGAGAGAGAGAGAAAGTGAGAAAGCAAGCTGCCAGGTTCTGTATTTGAACAGTGGATACCCATGTGAGAGTCTGGCACCCCAACCACCATGCCACCTACTAACCCCTCCCCATTACATTTTAAATGGCTACACTGCAGAAGAAAATAAAATGAACATTTAATCCAGAGCCTATAATGGCATATTCCTTTATGCCAGCAATTTGCTATGTTCTAGACAAGTGGTTCTTGGGTGATTTTTTGTCCCCCCAGGAGATATTTGGAATTATTATTATATTATATATGGAAACATTCTTGCTATCACAAGCAGACTTCAAAATTTCATAAAAGAAAAAAAACAGAATTAAAGTGTGAGTTTATTTTGGTGCAAGAAAAATTTTAAAAACCATGCAGAGTTTTTTTCATAGTACACATTTCCCACGAATGTCTGAAGCTCCTTTATTATGTAGAGGTTGAGAAACCCTCTCCTAAGCCAATCGCAAACATGAACATCCATCAGAATCCTCTGGAAGGCCAGATTGCTAGGTACCCACCCCTCAACACACACACACGAGTTGCTAATTCATCAGGTCTGAGGAAGGACCCAGCTTTTCATTTTTCACAAGTTCCCTGGTGATGCTGACATTGCTGGTCCAAGGATCACACTTTTTTTTGTGTGTGTGAGAAGTTTTTGCTATAGGGTGCATGCGCTCACCAGAAAGACAGGGAGAGACAGAGAGACAGAAATCAAGAAATCACCCCCCAGGCGAGATGGCCACACCACAATCCCTTCTGCTCCATTCTCCTCTTGGGATCTTGGGCACACATGCACACGCGCCCGGCGTGAGTTTAAGCCACTGGGTCCGGGACTTGAACTGCGGTCGACTACATGGGAGTCCAGTGACATAGCCATTACGCTAACTGCTGGTCCTGAAGGAACACACTTTGAGAAGCGTTGTCTTGGGTTAGCCTCACCACAGTTTCAAGGCATACGTGCTGTTCTTTCTATGTTATGTTATGCGAGACCCAAGACTCCTAAGGAAGAGAAATGTCAAAGATCACACAGGTCACACAAAGTCCCACCAGCTAGTAAGCAAAAAGAGTGTAACTGGTCTAATCTTCAAACCAAGATCAGTTCAATCTCCTCCCGCAATGGGTGCCCATAGCCATCAGAGCTCAGCTGCAGATGCAAGGAACCTGCTTGCTAGGAATTTTCTCTGACAATAACCGTCCTCTACCAGCAGAGCTTGTGAGTTCCACAGTAAGGGAACAACTGCAGAATTCTACAATAGTGTTCTCCTGGAAACACAGCTTAGAAATCTTGTATTTCTAAATAAGCTTGCTATTTAAAGGTCCTCTCCGTGTTCAAGCCTTTTGCAGGTTCTAACACCTTTTCATTAGAGAAGCATTTTAGCCAGGCTCCCAGGCCCAATTTACTTACCATAGGCACCCTCCCCCTCCTATTCTCAATTCAGACTCTTTTCATTGCATTTGAAGTTGTTTATGTCCCCATCGACTACAATTCTGGTCTTCCCACTTGGATGCACCGTGGGACATCTCTCTGCCAAGCTTGCATCACACTTGAATGGTGTAATGGAAATAACGTTGGACTGGGAGTCAGAGACCTGGGTTCCAGCGGATGGGAAAAAGAGGTCTCAAAGTGGAATATTGCAACATCTCGTCTTCTACCGCCAAGGGTTGCTGAATTCCCTTGTGGGCAGTTAATTACCACTGGGTCACCTGTTACGTGGTTAGGCACTGTCATCCCTCACTATAGAAAAATTCAATCAAGCAGAGGTCACATGAGAAGTCAATGGCAGAATTAAGGCAGAAGGGAGAGAAGACGTAACTGACGTTCCTAAATTCTTTGTCCTCCATATCAAATCACTAGAGCACACTCCTTCTAATAAAAATGTTTTACTATACCTGAAATGATGGCAGTGGGGGACAAAACAACTGGAATATCTTTGTTTTTATTATTTTCCCTTACTCCTCCCACACAAAAGACTTTTACAACGCAATATCTTCATTTCTTCCTTTTGGAATCCTCATTTTTGTCGCCAGTCTTTCAACAGTTCATCTTCAACAGGCCAATTTCAGATTTTTCTTTCTTCATTTTTTTTTTTTTAGAGAGAGATATTTTTGCTATAGAGCACATGCACTCATCAGAGAGATGAAGAGAGACAGAGAGACAGAAGCAAGAAATTACCCCCAGGGGAGAGAGCCACACCACAATCTCCTCTCCTCCATTCTCTTCTCAGGATTTTGAGCAAGCATGCACACGTGGTCAGCATGAATTTTAAGTCGCTGGATCCAGGACTCGAATTGCAATCAACTATGTGGGAGTCCAGTGACGTAACCATTACGCTATCTGCTGTTCACATAATTTCAGATTTTTCTAAGCATATTTTTCCCATACTGGCTTTCAGGAAAAGTTACACCTTCTGCTACACTGGAAATCAGTAAACTACTGTCCAAAGGCCAAATCTGGCCCTCATCCTGTTCTTTTTTTTTTTTTTTTTTTTTTTGGAGAGGTTTTTCGCTATAGGGTGCGTGCGCTCGCCAGACAGACAGAGAGAGACATAGAGACAGAAAGCGAGAAATCACCCCCCAGGGGGGATGGTCACGCCGCAATCCCTTCTCCTCCATTCTCCTCTCGGGATCTTGGGCACGCACGCACACGCGCCCGGCGTGAGTTGTAAGCCACCGGGTCCGAGACGCGAACCGCGGTAGACTACGTGGGAGTCCAGCGACATAGCCATTACGCTAACTGCTGGTTCCCTCATCCTGTTCTTATACATAAATCTTTATTGGAACACAATCAGAACCATCAATTAATATATTTCCTGTTGATGATTCTGTGCTACAACTTGAGGGTTGAGTAGTTGCCACAGAGATTTTTCTGAAGTAGAAAACGTAAAATATTTACTATGTGGCTCTTTATAAAAAAAAAAAAATAAAAAAAATAAAAAGCTTGCCGACCTCTGTTCTATGAGAAAAAAAAAATCAATTTCATGAGAAGTTGCTTATAAAGTGAATTTTTATAAATAGTACTACAGTTCCACTCTGAATATAAAATGGTGATGGTCTTGTGCCCTGCACTGTGTAATCAACACGAGACAAGGCACATAGCAGGACTCAATGTTTATTTGTTGAGCCAAGTGAATAAATTGCTATTGAAATATAAGGGGATCTGGCATGAGATCCTCTGTAAACTGAAGAGCCTTTTCAAAAAAGGGGGGTTAATGGGACCAGCAGTTAGCGTAATGGCTATGTCGCTGGACTCCCACGTAGTTGACCGTGGTTCGCGTCCTGGACCTGGTGGCTTAAAACTCACACTGGGCACATGTGCGTACATGCCCAAGATCCTGAGAGGAGAATGGAGGAGAAGGGATTGCGGCATAGTCATCCCCCTGGGGGGTGATTTCTCGCTTTCTGTCTCTCTGTCTGTCTCTGTCTGTCTGGCAAGCACACTCGCCCTATAGCAAAAACCTCTAAAAAAAAAAAGGGGGGGGAGGTCTAAGTGTCCAAAGAATTAGTGACCAAGCTCAGTTTTTTTTCATCTATAAATAAAGACCACCACATTTCACCCTTTATGCTTTGCAGGGCTAGCTGAGGCTCATGATCCTGAAAGCGTCCAAGACCCTAGAAGGTGCAAAGTGTGTTGTCTCTCAGCACAATGATGTGGGTCCAAATGTAGACTCACCACCCACTAGCTGCATGATTCGGATGGAGTCACATCTTCTCTTTGAATCTTTTATCCTCCTCTGCAAATTGAGAATTCTATCACCTACTTCAAATGGATTGTTGTGAGAAGTGGATGTGGTAATCCCAAACCTCAGAAAGCACCTACAAGTGCCTGGAGTAGAGGAGGCACTTACTTCTCACAATATCTGGGCTAGTACAGGGAAAACAAGGCCAGGAGAAGAGTAAGAATAGTGAGGCATTCACATTGAGGAGGCTCAAAAAACTCAGTTATAAGATAAATGATATTTTACAATGTATTTTATTCATGATAAAGAGCATGTGCATGCATGAAAGAGAGAGGAGAGAGAGGGAAACACCCTTGATAAGGTCTCATCGCACTATGACCCTCTTCCCCTAGCCCTCCAACTTATCAAGATCTTGTGTATCTGCACATGC
Organism: Tupaia tana; assembly: GCA_026018925.1. Classification (NCBI taxonomy): domain Eukaryota; kingdom Metazoa; phylum Chordata; class Mammalia; order Scandentia; family Tupaiidae; genus Tupaia; species Tupaia tana. Next base: position 14,838,573 of record JAKSZU010000026.1, on the reverse strand, counting down.
AACCAGTGTTTTTCGGGCTGATGTGAGGACTTGAACCCACCGTTGTCCATGTGGCTTCATGGATCACAGTTAAGTTTGCTACTAAGTGCACAATTTTAACCAAAATAAATAATATCTTAAAGCAGTATTTAAAAAGTCAAAATTAGGACCAGCCAGTGGCACAGTGGTTCAAGTGGCTGGATCCCACATAGCTGACTGCATGGTTCCAATCCTGGACACAGCCGCTTGGAAAACACACCAGGCATGTGTGCATACATGCCCCAAATCCCAAAAGGTGAATGGAGGAGAAGGGATTGTAGCATGGTCATTCTCCCTGAGGGGATGATTTCTCTCTCTCTCTCTCTCTCTCTCTCTCTCTCTCTCTCTCTCTCTGGAGAACACACACACCCTACAGCCAACTAAAAATAAATAAATAAAAGACCAAAGTCAAAATTAACATATAATAAAAAATTACAAATTTCATATATATTTTGTAATTGCCAGAGGTGTGTGTGCTCACCAGAGAAAGAGAGACAGAGGGAGAGGGAGACAGCACTCCCCAAATGGGGCATGGTCGTGTCATGATGCAATCCTTTCTACTCTTTCATTTCTCCATTTTGGTGGGATCTGGGCCATGCACACACACATGCCCAGTGTGTTTCTCAAGTCACTGGGTCAAGACCAAACTGTGATTATGTGGGATCCAGCTCTCTTAGCCACTAGGCTATGGGGCTAGCATAACATTTTAAATAAAGATGGAATCTATTAGTTCTAGGTGAGGCAAAGGAGATAAATTATATAAGGGCCAGGTCACAGGCAATCTTCAATATAAAATGTTAATGTTTTTTATCATGAATTTTTGCATTAATTTTGATCTCTACTGCATTAAAATACATTTCAAAACATTATATATTAGTAACTTTTTAAAAGGTTTTTTGCCAGAGGGAGTGTGAACTCGCTGGAGGGAGACAGTGAGAGGGAAAGTGAGAAATTGCCTCCAAGAAGGGATGATTACGTCGCAATCCCTTCTCCTCCATTCTCCTCCCAGGATTTTGGGCACACACTCACACATACCCAGAGTGATTTTCAAGTCATCGGGTCTGGGACTTGAACCAGGGACAAACATGTGGGAGTCCAGGACCTTAACCATTATGCCACTGGCTGGCTCCATATTACTGAATTTTTGATGCCTCTTTAAACTGTGAGCCCAAAGAGAGTGCCTTCCTTGCCTCAGCCTGCTCTGGCCCCTAGGTAGAGGACTGCTAAATATCTCATTTGTACAAGAAAGTTCTCCAGGTCCAGAGGTGCTCTAACTTGAGAGTGCATGCAACTCAACCAGGGGAGCTAAAACTATAATGCCACAATCAATGCCTACTCTCTATCACCAAAGTAATGATTCAGAATGGAGAGAAGTGGGGGCAGTGTGGGCATTGGGTATTTTTAAAAAGGGTTCCAGACCACTTCACACCCATAAGGATGGCTATAATAATAATAATAATAATAATAACCAGACAATAACATGTGCTGGAGAGGATGTGGTGAAACTGGAGCCATTATACATCACTGGTGGGAATGTCATATGGTACAGCCATCGTGGAAAATAGGTCAGCAGTTCTTCAAAACATTAAATGTAGAGCCACCCAGAAATTCCATACACATACACACATACACATATAGATATATGTGTGTGTATATATATGTATATAATTTTTATTTTATTATATATTTATATTTATTATATATGTGTGTGTGTGTGTATATACCTTAGAAAACTGAAAATATATACTCATTTAAAAACTGGTATGCAAATGTTCATCACAGTATTATTCATAATAGCCAAAAATGGGGGGAAAAACAAATATCTACCAATAGATGAATGGATAAACAAATGTGGTATATCATATAATAGAATGTTATTTAGCTGTAAAAAAAGAAATGTTAAAAAAGAAAGGAAGTACAATGCACACCTCAGTTGGGATTTGGGGCACGCATGCACATGCACCCAGCATATCTCCCAAACCATCAGGTCCAGGATTTGAACCATGCAGTCAGCTATGTGGGATCCAGTTCCCTTCTTTACTAGGCCACAGGGTCTACCCCAGTTGTTCTTCTTTTTTTTTGGGGGGGGGGGAGTACTTGTTTTTGTTTTAATGAGCGTGCATACACATGCACACATTCATGATAGAAACAAAGAGAAGCATCCTCAACAGGGCCTCACCACATAATGATCTCCTCTCCCTGACCCTGCATCATGATGTATTTTAAGCAGACTGGGCCAGGGATATGAACCTGCAGTCAACCATGTACTTCCAGGACTGCAATTCAGTACTCTAGCTACCAACTGTACTACCAAGCTGGGCCTCTTATCCCAATTTCATAACAAACTCCCCAGGTGATTGTAACACACAGCTCAGGACCTCGAGCCCTATCTTTAAACAGCGGGACTGCTGGTGGTCGCTCACCTCAGGTTAAGGCTCCTGAGGTTAAGGATCTGATGTACATGTCGGAAGAGCCTGACAGAGCAGGCACTGAGCCAAGAAGGGCTGTGACGCCTCCTCTGCCTAACCAGGAGGTGTTAGAGTAAGATGTTTCTTCCCCTCTGCCCTGTTTCTCTCTGCCCAAGTCAACGGGGACTGATGCTCAGCTTGGGGGAAGGGCAGCACCCACACTTTCGTTATCAGGCATTATTGCCTCATTAGCATCCATCTCCCAAACCGTGGCAGATGCCAGTTTCAGAACACATTATGCAGAGCAGAAATTATCTCAAGGAGGAAAAAAAAAAAAAAAACACCATGGCATGGGTGCCAAGGAAATACACGCAAACTAAGAATAGCCTTGGCACTGAGCATGCCCTGCTGAGAGGTGAGAAGGTTGCTTTCCCTGACCCAGCAAGTCTGCGATCTCAGCTTCTTTTAAGAGAAAAAGAAAGCACTCCAGCCTACCCAGCAGCCACCATTATCAGGAGGCATGAAAGGTTGACTAGGAAACCACATCAGCTTTGCAGCATCCAAAAATACAATCAAAGCTTAGCTGGCATCTCCTGTGATTCCCAGGCAAGGGGCCGCATTCTGGCTTCTTTCTGTCTGCACACCATCCTCATTACCTAGCTGAACAGACAAGCCTTTGAGGTAGCAATGGCCTGCCGAGGGGAGGAAAATTCTCACCCAGTGGAAATCCCCTTTGGTACAAAAATAAGCCCCAGGTTGGTAAGTTTCCTATCTCTTTTTAAAATATGAGCTAGATGACTTGGGTGCTAGCTCTTTGCAACGCTAAGAAAACTGGTGATGCCAGATCACGCACACGGCAGAAACCATGAAGCAGATGTCCTACAAATATAATGGGCTCCATTCCCCACATTGTTGGGAATATTGTTTTATTTTGAAGTCTCCTATGAAAACACCCCCACAGAAGTTTCAGTTGGCTTGAGAATACAGCCACCCACACGAAAGGGTTGGCAGTCTACCGTGCACATCGTGTGTGTGTGTACACACATGCACACTCACACACACACACACAGAGTTATATATTACACTCCATCAGTGACTTAGTACCACTTCCAGGTGACTTCTTGGCCAAATCCAACACTGAACCACCACCAAACAGCTCCCCGGGATGCCTCCTGCCTCCCACGCATCAATCTCCTGCAAACTAGTTATCCACCTTGAGGGTTAGGAGGCTCAAATGCACTTCACAAGAGAGATGGGATCATGAACACATACACTGAATGGTCAAAATCCGCCCTCTAAACAACTGTGTTAGTACAGAGCCAAATGCAATCACACTTTAAAAGTCCTCTGGTTTAAGAAGAGGTTTGTTCTACATTCTTTAGGAAAGCAGTGGGAAGTTGTTGTGAGGTGGTTTTATCTTCTTGCTTATCTCTTGGGGGGTACGGTAAGTTCTATTTAAAATATATTACTGAGGCCCAACAGTGGAACAGGGGCAAAACGAGATGCTCTGCGAGGCTGACCCACAGGAGAAGGTTCCACGTTCCTATCTGGAGACTGCCCTGAGTACGCCAGGCACGCATGTGCTTATGATCCGGGACTGGCTGGAGGTGGGGTGGATCACGGCATCAAGACCCTGTTAGGGATGCTGCTTCTCTGTCTTTGTCATGGAAGAGAGAAATGCTGTGTACCCCAAAACCCAAGAGGAGAATGAAGGTGAAGGGATTGCGATGCGGCCATCCCGCCGGGGGGGGGGGGTGATTTTTCACTTTCCCTCCCACTGTCTCTCTCTGTCTCCCTCTATCAAGCGCAAGCACCTTGTGGCAAAAACCTAAAAAAAAGAAAAAATTAATTAGGGGCCAGCCAGAGGTATGGTGGTTTAGTGCTAGACTCCCACATGGTGAATTGTAGTTCAAGCACAGGAATTTGCTGCTTGCTTTCTCACTTGCTCTCTCTCTGGTGAGCACATGTGCCCTGTAGGAAATTTTAAAAATAATAATAATGATAAATAAAGTAATTCTTTTTAAAGATCTTTTAAAATAATTTTTAAATAAAGTAATTAAAAATAATTATTAAATAAAATATTGAGCCTTTGGGAAAGTCACGATGCATTTTTGCATAGAAAAACATGTCACAACTTTCCCAATGACCTAATACATTTCCACTTGGAGGCAGGGAACAGGACTGGGTAACTTCAGAAGGTTCTTCCTTCTGTTTAAATTGTTTAAACTTTCTCTTTGATTTCTTTTTCATTTTTCATATTGCTGGCTTGGTATTTGTTTACTTTATTTAATAATTTGTAATTTACCTTTGCTTATACATTTTTATGGTGTACACTATGGTTTTTCAATGCATGTATGCAGTGTGTGATAAGCAAATCAAGGCTGTTACCATATACATCGTTTTAGTTCCTCCTTCCCATACGCTCCTGATACAGATTAAATCAATAGTTCTTTATTAGGTCAACAATCTGAAAGATTTCACTGGTACATCATGGATATTTAGCATGTGATGAAGCATCAAAAGAGCCGGGCATGGTGGCGTACACCTGTATTCCCAATTTAGAAACCAAGGTGAAAGGATCGCATCACGACAAGACCCTGTCTTTATAACTTATTTTGTTTGAAAGGTTTGGTCAGAAATGGTTTACATGCTAGTCCCTAAAGAAGCAAATGTCACATGTCAGGGCAATCACTTACAAGGAATCTAACAATGCCTCTGACATAGCACCAAGAAGAAAGAGCTGTGATCCTCAGGCGGCTTACTCAGTGGCTGGGGGTTCCCGTCATGGGATGCCAGCATCACAGGGGAACCTCTCTGTTTAAGCTTCTGGAATATTCAGTATCTAGACTCACTAAATGAGACGGAAATTCTATAGATGGTGTTACTGGGAGTGTCTGTTCTATATTTCCATCAGTTCTCAAGCAATCATGTTGGAGACTGAAATGAAAGAATTCAAAAGTCCAGCCTACGCCATTCAATGAACCCTTTCCAAATCAGCATTTTGTTTAAACATAGACTGTCTTTAAGAAGTCAGAAAATGGATACTGGTGGCATTATAATCCCTCTTTCTCACTAAATAAAAACCACAATCACGTCCATAGATTGAACTCTGTCTACATTATAGCATTCAGCCATTTTGTATATTTTTCCTGACTCAATCCTCCTCTCCCAAGCTTACTACCTCGTGAGAAAGGAAGTAATAATATTCTCATTTGATAGATGAGAACACGGTGACTTAAGACAGTTTAATCACTTTGCCAGGTCGGCTCCAGGGCACAGCAGTGATGTGCTGCTCAAGAGAAGCCAGATCTCATATGGCAATTATGGTTCTAATTCCGGGACCAGTTGGCCTGACCCATGCCAGGGATGCATGTGAGTGTCCAGGATCTGATGGGCTGGAAGACCAAAGGAAGGGGACTTCAGAGTTATCAAACCCTTAAATGAGGCTCTTCTCTCTCTCCTTCTCACCTGTGTGCATTCTCACACTATCATCAATAAAGCAGGAAAAAAAATTCATAAAAAACAAAATCACTTGGGCCAGCAGGTGGCATGATGGTTAAGGCACTGAATCCCACATGGCCAACTCCACAGTTTGAATTCTAGACCTGGTGGCTTGAAAAAGACACCAGGGGGACCAGCAGTTAGCGTAATGACTGTGTCGCTGGACTCCCACGTAGTCGACTGCGGTTCGAGTCCCGGACCCGGCGGCTTAAACTCACGCCGGGCGCGTGTGCGTGCGTGCCCAAGATCCCGAGAGGAGAATGGAGGAGAAGGGATTGCGGCGTGGCCATCCCCCCTGGGGGGTGATTTCCTGCTTTCTATCTCTCTGTCTCTCTCTGTCTGTCTGGCGAGCGCACGCGCCCTATAGCAAAAACCTCTCCAAAAAAAGAAAAAAAAAAAAAGACACCAGGCACGTGTGCATGCACGCCAAAAATCCCAAGAGGAGAATGAAGGAGAAAGGATTTGGGCATGGCCATCCTTTGTGGGGCATGATTTCTTACTTTCCCTCTCCCTCTGTTCTCTCTGTCTCTCTCCAGCAAATGCAGGTGTCCTGTGATCAAAACAGAAAAGAAAATCTAAAAATTAATTAATTCCAACATACTAACTTAGCTAAGGTCATAGTACTGGTAAGCGGCAGATTCTGGATTCAAACCCAACCATAGTCAACTGCAAATGTTTAGCCCTCTGGCCAAGGTCTTCCAAACTTCTTGCCTGTATGCCATCATTCTGACTTTTGCCACACACGGCACTGCTGTTCATTTTCTGTTCATTTTAAATCATCAATTTTCTTTCTTTAAAATCAAATAAATAAAACTGCAGGCTGATGGGAGGAACCATGTCTAGAGTTATAACATAGTGGGGAGGGTAAGATGGCAACAACTTGTTGTGTAGTTCAAAGTAACTGAGAGAGAGGATTCTCAACGTTCCCAACACCAGGAACGACGAATGGCTGCAAGGATGGGTACAGCGATTGTCCTCAATGAATCATTACAGGTTGCATTCTTGTACTGTAAAATCACAATGTATCCTCACAGAAATGTACAACTATTATATGTTAATACAAAAATCAGAAAGACAAAAAAATACTAAAAAATGTGGGGCCAGTTGGTGGCATGAAGGTTAAGGCGCTATATCCCACATGATTGACTGTGCAGTTCAAGCCCTGGACCCAGTGGCTTGTAAAACACTGGGTGAATGTGCATGCATACCCAAAACCCCTAAAGGAGAATGGAGAAGGGATCCCTCCGGAAGAGGTGCTTACTCATCCCCACCCCCACCCTCTGTCTCTCTCTGACAAGTATACAAGCCCTATAGCAAAATGCTACAAATAAATAAAATAATAAAATGTGTATTCAGGGCCAGCTTGGTAGTGCAGTAATAATATGCTGCTCAAGTGAAGCTGGGACCATATGGAAGCTTGCAAGGTCAGTTCCACAGTCAATCTGAGTATGCTGGATGTGTGTGCCCATGACCCTAGCTGGCCAGGAAGGCTGCGGGTGGGGAGAATGTTGAAGATGCTCTTCTCTCTTTCTTCTCTCTCTCTCTCTCTCTCTCTCTCTCTCTCTCTCTCTCTCTCCTCTGCTGCTCACTCTAATGGAAGGAAGAAAGGAATTTTTAAACTTTTAAAATTTTATTTTCATTGCCAAGGGCACATGCACTCACCAGAGAGACAAAGGAAAGAGAAAAAGAAAAAGTGCCTCCCAGCGGGGCCTGGTCACACAGCAAATCTTTTTCCTTCATTTCTCCATTCAGTCAGGATTTGGGCCACATACGCATATGCACTCAGTATGTTACTCAAGCTACCAGGACCAGGCGTGGAAACTCAGTCAGCCACGTGGGATGCAGCTCCCTATGCACAGGGCTGAACCTCTGTGTCACAGGGAAGGCCTCAATGAAATAAACTTTTAAAAAAATAAAATAAAATGTGTTTTTGGCCCAGCCTTGGTAGCATGTGCTGGTAGATTTTGCTCTGGCAGGTGGGAGCCATGTGGAGGCCCAAGTTTGATTCCCAGTCTACCACAAAAGCCAGGTGCAGGGGTGGATGCAGGTAGCCTCAGCTACTCGGGAGGCAGGAAGATCAGTGACAGCAAGATCCTGTCTAAAAAAAAAATAGTAACAATAAAATGTGTATTCAAAGTAATGTAGAACCACTATCACTCCTCTTGTCCTAAATAGTAACATCTGGGAAGCTTTGATATGCTATTTTATATGTTCTAATGCAAATAAAATCAAGCATGCAGTTATTAAGATGCTGAATGTTTTGCCCACTAGACACACTACAGCCCAGAATCACCTGGGGCACAAGAGATGGTCCACACATGACACCCAGGGACATTTTCACCTCTAGAACTGGACAAACAGTGAAGAAAGACAAGTACTCAGAAGCAAAGAGAAACAGCCAATGAACACAAGGCTACGAACCACAGCCATGACATGCAAGCTACCAAGCTACACAAAACTCTTCAGGACTAAGGACTGCTGTGGCTGTATGTCCTTCCCCTGAAGGACAGTGGAGTGCAGCAAAAACATTATGACTGAGAGGCAGGTGACAAGATCTTGAATGGGGATAAGACACAGGGCCATAGATTAAAAAAAAAAAAAATACAGGAAATAACACAGTAAAAATCAGATGTCCTTGTCTTTCAGAACAGATGAGACCTAAATTGAACAGTCATTACACATTTTTACACTAAAAAAAAAAAAAAAAAAAAAAAAAACAGAAAAGGGACCACCAGATAGCATGATAGTTACATCGCTGGATTCCCATGTAGTTGACTGCAGTTTGAGTCCCAGACACAGCGGCTTAAACTCACATTGGGCACGTGTGCGTACATGCCCAAAACCCCAAGAGGAGAATAGAAGAGAAGGGATTGCAGCATGGCTATCCCCTCTAAGGAGTGATTTCTCACTTTCTGTCTCTCTGTCACTCTCTGTCACTCCTGTGAGTACACGCACTCTATAGCAATCTCTTTTTTAAAAAAAGATACACACAGACACACACACACAAAAGAAAAAAAGAAAAAATACATCATGATTTTTCCAATGACCCAATAATGAGTAATAAAAATGGTAGTGATGGGAACCAGCAGTTAGCGTAATGGCTGTCGCTGGACTCCCACGTAGTCGACCGCGGTTCGCGTCTCGGACCCAGTGGCTTACAACTCACGCCGGGCGCGTGTGCGCGCGTGCCCAAGATCCCGAGAGGAGAATGGAGGAGAAGGGATTGCGGCGTGACCATCCCCCCTGGGGGGTGATTTCTCGCTTTCTGTCTCTATGTTTCTCTCTGTCTGTCTGGCGAGCGCACGCGCCCTATAGCGAAAAAAAAAAAAAAAAAAACCTCTCCAAAAAAAAAAAAAAAAAATGGTAGTGATGGGCCAGCCCAATAGTGCCGTGGTTAACCATTGCATGTGGAAAACCAGATCCCACATGGCTGACCATAATCCAAATCTCAACCCTGGTGGCTTAAAAAACATGCCAGGTACATGTATGTGCATGTGTGCCCAAAATCCCAATAAGATGGAGAAATGGAGGAGAAGAGATTACAACAAGACCATGCCCCACTGGGGAAAGCCTTCTCTTTCTCTCTGGCAAGCACATGTGACCACTGGCAATTACAAAAATGAGAGTGGTGATCATAATAGTTAAATTCACCCATTTGCTGTATGAATATTTGTGCCAGGCATACATGAATGACAAACATTAAAAAAAAAAAAAAAAAAAAAAAAAAAAAAACACTTGCCTTTACACAACTTCTACTCTGGGGAGGTATAAGCTTCCAATGTGCCCAGCATTCTCTCATTGACTATTAAAGCAGTGGTTCTCAAAGTTTGGTACTCAACAACTCCCTTGATGAGCTTGTTAAAACACAGACTACAGCCTAGCCATGGTGGTACATACTGCTAAGACCTTGGGCTCCACAGGCTGGGAACATATGGGAGATCCAGGTTTGAGTTCCAGTCCAACCTAAAGGTGAGGCAGGGTGGTATACACCTGTAATTCCAGTGACTTGGGGAAGCTGAAGCAGAAGGATCACAAGCTTGAGGCTGGCCTGGACAATATAGCAAGACTATTTATTTACTTTTAAATTTTTTAAATTTTGTATCAGGACTAGCAGTTGGCATAATAGCTATGTTGCTGGACTCCCATGTAGTAGACCATGGTTCAAGTCCTGGACCTGGGGGCTTAAACTCACGCTGGGCACGTGTACGTGCATGCCCAAAATCCTGAGAAGAGAATGGAGGAGAAGGGATTGTGGTGTGACCATCCCCCCTGGGGGGTGATTTCTCGCTTTCTGTCTCTCTGTCTCTCTCTGTCTTTCTGACGAGTGCACACGCCCTATAGCAAAAACCTCTAAGAAAAATTTTTTGTGTCTATTTTTAATTTTTTTTAACAATCATTGTACATTTTTACAGCATATAAAATGAAATTTCCCAGCATGAATACACTGTATATTACACTAGTCTAAGATATTACCATATACATTATCAATAAATAATTTTCCATTTTTGTGTCCATTACATGTTTTGCTTCCTTTTTCCCCTTGATTACCTTCTTTCCACACCCCTATTTCCCACACTGTCTGTAGTGTGTCCACGAGTTGCTCTCCAAGTTTTTATACCTTCCAATTTTTCAGTTTCTGCCATAGAGTGCAAACATTCAGTATATATTAAGTGGGGGCATACAATGCCTCTCTCTCATAGTCCGGCTTGCTTAGCTTAGCATTAAATCTTCCATATTCATCTGCTTTATATCAAATGTGAGGGTCTTCTTTTTTTTAATGGCTGAACAGTATTCCATAGTGTCTTAAAAAACACACAGAACCTCTGAGCTCCATTCTCAATTGCTGATTCATAGGTCTGGTGTGGAATTCAAACATTTTTTTCCTTTCTTTTCCTTCCTTCCTTTCCTTCCCCTTCCTTTCTTTCTCTTCTCTTTCTCTTTCTCTTTCTCTTTTTCTCTTTCTTTTTTCTCTTTCCTTCCTTTCTTTCTATTGCCAGAGGGTCCACATGTTTGCCAGAGAGAGAGAAAGCACCCCTAAGTGGAGCATGGTCATACCACAATCCCTTTCTCCCCCATTCCTCCTCCCCATCAAGATTTTGGAAATGCACACACTAGCGACATGTTTTGAAAGCTGTCATGGCTAGGATTCAAACCATGGTCAGTCATGTGGAATCCTGCTCTCAATGCAGAACACTCAACCACTGAGCTATGGATCTGGTCCCCAAAATCTATATTTCTATTAAATGTCCAGGTGACGATGCTGCTGGTCAGAGTCTCCACTTTGATAGGTACTACCTTTCAATAATTCTATGAGGGAAATCCTTCATTATCCTCTTTGGACAGATGGGGCAAACTGAGGTTCGGAGAGATTAAATTACTTGCTCGAACAAACACAGGAAAAAAGGACATCACCAAGATTCACACCTGGTTCTTTCGGACTACAAGGACTATGAGATTAGCCATTGTACCAAATGGCCTTTGTTCAGGATGAGGAATCCTGACATGCTGATTCAGTATGATGGAACAGGTACACTTTCTTTCCTTTGGGATTTCTAAAACTCACAGAAATTAGTCCCCTATTCTGTGAATCTGCATGTGTTGGGTCTGGGAGCTCACGATGACACTCGATGTGTATCTCAGGTGAGATCTGGTCTCCAGGTGAAGGCGCAACAGCTGCTCCTCTCTCCCAACACCCTCCACTAACTAATCTACAGGGCTGGATTGACGTCAGCCACAGTGGAAACTCCTCTCCTGCCCTGACCTGTTTAGAGATTAAGAGAGCACAGAACAAGAGAGAGAGGAAGAGAGAGAGAGAAAATATCAGAAAATGTGGATGAAAAAAACTGCAAGGAAACCAACCACCTGTAAGACCACAAGGCTAAAATGTGTTACCCTTATACACTATTTAGTTAAGAAATACAAATAGAGAGAAATTAATAAGACTGTTTTCTAGAAATATCTGGAGGGGGAATTGGTACCACTTCATTTTGTTTTCCTTTTTTTCTCTCTATAAAACTGTATAACCCCAGCTTCATAATAATCTTTTTTGCTGCCCCTCATTGGGAGCTGCCAACTTATTGAAAAGGTATTCAAAATAATCACACTTCTCGTCTTTTACAGAGAAAAGAATCAACTGGAAGTTTCTAGCAAGAGCTGGAAGATACTGGAAAATTCAGGTTGGGTAAAATGAGAGTGATAATTAGTTCCCAAGTAGGGAGAATGTAATAAGCAAAGGAAACATTTGGGTGTGTATTTGCAAGAGAGGGTGATTGACAGTAATCAATTTAAAATGTGGCATCAATATCTTCCATTGTATTTCATGTTGGAATGAAAACAACTTACATATGAAAAAGCAAAGCAGAGAATATTTTTAAGTGAACTTGTCATATGTCCATGTACATACATTTCCAAATAAATGTCAGGAAAAACTACTTTAAAGACTCATTACTTTTGGCTTTGTTTATGCTTTCAAGACTAATTATTTACCAAGTTTTGCTTTTTTCTGGATTACATTGTAGAATCCACTGGCATATTTACTAAGGCTGCGTTGTGAGAAAATCTGAACAAATGTAAAATTGCACACCCACCTTCGTTTTTAAGAAACTTCATCAGAACAAAATATTCCTAAGCAACCAGCCTTAGGAATAGAACTGTAAACAGAAGCACAATTTGTGCAAACTGCCCTTTCTACTACCTGAAGAACATCTGCAGCTTATATCTTTACATATCTCTATTATATAAATACATAAAGACAAATGCTCAATCTTTGGGATATGAACAGAGAAACCACTGAATTCTGAGGTCAAGGCACACTTCCATGTGCTGTCTTTCTTACAAGAATGGAGGTGCAAAACATGAGCCATACTACTGCAAACAAACATTCTAATACAATGCAAAGAAAAGTTATGTAGTATGTCATATAAATCACACACACATACAAATCAACAGCAAGCTGCAGGCAACACCTGAGTTAAGGCAATGAGGTAGTTGAACAATAAAATGCCCTGTTCAAGTTCAGAGTTTCATTCACCGTGGCCTATCACCAAATGGATTATTGAAACCAAAAGTGAGCTTTAGAGGGCTTTTCACCCAACCCAATTTTGCAGGTAAAAAAAAAAAAACTAAGACTCGAAGGGGTAGCATGAATGTGCACAGCCAAGATGCAAAGTAGTCCAGGTGTCAAGGCTCGAACTTGGTTCAACTCCCAAGACCAATAGGCATGACCTTATAACAGCAGATTTCAAACTGTGCTCCATGGACCCCTTACTCGTACCCTAGCCCCAGGGTTCTATGCTGGAGTCGAGTAGGCAGGATTCCAACACCCTCAATTGCTTCAACCCAGTTATTTTACTTTTATCTGCTTTCTATATTGGGGTCTTTGGTAATATTTCACTGGGAAAAGGGACTCCATATCCTGAATAAAATGTGGACATCATTTTACAACTCCATTGCTATCTCCTATAAAACATATTCAAGTCTTCCCCCTATCAGGTCTAAGTCACCTCACATTATCTACAAAAAGGATGTTGATGGGGTGGGGACAATACTCATTCTGCCTCTCCAGTTTTCCTCCCACAGTCCCCTCAACTCCTAGGTCTTTCCACTGGCTTTATCCTCTGGGATATTTATCTAAGGAACTACTTACCAAAGTGTGGTATGTGCACACTCATTAATACCAGGAAATATTCTCGCCAACACATGGACATGACATTAAATAACCCTGTATCCCATTGTATGAAAAGTATTCCTTTTTCTAATTCTTACTCAATTATACCAAGAAAGTCTCAGTTTGGTGCCATAATAATCTTAACAACTCCGTAATACTTGCTAATCGTCTCCTTTTAGCCAACAGAGAGCCTCGATTTCTTCATCTGCAATAGGAACATCTGCCTCATGGGATGCTGGTAGGTTCAAATTAGGTATGAAAGGTGCACAAACAGTATTTAGCATAGAACATAGTCAGCACTAACAGGAGTCTTGCTTTGTATCTGTCCCTGTATATAGTTCAGGAAAGCAGGGTTTCTCTGCTTTCAAAAGCTTTGGCATTTTTGATAAGAGAGGGTCTTCAAAAAGTTCATAGAAAATAAATATTATAAAAAACATTATGTGTGGATTTCAATTTTTTTGAGAGGATTTTGCTATAGGGCGCGTGCGTTCGCCAGACAGACAGAGACAGAGAGATAGAAAGTGAGAAATCACCCCCCAGGGGGGATGGCCACGCCGCAATCCCTTCTCCTCCATTCTCCTCTCAGGATCTTGGGCACACACACACGCGCGCCCCGGCGTGAGTTTAAGCCACCAGGTCCGGGACTCGAACCGCGGTCGACTATGTGGGAGTCCAGCAACATAGCCATTATGCTAATGGCTGGTCCTTGGATTTCAATTTTTTAAAGAGATTTTTGCTATGGGGTGTGAGCACTTATCAAAGAGAGAGAAACAGAAAGTGAGAAATCACCCCCCAGGAAGGATGAACACACCACAATCCCTTCTCCTCCATTCTCCTCTAGGGATTTTGGGCATGCACGCACAAGCACCCAGAATGAGTTTCAAGCTGCTGGGTCCAGGACTCAAACTGTTGTAGGCTATGTGGGAGTCCAATGACATAACCACTACACCATCTGCTGGACCCTCAATTTTTTTCAGCAAAATAAACTCATACTCTAACTTCATATTTCCATAAACTTTTTAAAGTCCCCTTGTATGTTATCACAACTTAAATGTGCTTTGCTCTAGAAGAGCTTCTGGAATTCCCAAGATCCACTGGAAACAACCAGAGAAATGCTCTGAGTAGCGCAGGCAGAGCCAGAGCCTCACCTGTACCCTCTTGTTATGGTGCAGTACTACTATAAAGCATCATGAAATCCTTGCAGGAAGTTCATGAGTATGTTGCTTTGGGAAATCTTTGTTTGAATGTCAATTTAGAAGGCAGTAGGAGTCGAGCACATAGCACACCGTAGTGTGGTCCTGAGAAAAGGGCATCTGTGTGCTCACCTATGCTCCTTTGTCACTAAGAAAGGGAAAGACATTGTTCACAAAGACCATGGTGCAGTGCCTCCCAACCTGATCATATATGAAATTTGCTACCAGATGCTCCTATCATGCACGTCATCTAGGAGGGGTAGAGCAGGTAGGCAACTCACTACATTGACTTTAAGATACCACATGTTTCTAAACCTCTGTGCATCAATCATGCCTGATGAACTTCTATGAATTCTTAAAAACCCAATTCAAAGGTTGAATTCTGTTAAATCCTATCTACACTAGATTACTGTTCTTTAAATATTCTCTCCCTCCCTCCCTCCTCTCTTCCCTCCTTCCCTCTCTCTCATACACACACACAGACACCATGACAGGATAACAACCTGCTTCCCCCCATAGACGCTAGATTTGGTTATGTGACTTGCTTTTACCAATGGAATGTGAAGTGAATGATGTTTGCTACATCTGAGTGAATGCCTGGCTTGGTTTAGCCTCATGCACTCCTGCGATCTCTCATAAGAAAAGAATGTCCTTCAGCCTGAATCCAAGTGAGTCCCCATAGAGCAGACTCAAACCCCATTCATAGTCTATAGCATAGCTCTTTCAGTGATCCACAGACTAATGAACAAGAATTAATTTGTTGTTATAAACCACTGAAGTTGGGGGCTATTTGTTAGTATAGCAAAAGCTAACCCATACAGTCTCCAAATAAAACCTCCCCTCCTCGCCATGGCAGTACTTGACTATATCTCTAGCGAAGCAATATTTGTCCTTCTCTCTATATTTATTTGTTTGTTTATAAATCCATGTCCTCACTAGACAGTTTGTTCCTTCAGGGCAAGAACCATACCTCTCCTAGTTTGTTTTAAGGTGGATATTTAATAAACTTGCTGAATCAATAATAGCACTGACCAAATAGCACAACTGACAATGATCACAAACACTAGAGGCATAAGTAAGAAATATAAAGAGGATTTTAAACACTCCAACATATTGCTTGGCAAGAAATAGAGGTTTATGTTTCTTGAGGCCAGAAGGACCACTAGCTCTGAGTCTCAAATCTAGAACGGATCGCAAATACTGGCATGAGATGCTGTCAATCACTGTATTATGTGTGTTAAACATATTTAAATGTGTCACCAACTTGCATGACTCTGTTTCAGCATTTTCCTATTTTTCTTCCTTTCCAATATACCAGGAAACTAAAAGGACAGAAGTGGCCCAGTCTCCCTCGACCTCTATATAGTTTTTCCAATTTTTTAAAAAAAGTTTTCCTGTAGGGTACATGCACTTGTTGTGGGGAGGGGGACAGAGAGAGAGAGAAGTCACCCTCCAAGACAGATGACCACGGCATAATCCCTTATCCTCTCAGCATTTTGGGCACACATGCACACGCACCCAGCATGTTTTTCAAGTCACTATGTTCAGGACTTGTACCAGGTACAAGTAACCACCACACCACCAGCTGGCCCTCACTTAACCTCTAGGTATTATGATAAACAAGAGTCCCAGATTCATCAATGTCATTATGTGCAGAATATGAAAATTAAGTTCTCTCAAGATCAAATTAAGCAGTGACTCGTAATAGCCAGGCCAGTGGGGCAAAGGTACTTTGCTTTTTCTTAGCTATTGGGATCTCTAACCCTGCCAAATGCTATATCTTGGCTTCCTTGCTAAGATAAAAGTAGGGATTAATATTTCAAGTGGGGAGTCTGGGAAGTGTTGCAGCTCTACAAGGTTCACCCACATGGGGAGGGTCCAGACTCACATCCAGAGACCTCTGTAGACATTCCTGGTATATCTGTGCCCATGATCTAGGTTGGTTAAGGCGGAGCGTTGATCACAGCATGAGGACAATGCTGCGAGTGTGCTCTCGTCCCTTGTCTCTCACTCATGAGAGAAAGAAATATACTTCAAATGATGGTATGTTATATTCTTCTGGGAATGACAAAAAGTATACTGTGACCTTAAAACTATTTGGAACTATGGAAACTTACAGCAAAATCTTGCCAGTAAAAAGAAGCCATGTTATAATGAGTGCCCTGATGGAAAACTGCAGGTCTGTTTGTCCACAGGGATTTTAGTTATCTGCGAGTTTTTAAAATGACATCTGCAAATAATAATCTGAGTTTGAGCAAGAAAAGCAAGATCTAGGGACCATCAGATGGGGCAATGGTTATGTCACTGGACTCCCACGTCGTCAGTTGTGGTTTGAGTCCTGAACCCAGCAGCTTAAAACTCATGCTGGGCATGTGTGCATGTGTGTGTGACCAAAATCCCAAGAGGAGAATGGAGCAGAAGGGATTGTGGCGTGGCCATCCCCTCGGAGGGGGTGGGAGGGGAGTGATTTCTCATTTGTTGTCTCTCTGTCTCTCTGGTGAGCATATGTGCCCTATAGCAAAAGTCTCTTAAAAAAATAAAAAGCAAGATGTAAGTAAACCATGCTATGCAGATGACATCAACACATACAGGAGGAAACCTGCAAACATGTTTCAGTTAATGCTTTTGGGTGGTAGGATTATGTTCTTTACTTCTTAACACTTTTACATTCTGTCCAAGTGCTCAATAGGGAGCCAGTTTTAAAAATATAAAATAGAGTGAAAACATAAATTAAAGGGAAGAGTGATTTGGTCTTAGGCCTTCAGAGGAGAGCATTCTCAGATGTTGTATTTTAGGATAGACAGCAAGTGGGAACCAGTGAAGATAGTGAAATACCAGCCAGGGATGCTCACCTAGTTTAAAAATATATATATTCATTGGCAGCCAGGCCCCTCTGGGCAGACACTCTTTCCAGCAGTTCTGAAAACAGTTTGTTCCAAATTAACCTTTTGATGAGACTTGCCAGCCGGCCCAGGGGTGAGAGGCCTTACAAGGCGCAGGGGCAAGGAAGCAGAGAGAGGGTAAATGTGACATCTCTGGCTGGAAAATGAATTTGAATCTTGTCTCCTCCCCAGCTTGGCTTCAGAAGCAGAGTGCTCAATCCCCAGGCGGCCCAAGAAGAGAAATGTCCTGGGATTTGCACAATGGGTTTTTAGACCAGGACTCAGGGACCTGGTTTCTTTTGGCTTCTCACGTGTCAGTGGATTGAGGGAAGCTTAGAAAAACCCCTGCAAAGAAGCAGGCAGCCCCACCAACCACCTCAGAGTGGGAATCACTCCCAGTCTTGTCTGCCCTGCTTCCCTCTACACATCTCCACTTAAACCTGTTTGTTCTGCTATAATGGGTCGAATAGTATTTCCCCAAAACTCAGGTCCAGCTAGACCCTCACAACATGACCTTATTGAGAAATAGGATCGTTTGCAGATGTAATGGAGGTAAGAGTTGAGAGGAGATCATTCTAAATTAGGGTTAGCCTTAAATCCAATGAAGGCGTCCTTATAAGAGACAGAAATAGGACACACGGGGAGACAGAGAAAGAAGGCCACTGAGGACAGAGGCAAGGATTGAAGTGGTACTGCTTCAAGCCAAGAAATGTCAGGAGCCCCAGAACCTAGGAGGGGCAATAATGGGCTCTGCCCTACAGCTCTGGGAGAGAGCATGGCCCTGTGACACCTTGATTTGGGACTTCTGGTCTCCAGAACTGTGATAGAATCAACTTCTGTTGCATTAAACAACCAGTTAGTGGTATTCTGTCACAGCAGCCCCAGGAGACTGAAATCCCTACTGTCCCCCGTATCCTCAACCCTGGCTCTCTGGACCTTGCTGTACAGCTTTGCAGTGTGTTCCACTGTCCTCCCACCATGAATCTTGCATCCTACACACCAACCTCTCTCAGGACTTCTCTTCTCTGCTCCTCTCTTGACTTTAAATGGAGCAAATGGCCCCACAAGGGTTCCGAGGGGTCCAGCATTTACTGGCTATGTGATACTGGATACACTACATCCAACTCTGTGTATCAAATTTCCCATCTGCAAAAAGGGAAGAATAATATCCTGGGTATAAACCGGTTGTCAGGAGGCTGAAAAGGGACGTCCATGCAAACTACTTCAGTACAACACTCTACATTTAGTAAGTGATCTATTTTTTTCTCTCAATCAGTAATATTTTTTTGAGAGTTTTTTTTTTCACTATAGGGCGCATGCGCTCGCCAGACAGAGAGAGAGAGACATAGAGACAGAAAGCGAGAAATCACCCCCCGGGGGGATGGTCACGCCGCAATCCCTTCTCCTCCATTCTCCTCTCGGGATCTTGGGCACGCATGCACACGCACCTGGCGTGAGTTTTAAGCCACCGGGTCTGGGACGCGAACCGTGGTCGACTACATGGTAGTCCAGCGACATAGCCATTACGCCAACTGCTGGTCCCTGCTGGTTCTTTTTTAATGAATTTTTATTTATTTTATTTTATTCGTGAGAGAGAGAGGAGAGAACCCCTGACAAGGTCTTCTTATTCCACAACCCCCTTTCTACAGTCCTTCAGCTCATCAGGATTTCAGGCATGCACGTGTGTACCCACAGTACTTTCCAACTGACATGGGGATCCAAATTTCCATACATAGGTCAGCTATGTGGCTTCCAGGACTACAGTTCAGTTTGCTACCAAATGCTCCACCAGGGTGGGCCAGTAGTATTTCTTTAGCTCAGCTTCTTACTCCCCCTTTTGTTGGAGCTTCCTCCTAAATTAATCTGTACAACTTTTAATAAAAGTGGAACTAGGAGAACAGGGAAGAACCGTGGGGTTCCTGGAACTATGCAGAAAAACAGACAGCGTTTAACAAATTCCAAAAATTTTACCCCTTCATGGTTTGTAAACAAACAACGTCCACTTTTTTATTTATTTGCTTCTTACAATAACTTCGCAAAGAAGAAGTTGCCTTCTCCATTTTAGAGATGAAAAGACCAAAGCTCATAAGGTTGAATCAGATTCAGCTAAAATTTATTTTTAAGATCATTAATTGGGGGCCAGCCCTGTAGCCTAGTAGTTAAGGGAGTTAGATACCATGTGGCCAGCCACAGTACAGATCCCAGCTCTGGCAGCTTGAGAAACATGCCAGTCATGTGTGCATATATGCATGCTCAATTTCTAGCATGGAAAAATAGAGGAGGATGGATTGAAGTATGACCATACCACAAGAGGGAGAGGGTACTCTCTCTTTTTTCTTCCTCTTCCTCTTCTTCTCCCTCTCCCTCTCCCTCTCCCTCTCTCTCTCCTGTGCTGTCTCTCTGGCAATTAAAAAAAAAAAAATCTTCAGACCAGCAAATGGCACGGTGATTAAGGCTCTGAATTCCCACATGGCCAACCACAGTTTGAGTCTTGAGAGGAAAATGGAGAAGGGATTGCAGCATGCTCATCCTCCCTGGGGGGTAATTTACCATTTTCCTTCTCTCTCTCTCTCTCTTTCTCTCCCTCTCTCTCTCTCTCTCTCCCTCCCTCTCTCTCTCTCTCTCTCTCTGTCAATGTGCATGCCCTATAGCAAAAATCCAAAAAGTAAATAAATCTCTGATTGGTTTCCCTTTCTATCCCTGCATCTGTTTCAATGCTTGATATTAGAGGGACAATAATTTGATGGAAGCGGCAAGTGATCAGTTTTTCATATGCACAAGCTGAACACGGTATGAGTTGACGCATCTGAACCTAGGAGGGCTGCAGGCAGTGGAGCATCTCAGAGATAAAGCCAATTAAGGGCACTATGGGGTGCCCAGGATTTCAGCTATATAGTGACAGTCAGCAATGCTAAATCTCAGCTGGGGTACAAGGTCACCAAAGTCATTAATGTACGGGCAATAGGCAACAGCCTGCATCTACAGTGACTTTTCCTACCCAATAATCAAGATTCAAGATGTGAAAAATGCCAATATTTTTTATTATTATTATTATTTATTGTCTTAGTTTAGGCTGCTATGACAAAGTATCAAATAAATTTATTTATTTCTCACAGTCCAAGATCAGGGTGTGAGCACGGCCAGGTTCTGGTGAGGTCCCTCTTCTGGATCACAGACTGCAGACCTCTTGTGTCAATCAGTGGAAAGGGTAGGAGAACTCTCTGGGGTCCCTTTTATAAGGCCATTAATGCCATTCGTGGGGGCCCCAGCTTCACATCCTAATCACCTTTCAAAAGCCCCACCCCTGACTCCATCTAGGAGTTCGAATTTTAACAGATGAATATGGGGATGATACGTGCATTCAGTCCACTGCACTTACAAAGACACTGGGGCAGAGAGTTTTCTGCTGAGATTGCCAGGCATCCACTCCTTTAACCCATATTTAACTGAATATTCATGCAGTCCAGGCAGTGGGGACTTAGTAGTGAGCAGTGAGGATGTGGCCTCGGCTATGAGGCTGATTACAGAGCAAAATCCTGAGAAATCCTGAAAAACTATCCTATCTCTCTTCCATGAATCCTGACAAGTAGTAGCTTTGGCTTGAGATATACCCTAAAAAAATCAACTCTTTAAGACCTGATTCAAATATCACCTTCTCCTTGAAGCCTTCTCCAAGACTAAATGAAGATTAAAGACCTCTAGCCTACACACCCAGAGCATTCTCTACTAAAACCTTCCCTACCATTGAGCAGACCTTTTGAAGAAATGGTCAGTTCCTGCCAGTTGAAAGATCAGCAAATCATCCCACTTCCATTTCTTGCCTTTTTGCCTCAATTTATCCTGATACTGTCCATACCATGTTCTTCAAACTATGATTCATAAAACCTGAGGGTCATCAGATTAATTTTTGGAGGTCTATTAAGTTCCTTATAAGACTTTCCAAATTTTGAGTTTTTATTTTAAAGTTAACCTTTTCCAAAGGAACACAGCATATGCATCTGCTGGAGCATCTGGAAGTCACTTTATAAACCACTCTCGCCTGGTAATTTCAATAGCTGTAATTTATGATCCTTTCGGTGCCAAGGTGAGCTGCTTTAATTATCACAGGCTAATGAGAATAGAACCGAGGCAGATTTAATGCACAAGATAATGGGCCCCTGATACTAAAGGTCAATTAGAGTCACTCCTACCATTCTTTCTTCTTCATGCTATAGGAGAATTTAGTCACAGAAGGTATAATACATACTGAGGTTCACCAAAGACAAAACCATCTACACAAGAGAAGGTAAAGCCCCATATGAGCTTCAATGAAAAATGTTCTTTCAGCCAAATATCACTTGCATCACTGCTTTTATCCATTGGAATGCACTGGTTTTGCAAAACAGTGTATATTTAGCTTTTTGCAAATTTGTCTTGTTTTCCTAATTGTTTGACATCTATAAACATAACATGTTTACACCTCCCTTGTGCACGGGTTTTCAACCTGGGCACTCGTGGTATTTTGGGTTGGATGATCCTTTGCTGTGGGTGGAAGGGGTGGGAGAGAGGATCGCATGCTTTGCATGATATTAATCAGCATTCTTGATCTCTACTCATCAGATTCTAGTAGTACACCGTCCTTTCCAAAGTCAT
Source organism: Tupaia tana (assembly GCA_026018925.1). Classification (NCBI taxonomy): domain Eukaryota; kingdom Metazoa; phylum Chordata; class Mammalia; order Scandentia; family Tupaiidae; genus Tupaia; species Tupaia tana. The sequence continues at coordinate 14,816,273 of JAKSZU010000026.1, read as the reverse complement.
GAAAACCAAAAATGTCTCCAAACATTGCCAAATGTACCCTGGGAGGGGTCAAAATTGGCCCCAGATAAGAACTGGTCTTGTATTGGCAGATATTTAAGTAACATTATAAAAACATAATTCAGTCTATAGAACATATCTAAAAGCCCTTTTCCTTTATAAAAAGAATATTCCTTGAGCTTGAAAAATCCCAGCCAACATCATGTATGCACCGGTGAATGGATACTCTCAATACACAACTCTTTCTGCCGAATCAGAGGATAAATATAGGCAGCTCGCAAGCCAGATCCAGTTCACAAAAAGAGACCTTTAAATTTTGTGTTAGTGGGGCCAGCAAGTGGCATGTTGGTTAAGGCACTGAACTCCCACATGGCCATCCACGGTTCAAGTCCCAAACCTGGCATTGCTTTCTCACTTTCTCTCTCTCTGTTTGTCTCTCTCCAGTAAAATTAAAATTAATTTAGTAAATAATTCTGTAAAAAATCTTTTTGCTTCAGCTGCCAGACTTTGAAAATTAGGAGGAATCATGTAAAATCTGAATGTCTGGCTTTTCTTGAAAAACAAGCAGAAGATGGAGAAACACCAAGCCTGTATTTCTGCCTGGAAACCTCAGCTAGTACTTGATGGTGGCCGCCCCACTTCCCAGTCCACCCCATCTCTTTCCCCAACCCCCATGTCTCATCTTAAACCTAGTCAATGGCAACTCCACTAGGGATGTCTTTCAGATTGAAAGAAGAACCTAGGAATTGAATTGAGCCACCCATAACATAAGAACATAATAAGAGCAAGCAGGTTGCTGTTATGAGATTGTATATTCATTTTGGGAGACACTGCCTCATTCATTATGATGGCTTCTCTAGCATCTCTCTGCATTTGGATCTGCAACCCTAAACTCTATACGGTGCCACTGGTCATGCCACTGTTCCTGCTCATGAACTCTCACTGGCTCCCATTATAACCCAGTCTCTGTCTGGTTGGCTGGAAAAGTACATGTCCATCAAAAGTGCATGTCCAGGGACCAGCAGAATGGCATAATGGTTACATCACTGGACTCCCACATAGTCAACTGCAGTTTAAGTCCTGGACGTGGTGGCTTGAAACTCATGCTTGGCCATCCCCCATGGAGGCTGATTTCTCACTGTTTCTCTATCTCTTTCTGAATCTTTGGCAAGCACACTCACCCTATAGCAAAAATATATATTAAAAAAAAAATTGCATGCCCATTCAAAGCTCTTGACAATATGGCCCCAGTCTTGATGGCCAACTTCCATCACTATGGATACCAACCCTCCACTTTCTTGTCCCTTTTCTCTACATGCTCACCCTATTCCTTCTCCTTCATTGTCTCTTAACTCATTCTATAACCCAGTCTCTCAACTTCTCTAAGAAAACTCAGTGCTGAGAGTGAAAACGGCAGGGTCCCAGAATGGACAATCATACTACAGAGCAGGGTAGAAGGGAAGCCAGATCCAAGTATTAAAAAAGCGAAAGTTTCTGAATTTGTTAGCCACCTGGCTTCTACCTGGGTTTGTAGCCAACAGAAGACAAACTCCTGGGGGACAAATGTGATCAACTGTGGACTCTCTGTAGGTAGAAATCAAACAATCCTCCTCATTCTGAATTACAGCTATTTATCTACCATTTTTATTCCCAAAACTAGTGTTTTATCTTTGAGAGGCAGTAACAGTGTAGTGGTGTGGTTCAGAGATCCTGACGCATGCAGAGCTATATGAACAGCTTGGCTCACTGAGTGACTTTAACTTCTTATTTCACCTCTCTGGGTCTTAGTTTTTTCATCTGTAAGATAAGGATAATAATAAGACCTACCTCAAAGGGTTATGATAGAGTGGTAAGAGCCAACACATGTAAAGTCCTCGGAACAATGTCAGGCACTTTACATACTACGTAATAATTGGCTGCATTCTTAACGAATGCAAACTGTGATGTCAAGTATGTGCATATAATAAGCATCTGGTAAATATTAAACAAAGAGAATCAAGTTGTCTTTGAAGTCAAACAGTGAGCCCTTACTAGAAAGAGGCTTTTTAAGCGATGTCTAACCAAGGCAGTTAACACAGAGGCTTTGGAGTCAGGCAACCTAAGCTGTGCAACTGACAGGCTGTGTGATTCTAGGTAAGCTGCTTACCCTCTCTGAGACTCAGTTTCCTCATCTATAAAAGAGAGAGATTGAGGCTACCTGCCTCAGTGGTACTGTGAGAACAAAATGCAATCAATATAAAGCTCTTAGCACCACCCCTCACACATAATATATGTTTATTAAATGACAGCAATAATTATCAGTAACAAAGTCTCCTTGCATTGAACTCACCCAACCTCATACCTTTTCCATCACAGATAATGTCATAATGCAGCCAGAAGAGAATGCATAGCTAGGAAAGTGGTTTGAGCCTTTCAAAATAAAAAGAAGTCATTGGTAAATAGTAGCTGTTCTTCTTACATACATAAATGCAAATCCCTGCAGAACTTAGCAAGTGTATGTTTGTGTGACAGCTATTTATGGTATGGCTGTATACTTTTATTTGCCTAGAATTTGATGCACTCAATGTAAATAAAGTATGATGAAGACGCTAATAGAAGCAGTCCCCAGACAGAAGCCAGGGCTCCTTCCCAAGCTCTCGGGAAGGTTGGTTCCTCTGCAGGCGTGTTGATGCGGTATATTTAGGCTGTTAATCACACCCAGAAGCGTTCCCACCTATCTGAACACAGGGCAAACCCAACAAGTCTCAAATTAGCAACAGCCTACAAAATCTCATCAGCCAATCTAACGCCAATGTTTTAACTTCTTCTCGGAGAAATTCTGGGAAAGATTCTCCCTAACGGGCTAAAGTTCGTGGCCCAATATCAGCTTTCTGGCTAGCTGGAAAAGTGCATGTCCATCAACTGCGGGTAAATTTTACATATATTAGTGGAGTTTCAAATTAAAAGAAAATCTAGATAGGTCATACAGCAGGATGTTGAACAAGATTCACAAATAGGGACCAGCAGATGACATAATGGTTACACCACTGGACTCCCACGTAGTCAACCATGGTTCGAGTCCTGGACCTAGCAGCTCATGCCGGGTGCATGTGTGTGCATGCCCAAAATGCCAAGAGGAGAATGGAGAAGAAGGGATTGCACTGTATCCATCCTCCCTGGGTTGTGATTTCTCACTTTCTACCTTTCTATTTCTCTCTCTGTCTCTCCAGCAAGCACACATAATCTATAGCAAAAAATCTCTTAAAAAAAAAAAAGATTTGCAAGTAAACTATGTGGGAAATTATATTTTTAAGTTTCTTTCTTTCTTCCATGTATGAGAGAGAGAAATGGTACTGCCAGTAGGTATACACTGCAATGTACCCCCAATTTCAGCCAGCCCCAGATCATGGGCATGTGCATGCTGGGGTGTTCAAGGAGGTCTCCAGAACCTGCACATGTGAGGCAGCCTCACAGAGCAGTGTGTTACCACTACACCACCATCCGGGCCCATTGGGAAGTTTAATATCATCTTGACTTTATACAAGATACATATCTGAAGGCTAGTAAGCCAGACCAGTGCTCTACTGACAAGAAATACATTTCAAAAGAATGGAAACACATCTACACCAAATCAAACAAATACTCAGAGCTATAAGACCCAATGTAGAAAATATTCACTCTTGTGCCAGCCCCATAGAGGTTAAGGAAGCCAGATCCCACATGGCCTATTGTGCAGTTTGAGTTCCGGACCCAATGACTTGAAAAACACACCAGGCACTGTGTGTACACACCAGGCACTATGTGTACATGCTCCAAATCCCAACAGGATGAGGAAATGGAAGGAAGACTACGGTGTGACCACATCCCAAAATAAAGGAAAAGATAAATACCTACTCTTACTTGGGAATTCATTCATCCATCATTATTAGGCATCTATCATTAGACATCATTAAGACACACACAGCCTGGTCTCTCCTTTCACTAAGCTCACAACTTAGTGGAATGTAGGAGAAAAAAATATTTGAGATGAACAGGTGATAGCACAGCAGTAACACAACTGGATCCACATGGGAAAGGTCCTGGGTTCATGTCCTGAGACCTCCCTCAGCACTGTGGGTGCCCATGATCGGGGCCAGCTGAGACTCGGGGTGGATCACAGTATGGGGACTCCACTGGGAATGCCTGTCTATCTCTGACTCTCTTACATGGAATAAATAAACTTTTAAAAATAAGAAAAGAGAGAGGCAAACAAAATACATCCAGTCCTTATTATTCATAGATTATTATACTCACAGATTTGTCTACTAAAATTTATTTGTAACTCCCAAATCGATACTTGTGGAGTTTTTACACATATTGGGAGCCATATGCACATGCAGTGAAAAACTTGAGTTGCCCGATGCCTGTGTTAGCAGCTGTTGTCAAACAAGGTGAAACTCTGCCTTCTTATTTCATATTTTGGTGCCTTTCAGGAATGTGTTTTTGGGGGAGGTTTCACTGTTTAAATGGCCTCCAACTTAGTGCTGAAGTGCTGGCCAGTGTTCCTAAGTGCAAGAAGCTCTGATGTGCCTTATGTTCAATACGCTTCGTTCAGACACGAGTTACAGTGTGGTTGGCGGTGAGTTCAATGTTAATGAACCAAATTAAATAAGCTGTCTTTAAACAGAAACACACATTAAACGAGGTTAGGTATTGACTGGTTGATGAAAACCTGACCAGAGGATTGCAGGAACCTAACCCTGGAGCTCTACTACATGTTCAATAATTCAGCGTGTGTAGCAACTTAATAGAACATAACTACCACAAATAATGAAAACAGGTTACAATTTGAATCTATCAACGCAATGAAACAAACAACCAGGCTGAAGTAGAACTGAATGGGGGTACTCTTATCTCGATTATTAGGGGACACAGTAAATACAATATTCTATCTTGTATAAGAAAAGAAGTCGGGACCAGCAGGTGGTGTGGTGACTAAGGCGCTGGACATTCCCACAGAGCCAACCATGGTTTGGGTTCTGGACCTGGTGGCTTGCTTTCTCACTTCCTCTCTCTGTCTCTCTCTCTCTTTGGTCAAATTAAAATAAATGGATGAATAAATAAAATTAAATAACTCTTTAAAAGAAAAAAAAAGAAAGGAAAGAAAGGAAGTCATGAGGCTGGTAAGTGGTGTAGTGGTGAAGGCACTGGTGTCCCACATAGCTGACTACAATTCAGGTCCTGCACCTGGCAGCTTGCTTTCTTGCTTTCTTTCTCTCTCTGGTGAGCGTACGTGTCCCATAGCATATTTAAAAAATAATAATAAATAATTCTTCAAACAGAAAGAATAAAGGAAGTCATATGTATTAGTTTATGTGTTATAGCAGCCGTGCATCGCTCAATGACAAGGATACATCCTGAGAAATGTGTTGTTCAGTGATTTGATTGTTTTGCAAACACCATCGAGTGTACTTACACAAACCTAAATGGTACCACCTACTACACACCAAAGTTCTATGGTACACTCTTCTGCAACCACCATCATATATGTAGGCTATTTTAAATGAAACATCATTTTGTGGTGCATGACTACATATAGTCTTTATTTATTTATTTATTTATATTTGAGAGAGATTTTTGCTATTAGGGACTGTGTACTCATCAGAGAGAGACAAAGTAAGAAATCACCTCCCAGGGGGATGGCCACACTGCAATCCTTTCTCCTCCACTCTCCTCTCAGGATTTTGGGCAAACGTGCACATGTGCCTGGCATAAGATTCAAGCCACCACAACTCATACCACTGTGGGTCACATGGGAGTCCAGCACCTTAACCACTGTGCCACCTGCTGACTCCAATAAATATTCTTATTTAACAGAAGCAGTATAAGCATTATTATTTTGAAATATATATAATATTGAGGTCAATCTAGTTAGGAATCAAAATTCCTACTTTACCAGGGAAGATATAAGTGTAAAATAAACAAGTTCCATAAAATCGTGTGATCTTATATTTAAATTGGAAAAGTCATTATGAATTCATTTTTCTCTCTCTCAAAAATCATTGATTTTCCAACTCTGTCTACTGAAATGATAACCTAGTAGCAATAAGCACCCCTCGTATGTAACCATGGTTTCTAAATGCCACTACTTGAAAAACTAGCTAGTTTTAGAGAGAAAGAGCATAATCAGGGCTTCTTCAAGAAAAGGCTGATCCCAAAAATGAGGAATAAAATAATCCTAGGACAATTTTTTGTTGTTGTTCCAGAAGAATGGAAGTTATTCATGACAACTGGGACCATGTCCAAGGACCTTGGGAGGTAACTTTAAGTGACTATCACTAGCCAGTGATGGTATACTTCGAGAATCAAAAAGAACAATTGCTGCAATGGATTGAAACACATCAAGTAAATATATTTAAAACCATGAATTTATAATAATAGTCTTTAAAAATCACTGGCTATTTCTGAGTTTGATAGCATAGTAACTAATCATTCGAAAAACTTGTAAGTCAAAAGGAATGAATCAGCATTTATCCTGCCTCTAAACTATATTTCAGGGTAATAAAGGTGAGAATCAAAAGCAATTTACAATTTATAAAATAATCCCAGCTTAGAAAGCAGAAGGAATGATAGGATTCAAAAAGCATAATATTGCAACTCCTAACGGGACCAGGAATCTAGATGTGGTCATCAGTGGATGACAGTTATAAGCAACAGATTGCTAGGATACATTATTAGGTCAGGCTGGCAACACCTGAGCTGGTTCAGTCACTCTTAGCATCACCAAATGTGTGACGTCCAGATATTGTGTGCTTTCTGATGTGATCATTACCGAACACACACCACCTACGACTACTCTTGCAAGGAAAAACAAAAACTCAGACTGGTTCCATGGCACAGCAGTAACATGCTGCTCTAGAGAAGCTGAATCCCATGTGGTAACTTCAGTTCGAATCCTTGACCCCACCAGCCTGAAACATGCCAGGCACATACTCAGGTGCCCAAGAGCTGATGGGATGCAGGACTGGAGGAAGGGGATCATGGCATGGCCAGATCCTGTGGAGGATGCTCCTCCCTCCTGCCTCTCCCTTTCATGCACAAGTCTCATGAATAAAGAAAAAAAGCTTTGGGACCAGCAGTTAGCGTAATGGCTATGTCGCTGGACTCCCATGTAGTCGACCGTGGTTCGCGTCCTGGACCTGGTGGCTTAAAAAACTCACGCCGGGTGCGTGTGCGTGCGTGCCCAAGATCCCGAGAGGAGAACGGAGGAGAAGGGATTGCGGCGTGGCCATCCCCCCAGGGGGTGATTTCTCGCTTTCTGTCTCTCTGTCTCTCTCTGTCTGTCTGGCGAGCGCATGCGCCCTATAGCAAAAACCTCTCAAAAAAAAAAAAAAAAGAAAGAAAAAAATCTTTTTTTTCTTTAAATGTTTTTGCCATAGGGTGCATGCACTCACTGGAAAGAGTCTGAGAGAGACAGTGAGAGAGAAAAGGAGAAATCACCCCCAGAGGGGATGGCCATGCTGCAATCTCTTCTCCTTCAATCTCCTCTTGGGATTTTGGACATGAACGCACAGGCGCCCAATGTGATTTTCAAGCAGCTGAGTCTGGGACTCAAACCACACTCAGCTATGTGGAAGTTCAGTGCCTTCGCCACTACACTGACAGGAGGCTTCAAGAAAAAAAAAAAAAGGCTTTAAAAGAAAAAAAAAAAAAAACTGAACCTAATCAAACATCTCTAGATCTAGTTATCATTATAACACTTTATAGAAAATGCAGGGATAGAGGAATGAGTTAAATCATACCAAGGAAACATGAAAAATTCTACAGGACAAATGATTTTGTTTCTCCAATAAATAAGAACAGGAGAAAAGGGAGGAAGAACTGTGAAGATGAAGAACTTCTAAGACACACAAACCAAATTGCAATCTGAGATCCTTGTACAGATCCTGATTCAAACAAATCAGTTGCAAAGAGACATTCTAAAGACATCTGGAGATATATAAACATGAGCTAGGTATTAAACAATATTAAGAAAGTACTTGTTTTATAAGCTGTGGTAACAACCTTGTGATTATAGTGTGTATTTTTTAAAATTATTTATTTTAATTTAGTTAATTTATTTATTTTTAATTTGTCCAGAGAGAGACAGAGAAAGAAAGAGATAGGGAAAGTGAGAAAGCAAGCCACCAGGTCTGGTACTCAAACCAAGGTTGGCCATTTAGGAGTCCAGTGCCTTAACCACCAAACTACTTTCTGGACCCCAGTGGTTATATTATTTAAAAGGCCCTATCTGTTTGAAATGTCTACTGAAGTATTAACAGATAAAAGTATACAACTTCGGGATTTGTTTTAAAATATTTTGGGGCCAGCAGGTGGCGTGGTGGTTAAGGGCGCTATACTCCCACATGGTGGACCGTGGTTTGGGTCCTGGACCTGGCAGCTCGCTATCTCACTCTTTCTCTCTGGTCAAATTTAAATAGATAGATAGATTAGATAGATAGATAGATAGATAGATAGATCATAGATAAAGTATGTTAAAAGATAAAATAATAGTAAAAATATTTTAACACACCCACAGGAAGGAGGGGGCCAGCCACAGCGGTATAGTGGTAGTGCCCTGCTCCATGGTGGTGGATCCAATGTGGAAGATCAAGAACTGGTTTCCTGGTCAATTTGTACAGGACAGACACACACCTATGCCCATGATCTTGGCTGGCTGACAAGGCTTGGGGGAGTATCCCAGGGTGAGACCCTGTTGAGGGTTCTTGTCTTTCTTGTCTCTCTCAAAAGAAGAAACAAATAAACAAACTTTATTTTTAAAAAAATGTAGGACAAAGTCAAATGGAACAAGATTGGAAAAATGCTGATTATTGTTGAATCTGGGCGATAAATGCATGGAAGCTTGTTATACTTTTTTGTCTCTTATATTTTTCTGTTAAAAACATATTAAAAATCTGGGACCAGCAGCTGGCGCAATAGCTATGTCACTGGACTCCCATGTAGTCGACCACGGTTCGAGTCCCAGACCCGGTAGATTAAATTCACACCAGGCACGTGTGCATGCATGCCCAAGATACCAAGAGGAGAATGGAGGAGAAGGGATTGTGGCGTGGCCATCACCCTGGGGGGTGATTTCTCAGTTTCTGTCTCTCTGTCTCTCTCTGTCTTTCTGGCAAGCACACTGCCCTATAGCAAAAACCTCTCCAAAAAGAAAAAATATATATATTAAAAATGAATTATCTCCTAGTGACTTTACTCCCCCAAAAGAAGATAAGTTAATGCTGATAGAGATGTTTCATTATTGGTTTAAGACATGGTAATATTTTATGTAACAATAATGTAATAGGGACCAGCAGATGGTGTAATGGTTATGTTGCTGGACTCCCATGTGGTCAGCCATGGTTTAAGTACCAGACCTGGCAACTTAAAACTCATGCCAGGCATGTGTGCATACGTGCCCGAAATCCTGAGAGGAGAATGGGGTAGAAGGGATTGTGGTGTGGTCATCCCCCCCGGGGGGTGATTTCTCTTTCTATTTCTCTGTCTCTTTCTGTCTCTCCGGCAAGCACACAAACCCTATAACAAAAATCTCTCTGGAAAATAATAATGTTGTAATAACCTTATAATAACAACAGCAATGACCATTAATGCTATCACTCCCTGCATGACTGATACCAGGCTAAATATTTTACATGCACTACCTCACTGTATCCTAGCCCCAGAAGGTAGGTTCTAATATCTCTATTTTATAGATGGAAAAACTGGGAACCAGCAGGTAGCTCCAGGATAAGGCAGCTGGATCCTATAGAGCTGGCTGTGTGGTTCAAGTCTCAGACCCAACTGCTTGAAAATATGCCAGGTGCATGTGAGTGCATGCCCAAGATCCTGAGAGGAAAATGGAGTAAAAGGGATTGTGGCATGGCCATCCACCATGGGGGTGACTTTTCACTTTCCCTTTCTCTTTCTTTCTCTCTCTCTCTCTCTCTGGAAAGTACACACACCCTATAGCAAAACTGAAAACAAAAAAGAAAAACTGAAACAATGAACAATGAATTGCTCAAAGATGCACAGCAAATAAACAGCAAATCTGACATTCGAACCTAGGTCTGATTCCAAAATGTGTGTTGTGTGTGTGTGTGTGTGTGTGTGTGTACATTTGCACATAACCTCTCTGCTTTAGGACACTGCCCAAGGTAGCCTTTTTAGAAACAGAGTAACATGCTGGGTACATGGGCATGAGAGCCCAAAATTCCAAAAGGGAGGAGAGATGAAGGGATTGCTGCATGACCATTTCCCACGGAGTGCTTCCTCACTTCCCCTCCCCCTTCTCTGTCTCTCTCCAGCTAGTGTACGTGCCCTCTGGCAAATTTTTAAAAAACAGAAACCAAGTAATGGCTGCCTATAGATCTTTCCCATGTAGATCTGGAATGAAGAAGAAAAGAGATGAAAAACCAGCCCTCACCCATCCCAGCCCTGGCTTCCCTCTTGAAGAACCATGTAAAGCTTCACCAGCCCGTCTTGTTTTCTGCTACAAAAACAGAAATCCTGATAACTTGTTGACAGGGATGCTATGAGCACTGAACATTATGTGACGAGCGCTCCATAATTCCTAATTAGCATCTCTCAATTAGGAATCTGGAAGCTGCTGCTCTGGAGGTGAATTACAAGTTTGATTTGCATTTATCAGGGCTGCTTTAGAAGAGGAAAATGGTTGGTCTGTCTGGAGGGATTCTACTGGTTCTATTTCCAGGATCTTCCCTGCACTTAGGATGTTTCCCTAAATACCTATTCTCCCTGTCACTTGTTTGCATTCACCCAGAGGAGAAAAATCACCCAGCGGCCACCAGCGGTGACAACCACAGATGGTCCTGCTCTTGGCAAAAATGGCCTGGGGACCTTCACCATCCACCCTTGTCCCTGCAGCGTGGATGCACAATTAAAAATTCAGCCAAACACAGTGACGTCAGTAAGAGAGCACCACTGTGTGAGGCGGAGGCCACATGGGAGGCCCAGGTTCAGACCCCAGATCCATCTCAACATGCTGGGCACAATACTGCTCACATGTAATCCTAGCTAACTGGGAAGCTAGGGCAGAGGGTCATCACTGTGACACCCTATCAAAAATACCTCTCTAGGTACCAGCAGTTAGCGTAATGGCTATGTCACTGGACTCCCATGTAGTCAACCGCTATTCGCATCCCAGACCCGGTGGCTTAAAACTCACGCCAGGTGCATGTGTGTGTGTGTGCCCAAGATCCCAAGAGGAGAATGGAGGAGAAGGGATTGCAGCATGACCATCCCCCCGGGGGGTGATTTCTCACTATCTGTCTCTCTGTCTCTCTGCCTGTCTGGCGAGTGCACACATGCCCTATAGCAAAAATCTCTCTCAAAAAAAAAAAAAAAAAAAAAACAAAAAACAAACAAAAAAAACCCCTTTCTTGTGCTTTCTCCTATGCTATGTATCTCTCTTATTATTTAAAAAAAAAAAAAAAAAAAAAAAAAAAAAAACTAAGGGTTCCCAGCTCAGCTAGACTACCTTCTAATAGACATCTTGAACTTCAAATTCTGTCCCGCCCATTTAATAGCTGTCTGTCCTCAGGAGAATTACTTGATCTCTCTGTGCCTTGGTTTTGCTATACGTCAAATGTTTTGTTATACGTCAACCCATCCCAGGGTTGTTGGTGGGTGAAACTATAGTAATGCTCTATATTAAAAGCACCTGGGGGGAACAGCAGGTGGCAGGTGGTTGAGGTGCTGGACATTCCCACGTGGTCAACCACGGTTCGAGTCCTGGACACAGCAGCTTGCTCGCTCTCTCTCTCTCGCTCTGTGTGTGTGTGTCTGTGTGTGTTTCCCTTTGGTCAAGTTAAAAAACAAATGATGAATAAATAAAACTAAAAAAAAAAAAAAAAGAAAAGCACCTGGGTCTGGCCCTATAGTTCTGTAGTTAAAGAAGCCAGATCCCAATGGCAGACCACAATTCACATCCTGGCCCCCAGCAGCTTGAAAAACATACCACGTACATATATGTTTAAAATCCTGACAGAGCGGAGAAGTGGAGGAAAAAGGATTGCAGTATGAACACACCCTATTAAGTGGTTCTCTCTGTGTCTCTGTTTCTCTTTCTCTGTCTCTGGCAAGCACACATATCCTCTGGCAACAAAAATAATTAATTAAAAAAAATTATGTTGGGGCAGTCCTGTAGCCTGGTGGATAAAGGAGCCAGATCCCACATGGCCTACTGCACTATAAAGAATCCCAGTCCCGGTGGCTTGAATAACACACCAGGCACACATGTGTGCAAACCCGAAATCCCGAAAGCATGGACAGGTGGAAGAGAAGAGATCACAGCATGATCATATCCCACTGGGGGGTGCTTTCTTCCTTTTCCTCTCTGTCTTTCTCTAGCAAGCACATGTGCCTTCTGACCAATAAAAATGTTATAAAAAAGAATGTCTTGAAAGAAAGAAAGAAAGAAAGAAAGAAAGAAAGAAAGAAAGAAAGAAAGAAGAGAAGAAAAGAGAAGAGAAGAGAAGAGAAGAGAAAAGAAAAGAAAAGAAAAGAAAAGAGAAAAGAAAAGAGAAAAGAAAAGGAAAGGAAAGGAAAGGAAAGGAAGGAAAGGAAAGGAAAGGAAAGGAAAGGAAAGGAAAGGAAAGGAAAGGAAGGAAAGAAAGGGGACCAGCAAATGGTGTAATGATTACATCATTTGATTCCCATGTAGCCGACATGAGTCCCACACCCAGTGACTTGAAATTCACACTGGGCACGTGTGCATGTATGTCCAAGATCCCAGGAGGAGAATCGAGAAGGGATTATGGCATGGCCATCCCCCCTGGGGGGCGGGGGTTGATTTCTCGCTTTTTGTCTGTCTCTCTCTGTCTTTCCGGTGAGTGCACATGCCCTATAGCAAAAATCTCTCTAAAAAAGTAATAAAATTAAATTTAAAAATATTGAAGTTGAGGCCCAGTCACAGTGGCACAGTATTGGTGCACTGTTTCTCGATGCTGGAGCATATGGATGATCAGTCAGAGGTCAGTTCCCAGATCAGCCTATACACACCAGGTACACACCCACATGCGTTCACGTTCCTGGCTCACAGCGAGGGCTGAGACGAGGAGACCTCGTTGAGTGTGCTTTTTTCTGTCTTTTTTTTTCACGAAAGAAAGAAATTTAAAAATACATATCCAAGTTGATAGAAACCTCTCAAGTAACTTTGTCTTTCACTGGTAAATGCTCATTTCAAAGAGAATTTCGATCTCCCTTTGAAATCTCATGACCCCTATGCATACTCTTTTCACAGAAGCAACAAGAGACGCACTCGTGCAGAGCAGACTTCAGCTGCTGTGAATATCTCCCACAGACATCTAAAATCATTTCTCTCGAAGTATCACATGGATAAAAACACAAAGTATGAAAAATATTTCCATTCTAAATGATCTCGAGCATAAAGAAACATGTGTAAGATACAGAGGGCACCCTGATCTGGCCCATTCTGTGCCCTGTTTCTGTGCAGCCCTCAAACGCCCTGCTGACTTGGGAGCTCAGGTCCTGCAGGTGAAGAGTAGGTAGAAATATATACTTAGGGGCCGGGGCTGCAGAGAATGATGCAGAAAAGAAGCACATTCTCATGGCTCAGATTCAGATCATACTCTAAAGGAGTGGCCATGCTCCTTGCTGAAGAGGACATGCCTGCTTGGATTCTCGGGAGAAACCGAGAATCAAGACTACCAAAACCATGCCCACCAATCCTAGGAACAACCCCGTCCTCTTAGAAAAGTTCCATCTTCCCACCCTTCTTGCCTTCTACCAATTGAGAGCTGAAAACTGTCCATACGTGTCAAGATTCAAGACTGCATCCTGTTATTCTGCTTTAGGGATTTCATCTGTAGGCATGAAGCCCGAAACATAGGAACAATTCAAACAGAAAATTTCCAAATACAGCTGGGAAGCTAATTAGGAAAAACAAACATGGATTATTCTAGTCCAGGCAGATTAATTTCTATAGATTTACTCTAACTGCAGTTGTAACATTTACTGAGTGCCTGTCACGCACCAGACATTGAGCAAAGCACTTTGCCCATATTATCTAATCCTTGGTACAACATTATGAAGTAAGCACCATTATTTTATTTTTTTTCATTTTTGTTTTTATTGCCAGAGAGTGCATGTGCTTATGAGAGAGAAAGAAAGCACTCCCCCACTAATGGGGCATGATCATGCCATGATCCTTTTTCCTTCATTTCCCCCTCCCATCAGGATTCTGGGCACACATGCGCATAAGCCTAGTGTGTTTTTTTTTGTTTTTTGTTTTTTGTTTTTTGTTTTTTTCCTTTTCTTTTTTTGGAGAGGTTTTCGCTATAGGGCCCGTGCGCTCGCCAGACAGACAGAGAGAGACAGAGAGACAGAAAGCAAGAAATCACCCCCCAGGGGGGATGGCCACGCCGATTTCTCCTCCATTCTCCTCTCGGGATCTTGGGCACGCACGCACACGCGCCCGGCGTGAGTTCAAGCCGCCGGGTCCGGTAGAACTCGACTACATGGGAGTCCAGGACATAGCCATTACACTAACTGCTGGTCCCTAGTGTGTTTTTTTAAACCAGTGCATTCAAACTATGGTTAGCTGTGTGGGATCCAGCTAGGCATAGCACTTACTACTGCGCTAGGAGGCCAGCCCTCATTTTCCTATTTTTCCAGATGAGGAAACTGAGAGATGGAGATTATGCTCTAGATTGCAGCACTTAACTGAAATAGGCAATACTGTTACCCAAGGCTTAAACCTATCCTAAAATGAAAAACCATGATTTTATAAGGTTGACAGACATACACACACACAGACACACACACACACACACACACACACACACACAACATACACACACACAGCAGTCCAATTCAAGAATGCAAACTCAACCAGAAAACCTCAAACATAAGAGCAAAAAGCATATTCGCACCCAATCTGAAAATACTAGCGAGGACTACAATTTGAGGAATTTTTCCTGATACCGACATGAGGTGGCTGTTAGGGACTAGCGATGAGTGGAGAGTTATGTTCACCTAGGGTTACCTGCTCTAGCAAATAAAGACATTCACTTAAATTTTAATTTCAGATAAACAACAATTTTTTTAGTGTATATCTCCCGCAATACACTGAGAAAGTATTTATTGTTCATCTGAAAGTCAGGTTAATAGGCATCTAGACTTTTTTTAAGAATTATTTTATTTATTTAATTTTATTTGTTTATTATTATTTTAATTTGACCAGAGAGAGGAAGGGAAAGTGAGAAAGCAAGTCACCAGGTCCGGGACTCAAACTGTTGTCAGCCATATGGGAGTCCAGAGCCTCAATCAACATGCCACGTGCTGGTCCCAGACATCCAGTATTTTATTTAACAACCCTATGATAAGCAAATATTATAAAGTCCTCCTGGTTAGGGTCAGGCCTGTCTGGGGGACCACAATTTGCTAAGCACTTTAATATCCTTTGACCTTCCCGGTTTCCTCTCTGGTTCAGAAAAGTTCATACAACTTGCCCTATACAGTGGCAAGAGGGTATTGGACCTGAGACCCAAGTACTGTGCTCCATCCACTCACGGTCCCAACAGGCTCTTTGTCTGTTTCACTCTCAATGTGTCCCCAGCACCTGGAACGCTGCATAGGATACTGCACATGCTCTGTACCGGGAAACTATGAGTTGGACTGATGCATACCCAGGAAAAAGGAAACAGGTCTGAAAAACAGAGGGGCATGGTCAGACAGCCCAGAGTGTTCAGTGATTCCTCCTCCATTTGACCCCAGCTCCAAGGTGCCATCAGCTCAGCCCACCTTTCCTCTCTTGCTTCTACCTTAGCAAAGACCCAGCCTCCCATCTCTGTAGACAACTACGGGCAACTGGCTATGAGAAAATGTGATTATACACATATGACTGAATAGTAGGGGAAAAGTCCTCCTCTTAATCTGAGTTAATTTAAGACTGCTCTCATTATCGTTAATCTGATCAAACAATGACCAGCTTCTCAGACCTGCAGCATGTACTAATGAATTTTTCATAACTCTGTAGAAACATTTTCTGCACTCCTGTTAATAATAAACCACAAAGCATGGAATTTAAAATGTATTTTCATTTCACCACCTCTTTTCTCCTGGCTTTATTTTCCCTATCTCTGTCCTGCCCCTCTTGTGCTCTTGCCCATGTATTATTATTATTATTATTGGGTGACTTGTGTATATTGTGGTGTTAAAGGACCTGCCTCTACCTTAGGGGACCAATAAATTCATGTTGTGCTTTCAAATTGTATTTGAGAAGTGGAGATCATAGATTAGAGAGTTTTATTCGATTTGGCAAATGAGACTGCCTCGTTTTCCTATAATGAGGAGGAGATGAGGCAGGAAGAAGATGTACAGGAACCCAGGACAGAAAGGAGAATGTGTTTTCTCATCCCTTTGCTTCCAAATGGGCCCAAAGCACTCTATACTCCAGCCACACTGGACTTCATTTGAATCCTCAAATGCCCCCATATTCTTTCCTAACTCTAGGCTTTTATGGGTACTGTTCCCTCTACCTGGGGTATCTTTTCCTCACCCATCATTCTTCAGGTCTTAGCTTTAACATCACATCTAGATCCATGAAGATGTGTATTCTGTGACCTGGTATAGAATAGTGGCTGACGTGCAAGACATACGAGGGAAAATTTAAAAAGTTCACAGAAAAAAAAGGAATTAATGCATGAGTTTATGTTGCTACACAAAGCTGAAATCCATGCTGTATTTTCACAATATGCATTTTATATAAACTTTGTAAAAACCCCTTGTATATTCTGCACATTGTAAGCTACGTATGTGCAAGGCTTCCACTCACTTTTGTATGTACAATGCATTTAACACAAAGTGGAATGATGAAGAGATGGGGCCAGGAGTGGGCTCAGTGGTAATGCAACCAGGTGTACCTGGGAAAGGTCCTGGATTCACATCCTGGGACCTCCCTAAGCACACAAGGTACATCCACGCATATCCATGATCTGGCTGGCTGAAACTAGGAGTGGATCACAGTGTGAAGACATTCCCAACAGGGAATGTCTGTCCGTCTGTCTCTTTCTCAATGTTAAAAAGTGAAGGAAGGGGAACCAGCAGTTAGCGTAATGGCTATGTCGCTGGACTCCCACGTAGTCAACCGCGGTTCGCGTCTCGGACCCGGTGGCTTACAACTCACGCCGGGCGCGTGTGCGTGCGTGCCCAAGATCCCGAGAGGAGAATGGAGGAGAAGGGATTGCGCGTGACCATCCCCCCTGGGGGGTGATTTCTCGCTTTCTGTCTCTATGTCTCTCTCTGTCTGTCTGGCGAGCGCACGCGCCCTATAGCGAAAAAGCTCTCAAAAAAAAAAAAAAAAAAAAAGTGAAGGAAGGAAGGGAAGAAGGAAATTAGGCACCAGGTCCTCCTTTCAAAGGAGACATCACAAATGGCTGACAACTTCTCCTAATGCCAAAGCCCTGACTCTTCTCTTCCAGTTTCCTTTTAGAACCCATGCGCAAAACAATTCAGGGAGGTTTGGGCAAAGGGGAAGAACTGACCATGATTGGATCATTATTGAATTTGTGTGGCACATATAATGATCCATTATATAATATTGTCCTTTCTACTTTTGTATAGGTTTGAAATTTGTGTCTAGGTGTTGTGTGTGTGTGTATGTGAGAGAGAGAGAGAGACAGTGATTGATTAATTGATTGATTATCTGGTCCTGATCACAACTCTTACTTTGCCCTCAATGGAGAATTACATAGCCATGCAATGAGAAAGCACCGCAAAGGACCAGCAGATAGCAAAATGGCTATGTCACTGGACTCCCATGTAGTTGACTAGACCCAAGTGGGGTCCGAGTCCCGGACCTGGTGGCTTAAACTCACGCTGGGCGCATGTGTGTGTGTGCCCAAGATCCCGAGAAGAGAATGGAGGAGAAAGGATTGTGGTGTGGCCATACCCCCTGGGCGATGACTTCTCACTTTCTGTCTCTATGTTTCTGTCTTTCTGCCAAGCGCACATGCCCTACAGCAAAAACCTCTCCAAAAAAGAAAAAAAAAAAGGCATTGCAAGGGGCTGGCTGGTGGCATAGTAGTTAAGGGCACTGGACTCCCACATGGCCAATGCAGTTTGAGTCCTGGACCTCGTGGCTTGCTTTCTCACTCTCTCTCTCTCTCTCTCTCTCATCAAATTAAAATAAATAAATAAAGTTAAGTAAAACAATTCTTAAAAAACAGACAAACGAAAAAAAAAGAAAGGAAGTATTGCAAAAGCAACTGATTGGTTAGAAAAGACTGGTTACCCCATCTTTTCCAGGTTAACCACAGTAATGTTTTCAACCCACAGATGAGAAGGACTGGAAAAATCAACCATCAAATCATTGACATTCACAAATTATTTCAATACTGTTGATTATCAGCAACTTCTTCTCATCCAACATTGTTTAGATATAAGCACATTCGTCTGAAATAATGGGGAAAATGGTGAGGCTCTAGCTCAGGTCATAGTGAGGCAATGTCTGCTTTTCATTAAATACCATGAGTACAAATATCAATGTCAGAAACAAAGGCTGAGGCATATTCCCTAATAAACATCAATACTACATGTTCTTCGCAAACATTCTCTGCAAATTGTTGCTCTGATCTAAAGGTAACTTCACCAAAAACACCATAGAGATTCTTACCTGGAAAATCTACTTTAAAGCATTTTCCATTCTAAAGTTTCAGTGACAAGGCAAGGTTGGGTTCTGAGGTAACTTACTCAAACTCCAGCAAATTCTTTGTTCTGTGAGTACTTCAGAACAATAGCAGCCCTTTAATTTATTATATTAGGTCATCAGGAAAGTCATAACATATTTGTCCATGTTTTATTATACAAAAATGCATCATAACTTTCCCAACAACCCAACACTTTTATCCATTTTCTGCTGCCCCTATGTTAAACACAGGTATTCTGACTGTGAGGTTTCCTTGAGACTTGGATATATGAACTTGGTGCTCAAACAAGCTTACGTCACCTGTATTTGCAAGCGTGAGAATGACTATTATTTTTTCCCAGGATTGAGCTCAGTTGTCCACTGAAATGTTCACAAATGTAGCAAAGAAACATTTTATTGCTGCTCACCGGAAATATGGCAGAGAACACAAAGGGATAGTTCATGGGCTGAGTCCAATCAACCTACAGGTATGATTGGTTTTTTTGAGAGGTTTTTGCTATAGGGCGTGGTGCATACGCTTGCCAGAAAGACCGAGAGAGACGGAGAGACAGAAAGCAAGAAATCACCCACCCCCCCGGCCTGGGGAGATGGCCACACTGCAATCCCTTTTCCTCCATTCTCCTCTCGGGATCTTGGGCATGCACGCACATGTGCCTGGCGTGAGTTTAAGCTACCAGGTCTGGGACTCAAACCACGGTCGACTACATGGGAGTCAAGCTACATAGCCATTACGCCAACTGCTGGTCCTCAGGTATGATTTTAATAGTGATTTTTTTAAGTTTATTTATTTATTTCTTCCATAAGAGAGAGAGAGAAAGAGAGCGCCCCAACAAGGTCTTCATGCCATGATATACCTCCAGCCTCACCCAGCCAGGATCATGGGCACACATGTGCACCTATCATGTATAGGGAGGCCTTGGGATGTGAACTTGGGACCTCCTCATGTGGCTTCAACATCATGGAGCATTGCATTAATGTTGTGCCACCATGACTTGCCAACATTTTTTCTTTTGAAAGCTTTAAAAAATGAGAATTTTCACTTTTTTGTTTTGTTTTGTTTTGTTTTTTTTTGGAGAGGTTTTTTTGCTATAGGGCGCGTGCGCTCGCCAGACAGACAGAGAGAGACATAGAGACAGAAAGTGAGAAATCACCCCCCAGGGGGGATGGTCACGCCACAATCCCTTCTCCTCTATTCTCCTCTCGGGATCTTGGGCACGCACGCACACGCGCCCGGCGTGAGTTGTAAGCCACCGGGTCCCAGACGCGAACCGCGGTCGACTACGTGGGAGTCCAGCGACATAGCCATTACGCTAACTGCTGGTTCCCGAGAATTTTCACATTTAATATTTTTACATCTGGAGTTCTGTTGAAATGTGAAAATATCAGGGACCAGCAGATGGCATAATGGTTACTTCACTGGACTCCCACATACTCGACTGCAGTTTGAGTCCTGGACCCAGTGGCTTAAAACTCACTCCAGGGAAAAAAAAAAAAAAAAAAAAAAAAAACTCACTCCAGGAGCGTGTGTGTGTGTGTGTGTGTGTATCTGAAATCCTGAGAAGAAAATGGAGAAGGGTCTGCAGCATGGCCATCCCCATGGGAGGTGATTTCTCACTTTCTGTCTCTCCAGTGTGTGTACACACCTTATAGCAAATATCTCTCTTTAAAAAAAAAAAGAAAGAAAGAAAATATCTGACAATCCAAGGCCCAAATCCTATCCACTGGCAACACCTTACATTCCTACATGGGACGCATGCTATCCAGTTCACCATGACCCCTTGCTCACTTCCCAAGAATCCTACCCATGGCCTGTCTCCCTCCTGTAGATTTCCTGCTTGGCTCTGTGAATAACCCACTGTGTGATCCCTAGAAATCAGACAACCTTATCTGTAAAATTTACACCCCTTTCTGATGTCATGTGGAAAAAAAAAAAGTCACCTAATTAGGCTTTCTTGTCATTGACATGATTCAAACTCTATTTCAACTAAAAGTATGCATTTTATTTATTCATTTATTTATTTTAGAGATTTTTTCTATATACGGTACATGTGCTCACCAGAGAGACAGAGAGAGAAAAAGTGAGAAATCACCCCCCAGGGGGTATGGCCACACCACCATCCCTTCTCCGCCATTCTCTTCTCGGGAATCTGGGCATGCACGCACGTGTGCCCAGTGTGAATGTCAAGCTACCAGGTCCAGGACTCAAACCACAGTTGGCCCTGTGTGAGTCCAGTGCTTAACTACTACGCCACCAGCTGGCTCCAAATATGCATTTTTAAATACCAAGCCTGAGGGACCAGCAGTTAACATAATGGCTATGTTGCTGGACTCCCATGTAGTCGATCACGGTTCGAGTCCTGGACCCGGTGGCTTAAACTCACACCGGGCGCGTGTGTGTGCATGACCAAGATCCCAAGAAAGGAATGGAGGAGAAGGGATTGTGGCATGGCCATCCCCCCTGAGGGGTGATGTCTTGCTTTTTGTCTCTCTGTCTCTCTCTGTCTCTCTGGCGAGCGTACGCGCCCTATGGCAAAAATTTCTCCAAAATAATAATAATAATAATAATAATAAATAAGTAAATAAATAAAAACCAAGCCTGCCCCAAGTTTCTTAGCTCATCATGGTAAGTTGATATACAAATAAAGTAAAATGGCTTTGCATATTTTTATTATGTCATAGATTTATTTGAAACATTTACCTCTCAGAATTGTCCCTTCTAAAGATGTAAAGCCACAAGCTTTTTTTACTTTTTTAAACTCAGAGAGGATTATAAATTACACTACTCTTTCTAAGAGATCATTAGGCCATAGATGAGAAAAAGCCTTACAAGTATGCAGTAATTCCACTCCTAGGTATAATTCTTAAGGAAACAAATAAGAATACTTTACAAAGATTTTGTGTTGAAAGTAGTCATTAAGGTATGTTTATGAGCATGAAAAACCAGAAATTATCTAACTCAATAAAGGGTGTTGGTCAGCTCCATTATGCTTTATCTTTATGCTGGAATGTTACATAGCCATTAGAGATACTATAAAAGTAGTTTGGTAACCAAAGACATTCATGGCTTTCTTAAATCAGCCTTTAAGAAGAAAACGGAAGACCTCAAAATACATACTATATATTCTTAAAAGACACATCAAAGTACATGTTGCATAAGGAAAGCCCTGTAAGATTCTGTGACAAGGTATTAACAATGTTGATATGTAGGTGGTAGAATCAGAAGAGTGTTCATTTTTCTTTTTGATTAAATGCATTCCTATTTTTTCCACAGTGAATGTACTTTGCCTTAATAACTATTAATGTCTTAAAATGACTATTTTCTCCATTTCTGAAGTCAGTGTGAACAATTCAGAATCTGGCATATACAACCTGAATAGCTAATTAAGCACCTTCAAGAGCTCCAGGGAATTGTCACATAAAACCATTGTGTGGGGAACCAGCAGTTAGCGTAATGGCTATGTCGCTGGACTCCCACGTAGTCGACCGCGGTTCGCGTCTCGGACCCGGTGGCTTACAACTCACGCCGGGCGCGTGTGCGTGCGTGCCCAAGATCCCGAGAGGAGAATGGAGGAGAAGGGATTGCGGCGTGACCATCTATTTCTCGCTTTCTGTCTCTATGTCTCTCTCTGTCTGTCTGGCGAGCGCACGCGCCCTATAGCGAAAAACCTCTCCAAAAAAAAAAAACCATTGTGTGCAACCACAAAATGTATGGAAGGAACTTCTGACCCTAGAGTTCTTTATTGCTTGCCAGCCTGAATATGGAGATGTTTCTCTAGTTGTTAGCAGACGAAAAACAGTTCCCAAAATGCTCTCGTTCTCCTAGCCAAACATATATTTAGAGCAGCAGTCTTCATAATAGCCACAAAGTGGAAACAACCCAAATGCCCAGAAACTGAAAAATGGATACACAAAATGGGTATACCCATACAATGGAATATTATTCAGCCATAAAAAGGAATGAAGTATGATAAATGTTATAACATAGATGACCTCTGAAGACATTGAGCTAAGTGAAAGAAGTCTGATGACATTTATATAAAAGGTCCGGAACAGACAAGCGGTTATCAGGGGATGATAAGGCAGGGCAATTGGGACTGACTGCTAACAGGTTCAAGGTTCGTGTGTATGATGATGAAATGTTCTGGATTTGGAAGACAGTAACAGTTGCAAAACATTGAGCATATACTAAAAAACACTCAACAGCCAGCCAGTGGTATAATGATTAAGGCAGCTGGATTCCACATGATCGACTTCGCAGTTCTGAGTCCTCGACCAGGTAGCTTGAGAAGCACACCAGGTACATGTGCATTTATACCCAAAATACCAAAAGAAGTTTGGGGGTTTTGCTCTCTGTCTCTGGTGAGTGCACACCCCCCTCTGGTAAATGTTTTAGAAAATACACTCAATTGTACACTAAAATTAGGCTAAAATGTTTAATGTTACATTCTATGAATTATGTCTTCTGGTCCCTAAATATGTACAACTCTTATATGTCAATTAATGTATATAATTTTTAAAAAGGAAGCCTCAAAATAAATTAAAAAACACTGTAAACTTAAGAAAAATGAAAATATACCAATATGGGACACAAATAAAGTACTATCCTACATGAGATGGAATTTTTGGCCATAAATATATATAAAAAGAGGAGCCACCAGGTTCCTTGATGGTTAAGATGCTAGATTCTCACATGGCCAACCACAGTTCGAGTCCTGGACCCAGCAGCTTGGAAATCATGATGGGTGCATGGGTGTGCCAGTCCAAAATCCCAGGAGAATGGAGGAGAAGGGACTACAGTATGGCTATCATCTATGGAGGGTGATTTCTTACTTTTTCCTGTCACCATCTCCCTTTCTCTGTCTGTCTGTCTGTCTGTCTCTCTCTCTCTCTCTGACAAACACAAATGCCCTATGGCAAAAACAGAAAAAAAGAAAAAGGAGAAAGGTCTTACATCAACAATATAAGCATACCTTTCAAGAGACCAAAAAGGAGTAAAATAAACTGAAAGAAAGCAGAAGAAAGGGAAAATAGTAAGAACAAAAATCAATAAAGTTGAAAAGAGAAAAACAATGAAGAAAATAAATGAAGCCAAAACCTGGTTTTTGAAAAGATGCATTGAAAGAATAAGCTTTAAGTTAGGCTGACAAAGGAAAAGGGGGGAGAGGGGACACACTTTACCAATATGAGAAATAAAAGAAAGGCCATGAGCATAGATTCCATAGACACTAAGACAGGGAACACTGTAATGCATGCAAACTAAACAATTTAAGTAAAATTCACCAATTCTTTGAAAACCACAAAATACCAAAATTAACCCAAGAATAATTACACTATGTGAATAAGTCCTAAAACTATTTAAATTTTTTATTTTTATTTTGAAACTTTTAAAAAAAATTTAAAAACTCTTCAGGCAGCAGGTGGCCTGGTAGTTAAAAGTGCTGGGTTTCACATAGATGACTCTGCGGTTCACATCTCAGACTCAACATCTTGAAAAACATACCAGGCGTGTGTGCTTGCCCAAAATCCTGAGAGGAGAACGGAGGAGAAGAGATTGAGGTGTGGCCATCCCTCCAAGGGGGTCATTTTTCACTTTCTCTCTCTCTCTCTCTCTCTCTAGCAAGTGCATGTGCCCTATGACAAAAATCTAAAAAACAAAACTCTCTATGCCCATCAAATTCCAACAAATATTTAAATTAGAAATAACACCAATTCTACACAATCTCTTCCAAAGAACAGAAGTGGAGGGAACACTTTTCAACTAATATTATGAGGCCAATATCATCCTTAAAATTGTACTAAACAAAGGTGATACAAAAAAGGAAAAACCACAGTGCAATATTCCTCAGAAATACAGACAAAACCCCTCAACAAAATATTAACAAATTAAACCTAGTAAGGGGCCAGCAGGTGGCATGGTGGTTAAAGTGCTGGACTCCCACATGCCTGATCATGGTTTGAGTCCTGGACCTGGTGGCTTTCTTTCTCACTTTCCTTTTCTCTCCCTCTCTCTGTCTCTCTCTAGTGAAGTGAAATACTAATAATAGTGAATAAAATCAAATCAATAATTCTAAAAAAAAATTAAAATAAACCCAGTAATATATTAAAAGAATATGTTTGGGGCCAGCAGGTGGCGTGGTGGTTGAGGGCATTGGATTCCGACATGGCTGACCATGGTTCGAGTCCTGAACCTGGCAGCTTGTTTTCTCACTTTCCTTCTCTTTCTCTCTCTCACTCTGTTCCTCTGTGGTCAAATTAAAAAATTAATTAATTTAATTTAATAGTTCTTTAAAAATAAAAAAAAGAATATATTATGTTCAAGTGGGGTTTACTCCAGGAAAGCAAAGCTGGCTAAAATTTAAAAATCAACAATGCAATCCACCATATTAATAGTCTAAAAAAATATAAACTATATGACCAAACCAATTGATATACAAAATTTGAAGCCCAGATTAGTGGCATAGTTAGCAATGTCCTGAAATGCAGTGCCGGAAACCACGTGACTAAGCACAGATTTGGATTCTCAGCATGGCCAACCTGAAACACGCAGGGCATGCACATGGGTGTGCCCAAGACCCTGACGTGCTAACGGCTCGGGAAAGGGGGATGCTGCATGAGAGAGCCTGTTGAGAGCACATCTGTCTCTCACCAGCATGCACATATACTCTACAATGAAGAAAATAATTTTTTAAAAAAATAGAGTAATAGAAAGTATTTTTATTCAATCTTCATTCAACATAAAAATTCTCAATAAGCTGGTAGTAGAAAGCAATGAACCCCGTAATAGGAACTTCTCCATCTTTTTTATAAAGAACTATTTAACTTTATTTATTATTATTATTATTATTATTATTACTTTTTAATTTGCTATAGGGCATGTGTGCTGACTAAAGACAGAGAGAGAAAGAGAGAAAAAGTGACAAAGCAAGCAGCCAGGTCCAGAACTCAAACTGTGGTCAGCTATGTGGGAGTCCAGCACCTTAATCACCATGTCACCTGTTGGCCCCCTGAACTTCTTAGTCTCATAAAGAAAAGAACATCTACCAAAACAACAAACAGACAGACAAAAACCAAAGCTAACATTATTCTCAATGGGGGAAAAACATACTGCTTTCCCCCTAAAAAGACAAGGATTTCTACTCCAACTATTCCTATTCAACAGTGTAGTGGATAACCTAGTCAGTAAAATTAAAACTTTAATTTTGTTTATTTTGGAGAGGTTTTTGCTATAGGGCACGTGTGCTTGCCAGAAAGACAGAGACAGAAAGTGAGAAATCATGCCCCCCACTGGGGATGGCCACGCCGCAATCCCTTCTCCTCCATTATCCTCTCGGGATATCAGGCATGTACACAAATGCACCCAGCATGAGTTTAAGCTACTGGGTCTGGGACTCAAACCGTGGTCAACTACATGGGAGTCCGGTGACCTAGCCATTACGCCAACTGCTGGTCCCAGTAAAATTAAAAAGTTTTAAAAAGACTACTGTCCCAGGTCACCCTGTGGCATGGTGGTTAAGGCAGCTGGATCCCACAAAGCTGACTGAACAGTTCAACTCCCAGACCCAGCAGTTTGAGAAACACACCAAGTGCCCAAAGCCCCCAAATAGAAGAGAAATGAAGAAGGGATTGTGGCTAACTGTTCCTGTGCAGGGTACTTTTTCATTTTCCCTTTCTCTGTCTCTCTCCAGTAGGCACACTCTGGCAACATTTAGGGGGAAAAAAGAAAGAAAGAAAAACTCCTAGTACTTATAAGTATACTTATAAAGGTCACATAATACAAGGTCAACACCAAATTCAATCATATTTCTAACACTAAAAACCATTAGGAACCTAATATTTTAAATTAATGATACTTACAACAGATTCCCCCCTCAAAATACTTAACAAATCTAACATAATACATACAAAAATTATATGCTGAAAACTATTACATACTGATGAAAGAAACTAAAGATGATTCAAATAAATGGAGAAACATGTCATGCTCATAAATTAGAAGATATGACATTGTTAAGATGACAATTCTGTCAAACTGTACTAGATTTAATCTAACTGCAATCAAAATTCCAATAGTTCTTTTGGTAACATGGGCAAAATGATTCTAAAATATATATAGTAAGATGAAGAAACTAAATAGGCAAAACATTTGAAAGAAGCAAGTTGGAAGACTCATACTATGCAAATTTAAGAACTACTACAAAGCTACAATAATCACAAAAACATAGTAAAGGGATAGACACATAGATCAATGGAACAGAATAAAAAGTCAAGAAGTACATAATTGCAAATATAGCCAATTGTTTTTAGATTTTTGCCACAGGGCATATAAACTCACCAGAGAGAGACAAAAAGAAGAAAGTGAGAAATCACCCTTGAGGGGGAATGGCCCTGCTGCAATCCCTTCTCCGTTTTCATATGCCAGGCATGATTTCCAAGCCATGGGCGCAGGACTGTATTTGTGGTCAGCCATGTGGGTATCCAGTGCCTTAACCACCATGCAACTTTCAGCCCAGGTCAATTGATTTCTTTCTTTTTTTCTTTTTGAGATTTTTGCTAGAGGGCATGTGTACTTGCCAGAGAGACAGAAAGTGAGCAATCACACCCCTCCCCGCAAGGGCAGATGGCCAGCCACAATCCTTTCTCCTCCATTCTCTTCTCAAGATTTTGGGCAGGCACACACATGCGCCCAGCACGTGGGCACGTTCTGCCAGGTTCATGGACTCGAACTGTGGTCAGTCACGTGGGGTTCAATCCAGTGATTTTTTAAATAAAGTGATTTAAAAATGAAATTTTTTAAAAACAAATTTGCCAAGCCAGTTCAATGGAGAAATAGTCTTTTCAACAGTGTCAGACAATTGAACATTTAAATGCAAAAAAAAGGGGAGATAGGGATCTTAAACCTCACAACATTCATGAAAATTAATTCAAAATGAATATAAATCTACATATAAATTATAAAAATATATAATTTGTATTAAAAACAGAAATTCTTTGTGATCTGGAGTTAGGCAGAATTCTTAGACATAACACCAAAAGCATAACCTATAAAACAAAAAATTGAGACTAAATGTAAAAAAAAAAATTAAGAAAAATGAACACATTTTAAAAAAAAAGTGATAAACTGTAATTTACTGAATTTTTAAAGTTTTTCTCTGCTTAAATGACACTGCTAAAAAGAAAAATAAAAACACAGAATGAGAAAAAAAAATATTTGCAAACTACGTATCTGACCAAGAACTGAAACTCACTAAGTACACAATTTAATTTTTTTTCATGGAAAAAAGGTCTGAACACTTTATCAAAAAGAATGAATAAATAAGAAATAATCATATGAAAAAAGTGCAACACCATTAGTTAATAGGGAAATACAAATTAAAACAACTACACAGTATTAGAATGCCTAAAATGAAAATACTGGTGCTAGGGAAAATGGGAAATAATTGTACCACAGAGATGTATAATGGTACAGTTACTCAGGAAAACAGTTTTAATAAAGTCAAACCTATACCTACCATATAATCTGGTCATTTCAATTCTAGGTATTTACCCTAGAGAAATTAAAATTGACATTCCTATGACAACTACACATGCAACTGTTTGTGATAGTTCTGTTTATAAACACTGAAAACTGGAAACAAACTAAACATCCTTCAATAGATAAGAAAGTACGCAAAAGGGACCAGCAGGTGGTGTGGAGATTAAGGTGGCTGAATCCCACGTGGCCAACTGAGCAGTGTGAGTATCAGGCACAATGGCTTAAAAAAAGATGTTGGGTATATGTGCGTGCATGCCTAAAATTCTGAGAAGAAAATGGAAGAGGAGGGATCGTGGTGTGACCATCAATCAGCAGGTTATTTCTCTCTCTCTCCCTCTTTCTCTCTGTCTCTTCTGCGAATTGCATGCACCCTATAGCAAAATATTTAAAAAAAAAAAAAAAAGGGGGGGGGGAGAAAAAGAAAACAGCCATACAATGGAATACTACTCAGCAATGAAAAATAATGGAGTACTG
The DNA here is from genome assembly GCA_026018925.1 of Tupaia tana. Classification (NCBI taxonomy): domain Eukaryota; kingdom Metazoa; phylum Chordata; class Mammalia; order Scandentia; family Tupaiidae; genus Tupaia; species Tupaia tana. Next base: position 14,787,585 of record JAKSZU010000026.1, on the reverse strand, counting down.
ATATATGCAACCATCTGAGTGAATCTCACAGTCTTTGTACCAGATGAAAAAAGCCTGTCTCCAGAGTTATACAGCAAATTATTTCGTTTATATAATAGTCTCAAAAAGACAAGACAATGGTAATAGAGAAGTAGTTGCCAGGAATTACAGGAGGGGTTGGGATGTAGTATAATTAAAAAGCACAAAGGAATTTTTTTTTTTGAGTAAAAGAATTGTTGTGTATCCTAATTATGACTATGTTACACAAATCTATACATGAGTTAAAGCTCCTAGAACCATTCACCAATAGAAATACCCTATAGCAAACTGATTAAGTGCTATGCATTGAGAGTAGATCCCACATAGCCAACAGTAGCTTGAGTCCCAGCCCCAGCAGCTTGAAAAACACCAGGCACATGTGCATGTGTGCCTAAAATCCTGATGGGAAGGAGAAATGAAGGAAAAAGGATTGCTGCATGGCCCCCATTGAAGGGTTCACTCTCTCTGTCTCTTATGCGTGAGTGCACACCCCTCTGGCAATAATTAATTTTAAAAAACTGGAAAAAAAGAGAGAGAGAACTGTACCTCCTCCCCCCAAAAAGTCAAAAAGTACATGAAGTATGGCTTCATTTATATGTAGTTCTAGAACAGACAAAAGCTATGTGGTGGAAAAGCAATCAGAAAATTGGTTAATTTAAGAGTGGTGTGAGGGGAATTAGCGTAATGGCTATGTCGCTGGACTATGTAGTCGACCGCGGTTCAACCCGGTGCTTAGAACTCAAAAGATCCCGAGAGGAGAATGGAGGAGAAGGGATGATAGTCTCTCTCTGTCTGTCTGGCGAGCGCATGCGCCCTTAGCAAAAACCTCTCCAAAAAAAAAGAGTGGTGTGAGAATTAACTGTGTTATGATAAATGCTCTAAACATTTATTTAGGTTATACTGGTGTGTACAGATTTAGTGGATACACATACACTTAAGACCTACACTTTTCATTATATGTCCACTCTATATCAAAAGAAAAAATAAACAGGGGCCAGCAGGTGGCATGTTGGTTAAGGCACTGGACTCCCACATGGCTGACAGTGGTTTGAGTCCTGGATCCAGTGGTTTGCTTTATCACTTTCCCACTCCCTCTTTTTGTCTCTCTCTGGTGAGCACACGTGCCCTGTAGCAAATTTTAAAATAATAATAATAATAATAAAGTAATAATAATAAAATTAAGTGGATGATTATCTTTTTTAAAAAATGAAAGAAATATTAAACTAATTAATGATATGTATATGGATGTCAAAATGTACCATTTTGCAATTTACTTTGGATACATCAAATAATAAGACAGATTTATGAATGAGAAGAGGGAGAGATGGACAGACAGATCTGTGATTAGGCAAGTGTACCGAATGTTAATGATATCAGGGGGCAGGTGTCCAAGTCCCTTAATGGTCTCTTGACTACTGCTATGCAATTAAAGTGTTTCATAATAAAATATTGGGGGAAAACCAAGTATTTAACATTCATTTCTGTTCTGGTATAAGTCATGGGATGAGTGTGAAAGTATTAAGGAAGACCCTACCAAGCAGAGGTTCCTCCATAAGGGCTTACTTTGGAGCTGTTGGCAAGGAATCCATTCCTCCAGCTTGGATTTTAAGTGCATTGCATTTTGTGTTTATTTCACTAATTTCCCAAGACAAATAAGGGGAAAAAAATACAGAAAGTGGCATCTAAACGTGCCCTGCCTCCTTAATAATAAAAATAAAATCCCTAGATGCTCTCGTTCAAAAGGCTCTTCTTTATACCTGTTGGCCTCAATGCATGAGTCCAGGCTACCGACCCTAGCCAAGCCACCCCAGCGCATTCATGGATGGGCAAGCACAGAAACTTTCACCACTGCTTCTGATTGGTGTGATATTCTGGGTAGGGAGGTAGTCGAGCAAGGGGAAATTCTCGACTGCCAACAACCCCAGACGCCCCACATGGATAAGAATGGAAGTTGGACAGAACAGTTTGAATTGGAGACCTGGTCTATGGGCATGGCCACCTCTATTTTCTTCCTGGGAGGCTCCATGTCTAGATGTAAATGCTTCTTGTTACAGTTTCCTCAGCCTAAGGAGGGAATGGCCTCATTCCCTCTCCTCCAGAGAGTAGAATCAAAGGACAGAGTCACCAGGGAGCAGATCCTACTGTACGGAAAGAGGACAGTTCTAACCATTATAGCTCACTCGGATCGAAAAGCTGCCTTGTCATTATGCTAAGTGAAGTAAGTCAGAGAAAGACAAACGCTGCAAGAACTCACTTACACGTGGAATCTATTGTAGAAAAAGAGTAGAATGGTAATTGCCATGGGGCTGGGGAGGAAGGAAAAGGGGAGATTTTGGCCAAAGGGTCCAAACTTTTGGATAATAAGATGTGTAAGTTCTGGGGACCTCAAGGACGGCATGGTGACTATAGGTAATGATACTGTATTGCATATCTGAAATTTTCTAACAGGATAGATTTATTTTAACTGACAGAGAAAACATGCACTTGCTAAAGAGAGACACAGAGAGAGAAAAAAAGAGCGGGAAAGGGAGAAAGTACCCTCCCACGAGAGATGATCATGCCACAATGCCTTCGCCTCCCAAGATTTTGGGCGCTGGCCTTCACACACACCCAACACGTTTTTCAAGCCACTGGATCCAGGACTTGAGCCACATAGTAAGCCATGGGATGACAGCCATTAGATCCAGGTATCTTAACCACCACACCACTGGCTGGCCCAAGAACAGATTTAAATGTTCTCATCATACATACATATAGACACACACACAGACACACACACACACACACACACACACACACACGTAAGTAATACAAGGTGATGAATGTATAACTTCACACACACATGCCTAGTGTGAGTTTCAAGCCACTGGGTTTGGGATCTGAACAGCAGTCAGCCATGTGAGAGTCCAGAGCCTTAAGTATTATGCTACCTTCTGGCCCCTAAATTTAAATTAAAAAAAAAAAAAAAAAAAAACTATTTTGGGCCAGTAGGTGGCATAGTGTTAATAGAACTGGACTCCCATGTAGCCAACCACAGTTCAAGATCCAGAACCAGTGGCTTGAAAATCATGCACACAAAGCATGTGTGTGAATGCTTAGGATCCTGAGAGGAGAATAGGGGAGAACGGCTTGCGGTGTAGCCACCCTATCTGGGGAGTGACTTCTCACTTTCCCTTTCCTTCTCTGTCTCCCTCTCTCCAAAAAATACACATGTTCTATGGCAAAAACCTAAGGGGGTAAAAAAAACTACCTTGTGAATGGATTTGAATAGACATTTCTCCAAAGATGATATACAAATGGCCAATAAGCATGTATATAAAAAAGTTCAACATCATTACTTAAGATTATTATTAAGAAAATACAAATCAAAACAAAAATGAGATCCTATTTCATATCCCCTAGGATGTAATTCTCTTTTTAAAGTATTTGCCATAAGGCGCATGCACTCGCGCTAGGCAAAGAGAGGCAGTGAGAGGGGAAGTGAGAAACCACGCTCCGCCCCGGGGAGAGGGGGGACCATGCTGCAATCTCTTCTCCTCCACTCTGCTTCTGGAATTTTGGGCGCACACACACTTGTGTCCAGCATGATTTTCAAGCTGCAGGGTTTGGGACTTGAACCGTGGTCAGGCATGTCAGTGTCCAGCACCGTAACTATCACGGCACCTGCTGGCCCCAATGTGCAGCACCGCACAGAGCTGAAACACCCTAACCTCCTGCACGCCAATCTGCAGGGGGATGATGATCAGAACTACCAAGGTGAACAGTTACGAAGAATCTGTCCTGTGCCAGGCACTCTGCTTAGCTCCTGAATGCATGACTCCATCCAATCACATAACAACCCTATGTAAAATTATCCCGATTTTACAAGCAAGGAAACTGAGCCTCAGAAAGGAGAGTTCATTTGCCCAAGGTTCCTTAGCTAGTAAGCCTGAACCAGACTAGAACCCAGGGGTTCTCGCCACAGAGCCCAGGTCTTCCTAATTACTAGTCGGACTTGCTTCAAGTACACATCCAAATTTGCAGGGACTCAAGTTATTATTTCTGAGTCTTCATCTCGTTTCTCTACTTGTCCAGGAAAATCAAAAACATCCATCTTTGGAAAACACCCACTGTTTAAATCAATGGTTGCCAAGGAACTCCAGAGGACCAGATTTTCCATCTTCATCAAGGACAAGATTTCTATAATGGCAAAGCAGAGAAATCACCTCAATGCTCAAAAACAGCACTGTCGTATAGAATCACAGATCCCAAGCCGGCCAGGTAATTTAAAATATTTTATAGTAGCCTTGGGGATGGGGGGGGGGGGGGGGGGGGACAAGATACAGGTGAAACTAACTTTAATATATTTTATTGAACCCATTATGTCTAAAATAATATCATTTCAATATGCTAGTATAAAAAGTATTTATGAGGTAGTTAACATTCCTTTCTTCATACTAAGAGCTCAGAATCTGCTAAGTATTTGACACTAACAGCACAATTTACTTAGTTCTCATCACATTTCTTCTTTTTTTAACTTGCTATAGGGCATGTGTACTCACTAGAGAGAGAAGGAGGAAAAGCACCCCCAAGGAGGATATTCAGACCACAATTTCTTCTCCATTTTCCTCTCAGGATATTAGGCATGCATACACACGCACCCGGCATGTTTTTCAAGCTGTTCGGTCCAGGACTTGAACTGCATAGTCAGCCATGTGGAATCCAGCCACCTTAACCACCATGCTTACAGCTGGCTCCCCTTTTTAAAAATTTTGCCAGAGAACACAGTCATCATAGAGAGACAAAAACAGAGAGAGAGAAAGAAAGCACCCCCACAGGGATGGTCATGCCATAATCTATTCTCCCTCCTGTCGGGATTTTGGGCGTGTGCATTAGAATGACTAGTTCCGTAGTAATTGATAACTGATACAATAGCTTATCATTAGCTGAAGCAGAGGCTACTAGCTATTCTGTAAACTCTTTCGTCTTCACCCTGGGCCCGCAGCTAAACTTCCTTCCCCATCTTCTTTGCAATATTGTGACAAAATTCTAGCTAGGGGAATGAAAGTAAAATTTGATGAGCACAACTTTGGGGAATGAAACTGTAGGAGGCATTGTCTTCTCCACCCTTTCTTTCCTTTCTGAATGCAAATATGACAATGCAGCAGAATGGAAGGGGCCTGGAGTATGAGAGACCGGCCCATCAACCATTGAATTGTGTCTTTTTTTTTTTTTTTTTTTTTTTTGGAGAGGTTTTTGCTATAGGGCGCGTGCGCTCGCCAGAAAGACAGAGAGAGACAGAGAGATAGAAAGCGAGAAATCACCCCCCAGGGAAGATGGCCACACCGCAATCCCTTCTCCTCCATTCTCTTCCCGGGATCTTGGGCATGCATGCACACGTGCCCGGCGTGAGTTTAAGCCACCGGGTCTGGGACTTGAACCGCAGTTGACTACGTGGGTGGGAGTCCAGCGACATAGCCATTACGCTAACTGCTGGTCCCTAACCATTGAATTGTTTTGTGAACAAGAAAAAGACCTTCTACTGTGTCAAAGCCATGACATATTTGGAGTCCATTTGCTACAGTCTACCTATTTAACTCACAATTTGGCTCATTCCAAAAAGAATGGGAAATTATTTCCCATAGCCCTCTATCCAGGCTGGCCACATCAACTCACAAAATGCAGTAAAATCAACATTGTGTGACTTCTGAATCTCAAGACCCCTTGCAACTTTCAGTCTTCCTCTTTTGGAATGCTGGAGCCATGAAAGAAATCCAAGCTATCCATATGGAGAGAGAGGTTCAGCTTTCCCATCCCCCAGCCCTTCTGCCAGATGAATATGAACAGATGAGTGAGCACAGGTGAAACCAGCAGAAGAACCACCCAGCCAAGCCCAAACCAAAGAATCATGGAAAACAGCAAGTTGTTGTTTTAAGCTCAAACTTTCTCAAGTCTAATTAACTTTAAGGATAGCTTAGTACACTGCATAGATCATTAAAATGGAACATATGATGAGCAAAGAATTGATACAGGCATGGCTACAACATATTTTTTGTACAAGGAAATTCCATACTCTTATTCAGTTCCCAATTCCTTATAATTTAACAAAAAAGAGTTCAGTTGAGAACCACCTCTACTGACCAGTGTCTTCCAGTGCTAGTGTCATTTGTTCACCTTTCAGATGGTTTCTATGCCTCCTGGGTCATTCACATCCCATCCATACTACAGACAAGGGATCAATAAACTACAGATAGCCTGTGGGCCAAACCTAACCCATCACCTGTTTTTGTAAGGCCCAGAATCTGAAAAGAGTTTTTAAATTTCCAAATGTACAAAAATAAAAATAACATTTTATAATATATGAAAATTATATCAAATTCAAATTTCAAGGATCATAAAGTTTTATTGGAAAACAATTTACCTATTCATTACAAAGAGACTTCAAAAAGTTCTTGGAAAATGGAATTCAACTATGAGTTTATTTTGGTGCAAAACAGAGGGCGCATGTGTTCGCTGGAGAGACAGGAAGACAAAAAGTGAAAAACCAGGGGGGATGATCACACCAAAGTCCCTTCTCCTCTAGTCTCCTCTTGGGATTTTGGGCACGCACGCACACGTGAGTTTTAAGCAACCAGGTCTGAGACTCGAACCACGGTCAACTACGTGGGAGTCCAGCAACATAACCATTATGCCATCTGCTAGTCCCATCCTGGTTTCTTACAGGACACATTCTCTATGAACTTTCTGAAGGTCTCCCCATCTATATGCCCATGGCTACCGCATACTACAGCAGCAGAAGCAGTAGTGGTGATGGAGAGCTGGCCCCATGGCCTTGCAGTTAAGGGAGCCAGATCCCACAAGGACACCACATAATTTGAGTCCTGGCCCTGGCAGCTTGAAAAACACACCAGCCCATGTGCATGGATGCCCCAAATCCAGAGAAGATGGAGAAATGGAGGAAAAGGGATTGCAGAATGACTATGCTCCACTGAGGGGTGCTTTCTTTATCTCCCCCTCTCTCTCTGTCTCTCTCTCTCTCTGAAAAGCATGCATACTCTCTGGCAATCAAAAAGAAAAAATGTATTTGTGATGGAAACCATACCCATAAAACCTAAACGATTTACTATGTGGCCTTTAACGGAAAAAGTTTGCCAGTTCTTGCTGTAGTCTGTTATTAGACTCACTTTCAAACATCTTTTTATTGTAGTCACTACAAAACCTTTGAAGACTTTTATCTCCTATCTCAAAGGACAAAACGATATTGGTCTGATTCCCCTGTCCTTAGTAAGACACTAGGAGTTAGTGACCTAAATCGGTTTCCTATGACATGCGATCAAGTCCCCTGCATTCTGGGAAAACTAGCATCTAAGCTGCCCCATGAGGTATGATAATAATTGTGTCTGGTTTGTTGTTCTTGAGTAGTGAGTTCTCCCCTTTTGTTGCAATCTAAATCCTCCACGTCTTTCATTCCACTCTGAATTCCCATCTCCCCAGTGAAGAAGCTTCTCTAACTGCTCTGCCAAATGTTTCCCTGGGAGTTTTCTATGGAACAGCAACCCCCAAGAGAAATACTTGAAAAAGGAAGCAGTGCAGACTCCACCTTCTCTTGGAGGTACAGTGCACATCTGTAGTACACTAAAGGCTCTGAAAAGTACTGCAGCAAAGACACTTATTTACCTTTGTTTAACTCAACTTGCCCAAATACATAAACCATAAAATTTAGTTTATCTGTGAAACACTTGTTGACCACCAGCAACCAGTACAGTGCCTAGATTTCAGCATTAGTTGAAGGAATAAAAAATGGTAACATCCCACAAAATTAGGGTTCCACAGAACATATAAAACATACATGCATCTCTCCCTCTGAGCTGAGCTACCCCTTCTGCATCATCTATTCACATCAGATAATACTAATCGTCACTGTCATCACTGTGGTCATCAAAATCCCTATAGTTGTCTTTTTTTTTTTTTTTTTTTGGAGAGGTTTTTGCTATACAGCACATGCGCTCACCAGAAAGACAGACAGACAGACAGACAGACAGACAGAGAGAGAGAAAGTGAGAAAGTGAGAAATCACCCCCAGGGGGGATGGCCACGCCACAATCCCTTCTCCTCCATTCTCCTCTTGGGATCTTGGGCACACACACACATGCGCCCAGTGTGAGTTTAAGTCACTGGGTCCAGGACTCGAACTGCGGTCAACTACATGGAAGTTCAGCAACACTAACTGCTGGTCCCTATTTTTGAGAGATTTTTTGCTATAGAGCTTGTGCACTTGCCAGAGAGACAGAAAGCAAGAAATCACTCCCCAGGGGGCATGGCTGTGCCACAGTCCCTTCTCCTCCATTCTCTTCTCAGGTTTTGGGCACACATGAACACACGCCCAATGTGAGTTTTAAGCTGCTGGGTCTGGGACTCAAACCACGGTCAACTAGGGAGTCCAGCGACGTAGCCATTACGCCATCTGCTGCTCCCTGTAGCTGTCTTTTATTGAGCACTTGCAGGTACCAAGTTCAAGACAGTGCTGTACTCTTGAACAAAACATTGATTCTTTTTTTTTTTTTTTTTTTTTGGAGAGGTTTTTGCTATAGGGCACATGCGCTCACCAGACAGACAGAGAGACAGAGAGATAGAAAGCGAGAAATCACCCCCCAGGGGTGATGGCCACGCCACAATCCCTTCTCCTCCGTTCTCCTCTCGGGATCTTGGGCACGCACGCACACGCACCGGCGTGAGTTTTAAGCCACCAGGTCCAGGACACGAACCGCGGTTGACTACACGGGAGTCCAGCGACATAGCCATTACGCTAACTGCTGGTCCCAACATTGATTCTTTTCATCATGACAACCTCCCTCTCAGGTAGGTAATATTATTCTGTTACTGCCATGTCACCAAAAAAGAAAACGGTGGGTCAGCAAATTTAAATCATTAACCCAAAATAAAGTGAGTAGAAAAGCTAAAACTTAAAACTACATCAGTTTGGGCCAGTGGTGGTGTGGTGGTTAAGGCAGCTACATCCCACATGGCTAAGTGTACAGTCTGAGTCCTGGAAGCAGCTTGAAAAACATGCTGGGCACATGTGTGTTTATGCCCAACGCGCCGAGAGGAGAATGGAGAAGGGTTTGCACTGTGGTCATCCCCCCGAAAGGGTGATTTCTCACTTTCTTTCTCTCTCTGTTTTTCTCTCATGAAGACACACATCCTATAGCAAAATCTGAAAGAGGGGGGGGGGGGGGGAAAAACTCCATCAATCTAACTCCAGAGCTCCTAAACTTTCTTCTCCAACAAAATATCTCCTGTGGCTGACATGACTGGCTGTCCATTCAACATCCACTTACACCTTTTTCTTTACTAGCAGAACCATGATTTTGTATGGAGTGGCAGTAGGCCATCCTGGGTGATAGAGCATAACCCAGGTAGGCCAGTCACGACAGTGTTCCCACTTCCCTACCTCCTAGCCTCCCTTGCAGCTAGGACTAACCATTTGACTGGATTCTGGCCAAGAAGACAAAATTAAATATCATCTGTGGGGTAGGGAGGAGGAGGTGTCCCAGAAAAGCCTTTGTTTCCTGAAACAAAGGTATGAACCCTTTACTCCTTCACACTCACCCCATCCCACCTTGAACCTGTAATATAACAGCTGAATATACAAAAAAGCAACAAAGCCATAAGGAAAAAGTCACAAGAATTCCAATAGCTATCAGCCCTGATACTATTGAACTAAACTTGTTTTGTTTGTTCGCTTATTAAAGAATTGTTTTTATTTAATGTTATTTACCATTATTATTGTTGTTGTTTTTAATTTGACCAGAGAGGGGGGAAAAAAAAAAAGAAGTAAGAAAGCAAGCTGCCAGAGTCAGGACTTGAACTGCAGTAGGCTGTGAGGGAGTCCAGAGCTTTTAACTTCCATGCCACCTACTGGTCCATTTGTTTTAATTTGCTCTAGGGTGTGTGTGCTTGCCGGAGATAACCAAAGAGAGAGGACAAGTAAGAAAACACTTTAGGGGGTGGGGGGCGGATGGACAAAGTTCAATTACTTCTCCATTCTTCTCTCAGGATTTTGGACATGCATGCACACACACCCAATGTGTTTTACAAGCCGCTGGGTCCAGGACTGGAACAGCACATTCAGCCATGTGGGATCCAGCCACCTTAACCACCATGCCACAGGCTGACACAAAACATGTTGTGTTACTTGAGAAAGAGAAACTCTGAGACAGTAGATAGCATAATGGTTACGTTGCTGGACTCCCACGTACTCAACTGCAGTTGGAGTCCTGGACCCAGTGGCTTCAGCTCACATTGGGCACATGTGTGTGAGTGCCCAAAATCCCGAGAGGAGACTGAAGGAGAAGTGCTTGTGCCATGGCCATCCTCCCTGGAGGGTTATTTCTTGCTATCTGTCTGTCTCTCCAGCAAATGCACGTGCCCTGTAGCAAAAATCTTTCTAAAAAGAAACCCTTATATTTGACCCTTGAGCAACACAGGTTTGAGCTGTGCGGGTCCACTTATATGCCCCCTTTTTTTTTTCAATAAATGCTGTAAATGTATTTTCTCTTCCTAAAGATTTTCTTAATATTTTCTTTTCTTGGGGCCAGCAGGTGGCATGGTGGTTAAGGTTGCTGGACTCCCACATGGCCTACCACAGGTAAGTCCCAGACCAAGTAGCTTACTTTCTCCCTTTCCTTCTCTCTTGCTCTGTCCCTCTCTAGTCAAATTTAAATAAATAAATAAAGTTAAATAAAATAAGTCTTTTAAAAATATTTTCATTGCTCTAGATTAATGTGTTCTAAGACTATAGTATACAATACAAATTACCTACAAAAAGTATGTTAATCAACTAATTATGTTATCTCTAAGGCTTCCAGTTAACAGTAAGTTATTGTACTTAAGTTTGGGGGAAGTCAAAAGTTATATGCAGATGTTCTACTGTGTGTGTGTGTTGTGGGGGGAATCAATGCCCTTAATCCCCATGTTGTTCAAGGGTCAGCTGTATTTTCTTCACTGCTCTGGGTAAGTTTTTCCACTTCATGCAGCTGCACATTGCAAATGGACACACACTTGTCCCCCTTATTATTTACTATTTGGACTTTATGATTATTCTACACATATATTACTAGCCTTCTCTCCCTAATCATGACGTATGCTTCTGGAAATCCAAGTCCATGTTGCATATTTTTGTTTCAACAGGCATGTATGCCTCTTACTAAATGTTGCTGATTATCAAGGTTTTCAGGGATAGCCTATTTAATTTAATGCTTAGTGTCTGTAAGAGCAGAGTTTTCCCATTAGATAGCAGAAATATGACATCTAACTACTAATGGATTATTATTTCTCAAAGAGTCAATAACGAAAACATGCATCAGAAACATCTAGCTTTAAAAAAAAACATCTAGCTTAGTAAATGCAGATTCTGAGGCCCTTTCTCCAGGCACAAATTGAATAGGAATATCTGAGGTTACAGGCTAAGAATTTGTATTTTGCCAAGCACCTTCATGTGGTTTTGATATAGAAAATGTGACAACTGCTGAGATAGAAAAGTCTGGATCCACGCATGAGGTTTAGCAAGACTTGGCTGGACCCCAGTTTGCCAGCTCCTTCTCCAGGGCCCCTCCTTAGCCCTGGGGATCTGGGAGGTCTAAATTGGCATAATTGCCCAAGATCATTCCCTGGGCAATATGGATAAAGTGGCTGGTGTGCTCTGTGGCATCCTGGGACCCAAAAATTACAAACAGATGTAGTCCCTGAAAAGAAAACTTGTCTCCGTCACCTGGACATCCAAAGCCTCCACCCCCCACCCTTGGTTTTAAAAGTAGGCAACTATGTAGAAAGCATCTACTGCAACAATCACCACCATCAAGGGAGTTAGTAGAGGACTGAGCACATTTGCAAAGTAGAAAAGAGCACTCTGGAGAAATTTACACAGAAGCATTTGAGACTCCTGACTCAGGGAACAGAAGAGACCTCTTTGGGTTACCTATATATTTACTGCACACAGTTCTGGATGGAAGCTGCTCTTGGGCACTGTCCAGACAGAGACAGAAGGCTGGGCCAGGGCATCCCACACACTGTCTTCCAGCAGCAGCGTCCTAGCAGCTAGGCTGCTCCCCGAAGCTCCGAGAAAGCCAATACCTTTGCTTCCCAACACAATCCCCACTCCCCAAGTCCCCCTTGACATTTATCTTATTCGTTTCTAGGGATCATGTTCCCAGATGACAGGTGCACACAGACATGTACCCTAGAGTAGCAAACAGCATTTAACACACACACACACACACAAACACACACACTCTGCTTTCAAAGGGATGACCTCTTGCGTGTTGATATCTGGCCAAAATAAAAACCATAGCAGAAAAAGAAAGACCTGAAAGTGAATCAGAGAGAAGTGCTCATCCAGGCTAGACCAGGGGTAGGAGGGCTGCAAGATTCCCTAGGGATTAAAGAGTCCAAGCCTTGGAAACTAAGGGGCCAGAAATGCAGTGAGTCTTCAGCACCTCACACGCCCACTCCACCAAAGGGGGAACCCCTTTGCTCCCAATCTTACCGGGCAAACACCAGCCAAAGGGACAAGTTCTATGTGCAGCTGGGCTGGTTTAAGAGGAGGAAGTGACCTGAGCCCTTCAGATGTCTTGAGCAACGTGGATACCCAGTGATTCTGTGGACACCAGGGCATCTTCTAAGGCTCTTGAAACCTTCCTCTCCCAACCAAACAGCTGTCAGAAGAAATGATCTCTGCCATCTTCTGAGTAACTTTGCATTCATCCCCCATCTTATCCCATCCCCTAAAAAACTGCTTCAAACTCCCCCTCAAGTTCTGTTGGAGAGAATGTTACAACAGCCAAAGATAACTCCTCCTCCCCGACCCCTTACCGCCCACAGTCCCACCAAGATCCAAGAGTATTTTCCCACACCACCTTGTGTGTGCTGATCCAAGCTTTTTTTTTTTTCCCTTTTTACACATTTAGGCCTGCAACAGCTCACTGCATCAAAATGATTTGGTTGGAAATGGGTAGCTCAGTGGGGATTTTTTTTTTTAAATCTTGTTTCCTGACATATCACTGGAAAAAAATAAAAAATGAAAGAAAGAAAAGAAATTCAAGAAGCCAAAGGAAGACTGGGAAGGAGATGGAGAGAAGAGGTCTACATTTATCAACAGCCCTATCGGGGAGCAAAAACCACCTTTTGACCACCTGCAGAATGCGCAAGGTCACGTGGCTTCTCTGCAGCTCCTTCATGTATTACCCAGCACACGAGAGCCCCCGTGGCTTATAAACAAATCCGCCAGCAGAAAAAATAAAAGGAGAGAACTCCCTCTTAAGAGAAAGCGACTGCTAATGGTACCAGCGGCAACAATAATAATAAATAAGGAACAACAATCACTACTACTACTATCACCACCCAGCCAAGTACAGATGACAGCAGCACAGTGAAGGGACGCCCAGCGCAGGCTTTGCAAGAAGATAAATCACAGACAACCAAGTCATGCCCACCTGGCTTACCGGCCTCCCCAACCCCAACAGAGAGGAAAGGGGGATGGAGGAGAGGAAGGGGAGGAAGGACGGAGAGCAGAGCTCGTAGGTAACACCTACCTCCAGGGTCCGGATTTCTTTCTGTGTGAGGTCGTTGGAGGTAGCACATTTGGTCCTAAGTCCTTCCAGGTTTGAGATGCTCAAGTCTATCATGTTTTGAACCAGCTCGCACTGCTGTAGGGCTTTTTGCAAACTCAGAGGCTGCTGCTCCTCGCTTTTCGTCATGTTTTCCTCATCCATCGCTTGCTCTGCAACCCCCCTTCCCCTCCTCCTCCTCCCAGAGAGAAAAAAGGGGGGCGGGGGGGGGGAGTAGAGGTAGTCTACCCACTACGCCTCTCCAACCACTGCGACTTCTCACCAATGTCTCGTGAAGAAGAAACCCAACATCTCACACGGGGTTGAGGGGAGGGGGTGGGAGGAGGGGACGAGAGTCAAAATTTATTATTTTATTTTGGGGTGATCAAGCAGACTCCATTAGAATGTCCCCTCTCTCTGAGTCTCTGGTCCCTGAAAAGGAGAGATGCTGTTTCTCAGAAGCAAACCAGGTGATGTGATGCTGTCTGTACACTTAGGGAGGAGGAGGAGGAGGGAGAGGAGGAGGAGGAGGAGGCAGCAAAGGAGGAGGCAGAGGAGGAGGAGAAGGAAAACAGCGCTCACTCTTTACACACCGGCTCCGTGAAGGGTGAAATTATATATATTTGGCTGGCTTGCTTTTATGTCAAAAAAAATCTGGCTTGCCCCCCTCCCCGCTGCAGCGACGCGGCATGGTCCACGGCTCGGAGTGCTTTAGCGCGTTCTCAGGACGCTGTCCGCATTGCTCCCGCGGCTGCGGCGGCTGCTGCGGCTGGCTGCTGTCTCCTCTCCGCGCTGCTGCTGCTGCTGCGGCCGCCGCCGGGCTCCGGGGGTGACGGCTGCTGCAATCGCTCCTGCCTCGCTCCACACCGACATCTTGCCTGTCAATCAAAGGGCGGGGGGAGCGCGGGAGCGCCGGCGAGGGATGGAGCGCGAGCGAGGGACCTGCAGGGGAGCGGGTTGGTGGAGAGGCGCCGTGCGCGCAGCCGCCCCAGCCGGCCCCGGCCGGCGCGCTAGGGACCCACTGGAGGAGGCGAAGGAGGAGCGCGCAGGCTCACGCACCTGGCTGGGGAAGGGGTCGACTCCTGGCTGGGGCAAGGGAGAACGGGGGCGAGATTTCTAGGGGCTGCGGTGCTCGCGTGGCAAAGTGAAATTACTACCGGGCGTGCGTGCAAGCGAGCGAGCGGCAGGCGGGGGCGCGGGGCAGCGCGCGCGTGGGGCCGAGGCTGCTCCCGGGGGCGGTGGAGATGGCAGGGAGTGTGCAAGAGCGTGGAGGCAGGGCGAGGGGGCGGGGACAGGGATTTGGTGGCGGGGTGGGGGTGGGGGCCACTACTATAGCACCGCTCTCGCGAGACGAGGCGGAGTAAGGCTCAGCAGGTGCGCACCGGCTGGGAGCAGGTGTGCGCCTAACTTTAAAGCCCTCTGCGCGTACTGGAGAAACATCGGCGTGAACCTAGGCACGTCCTCTCTGGCTTTCTGGATAGGCGTGTGTGTGCGCGCCTGTCTTTATGTTCGTTTGTCTTTGCTTGTTACCAGGGGAAAATAAAACAAACCTGATGATCTTCCATGAATTGTAGGAAGCTGCATCCCATACCTGGTACCCTGGCCTTTTGCAATAGGAAAGGGGCTTTTCTTTATTGTTAACCACGTTCCATAAGGCTTCCTTGATTTGACGGCAGCCTACTTAACTAAAAAAAAATGTTTTAAATTATTTTATTTAACTTTATTAATTTATTTTAATTTGACCAGAGAGGGACAGAGTGAGAGAGAGAAAATGAGAAAGCAAGTTACCTGGTACGGGATTAACCACATAGGCCAGCCATGTGGGAGTCCAACGCCCTTAACCACCACACCACCTGCCAGCCCCACTTAACTCAAATTTTATCAGCAAACTATGGCCCCAAAGTTAAGAGTGGTCTTACATTTTAGAATGGTTGGGAAAACATTTAAAAATATATTTAGTGAAGGCTGGCAGGTGGTGTGCTGGTTAAGGTGCTGGACTCCCACATGGCAGCCCATGGTTCAAATACCAGACCTGGTGGCTTGCTTTCTCACTTTCCCTCTCCTTCTGTGCCTCTCTGATCAAATCAAGAAATAATAGTGATAAATAAAATTAAAGAAATAATTCTTTTTTCTTTTTTGGGGGGGAGAGATTTTTGCTATAGGGCGCGTGCGCTCGCCAGACAGTCAGAGAGAGACAGAGAGACAGAAAGCGAGAAATCACCCCCCAGGGGGGATGGCCTCACCGCAATCTCTTCTCCTCCATTCTCCTCTAGGGATCTTGGGCACACATGCACATGCGCCCGGCGTGAGCTTAAGCCACCAGGTCCGGGACTCAAACCTCGGTTGACTACGTGGGAGTCCAGCAACTTAGCCATTATGCTAACTGCTGGTCCCAAGAAATAATTCTTTAAAAAATTTTTGGGGGGCAGATGGTAGCACAGAGGTAAACACCAGGCTCTGCAAGGCAATCTAAATGGGAAAGTTCCTGGTTTAAGTCTGGAGACTTCTCTGAGAATACCCAGCATTCATACATGTGCCTATGATCCAGGGCTGGCTGAGGCTGAAGACAGATCACAGTATCACAAATCACAGTATCAAGACCCTCTTGGGGGAGATTCTCTTTCCCACTCTGTCTCTCTCACTCATACAATAAATGAATAAACTTTTAAAAATTCTGACATATGAAAATGATATGAAATTCACATGTCAGTGTCCATGAGTAAAGTTTCATCGAAACACCGCCACCCATTTATTTCTTGCCTATGGTTCCTTTTACATTAGGACAGTAGAGTTCAGTAGTCACAACAAAGACCATATGGCTCACTACACCTTAAATTTTTACTCTCCGGCTCTTTACAGGAGAAAAGTTTGCCGACTCCTGATTGAATCTTTGTACCCTGTGTCTACTCTCATTGGGCCACGCTTATCCCTAATCCACTCCTGCTTGAATACTTGTCATTCAATGTCAATCCAAATGTCATCTAAGAGAGAGGACTTATCTCCCTGACCACCTTACCTGATAGGATCCCTAACTTTCATTGACCAAAGAATGTATTTAGGATTATTAACAAAAAAACTTCTTTCTCCAAGAGCACAGAGCCCCAAGCTAAGGAACTAGGTTCATGGGGCAGAGTAAGACTCAGAAACATGGTATGATGTGTCACTCTGAAGTAAACCACTTAAGAAGTAAAGAAAACCACAGCCAGTGATGGCCATGATAGATAAAACAAACAAACAAACAAAAACTTTTTTTAAGGCTATAGGCCATGGGATGTTATAGCTTATATCTAGCTCAGTCAGCATCTTCAAAACCTGTCAGTGAGATCAAGTAAGTTCTATATGAGCCCAATCTTTTAGACCATAAAGTTTATAGGTTCCAACTATCTAGTAAAAGGAGCTCTCATATATTGCCATCTTTTTATTTTTCTTGAACATATTCATTAAGTTACTTTAAAGCCCCCACCTAACTCCAAAACCTTGTTCACCTGTGAGTCTCTTTCTATTGACTATTTTTTCTCTTTGTTTCAGTTCATTGGTCTTGTCTCTTGTCAGGTCTTATAATTTTTATTGACTCTCAGACATTGTGTCTAAAAAATATAGTCTTCAGGAAATGTTATCTAACTCTGGAGAGGGCTCACACTTTTGTCTGCAAGGTAGATGGAATGGGGACTAACTGTTTTAATCCAACCAGGGGCTGAACTGAGTGGAGGCTAGAAATCACTCCCCAGGGGGGATGGTCATGCCGCAATCCCTTCTCCTCCATTCTCCTCTTGGGATCTTGGGCACGCATGCACACACGCCCGGCGTGAGTTTAAGCCACCGGGTCCGGGACGCGAACCGCGGTCGACTACGTGGGAGTCCAGCGACATAGCCATTACGCTAACTGCTGGTTCCCTTAGGTCCTTAACTTTGTCTATCCAGCTCTATGAGACTGCCAAAAGTTCTGCTGGTTTCTCTGTCCCCTAGCAGTAGCCTTCTTGCCTGAGACATGGCATGGTGTTCATGGGTCAGCTCCACAACATGGTTTGGACATCATTTCTGGATGCACAGCCCAAGCTTGACTCTCTTGTCCTCCTGGAGATCCTGTGGACTCCTTTTTCTTTGAAGAGAGAGATTTTTGCTATAGTGTGTGTGTGCTCACTGGAGACCAAGAGAGAGAAAAAGTGAGAAATCACCCCTCTCCCCCAGGGAGATGGCCGCATTGCAATCCCTTCTCCTTCATTCTCCTCTCAGGACTTTGGGCACACGTGCACATACACCCAGTGTGAGTTTCGAGCTGCTGGGTCCAGGACTCAAACTGCAGTCCAGCATCACAACCACTATGCCACCAGCTGGTCCCCCAATTCTGTGGACTTTTTAACAACTCTACTAAAGTCTTTCTACTTAAACTACCTGAAGTAGATTGTGTTATCTGCAACAAAGAACCCTGATCAACATTCTAGCCAATAATTCCCAACTAAGGAGATATGATTTTAAAAATCTAGATCTTTGTCTTTTCCGGAAAAATGGGAAGCTCTTGCTACAGTCTGGTCCAAACACTTCATTCTCATATCCAGTTTAGGCCCTTCTTCCCTGCCCCCTTGGATCTGACCCATGGATGGCTCAGGAGTCCACAGTAAAGATGAAAGCAGGTGTGTCATTCCCCTCCTACCTTCCAACTTATCTTTATGGAATGCAGAAGTGGATGGCTAAGTGGAAAAGAAACCCTCACTTGAGAACAAGTAAGTACTGGTTACTTCCAACATGTCAGATAACCCACTGTGTCTGTCAAGCATCTTCATGCTACTTTCTCATGCAGGGCACACTGGGGGATCGTTGGAGACCCCTAAGAGTTCCCCCTTGTGGAAACACAATGCACACACTGGTTGACCTTTTGCACACCCCTTTTCCACTCCTACCCTTTTCTGAAGTCCCTTTTCTGGAAGGCTGCTCTCTTGGCTGAGTCTCAGCAGATGGCTCAAGTCCAAGTACACTCCCGGGAAGCCACCTGGCCCTCGGGAAACAGGACACATTATTGCCCTAGGTGCAGCCCGCCCCTCCTCTCACTTGCCATCTTGTGCAGCCCCAGGCAGCCTTCAGCTGGCAATAAGATGCCAGCCATACCCCTTGGCACTCCCAGTCTTGTAAGAGATTCTTCTTTGAACGCCCTTCTCTTGGTTTGAAAGCTGGGAGAGGGGAAGAAAACTCCCTACAAAGGTTATTGAAGAAAGTTCCTCTGGATAAAATCTTGACCTTGTCTTATATATAGGCCAGAGGTAGATGGTTACTGATGGTCAAAGGACCAGTCTAACCACCCTCTTACCAGGAGAAGGAAGTATTATCACCCACTGCCCTCACCTTTGAAGCTTTAGCTGAAGTGCTGGGTCAACAGGAAAAGTCTCATTCCACATACTTTAATACTAGCAATGAGTTGGCCTAAATATTTTTGAAGTTACATTGTGAACAGGAATACAAACTGGAAAATGTCAGATTAAGAGGCAGAGGGGATATTTATGGAACTAACTAGGTAAAACTAACATTAACTTCTCCTTGAAGGGGCCACCATATTGCTTTCTTTTTTAATATTCTCAATATCATTTTTTCTCAATTTTATTTTTCAACTTTCCAGAGAGCACATGCAATCACCAGAGAGAGAGAGAGTGAAAAAGCATCCCCCATTGGGGATGGCCACACCACAATCCTTTCTCCTGCATTTCTTCCTCATTTTTGAGATTTTGGCATACACACACCTGAGTTGGGTATGTTTTTCAAGCTACTGTGTCTGGGACTCAAACCATGCAATTGGCCATGTGGGATCCAGCTACCTTAACCACTTTGTCACCAGCTGGCCAGCATCACCATACTTCTTTCATAATTGTTTTTTTTTTTTTTTTTTTTTTTTGCTATAGGGCACGTGCGCTCACCAGACAGACAGAGAGAGACAGAGAGATAGAAAGCGAGAAATCACCCCCCAGGGAGGATGGCCACGCCGCAATCCCTTCTCCTCCATTCTCCTCTTGGGATCTTGGGCACGCACGCACATGCGCCCGGCGTGAGTTTAAGCCACCAGGTCCAGGACTCAAACCGCGGTTGACTACGTGGGAGTCCAGCGACACAGCCATTACGCTAACTGCTGGTCCCCATAATTGTTTTTATCTTTTTTTTTAATACATTTTTTGGAAGGAGGAATATCTTAAAATACCAGCCCTCAAAACACAACCAGATCTTTTACAGTTTTGAGAGGATTATTGTTCTAACTCACTGATGCCCAAAACTTTAGTAACTTAAAAAATAAACAAAACAAACCAACAAATGAAACCTTTGGGGCTAGTCCTGTAGTGTAGTGGTTAAACACTGTGCAGAGGGAGCCAGATTTGGGTTTCAGTCCTGGGCCCAGTGGCTTAAAAACCAGACTAGAGATGGGGCTAGCAGGTGGTATCGTGGTTAAGGTGCTAGACTCCCATATGGCCACCTGTGGTTCGAGTCGCAGACCTGGTGACTTGCTTTCTCACTTTCCTCCTCTCTCTGTTTCTTTCTGGTGAGCACACATGCCCTATAACAAAGTTTAAAAAAATGACAATAATAATAATAATTAATTTAAAAAAACAGGCTGGTATACTAGAGCACAGGGTCCTGATAGGATAAATGGAAGGAGGAGGACTGCTGTGTAACCAGGTTTCACTGGGTTTCTCTCCTTCCCTCTTTCTATCATGTACTCACCCTGTGGCATAAATAAATAGACAGATCAATTATTTTGAAAAGAAGCCTTTGAGGAGGGTAGGCAGAATGTTCCTATCTTTAAACCGTAAGGTTTTCCCAACATCAAAATGCTCATTTTTTTAAGGGTATGTCTCCTTCTGGACTTTTGCCTCTTTGTCTTTTAATTGCCAATGTGAGCAAAGCAGCCAGACCACTGTCTTGATGGTGAGATAATCTGAGCTCACAGTAATGGGCAATTTAGTCTGGTGATTTATGCCAGCTTTACAAATTAAGCACTCAATGATGCACTGTGAATTTTCAGACACAGCACCCTCAGGATGGGAGAGGATGTGTACCGTGGTGCTCTCCAAGTGCTGACAGATGCACAGTGAAGGAATATTGAAAATTGTGGTAAAGTAATGCCATTAACAAAACCTACTTCTTTTGCCATCTTGTCTATGAAGTTCAAGATCAGCATTAGCCTAAATGGTGTCTTTGTAGGAATCAAAAAAGGGGGGGGGGGGGGGTGCGCTTGCTCTGCAAAGATGCCAGTGGTGGTGTGGAGGCAGAGCACAGCGCAGATTTCAGACTTGCCCCCAAGTCTAGGTACCTTGGGCAGAAAACGACCTGCACAGCATCCATCAACAGGAATCTACAGAATCCATCCACAGAAATTCCTGAGCCTTTGTTTTGTTTTTATTGTGGTACAATACACTTAACATAGAATTTCTAAATAATGGGGCTGACAACTGGCATGGTGGTTAAGACACCGGATCGCACATGGCTGACTACACAGTTAAGTCTCAGACCTGGTGGCTTGAAAACGCATCAGGTGTGTATGTGTGCATGCCCAATATCTCAAGAGGAGAATGAAGAAAGGATTATAGTGTAGCCATCTCCCTTGGGAGGGTGCTTTCTCTCTCTCTTTCTCTCTCTCTCTCTCTCTCTCTCTCTCTCTCTCTCTCTCTCGTAAGCACATATGCCCACCGGCAATTTTTTTAAACTTACAAATGGCAATATTTAGCATTTACAATCACTATGTTGTACAACTACCACTCCTAATTCCAGACATTTTCATCACCCCAGAAGAAAACCCCATGCCCATAAAGCAGTTACGCCCCATGCCTCCTTTCTCCCAGTCTCTGGCAACTACTAATTTGCTTTCTGTTTCCGTGGAGTTGCCACTCCAGACATTTTATGTAAGTGAAATACTGGTTTCTTTTACTTAGCATTTAGCCTTTTTCACTCAGCATCATCAATCATGATGAATTTCACAATTCATATGTGTTGTTGCATACATCAGTACTTCATTCCTTTTTATCACTGAATACTATTCTGTTTTATGGCTATACCATTCGTTTTTATCACCGAATAAGATTCTATTGTATGGCTATACGACTTTTTGTTTATCCATTCACCCATTGGTGGATATTTTTGAGCTGGTTGCACCTTTTGGCTATTTTGAATAGCGCTGCCATGAATGTTCATGCACAAGTGTTTGTTTGAGCACATTTTCTGTTCTTTTGGGGATATATCCAGCAGTGGAACTGCAGGGTCATACTGTGTTTTTAACTTTTTGAGGAACTGTCAAACTGTTTTCCACAGCAGCGAGACCACTAGCAAGGAAGGAGGACTCTAACTTCTCTACATACTCGCCTCCTGACTCTTCTTGCATTGATGTGATTTCATTAGTTTTTTTTTTTTTTTTTTTTTAACGCAAAACAGTAATGTCACACTTATGGAAAGTGTACATTGACTCATACATTTCTTGAGTGCCTACAAGATGCCAGCATGATGTTATCTGTGTGGGATTTAAATATTAATAAACTACAGTGTCTCCATCAGTATCCTTTTAGTTGCAAGAGATAAAAAGCTAACATGAACCAGCTTAGGCAAAAAAGTGACTCACATAATCAAGACATTAAAGGGAGGAGGACCAGCAGATGGCTTAATGGTTACATTGCTGGACTCCCACATAGTTGACCACAGTTTGAATCTCGGACCCAGTGGCTTAAAACTCACACCAGGCACGTGTGTGTGCATGCCCAAAATCCTGAGAGGAAAATGAAGGAGAAGGGATTGCAGTGTAGTCATCCCCTCTGGGCGGGGGGGGTGGGGGTGGGGGGGTGGGGGTGGGGTGGTGATTTCTCACTTTTTCTGTCTCTAGGTAAACGCACGTACTTTATAGCAAAAACCTTTCTAAAGAAAGAAAAAGAAAAAAAAAGGGGGGGGGAGGGACCAGCAGATGGTGTAATGGTTACATCACTGGACTCCCACGTAGTCAACTGCAGTTCAAGTTCCAGACCTAGAGGCTTCAAACTCATGCTGGGCATGTGTGCAAGCCTAAAATTGAGAGAGGAGGAGAAGGGATTGAGGCAGGCCACCCCCCACCCCCGGGGGGTGATTTCTTGCTTTCTCTCTCCATCTCTCTGATAAGCCAACATGCCTATAGCAGAAATCTCTCTTTTAAAAAAAAAAAAAAAAAAGTTAAAGGGAAAAATCTTACTCCAGCCTGGCACCATTCTTTTCTCCTTCTACCTCTCAGCCATGCTTCCTTCAATGTTGGCTTCATTTTTAGGTAGTTTTCCCCACGATATGGCAAAGATGACCACAGAAAACTTAGAAACTCTCAGAAATAGAATCTCTTCTCCATTGCTCCTAACACAAATTGTAGGATTAACTGTGTATTGACCTGGTGGAAGCCATTTACATGCTCCTAATCTGGTCACCTAGGCCAAGGGAAAGGAATTTGCAGATGAGACAGGCCTGGGTGGTTTGGCCACCCTGGAGCTTGGGCAGCTGTATTGACACTACCCAGCCCTCCATTTGAAGGCTGATCGCAAAGGGAGAAAAAGTACTATTATTAGAAGAAGCCATAAATGTTGGGCAGACAGAAGCATCAATGATATTCCACCATCCTTAGGGTGTCATGGTCTAATGGCGAGATGGATGTAAACAAATCCTGTAAGTACAATGTATTATGGGATTAAAGGAGAGAAACCCTTTAACCCCATGGAAAGAAAAGGGGAGAAATTCTGGGAAGGCTCTGATGAGATGATTCTGAAGCTAAGATTAGAAAAGAAAGGAAATCCTCCAGGCCCATAAAGAGGAACTGGATTGTGCTAAAGCAGAGTCCTGAAGTCACCGGTGATCATAGACAACCACCAGAAACATGTACTTGTCACAATTGTTAAAGTCACCACTGAAATTCTAAAACTATTAGGCTGACTCTTGAGAAGGATTAGGCTGGTGACTAATGTGTGGCAGTTTCGAACCTTAACCTTGAACTCTGATCTTCTGCTGATTCACTTAAGCAAGCCACTGCAGGGTGACTAGTCATCCTTTGTTTACTTGGGGCTGAGTGGGCTCCTGGAATATAGGACCTTAAATGCCAAAACTGGAACAGACCAAAGCAAACTGGGACAACCTGGTCATCCTATAGCTAAGTCTCCAACTCATGAACGCCTACAGGGTGCTTAGAGTCAGGATCGATGTTCCAGAAGCACACGTTTTTATATATAAACGATTCCTGCATTCACACGAAACTTGTACATAAATATTGATAGCTACACTATTCACAAAGCTAAGAGGCAGAAATAACACAAATGTCCATCAATGGATAAAAGGGTAAACAAAAGTGATATACCTATACAACCGACTACTATTAAACCATAAAATGGAACGAAGTTTTCATACATGTCCACAACATGACAGAATCTTGAAAACACTATGCTAAGAAGTGAAATCATACTGGTTCCTTTTGCTTAGTATCATCAGTCATGATGAATTCATAATTCTTCTGTGTTGTAGCATGCAGAAGACCACATATTATATGATTCTTTACATAAAATATTCAGGAGAGGCAAATCTATAGAGACAGACAGAGATAACTAGTTACCAAAAATTGGGAGGCAGAGGAATGGGGAGTGATTTATTGAGTCTAAGGTAATAAAAAGGTTCCGGAATTAGAAAGTGGTGATGGTTGCAGGACCAGCAGATAGCGTAATGGCTATGTTACTGGAACCCCAGGTAGTCGAGTATGGTTCAAGTCCCAGACCTGGTGGCTTAAACTCACGTTGGGCATGGGCATGTGCATGTGCGTGCCCAAGATCCCAAGAGGAGAATGGAGGAGAAGGGATTGTGGTGTGGCCATCCTCCCTGGGGGGAGTGATTTCTCACTTTCTGTTTCTCTGTCTCTCTCTGTCTCTCTGGCGAGCACACGGACCCTATAGCAAAAAACCTCTCAAAAAAAAAAAAAAAGTGGTGATGGTGATATAGTTCGAGGACTACTGTTCGAGTCCTGGACCTAATGGCTTGCTTTCTCAATTTTCCTCTCTCTTTTTCTCTAACTCTCTCTGGTGAGCATACATGACCTGTAGTGAATTTTTAAAATAATAATGATAAATAAAAAATTTAAAAAGAAAAACACACTGGGTACATATATGTGCATGCCTAAAAATCCTGAGAGGAGAATGGAGGAGAAGGGATTGTGTGGCATGGCCATCCCTCTAGGGGCACTTTCTCACTCTCTCCATCTCTCTTCAGCAAGCTCATATGTCCTATCACTAATAGTAAAATAACAGTAATACTATTTCATAATAAAAAAGAATGATCTCTGCTTCTTGAAAGGTTTATAAGCTAGATGAATTAACAGGCAGCCTGCACAGTCAAATTTGGCCTGAAGATGAGTTTCATTTGGCTGCAAGGAATATTTAAGGAATCTGAACTTGTAGCTAATATTTATAAAATGGATGTCTCACATAAAAGTTCCAATTATCAATTTATTTAGAAAAACCTGGACCCAAGTGTGCTGCCTTTCTCCCTGGCAACATCAAGAGGGGAACAGAATGGCTCCTGCCCTCAGATGCAGAGGCTTTCCAGTTCTCCCTGGTCCTCTTCCTCCCACCTGGCCCTCTCTCTCATCAACTAGAGCTGCCTGATCCCCACAAGCTCTGAAGTATATGAGTTCCAATACTTGCACATGACATTTAGAGGAAAGATAGACAAGAAAGTATAGAAACGAGACGAAATAAATGGTAACTTCTATTTTCATTTTTTGTAAAGGAGACGGCAGTAGGTTATTATCCCCCCCCAAAAAAAAAAGGTCACTGAAGTGTTACTAAAAACTCATTAGAATTTCTAAAGAGTGAGGAATGTTCCTCTCTTAAAAGCAGTGGTTTCAAGGTAGCCAGTAGCATGGTGGTTAAAGCAGCTGGATGCCACATGGTCAACGTTGTGGTTCGAGTCTTGCACTAGGTGGCTTGAATAAAACCTACACAGGGCACATATGCGTGTTACCCAAAATCCTGAAAGGAGGGATAAATGGAGGAGAAGGGATTACAGAGTGGCCATTCCTTATAGGGAGTAGGAGAGAGTGCTTTCTCACTGCCTTTCCCCCTCTGGCAATTAAAAAAAAAATAAAATAAAATAAAAGGCAACAGTTTGTCATTGTAATTGTACATGAAAACTACCTGGGAAACTTTTTTTTTTCTTTTATTTTTGGAGAGATTTTTGCTTTTAGGACGCGTGCACTCGCCAGACAGAGACAGAGAGACAGAAAGCAGGAAATCACCCCCCCTGGGGGAATGGCCACGCCACAATCCCTTCTCCTCCATTCTCCTCTCGGGATCTTGGGCACACATGCACATGCGCCCGGCGTGAGTTTAAGCCACCGGGTCCGGGACTTGAACCGCGGTTGACTACGTGGGAGTCCAGCGACATAGCCATTACGCTAACTGCTGGTCCCGGGAAACTTTTTAAAATATTGGTGCCTGGGTACTACACATAGAGATGCTGATTATCTGGTCTGGCATGTAACCTGGGCACTGAGATTTTTGTAAAGTTCCCCAGGTGCTTCTAATGTACAGCCCTAGTGAACGCTGCCACTTTACAGCTTCCATTTAAAAGATTGTCTTTTTTTGGCCTCAGATCATAGATCACACAATATGCAAGTTAAGAATCTCTTTAGTTTTTACCAAATAGCTTTTGTTATTCTCAATATATCCCCTTACAGGACATAGTCTATCTTCATCTGCTCAACAGGCGTCTTGACAGATATAAAAAACATATAGGGAGCAGGACAGTGGTGCAGCAATAAAATTCAATGCTTGGCAAGGCTGACCTGCCAGAGAAGGTTCTGGGTTTGCATCCAGAGACCTCCCTGAGTAATCTGGGTATACATATGCCTACAGTCCAGGGCTAGATGGAGCTGAGGGTGGATTGTAGTGTCACGATTTTGTTGGGGGTGCTGTCTCTCTGTCTCTCTTATAAGAAGTGAATGAATAAATATTAAGAAAATAACAATACTCTATTTTCAAAAAAAATTTTTTGGAGGAGGGTCTGCTGCTTTATTATCAAAATATCATCCATGGGACCGGCAGTTGGCGAAATGGCTATGTCACTGGACTACCATGTAGTCGACCACAGTTCGAGTCCCAGACCCAGTGGCTTAAACTCATGCCGGGCACATTTGTGCGTGCCCAAGATCCCAAGAGGAGAATGGAGGAGAAGGGATTGCGGCATGGCCATCCCCCTCCCCCCCCCCAGGGTGATTTCTCGCTTTCTGTCTCTCTGCCTCTCTCTGTCTTTCTGGCGAGCACATGCGCCCCATAGCAAAAAACAAACAAACAAACAAAAACCTCTCCAAAACATCATCTAAAGCACTTCATAAAATCTAAAAGCAACCCCATGTTTGTTGAATTGGTTCAAGCAGCTCTAGCCTGTATTATGCCACAGTCTACAGAAGCACACAGACAAAGGGCATGTGCTGTTTACCCGGGCTGGAGTTTTCTGGTTTGTCATGTAAATATGTGTGCATTGTACAAAGTGGTCACCCTTGGCAGAGGGTAGCTGTGACGCAGTCGCTGACACTTTGGGCACGCGTTTTCCATGTGCTTCTACTCGTGAGCTCTCTCCCACCAGAGCTCCTCGATGGTACATAAAAGCATCTGCTAGGAGGAAAAACAAAACCTGTTCCACAGTCTGGACCTATCAAGGCCTTCTTCCTACCTTGATATGGACCTTGCCTGCAGTCAGCCCCGGTCAGAGAGGAAGCCTGCACCTGCCTCCCAGTGTCCACCTGCCATCTGCCTGGTCAGTAAAAGCAGAAATTTCTCCTCTCCTTCTCAGCTCACCACAGCTGTGTGCGTCCTGCCTGTAGCAGTGTTGGCTCAGCTTCCAACACCCATCTGTGCCTTGAGAAAAAAAAGAAAAAGAAAAAAGAAATTCATGTAGTGAGGGAACAAAACAGCCCACGTAGTCCAGGCTGACCCTCAAATCATCCCAAAGTTGCTGCTTTGGGGAAGGTACAGACCCTGAGTTTATTACCTGCAGTACTCCTGTCTGACAAATTGGTGACAGAAGACCCTTTACAAGCTTCTACATGTTATAAATCTCCCTTTCCTTTGAAGAAATGGGAGGAAAATAAATGCTGAGCAGGATAGATCATGGGTTTTCCCCTGTTTGATGCTTTTTTGCACAGAATCAGATAAGTCAGTACCAGAGTAGTTTTCCTGGTAAATGAAAAATGCTTTTTGTTTTTGACATAGTAAGTACAAATGTTGTGGGGGTTTTTGTTTGTTTTTTGTTTTGTTTTGTTTTAAAAAAAGACAGTTCTAGTACATGATTTCCATCGAAATAGAAGGTTAACAATCTCAATCCTGGGATGTTTACCTAGTCACTGACTCACTTGTTCATCCAATTCAAATATTGATCCATTTCTGATTATAAATAGAGTCTGATTTTAATGAAAGGCTGGAAATCAGACTGAGAGGAGAGGATGACAAGAAAATGTAGACTGGGATGATGAAACTTCAACAGCAAAAGCAGAGCTGAGTCCAGAAGAGGTAGCTGAGTCAGATCGTCTGAGTGCAGATCTTAGCTCTGCCATTTCCTGGTCCTGTTACCGGAGGCAAATGAACTCAACTGTCTGCCTCTAAGTTTCTGCCTCTAGAAAATAAGGACAATAGAGGCCACCAAGTGGCACGGCAGTAATGCAACACTCTGTGATCCTGGACACACCTGGAAAGGTTCATGCCCCAAGGAGTCCTTGTAAAAGAATGTGTCTGTGGGGCTATGACATCACCTGGTAGCCCTTAAAAAAACTTTTTTGTGTGTGGGTGGGGGAACCTAGCAGATGCCATGGTAGTTAAGGGCACTGGACTCCCAAATGGCCAACCATGGTTCAAGTCTCAGACCTGACGACTTGCTTTCTTGCTTTTTCTCTCTCACTCTGTCCCTCTCAGGTCAAATTAAAATAAATAGAGTTAAATAAAATAAATATTTAAAAAGAAAAATTTTTTTTCAAAAAGAGGGTAATCCTAGTACCTGTTTAGTAGACCTGTACTGAGGATTAAAGATATGTAAAGTTTAAAGAACATTGCCTAAACATTTCTGCCCCTGGCAATGAAACCCACTGTAACACAAAAGCAAAAGCACATCTGTGGCATGACAGATTTATACACATAAAGTATTCTTATTCATCTATTTTGAAAAAAATCTATATTGAATTAAAATGAGAATATCAAGTTCAAAATTTCTACAAGTATCATATGCTTACCAAGTGCATCAAAACCGTATGGGCTGCGTATCAGAATTAGAAAATCATGCCAAGTGTATGTACATATGTGCCCCAAATCCCAACGGGATAGAGAAATGAAGATCATGGTTTGACCACGCCCCACTGGGGAGTGCTTTCTTCTCACCATGTTCCCATCTATCTCTCTGACTCTCTCTGGTGAGCACATATGCCCTCAGGCAATTAAAAAAATTGTAGGGGCCAGCAGGTGGCATAGTGGTTAAGTCACTGGACGCCTGAACATCTGACCAAGGTTTGAATCTTGGATCTGGTGGCTTGAAAATCATGCCGGGGACCAGCAGTTAGCGTAATGGCTATATCGCTGGACTCCCACATAGTCGACCGCGGTTCGGGTCCTGGACCCGGTGGCTTAAACTCATGCCAGGTGTGTGTGCGTGCGTGCCCAAGATCCCAAGAGGAGAATGGAGGAAAAGGGACTGCGGCGTGACCATCCCCCCTGGGGGGTGATTTCTCACTTTCTCTCTGTCTCTCTCTGTCTGTCTGGCGAGCGCACGCACCCTAGATCAAAAACCTCTCCAAAAAAAAAAAAAAGTAAAGTAAAAAAAAGTAAAAAAAAAAAAAAAGAAAGAAAGAAAATCATGCCGGCACATGGTGGAGAATGGAGAAGGGAATGCAGTGTCGCCATTCCCCTGGGAGGTGGTTTCTCACATTCCCTCTCACTGTCTCTCTCCAGCAAGCACATGTGTCCTATGGCAAAAAACCTTTAAAAAAAACTTGTAAAAATCCCAGGTCCCACTCCAGATTTGCTAAATCCAATCCCTGTGGTCTGAGTGTTTGTGTCACCCCAAAATTCATATGTCGTCTTAACCACCAAGGTAACAGTATTATAGGTGAGACCTTAGGGAGGTGATTAGAGTAAAGGTGGAACTCTCATGATTAGGGCCAGTGCTCTTAAAAGAGTGACCTCTTGCTCCTTCCACCATGTGAGGTTACAGTGAAAAGGCAGAAACCTATGAAGAAGCATGCCCTGAGCAGGGATAAAATCTGCCTTGATCTTGGACTTCCTGAAGCCCAGGACTCTGAAAAATAAACTGCTGTTGTTTCAAGTTACTCAGTCTTTGGTATTTTGTTATACCAGTCTAAACAGACTAGGACACTCCTCCTCCCTGGGGTTAAAGTCCTGAGAACATGTATTTGAACAATGTAAATTTGCTATACCTCCAAATTTCAAAAAGTACATGTATAGTTAATAAATAGCGATTCCTATGGAGCCCAGATACTGCTCTTACAAATCCAGTAAAACCATGTCTACAAAGCTGCATTCAAGTATTACCTTTATTCATTATTTTTATCCAATTATTTTACATGGTATAACTGTATGTTATGATTTTTTATGAAGTGACTTACTATATTTATAAAAACAAATTGATTTTAAAAAAGAAATTCATTTCATTAGTGTAAATGAAAAATAAGTATCTTGTTGTAATTAGATAATAACTGTAAAAGTATAACTTTCTAAAATAATGCTATTGAATTCTAAGTAGACACTGTTATCTGCTGAAACTCTGATTCTGTAGAAGCATCTTTGTGCAGAGAAAAAAAAAAAAAAGAAAAAAAGAGCAAGTATTAAAGCAGTGTTACAGACTGGCTAGCACCAGGAGAGATCTCCTTTACAAAATGATTGGAAGGGAATTAAAAGGGGAATGACTCCCCCACTGGGTGATTCAGTGTCCTCTAATGTCAGGTTAAGTCAGTCACAGCTCACACTTGATGCAGAATTGAAATAGGTCTTTATATGAAAGTTTATGGACTTGATTTACAAAACACAAGAGAAAAAAAAAAAAAATAACCCCAGGCTAGGTCCAGCAGATGGTATAATGGTTACATCACTGGACTCCCACATAGCAGATCATGGTTTGAGTCCCAGACTTGGTGGCTTAAAACTCATGCTGGGCATGTGTGCATGTGTGCCCAAAATCCCAAGAGGAAAATGGAGGAGAATGGATTATAGTATGGCCATAATCCCTAGGGAGCAATTTCTTGCTTTCTGTCTCTCTCTTTCTCCAGTGAATACACATGCCATATACCAAAAAATCTCTTAAAAAAAAAAAAAAAGAAAGTAAGAAAACGAAAACCCCAGGCTCTTGGAGACGCTGAAAGGTATGGTTCATGTTTATATCCATGAATATTTAGGACTTCTCTCAGATGCCATTTTTAGAGGCCTAGCCACAGCAGTAGAGGCAGTAGGGGCACTGCTGTATGATGCTGGAGCCACATGGCAGGGTTCCAGGTTGGTGTCTCAGGTCTAGCTGAACTCTGGTGCACTTGTGCTCCTGGCTGGCTAATGTACTATAGGGAGGATGGCATAAAGACCCCATCAAGGGTCACTCACTATCTCTCTTTCTCTTATTTAGGGATTTTTTTTTAAGGGTCAAGGGTGTCAGATGGATTTGGATTAGGATTCAACTACCCACTCGCTTCCTGTGTTTTGTGACCTTCTATGAGTCTCTAGAAACCTTTGTTTTTCCAAAATTGTAAAATGAGATGATACTTGCTCAACCGAAGATGAAATTAAAATGATGTAAAATTATAATACATATTTTGAACATTATCTGTAAAATTCAGTATTTTGAAATTTTGAAAGTTGTTTGTAAACCGTCAAGAATTATGGAGTATGAGCTAAAATTTTTTGCTATGTAAAGTAAATGTTTGTGGAAAAATGTAAAAATAAATTAATTAATTAAAAAATGATGGGACCAGCAGATGGCATAATGGTTACATCGGCACCAGTAGATGGTGTAATGGTTACATCACTAGACTCCCAAGTAGTGGATGGTGGTTTGAGTTCCAGACCAGGTGGCTTAAACTCAGGCTGGGCATGTGTGCGTGCGTGCCCAAGATCTGAGAGGAGAATGGTGGAGAAGGGATTGTGGTGTGGCCATCTCCCCTGGGGGGTGATTTTTCTCTTTCTGTCTCTCTGTCTCTGTCTTTCTGGTGAGCCCACATGCCCTATATCAAAAACCTCTCTTTAAAAAAAATTTTTGGGACCAGCAATTAATGGCTACGTCGCTGGACTCTCATGTAGCCGACTGCGGTTTGAGTCCGGACTTGGTGGCTTAAACTCAGGCCAGGGGCGTGTGCATGAGTGCCCAAAATCCCGAGAGGAGAATGGAGGAGAAGGGATTGCAGCGTGGCCATCCCCCCAGGGGGTGATTTCTCGCTTTCTATCTCTCTGTCTCTCCCTGTTTTTCTGGCGAGCACACGCGCCCTATAGCAAAAACCTCTCCCAAAACAAACAAATAAATAACTAATTTTTTAAAAAATAAAATTATATATACAAAGCCCTAACACAGTTAATGTATAATATATGGTAGCTTTTAAAAATTACTGAGACGTCATGTTTTTAACCATTTTTGATAGAACTCTTTATAAAACACTGTTGTACTTCCAAAATACACTGTAACCACTAGATGACTCAGAGTTATCATTTTGAAGTTTTTCTGTAGTCATTTTACTGTTATTGGACACATTTCAAACAGCTCTCCTCATTCATCCTCCTGCCTGGCCATCTTTTATTCTTTTTTTAAAGACAGGGTCTTGCTATGTCATGATCCTCCTGCCTCAACCTCCTGAGTAGCTAGGACCACAGGCATAAGCTATTGCATCTGGCCTTGAGATTGGATCAGGAATCAAACCCAAGCCTCCCATGTGATCCCAGCTTGCAGAGCATTTTACCTAGTATTTATTGTGTTTTTGCAGATGTGGTATTACTGTGTCACAATCCTCCTTTCTCAGCCTCCTGAGTAGCTAGGGCCTCAGGTATGCACCACCATGTCTAGCTTTTAGGATAGATGGGGAATCAAACCTGGGCCTCCCATGTGGCCATAGCTTGCTAAGTAGCAAAGTCTTCCAGCATGTACATTGGCCAACTTGAGCGAGCACATGCACCCTATAGCAAAAACCTCTCCAAAAAAAAGAAAAAAAATTATCTGCCATAGATTTATCAATAATATTCTCTCTAAGTTCAAAAAATCAGTTTTAAGTTTTTCTTGGAGACCTCTTTTCAACGTCTTTCACTTCCTTGTTCCAATCTGGATAAGTTGTTCCCTAGGGTCTGCTGTATTGTTGTTATTTTGAATCATCTCTTTGCCATTATCTCGCAAAATCCCCTTTGCCTCTTGTACATTTTGAATTTCCTTTCCCTAGAGTCTTGTCTTGCTTTTTCTTGATTAATTTTCATTTTGTTGGAGCACATTTCCCAAAGCTTACTAAAAGGGATACATGGGAGGTCACTGTTTTATGTCTCTGCATGCCTGAAAATATCTAACCTTACTCTTCAAGGATAGTTTAGCTGGGCATAAATTAGTAGGTTAGAAAGTTGGTGACTGCTCTGCCTATAGGTGTGGCATGTCTAATACATACTTTTTTTTTAATGATTTTTTCCATAGGGTGCATGCACTTGTGGGAAAGAGACAGAGAGAGGCAAAGTAAGAAATTACCCCTAGGAGGATAGCCATGCTGCAATCCTTTCTCCTCTGTTCTCTCAGGATTTGGGGTATGCACACACATGTGCCTGACATGATTTTCAAGCCACTGGGTCTGGGACTTGGAACAGCTCAGTCAGCCGTGTGGGATTCAGCCACCTAAAACTCCATGTAACCTGCTGGCCCAATACATGCCTTTTTTTTATTCTTTAAGATTGTTTTAGTGGGATTTCTAGAAGAAGCAAAGATAAGTATAGGGTATTCTGTTTGCTGTACTTGACCGGAAATCCCTCCAGCCACATTTTTACTCCCAGAATTCCTGAAATTTCTCATTCACTGTTGTCCTTCCTCCAGGTCTTTTTATCTTTGTAAGTTATACTTTTTCATCCCTCTATTGAGGCTAGGAAATCTAGCCAGGTTTCATCAGGAAGAGGAAATAAGTGTGTCTCTCAGTTCTCTATGTAAAAATGGACACTCTGTAATGGTGTATTAAACAAAACTCAAATGTCTTGTATCAAATTTTGTTAAGAGGGCACTATCTTATCACAAATAAGACTGGCTTTGTGACTTGGTGTTAAAGCACTGTTCAGGAGAAGCTGGATCCCACATGGTGGCTGCAGTTCAAATCCCTGGCCAGGTACACTTGAAACATGCTAGGCACATGCATGAGTGAGAGCCCAAGATCCAGTGCACTAGAGGACTGGAGGAAGGGGATCATGGTGTGACCAGTCCCTGAAGAGGATGCTTTTCTTTCACATTCATGCATACATGCACACACACTCTATCACGAATAAAGAAGGAAAATAAAGGGAAAAAATTCATTTTTACAAATAGTTCTGCGATTGGAGACATCCAAGACTTTGCCAGACAAGGATGGAAAAGCACTATTCTGTACTCTTACTTCTCCCTCTGGATAAGAATGATCCCTCTGTCTTCACTGCATGCAGACAGTAAGTTCTCAATAATCTCTCCTTTAGTTAACCAGTATTGCCCAAGACCAAGAAAATGGAATTAAGCCTCTCTGTCTCCGAGACACACTTTTCTCAAAAAAAAAAATTATTTTTATTTAACTTTATTTATTTTCAATTTGGTCAGAGAGGGACAGAGTGTGTGTGGGGGGGTGGAATAGAGAAATCAAGCCACCAGGTCAAAGACTCGAACCATAGTCAGCCATTTGGGAGTCTACCCTTAACCAGCACCCTTAACCACCATGCCACCTGCTGGCCTGTGACACACTTTTTGGACACAAAGTCTACCCTGCTCAGCCCCAATTCAAGTAATAAAATGACCATGGGTATGAAGAGGTGGTATGAGCCTTACAAAGGAGGAATAAATGTGCTCTCTTTTCTCTTTGAGAAGACTATTGTCTTAGTCCATTTCATGTTGCTACAACAGAATACCATAGACTAGTTAATTTATAAAACTGAATTTGTTTCTCACAGTTCTAAAGGCTGGGAAGTCCAATATCAAATTGTTAGCATATGTGGAGGACCTTCTTACTGTGTTATCTCATGGGGGAAAAAAAGAGGGTAAGAGGGCGGAGAGAGGACAAAGGTGGGAAGGAAGGGGGCTGAACATCCTTTGATCAGGACCCCACTTCCATGATGACAGCATTAATCCATTTATGAGAGCAGAGCCCTTGTGACCTAATAATTTCTTAAAGGTCTCACCCCTTAACAGTGTTGCAATAGGGATTACGTTTCCAACACGTAAACTTTGGAGGACAAGTTCAAACCACAGCAACCACTTTTATACTTTCCTATGTGGTTTCTAATCCTTAGTTCAACCTGGCTAACAGCTAAACAAGGTGAATTATTTCCTGCATGCATAAAATTAGCAAATGCAATTAGGCTTGACTTTCCTACTTGTACATAGAGCTTTGAGAAATGAGCAGGATCAGCGATCCCCAATTCTAAATCAGATTTTTGCCTTTATTTCTATCTTGAAAAAAAATTTTAAGTTCATTCACTTATTTCATCCAGGAAAGAGACAGAGATAGAGGGGGGGCATTTCAGTAGAGTTTTAGGCCACCACCCATCCCCAGCCAGTCCAGATCACAGGCACATGAGTGCCTGTTCAGCGTATACAAGAGTCCCCAGGACCTTTCCACATGGCTCCAGTTGCATTATTGCTGCACCACCACCTGGCTCCTATTTTATTTTTAAGAAAGGAACAGAAGAACGGTGAAATGTACTGGTGAGAAAATTAATAGTAAAATACTATTACTGTTTTTTTTAATGAAATGTAAAAGTTTTTTTTTTTATTTTTTTAAATCCTCACAGTTAAAAATCTATCTATAGTCTTGAAGGCACTATTCTTCCCTTCACTTGGTTTCTGCTGCTGTTTGGTTTCACAAGAGTTAGGAAGCAACCTCCATGAAAGGAAGAGGGGGGGGAAGCAGAATTGGGCAGAAGGAGAAGTCTGGCTATAATGCAAGCCCAACAAATCCTATGCCAACTAGATAAGAAGCTCTGCAACAATAACAGCCTATCAGAGTTGGGCCAACATAACAGGTTCATATTCTTATGTTTCATCCCTTCTTTATTACCCTCTCGCTCAGTCACTAGGTGTGAGCTGCCCCAGGAGGGACATGACCTTGGGTGAGGCAGCTCTCTGCAGCTGAGGTCAACCCTGGAGGAGCTGAGCACGCAGTCCACTTGCTGATCATACTCCTTGCAACTGGTCTGCAAGTCCTTCCTTGAGCAGGACCCAAGCATTGTCTTTCCACGTTTATCAGTAGAGTACAGATTTCCTATTGTTTATTGTGATGACTACTGGTGAATGTCAACTTGCCTGGACTAAGGGATACCTAGAAACCTGTAAAAACAATACTCTGGGTATGTCCACCTGGTGTTTCCAGGAAAAATCCACATGAATCTCAGTAGACCAGATGTGGAAGATCTGACCTCAATGTGGGTAGGCATAATACAATCAACAAGGAGCCCAGAGAGAGCAAATACAGAAGGTAAATGGATCTCTTTTAAGAGAGCAAGCTTTTGGGCCAGCAAGTGGCATGGTAGTTAAGACACCGGATTTCCACATGGCCAATTGTGGTTCAAGTCCCAGGTCTGGTGGCTTGAAAATCACACCAGGCACATGTGTGATTTCCTAAGAAGAGAATGGAGGAAGAGGAATAGTATTGTGGTCATCCCCCCGGGGAGTGATTTCTTGCTTTCCCTCTCACTGTCTCTCTCTGCCTCTCCGGTGAGCACATATGCCCTATTGCAAAAAGCTAACAAAAATAAAAAAGAGAGAGATCAAGTTTTCTTCTGCCTGAAAAGATATTGAATGATGAAGTGGGGATTTTAATGTCTCTGTATTGACTGACATGCATGGCATTCCCTTTTGAAAAAGCAATGTAATACACTGTAAAGTTATATGCAATTCAATGTAATATAAACAAGATTATGATGATAATAAATTTTAAAAAGTAAAAAAAAAAAAAAAAAAAAAGTCTTAAAAAACATGTTTTCTTCTGCCTTAGAATCAGAACTCAAGGTACATCTGTCTTCAGACTGAAGGATTTACACTAGCAGCCCCCAAGTTCTCAGGCTTTTAGTCTCAGACTGTGAGTTACATCATCACCTTCTCTGCCTCTTAGGCTGTCTGACTTGGACAAGGCCACACTACCAGCATCCCAGGATCTCCAGCCGACAGACAGCCTGTTGGAGGACATCTCAGTTGCCATAATCACATGAGCTGATTCCTCCAATTAATCCCCTCTTTTATATCTATACATACTTTATTGACCATAACCCAAACCCTAGAGAATCCTGAGTAATACACCACTGTAACAAATTTGCACAAATGAAGTAACTTAAAATATTAGCCTGTCGGGAAAGTCATAATGTATTTGTGCAGAAAAGCACTAGAAAAATATGTCATGACTTTCCCAACAACCTAATACAAAATTATTCTCTTACAAGTTCAAAGGTCAGAAGCCCAAAAGCACCTCATCAGACTAACATCAAGGTGTTGACAGGGTTGAATTCCCATTGGAGGTCTCAGACGGGATCTTATTTCTCTGCCTTTCCCACCTTCTAAAGGTTCTTTCTTAGCTCATGATCCCTAGCCAGTAATCATATCACTCTGACCGCTGCTTCCACTGTCATGTCTCTTTCTTAGACTCTCCTGCCTCCCTCTTGCACATATAAGGACTCTTTTTATTACATTGGACCCACCTTCCTATAATCTAGGATAGTCTCTGCATTTCAAGATCAACTTAATCACACCTGCAGAGTCCCTGTGCCATGTAAGGTCACATATTCACAGGGATTAAGATGTACGATATCTTTGGAAATCTATTATTTTGCCAACCAAACTTACCAAAGAGATATTCTAGAGTGGCAGATAAAAGGTAGCACCAAGAGACACTGAATGTGATCCTTTCCTTCGTCTACAATAATATCTCAAGTGGGGCCGGCAGGTAGCATGGTGGTTAAGGTGCTGGATTCCCACATGGCATACCATGGTTCAAGTCCCAGACGTGGTGGCTCGCTTTCTCTCTTTGTCTCTGTCTTCCTCTGGTCACATTTAAAAAAATAAGTAAATAATTATTTTTTAAATAAATAAATCATATCTGGGAACCAGCAGTTAGTGTAATGGCTATGTCGCTGGACTCCCACATAGTCGACCGCGGTTCGCATCCCGGACCTGGTGGCTTAAAACTCACGCCGGGCGCATGTGCGTGTGTGCCCAAGATCCTGAGAGGAGAATGGAGGAGAAGGGATTGCGGCGTGACCATCCCCTCTGGGGGGTGATTTCTCACTTTCTGTCTCTATGTCTCTGTCTGGCGAGTGCATGCG
This sequence comes from Tupaia tana, assembly GCA_026018925.1. Taxonomy (NCBI): domain Eukaryota; kingdom Metazoa; phylum Chordata; class Mammalia; order Scandentia; family Tupaiidae; genus Tupaia; species Tupaia tana. The sequence continues at coordinate 14,749,481 of JAKSZU010000026.1, read as the reverse complement.
CCCTATAGCGAAAACCTCTCCAAAAAATAAATAAATAAATAAATCATATCTCATGTGTATGAAGAGCTTACTCTGTCCTAAGCACTGTGCTAAGTGCCTGACATGAATATCTCAACAACTCTCTGAGGTAAGTCCTATTGTATTTCTATTTTGCAGATAAGCAACTTGAGGCCCAAAGAAGTTAAGCTACTTGTTTTTTGTCAAACAGTAGGTAAATGGCAGACAATGCTCATTTGAACTCTGGTCTACCTGACTCCACAGCAGGCACCTTTCACTGTTTCTCTTTACTCTTTTTCCTTGCTACTAAGGTTACATCTTTAAAAGAAAACACACAGGGAACCAGCAGTTAGCGTAATGGCTATGTCGCTGGACTCCCATGTAGTCGACCGCGGTTCGCGTCTCGGCCCGGTGGCTTACAACTCACGCCGGGCGCGTGTGCGTGCGTGCCCAAGATCCCGAGAGGAGAATGGAGGAGAAGGGATTGCGGCGTGACCATCCCCCCTGGGGGGTGATTTCTCGCTTTCTGTCTCTATGTCTCTCTCTGTCTGTCTGGCGAGCGCACGCGCCCTATAGCGAAAAACCTCTCCAAAAAAAAAAAAAAAGAAAAAAAAAGAAAACACACACACACACACACACACACACATATATATTTCCATTTGATATTATTATTATTTTTAAATTTGACCAGAGAGAGACAGAAAGGGAGAGAAAGGGAAAGTAAGAAAGCAAGCCACCAGGTCCGAGCTTCAAATCACAGTTGGCCATGTGGGAGTCCAGAGCCTTTAACCACCACACCACCTGCTGGTCCCCTAAGGTTAGATCTTTAGACTTAAACACAGCCACCTACCTTCACCCTACACGCCAGCTCAGAGTGGCATTCCCAACAAAGGCGCAACAAACATTTGCTGAACCTCAGATCCTTTTGCCAATCTACCCACAGCCCTTTGTGTGTCCCCAAATTCCCATATTCTCATTCTCACATCTAATAAACTTTTACTGAGCACTTGCTACCAGGCATTGGGGAAATTCAAAGATGAATAAAACATGTAGTTTACTTCCTGGGAGCTCATTTTCCAATGTAGAGGTCATGATGATGACTTTGGAGTAATTTTTAACTTTTCTTTTTCATCCCTTCAGACAATCCAATGAATTTGAAAACAGGAAGTATCGTTACTATTGCTTCCTCCAACTATCCACAATAGGAACCTGAAGAAAAAGAGGAGGATAGAAGCTTTTTCAGATCTTTTTTAATGCTATCATTTTTACAATGCACAAACATACACACACACACACACACACACACGTGATTTTAGGTTCTGATTTCATTGTTTTTAACTGGAGCATGTTCTCCATCTTATACTTAAGCTTATTTTTCTATCTGGGAATGTACAGTGGATCTATTTCCAATTTTCCTTTTTCTTTTTAAAGAATTATTTAATTTTATTATTATTTTAATTTGCTATAGGGCATGCATGCTCGGGAGAGACAGAGAAACAGAGAGAGAAAGAGAACGTGAGAAAGCAAGCTGCCAGATCCGGGACTCGAATTGTTATTGGTCATGTGGGAGCCCAGCTTCTTAACCACATCACCTGTTGGCCCCTCTTCCTTTCTCTTAACTGTTCTTTGTTCTCCTGTTGATGCTTATCAAAATTGTTTCAAGCTGGGGGACTGCAGGGAGTGTGGTGGTTAAGGGACTTCCACATGGCCAGCTGTGGTTCAAGACTTGGACCTGGCAGTTTGCTTTCTCACTTTTCCTCTTGCTCTCTTGCTCTGTCCCTCCATGGTCAAATTAAAATAAATAAAGAAAAAAAAGTTAAATAATTATTTTTTTAAAAAATGATTTCAAGCCCTTTTCCACAAAATTTGCAGAGTAGGAACTTTCTTTTGCAGCTCAAGTCTTGCTTCCACCAGCCTTGAAGAGGAACAGATCTACCTCTAATTAAACCATCTGAACATTTTTTCTTTCTTTTTTTTTTTCAATAGACCACAGATTAGTTTATTTTTAACACTCATCATGCCATGAATTCATAGGGAATAGGTTCCAGTAGCTCAGGCTCCTTCCCATTGGTTCTCACAAAGTGTGCTCCTCTGGGTGGAGCGGGCTGGCGCTTTAGTTGAACCCAGGTACCTTTCTCTTTGGCTTCTTTCTTTTTCTGCTCATTTTCCTTCACACGTTTTAGAAAGCTATCTCTGCTCTTAGAATGTTTAATATACTCAATACGCACATTGATTCTCTTGGCAAGAATCTTGCCCTTAACTTGTTTGTTCACAACAATGCCAACAGCATGCTGGGTAACATTGTAGACTCTACCAGTTTTGCCATGGTAACATTTGTGGGGCATTCCTTTTTGAACAGTACCCATTCCCTTAATGTCTACAATATCACCTTTCTTGTAGATTCGCATATATGTCGCCAAAGGAACAACTCCATGTTTTCTAAAAGGCCTAGAGAACATACATCGGGTGCCTCTCCTCTTTTCCTTTGTGTTTGTCATTTTGGTTAATTACTGGAAGATGGCAGTTCCGGCCAAAAGGTGAACAATCTTTCTAAAACATCAGTTAGATGCTCTCTCCCCTTTCAAGTTTCCCCATTGCCTTTAAGATATATCCAAGTCCAGACTGCTTGGCTGAGCACACAAGGATTTCCAGAATCTTGCCCCTAGAGCTATTGCACACGACATTCCACACACAGCCCATGCTTCCACTGGCCTTCTTCATTCTGCATTGTTGGTCTTTTTTTCAGACTCAGATGCATCAGGCTGTTTTGAATCCAAGACTTCCAACATGCTCTCTACCCAGAGAGCTTTCTCTACTCTCTTATTACCAGGGTAAGTCTACTCATTCTTCATGTCCCTAATGAAACTCCACTTCTAGGTTTTTCCTTTACCCTGGATATATGCATCACACTAGTTATGAACTTTCTCAAAGTCTGCAATACTCTACACCCAACTGTCTCCTCCTTTACCTGCCAAAGCTCAGGACAAGCCCTCAGCGAATGACATATTGCAGATGTCAATTTTTTTTTCCCTGAACCAGTGATGCTGAATGACTCACTAGGAAATTTTTACTGCTTCCATATAATACCCAAGTGTAGAGGTGCACTCTTATGTTGACTATTCCACTGGTGACAAAAGAAAGAGATAAATCACTTAACAAAATAAAGGTGTCTCAATTTCTTTTTCAAACTGTATTTTAAGCATGATTGTTCTTTTCTCATGTTTATTAATTTATTTTTTACTTTAATCATTGTAAACCAATTTACTTTAAATGAGTCTTTAATAGCCCAATTATCTTAAGTAGTTAAAATCTGATCTTGTTATTGCTTCTATTGTCTCTTGCTCCCGGTAGACGGTTTCCTTGTGTGTTTTGTCATATTGGACAAGTAGATCTTAATTTGTAGTATTTCATTTGAGGGGATTTCAAAAAGTTCATGGAGAAATGGAATTAAAATATGAGTTTAGGGGCCAGCAGGTGGCATCAGCAGCTTGAAACTCATGCAGGGTACAAGTGCATGTGTGCCCAAAATCCTGAGGAAAATAGAGAAGGGGTGATGGGATGGCCATCCCTACCCCCCCTGGGGGGGGTGGGCGTGACTTCCCGCTTTATCTCTCTCTCTCTCTCTTTCTTTATATCTTTCTGGCAAGCACACACATGCCCTATAGCAAAAATCTCTCAAAAATCTTGTGGTGGTTAATGTGCTGCACTCCCATATGGCTGACCACAGTTCAAGCTCTGGACCTGGAGGCTTTGTTTCTCTCTCTCTGATCAAATTGAAAAAATAACAGTAATAAATAAAATTAGAAAAATAATTCTTAAAAATCTCTCAAAAAGTGCAATATAGTATGAGTTTATTTTGATGGAAAAATTATTTGAAATCCATACATACTTTTTTCATAATACACATTTTCCATTAGCTTTTCCAAGACCCCTCATACATCTAGGCTGAAGCTTTGTTATCCCAGAGTTTGTGTTCACCTTTAATAATTCTTTGGCCTTGTGGCCAGCAGGTAGCAAGGCGATTAAGGTGCTGGACTCCCACATGGCTGATTGCGGTTTGAATCCCAGACCTGACAGCTTTCTCTCTCTCTTTTTTTCTCTCTCTCTCTCTCCTCTCTCACTGTCTCTCTCTAGTGAGTACACATGCCTTATAGAAAATCTTAAAAAAATAAGTTGATCAAGTAAATAAACATAAAAAAGTAATAATTCCTTGGCTTTAGAGGTTGTATAGTATAAATTTGAACCCTGGACCTATGTAAGTATAGCCGTGTTTTTTTAAGTTTCAATTGTGTGACAAAGATCGTATATATCCAAGGTTTACATACAATGATTTGAAGAATGTAATGATTATCCAACCAAATTAACACATCTATCACCAGCCAACCTATACATTAGATCTCTAGAACTTTTCATCTAATAACTGAGAATAAAGTTTTATTTATTTTTATTACCAGAGGCTGCATACACTTGCCAGATAATGAAAGAGACAGGAAGGGGTGGGGGAGCATCCCCTCAATGGGACATAGTCACCCTGCAATCACTTCTCCTTCATTTCTCCATCCTTTCAGGATTTGGGGCTCATACATACACGTGCCTGGAGTGTTTTTCAAATTGTGATTTTAACTTCAGGGTTGGCTATGCAGGATCCATTAACCAGTAGGCCATGGAGACAGCCCAAGAAAGTATGGTTTTATTGTGACAAAATCAGAGGAGGAATTTTCTTCCCCTCCAGGACCCAGAATAAAAGATCAACTTATCTTTGTACACTGGTTGGACTATTATTTTTTTCTAGATATACCCCTTTCTTCTAAGGATACATGGCTCTGAGAGGCTCCTCACTTGTGTGGAGGTCATAGTTCCAATTCTGCCAAAGCCATATCACCTGTATTTTGAGATCTTTAAAACTCCTCAGGGACCAGCAGGTGGCATAATGGTTAGGTCAGTGACTCCCATATAGTCAACCGAGTCAATCCTGGTCCAGTCAATCCTGGACCCAGCAGCTTAAAACTCATGCTGGGTATGTGCCCTAAGTCCTTAGAGGAGAATGGAAGAGAAGGGACTGCAGTGTGGCCATTCCCGCAGGGGATGATTTCTCACTTTCTCTTTCCCACAAGTACATGAGCCCTATAGCAAAAAAGAGGAAATTCAAAACAAAACAAAACAAAACAAAAAAACACCTCAAACTCCTCAGGACCAACAGATGGCGTAATGGTTACTTGTCTTGACTTCCATATGGCTGACCTTAATTCCAATTTGGACCCAGCAGTTTGGGACTTTGGGTACCCCTACACACATGCCCCATGTGAGTTTCAAGCCACTGGGTCTGGGACTTGCACTGCGGTCGACCATGTGGGAATCCAGCACCTTAACCACTATATCACCTAACAAACCCTTATCTAGCATTATTGTTGTGCTACAGTGCCTGGTCCTCATCTTTGTTATGTTCCATCCAGCACTTCAAGATGATTGTTAGTGGGAAAGCTTTTAGATGATCTAGTCTGAACTATAGCCCCAAAGGGAAACCCACTAGTTTTAAAATCTTTCCCTCATTTTGTGTACATGCATCTATTTTTATAAAAAGTCATTTTGTTCTCTTATTTTGTATATTTACTATTTTTCTCATATTCTCTTATCCTACATTTACAACAGCTACGTTATAAAATTAAATGCCTTATGCTAAACATTTCTCACATATATTTTTTCCCTCTTATTTTTGGTTCCCATTACTAGTTCTATTTCGTCTCCTTTCCTACCTATCCTTTTATGTAATTTTCTCATGAACAGGCACCAAATATAGCTACTATTTGATCTATATGTCACTTACTAATTTAAATAATTTTTCTTTAAAAAAATTATTCCAATCTTACAGATAAAACCTAATCTTCAGGTTCATAAAACTACCAGCACTATTTCTATATTTACCGTTATAAAAAATGTCTGCAAATTTGATAACACTAAGTAGCTAGAATTTTTTTTTTCTTTTTTTTTGAGAGGTTTTTTTTTTGCTATAGGGCGCGTGCGCTCGCCAGACAGACAGAGAGAGACAGAGAGATAGAAAGCAGGAAATCACCCCCCAGGGGGGATGGCCACGCCGCAATCCCTTCTCCTACCATTCTCCTCTCGGGATCTTGGGCATGCACGCACACGCGCCCGGCGTGAGTTTAAGCCTCCGGGTCCGGGACTCGAACCGCGGTCGACTACGTGGGAGTCCAGCGACATAGCCATTACGCTAACTGCTGGTCCCAGTAGCTAGAATTTTTTTTCATGGCTTTTCCCATCGGGTGCATGCACTTGCCAGAGAGAGACAGAGACAGTGTGCTGGAAAGTGAGAAATACTTCCTCTGGGGGGGGATAGACAGACACACTGCAATCCTCCTCCATTTTCCTCCCAAGATTTTGTGTACACACGTGCGCATGTACCCGGCATGATTTTCAGGCTGTCAGGTCTGAGATTCAAACCACAGTTGGCCATGTAGGAATCTAGCACCTTAACCACCACACCATCTGCTGACCCCAGTAGCTAGGTTTTTAAGTACTAAGATTTCAAGTCATATTTATAATTCCAATGAACATTCTGACTTGCTGAAAATTTTTCTTTTACAGCACTCTGATGGTTAAGGAAACCACTACTTGCCAGATTGTGGTTTGAATTCCAATTCCAGTGGCTTGAGGAACATGCCAAGAGTATGTGCAAGCATGCCACAGATCCCTTCCTCTCTCTCTCTCTCTCTCTCTCTAGAGAATGAAGAGGATAGACCATATCTAAATGTAGTGATTTAAAATTATAATTATTTTATTTGTTCATGAGACAGTGAGTCAGGAACTCCAGCGGGACTCAGGGAAACAGATGTTCCACGTCGTATCAGCTTGGGTAGCTTCATGTGGGGGCCAGTGGATGCAGGATGGGCTCCCTCACATGGCCGGTACTTCAACTGGAGTGGCTCCAACAACGGGGCACTGGATAGGACAAGTGGACTTGGACAACTTTTACTATGGAGTTAGTTGACCTCTCATATGTGTCTGTAGCCTGTGTCTGGCTGCCAGCTAGGTTCCTTAAGTCTCTTCCACTTAGCTTCTTTCTCTAAGAGGACAGTCTGGGCTTTCTCACATGGAAGATGGTACTCCCTCTAGTTAAAGTGGAAACTTCCAGGGCACAGTCTGAAAGTCCCAGAATGGCATTTCTACTGCATTCTATTGACCAAACCAAATTAAAGTCTCACCTAAAGTCAATGAGTGAAGAAATAGGCAGCATCTTTTGAGGGACAGTGCCACATACACACACTGGATGTGAGGAATGGTTGGCAGCCATCTTTGCAGGCAACCTGCCACAATCACTTTCCCTAAATAAATAGCAGCCATTCTGTTTATAAACGTGCTACCAAAAAAAGGCAAAGTTTGTAAACTAGTTTAATACTAGTATTATATTAGTTTATGGTACTTTAAGGATGTCAAAGTAATTTCCCAATAAAAATTAATTTAGGCCTAGGTTTGAATGTCACTGTCATTTTTTAGTACTTAGTATTTGAAGTACGAAGATGCAATCTCAGTTAATTAACATAAAAGCTTAAGCTAAATTTTCCTAGACTTTAGGATCTGAGGGATTATTTTTAGTTCATTATTTTCTTATGTGTCTTCTCCCTGGTGGTCACTTAGGAGTGTGAGGAGACATGAGTAAATTATCTTGTTTTCTTGTTCTCATAATAACATATTGCAGATCTGGAATAACTTTCTAATCCTACTATTTGTTTTTAGAGAAATAACAAGATTTTGATTTTGCAAATTTTATCACACCAAGTTCTCCACATTTGGGTACAGCAAGATCTTACCATTAAAACCCATCCTGGTGTTAAGCAGATGGATAATTTTGAGATATGTATGTATGGAATTAAGTTCAGTTACTATCCAAATACGCCAACCACTTCCATGGCATTTGAAATTATGCAATGGAAAATGTTTTTGGTGATGCCCTTTTATGTGTTAATTTTGCAAAATTTATTCTCAATTATAATTTCAAATCACCTGAGCAACAGAAGAAAATTAGAAATTGTATCAAAACCAAGAATTTATTCGAATTTAACATTGAGAAAACATTTTAAATTAATTAACTGGCACGAAGTAAAGATAACCCAGATTCAATGAGCCAGTTCTGGTTGACATTTGTCAAAATGACATATTGACTAGGTTTTCTGTCTAATACTCCTTAAATTAAGAAAAAAAATAAGGCAGAGTGTATACAACCATTTGTTCTCACGTAACTCAGAAAAACTTTAGTTACCCCTTTAGGAACAAAATTTACTTTTGTTAAATTTTGTTAAAGTCTGTTCTCTAAATAACCTTTAACTTTCAAAACTTTTTCAAGACACAATTGCCCAATCTTCATATTAATGAATATGCTAGATATTTTAATTGTCTATAGCTCTGCCAAGTCAGTTCAGTTTGGAACAAGATTTAATTCTAAGGTGTTTCCTTTTAAAAATTATTTTAAATTTAAAAAAGTTAATATATTTTTACTGTTTATGTTTGAAACACATAAAACATCTTCAAGTTTAAATCTTCTCCATATTGACTTGAGGCAACCTTGGCTACTCAATTTTCAGTATGCTTTCTCTTCCTTTACTTTTCAGCATTGCATTTACTTAAAATATACATTTAAAAAATCACATTGCCATTGAACTTGAGCCAAATGCTTTGAAAGAGTGAGTTTAGGGGGATTGGAAGAACAGGAGGAAATGTCCATAAATAGCAGGTCTTTGTGTAGCATCTACTGTATAATAAAGTGTTGTGTAACTCTGCCATGCAACGTAAAGAATGATGGTAATTTGCATTTTCTTATTACTATGCATCCTTGAATGGAATCCGCAGTCTTTTGCCAATATTAAGGTCTATTTCTCACTTTCTTACATCTGCAAGGTCCCTAGTATGATGACAAAGGGATGACAAGCTGACCTTCTGTTTTGCATACAGATCACACAACAGGTACAAACCCAAGTGTGTTTTTTCACCTCTGCATTTTCCATCTCACAACCCCAGAAGCAACACAGTCCGAGGCAGGACCCATGCCAGACAGAGCCTGGATAACGGAACTATACTTGTGCTGCCTCCTTATTAACACCTTTCTGTTTTCCTTAATTATGATGACCCCAGGGCAATCATACCGATCTCCATGTAGGGAGAATAAGGAAAGATTCCAAAAGAAGAAATAGAAATATATATTAATATATTTATTTAATATTACCAGCCTGGAGGGCATATTATTAGTAAGATTGAGAAGTTAACTGGACCTAGTTTCTTTTGTAGACTCATTGCAAAAGACTAAGGGGGCCTTTTTTCCCCTAAGCAAATAAGCCTTAGAGTCCTGGGCACTGAGTTTGTCTAGCTCAGGGGAGCTTCAATGCCTAGCATTTTGGGACTTGGATTTAAATAGTCAAAATGCCAGGCCCTTAGAGGGGAGGAGGCTGGAGTGTTGTGAGAGGTTTGGCCAAACTTCCTGAGGAATTGCACAGTAAAGATGAAGGACAGTGGGGCAGAGATGCGTAACATGGTACCCAGGGCTCATCAATTGATATATGCACATAAGTTTCCTGGAGACCTTGTTAAAATGCAGACTCTGGGGACTGGCCCCATGGCCTAGTGGTTAAAAGGGGCTGGATCTCATATGGTTGACTGTATGTTTCAAATCCTGGTCCTTGGAACATGTGTGTGAATGCACCAAATCATGACAGGGTGGAGAGAGGGAGAAGTAACTGAGGTGTAACCACACCACACTGGGGGGGGGGGGGGGGTGATTTATCCCTCTCCCTCTGGTAGAAGCATGTGTCTCTTAGAAAAATATTTTTAAAATGCAGATTCTGATTTGAGAGGTCTGGGATGGATGCACACACTGCATCTCTAACAAATACCCAGGTGGTATGAATGAACAGGACCTCACTTTGAGGAACTAGGGTGCAGATCATATCCTGTCTCCATATAGATCATCCGGAGCAGGGAGAAGATAGAAGGACTTCCAATGAGAAACACAGGGAAGTCTGAACCCCAAACTCTATGATATTGAGAACAAAATTCCTTGGGGGGCTGAGTTGTACCCTAGGGGAAAGGACACAATTACCAACAGACCTGTCGATCATCAAAGGGGACCTTCCAGCCTGGACAAAGAGCATATAATCTAACAGACTACATAAAGAACCAAAGTAAATTTCTTGCCAATTTCCTCACAGCTTCCTAGGGAATGAAAGACCCATAGGGAAGGCAAAGAATCCAACCCTAAATACCCAAAAGAATGAATTTCCAAACTACTTTAACTCGAGCAAGTCACAATAGAGGACCTTGTGCTAGATATATTTAACTTATAAAAAGAAATGTAGGGCCAGCTGTGGCACAGTAGACTGTGCTGCTCGAGAGAAGCTGAATACCACATAGCGACCATGGTTCAAATCCCTGACCTGGTCAGCCTGGAACATGCTAGGCATGTGTGTGAGTACCCAGGATCTGAGGGGCTGGAGGACTGGAGGAAGGGCGCATCAGAGTGATAGACCCTATGGAGGATGCTCATCCCTCTCTTTCTCTCTGACTCTCATGAGCACTCATATAATGAATAAAGAAAAAAAGGGGGGGAGAGATGGGGAGTAATGCCAAAGCACAGCATTCAAGCACTATGCATAGGAAGCTGGATCCCACCAGCCTCAGTGGCTTGAAAAGCAAGGTAGGCACATGCACATGTGTGCCCAGAGTCCTGGTAAGATAAAGAAATGAAGGGGGAAAAGTACTGCTGTGTGACCATGCCCAAAAGGGGGAGTGCTTTCTCTTACACACATGCACACACAGAACACTTATGTTTATAAAGTAAATTTAAAATGTGGATTACCTTGAGCCCTAGTGTCACAGAGGAAATTTATGTGAGTTACTTTCTCTTTTTTTTTTAAATCTGCCGTAGAACATGTATGCTCACACACAGAGAGATGGGAATGGGGAGGATGAGAAAGTACCCCTCAAACAGGCGGCTATACTGTAATCCCATCTCCTCTATTCTTCTATTGGGATTTTGGGCAGGCATGCACATGCACGAGCATGATTTTCAAGCCATCAGGTCCTTGAACTGTGCAGTCCTCCACATGGGATCTAGCAGCCTTAACCACCGTGCCACTGACTGGTCCTCCTTTTCATTCATTCATTCATTCATTCATTTATTTTTAATTTTGCCAGAGGACACATGTGCTTGCCAGAGAGAAAGAGACAGCAACCCCACCTTCATGGGGCAGTCATGCTGCGCTCCCCTCTCCTCCATTTCTCCCTTCTTTTAGGATTGTAGGCCCACACGCACATGTGCGCAGTGCTTTTCAAACCACTGGGTCTGGGATTAGAACTGCATAGTTGACCATGTGGGATTCAGGCACCTTAACCACCAGGCCATGGGCTGGCCAGAGTTAATCCTTTCAATGAAAGTGAGAGAATCAGATTCAGGAAGTGATAAATAACCATTAATTATTCAATCAACAAATGGTCAGAGGATGATGAATGAAGTTCTTAAACTCTAAGATGGAGGATTCTTGGGCTTCTGACAAGAAAAAGTAACTGGGGTAAAGAGGACTTAAGGATTAAAAATCCTGATCACCCTAATTTCACCAAGGCTACCAAAGACAACAGACATTTCCCCTTAAACACACTCTTTGAAATGTCCTTTGAAATTTTTCCCTCCTTCAAGTCCCTGCTCTTCATTTAAACATGATTTCACTGGTATAAACATGTTCAGGAGAAAAACCTAGTTTGATTTTCTTCTGTCAGCATCTTCCAAAGATAGCCTCCCATCCCATTCTCTCACAAGACCAAGATTTAAACTAATGCAGTAAGTCCTATGTCCAAAGCCAAATTTGTTCCAAAACTGAGAGTAATAAAATCCAGGGCTCCCTTCCCCTAATCCAATTTTTAAGACCAATTGTCTTTTGTTGGTAATTTTGTTTGTAATCTCTGATCTTGCCATTTCCATGACTTGATGTTTTTATTAAAGCATTTCCAGATCTGTTTGTGATTATGTAACAAAAGTTTGTACCTGTGCTCATTGATGTCATGATTCACATTTAGCCCTTAATCCTCTAGAAGGGCTAAAATCCGGGCAGAAGGTGAGGGTAAGAAGGAATTACTAAATCTTTTTGCCAGACCATCTGTTCTTGACAATTCAGAAGTCACAACATAATCCATACAGTGTTCTTGCTTGGCCAGCAGTTTGCTTGTGTTCAATTAGTTGCCAAGATTTGGGATGCAGGAATTTCACATAAAATCCTTATTTCTTCTCTTAAAAAAATCAGAAGACCTGGCAACATTTGACTGCTGTCCTTTAGGATGAGTATTGGTTTATAAATATCTGTGATACTTTTGATCATCAGCATCTGACCCCTCTCCTATAAGAATACTTTGAAAAATTCATCGATGAATAGAAGTACAAGTTTATTTTGGTGTGAAAATTCTTGAAAGCTATGTACAGTTTTTGTTACTTTTTTTGTTTAAGGTTTTTGCTATAGGGAGTGTGCACCTGCTGGAGAAAGACAGACAGAGGCAGTGAGAGAGAAAGTGAGTAATCACCAGCCAGGGGGAATGGCCACACTGTAATCCTTTCTCCTCCCGGGATTTTGGATGCATGTGCGCATGCACATACACATCCAGTGAGATTTTCAAGCCACTAGATAAGGGACTCAGACTGTAGTCAACCTGTAAAAGTCCAGTGCCTTGGGACCAGCAGTTGGCGTAATGGCTATGTCGCTGGACTCCCATGTAGCTGACTGAGGTTCAAGTCCTGGACCCGGTGGTTTAAACTCACAGCAGGCGTGAGTGCCCAAGATACTGACAGGGCAGTGGAGGAGAAGGGATTGCAGTGTGACCATTCTCTCTTTCTGTCGAGCACACATGCCATATAGCAAAAACCTCTCCCCATCACCCAAGAAACAAAAGAAAGTCCAGTGCCTTAACCACCACAGAGCAATCTCCTTATTGGCTTGGCTCACTGAAGTTATTTTGACTATTTCAGTTGCGTAGCCTCTATTTCTCTATTTTAGTTTTCAAGTTGAGTCCGCCAGCATCCTAGTGATTATGGAAACCATCTATTGTAATACCTCATTGGTATACTTCTTTTCTGCTTAAAAAAATTTTTAAGAGTTTTTGTTTGTTTGTTTGGTTTTTTTTTTGTTTTGTTTTGTTTTGTTTTTTTAAATTTTCTATAGGGTAGTGTGCTCACCAGAGATACAGAGAGACAGAAAGTAAGAAATCCCCCCTGCGGGCCACACTGCAATCCCTTCTCCAGTCTCCTCTCGTAATCTTTGGCATGCACACACATCTGCCAAGAGTGAGTTTTTTGTTTTTTTGTTTTTTCTTTCTTGGAGAGGTTTTTGCTAGGTTTTCGCCAGACAGAGACAGAGAGACCGAAAGCGAGAAATCACTCCCCCTCTGGGGGGGGGGGGGAGGGGGGGGGGTGAGGTTGATGGCCATGCCGCAATCCCTTCTCCTCCTCCTCCTCCTCCATTCTCCTCTCGGGATCTTGGGCACGCAGGCACACGCGCCGGGCGTGAGTTTTAAGCCACCGGGTCCGGGATGGGAGCCGAGGTCGACTACATGGGAGTCCAGCGACATAGCCATCACGCTAACTCCTGGTCCCCTGCCAAGAGTGAGTTTTAAACCACTGGTCCGGACTGGAAACGCAGTCAACTGCATAGGAGTCTAGCGACATAACCGTTACGCCACCTGCTGGTCCTGTCTACTTAAATCTTACATATAAAGACTCCACCCACTTGGGCCAGCATGTGGTGTGGAGTTGAAGGCAGCTGGATCCCATATGGTCGACCACATGGTTAGAGTCCTGGACCTTGCAGTTTGAAAAACACACTGTGCATGTGTATGCCCCAAACCCCAAAGAAACAATGGAGAAGGGATTGTGCCATGGCCATCCCCCGGGGAGACGATTTCTCACTTTCTCTCTGTCTCTCGAGCGCACAAGTGCTCTATAGCAAACAAATAAAAACGAATTCCACCCCTTTGAGGCAGAGCATAGTTTCCACTCAGCTCTCTTCCTTTTTATAGGAGTCTCTCCTTTACCTCAGGGGATACATTTCAACACCCCTGTGGATGCCTGAAACCGAGGCTAGTTCTAAACCCTGTATGGACCGTGTATTTCCGTATACTACAGACCTATGATAAAGCCTACTTTGTATATTAGGCACAGCAAGGCAAGCCCTTATCCTTGCGATTAAGGGAGCCTGCTCCCATATTCTGGCCATAGTTAGAATTCCAGCGCTAAGGGCGTGAGGAACACGCCAGGCATATGTGCCCCAGACCACAATAGAATGGAGAAGGGATTGCGGAGTGAACACACCCCCTTGGGGCTGTTTCCAGCGTTGTCATTCTCTCTCCGTGGGTGTACGTGCCCTTTGGCAATTAAAAAAACAGAGATTGGGGCCAGCAGGTGACACAGTGGTTAAGGTGTCTTGTCTGTCTCTCCACACACCGTGACCTATAGCAAAAATCTCTCCCCCAAACAAATAAAAAAACCAACAGAAATGAACAATGGCTAGTAATAACAGAACAATTATCACAACATGCTAATAGTAAAGGTTACCTGTACAGGGTGTCCCTCTCAAAACACCTCATCGTGCTGGACTCTCCCATGTTCCTGTCACAGCTGACGGGGGCGGAGTGGGGGGTGGTAACTGAAACCCCAGAAATAGAAACCACGAATAAGGGGGGATTTCTATACATTAATTATCTGCCACTTATAAACCTGCCAACGCGTAACTCTGTTTTTTTTTTTTTTTTTTTCTCTTTAGAGTGAGAGAACTTTGGCATTGGGAGAAGGTAAACAACCGTCAGTCAAGTAATGAGGAAAACCTTCCCAAAAGGCCTTGCTCACGCTTTCCCTAGCAAACCATTGGAGGGAAATGGGTCACGTGCTCACCTGGTAAGCCAATCAGCAGTGAGGACCTAGGACTGCTGTGATTGGCTTCATCTGGGCAGTAGTCCCACTCAATCTGAACGTTAGAGTCACCTGGGAGGCTTTTTTTTTTTTTTTTTTTTTTTTTTTTTTTTTTTTTTAAGGTTTTTGCCTTAGGACACCTGCATTCGTGCTCACAGGAGAGAGACGGTGAGAGAGAAAGTGAGAAATCATCCCCCAGGGGGCATGGCCACGCTGCAATCTCTTCTCCAGTCTTCACGTGTGCACGTGACCTGCATGCGTTTCAGCCTTCCAGGTCCTGGACTGGAATTGAGGTCAGCCATGTGGGAGTGCGGCGCCTTCACCACTAACCATTTGCTGGCCCCTCACCTGAGAGGTTTTCAAAAACGCCAATTTTAGGGACCAGTAAATGGCATAATGGTTATGTCGCTGGGCTCCCATGCAGTCGACCATGGTTTGAGTCCCTGACTCGGCTTAAAACTGATGCTGGGAGAATGCATGCGTGCATGCGTGTCCAAAATTCTGAGAGAAGAATGGAGAAGGGATTGTAGTGTGACCATCCCTCCTGAGGGGTGATTTCTCACTTTCTGTCTCTCTGGTGGTTGCACATGCTGTATAGCAAAATTGGTCTGGGGCTGACAGGTGGTGTGGTGGTTAAGGGTACTGGCCAACTGTGATTCGAGTCCTGGACCTGATGGCTAGCTTTCTCTCTCTCACTCTGTCCCTCTCTGGTCAAATTAAAATAAATAAATAAAGTTAAATTTTAAGAATTATTATTATTATTTTCCAATTTTAACAGAGACAGAGCGAGAGAGAGAGAGGGAAAGTGAGAAAGCAAGCCACCAGGTTTGGGACTCAATCTATGGTCAGCCATGTGGGAGTCAGCACCTTTAACCAGCATGCCACCTGCTGGCCCCAATAAAAAATAATTCTTGGAACCAGCAGTTAGCATAATGGCTATGTCGCTGGACTCCCATGTAGTCAACTGCGGTTTGAGTCCTGGACCCTGTGGCTTAAAGTCACACCGGGTATGTGTGTGTGCATGCCCAAGATCCCTAGAGGAGAATGGAGGAGAAGGGATTGCGCATGGCCATCCCTCCTGGGGGTTGATTTCTCGCTTTCTGTCTCTCTGTCTCTCTCTTTCTGGCAAGTGCACGCGCCCTATAGCAAAAACCTCTAAAAATAATTTTTTAAAAATAATTCTTTTAAAAAATTGCTCTTAGAAAAAAGCCAACTCGTGGGGCCAGCAGATGGCATAGTTAAGGTCTGGACTCTCACAAGGCCAATTTCAGTTCAAGAGTCCCAGACCTGGAGGCTTGACACTCACGCTATGCCTGTGCGCGTGTGCATGTATGCATGTGCACATGTGTCCAAGATCCCCAGAGGAGAATGGAGAAGGGATTGCCATGTGGCCACCCCCCCCCCCCCAGAATAATTTCTCACTTTCTGTTTACCTCTCTGGTGAGCACACACACCCTATAGCAAAAATCTCTCCAAAAAAAAGAAAAAAGAAATGCCAACTTGGGCCAGCCTGTAGTGTAGTGATTAAGGCAGCTGGTGTGAGTCTGGGTTCTCAACCTGGTGGCCTGAAAAACCTGGTGACCTGGGGGCGTGTGCCTATATGCCCCAAATTCCCAAAGGAAAGAAAGACAGAGAAGGGATTACAACATAACTATTCCCCACCTGGGTGCTTTCTGACCTTCCCTCTCTGCCAGCACATGTGCCTCAGGCAAAAATTTTAAGAAACAAAATGAAAAGGGGACCAGCAGATGGCATGGTGGTTAAGGCACAGGACACCCACATGGGTGACTGTGGTTCAAGTCCCAGACCTGTCAGCTTGCTTTCTCACTTTGCCTCTTTTACTGTCTCTTTCTGGTGAGCACACTTGTCCTGTAGTAAAAATTTAAAAATAATACTAAAGTAAATAATTATTTAAAAGAAAAGAAACAAAATATCCATATGGGGTTCTACTCCCAGAGGTCAGATTTAATTGGTCTGGCTGGACTTGAAATTTTTAAGGATCCCCAAGTGTTTTTAATGCCCAGCCAGTGCTAAAAGTTGTAGGTCATCCCATTTTACAGATGTGATAACAAGGTCCAAAGAGAGTTTAACTAACTTAGCTAAAGGATTATACCATCAATTAATACCCAAAACAGAAATAAGCAAAACCAGGACCAGCAGATGGTGTAATGGTTATGTTGTAGTTAACCACGATTCGAGTCCTGGATTCAGCGTCTTAAACCTCATGCTGTTCATGTGTGTGCATGTCCAAAATCCCAAGAGAAGGGATTGAAGCGAATCCATCCCCCGTGGGGAGTGATTTCTTACTTTCTATCTCTCCAGCAAGTCAAGTGCACACTCCCTATAGCAAAAATCTCTCTTAAAAAAAAATAGAAATAAGCAAAACCACATACACGATTGATATTTTTAAAGTTTATTTATTTATTCGATGATAGAGACCCACCCCTCAACAAGGTCTTCACAGCCTGATCCACCCCTACCCTCAGTCAGGGTGGCCTTGTGATCTGAATTCCATGTGGGTCCACCAGTGTCCCACAGTCTGACTTCACAGATGACAATTAGAAGGAAAATTTTCTTTTTCCAGAATATGCATGTGAGTACCCGTTGTTTTTCTTAGAAAATAAAGAAAGGAGAGCTCAAAGAGAGAGTAGTGTGTGGTGGTGAAATTGTCCTCAAACCTAAGCTCATCAGAATGCCCTGGAGGGCTTGTTACAACACAAATGGCAGGGCCCCACCCTCAGAGTTTCAGATTCAGTGGATTTAAGGGGGGAGAAGGTAGGAGAGAATAATTAGCATTTTTAACAAGTTCCCAGAGGATGTAGCTGCTGCAGGTCTAGAGACCACGCTAAGTGTAAGTAGCTAAGACCTTGGGCTATAGAGTCAGCCCAAGTTCTGCCTCTCAAACCAGGTGAGAACTAGAGCAAATTACTTAACATACCTATGAAATGGGGCCACTGGCAGTAGCTGGGGCTTTTTGCAACAGTTGAGTATAATAAATATAAGACACTTAAAGTGTCTGACCCATAGTCAACAGTCTAATGGATATTAGTTATTATCTTTCATTCATGGACGAGGATGGAGTGCTTCCTTTGGGCCAGGCACTGTTCCAGGCACCAGGAGTAAACTGTGAATAATCAAAGCCTTTTTTCTCAGTGAACTTACAATCCACAGGGGAGCAAACAAACGACCTCATAAATATGTAATGTATGGTCACACAGAAGAATTCTGCAGCCCAAGCAAACTGAACTGCAGGAACACAGAGAGTTGTTTTATTTTTTATTCTTTTTAAAGATTTATTATTATTCTTCAGTTTGACCAGAGAGTGAAAGCAAGCTGCCAGGTCCAGGATTTGAACCACAGTCAGCCATGTCAGAATCCAGCACCTTAACCTCCATGCCACCTGCTGCCCCCCCCCCCCCCCAGTTTTATGAGTACTTGTTGGAATCTTCCAGCTCAAGAAGGTGGAGGCATGTTTCTAATGCGAAAGGTCCTTGGCAGGATATGTCTTACCTCCGTGGTTGAATAAAGCCCAGGCTGTGGCATAGTCCCACCAGCCCAATCCTTCAGGTTTTGTTGGAGAGAACAACTCTTCAACCTGACCAGCTGGTGTCATGGTGGTTAAGGAAGCTGGATCCCACATGGTCATCTGTACGGTTGACCAGTCCTGGACCTGGTGGCTTGAAAAACATTCTGGGGGCATGTGAGTATGGTGCCCTAAATCCCAAGCGAGATGCTTTACATATGCTATTTCATTTAACCAACAACTACCTTTGGATAAAACTTACCAGAGGAGCAGAAAAGTAACTTGCCCAAGACTAATTGGAAAAAGCACGACAATAAAAAATCTCAACAACCAGTGTTCTAGTTGGCCTAGGGAGAAGTCAAAGTAGAGGCAAGCACCCTACGAACTTGGTTCTGCTTCCCTGACTAGAGTGAAGCCACAATACCCGTTATTTATTTGCCTCCTGTGGAAAGAGGGCGTCCCTGGTATAATCAGGTGTAAGGAATAGGACTACTCCCCAGCCAGAGCACTGCTGACCGCAGGCCAGCCTTCACACCGCCGGGGATTCTTGTTTCTCATCATGAAAAGACTATTATGGATGTTATATGCACTTATTGCTAGAAAATACAAACCAGCAAAAAAGAAAATAAAAGTGGTACAGAATTCTTCTACCTCAGGAAAAAAAATATTTAAATGCTGATACGAATTCTGCTCCGGATCCTCAGAGGCTAACAAATCTGTTTATTCCTTAGCCTCCTCCAGTTACACCTATGAACCTAACTGGAAGAATTGTCTTTGTTTTCACTCTGGAGCTGTTTCCTGGAGGCTTGTTGGGTGAGCGACAGGGATTCGGGAGATAGGCAGGTTAGAGGTGTGCTTTTGGGGGGGTTGTTTTCACTTCCAAGTATTCACCTGTCAGCTTGGGGACCGAAAAGCACCGCGAGCTTTTTTTCGCACCGGCATCTATATTCATGAACCAGCCGCGTCACTTGGTGTTGGTTTTTCCTTAGGATTTTTTCTTTTTTTTTAAGCCCTGGCAGCTTTGAACGTAAGTGCTTGAACCTGCGTGATGACTGGAATTGGGTTGGCCGGGAGACCTTAATTTGTCACGAAGACTGGCGGCTGCACTCCCCCTCCCTGGAAGTGCTCTCCGCGTCTGAGACGCTCTGCGCTGGCTGGAGGGGAGGAGCCAGAGGGAGGCGGGCGGCCGGCGCCTCCGGTAACCTAGCAACCGGCGCCTTGGCAACCGGCAGGAGGCGGGATTGAGAGAGGAAGTCGGAAGGCGTCCTAGTCTCGCGAGAATTATTTTTGCGCGCGAACTGTTAAGTGCAAGAGGTCCAGCGGGTCAGATTGCCGCGGAACGCTGTGCGGGAGCTCGGGGGGCGCCACGGAATCATCGGACCTGGTCAGCTTCGTCCCCTGCCATGGAGGCCTCAGCGCTCAAGCAGCAGCAGCAGCAGCAGCAGCCCGCGGCCGCCAAGACCAGGAACCTGCCCTGGTAAGAAGAGGCCCGACTGCGCCAGGAGGCGGTGGCCGCGGGAGCAAGTGGCGGGACCCGTGGTGGGCGGACAAGCCACAGAAGTTTGCCCCGCACCTCCCAACTGCCCAGTCCCCTTCCTTTCTCTTTAGGATTTTTGCCAGGTCTCACCCAATTCCCCATTCCACTTGCGAAACTAGAAAGTGGCTTTCGCACCCTGTGACAGCCGAAGTTTGATCCGGCGACTTTAGACACCCCGCATCGGCCTCCATGCCCAAATGCCCTCCTTTGACGTCCTCCACCTTGCCAACATCTGCGATGCAACTATTGATCAGATTTTAATCTAAAATAATAACAGTGCTCCCTGATGAATGTATGCAACAGTTTCCTATTAAACGTTTGGTCTTTACAAAGATCCTAAGAAGTAGGAACTGTTACTTTTGAATTTTACACATGAGAAAACGTTATCTTGAAAAGGTCCAATGACTTGCCTAAGGCCAAGGCCTAGAAAATAGGCTTGGATTTGAACCCAGGTAGTCAGAATTCAGATCTCCGGCTCTTAACCTTTCTACTTCAACAGTTATATCCCAGTGATGCTTTAAAGACTTTGAAGGGGAAGAAAAATAACAAAATAATTTAAAAATAATTATTTAATTAAATTAATTAATTTGTTTATATTAATTTGACCAGAGACTGAGAAAGCAAGATGCAAGGTCTGGGATTCAAACTGTGATCAATCATGTGGGAGTCCAGTGGCTCCACCACCATATCACTGCTTCTCTGTCATAACAAAATTTACAACTGTTTAACTATTTCTAAGTGCACAATTCAGTTGCAGAGAGTCATTCAGAATGTCGTACAACCATCCCACTATCTGGTTCCAAAATTTTCATCACCCCAAGTGGAAACCAATACCCATTGGCCGACCCTCCTTGTTCTCTCCTCTCTGTCTCTGGCAACCACTAATCTACATTCTGCCCATCGTTTATAAGTGGAATCACACATATGGGGTGTTTTCTCTCTGGCCTCTTTCGCTCAGCATGTTTTTTTTTAATAATTATTTATTTTATTTTATTTTATTTTATTTATTCATTCATTTATTTTAATTTGACCAGAGAGAGACAGAGAGAGAAAGAGTGAGAAAGCAAGCTGCCAGGTCCGGGACTCGAACCATGTGGGTCAGCCATGTGGGAATGTCCAGCACCTTAATTACCACGCCACCTGCTGGTCCCGCTCAGCATGTTTTTTAAGCTAATCCATATGGTAGCATGTGCCAGCACTTCACTCTTTTTAATGGCCTATCATCTACCACCTTATAGATAGCCATCTATAGCCATCTGCTGGTCCCAACCTCCTCCTCTTTGAATTAGGATATGTAAGGATTCTTTTGCATGCAACAAAATATTCTTGTGCTGATAACGTTTTGTAATACATGACAAATTGTATTTCAGGGTTGAAAAATACCGGCCACAGACATTGAACGATCTCATCTCTCATCAGGATATTCTGAGTACCAGTGAGTATCCCTGTCAGTTGCCTTTATCCTAGTGAAGGACCTACATCAATTCCTTGGTGGTGGTGTTTCTGCTGAGTAATGCTTCAGCATCTGAGTGAGCTTTGTAGAATGTAGTTTTAGGATTTTTTATTCCTGTATCTGCATCTGTTTTGGGTGTCATATTAGGCTGACATACATTCAGCCCTACTCAAGAGCCCTGGTAAGTAAGGCAGCTCTCAAACACTGATTGTATTCCTCTCTCTTGCTGATCCTCAGTTCAGAAATTTATCAGTGAAGACCGACTGCCACACTTGCTTCTCTATGGCCCTCCAGGGACAGGAAAGACGTCTACCATCCTAGCTTGTGCTAAACAGCTCTACAAAGATAAAGAATTTGGCTCCATGGTCTTGGAGGTAAATGGGATTATTCTCGCTGTACACATAAGGATTCCAATCTCTTAGTTTTAATTCTTCTGGTTTTAAGAAACTGACAGATGGCGTAATGGCTATGTCACTGGACTCCCATGTAGTCAACTGTGGTTCGAGTCCTGGACCCAGTGGCTTAAAACTCAAGCTGGGCACATGTGGTACGTGCCCAAGATCCTGAGAGGAGAATGGAGAAGGGATTGTGGCATGGCCAGTCCCCTGTGCGAGTGTGCGCGCCCTATAGCAAAAATCTCTCCAAAAAAAAAAAGTTGTCCCACTGATAGTTAGGAAAGAAGCAAATTTGAAATGAGACATTTCAGTTCACTCTTTTTCTGTAAGGGTCTTTTCAGTCTGGGTTGGCACTGTCAGAAGGCAGTTAGAGGGCTATGCATTTTCCTTTCTGTTGCCAATTTTTACCGAACCCTACTTTATGATCACTCAGTTGCTACCTGGCTGCTGGTGTCCTCCTGATTCATTCTCCAGGTTATTCCACCCTATTTTTGCCCAGATGGCTGCACTGTATTGACTATAAGCTACTCTAATTCCTGGGTGGGTTTGGCCAGTTAGGATCCTGGCAGGGGTTGGAGATGAAGGGAATGATGGCTGGACCTGTCCTAGGGGTTGACACCAAGTGGCAGCATCTCCCAGCTACAGGGCACATGTCTCCGGTGGTTCCCTCCCCCAGCCCTCTCCCATGCCTAGGGCCTCTCCCTCCTCTAGCCCCTTGGGCTGGGGGATTAAAATAGGTATTTCAAAGCCCTGTAATTTCCCCATGTCCCACCAATACCTTTTAAAATCTCTCTTTAAGTTTCTTCAAATGACTGTATTTGAGTATGCCGTTCATATGCTGCAGAGACCTTGACGGATATAATTTGATCACAGAAATTAAATATTGTCTGTTGCCAGAGAAAATGTTTAATTTACTTTTTAGATATGGGTCTTAGAACCTGGCTGCTACCAGTGTTCTTATTTTAGTGTATTAAAAACTGGGTAACCTCTGGCTTTCTCTAGCTGTGGTAGCTAAAATTGGCATCATTCTGTACCTGTCAAAAGTGCTCTTCAGTGTGACCGGACCAATTAATTATTTCTCCAATGTATGTCAGAGTGGTTGTCATTGAAGGGTAAGGGGAATATAGCTGTGTGCTTTTCAAAATTTATGAGGGGTCTTCAGAAAGTTCATGGACATTCAATACTATGAAAAACTTTATAAATCTCAAAAAAAAATTTTTTTGCACCAAAATAAACTTTAATTCCATTTTCCTATGAACTTTTTGAAGTCCTCTAGTCATGTAATGATTCAGTGAAGTTTGTATATAACTCTGATCTTTTTTTTTTTTTTTTTTTCCATTTTCTTAAATGATGACCTCTTAGCTGTCATTAGACCCAAAAACCTAGTTTGCTGAGCTGGATTGATGAAAAGACCCATCAAGTCCAAGCGCTCATAGGCGACACAGCAACGTGTTTTTAATTCTGGCTTCTCTCTTCCACATTTAGCTCAATGCTTCAGACGACCGAGGAATAGATATTGTTCGCGGGCCAATCCTGAGTTTTGCTAGCACAAGGACAATATTTAAGTAAGAATTATTTGTATAATCTCTCTCCCTAAATATTTTGATCAGTGAAATGGGTATAGCTTAAAATTTTAAATTCTTGGGACCATGCTGGACTCTCATATGGCCGACTGTGGTTTGAGTTCCGGACCTGGTGGCATGCTTTCTCACTTTTGCTCTCTCCCTCTCTCTGGTGGTGAGTACATGCGCCCTGTAGCAAATTAAAAAAATAATATAAATAAAATTAAATTCAAAATTCAAAACTAAATTTAAAATTTTCCCTCTAGCCAGTTTTTATAAAGAAAAAAATGACTTTGTTAAAAGCAGCCATAAAAAAGAGATACAATACAGGGATAGAGGTAAGAAATGTTATAATGTAAATATTAAAATATTATCTAAACTTGGGACCAGCAAGTGGTGTGGTGGTTAAGGCACTGGACTCTCTTATGGCTGACTGTGAATCAAGTCCTGGGCCTTGTGGCTTGCTTTCTCGTTTTCCCTCTGGCGCTCGCTCGCTCTCTCTCTCTCTCTCTCTCTCTCTCTATCTGTCTCTCTCTGGTGAGTACACATTGTCCTATAGCAAATTAAAAAATAATAATAATAAATAAAATTAAATCATTCTTTATTGAAATTTTCAAACATATTATCTAAATTTATATTAGGTAGTTCTTTGGGGAAGCATTAACTTTAGTTCTTTTTCTTTTTAGTTTGCTCTAGGGCATGTGCACTCACTGGAGAGAGACAGAGAGAAAGATTGAGAATTTACTCCCCCAGGGAGATGGGCATGCCACAATCCCTTCTCTTCCATTCTCTTTTGGAGATTTTGGGCACAAAGACACAGGTGCTAGATGTGATTTTTTTTTTTTTTTTGAGTGGTTTTCGCTATAGGGCGCGTGCGCTCGCCAGACAGACAGAGAGAGACATAGAGACAGAGAGCGAGAAATCACCCCCCAGGGGGGATGGTCACGCCACAATCCCTTCTCCTCCATTCTCCTCTTGGGATCTTGGGCACGCACGCACACGCGCCCGGCATGAGTTTTAAGCCACTGGGTCCGGGACGCAAACCACGGTCGACTATGTGGGAGTCCAGCGACATAGCCATTACGCTAACTGCTGGTTCCCTAGATGTGATTTTTCACGCTACTGGCTCTAGGACTTGAACCATGGTCAGCCATGTGGGAATCCAGCACCATAACTTCTGTACCACCTGCTGGCCCACTAGTTTTGACTTTAAACAAAGATCAGTTTAAATCAGGAAGGAAAACTAGAATGGTGACTTAAAAAAAAAAAAAGAAAGAAAAAGGTGAAAAGACGTAGGCGCAAAGTGAAGGAGGTAGGGAAAAAGCCAGAGAGAGGGAGGATACTCTGCACAAGGGCAGAAGCAGCACCAGAGGATACAACATAGAGACCACCTCTGCCCATGAGGGCTGAAGGGTTAAGGAGGCGTTTCCTCTGCGAGGACGGATGTCGGCTTGGGTTCCAGTGCTAAGAGAGGCCAGCGTGGTGGTACAGTGGTGGTGCAGTGGTGGCACAGTACTCCATGGTGCCAAGGCCACACGGGCAGGTTGTGGGTTTGCATCCTAAGGTTTCCCTGAGCATGCCGGGTGTGCAGGGGCACATACCTGTGCTCCTGGCTGGCTGGCTGGTACTGAGGCTAGGCATGGGTCACAGTGTGACACCCTTTTGGAGGTGCTTTCCCCCCCTTCTCAGAAGAAATAAACTAAAAAATAATAATTCTGAGATAAATGGGCTTTCTCAGAAAGGGTCTGATGGCACAAACCTGAAGATGGAGGTTGAACATGGAAGAATTCTTTAGACGGTGCCGTTTGTCTTCCTAGGAAAGGCTTTAAACTGGTGATCTTGGATGAAGCTGATGCCATGACGCAGGACGCCCAGAATGCCTTGAGAAGAGGTAAGAGGTACCCTGAGTACAGGGTGACGGCTGGTGAGTGCACTGAGAACTAGGACCTGAGGACCTGAGATACAGCAGCTTGTTTTCCATCTGTGTTCATCTTCTGGCCCAGGAAGGCCTCGGTATTCCTTTCTCTGTGCATCCCACCTGATGATCCAGACAGGTAGCCACGTTGTGAGGAGTTCCTCCTAAGCAGCTTAAGGACAGAAGCCCTGTTGGGACTTTTATGTGTGACTAGGCACTGGCACTTCATCCTCTTCTGCCACTGGCTTCAATTTCAGGGCTGGGAATGTATAATCATTTGATGGAAAGATATGGAAAGGCTTTCATTCCTAACCTATTAGATAGAACTTTAAGCTGTTGTAATCCTTAGATACAAAATAGCCAGGAAAAAAAAAACGTGAATTTTGGTGGCACTCCGAAAGCTAACTGTACTTCACTACCTGCCAAATGATTAGGAGGGAAGGGATAATATCCCATGACTTGTTTTTCCTAAGGGGGCAGCTCATTGCTTGCATCAAAATCTTATTAAGATGCTGAGTTAAATAACTGGGAGTGGGGCCAGCAGGTGGCATAGTGGTTAAGGTGCTGGACTCTCATATAGCTGATCATGGTTCAAGGCTGGGACCCAGAGGCTTGAAATCCATGCCAGGTACATGTGCATGTGTGCGCAGAATCCAGGGAGGAGAAGGGATTATGATGTGTCCATCCCCCCAGGGGTGATTTCTTTCTGTCTCTCCAGCAAGTGCATGTATCCTATAGCAAAAAAATCTCTCTTAAGTCAGCTGGAGGAGACCAGCAGTTAGTTGGTGTAATGGCTATGTCACTGGACTCCCATGTAGTTGACCACGGTTCGAGTCCCGGACCTGGTGGCTTAAATTCCTGTGTGCGTGCGTGCCCAAGATTCCAAAAGGAGAATGGAGAAGGGATTGTGGTGTGGCCATCCCCCCTGGGGGTAGTTTCTCACTTTCTATCTGTTTCTCTCTTTCTGGCTAGTGCACGTGCCCTATAACAAAAACCTCTCTCTCAAAAAAAAAAAACGTCAGCTGGGAGAGAATGGTCTTTAGGAGTGGTGAGGAAGGAGTCCGTTGCAACACATGTTTGGAGGAGGAGGAGGACAGAGTATCTTCTAGTCCTGAAGCTTTGGCAGCCTTTCTTCGGCATCTTGTTCTGCAGAGTGACTGTCAGTCTGGCCACATCCCAGTGTGAGAACACTGGGTACTCAAAGACTGAAACTAGTGTCATAAGCATCTCTCAGTTTGGGTTGTTGCTCTCTCAAATGCCTTCTTAGGTCTGCGGATCCATTGGAAAGTCTGCAAAAAGCTATTCTCCCCACCAAGGGCGACAGTGGCACAATGGTGACATGACACTCTGCAGTGCTGAACTCCTGCATGAAGGTCCTGGGTTCACATCCCAGGGTCTTGCTGCATATGCCTGGCCTGTAATCCAAGCTGGCTGAGGCTGGGGGGTGGATTAGGCCTTAAAGACCTTGTTGGGGATGCTTGTCCCTCCCTCATCATGGAAGAAATAAATGAAAAAGGCGGGACCAGCAGATGGCGTAGTGGTTACGTTGCTGGACTCCCACATAGCTGACTGTGGTTCAAGTCCTGGACCCAGGATCTCCTCTTGCCCAAGACCCAAGAGGAGAATGGGGGGAGAAAGGATTGTGGTATAACCATCCCCCCTAGGGGGTGATTTCTCACTTTTTCTTTCATTGTGTCGATCTCCAGTGAGTACACATGCTCTACGGCAAAAACCTCTAAAAAATAATTTTTTTTGGGGGGGGGAGAGATTTTTTTTGCTATAGGGGGGTGTGCCTTCGCCAGAAAGACAGAGACAGAGAGACTGAAAGCGAGAAATCACCTCCCGGGGGGATAACCACATGCAATCCCTTCTCCATTCTTCTCTCAGGATTTCGGGCATGCATGCATGTGCCTGGCGTGAGTTTAAGCCACTGGGTCCGGGGCTTGAACCGCAGTCGACTACATGGGAGTCCAGTGACATAGCCATTACGCTAACTGCTGGTCCCCCTGAAAAATAAATTTAAAAGACAGGCATCATCAACTTGCTAAATATACTTTCTATACAAGAGAACAGGAATACTAGGTCTGAGGTAATGGGATGAGGTGACGGGGGATTGCCAGAATGTGGGGAAGTTAAGAAGGAAGTGTTCTGTAGAAGTCTGTGGAGGTGACATGTTCATTTTCAAAGGGGAGTGGTTAATCTGAACAGACCAGTGACGCCCTCTTATTGCAGGTAGGATCCCCACTTGTTTGCGTCCACAAATCTTTTTTTGGATCCTCCCCATGACTATAGTAAAGCTTAGGTGTCTGGGTCCTTTGGAGAATGGAACTGAACTTTGGCATGAGGTGTTTTTTTTTCCTTTCCTCACTAGTGATTGAGAAATTCACTGAGAATACCAGATTCTGCCTCATCTGTAACTATCTGTCAAAGATCATCCCCGCCTTGCAGTCCCGGTGTACGAGGTTCCGATTCGGTCCCCTGACTCCTGAACTCATGGTTCCCCGCCTGGAACACGTCGTAGGAGAGGAGAAGTGAGTGTGCTGTGGCCTCTGGGAATGGCGTGCAGGGTTCGGGCCTGTCTGGCCATTTCCTAGTTGAAGGCCATGATGTCAGTTAACCTAGCAGAGTGCCTTGCACGGGTAAGCCTTTGGACTGGTAGCTGCTACCATTTTCTCTGGTATCTTAGGGACATTCGTCCCATTAAAGTCACTTGGTGTTTCCCTTGATTTCTCTGGATTCCATCCTCCTTCCCTGGAAGCTATCCCAGTTTCCTCCCACTCTTGTCACTGGGAACTGTAGGTGCCGAGGCGGCCCTTCTGCAAAAAAGCTTCTAAGACATGCCTTCTGTGTAATCCAGTACCGAACAAGCCAACCCGAGCTGTGCTGGTTCTAAAGGTACCTCAGCTCTGTGGTCACAGATCGAGCTAAGGCTCACTGCTTTGCAGAGAATATTCTTGAGATAATGCTTGGTCCCGAGTCAGGGTCTTTCTAGATTTTAAGTGGGCTAGTACTACTCATGTGAAGCTCACGTTCCTAAAAGTCAGAGTGAGTTCTAGATTGGACAGATCAGGAGAATATTAACGCTGCTTCTTTTTTTTTTAAGGCCTCTATCATTCCAGTTCATATTGTTCTCTCTGGTGAATATTTGTACTCTTGGGAGGCCTCTTAAGTCCTCTTTGTCTCTTTCTTTTCAGCGTTGACATAACGGAAGATGGAATGAAAGCACTTATAACTCTTTCCAGCGGAGATATGCGAAGAGCTCTAAACATCCTGCAGGTATGGTCCTACTTGGAGCACACCTCAAGTCACCGCGTCAGAATACTAATACTTTTTTGGCATGCATAAGTAATGGGGCAACTGATATACAGGTTCAGAAATTGCGAACTGGTAAAACCTTGATGTCATAATGTATCATAATCCCCGCTCCTTTGTATTATATTTTAATTTAAAAAACTGTTGTCAACAAGGAAGCGATACGGAAGGATTCTGTAGCCACAGCAGCCAAAAACAGTGGCATCGCCTGGCAAGGCGAACCCTTTCTGGTGTAAAATACGGGGCTCGAACCATCCTGTACCCATGGGGTGTGCTGCTCACCTGTGTTGCTCCTGCAGAGATTTCTTCTTGGCCGCCTATAGCTTGACCACTGCTGTGACAGTCACTGTGACCTGTCTGTCTGCACAGAGCACCAATATGGCCTTTGGGAAGGTGACAGAGGAGACAGTCCACACCTGCACAGGGCACCCGCTCAGGTCGGACATCGCCAACATTCTGGACTGGATGTTGAACCAAGACTTCACCACGGCCTACAAAAGTATCCTTTCTTGGGTCCTCCTGGCAGGCGTAGTGCCTAAGGTCCAAGGTGGGCCCAGGAGGTCAGGCCGCAGCAACACCTATACCTGCTAGCAGAGGACGACTGGCTGGGTGTGACTCTGGTCAGCTTGTTGTATCCACTTGTCTTTTTTTTTTTTTGAGAGGCTTTTGCTATAAGGCACGTGTGCTCTCTGAAAGAGAGAGACAGAGAGCCAGAAAGCAAGCAATCTCCTCCCGGGGGTGAGGTGGATGGCCATATCGCAATCCCTTCTCCTCCATTCTCCTCTCAGGATCTTGGGCACACACGCACATGCACCCAGCATGAGTTTAAGCCACTGGGTCTGGGACTCAAACCTCAGTCGACTACATGGGAGTCCAGCGATTGCAGCCATTACACTATGTGCTTGGTCCCTATATCCACTTGTCTTTAACAACCCAAAGTTCTTCCTGTTGGGCATTGGCTGGGGAAAAGTTGAGGCAACTTTACTCACAGATGGGAAAAAAAAAACAGGCCTTGGAGTGGAAGTGTGTCAGGTTTTTGTTGTTGTTTTAAGAATTAATTATTATTATTATTTAATTTGACTAGAGAGAGAAAGGAACCCACACCAGGTCCAGGGCTCAAACTGCAGTCACCCATGTGGGAGTCCAGTGCCTTAAACACCATACCACCTGCTGGGTCCAGTGCATTACTTTTTTTTTTTTTTTTTTTTAAGAGGTTTTTGCCATAGGGCGTGTGCACTCGCCAGAAAGACAGAGAGAGAGAGAGAGAGAGCGAGAAATCATCCCCCAGGGGAATGGCCACGCTGCAATCCATTCTCCTCCATTCTCCTCTCAGGATCTTGGGCACGTATGCACACGCGCCCGGCGTGAGTTTAAGCCACCAGGTCTGGGACGTGAACCGCGGTCAACTATGTGGGAGTCCAGCAACATAGCCATTATGCATAACCATTACGCTAACTGCTGGTCCCGCCAATGCATTACTTTTAAAGTGTTCAGTGTTAACGCTCATTGTGAAACTAAAAGCTTGGAATAGGGGTATGAAGCCTGACTTTATTCTCTACTAGTAGGGATACTACTGTATTTTTTTTTTTCCCAAAAACTTTAAGATAAAATAAGACCATAGAGTCCCACATGTGCAGCTTCAAACTGAAAGAGAAACAACTGTTGGGATTAAAAGCTCTGCTTTATGGGCCAACTGGTAACATGGTTAAGGTGGCTAGATCTTACATGGCCAACTATACAGTTTGAGTCTTGGATTCAGAAAAAAGGTCCCAAGGTCTCAGTCTCGGGCCTTGACAACCACACTGGGCAAGGGTGCGTGCGTGCCAAAAATCCCTAGAAGAGAATAGAGAAGGCAATGTGGCATGGACATCCCACCTGGAGGTGCTTTCTCACTTTACCTGTCTTTGTTTTGCTGTCTGTCCAGCAAGCACACGCACCCTCCAACTAAATTTAGGGGAAAAAATTAACTCTGCCTCATAAAAGCACTTGGCCAGGGTTTGGATGTTTGTTCTGGAACCTTTTCCCTTTGCCTTAACTGCTTCTCTTTAGATATTATGGAGTTGAAAACTCTGAAGGGGTTGGCGTTACATGATATCCTGACAGAGATACACCTGTTCGTGCACAGAGGTAACGCACTATCCCTAGTTGAGAACTGTGGAGAACCAGAATGCTCTGGGGTTAAGGAATGGTTAGGGAACATGAGGTTTCATTCTTGAAACAAAGACACAGACAAAGTAATAGAGTATAAATCTGACCCCTCACTTTCAGCAATTGTCTTGCTATTTTAAAATGGTCCCAAAACCCCACTATATTTCCTTCAGGGGTTTCTACTATATAGTATTAAGTAGTGCATCTTTTTTTTTTTTTTTTTTCTTTTTCTTTTTTTGGAGAGGTTTTTG
This sequence comes from Tupaia tana, assembly GCA_026018925.1. Taxonomy (NCBI): domain Eukaryota; kingdom Metazoa; phylum Chordata; class Mammalia; order Scandentia; family Tupaiidae; genus Tupaia; species Tupaia tana. The sequence continues at coordinate 14,718,438 of JAKSZU010000026.1, read as the reverse complement.
CTATAGGGCGCATGCGCTCACCAGACAGACAGAGAGAGACAGAGAGATAGAAAGCAGGAAATCACCCCCCCAGGGGGGATGGCCACGCCGCAATCCCTTCTCCTCCATTCTCCTCTCGGGATCTTGGGCACGCACGCACACGCGCCCGGCGTGAGTTTAAGCCGCCGGGTCCGGGACTCGAACCACGGTCGACTACGTGGGAGTCCAGTGGCATAGCCATTACGCTAACTGCTGGTCCCTTAAGTAGTGCATCTTTTAATTCACATTTCTAAAATATTTTCTCCTAAGGAAAGACAAGATACATCTGCATAGAAACTAAACCAAGGTTTCCTGTCTTAAGGGAAACCATCTTAAGCTCCACATTTGCTGCAGCTTTCTACAGAGAACTGGTTCCCAGCTTTGTCGGTACACACAAAACACCCAGGCCAACCCAGCCAGCCTCCTGGGGACGCGGACTTCTGTGTCCAGGCTCCCTGTGTGATCCATCGCACAGCCTTTTTCAGAAGCTCTTCCCTTGTTAATAGCCAACTGCAGAGAGGCTTAACCGGGTCAGTGAACGATGGTTCTACCCAGGCCTTGCAGGCCTTCTGGCTGGCTGGTGTGGTTAACTTCTGCCTAAATGATTCACGAAGCCCTGCTCTGCACCTTGGTTGTGAAAGCTGATATGAACCAACTCTTTTTATATAGGTTTTTGTTGTTGTTTTTTTTTTTTTTTTTTTTTTTTTTGCTATAGGGCATGTGCATTGGCCAGAGATAGGGAGAGTGAGAAATCACCCCTCAGGGGCATGGCCATGCCACATTCCTCTTCTATTCTCCTCTTGGGATTTTGGGCACACAATGTACACAGCATGATTTGCAAGCCGTTGGGTCCAGGACTCAAACCACAGTTGGCTATGTGGGAGTCCAGCACCTCCAGAATCCCACCAAGACAGAGAAATGGGATTGTGGCACGATTGCACCTCATTAGGGGATGCTTTCTCCTTGATGTTTAAACTCATACTTGTCCTCAGGTTTTTTCCCCGATAGTAGCGAGTGACAGATCTTACTCATTTGATTTTGCTTTTTTCAGTTGACTTTCCATCTTCAGTTCGGGTACACTTGCTAACCAAAATGGCAGACATCGAGTGAGTATTTATTTTTTCTTTTTTTACTTGCTTGGTTTCAGCTTGTGTAAATCATTTATGTAATAGGATCTAGCTTTTGGTCACGTTGACGGGAAATGGGGAAGGGTGTGAGTTGCTTATGAGTCTGTTATTTTTCCATACTTACAATTCATACCTAGGAACAAGCCCAGCCACTGTGGTGCAGCCACAGTGCAGACTGCAATGCTGCAGGCCCCATGGAGTAACAGGGTTCGGTTCCTGGGTCAGCCTGTACACTCTGGGCACATGCCTGCAATCCTAGCCGACTGGGCAGTTGTAACTAAGGATAACTGTCTCTCCCTTTCATGAAGGAAATAAAGTTTTTTAAAAAAAGAAACAAGGACCATAGCAATAAACACAAAGGACAAGTACAGATCAGTTACCTGTTTGGGATAAAGGCTTTTCCTTAGACCTCAAATACTTGGCCCATGTTGGTTCTGAAAATGTTCCTGTTATTTGGGAGGCCTGCTTCCGTTCAGACATCCAGGGCGTTTGGGGACGACCAGCTATCCAGCTGTTATTATGGCATTTTGGCACACTAAAGCATATTGGGAAAGTAAACACAGACTCAATTTTCCACTTTGCCTGGTTCAGTAAACACTGTTATTAGCCCCCAGTGAAGCTGGCAGCTATCATTTAAGTAGACAGAGCATTAGGTTCAAAACAGACGTAGGCCACCGCCGTGCCATCATTGGCTTTTTTTTTAAAAAAAAGTTTATGTATGTATGTATTTATGTTAATTTGACCAGAGAGGGACCGGGGGAGTGAGAAAGCAATGTATATATGTATGTGTGTATGTATGTATTTATTTTATTTGACCAGAGAGGGACAGGGGGAGGGGGGGGAGTGTGAGAAAGCAAGCTACCAGGTCTGGGATTTGAACCACAGTTGGCCATGTGGGAGTCCAGCGCCCTTAACCACCACGCCTCCTGCTAGCCCCCTCATATGCACAAACCAGAGCACTGTTTATCACTGCATTGCAAATATGATTTTGCTTTTGATGGCTGGGTACTTAAAAGGTGGCAAGGTGTGCTACCAGGGGTCTTGTTTTAACTAGACCACATACACAGATATGTCAATCAAACCTCCTCCCTAAATGTCTAAAAAAGAAAACTTCTGAGAGATTTTTGCTATAGGGCTCGTGCACTCACCAGAGAGACAGAAAGCAAGAAATCACTCCCCAGTGGGGATGCCCATGTTGCACTCTCTTCTCTTGGATCTTGGGCATGCCTGCACATGTGCCTGGTGTGAGTTTGAAGCCTCTTGGTTCAGGTCTCGAATTGTGGTTGACTGCACGGGAATCCAGCGATGTAACCATTACGCTGTCTGCTACTCCCCTAATTTTTTTTTTTAACAATTATTTTAATACATCTTGTAGATCTAGAAATAATCCTCTTTCATATAAACTCTGCATATTCATATAGTTACGACATAGTTCACAGCACTGCTATTGATAAAAATTTTTAAAAACTGGGACCGGAAGGTGGTATGGAGGTTAAGGCAGCTGGATCCCACGTAGCCAGGTCCATGGTTCAAGTTGACTTGACAGCTTGAAAAATCACACTGGGGGGGTGTGTGTGTGTGTGCATGCCCAAGATCCCAAGAGGAGAGTGGAGGAGGGATTGAAGTATGGCCATCCCCCAGGGACTGATTTCCTATTTTCCCTCTCCTCTTTTCTCTCTCCTGTGAGCATACACACCCTAGAGCAAACAACAAAAAACCCACCTTAATTGTATCCTCACCAGTGAGTCAGATTTAGCAATCCATGTCCAGGGCAGAGAAGGAAAGGTCAGAATGACACAGACAAGATTGCTATCCAGGATACATTTTTCTCAGCTCCCACCCCCTCCAACAGGTCTTCAGCCTCTGATCTCTTTCATTCTTGTATCAAAAAAAGGGGCTATTATCTGTGATATTCTTTCGTCTCACCTTCTGTCTGATTGCTTTTAGGTACAGACTCTCCGTTGGCACTAACGAGAAGATTCAGCTGAGTTCCCTCATTGCTGCTTTTCAAGTCACCAGAGACCTGATTGTTGCAGAGGCCTAGATGCCCTGAGGCCTGTGGACTAGTTTTCAGGGCCTGGCCATGCCTGAACAGAGGACTGACTTGGTGACGTGGGGCCATGGGCTGAAGCCATAATCACCCCTAGTCTTGGAAAACTCCATTCCAGGCATGGATGGGCAGATGTTTAAAAAGTATTGTGTTCGTGGTTATTTGGAGCAGGGATGTGCAAAAGGATTTTAATGTATTTATGTTCCTGCACTGCCCATCTGTCTTTTCTAGAGAAATAAAAATAACCTTTTATTCAGCCCTAAGGCTTATTCCCTTCAGTTGCCTGATGACAGGAAACTGGCCTACCATATTTAGGTCTGGAATATAAGGCTTTCAAATCCTGTATGGTCCACGTGTTTTCTAACTCAAGGTAAACAGCTCCAAAATTATGACTCTAAATCTTTGACACTATCTCAATTTACAGTAAAGAAAGTAGGCATTCTTGGTTCTGGACGAAATGACCATACTTTGGGGCCAGCAGGTGGCGTGGTGGTTAAGGCACTAGACTCCCACATGGCTGAACACGGTTTGAGTCCCAGACCTGGCAGCTTGCTTTCTCACCTTCTCTCCCTCTGGGAATACATGTTCGCTATAGCAAATTTTTAAAAAATGACAATACTCTTATAAGACAGACTGAATTTTCTTACTTTAAAAACTGGTATTTTTATTTCTCCTCTTAAATAGAATTATCAGCAGGTTTCAAACTGTGACGTGGACAGTAGTAAAAAAACTGAATGTAATATAGAGCTAGCCTCAAAATTATGCCACTGGAGGGCCTATCGTTGTATAAAACTCACTTGTTTAATGCAGTGAGGACATGTGAGATTAAGGCTGCCTCTAAACCTAGAACTGCTGAAAAGATTGGGACTTTTGTGCAAATCTAGTTTATCTTACAACAGCTTTAACCGCATTTATTGTTAATGTTCTTCACAATAAAAATAAAGCAGCTTACGTGTATTATAGCTGTCTCATGGCTAGTTCTGAAGATGCTGATTCACCTACCTTACATTTGTATCAAAGCCTATGTCTCTGATATTACTTACAGGAGGCTGTCCTTTAAAAAGATCAAATGTTTACACTGTCAAAAGGGAGAAATGAGTGATTCCCCTCACTCACAGAGCACTCCAGCCAAATGTGAAGCTAATGGCTAAGGAGGGCCTCAGACTATCCAGAGCTCCAGGCCATATGTAGTATTTCTTTTTTAAATTTAGGGGCCAGCAGGTAGTATGGTGCTTAGGGGTGCTGGACTCCCACATAGCCAACTATGGCTCAAGTCCTAGACCTGGAAGCTTGCTTTCTCACTTTCCCTCTCTCTCACTCTGTTCCTCTCTGGTCAAATTAAAATGAACAAACAAAATAAATACATAAAATAAATAAAGTTATATAAAATAATTCTTAAATTTTTTTTTTTAATTTATCATTATCATTATTTTCTTTTTTTTTTTTCTTTTTTTGGAGAGGTTTTTGTTATAGGGCGCGTGCACGCGCCAGACAGACAGAGACAGACAGAGAGATAGAAAGCGAGAAATCACCCCCCAGGGGGGATGGCCACGCCGCAATCCCTTCTCCATTCTCCTCTCAGGATCTTGGACACGCATACACACGCACCCGGCGTGAGTTTAAAGCCACCGGGTCCGGGACGCAAACCGCGGTCGACTACGTGGGAGTCCAGCGACATAGCCATTACACTAACTGCTGGTCCCGCATTATCATTATTTTCAACCAGAGAGAGACAGAGAGAGGGAAAGAGAAAGCAAGCCACCAGGTCCAAGACTCGAACCGTGGTCAGCCACATGGGAGTCCAGCACCTTAACCACCATGCCATTTGCTGGCTTCTGTATGTAGTATTTCAAAATAACCATAAAATTAAAAACTCCAGCTCCCCTCCTATTACTTGTTTTAAGAGGTAATTTATTTTTTTAATGGGAAGAATGAAACAAAAGAGCCATAAGCTTTAACTGTTTTTTGGTTTGTTTTTGTTTTTGTTTTTCCTTCAATGAAAGCCTCTCATTTTGAAAAGAAACTTTTTCTTCACACAACAAAGGTTTGGTAGAGGGGACTCCTCTACTCTCTTAGCAAGTTGTACAATGTTACACTGGCCTCCATAAAGCACCAATTAAGAAAGCTTAAAGAATAAGATGTTGACATTTCCTTTAAATAATTTAAAATATATTAAATTTTCCTAAGGCAGATTTTGTTAGAATGAGGTGTCTGGATTAGATAACTACATGCCACTGAAGGAAAACAGTACTTTTAAGGAGCTATTTTTGTTTATGGGGAGAGTTGAAACTGGCTGATTAATCCGATGAGGTTAAGCAGCACAGACAGATCTTGTATTAATACATACGAGAATCAGCCAAAAGATGACATGACCACACCAATTCTTCACACAATTAAGACACATCTTCACAACTGTTCAATGTAAGCACTATGGTCTTTAGATAACCATCGAGAAAAACAGTTGTACCTTAACATCTGTTGAGAAAATAACAAATAAATATGATGCTAATACATGGCAACTGACAACTCAGTAGCCATCAGTCATGCAGTTTAGGAGTTAACATCCTCGTATAGTCCGACACACAAATTTGTCATTTCCTGCACATGCACACCACGGCTTACACAAACAACAGAAAGCCAGTATAGTGTCTCTATCAGGAGCACGACCCTTGATTCACTTGTCATTTAGTTAAGCTAAATGAATACCTACAGCAAACAGCTCCATGAAAACTGTCCCACCAGTCCGAGGTGAGCCTGAGGAGGGACAGCCAACTTCAAGCCCCTAGGACCCTGGCAGGAGAGAACTCAACACTGCTACCACGGTATCCCAACACAAGAGAGAGGGACTAGGCGGAAATCCAACTTCCCCGGTTAGGGAAGATACACTTCTCTGCCACTAAGGAGAGGCTCGGGAGGCCTGTTTACTTTTGCTTCCAACAACATGGATAACTGCACTTGGAATCAAAACAACTAGAGACTTCAACATATGCCATTCATGACTGGATTGAAGGTTTCAGGTAAGGCTCTGTCACCATGGAGTGGAATCTAAGACTGACTTTCACATGCCATGGGGGAAAAAAAATCCATGGCTAGTCCACTGGGGTCTGGTTATGCTACATTCTATTCACAATCCCAAAGAAATTCGATTTCAATCCAGGACCAGATGTTTGGCCCATTATTCCAGCTACTCCTTTGCCAGGAAGTTTTATCACTACAAAGAAAACAAGGTATGCGGTGTTTAAAAAGTCCTGTATGTGAGGAATTCTTTCATTTTCTTGGGGATTGGCAGTGCTAGGACTTGGTAGGTCGTCAGGAAACTTCGCAGGGCTTTCCGGCATAAGTGCTTCAGTGAAGATAGGACCCTAGGAGCTGTCCAGAACTGGACGTGGCCATCTCTTGTCCTGAAATGAAACAGAAGCCAGGGCTGCATGAAGACTCTGGAAGCATGTGAGACGACTTCAAAAAAGTCATGGAAAAATGAAATTAAAGTATGACTTTGGATGCTAAAGAATTATGAAATTCGAACATTCAAAAAAAAAAAAAATCTGCAGTTTTTCATGACCATTACGTACCGTGCTTTTGCTATGACAGTAACATTTTTACTTTCACTTGAAACAGAATACAGAGTGTGAAATGCAGCCCTGAAACTGGATGGAAATGGATGTAAAAGCTGTGGTGCTGAATAATTAAGGCTGCTGAAGAGATTCTAAGAACTTAAAATGCTTCTGATGCCAAAGCGCTCTCAGCATAGCACTTTCTAAATCAGACTCTGCAAATTTAAGAGGGAAGAATGCCACCTACAGAACCACAGCTGTCACCTGTACAAGTACATGGGTTCCCATATCTGCTCTGCACCTTCATTTATGCTTCCTAATGGACTTGGCCCATTAAGTGGCAGGAGCTGTAGATCTACAATGACGTTTAGGTTAAGTATTAAGAGCAAATGACGGGGCCAGTTGATAGTGTGGTGGCTAAGGTGGTTGGATCTCAAATGGCTGACTGTGCAGTTCGAGTCCTGGACCCAGCAGCTAGAAACCACCACACAATTGTATGTGCCCAAAATCCCAGGAGGAGAATAGAAAAGGGATTATGGTGTGGCCATTGCCCATGGGGACTGTTTTCTCTCTCTCTAGTGAACATAAACACACCTTCTAGTAAAAAACGAAAAAGGAAAATGATATGCCATAATGACAGAACAGAATATCTGAAATTTATATAATCTTGGATTTCCTTTAAGTGTTCCTCACAGGCAAGAAAATTCTAGATGCCTTCTTTCTTTACAAAGCTACGTGGTCTACTCAGCAGAAACAGCTGCCCATCTGTTCAGCTAATAGATACGTACCCTGTGGCAATAACTCCACCATGTGGAAAAAATGTGCAGCAGAGGCCATTGGTCATAGGAGCAAATGCAATCGGAGTTTTCAGTTCCAGGGCCCAGATCCTGAGGAGTCTGCAAGGGAGAAAGTGAGCGGGAGGGTGGTGATGGGTGAAGTGGTACATTAGCTGACCCCAGGATCCTGGGCCAGATAACGAGGGTAATGCTGTAACTACTTGCAAGCATTTGCTCAGAGGCCACACAGAGATTTCTATTACCTGTCATCTGCCACTGTGGCAAGGAACAAGCCTTCTGGAGAGAAGCACACAGACCTCAGGGAGCTAATGTGGACATCACTGTCATCCATGGGGGGGTCGAGCTGGGTGTGGCTGGGAAGGAAAGAAACAGGATGGTAGGCCTGGCCACTCTGCTCCATCTCCCCCCACCCCGGGGTATGAGGAGGCTCAAGAGCTACCTTGTGCCCCTTATGGAAAACCCTGGGATTCTCAGACTAGAAAAGTCTGAGAAGGGGCTGAAGGGTTACTAACACTTCCTTGTGCTAATTTCCTTATGTAAAGTAGGTCAGCCTTTGCTTTAATGCCACAGTGCAAACTCAAATTCTTTTTTCGACTAAGATACATGATAATTATAGGACTGCCTATTATTTGCTTCAAAAAAACGACAGCGACAAAGGAAAAAAGTAGACCCAGTTTGTGAGAACATGAAAATTCACTTTGGAAATGACAGTTTCAAAAAGAGGATGGTTCTGAACTTGTTACTACAGTTATTAGTAAGTGGAAATAAAGAGTCACTTTGAGGTTTCATAATGCCGAATCCAAATTGTACACACAGCCTCCTAGGTTTGGAGGCTTGACAGCAAAAACTCTTGCATGCACTCCAGCGCCTCAGAGAAGCCCTGACTATACTATTTACCCAGGTTGTCCATTTGCGTATCCCAGCCTGGAGGAGGGACACATTGAATCCCAGCTGGTTTCCCATCAGTCACCCACTAAAAAGTAATAGGGGGGATTCAGTCCTTACTGCAGTGACCTCAGCCTTTCACCAGTGTAGGGGTCCCACATAATCACGTTGGTATCATAAGAAGCCGTGACGAGCAAGGCAGAGTCAGGGGAGAAGTCACAAGACACAACACTGCTTTGGTGGCCCTCTAACTTCCGGATTAATGTGTAGGACCGCATGCTCCACAGAAAGACCTGTGGAAAGTAACAGGGTCTGGTTAGGACAGAAAGTGTTCAGGATTCCAGAGCCAGTGGCAAGTACAGCATCCCCTCCTCAGGCCTAGCAGCCAGGGAAAGCTGAATTCTCCACTCCCCTTTTCTATAGCTCTCCCAAAACTTATCACAAAGTAGAGCTGATTATTATTATTATTTTCACGTATTTGCCATCGAACAGATGCAATTGCTGGAAACAGAGAGAAAAGTGAGAAATCATCCCCCAAAGGGGGATGGCCATGCCATAATTCCTTTCCTCCACTCTCCTTAGGATTTTGGGTATGCATGCACATGCTCCTAGTCTGACTTTCAAGCCGCTGGGTCCTAGACTCAAACCAGAGTTGGCCATGGGGGACCAAGCATTTTAACCACTACACCACCTGCTACCTAGGAACTAAATTCTTTTCTTTTTAAATTATTTTATTTATTCATTCATTTATTTTTAATTTGACCAGAGAGAGAGAGAGAGAGAGAGAGAGAGAGAGAGAGAGAGAGAAAGTGAGACAGCAAGCCAATAGGTCCAGGACTTGAACTGTGGTTGGTCAGGTGGGAGTGTCCAGTGCCTCAACCACCATGTCACCTGCTGATCCCCATAACTGAATTCTTGAGACATTTAACCAAGGGACCTGCTCCAGGGGCTCACTTTGATGGAACATAAACCAGACGATCCCTAGGAAGACTGCTGGCTGAAAGAGACCCAAAGAAGTTCTGAGTTCTGCTTCCAAACCCTGTTTTCTAAAAAGGTAGTACGTGCTAATGGAGACAGACCTAAGCCAAGTGCTATCTTATTCCACTTAAAATAAAAATAGGGTCCAAACTCTACGTCACAGTTGGTAGCGTACTAGACTGGGGAGCTGGAAGTCACAACGCTGAATGGTTCAAGTCCCCAGCCTAGCTGGCCTGAAATCTACCGGGCACGCACATGCATGCCCAGGACCCTGGGGAGCTGGAGGATTGGAAGACTGGGACTGTAGCAGCCTCACTAGGCTCCATGGAGAGTGGTCCTCTATAATAAACAACACAAACAAAAAAAACAAAGAAAACAAAGCAAAAAGCAGGGGTAAAAAGTAAACTCCAGGGCCATCTACAAAGCAGCGGCAACCTGCCAAGCCGTCTTACAACATCCCCACCTCTCTCTCGTGCGCACATGCACACACACGCACAAGCACACACACGAGCTCATGGAACCATGGAAATCTGTCCCAAGACTACCTCTGACCTAATTTATCACTTTAAAACCTTTCTGACAATCATTAAAGACTGGCTTTTATTTTCTTTCCTTTAAGAAAATTGTTGCTTTCACAGAGTTCCAAACCTCAAATGAATGATTAACCACTTAGGTTGTACCCAACAGTGAACTCATAACTTTCCTGTCAGTCATTGCAGATGGCTCAATGCAAGCATGAAATTCAAACAAACTGTTTCCAAATATTCCTGGGCTTCTAATACCTTTTTTTTTTTTTCCCTTCAAATTGTATCAAGGTATATGCACTTGCTGGAGAGAGAAAAAGAAAGCACCTTCCCCAGACAATCCCTTTTCCATTTCTCCATCTCAGTGTGATCTGGGGCATGCACACACATGCACCCAGTGTTTTTCAAGCCACTAGGGCTGGCAATTGGACAGTGGTCAGCCATGTCAGACTGACTCCCTCCTCCACCATCAGGCTATGAGGCCAACTCTTTTTTTTTTTTTTTTTTTGGAGAGGTTTTTGCTATAGGGCATGTGCGCTTGCCAGAGAGACAGAGAGAGAAAGCGAAAAATCACCCCCCCAGGGGGATGGCCACACCGCAATCCCTTCTCCTCCATTCTCCTCTTGAGATCTTGGGCATGCACACACACAGACCCGGCGTGAGTTTAAACCACTGGGTTTGGGACTTGAACCGCAGTCGACTATATGGGAGTCCAGCGACATAGCTATTACGCTAACTGTTGGTCTCCCCACCTTTTTCTTTTTTTTTTTTTCAACTCTTCTTTAAAAAAAAAATGCAGAATTTCAGGACAAAATTCAACAAGTATCTGATTTCGTGATTTGAATTAGAAATCCTAATCAGAAGGATAGCTGAAATTTGGATCTGCATGTGGGTTGAAACTTAAGACTCCAGGGGAGAAGAAATTTAAAAAGCAGTGCCTTGGGACTAGCAGGTGGTGTGATGGTTAGGGCACTGGACTCCCACATGGCTGACAGTGGTTCTAGTCCTGGACCTGGAGGCTTGTTTTTCCACTTCCCCTCTTATTTCTCTCTCTCTCGCATATGCCCTGTAACAAATCATTATTAAAAAATCATGATAATAATAAAAGTAATTCTTTTTAAAAAAAAAAACAGTGCCTTTCCCATTTTGCAAAAAGAAACAGCCCTCTAGTCATGAGAGAGATCCACTTCCAAATACTACCTCCTGGTCCTTGTCCACGTGCAAATCAAAAGGGAGCCCTGCAGGAGTAGCCACGGCCCACTGTGTGCCTTCTGTTGGAGCCAATCTGTAGATGGGTTTTGAGGACACAGGTTTATTTACCCTCAAACATACAAGGCTGGCACTTCAGACCTCCAAGTGTCACTGCACTATAAAGCTAGAAAGGAGATGACACTTGGCTTTGGAGACTCACCGACTTCTCTCCAGCTGCAGAGCACAACATGCTACAGTCCGGGGAGATGGAGCAGCAGTAAACCCACTGCAGGTGGCCCGATAACACCTGAATCTGTTTACCTGGAGAAAAAAGAAGTCAACTGTCAGCCAACCCTGGAAACAGCAAAGCAAGAATACCAAAGAACTGGCAGTAGTGGCCCCAGCATCCAGCATATCCATCCAGCTCTTTATCAACTGGGCCCAAATTCCAACCAATAAAGAGAAAGAGGGGCTGGCAGGTGGCGTGGTGGGTAAGGTGCTGAACTCCCACATGGCCAACCATGGTTCAAATCCCAGACCTGGCAGCCTGCATTCTCACTTTCTGTCACTCTATCCCTCTCTGGCCAAATTAAAATAAATAAAGAAATGGATAAAGTTAAATAATTCTTAAAAAAAAAAAGAGAGAGAGAGAGAGAGAGAAAGAAATAGGACAGGGTTTGTCATTTAAATACCTACAATCTAGGGATTGACAGTTAGCATAATGGCTATGTCGCTGAACTCCCATGTAGCTGACCGCATTCGAGTCCCGGACCTGGTGGCTTAAACTCACGCCAGGCGCATGTGCATGCATGCCCAAGATCCAGATAGGAGAGTGGAGGAGAAAGGATTGCAGCATGGCCATACCCCCTGGGGGATGATTTCTCGCTTTCCATCTCTATGTCTCTTTCTGGCGAGCACACACGCCATATAGCAAAAACTTCTCTAAATAAATAAATAAATAAATAAATAAATAAATAAATAAATACCTATAATCTATTAGTACAATATTCTATCTAATGCTACCAGGAAATAATTATCTATGGCTACCCCAGAATGGAGAAGGAATAAGCCAACCAGGAAAAAGAAATTACGTTTTTTAAAATTTGGGGTTTTATTGGGCTCAGTTTAAGAATCATTTTATTTTTATTTATCACTATTATATGTTTTAATTTGCTGCAGGGCATATGTGAGAGAAAGAGAGAGAGAAGGTGAGAAAGCAAGCCTCCAAGTCTAGAACTTGAACTGTGATCAGTCATATGGGAGTCCAGCTCCTTAACCACCATGCCACCTGCTGAGCCAGAAAATAAACTCTTTATAAGCCTGTACCTGGTCATATATAGCAATTTATGAAGTTTATGTGTCCATGTGAACTATATCTATATAGATATATCTATACCTATATCCAATAAATATAAATAAACCTATCTATCTGTAAGTTAGTGAATTTCTCAAAGTCAATCAGTTTCTTCAGCTGTCAAATCTCTGTGTTATGAGTATTAAGTTAAGGAAAGTCAGGCTGGTAGGGTAGAGCCAGGTCCCTAGAAACACAACTTCCTTTACCACCTCGCCTTGAAAAGCCCTAATTATTGGAGTAATCCAATCTCCCAAATGTCAGTCCCTTGGCCACCTTGCCCTCCCATCCCAAACATCAGATGATTTCCAGAGTCACTGCACACACCTCCCTTAGACCAGTTGCCGCATAGTCTCAGGAGCGCGACACTGGAAGTGCTCTGGCTTTGAGAGGCTTCCTGTTAGCAAGCCTGCCTGAGACTGTGTGGCTCCAAGGTTCACAGGAATGGGCAGCAACCACCTGGAGTTCTCTGGTGGTTAGACACCTTCAGGTGAGACAATGAAGTACCTTCTCAGTCGTCTGTGTGACAAGCCGCTCTGGACTGAATGTTTGTGTCACCTCCAAATTGCTATGGAAGCCCTAATCCCCAGTATGATGGTATTAGGAAGTGGGGCCTGTGGGAGATGATAAGGTTGAGGGTGGAGCCCTTACTAACAGGATAGTGCTCATATAAAAGGGACCCAGAGCGCGCTCTTGCTCTTTCTGCCTTGTGGGTACATAGCAAAAGGACGGCTGTGTATGAACCAAGAGCAGGACCTCATCTGATGACAAATCTGCCAACATTGTGATCTTGGACTTCCCAGCCTCCAGAACCATGGAAAATGTTTGTCGTGAAAGCCACCCAATTACGCTATTTGTTGCACCAGCCCGAGGTGCCTATGATACAAGCTACCAGACTCATTTCTAAGAGGCAGGACACTGTCCCCTCCCGTGGCTGTGTGAAGCTGGAACAGCATAGCTCTGAAAGCGGCACTGATGGCTCTGACAAGAGCATTATGGGAATGTGTGTGCCTCTTTATGAATGTCCTCTTGGCTATTTCCTCCTTCCCTTCCCTCAATCTTCAGACCTCCACCCATTTTGGTGGGGGGAGGAACATGGCAATCAACTCCCCAGTACTCCATCACCTTTCCAGCTAAGGAACAAAACCAGAGATGTGTGTAATTCTTTACTGGGCCACACCTGTACATAGCCTGCTGAAGGCAGAAATCCATAAAGTTGAACCTCCTGAGAGAATTATTCTAGAGAATTAATCTTGTCTGAGAGAATTATTCTGCTTCACAAAGAAAACCTTTATTTCTAACAGGAAATGCTCAGTGGACTTGCAGATCAGTGGTTTTCGATCTTGGGAGGTTTTGCCCTCCAGAGGACATCAGACAATGTCTAGAGACCGTTTTTTTAAAAGAGAGATTTTTGCTATAGGGTGCATGCGCTTGCCAGAGAAAGTGACAGAAAGCAAGAATACACCCCCAGGGGGGTGGCCATGCTGCAATCCCTTCTCCATTTTCTTCTCGGAATTTTGAGCATGCACACACACATACACCAGGCTTGAGTTTAAGCCACTAGGTCCAGGACTCGAACTGTGGTTGATTATGAGAGTTCAGCACGTAACCATTATGCCATCTGCTGATCCCTAGAGACTTATTTTGTTGTTACAACTGGAGAGGATGCTGCTGACTCGAATGAGTAGAGGCCAGGGATGCTACTCAAGACCTTAGGACACACAGGACAACTGCAAGATAGGACCTAGTCCCAAATGTCAGCATCATGCAAGGTGCAGTCTATTCTAGACTGTGTATTTTCTTTTTAATTTTTAAAGAATTTTTATTTTACTTTATGATTTAAAAAAAAAAATTTGATCAGAGAAAGAGACAGAGACACAGAGAGAGAGAGAGAAAGGGAAAGTGAGAAAGCAAGCCACCAGATCCAGGACTCGAACCATGGTCAGCCATATAGGAATCCAGTGCCTCAACCACTGTGCCACCTGCTGGCCCCCTAGACTGTATTTTCAATAGGGGTGATATCACCGCAAGGGGGTAAAAATTGGTTCCTAGCAGCCAAAAAAAAAAAAAAAAAAAAAAAAGCAACTTTTTTTTTTTAACAAAGTGCATACATGTATGTGTGTGTGTGTGTGTATATGTATGTGTGTCTATATATATATATACATACACACATACATCAAATCTTTCACATACAATACATATTTGGTATTAAAATATCATAAGTTGATATCTAAGATATCTTTGGTATTAAAATCTCTGCAGTTAAATATAATCTTGGGGCAGTGGCACGCCTAGGAAAATAATTATCTATAAAGGCTGCTTAGGTGGTAGTAACAGAAAAAAGGTTCAGAAACACCGTTCTAGATAAAAATGATGGTTAAATGGGAAAAGGAGCAAATATCGTATTTTGGAGTTGCCAAGTGGTTGCATCACCTTCATACCATGTTTATTCAGGTCCCAGATACGAAGAGTCTTATCCCGTGATGCAGAGACCAAAATCAAACTGCCACTGGGTGTGAAGCTCAGATCTCTCACGACGTCTTGGTGGCCGGAGAGATTCAAAAGCAGGAGCCCTAGGGTAGGAGCGGGAACACGTGGTTAGCAGGAGAGGTGGCACCTGGCCTGACCAGGACACACACAGGAGCCAGAAGCAACCTACCTGTCTGTACCTCCCAGATCTTGATCTGCCCATCATTGAGGCCGGTGGCGAGGATCAGGCAGGAGACGTCTGGCACTGGGGGATGGTGGCGGGCCCAGAGCTTCTTGCTGGGCGGAGAAGGCCACGGGCTGAAGGCCAAACCCCAGACGATCTGACCACAGTCCAGTGTCTTCTCCTTCGGGCTGCCTCGCCCTTTTGGGTCATTTTTGCTGCTTCGGCTTTTGGCTTCAAACCCTTTAGGGATGCTAGGGGGCAGGGAGGTTTTTCAGTGAGTCTCAACTGTTAACAAGTCAACCAACTTTAATCCCAGGGACCTAAGATTTTGAAGTCCTGGAAACGAATCGGTCTCTGGGGAATTCTGGGGCAACTTTTCTTTTTGTTTCTTTTTAGAAAGCACATAACACAGGCTTTGCTGGCCTGGGCTCGTCCTGTCTGCATCAGCCCTGCAATGGGGTGACCTGTCTTGTGGGGTAACTAGATCACAGATGCTCCAGGGAGCCATAGGCTCGCTCAGAAAGTTCTCTTGGGTTTTGGTACGGAGAGGGAAAGGTGCATTCAGCTTTTCCCATGAGAGCAAGCACACGATCGGTCTGGAACTAGGACAGAACGTGGAGCCTGAATAGCACCTGCTGTCATCCTGCCACGCATGTCCCCTTCCCTCCCCAAAGAGCTGGAAAATACACCCCTTTCTTGCACACACAGTTCGGTACACTAATTTGCACCTTCACTCCCTAAGTTCCAAGCAATTAAGAAGGTTCTTTCATTTACTTCCTGATGATATATCCAGCACAGGAACCAGCCAGCAGTGTAGTCAGTCAGTAGATAAAGAACCCAGAGAGTTGTTCAGGGGTGCCCTGCCCCGAGAGAGCTCTTAGCCCAACCCTGTCCTTTTACATTCCACTAAGATGAAACAGCCCCAGATAAACTACTGACAAGTAAATTCCAGTCGCTAAGCCATCGGGCCGTGCCCACCACTGCGTCTGACAGACGTCTCAGAGGCAGGAGCCAGTAGGTATTCTTGGGGTTTAGCCAGAAAATATGGAGTCTACTGTGCATGGTACACTCTGCATAGATATTTAGTTTCACTTTTCTATGTAACCCTGATCATATTCTTGTACATCAAACTCAGGGATATGGTGATCAGAAAGCTTGACCCCATCCATGAGATATCCTATACCCAACGTTTGTACAGCTGGACCTCTTTATATGCTACGTGTTCCCAAAAAGATATAAGGAAATCACATTTCGTCAACTGTGGGTGAAAGACAGTAAAGAATTTTAACTGAGTTCACCTGTAACATTAGAAGGGAGGAATTGGGGCAAATGGAGCCTCCTTCAGCTCTAAAATTCTATTAGCCTAAAAGAGAATAGTGAACTCTGCCCAGCCTGATGGTCTTACTGTTTTTTTTTTCTTTCAACAATCTCATTTGCCAGTATTTGTTTGTAAGATTTATTATTTAATTTTACTTATTACTAGGTTTTTTTTTTTTTTTTTTTTTTTTTTTTTTTTTTTAAATTTGCTATAGGGGGGACCAGCAGTTAGCGTAATGGCTATGTCGCTGGACTCCCACGTAGTCGACCGCGGTTCGAGTCCCGGACCCGGCGGCTTAAACTCACGCCGGGCGCGTGTGCGTGCGTGCCCAAGATCCCGAGAGGAGAATGGAGGAGAAGGGATTGCGGCGTGGCCATCCCCCCTCGGGGGTGATTTCCTGCTTTCTATCTCTCTATCTCTCTCTGTCTGTCTGGCGAGCGCACACGCCCTATAGCAAAAACCTCTCCAAAAAAAGAAAAAAAAAAAAAAAAAATTTGCTATAGGGCACATTTTACTCACCAGAGAGGAGGAGAGAGAGAGAAAGCCACCAGGTCTGGAACTTGAACCATGGTCAGACATATGGAAGTTCAACACTTTTAACCACCAAGCCATCTGCTGGCCCCAGTCAATATTTTTTATTAAGGTATAGTTGACAAGACTATATATATTATATTTATAGTGTATGACGTGATGTTCTCACATATGTACACATCATAAAATGGCTGTGTCAGTTCACCTTCACATTTTGTTGAGAGTATATACACTATCTACTGTTTTAGCAATCTTCAAGTGTAGAATGCATTATCATTAAGCATAGACGTCATAACTTACTCTGTTAGGTCACTGGGAAAGTCATTATGTATCTTCCTATGCAAAAATGCATCATGCCTTTACTGATGATCCAGAAACTAAAACTCTGTTCCCTGTGACCAACATCTCCCCATTCTCTCCCTCGCCACAAACTCTAGTAACCACTATTCTTTTGACTTTTTTAGATTTCCTGTGTGAGCAAGATCAATTGGCATTTGCTTTTCTGTGCCTGGCTTATTTCACTCAGCATAAGTGGACCTCTAGGTCCATCCATGTTATCGCAATTAAGGTTCTGTCTTTGCACGTATGTCTTACTGGCACACCACCACTATGCTCATCTGTTCATGTACCAAGGCTGCTTTCATGCAGCTCCCCCTCCCTCTCCAGTCTCTGTCTCTCTCTGGTGAGCAAGTGCCCGCTGGCAAATAAAGCAAAAAAAGAAATCTTGATTTCTGCACCTGGATTAAGATATGCACCTACAGGGACCAGCAGGTGGCGTGGTGGTTAAGGTGCTGGACACTCCCACATGGCTGACCATGGTTCAAGTTCCGGACCTGGCGGCTTGCTTTCTCACTTTCTCTCTCTCGCTCTCTGTGTCACTCTCTCTGGTCAAATTAAAATAAAATAAATGAATAAATTAAATTAAAATAATTCTTAAAAAAAAGTTTAAAAAAAAAAAAAAAAAAAAAAAAGATATGCACCTACAGATGTAAAGTGCCGGTAAGAGAAGACAGCTTCCACATGGCGGCTGTGATTTAAACGCCCAGCCCACTCAGCCTGAAACATGCCTTGCATGTGAGTGCCCAAGATGGGCTGGAGGAAGATGAACAGGATCCCAGCACGACCAATCCTGTGGAAGGTCCTCCCTTCCTCATCAGAATGTGTGTGTTCTATTAGGAACAACAACAAAAAACATATATATGTATGTATGTATGTATATATGTGTATATATATAGACCAGAGGTGGTAGAGTGGTTAAGGCACTGGACTCCCACATGGCCAAACATGTTTTAAGTCCCAGACACAGTGACTTGAAACTCACGCCAGGTGCATGTGCGCGTGTGCCCAAAATCCTGAGAGGAGAATGGAAGAGAAGGGACTGCAGTGTGGCCATCCCCTAAGGGAGCAATTTTCACTCTCCCTTCTCTGTTTCTCTCTCTGGTGAGTGCGCATGACATATAGCAAAAATCTTAAAAAAATTAAATGAACACACACACACACACACCCTGTATATATTATTAAAAACAAAAAAAAACCCCTAGGGATCAGCAGATGGCATAATGGTTATGTCATTGGACTCCATGTAGTAAGCCATGGTTTGAGTCCCGGACCTGGTGGCTTGAGACTCACGCCAGGCACATGTGCGTGTGTGCCCAAAATCCTGAGAGGAGAATGGTAGAGAAGGGAATGTGGCATGTTCACCCCTTGAGGGGTGATTTCTCACTTTCTGTCTCTGTCTCTCTGGAGAGCACACGTGTCCTACAGCAAAAATCTCTCTAAAAAACGAAAAACAAAAAACTCAAGGCACATTTACATATTTCATTTAATCTTTCTAGAAAGAAGTACTAAGGGCTCCCTTTATGGATTAATAACTTTACTGGGGTCACAAAATCAGGGGGGGATTACTAGAACTCAATTAGTGCTCAACAAATACTCCAGATTTTTGAGTTTGCTGATGAACCAGGATGAGTTACACGAGGGAGAAGTAGCAGCACAGGACGGGGCTGCTAAGGGCAAGGGAGAGTCATTGGCCCAATTTAGCTTCATAGAAATCAAAGTTTCTAAACATTTTATTTCTAAGAGTAATATATTTATTTAATATCAATTATTTGTCCAATATCAAAAGCTCTACATAATATGATTTAAAAATGTGTGACAGGGGCCAGTGGATGGTGTGGTGGTTAAGGTTCTGGACTCCCACATAGCCAACCATGGTTCAAGTCTTGGGCCGGGCGGCTTGAGACTCAAGTGAGATGCAAGCACACGGGTCCCAAAATCCCAAGTGGAAAATGGGGGAAAGAGAACTGTGGCCATCCTCCCTGGAGGGTGATTTCTCACTTTTTCTCTGTCTCTCCAGCGATCATACACGCCCTACAACAAAAATCTCTCTAAAAAATAAATAAATAAAAATTTATTATTTAATCCTAACAATAGAAATGCTCCATATTTCTCTTTTTAAAAAACTTTAAAAATAATAATTATTGGGACCAGCAGTTAGCATAATGGCTATGTCACTGGACTCCAATGTAGTCGACTGCGGTCTGAGTCCTAGACCCGGAGGCTTAAACTCACGCTGGGCGCGTGTACGTCCGTGCCTAAGATCCCCAGAGGAGAATGGACGAGAAAGAACTGTGGCGTGGCCATCCCCCCTGGGGGGTGATTTCTTGCTTTCTGTCTCTCTGTCTCTGTCTTTCTGGTGAGCGCATGCACTCTATAGCAAAACCTCTCCAAAAAAAGAAAATAATAATAATAATAATAATAATAATTGGAACCAGTGGATGGCGTAATAGTTACGTTGTTGGACTCCCATGTTGCTCACTGTGGTTCCAGTCCCTGATGCGGTGGCTTAAAAAACCCACACTGGGTGCGTGTGTGTCCATGCCCAAGATCCCAGGAGGAGTATGGAAAAGAAGGAACTATTGTGTGGCCAACTCTCCGGGGGGTGATTTCTCATTTTCTGTCTTTCTGTCTGTGTCTCTCTGGCGAGCGTATGTGCACAATAGTAAAAAAATCTTTTAATAAACGTGGGGGAAATTTGAAAATGAGACAAATAATTATGTAAAAATTACCCATAATCCTAACACCATTTTAAACATTTCACTACAAATATCTATATACCTATACATTAAAAAAAAAATTGGATCATATTGGATCATATTGTATATATGGGTTTCCAGCCTGCTGTTTTCAGTAAGCCGTATACTAGCAATATTTCTCTAGATTATTATTCTTCAAAATGTATCATTTTTTCCCCTAAGCCAGTAACTTCTCATTTAAAAACAATACTTCTTTCCTTGTATTAAACGACATGTACTGGGACCAGCAGTTAGTGTAATGGCTATGTCGCTGGACTCCCATGTAGTCGACTGCAGTTCGAGTCCTAGACCCAGTGGCTTAAACTCACGCCGGGCGCGTGTGCGTGCGTGCCCAAGATCCCGAGAGGAGAATGGAGGAGAAGGGGTTGCGGCGTGGCCATCCCCCCTGGGGGGTGATTTCTCACTTTCTGTCTGTCTCTCTCTGTCTGTCTGGCAAGTGCACACGCCCTATAGCAATAAACCTCTCAAAAAAACAAAAACAAAAACAAAAAAACAAAAAAACCTCGACATATACAAAAAAAGGTTAAAATTCAAATACTTTCTTCCATTTTCCTTAGTACTGAAAGGATATATTTACTACAGTAATGTGTATGTGTGTGTGAATATAAGAGTGATTTTTTTCGGGAAAACAAAGGATTTTCATACATATATATATATATATATATATATATATATATATATTCTTTTGCTAGAGGCTGTATGCACTTGTTGGAGAGAGACAGAGTGAACAAATGAGAGAGCACCCCCTATATGGGATATGGGGTGGTCATAATGCAATCCCTTCTCCATTTCTCCTTTTGTGATTTTGGGCACACATACACATGCATCTGACATGTTTTTCAAGCCCCCGGGTCTGGGACTCAAACCGCACAGTTGGCCATGGGGGATCCAGTCACCTCAGCCACCATGCCACTGGGTTGGCCTTGTTTTACACTTTAAAAAAAAAAAAAAAGGAAGGTTTTCATACAATAAACTTATAATGGACTCAGATTCCAAATAAGAAGAGTCCCTTGTATTTACAGTGGGAGATTAATAATGAATGAATGACCATGGCATAATCATTAACTTGACTGACCATCAAAGGAACCAAAACTGTGATTAAAAACACACAACTTTTGACAGCCACAAAAAATTTCATGTGGAAATATCACAATTTCCTTAATCATCCTCTCTCATCACTTAAGTTTATGCCGTTTCTAATATTTTACTACTGTACAATTAATTCCATGAAGAAAATCAGTGTGTATAAATAGATGACCTTGTTTCTGAGAGTCCTCATAGCCAGAAAACCATTTTTAAGGTCCTTGATGCATTTTGCCAAACAGCCTTCCTTCCAGAAACTGCACAAATTTATACTTCGTCAACCCTAGCAGCGTGTAAACTCTTGTCAGCAGTACTTATTATCAAGGCACCAAGTTCCAGACCAGACTTACAAAAAGCTTAAATTTATATGGTATTATTTAAAAAAAAAAAAAAATGCCTAAACCAAAACAAGACCCTCAAGAGAAGGGAATGTGTTTGAATGTGTTTGATTTATGTAAGGAGCCTCAGCCCCTCGCTCATTGTCAGGCTAGGCTAAGATTTGCAAAATTATTGGCTGAATAAACAAATGTAGACAGAGTTGTTCTGGGACAAATGAAAAGATGAGGGGATTTCAAAGAGTTTGAAGAAAAACATAATGAAAGTACGGGTTTATTTTGGTGTAAAAATTTTTTTAAAATCCACGCATAGCTTTTTTAAAATCTTTTTTTTTAAAAAGGAATTATTTTATTTGTTAGTGTTATTAGTTTATTTTTATTTTGACCTGAGAGAGAAAGGGAAAGTGAGAAAGCAAGCTGCCAGGTCTAGGACTTGAACCGTGGTCAGCCATATGGGAGTTAGCATCTTAACCACTGTGCCACCTGCTGGCCCCCATGCATACCTCTTTGTAATGCACATTTCCCAGGAAACCTTTCTGAAGACCCCTTATACAAGTGCTGGGACCCTGGGACCCATTCGTCCCAAAGAAAGAGAAAATATTTAGTATCAGAAACTAGACTTGGTTGATAATAAAAACACAAACAGGCCATTTAAAAATGGGCAAAAGATCTAAGGAAAGGTTTCGCTGAGTAAGACACATAAGGGGCCATTAAAGGCAGGATCAGGTGCTCATCACCATGAGCCATCAGGGAAAAATAAATCCAAGCCACTAGGAGATGACACTTCACACCCACTGGGAGGGAGTGCTACAATCAAAAAGACAGACAATAGCAAGTGTTGGCAAGAATGTGGAGAATTTGGAAACTAAATACATTGCTGAGGGGAATATGAAATGATGCCACCACTTTTGAAAACACTTCCTCAGATGGTTAAACATCAGAAATCACACAGATCCATGCACACACAAAAACTTGTATATGCATGTCCATAGCAGTACTATTCCTAATAACTCCAGAGTGAAAATAACCCAAATGTTCACCAACTGATAAATGTATATGCCAAATTTGCCATCCTATACGGTGTGGTATTATTTGGCGATAAAAGGAAATGAAATACAACATATATAGATTTGTGAAATATGACGCTGAGTGAAAACTAGTCCAAAAAAGCACAGATGATACGATTCCACTAACAAGAAATATTCAGACTAGGCAAAGCTAGAGACAGAAAGTAGATGAATGACTGCCTGGGGCAGGAGAGGACAGGGGGATCTGGGGATGCCAGCTTATGGGCGAAGGCTTTCTTTTTGCTGTAATGAGAATACTGGCAAACTGACTGCGGTGCTAGATGCACAACTCCGTGAATATATTACAAATCCTTGCGCAGCACATGGTAAGTGAGCAAGCTAGGGGATATGGAAAGTGTATCTCAATAAAGCTGTTAAGAATGGGAGGCATCAGGAAAACACCCTCATTCCTTTGGGGCCCACAGGAGTACTTACAACTGCTCCTCCAAAGGCCAGGGGATCAGCTTGACGATGCAGTGTCCTTGAGACCAGGCAAACCAGGAGCCGTCTGGGGAGAAGGCCACACTCCAGGTTTCACAGCTCGACTTCCAATCAAATTGGTGGGGGCGCCCGGGCTTTAGTTCAGCCAGCAGCAGCGGTTCCTCTGGGGAGGGAGACAGCATGCTTCAAACAGGCACTCTCACTACCCGGGCCACCCAGACACAGGAAAACCGCTGTCTCGCCAGGGAGATGGGTGACACTATAGATTCCTGAGGGAGTTGTCATTTAAATGACCTGAGGCAATAACTGCAGCCACAGGCCACATTCCAGGGGTTACTCAGCACTGGCACTTCCCTTTGCTGGTTGACCATGACTCAGAGTAACCCCTGTGCCCGTGAACCCAATGGAGGCCTCATTTTCCTATGAATGCCTGAACAGGAAGAAAGTGAAGGCCAGGAATATGCTAGATGGTGCAGATTACCAGGCCTTGCCTCCAAAACCTGATATTGGCAACACCAGTAAAATGAGCATCTAAACTCACAGACTCCCTTGCATTCACCAGCACCCTCCCTATCACACCAAGGCTGAAAGTGTCCAGCCTGGCTGGCGGAGACCCAAGATTAGTCCTCCCCCACCTCTCAGGCTTCCACCTCTTCTATTCTGGTTTGAACCTCCATCTCACCCTGCTCAGATATTTTGCAAGCATCTCTTGTTAAGTTTTCCTGCCTGTAGCGATGCCACCAAGGCTGAAGCACACATCACGCCACATTTCCTTCAAGTATGTTCCAGGGTTCCCTCCTGCCTATGTAATAAAAGGGGCTGAGGGGCCTTCTACCCCACTCCATCGCTTCAGCCTCTTCGCTGCCACTCCTTCCTGCCTGCCACTCTCCGGCCACACAGACTGTTACAACATGCCCCAGCGGCTCATCCACATTCACACCTAGACTCATTTTTTGCTTAAGAGAATCACACCTCGGTTCACCACTGAGAAGTATTCCCCCATGATCTCACGGTATCAAAAAAGGAGTTATGTCCCATTCTGCTGGTTTGATTCTCTTCTACTCTAACCAGTTTCCCTCTGACCGCCCCCCACCCCCGCCCCACATACCAGCACTTAAGCCTCCTCATTCCAAAAATAATTTCATCTTCTGTTGCTCCCAGGGCCTAGCATAGCATGCCATGTCTGCTTCATGAACTGAACCACGGTTCCGAGTTCAATTCCCTACCTTGATGGACGATTCCCAATGGCTGATGACACCCATGAGTTAAAGGCCTTCAAAATATCAACAGATTTTCTGATCACTGTGATGGTGTTACCTACTAATATAAAAACGCTTCCATCTTGAGTAAGGTCACTTCCTGACGTGTATGTACAATTTTATTTAGACTTTGACCTTTCTATAGCTGTTACCAGATAGATACTAAATTAAACCACATATTTTAAGAGACATCTTTATAACGTTTTCCTACATTTTAACCTTGTTGAAATAAAGAAGTGTTTTATAACTGACTACTTTTCATAGTTAAACAGGCAGTATGTTTACTCAGTGAAATATAACTGTAATACAGGGCCGGCAGGTGGTGTGGTGGTTAAGGTTACTGGACTCCCACACGAACAACCATGGCTTGACTCCCAGACTTGGCAATTTGCTTTCTCACTTTTCCTCTCTCTCTCTCTTATTCTCGCTCTGTCCCTCTCTGATTAAATTAAAAAATAGGTAAAGTTAGATAAAATAATTCTTTGTAGGGGCCGGCAGGTGACGTGGTGGTTAAGGATGCTGGACTCCCACATAGCCGGCCACAGTTTGAGTCCCAGACCTGGCGGCTTGCTTTCTCACTCTCTCACTCCCTCTCTCTCTCTCTCTCTCGCTCACTCTGTCTCTCCCTGGTCAAATCAAAATAAATAAAGTTAAATAAAATAATTCTTTAAAAAAAATTCTTTGTAAACAAACAAAAAGAAATGCAATGGCAATACAATGCATGGTATCTTGGATTCAATGAATAGATGGTAAAGATGAATATATACAAAGAAACATCAAATATATACAATTCCATGGGAAAATGGAATTAAAGTATGATTTTATTTTAGTGCAAAATTTTTTTGAAATTCATGCAGTTTCCTCATAATATGCATTTCCATGAACTTGTTGAAGCCTCCCCCACCTATGTATGTGTATATATGATAACATATATATGTACACATCCTCATACATATACATACGTATATTTTTTTCTGATGTATGCATTATTGGAAAAGACATCAATGTACCTTTTTTCATAAGTTAGGTATGTTGCAGGGCCAGCAGGTGGCATGCTGGTTAAGATGCTGGTCTCCCACGTGACTGACTGCAGTTCAAGTCCCAGACCTAGTGGCTTGGAGATCAGGCCGGGCATGTGCCCAAAATCTCAAGAGGAGAATGGAGAAGGGATTTTGGTGTGACCATTTGCCTGGGGTGGGTGGGAAGGGGACGAATTCTCATTTTCCATTTCTCTGTCTCTCTCTGGTGAGCACATGGGCCCTATAAGCGAAAACCTAAAAAAAGACAGGTATGCTGCTGAGAATTGTATTTAAATAGAATTTTAATAAATCATATCAAGTCTTGGTAAAGAGAATATTCATTCCTGCAGATTCTGTGTATAAATCTTTTACAGACTAAGTCTGTCTAAACTGGGGTTTGGAAAGACCATCCTAGAAACTCCTCCTAGAAATGTGAAGTGTCTATATGTGTGACCCTTTCATTATACAATCACAGTCTCTTTGAGCAAACTCCTGGAGACCAGAACGTTCACAGGATAAGGCGTCACTTCATACTTTAAATCCAAAACAGGCCTCTAGATGGTTTATAGCAATCCCCCAATGTTGTCTTCACCCGTTATTTCCAGGTATTTTCCTGTGGTGACACAAGCCCTAATCTGTTCATGTCTTTTTCACGTAGCCCAGGGATCTCAACAAGGGGTGATTCCGTCCTGAGGACATATGGCAATACCTGGGACATTTTTGGCTGTCACAATTTGGGGTGGCTGATGCTACTTAGTATCCTGTAGCATACAAGGGAGCCCCTCACCATAAACATTATCTGGCCCCAAATGCCAACAGTGCTGAGGCTGAGAAACCCGTAAACTGCTAAGTGACACTGACGGATCTGGGGGAACATTTTCAACTGACCTGCAGGACAATTTCTCCATCCTATCCTGATGACATCCATGCTCGGTTCACTTCCTCTGAAATATGCATGTTATCTATCCTTGACGCCAGGCCGACGCTACACAATATACACAGGGCCACCCTTGATTCCTCTCTTTTCTTGACCTCTCAAACCAAATCCACAAGCAAGTTCTATAAATATGTTTCCAAAAGACTTGCCGAACCTAACCTCTACACTCATGACTACAGTCCTAATCTACCCAACATCACCTCCCGCCTAGCCAGCTCGGCAGCCTCCCAACTGCTCTCCTCTGGCTACTCACTTCCCAGAGTGATCACTTTCAACTACTCTTAGAATAAAACCCCAGCTCTGGACCAGCAGTTGGTGTAATGGCTATGTCACTGGACTCCCATGTAGTCAACCGCGGTTCGAGTCCCAGACCTAGTGGCTTAAACTCACGCCAGGCACATTGCGTGCATGCCCAAGATCCCGAGAGGAAAATGGAGAAGGGACTGTGGCATGGCCATCCACCCTAGGGGGTGATTTCTCACTTTCTGTCTCTCCGTCTGTCACCATCTTTCTGGCAAGCATGCGCCCTATAGCATAAGCCTGTCAAAAAAAAAAAAAAAAAGAATAAAACCCCAGCTCTTCACCCTGCCCTCGAAGGCCTGCATTACCTGGATGGGACCTGTCTCTGTCTCCCACCTGAGCTGGTACCTCCTCTTCCTGCCCCTGGCTCCGGCACACTGGCTTTCTCTTCACCCTGTATGTTTGATCAGTTCTTACCCCAGGGCCTTTGCACCAGCTGGTCCATCACCCGGAAGGACTGTGCATAGCTGGCCCTTCTCTTCATTCAGGTCTGGCTCAAATGACAACTCCTTAGAAGGCTAGTCTCGAACTCCTACTCAATCTTTCACAACTCCTCACTGTCTCTTCTTACAGCACCCATCACCCTTGATGATTACCTGTCTCCTACTGAGAAGTCAGTCTCAGGAGCAAGGACCTTACTTGTCTATCCCCAGCACTAGCAGAGTTCCTGGCAGAGAACAGGCAGCCAGGAAATATTTGTTGGATAAATAAACGTACATGGTATACCTCTTTAATCGGAAACGGAGCAAAGCTCCGTAAACTATTACAATGCTTCTGCCAAACGTTTCACATAAAATGCTTCTTAGGCATGAGCCCTACCCAGCATTCACTCTCTACTTCTGAGATTTCGGGATTTAATCTCTTGCTATTTCAAGTTCAGGAATTCAAGAACTAAAAGAAGAACCCAGTGACTCCTGTCTGTTGGAGTCTGGGCCCAAAACTAAACTTGGCTGCTGGAAAACAAAGCCATAATTAGTGCAGAACTTAAAAACAAAACAGAGAGGAGAGGATCCAGTGTCATCTGGGATTACACCTGCAGAGGCCATCCTTGGAGGGAAGGCCTTTGGATCAGAGTTTCTTTTATTATTATTATTGGCAAAACCTATATGTATTTATGGTACACTGCATGGGATTTGATATATGTACACACTGCAGAATGAGTAACACTAACACTTGTGCTACCACACAGGTATTTTCTGTGTTGAGAACACAAAATCTTTTAGCTATCTTCAAGTATTGAATTACTGTTATTTATTAACTACAGTCACAATGATGTACAATAAAGCTCAACTGATTCCTCCTAACTGGAATTTTATAACCTTTGACCAACATCTCCCTAACTGCCGCTCCCTCACCTGCCAATCTGGATTGTTCTTTTTTTTTCTTTTAGAGGGTTTTTTTTTTTTTTTTTTTTTTTTTTTTTTTTTTGCTATAGGGTACATGTGCTTGTCAGAGAGACAGAAAGCGGGGACCAGCAGTGGGCGTAATGGCTATGTCGCTGGACTCCCGTGTAGTCAACCGCGGAGGTCCAGGACCCAGCGGCTTAAACTCACACCGGGTGCGTATGCGTGCCTGCCCAAGATCCCAAGAGGGGAGAATGGAGGAGAAGGGATTGTGGCGTGGCCATCCCCCCTGGAGGGTGATTTTTCACTGTCTTTCTGGCGAGTGCGTGGGCCCTACAGCAAAAACCTCTCCAAAAAAAGAAAAAAAGAGACACTAAGTGAGAAATCACTCCCCAGGAGGGATCGCCATGCCTATCCCCTCTCCTCCATTTTCCTCTAGGGATCTTGGGCATGCACACACACGTGCCTGGCGGGAGTTCGAAGCCACCGGGTTCAGGACTACAACCGCAGTCAACTATGTGGGAGTCCAGCAACATAACCATCCCGAGATTTGCTGGTCCCTGAATCATGGTGTTCTAATTGAACAATGGGATGTCTGGATAATCAGGCTGAACGGATAGATATTTACCATGCAAAGTGGTTACAAGTAACAGAGAAGAAGCTATAGCTTGGGCCAGTAGGAAGCTTGATGATTCTTCCTGGGCCCTTTACATTAGCCACTTCCAAACTAGAAAGCTCTCGGCCTGGCTGCTCCAGCGTGTCACTCAGGGCTCAATACGTACCATCCGGGAGATTTTAGTTTCCCTATCAAAGGTGGCTACTTTCCTTTAACCGTTTTTCTTCATAACCATCATCCATGGATACTTTCTTTTTAATTTTTTTTTTTTGAGAGGTTTTACTTATTGGGCGCGCGCTCACCAGAAAGACAAAGAGAGAGAGCTAGAAAGTGAGAAATCACCCCCCAGGGGGGATGGCCACGCCACAATCCCTTCTCCTCCATTCTCCTCGCAGGATCTTGAGCGCCCGGCGTGAGTTTAAGCCACCGGGTCCAGGACTCGAACCGCAGTCGACTACATGGGAGTCCACCGACATAGCCATTACGCTAACTGCTGGTCCCCCCAATGTGTTTTTCAAGCTGCTGGATCCTAGACTCAAATTGCACAGTTGGCTACGTGGGATCCAGCTGCCTTAACCACCATACCACCTTGCTGGCCCTGACTTCTTTTTTCCTTTTTAAGATTTAAATTTATCTATTATTATTATTATTTAATTTGACCAGAGAGAGACAGAGAGATAAAGGGAGAGATTAAAAGTAAGAAAGCAAGCTGCCTAACCTGGAACTCAAACTGCCATCAACCATGTCTGAGTCCAGCTTCACAACCACCGTGACCTGCCAGCCCAGTTTCTTTTTTTGATGTGGTCACTACAACATTTAAAATGACACATGTGGCTTATATCACATTTCTTTATTTTTTTATAGAATTATTTATTTAACTTTATTTATTATTTTGTAATATGACTAGAAAGAGAAAGACAGAGGGAAAGTGAGAAAGCAAGCCGCCAGGTCCAGGACTTGAACAGTGGTTGGCCATATGGGAGCCCAGTGCCTTAACCACCATGCCACCTGCTGGCCCTTATATTGTATTTCTATTGGTCAGTGCTAACCTAGAAGGTGTCCGGCATCTAGTAGACACTCAATAAATATTTGTTGAATGAATAAATGAATCTAACCATTGCTCTGAAAATTTCCACTGTTGCTCATTGTAATCTATTTACAATAGGCTTTATTCAGTTTGAAAAGAATGTCAAACTCTGTGGCTTTTTTTTTTTTTTTAAATAGAAGCTTGGCAGTTCTCAACAGCTTTGCGCCTATGCCTAAAACAGTCCTCAATCATTAGGAAAAACTCAGAACTGGAAACAGATTCCTGTTTTAGAAAAAGGGAGGCTAGCTACAGATTGGTTTCTGATTTAACCATAAGGAGTCAAGGGAAACAACAGCGGAAGCTATAAAAAGATGCACAGAAGGTCCCCACAAATGGTAGGAACCATTTATAAAGAATTCTTTGGGCAACACACTCTGTAAAAAGAGCGCCCTGATCTTAGATTGGGAAGGGGAAAGGCCTGACTCCAGCGAACAAAGAAATGTCATTTCCTACATCAAAAAGTAACAGCACCCCAGGGAACACACTGATTACAACCTATCCTCCTGCAACAAGGAGCCATCAGTAATCCGAATCCTCCAGACCAAGATGTAGCTTGAACTTCACCGCAAGAATAGAAAAGACTGAAACAAATCCTAAACCCTAGGCCTTGAGGCCCTCTGAGAACTGTTCAGGCGCTTGCAAGAGTCAGGACCTCTAGAAAACCTCCCAAATCAATCCCGAATTTCTACACGGGTGCGCTTAGGTGCAAGGGAGTTGAAAGGAAGCAGGCCAAGGGATGAGAGAAGCCTTGGGGTTTTGCCTTTGAGCAAGCACACCTGTCCCACTGAGAACGCGTGCTCCTCTGGACTGGATTACAGAATATCCAGTATTCTCTCACTTCCCTTTTGCTCTCTGATGGTGACAGCTGTTAAAACAGGGACGGAGGCAAGGACCTCACCCCTTCGTGTACCCCGACCTTGTCTGACCATCTCTGTCGCCAAGAATTCCCATCCAGGCCCACCCTCCACTTAACTAGTCCCTGGCGGGAGAGGCTGGGAAGGCAGTTTGAACGGGAACCCCCAGACCCCTGAAGAACAGGCAAGTCCGGGAAGCCCCAACCACCCAGTAGGGCGGACACTCCTATGATCCCATTTTGCAGACACTAAACCAGGACGTGGATGGGTGGTCTGGTGGCTTGGGCGCGATCCGGGTCACACAGCCCATTAGGGGCAGGGCAGTCCCATCCAGACCTGCGAGTGCATCCCCCTGAGCCCGGCCCCTAAAATCTACTCCTCCGGGGAGTCCCACCTGGGCGCAGGTGTCTGGCCGCGGTGGGGGGGGAGGTCTCCCACCGTCCCGGCCGCCGGTCCCCGCTCGGCACCCCGTTCTCCCGGTCTGGGCGGGAGTCGGGTGGCGGCCGCTGACAGCGAAAGTGAAACAAAGCTGGGCGCCCGCGCTCCTCGCCGCCCGCCCGCCGGCGCGACCGCCCAGGCCCCGCGCCCCGCCGCGTCCCTCCCGAGCCCGCCGCGGGGTCGTCCCCGGCCCGCAGGAGACCCGGCCTCGGCCAGCCGGCGCGAACGGCGCGTCCCGGCCCCACTCACCTCCCGCCTCCATGGAGGACGCGCGCGGGCCCCGCGGCAGGCGGCGGGCGCTTAGCCCCCCGGGCCGCCGGCCCTCATGCCGCCCCCGCGCCGCGCGCCCCGGCCCCCGCCCCGGCCTCGCCGCCGCCGCCCGGAGAGGCCATCAGCTGCTTCCCGTCACATGGCGGCGGGCGCGGGCGGGGACGCGCGCGGGGCGGGGCGCCGGGGGAACGGGGAGGGCGGGGGGAGAAAACCCCGGCGGGGCCGCGGACCGGATGGAGAACGGGAGGCTGAGGGCGGTGGGGAGGGCCGACAGGATAAACACCGGGGAGGGCTGGGAAACGCGGCGGGAAAGGCCTGTCGGGTGGGAGTGGAGGGGAGACGGAGGGAGGGGCAGCCGGGTGGGATGGAAAAAACGGGGGGCTGCTGGAAAGGAGAAAAGCCGGCGTGGGGGCGGGCCGGGAGAGAAAACCGGGGGGAGTGGACGGAGGGGATAAAACCCGGGAGTGGGGGGCGGCGCAGTGATAGGACGGGAAGTCGGGGGGCGGGTAGGAAAACCCCGGTGGGGGTAGCTAAGAGGAAACGGTGGGGGGCATCGGACGGGATGAAAAAGAAATGGGGGGGGGGGGGGGGAAGAGCTGAGTGAAGGCCCAGGGCGGGTGGGAGTGGGGAGGCGGACCGGGCACCGCAGTCAGGACGGGTGGGAGGCAGGCTCTAGAAAAAAGGGATGGGGGGTGTAAAGTGGGGCGGGGGGTCATGGACAGGGTGGAGAGGGGAGGGCCAGGGAAACGGGAAATGCAGGGTCTGGGGGCGAGAAGCAGGGTGCAGGGGACGCCGGCAGAGAAAAACCTGGGGTGAGCGCAGTTGTAGGGGAACCCGGATGGGAAGCCTTGGCGTACACAGAAAACGGTGACTAGGGTTGGAGGCCGCAGGTGGGGGCGGTGGAGTGCAGTAGGGAGTCGAGCTCCGGGAGATTAGGGGGAGGGGGGCAGTGAAAAAAACGGGGGACATGAGCCCGTGGGGCGAGTAGGGAGGCTCCTACAGCTCCTGAACAACACCCCCTGAAGAAGAAAACGCTCTCATTCCTATTTCCCAACTGCCTACCCTCACGTGCCTCTTGGGGCGGAGCAGGAGTTCCCATGAAGGCCCGGGACTGATGGGCTCTCTGTAGTGAGCTTGGCGTTCTTGTGTTAATCATAGGCCTCAAAAATGTCCCTCCACCCACGTTTGAGGTTGCCCGGGTGGATCGCCTTTCCCTGCTCAGGACCACTCTTTCCCCCCAACCCCCACGCAGTGCTGTTTTTTTTTTTTTAGGTCAATCTCCCTCTTCTGATTCCTCTTTCTCCTTTTTTTCACTCCATGGCCCTGTTTTAGGAACCTTCTAACGTCTGTTGGTGATCCCTCTCTCCTCCAAATACCCTCTGGTCCCTGGACTCCTCTTCACTGAGCTGTTGGCCTCCAGCCTCCTGGGTTATACCTGTGTTTACCTGGCCTGTGCATTTTTGAACTCCTACTCTCTTGTAGGAGAGAGTTGGCTGGCTGTTCTTTCTCACTGGCTATTTTAACTCTGGCATTTCCGGTTTTCACCCTTAGTTTTTCACTGGGTATTTTTTTTTTTTTTTTGAGAGACAAAAAACAGCTTCTTCCTTACTCTGAGCCTCCAGTTACACCCTCCATCCTGATTTTAATATCCTCCACCCTTACTTCCCTTGGCCTCCCTGCCTCCTTTGGCCGCCGTTTTACTATATTTATTGTCCAGTCTCAGTCTTCCTGCCACTCCTTCCTACCTTTTTTTACCCTGCTTTAGTTTCTCAGACTCTCCACCCTTGCTGTTTTTTTCTTTTCCATTTTTTCTGGTCTCCATTTTTTCAGAGTCCCCTGATTCCTGGTATCTTCAGGTCCTCGTTTTAGTATATACAAATCATGGTAAACAGTAAAATGGTAAGGGAGACAATATTACCTGTAAAGACAAACAAAAACTTTCCATTTATTGATGAGGTCTAAATCCAGATCACTGAAGCTTTTATTTAAAAAATAATTTTATTGCAGCATAATCTTAAAAAAATCCGTATTATAACCTTAGAACTAATTTCTCCAGGCCTCCCCCGACCCAATATTAAAAGGAAAACAGTGCAGAGGGATCTGCTTGTCTTTGCAGCAGCTCTTGGCCAGTCCCATGGTGAGAAATGCTGGTTGGCACTCATTGCATCATCGCACATTTTACCCAGCAAGGCTGTTTCCCAGGTCTCAGTGCATGGGTTATGGAAACTTTCCACCATGTGTTTTCCTGCTGCAATTAATTACAGGGCCTGTGTGTGCTTGTGAATTGACGCCAACGTGGAAGCCACAGGAACCCCCTCCCCAGTGTCTACCAGGTTTTGAGGAAGGGAGTGTCAGTGCAATAGCCCTGACCTATTTATCTTGCTGGTTCTGATAAGGAGATCTCATGGTCTCTGACTTAACAATACATGCGGATAAGTTTTTTTTTTTTTAAAGCACAGTGTAACAAAGTCTGTTATCCACTGTCAACATGCTTGTGGATTGAGTTGTAGGTCATCTTGAAAGAAGAAAAGCAGTCGTAATTGTTTAAAAATCCTTGAAACGTAAAGATTCCGGTATGTGGGCTCTTGACCAACCCCACATATAAACCTGCACGCTGGACTCTGATATAAGCTGTAGCAGTCACAGCTAGACCGGTCAAGGGTTTACTATGTTTGGCACCTAGACCTCAAAGTATCCATTTGCTAGTAGAAAACCTTCAAATAGCTGCTATCATCAGGTGTGTGTGCAAGAGAACTGTGGAAAGCATCTCGATGATGTTGCAAAACGTTCTCTGTGTTCCCAGCTAGGGATTTATTTTCACTCCCTATAGTTTCTTCTGTAAACTTTTTAATCTGCATACCTCGGAAGAGACTCCTGGGTTCTGGAATTTATTCTCTGAAGACTCAAAAGCAGAGACTGGCTCAGTCTTCAGTGACTTTTGAAACAACCTGAGCACCCCATTGTGAAATGACACTTCCGTTGTCGACAGTGGTTAAGTACATGAGGTACCATACAGTAGAAGACCAAGCTAAGTAGAAGTGCAATTCACAGCTAGTCCTGAGGGGGTGGAAATTGCAGCCAGCTCTGACTCTGAGCTCCCCAGGGTCTGAGCTGGGAACAGGGCCCACAGTCCCACTGATTGGCTCGGTTTACTCCCTTCATCCAAGAAAAGAAACCTTCCTCAGTCTTGTCTACAGCGTTACTTCGGATAACTAGCTTCTCATGTTAGGAGTCCCAGTTGCTGGCATCAGAGACGTTCAACATAAGAGAGTGCAAATTCAACATTAAAGAGTGCAAATTCAAGTCAGATTTTTGTGGTTAGCACATATCTACTGCACCTTTATAAGGTCCCTGACATTTTAAGACATTTGGATGAAATCAGGGAAAAAATAATCTTGGGCCAGTCAGGTAACATGGTGGTTGAGGAGGCTAGATCCCATGTGGCCAACTGCATGATTCAAGTCCTGGACCATGCAGCTTGAAACACAGGCAGGGTGTGAGTGCATGCATGCCCAAGATCCCAAGAGGAGAATGGAGGGGAAGGGATTGCGCTGTGGCCATTCCCCTGGATGGATGCTTTCTCTCTCTCGCCCTCCTGTGAGTGCATCAACATTATAGCAAATTTAAAAAGATTGCACAAGATCTACTGGGAGCACACACAGCCTAAACTCACCAGGCACAATTTTCACTTGAAACTTAGTATTAATGATCAGTGCATCTTCATAATATCCTTAAGGAACAGAAAGGAAACAAGTTTTCTCATTTGCATAGAGAAACTGAGGCCAGATGAACTGGTTTGCCCAAGAAGTTCTTATCACCAGATACTCTATTACAACACATTTCTCCTATCGTCTTTCAAAGCAACAAGAGAGATGAAGAATGAAAAAATCTGAAAGCTATAGTGCATTACCTAGGAGGCTTGTATATAAATATGAAACTGCGAAATATGAAGCTATAATGAAAGGCACTTTCTCTTCCTAACCCCTACCGCTTTTGAAAAGAATTAGATCTCCAGGGAAACAAACATCAAAAATCAAGAGCACTCAGATAATGACCTTGTCTGAAACCATTCTGTGAGAATGAAAGCCACAGACAGGAGCTCTTAACTTATAGTTAACATTTTTTTCTTCCACTTGAAAAAGCAAAGAGGGTCAATGGTGGCTTGGTGGTTAAGGTGGCTGCATCCCACCTGGCTAACTGAACAGTTCGAGTTCTGGACCTGGAGGTTTGAAAAACATGCCAGGTACATGTGCATGCATACCCAAAATTCCAAGAGGAAAGAATAGAGAAGAAAGTACTAAGACATGGCCATCCCCCTGAGGAGATGCTTTCTCATCGCACTCCACACCCAATCTGTCTCTCTTGGGCAAGCACATGCGTCTTTATAACAAAAACAAACAAACATTAAAGGCAAAGATAACTAAGATCTATTGAGCACCTCCTAGGAACTTTTACATCCCAAGGTACCTCGTTTAATCCTCACCACAAACCTGGAGGGTAGGTACGACTTCACCTATTTAACAGATGAGGAAATTGAGGCCCAAGGAGAGGTCAAACAACATGGCCAAGCCCATGAGACAAAAAAGTAGCAGGGCCCTGATTCAAGCCCAGTGTTTCTGACTCCAAAGTCCAAACCAGACTGCCTTCCCCTGACTTGCACTGGTAGCTGAAAAGTTCACCTTTTCCAGAGAGGTGACATTTGCTGATTCCTTAGTCACGAGCTCCCGTGGGCAGCGATAGACGTTTTCCTATCACCCCACAACGTTCCCGGTGTGCTGGGGCAAGCTGGTTATGAACCTGTAATTGTGACAAAGAACAGCCAGAGACCAAGTGCTTCCCCTGACCCCTTCTCCCTCTAGATCACCATCAACCAGAAGTCACAACAGAAATGGCACTTCAGATGCCAGCTGTGGTTTTCCCACACAAACTGACCCTTCCCAAAACTTTTTTACATCATTAAGAAAACTTACAGCAAATTAAGCCACTTTTTTTTCAAAATGGAAGGAAAGGTGTGTTAGGGTTTTGCTGAGAGACCCTATTGTTGCTGATGCAAGCCTCCACGTAGGGGTGTGGGTCAAGTCAAAGCCGAGTGAAGAAGTCATCTTCAGTGTCGCTTTCCAGGTTTTCAAGGCGAGATAATGATGGACAAGCCTCTTCAAACTGGCCTGTCTTCTTCAGTGATGTCACTCTGCTGCTCAGTGCTGTCATCTGCATGGCAGAGAAACGAGACCGACTGAGCGATTTAACAGAGTGTGGTTATGTTGCCACCATCAAATCTTGTCATCCCCCACCTCCTTTTTTTTTCAAGAAGTTTTTGCCTTAGGGCACGTGCACTCACCCGGAGAGAGAAACAGAGACAGTGAGAGGGAAATTGAGAAATCACTCCCGGGGAGGGGGGATGACCACACTACAGTCCCTTCTCATCCATTCTTCTCTTGGGATCTTGGGCGTGCACACACACACACACACACACACACACACACACACAGTGTGATTTTCAAATCACTAGGTCCAGGACTTGAACTACTGTTGGCCATGTGGGAGTCCAGTGATGTAACCACTACCTATCTGTTGGCCCCGAAATCTTCAGTCATCTCAATGATTGTAGCCATTTCCTGGTGAGCCATGGAACTGAATTTCATGGAGACGGTGGGGCAGGGTGTGTGTGCCCCTTTCATCTCTTCTCTTCATTCGGACTCCTCTAGATGGGCTTACCGCTTGCCACCCTTTACTGCTTTTGGCTCAGGCCACTGCCCTCCCCTAAAATGCTCTCTCGCCCTTCTGTTCATTCAAACTTAACTGTCCTCAGGCTGGCCCTGTTATGCAGTGGTTAAGTGCTGTGCATAGGGAGCCAGATCCCACATGGCTGGCTGAAGTTCAAATCCTGCCACAGTGACTTGAAAACATGCAGGATGAAGATCGAGAAGAAAGGACTGCAGCATGGCCATACCACATTGGGAGTGCTTTATCTCCCTCTCTCATTCTCTCTGTGGTGAGCTCATGAGCCTCCAATAATTAAAGAAAGAAAAAAAAAGAGGATAAAAACCCTTTACTGTCCTTAAAGTCTTGTCTCATATCACACCTCTTCTGAGTGTTCTCCTGACCAAGATGCCCCTTCCACACTCACCTCTTTCTCTGAGGTT
This sequence comes from Tupaia tana, assembly GCA_026018925.1. Classification (NCBI taxonomy): domain Eukaryota; kingdom Metazoa; phylum Chordata; class Mammalia; order Scandentia; family Tupaiidae; genus Tupaia; species Tupaia tana. The sequence continues at coordinate 14,681,174 of JAKSZU010000026.1, read as the reverse complement.
CTATCATTTCTAGATGCATCATCCACCAGGCAATGAATCAAATCCCTCTTCACAACAGTTCTTCTATTGGGTTGTTAGGAAAGTCATGATGTATTTTTCTGTCTTTCTATGCAAAAATGCATTATGACTTTCCTGACAATCCAATAGCTTTTGCAAAGTGCTGGTTCAATCTTGCTTCTGTTTCAATTTTCCCCATGTGTTTCAGTCTGTTCTCTAACTAACTGATTGTATAAAGCTTCCTGCATGCAGACACTGGCAGTCTTCCTTTCTATGCCCCAACAATGCCAATACTGAGCCTCTGAGAGAATGAGCTCTTGATGAAAGTTTGCCAATTTACTTTATTTGTTGTAATTCATTCATTTATCTCTTCCATGAGCGACAGAGAGGAGAGAAAGAGACAGGCACCTAAACTGGGTCTTCACGCCATGATCCATCCTTGGCTTTGGCCAGCGGGATCACAGCATGCATGTGGGTGTCCAGCGTACACAGGAGACCTCAGGAAATGAAGCTGGGACCTTCCCATGTGGGTTCTGCATCTCAAGGTGTTGTTACTGCTGCGTGGCAACAGCTAGCTTCACTGGTTTCCTTTTTGTGCTTGTAGCTGATAGAGTCTCTCAGGTTCCAGGCTAAATTTTCGCTATTTTCTCCAGCCTTTCGAAAACCAAACTGACCCCTTGGAGATTGCCTTCTGGGAAGCTCGTTGCAGGTCAGAGTGTGTTTAAGGAACGAGACCTTACCTTGCAGATCCTGGAGTCCGTTCCCCATCCGCTCCAAGTCCCCGTTCACCAGTGCAGTCACTCTATGAACGTGTCCATGCTTGTGTCTTTCTTTGGGCAACTCTTCTGTCTCATTTGCTTCCTCCTCCTCCTCCTCCACTGCAGCATGTTCCTCCTCCTCTTCCTCCTCTTCCTCCTCTGAATCCACCAAAACCATGACATCACCCATGTCTTGTCTCCTAATTTCCAAAGAGGGAAGAATAATCAAGACGATATCGTGTGTTTTTCCCAACTTCAGCCCTCACTGAATAGGACAGGCTAGAGTCTTTGTGACCCCTTTAGTAAAATGGAAAATTCTTCATGCGTTCAGTTTGGTTAATCATGAGATGGTAGCATGGTGTAACCCCGAGAGATGCTGCCACCGACCGCACAGATGATCCTACCTTTGCTGGGTGTATCTTATTATTCCTCCCTTGTTCCTTGGGCAGTGACCATACTGTCTAAGGCATCTATAATTTCCGTTCCCTCCCACACATATCCAGATGCTCTGTTCTACTCCTAAAATGCCCTTATTGCTACTCCACTTTTGTCTTCATTGCTTAAGGCCCTTGTAAAGCCTTCTGCCTCCACCGAAAGCCCTAAACCATGATGGCATTCGGAGTCCAGCCAGCAGCTTAGCATTTATTCATGATAGAGCATGTGCACATACACAAGAGTAAGAGAGACAGGGAGAACCCTCTGCAAAGTCTAGTCACACCGAAATCCCCTTCCTCTAGCCCATTTAATCCTGAGCACTTGTGCACATGCCCACCATGTTTCAGGCAGACTGGGCCAAGGACCTGAACCACAGCTGCTATGTGGGATCTGGGTTCTCCTGAGCAACACCTCACTGTGCCATGGCATGGGCCCTGGCTTAGCACGTAATTGCCCTGTAGTATACTGCTAGCTTTGCCACCCTAGCCAGACTGTACATTTCATTTTTTTTTTTTTAAGAGAGAGATTTTTGCTATAGGTTATGTGCGCTCACCAGAGAGACAGAGGCAGAAAGCGAGAAATCATCCCCCAGGGGGATGGCCACATCAAATCCCTTCTCCTCTGTTCTCCTCTTGGGATCTTGGGCATGCATGTATACATGCCCGGCATGAGGTTTAAGCCTCCGGGTCTGGGACTTGAACCGTGGTCGGCTATGTGGGAGTTCAGCGACATAACCATTTCGTCATCTGCTGGTCCCCAGATGGTACATTTCTTAAAGAAGGAGGAATTTGTGCCCTGGGCTAGTCACAGTTTTAGAATGTTACATGTTTTTTCCAAAACATTTATTTATCTACTAATCTGTTGTGATTTTCAGGCTGCTGGGGTTAGGATTCAAACTGTGGTCAACCATGTGGGAATCCAGCGCCTTAACCACCATGCCACCTGCTGGGCCCGTTATATGCTCATTTCATCATCACTACCTTATCTGTGAGACAGACAAGGAGAGTGAAGCTCAGAGAGGGGCAGGAATATTACATGGGCACAGGGCTTGGTAATGACCCAGCTGCACTTGTAACCCAGGGCCACTGATTCCAAAGGCTTTTCCCACTAGGCCACACTGCTCCCTCCTATGCCATGGAAGCCTGGATAATGACAGACCTACTGGGAGGATAGCCCTCAAAGGCAGGACAGTAAAGGTAATACTTCCCACACGAGATGGTCCCAGAACAGTAATATGCTCTCGTTATGAATGGGTAGAGGAGCTTTTTCCCCATAGGACTGCAGAGAAGAGTTCTTTGCACCCACCTAGGATCTCCTTACAAAATGAAATATACCAATGCCTTTTGGTTATTTTGCCCCTAATGGGATTTCCTTTTGGGAGGAACTTCTGGGCATGCTCTGACTAGTCTTCTAAAACATTCTGTAAGACTATGACTTAATCTTGCTTTTAGCTTTTTTTTTAGAAAATTAAACAAAACAAATGCATGAATGACTGGGCTCACTGAGTACACACTGTTCTTACATCTCATTGACAGACCTGCCAATGGGCCCTGCCCTGAGGTTTGGCACTGAATCAAAGTATAGACTTTGGAATCAATCAGACCTGAGTCTGAAGTCTGCTTCGTGGATGAGCTTACAGAAGTTCCTTCACTGAGCTTCCATCCCCTTGTCTGGCAAAAGGAGATGAAGGGTTTGTAGTAATGCCTGACAAAACCCCCCAGGCCAATGTCTGGCAGGTGGTAGGTCCTCGGTGGTTGTTGATATGATTATTCTTGTGAAAGGAAATAAGATAGCAGTGAAGACAGATCTTAGAAGTGGACTTTTGACTTGAGTCCAGGAACACTCACCTGAAAGTATTTCCTACTGAAGTAAAAGGGAAGAAAAAAAAAATTAATATTCAGTAACATCCACTTTGGCTTCACAGAAGTTTTTCATCAATCTAATATCTACAAAAAAATGAACAAAATTTGACAGGTGATTGGGTGTTGATGATGATTCTTAGATGCCTCATTAATGCCCATCTTTTTTTAGAGATTTTTGCTGTAGGGTGTGTATGCTCACAGGAGAGACAGGGAAAGAGAAAGTGAGGAATCATCTCCCAGGGGGACTACCCACACCACAATCCCTTGGGATCTGGGGCACACAAACACATGCACCCAGTGTGATTCTCAAGCTGCTGGGTCTGGGACTAGAATAGCAGTCAGCCATGTGGGAGTCCAGTACCATAACAACCTGCTGGCCCCATTATTGCACATCTTGACCAGTGAGTGGTATGGCCTGTACAACAGATTTTCAGAGGGGAGCATCACAGAGCCTCCTTAAAGAGAAGCAAAGGGACTGGAGAAGCCCTTACCTTTCCAGCAGAACACGGGGCTGTAATACAACATAAGCCCTAGGACAATGACCAGTCCCAGCAGCATGAGGCTCACGATGGTTCCCACAATTCCTCCGATGTTCAAAGGTTCTGTAAAGACAAGTCACACCATTGACTCTTCCATCTGTTGTGTGGGCAGCTATGGTAGGAGAGCACACCCTCCCTCCTCTGCCTGGATCACAGTATTCTTATCTTGGTTGTATGACTGTGGACAAAGTTTGAAACCTCAGTCATGCAAGATAAATATCTTATCTCCTGACCTCAAGCACAGTCTGTGTGGAGCGAACAAAGCATGTGATGTGAAAAAACACTGAAAAATTAAAATGTCTGTGTCCCCCAGACATCAAGTATGAATAAAGCCATGGGAATCAAGAGTGTGACTTACTGGTACCATGATAAACAGAACAATGGAGGGAACAGAATAAGAGTCTAGGAACAGGCCCACTCACTCATACAAAGAAACCTAACATTAGTGAGCAAAGGTAGCACTATTCAAAAAGTGGTACTGGGGGCTGGCCCTGTGGCCTAGTGACTAAGAGAGCTCGATCCCACATGGCCAACCATGTAGTTCAAGTTCCCAGCCCTGGCAACTTGAAGAACATGCCAGACATGTGTCCTTACAAAGCCCAAATCTACACAAGATAGAGAAATGGAGGAGAATGATTAGCAGCATGACCACGCCTCATTGGGGGATGCCTTTTCCCTCTTCCTCTCTCACGGTCTTCCTATCTCTCTGGAAAGTGCAGGTACCCTTTGGCGAAATTTAAAAAATCCAAAAACCAAAAAATAGTGCTGGAACAAATGGTTATCCAAATCGGGGAAAAGAAAGAAATTTGATTCCTTCTTCACAGTATTCACAAAAATCAATTCTACATGGATTAAAGATCTGACTATGAAAGGCAAACATTTAAACTTTTAGATGAAAAGATAGACTATCTTTGTGATCCTAGAATAGGGAAGATTTCTTTCTTTTTTAGTTTCTGCAATAGAGTACATGCACTTGTCAGAGAGACAGAGAGGGAAAGTGAGAAATCACCTCCCAGGGGAGATAGCCATGCTGCAATCCCTTCTCCTCCATTCTCCTCCCGGGATTTTGAGCATGCACACACATGCATCCAGCATGTTTTTCAAATTACTGGGTCTGGATATGAACCATGCATTTGGCCACGTGGGATCCAATGCCTTAACCGCCATGCTACCTGCTGGCAAGGGAAGATTTAAGACAAAAAAAATTGCTAATACAAGAAAAGTCTAATAAAATCAACTACATTAAAGTCAGAACATTTGTTAATCAAAGGATATCTTTTTTCAAAAAAAAAAGAATTATTTTATTTAACTTTATTCATTTATTTATTTTTAATTGGACCAGAGAAGGACAGAACGAGAGTGAGAGCGAGAGAAAGAGAGAGAAAGTGAGAAAGCAAGCCGTCAGGTCTAGAACTTGAACTGCAGTCGGCCATGTGGGAGTCCAGCACCCTTAACCACCACACCACCTACCAGTACCTGGATATCTTTTTTTTTTTTTAAAGAGAGATTTTTGCTATAGGGCATGTGTACTTGCTGGAGAGACAGAAAGAGACAGCGAGACAATAAGTGAGAAATCTCTCGCCAGGTGATGGCAATGCTACAATCCCTTTTCCTCCATTTTCCTCTCAGGATCTTAGGCATGCATACACATGCATCCAGCATGAGTTTTAAGTCGCCAGGTCCAGGACTCGAACCACAGTCAACTATGTGGGAGTCCAGCAAAGTAACCATTATGCCATCTGCTGGTCCCCAAAGGATATCATAAAGAAGGAGAAAAGACAAACTGAGAAGAGCTCTTTGTAGCATGGGAAACTAACAAGGAAGTACTATGAGGAATTTCTAAACTTCACTTACACAGCTATAAGAAAAGAGACAATGTCAAAAGACACGAATATATATTCCACAGAAGAAACCAAGACAGCAATAAACATGAAGTAATGCTCGAAACCTTCTTAATAAACAGAGAAACTCAGGGTCAGTCCCATTGCTTAGTGGTTAAGAGAGCCATATCCCAGTCTGATCCCAGTCCAGATGGAATGGAGAAATAGAGAAGACAGGATTATGATGTGACCACACCCCATTGGGGGATACCTTCTCCCTCTCCCTCTCTCTGTTTCTCTGGCTCTCTCTGGTGAGCACGAGTGCCCTCTGACAATTGAAATAATAATGATAATCATAATAAAAGGACATTCAATATAGAACCACAGTGAGATTCCATTTTATACCTACTGGATGGGCAAAAATAGACCTAGTGGTAACAATGTGGAATGAAAGAATACTCATAAACAAAGGGTCATCAAAAAGTTTGCGAAAATGTCTATCATAAAATAACTATGTGCGTGGATTTCAAAAATTTTTTATACCCAAATACATACTTTCATTTCATTTTTCCACGAACCTGCTGAAGTCCTTTGTAATGCTCATGGGAATGAAAACTAATACAACCACTTTTTATTTTATAATTGGGCATTATAGCAAAAAAATAAAAATGCACATCTTCTGTAGCCCTTTACTTCTATTCCTTGTATATATTCTAGAGAAATGTTTGCCTGCAGACCTGGTGTACGTGTACACAAGGAACTGGGTAAAAGATGGCCATAGCAACAGTGTTTACCATGACAACAACACCAGCACATCAGAAATAACACAAACATCCCTAAGCTGGAAAATGAATGTTGTTTTGTTGTGGTGACATACTGAAATGTTAAACAGAGGTGAAAAGGTATGAAATACAGTCACGCATGTCAGCACGAATAAATCCTAGAAACTATTAAGTGGTTGGGAAAGTCATGACATTTTTTTTAATGTTTTTCTATCCAGAAATGCATCATGGCTTTCCTGACCCAATAAACGTGAAATGCATTAAAAAAAAAAAAAAAAAAAAAAAAAGGAAGTCATGAAAGACCACATCTGTATGGTAACAACTTTTTGGATTTTTTACTTTATTTATTTTTAATTTTTGCCAGAGGGCATGTGTGCTCACCAGAGACAGAGTGAGACGCAAATGGAGAAAGCAACACCTTTGAGGAATGGTCATGCTGCAGCCCCTTTCTTCTATTCTCCTTTCTTTCTTTTTTTTTTTTTTAAGAGAGATTTTTGCTATAGGGCACATGTGCTTGCCAGAGAGACAGAGACAGAAAGCAACAAATCACCCCCTCGTCGGGATTGCCATGCCCCAATCCCTTCTCCTCCATTCTCCTCTCTGGTTTTTGGGTGGGCACACACACACATGTACCTGGCCTGAGTTTTTAAAGTCCCCAGGTATAGGACTCAAACCACAGTCGACTACATGGGAGTCCAACGACGTAACCACTATGTCATCTGCTGATCTCTCTCTATTCTCCTTGCAAAATTTTGGCTACACATATGCATCCGCATATTTTTTCCAAGCCACTGGGTCTGGGACTCAAACCACAGTCAGCCACATGGGAATCCAGCTACCTTAACCTCCACACTCCAGGCTGGCCCCTGACTTTACTTTTTTAGAGCAGTTTTAGGTTCACAAAAAAAACTGAGCAGAAAGTACAGGGATTGCCTATATATCCCCATACCATCCACAAATGGCCTCTCCCACTACAAACACACCCACCAGAGTGGTCCATGTGTTGTAAGTGATGAGCCTGCACTGACACTTATCCTCATTCAAAGCCATAGTTCACATTAGGGTTCACTCTTAGTGTTTTATGCTCCATGGGTTTGGAAACTGTATAATAACAGGCATCTGCCATCATAATATCCTACCAAGTACTTCCACTGCCTTAAAAATCCTCTATGAGGGCCAATTGGTGGCATGGTGGTTCAGGTGCTGAATACCACCTGTATAACTCCACAGTTTGAGTCCTGGACCTGCTGACTTGAAAAACACATTGTCTCTCTCTGTCTCTCCGGCAAATGCACATGTTCTGTGGCAAAAATCTCTCTTAAAAAATAAATAAAACTGGATAACAAATATAAATTAATATATTATTTAGAAATATGTACGTAGGTAGTGAAAAAAATGTATCGAATAAATCAAGACATTCATGGAGGCCTATAGGTAGAGTCGCCAGGTAACGTATAGTAAGCCCAGTGAAATCTGAATGTCAGATAAACAATGAATACTTTTTTTAGAATAAATATATCTCTACATTCAATATTTGAGACATATTTATACTAAAAAATAAAAATTATTTGTTAGTTTTCTGAAACTCAAATTTATGTGGGTTGCTATTGTTTTGGCCTTATCGTTTTCTAAATCTGGTCCTGCTACCTGCAGGTAATTTCATTAGTGTTAGTACTGCTCTATGTTTTATGGAGAGGTTTTTTTTTTGTTTGTTTTGTTTTTTTTTTGGTATAGGGCGTGTGCGCTCACCAGAAAGACAGAGAGAGACAGAGAGACAGAAAGTGAGAAATCACCCCCCCAGGGGGGATGGCCACACCACAATCCCTGCTCCTCCATTCTCCTCTTGGGATCTTTGGCACGCACACACATGAGCCCAGCATGAGTTTAAGCCACCGGGTCGAGGACTCAAACTACATGGTTGACTACATGGGAGTTCAGTGAGGTAGCCATTACTCCATCTGCTAGTCCCAGTACTGCTCTATGTTTTATGTGGGATGGTAGTTACTTGGGTGTTCATTTTGCTATTATGCTTCACAACTTACATACTGGGTCATCAGAAAAGTCACAGCGCATTTTTGTATGTTTTTCTATACAAAAATGCATAGTGACTTTTCCGACAACCCAATATAACACACACACATACACACACACACGCACACAGACTTCAAAAAGGTTGTGGAAGATGGAATTAAAATGTAAGTTTAGGGGCCATTTGCGGCACAGTGGTAAGGCGCTACACTCAGTGAGGCTGACCCACATGGAAAGGTTTCAGGTTTCCATTCAGAAACCTCTCGTGAGTATCTTAGGGCTATGCGTGCCCATGATCTGGGCAGGCTGCAGGTAGACCGTGGCATCAGGACCCTGTTGGAAGGATTGTGGCCTGGCCACCCCCCCCGGGGGTGATTTCTCACTTTCTTTCTCTCTGTCTTTTTCTGTCTTTCTGGCGAGCGCACACACCCTATAGCAAAAAAAAAAAAAAAAAAAGATCCTGTTGGAGATGCTATCTCTGTCTCTCTCACTCAAAGAAGAAAAAAATTAATTTTATTTTTTAAAGTACGAGTTTTTGTTTGTTTGTTTGGTTTTTTTTGAGAGGTTTTTTCGCTATAGGGCGCGTGCGCTCGCCAGACAGACAGAGAGAGACACAGAGACAGAAAGCAAGAAATCACCCCCAGAGGGGATGGTCACGCCGCAATCCCTTCTCCTCCATTCTCCTCTCGGGATCTTGGGCACGCACGCACACGCGCCCAGCGTGAGTTTTAAGCCACCGGGTCCGGGACGCGAACTGTGGTCGACTACGTGGGAATCCAGCGACATAGACATTACGCTAACTGCTGGTTCCCGTAACTTAGGAGTTTTTTTATGGTGCAAAAATAAATTGAAATCCACACACAGTGGATTTTCGTAACATGCATTCTCCACGAGCTGTGTGAAGTCCCCTCATATAGTCTTCGGTGTGTAACGGATCTTATGGAACCTGTGCTCCCTGTGCAAATGTTAGATATAGTAGGGCTGGGTGATCACTTTTCCCAGCCACCTTGTTGAGCCTTGAGAAGGAAGCAGAGCAGCCTTCTCCTAGTTCAGTGGCCCACATGGAGGAAGGCATCAGGCTGTCCCCAAGCTGGTGGCATGTGCTCTGAAACCCTCCACCCTCCTTCAGGGTCACTTCTATGACTCACCCTTCACGCTCAGCCAGATGTCCACCTCCCTTACCCCCACGGAGTTCTCAGCCCTGCAGACGTAGTAGCCTTCATCCAGGTCCTGGGAGCAGTTGTGGATGGTAAGGGTGGAGGTCGGGCCGTTCTGGGCAATGACATAGTGGCTGCTGGGCTGGATGACCACCTCGGGCTGGGTGAGGTTCCTCAGCCACAGGATCCTGGCAGAGGGGTAGGCTCCAGACACTTCGCAGGTGAATGTCACATTGCCTCCCACAAAGCAAGTCTTCATAGGCTCAGAGAGAAGAGAGGGCCTTCCTGGTGATTGGAAGACAGATATTTAAGGAGATTTAAGACATGGCCTGAGCTCTTCAAGGATGTTATTTTCTGGGCCAGCTCTGTGGCACAGTGGTATCACGCTGCTCAAGAGAAGCCAGATTTCATGACCAAGGTTTGGATTCCCAGCCTACAACATGCCAGGCACATGTTGTGCAGGTGCCCAAGGTCCTCAGTGCTGGAAGACTGGAGGATGGGGATCCCACTGTGACTAGACTCTGGAGGGTGCGTCTCTTTCTCTCCCATTTTCTCCTTCTAGATCCCATGTGGTAGTCACAGTTCAAACTCCTGCCTGGTCAGGCTGAAACAAGCCAGGCACATGCACAAGTGTCAAAGATCTAATGGGCTGAAGGCTGGAGGAAAAGGACTACAGTGCAACCAGATCCTGAGGAGGGTACTCCCTCATCCCTCTCTCTCTCACTCCTTTCACTCTCTCTCTCACATATGCATACATGCATTCAATCATAAATCAATTAAAAATACTAGGGCCAGCACGTTGCCTGGTGGTTGAGCCCTTAAAACTCCCAGATGGCCAAACATGGTTTGAATCCCGGTCTGGTGGCTTGCTTTCTCACTTTCTCTTTCTCTCTCTCTCTCTAGTCAAATTTAAAATAATAATAATAATAATAATAAAAACAAATGGAAATAAATAAATAATTATGTTAAAAACATTTTTTTAAGTAAAAATATATCCAGAAATTCTGATATTTTGCCCTTCAAGAAGCGGTAGGATGTCACTGCATGACACATGGAATGCTTGGGTTTGGATCCTGGACCAACCTAAACAGGCAGGGAGCAGTAGTGCATACCTGTCATCCTCGCTAACTGGGAGACTGGCGCAGAAGATATCAGCAGTGAGATGCTGTCAAAGATACCTCTGTCCCTCTCTCCCTTTTTCTCCCTCTCTCTTCTTTCTCATAAAAAAAAAAAAAAAAAAAAAAAAAAAAAAGTAGGGACCAGCAGTTAGCGTAATGGCTATGTCACTGGACTCCCATGTAGTCTACCGTGGTTCGAGTCCTGGACCCGGTGGCTTAAACTCACGCTGGGTGCGTGTGCATGCGTGCCCAAGATCCTGAGAGGAGAATGGAGGAGAAGGAATTGCGGCTGGCCATCCCCCCTTGGGGGTGATTTCTCGCTTTCTGTCTCTTTGTCTCTCTCTGTCTGTCTGGCAAGCGCACGCGCCCTATAGCAAAAACCTCTCCAAAAAAACAAAGAAAGAAAGAAAAAGAACCTAATTCTCTCTATTCTCCGTGAATATGAGCTGGACTTTGTGACTCATTTCTAATAAATAATGTGTCACCATGAATACCATGTAACTCCTGGAGCTAGGTCATAAAAAAGGTGGCTGCTGGGCCAGCAGGTAGTGTGGTAGTTAAGGCACTGGACTCTCACGTGGCCAACCACAGTTTGAATCCTAAATCAGGTGGCTTGCTTTCTCACTTTCCCTTTCTCTCTCTCCATCTGTCTGATGAGTGCATGTGTCCTACAGCAAAATAATAATAATAATAAATAAATATTTTTTTAGAGAGGATTTTTGCTATAGGGCAAGTGCACTCATCAGAGACACAGAGAGAGACAGAGAGAAAGAAAGAAACCACCCCACAGATGGGAGGGGATTGCCACACCACAATCCCTTCTTGTCCCTTCTCCTCTTGGAACTTTGGGCACATATGCCCAGCGTGAATTTCAAGCCACCAGGTTTGGGACTTGAAACATGGTCGACCATGTGGGGGTCCAGTGCCTTAACCACTATACCACCTATTGGCCCCACATAAATAATTCTTTAAAAAAAAAATGGCGTCTTATGTCTGGCTCACTCCCTCCTAGATCACATGCTCTAGGGAAAGCCAGCTGCCATGTTGGGAGAACACTCAAGGAGTTCTAAGGAGTGTCTCACACAGACAGGAAACAACTCACCAGGCCTGTGAGTGAGCACTTTGGAAGTGGGCTTTTAGATGATTTCAGGCCCTCAAGTCTTCTGGCTGAGACTCGAAACCTCATGGAGCCGAGACAAACCATCCCACTGTGCCCTGCCTGAATTCCTGAGCCACAGAAACCATGAGATAATAAATGGTTATTGTCACTTTTAAGCTGCTAAGTTTGGTGCTAATTTGTTACATAACGGGAGATAGCTAGTATATAAACCCTATCTGTCTTGTTCACTACTCCATCCTCAGCACCTGGAAACGGTACCAGCCCATAGCAGGTACTTGGTTAGTATTTGTCAAATGAGAAAGAGCTCGGAACCAAGAAGCTTGGCTAAACATCTTTAAAGTTTGACAGAAAGAAAACATAAAGAAATAGAAGAAAGAGAAGGAATTCAGTTCACTCTGACACTCTAGGATTTCTCTCCCAGAACTACTTTCAAATGATTCTCCCAGAAGAGCAGGAGGCAGGTGAACTCCAAGCCTAGGACAAGGTAAGGTAGACTCACTGATCTGGACCACACAGCCGACCCCCGACTCTGGTCCCACGATGTGGCTCCCAATGCACTTGAACTTCTTGCCATCTGACAGCCGAGACTGGTTCAGCACTTCCACCCCCAGCTTTGACTTCCCCACGATCACACCTCCTGGCTCTTCTGTCCACAGGAAGTCAGGATCAGGGTAGCCTCCATCCCAGCGACAGGTGAGCTGCAGCAGGAATGATCCTGATGGCATCTCTGCCCAGCACTGAAGAGCTGATGGAGGGGGAGCTGCAGTAAAGCCAGAGGAAAACTTGGACTTAATCAAAGACCCTCAGGCCAGCCATTGGGCTGGCTCTAAGGATCACAGATCAGGGCCTTGGAGAAACATCAGACCCAGTTACTATACCTTGATATAGCTCCTAGCACAAATGAGTTCCTGACAACAGTCAGGCGTCCTCTGCTGGGTGTTAAATCACCAAGGAACTTATTCATCTTTGCATTTCTTGCTAGACATATAAGGCTATGAAAATTAAAATAAAATTATAACTCCAGTTCCTCCTATCATGCCACCCACATTTCAAGTGCTCAGACACCATCCATGTTGAGTGGCAGCCATATCAGACCACTCATCACAGTGCTGGAAGGTGCTGGTCCTCAGAAACTATCAGTGGTGGCCTCCGGCCAGGGGCTTATGGAAGACTAGGTGTTACAGTAGAGAAAGACTTACTCACTTCCACATCCAACAGATACTCCTTTGTATACCTTTTTTTCTTGGACAGATTTTTGCTATAGGGCACATGTGCTCACTGGAGAGAAAGAAAGACAGAAAGACAGAAAGCAAGAGATTGCCCCATCCCCAGGGGGATGGCCATGTTACAATCCCTTCTACTCCAGTTTCTTCTCAGGATTTTGGGCACACATGTACATGCATCCGGCATGAGTTCTAAGCCACTGGGTCTGGGACTTAAACAGTGGTCAACCTTGTGAGAGTCCAGTGTCGTAGCCATTATGCCATCTGCTGGTCCCCCTTTATATTTTTGTTCCTTTTTACTATGCTCATATATTACTAAACACAAACATAAATTTAATAGATTATAAACCTGTAAATCCAATATACTCCATATAAACCTACAAATCCAATATACTCCTTATGCATTAATAATGATATAGCCATATCTATTATATATACAATCATATATTTTCTATTATACATCTAATTAGAAATGAACTTGGATCATTGATGAGTGGATATGTAACATCTACCAGAAAAATGATTAACAATAGACCACAATAATGGTTAGGGTTCATGTGATTATTTTCTTCTTCCTGTTCATGTATTCCCTACAAGCACTTTATGCACAATAAATGTCATGATAAAAGAGAACACAGGGGCTGATAAAGGCATTGAATACCATCGGAATTAAGCAATGTGTCATTATCCTGCCCACTCATTTGTTGTTCTGATGCCTCTGTCATTAGTGAGGATTAGGTGTATGCTCTGTTTTCTACTGTGGCTTCATCTAAGATATCTGTACACAGAAATGGTTGGTTGGTGCTACTGTTCGAATACATCCCCCCAAAAACTTGGTTGTATTGTGAAGGTATAAAGAATACCTTTTTCATACTTATTCTGTTTATGGTGTTGAAAGGAGACACCTTTGGGAAGTGAGTAGGCATCAGAGTGGGGCCCCATGGCTGAGCCCTGAGGGAGTTAGAAGGAGAGGAAATGAAACAGAGAGAGACACGCTCTGCTCTGCTGTGTGATACCAAGTGGTGCCCTCAGGACTCTGCCAACAGGGTGATCCTTACCAGATACAGCCCCTGGACCTTACTCCTCCAGAACCATGAGCTGAATAAACCTCTGTTCTTTATAAATGATAGACTTAGCATTTTCTATTATTAGCAACAAAATGGACTAGAAGGGTTGGTATTTCCCTACCCCCACAAGAGAGTCACTGTGCTGTTTCACAACAGTGCTAGAGGACATGTGCCTGGGATGGCCACAAGGGTTCACAAGAAGAATGTCAAAGACAGATCAACAGATGAATGTGGTATGTCCATTCAATGGACTATTATTTAGCTATAAAATGGAAAGCAGTACTGACACTGTACGTTGCAATGCTATTGTGTGAAAACATTATGCTAAGTGCAAGAAGCCAGAAGCAAAAGGCCACATACTGCATGATGCATTCATATAAAATATCCAGAATAGGTAACTCCATAGAGTCAGAATGCACATTGGTGGTTGGCAAGGGCTATGAGGGAGGTAGGTGAATGCTTTATGGGTACAGGGTTTCCATTCGGTGTGATGAGAATGTTCAGAACTAGAAAGAAATGATGGCTACACAACTTAGTGAGAGGGTTTACTAAATGCCTCTGAATTGTACATTTTACAATGGATTATGTGGCACCAACCAGTACTGTGGTGGTTCAGGGGGCTGGATACCACATGGGTTGACTGTGAGGTTTGAATCCCAGACCTGGTGGCTTGAAAGACATACTGGGTGCCTGTATGTGCATGCCCAAAACCTTGAAAGAATAAAAAGGGACTGCAGCATGGCTATCCCCACAGGAGATAATTTTTCATTTTTTTCCTCTGTTTCTTTCTGACTCTCTCCAAAAAGACTTTTGCCCTACAGCAAAAGTTAAAAAAAAAATAAATAAATAAAATGGATATTATACACTTTGACTTCAATTAAAAAAAAAAAAAAGAGGGTATGAGGTTTGATATTAGTTTCCTTCTGCAGTTCACAGGAACTCTCCTACAGCCCTGGTTAGCAGGAAATTTCTAGAAGGGGAGATTCCGTCTTTAACATGCAGAAGCTGCTGGGGACACAAGTGCATATTTAGAGAGCTGCAGAAACATGCTAAGACCCATGCAACAGACATGTCTTGGAAGACATGAGGAAGAAGTACAAATAGACAGTGTAGAAAGGGTAAAGGTGAAGAAGTGGTGGGTGCCTCTTACGCACAGTAGACGAGGAGCTCGGTGGTCACCTTTCGATGTCTGCCGCTGAGCATGTTCATGGCCAGGCAGCTGTAGTTCCCTTGGAGGTTTTGCGACATTTGCAGCAGTGCAAAGCAGTTGACGGTCAGGTTGTTTCCCAAGGGCTCATAGGCAGAACTCTGGAACCACCATTCGACCATGGGTGGAGGCCAAGAGGTGCTGTTGCAACTAAAATCCACCTGGGAGCCCTTGGCTGCATAGAGGGTGCCATTGGGGAGTATGCCGGTGCTGGAGATGTTGACCTCAAGCTGGTAAGGGCCGCCTGTGATTGACAGGGGGAACATAGATGGAATTAATTACTTAAGAATTAATTACATTTACGCTCCCTGCCAGCTCTAATAGACCACAAATGGTCTGGAAGACAGTATTTATCAAATACTACGTGACAACACTGTGCCAAGTGTCCTGAATCACTCTCTTCATTTAATCCTGGGCCATTATGTGAGATTTATGGAGGACAGGGGGCTATATCCTTATAGAAAAGTGTGCATTGATCCTTTTAAAATTTTTCTTAATTACTAGAGCATGAATGTACTTGCCAGAGAGAAAGAAAGAGAGCGAGAGAAAAAGAGAGACACACACAGAGAACCCCTCCAATGGGGCGTGGTCACACTCAACCTCTTCACTTCAGTTTCTCTATCTCATCAGGATTCTAAGCATAATGCGCATGCCTGGTGTCTTTTTCTGCCACTGGGGACAGGGTTCAAATTGTGGTTGAACTTGTGGGATCCAGATCCCATTGTACAGTGTTTAACTGGGACACCACAAGGCCAGCTCTAAATTGTTCCTTTAAAAAAAAAAAAAAACACTGCAGAGGCCAGCAGGTGGCGTACTGGTTACATTGCTGGGCTCCCACATGGCCGACTGCAATTCGAGTCCTGGACCCAGTGGCCTGAAAATCACGCTGGGCACGTGTGTGTGTGTGTGTGTGTGTGTGTGTGTGTGTGCATGCCCAACATCCCCAAAGAAGAATGAAGGAGAAAGGACTGTAGTGTGGCCATCCCCCCTCAGGGGTGATTTATCACTTTCTCTCTCACAGTCGCTATCTTTTTCTCTCTCCAGCAAGCACATGCACCCTATGGAAAAAACCTGATAGATAACAATTTTAAAACACGAAAGAGTAGTAAGAATTTCTGTGCAATCAAGAAAGAGTTATTTTTATTTATTTGTTTATTTATTTTGGAGAGGTTTTTGCTATAGGGCACGTGCACTCGCCAGACAGACAGAGACAGAGAGACAGAAAGTGAGAAATCACCCCCCGGGGGGATGGCCACGCCACAATCCCTTCTCCTCCATTTTTCTCTCGGGATCTTGGGCACGCACGCACATGCGCCTGGCGTGAATTTAAGCCACCAGGTCCAGGACTCGAACTGCGGTCAACTACGTGGGAGTCCAGTGACACAGCCATTACGCTAACTGCTGGTCCCAAAGAAGAGTTAAGAAAAGCCCAGGAGGGACATACGGAGGCCCAGGACTTCAGAGTTTTGAAGATGTGAAACAAAGAAGAGGCTATGAAAACTCATCTAATTCCAGATACGATGATGGAAGAGAGCCACCTGGAAACTCTCCCTGAAGAATGGGTGGAATCAATCATCTGCATGGCCTCAGTCCTCCGATGGCTGGGGGATGAGGAAGGTAAACATCTGCTCTAAGAAGCAGACGATTGGAAGTGCACGTTCATAAGCAGGAGGAAACCATGGAGAAGGAGGAGTCTGATTACGCCAGACAAGTTAGACGAATGTGCCCGTCCCAACAAGGATTGCTCTGTGTCCTCACAGATGAATGAGGTCATGATGGGAATTCCTTCTGCAGGTATATGGCAGTTCTATAAATGCATGTGTTTGTTGTATTATCTTTTTTGTATAGTTGATTAAAGTAAGTTGATTATAGTTTTAATAAGTATTTTTAGGTGGCAGAACTGAAAAAAGACAAAAAGCCTGGACCAGCAGGTGGCATGGTGATTAAAGTGCTAGATCCCAAATGGATGACTCTGTGGTTTGAGTCCTGGACACAGTAGCTTGAAAAACACGCTGGGTTGGGACCAGCAGATAGCATAATATTACATTGCTGGACTCCCACGTAGCCAATTGCGGTTCGAGACCTGGACCTGGTGGCTTGAAACTCACACCACGCACGTGTGTGTGCACCCAAAATCCCAAGAGGAGACAAGGGTGGAGCAGAAGGGATTGAGTTGTGGCCATCCCCCTAGGGGGTGATTTCTCTTTCTGTCTCTGTCTGTCTCTCCAGTGAGCACAAGCACCCTATAGGAAAAAAAACAATAACAAAACAAAACAAAAAACTCTCTAAGAAAAAAAAAAGGAGAGAGAAAAAAACACTGGGTGTGTGGTGTATGTGCATGCCCAGAACCCTGAGAAGAGAATGGAAAAGGGACTGCAGTGTAGCCATTCCCCCAGGAGGGTGATTTCTCACGTTTTCTCTGTCTCTTTCCAGTGAGTACACATGCCCTATGGCAAAAAAAAAAATCTAAAAAAGAAAAGAAAAGAAAGACCCAAGACTGCTCTCCTTAGAAAGTCTGTCTGCAAGGCTATGTCTGGGAACTCGGATTTCAGGAGGGTTCCCACCACCTCCAGAATTGATAAGAGGGGCTTGTAGTACCTGAACTGTTTGTACAAACAATGTGGTTTTTCATGCAAAAACACCTGCTTTCCTTCCAGGAGTCTGGAATTTTGGTATGTGCTAGGCAGAAGGTATCTACATGTCCAGCCCTCATTAAAACACTGTAGATACTCAGAGACCGCAGATGGCATAGCAGTTATGGCACTGGACTCCTATGTGGCTGACCATGGTTCGAGTCCCGGATCTGGGAGCTTCAAAATCATGCTGGATGCCTGTGTGTGCATGCCCTAGAGCCCGGGAGGAGAATGGAGGAGAAGGGGTTGTGGTGTGGCCATCCCCCTGGTGGGTGATTTCTCACTTTCCCTCTCATTGTCTCTGTCTCGTTCTCTACTGTGAGCACCCTGCCCTAAGGCAAAAACCTCTTAAAAACCAAAAATCTTGGGACCAGCAGTTAGCGTAATGGCTATGTCGCTGGACTCCCACTTTGTCAACAGTGGTTCGAGTCCCGGACCCAGTGGCTTAAACTCATGCCGGGTGTGTGTGTGTGCGTGCCCAAGATCCCGAGAGGAGAATGGAGGAGGAGGGATTGCGGCGTGGCCATCCCTCCTGGGGGGTGATTTCCTGCTTTCTGTCTCTCTGTCTCTCTCTGTCTGGCGAGCGCACGTGCCCTAAAGCAAAAACCTCTCCAAAAAAAAAAGAATCTAAAAAAAAAAAAAAAAATCTTAGGCACTTAGTCTCAAATGAGTTTCCCTGGTAGACGTTTGATATGTGCTTCCACAACCCACAGCTGGAAGACTTAACTGTGTCCTGTGGAATTGCATTAGGATGCTCTTGGGAGACTGCACCTGATTTCCCTGACCTTTATTCCACACCTTTTTCCTGCGCAGGTTTTACTTGGACCCTTTCACTGTAATACGTCACACAGCATACAAGGTGACGCTGGGAGTCCTCCTACAGAATCCTGGAGCCTGGGAGCAGTCTTGGAGACCCCTGGCATATCACACGGAAAAACAGGAAACAATGGTTCCAGTCCTAACTTCGGGTCCTAGATCTAGCAGCTTGAGAACAAGCCAGGAGTACAAGCATGTATGTTCAAAATCTGGAAAGGAGGGAGAAAGGAGAAGTGATTGTGACGTGACCATTCCCCATGGGGGGAGCTTCTTCACTCTCTCTCTCTCTCTGTCTCTCTCCAGTGAGCACACTTACTAGCTGTATAACTCTGGGCAAATCACTCACCTCTCTTAGCCTCTATTTCTTCATTTGTAAACTGAGGGTGATGAGAGTACCCAGTTCATGGGGTTGTTGGAGCAATGAAAAGAGTTAGTGCAGTGGGGCACTCAGAATAGCCTGACAGATCACCAGGCCTTGTTTTCATTTCTGAACTTCTTTTGTTTTTGGAGAGGTTTTGTTTTGTTTTGTTTTTGCTATAAGGTGCGTGTACTTGCCAGAAAGAGAGAGAGAGAGACAGAAAGCGAGAAATCACTCCCCAGGGGGGATGGCCAAGCCACAATCCCTTCTCCTCCATTCTCCTCTCGGGATCTTGGGCACACATGCACATGCACCCGGTGTGAGTTTAAGCCACCAGGTCCGGGACTTGAACCGTGGTCAACTACACGGGAGTCCAGTGACATAGGCATTACATCATCTGCTGGTCCCCATTTCTGAACTTCTTTCTGGTCTCCTAAAATCTTCTGCACTGTTGGTGTCCAGTGCACCTAAGGTACCATGTCCCTTTTGATGAGAAGAATATATCTTCCTCATAAAAATATGTAATTATTAGTTATCAATTAAAAATTCTTAAAAGGGAATACATTGAACAGCCGTTCATACTAATGTAATTTAGTGTGCTACCTCTCCAGGAGACATTCTCTTTTAAAAAGAATAATCCAGGGCCAGCGGGTAGTGTAATGGTTAGGGTTCTGGACTCCCACATGGCCAATCACGGATCAAGTCCTGGACCTAGCAGCTTGAAAATCAAATTGGGCAGGTGAGTGTGTATGCCCAAAATTGCAGGAGAAGAACTGAGGAGAAGGAATTGCAGCATGGCCATCCCTCTAGGACATGATTTCTCACTTTCCGTCTCAGTGCCTCCCTGTCTTTCTCCTCTCTGGTGAGTGCATGTGCCCAATGTCAAAAACCTTAAAAAGAAAGAAAGAAAGAAAGAGAGAAAGAGAGAAAGAGAGAGAGAGAGAGAGAGAGAGAGAGAAAGAACGAAGGAGGGAGGGAGGGAGGGAGGGAGGGAGAGGGAGGGAGGGAGGGAGGAAGAGGGAGGAAGAAAAACAATCTAGGGGCAAGCAGATGATGTGAGGGTTAAGATGCTAGATCCCACATGGTCAACCGCACAGTTCTAGTCCTGAACCTGACAGACTGAAAATCATTCTGGGCATGTGTGCGTGCGTGCCCAAAATCCCAAGAGGAAAACAGAGGAGAAGGAACTATGGCGTGGCCATTCCACC
Source organism: Tupaia tana (assembly GCA_026018925.1). Classification (NCBI taxonomy): domain Eukaryota; kingdom Metazoa; phylum Chordata; class Mammalia; order Scandentia; family Tupaiidae; genus Tupaia; species Tupaia tana. The sequence continues at coordinate 14,661,046 of JAKSZU010000026.1, read as the reverse complement.
TGGGGGCTGATTTCTCTCTCTCTCTCTCTCTCTCTCTCTGGTGAGTGCAAGAAACACTGGAACCCCCCCCCCCCCCAACAACAACTGTGATTTGAATCCCCGGGCTAGTCAGCCCGGAACACACTGGGCATGCGCTCAAGTGCTCCAGATCCAACAGGCTGGAGGAAGAACTGTGGTGTGATCAGACCCCGTGCAGGGTGCTCCTCTCCCTCGTTCTCTCATTCTTATGTATGCACACACGCTATTATGAATAAAGAAAAAAAGAATCCAGGAAGGGTAGTGCTTAGTGAAATGAACAGACCTATGGTTATAGAATTTTTTGTTTTTTTCTTAATTTGCAAGAGGGCACGTGAGCTTACCAGAGATAGAGAGACACACAGAGAGAGAAAATAAGAAAGCAGCCTCTATGAGGATGGTCTTGTCACACTCCCTTCTCCTCTGTCTTACCCTCCTTTTAGGATTCTGGGCAGGCACATGTATGCAGTCAGTGTGTTTTTCAAGCCACTAGATCTGGAACTCAAACCATGCACTCAGCCATGTGGGATCTAGTCACCCTAACCACCATGCTATCAGCTGGTCCATGTAGAATTTTTAACAGAAACAGCCCACTGAAAAAAATTACTTGTGAGAGGAAAAGGCATAGTGTGGATTCCACTCATAAGTGGCCATATTCTAAGGCCACTGTATAATTACAGAAATTGTGGATTTAAGGACAATACAAGAGTACTTCAAAAAGCTCATGAAGGAGCTGACAGATGGCATGGTGGTTAAGGTGCTAGACTCCCACAAGGGTGACCACAGTTCAAGTCCCGGGCCTGGAGGCTTGCTTTCTCACTTTCCATTTCTCTGTGTCTCTCGCTGGTCAAAATAATAATAATAAACAAAATTAAATAAATAATCCTTTTTAAAAAATGGTCATGGAAAAATGAAATTGAAGTACAAGTTTATGTTGGTGCAAAAAATGCTTATGCAGTTTTTCTTTCTCTTTCTCTTTTTTAATGAATTGTTTTATTTTATTTTATTATTATTATTATTATTTTTATTTTTAACTTGACCAGAGAGAGAAAGAGATACAGAGAGAGAGAGAGAGAGAGAGAGAAAGTGAGAAGTACACTGCCGGGTCCGGGACTCAAACTGTGGTCAGTCATATGGGGGTCCAGTCCCTTAACCACCATGTTACCTGCTGGCCTGCAGTTTTTTTTCATGATACACATTTCCCATGAACTTTCTGAAGATCCAGTGTCCTTGATAACACGCTTGTCATTTGGAGACTGGCTCCTAATAGTTTCAGGGATTTGCTGAAATCATGTCACAGCCCACAAAGGTCCAGGGAAGCATTATGCTGTGGTTTGGGAGGTGTCTGAATGCCCTACCCATCACTGCTGGCTAGCTGGTTAGGTATGTGGCCCGGCAGGTCCAAGGGCGTGCCCACTTGGCAAGTTTCCAGAGAAGCACAAGGTTGTGTATGAGGTCCTGGTAGCCGAAGCCAGGCCTAGCTGAGGTAGTATGCTAGATCATACAAGCTTGGGTCTTCCTAACTAATCGGGTTCAAGGAGGTGGGAGGTGTAGAGGCTGGCCTTGACAATGTGGACAGATCTGCAGAAACCAGCTGGTGAAGTTTTTGACCAGCACGATTCTCATCAAGAAATGGGGCTGGTTATAAGAAGTAGGTGAGATGGATGCAGGTGGAAGGATTTAAAAAAAATAATAATAAAGTGAGAAAATCTAAAGGGCCTCCTGAATTATTTAATATACAAAGATCAAAGCTCATCTACAAATCCCTTGGTTGAGTATGATTTCTTGATTAAAACTGATACTATCTTCTTGATTCCATGGGGTTCCTTCTCTACCATGGCTTACTACAGAAAATAAGGCATCAGTTCCTTTTCTTCTCTCCTCTCTCTCCACCCTGTTCATATTCCTAAACAGAACCTACCAGTCCTGGGACCAGCAGTTGGCGTAATGGTTATGTTGCTGGACTCCCACACAGTGGACCACAGTTCGAGTCCTGGACCTGGTAGCTTAAAACTCATGCTGGATGTGTGTGCATGTGTACCCAAGATCCCAAGAGGAGAATGGAGAAGGGATTGTGGTGTGGCCAACCCCCTAGGGGGGTGATTTCTCTCTGTCTCTCTCTCTCTCTAGAGAGCATATGTACCCAACTGTAAAAAATCTCTCTCTCAAAAAAAAAAGCTACCAGCCCTTTTATTATTATTATTATTATTATTATTATTATTATATTTGCTAGAAGACACATGCACTTGAAAGAGAGAGAGAGAGAAAGACAGTGAGAAAGCAACCCCCACCCCTATGGTGGATGGTCATGTTATAATCCCTTGTCCTCCACCCCCTTCCTCTTTTTGAGATTTTGGGCATGCACACACACATGCCTAGTGTGTTTTTCAAGCCATAGGGTCTGGGACTTGAACTGTGCAGTTAGCCATGTGGGATCCAGCCACCTTAACCACATCAGCAGTCCTTTTTGCTTATAAGGTGACAGTAGCAATCACTTGAAGAGACAGGTAGATAGAGGAGGGAACAAAAATGGGTCTATTTGGCGGGGACCATGGACCTTTCCTTAGTCTCCCTTTCTTGAAAGCACCTCCAGCTCCCAAACTCCAACTGAATGCTTAGCTCTTGGAGGTGGATACAAACCCAACTTCCTCACAGCTCATGTGCCAACTGGCTCCAGTGTTCCCTAAACACTTGGTTGGCCTGATAAAAACAGGTACAGGGAGAGCTTGGCACCATGTATCATGACATCTCACTAGGGGCTTTCTCAGGCAAATCTCAAGCTCGATCACTCAGCTACCCAGATACGATGTCTTGAAAAAGGCACAGAGCAGGGGGGTCAGCAGGTGGCATAGAGGCTAAGGCGCTAGATTCCCATGTGGAATCCTCAGGTCAGGCCCATGTGCGAGTGTACCCCAAATCCCAAGAAGTGAATGGAGGAGGAAAAAGGATTGCTGCGAGGCCATCCTCCCAGGAAGTGATTTCTCACTTTCTGTCTCTCTGAGCATACATGCACTATAGCAAAACAAAACAAAAACCCAAAAGCTCTCACTCACACAAAAAAGGCACAGCATCTACCAGGACATGATAAGGCCTCCTCACCTCTCCGGTCTTTCTGCAGGAAACACAGCTATTCTAACCTCATACCCACTCCGATCTGGAAGCAGGAGAGAAAGACATATAGGCGAAATAATAGCCCTGAATTGCATCAGCCCAGAGGATTTCTGTTCTTTTAAGAGCAGGGTTCCAATCCTGATGTCAAGACCCTTCCACCCCACCTTGAAGTCAATAAGTAGCAGTGCAGAATCTTTTGCTGTGGGATGACTGACAAAATCACATTGCGGTGTCCATTCCGGGCAGGTTAAATCACCTCAGGCCTCTGGAAAACCTGATGGCCCGGAGGCACCAAATACCCCTCCTCAATAAGCAGAGGTCTGGGGGTGTGAAGGGAGAAATTTCCCAGCCCTCAAACAGTCAGCTCTGTGTTTCTACATCTCTGTCCATCTGTGTGTCCAATGTCCTTACAGATAACAACTTGCCACATATTAGAATGCTTTTCCCTAGCTTCCAAGGCCATGTCAGAATGTTTCCAAACTGTTCTCCTTAAGAGAAGGAGGACATGTGGCCTAGTTATCAACCACATGTCAATATCAGTGAATAGATGGGAAATAGCAAAGACCTGAGTATGCAGAGTCCCTGACCCACAGCAAGTCGTGTTTGAAAGGCTCAGATATAAATTGACTATTAGGAACTTGAGATATATTTTCCCATAGAAACCCTGTCACCAACTTAACCAGTGGGTTGAGGAAACAAGGACCAAGCACACTCTGAGGACTGAGGGCACAAGTTTATCTCATCAACGCATGCCACAAATCTGGGACTAGATTCTACCATTAACTGTGATTTCACAGATGAGGTTAGTGAGGTCCAGGGGACGTCCCCAAGGTCACAAAAGGAATAGCCAGAAGGACCTGGATTTGCACCTAGACAGCTAGACTTCAGAGTATCTGCTCTCAGCCATTCGGCAATAACACTGCCCTCCCAGAAAGCAGCTGAATCAAGCCTTATACGTATTTCCAAATCTCCTATGCAAAAATGAGGGCAAACTTCCAATCAGAGATGCCCAGTTCTCCCTGAAAGCCACAGTTTGAGGAGTAGGAAAGGGCTCCCTGATGCCAGAAGGGATCTAGGGTTTTACCCGGGGCCCTCCTGGAATAGGAACAAAGAATTAAATCCCAGAGGGCTTTGGTGTAATGAGAACTACATGGTGTCTGTGTCCTATTTTCACAAACAAGCCCTACAGCACTCAGGGACCCTTCTATTTCCAAATGAAGCCATCTCCACACATAAATCACATTGCAGCGACCCAGGTGTATGCAAGACTTCCCTTCAGGGAGTGCTAAGTGCTATTTGACTTTACTGACAAGAAAAAAAAAAAAAAATTAAGTGAAAGTTCACTTTCACGCTATCAAGACCTTGCATTTATCTCCCAATAAAGCAATAGGGAAACTAATCTATCCCCCAATAACCTTAGCCAATGATTAATAAATCAGTGTCAAATTGAGTTGTCATAAACTGGAGAGTAAAAGATAGAAAAACAGAAAGTTGTGACACCATTATCCTCCTCTGTGGTCAAAACAGAAGATACTTAGGGCCAGACAGTGGTGCAACTGTAATGCAATTGGATCCACATGGGGAGGTCCTTAGTTTGCATCCTGAGACCTCTCTCTATATATCAGACATGTGCGTGTGTCTATGATCTGGGTTAGCCAGGATGGGGGGATGGACCATGACATGAAGACCCTGTTGGGGTACTGTTTCCATGTCTCTCTGTGTATCTGGCTGTCTCTGTCTTACAGAATAAATAAGAGAGAGTGAGAGGGAAGAGATGCATGGATAAGAATGATATGAAGGAATTATTAATTTTCATTGGGCAGCTGGAGTGAGGGAAACTAGCCAGCACTTGCTCATAAGCTCACAGTGTCAACCAGACAGCTGGGTCAAGAGAGTGACATATTAGGGACCAGCAGATGGAGTAATGGTAACGTCGCTGGACTCCTATGTAGTAGAATGTGGTTCAAGTCCCAGACTCAGTGGCTTAAAAATTCACACTGGGTACATGTGCATGTGTGCCCAAAATCCCAAGAGGAGAGTGGAGGAGAAGGGACTGTGGTATAGCCATCCCTTCTAGGAGGTGATTTCTGGCTTTCTGTCTGTCTCTGTGCCCTTTAGCAAAAATCTCTCTCTCTCTAAAAAAAAAAAAAGAGTGTGACATTAAAAAAAATTTTTTTTTTTACATATCCTCAGCCATTTGGGAATTCATCTATGGCATCTCCAGACACAGATACACTTGTGTTCATGGACTCCATAAGCTCTGAGTAGACCTTGGAGATACCCGAAAACCTAAAAGTGCTGGGCCTTCAAGTCTAGTGGTTAAGAGAGCTGGATCCCACATGGCTAACTGTAGTTCAAATCCCGGCCCCAGCTGCTTGAAAAACATTCAGGATACATCTGTGTGCCCCAAATCCTGACAGGATGGAGAAATGGAGAACAGGTTGTGGCATGACCATGCCCCACGGTGAGGGAAGCGGGGAGGGTGTTCTCTCCCTCTCCTTTCCCTTTGGTAAGCACACCTGTCCTCTGGAAATAAAAAAAAAATCTAGACATGTCCTTGAGGCCTCTCTTTTCTTCATCTTCTACTTCTTTTCTTTTCTTTTTTAAAATTTGCCATGGGGCATGCATACTTGCCCGACAGAAAGAAAGCAAAAAGGCCCCTCCAGAGGGGATGACCATGCCACAATCACTTCTCCATTCTCCTCTCCAGGTTTTTTTTAAGTTATTTATTTCTGTTTTTAGGTTTTTGCCACTGGGCACATATGCTTGCTGGAGAGAGAGACAGTGAGAGGGAAGGTAAGAAATTACCCCCACAGGGGTGATGGCCATGCCACAATCCATTCTTCTCCATTGTCCTCCTGGGGCTTTGGGAATGCATGCATACGTGCTCAGCATAAGTTTCCAATCGCAGGTCTGGGACTTGAACCATGGTCGGCTATGTGGGAGTCCATGTCACCTGTTAGTTCCTCCTCTCAAGATTTTGGGTATGTACACAGCATGGTTTTCAAGCTACTGGGTCTGGGACCCAAACCATACAGTTAGCCATGTGGGATCTAGTGACCTAAGGCAGTACACCACTTGGCTGGCCCCTCCCCTCCCCTTCTGATCCTCCAACAAATCCTGCTGTTCAATCTAAAAATATATCCTGCACCTGTGCAGTTTCACCAAGGCCACTGACACCTCCCGGGTCTGATCACCACCACCTTGTACTTTCTGTTGGCTTCCCCATTGTTACTTTATCAGCTCTCTTCCATGAGATGCCACGCCCCTTCTTGACACTCCAGGAATTTCTCTTGCCATCTAGAATAAAATCCCAACTGCTGACCTTGGGTATTAGTTTCATAGGGCTGTTAACAATACGCCATTCTCTCACAGTTCTGGCGGCTAAAAGTCTGAAGTCAAGACTCTAGGGGATGATCCTTCCCTGCCGTTTCTTAGCTTTTGGTGGTGGCCACCAATCCTTGGCATTCCTTATTTGTTTGTTTGTTTTTTAATTGCCAGAGGGTGGGTATGCTCACCATAGAGAGACAGAGACAGAAAAAGAGAGGAAGAAAGCACCTCTAATGAAGCATGGGCATGTTGCAAGGGCTGGGACTTGAACCACAGTCGGCAACATGGGATCTAGCTCCCTGACCCTTTAGGTTGTGGGGTCAGCCCCTTCTGACTTTTTCAGCTGTTGAAAAATGTAAAGCTGGCCCATCCTGGTGGTGTAGTAGGTAGCAAGCTCAACTGCCATGCAGAAAGCCCCAGGGCCCACTGTGGGTTTGGCTCCCTGGGCTGGCCTGGAAATACACCAGGTGCGTGCACACGTAACAGAGATTCCGATGAGCTGGAGGGCCAGAGAAAAGGAATAGCATCATGATGAGATCCTGTGGAGAATGTTTCTCTCTTGCTCTCACTCATGCTCATGTATGCACTCTATATTACCAGAAAATTAATAAACTTTAAAAAATGTAAACTATTCATAACTTATAGGCCATACAAAAATAAGCAGCAGGCTAGACTTAGTCAACAGGCTACAGTTTGCAAATCGCTGCTTTAAGGGACCAGGAGGTGATGTAGTAGTTTGGGCACTGGACTCCTACATGGCTGACTGCATTTCAAGTCCTGAACCCAGCAGCTTGAAAATCACACCTGGTGTGTGTGTGCCCAAAATCCCAAGAAGTAAATGAAGGAGAAGAAACTGCAGTGTGGCCATCCCCGCCGGGGGACGATTTCCCACTTTCCCTCTGTCTCTTTCCTGTGAATAGATGTACCCTATGGAAGAAAAAAATTGTTGCTCAAAATTCCTCCTTGTGGATACAATAGACTGTTCTAGGAGCTCATGCCACTGTGAGTACTGCATGCTCACTACCCCCGATGCGCATGCAGTGTATTAACCTCAGTTAACAAATGAGGAAAACTAAAGCTCAGTGATATTAAGCTACTCACTGAAGGTGACACAGAACTGAGTGATAGCCTTAGGACTGGAAGTAAGGTGGCCTGACTCCTTTTTTTTTTTTTTTAAGAATTATTTTTGTAGGGAACCAGCAGTTAGCGTAATGGCTATGTCGCTGGACTCCCACGTAGTCGACCGTGGTTCGCGTCCTGGACCCGGTGGCTTAAAACTCACGCCGGGCGCGTGTGCGTGCGTGCCCAAGATCCCAAGAGGAGAATGGAGGAGAAGGGATTGCGGCGTGACCATCCCCCCTGGGGGGTGATTTCTCGCTTTCTGTCTCTATGTCTCTCTCTGTCTGTCTGGCGAGCGCACGCGCCCTATAGCGAAAATCTCTCAAAAAAAAAAAGAATTATTTTTGTGGCCAGCACATGGTGTAGCAGTTACGTTATTCCCACATGGCTGACTGTGGTTAGAGTCCTGGACCTGGAGGCTTGAAGCTCACACTGGGCACGTGTGCGTGTGTGCCCAAGATCCCAGAAGGAGAATGGAGGGAGATGATTTTTCACTTTCCTTCTCACTGTCTCTGTCTCTCTCTCCACTGGGTGCATGTACCCTAAGGGTCTGGGACCCAAACCCTGGTCGGCCATGTGGGAGTCTGGCACCTTAACCGCCATGCCACCTGCCCGCCCCAACTCCACTGTTATAGTTTAACTGTTACACAATAAAATGACATTACTAGCAAGGATGACATGAGGCCAGATAGTGGTCCAGTGGTAAGGCACGATGCTCGTTAATGCTGACCCACACAAGAAGGTTCTGGGTCTGCATCTCGTATCTCCCTAACTACACTGGGCATGCACCTGCCCATGACCCAGAGCTGGCTGAAGCTGGGGGAGAGGAACTGCAGTGACAAGAACCTATTGAGGGTGCATGCTATCTCTGTTTCTCTTGCTCATGGAGGAGATAAACTTATAAATAAACACAAACATTTCAAAAATAAAATTTTTTAAAATAATAGCAAACTAATAGAGCCGTTTAAGGCATTTTATAAACTGGTATCTATTCTTCACAGCAATTCTACGAGGCAAAAATCCTTTCTATCCCCATTTTTCAGGTGAGGAAATACAGGTACAAGACATCATTCAGCCTGCAAGTGGCAGAGCCCAGAGTGAAATCCAGGCTACGTGGTGCCAGAACCCTTGCTCCTGACTACGGCCTCTCCCTGTGCAAGGCTCTGAGCATCTCTCCAGCCCCAGCCCCAACCACCTGACTTACTGGCCATCCGCAGCCACACCCGGAACCACTGGGTCACAGTCAGGATCTCCTGGCAGGTGTAGTTCCCCTCATCCTGCAGGCTCAGGGCCTCGATGTGGAGGGAGCTGCCGTTCACTAGAGAAAAGCGAGGCTCGGCTGGCAGGAGGCTAGAGTTGGAGGAGAGGAGGAGGACAGGCTCCGAGTCATTCCGGTACCAGGTCACCATCCCCCTCGGTCCTGAGACGTTGCCACAGTGCAGGGTCGCATTCTCATGAACTTCTCCAATGACGACATCTTCCAATCCTGTACAAGGGAAGGTTGAGCAGTTACAACCTTTCTTTTGAAACTGAAAGAGAGAGAGACCGAGGCAAGCATTTCAACAGCGTCCCCATCCCATGACCCACTTCTAGTCTCAGCAGCCTGGATCACGAGTACACGCATGCCTGGCACACTGAGGGAGATCCTGGGACACGAACCCGGGACCTTTCTCCTGTGGGTACAGTTGTGTTACCACTGTGCCACAACCTTTCTTTTTTCTTTTTTACTACAGAGTATGTGCACTTGCCAGAAAGAGACATACAGAGAAAGGGAGAGGGGGAGAGAGAGGGAAGTGAGAAAGTACCACAGGGGTTGGCCAAACCACAATCCCTTCTCCTCCATCCTCCTTTCAGGATTTTGGGCATGCATGCACACACACCTGGCATGTTTCTTTACTTTCTTTCTTTTTAAAAAAGAATTATTTACTTATTTAATTACATTTGCTATTTATTTATTTTGCAAATTGACTAGAGAGAGACAGAGAGAAAGGGAAAGTGAGAAATCAAGCCTCCAAGCCCAGGACTGGAACAATAGTCGGCCGTATGGGAATCCAGCCCCTTTAATGACCACACCACCTGCTGGCCCCAACACCTGGCATGTTTCTCAAGCTGCCAGGTTCAGGACTTGAACTGTGTGGTTGGCCATGTGGGATACAGTTGCCTTAACCATCATGCCACAGGCTGGCCCACAACCTTTCTTAATTTCTGAACAATCTCCCTTTCTGAACCGTCCCTCTGCATTTGGATTGAAAAAAAAAAATCAGGTATGTGTATTTAAGATATGATAGCATAAGAGGCTCCACCCTGCTGAAATTTTTGGCCAGTCACTGATATTAGTAAACATGTGGTGTACTGCAGACAGGGCCCCAATTCCTGCCCATCCCCCCACTGTCCATGCCTTCACTGTGTCACTACAGGGCCACCCACTCTTACTTTGGGCTCAGTACTATAATGTGCTTTGGCCAATGGAATAATAGCAAGTGTGATGTAAGCAGAGGTTTAAAAAGTGCTTGTGAATGATCATTAGAGAAATGCAAATCGACACCACACTGAGACACCATCTCACACATTAGGATGGCTACTATGAAAAAATATAGCAAATGTGAGCAAGGACATGGAGAAGCTGAAACACTTGCCCACTGTAGGTGGGAATGTAAAAACCGTGCAGTCACTATGGAAAACAGTGTGATGGGTAGTAAAAAATTAAAAATGGGCCAGGGCCAGCAGATGGCATGGTGGTTAAGGCACGTTCCCACGTGGCCAACCACAGTTTGAGTCCCGGACCTGGTGGCTTGCTTTCTCACTTTCCTTCTCTCTTTCTCTCGCTGTCTCTCTCCCTGGTCAAATTAAAATAAATGAATAAATAAAATTAAATAATTCTTTATTTAAAAAAAATAGGGGTCAGCAGGTGGCATGGTGGTTAATGTACTGGATTCCCACATAGTGGACCAAGGTTCGAGTCCCAGACCTGGCAGCTTGCTTTTCCTTTCTCTCTCTCCCTCTCTCTCTCTCTCTCTCTCGTTCGTGAGCATTCCCTATAGCAAATTAAAATAATAATGATAATGATAAAATTAAATAAATAATTATTTTAATAAATTAAAAATAGAACTACCATGTAATGCAGCAATTCCACTTCTATAAATATAGCCAAAAGAACTGAAAGCAGAGGCTCAGAGATATTTGTTCATGGCATTTTTTACAACAGCCAAAAGGTGAAAGTAATTCAAGTGTCCACTGGCAGAAAAATGGGTCAACAAAATACATTATACAGATATAGCAGAGTATTATTCTGCCTTAAAAAAGGAAGGAAATTCTGATATCTGCTACAACATGGATGAACCTGGAGGACACTGTGCTAAGTGAAATGAACCAGCCACAAAAAAGACAGATATGTCTTCATTCCACTTATTATGAGGTAGTTAGACTCAAACTCGTAGACAGAAAGTAGAATGGTGTTTGCCAAGGCAAAGGGGGAGAGAGATCGTTGAACAGGGACATTTCACTTTTATAAGATGAGTCAAGGAGATGGATGGCTGCACAACTCTACTTAGTGACAGTGTTCAGTTCAATGCGATTGGAGGAAAAAGTTCTGAAGATGGATGATGGTTGCTCAGGATTATGAATGTACTCACTGCCACTGAACTGTACACTTAAACATGGTTAAGATGGGAAATTTTGTGCTAGGTGTATTTTACAATTAAAAAGAAAAGTGGGGGGGGGGGGGAGTGTTTGCATCATTGGGCTTATTTACTTTCATCCTCTGCCAATCACTGTGAGAAGAACATGACCCTCCCAGTTTCCAGAGGGAGGATGAAACTGCAGCTGAGGCCATTCTAGATGGGCCTTGAGCCAGCCCATCTTCATTCCAGCCATGCAAGTGAGGCCAGGCAAGATCAGCAGAGCCACCCTACCAACCACCCCAGGCCTGTGTGCAGTACTTATGCACAACTTTGGTTTTGGGGTTGTCTGTTAAAACAGCATTTTTTGTGGCTATAAATATATGATACAAACCAAATGTTTTATATGCCTAGAAATTCAGAGGGGCAGATAGAGGAGGCGTTCTTCCTGTTCTCCTACTGGTCTCTCTTTCAGTCTCCAGCTCAGGTCCCAATGACCCTGGAGTCAGTGCTGGCTTAGCAGCTCCATGCAAGAATAGGCTAACAGTACTGACTATGCGCCCACTTTGGGGCAGGCCCTGTTCTAGGCATTGGGGTTCCCATGGTGAACAAAACAGACAGAAATCTCCAGGAGTTCACAGTCTAGGGGAAAAGACAGTAAGGCGGCAATTCCATGGTAGTGCAATAACACCAAGATAAGGCCTCAGGGAAAGGCTCCAAAGTTCAGCTGGGGCTCCTACGAGACTTCCTCTAGGAAGACAAAGATCTGACGGCTGGGTAGGGATAAGCCAGGTAAAAGTGAGAATCGGGTTCCCAAAGGAATGGCACGTTCAAAAACTAAGACCAGATTACACCACAGATTAACAATCAGCTCCAAGGTGGAAGCATATACAGAGTCTTGGGGGAATTTGACTCTGTAAGCCTGAGGAACAGACCCGAGAGACCCTTTTTGCCAAGATGGTGCCCAAAGCGAAGGACACTTCTGCCCCTTTCAAAGCTGACGCCAAAGCAAAGGCTTTGAAGGGCAAAAAAAGTGGTGCTGAAAGGTATTTACATCTACCACCCCACACCCACCTTTCAGCAGCCTAAGATACTGTGGCTTGCAGGTATCTCAAATATTCCCTGAAGGGTGCCCCCGACCAGGGGAAATAGCTTGACAGACTGTGCCATTGTCAAGTCCCCCCCAACCAGACCACAGCCATGAAGATGGACAGCAACACTCTGTGTTCATTGTGGACGTCAAGGCCAACAAGCACCAGATCAAACAGGCTGTGAAGAAGCTCTGTGATATTGATGTGGCCAAGGTCAACACCCTGATCTGGCCTGAAGGAGAGAAGACTTCTGTGCAACTGGCGCCTGATTATGATGCTTTGGATGCTGCCAACAAAACTGGAATCACCTAAACTGAGTCCAGTCAGCTAATTCTAAATACACATTTTTTTCACCTTCAAAATAAGGAAGGAAAAAAATAAAAAAGCTCAGACCAGCAGCAAGGTTAGAAATGCAAATGACCAGACCCTACCCCAGAATATCTCAATCAGAGACTGGTGGGGCTGGGAGCCAACCCTCTGTTAAAACAAGCCGTTCAGGTGATTCTGATGTTCACTCAAGGTTCATAGATGCTAAAGGATAACTGATCTGGCATAAAATGGACAAGAGGTAACAAGAAGTTGGGCCAGCAGGTGGTGTGGTGGTTAAGGCGCTAGACTCCCACATGGCTAACCGTGGTTCGTAGTCCTGGACCTGGAGACTTGCTTTCTCGCTATCTTTCTCTCGCTATCTTTCTCTCGCTTTCCGGTCAAATTAAAATAAATGAATACATAAGTCTAAATAAATAATTATTTTTAAAAAAGAGGTATCAAGAAGAAGAGGTAGCCCATTTTGCTAAGAAGTCTCAGATTTCCCCAGCCTCCTCCACAATCAACACCCGAATAGAGACCAGAGGGACAGGAATAACCTTTCGACTGACTATACAACAGACCACTGACCTGTATATTTTAAAAGGGTGAATTTTAGGAGATATAAACTATATCTCAATAAAGCTTTTCTTTAAAAATAACAAACTGGGGAACCAGCAGTTAGCGTAATAGCTATGTCGCTGGACTCCCATATAGTCGACCGCGGTTCGCGTCCCGGACCCAGTGGCTTAAAACTCACGCCGGGGGCGTGTGCGTGCATGCCCAAGATCCCGAGAGGAGAATGGAGGAGAAGAGACTGCAGCGTGATCATCCCCCCTGGAGGGTGATTTCTCGCTTTCTGTCTCTATGTCTCTCTGTCTGTCTGGCGAGTGCATGCGCCCTACAGCGAAAAATCTCTCAAAAAAAAAAAAAAACTGCCCCTTGCCTCTGAGAATCCTTCTCATTTAGAAAAGGAAGAGCAGCCACCTGTATTTGGCTTCCGTCTGTTTAGAAAGGACTCTTTTTGAAAGATCTGAAGCCAGCCCAGAGTTACAGGAAGTTCTCTCAACAGCTCTGTTTTACTGTTTGTTTAAGTCTCTCCATAAGAGAAAGAGAGAGAGAAGAGTACCCAACAGGGTATTCTTGCTGTGATCACCAGCAGGTGTGCTCAGGGAGGCCCCAGGATGTGAACCCAGGACCCTTCCCAGTTGTGAATACAATTGCATTACCACTGTGCCATTGCCTGGCCCCTCTCTTTTTTTTTTGGAGAGTTGTTTTTTTTTTTTGCGCTATAGGGTGCGTGTGCTTGCCAGACAGACAGAGACAGAGAGACAGAAAGCGAGAAATCACCCCCCAGAGGGGATGGCCACGCCGCAATCCCTTCTCCTTCATTCTCCTCTTGGGATCTTGGGCACGCACGCACACGCGCCCGGCGTGAGTTTAAGCCACTGGGTCCACGACTCGAACCGCGGTCGACTACATGAGAATCCAGCATCATAGCCATTATGCTAACTGCTAGTCCCTGCCTGGCCCCTATCTACCTTGGTCAGGTCATTTCCCAAAGACAGAAGGAAAAAAATAAAAGAACAGGGGCTAGCAAAGAGTCACCGTGATTAAGGCACTGGACTCCTACAAGGCTGACTGCGGTTTAAGTCCTGGACCTGGAGGTTTGCTTTCTCATTTTCCCTTTTTTCTCTCTCTCTCTTTGATTAGAGAGAAATTTTAAAAAATAATAATGATAATAAATAAAATTAATAATTTTTTAAAAATTTAAAAATTAAATTAAATTGAAGAAATAAAACATTTTAAAAAGTCACTCACTGAAAGGCATAGGTGGCCATCTAATGCTGACAATTCCAAAACAGCAATAAATGCTTCTGCACCATCACTTTAAGAAGCAAGTGAGGACAGTTTTTAAACGATTGGGACTGAGAACCCAAGCTCTCAGGTGGCACTCCTCACTGAGAGGAGGCAGAGAAACAGATGCTAGGTGTGTTCATGAGAGCTTCAGACCTGCCCCTTCCCTGACTCTTTGGCAAAGGAATAAAGGAATGGAGGCTTGGAAAAGCCCTAGTGAAACTTTAATCTTGGAACTTGAGCTAACATTGTCTTCTCCTCCAAGGAGTAGGATGACATGATCACAAAAGAAACCATTTGAAGGTATTTCACTTCCCCTCCTGGCTTTGCTCGCTCAGTCTTTTTTTTTTTTTTACTACCGAAGCTGAAGATGACCTTAGAGACCATCTAATCCAGAGCTGTGGCTGTCCGAAGAGCTGGGCTGAAGATAGGGTTAAGTTGGGGCTCAGTGGAGAAGAACACAGTCTTTGATTAGTGATGTCTGACATGGACATAGAAGGGGTGGTCATTGGAGATATACTATCCCCATACCTTATAGCTCTACACCTCTCTATTTCACTGTTGAGAATATGGAGGTTCGGGAAGCTTCAGTGAAATATTTAAGATCCCATGCAAGTCACTGGAAGGTGTGGGATTGTCTTTCAGGTCTCAAGTGTTCCAGGTCACAAGACTTACTCTGGTTTCCTAAGCCAGGCAGTGAGACGCTAAGATATAGGAACAGTTTATGCTGTGAGAAGTGATTTGCACTGCCAGAAGGCCCCCTGTTGTCCTTTAACCTTAAATTCAGAATATGGAACAAAGCAGGGAGTAACATAAACTCCCCTGATCCTGCCCCTTGTACTATTATTTACAGACTCAGAGCTAGATCCAAACATTAATTTTTTTCTTAGGAACTTGTCTCAAGAATGACCTGGGCTTATATCCTGAGGTGACAAGCAGAAGCATGGAGTTCATCTGGAGTTTACTGCCAGAAGAAAGATCTTCATTATTATCATTATTATTATTTTCTGCCAAGACAACTCCCAACTTGAAAAACAAACAACGAAAATATGACAAGCTCAGAAAGTTCCTGGCACTACACACAAAGGTGAGTTGGAGTTAGCCTTCAGAATAGTTGGGCATGCAAGAATAGGCCAGATGGTGGTTCAGCGGAAATACAACTGGACTCACACGAGAAGGGTCCTGGGTTTGCGTACTGAGACCTCCCTGAGCATGCCAGTTGTACATTGCTGGCTAGGGTCAGGGATGAATCACGGCATGAGGATCCTGTCTGTCTCTCTCTCTCAGAAGAAATAAACTTGATAAAAGTAAAAAATTTATATTTTATAAATAAACTTTTTTTTTTTTTTTTTCAGAAACAATTGGCATGGCTGTGGAGGTAGTTCTCCACGTGGTGAGCAGTCAGTCTGCATTCCAGCACGATGATTTCAGCTCAGGGTTCAGATGTCCCCCAGCCCCGGATGTTCACAGCAAGGGAAATACTGCAGGCAGCTGGGGAGAAGGAAATGCGCCCTCCCCCCAGTCTTGAACAAGAGAGATGGAGAGAGAGACAGACAGAAGGCATCTCCAGCAGGGTCTCCACCTGCAGTTCACTCCCCAGCCAGCCCAGATCATGAGGATGCATGTGCCCAGCAGGCAGGGAAACCTCCACCATGTGAACGAGCAGCCTCTGGTGTAGGTCAGCCACCCAGGGCATAGCCTTTTACACTGCAGTGCCCCCCCCCCTGGTCCTGCCTTTAACTTCTGGAAATGGCCAGTGGGGAAGTGTCCTTCCTCCCTCATCCCCAGCAAAGTGATCACTACTTAAAATGCCTGGAGGAGCCAGCAGGTAATGTCCATGCACTGAAGAGGGCTAGGGGTAAGTACTACAATAGGAAGAGGTGGAACGAATTTGGGGTCACATGCCCAGGATAAAAGAAGATGGCGACTGCGGAGTTCAAGGTGGGAAGGCCCTGTGTGGCTAGCCCTTCAGATTATTCCAGATAAACTGGAAATTTAGATCGCAAGAAATGTTTTTAAATTACTGCTAAAAATAAACCAAAATTTGTGGGAGCCTAACAATTAAGAACTTTTGGCACTTGCTGCTAGGAAGCTCAGACGCAATTTACAACCCACGGGGAAGTCCAGCTGGGTGGGCTGGACTGAGCAACATGGAAAATAGCACAATGGCCCGCCTTCATCCTGGCAAACTACAAGCCTCCTGGCTCTATCTCCTGTCCCTCCACCCAGTTTTCTCTCTTCTCCCTGATTGTCACACTCATAGCACACAGCAGACATGCATTCGCTGAGTAATGAAATCCAGAAATGTTTTCCAATCTTTTCACATTCTACATATTTTTGTAAGCAACCCTCTCTTTACAATTGAAGCTTTAAGACTTTCTGTCAACCACGTTCCTTGTGAGGGGAACTTCTGTTGTAAAGTCTGAAATTATTTCAAAATAAAAAGTTAAAAAAAAAAAAAACAGTTGAAGGAGGAAGGCATGGCTTATGAACGCACTGGGTCGGCATGGACAGACCTGCAGGGGTGTGTAGGGAAATCCACAGGTTACAGGTGTATTCAACCTTGGATGGTGAGAGGGAGGAGAGAAAATCGAGTGGAAGCTTCCAGTCCAAACACCAGCGCAGCAGGTAAAACCAGAACGTGAATTTACATCCGAGGCTTAAAAATAAAATCACTATGCCCCTCTACAGTAGCCTTGATTTCCCCCCATCACATATCGGAGGCCGTTCACAGCCTTGAGCGGCTGCCCACCCCAGGAGCTGGGGCGATCTCGACCTCCACCGAGAGTCCGGGAAAATTCCTTCCAGCAGAGAGCTGCGAGCAGGAAACCCCGGACCCCTCCCCAGCGGCTTCGCGTCCGCGGCCACCACTGATTCGGGTGGAGTCGGAGGGAATTCGGTCCCTCGTTATCCCCTCCCCACTGCTGTCTGGAAAAACTCTACTTTTCCCTCCAGATCATGGCTCCTTACCTGCGGCGACCCAGTGGGCCAGGAGTGCCCCAAGACAGAGGAGGACGCGGGGCTCGGGCGCCCAGCCGCCTGCGGCCATCTCGCTCCAGATCCCGGCTCGGGAAATGCAGGCTCCGCCTGGGCAGGGTGAGCGCCCCAGGGCCCTGGCCCCTGGGGTACCGAGTGTTCCTCCCAGGTCTTTGGGACTGCAGAGTGACCCCACTTCCGAAGCCCCCAGGAAGGATGCTCGGGGTGAGCCCGATGTGCCGTGCCGGGGACTGCCGGCGCGGATCCCCTCTCTCGAGCCCGGGCCGGGGTGGGAGGGCGCACCCCGCCCTCTGCACCCGCCTGCCCACTCCCGCTGGCGGAAAACAACAGAAGCGGGCTCCCTCCCGCCTCCCATCCAGGCGGGAGCCCCACTTCCTCTACCTTGGCCGGGGAGGAGGGCTTTTTATGCAAAGGGCGCGCACGGTCCCGCTGGGCCGGGGGAGGGACGCTAAGGCTGGGCCCTCCCGGAGTCCATTCTGACTGGGACAGCAGTCCGGAGGCGCGGGGACAGCTGGGCCGGACCGAGCCTGCCTGCAGCTGCCGCAGGACGCACTCCAGCCCCGGCTCGTCGGCTGTTCCCTCCCGGCTCGGGCTGCAGGACCCGGAGGAGCGTGGTGAACCGAAAGGGGCTGCTTAGCTGCGGAAGGCTGGGTCCGCCTGGGCGTCCCGGCGGAGCTGCCCTGGCGATTCTCGTCGGTGTTCCTGTGCGCTGGGCGGGCGCCCGGGCGGCCATCGCTGCCTTTTCCTACCCTTTGCAAAAGGGAGGAGAAAGATGATCCCTGAGACCTTCAGCCAAAAACGGCCTTGGGACTCCAGTTCTCCTGTTACCCGCGGAGACCACACGGGAGAGCGCGGACCAAGAAGTCTGCAGGACTTATTTCTCCAGAGTTTTGTTTTTCAGTTAGTTTTTCTGTTTGTTTTCGTTTCCCCCCTCCCACCCACTGAGATTCCCAGAGAGCTACATTCCCGGCACGCTCCCTCGCTTCCCTGCCATGCTTCCATTTCATCCGTGTGTTTGTCCCCGTGAACATGCAACTCTGGTGACCGCGGCCAAAGCCGTACTTGAAACAGCCATGGGAGAAGCTTCCTGTTTTTAAAAAAATGCAATTAGGGCAGCAAAATACTCATTGTCGGCTCTAGGAGGTGGATATGTGAGTGTTCACATTCTTTGAACTCTCTGCCTCATTAAAAATATCATAAAATGCTAGGGGATATATATATATATATATCCACACACCTATGTATATATATATATATATATATATATATATAGGTGTGTGTATATATGTATGTGTATATATATGTATGTATATATACACACACATGAATATATATTAATATATACACACACACACACACACACACACACGCATATATTCAACTTGACCAGAGGAAAAAAGAGAAAGAGACAAAGTAGGCCACCAGGTCTGGGACTCAAACCATGATCAATCATATGGTAGTCCAGAACCATGCGATCTGCCCATGGAGGGGAACTATTAAATTGCAATTAAAATAATTTATTCTGGGGCTCGCAGCATGGTGGTTAAGGGTGCTGGACTCCCACATGGCCGACCACGGTCCAAGTCCCAGAACTGGTAGCTTTCGTTCTCACTTTCTCTCTCTCAATTTCTCTGGCTCTGTCCCACTCCAGTCAAATTAAATAAGTAAATAGAGTTTAAAAAAATGATTCTTTACAAAAAATAATTCATTCTGCCTGAAGGCCCCTTATTGTAACATTTCTAGCATCCTCTTGAAAGAAATCCTCCTGGGAACCAGCAGTTAGCATAATGGCTATGTCGCTGGACTCCCACGTAGTCGACCACGGTTCGAGTCCCGGACCCGGTGGCTTAAAACTCACGCCGGGCACGTGTGTGTGCGTGCGTGCCCAAGATCCTGAGAGGAGAATGGAGGAGAAGGGACTGCGGCGTGACCATCCCCCCCGAGGGGTGATTTCTCGCTTTCTGTCTCTCACTGTCTGGCGAGCGCACGCGCCCTATAGCGGAAACTCTCCAAAAAAAAAAAAAGAAATCCTCCTGAAACCAGTTTTAAAAGAAAAGTGTATTTCTTTTACGTATTGAGGCATGAATCTACACAGTTCTTCCCTTAAAAAAAAAAAATTAGTTCTTAATTTCTTCTGTTTCTTCTTCAATTTGACCAGAGAGAAAAAGGGAGTAAGCAAGCAAGCCACTAGGTTCAAGACTCAAACTGCAGTTGGCCACGTGGGAGTCCAGCAACTTAACCACCACGCCACCTGCTGGTCCCAGTTCTTCATTTTTTGTCTTTGCTCAATGATTTTGGCTCTTTAGCCAACCCTAGGCACTGTTTTCACTCCCTCCATCGTTGGGTTCTCAGGAAGTAAATCTTACCCTACCCAGACCTAGTTCCTGAATCCTCAGCCTCTGGTATCTACTTGCCATACAATGTGTATTTGTTGAATAAATGAATTAAAGTTAATTGTTTTTGATGCCACAGTTTTTCAGTTTTTCTCGCAAACACCTCCCATCCTCACCTGAAGTAAAAATGCTATAAATAGAATCAATAACTGGTAAGGTTTCAGCTGAGGGTCTGGAATTTTCTGTGACCATCAGGGCACCGAGCAAGGGGACCTGCACAGAGCATGCCTCCTGACATAACTGCTGAGTCAGTAGAAGCTGCTAATCTCCTGGGGGCCCTCCCTGCAACCCTTGGACCTAAGGACCATTCAATCCCATTTTACAAGTGAGAAACTCAGAACTCTGGGAACTTATGCTTCAAGTCCCAGGCGGCTGGTGGTAAATATAGGACTAGAGCCATCTGCCCAACCAATCTTGTCGCATATACAATGGCTGTCAAGGCCCAGAAGATATGGGTTCAAATGGGTTGGGTGTCACTGGAGGAAGAGACACAGGCATTCCTGAGCCCAGCTGGCCCAGGAAATACCCACTCGTTTTGGTTTGGGTACAGGTGCTCCTGCCGGCCCTGAGACAGGATCAGCCTGTCCTGAAGTCCACTGGGCATGTCAGGCAGCTCTAGACAATAGAGTGCCCTCCCTAGAACAATGACCAGTGAGCTGGGGACTCACCATGTGGTCCCTGCAAGGGAGTCCTTTCAGAGCCCCAGCTCTCGGTTTTATTACCTGTAAAACTGAGCTAATATGTGGGAGCAGGAAGTGGCCTGGTGGTTAAGGTGCTGGATCCCACATGGGCGACGGTGGTTGGAGTCCCAAACCCAGTGGCTTGAAGAGCATGCCATGTGTGCCCAAAATCCTGAGGGGAGAATAAAAGAGACGGGATTGTGGTGTGGCCATCCATCCCCACCAGGGATGGATGTTTTTTCTGTCTCTTCTCTTTCTGCCAAGTGTGCGCACTCTATGGCAAAAATCAAACAACGAAACAAACAGAGCTAATGTCTACCTCATGGGGCTACGTAAAGGCTAGTAAGTTGGGCCAGCCCCCTGGCACTGTGGTTTTATACATGTTAATCAGGAGCCAGGTCCCACTTAGCCAACTGTGAAAACATGTAACGCGCTATGAGTGTGTGCGCCCCAGATCCTTATGGGAAGGAGGGATGGAGGAAAAAGGATCATGGTTTGACCATGCCCCCTTTGAAAGGATGCTCTTTCACACACACTCTCTCTCTGGCAAATGAACACATCCTTTAAAAAAGGATGGCAGCTTAAAAAGGAGAGAGAGAGAGAGAGAGGGAGAGAAAGGGAGTTAACCTGTATGAAGGGAATCAATAAAGGTGTTTACAGACCTAAGGCACTGCTTTGGATTCTAGCCCTAGACTAAGAATGCCACTCAGTCAAAACCATTCACAGACCATGGGGCTCAACCACTGGTGTCAGGCAGCTACACACAGCTGCTCTGTTTAGTTTTAGCCTCCCATGAATGGAAAACTTACTCTGGGCTAAGTTCTTTGTGTACATTAATTCATTCAGCCACTTCACAAGCCTGAGAATGAGGTACAGTAGCTCCCTTTTATCTGCAGGCGATGCGTCCCAAGATCCCAGCCGATGCCTGAAACTGCGCCCAGCACTGAGCTCTCCATAAACGATGTTTTTCTATCTGATAACCGAGAGGTGGCATGTGCAGTGTGGATACACTCAACAAAGGGACCGCTCACATCCTGGGTGGGATGGAGTGGGGCTGCATGAGGGTTCATCATGCTACTCAGAACAGCAACTTCAAAATTATGAATTACTTCTGGATTGTTTCATTTCGTATGTTTGGACCATGACTGACCATGGGTGACTTAAACTGTGGAAAATGAAACTGCAGATAATGGAGGACTACTGTATTAACATTCCCATTTTAAGGACAGCTCTGAGAGGCTAGGCTGCAAGGTCAGTATATAGGGGAGCTGTAAGCTGAACCCAAGGCGCTGCCATTTTGGTCTGTCTCACAGGAACAGATCAGGGCTTTAACCTGACTCCATTGCCAGTGCTTCTGCAATCTGGCCCTTTGAAGGTTCAAGAACACCTTTGTGTGTGTGTGTGTGTGTGTGTGTGTGTGTGAGAGAGAGAGAGAGAGACAGAGAGAGAGAGAGAGAGAGAGTGCAGGTCATATTAGTCTGTTGTGTTGCTAATAAAAGAAATGCCTCAATCTGGGAGATTTATAAGAATAGCATGTTTACTGCCGGGCATCACATAGCCAGAGCTTGAGCAGAGCAGAGCGGAGCACAGCAGAGCAGATCATACCTGTCTCATTCCTTCCCCGCAGAAACTCACCAAGATGTAGTCATTGGGGCCCCACCCTGATGGCCTTAATCCTAATCACTTTCCAAAAGCCCCAACTCTTCATGCCATAGTTGGATTAAGTTTCCACTCTTAAACAAACAAACAAACAAACAAATAAACAAAAAGACTAGCCAGAGGGTGTGTGAACTCACCAGAGAAAGACAGAGGGAGAGGGAGAAGGCACCCATGGGGCGAGGTCAAGCCATAATCCCTTCTCCTCCATTTCTCCATTCTGTCAAGGTTTGGGGACACAAGTGCACAAAAGCCTAGTGTGGTTTTCAAGCTGCCAGGGCTGGAATTCAAACTGCTTGGTCAGCCATGTGGGTTCATGCTCCCTAAACCACTAGGCCACGGTGTGTGCCCAGTAACTACCACTACTGCAATCATTCATTCATTTATCCCAGAGAGAGAGAAAGCATCTCCCCAGTGGGCCATGGTTATGGCTATGTGCGCGCATAAGCGTGCACAAACACACACACACACACACACACACACACAAACACACTAGCATGATTTTCTTTCTATTTTTAATTATTTATTTATTTAACTTTCAATTGTTATTATTTTATTATTTTTTTAATTTGACCAGAGACAGAATGAAGGAGAAAGGAAGCCATCAGGTCTGGGACTTGAACTGTGGTCAGTCATGTGGGAATCCAGCACCTTAACCACCACGCTATCTGCCAGTCCCACCCCAGTGTGTTTTTCAAGCTGATGGGTCTGGAATCTGAACTGCAGTTGGCCATGTGGGCTCTATCTACCTACACACTGTGCTTAACTGCTTTGATACAGGGCCAGCCCTCTACCCTCTTACTGTCTTCACAATATAAACATAATTTAGCACACAAATTGTGGGGGGACACATTCAGAACACAGCACAGGTTAACCAAGTATAATGGAACCAAATGATTATACAATTTTACAAATGTTCAGAAAAAAAAGATGCTTTGCAATCTTTCTGGATATTGCAGAAAGCAAACAGTGGGGAGGCAGATCCTTGTGGAGATTCTCAATTGGAACTGGAGATTAGGATTTAGTCTTTTGCCTTCAACCCATCAGCTTCCATCTCTTTGGTTTTTTAATGATTGCACTAGTCTCCTTCCATGAGCAAACAAACTCTGTCTGTCATTGGCTTCCTTAAAGTGCCTGGTTTCAGCTATGAGGGGATCTGGATGAGCCTGCTGATGACAATGTCATTTATGGCCAGCACTGTCTGGGCCTCCATGGTGGGGCAATCTGTCTTGCTGTGCATAAGAGTGGTGGGGATAGCTGTGTCAACTCTGAAAGCTGTCAAAATCGAAACGGAGCCATGTGTCAACATGTGTTAAGCCCTGACTAAACCAAGCTAGGGAAGGTAATGGAGGAGGTGTTTTCTCATGTAAGAAGAGCTCCCCCCCACTTTTTCTTTTCTTCTGCTATAGGGCACATGAGCTCACCAGAGAGAGACATAGAGAGTTAAAGTGAGAAATCACTCTCCAGGGAAGATGGCCATACTGCAACCTCTTCTCCATTCTCCTCTTGAGATTTTGGACTCATCCAGCGTTTCTCAAGTCATGTACACGCATCCAGCATTTCTCAAGTCATGGAGTCCAGGACTTGAACTGCGCAGTTAGCCATGTGCAATCCAACCACGTTAACCACCATGCCACCGGCTGGCCCCAAGAACAGTTATTTAAAGAATTCTGTTAGGGAGCCCGAAGGTGATATAGTGGTTAAGTGCTAAACTCCCACGTGGCTGACTGAGGTTCGAGTACTGGACCAAGTAGCTTGAAGCTCACACCAGGCATGTGTACGTGTGTGCACAAAATCCCTAGAGGAGACTGGAGGAGAAGGGATTGTAACATGGCCCATCCCCCAGGGGCAGTGATTTCTTTCAGTTTCTGTGTCTCTCTGGCGAGCTCAGGTGGCCTATAGCAAAAATCTCTCAAAAAATTTTTTTTTCTTAGAGTCACGACTTGTACAAAGACCACTGCAACCTAATACAAGGACTACTGCTGCTAAAACGTCTGTCAAAAGACTGCCTGTCCAATCTCGAACTGATGTCACTTTTGTTATTGACCCTAGTAGCCAAGGATAATTGTCCCCAAACAACTGGTATAATCCCCTCTCCACCTCCCCTCTGGCTTGTGGTTTGTGCCTTTAAAAGCTGCTTGAAAATTATAAGATCTAGGTGCGCACGTTCAGGGAAATCTGAATATACTCATTTGTGTTGCATGCCAGGTGCTACTTATACCCACATAAACTTTTTTTGCTTTATAGAATTTGCCTCAGTTTACCTTTATAGGTTGACATACCATACTCTTCATCCAGGTCTACCACACAGGCCATGCAGCCTGATAGAAATACCTCTCATATGCTTTGCTCATCTTGAAGAGCATACAATGAACACTGAGGCCCAGATGTGTTTAAGATATTATTTTATCTCCAGGTTCCTCACTTTTCTGAGTTTCCTTTTGGAGCTTTTCTTAAGTTCCTCTCCTCTTTGCTGGCCATCTCACCTCTAACCTTTTGATGCAGAGCAAAATTCACACATTTCACCAAATGGATGTTTTCCATGTCAGCATCTAAGAATTTGGATTCCTCCAAATTGTCTCCTCTGCTTTTTCCTTCCCTAATTTGCCAAAGGGTGTGTGTGCTCACTAGAGGGAGACAGACAGACACAGACACACAGACAGAAAGCACCCACCCACACACCACCACCACCAATGGGGCATGGTCACACAACAATCTCTTCTGCTCTATTTCTCCATCCTGTTGGCATTTGGGGCATGCTACTGGGGTTGGAATTTCAACTGTACTTTGGCCATGTGGGATCTGGCTCTGTTAACCACTAGGCCACAAGCCAGTCCCGTCTTTTCTGCTTGCTAATTTATTAGCCTCCATGTTGAAACCCACATCCCTGTAGTTAGTGGTGGTGCTGATCGGCTGTTTCCTCACAGTCTTTGTTCACACCATCTCTCCATTCCTTGATATAGTTTGCTACTTCTCTGCTACTTCTGTTTCTGGTTGGTGTAGCTTGGTGTAATGACTTTCCTTTCTCCCCCTCTGTGCAGCTATCTTCATCGTACCGCCTGGCATCTTACCGTGTCATGACTTACAGGATGCACAGGCAGGGACAGCCTTTGGAATCATGGTCTTCACTGGGGATTTTAATTGGTGCTGAAAGGAGTGAGGATCATTCACATCCCATCTGGGGCCAACGAGTTCGCTCACTGTCTCACTCAGGAATTTTGTAAGCTGTCTTTCAATGCCAGAAAGGATGAGGTCTCCAACAATGGCAGCAACAAGCTTTTTCCCCTTAGATATCAACTCATAGTGCTTTGCATTTGAGCCTTTACACTTCTGGCTTCCTATTTTTTTAAATGTCAGTCTTGGCCTGGAGCAGAGAAATTGGAATTGTCATTGGTTAAACTCTACTCCACCCCTTCATGCCATCCAACCAATGGCAGGGGGTAGGTGGGGAAGCCACACCCAGAGCACCTGCAGCAATATGTCCAGCCCTGCAGGAACTTCATTGAAGGAGACTTTGTGGAGCTACAGAAAGTGAGCCACAACCTGCCAGTCCTAGTGTGCCAATGCGGTGTTGTGAAGGCTGAGCTCTGGGTCTGTTAGGGTGAGCAAGAGATGCTGAGGACCGGGGCCTGGGTGGAGGAATCTCAAGCCATCTATCTTATGTCTATTATTTCTGCCCAGCTCCTCCTCGTGATGTGTCCCTTCCCTAAGGGTAATTCTGAAAGGTTTCTTAGCAACAATCTGCTTCTCAGTTCAACCTAGAGATAGTCCCTGGGGCATTCAGGGAGAGAAAGCTAGCAAGGAACAGCTTGAGTAGGAGTCTGCATCGCAGGTCCAGTTCCAGGTGCCTCAGAATAAAAGTGGTAAAAGGTAGAGGACAAAATCCTACCTGCACACCCTTGGATGGGCCTGGGACCCACAGGCTGGTGCCTCAAGGGACAAGGGCAAAATTAGTGTATTCTTTGAAGAAGAAAATCTGCTAACCCTTCCAATAATGCCACCTCCCTCCACTTCCACTCTGCCTGCTGTCCAGATCAAAGAACAGGGGTGTGGATGCTGTAGCAAGAAAGTTCCTGAAATCAGGCAAAGTTCCAAGATGAAGTTGGCAGGATGAGATGGAAAAATGGAAAATGGAGAGCTGGCAAATGAATCTATTTTTGACAGAGCCCAGAGTCTCCTATCTAGTCTAGGGACTAGGAGGGTGAATTCTAGTGTCTCTTGAGTGGCATGGGACTGAGAAGGCAGATCCATCCCTAGAAGGTGAAATGCCATTTGCAAAGAGATAAGGAAAATAACCATCCAGGTCCCTGAGAAATGGAGGCAGGGGCTGAAGAAAGGTGGATAAACCACCCAGCATAACAGAGGAGAGTGGCCCAGTAGCCTGCTGGCAAATGTTTTCAGAGTTTGAGGGTGGTCCTTGTGGATGATATGTAGTGTTTGCCAATTTCCGTGGTGTAAATACTTCTACTATAGCCAATTTCCACCTACTGCTGTGAAGTTAATGAACTAAAAGCACAAGCAGTTCTCGGGAGCCAATACCAGGGCTCCTCTTTGCTTCAATGAACAGCTCTAAGGTGGGAAACTTCTGACAGGAAAAGCATAAAGCAAGCTCACCCCTGATGAGATCTGCTGGGAGCTAAACAGATGACTCAGGTAGAAAACACTCTTTGATTGCTTTCCTGTTCTTTGATCTTACACTCACCTACTGAATGTATTTGCTGGCCAAGATTAATGTTGTTTTCTCAACTCCAAATTGGGACATGTGGATTGCTAGCCACAAATATATTTAATCTGTCAGATAAAGGGACTAAGTAAAATCAGGAGCTACCCTGAGCAAACTGGAATAAAATGTTTTCCTGCAGTTGGCATGCCTATTTCTTAGATAATATTTGCTTTTTTCCTAATTATAAACATAATATGCTATGGGGACGAGCAGGTGGCATGGTAGTTAAGGCACTGGACACTCTCACATGGCTGACCACGGTTCAAGTCCCAGGCCTGGTGGCTTGCTTTCTCACTTCCCTTCTCTCTCTCTCTCTGTCTGTCAAATTTAAAATAAGTGAATAAATAAAATTTAATAAATAATTATTAAAAAAATAACATGATCAATCTCAAAAAAAATGAAACAGAAAATAAAACTTAACTATAACCTATCTAAAACTAATCACTATGAGCTCTAGAAATGTCCAATTGTTTTTGCCGAGTTTTGATGTAAATGTTTGTTTACAAAGTTGTGATATTTTACCAAAAATTTATTTAAATTTTTTTTTTTTGGCTATAGGACACATGCGCTCACCAGAAAGACAGAGAGAGATAGAGAGATAGAAAGTGAGAAATCACCCCCTGGGGGGATGGCCACGCCACAATCCCTTCTCTTCCATCGTCCTCTCGGGATCCTGGGCACACACACAAGCACACATGCCGGGCATGAGTTTAAGCCACCAGGTCTAGGACTTGAACTGTGATCGACTACATGGGAGTCCAGGGACATAGCCATTACGCCAACTGCTGGTCTCCCTCACCCCGCCAAAAAAAAATTTTGCCAGAGGGCCACACACTTGCCTAAGAGACAGAGTCAGAGGGGGAAAGTGAAAAAGCACCCTCCATAGGGGATGGTCAAGCTGCAGTCTCTTCCTTTTTATGTCTCCTTATCTGGATTTTGGATAAACACATGCAATGCATGTTTATCAAGCTGCCAGGTCTGGGACTCAAAGTGGGCAGTCCGCTACGTGGAATCCAGCTCTCTTAACCACCAAGGCACCAAGTGGCCACACAAAATTTTGATTTTTGCCTTTTTCCTTAACTTGTTAAGTATATATAAAATAGCAATTTGTGTGTCTATGTGAGATTTCTTTTGACAACTAACTAGACTTTTTAAAAATATTTTTAAAATTTTATTTCAAGTTCTTTTATACATTAAATCACGTTATTTAGCTTGCAAAGTAAATAGTCTAACGTGTACATTTTTCCCCAGTCCAGTTGATAATATTATAAAGTTATCTTCAACAGATAATACCCCATTTCTTTGTCCCATTAATGCTATGCCTCTCTATTTTTCTCCTTAATGTCCTTCCTTAGACTCTACTCCTTCACCGACCCTCTTCCCACCCTATATCTGGAATTCACAACCATTTACTATGTTTCTATATCCTTTAGTAATTCAATTTCAGTCAGAGAGTGCGGACACTCAGTATATATTAAGTGGAGACATACAGTGTTTCTCCTTCATAGCCTGGCTTGCTTTACTAAGCAGTAAAGCTTCCATATTCATCCACTTTCTGTCAAAAGCCAGGGTCTTACTGTTTTTTAGTCTTTTTTTTAAGAATCATTTTATTTGACTTTACCTATTCATTCATTCATTTATTCATTTAAATTTGACCAGAGAGGGACAGAGAGAGAGAAAGCAAGCCACCAGGTCTGGGACTCAAACTGCAGTCAGCCATGTGGAAGTCCAGTATCCTTAACCATCATGCCACCTGCTGGCCCCAGACAAGGAACTAGTCTTTTAATTGAAAAAGTAATAAACAGTGGTTCGAGTCCTAGACCTGGTGGCTTTCTCTCTCTCTCTCTTTCTCTCTCATCAAATTAAAAAAAATAAATAAAGTTAAATAAATTAATTCTTTTTTTTTTTTTGAGAGGTTTTTGCTATAGGGCGTGTGCGCTCGCCAGACAGACAGAGAGAGACAGAGAGACAGAAAGCGAGAAATCACCCCCCAGGGGGGATGGTCACGCTGCAATCCCTTCTCCCCCATTCTCCTCTCGGGATCTTGGGCACGCACGCACACGCGCCTGGCGTGAGTTCTAAGCTACCGGGTCCGGGATGCGAACCACGGTCGACTACGTGGGAGTCCAGCGACATAGCCATTACGCTAACTGCTGGTTCCCAAATAAATTAATTCTTAAAGAAGAGAGAAAGTAATAAACATTCTAATGGTAACATCAGCAACAATAACACACAAACTCTGAGGATATTATGCTAAGCAAAATAAGTCAGTCACAAAAAGAAAAGCACTTGATTCCATTTATGCAAGTACCTGAAATAGTTAAATTCATAGAGATAGAAACCAGAATGGTGGTGGGGGGGTGGACAGGGAGACACATATGGAGATTAGCCAGCTAGTGGTTAACAGGTACAAAGTTTTAATTTTGCAAGATGAAAAAGATTTCTTGAGGTGGATGGCAGTGATGCCTGCATAACAATGTGAATATACTCATTTAAAAAAATTATTTAATTTTATTTATTTATTATTACTTTTTCAATTTGACCAGAGACAGATTCGGAAAGAGAGAGGGAAAGTGAGAAAGCAAGCCACCAAGACCAGGACTCAAACTGTGGTTGGCCATGTGGGAGTCCAGCACTTAACCACCACGACGCCTGCTGGCCCCAACGTGAATATATTTAATGGCACTGAACTGTGTACTTTAAAATGGTTAAGATGGTCAATTTATGTTAAATGCATTTTTTTTAGGCTTTTGCCATAGGGAGTGTGCACTTGCCAGAAAGACAAAGAAAGAGAGAAAGTGAGAAATCCCCCTTTCCCCAGGAAATCATCCCCAAGGGAGACAGCCATGCTGCAATCCCTTCTTCAACATTCTCCTCTCAAAATTTTGGGTGTGCACACACATGGGCCTGGCATGATTTTCAAGCAGTTGGGTCCAGGACTCAAACTGTGGCTGGCCATGTGGGGGTCCAGTGCTTTAAACATCATGCCACCTGCTAGCCACATACATTTTTTTTTCTTTTATCTTTTTTTTTTTGCTACAGGTGCATGCGTTCACCAGAAAGATAGACAAAAAACAAGAAATTACCCCCCAGGAGGGAATGACCACACCGCAATCCCTTCTCATCTATTCTCCTCTTGGTACTTGGGGCACATACACACACGCCCAATGTGAATTTCAAGCCACTAGGTCCAGGACTGGAACAGTGGTCATCCATGTGGCAGTCCAGTGCCTTAACCACTATACCACCTGCTGGCCCCACACTTCACTTTTTAAAAATTAAAAATCTTTTTCTTTCATTGATAGAGAGAGGGAGTGTGTGCTCACCAGAGAGAGATCAAAGTACGGGGAGAGAGAGAGAGAGAAAGAGAGAGAGAGAGAAGGAGAACTTTCTGGTGGGGTATGGCCATCCTTCTTCCTCCCTTTCTCTAACCCATCAGGATTCTGGGTATGCGTGCACATGTGCCTGGCATGTTTTTCAAGCCTCTGGGGCCAGAATTTGAACCACAGTTGGCTATGTGGAATCTGGCTCCCTTAACTACTAGGCTAAGAGGTCAAACCTTAATAAGTCCCCCCCCACAACAGCATTAGTGAGACATAATTCACATACCATACTATAAAACTTAACCATTTACTAGGCCTGCCAGTGGTATGGTGCTTAAGGTTTTGGGTGACTGCACAGTTTTAGTCTAGACCCAGCAGCTTGAAAAATGTACTGGGTACATGTGCATGTGGGCCCAGAATCCTGAAAGGAGGGAAAAATGGAGAGGAGACTGTGGTATGACTATCCCACATGGAGGGTGCTTTTTTATTTTCCTTCTATCTCTCCCTGGCAAATTAAAAAAAAAAAAAAATAGGTCTGTCTCACTTCACTTAGATGGGTTCTCTGCATGCCAAGGCATCTGGGTGGAATTCAGTCAAGTTATATTTCATGTCACTATTTTTTCTTTTTTTTTCAGAATGAGGTTAACCCTTTTGAGTGTCTAGTTAGAAATCTCCAGCTTCTTGGGGTCCCAGCACCTGCTTGTTGTTTACTTTAGTTCTGTCTCCCATTCCTGCAAAAGTTCCATTCTGTTTCTCATGGACTAGTGAATACAGCCAGTCTCAGTGGTGCAGTGGTCATATGATGCTCTATGATGCTGAAGCCACATGGGAAGGTCTTGAGTTTGCTTCCTGAGGTCTCCTGTACATGCCTGGGGTGCCTGTGATGCAGGCCAGTTGGGGCTGGGGGTGGATCACAATGTGAAGACCCTGCTGAGGGTGCCTGTCTGCCTCCCTTTCTCATGGAACAAATAAATAAACTTAAAAAGACAAAGAAGGGTATACAACTCCCCCCACCCCCACCCCAGCCATGATTTCACTTTCTGGCGTTTCAATTACCCACGGTCAACTGTGGTCTGAAAACATTCAATGGAAAATTCCATAAATAAACAATTGCAATGCCCTTCTGAGTAGCATGACGAAATCTCACTCTGTCCAGCTAGAACAAGAACCATCCCTTTGTTCAGGGTCTCCATGCTGTACAAACTGCATGCCCACTAGACACTTAGTAGCCCTCTCAGTGGTCAGATCAGAAAAACATAGTATTTAGAGGGTTTCAGGCATCCACCGAGGACCTCAGAACAGAACTCCTACAGATAAATAGGAACTGCTGAATTAAACTTAATTCAACCCTGGGGCCAGCAGGTGGCGTGGTGGTTAAAGGTGCTGGATTCCCCCTGGTCTACTGTGGTTCGAGTCCCAGACCTCCTGGTAGCTTGCTTTCTCACTTTCCCTTCCTCTCTCTCTCTCTCTCTCTCTCTCTCTCACTCACTCTGTCCTTCTCTGACCAAATTTAAAAAATAAATAAATAAGGTTAGCAGGTGGTGTGGTGGTTGGGATGGCTGGACTCCCATGTGGTTGACCGTGGTTCAAGTACCGAACCTGGCAGCTTGCTTTCTCACTTTCCCCCCCTCTCTGGTCAACTTTAATAATAATAATAATAATAATAATAATAATAAAAATAAGGACAATGAATAAAATTTTTAAAATAAATTAAAAGTTAAAGAATAATTTTTAAAAATTAATTCAACCCTGAAATGGTAGTATTCTCTGTTGGGGAAAACTTAATCTGGCAAAGTACATAGAGATTAGCATTGGGATAAATGGTACACTTGCATCCTGGCTTTCTGGTCTATGGCTGACTTTTCATACTATTTGGAGAAAGTTCCTTTATAACACGATACTATTGGCTCTTACTAGGCACATGCTACATGGAATGAATACTGCCATCCCTTGA
This sequence comes from Tupaia tana, assembly GCA_026018925.1. NCBI lineage: Eukaryota > Metazoa > Chordata > Mammalia > Scandentia > Tupaiidae > Tupaia > Tupaia tana. The sequence goes on along the minus strand of JAKSZU010000026.1, from coordinate 14,628,874 downwards.
ACAAACCTTGAAGTAGGTCCTGTTCTTATCTGTACTTTATAGATATGGAAGCTAAGGCTCAGGAGGTGAAATGAACTCCCAAATAAAGTTAGAACCTCAAACCTGAATTTCTAAAATGAATGAACCTTGCCCTGGGCCCAAAATTTCCTTAGAGAAGTGTTGTTGTTTTGTTTGTTTGTTTGTTTGTTTGTTTTTTACTTTTACTTTTTCTTGAGAGGTGTTTGCTAAAGGGCGCATATGTTCACCAGAAAGACAGAGACAGAAAGTGAGAGATCACCCCCCCAGTGTGGATGGCCACTCTGCAATCCCTTCTCCTCCATTCTCCTCTCAGGATCTTGAGCACGCATGCACACACACCCAGCGTGAGTTTTAGCCACTGGGTCCGGGACTCGAACCACGGTCCACTACATGGGAGTCCAGTGACACAGGCATTACACTAACTGCTGGTCCCTCTCCATCTTTTTAAAAATAATTATTTGTTTAATTTTATTTATTATTTTTTAATTTGATGAGAGAGAGAGAGAAAAGAGAGAGAAAGATAAAGTGGGAAAGCAAACCACCAGGTCCAGGGCTTGAACCACTGTTGGCTATGCAGGAGTTTAATCCCTTAACCACCATATAACCTACCAGCCCTGAGAAGTGGTTCTTAAACTTGGACTGAGATTAGGAAAGGATGAAGAAACCTAGGTGAAATCTTATGTACCCTCTTCCCAGGAAAATGCACAGATTCACAGCATTTTAAAAAAATTCTTCTCTCTCTCTCTCTTTAAGTTTGTTATAGGGTATATGCAACTCACCAGAGAGATAAGGAAAGTGATAAAGCACCCTCCACCCCCAGGGAACAGCCATTCCACAGTCCCTTCTCCTCCATTCTCCTCTCCGGTCTTTGGGCACTCATGCATGCACATGAACTGTGTGTGTTTTCAAGCCACCAAGTCTGGGACTTGAACCATGCAATGAGCCATATGGGATCCAGATACCCAAACCTATACACCTCCTTCTGGCCCCAGATTCACAGCATTTTAAAAGAAATTTCAAGGTGTCAAAACAAAATTACAATCTAGTAGGATGAAACTAGCCATGGTAAAGTAGGATGGCTAGACCTAGAAAGAAGTGAAAAATCCCACTCACTTCCAGACTCGACTCACTAGGTGGCACTCTCAGACCTGAATGGAATCTGGGTCCCACAGTCAAGGCCATCTAACTGTTGGTCCAAGCTTCATGGAACTCCAAGAATTTCAGAGATTATTGGTTCCACCAATAGTTGTCACCGTCCAGAGGAAAGAAGCACAGAGTTGTTAAGTAGCCTGTTCAAGGTCACAGCTCACATGAAAAGCCAAGACTCACCCGCTTGTCCAAACTGGAATTTCTCAAATGTATCACATATTTCCCTGGCTCATTAAACAGAGCACAATGGGCCTGATGCAGTATTTTCTTGGGACAATTCAAGGAATGAACTTGTGTGTGAACACTGAAAACACTAGTTTTTGTACTGTCTCTTCTATGAGAACTAGGGAGATTCAGAGGACCCTTATCCCCCGAACAAAATGTCCCAGAATTCTGCTTCTTTGTTAAAGTAATTAGTTCACATTTTTGCACTTCTCTGAGAGGTGAGTCATCACACAGGTTTTGGTCTTTCTGCTTGCCAGTTTGCTTATGTTTGTGTGTGTCTTCAGAAAAGTGATTTCGGGGACCAGCAGTTAGCGTAATGGCTATGTTGCTGGACTCCCATGTAGTCGACCGCGGTTCGCATCCCGGACCAGGTGGCTTAAACTCACGCCGGGCACGTGTGCATGCGTGCCCAAGATCCCAAGAGGAGAATGGAGGAGAAGGGATTGTGGCATGGCCATCCCCCCGGGGGGTGATTTCTCGCTTTCTATCTCTCTCTCTGTCTCTTGTCTTTCTGGCGAGCGCACAAGCCAAATAGCAAAAACCTCTCAAAAAAAAAAAAAAAGAAAAGAAAAGTGATTTCGGCCCTTCTGAGCCTCAGTTTCTAGTAGTCACTACAAGTTCCCAGAAGGCACATCATTTTTGGCCATCAACAATTTGTAATTAGTAATATAATTATGCTTCTTACTCCTGCCAATTAGCTGCCTTAATTTGCTGCCTTATCTATGCTTGACTTTATAAAACAGGCAACCAAACTTCTTGAATTCTGTGTAAAGTAAGAATCCACAGGTGGGCCACCCCATAGCCTAGCTGTTAAGGGAACTGGATCCCACGTGGTTCAAATCCCAGCCTAGGTGGCTTGAAAAACATGCTGGCCATGTGAGTGCATGCCCCGAATTCCAACATGATGGAGAAATGGAGAAGAAGAGATTGCAGCACGACCATGCCCTATTTTCTGGGGTGCCCCCCTCAACTTTCACTTTCTGTGTCTCTCTGATGGGCACATGCACCCTCTGGCAAAAATAAAAAATAAAAAATAAAAAATCCATAGACACAGGATGAAAAAAAAGACTGTTCCTTCATGGACTCTGTGACATCTGCTTGGTGGTTCAGTAGTTGTGATTCTCAGCTGGGTCCTGAGAGGAAAGGGCACCAGTTGGGAACATTCAGAGGACAAAAGGAAGTTGTGGAAAATCAGTTGTTCTCCCATTCATTAGCCCTAGAGCTCCTCTTTCTTTTCTTGGTGTTTCTGACCATGCCAACATCAAATAGCAACAACATAGTGCTCTTATAATAGAAGGCCTCCAAAATGCAAGACTCCAAGAAGTTTTACTTTTCAGCAGATATCTGCACTCTGAGGTTGTCTCAGAGACAAGACCATCCACTGGTTCCCACGCTCCAGTCCCGCAGTCCAGGTCCACCCCTCTGGTTCTCCTGTCTCTACTGCACTTCTGACCTCTACTGTGTGCCAGACGCTGTGTTAGATATGGTTAACAATGGAGAACAAAATGCAGCATGATCTCTGCACCCATCCCTTCATTCCAGTCACATCTGACAATGACTGTGTTAATCAAGTCATGCTTTAAATCTTCAACATGTTCTTTTTTTTTTAAAGAATGATTTTATTTAACTTTATTTATCTACTTATTTTTAAATTTAACCAGCAAGAGAGAGAGAGGGAAAGTGGGACAACAAGACGCCAGGTCCAGGACTCACGCAGTGGTCGGCCATGTGGGAGTCCAACACCCTTAACCACTGCGCCACCTGCCGGCCCTTCCACCATATTCTTGCTCTCTCCACAACCAAGGATGTCCTTAACTCCCTTCTTTAACCTGCTATTTCTTAGCAAGTCTACAAGCTCAAGTTGTCACCTCCCCCAGGAAGTCTGCCCTGTTCTATACAGCAGGGACAGACAGCCTTCTTCTGCATTCCCACTGCACTGGCAGAAACAAATATCGTAACCTTGGCATTCTGAATTGTAATAATCTTTTCATATGTCTGTCTTCCTGCTCCAACTTGGGTCCTCCAGGAGGCACAGACATTGGCTCACTCATTTTGGAGTCCCCTGGGTCGAGCACAAGGCATGGCACTTGGTAAATACTCAGTTTGTGGGAATGAAAGAATGGAGTTTCAGTGCTGACTGAGGCAGAGGACAACAATGAATGTGACGTGCTCAGAAGAGGTTTTATCTGGGTGACTCTTGCTCGCAAATTTCAGAATCTTGACGATGGTTCTTGTTTGCCTGAAACGGTCTTCATGGTAATCAATGCAGTCCACTCCTTTCAGGGTACATCTCCTCTTTCTAAAAGTCACTTATCTTCTCTGCCCCAGGACACAGCCTTTCCTTTGGGACCGTCTTTACTGGGCATCTTCGCTTGTGTTTATATAACATCCCAGACAGGTCTGCACTGTGGCCCTGAACAGTGATCTTCTTAGTGACCTGACTTTCCCCTGCTCTCTGTATCTCCATCTGCATTCACATCTTTTCTGATTCAAGGATAAGAATTTGAAACCAGGGTTCTGGTTTCAAACACACTTGGGACCAGATGGTAGTGTAGCAGGAAAACACAATGCTCTGTGAGGCGATCTCACATGGGAAAGTTTGGGGTTCATGAACACGGACATCCCTGAATACACCAGAAAACATCATATGCGTGCCTATGATGAGAGGGTAGCTGAGGGTGGGGGTGGATTATGGCATTGAGATCCTACAAGTGGGTGCTGTCTGTCTCTGTCTCACTCTGTTCCTTTTGCTCATGGAAGAAATAAATAAACTTAAAAAAGCAACAACTTAGATTAGTATCTCTAGCTCACTACTACAAACTGGGAGACCTGGGTAACTTCATTCTCTGAGCTCTTCTCCCTACTTGTAAAATGGGAGTGACAACTATAGCTCTTACCTCAAGGCAGGGCTGAGGAGATTACATGGGCTATAAGATGCTTAGCGTGGCACCTGGCAACGAGAAAGAGCTGAATAAATATCAGGCCATTTGGGCTGTGTGGAAAATGTACACCCTCCTTATAATGTTTCTCTACATTTCAGATACAATAAACTTCATAATAGTAATTATTTGGTTTGATTTTTCTCTCCAGCTGAAACTCTTTCTTGCTAGTCAAGTTAAAATAAATATGTTGTGGGGCCAGCAGGTGGCGTGGTGGTTAAGGCACTGAATTTTTTTTTTTTTTTTTTTTTTTTTTTTTTTTTTTTTTTTTTTTTTTTTTTTTCCTATAGGGCGCATGTGCTCACCGGAAAGACAGAGAGAGACAGAGAGACAGAAAGTGAGAAATCACCCCCCGGGAAGGGATGGCCATGCCGCAATCCTTTCTCCTCCATTCTTCTCTCAGGATCTTGGGCACACATGCCCAGCATGAGTTTAAGCCACCAGGTCTGGGACTTGAACCACAGTCGATTACATGGGAGTCCAATGACATAGACATTATGTCAACTGCTGGTCCCAAAGCACTCAATTTCTATATGGTCAACTGTAATTCAAGTCACATGCGTGCCTGTGATGAGGGGGTGGCTGAGGGTGGGGGTGGATTGAATCTCATGTCGAGCATATGCATGTGTCCCCAAAATCCTGAGAGGAGAATGGAGGAGAAGGGATTCTAGCATGACAATGCCCCCTGGGGGTGACTTCACACACTCTGTCTCTCTAGAGAATAGAAGTGCCCTATAGCAAAAAATCTCTAAAATAAATAAATAAATAAATAAAGTCAAAAAGAAAATTTGTAATACATATACACCTAATTATTGCCAGAAGGTACATGCACTTTCCATAGAGAGAGACAGAGAGAGGAAAAAAGCACCCAAAATAGGACATGGTCACATTGCAATCCCTTCGCCTCCATTTCTCCCTCCCATCAGGATTTTTGGCACACTTGCACACATACCCAGCATGTTTTTAATACTGGGGTCAGAATCTGAATCATGGTCAGTCACATGGGATGCAGTTACCTAATCATTTGCTGTAGGGCCGACCCTATAAAAATATAATGAAGAAAAAACATTTAATCTACTTGTGGGAAGCATTAAGTCCCCATAACAAGTCTATTTTTTTTTTTCTTTTTTTGGAGAGGTTTTTGCTATAGGGCGCGTGCGCTCGCCAGACAGACAGAGAGAGACAGAGAGATAGAAAGCAGGAAATCACCCCCCAGGGGGGATGGCCACGCCGCAATCCCTTCTCCTCCATTCTCCTCTCGGGATCTTGGGCACGCACGCACACGCGCCTGGCGTGAGTTTAAGCCGCCGGGTCCGGGACTCGAACCGCGGTCGACTACGTGGGAGTCCAGCGACATAGCCATTACGCTAACTGCTGGTCCCTCAAGTCTATTTTTTTAATCAGTCTAAAGAAAACCACTGTTCATCTTCCCAAGTATGCATTTACACACGTATGCATCGTACATGACATACAAACAGCATTTTAAAAAAAAGAAAAACATGAGGTCTCATTCTTCATTTTTTTTTTTTTTTGAGAGGTTTTTGCTATAGGGTGCGTGTGCTCGCCAGACAAACAGAGAGAGACAGAGAGACGGAAAGCGAGAAATCACCCCCCAGGGGGGATGGCCACGCCACAATCCCTTCTCCTCCATTCTCCTCCCGGGATCTTGGGCACACACGCGCACGCGCCTGGCATGAGTTTTAAGCCACCGGGTCCGGGACACGAACTGCAGTCAACTATGTAGGAGTCCAGCGACATAGCCATAAAGCTAACTGCTGGTCCCCTCACTCTTCATTTTTTAAAAAGCTTTTGCTATAGGGTTCCTGTGTTTGCCAGAAAGAGTAAGAGACAGAGCGATAGAGACAGACAGAAAGAGAGAAAGTGAGAAATCACCCCCCCAAGGTGGATGGCCATGCTATAATTCCTTCTCCATTTTACTCTCAGAATTTTGGGCACACATGCACACATGCCTGGTGCAACTTTGAAGTCACTGGGTCTGACTGAGACCAGAATCACAGTTAGTCATGTGGGATCCAGTGTCTTAACCTTCATGCCACCTGCTGGCCCTCACTATATATTTTTAAGTCACTTGCTGTAAAAACAAACAAAAACTCCTTTAAAATGTGCAATTCAGTGGGTTTTTGTATATTCACAATGTTGTGTAACTGTTATTATTATCGAATTCCTGGACATTTCATCATCCTCAAAAGAAACCCCAAACCCATTAGTAGTCATCTCCTACTCCTCCCTACCTGTTTTTCTCCTCTCTGGCAAGCACATGTATCCTACAGCAAAAATTCTTTCAAAAATGTATTGGGACCAGAAGATTGCATAATGGTTATGTTGCTGGACTGCCATGTAGTTGACTGTGGCTCAAGTCCTGGACCTGGCAGTTTAAAACTCATGCTGAGTGCGTGTGTGTGTCTGCCCAAAATCCCAAGAGGAGACTGGAGGAGAAGGGACTGCGGCATGGACAACCCCCCTGGGGGATGATTTCTTGTTTTCTGTCTCTGGCAAGTGCATGTGTCTTTATAGCAAAAATCTCTCTTAAAAAAAATGATCATCTGAACCATGTTTAAGTGAATGGTTCAGTAATACTAAGTCTACTTACTCATTATGCAGTTTTCCAGAACTTCTTCATCTTGCAAAACTAAAATACTGTACCCACTTAACTCATTTTCCTTTCCCTTCGCCCCTGTCACTAGCATTCTATTTTCTCATTCTATGAATTTGATGACACTAGATACCTAACATAAGTGGAATCAGACAGTACTTGTCTCTTTGTGAATGACTTGTTTCACTTAGCATAATATTCTTGCGGCATATGTATGTTTTAACATGTGTCAGAATTTCCTTCCTTTTCAAGGCTAATACTTTATTTTTACACACATACACACACATATATACATATAGGTATGTTATGTTTGGTTTATTCATTCATCTATCAATGAGTATTTGGGTTGCTTCCACCTTTGGTTATTGGAAGAAGGCTGCTATGAACATGAGTGTCCACATAGCTCATGGAGACTCTGCTTTCAACACACCCAGAATTAGGATTACCAACTCATAAGGTAGTTTTACTATTTCTTCATTTATGAGGAGCTGCCATACTATTTTTCATAGTGGTTGCACCAATTACATTCCCACCAACAATGCACGAGTGTTCCAGTTCCTCCAGAGCCTCAGCACTTCTTATTGGGTGTTAGAGGGTATTTGCTTGTTTTTGAGTAGCTATCCTTACATGTTTTCTTTCTTTTTGTGGAGGGATGAGTTTGCCACAGGGATGTGTGCTCACTGGAGAAAGACAGAGAGAGACAGAAAGAGGGAGAGTGGGAATTCATCCATCCTTTCTCCTCCATTCTCTTCTCAGGATTTTGGGCATGCACACACGCACACCCAGTGTGATTTTTTTTTAATTTAAATTTATTTATTTTACAGTCATTCACTGAATATCACAGCCTACAAAATGTGATTTCCCATCCAGAATAACTGTAGTGGTTTAATCATACATGTTATCGTCAACAAATAATTTTTCATTTGTTTCTTATGTTTTTTTTAATTCCCTATTTCTCACCCTCTGTCGTTTCCTACCCAGTGTTTTTTTTTTTTTGAGAAGTTTTTGAAATAGGGTGTGTGCGCTCGCCAGAAAGACAGAGAGACAGACAGAGAGACAGAAAGTGAGAAATCACCCTCCGGGGGGATGGCCACCCCACAATCCCTTCTCTTCCATTCTCCTCTCAGGATCTTGAGCATGCATGCACATGTGCCCAACATGAGTTTAAGCCACTGGGTCCAGGATTCGAACCGTGGTCAACTACGTGGGAGTCCAGTGACATAGCCATTATGCCAACTGCTGGTCCCACCCAGTGTGATTTTTAAGCTACCATGTCCAGGACTAGAACCACAATCTGCCATATGGGAGTCCAGCACTTTAACCACCCTGCCACCTGCTGGCCACCGTATTTTCTTTCTTCTTCTTCTTTTTTTTAACGTTTATTTATTTATTGAGAGAGAGGGAGAGATGGGGCCTTGCCATCCCAATCCTCCACCTAGTCCTCCAGCCAGGATGCCAGGCACACTTGGTGTGTTCAGGTCAAACTGAGATCTGAACCTGGGCTCCCCATGTGGCTCTCCTATCATGCATCGGCACCCTACCGTCTGAGCCACTGCAGCTGGCCTTGGGTAGCAATTCTAATGGATGCGAGACAATATCTCATGGAGGTTTTTGATCTGCATTCCCCTAATGATCTGTAATGTGAAGCATCTTTTTGTAAGTTTGGTTTCTTTAGTTCCTTGAAGGTTTTTAAAGTCTAATCTCTGGACTTCCTCAGAGACAGCTTATAAGGATGGGATATGTTTCCTTTGTGTGTAAGCCATACTTCCTTGTTTCTTTGCACATCTCATAATTTTTGTTGACAGTGGAATGTTTAAATTAATGTGACAACCCTGGAAATCACACGCTGACCACTCCCAGGGTTTATGGTCATTGCTCTTTGTTGTAGTGGGTCATTGTTTGGTGACTTTTCTAAAGTAATCCAGGTAAGTCTGTGCTCTTCATCATGTGTGGCACTGAGATCTCTGTGCAGTTAACTCAGCCTTTACAAAATAATTAGACTGGGATGTCCTTAGACTCAAAGAACAAGTCTTCTGATCTCTGTTGAGGGGATCTGTGCTCAGCTTGGGACACACTCTCGCCACAGTGGAATTTGGGAGGTCCTTCTGCTATTTCCTTGATGTCACTGTGTAACTTGCTTTGCTCACTAATTGTATTTTGGGGTTGGTTCTCCACACATCATTGCATTTAAGTCTAGCTTATATCTTTTAAAGACTGCACAGCCTATGGTGCAATGGTAATATACCACTCAAGAAAAACCAGACCCCACATGGCAACCATGGTTTGAATCCCTGGCTTGGTCAGCCTGAGACACGTTGAGTATATGTGCGAGTGCCCAAGATCCAGTGGGCTAGAGGACTGGAGAAAGGGGATTACAGCATGATCAGACCCTGTGGAAGGTGCTCATCTCTCTCTTTTTCTCACCCCCAATTTCCTTGTGCACTGGTATGTACTCACATGAACAAAGAAAACACATTTTTTTTAGAGAGAGGTTTTTGCTATAGGGTATGTGTGCTCGTTGGGGAGAAAGTAAGAGACAGAGAGACACAGAAAGTGAACAATCACCTTCCAGGAGAGATGGCCACGCTGTAATCCCTTCTCCTCTCAGAATCTTGGGCATGTATATGCACATGCTGGCATGAGTTCTACGCTGCCAGGTCCAGGACTGAAACAGTGGTCAACTATGTGAGAGTCCAGTGACGTAACTATTATGCTATCTGTTGGCCCCCCCAAAAAAATATTTTTTTGCTAGAAAGTGTGTGTGCTTTCCAGAAACAGAGAGAGACACAGAGAGAGAGGGACAGGAGAAAGCACTCCCATGGGGAATGGTCATACTGCAATCCTTCTCCAGCTCTCCCTCCTTTTAGGATTTTGGGCATGCGTGCACATGTGCCTGGTGTGTTTCTTCAGCCACCAGTTCTTCACTCGAACTGCCCAGACAGCCAAAAAAATATTTTTACAAAGAATGCACATTATTCCACAGGGTGGATTCATCACAATCAATTAATCCTATCCCCCATGGACATTTAGGTGGTTTCCTCTTTCACTCTAACAAACTACAAAGCAGTAAACATTCCAGTGCTTTGTAAGCCTGCTGAGAGTTCCTGGAGGTCGACTCTCAGAAGAGGCATTACTGAGTGAGTAAGCCTGTGTGCCTGAGACCTTCACAGCTCCTGCCAAACTGCCCTCCACGCAGGCTGTGCCACTGTTCTCTCAGGCCAGCAGCATGTGATCTAAGCGCCTTGCCACATCCTTGCCAAAGCTGGCATTTTAAACTAGTAAAATAAGAGACGTCAAGGCCACTCCCCCTGTGATCACTCTTGCTTGCAACAGTTTATGTGGCAGAAATGATACTTTGGATATATCTTCATGTTATTAAAATTAATTCTACCTGCTCCTTTTTACTTACCTACTTATTTATTTATTTTAGTTTTTGCTATGCAGCACGTATGCTTGCTGGAGAGAGAGTAAGGGAAACAAGGGAAAGTGGGAAATCAACCTCTGAAGGATGGCCACACTACAATCTCTTCTCCATTCTCCTCTTGGGATTTTGGGCATGCACGTACACACACCTAGCATGTTTTCTAAGATGCTGGATCTAGGACTCAAACCCTGCAGTTGGCCATGTGAGACCCAGCTGCCTTAACCTCCATGCCACCAGGCTAGCCCACATTTTACTTTAATGTTAAACTTCTTTATTCTTTTTTTTTGGAGAGGTTTTTGCTATAGGGCGCGTGCGCTCGTCAGACAGAGAGAGAGAGACAGAGAGACAGAAAGCGAGAAATCACCCCCCGGGGGGATGGCCACGCCGCAATCCCCTCTCCTCCATTCTCCTCTCGGGATCTTGGGCACACGCACACACACGCCCGGCGTGAGTTTTAAGTCACCGGGTCCAGGACACAAACCATAGTCGATTACGTGGGCATCCAGCGACGTAGCCATTACGCTAACTGCTGGTCCCTAGGAGTATATTTTTGGTCACAGATAGCTGAGTCTCAGCTCCTGGGAAGGAGCCAGACTTCATTCAATCACAAGTTGTCAAATGATCAGAGCATGTCTAAATAAGGCAAGTGCCCAGCTGTTTCTGCTCACTGTACACCTTATACAAGTGGCGCTTTGAAGCTCTTTTGGTTTGAGTGCTGCCCAATTCATGAATCGATCTTTACGCAAACAAAACTCTCTCAATTTAATTTGTTTAAAGTTTTTGCTTTAACAAGCTAGATGTAGGATTCTAGGCTAGCATTTCCCCCTCTATTCTTGGCTTCAGTATGCATGTCATCATTTGTCGGTAATAGTTTCTGTTCTGATTGCTTTTAAGATTTTCTTGGGGGACCAGCAGATGGCATAATGGTTATGTTGCTGGACTCCTATATAGTCAACTGTGGTTCAAGTCCTGGATACGACAACTCAAAACTCATGCCAGGTGCGTGTGCATGTGTGCCCAAGATCCCAAGAGGAGAATGGAGGAGAAGGGATTACAATGTGGCCATACTCCCTGGGGGTGGTGGTGATAGTTCACTTTCTGTCTATAGAGCACACACACCCTATAGCAAAAAATCTCTCTAAAAAAAAATTAAAAATATTTTTTTGTGTGAGCCCCTTGGGGTAGTGGTTAAAGGAGCTGGATCCTACATGACTGATTGTGGTTCAATTCCAAGCTTTGGTGGTGTGAAAAACACGCTGGGTGCATGTACACTTGTGCCCCAAATCCCAACAGGATGGAGAAATAGAAGAGAAGGGATTGTGGTGTGACCAGGTCCCATTGGGTGTGCTTTCTCCCTCTCTGTCTCTTTGTTGCCATCTGACTAGTACACACACCCTCTGCAAATTAAAAGATAAATATTTTCTTTTCCTCTGTGGTCTGCAGTCTAATAATAATTAATTAGACATCATTATATATGTTTTATTCTAAAATTTGTATTAATCAAATTTTATATTCAGCTACTTAAAAGAATAAATAGCTCAGTTTCTTCATTTCCAGAGGCAACTATTGCCACCTTTTTGCTTTCAGTCAGTTGGTACTTATTTCCGTGTCTTTGTATATTCTAAATAGGGAGACCTTTATTGAGTATAAAGAAGTTGTCAACTTTTTTTTGGAGACGTTTTTGCTACAGTGCACGTGCGCTCGCCAGAAAGACAGAGAGAGACAGAGAGACAGAAAGCGAGAAATCACCCCCCAGAGGGGATGGCCATGCCGCAATCCCTTCTCCTCCATTATCCTTGGATCTTGGGCATGCACACACACATGCCCGGCGTGAGTTTAAGCCACCGGGTCTGGGAGTCGAACTGCAGTCGACTACATGAGAGTTCAGCGACATAACCATTACACTAACTGCTGGTCCCAAGAAGTAGTCAACTTCTGTCTCATCTGCAGAATATTCTGGGTATTTGTTACTGTGGAATAGAGCCACATCATCTACATATATAACTTATAGCAATTCCATTATACTCACCTGGAGGGGGCGGGGAGGGGGCAGCAATTTTAGTGGCTTGGAGACTACATTAATTTTTTCCTTCTACACTGGTTTTATTTTTTTAATATTTTTAAATTTCTAATCAATCAATTAATTTACATTTATTCCCTGAGCATCGTCACAGCATACTTATTTCCCATCCAAAATATACTGCATACTGGCTTAATCATACATGTTATTGTTGATAATTTTCCATTTCAGGGACCAGCAGTTGGCATAATGGCTATGTCTCTGGACTCCCATGCAGTCGACTGCAGTTTGAATCCCAAACCCAGTGGCTTAAACTCACGCCAGGTGCATATGCGTATGTGCCCAAGATCCTGAGAGGAGAATGGAGGAGAAGGGATTGCAGTGTGGCCATCTCCCCTGAGGGGTGATTTCTCGCTTTCTGTCTCTCTTTCTGGTGAGTGCACGTGCCCTATAGCAAAAAAAAAAAAAAAAAAAAAAAAAAAAACCCTCAAAATTTCCATTTCTAGTTTCATATATATTTTTTCCCTATTTCTCACTCTCTGCCATTTCCCACCCTCCTCCCACACTATCTCAGGTATCTACAGTTGTTTTCCATTCTTCCCCCCAACACACACATTTTATTGATTCACAAAACTTCTTAAATAATCTTAACTACTTTCAATAGCAAGTTCAGCAGGTATATACCTATCTGTGAATACATGTCTGACTTTAGGCATGAAACTCTGAGTAGAATGAATATATTATAAAGCAGCACCTAGCTGATGCTATATAGCTTACTACAGTCATTAAATCGGTATTTTTTAATGTATTTTTTATTTTCAAGAAAAGCAGTTTTAGCTTTAATAAATCAAAGAAATGCTAAGGAGCTTTGCTTAAAACTTAAAGCCAGAAAACAGGTTAGGATTATGTTCAAATACTACGTACATGAACCTATCAGCAGCTCAAGACAGGACAAAAATCAAAATTGGAAAACAAAGCCTAGAAGAAAATCAGCAATGTTTTAGTCAAAAGTCATAAAATTCTGTTTCACCAGTTCAGTCTCATGTACTTTATCTTATGTTGTGGTTCAATCGTCCTGATTAAATTCTGGGATGTAATATTCAACTCCAGACTTGTCACTACTATTAAGTTGACCATTTTTTTCTTTATTCTTTTTCTTTTTTTAATTTTAGAAAAAATTAAAAAAACAATTTTTTTAATAAAAAAATTCTTGCTATAGGGTGCGTGCGCTAGCCAGAAAGACAGAAGGGATAGCCACACTGCAATTCCTTCTCCATTCTCCTCTAGGGATCTTGGGCACACACACACATGCGCCCGGTGTGAGTTTAAGCCACTGGGTCTGGGACTCAAACCGTGGTAGACTACATGAGAGTCCAGCAACATACCCATTACCCCAACTGCTGGTCCCTGATTCTTTTTTTTTTTGAGAGGTTTTTGCTATAGGGCGCGTGCGCTCGCTGGAAAGACAGAGAGAGACAGAGAGACAGAAAGCGAGAAATCACCCACCCAGGGGGGATGGCCACACCGCAATCCCTTCTCCTCCATTCTCCTCTTGGGATCTTGGGCACACATGCACGTGCCTGGCATGAGTTTAAGCAACCAAGTCTGGGACTCCAACTGCAGTCAACTACATTGGAGTCCAGCGACACAGCCATTAAGCTAACTGATGGTTCCCCTGATTCTTTTTTATAATGCATATTTCCTCTTTCAGATCTTGCAAGAATTTCCTCATCTCCTGGAACTCATCAGCTCCTTTCTTCCACCTCTTCTGCAGTTCATTGTCTCTCTTCTCTTCCATCTCTGTTAGCTTTGTCACTATGAAATTCTAAATTCTTTATCTGACATTTCCATGAGTTTCATTGTACTGTCTGAAGATGAAGAGGATTTATTCTTTTCCCTTGGAGGAGAGGTATTTTCTTGCTTTCCCATATTTCTTGTGACCCTGCGGTGATTTCTAGTCATCTGATAGATGGTGCATTTCTTCCTAATTCTTGAAGTTCAATCTGAGCATTCAGAGGCGTGCAGGAGGAGGTGATCTGCAATCTCTCTTCTGTTATGTCTTCACTCTTTGTGCATCAGATTCAGTGGGAATAAAGGAATATTCTGACCCTAATCATATTTGGATGTTTGGATCCTGTTCACTTGGACCTCTCTAGGCATTTAGTGTATAGAGGCTGACCAGCCAATGAATAAAAGATAAACAGAAAAGAGTTAGAGAAGAGGAAAGAAGAAGAAAAAATAAAATAAAAAAGGAGAAAACAAAAAAGATTATTAAAAAAAACTTCAGATTTTAACTTTAAAAAGCAAAAAATGAAAACCACGTGGCATGCATGCATGCCACATGGAAGCAATATTTCATAGCTCTAGTTTGGTATCTAACTCAGGATAGTCCTGGTTTTGTGCCTTTCCTAAATGGAATGGGGAACGCACCAATTAGCACAATAAAGGAAGGGCTTGAGAGCCCGGAGAATACTTTATCTTTTTTTTTTTTAAATTAAAAGTCACAGGGAGACACAGAGACAGAGAGAGACAGAGAGAGATGGAGAGAAGGACACAGAGGTAGCCCTACCCACTAGAAATGAATCTGGAGGGAGAAGTCTCAGCAGAAAAATCTTCCTTTTTAGTCAAGGAAAGCAATACTTTACAGCTCTAGTTCAGTATCCATCTCCTCTACACTGGTGTATATATAGTGTGCTGTTCAACTCAGGTTCCCATGAGACCCCATCACAGATTTTATATCTTCAAAAAAGAAATGCTATATTTCATTCATTCTCTATCTTAACCCTACTTCCCACCATAAAAAGTGAAAATAACCCCCCCAAATCAACCTCCTGTGTTTAAAGCAACTAGGAATCTTGACTGTGTTCATCTGATAACAAAACAGACTAATATGAAAAAAAAAAAGAACATATTTCTGTAGATGTGACATTTGCCCACCTAGGTCTTTGATCCAACTCCAGGGAATTGGAAACTCTTTTATTATCTAATCTCTATTTAGTTACCTTGAACTTCTGGACAAATGTTGATTGTAGCCAAACCTTACTGACTCAGACCAGTTGAGCAAGTCAAATTAAGTTCTAGATTGGTGTGTTTTTATTTTCATTTTAACACAAGGTTTCACTGTGTTGTGATTCTCCTTTCCTAGGTTTCCCTAGTCATTGGGAATACAGGTACACACCATTATGCCCGGCCTGTAGGCTGGACTGGGAATCAAACCAGGTCTCCCATGCAGAGTCCAGCATCTTAGCAGCATGTGCCACTAAGACCAAGTCACTGTTTAAATAAATACAATTTCTTAATTTCCGGAATGTGCAGAAAATCCCAGTAACATTTTAATAAGTAGAGATAGAGTCCGTTTTAATTAAAATGTCCTCTGTAATTAGTCTTAGATGTGTCTACATGTGAAGTGTTTACTGCCATGGTGCTTAGATATTGCCCTCTTAAACTGATCAGCAAGATCTCCACAATGGCGTGTACATTACTTGTTTGCTGCTTGCAAAGGACATTTTTTTCAATGAGGACTCAGGTGTGGTCAAATGATAATGAGTCAGGACTGGGCACACAATACAGTGTGGAGTAGTGATAGGCAGCCCCTGTACTTTAGCTGGAGATGCTAACCCAAATGAATTAAGGTCTTGGTGGCTATGTTGGTTATTTATTGCTGTACAACAGACTGCCACAAACATTGTGTCTTTAAACAATATGCATTTACGGGACCATCTGCTTTATTTTCCTGCTCCAAGCCAGTCATTTATCCTCCATACACTATGTCCCATTACCCACATTCCCTGTTGCTTTGGGATGATGGTCTGCCTGCACGAATGGCCTTGGGACCCTCTGTGTGTTGCCTTCTTACTGCCTCAGCACCTACCCTGTCAACCACCTGCTTCCCCTTATGTAAGTGCTAACTCATGACATCGAATCTGATTGGCCAAGGCTATCCTACTTAGCCTCACCAACTGGCTGTCAGGGGAGTATGCCTCACTGGAGAGAAACTGGGGTGAAGGAGAAGTGGTAAAGCATCCCCCAGGGGGCACAGTCACACCACAATCTCTTCTCCTCCTTCACTTCTCTTTCCTTTTGGGATTTTGGGCACACATGCACATATACTCTCAAACCACCGGGTCGTGGATTTGAACACATGGCCAGCCACGTGAGATCTGGCTACCTTAACCATCATGCACTGGGTTGGCCCCAACCAAGGACTCTTTCTATTGCTAGTGAAGAACACTGTCCTAAACAGGCACAGGTCCAATTTGTAGGGAGCTCATATGGCTGAAGTCCATGGGAAGACTTGTTTCATGCTTGGCTCAATTCAGGGGTCAAACAGTGTCAATGTCATTGGAGCTTGTTTCTCTCTCTCTCTCTCTCTCTGCTATTCTTCTCTGTGTTGGCTCTATCTTCAGGAGGCCTCTCCTGTCCTGGTGACAAGATGGCTGCCAGCAGCTCCAGGCTGACAGCCTCTCTCCTCCACAACACAGACTGGGAAACAGATTCCTTTTTCCCAATAGTTCCAACCAAGGTTATGGGTTGAGTTCAAATGTATATGTTGAAATCTTCACCCCAGTACTTCGACTGTGACTGTACTTGGAGACAGGGCTGCTGAAGAGATAATTAAGGTAAAATGAGGGGTCCTCTGGGTGGGCCCTAACCCACTATGATTTGTCACCTTATAAAAAGAAGAATTTAGGATGCAGAGACATACAGAGACCATGTAAAGACACTGAAAGAACATGGCCATACCTGTAAGACAAGGAGACAGGTCTCAGAAAAATCCAATGCTTGGGTCAGCCCAAAGAGCAGTAGTTTAATATTGTGCACTGGGAGCCAGATCCCACATGGCAACTTATATTCAAGTCCTGGCCTTCCCAGTTTGAAAATGAAACCTTGCCAGGCACGTGTGTGAGTGCCCCAGATCCTGATGGGTTGGAGAAATGGAGAAAGGACTGTGGCATGGTCCCATCCTGTTGGGGGTGGGTTTTCTATTTTTCTCTCTCTCACTCCCTGGCAATTGCACACACTCTCTGGCAATAGAAAAGAAAAGAGAAGAAAAACCAAATCCTGTAGACACCTTGATCTAAGACTGCTAGCCTCTGGAATTATGGGAGAATATATTTCTCTAGTTTAAGACCCCCAGTCTGTGTTTGTATTCTTGTTATTTATTTTTGCTGTAGCATACATGTGCTTGCTGGAGAGAGACAGAGAGAGGGAAAGTGAGAAATCACCCCTCCCCCCCCAGGGGGATGGCTATGCCACAATCCCATCTTCTCCATTCTCCTCTTGGAATTTTGGACATGCACACACATGTACCTGGCATGATTTTCAAGCTGCCAGGTCTGGAACTTGAACCATTGTCTGCCACGTGGGAGTCTAGCACCTTAATCACCATATCACCTGCTGGTTCCATAGTCTGTTATTTTATTACTGGCAGCTCTAGTGGGCTGGTACAGTTCCAGGACTGAATCTTATTGGTCTCCCCAAGTTCACCTGCATATGTGCGTACCAATCACTTACACTAGAGACATGCAGTGCCTTGATTGGTCAGTCTCAGGTCACATGATTCACTCTGGAGCACCATCTAAGCAGTGTGAACTGAGAGTAAAAGTGGGGCCGTTGCCCAGAAGAAAAAAGCGGTGCCAGTATATGAAGAAAGAGAAATGGATGTTGGTGAAAACATCAACAGTGTCGACAGCTATTAATCTCAGCATTTCTCTTGTTTACTTTCTCTAAAAGGATGTACTGTTTGTGAAGCAATCTTACTAACCTCTTAGCTTACAGACGTATTTACCAGTAATTTACAGAATTTGAGTTTTTAAAATTAAACTGAGTTTCATATAACATGAAAATACCTTTTTTTTTTTTTTTTTTTTTAAGGTTTTTGTCATAGGGTGCGTGCACTCCCTGGAGAGTGACAGAGAGAGAAAATGAGAGGGAAACAAATCACCCCAGGGGTAATAGCCACTCCCTCTCAGGATTTTGGACACACATAATATATTCACCTGATGTGATTTTCTGGCCGTGAGGTCTGAGTCTCAAACTATAGTTGGACGTGTGAGAGTCTAACACCTTAACCACTACACCATCTGCTGGCCCCAAATTGACCATTTTAAAGTAAACAATTCATTGGCATTTCATATATTCGCAATGTTGTGAAACTATCGGCTCTATCTAGTTTCAAAACATTTTCATCACCCCTAAAAGAAGCCCTGCACCAGTTAAGCATGTGCACCTAATTCCCTTCCCACCCCTGCTAACCACCAATCTGCATTTAGGGTCTGTGGATCTACCTACTCTGAATACCTCATGTAAATGAAATTCTATCATAGTCTCTGTGTCTGCCTTCTTCATTCTACATAGCATCTATGGAACTTCATTCCTATTTATGGCTGAATAGTATTTCATTATATATACTAGAATTTGCTTAGTTCCAGATTTCATTTTATGTTTCATATTTTACTTATTATTAGTGAAAGTTTTAAAAATTGCTAGAGGTGAGAGTGAATGAAAGAGGAAAAAAGTGCCCCCCAATGGGGTAAGGGTATGCCGCCATCCATTCTCCTTTTCTCCATCCTGTTGGGTTTTGGAGCACACATGCACATGTACGTGACATGTTTTTCAAGCCACTATGGCCAGGATTTAAGATAAATAAGCCATGTGGGTCCAGTTCTATACCCACTTTTATTAAGGTTTTTGCCGTAGGGCATGTGTGCTTGTCAGAGAGAAGCAGAGAGAGAGAGATACAGTGAGAAATCACCCCCATGCGGGGATGCCCATGCTGTAATCCCATCTCCCACTGTCAGTTTCAAACCACTGGGTCCAGGACTTGAACTGCAGTCACCCATGAGGATTCTAGCACTGTAAACACAATGTCATCTGCTGTCCCCCCTTTTTCTTTAGAAGTTTTTGTCTTAGGACATGTATCCTCACCAGAGAGAGACAGAGACAGAGATAATAAGGGAGAAAGTGAGAAATCATCCCCCAGGGGGGATGGCCACGACATAATCCCTTTTCCTCCATTTTCCTCATGGGATCTTGGGTACGGATGCACACATGCCCTGTGTAATTTTCAAGTCATCAGGTCGAGGACTTGAACTGCAATTGGCCATGTGAGAGTCCAGCGACATAACCGCTATGCCATCTGCTGCTCACCTCCCTACCCCAGCTTGTTTTAATCACTAGAATACATGGCTAGTAACATTTTTTTAAAAAAAGATAGGGTCTCACAATCCTTCTGCCTCAGCCTCCCATCTGAGCCTGTAGGCTGCACCACCACACATGGCTCTTTTTCAGGGTCTTGCGATGTTGCCTAGACCAGCTCCAAACCCATGATCCTCTTGCCTCAGCTTTCCCAAGTCTCTGGGATTACAGATGCATATAACCAAGCAGGCCGGCCTTTCTTTCTTCCTTCCTTCCTTCCTTCCTTCCTTCCTTCCTTCCTTCCTTCCTTCCTTCCTTCCTTTTCTTTTTTTTGGAGAGGTTTTCGCTATAGGGCGCATGTGCTCGCCAGACAGACAGAGAGAGACATAGAGACAGAAAGCGAGAAATCACCCCCCAGGGGGGATGGTCACGCCACAATCCCTTCTCCTCCATTCTCCTCTCGGGATCTTGGGCACGCACGCACACGCACCCGGCGTGAGTTTAAGCCACCGGGTCCAGGACTTGAACCGCGGTCGACTACATGGGAGTCCAGCGACATAGCCATTACGCTAACTGCTGGTTCCCCAAGCAGGCCTTTCGAATGGACCAGGAATCAAACCCAAACCTCCCACATGAACCTAGCCTGCACGTAGCAAAGGCCACCACTGTGACTGGACCTATATCTAATTTTTAATTGTGGTAAAATACACATAATACAACATTTACCATCTTAACCATTCCAAGTGCACAGCTGAGAAGTGTTAAGTATATTCACAACAATCTATGACCAACCTCCAGAAATTTTTCATCTTGCAAGACTGAAACGCTGCACTCATTAAACATTTACTCTGCATTGCCCTCTCCCACAGCGCCCAGAAACCACCATTCCATCTTCAATTTATATGAATTAGCCTACTTTAGCCTACTCTAGGTACCTCATGTAAGTGGAAGCAGACAATATTTCTCTTTTTGTGACTGGTTTATTTTAGTCAGTGCAATGTCTTTGAGATTCATCTATGTTGTAGCATTGTCAAATTTTTCTTCCTTTTTAAGGCTGGATCCTATTTGATTGTGTGTACATATCACATTTGATCTACTCACCATTGAAGAACACGTCCATAGAGGTTCCTTCTACTTCTTTGCTATTGTAAGTAATACTGCAATGAACATGGGCATGCAGATATCTTTTTTTTTTTTTTGGAGAGTATTTTGCTAGAGGGGGCGTGCGCTCACCAGAAAGACAGAGAGAGACAGAGACAGAAAGCGAGAAATCACTCCCCAGGGGGTATGGCCACGCCGCAATCCCTTCTCCTTCATTCTCCTCTCAGGATCTTGGGCATGCATGCACACTCACCTGGCGTGAGTTTAAGCCACCGGGTCCAGGACTTGAACAGCGGTCGACTCCATGGGAGTTCGGCAACATAGCCATTACGCTAACTGCTGGTCCCTGCAGATATCTTTTTGAACCCTGCTTTTTAAAAATTAATGAACTAATTAGGGACCAGCAGGCACATGTGCGTGTGTGCCCAAGATCCCGAGAGGAGAATGGAGGAGAAGGGATTGCGGCGTGGCCATCCCCCCGGGGCGATGATTTTTCGCTTTCTGTCTGTCTGTCTCTGTCTGTCTGGCGAGCGTACGCGCCCTATAGCAAAAACCTCTCCAAAAAAAAAAATTTAAAAATAAAATAAAATAAAATAAATTAACTAATTAATTTTTTAGTTTGGTATAGGACTAGTGCACTTACTGGAGAAAGACAGAGACAGAGAGAAAGTGTAACGATCACTCCCAGGAGGGATGGCCATGCTGTAATCTCTTTACCTCCATTCTCCCCTTGAGATTTGGGCATGCTCACATATGTGCCAGTGTTTTTTTCAAGCTGCCAGGTCCAGGACTCAAACTGCACAGTTGGCCATGTGGGATCCAGCCACCTTAACCATCATGCCACCTGGCTAGCCACAACCTAGCTTTCAATTGTTTTGGATATATATATATATATATATATATATATATATATATATATCCAGAAGTGGGATTGTTAAAATGCTATGATGATTATATTTTTAACTTTCTGCAGAAGCTATCACCATCCTCCTGTCTGAACTCATACCACAGGTATGAGCCAACACAACCAGTTCTTTTATAAATAGGGTCTCGCTGTGTTGCCCAGGCCAGCCTTGACCTCATGATCCTCCTGCCTCAGTCTCCACCAACATTCCTTTAGGTTTTCACACAAATCAAACCCAGACTTCCCATGTGGTCCCAGCCTACAGGGCATAGCATCCTTGCAGTGAGTGACAGCAAGTGGCAGCTGGGCTAGAATTTGCTTAATTTTAAATTTAATTTTCTATCTAACTCTTTTCAAAAATTATTTTACGCAGATCAAGTGAGAATGTAAAGGGTTATTTAAAATGCTTTGAAATTCTCAAGGAGAAAAAAACAAACATCTTCCCCCCCAAAAAAAATAATACCCTGATGGGTGAAATCAGAGGCCAATTATTTCCAGAACAATGCCCCAGCCCAGATCCTTGGCCAACAGCCCGGGGCCTCCGTCCCCTGGAGTCCCAATTTCAAGTCACTGGCAGAGCCACACCAACAGTTTCTGACTCAAGCGGTGGCCACAGAACAGAGCTTTATTCTTGTCCAATCCTCCCTATCAAGAACTTTCTCTTGCAGAAGCCCAGTGAGTAAACCTGGAATGAAGCCACTCCACTGAGTAACCACATCAGTGGGTTTCCTGCCTTCACTCAACAAGCGAAAACAACTGTGGCTTTACAGGTTCATTCATTTGGGTCTACCCACAGCCAGTACTGACCAAGCTCCCCACCCAGACACACACACGGGCAAATTACAACCCAGAAAGGCAGACAGTGTCAATAAATACAAAAGTTCTTTTTTCTTGGCTTTCAATTGCTTTCCATGCTTTAATATGTTAACAACACTCTGCACAATCACAGAATACAGATTTATCTATTATATCTACTACTATATCTATCTACTATATTTATCTACTTTTTACTACTACTTCCAACTCCCAAATGGCTAGGTCTTTACCCAGATTTTTTAAAGCAGTTATTTATTCCTTCCATAAGGTATATATAGAGACAGACAGAGAGACAGTCCCTCCAATAGGGTCTTAACACCATAATCCCCCTCCACCTCAATCAGCCCTGGACCATGGGCTCATGTGCCCAGTGTACTTAAGAGGTCTCTGGACATGAACCTAGAACCTCCCATGTGGGTCAGTCTCACTCCTTGCCATGTGTCATGTTTCATCACTGAACCCTCAGATGTCCCCTTACCAGGATTTTTTTTTTTTTTTCCTTACCAGGATTTTTATGAAAGAGACAGAGCAAGAGAAAAAGGCACCCTCAACAGGGTCCTCATGCCAGAGTTCACCCCTGTTCTCAGCCAGCCCTGATCACGGTACACATGAGAGCCCTCTCTGTGTAATCAGAGAGGTCCTGGGACATGAACCCAGGGACATGAACCCAGGACCTTTCCAGATGAGTCCAGCTGCACTACTATTGTGCCACTTCCTGGTTTCTGAATAAAGACTAGTTTTTATTACACATTTGCAGGAGCACCTGGCGCCCCTGCGCTGGCTGGCAGACCATGCTTTCTCTCGGGTGCCCTGCCCTGTTTTGCCCCCATCCCCAAGATACCTCCACCTTCCCTCTGCTGAGGATCAGACCACAGGGTTCACTTCTCAGCTGGATCGAGGCCTCTGGCAGCTTCCTGAGCTGTCAGTGAAAAGTAAGTGGAAATAGCTTCCACATCTGACAATAAATGCAGGATTCAATAATGTACTAGGCAATTATTTTAAAATACATACTTTGGAAAGTATTTATTATTAGAAAATGTTCCACCTTGACTTGATTTTTGTCAGGGGTGAGAGGTAGGGGTTCAAATTCATCTTTCAAGTCGAGGTGGATCAAAGACCTAAATCTAAGACCTCAAACTATAAAACTGCTCCTGGAAAACACTGTGGAAACTCTGAGAGACATTGGAGTAGGGAAAGACTTCTTAAATAAGACCCCCAAAGCACAGTCAATAATCCCCAAAATAGACCAGTGGGACTACATCAGACTAAGAAATTTCTGCATGTCAGAAGACACAGTAATTAGTGTGAATGACAGCCCTCCGAATGGAAAAATATTTTTGTAAACTATGTGTCAGATAAGGGACTGATAACCAGAATTCACAAGGAACTCAAGCAACTGTTCCGAAAAAAGATGATCAATTCTATTAAAAGATGGGAGAGTGAGTTGAAAAAAACCACTCTCTAAAGATGACATAGGAATAGCTAAAAGGCATATGAAAAATTGCAAAATTGCTCAACATCCCTCATTAAAA
Source organism: Tupaia tana (assembly GCA_026018925.1). NCBI lineage: Eukaryota > Metazoa > Chordata > Mammalia > Scandentia > Tupaiidae > Tupaia > Tupaia tana. The sequence continues at coordinate 14,604,995 of JAKSZU010000026.1, read as the reverse complement.
AGGAAATACAGATCAAAACAACAATGAGATACCATCTAACCCCAGTCAGAATGACTAAGATTAAAAAAAACAAAACGATAAATGCTGGCAGGGGTGTGGTGAAAGGGGAACTCTCTTACTCTGCTGGTGGGAATGTAAATTGGTCCAGCCACTGTGAAGAACAATTTGGAGATTTCTCAAAAATCTACAAATAGAACTACCATATGTTCCAGCAATTCCACTCCTTGGTATCTGCCCAAAGGACAGAAGAATACTTAATCGGAAAAGTGCTTGGACATCGATGTTTATTGCAGCGCTATTCACAATCGTTAAATCGTGGAAACAACCCAAATGCCCACAAACAGATGAATGGATAGAAAAACTGTGACACATATACTCTATGGAATACTATTCAGCCATAAAAAAAAAAAAAACCCTATCTTTTGACAGGAAGTGGCTGAATATGGAAGATTTACTGCTGAGTGAAGCAAACCAAGCTATGAAGGAGAGGCATTGTATGTCCCTACTTAATATATACCAAGTATCCGTACTCTATGACTGAAACTGAATGACTAAAGGATATAGAAACACATTATATAAATGTAAATACCAGATATAGTGTGTGTGAAAGAGGAAGGTCTGAGGAAGGACATTTAGAAGAAAAATAGGGAGGCAAAGCATTAATGGGACAAAGAAATGTGGTATTATCTGTTGAAGATATTTTATAGATTTATCAACTGTACTAGGGAGAAATGTTCACCTGTTGAAATATTCATTTTGAAAGCTAAATAGTGTGATTGAATGTATAAAAGAAAATGAAATTAAAAAAATAAAAGAAAAAAATAGAAAAATCAATAGATAAAAGAAAATGTTTAAGATAGAATATTCAATAACAGAGAATGCAGAAGTATAAGGAGATTTCAAATCATGGAAAAACAGAATTAAAGTACAAGTTCATTCTGATTCAAAAACATTTTAAAATTCACACACAGCTTTCATAGTACTCATTTTCTATAAACTTTTGAAGACTCTCATATATGAGTATTCTTCAATGGATGATATATTCTATATTTCTAGTTAAAAACATGAACACAAAACTTTGTAGAAATAGAACTTTTTAAAAGAACTATTTCTTTAATTTTACTTATCATTATTATTATTTAATTTGACCAGACAGAGAGAGAAGGAACTTGGCAAACAAGCTGCCAGGCCCAGAACTCTAATCACCACACCACCTGCTGGCTTCAAAATAAAATGTTCTTTTTTTTTTTTTTTGAAGAGGTTTTTGCTGTAGGGCACGTGTGCTTGCTAGAAAGACAGAGAGAGACAGAGAGATAGAAAGCAATAAATCACCTCCCGGGGGGATGGCCACGCCACAATCCCTTCTCCTCCATTCTCCTCTCAGGATCCTGGGCACACACGCACACGCGCCCAGCGTGAGCTCAAGCCACCAGGTCCAGGACTTGAACCACTGTCAGCTACATGGGAGTTCAGCGACATAGCCATTATGCTAACTGATGGTCCCGAACATTTTTAATAAATGCTTAGATGGGGGTTGGTCCTGTGGCCTACGTGATGAGAGAGCCAGATGTCACATGGCTGACTGTTTTGTTTGATCCCAGCCCCAGCAGCTTGAAAACATACCAGGCGCATGTATATGCATGCCCAAAGGGCTAGGTCACCACCTGAAATTTTCTTTAAGCTTAATGACTTAATTAAATCATTAAATAAATGACAGTATGGATAACTGGAGAGAAGGGCTGTGGTGTTACCATGCCCCATTGAGGGGATGCTTTCTGTTTCTCTCTCTATCTCCCTCTGGCAAGCACATGTGCCCTCTGGCAATTAAAAAAATGATAAGAATAATTTCGAGAGATATATGTATCAGACAACATGGTGACTATAGTCAATAAAAATGTATTGTACTCTTGGGACCAGCAGTTAGAGTAATGGCTATGTCACTGGACTCCCCCACATAGTTGACCGCAGTTCGAGTCCTGGACCTGGTGGCTTAAAACTCACGCCGGGCGTGTGTGCATGCATGTCCAAGATCTTGAGAGGAGAATGGAGGAGAAGTGACTGTGGCGTGGCCATGCCCCCTGTGGGGTGATTTCTCACTTTCTGATTCTCTGTCTCTCTCTGTCTTTCTGGCGAGCGCACGTGCCCTATAGCAAAAACCTCTAAAAAAAAAGTGTATTGTATTCTTAAAGATCATGAAGGGGATAGATTTTTACATGTTTTCACCACAAAAAAAAAAGGTAAATGTTTGAAATGATGGATATGTTAATTAGCTTGATTTACCCATCAACAGTGTACACGTATTTCAAAGCATCATGTTGTACCATAAAAACATATAATTTCACTTATCAATTGAAATTAGTTAATACAAGAAAAAAAAAAAACTTTCTACAAATGAGAAGATAAAACCAATCGGTAACTAAGTTCTCTTTTGGCTTAAAAATCAAGCACCCACAAAGCTGCCCCCTACCAAATATGAAATAATGGTAATTCCAAACTTACAGTATGGATGTTCTTTGACCCAGTAACCACGTCCAGCATGTTATCCTAAGGAGCAAATCATCAAAACAACTAGATAAGCACATGAAGGTACATGTGGTACATGTAAAAGAAATTTACATACTACAGAAACATTTATAGTTGTTTTTGAGGTTTCTGCAAAGTCGCCTGCACTCCTCAGAGAGAGACAGAGAAGACAAGTGAAAAATCACCCCTTGGCGGGGATGGCCACACCACAATCTCTTTTCTGTTCTCCTCTTGGGATTTTGGGCACGCACGCACATTTCACCCAGTGTGTTTTTCAAGCCACAGGGTCCGACACTTGAACCACAGTGTCATGTAGGAATCCAGCACCTTAACCACCAGACCACCTGCAGACCCCAAAGTTTGCTTTATCTTTATTTGTGACAGAGCATTTGTGCACACATGAGAGTGAGAGGAGCACTCTGCACAGGGTCTAGTTGCACTGGCATCCCCTTCCTCCAGTCCTCCAGCCCATCAGATCTTGGGCATTTGTTCATGTGCCCAGTGTGTTTTGGGCTAACTGGGCTGGGGATCTGAACTGCAGTTACCACATGGGTCCAGCTTCTCACATTACTACTGTGCCACAGAGCTAGCCTGACGTTTATAGAGTATAATTATGGGAACTGTTTAAATGTCTTCAAATGGATTATGTTTATAGGCAAGTGACAATCGACGCAGTGGAATCCTGTGACGCCATTAAGAATATTACTACATTGACCGCGGTTCGTGTCCCGGACCCGGTGGCTTAAAACTCACGCCGGGCGTGTGTGTGTGCGTGCCTAAGATCCCGAGAGGAGAATGGAGGAGAAGGGATTGTGGCGTGACCATCCCCCCTGGGGGGTGATTTCTCGCTTTCTGTCTGTCTCTGTCTGTCTGGCGAGCGCACACGCCCTATTGCGAAAACCTCTCCAAAAAAAAAAGGATATTACTACAGTGGGGCCAGCAGGTAGTGTGGTGGTTAGGGCACTTGACTCCCACATGGCAGACCACCGTTCTGAAGTTCAAGTCCTGAACCTAGCAACTTGCTTTTTCACTTTCTTTCTCTCTTTCTCTCTCTCTCTCTGTTTCTCTCTGTTGAGCTCTCATGCCCTGTAGCAAATTGAAAAATGGTAACAATGATCAATAAAATTATAAAAAGAGAGAAAAAAGAACATTACTATATTAACTTATAGATATGACTAGAAAAAGTGAAGAAAGGCAAATTACATGACAGCATATATGTATTAATTTAACCCAATTCATACTGAATACATACTTTAATATGTAAATATTCACATTTATAAACATGGAAGGGAGTCGGGAAGGAAATTAACCAAGATGTGTATTGCTCTGGGGCAAGAGCATTAACAAAGGCTTTTACTTAATTAATTTTGTCTACTTAATTATACTTAGAAGTTATCATACAATGAACATATAATAATAGTAATAGCTTCCCTCTTGGAGGTGCCAGACTCTGTATGAAGCAAATCACACATATCTCATTTAATCCTCACAATTTCAGGAGTGTTGGTATACCTATTTTAGAAGGGAAGAAACTGAGGCTACATCACACATTGTATAAGTTTCCTACAGTTGTTTGTCTTAGTCCCTCTGAGCTGCTCTAACAAAATGTCTTAGACTAGGTAATTTATTAAAAATAGAAATTTGGGCCAGCCTGTGGCCTGGTGGTTAAGGCAGCTGGACCTCAAAGGCTGATTATGTAGTTTGAATTCTGGACCTCGTGGCTTGAGACACACACCGGGTGAATGTGTGTACATGCCTAGATTCCCAGACAAGGGAAGACGTGGAGAAGAGATTGCAGCAATCTCACTTTACCTGTCTCCCTTTCTCTCTGTCTCTCCCCAGTAAGTGCATGTGCCCTCTGTCAAAATTAAGAAACAAGGGACCAGCAGATGGTGTAATGGTTACATTGTTGGACTCCCATGTAGTTGACCACCACACCATCTGCTGGCCCCAGTATTTTACTGTTTTAGCAACTACTATGGCTATCCTTGGGCATGACAGCTCAATACATATCCTAATGTCTGCAGAGAACCAATCAGCCAGGACAATCTTTTTATTTTTGAGAGTTTTTTGCTATAGGGCGTATGCGCTTGCCAGAAAGACAGATAGACAGAAATCACTCCCCGGAGGGATGGCCATGCCACAATCCCTTCTCCTCCACTCTCCTCTCGGGATGTTGGGCACATCAGCACAACGCCTGGCGTAAGTTTAAGTCGCTGGGTTCAGGACTTGATTCACAGTTGACTACGTGGGAGTCCAACGACACAGCCATTACACCAACTGCTGGTCCCAGATAATTTTATTTTAAGGTTATTAGTAACTTGATTAGCAACCTTAATTCCACCTGCCACCTCAATTTTCCTTTGCCATATAACATAACAGATGCACAGTCTCCAGGGATTAGGATGGGAGGGATCTTGGAGTGAACCCTCTCTTTCCCACTGTGCTTGCCCAAGGTCTTAGAGGAAGTGGGTGATGGATTTGAAATCTGAACTCATCCCAACCCCCATGCCCATGCCTTTAGATTATGCTATGTGGATGGTTATTTGTATATTAACAACATTTATCCTTTTTTTTTTTTTTTTTTGTTTTTTTTTCCATAGGACACATGTACTCACTAGAGATAGAAAGAAAGAGACAGAGAGAGAGAAAGTTGAGAAATCACTCTCTCCATAAGGATGGCCACATCACAATCCTTTCTCCTCCAATCTTTTCTCAAGCACATATGCACACATATCTGGCAGGATTTTCAAGCCGCCAAGTCCAAGACTCAAACTGTGGGTGACCATGTCGAAGCTCAGCACCTTAACAACCACCATGCCATCTGCTGGTCCCCTAAAGACATTTTTCAAACTTTAAAAAAATAATTATTTATTTAATTTTATTATTATTATTTGTTACTGGACACATGCACTCACCAGAGAATGGTGGAGAGAGAGAAAGTAAGAAAGCAAGCTGTCAGGTCCAGGACTCCAACCGCAGTTGGCCATGTGGGAGTCCAGCATCTTAACCACCTCATCACCTGATGGCCCTCAAACTTTTTTTTTTGAGAGAGAGATTTTTCCTATAGTGTGTGTGCGCTTGCCAGAAAGACAGAGAGACAGAAAGCGAGAAATCATCCTCTAGATGGGATGGCCACGCTACAATTCCTTCCCCTCCATTCTCTCAGGATCTTGGGCACACATATGTCTGGTGTGAATTTCAAGCCTCTAGGTCTGGGAGTCAAACTGCGACTACGTGGGAGTCCAGTGACATAGCCATTACACTATCTGCTGGTCCACCTCAAATTTCTTATAGGTTAAAAAAAATAAATAAAAGGACATTCCTTTCCCCCATCTCTCTCTCCTTCTTTCTCAATGATTTAAAAAAAAAAAAAAGTAGCAGGAGTGAAAATATCTATAAAATATTTAAAGAATTTCTTTCCACTCTTCCCAAGAGGTTTTGCACTCATCACTGATCTCAAAACATCATCCCTTGGGAACCAGCAGTTAGCGTAATGGCTATGTCGCTGGACTCCCACGTAGTCGACCGCGGTTCGCGTCTCGGACCCGGTGGCTTACATCTCACGCCGGGCGCGTGTGCGTGCGTGCCCAAGATCCCGAGAGGAGAACGGAGGAGAAGGGATTGCGGCGTGACCATCCCCCCTGGGGGGTGATTTCTCGCTTTCTGTCTCTATGTCTCTCTCTGTCTGTCTGGCGAGCGCACGCGCCCTATAGTGAAAAACCTCTCCAAAAAAAAAAACAAAAAAAAAAAAAAACAAAAAAAAAAAAAACATCATCCCTGCTGAGATTGAATGTGACTTTCCTTAGTCACCTCGGGAGTTAGCCTTACAATCTGTTCAGGTTGCTTTCCAATATTTTTCTTCTATTTAAAAAAAATTATTTAATTTTATTATTATTATTATTTTAATTCATGGGAGGAGGGGGAGAGAAAGTAAGAAAGCAAGACTCCAGGTCTGGGCTTCAAACCACGGTTGGTCAGGTGGGAGTCCAGCACCTCAAACACCAAGCCACCTGCCTGCCCCACTCTCCAATAGTGACCTAACCCCTGGGTCTGTCCCTCCCACACCCCCCCACCCACCTCCCCGGCATTTATCACAGTAATTTTAAATTTACTTGATTTCACTTGACTAATGTGTCTCTCCACTGCTTGACTATATGCTCCTTGAAGGAAAGGGCTGTTTCTCCTTTCCCTTACATGGTTCTCAAAATGCATTTATAAAACACATAATCATATCAGGGCATCATGGTTGAAAACAAGGCTTCCTGTTTGGACTCTGACACTTAATGAGCTATGATTTATCCCTTCAATTACATATTCTTTGACCTAATAAATCAATAAAACCTCTCACCTAATAAAATTTCCCTATGACCATCTGCCAACTGTTTCAGTGATATTTGGAAAAGGAATTTTTAAAAAACACAAAAGAGAGTACATCTCCAACTTCGAGAGGTTTGTTGAATAAATCACGGTGTGTCTAGAGCAGAATAAGCCATTAAAATGATGAAGAATATTATGCAGTATTTTTGGAGAATAAACAGGATAAAATGATACACTCATGAAAAAGTTTTTAAGTTGGAAAGATACAACCAAATTACTAATAAAACTTATGTCTAAGGAAGGAGTAAAGTAGGAGGAATTTTTATTTACTTTTTTTTTTTCCTATGAATTTTCTACAATAAACTTGTACTATTTCCTAATAAATGAAAGTGACAGATAACGTTTATGGGTAGGGGCAGCTATCAAAGGCTGTCCTGGGGTCAAATTAGGTAAGGACTATTATTCAAAAAATACTAATCATTATACTCAGCAAAAACAAAGCAGTTGGTGGACACAGGAAAGGCAGCTCTGGTGGAGGTGAATTACTCGTCAGTAAAGTAAGAAATAACTATGGTTTTAAAAGCAATTTCTCAAAAAACAAATCACTACTCAGAAATCCTGTGAAGACCCAGGTGGAGGGTGGAAGATCAAATATACGTGGAAACACTTTGGCGGCATCTGGAAAATTTGAGAAAATGCTCACAAGTTCTCTCAGCCACCTCACCAGGCCGTTACAAGTGAGCAAACGCGAACCAACAGTGAAGGAAGAGGAACTGGGCTCGTTGGACGAAATATGAGAGAAAATCAAATTCATTTCTCAGTTTGGAAAGTGACGCAAATAATCATGCAAAAAGCGAAGAAATCCCCAAACCAAACAGCACAGAAGACCAGCTCACTCGCATTTCTGGAAACAACGGTGCCGCAGGGAATCACGGTCCAGACAACTCCGCTGCGGCGAGTGGCGGGTTGCGGTGACCCCGCAGCGCCAGGCGTCGCGCGCTATCGGGTTTGACCAATCAGAGAGTAGAGTGGGCTTAGCCTCGCGGGTGATTGGAGGAGCTGGGCGGGGCGGGGCGGCGCGGGGCGGTGGCCCAGGCGCGTGCGCTCGCGTGGGCTCTCGGTCCCTGCCGCCCGCGGCTAGTTCGCGGACGCCTACCAGACGGTACGGTAGGCCTGCGCGTGACTTCCCGCCACACTCACGGCTGCACACCCCACTTGACCCCGCCATGCCGGTGGATCTCAGCAAGTGGTCCGGGCCCCTGAGCCTGCAGGAAGTGGACGAGCGGCCGCAGCACCCGCTGCAGGTCACTTACGCCGGCGCAGAGGTGGACGAACTGGGCAAAGTGCTGACGCCCACCCAGGTACCCTCGGGCGGCGAGCCTGCAGAGACCTGGGACTTGGAGGCCTATGCGGGCTGGAGGGCAGGACACGGTGGAGATGGGGGCATGGAGGGGCGTTCCAGCCTGCGCGTGCTGGGGTCCAGGAGGGAATAGGTCGCGGCACCCACGCCGCGGACCCATGGGCCAGTTGAGCACTGGAAACCCGGCCTGTGGCGTGCCTGGCCGGGTTCTGCCTGCGGGAAAAGTTTGTGCTCCTGGTCCCGGACTTCAAGGCCCAGGACGTAGGGACAGCCCTGAACGCTCGGGCAGGGCGGGGACAGGGCCCGGGAGGGCCAGGGAGCCGTGCCAGGGACGAAGTAAGCTGTGGCCGCCCATGGGCCCTCAGTTCCCCTCGGGTCTCAGCATTTTAGGCCTCAGTTTGGAGGGCAAATACCCCCACCCTGGAGCCAGTGACGCATTATGTAACTGGTGATCTGCCTCTGCCCACGACACGAGTGCTCCTTTGTTGTAGCGGTCAAGAGCGAGCTGCCACCAAAGGTGAGAAGGTTCTGGAGCTCAATCGAAGGCTCAATGCAACGGCCTTGTTTAACCGTTTGGCCTCTGGGTCCATGGCTGGGGCTGCTGAAAGTGGAGGAACTAGATTTCCCCAAGGGTGGCAGGGAGGGGGAGGGCATCACCAGGCATTGGTTATGAAGCCCTGGATGGTGGAGTAAATAAACTGCCTTGACCTCCCATGGTTTGGGATGTTAACTGAGTTCATTGTTTTGGATGTTTGAATATGCAGTGCCCATCTTGGAGGCTGACAAAGCCTCTTTTTTCCAGCCTCTCCGCCCATTGGCTTTCTCATTGTCTGTGCACTTTTAAATATCCAGTTAATGGGGATTTCACTTTAGCAGGCCCAAAGTACCTGCCTGGCCGCCAAATCCAGAGGCTGTCCTTCCAGACAGTGTAAGGTTGTAGTGACGAGGACCAAGTGCTGGGGTTGGAATCCTGGCCTCAGCTCTTCCTGTTCATAACTTGCTAGTGGTGTTGGGACTAAACCATATAATGGATGTAAAATGTCTGCTGCTGACTTTTAGTAGGGGCAGTACACAGTAACTTTTATTCATAATCCACTGTTTTACCATTGTGGTGTCTGAGATCAAAGGAGGAGTATTTTTTTCCAGCATTTCTGATTTTTTAAATTCCAAGCTGGTTGCTTCTCACAGGTTAAGAACAGACCCACCAGTATTGCATGGGATGGTCTTGATTCCGGTAAACTCTACACCCTGGTCCTGACAGACCCTGATGCTCCCAGCAGGAAGGATCCCAAATACAGGCAAGTTGGGGAAAGATGGAGAGTGAGTCATGCAAACATAACCTACCTGGCATTAAGTCTCTTGCTGGGCAGGGAGGGGTAGGCCTGCTTTGGGACGTTCATGCCTGTGCTTCAGCCAGTGAGCATTTTCTACCCATTTACTCCTTAGAGCAAGAGTCTATAAACTTCAGCTTCAGCCAAGAACCACATCTACCAGTGGCCTGTATTTGAACAGCTATATGAGCTAAGAATAGCTTTTATATATGTATTTTTAAATTTTATTTATTAATTTGCCATAGGGCACATGCACTCACCAGGGAGAGAAATGGGGGGGGGGGGTGAGAAAGCATATGTGGTCATATGTGAGTCCAGCACCTTAACCACCAAGCCATGTGCTGGCCCCAAGGCTTTTATATTTTTAAATGATTAGAGGAAAAAACAAAAGATGAGTACTACTTCATAAATTAGGTTTTATTGGGGGGCCAGCGGTTGGCATGGTGATTAAGGCACTGGACTCCCACATGGCCAACTACAGTTCAAGTCCCAGATCTAGAGACTTTCTTTCTCACTCTCTCTTTCTGTCTGTCTCTTTCTGGTGATTGTGCGTGCCCTGTAGCAAATTAAAATAATGATGATAATAAAATCGAATTTAAAATGTTGTTTTGGAATACAGTCGTGGTTATTTATTTATTGTCTGGGCCACTTTCATGCCATGAGGCAGAGTTGAGTAGTTGTAAAAGAGACAGTGTGGCCCATAACTCTCTTTACAGAAAATGTTTGCTGACCTCTGCCCTAGACTTCTTGCCTGTTTGGGAGGGAAGGAGAGAGGGCGGGCCTGGGTCGTTTTTTCTGCAGGCACAGAAGGTGAGTCCTGGCCAGGAAACCAGGGGCTGTGTGCCTTGTTCATCGCTGTTTCCTGGCAAGGAGCCAGTGCTCAGTGCATGTTTGCCAGGTGTACAGTGAATGCACAGGAATTTCCTGTGGTGCTGACGGTCCCTTGTTTTCCACATAGGGAATGGCACCATTTTCTGGTGGTTAACATGAAGGGCAATGACATCAGCAGTGGCACAGTGCTGTCCGACTACGTGGGTTCTGGGCCTCCCAAGGGCACAGGTCAGTGAGGACTGCTTTTGGAGGGAGGCGGGAAGGGAGCCTGGGTGCACATTGGCATTGGGCCGAAGTGCTGCCAGCTTTAGTCTGGTTTAGAACATTTTATTCTTTGATGAGAGCCCTTACCCTGCTGGGGCCTAAGCAGCTCAGCTTGCTTCTAGGGCATTTGCCTTCAGGGGCCTGGAGCTTTGGGCCTAGTCACAAGGAAACTCAGGTCTGGTCACACAAACCCTTGTGTGGAATTGCCTCTTGGCCTCTAGGCTTAGCTAAGCGGGGAGGTGGGTGTGAAGGAAGTGATGTAGGATGCTTGGAATGGCCTTCTGGGGGCTGAGCATGGATTCAGCACAGTTAAGCCATCTCTATTCAGCCTTTGCTCTGTGTAATCTTCGAGTTTCTAGTTTTCCACATCAATCATGAAAAATCACCTTCGGGCCCAGCCATGGTAGGTGGCAGATGCCACTGCGTGATACTGGAGCTACATAGGAAGGCCCCAGGTTTGGCTCCTCGTCCACCTGAACATGTTGTGTGTGCCTGGGGCACACCCGTGATCCTGGCTATCTGGAAGGCTTGGGGGAGAGGGGGTTTGTGGTGTGACAATGCTGTGAAGAGGCCCTCTCTTTCTTTCTCTCATGAAATAAATATATAAAATGCCTTTTAAAAAAGATTTATTTCTAATTTCATTTATTAACATTATTCAATTTGTTTTTTGAAAGGTTTTTGCTATGGGGATGTACGTTCACCAGAAAGACAGAGACAGAAAGCGAGAAATCGCCCCCCAGAGGGGATGGCCATGCTGCAATCGCTTCTCTTCCATTCTCCTCTTGGGATCTTGGGCACACATGCACACGTGCCCGGCGTGAGTTTAAGCCACTGGGTCTGGGACTCAAACCGCGGTCAACTACATGGGAGTCCAGCGACATAACCATTACTCTAACTGCTGGTCCCATTATTCTTCGATTTTGACCAGAGACAGACAGAAAGGGAGAGTAAGAAAGCAAGCCACTAGGTCCAGTACTTGAACCATGTTTGGCCATGTGGGAGTCCAGTGCCTTAACCACCACGCCACCTGCTGGCCCCAAAAATGCTTTTTTTTTTTTTTTTTAAATCACCAGAGGGTACATGTACTCTCCAGAGGAACAGAGAGAGAAAGAGAAAGCAACGCCTAATGGGGCATGGTTATGCCACAGTCCTTTTCCTCTATTTCTCCATACTGTTGGGATTTGGAGCGTGCGCGCACACAGTATGATTTTCGAGCCACTGGGGTTGAGACTTGAACTGAAGCCAGCCATGTGAAATCCAGCTCTGTTAACCACTAATTATGGGGTCAGCTCTAAAAGTGCCTTTTATGTCTCTCTATAGCTCCCTCTATAGCTCCCTCTTTTTCTCAGAAATCTAGCTTGGTACCTTGAAAAGATTTAGAAGACTTTAATGGGATTATTGCAGATACACCCATATATCGTATTGTGATATCATATAAAATATAAGGGGGCATACAGAGACAGATAGTGATAGTACCATACTGAGAACTTTCCAGGTTGGCTAAGTGCTCCCTGAACCAATGGCAGGAGAGGTGTTATTGCCTGCTGCTCATTTGTAGGCCCTTTCCATTGGCCCGAATAAGGAAATAGTGGTGAGCATGGCGTGGCAGAACACTAGCCTCTGTACACAGTGTCCAGCCATGAATTAGTCAGGGAGGGACAAGCAGGTCCCTGACAAGGACCGTTGGTCATGGGCTCCTGGTCAAGCCGTAGACCCAGAAGCTTCAGACGGCTTCGTGCTCTCTCGTGCATTTATAACAGAAAGACAAAAGGACAGATTTCCCAGGGATCTATTAGGTTCTCTAGGGCAGTTATAAAATTAGGCAGTTTAATTATGGGAAGTATACACATGGGAATAAAGCAATTCTCTCAAGTAGGAGCTCTGTTCTCATTTAAAAAAAAAAAAAACCTCAGTGACTCACTGGTTTTTCTTTTTTTCTTATTCTTATAGAAATATATAACTTCCATATAATAAATGCACAATTCATGAGGGTTCAGTCAGTGGATTTGACCAATGCATACACCCATATAAGCACCAGCAAAGAGAAACAGGTTATTTCTATTATCACAGAAGGTTCTTATGTGACCTTGTTACCCAGATTCCCCCAGGCTTGAACACTTTTTTTTTTTTTTTTAATTTGCTAGAGTGCATAAACAGGGAGAGAGAAAACAAGAAAGCACCTCCCATGGAGTATAGTCACACCACCAACCCTTCTCTCTCTCTCCCTCCTTTTAGGATTTTGGGCATGCATGCACATACGCCCAGTGTTTTTTAAGCCATTGGGAGTGGGAGTTGAATCATATGGTCAGCCATGTGGGATCCAGTGCCTTCACCACCCGGGGGTGGCCCACTGATTGTTTATTTTATTTTATTTTTGTAGAGGTTTTTTGCCTTAAAGCGCATTTGCTTGCAGGCACACAGACCCAGTGTGATTTTAAAGCCACCGAGTCCAGTACTTGAACTGTGGTCAACCATGTAGGAGACCAGCGACATAACCACTACACCATCTGCTGGTCCCACTGACTGGTTTTAAAACATTTTTGCTACTTGGTTAAAGTGAGTTTGGGCCATTTCAAAGCAGATCTCTAGTTTTCTAATTAAGTCAGTCTTATAGACAGAAAGAGAATGTTCTTCCTGAAGCTTTGAAAGCTTGATTGTGGTATGATAGGCACCCAGTGATTTGCTGTGTCCTTCACAGGTAACAAGTAAAATGGGCATTCTGACAGGAGTGGCGATGGATGACTTAAGATAGGCTAGAGGCTTTTGAGTGGGATGAATGAGCAGAGTGGTAGGAGGTGAGGCTTGAAGGGTAGAAAAGGCTAGATCCTACAGGTTATTAGAGGCCAGAATGAAGGATTTGGAGTTGGTATCATCAATTGCAGTGGGGAACCACTGGGTGATTTTCAGTGGGGGAGCGACCTGACTCAGCCTAAATAGGGTGGTCTGGGTCCCTCCAAGTTGAAACATTCATTGGAAGTGAGTGATGTTTCCATCTCCATCTCAGCTTACCTCCGCATGTGTGTATCCATCTTCCTTTCTCTCTGTCTTTCCAGGCCTCCACCGCTATGTCTGGCTGGTTTACGAGCAGGCCAGGCCACTGAAGTGTGACGAGCCCATCCTCAGCAACCGATCTGGAGATCACCGTGGCAAGTTCAAGGTGGCATCCTTCCGCAAAAAGTATGAGCTCGGCCCCCCAGTGGCTGGTACATGTTACCAGGCTGAATGGGACGACTATGTGCCCAAATTGTACGAGCAGCTGTCCGGGAAGTAGGGGGAAGCTTGAGATGGGAGCCTTCTGACATCCCACACAGTGTTCTCCAGTTCAGTGATGCATGTAGCTTTCTCCTGTTCCCCCCAACCCATTTGCACAGGTGAAACCTGAGCAATCAGATAGTGGTTTAGGGTGACTTTTCCTGCCGTCTGTTCTTCATGATTCTAGATAGTCACATACCCCAGTTTATGTTGAGATCACATTTGAGGGTTATTTTGATATCAAGGGGTCATGAACTGTTAATAGAAGAATAGCAACCCAGAGTTTAAAAAAAAAAAAAAAAAAAAAAAAACAGGTTAAAACCAAAACAACAAAAGTGGGGAGGCCCAGTCCTGCTTAGCACCTGTCAGGCCTAATTCTGGACTAGGTCCACAGAAACAAGAATTTTTTAAGGAAAGTTAAAATTTGTTGCCTCTGCCTTTATGATCCCTGGCATCTTCTGAGACATGTGCTCGTGATACTGTCTCTCACTCAGACAACTAGAGGCTGGCATCGTGGCTAAACCCACCATGGTACATCTTGAACAGCTAGAATAGATGTCAGAATGCCACTCTGGCTCCATTAGCGAGCTTTAAGGGGGTGGCCATTTACATAGGCAGCGGCGCCAGGTGACAGTAATCAGAGGTCCTGACCTCTGTGCCTGTCACACTGTTCACTCTTCATTCGTGTAGGAAAAGCCCATCTGGAGTTGCTGATTGTTGTGTTGATTCTGCCGTTTGCTAATAGTTGAATAAAAAAAAAACACTGAGGTAACATGCCAAGACTCCAGATCTTTCTGCTTGTTGGGTTTGGGTTTCATAAATGGGGGGAGTTTAAGAGACAACCTCTAAGGTTGAGTACCCCATCCCTGATCAGCAGCAGCAAATGGGACTTGATCCAGGAACCACACGTCAGGTCTGTCCTCCTGTAAGTGCCACTGAAATACAGCAGGAGCAACTGTTCAAACTTGTGTTTAAAAAGTAAATAAAACTTTAGACCACATCTTCTTGCTTCCAAAACACCTTTGCTTCTAATAAATGATCCTCTTGACCTGAGAATGATGTCTTAATGAAGCTGGTTGGGGCCATCTGGTGGCATGGTGGTTAGGGCAGCTCGAACCCACATGGATGACTGTGGTTTGAGTCCTAGACCCTTTAGCTTGAAACTAAATGTGTGTGTGTGCGCCCAAGGTCTTGAAGGGAGGGAGAGATGGAGGAAAAGGGATTGTGGCATGACAGTTCTCTATTGGGTAGGGGGGGTGCTCTCTCACTTTCCTGTCTCTCTGTTTTCTGGTGAGCATACATCTCTGGCAAAAAAGAAAGAAAACTGGTTGAAAACCTCTTGGTGAAGTCATCTGCAAACACTATAATAATGCCCAAGAAATAGTTTACACCTCTCTTTGGTAGGTTACAACCTAGAATCAGTACCAGAAAGGTGGGGGTGTGGGTAGGAGGGCAAGAAGGTCACTGGTTTTGCCATCTCTGAAGAAGGGTGTCTGAGGGTACATGTCATTGTGATTTGTAGTTGGTCTCTGATGGGAAAGGGGGTCTAGAATTAGATTTGACAGGTGCTAAGCAGGGCTAGGCCTTCCCCTTCAATTTATTTATTTTTTATTTTTTTAATTGCTAGAGGGTATGTGTGCTCACCAGAGAGTGGGGGAAAGTACCCTCTAATGGGGTGTGACC
This sequence comes from Tupaia tana, assembly GCA_026018925.1. Taxonomy (NCBI): domain Eukaryota; kingdom Metazoa; phylum Chordata; class Mammalia; order Scandentia; family Tupaiidae; genus Tupaia; species Tupaia tana. Next base: position 14,589,431 of record JAKSZU010000026.1, on the reverse strand, counting down.
ATGCAGCAATTCCTTCATTTCTCCTTCCTGTCAGGACTTGGGGCATGTAGGCACACATTCCCAGTTTGTTTTTCAAGTCTCCAGAGCATGTATTTGAACCACCATTGAACATGTGGGATCCGGCTCCCTTAACCACTAGGCTGTAGTACTGGCACCTTATACCCTACCTTTCACTGCTGTGCTTTTTTCTCAAAAAAAAAAAAAACTTTGAAACTCTCATCTCATGTAATATGTGGGGGAGATAAGGTAGATAGAATTTGGTTTTAATTTTTAGGATTTCAAAATTCATTTTCAAAAAAAGAATTTTCTATTATTATTTTTTTAACTTAACCAGTGAGAAAGTGAGAAAGCAAGCCACCTTTTCCCTCTCTGGCAAACACCAAAAAATAAAAGAGTGGGGAGGGAATGAGGAGCCCAATCTCTTATTTACTTTGCAGGGTTGGAGAATAACCTGAAAGAAAAAGTCTATTTCTTCCATGATTAAAGAGACAGAACGTGAAGGAGGATTAGCATCCCCAACAGGACTGATGGAGTAGTCCATCCCCAGCTTCAGACAGCCAGGATCATGGGCCTGTGGTGTGCCCAGCCTACTCAGGGAGGTCTCTGGACACAACCTGGAAGCTTCCCATTTGGGTCAGCCTGTAGGACATCACATTTTACCTCTATGCCACCATCCAGCCTTCTGATCTCTCTAACCCTTGTTTTTTTTCCTTTATTCACAGCACTTATTACAACATAAAACCATTTATCACAAATGTTGTTGATGCTTCCCCCCAATATAAGCTCCTTTAGAACAGGGCTTCTCACCTGCCTGAGATACATGTATATAGCTCACATCTAGCCCAAGAAACAGAAGGTATTCAGTAAACATTCATTCAGTGAATAATTATAAACCAAAGATAAGCAGTCCTTTCTAATATTCATGACAGATTTGTAATTCATTTTTTTTCTTTTTAAGGGACAGTGTCTTTCTCTATTACCCAATTTGGCCTCAAACTCATGATCCTCTGTCTCATCCTCCCAAGTAGCTGGGGTCACAGGTGCGCACCATCGTCCCCAGCATAAGTCGTTTTTTTTAACTCAGGGAACTTCAGTACATGCTGGAAGGACCCAGGACACCCAGTAGCTCTCTAATCCCCATTCTCTTGCTGCCATCCTAGTCCCTGCCTTTTCCACTGCCTCCTTAGGTAAGTGTTAGGAGTTAGAAGACAGCCTGTACCAGGTGTGAGGAGCAGGGACCCACATTTCCTTCTTCTGGTAACTCTGCTTTGGGACACATCACTGACAAGCTTGTGGAGAGGAAAACTTCATAAAGAGCAACCTTGACTCTCAGACATAATAAAGCCTTTTTAGGGCCGGCTCCATGGCACAACAGTAATGTATCACTCAAAGGGAAGCCAGATCTCATACTGGGGACTGCACTTTGAATCCTTGGCCAGTCAGACTGAAACACTGAGCATGCTGTGCTAGAGCACTCACTGGAGGAAGGGGATATCAGTCTGACCAGACCCTGTAAAGGGTGCTCATTTGCATGCTATCATGAATGGAGAAAAAAAAAATTTAAAAATTAACACCTTTCACAAGCTAGATGGATACAGATGTACCCATCACAGAGAGAAATTATTAATAGATTACAGGAAGTATAAATGTCCTGGGAGCGTGTTCTGCAGTCAGGTCTCCATTCAGGCCCCACCCCACCACTGACCCTGATCTATCTCCTCACCTGTTCAGAGCAATGTACCATCATGTTGAGTATCACACATTACCAATTTCTTGGATAACTATATATCTTTTTTCCAATGTAATTTTCAGATATCTGATATAGAATCTTCAGTGAATTGAGCTGTTCAGAAAACTAGGCGATACTTTTTACTTTTTTTTTTTTAAAGACTTTTTTTGCTATAGGGCATGTGTGCCTGCCAGTAAGACAGAGAGAGAGAAAGTGAAAAATCACCTCCCAGGGGAGATGGCCATGCTGCAATCCCACCTCCTCCATTCTCTTGGGATTTGGGGCATGCACAAACACAGGCTCAGCATGAGTTTTAAGTCTCTGGGTCCCGGACTCAAATTGCAGTGAACCACTTGGGAGTCCAGCAATGTAACCATCATGCCATTTGCTGGTCCCTAGGCAATACTTTTTAAAGGCTTTATTATTGGGGTTAATGCATGTTGATAACTACTAACCCATGTTGGTAATTTTCTGAGTGTACCTTTCTGCTGCAGTCTGAACATGACTGATGACTTCTGTCTGTGCTAAATGAATCTTAGGACCCAAGAATGATTTTCAGGTCAGCATTCTAAACAGTAATTCTCAATGCCCAGGACTTAGAGCCCTAAAACTATAGGATCTTACTGAGACTGTCCTGACCCTAAAACCCATTTGAAGGTACAGTTTTTACTATCTCATTGTTACACATACAAAATTATTCTAATAATGGAGCAGCTGGTGGTGTGGTGGTTAAGGCAGCCAATCCCTTACAGTCGAGTGTGTGGTTCAAGTCCTGGACCTGACATATTGAAAAACATGCCCAGCATGTGTGTAGACATGCCTGAGATCCTGAATGAAATGGAGAAAAAGGGATTGCAAGCATGTCTATCCCCCGTGGAAGGTGCTTTCTCACCTCCTCCCCTCTCTGTTTTTCTCTGGTGAATGTGTGTACCCTCTAGCAAATTAAAAAAATATCTACCAAAAGAATCTGAGGGGAGGGAGACTTACCGTTACAGTGGCCTTGTTTCACATACTTGATTATAAAGCCTACTCCATAGCCTGCTTATGAAGGTGCCCCACTTCTCTCCTTAGCAATAGATGCTCCCACACGACTGGCATGTTAATCTCTCTGTGTGTGTGTGTGTGTGTATGCATGTGTGCCTTTTTCTGTTCTTCATGATTGTGTGTGTGTGTGTGTGTGTGTGTGTACGAGAGAAAGAAAGCACCCTCCACAGGGTCTGGTCCTGTCACCATCCCCTTCCTCTGGTTCTCCAGCCCATCAGATCTTGGGCACTCGTACAAATGCCCAGAAAGTTTCAGGCTGACCAGGCCAGGGATTTGAACCATGGTAGCAATTTGGGATCTGGCTTATTTTGAGCAGCCCATTACCATTGTACCATGGTATGGGCCCTCCTTTTTCTCTTCTTAAGGGCAAAAAGGGGCAGTTGGCCACTTGACCACATCAAACAGTGCAAGACTCTCAGACCTGAGATGGACTTGGACGACACAGCTTTACCTGATGATCTTGGGCAGCTCTTCAAGGAGGGATTGAGGCCGTGGTGAAGAAAGCTTCCAGGAAAACAGCCCTCCCTCTGTATGGTTCACTGGTGTACCTAGAAGGGAAATCTCCTGCTACAATAACACAGCAAGGCGATGTGATGAACACTTTTATTTACAAATATAATTAAAAGCTCTGACAGTTATCATGCTCTTCTTGGAACCTGAAAAATGGTTGTTTTTTAAAGTGCATGCAAAAGAAGTAAAGCCTTTTTTTTTTCATCATTTTTTATTGTAAGAAAATACACAGTTTGAAAGTGTGAATAATGCAATATTTATGACCAAGATATGGGACTTAGGAAGGGGGAGGGAAGTAAAGAAAAAAGATCAAGATGATCTGATTGAGAGACAGCGTTGAACTCCAAATACTGAATTGGAAAAGGAAGGAGGTGGGGTGGGACAGGAGGAGGAAGTAAAAAAATTTGATCAGAGAAACAGTTAAAATACAATATGAAAATAAGTAATACCTCTCCTTAAATTCCTTCTATACACAAAATACACGATTTGCCAAAGCCCAATTTGTGCTACTGGGATTCTGTGAGCTCCTTAAGTGTATTCACATCCTCTGCAACAGCAGAAAATGATTATGATACAATCAGAATATGCTGAAGACAAGTTAAACTCTTGCCAGCAGGTTCTTAAAAATCACAAGATCTCTTCACCCCACCCACCCCCCATCCCCAAAAAAGTAATAATATGTCACCACTGATATGTACATCACAATTAGTTTCTGTAAAATGTATCAAATTTTCAATCTTTAATAAAACTTTGTTTTTTTTTTTTTATTCCTGATGAATAAATACCAAAAAAATAAAATAAAATAAAATAATGCAGCAGCTAGTTAAGGTGTAAGGCTGCGGATATTGTGTCTCTCTCCCCCTTGGCATTTATTATTATTATTATTTATTATTATTATTATTTTTTGCTTTACTTTCACAGATTGGTGGCAATAAGTGATTGCTTAAAGCAATATACATCCACTTTTTTGTTGTTGGTTTATTGGTTTTGTTAAAACTGTCTCCAAAGTTTTCACTGAAACATTTTGAATCACATCAATACTGTGACGTGTACTATGAATAGAAGAGACGGCCAGGCTCTGGCCAGCACTGAAAGTTGACACGGGGGGAGGAAGGGGCCCCTGATGGAGTAAGAATAAACAGGCACTAGTCCGACACGATGTCAGTAAGAGTAAGAGAGAGAGAGAGTGAGAGCAACGCCCGTTAAAATGGGGAATGTGGTTTCGCAGGGTCTGAATTTTTTTCTGTTTTCTTTTTTTTGTAAATGGCAAAAAATTTAATCTCATCTATAGTCCTCCTTAGGAAAATCTAATGTAACCAAATTCCCAAATCCCATTCTGAGGCTCTCCATGTCAAAAGTTTCAATCTCTCGCTCTTGCCTTTCCAGCAAGTACTTTATTCTCTCGCTGCGTTCCTTCTGAAGGGCAGCCAGCTCCTCTTCAATCTGAAATAAACACAAAGAACTATTTAATGGAAAGATCTCCCCATGGGCACCCACATGCAGTGCTACACACATGTACACACACAGGGATGAAAAAGAAACTAGACTGCTGGGGAGGGCAGCCAGTGTCCTGTGCTAGATGTCCTATATCTAATCCATTACATTTAAAACTTGCTTGGGGTCAGCTACTGGTGCAGTGGTTAAGGTGGCTGGATCCCATATGGTCAACTATACAGTTCAGGTCTCAGACCTGGCTGCTTGAGAAACCTTCCAGGCTCATACGCTGGGAGGGAGAAACGGAGATGGCTTACAGCGTGACCATTCCCCACGGGGAATGCTTTTTCGCTTGCTCTCCATATATATCTCCTCTCAGTTTCTCCCCAGTGAGAGCACACAACCTCTGGCAAAATTAAAAAAAAAAAAAATCAAGAAACAAAAACAAAAAACTTGCTCATAAGAATCTGGGGCCCACCTGGGGGCTAGCAGTACCAGTCCAGTAAGCCAAGCAGCTGGGCTGATCTAGGTCAGTGTCATGATAGCAGGAGGTGGTTCAGGAGAGGGAAAAGACATACTCCAGCACAATTAGACTGTGCTATTTTCCCATAGAGAGCCCAACGCCTGTTGGGTCATTAGTAATCTAGTTGTAGAACAGGAGCTAGGAAAATAGTCTGTTACACTGGTCTCAGGGAACTCCTGGAAGAAAGTGCAAATAACTGGTTAAGCAAATAAATGCTTAACAGCTTTTATGAAATCTCTTCTACTTTATATTCCTCAGAATATCTAAGGCAATGAATATTTCAATTGGGACAACATTTATTATGCATGGCAATATTGGCCGATCTTCGTTTTAATTTTTTTTTTTTTTAAAGAGCCTTGCTGGTGATTCTCTTGTTTAAAAATAGCCAAAAAGCCAAATCTGCATTTGGCTTCTTCAGCCATGCTGAACAGCTATGCTATCAGCTCACAGCACTTTCCATGTGTCAGATCAATTATCCAGTAACACATGCTATTCCTATGGTCGTGAAGGCTGAGGGCTTTCCTGAGTCAGGATGTGGATCAAAATGATGCCAACAACTGTCTTGAGCCTTGATATGCTGGCCTGTAGAATGGGGATGCTAGGAGTATAACCACCGTGCCCTTTCCACCCCACCGCGCAGAACCCACCCTAAGAGATCATACCTTCTGCTCAAGATGTGCTCTGCGTAGAGACACCCTCTGCTCCAGCTTCTGGAGCTCACGCTCATGTTGTGCCTCTGTCTGCATCTTGATTTTGCTCTGGTAGGCATTGAGTAGCTCCATTTCCTGCTGGAGCTGCAGCCTCAAGGCCTGGCATTCTGCTTCTTGAGCCTCGTCTAGCCGTAACTATGGGCACAGAAGACACACACTATAATGTAGCCCTCATTTATGGCATGGAGTGCCCGCGGAAGGTGTTTCTTTCTTGGGATCAAAATGGGTTCTCTCAGAAAAATAGATGACCAGGGTACACTCAGAGTTAGGATCAAAACCAGTGAGTCTGAGTCTGTGCAAAGGGCTACAGAGTTGTAGAAACACACGTTTTTCAATACGGCTTTAAACCCCACCAGCAGGTATCAGGCAGGCTATACATTTTAGTGATTAAGCCCATGGACTTTGGTGGTACATACCTGACCCTGACTTCTAGCTGCATCATTGACTTAGATGTGTCACCCAGAGGGGTCTCTCTCTCTCTGTTTTCTTTTCACCTCAAGAAAAATAACTAAAATTCCTATTGTCTAAGACTGGTATGAGGATTAAATGAAAGAATTCAGATAAAATCCTAGGCATGGTTCTAGATGCATATTAAATGTTCAATAAACAGTAGCTACTATCATTATTTTGGTTTTGCCCAGACAATTTCCATATTTAGATTTTTTTTAATGCTAAAACCATTTAAAAATGCTTAGCTCTAAAAAAAAAATGCATTTGATACCCACAAAACTTGAGGACTAGACCACAGTACTGTTGCACTCCTAGCTGTAATTCTGGTGTCTCAAGTTGGCTATCCAAGATACCTTGCTTTTTCTCGCTGTCTCTCTGTTTTTCTGGTGAGCACACGTGCCCTATAGCAAAAAGCCTCTCCAAACAAAAAACTTAAAAAAACTTAAAACAAAAAATTTAAAAAGGGATCAGCAGTTCGCATAATGGCTATGTTGCTGGATTCCCATGTAGTCAACCATGGTTCAAGTCCTGGACCCGGTGGCTTAAACTCACTCCGGGCACATATGTGTGTGTGCCCAAGATCCCAAGAGGAGAATAGAGAAGGGATTGTGGTATGGCCATCCCCCCTTGGGGGGCAATTTCTCGCTTTCTGTCTCTCTGTCTTTCTGGTGAGTGCACACACTCTATAGCAAAAAACTTCTCCACAAACACACACAAAAAAACAAGATACCTTGCTCACCATCCAATCCTGAACTCTGGTTCAAAACCTCTTCCCCACACTGGGTAGCCTTGAAAATCTTGAAAAGCATATTCTGGTTTGAAACAATGATGTCTACATTAAGGCAACCTAGGCAAGTTTTCAAAGCTCCCTACAGTACCTGAACTTGTTTTTACCTACTAAAATACCCACCTCCCATGTGGGGATGGGCCAGCCAGCTGGCAGGAATGTCGATCTCCTCTCAACTAGAAGAGTTCAAGGTTTGGGGTCATTAGTAGGGTCATTTTAGAGATGATGACTCCCAGTCCCTGGCTTGGTACTGTCCAGATTCAGCGGTCCCTCATTTCAACTGAATACTGAAATTATAACCCTTGAGTTACAGAGTCTGTCTTCCCTAAGTTTATCTGCATGTTCCCATATACTTATTCTCCATTTTACAGATATGTGACAATTAAATATTTATACTGACAGAAATGACTTTTTGAAATGTTAGAATAGTTTTAGAAAGTTATTTGTATCACATCTTTAGAATTTGTAGAGAAGGAATGTGACATCAGTTACGTTATCATATTTCCAAGGTGACTTCTAATAATTAATCCTAACTAGCCTTCATTAATACTCACCACAGGCCTGTTGATGGCATGGTGGTTAAGGCAGCTGGATCACACGTAGCCAACTGCGCAGTTTAAGTCCCAGACCCAGCGGGGTGTGTGTGTGTGGTGTGTGTGTGTGTGTATGTGTGTGTCTAAAATCCCAAGAAGAGAATGGAGAAGGGATTAAGCCATGACTATCATCCCTGGGGGGGGAGGGGGGTGCTTTCTCACTTTCCCTTTCTCTCTCTTTTTCTGTCTCCTGTGAGAATATGTGCCCTACAGCAAAATTAATAATAATAAAAAACAGTATAGGGAATAAATGGCTCTCTTCTCATTTCCCTGATGAGATATAATGGGAGAAGAGACACTAGGCACCGTGTAGTCAATCTGCGGCAGCCTTACAGGTAAATGCCAAAGGCTTCACTGACTCCCAGTGAGGATTGCTATTGATCCCTCTTGAAATGGGAAGTTCCTTGGCAATAAAGGAAATGAACCCTTTGTTTTTCTCTACCTGTCTACAGTAATTGTTACAAGCCCTGGCCAAGTGGGTAAGGGGCTCATCCTCAGAGCAGTTTAGGCCACTGAAGCATCTCCACTTTCTTCTGTTTCTTACATTCTGCTGTTAAGGGCAGTGACTATGCTCTTTATCAGCTCTGACTCTGTATAAGGCCTGGTGCTAGAAATCAGAGGATATTCCAGTATTTGGTATTCATCGCCCAAAGTTACACACACTGCCATCCATTAAAGTTTTGTAAGAGTATAGCTAAATAGTCATGTCTATGTTCTAAAGTGGCTTACATTGAAGAAAACAATGTGACAGAGGCACATAATATAGTTCATAGTGACCAAGCATATAGACTCCTCCCCACATGGGTTTGAATTCTAGTTCTACCACTGCTTATCTACATGACTCCCTCTACCTCACCACCAACCCCAGGGTTGGCACACAATAGCCCATGAGCCAAAGTCAGTCTCCTGCCTATTATTTTAAATTTAGTGATTTTTTTTTTTTTTTAATTTTTGCTATAGGGTGTATGTATGTGTTTGCCAGAGAGAGAGAGAGACAGACAGAAACCGAGAAATAACTCCCCAGTGGGGATGGCCATGCTGCAATCCCTTCTTCATTTTCCTCTTGGGATTTTGGGCACATACACACACATGCCCTGTGTGAGTTTTAAGCCTCTGGTCCAGGACTCGAACCATGGCTGACTACGTGGGAGTCCAGCGATGTAACCATTACACATCTGCTGGTCCCTATAAATGAAGTTTTACTGGACACAGACACACCAATTCATGTATTGCCTATAGCTACTTTTGTGCTATAATGCAGAGCTAAGTAGTATTGTGACAGTGGCCCTGTGGTCCATACAGCCTAAAATATTTACTGTCTGCTTCTTTCCCAGAAAAGGTTTGCCAACTCCTGCCCTGAGCAAGTGGCTTCACTTCAATAAACCTGTTTCTTCATAGGTAAATTTGGGTTGAAACAGTAACTATTTCAAAAGAGTTTCACACCAATGAAAAAACACCTGTAAAATCCTTTCAACAGTGCCTGGCACATGGTAAGCAGTTGAGAAAGCTGTAATTATAATTTCTGTCTCAGAAGAAAGGCTATTTCTTGTCTTTTATTCACAGTCTTGACAGAACCTCTATTCCTGATCCATCCCCATTCTATCTTATTAATTGTCTTTCATTAACACTTGTTGTATGCCAGACATTGTTGCAGATACAGAGAATACATGGATTGATAAGGCCTAGCCACGGCAGCATGCTCTGGGCACTGGTGCCTGGCAGGCTGCAGCCACATGGGAGGCCTGTGTTTGATTCACGGCTTACCCTAAAAAGGTAGGGTAGGCTTGATGGCACATGCCTATAGTCCCAGCCACTCAGGAGGCTGAGGTGGGAAGATCACAACACAGTGAGATCCCACCTAAAACCACACACACACACACACACACACACACACACATAAAAGTAACACCACAAAAATTCTGTCAAGCTCTATGTCTTCATCAGCTCTCTCCCCTCTCTTTACCTTAAACCTCTCTGCACTCCTCACCTTGCCTTCCTTTGGATCCTAACCCTCTATGCCTATTGCTCACAGAAGGGTCATTGTTGCTATCTTTTTTTTTTTTAAAGAGAGATTTTTGCTATAGGGCATGTGTGCTCACTGGAGAGACAAAGACAGAGAGACAGAAAAGTGAGAAATCACACCCTGGGGAGATGGCCATGCCACAGTCCCTTCTCCTCCATTCTCCTCTTAGAATTTTGGGCACGCACACATGCATGCACACGCACCTGGTGTGAGTTTCAAGGGGCTGGATCTGAGACTTGAACTGTGGCGGCCATGTGGGAGTCCAGCGATGTAACCATTACGCTATCTGGTCCAAAAGTGGTCCTTATCTTACCTGATCCTCCCCCCACCCCAAGAAATATTTGATACTGTTGACTGGCCCTTCCTTATTGAACTCTTTCTCTGCCTTCTGAGATACTACACCCTCTTGGTTTTGTCCTCTCTACTCTAACTACATGGCTGTGAAATGTGGGTATTTCTTAGGATTTTGTCCTGGGCCCTCTTCTTTCTATAAACTTTCTTCTTAAGGAATCTCATTTATTCCAAAATCCTCAAATATGATCTACAAGCGGTCTTCAATAAATTCCCAGAAGATGCATATTAGGAAAAACCTATGCATAGATTTAAAATTATTTTTTTTTTGTAGCAAAATAAACTCATACTGGGCCAGTCCTGTTGTGCAGTGGTTAAGGGAGCCAGATCTTACATTACAAGACGTGGTTCAAATCCCAGCCCAGGCTGCTTGATAAAAACCACTGGGCATGTGTGTGTGTGTATGCCCCAAATCCCAACAGGATGTAGAAACAGAAAAGGGATTGTGGCATAGGCATCTGCCCATGGCAGGGAGGGTGCTTTCTCCCTCTCCCTCTGTCTCTCTGTCTCTTTTTGGTGAGTGTAAAGGCTCTTTGGTTATCAAAAAAAACCCCAAAAATCTCATACTTTAATTCCATTTTCCACAAAATTGTTGAAGGTCCCCTCTTATATACAAATGATTCCTACACCTACATGTATTTCAGACCTCTCTTCTGGAGTCCAGACTAGCTTTTCCAATCTACTAGAGACATCTTCAAATGGATGTTTTCTTTTGCTCATTTTCTTTTCTGTCTCACTCCCCAGTCTGTCCCACTTCCTTTTCTTGGTTTGTTTTTAACCATCATCCACCATTTTAGTCATGCCAGAGAGTAGGAGTCATCCTTTATGCCTGACTTGCACATTCGCTCCATCACTAAGTGCTCTCAATTCTGCCTCTTGTCAAGCTCCCAGACTTAGTCCCCTCCCCCTCTATCCTGACTATCCCTTTTCTTGTCTAGTCATAACTCCCTCCTGCCCAGGTAAAAGTGGCAATTCACAAATGCCTTGCCTGTATTCACTCTTGTCATCTCCAGGACCATTCTCCAACATGTCACCAGAGTGACTGTTCAAAATACAAATCTGATGTCAGGTATCTGCTTAATATTCTTCAATGGCTCCCCATTGTTTTTAGGATGAAGACAAGTTCTTTTTTTTTTTTTTTTCCTTTTTTTCTGAGAGGTTTTCGCTATAGGGCGCGTGCGCTCGCCAGACAGACAGACAGAGACATAGAGACAGAAAGTGAGAAATCACCCTCCAGGGGGATGGTCACGCCGCAATCCCTTCTCCTCCATTCTCCTCTCGGGATCCTGGGCACGCACGCACACGCGCCCAGCGTGAGTTTTAAGCCACCGGGTCCGGGACAGGAACCGCAGTCGACTACATGAGAGTCCAGTGACATAGACATTACGCTAACTGCTGGTTCCCAAGACTAAAGTTCTTAACAAAGCCTTTTGGCCCCTATATGATCCCATCCCTATTCACCTCTTCAGTTATATTCTAATTCTCATGTTGGTCTCCTGTCTTCATTCCAAACATAATGGAGTCCCATGGGTTCTTCAAAAGTACCACTGCCCAAAATCTCAAGAGGAGAATGAAGGAGAGAGGATTGTGGCATGGCCACCCCCTGGGGAGTGATTTCTCGCTGTCACTGTCACTCTCTGTCTTTCCAGCAAGTGCATGTGCCCTATAGCAAAAATCTCTCTCAAACAAACAAACAAACAAACAAAACACACCACTGTCTTGCCTATATTTACACATGCAGTTCTTTGGCCTAAATATTATGTCATCAGGAAAGTCATGACGTATTTTTCTATGCAAAAATGTGTCATGACTTTTTTGATGACCCAGTCATTACTGAAGCCGTCCCACTCTCTAGCCCTAGCTTGCTCTCATATCTTACACTCAGCTGGCAATTTGCACCTGTTCTTCCATTACACGGAGTGGTCTTTCCTATGTCTATTTTTCTGCTCTTCTATGAACTTCATCCAGATATGATCCATGATGATCTCATTTGCCATAGTATCCTGGTTTGCCTTGGGCACAGTGCAGACTTTTACTTGGTAAATTTATTGGTAAATTGGTAAATGCATGCTGGCTGGCTGGGGAATGGATAGATGGATGCATGAGCTTCCATCCCCGGCCTAGGAACATGTTTAAGCCTCACCCAGTTTACAGAGCCTCTTCCTTTCACTGTCTCCTCTTGCTACAACTCTCCTTCTCTTCTTTACTGATAAGCATCTGGAGAAAGCAGTCTCACTTACAGTTTCTATCTCACTTGATAATAACTCTTTGATCTCATTCCCACAGCCTCATGGATGGCCTTGAGAAGCAATGGAGAAGTCTGCTAAATCCAGCAGACACCTCAGTGTTGATTATGTTAATTGGCCTCTGGGACATTCAGATCTTCGATTAGAAACCTCTGTTCTGGCTTCTGTGACATGCTCTCTTCTGGATCCCCTCCTGTGTCTCTGATTATTCATCTCCTTTAGTCTACTTCTACATAGCCTTCAGAGATTTGGGTCCCACCAGATCGGTCTTTAGACCTCTTCCTCCCTATCTCCTATTCTTGGAAAAGTTCATCTTTTCCTTGTAGCTACTGCTGCTCTCATACAGCAATTCCGACATCCCCTCCCAACTATGGATTTCCATGTCTGTACCTATCTATCTGGATACTCACATGACTCAGATAACCATGTCCACGTCTCATCCATTTATCTTCCCAGACATCCAAACTTACCTTTCCTGTTTGTCTGTCTTGGTGAAATGCTGACCTATTCCACTCTGTTGTCAAACCTCTCTCTCAAATTGGTCCCTAAGTTCTGTCTATGCAACCTCCTAAATCTTTCTCAAGTCCTTTCCCTCCCTCACCCTCACTAGCATGCTCTCTCTTAGTTCAAGTGTTCATCATTTTCCCCCTACACTATTAAGATAGTTTCCTGGGATCAGCAGATGGCGTAATGGTTATGTCACTGGACTCCCACATAGTAGACTGTGGTTCAAGTCCTAGACCTGGCGGCTTAAAATTCACACTTGGTGTCTGTGTGTGTGTAACCAAGATCCTGAGAGGAGAATGGAGGAGAAGGGATTGTAGCATGACCATCCTCCCTGGAGGGTGATTTCTCACTTTCTGTCTCTCTCTCTCTTTCTCTTTGGCAAGTACACATGGTTTATAGCAAAAATATCTCCAAAAATAAAAAAAAAAAAGATAGTTTTCTAACAGGTCTCATTGTCTGTTTGCCACATCGTTGCCAACATCTTTCTAGAACACAAATCTGATCCTGTTACTTCCCTTTGTAAAACAGGCTCCAACAGTTCTCAGTTACTTAGAGACTAATGTACAGACTCCTGGCTTCTGAGGATCTGATCCCTGACTACCTACCTGTTTTCTTTAAACAAGCATTTCACCCTCCTGCCACAGCAACTGCTTATTGCTTCTCAAATGTGCTGTCATCTTTCAGGCCAGAGAGTCTTTGCCTAAACTGTGTCCTCCGCCAGGATCAACTTTTTCTCTTGTGCCTGTTTGATAAAGTGTTACTCTTCAAGGCTCATCTCCCTGTGAAATCATCACTGGAGTACAGCCAAGCTCCCACCCCTGGTTAACCGAGACCTTCATGCCCTCCCCACTTTGGATTCCCACAATCTTTCTCCTTGAACTTTTGGCTCACATCAAAGTTCGTTCAGTGCTCATATGCACTTTCTATTGTTTGGACCTTTCCCTAAGTAGGTCCCATTTCCAAAAAACCTATGTACTTCAATGGATTCCTTAAAGTCTGTTGGCTCCCGCTGGGAAGCTTTCCCTAGACCAAACTAACCCTCCCAGAGCCTCTAGCACCTTCCACTTCAAAGCACTCACTATGTTTTATTATTATTATTATTGCTTAATTATCTGACCTTCTGGCTGACTAACAAGTGTGAGAACAGAGACCAATGGTCTGTCTAGCTCATCACTTGCTCTCAGGCCCAGTAGAGAACTGAACCCAGAGGCTTGGGAAAATTTTACCGAGTGAGTGGGTCTGTGTATATGCCTTCCTCTCTTGACTCTGAGCTCCATAAGGAACTATGTCTCATTCATTTGTGCCTGACATTAGTTGAGAAGAACTTGTCAGTGAATCTTGGATGAATGAATATATGCTATTATCACATCTTGCCCTCCAAGTCCCTATGTGCCACAGGTCTGCTGTAGCGTGTCATTCCTTGAGTTCCAGCTTATACGACACACTCCAGCAAGTGTCCACGTCGGCTTGGCTTTATTCAGCGTTGTCATTTCCTCAGTTCTTGGGGCAGAGAAACACCAATACCCTAAACTTGTGCAAGAACCATCTTGGGAAGAAAAGGCTGGATCTTGAATTTTCTTGATTCCCAAAGCTCTTGAGGATGTGGCACCAAACCTAAGCACTTACCGCTTGAGAGGCCATCATTTCATTTATACTCTGTTCATACTGCTCCGCCAAAATGGCCAGTTTTCGCGTCTGCTCGTCCTTCAGTGTCTTTAAGATTGTTTTGTGCTCATTCTTTGGAGTAACTTCCAACTGGTGATTCTTAAGTGCTTTATACTGTTTGGTCTGTACTTTGCAAGTGTCCTGAAACTGTTTTTTAATTTGCATTTCCATGGCCTGTGCAAAGGGAAAAATATGGAGACATTAGTGAATACAGAAAGCCTTCCATGCTAATGATTTAATATAAATGTGGGGATTCGATGCAAGTGTGTCAGTCTGTGCAATGACTCCACAATGCTAGTCAAAAATCATGAAAATAATAATCACTCAATAAAGGGGAGCATATGCATAGCACTTCACATCCTAACCCACTTCCTCTGGATTTCAGCATAAAGTGAGAGAGAGAAGTGATGCTAGATTTCTTTCTCCATTAAGGGTTGTGTTTGCACGTAGCAGTATCAAATATGCATTCTGGCAAGGAGAAAGTGGAGAGTATTATTCAGGCCAGAAGGCATTCCATCAGGTTGCCCCCGGGGGCACATGTGCACTTCATGAACATTCTGAGGACTTACAGTGACAGGGATCACTAATGAGACAGCTCAGGATTTGCCTACAAGAGACAGAAGGCCAGGGTGACTGAGGTTGTGCCAGCACTGACAATGTCCTTCCTGACTGATAGCAACAGCTTAGGACACTGGGCTTGTTAGTTAGCTAAAATGATCAAGAGGCAGTGAGAGCTAAAGGGGTCCCTCCACATATCTCTAGCATGGAGAGGTAAATTCCTGGCACGTGGAAGTCCACTCCTGGTGCCCACGCCCAGTGCAGACATCACTGACAAATCACACTCTTTCCTACCAAGCTTGGGCATGGCTTTAGAGTCCTCAATACAGCAGCACTCAAGGTACCTATGACCAATACAGCTTTCTCATTCCCTGGGATTAGAATATGGACTGCCATTAGTCCAGTTTTCAAGAGGGCAGGTTAGGAAGGACTCAGAAGATTCTGTAATGAATACAATAAAAATGGAGAGATCACGTAGTGTGATGGTTTCCCAACTGGCTTGCCCCGTGGCATCTCTTCAGGAGCTTGTCAAATAGGGACTCTTGTGTGTTATATCTGGAGATTCTGATTTATTACGTGTGGGGCCCAGAAATCTGTGATTCTGAAAAGTTGTCCGGGTGGTACTAAACAATCACTCAGGAGTAGGAACCTCTGATCCAGTCCAGATGTGTCTTGGAGCACAGAATGCTGCTATTCCTCTCACCTTTAAGTTTTTTGGCTGTTGCCGAAGTTCCATGACATGCTTTCTGTGCAGTTCCCTTTCTCGCCTCTTATTGTACTCCAGCTGGTTTTCCAGTTCAGTCTGGTGCTGTAAACGGATCAGATCCATGCGTAGCTTCTGTAACGTGTGCAGCTGCCTGTACTCTAGCTCTCGGGTGGACTCGTCGTGCCGGATTAGCATGGCATGCTCCATCTCCTTCTGGGTCCTCTTCTTGTTCAGTTCCTGCATTCAGGAACAAAAGATAAATGGAGATAGATGAATGGAGAAGAATGGGAAGGAATGCACAACTAAGTGAGGGCTGCAAGGAATGACACTGCTAACTGCATCTTAATTAAACCCATTAGTGTTTACCAATAGGATTTGATGGGATTAGAGGGAAAATCCCTGTGGATTTGGGTTCTATTCATGGGACTACCACTTACAAAATGGGCAACTTCACAACAATCACAACTGTACTATCTGTAAAATGGGATTAATTCTATGTGACCTCCTCTTACCTCATCAAGTTACTATGAACCTTAATCAAGTGATGTGCTATGCACAGGTTTAAGTGTTTCTTTTCCTTTCTTAATTTGCTATTGGGTGTGTGTACTTGAACAGAGAGAGAGAGAAAGTGCAAGAGAGACAGAAAATGAGAAATCACCCTCCCGGGGGTGTAGCTGCATGGCAAGCCCTTCTCCTCCATTCTCTTCACAGGATTTTGGGCACACACATGTGCATGGTATGATTTTTCAAGCCACCGGGTCTGGGACTCAAACCAAGCAGTTGGTCATGTGGGAATCCAGCTGCATTAACTAACTCCATGCCACCAGCTGGTCCTAACTAAATGCTTCTTAAGTTAAGCTAGTATTTCTCCGCACCGGCTGCCTATTAAAATCATGTGAGGAAGATTTCAAACAGCAGATGCTTGAATCCCACAACCTTAAATTTTGGTAACCATGTGGGAGTAGGATCTCTGATGGCAACCGGTTTAAGAGTTTTCCAGGTGATTCTAATATGCCATCAGGGTTGAGTGTTAAACTGAATTAAGCTGATAATGTCTGCAATGTCTTTAGCTTTCTGGGAAATACCCTGTTTTCGTACATAGCAGAAGTAGGCCAATTATCCTTTTTTTTTTTTTTTTTTTTAATCTCAGAGTTCAGGGCATGCTGGGAAAAAGCAGATAAGATCTCTTGCCTTTCATCTTCTTCATTACAGTCTGTTTGATCATTTCTAGATCTGATCACTCTGTTCTCTACAGTTTTACTCATCTTTCTTTTTTGTTGTTGAAAGGGGAAGGAAAGCAAACTAGAAAAAAATGGGAGAGGTTGAGTGAAATTTTTTCATTCAGCAATTTAAGAATATTTCCTAAATGGCACCACATACTATGATCTAAACCATGTACTCTGGTTACTTAAAACTGTATACTAGGCCCTGACTTTTGTCCTCAACTTGCTAATACTTTAGCAGGGACGTGCAGTAGACATTTACTGAAGTATAGAGGCAGCTCCCAGCTGACCAAATCAGAGGTAGACAGGTGACTCAACTCAGGTCAATCTATTTTCTCTCCTAGAAATTTGGAATTGAGATTCAGAGCCAGTTCATCTCTGTATGTGGTTGGAATAGAGGGGCATCAAAACTACCCATGTGACAGTCATCTGCTGCTATGGAGGTAAAGGATTAGAGAAAACTGGGCTTCAGAGCAAGAAGAATGAAAAAAGGAAAAGAAAGAAGTACAGGAAATGGTTCTAAGCCCCCTGTAAGTTCAGCCATATGACTGCTATTGGTTTTGTGTGACATTCCTTATTTCTAGAAATCGAATCCCTGGTTTTGGCTTAAGCTACCCCAGGTACATTTCACTTCACATGCAAACAAATGAACTTTAATTAATGCAGGGAACTAAGTTTTATGTGCAAATTTAAAAGAAAAGACAGCAAGGTGCAAGCTCTATAAAAGAGGTAAAGACCTTATGCTATTAGATTTCTGAAAAGGGTGGTATTGTTGCTAGTTCAGAAGGTTGAGAAAAGGAGAAAGCTTATGATTTTAGTTGGAACAACAGGGTACTTCTCTTCTACAGTGGCATCCATTGTGGGAAAAAACACAATGTCATTTCTTTTCATATAAATATCAGTAATATTTGTATATCGGTGTGTTATACATAGCTTGTATACTTGGGCCTTCTATCCACTTGAAGAGAGGACCTGTAAACAGCACAGCACCCACTACCAGAACACAGTCCTAATCATCACTTATTTATGGAATAAATATTTCTTGAACACTTACTGCTGGGCAGTTGTAGACACTAGAGATGGAGACAAAGACCTCCACTCAGAGAGTTTACTTTGTAGTGTGGAATTATTCAAATATAAAGGGGCTGGCCCTTTAGCACAGTGGTTAAGGGCTGTACATAAGGAAACTACATGGCCGACTGCAGTTTGACTCTAGGCTTCGACAGCTTGGAAAACATGCCAAGTATGTACATGGGTATCCAGGATCCTGACAGGATGGAGAAAAGGATTGTAGCGTGGCCAGGACCCACTGCAGGGTACTTTCTCTGTCTCTCTCTGGTACACAGCACATGTGCCCTTTGGCAAAAACGAAACAAAACAAAAAAACCAAAACATTTTAAGGAATAAAAGATAATTTCCTAGAGTTTCTCGCCCCATCTCCTCTTGTATTCTTCTTTTTCTGGTTTCACTTTATTTTTTCCTTTATCTGGACCATCACTTTAAAAAAAAAATCAGTAACTGGAGGTTTGGGAAAATTCATTTTGTATGCTGAAATGATAGACAGTGAATGAAAAAAAAAATCAGTAGCTGGCCCCTAGGTGGCACCAAAGGACAGTGGGCTCTTCCCACAGATGACACTGTCCAAGACCAACCACCAAGCAGCAGCTAAGAAGAGCCTTTTCAGGGGGTGAAGGCCCTGTTCCTAGGTCACTGTACCACTGCTGACCTCTGAGTTCCAGAGTCCCAGTTTTGGGTATTTACATATCCACACTTTTTTAAATTGAGGAGCCAAGACAGTCCGAGCTGCCCAGAGCCCTGAAACTCATGTGGAAAATAAATAAAAGACACAAAGTAAAAGGATGCTTTTAGAAGGAATCAGGTACTTCTCTTCATGTTTAATATAATGCTTCAGGATACTGTCCACAGAATACCTGTTTCAGCATTAGATGGTTTGTAAGTGACTGGTCTTTATGATTAAGCTACGCATCCATTTTGATACTAAAGTGTGAGAGTCCACGGTAAAATGTGCAGGGTGTGAGTCAGTTTCAGCTCCTCCACTGAGTGACTCACTGTAGATAGCTCTGGGCAAGTCTCTTACTCTACATATTTGTTTCTGTGGGTGTAAAGTGAGGTTATCAGTACTTAACCATGAAGTACTACACTTGTGAAGATGAAATAAAAGTCCATAGGAGGGACCAGCAGTTAGCGTATTGGCTATGTCGTTGGACTCCCACGTAGTCAACAGTGGTTCGCGTCCTGGACCCAGTGGCTTAAAACTCACGCAGGGCACGTGTGCGTGCGTGCCCAAGATCCCGAGAGGAGAATGGAGGAGAAGGGATTGTGGCGTGGCCATCCCCCCTGGGGGGTGACTTCTCGCTTTCTGTCTCTCTGTCTCTCTGTCTGTCTGGCGAGCACACGTACCCTATAGCAAAAACCTCTCAAAAAAAAAAAAAAAAAGTCCATAGGAAAATGCTTCATAATATATAAATGTTGGGGCCAGCAGGTGGCATGGTGGTTAAGGGCATTGGACTCCCACATAGCTGATGGCGGTTCAAGTCCCAGACCTGGCGGCTTGCTTTCTTTCTCTCTCTCTCTCTCTCTCTCTCTCGCCCTTGCTCTGTTCCTCTCTGGTCAAATTAAAATGAGTAAATAAATAAAATTAAATAATTCTTAAAAGAAAATATACATATATGTCATTTCCTTCCTTCTTGCTCATTTCCTTCCTTCTTGCTAGAGGGCATGTGTGCTCACCAGAGAGAGAGAGAGAGAGGGAGAGGAGAAAGCACCCTCCATGGGGAATTGACATGCTGCAATCCCTTCTCTTACATTTCTCCATCCTTTCAGGATTTTGACTATGCAAGGATATACTTGGTGTGTTTTTCAAGTCGCCAGGTCCAAGACTCTAACTGTGCAGTCAGCCATGTGAGATGTGTCTGAGTGAATCACCAAGTCAGCCCAAAATGTCATTATCTTCCTGTACTCAGAAGTGAATATATGGTATATACTATCTTAAACATAGTTTTTATAAACTATTAGGAAAATGAAGGAAGCATGATATGGAAAGTGTTTTTCTGTTATAATTGTAGGTTGTTCCCTTTACCTTAATTCATATATCTGAGTCATTGAGATATAAGACAGTGAGCTGCCTATAATATTTTAAACCATGGTAGAAAAAAAATAACATTATTCAACCTATTGTAAGTTCACTGTTGTGTCTATATAATGATGTGTAAAGTGTCTTCAATTTTAAAAAATTATTTCATATTTCATTCAATCTTAACTGGGAAGTGGTAAGATTTCAGGTATTTACCCCTTTGATATGTGATAAGGTGTTTGAGAATTGGAGAATTAACATAAGGTCATACAATGTTATCTATAAAGTAGAACTGAGCCTAAGGTTCAGGTTTTTGAATTTTCAGCATTTTCTATGAAAAGATATCCCAATGGATTATTTATATTTTCCTATCTGTACCTTTTTAGTCGGCATTACAATATGCTGAAGAATACCTCTCCTTTAGCTAGACATGATGTGATAGTTGATCATGACACAACATACTTAGGAGCCATATCATAATCAAATTTACCTTATACAAATTGAATAAAATGAACTGATCCAAAAAAAAAAAAAAAGCAAAATCTAATGGTACAGGGCTAACCCCATGGTTTAGTGGTTAAGAGAGCCAGATACCACATCCCTGCAGTACAATTCAAATCTTAGTCCCAGTGGCATGAAAAACACGCTGGGTGCATGTGTGTGTGTGTGTGTGTGTGTGTGTGTGTGTGTGTGTAACTAAAATTCCAATGGGATGGAGAAATGGAAAAAGTATTTGCAGTGTTACAATGGGAGAGTGATTTCTCCCCCCCGCCCCCCCCCCCCCCCATGTCTCTTTGTCTTTCTCTGGCAAGTGCATGTGCCCTCTGGGGTGGGGGTTGGGAGGAGAATCCAATGGTATAGATGATTCTGCCCACCAATATACTCAAGGTATATATGCCCTTGAGGAGTGAGAGATGATAGATATGTGGCTTCCTTTCCCTTCCTTCAGCCTACATCACATACTGTAAGCATCTCACCAAGCTGAGTATGAGCTCAATTTTGAAACACATACATTTCACACATCACAGTCCCTGAACACCCTATCATACTTCACGTGACCAAACGTGGAGATGTGGCATGACCCCCAAGACTCCCTTCCCCAATCGTGCCCCAAGTACTCTAAGTTCCAATGGGAGTGGCACTGGCTTCTTTAAGAATAGCTGATCTCAGAACCAGCAAATGGTGTAATGGTTACATTGCCAGACTCCCACATAGTTGACTGCAGTTCAAGTCCCAGACCTGGCAGTTTAAAGCTCATGCCGGGAGCATGTGTGTGCCAAGATTCTAAGAAAAGAATGAAGGAGAAGGGATTGAGGTGTGGCCATATCCCTGTCCCCCCCAGAGGGTGACTTCTTACTTTCTATTTGGAGAGCACATGCTCCCTATAGCAAAAATTGCTCTCAAAAAAAAAAAAAGAAAGCAGCAGCTGATTTCACTCATGCCAGATTTTTATTCTTTTGCCTACTGCAGTTGAGTAAGAATGAGAATTTAAACTTTTAAATGGAGATGTTGTTCGCCTATAATATTTAATGCTTTCTTAGTTTCAGTTCTTAGTTTCAACACTGGCTAGAAAATGCTGAGCATCTACAAGTGGTGGTGGGAAAGGAACAGCCTCAAACCATTTCCAGTGATCCTTTTAAATGCTTTCATTAATTAAACAATGATTGCTCATACTCAGTTTAGGCAAAGATATAGGGAAAAGGGCACTCTTATGCTTTGTTGGTGGGAGTATAAATACCCCTTTAGAGGGCAGCCCATAGTCTATTGGTTAAGGGAGCTGGGTCTCATATGACTGACCACAATTCAAGTTCTGGCTCCAGCCTGTAAAACATGCCAGAACCTCTGTGCATGTGCCTAAAATCCCAACAGGATGAGGAAATGGGGAGAAGGGATTGCTGCATGACCACAATCCATGTGTGTGTGTGGGTGCTTTCTCCCTCTCTCTGCTTCTCTGACTCTCTCTAGTGAGTGCATGTACACTTTGGCACCAGGAAAAAAAAAGAAAAAAAAGAAATGAAAATAATCCCTTTAGAGGACATTTTCCAATATCTATTTAAAAACTTAGATGTATTTACTCTGACCAGAAGTTTTTTGTTTTTTTGTTTTTTTTTTTCTTTTTGAGAGGTTTTTGCTATGGGGCATGTGAGCTCGCCAGAAAGAGAGAGATAGAGAGACAGAAAGTGAGAAATCACCCCCCAGGAGGATGGCCACACCACCATCCATTCTCCTCCATTCTCCTCTTGGGATCTCGGGCATGCACGCCCGGCGTGAGTTTAAGCCACCAGGTCCGGGACTCGAACCATGGTCGACCACATGGGAGTCCAGTGACATAGCCATTACGCCAACTGCTGGTCCCTCTGACCAGAAGTTCTACTTATGAAAATATAACCTGTAAAAATACTTAAATAGGTATCAAAACTATGTATATACAAAGATTTCTCTATAGTACATTGTAAAACTTGGACATGTCAGCTGAGAAGTAGCTTATTAAAGAAATGATTTTGTAGCTAAACAAAAAATTACTACTAAGTGAAAAAGAGCTGTACATGCTGGACAGTAAATGGGAAAAAAACAGTTACAAGACAGTGTAGTGGATATCTGCTACTTTTTGTGGGTTCAACATCCATTTCCCTTCTGCTTTGAAAACCTATTCCACCCTATCTGGAACAAGAGCGTTCTGAGTAAGGGGAAGGTACATTAGCCAATCAAGCTCTTTCTCTGCTAGAAATTAGAATCTTGAACAGAAAAGACACAAAGATTAAAAATGGTTGAAAGAGACACAGTCAGAGGGCAGTGACTTGAGAAGGGTTCACAAGCTCTTGCTCTCTGCATCCCGGAAGTGGCTTTCCAGCGTGGTTCTTCATCTTCTCTGGCTTGATTCTTCCGCTGTGTCACCTACCCCATATTCTGCCCGTAAATTTCTTTCCATGCTTATATCAACCAGAGTTTGTATCTATTGCTTGCAAATCAAATAACCCCACTGATAGAAAAGTAATCTTATTTTTGCAAAGTTAAAGTGATACATAATATATAAGCTGTATGTATGGATAAAAGGAAAAAATCTATAAATATAAGTAAAATAAATAGTGACTTTCTCAGTGTAGAAACTGGATGGAAAAGGGGTAAAGAGGGAGGCTGATGCTGGTCAAATGGTACAAAGTTTTAGTTATGCAAGGAAAAGGGGTAAAGCGGGAGGCTGAGGCTGGTCAAATGGTACAAAGTTTTAGTTATATAAGATGAATAATTTCTGGAGATTCAATGCACAGTACAGTGACCACAATGAACAATACTGTAGTGGATACGCAATTTGCTAGGAGAGGTCTTAGATCGTCCTAACAAACATGCACACAAATGGCAACTATGTAGAGGTAATGGAAATGTTCACAAGATGGAGTATGGCAATCATTTCACAAGATATAATTATATCAAAAACATCAAGTTTTATATCTTATATATTTATAATTTTTAATGTCAATGCTATTTCAATAAAGCTATTAAAATAATTTTCACTATCTAGCTTTATATATTTTTATCTTGTCTTTTTAAAAATGACCTTTTATTAGTTTTACAAATAAAATCTTTGAACATTTTCATGAAGGTAGATCTGAATAAAATTAAACAAAGGAAAATCTGGATTCTTAAGAAAAATGCCATTATGGGGGCTGGCAGGTGGTGTGGTAGTTAAGGCGCTGGACTCCCACATAGCTGACCATAGTCTGAGTCCCAGACCTGGCAGCTTGCTTTATCTCTCTCTTTGATCAAAATAAATAAAAAAATAAATACAGTTGAATAAATGTGTTTTTTATTTTTTGAGAGGTTTTTTGCTATAGGGTGCATGCACTCACCAGAAAGACAGAGTGGACAGAGAGATAGAAAGCAAGTAATCACCCCCCCAGGGGGGATGGCCATGCTGCAATCCCTTCTCCTCCAGTCTTCTCTCGAGATCTTGGGCACGCACGCACACGCACCTGGTATGAGTCTAAGCCACCGGGTCCAGGACTCAAACCACAGTCGACTACTTGGGAGTCCAGCGACTTAGCCATTACGCTAACTGCTGGTCCTGTAGGAGGATTATCTTCTATAGCTTTGATTGATACCAATTGTCCCCTTAATTTCAGATTTCTTCTAAATACGTGCTATTTGAATAATAATAATAATTGTCAGATGAAAAGAATTCCAACTACTTTAATTCCAACTGGCTCTTGGACATCTTGTTTTGATTTTTTTAACTTCTGACAAACTCAAAATGTCTAGTACTAAATCAATCAGTTTCTTACCAAAACCTGTCTCTAAGCTTCCCTGCATCTATCCACATCTACATTCCCCATGCCTCTCTCTCTTTTTTTATTGCCAGAGGGCACATGTGCTCACCAGACACCGGAGAGAGACAGAGAAACTGAGGGGAGGTGGTGTGGGAAGAAAGCACCTCTCTATGAGGATGCTGCAATCCCTTCTGTTTCTCCATCCTGTCAGGATTTAGGGCACACATTCACACACACATATGCCCAGTGTGCTTTTCAAGCCACCAGAGATAGAATTTGAACCATGATTGCCCATCCTATGTCTGAAATCCTAGAAATAATTTTGATTATATTCTATCTTTTCTCTCATTTCCTAGTGTGTGCTAAGTTTTGCTTATTTTGGACTTCACATTGTCTCTTTTGACAACTATGACTACCAGCCTTGTCTATACCCTATTTCCCATCACCTGATCTCTTTGCTTGTAGTCTCTTCCTTCCAATCCAGTGTTTCTCAAACTTTTGTTTTCATTATCATTTTTATTATCATTTCTCAAACTTTTCTTTTCATTACAAAGGACTCCTTTGTAAGGACTTTTTCCCTGTAACCATTCCCACTCCTGAAATATAAATATCATAGGTACATCATGTACAGGTTTATGTACTGTGGTCCTTCAGAGGGCCACATTACAATATCTTAGACACCTCTTCTCAGTGTGAACCCCTCCTTTCTTTCTCTGTTGTGGGAATTATCACCCTCATCAAGAATGCCCACTCTGATCAATCTGTTTCACCACCAAACGGGGCTAATCTCTTTAAGGTACGATTTTGGCTCAAAATTATTCAGCAGTGGAGCTGGATGGTGGCATCGAGGTAATGCCCTGTGAGGCCAACCCACATAGGAAGGTTCTGAGTTTGTATTTGGAGACTTTCCTGAGTACTATGGACAAGTGCTTGCCCATGGTCCATGGCTGGCTGAGCTGGGGATGGACCATGGCATGAAGGCCTTGTTGGTGGTGCTGCATCTCTCTCTCTTTCTCTTTCTGTCTCTTATCACTCTAGCTCATGGAAGAAATAAATGAGTAAACTTAAAATGTTCAGTTTTCCGATGAGATGAAATAACACTTATGAAGAGTCTGAGTCTGGCCTAGAATCATGAGTATTCAATGTATCTTAGTTCCTTTCACCCTTTCTTCTTCCCATTTAATATTGCCCCAAAACACTTATACCAGTTTGCTTTTCTATTAGCTGTGCTTATTGCCCTCATGAGGGCTAACACTGGGATTTTATCAAACGTGGATATTTTCACCTATCTGCTGGCTCATTTTTGAGGCTTTCTTGAATTATGCAGGCTGCAATGAGTTCCTGTTGAGTTCTGTATCTTGGAAGGATTCACATTCTGTATTTCTCCTCTCAGTAAGTGACATCAGAGCCATCTAACCTCTCAAATTAGAAATCTGAACGTTGTTTCTGGCTCCTCCCTCTTTTGAAACTCTCACATCCATGTTGGTCAGAACTACTATCAGTTCTGCTTCAGAAATGTCACTTAGATCTGATCTCCTCCCTCGATGCCCATAGTCTCTCTGAGGCTGGAACTAGAGAAAGAGCAGCCGCCCTGCCTTCACTCAATGACCTCGCTCTACTTTGCTTTGTATCCTCCAGGCTGTCCCTTACTCTGATGCACTGATTCCCCAAAACAGAAAAAAAACTCATAATGCCACTCCCCTGTTTAGAAAGCCTGATGGCCAGGCCCTGCCTTCAGGCTAGAATCTACATGTCTTGCCCTAAACAAGGCCCTCCACATTCTGCTTCCAGTTACTCTTGCTCTGCCCCTGTACTCCATATACCCAATCTCTCATTGCATTTGGCTTCTTGTCCATCACTGAATCCTCTAATCTCCGAATCCTCATGATGATATGTGCCCGTGATGCTTTATTTGTATGTCCGTTATTGTACCTAATGTATTAGATTTTAATTAGTTTCTTACATGCCTGTTTCTCTTAAGACGTAGGGTCACCTAAAGGCAGGGGATATAGCTTCCCAGTAGTTCCAGGGCCTAGCATAGGTGTCTGGCACAATGGATCACTTTAAGTGCTGTATGATCAACTGAATAACCTTAATTATAGCGCATCAAACTGTGATTTATATATTTCATATGGAGTCATAAAAACCCATTCCTTGACAAGTAGGCTAAAAGCAAAAATGCTTTACTCTTTTTCCTTTGAGTCTACACTGTGTATTATGGCCTAAAAATAGGTGTTCAATAAAAGTCTAAGACATTTCTTTAGAAAAAGTTGATTGCTTGTTCTGCAAATGGGTTTTCCCTTGTCTGGTAAATTTGTTCCCTGACTACACACTAAAGGCTATAAGGGCTAGGGATGTGAGGATCGACAAAACAGACATGGTTATGACTCTCATGCAGGCTGTCTCATGAATCAATGGCAATAATTAAAAACATAACAAATACCTCCCGAATGTTCTGCTGCTCCACCTCATGCCGCTTGATCATTATTTTCCGCTTGAAGAAACGACAGTTTTTGTCGTAGTACAGTCTCTGTTGAGTGAGAAGGTGGGCTTCCTCTTCAGCCTGTGTGTGCTGCAAGTTCTCTTTATGCTTAGATATCCGCTCTTGCTTTTCCTTCTTGGGTGTGCTATGGTCCTCATTCATTTCCTATTTAAAAAAAAAAAAAAAAGACAATAGGAACAATAAAGTTTATTGTAACTGCAAATTAAATTACTTGGAAATCCAATGGAAATGTAAGGTGCACTTTCCCTATCAACCCTCCTCCCCATTAACTGACTAAGAAATGAGACGCACACTGGTAGTTTCCATAATCTGGCTTTTTACTTTCATAAATTATTGGTTCACTCATTCAGTCAACACACACTAAGCTCCTATAATATAATACATTGGTGAGTAAATGAACATGTCATCTGTTTCATGCGGTTTTACAGTCTAGAATAAAAGTTAATCAAAGAACCGCAGAAATGAACCAAACAGGACCCTGATAGTTGTGGTGAAGAGGAAGTACTTTATCCTACATGAATGTTTCAAATGTTTCATAAGAAAAAAATGTGACCTTGGTAATGACTAGGCTGAAATTGGAAAAAAGTGGTAGGAGTTAACTAGAGGAAAAGGAGAGGGAAGCTACTCCAGGTAGAGGCAGCAGTATGCGCAAAGCCTTTAGGGTTGGGGGGTGGGATGAGAAGGGAACATGGTAAGATCAAGAAATGAAAGAAAGCCAGTGGGACATGAGGAGAGGCTGGCTAGGTAGGCAGGACCACTGAGGCCTTGTAGACCAAGTATGGGACACTAATTGGTAGCACAGGAGAAACAGATTTTATGTATGTGGGACTGTCATGATGAGATACATTTTGAAAAATGACTTTGGCTGCTATATGGAGAACAGAATGAAGGAGGTGACAGTGTATCCACAGAGACAACTGGGAAGTTATTGTAAAGGTCCAGGTGAGAGAGATGATAATAGCTCAAAAAAGGTGGTGGTGGTAAGATGGAATAAAGTAGAAGGAACCTAAAGACAATAGGTGACTATTCAAATGTCTTTAGCTTGAATTTTAGGAGGAAGCATTCTTCATTTGGGATTAGAGGGTAAATAAACCATCTACATTTTCTTTTTTAAGAATTATTTTATTTAACTTTATTTATTTATTTATTTTTTAATTTGACTAGAGAGGGATAGAATAAGAGTGAGAGAGAAAAAGAGAGAAAGCAAGCCGCCAGGTCCAGGACTTGAACCTTGGTCGACCATGTGGAAGTCCAGAGCCCTTAACCACCATGCCACCTGCTGGCCCCAACCATCTACATTTTCAAAAGGACAAAATACATAACTTTTCCCAAAATAGCAAAGGGAAGAAAGCTGTAAACAGAAAAGTTAACATGTTAATCTGTGGTGAAGGTAAGAAGACTACTTTCATTTCTTTATTTACTTTAGTTTGCTATAGGGTGTGTGCACTTGTGGGGGGGGGAGGGGAGGGGAGGGGAGGAGAGATGGATGGATGGAGGGAGGGAGGGAGTAAGGAAAAACCGCCCCCAGGAGGGATGGCCATGCCACAATCCCTTCTCCATTCTCCTTTCCGGATTGTGGGCATGAACACATACACACCTGGTATGTTTTTCAAGTCACCAGGTCTAGGACTTGAACCACACAGTCAATTATGTTGGAACCCAGCTGCCTTAACCACCATGCCACCTGGCTGGCCCAAGAAGACTACTTTTAGAGAAAGTGCAATGTACTCTTTGTTCAGACTGATAACCTTGACCTATAATATTTGACTAGTTACTCACTCATTTGGAATCTCCTTTAATTGCTACCACCTATCTTGCATAATATTTTGTGATGCCTATATAATACACCATTGAGGTTATTTTTGCCCTTAGTCAAGAGATCCTTATACATGAACATTCAACTATCCAGTTCAAGAGAAGGCTTAAGTAAAGTCTAAGAATCAAAAGAGAGGCCCACTCACAGTTGCATCAGAGATCTAGGTTAGGTTCCTATACTCACCTGAATAGGCTGGGCATAGTAGTGTAACCCTAGCTAACAGACTGGGACAGGAGAATTGAAACACAGTGAGATCCTGTCAAAGATATTTATCTCTCTCTCATATATACACCCACATGCATGCAAACATGCACACACACAGAGGGAAAGAGAGAGAGCGCTATTTCCAATATTGAATAAGTTAGAAACACAACAGAAAGGGTGAATTATATCTATATGCCATGACTTCAGTACGAGACTTCATGTCTAAATTCAAATGTGATCATAAAATTTCATTCTAAAATCAAGAACAGGAGCCAATAGGTGATATAACGATTATGTCACTTGACTCCCACGTGGCTGAATGCAGTTCAAGACCCGAACCTGGTGCCTTAAAACTCACACCAGCTCATTTGCATGCATGTCCAAGATCCGAGGAGGAGAACGAAGAAGGGATGTGGCATGGCCATCACCCCTGGGGGGGGTTATTTCTTACTTTTTGCCTCTCTGTCTCTCTTGTAAGCACAAACACCCTATAGCAAAAATCTCTCAAAAATGAATAAATAAATTTTAAAAATTAAAAAAAAATCAAGAATAGATTATTTCTGGACTATCCATCATGTTGCATTATCCATTCTTCTGTAGCTATCAACAGTGAGCACAATGGAGATTGTCTTGTCATTCCAAGGACAATACCTTTAAGTACCTTTAAGTATACGAGTATCTAAATATACGTGCCACTTTCAATATTCTGAACTAAACTTTACTTCATAAGGATTAATAGTAGCTTTGCATAACAGCAAAGTCTACCGAAGTTATCACAAACTGGCTTTTGGCTTGCTTTTCTTCATGAGCATGTTGAAAGACAAGTTTAGGCCTGTGGTCTTTTATGCTCATAAATCTGAGTATGGTGAGCCAAAAGTAGTCTTTTGCCAGGGGACTAAGTAGGAAATATTGTTCTGTGGAACAATATTCCAAAGGTAGAGCTCATGCAATCTCCAAATATCACAGTGTTACAAAAGCTCAAAATGGTGGCCACAGTCATAAAGTGTGACCTCCAGAGCATGAGTGAGCACATAGTTTTAGAAATAAGAATGTATTTAGAGCTGAGAAAAACCTCAAATTTATTTATTATTGAAAAAAATCAAGGCTCTCTCTGACCCAGAAACATCCTTCTATTCTGATTCTATAATTAGGTTCAAGGCAATAAATCAGAGAAAATGAGAGAATGTGAACTTTCATAGTTGGGTTATTTTTCGCTATATCCTGATATGCCAGACCTTTGGGTGTCAAGACACTTCCCATTTAGCTAGTGTAGGTCAAATACAATTTTCTGATAGTCCCAACAATCACCTGTGGCTTATCTAAGCAAGGCAAAAGACCCCAAGGCCCACCATAACCTATTTGCTTTCAATTCCTAACTAAAAAAAAGAATTAGAAAGGAAATTCTGTAAGTCCCCTATTCTTAACCTACAACTCAGTATATAAACTCAAACACGTGACTTCATATACTAAAAAAATGGCCCATAATGAATTTTATTAAATTTTAATATACTCAGCGGTCCACAAATACAAAACCCTAAGTCTTTGTTGTTGTGGCTGTTGTTCTAGAGAGATTTTTGTTATAGGGTATGTGTGCTCACCAAAGAGACAAAGAGACAGAAAGTGAGAAATGATTCCCTGGGAGTATGGCCATGCTACAATCCCTTCTGCTCCATTCTCTTCTTGGGATATTGGGCATGCACACACATGTGCCCGGTGTGAATTTTAAGCCGCCAGGTCCAGGATTCGAACCGTAGTCCAGTGGACCATGGGAGTCCAGTGACATAATCATTACACCATCTGCTGGTTCCAAACAGTAAATTTTATGAGGAGGAAAGTCCATGGAACTTGCAGAAAGTTTACCTGTAAGTACCAATGAAAGGAGAACTGAAGATGTTTGACCTTTCAGATCAAATTGTGGTTCCTCAGAAGGACTTTCTGAGTCCAAGTAGTCTTCAACCCAACATTCCAGAATAAGTCATTCACTTATCAAATATTCACATGTATTGGGACTCAAACTGTGGTCAGTCATGTGGGAGTCCAGCCACCTTAACCACCACTGCTGACCCCAATATTCACATGTATTGGACACAGGAACACAGTCATGTGCAAAAAACAACATGGTGTCTGCTCTTTCAATGTTCACCAGTGAGTAGGGTGAGTAATTCAAATAATCATTTTAAAAAATGTACAAAACCTCTAGTATGATAGTCAGAGATATCTGTCTTGGTTGAGGCAGTTAGGAAAGGCTTCACTGGGGAAGTGATATTTGAGTTAAGGACTTAATCACATTTCCTAAATCTTAGAAGCAAGAGGAGTAGGAGTTAAATGAGCAGAGGTGTGGTCAGGGAGGGCTTTGGGGTGGGGAGAACTTCCTACCAGAATAAAAAGTAAGTGCAAAGGAGGGTGAAACTTGATACATTTGAGGAACTGAAAGTTGACCACCATGGGTGGGGTTGGAGGAAGTACTGGTATGAGATGAGACTGAAGGGGTAGGCCAATAGCAGACCACACAGGGACTTCTAGGGTTGGACCTGTCTTAAGAACAAAAGGAAGCCAATGGATTGTAAAACCAAGGGTGACAGGACCAGATTTACAGTTTGAAAATACTGCTCTGGCTGAAGTGTGGAAATAAACTAGAAGTAAGCAAGAATGGTTTAAAGTTAAATTAATTGTGCTTTTTAAAAAATAATTTTATTTAACTTTGTTTTATTTTATTTATTTATTTTTTAATTTGACCAGAGAGTGATAGAGCAAGAGTGAGATTGAAAGGGAGATAGAGAGGGAAAGTGAGAAAGCAAGCTGTCAGGTCTGAGACTCAAACTACAGTCGGCCATGTGGAAGACCAGTGCCCTTAACCACCATGCCACCTGCCGACCCCAGATCAATGGTTCTTGAAATGTGATCCCTAAACTTGCAGGATCAGCACTACCTGGGAACTCATCAAAAATACACATTTTCAAACTAACCCAGACCCATTGAGTGAGAGAACCTAAGAGTAGGCTGGCAATTTTTTTTTTTTTTAATTTGCCAGGGGCACATATATTCACCAGAGAGAGAGAAAAAGGAAGAGAGAAATCCCCGCTATACACATGGGTCATGGTCACACCACAATCATTTCTCTATTTCTTTCCCTTTCAAGATTTTGGGCATGCACATACATATGCCCGGAGTATTTCTGAAACTGCTGGGTCTGGGACTTGAACTATGCAGACAGTCATGTGGGACCCAGCTCATGTAATTACCAGGCCATGGGCTGGCCTTTCAATCTGTTTTAATAACATTTCAGGTGATTCTAATGTAAAGTTTGACAACTGTTAGATTAGAATATTGATCACAATGCAAGTTGAGTCCATTCTAAGTTACAATCATTCTAATGATAACTTGGTGACTATAAATATTGGTACCTGTTATGGTTTGGGTAATGGCTATCCCTTCAAGTTTCATGTTTTGGAATTTGGTCTTAGTGGGTAGTGATTTGATATGCCCTGGAAATTCACATGTTGAGACTTCACTGTATTATAAAGGTGTTAAGTGAAAATTAATCCCTTCATGGTGTCATAGGGTGGGACCTTTGGGTGTAATAAGGTCATTAAGGTAGGGCCTCTATGATTGAGTTCTGGTGGTTTATAAGCAGAAGGAATGAAACCAGAACAAGAGAGAAACTCGTGGAAGCAGACCACATTTCGCTCTGCTACAAATTCTGCCTGCCACCATTTTGTGACACCTTTGGATTTTCCAATCTATAGAATCATGAGTTTCACAAATAAATCTTTACTTTCTTTATAAATCGTTTAGTCTTAGGTATTTCTATTAGCAACACGAAAACAGACTATGACAGTACTCTTACCTCTTTTATTTTTTCCTTACAAATCTTATACTGTTTCTTCTGACTTTCTAAGAAAGTTGTCAAATCTTTCTTCTGCTGGGCCAAGATCTGTTGCTGGAACTTCTTCTCATCTGCTGCAGCTACCTTTGCCTGATAAAAACAACAAACACAATTTAGGGTGAACCTGCTCTTCAAAATTCAGCTGTCCATATTGTCCAGTGCATTAAAATGGTCTACAAGTACTGAATAATGTGTGTAATGTTTTTTTTTTTTTTTTTTTTTTTAATCTGCTATAGGGCATATGTACTTGCCAGGAGGAGACAGGAATGAGAAAACACCTTCCCCTCTCCACCCCTGATGGGGATGGCCATCCTGTAATCCCTTTTCTTTTATTATCCTCTCAGGGTTTTGGACACACACACACGTGTGTGGTGGAGCCATTAGATGCAACACACAGGGAGATGAGGTACTAAGAGAGAGGAAATTACACTTCAAGGTTCTTTTTTATGTATCTTTTTGCCTTTAGCTTCCATTATCAACAACTCTTCCACTTTGAATGATTCTTTTCACGTATTTACCAAGTCAAATATCCAAGAAAGATTCTGACTGGTTTATTTAACCAATGCCATCCCTGTTTGGGCAAAAGTTTTTGTGCTAGACTGTCTCACAGACCAAAGGCTTCCATTATCTGATGTTGCCTTCCATGCAGAGAGAGAGCTTCATTTCTGAAACACCCTTGGCCCCCTGTCCTAGGCACTCCAACTCCAGGGAGCTTATGTTCACCTCTGCTTTTCTACACTTTGTACATCTTACGAGATATGACAAGGAAGGGACCTGGATTTAGTGCAGTCTATGCCTTCATGGGCAAGTCTGTTTAATTTTGTTCAGAATTACTAGACTTGTCTTCCTGCAGACATACATCTTTTCTCTTATCTCACATTAATCAGTAATAATTGTGATATTTTGACTTTCTGTCTTGCCTTTTTGTTTTTTAATTGCCAGAGAGTGCGTGTGATCATTAGAGAAAGATGGAGAGGGCAAGGAAGAGGAAGAAAGTACCCCTTCACACACAATGGGGCATGGATATGCTGCAATCCCCTCTTCACCACTTCATTCTGTTGTGATTTTCGGTTCACATGCACACATGCCCAGTGTATTTTTCAAGCTGCCAGGGCCAGGATTTGAACTGTGGTTGACCATGTGAGATCTAGCTCTCTTATCAGTAGGCCAATGGGACCAACCTCATTTGTTTTTGTTTTTCAATTTTGCCACAGTGTGCATGTACTTGTTGCAAAGATTTAAAGAAAGTGAGAGCAGGAATGTAAAAAGCACTACCCATGGAGCACAATCACACCATAATCTCTGCTCTCAATTTTTCTCTCTTTGGGATTTTGGGTGGATCCAGCACACAATTACCAAGCATGTTTTTCAAGTTGCTGGGTCTAGGACCTGAATCACACAGTTGGCCATGTAGGGTCCAAGTGCATTAACTACCATGCCACAGGCTGGTCCCCATTGTTTTTGTTGTTCTTGATGTTAAGGTTTTTGCTGTAGGGATTAGGCATTCCAGAGAGAGAGGCGGCACATACACACATGTGCCAGGCATGAGTCTCAAGACACCAGGTCCTAGACTCAAACTGTTATTGGTCACTTGGGAATCTAGCTGCCCTAACCACTATGCCACAGGATAGCCCCATTGGTTTTTTAAAAATAGTTTAGAACCTGGATTGAGAAGAGAGAAAGTCCCTAGAAAACCCAAATGATGGCTGTATTAATTCCTTGCTACCATTGGTCAAGTGCCCATCCTGGTCCAATCAGCTGTAAGCAGGGACTGTCACCACCTAAAGGAACTATTTACAGAGTAGTTTTCTTCTGAGGAGGGCTGTAGATGTGGGAGGCACTAACAGACCTGTGTTGTGTAGGTTCCTAAAAGACAGTAGCATCTTGTTTTCCTTTACTTGCACCCGGGCCACTTTCAGAAGACTGATGCTCAGAATATATTGGGTCATTGGAAAAGTCATGACACAAATTTTGCATAGAAAAACAGAAATACACGTCATAACATTTCTGACAACCAAATATTCAAGTGGACAAGAATGAAATAAACATTTTCAGTTAGCATTCTAGCTTTGAATGACAATTTTAAGTAGTCCCATAAAACATGAGACACTCCCCAACCCCCGCACACACACACACAAACACACACACACACACACACACACACACACTAATGTTCTCCCATCACCCACAGGCACCATTTTTGCCGCTTGCTGACATTTTCCCGCTGACTGGAACAAATAGACTTGGTTGGGACACAAAGGCACATTACTGACCTCCTTTTCTATGATAGCCACTTGCTTCTTGGCCAGCTTCTCCAGCTCGATGGACGAGTTGTTGGCATGCGTCTCCACCTCCTTCTGGAGCTTGAGGCGGTGCTCGTCCATCTCAGCCTTCAGCTTGTTCTCCAGGGCGATCAGCTGCTTCTGGTGCTGGCGCCGCATCCGCTTATAACCTGACATCTGTTCCCGCAACTCGTTCTCCTGCTCATGCTCATGGATCTGTCGTGTAACCTGGATTGGGTTGGGGGATAGAACTCAGGTAACCAGGTTCATGGGAGATGAACTTTTAGGCATAATTGTCTTTATCGCTGTCACCATGGATTCCCCTAGTACTTACTGAGTGCTCACCTGTAGGGGCACATACTGGGTGCTCTTTAGACAATCACTAATCCTCTAAACCATTTCATTCACTCATTCATTTCACTCATCCAGGAGGTAGGTATTACAGCCCCATTTTACAGATGAAGGAATTGAGATTTGAGAGAAATCATTTATTCATTCAGTTGAAATATGTTTACCTATTTTGACAAACAATCATACATGTGCTCAAGGTCACACAGCTAGCAAGGAGTGGAGTTGGGATTCAGACTCATTTCTGTGGAATTCTAGAGCCAGGCTTTTTTCTTTCCTTTTCTTTTCTTTTCTTTTCTATCTTTTCTCTTTCCTTTTCTTTTCTTTTTTTTTTTTTTTTTTTTTTGGAGAGGTTTTTCGCTATAGGGCGGCGCGTGCACTCGCCAGACAGAGAGAGAGAGAGACATAGAGACAGAAAGCGAGAAATCACCCCCCAGGGGGGATGGCCACGCCGCAATCCCTTCTCCTCCATTCTCCTCTTGGGATCTTGGGCACGCACGCACACGCGCCTGGCGTGAGTTTTAAGCCACTGGTACGCGAACCGCGGTCGACTACGTGGGAGTCCAGCGACATAGCTATTACGCTAACTGCTGGTTCCCTCTTTCCTTTCCTTTTCTTTTCTTTTCTTTCTTTCTTTTAGAGTTTTTTTTTTTTTTTTTTTTTTTTTTTTTTTTTTTTTGCTATCAGGCACTTGCACTCGTCAGAGAGACAGACAGAGACAGTAAGTAAGAAATCACCCCCTGGTGGGGGGGTGGTGGCCATGCTGCAATCCCTTTTCCTACATTCTCCTCTTGGGATTTTGGGCATACACGTGAGTTTTAAGCCACTAGGTCCGGGACTCGAACCATGGTCGACTACAGGGAAGTTCGGCGACATAACCATTATGCCACCTGCTGGTCCCGAGCCATGCTCTTTCTACTACATCAGAATTTCTCTGCCTTGACACTGTTGACAATGGGTCAGACACCTCTTTGTTGTAGGGGGCTGTTCTGTGCATTGTAAGATGTTTTGCTGCATCCCTGGTCTCTACTATAGAAACTAGTAACACTTCCCAAATCATATCAATCAAGTGTCTCAAGACATTGTCAAATGTTCCCTGGGTACAAAAATCTTTCTTCTTCTTTTTTTTTTTCCCCCTTTTTAAGGATCATGTCTCTAACAGTCATGGGACCCTTGAATATCCCTTTAAAATAGTTTGAACATGGTTTATTTCCTATTTTTAATGAGTTGAGAGAGAGAGAGAATACATGTGACTGAGGGCACTTCTTTTAAATCATCTATCTCCCTTCTCCCCTTACTTACAGAAAAGATGTTAATGAATTATAGTATGTTTGCTTGCTCTCCTAAAGAGGAGAAAGTATTTCTGTGATTTTTGAATGGCTACTTTTCTTAGTATTTTTCTTTAACTCATTCTCAATGTCCAACATATTGAAAAGTAAATGCAAATGTAAATCTTGGCACCTTTTTTTCCTATTAAACCTTTTGTGAATTTCCAGTCCTTCCCTCAATTTATCATCTTATTTTCATGTTAAATTCTCTGATCACCTCCTTATTTTTTTATTTTAGAAAAAAATATTAATTACAGGGTTAAAAGTCTAATTTTGTTCTTTCCTAAATGATTTAGTCATTCCTATCTATTATAAACCACTTTTCCCCAAGCTAACCCCAAACAAGCTTTACTAGAAATTTTCATGCTGCTATTAATTCTCTGTACTATTTTCAGTTTATGTGTCAAAGTGCATTTTTTTTTTTTTTTTTTACAAAGAACAGTTTGTGTCTCTGCTCTTTTTAGAAGGTGTCCTTGCATACAGACCGAGCCCTTACTATCAAGAGAGTGCTGTTTTGTAACTGGATAGTATTATCAAAGTATACCATTAAACATTAGCCGAACTTTGAAACCTTTCCAGCTGAAACTAACACTAGGTTTCATATTTATTTATCTTTTCTGAGGGACAATCCTTTTTACAGTATGAGGAATAAGAGTAGAAGATATTTCAAG
The DNA here is from genome assembly GCA_026018925.1 of Tupaia tana. Classification (NCBI taxonomy): domain Eukaryota; kingdom Metazoa; phylum Chordata; class Mammalia; order Scandentia; family Tupaiidae; genus Tupaia; species Tupaia tana. The sequence continues at coordinate 14,551,978 of JAKSZU010000026.1, read as the reverse complement.
GCCAAAAAAGGATAGCATTACTTAACAGTCTAAAGAAAATAAAATGATCTATCTTGTCATCATAATAATGTATTCTTTTTAAAAATTATTTTTAATTTTTCTATAGGGCACGTGCATTTGCGAGAGAGAAAGAGAGAGAGAGAGAGAAAGTGAAAAATCACCCCCTAGGTGGATGGCCACATCATAATCCCTTTTCCTCAATTCTCTCAGGATTTTGGATATGCATGCACACACACACCAGGTTTGAATTTCAAGCCATCAGGTCCAGGCCTTGCACCATGTAGACAGCCATGTGGGATCCAGTTGTCTTAACCTCTATGCCACCTGCTGGCCCTAATGTGTGTGTGTGTGTGTGTGTGTGTGTGTGTGTGTATGTATGTGTGTGTGTGTGTGTGTGTGTTTTAAATAGAATGATTTCTGATCAAAAGAAAGGATGGATTTGTCTGAAATATATGTGTAAACTTTACTTCCTTCTGTTTTATGCCTTCCTGAAGTTCTAGAAAACAAAACTATCCCAAATCAACAGAAAAGATATAATTCACTCCTTTTAAAATTCACTTATTTTTCCAGAAAAATACGGAGGTAAAATGTCTGTTTTAGAGAAATGAGTTTGAGATATATTTTATCCATATACTTATCTTTTCTTATTTTAGTATTATTTCTTTCATTAGATTTTTAAAGTCACAGTATGACACACTTTAAAGGCATCATGACAACATTTAAAATCTGCCACAAGCATTGGCTTATGGCCAATAAAATATTCTCAGGTTCACTGTTTCCCTAAACCAGGAGGCCTAAAGATAACAGGGAAATATATGGAGTTAGGAACAGTTTTCTATCTTAATTGGTGGATGGGTCCCTGGAAACAAGATGATCCTATGGCCTAGAGATCACACCTAATACAATTATGCGATAAAGACAAATTTCAAAGCTCAAAATGCTATCTCTGTACAGACGAATTCTAGGGGAGACATTTTGCTTTTGAATGTGTCCCATAATTTGAACAAACACTTTCTTAAACTCATAATATCATCTTTCATTCAGTAAAAACAAACTTTCTAACTTTCAAATTATCTTTCTGAATACTTAGAGACATTAATTTTTACAATTCCATGCTGAAGCCATATAGATGAGTTTAAATAAAAGTATAATCAGATGTTTCATTTGTAAAGTCTAACATGAAATATATAAAAATGTTTACATGTATGTATGCCTGTGTGTTTTAAGTTTACACCATGTGTCTTAATATACTAAATGGTAAATAGAATTTTAAAACTAGCCCTTAATTTTATCATGCTTTATGGTTTATGAAGTGCTTTTGCATATAATTTATCTCTTTAATTCTTATAAGGCTTGAGATTTGTATAAAAGTCCCATGGTTCTTGAATTGCCTAAGGAAATTCACATCAGCAAGGCAGAAAAAGACTGATTACTTTCTGTTAGGAAGTAATGGAGGAAATCAACACCCAAAAAAGTCAGGGTTGGAGAAAGTGTTCAGTCTAAATTACAAGTTGAATCCGTCTGAAATTGGGAGAAAGATACAGAGATGCAGTGGCTGTCGTTTTTACAATGGTAGTTCCAAAAATGTGACCAACTAAAAATGGGCAGTACCACCTTGCCATACCCACAGGCTGCTTGGAGAAAAACCTCATTTTCTCTCTTACTATTTAACTGACCTTGGGCAACTTAACTCTTGAAGTCTCTCAGTTTCTTCATATATAAAGAGGAACTACTACTGTCTTCTTCAGAGTGGGAGGGCTGAGAAAGATAACACGCGTAAAAGGACCAAGCAAGGTGTCAGGCATGTAGGAAATGTTCAATATATGTTGGTTCCCTTCCTTTTCCTGCCAGGCTCTGAGAAACATGTCTCTTTTTCCTCTCCTTAGCATTTGTGACGAGAGAGACACAGATGAGAGTAAGTGGATCCAAGAGAAAGAACACCTTTAACAATATAACTATGGCTGTGTCTGGATGTGGATTATAAGGTTAAGCATATATAATTTATATATAATTTTTTTTTTCATTTTTTGGAGAGTTTTGTTTGTTTGTTTGTTTGCTATAGGGCACGTGCACTCGCCAGACAGACAGAGACAGAGAGACAGAAAGCGAGAAATCACCCCCCAGGGGGGATGGCCATGCCGCAATCCCTTCTCCTCCATTTTCCTCTAGGGATCTTGGGCACAGAAGCACATGCACCCAGCGTGAGTTTAAGACACCGGGTCTGGGACTCGAACTGCGGACAACTACATGGGAATCCAGTGACATAGCCATTACGCTAACTGCTGGTCCCTATAATTTCTTAATCTGAATTATTACTCACTTTGCATTCCTGAAATATGTGAAGAAATACTAAATAATAAATAACCATGAGAAAGGAGGACTGAAAGTTTTTTCAGAAAGTTACTATAACCATTCAACGATAACCAACTGAATTCTGCTGGGTCATCAGGAAAGTCAAGACACTTTTTTGCATAGAAAACCAGAAAAATCTGACAACTTAATGGTAAAATCAGACCTAAAATAAGCCATTTTATCCAAAGTATAGAGTGTACCTACCATGTATAAAACAATATGCTAGAAGGCTAATAAGTAACTTCCTAAACATAAAGCAGGAGAGCAGTGGCTGATAATGTTACCCTCTTAGAAGATCAAAGCTGACTTTTAAAATTAAGTATTTGTAAGAATCAAAATGATCCATATGATAGAAGTGGCCACCTGAGCACTTAGGACAAATGAAATTTAAAGCAAGTTCTTAAAAAGAATACAATGAGTCACATTTTGGCATTAGAAATCTGACATTCCACTCTAAAATACCTAAGGGGAAAAAATGTTCATACCAAAAGTAATGACTGATAGGCAACACTGCCTCACTCACAACAGAAAATGTTACATGAAGAACTTTGAAATGCACACTTACAAATCCAAATTTTCACGTAATAGGAGGGCTCAAAGAGACCTCATTTGTTCATTCATTCATTCATTCAACATGTCTTTAGTGAGACACTTCGGCCACGTGGGTTGAACATGTAGATTGGATAGCATAAGTGAGAAATGGTTTCACCAATGAGCTTGGTGAATTAAGAAGCCAAGAATAAGAAAAGAGAGAGATATGCAACATTTTCATAAGCATCCTCTGGTACACTACCCAGGAAGAGAGTACACTTTTGAACATTTATAAACAGAACAGTTGGGTTCATGAGAGGTGAAACTGTAGCATTTACTACTGAGGCGCTAATATTTTTTTTCTTACGTATTAAGTTCATTCGGGTATCCAATTCCATAATTACCTGAATGATTAGGCTGCATTCTTAAACTTCCAAATGAAGACTTGTTTTTGATAAGTTTTTCTCATCTGGTAAAGCCAAGTAAAGGTGGACATATTTGCATGCATAGAACAATAACAACTTTCTCTTTTTTTTTTTGGAGAGATTTTTTTTTTTTTCCGCTATAGGGCGCGTGCGCTCGCCAGACAGACAGAGAGAGACAGAGAGACAGAAAGCAAGAAATCACCCCCCCAGGAGGGATGGCCACGCCGCAATCCCTTCTCCTCCATTCTCCTCTCGGGATCTTGGGCATGCACGCACACACACCCAGCGAGTTTAAGCCACCGGGTCCGGGACTTGAACCGCAGTAGACTACGTGGGATTCCAGTGACAGCCATTACGCCAACTGCTGGTCCCAACAATTTTCTCTTACATGCTTTCTTGAGGACTCTTAAGAGTTCTCTCTTATGCACCGCTCCCTAACATGGGTTCTAACATAAATTCACCTGAGCAATGAGATCACTTCTTTCCAGTGAGGATTCCTTTTTAAAGACACTAGCTGAATTTTCTGATAGATAAGGCTTCAGTATTTCTTATATTAACTTCTACTGTGGCAATTGCCAGGAACCCAGGACATTATAAAATTTTAAGAACAAATGACATCAGATGTAGCGACAATTGAAAATACAATTCTGGGTCACTAATGTTCTCCAAATATTAGGGTGTCCGTATGCCAAGAATAAAAACTCAAAGGTCAAGAAGTAAGATTAGTAATTCTCAAGAACTACACAAACAACTTCTTTCTCCAGATAACATATCAGCCCAATTTGAACTTTCTTACAGAGGAAGAAAAAGGACAAATTTAAAAAGATGCCATGAAATGCCCTTTCTTTTCCAAATTCTTTGAACTAAGGCCCATAACCTTTGCCTTTAGAAAAATTAAAAAAAAAAGATGATTCTAAAGTTTCCTCAGGATTTGCTGTGGCACCAAGGTTCACAGTCCTTCCTTTCTCTTTGTTACAAATGCAGCTGTGTAGTAGAGCATAATAACACAAAATCCTCAGTTTTTAGGTGCCAAAGAAACACAAACATGTAGTAGTCAAAGAGTCAAAGTCCATAGCCCCTGGACTTTTTACACTTGTCAATAACCTCTTCCAAAAGCACAATGCAGGAAAGTAACACTAAGGGGGAAGCCACAAAGCTAGGCCTCATTCAGGTTTCTGTTAAAACGATGGCCTCATAAAGCAAATTTTAAGAACAGTAATCTGTCAGTTTGCAAGTTGATTTAAAATACATACTCATCATTTATCTATCTAGTCATTGAAAAACTCATTTTTAAATTCCTCTGCTTTTGGCTGTCCTCACTTGGACCTCTCTGTGGCTTGTCAGCAGTCACACTAGAAGAGTGTAAAGAAAGAATAATACCAAAATAAATAAAAGCAATACAGTATTCTTATCAATGATGAGAAGTGAGTGAGACTGTCCACGAGGACTGGATTATTCATTTTCCTGGACCTTCATTTTTCTGTGATCTTGTTCTTACTTTTATGCTATCTGCATCATTTTAGTCCTTTTTATTTGCAATGGCACCCATGGGGGGAACAATAGGATTCATATCTATTTTAAAAATTAGATCTTTCTTTATGATATCTCAGTATCCTGATTCATAAATTCCTATTGGAACTAGCCTTTAAAACAATATAATGGGCATGAGAATTGTAGTACTTGACCATATATATTAAATTGTCCATACCAATGGTTAGATTGTCCAGAACAGGACACAGAACCATACAATCCCACACAATTTTACCCTTTATTTTTATTTTCTCAATAATTATTTTTTTCTTCTCTAAAAACCATTAGTTACAAATTACCACCAAACTCTGATAAACTTCCATCAATGCCACCATGACTTTCAAAGTGTTATATTTGAAGAAGGTGCTCCCCACACGCGTGCACACGTGCACATGCATACACACACATACACACACACACACAAACTTATTTTGTGGCTAAAGCAACAGCCTATGAGCTACTCTGTTTTTAACTTAATATGGGGGAAGAGGCCTTTTGGCAAATTCAAACTCCATCAGAGAAACTGAGCCCAGGTGTTCTCTGGATGACCATCATGAAGCCTGTGGGATTCAGAGGTTTCTGAGGATGCTGCCACAGCCCTGAGGTGGCCTTGTAGGGAAGCAGCTTTTATCATCCACAGCAAGGAAGACTGTGATGGCTGATGTACACACAGTGTAGCCCTGGGTGAGCTCACAGATGTGAGCGTGCGATCATTCTGGCATGGCTGTAGTAGTAGTATCTTACTGGGAGGTAGGAGAGGTCATGAATATGTGATGTGGGAATGAGGGTGTGGCAAGCGAGAAAAGGAGAGAGCCTGTCCCGGAGGGGGGAAATCCACTTGGCATAATGTCTGCCTCACATGTAGAACCTGCTATGGTGCGCCGATGCTCAGCGGCTGCTCATCATTCTCCTCCCATTTCAACATGCACAGGTCTGGATAAAGGCATGAGTCTCACAAGAGTGTGTGGTGAGTAGTAATAGTTCTCTAAAATACCACGTTTCTTCTCTGGTCAGAGATCATGGCGTGAGGATAATTATTATGGAATAATCTCACGATGTTTTATTTAGACTCAAGAGCACATTTTCTTTTAGGTGCTTAACAATCATTAGCAAACACGGAGTGGACATTTTAAGATCTCCATGACATAGTACAGCATGCTTTAAAATGAAAAATCACTCATCAAAGAGATGACAAGAAACTTCTATATAAAAGAACTTACAAGTGGACTTCTTTATAAGCAGTCTAAATTAAATTGCTTCTTTAAGACAGCAGCAAGCATAGCAATAGGGAGGTGCTTTAACTTCCATTTTCCTTACATTTAGGTTTTTAAATCCATTACAAATTTCAAAGATAACTGAGCCTTGGAAAGACATGAGAAATAGAAGTAGAAATAAGGTTTAAAAAATAGGACAAGAAAAATGATCATTTCTGGGTCGGCCTCAGATGATGTCATCATAGGTTCTAAATGTAACAGCCAAGCAGTGTACACTAACTCTTCCCGCCCATGTGACCTCTAACATCAATTTGAGCAAAACAACTAATATTTCAATAATTTTTTTGGCAGAGAAGTAAGGTTCAGAAGCAAAAGACTGAAGAGAGTTTAGAGCGCCAAGGATGAAACGATGTGTGTGTGTGTGTGTGTGTGTAAGTGTGTGTGTGTGAGTGTGTGTGAGCGCGCACGCGCACGCGTGGGGGGCCAAGGGGAGGAGGCATGAAAACTAACTCTTCCAGCACACACCCCTTTTGCTACTACAAGGGCATCCAGCAATCACATTTGCAATAGTAAAAATGCTGAAGAATCCTACAGTCTCCTTCCTTCCACAATCATCCCTATCCTCTCTTACAAAGCCTTTCTTGCTTTATTGGTGCCAGGAAATTCTTCAGGGGTTAAATGGGGAAGTGCAGCCACTACCATTGTTGCAATAAATAAATGAATGAACCAGAACGAACCAGCAATCCATCTCTGGGAAGCAAGTATCTTATTTTCTACAATTATATACATTAGCCAGCAACCATTTATTAAAAAAAAAATTGTGTTTTATCTTTTGATGTGTGTGTACACATTAGAGACACACATGCATCTATACAAAAAGAAGCATAGTGTCCTGTATACACGTACACCAATACCTTTACAATTTTTTTAGCATTATTTATTTCAATCATAAGACAAATAGCTTTTAAAAAATTGGATAGCCTAGCAACTTCACCTCAAAGGCCTTACATTTTGCACATACAGCATATACAAATACACACACACACACACACACACACACACAAAGGTTTTTTTTTTTTTTCCCCATGCCATAGACAATGCTAAAATATCTGAGATCAGGTTGCTATGCCAACAGATTTTTTTTTTCTAAAATGAATAAAATTATTAGGAGGGAGAAAACATTCTTGACTCCTTTCCTCCCATCCATGAAGCCGAAAGAGGCTCAGAGAGGGCGAGAGGCTGCCAGATGGGGAGGAGGGGAAGGAAGGGAAGGTGGGTAGAGGGGTGTTTGCTTACCAAAGATGCTGATTTGATCGTGGCAAAGCGCTCTCTGTTCCGGTAGTGGAGGGCCTGGCTCTGAACTGACGGGGTAGGCCGCGGCTCAGGCCTGGGATCGCCGTGGCCCGCCTCATCCCTTATGAATACATGATCCTGCAGAAATGGATAAAAACAAGGAGAAAGTCCAGCTGTGCTCTTTCCTCGCCGGCTGCCTCTCTCTCACCCCTCTTTCTGCACAAGCACTGCTGTTTGAAATGCATAGTTTAGCTCTCTGCTAGTCCCCGCAGCTCCCACGGTACAAAATGAATAAGCAACACATTGCAGCCTTCAGTTAGGAATGTCAGCTGATCGCTAGTGGGATGCCTTCTGAATCCCTGGCAGGCTTTTTCTTTACCTCCAGAATTACATATATGCAAAAGAAAAAAAGAATAAAAAAAACAATGCAATGTACAGACTCCTTAGAACGGTTTGCTTAAAACGCTGTAACCAAATAATTCCTTTAAAAATGTCATGTCCATGTCTAGCAAGGAGGATGCTGGTGGCTTTTAACATAAAAGCGAGCCTCCGCCTCATTCCCTTGAAAGATCTGCTTTCTCAATTTAATTTTATTTGAGATCTGTTCGGTAGGATCATCGTTCTGCCTAGAATCAGTGTAGGCTTGTGCTGAACTGCCTCTCTATCTTGTGCTGGGAAGATTCGGCAGTCACTGAGGGATCCTGCTTTCCAGTCATGATCGTACACAGTTCTAGCACCTTCTCTCTACAGCTCCTGAAAGGATTTTTTTAGATTTAAAGAGACAGGCATACAATTTTAACCAAATGCTACTTTTACAAATTCTTCCTCAACTCAGCATCGGTGTGGTCACCAGAGTGAGTAAAGCTGTAATTTAATGCCCTTGACTGATTTAATCAAGCCTATGCTTCTTGATAGGAAAAGATGATTAATCTTGTTCTAATGCCCAGTGAAAACTAGCATTCCCTGGAAGGATAGTAATGGATGTTTCTTAAATGCAACTGAATGACTTTTAAAGGGGAAAATGCTTTCAAAGGACAATGCTCCTCTCTATAAAAGATGAAATGTTCAGTCAGTAAGTAGCACTAACCTTTCATAAAAATAGATACTTTAATAATTTGTAGCTCAAAAACATGTACAACCATGGGGGATTTTTAAATAGTACATGTTCATGATGGGGAAGGAGAAATTAATTCCTTATTTCCCTAGGGTTTTAGGAGAAACCATTTGTGATAAGTCAGTTTTGTATTTTGTCCATGACTACTTAAAATTTTTTTATAATTGCTTTTCCCTTAATCGGAAAATAATAATTGAAGAGATTTAGAAAATAACAATTTTATTATAGTCTAAATTTTTGAAAAGTTAAAACACCTCCATATTTTTATGTAAAAGCCAAGATCACTGGACAGATTTTCTTTTGTCTTTTATAAACACAAAATGTTTTTGATGTGTTGGGAGGATATCTACCATTACTCTATGTTTAGACATATTTTTTTCAATTTATGTATTGTAGTTCAAATAATAAAAAGACTTTTAATGAACTTGTCATTGAGTGCACATTCATCAAATTCAAAGACTGCTCTATAGCGGTCCTGTCCAATAAGATATCACTAGCCACATGTGGCTATTTTTCCTTAATTGCCACAGGGCATGTGTACTTGCCAGAGAGAGAGGGAAGCGAGAGAAAGATAGAAAGGACCCCCAACAGGGTGTGGTCATACCACAATCCCTTTTCCTCCATTTCTTCTCCTCAGGATTTTGGATATGCATGTGCCTGGCATGTTATTCAAGCTGCCAGGGCCAGGATTCAAACTGTGTCTGGCCATGTGGGATCTTGCTCTTAAGGCAGAGAACTTTAAATTAATTAAACTAAAATAAAATGTAAAATTCAGTTCCTAAGTCACACCAGTTATGTTTTAAGTGGTAGTGGCTACCAAATTAGACAGTGTAGATGTAGAACATGTCCATCATTTCAGAAAGATCTATTAGACCATGTTGTAGGCTAAAAAAATGCACCTCTTGGCCCACATTTTTGAAATGTATAAGAAAATGCTAGAAGGGTCAATTAAAATTATCCTATATTATTTCCCAGGAAATCTCAACTCTTATGTTACAGACAAGAGAGATTAGGTGTGTAATCTCTCTATCTCTCTATGCACTAGATTTAAGATTCTAAAGAGAAAGGCACCAGGACCTACTACAATTTATGGTGTATTTATTAATAAATCACATTTATGGGGCCAGCAGGTAGCATAGTGGTTAAGGCACTGGACTCCCACAGGGGCAACCACCGTTCAAGCTCCAGAGTCTGGCAGCTTGAGAATCACACCAGGTGCAGGTGTGTTTGTGTGTGCATGCCCAAAATCCTGAGAGGAGAATGGAGGAGAGGGGATTAATGTGTGGTCACCCCTCCTGGGGGGGTGATTTCTCACTTTCCTTCTCTCTGTTTCTCTTCCATGAGTACAAGCACCCTATGGCAAAAAACCTAAAAAAAAAAAAAAAAAAAAGAAAAAGAAAAATTTACATTTATATCTGAAATAGGACTTACTTATTACTGTGGTTCCAGAAAAGGAAGCAGCTTTTTTTTTTTAAAAAAAGAATTATTTTATTTAACTTTATTTATTTTAATTTGACCAGAGAGAGAGAGAGTGAGAGAAAGAGAGAAAGAGAGAGAGGGAAAGTGAGAAAGCAAGCTGCCAGGTCTGGGACTTGAACTGTGGTCGACTGTGTGGGAGTCCAGTGCCCTCAAACAACAGTGCAATCTGTTGGCACCAAGGAAGCAGCTTTTAAATGACAGTAATCAGAAGAGCAACATTAGTGGGACCAGCAGATGGCGTAATGGTTATGTTACTGGATTCCCATGTAGTGACTGTGGTTCGAGTCCCGGACCTGGTGATTTAAACTCACGCTGGGCGCGTGTGCGCCCAAGATACCAAGAAGAGAATGGAAGAGAAGGGATTATAGTATGGGCATACCCCATGGGGAGGTGATTTCTCATGTTCTATCTCTCTTTCTGGAGAGCACACACACCCTATAGCAAAAACCTCTCCAAAAAAAAAAAAAAAAAGAGCAACAACATTAGGTGGAGGCCTGTGGTTTTATAGGAGGCCTTAATAATTTATAGTTTTGGTATTAGTTGACTAACTTATTAAGAAAACTAATTGAGAGGGAAAGTGCAATATATGGCAGCAGCTAAGTTTCATATAATAACATGATTTACAAAGATAACCAGTGAGTGATATTAGAGTTCACACTGTCCACATAACCGATGAAAACAAAACTTATAGTGCAGAAAGATATATAATATTATTAATTAGTTTTATCACTGATTAAAAAAAATATTAGCATCCTGTAGACCACTGGCTATCAAATTAAAAGCCATATTATTTTCTAAATTTATTCAACTTAAAGAAACTGGGATACACTGGAAAACTTACAACACAAAATCAAATTGATTTTAGTGTATGCAAAAATAATTAAATTACCAACTAAAGTATACTTTTTAAGTAATGCCTCTTTAGAAGTTAGTTTGAAGAATAGGTCCAAACCTTAAATCTACTTTAAATATTAATAAATAAATAATACTACAGTATAATCCTTTGCTTCTCCTTAATGTTTTTCATTTTATTATTTCTTCTTTTTAAAAGAATTATTTAACTTTATTTATTATTATTGTTTTTAAATTTGTTATAGGGCATGTGTGCTCACCAGAGAAAGACAGAGAGAAAGGGAAAGTGAGAAAGGAAGCCACGAGGCCCAGGACTTGAACTGCAGTCAGCCATGTGGGACTCCAGTGTCTTGACCACCATGCCATTTACTAGCCTCATTATTATTATTATTGTTATTATTATTATTACTTTTGAGAGAGATTTTTGGTATAGGGTGTGTGCGTTCGCCAGAGGCAGAGAGCAAGAAATCACCTCCTGGGGAGATGGCCACGCCACAATTCCTTCTCCTCCATTCTCCTCTTTTGGGCATGCATACACATACATGTCTGGCATGAGTTTTAAGCCACCAGGTCCAGTCCTCTAGCTGCAGTTTACCACATGGGAGTCCAGTGCTTTTACCACTATGACATTTTCTGGTCCCTTCTTTTATTTTTTTAAAGACAGTCTTGCTCATCATGATCCCCCTGCCTTAGCCCACCAGCGAGACTATAGGTGCATGCCATCACATCCAGTCACATCTTTCTTTCTTTTAAAAAATTTCCTTTATTCATGACACAGCGAGAGACGGACAGAGAGAGAAGTACCCTCCACAATGGTGTGGTTATGGCACAGTCCCCTTTCTCCAGTTTTCCAGTTTGTCAGATCATCAGAACTTGCATGTGTGCCAGGTATGTTTCAGGCTGACTGGGCTGGGGATTTGAACCGTGGTCACCATGTGGCACCTAGCTTCTCTTTAAGGAGTGCTTTATCACTGAACCATGCAGCTAGCCCCAAACCTTTTCCTTTTATAAAACAGTTCTTAGTTTTCTAGAGCAGCTTTGTAATAGAGGTCTCCATCGCTGCAAGTCTTCAAATATTATATAAAAGACCACAGAACGGGACAAAATTGTAGTCTCTGTGGTAGATATCCACTCCTAGTGCATTTGGAGATGAATTTTAAATCTTCAATTTCCATTGCATTAAAAAAGTTCAAAACTCCAAAAGACATGAATGAAGCAATTTAAAAAATGGGGAGAATATGACTTGAGAAGGAAGTCTGAGAAAATTAAAGTACCAACTTTGCTGGGTGCACTGTATGTTGTCTGCTTACTGGGTATCTTGTGGCTATAGAGTGTATTGTACTGGGTGTTTTGTGTCCCTTCAAATAACAGTCTCTCTGAAAATGGCCACTATATCAGGCTGCCAAAGTTTCTGAAATGTACACATCTGAAGATTAATAAAGGGGAGGGTCAATTTGCTATTTTATTCAGTAAGGCACTGGATATAGATTATTTACATTGATGAGAGGGCCAACATCTTTGAAGAATGATTTTAGAAGATTAAGAACAAATATCGGGACCAGCAGTTGGAGTAATGGCTATGTCACTGGATTCCTACATAGTCGACTGCGATTTGAGTCCCGGACTCGGTGGCTTAAACTCACCCTGGGCGTGTGTGTGTGCATGCCCAAGATCCCGAGAAGAGAATGGAGGAGAAGGGATTGTGGTGTAGCCATCCCCCCTGGGGGATGATTTCTCATTCTTTGTCTCTCTGTCTCTCTCTGTCTTTCTGGCACTATAGCAAAAACCTCTCAAAAAAAAAAAAAAAAAAAAAAAAAAAACCATGTTCTATTTTACCAAGACAAAATATATAGCTTGGCTATAATTTATTCTTAAAACATTATTACTCTTGAATAAACAATAGCTTCTTAAAATATCAATATGGGGCCAGCCTGGTAGCCTAGTGGTTAACGGAGCCAGATTCCACAGGGCTGATCGTGGTTTGAATCCTGGCCCCAGCAGCTTGAAAAACACACATAGGATGCTTGTGAGTACATGCCCAAAGTCCCAACCGGATGGAGAAATGGAGGAGAAGGGATTATATTATGACCACACTCCCATGGGGGGTGCTTTCTCCCTCTCCTTCTGGCAAGTGCACATACCCTCTAGCAATTTAGGAAGGAAGGAAGGAAGGAAGGAAGGAAGGAAGGAAGGAAGGAAGGAAGGAAGGAAGGAAGGAAGGAAGGGAGGGAGAAATGCCAACATGATTGATGGCCAGTTTTAAGTAAGCCTATGTTTATCTGATCAATTTACAGCCTTCTTCCATTGTGAAAAATAAACATCTCCATATTAAAAATATAAACTGTCATAATGTTTGTTCAAAATCTTTAGTAAAAAGAATTGAACTTTTATACAAGATGTGGCACCAATGTTACTATTGAGTTGTCAGAAAAGTCATGACATATATTTCTGTTTTCCTATGCAAAAATGTGTCACGACTTTTTCGACAACCCAGTATTATACCTTGGAGAAGGAGTTGCACTATATTATTTAGAAGTTTTTCCCTTGAGTGTCTGACAATTATGCTTCTGAAATGAAGATGTGTGGTGTAACCACTTCCCTAGACAAATTAATTCAAATTTAACCATGGAAGCCAGTCCTCTGGACCTCAGTGTGTTTTGAGTAACCTTTATTACAGTACTCATCATACTTACTTGTCTCTCTCTGCATGAGACTGTGGGCTTTTTGAAGGCAGAGTAAATGCGGCTTGAAAATTCTCAGTCTCCCCAGCACCTGGCTTAGTGCTTGATACTTAGTAGGCATTCAGTAAATGTTTGCTGAATAAATAAGCTCAAGAATATAGGGCTGAGGAGATTTTGAGAAAATGACATTTTCCCTTGGATTATTTAACAGAATTCAAATTTGTATTTCATAAAAATCTGCCTCTCTGTACTCTAAGATAAAGTCATAAAATAGTGATACACACACATACACATAAGCACACTTTCATGTGGCAATGGTTGGGGTGTGTATCTAAAACGGCTTTTATCTGGTGAGGAGAAACAATTCTTTCTATAAACTCTCACACTTTTTTTTTTTTCTTTGAGAGGTTTTCGCTATAGGGCGCGTGCGCTCGCCAGACAGACAGAGAGAGACATAGAGACAGAAAGTGAGAAATCACCCCCCAGGGGGGATGGTCACACCGCAATCCCTTCTCCTCCATTCTCCTCTCGGGATCTTGGGCACGCACGCACACGCGCCTGGCGTGAGTTCTAAGCCACCGGGTCCGGGACACGAACCGCGGTCGACTATGTGGGAGCCCAGCGACATAGCCATTACGCTAACTGCTGGTTCCCTAAACTCTCACACTTTTTCATGCCGTGGGTTTGCTGATGCTTTGTTTTATTCATTTCAAAATCATTATGATTTTTTAAAAACGTTTATTTATTTCTTCCATTCCAGAGAGAGAGAATACCCCAACAGGGTCCCAGCCTGCCAGTCCCAGATCATGGGCTCACCTGTGCCTGACATATTTGGTGAGTTCTTCAGATAGGAACCTAGAACCTTCCCATGTGGGTCAGCCTCACAGAGCACTGCACTGCACCTCTGTGTAACTGTCCAGCCCCTCAAAATTATTAAACTATTGGGCTGGCTCACAGTGCAGTAGTTAAGCACTAAGCTTTGAGAGCCAGATCCCACATGACCAACCATGGTTTGAGTTCTGGCTCTGGCAGCTTAAAAAGCACACTGGAGGGAAACAGCAGTTAGCATAATGGCTACGTTGCTGAACTCCCACGTAGTTGACCGCGGTTCGCGTCCCGGACCCGGTGGCTTAAAACTCACGCCAGGCGCGTGTACGTGCATGCCCAAGATCCCAAGAGGAGAAGGGATTGCGGCGTGGCCATCCCCCCTGGGGGGTGATTTCTCGCTTTCTGTCTCTATGTCTCTCTCTGTCTGTCTGGCGAGTGGACGCGCCCTATAGCGAAAACCTCTCCAAAAAAAAACAAAAAAGCACACTGGATGCATACGTAAGTATGCCCCAGATCCTGAAGGAACAGAACAAGAGAGGACAAAGAACTGCAGTGTTACCATGCTCCGCTGCTTTCTCTCTCTTTGGTGAATGTATGTGCTCTCTGGCAATAAAAATAAATTAATAAAATAGATTAATAAAAATTAAATTTTTGTTAAAGCAGGCGTAGCTTTGAAAAGCTTGGGCTAGAGGAAGGTGAGAATAGACAGGAAAGGATCTCTTAACCCAGAAGGATAATTAGGGAGAAAAGATGGTGGAGGATAAGAAGGCATCATGTGACTACCATATTTAAGAAACATTATCAGGTTAGTCTATGGCGTGGTGGTTAAGGTGTCTGGATCCCACTTGGCCAGCCACATGTTTCTCAAGCTGCCAGGTTGAAATTCCAGACCTGGCAGCTTGAGAAACATGCCAGGTGTGTGACTGTGTAAGCCAAAAACCCCAAAAGGAAAATTGATGGAGCAAGGACTGTGGCATGACCATCCCCCATGGGGAGTGCTTTCTTACTTTCTCTCTGTCTCTTTCTGGTAAGGGCATGCACCTTCTGACAAATTTTTAAAAAAAAAGAAAAGAGAGAGAGAAATATTATCTCCATATGTTAATTTACTTTTACTCTGGCAGCTGCAAGTTGAAGAGTCAAAGAATCTGCCCCTCTCTTCAGCAAAAATAATAGGAAAGTAGGAAAGGTCATTGAAACAAGGGAAAATTAAACTAGAACATCCTATCCCCTCAAGGGCATTTCCTTTTTTCCTCCCATGAAATGGTGAAAGCTGTTCTTTTTTAAAAGGAGAGGATATTAAAAAAAAAAATCACATTAACTAACAAGAAACACCAAACAAAGTTTTAGGAATTAGGATTGGATAATTTTAAAAATACATTTTTTCTAATAATCCCTAAAAGTGGGCCATTATGACTGGGGGGCATTAGGCATCCTCAAAATAACATTGATTAAAGAACAAAAGAGATTGTGGCATGACCATCTTCCCTTGGGAGTGATTTCTTACTTTTCTTCTCTTTGTGTTACTTTCTGGCAAGTACGTGTGCCCTATGACAAAAAATCTAAAAAACAAAACCAAAAAAAGTGCTTTTAATATATTAAAGTCTCACGTTCTATACTAATAGAAGGAGGCAGCAGGCAAAAATAGACTTTGTTGCTTAGGATATTATTAAATCTGTTTGTTGCTGCTATATACACAATGATTTTCTAGAACAGGATGGAGGCTGGTTCAGGAGCAGGCCAGGTGACAACAAAAAAATTAAACCGGAGCAAAAGTTTGTCTCTTGTGGATAATCAAGAACTTGGGCCAATCCTGTAGTGCAGCAGATAGGAGCAGTGCAGTGGAAACTTAGTCTCACAAGGCTGAACAGGGTTCAAGTCCCAGGCTTGAAAAACATGCTGTGTGCTCTTGTGTGTCCAAGATTCTCATGGGATGGAGAACTGGAGGAAAAAAGGTTGCAGTGTGACCAGGTCCTGTGGGAGGGTGCTTTTTCTGTGTTTCTCTTTGTCTTGCACCTGAGTGCACCTTCTGGCATAAAAACGAAAGTCAAGAATTGAGCTGTAGAGTCATGTAAAGGCCATCTTCGGTTTCAGAAAACATTTACTGAGTGCGTACTATGTACCAGATACGGTGCTGGAGCAGGTGAAGGGAAAGGTAGCTGAGGAGGTACCACTAGAAACGTGTTGACATCCTTGTTGTTGAAACAAGTAGTGTGGCAACACCAGCAAGGAGGGAAGAAATAAATATTTAAAAACTTATTTTATCAGAATATGCATGTAGGGACCAGCAGTTAGCATAATGGCTATGTCGCTGGACTCCCATGTAGTCGACCACGGTTCGAGTCCCGGATCTGGTGACTTAAACTCATGCTGGGCATGTGTGTGTGCGTGCCCAAGATCCTGAGAGCAGAATGGAGGAGAAGGGATTGCAGCATGGCCATCCCCCCTGGGGGGTGATTTCTCGCTTTCTGTCTCTCTGGTGAGCACAAGCGCCCTATAGCAAAAACCTCTCAAAAAAAAAAAAAAAAAAAAAAAAAGAAAAAGAAAAAGAAAAAAAGAAAAGAAAAGAAAAAGAAAAAGAATATGCATGTAAATTTATCAAATCATTCTTGCTCAAAAAGATTATATTAGGATGATTAGGATGCCTTCAGGACCTGGGAAAGACCACAGTATAAGCAAGAACTGGAAATAAAGAATACTTTGAAATCCTGATGTTAGAAGGAAATTTCCAGTGTCCCATTTTACATGTTGGGGGCTTGATCTGTGATAGTGAAACTGTCCTGCTAAAATCAGGCCAAATTCATTCCAGATGCAGAGCAGCGAATTGCAAGTCACACTCTCACTAGTTGCATGTGGCCTTTAAAAGTGAGTTTACTTCTTATAGAAAATGGAAATCTACATCAGATTTATGATTTGACTAATTTAGGATATGTATGCTTGATTGTAACAATCAAGGGAGACAAAAAAATTCCTTGCCCTTTTTCTTTTTTCAAACTGTCAGAGGGCATGTATGCTTGCCAGGAAGCACCAAGTAAAGTTTTAGGAAACTTGCCAGAGTGATAGAGACAGAGAAAGAAAGGGAAAAAGCACCCTCAATGGGGTGTGGGCACACTTGAATCCCTTCTCCATTTTTCCATCCTGTCAGGATTTTGAGCATGCATGCACATGTACCTTGTGTGTTTTTCAAGCCACTGGGGCCAGGATTTGAACTGCAGTTAGCCATGTGGGATCTGGTTGCCTTAACCACTAGGCTACAGGGCAGGTTCTCACCTTTATTTTTTCAAAAAAAATTATTATTATTTTTTAAATTTGACCAGAGAGAGACAGAGAGAGAGAGGGAAAGTGAGAAAGCAAGCCACCAGGTCCAGGACTTCAACTGTGGTCGGCTATGCAGGAGTTCAGCGCCCAAAACTACCACACCACCTATTAGCCCCTCTTACCCTTATTCTATTATTTTAGTGTTCATTAAGCATGTTCTTATTGTCTTGGGCATTATTATTGAAGAAACTGTAATTATTAACTCTTTCAAATCATAAAGAAAATACTGGGACCGGCAGTTAGCGAAATGGCTATGTCGCTGGACTCCCACGTAGTCGACCGCGGTTCGAGTCCTGGACCTGGTGGCTTAAACTCACGCCGGGCGTGTGTGTGTGCGCGCCCAAGATCCCAAGAGGAGAATGGAGAAGAAGGGATTGCGGCGTGGCCATCCCCCCTGGGGGGTGATTTCTTGCTTTCTATCTCTCTGTCTCTCTCTGTCTGTCTGGCGAGCGCACGCGCCCTATAGCAAAAACCTCTCCAAAAAAAAAAAAGAAAGAAAATACTTAAGAATATTTAGCTCTTTTGATTCATTATGTTCAATGAATCAGAAGAGTATGATGTTTCATATTCGGTAATTAATGTATTCCTTATGCTTATTTTCATCATGCACTCATTAATTCCTTTATTTACTGAGTTTCAATGCTGGGCTAGGCACTATCTGTGTATTAGGGTTATGGTGCTGAACAAGACAGGCATAGTTCCGGGTCAGCCTGTGGTGTGGTGGTTAAGGCAGCTGGATCCCACATGGCTGACTTTGTGATTTGAGTTCTGAACGCACTCGCTTGGAAAACATGCTCCGTGTATGTGTGTGTGTGTGTGTGTGTGCACGCGCGCGCATGCCCCAAATCTCAAGAATAGAGGAGATGGGATTGTGGTGTGGCCATTCCCCATGGTGGTGGGGGGGGGGTATTTTCACTTTATCTCTCTCTTGGTAAGTGCACATACTCTATGGAAAAAAAAAAGGCCTCGTCCCTGCCCTAATGGAATTTACATTCTAGTCACAAAATAATAAACAAATTAGTACATAATATAATTTGATATAGTGATAAGTATTAAAAGAATATAAAACAGGGTAATAAAATAACAATTAGAACATTATTTAGCATATGATAATTTAATAATTATTAGACTTTTTTAAGATTCTGGACATGAACCCAGGCAAAACTAGTAAATGTTTTGTAAGACAACATTGCTTGCTTGCTTTACAAGATAATCCTTGTGGTCACATATTATTATTATTATCATTGCCAGAAGGCATGTGTGCTCACCAGAGAGAGCCAGAGAGAGAGAGAAAACACCCTCCAATGAGGTGTAGTCATACCATAATCTCTTCCAATCCATTTTTCCACCCTGTCAAGATTTTGGGCACACATGCACATGTGTCCAGCATGTTCTCAAGCTGCTGAGGCTGGGATTTGAACCACAGATTGGCCATGTGAGATCTGGCTCCAATAACCACAAGACTATGGGGTTGGCCCTGTGGTCACACACTTTGTCAGATGCCCAGATCTTCCTTTATGAAAGGATTTACTGCCCCAGAGGTTGGGGAATCCTATTGACAATTGCCTGGGCTTTCTAGAGCAGCCTTGTTCAGGTTCACACCCTTCCAGGATGCCCACAGTGACTGATCTGGGTGTGAATATCAAGGTCTGGCCATTTCTGCCAAGCTTGGAAGACTCTGAGGTAATTGTAGCTGCAGAGTTTTTGGAGGGGCTGGTTGAGGCTGCTATCGGGCTGGCATCTCAGTTCAACTGTGCACTTTGCCCAATGCTGCTTCCTTCTCCATTTTCCCCAGGTGTTGATCCCAAAGGAATTTGGGCTTGGTGGCGCCCGCCCTATAGCCAAAGGAATTTAATTAAAAACAAATCCTGGAGCCAGCAGATGACAGAATGGTTACGTTGCTGGACTCCCATGGAGTCGACAGCAGTTTGAGTCCTAGACCTGGTGGCTTAAAACAAACCGGGCATTTGCATGTGTGCCCAAAATCCCAAGAGGAGAACGGAGAAGGGATTGCAGTGTGGCCATCTTCTTCCCAAGGGGTGATTTCTCGCTTTTTGTCTGCCGCTCTCTCTTTGGTAAACGCATGTGCCCTATAGCAAAAATCTCTCTAAAAACAAACAAAATTCTCCAGGGTTAACCTGCTTCAGTTCTGCTTCCCTGAATCCAACCTGAGACACAAATGTCACCTATACCTACATGTAATCAAGTGTAGTTACCACAGTATTGGTACAGAGAAGGAATTGACTAGGCCAGTGACTTAAAAAAAAAAAAAAAAATCCCTCTTTTTCAGGACCAGCAGGTGATATGGTGGTTAAGGAGGCTGGATCTCACACGGCTGGCTACATGATTCCAATTTCAAACCCAGTGGCTTGAAAATCATGCCAGGCATGTGTGTGTGTGCCCAAAATCCTGAAAGGAAAATGGAGAAGGGAATGCAGTGTGGCCATTCCTCTGGGGGGTAATTCTCACTTTCCCTTTCTTTCTCTTTCTCTCTCCCTCTCCCCCCATGTAACTCTCTAGTGAGCTCAAATGCCCTATAATAAACAAACAAACAACAACAAAAACTCCTCTTTTCGAAGGGAATCCAAATATGTAACGTAAGCATAAAAGCAGACCTGGATGAGAAGTGGCTGACAATTCCTTCCTCTTTATTTTAAAAAATTTTTGGAGGGCACATGCACTCACCAAAGAGAGACAGAGAGAGAAGGAAAATGAGAAAGCGCTCTCCATGGGCAATGGTCATGCTGCAATTCCTTCTCCTCTATTTCTCTGTTCAAGATTTTGGGCATGCACATACAATGTGCCCAGCATTTTCAAGCTGCTGAGTCCAGGACTCAAACCACTGTTGGCCGGTGTGATCTAGCTGCTTTAACCACCATGCCACCAGCTGGCCTTAGGAACTGCTTCTTTAAAGATTAGAGAAGCATAGAAGTTTAGACCTAGAGGGGACCTTTGAAATCCCATATAGAAGCAATCTTAATTGTACATATGGAGAAACTGCGGCCGAGAGAGGTCTGTGACTTAGAGTAAAATAAAACTAACAGAGGAAGATAATATCGTAAACTAGTTTCCTCATTCCCATAATCCAATATGCAAAGATATTTATTAAGAGAGTTTAAGACTGTATTATGATCTTATGTGAAAAAGTTTCAGGAATTTGAATAAATCAACAGATAGAAACTTTTGAATGATTTTTTAAATCTATTTTTTTGAGAGTTTTTTTGCTATAGGGCGCGTGCGCTCACCAGACAGACAGAGAGACAGAGAGATAGAAAGCGAGAAATCACCCCCCAGGGGGGATGGCCACGCCGCAATCCCTTCTCCCCCATTCTCCTCTCGGGATCTTGGGCACGCACGCACACGTGCCCAGCGTGAGTTTTAAGCCACCAGGTCTGGGATACAAACTGCGGTCGACTATGTTGCTGGCAGCCCAGCAACACAGCCATTACGCCAACTGCTGGTCCCTAAATCTATTGTTTTTAAAGATAATATTTTTAAACTCAGGTATGGAGACTACATGGATTTCATGAGGCGACATCATATTTAACATTGTTTTCACATATTATATATTCTATTTTTCTGGCCTATTTGTATATATTTTAAAGTTTCTTTCTTTTATAAGAGAGAGGGAGAAAAAGGAAAAGGGGGTACCCTTGACAAGGTCTTGCTACATTGTGATCCTCCTCTAACTTCCAGTCAGCCAGGATCACAGGTGCATGTGGGCTTGCCTAGTGTGTTCAGATGAACCTGAAATCTGAACCTGGACCTATTACATGGCTCCAGAATTGCACATTGTGCCCTAAAGCCTGTGTCACTGGGGCTAAGCCTACCCTTCTTATGCTTTTAAGTAAACGCATTCAAATTTTTATTTGCAAACATGTTTAAGTTTCCTTTCATTACATTTCCTCTACACTATTTATAATAAAGTAGAAATGCATTTTATAACTTAAATTCTTTCTGACATACATATATATGTATATACATGCATATATACACATATATACATTTATACATGTATATACACATGCATACACAGTGAATCAAATATAACTGCTTTCTACTTTATAACAAATTATAACTATTCTTTGGCTGAGCAGGTGGCATGGAGGTTAAGGTGGCTGGATCCCACATAGCTGACTCTAGTCTGAGTCTCAGACCCAGTAGCTCAATTGAAAATCACACCAGGCACATGTGCGTGCAAGCCCAAAATCCTGAGAGGAGATTGGAAAAGAGACTGCAGTGTGGCCATACCCTGAAGGATGATTTCTTGCTTTCCCTCTCTCTGAATCTGTCTCTCTTTGGCGAGCACACACTCTATTGAAAATACATACATATGTGTGTATATATATATATTTTTTTCTTCTAAAGTGATTACATTAGAGAGAAAAAATATTGAAATAACTATATTACCAGACAGCTCTATGACACAGCACCAAAATTAAAATTAACCTCCCCAGTCAGCTCTATTACAGGGTTTTCTTTCACATGGATTACGTCTGTAGCGTATTTCTTCTAATTCTGGATTTCCATCTGAGACATCCTTGAGTTAAAAAGATCCAGCTGAATTCATTTTCTTTGGCTCCCTATACCTGTGGAGCCCCAGAGGTAACAGACAAGGAAGAGCCAGACCTGCAGTATCCATGATTGCTCCCTCTACAGAGAGCCCACACAATTTCTTCTATTCTTAAGGTAATTGACCACTCCCCTATGTTTGAAGGGGACCAGGTGGCAATGCTGACCTCTGGCAGCGTTTTGCACCTGTCTGATATTGCTACTTCCTTCAAACTGCATCCATGGCTTCCTGATAATCTGGGCCCTTTTGTCCCCCTTGCCCTAACTCACTGTCCACATAGCTCTCTGAACTCTAACCTCTCATCCTTGAACACAGATCTCTGTTGGTCTCAAGACCTTTGTATTTGTCACTTTTGGACTCACCCTGTTCTCGCTCTCCAAGCTAGCTAGCTTTTACTTCTCTGAAGTTAGAGCTTAAATGTCACTTCGTCAGATAAGCTTTCCATTACTCTCTGCGATATTTGGTCCTCCTTTTCCCCAGAGAAAGGGTCATAGTTACTTTATATCCATGTAGTTATTTGTGTGATTATTTGCTTACTCTCCCCAGTAGACAATAAGCTCCATGTAGGTACCATATCTGTTTTATTTCTTCTGTATCTGCAGAGTCTACCATAGTTCCTGGGTCATGGTAGAGGTCTTCATCAATACTTGCTGAATAAATTAATAAGTCCATTTGTTAGAAAAATGTATGTTTCTCTACATGCTACCAGGCACCAATATATTTTCTTGTACTCTTCCTCCTTTCCTGTTCAATTTCCTTTTTCTCCCAAGAAAAAGGCACAGCTAATAGACGTCTAGTGAAAAAACATTCCTAAGTGTGCTCTCTCACTGGAATTAGAATGTGATCACTGTCATTTATTATAATAAGCACATACATTGCTCTCTTATACTTGATAAGGAAAAAAATTTTAAATGATCTTTTTCTATAATTCCATAAAATGGACTATTTTAAATTTTTTATTTGTTTTTGTTTTTAGAGAGATTTTTGCTTAGGGTGCATGCACTCACCAGAGAGACAAAAAGTGAAAAATCACCTCCCCGGGGGAATGGCCATGCTACAACCCCTTTTCCTCCATTCTTTTCCTAGGATCTTGGGCACACATGCACACGCACCAGGCATAAGTTTTAAGCTGTCGGGTCCGGGACTTGAACCACAACTACATGGGAGTCCAGCGACATAACCATTATGCCATCTGCTGGTTCCTAAAATGGAATATTTACCTAAGGTAAAACACTTTTGGAGAACTAATACAAAGAATTACTGAAAATTTTGTGAAATATTCATTTTACAGAAATTGCTTTAAAATTTTTTTTCTTATTTTTCTTTAAAATATTTCAACTTGGGCTGGCTCTATACCCTAGTGGTTAAAGGAGCTAGATTCCACATGGCAGACTGTGATTTGAATTCCAGCTCTGGTGGCTTGAAAAACACATTGGGTACACGTGTGTGCATGCCCAAAACCTGAACAGGATAGAAAAATGGAGAAGAAACTGTGGTGAGATCACATCTCAGTGGGGATGCTTTCTCCCTCTCTGTCTCTCTGGTGAGCAGTGTATTATTTATGACAATAATAAAAGAAAACTTAAAATTTTTTATTATTCATCATGATAGTTTTTCAATCAAAAATTCTTATTTCATGTAAGCCTAACTAAAGTAGGGACCAGCAGTTGGCATAATGGCTATGTCGCTGGACTCTCATGTAGTCAGCTGCAGTTCGAGTCCCAGACCTGGTGGCTTAAACTCATGCCAGGCATGTGTATGTGCGTGCCCAAGATCCCTAGAGGAGAACAGAGAAGAAGGGGTTGCGGGGTGGCCGTCCCACCATGGGGGGTGATTTCTCATTTTCTGTCTCTGTCTCTCTCTTCTTTCTGGTGAGCACATGTGCCCTATAGCAAAAACTTCTCCCCCCAAAAAAAGTAACCAAAGTAAAATACCAGAATCATTCATTCAAAAGTTGGAATATTTAAGTTGGCAGAGAGCTAGCCTTAGAATTATAAGCAATAAATTCAAGGATCAGCAGAGGAGTAGAAACTATTTCTAAAACAAACACTATGTTGGGAATATAGAAACATATTTCTGAAATCATCTGGTGTGTTTTTCTTTTATAAAAGAAGAATTATTTATTTAATTTATTTATTATTATTTATTATTTTTATTTTTAAATGTGACCAGAGAGAGAAAGAGGGAAAGTGAGAAAGCAAGCCACCAGGTCTGGGACTCAAATTGTGGTTGGCCATGTGGGAGTCTAGTGCCCTACCCACCACACCACCTGCCAGCCCCAGCCTGGCATGTTTTTCAAGCTGCCAGGGCTAGGATTCAAAATGCTGGTCTGTCATAGGTATCTTATTCACTATGTACTATGCTAGTCACTACACTCTGGGACGAACCTTGAAAGAGCATACTTCTAAAAGAACACAACCAATAGATTACTTCAGAAAGCACTGAAGGTCTTTTTATACCTTTAGACCCACTGTATAAAGGTTATTGGCTTAGTAAAGGACGTATCAGATTCATTGACTTGAAGATGTATGGATTTACTTAATTTTATTTATTGATGATAATGGACATCAAAGTAATGAGAGAGGAAGAAGCAAGAGGCACAGAAGTCACCTGCATAATCCCTCATCTTTTACTGTAAGAAAACTGTCAAGTGCTAGGTTTAGTCCCTACTTAAAAAAAAAAATTCTAAAATGTCTGGAAGCCAAGTGACCTGAGCTGGCTTCACTATGATTGACACAGCGTGGCACAGTGAGCAGTACCAAGAAACCTACCTTTTTGTGCACCATGGAGGAACTAGAATTAACTGGGCTTTCGTCATCGTGCATCATGACAAGCTCAGAGCTGCTCTCATCCATGACCTCCTGCATGCTGTTCACACTGCTGCTCTGGCTGCCTGTGCTCACAGACATGCTTGGGATGGAATGGTTGCTGCCCAGGCTGTCCATC
Organism: Tupaia tana; assembly: GCA_026018925.1. Lineage (NCBI taxonomy): Eukaryota > Metazoa > Chordata > Mammalia > Scandentia > Tupaiidae > Tupaia > Tupaia tana. The sequence goes on along the minus strand of JAKSZU010000026.1, from coordinate 14,526,845 downwards.
TCCCTGCTCAAGCTGGTTCCATGTTCGCTGTCCTGTAGACATGGGGCACCGGGGTAGAAAAAAAAAAAAGACTGGAGATAAAACGCCACTTCATTGACTTAGCGATTAGGCACACTCAATTTTGCAATGCCAATCTGCAAAGATCAACTTTTTATGTAGTAGCTCTACTCCTCCCCCTCCATTTTCAGACATCTGATTCACTTCTGTCACTCCCTCAGGGGCAGCTCTGGATACCAGCCTTAAGCCTCCAGGTGCTGCTCTCCCAGGGCTTTTCCCTGTCATACACAGTGACCACATCATCATCGTATTGCTATTCTGTAAGCAGAATCAGGCTAGGTTTGTAAGAGACCTTCTGGAACCTCGAGGTGCTGGGGATACGGACTGCTGGCCACTAAACAGGTGACCTCTAGGATCTCTGCAGATAGAGTAATGGCCACTTGAAACTAAAGTGGACTGAAGTTTTCAGAGATTCGACAAGCAGTATGCTCCTCTGCAAGGCATTATTGAGTAACTTCATATCTAAGCAGGGTTATTAATTCTGCTGTCCTGGACAGGTAATTAAATTCTGCCTCCCTCAAGCAATTCTATCATGCTTACCTCTGTAATCTTATTAAATATATCTGTTAAATAATACTGGTATTCATCAGCACTGGTCCAAAGACTACTATTTGAAAAGTGGTAAAATAATCAGAACATATAATTTATCCCTCACAGTGGGGTATCTTTTGATATAAGATTAAATAATATAATTAAATCAATTCAGCTACAAATAAGCCTTGTTTTCAAAGAAGCATACCATACACATATAACTTTAATGAATTCTTACTTGGCCATGGCAATATAAGAACTTGCTTGGTAATATAAAATGGTGGGTAATACATTATATTTTTAATAGATTTATTTTCTCAATTAAAAATCATTTCTAAATATGTAATCAAGAAATGTCATTGTTCAATTTAGTTTTCTTAGTGTCATTTTTGTCATTATTGATAAGATTATTATTGTTGTTGTTATTGTTATCATTTTAGATTTTGCTATAAGGCATGTGTACTAACTAGAGAGAGACACAGAGAAAGAGAAAATGAGAAATCATCTCCCAGGCAGGGTGAGAGTGGGAGAACCACACTGCAATCACTCCTCTCTCACTCTCCTCTCAGGATCTTGGGCACATGTGCACATAGTGATTTTTAAGCCACTGGATCCGAGACTTGAGTCGCGCTGTTGGCCCTTTGGATCTAGCGCCTTAACCTCCACATCACCTGCTGGCCTGATAAAATGATTTTATGTTTTATTTTCTTTTACATTAAAAAGCTAAAATATGTTCCTTTTCCACTCCTTTCTTCCTTCTTATTTAGTTGTAAAGGAGACTTTTCTCTTGTTCAAGGCTAGTTACTGCAGGAATCCTCTTGTTCCTACTCTATCGATGTTCTGAGATCCTTCTTCTTTAACTCTTTCCTCTATCTCCAGTGCTTCTGTCCTGACTCAACCTCCTCTGCATATAGAAATAAAGAAATATGTCTCGGGACCAGCAGTTAGCATAATGGCTATGTCACTGGACTCCCATGTAGTCGGACTCCCATGTAGTCGACCGCGGTTTGAGTCCCGGATCCGGCGGCTTAAACTCACACCAGGCATGTGTGCATGCATGCCCAAGATCCCGAGAGGAGAATGGAGGAGAAGGGATTGTGGCATGGCCATCCCCCCTGGGGGGTGATTTCTCACTTTCTGTCTCTCTGTTTCTCTCTGTCTTTGTAGCGAGCGTACGCACCCTATAGCAAAAACCTCTCCAAAAAAAAAAAAAAAAAAGAAAGAAATATGTCTCATAATTATTGACTGGTCTACATGTTGCCTTCTCTCATTTTTCCTTCTTAGCCAAATTTCTAAATCTTAAAATATTTCACTTTTGCTGTCTTCACTTTCTCATCTCCCACTTACTCCACAACCCACAGTAATCCACTATTCACCCTATCTAGTCCTATAAAATTGCTCTTACTAAAGTCATCAGGATGTCCTAATTTTAAGACTAGTCAACTTCTTTTTTCTCCCTGTCTTACTTCACCTCTCTGGCATCTGACAATATTGTAGTTCCCTTCTTGAAGTTGTGTACTTTCTTAGTATCTGTGTTGTCCTTATATTCTAAGTCTCCCTTTTCTTATATGACATGGGTCCTCAGGTCATTCTGCATTCATCCCCTTGATTTATTATCATTTTAATGCTCTTGACCCCCTTTGCCTAGACCTGTTACAGGTGTTCCAGATTTATATATCCCAACCAGTTGGTAGCCATCACCATTCATAGGCCCCAATCATCATCATTATCATCATCACTTTTGCTTTTGAACCAATTCTCTTGAAGTGATTTGAATGGGCATCAGGAAGTCATCTTTCTTTTGAAAACTTCCATCCGTATACTATGTCAGTCGCATGATGCCAGGACCTTAAACTCCACAGAAACCAAAACAAAATCATCCTAAACCTACTCTTTCTCCCTGTCTGCATTTCTCTGATACTGGTATTAATATACTCCTAGTCACCCAGGCTCAAATACATTAAGAGTCACCTTGAACTCCTCAACATCTCTGTCACTTTCTTTTCTTTTTAAGAGAGATTTTTGCTTTAGGACATGTGCACTCACCAGAGAGACAGAGAGACAAAGAGAGTGAGAAATCACCCCCGAAGGGGGATGGCTATGCCATAATCCCTTTTCCTCCATTCTCCTCTTGGGATTTTGGGCACACACACACATGCACCCAGCATGAGTTTCAAGCCTCCAGGTCCAGGACTCAAACTGTGGTTGGCTATGTGGGAGTACAGCACCCTAACCACTGCACCACTCGTTGGCCCTGTCACTGTCACATTCAATGAAAAGCCATGTATTACCAAGTCTACCTCTACAATATTTCTCAGAAGTATCCCTTTGTCCCATTCTCACTGACACTGCCCATATTACCCCTTTCATGGGCTGTAATCCAGAGTACTGTCCATTCAAATCTACATTACACTGTTACCAGGACAGCCTTACTAATGCTCAGCATGCTTCCGAGTCTAAAACACCTGATAAGCTGTTTATCAAAAAACACACACATCACATTCTCCATGGAATCTGCACCCTCATCCCTACCAGAAGACTCATTTTCTCCCCAATACGGATCCCTGCAGTGGTGGTATACTTCTACCACACTTTCCATGCTTTACCTAACACATGTGGTATTTTATGAATGTGTCTTCTACAGTCCAGCACATCTCTTAAGGCAGAAAGCATCATTTACATTTTTATACTTGTTGTAGTGTTCAGTCCAGAATTTTTTCACATAGTAGGCACTCTATCAGTGTAAAATGAAATAAACTGAACTTACTTCTTCATCCTCCTGTGACTCATTCAAGGGTCCATTGCGTGTCTCTTGGAAAAGGATCTTTTTCATTTTTCGGTATTGGAGGTTATCGAGTTCACGAACAGCATCTTTTGTCCTCTGTATGAGGTCAATGAGGACACGCAGTGGCCGCTCTCGTCGAACAAAGTCATGCTGATTAAGGGAGGAGGAAAAGCAAATTGATAATGAGAAAACATATTTTTAGGTGCAAAATATAGACATAAAAGTAAATAGAGAAGGGCCAGGAGTGGCATAGTAGTTAGGGCACTGGATTTCCATGTGGTTGACAGCGCTTAGAATCCCAGACCCAGCAGCTTGAAACTCACTCTGGGCATGGATGCATACGTGCCCAAAATCCCAAGAGAATGGAGAAGAGATTGTGATGTGGCCATCCCCATTGGGAGGTGATTTCTTGCTTTCTGTCTCTCTGGCAAGTGTACACACTCTATAGCAAAAATCTCTCTCTCTTAAAAAAAAAAAGGAAATAGAGAAGCTGAGAACAGTTCTGTGGGTTTTGCAGAAATAACAAAATAAGATTTTCATGTCACATACCCTCTAATATTGCCTAAGTTTCATACAGAGATAACTATGCTTTTTTCTTCTTTCTCAAGCCCTATCTGGTGGCCTTTGTCTCAGAATTTACATGACAATTCTTTTTTTATTGTGTATGCTTAAGGTATATAATGTGATGCTTTGATTCACACAGACAATGACAAATGCACATTATGAAAAATCTATTTGCGAATTTCAAAATTTTTTACACCAAAATACACTTGTATTTTAATTCAATTTTTCCACAAACTTTATGAAGTACCTTTATACACAGTAAAATGATTACTATAGAAACAAATTAACATACTTATCACCCCAGTTACCTTTTTGTGTGTGTGTGTGTGTTGGCCAAAGTACCTAAAATCTAGGTATGTCTTCTTAGCACATTTCCAGGATACAATACAGTATTTTTTTTAAGAATTATTTATTTCATTAATTACATTTGTTGTTGTTATTATTATTTGACCAGAGAAAGACAAAGAAAGAGAAAGGGAAAGTGAGAAAGCAAGCCACCTGGTCTGTGACTTGAATCACAGTCAGTCATGTGGGAGTCCAGCACCTTAACCACCACATCATCTGCCAGCCCCACAATATAGTATTATCAGCTATTATCTTCAGGCTGTACATTTGATCTCTATGTTTTTAAATTCTATTAATACGCAACCAAAACTGTATCCTTCTCATCACTCCCCACCTCCTCAAACACCCTTCCACTCTGGTTTGTATGCATTTGTTTACTTTCACTTTTTGTTTGTTTATTTGTTTTTGGTTTTTTTTTTAGATTTTACATGTAAATGAGATTATGCAGGGTTTTTTTTCCCCTCTGTGTCTGGCTTATTTTATTTAGCATAATGTCCTCTAGGTTCATCCATGTTGTTACAAATGGCAAGATCTCCTTCTCTTTTAAGACTAAATAATATTTCACTGTATATATACCCTAATTTCTTTATCTTTTCATCCACTGATGGACACTTATATTGGTTCCATATTTTGGCTACCGTGAATAATGTTGTAATGAACACAGGGGTATGGGTGTTTTTTCAAGGTGCTGATTTCTTTTTCTTCGAGCACAAACACAGTAGTGGGATTGTTGGATTTTTTTTTATCATTATTATTATTATTATTATTAAATTTGCAACAGGGCACATACACTCACCAGAGAGAGACAGAGAGAGAGAAAGTGAGAAAGCAAGCAACCAGGTCTAGGATTCAAACAGCAGTTGGCTATGTGGGAGTATAATGCCTTAACCACCACGCTATCTGCTGGCACAGGATTCTTGAATCTTAATGATAGTCCTATTTTTAATTTTGGGGAGGAATACTGTTTCCCACAATTGTTGCATCAATCTACATTCCCACCAATAGTGCACAAAGGTTTCCCTTTCTCCACAGACTTGTAACATTTATCTCTTATTTTTCTGGTCACAATCATGTTAACAGGTAGGAAGTAATATCTTGTGGTTTTCATTTATATTTTCCTCATAGTTAGTGATACTGAGCATCCTTTCAAGTGAGATTTTTTTTTTCTTTTTTGAGAGAGAGAGATTTTTGCTATAGGGCACATGTGCTCACCAGAGAGACAGAAAGAAAGAAATCTCCCCCACCGAGGAGGATGGCTATGCCACAATTCCTTCTCCTCTATTCTCCTCTCAGAATTTTGAGCACACATGTATGTGTACTTTGTGTGAGTTTCAAGCCACTGGGTCTGGGGCTCGAACCTCGGTTGGCCGCATGGGAGGAGTCCAGCACCTGAATCATCACACCTCCTGCTGGTTCCTCAAATGAGAATTCTTAAGGTTAATTTATTATATAAGTATTAAAATCTTTATTACTTTATTTTTTTTAAAGCTTATTTATTTCTTCCGAGAGAGAGAAGAGATAGGCACCCCAACAGGCTCTTCAGGGTATGATCAGATCCCAGCTTTGGCCAGCCTGATCAATGGCACGTGCATGTACATAGCATGTATAGGGAGGCCTTGGGACATAAACTTTTCCATGTGGCTCTAGCATCACAGAGCACTGCATAATCACGGTGCCATTGCCTTTAAACAGTAGCAGATAGGCTTGTACCTTTCAAACCTGGAACTATATAATGAGAGCAGAGCAAAGCACAGTCTGTTCCTGTTATAACCTGCATCAATCCCCCTCCCACCTCACACTACCCTTTGTTAAAACAGACTTGTGTATATTTTGTTTTCTTGATCAACTAGGACATGCTTGAGAATATGGCAGCTATTCAATTTGCCCAGAGGTCAGAATTCTGGCAACTTCATTTCCCTTGTGAAGAGCTGTACAACAGAAATAAGGGAAAGGCCTCTGAGAAGTAGAAATAACTGTCCCAAAGTCCATACGCTCTTCTTTCTTTCTTTCTTTCTTTCTTTCTTTCTTTCTTTCTTTCTTTCTTTCTTTCTTTCTTTCTTTCTTTTTTCTTTCTTCTTTTTTTGGAGAAGTTTTTGCTATAGGGTATGTACGCCTGCCAGAAAGATAGAGAGAGACAGAGAGACAGAAAGCGAGAAATCACCCCCCCAGGGGGAATGGCCACGCCACAATCCCTTCTCCTCCATACTCCTCTCGGGATCTTGGGCACACACGCACATGCATCCAGCGTGAGTTTAAGCCACCAGGTCCACAGGCTCCAGGACTCGAACCGCGGTCGACTACATGGGAGTCCAGCGACATAGCCATTACGCTAACTGCTGGTCCCCATACACTCTTCTTGCAATGAATGACCCTCACTCTCAATCCTACCAGTGGTTGTTAACATGTCTTGGTTTCCTGGTTTCTCAGCCCATAACAGTTGAAAGCAGGAGAGAGAATGGGGGAATAAAAGATTGAGAACTGGTAGAAGGATGCTTACCCAGTGTAAAAACAAGTGTCCTTTGTAATTTCTCTGACAGCCTGACAATAGAGAATGAGTGAAAAACTTTGTGACTAACACACCTACCAACCAAACAAATAAAAATTAATGAAGATTTGTGGGCTATTTTGCAAAAGGGCACATGTCCCTTAAAATCACAGTCACGTCATGCACGTAGCATATAAGGGAGAAATCACAAAACACTACCCCAAGAGTGTTAAAATCTTTATAACTTTATTTTAAAGCTTATTTATCATTATTATATTTATTATATTATTATTATTATTATGATAAATAAGTCATCAAGAAGTGAGATTATGTTCATTACACTCTCTTTAAGAGGGCAAAGAAGCACATCATGTATTTCAGCAAGATGTCAGCAGAAAATGGTCAAAAGTAAGAGGAAGTTTTTTGGGTTTTTTTTTGGCTATAGGACATGAGCACATGCAAGAGAGAGACAGAGAGACAGAGAGGAGGAAATTGAGAGATGACCATGTCTGGAATCCTTTCTCCTACATTCTCCTCTTGGAAGTTTGGGCATGCATACATGGAAGTCTGGTGTGATTTCCAAGCTGTCAGGTCTGGGACTTGAACCACACAATTGGCCTTGTGAGATCCAGTGCCTTAAACTCCACACCATCTGCTGACTTGGAAGTTTTGTTTTTTTAAAGGAAAAGTTTAGCTATATGGAAAACTCACTTATGTAAAATTACAATCTAAGGATACTGAAAAAAATGAGATATAACATAGTGGGCCTTAGATGATGGAATAGACTTAATTTCTTTACAATCTAACAGATATAAAAGAGGAACAGGACTCATGAGAAAACCATCTACATGTCCTGTAGTTCTTCATCCTGACTTTGCTGTCAGGGGAATTAGGGCTTTTGTTCTTGCTTTTATAAAAGATCTCTTCCTCTGTAAAAAGTTCCTTCTGAAAATGAAATACCATTCCCAGAAACAAGTACAGCTTGCACATTTCAAGAATGAGAAAGAAAAGGAGAAAGTAAATATTTTTGCTACTCCAGTGATTGCAAATCAGTTTTTTTTTTTTTTAATTGCCAGAGGGCACTTTTCAGGGAGAGAGAGAGAAGCCCCCAATGGAGTGTGGTCACACTGCCATCTCTTCTCATTTTTGTCTCCTTCCTGGCAGAATTTTGAGCTACATCTACACATACGTGGCATGTTTTCAAGCCATTGGGGATAGGATTCGAATTGTGGTGGGCCAGCTTTGTACATGAAGCCCTTAACTGCTGCACTATGGGACCAGCCCAACAAATCCGTTTTTGTAAACATGAGACTAAGACTTAGAATCACAGAACTTAAGAGCAAGAATAGCTATTGAAATTCTTTTACTTTTTTTTTTCAGATAAAATATTTTATTTATGGTGGAGAATGTGCATACATCACAGAGAGAAAAAGAGAGAAAGAAGTACCCTCAACAGGGTCTAGTCACACCAGATCCCCTTTCCCCAGCCCTGCAGCCTGTCAGGATCTCAGGCATAGCATACATCTGGCAGGTTTCAGGTGGAACAGGCCAGGGATCAGAACCCATGGTAGGCCATGTGTCTTCTAGCACTGTTTTTTTGGTATGGTACAACTGTACCACACACGCTGGGCCTCATTTGTTTGTGTTTATTTATTTAAAGTTTTTCATCAGGGGGCACATACACTCGCTGGAGCGAGAGATAGTGAAATGGAAAGTGAGAAATCACCAAGATGGATGGCCATGGTACAATCCCCTCTCTTTCATTCTCCTGGGATTTTGGGCACATATGCATACACACACACACACCCAGTGTGAGTTTCAAGTCACCAGGTCTGAGACCAAATCACCATTGAACATGTGGAAATCCACTGCCTTAACCACCATGCTATGTGCTATCCTATATTTCTTTCTTTATTTTTAAGAAATTATTTAATTTAACTTTATTTATTTATTTATTTTTAAAGTGACCAGAGAGTAGCAGATGAGAGAACGATAGCGAGCAAAAGTGATAAAGCAACCTACCAAGTCTGGGATTTGAACCATGCTGGGCCATGTGAGAGTCCAGTGCCCTTAACCACCATGCCACCTGCTGGCCCCATGTTCCCTATTTATGTGTTTGTTTGTTTATTTATCTATTTATTTATTGGAGAGGTTTATGCTATAGGGCGCATGTGCTCGCCAGAAAAACAGAGACAGAAAGTGAGAAATCACCCCCCAGAGGGAATAGCCACACTGCAACACCTTCTCCTCCATTTTCCTCTCTGGATCTTGGGCACACACGCACACATGCCCAGCGTGAGTTTAAGCCACCAGGTCCAGGACTCAAACTGCGGTCGACTACATGAGAGTCTAGTGACATAGCCATTATGTCAATTGCTGATCCCGTTCCCTATTTATTTTTAAGGTGAGGCAATTTAGACCCTGAGAAGTTAAGTGATTTCTACAGCTAGTCAGTGGAAGAGTTAGGCCTGCAACTCAGGATTTTAAAATTTATTTAAAAAAAAATTTTTTTTTTTGGTGTTTTACTACCAAACATAGAGTTGATCCTATCAGTCATTGTGACAGATAAAGCATGCCAGTTATTCTCCATTCCATCATTTTTCTTCTCCCTTACTTTAAGCAGTAGGTGTAGATAACAATGTGACCAAGTTCTGGTTCATAAGTGACAGGTAGAAGTCCCTACTCTTTGCCTTTTCCCCTTCTTCCTGCCTATCCTGGTGATGTGGCAGTCATTTTGTGACAAAGAAGATGAAAATCACATGTCAAGGACAGTGAAAATGCAAGACAGAAGGAGTCTGGGTTGGTGATGCCATAGTTGAGGTGCTCAGAGTGCTGGATTATCCATATCTTCTCTTTTCCCAGTGTCCTGGACTTCACATTACATGATGTAATTAAACCCGTACCTGCTCAAGTCTTTCAAAAATGGATACACCCAACATCTTAAAAATACCTCATTGAAGGGGACCAGCAGTTAGCGTAATGGCTATGTCGCTGGACTCCCATGTAGTCGACTGCGGTTCGCGTCCCGGACACGGTGGCTTAAAACTCACGCCGGGCGCGTGTGTGTGCGTGCCCAAGATCCCGAGAGGAGAATGGAAGAAAAGGGATTGCGGCGTGGCCATCCCCTCTGGGGGGGGTGATTTCTTACTTGTCTCTCTCTGTCTATCTGGTGAGCACACGCGCCCTATAGCAAAAAAAAACCTCTAAAACAAAACAAAACAAAACAAAAACCTCATTGCCTTTTAGATGAAGTCAGGTCTTTTACACCCAGGTTCCTCCTTGCATTTCTAGGTTCAAACGTGGTCATTCCTAACCCTTCTTCCTATCTAATACATAGCACATTCAAAACTTTCCAGAATGATCTAGCCACGTGCTCTGCGTTTCATACCTCTATGCTTTTGCTTAGGGTCTTTTCTCTGCCTGCAGTCCCTTCCCCTTATTGCTCTCCAAAGCCCACTATTTTCAAAACCCCTACATTTAAAAAGATCTCAAATATGTTTACTTTAAATATTTAAATAGTGCAGGAAAAATGCATTAAAAAAAAAGTAAAAGGAAATTATCCAAAATTTTACCACTCAGAAACAAACATTATGAAATTATCGAATATCATTTTAGAAATCACCTCTTTTTGTCTCTTAGAACAATGGATATCTAGAAAAAATTTTATATGGGCCTTTTATTAGATGCTAACATGCTAATTTTAAGTATAATCAATTAAATTATGGTGTGCATTTAACAGAACTAGAAGAGACTGAATTAAAATAACTGCTTAACTTCAGTTACAATTTTTTTTTTTTTAACCAAAACAGTTATCTGGTCCTAAAAAATGTTTTAAAATTAAGGGGAAAAAGAATATAAAATGCTTTAAGACATTAAAATTACTTTTTAAAAAATTATATATTTTAACTTGGGAAATATTTTTGACCATTTACTCCAAAAGATAGGAAAATTAGTACACTCATATCTCTTTCCTAATTGTAGGGTTGTTGTTTTTTGTTTTTTGTGTTTTTTTTAGAGAAGTTTTTGCTACTGGGCAAGTGCACTCGCCAGACAGACAGAGACAGACAGAGAGATAGAAAGCGAGAAATCATCCCCCAGGGGAGATGGCCACATTGCAATTCCTTCTCCTCCATCCTCCTCTCAGGATTTTGGGCATGCATGCATGTGCGCCTGGCGTGAGTTTAAGCTACCGGGTCTGGGACTCAAACTGTGGTCAGCTACATGGGAGTTCAGCGACATAGCCATTATGCCAACTGCTGGTCTCCTGAATGTAGGGTTTTCTAGCTACATTATTTTTATGTTGCAATGGTTATAATATTTTGAAAACCATTTCAATGACTTTACCTTAGTTTGATATTTATTTTTAAACTTTTTTTTTTTTTGAGAAGTTTTCACTATAGGGCACGTGCGCTTGCCAGCCAGACAGAGAGAGACATAGAGACAGAAAGTGAGAAATCACCCCCCAGGGGGGATGGTCACGCCGCAATCCCTTCTCCTCCATTCTCCTCTCGGGATCTTGGGCACGTACCCGACGTGAGTTTTAAGCCACCGGGTCCAGGATGCGAACCGCAGTCAACTACGTGGGAGTCCAGTGACATAGCCATTACGCTAACTGCTGGTTCCCTATTTTTAAACTTTTAAAAATAATTATTTATTTAATTTTATTCATTGCTATTATTATTGTTACCTTCTCCATAGAGAGGAAAAGTGAGAAAGCAATCTGCCAGGTCTGGGATTTGAACTGCCGTCAGCCATATGGGAGTCTAGCACCTTAACTACCAAGCCACGGGCTGACCCTATTTTAAAACTTTTAAAACGAAGTTTATTTATAGTCAAGGGAGACAAAGAGAGAGACAAACAGACAGCACCCTCCTCTCCCTGAACAGGATCCAGACACCACAATCCACCCCTAGCCTCAGCCAGCCCCAGGTGATGTGCACATGATGCCCAGTGTACTTAGAGAAGTCCCTGAACGTGAACCCAGAACATTCCAATGTGGGCCAGCCTCAAAAAGTATTGCACTGTGGGAACCAGCAGTTAGCGTAATGGCTATGTCGCTGGACTCCCAGGTAGTCGACCGTGGTTCGCGTCCCAGACCTGGTGGCTTAGAACTCACGCCAGGCGCGTGTGCATGCGTGCCCAAGATCCCGAGAGGAGAACGGAGGAGAAGGAATTGCGGCATGACCATCCCCCCTGGGGGGTGATTTCTCGCTTTCTTTCTCTCTGTTTCTCTCTGTCTGTCTGGCGAGCGCACGCGCCCTATGGAGAAAACCTCTCTAAAAAAAAAAAAAAGTATTGCACTGTAAAACTGCTCCAGTTCTGCATTTAAATGGATTCAATGTGAAAGTGAAGAAAATATGAGAAAGATATGGGTTATTGAAAAATATTTGAGAGGAGCTGACAGGGGCACAGTAAAACACAAAGCTCTGTGAGCAGACCTACCTGGGACGGTTTCTGGTTTGTGTCCTGAGACTACCTCCCTACCCACCAAGTACTCTGGCATACATGTGCCTATGATCCAGGCTGGCTGAAGCTGGGGTTGGACCACAGCACCAAGACCCTAATCAGGGGTACTGCATCTCTGTCTTTCTCACACATAAATAAATAAACTTTTTTCCTCCTTTTCTCTCTCTCTCTCTCTCTCTTTTTTTTTTTTTTTTTTTTTTTTTTTTTTTTTTGCTATAGGGCATGAGTATTCACCAGACAGAGAAAGAAAGTGAGAAATCACCTCCTCCCCTCACCCCCGCCCCAGGAGGAAAGGCTATGCCACAATCCCTTCTCAATTCTCCTCTCAGGATTTTGGGCACATACATGTGCCTCGTGTGAGTTTGAAGCCAATAGGTCTGAGACTCTAAGCGTGGGTCAGCCATGTAGGAATCCAGTGCTTTAACCATTATGCCATCTGCTGACCCCAAATAAACCTTTAAAATTTTTGAGAATAACTGGATAGGAAACTGGGGGAAAAAGTTGGATTCCTACCTTATGCCTTATAACAAATTTCTATATGACTTCCCATGCCTCTTCCCCAAAAGCCCAACATTGGAAAAATAAAATTCAAATCAAAATAGACAAAGCACGGGACCAGCAGTTAGCACAGTGGCTATGTTGCTGGACTCCCATGTAGTCTACCGTGGTTCGAGTCCCGGACCCAGTGGCTTAAACTCATGCCGGGCGCGTGTGCGTGCATGCCCAAGATCCCGAGAGGAGAAGGGATTGTGGTGTGTCTATACCCCCTGGGGGGTGATTTCTCGCTTTCTGTCTCTGTCTCTCTTTGTCTGTCTGGCGAGTGCATGAGTCCTGTAGGAAAAACCTCTCCAAAAAAAGAAAAAGAAAAAGCAAGATCTACTAAAATTAATAAGGATAAAATACAACAACCCAAAAGAAAAATGGGCAAAGATCAGAGAGTTCACAGAAAAGGAAATGGAAATGTTTTTTCAACATAAGAAAGATGCTAAACCTAGTTCATGATAACAACTACGAGTTAAAACTATAGCGAAAAATGTTTTTTTATTGATTTGACTAGCAACATTCAAACGTTTTGGTACTCATACTTTATTAGTGGGACTATAAATTGGTGCAAGTGTTTGGAGGACAATTTGGCAGTATCTATTTAAATTCAAAATCCATATTCCTTTTCCTGAGCAATTCCACTTTCATGAGTTTATTCCTTACATATCTTTACAGGTGGAAAATGACATATGTACTAGGATATTCATTGCAGCACAGTTTGTAACATCAAAAGATTGAAAATACTCTAAATGGGCTGGTTAAACAAATTATGATCCATCTAAGAATACTATGGAACCATTAAAAAGAATGAGGTAGCTCTGGGTGTAGTAATATGAGCCAATCTCTTAAACACACTATACAGTTAAAAAAAAAAAAGGTAGAATAGTTTTTATGATTTACTATCATTTGTGCAAAAGTAAAGAATATTTACGTTCATATACATAAAATATTTCTGGGAGGACACACACAAAATTGGTGATAGTGTTTGCTAACCCTAGAGATGGATCTGGATGGGAAAGGAATTCACTATTCCTATTCTATTTTCTATTACATTTTTATCTTTTGATATTTGTATTACCTATTCAAAATGAAGAATTGTCTTCTTAGCCATGCAAAAATAAGAAAAATTAACATTTTTGCAAGGGACAATTTATTTTAAGAATTATTTATTGGGACCAGCAGTTAGCATAATGGCTATGTTGCTGGACTCCCATGTAGTCGACTGTGGTTCAAGTCCCGGACCTGGTGGTTTATACTCATGCCGGGCACATGTGCGTGCGTGCCCAAGATCCCGAGAGGAGAATGGAGGAGAAGGGATTGTGGCATGGCCATCCCCCCTGGGGGGTGATTTCTTGCTTTCTATCTCTCTGTCTTCCTGGTGAGCACAGGCACCCAATAGCAAAACCCTCTCAAAAAAAAAAAAAAAAAAAAAAAAAAGGAAAGAAAAAGAATTATTTAATTTTATTTATCATTATTTTAAAATTTGCTATAGAGCACATGCATTCACCAGAGAGAGAGACAGACAGAAGGAGAGAGAGAAAGTGAGAAAGCAAGCTGCCAGATCAGGGACTTGAATTATGGTTGGCCATATGCAAGTCCAACCCTTTTAAGGCCATGCTACCTGCTGGCCCCAGAAGGGCCAATTTAAATCCAGTATTCTATACCAGATTTTCTACCAGTTACTCTAGTCCTTAATTAATTCATCTTTTCTTTTTACCTGCCTTCCTTCCTCTTTCTCTCTTTTTCTATTAATATTTTATCTCTAGACTGGCTGCACTTTGTTTTATATATAAATATTCATATTTATTTCAAGTTTCTTTCTTCCATAAGCAAGAAAGGCAGAGAGGTGAGTAAAGTTCCAAGAGAGCCCTCACTTGGAAAACTATCCCCAGCTTCTTACATCATGGACATGAGTGTGCCTGGCATCCTTAGGAAGGTCTCCAAAAGTGAACCTGAAACCTTCCCAGGTGGGCCAGCCCTGTGTAGCATTGTGTTACTACTGTCCCACTGTCCAGTTCCAGGAACAATTTTTAAAAGAAAAGCTCAGATGGGTTATATTTCTTAAATTTGTGAAGCTTGAAAATAATCAGTTGTCTTTATAATTGAAGAGCACCTTGGCTGGGTTATAAATTCTTGATTTACATTTCCTCTTTCTAAGAACTCTGTAAACATTGCTCTATTGTTTTTTGTCCTTGAGTGTCCTGAAAAGGTAGACCTGAAGATAATTGGCTTTTTCACCCCAAAATGAACTTTCTCAGTCTACTTACATCAATTTTTCTTTAGCCATAGTGTTTGAAAATTTCACCAGGATATAATTTGTTTATTACTAATGATCAGTTTTAAGGTCCCCTCTCTTCAGGGTACAGCTTAGATGTTACCTCCTTAGAAAACTGTTTAAAAAAATTTTTTTTAGGGACCAGCAGTTGGTGTAATGGCTATGTTACTGGACTCCCATGTAGTCGACCATGGTTCAAGTCTCAGACCCCATGGCTTAAACTCACGTCAGGCATGTGTGCGTGTGTGCCCAAGATCTCTGGAGGAGAAAAGAGGAGAAGGGATTGCGGGTGTGGCCATCCCCACTGGGGGACGATTTCTTGCTTTCTGTCTGTCTCTCAGTCTTTCTGGCAAGTGCACGTGCACTATAATAAAAAACCTCTCCAAAAAACTTTTTTAAAAGAATTACTTAATTTTATTCATCATCGTCATCATTTATTTATTTAAAGTCGCTACCAGGCATGTGCACTCACCAGAGAGAAACAGAGAGAGAGAATGTGAGAAAGCAAGCAGTCAGGTCTGGGATTTGAACTGTGTTTACCATGTGGGAGTCCAGCGTCTTAACCACCATGCTACCTGCTGGCCCCTAGAAAAGTCTTTAAATCCTTGATCCTTGTTCCTGTATTTATTTTTCTGTACAGAATTTAATATCGCCTGTATTACAGCATATATTTTATTATTTTCTTACGTCTTCATTAAAATATAAAATCTATGAGGGCAAGGATGATGTTTTCCTTGTGTGTTATTATATTTTTGTTGTTCAGAATAGTGCTTGACACACAGTAGATGATCAGGAAATATTTGTTGAATAAATAGTTGGGCTGATTGATTTGGCTAACGAAATCAAATAAAGACCAAATCCAAAGAGAGATCCAAACATTTGTATCTTAAAAAGCTTTCTTCAGGTATAACTTGAAGCATGTTTTGCTTTATGTATTTTGTATTATTTTTCAGGATATTTTAGATCTCCTTTGTCTTCCACAAATATCATTTTCTCTGAGATCATCTTCAGAACTTTTTTTTTTAGGTTTTGGCCATCGGGTATGGCTGCTCACTAGAGAGAGCCAGAGAAGACGAGAGAGGGAAAGTGAGAAACGACCCCCCAGGGGGGATGGTCAAACCCACAATTCCTTCTCTTCCATTCTCTTCTTGGGATTTTGGGCACACATGTACATAGGCTGGCATGAGTTCCAAGCCACCAGGTCCAGGACTTGAACCATGGTCGGCCACGTGGGAGTCCAGTGCCTTAACCACCAGGCCACCTGCTGACCCTATCTTTAGAACTTTCATTTTTTGCATTTAATTGTATCTTTTCCCCTTAAGTCTATACATCATAGGAAATACCAAAAATGGTTTTGTTTAGTATATTAGTTTGTTGGTTATAACTTTAAGCTCTGATGTGTAAAGTTTTCTCTTCCATTTCTTTCTTTACCTCCACTCACTTGCTTTTTATATTCCTTTGTTTTATTTTTTTAAAGAATTGTTTTTATTTAATTTTATCTATTCATTTGCTTATTTTAATTTGGCCAGAGAAAGAGAGACACAGAGAGAGAGAGCAAGCAAGCTACCAGGTCTGGGACTCAAACCATGGTCAGCCATGTGGGAGTGTTCAGTGCCTTAACCATCACTCCACCTGCTGGTCCCTTATATTCCTTTGTTTTCTACAGCACTAAAATTTTATCTTTGAATCCTTGTGGTATCTTAATTGAGGATTTTTTTGGGGAGGGGGCAGGGGAACAGCAGGTGGTATGATGGTTAAGGCCCTGGACTACCACATGGCTGACTGAAGTCTGAATCTCAGGCTCAGCAGCTTGAAAAATCACGCTAGGTGCATGTGGATGAGTGCCCAAAACCCATGGAGGAGAATGGAGAAGGGACTGCACCATGGCCATCCTCCCTGGGAGGAGATTTCTCACTTTCCCTTTCACTGTCTCTGTTTCTAGCAAGCAGATGCACACTGTGGCAAAAACCTAAAAAAAAAAAAAAAAAGGTTTTTTTCCCCCCTTAATTTTAATATAGTCAAATTTATCCATTCCCTTCTCCCCTTTACAGTACTATTTTTTGTGCCCTGATTTTTGTTTGTTTTGTTTTTTTGCCTCAAAGTAATAAAGAAGTGTCAGAAGATAATGTAGCAGTCACATTACTGGAATCCCACATGGCCGACCACGGTTCAAGTCCCTGACCCAGTGCCTTGAAACTCACACCAGGCATGTGTGCGTGTGTGCCCAGAGAGGAGAGTGGAGGAGAAGGGATTGTAGCATGTCCATCCCCCATGAGGGATGATTTCTCACTTTCCCTCTCCCTGTCTCTGTCTCTCTCTCTCCAGAGAACACACACACTCTAAGGCAAAAACCTCAATAAATGAATGAATGAATGAGTAAATACATAAAGTAATAAATATAATATCTTACATTTTGTCTGGTTACTATCTTTCCCTACAGACATGTGGAGCTGTTGCTAATGCATATAAAGTAGTTCACGTCTAGAACATGTGATGAAAACAAAGGAGAATAAAGTCAAGTCTCTTGCTCTGTTGCTTCTGTTACCATATTCCCGTGGCCTACTGATTGCATGAAGAAAATACTTCTTTTTAGGTGGAAACACTAGCTGGCTTCAAACCTAACATTTAAAGAGTACTCAAAGCAGGAAAATAATAATAGTAAAAATTACAGAATTCTAAAGAAAAGAAAATGTAAACCAAGAACTTGTGACCCAGTCGGAGTTCTCTTCAATTATAAAGGCAGGTGATAATTTTTCTAGTTTTCTACATTAATTTTAGATATGGAGTCTTGCTATATCACCCAAGCTGTCCTCAAACTCATGATCTTTCTGCCTCAGTCTCCCAAGTAGCTGGGATTACAAGTAAATGCCACTGGGAACCAACAGTTAGCGTAATGGCTGTGTCGCTGGACTCCCACATCGTCGACCGCGGTTCATGTCCCGGACCCGGTGGCTTAAAACTCACGCTGGGCACGTGTGCGTGTGTGCCCAAGATCCCGAGAGGAGAATGGAGGAGAAGGGATTGCGGCGTGACCATCCCCCCTGGGGGTGATTTCTCACTTTCTGTCTCTATGTCTCTCTCTGTCTGTCTGGCGAGCACACACGCCCTATAGCGAAAATCTCTCCAAAAAAAAACAAAAACAAAAACAGAACAAGTAAATGCCACTATGCCTGGTTTGAAAAAAAAAAATTTTTTTTTATCGCCAGAGGGCACATGTGCTCACAAGAGGAAAAAAGCACCCCTAGTGGGGTGTGGTCATACTACAATCCTTTTTTCCTCCATTCTCTCAGGATCTGGGGAATGCACGCATATATGCAGAATGCTTTTTTTTTTTTTTTTTTTTTTTTCCCAGAATGTGTTTTTCAAACTGCCAGGGCTGGGATTCGAATTGTGTTGTTATGTGGGCTCCAGCTACCAATATCTGGTGCTTAAGCACTGTGCTATGCAGCTACTCCTCTGGCTTGACATTTTAAACTTTACAAATTTAAGCATTATAACTCAGATTCTGAGTTTTTCTTAAAAGCAAAAAGGCCAGGGACCAGCAGTTAGCGTAATGGCTATGTGGCTGGACTCCCATGTACTCGACTGCAGTTCGAGTCCTGGACCCAGTGGCTTAAGCTCACGCCGGGTGCATGTGTATGCATGCCCAAGATCCCGAGAGGAGAATGGAGGAGAAGGGATTGCAGCGTGGCCATCCCCCTTGGGGGGTGATTTCTCGCTTTCAGTATCTCTGTCTCTCTTTCTAGCGAGTGCATGCGCCCTATAGTTAAAAACCTCTCCGAACAAAGAAACAAAAAGCAAACAGGCCAACAGTACCACAATGCTCCGCATACTGAAGACACAGGAGAAGGTTCTGGGTTCATGTCCCAAGATTTCCTTGTACATGCCAGATGCACACACACATGCTCATAGTCCTGGCTGGCTGAGAATGGTGTTATTGTGACATGAAGAGCCTGTTAGAGGTGCCTCTGTCTCTTCCCTCACCATAAAAAATAAAATGAATAAACTTTAAAAAACAAACACAAAAAAACCCTGCTCGGTATCAAAATACAGCCAATCAAGAGGTGAACAAACAAAAAAGGGTTGAAAACATACACACAGAAAACAGTTAAAGAAATCTGGATCATTCTGTACCAAATAAAAGATATTTATGTTGTAAAAGATTCCCACACACTACACCGATATTGATGGAACACATCACCTATGTATAAAGTCTACAGTAAACTATTACATGAAGAGGCCAGAAAGTGGTACAGTGGTGATGCAAGTAGGCCACATGATAAGATTCTGAGTTCTCGTCCTGGGACCTCCCTGTACAAGCCAGGCTCTCACACCCAAAGTCTTGGCTGGCTGAAGCTGGGATAGGTCATGACATAAAGACCCTGTTAGAGGATTTCTTTCTATTTCTCTGTCTCTCTCTCTCATGGAAATAACAAATAAACATTTAAAAATATATATTACATAAAAAGAGATACTCAAAAGTATAATGTTTACATCAAATGAACGCAGCTGGCATGATACTCTTGTCTTTGACATCTATAACATAATGCCATGTAAATATCTTCTTTACATAGTTATCATGTATTGCCACTGCCTAAAGATGTGGCAACAATCTAGCTGAAAATTCCAGAGTTGGCATTTGAACCATTGGCAGACTCTGTCCCGAGAGCACTGTAATGAAGCTTATGCAGATGTGAATCATAGGACTGTCACAATATGACCAGAGCAAGGAGAAGAAATATCTTGTTATAAAGCTGAAAAGGAGGACCAGCAAATGGTGTGATAGTTACATCACTGGACTCCCATGTTGTCCATCAAGGTTCAAGTAATGGATCCAATGGCTTAAAATCTCATGCCGGGCACATATGCCTGTGAGCCCAAAATCCCGAGAAGAGAATGGAGAAGGGGTTGTCATGTGGCTTTCCCTCCTGGGGAGTGATTTCTCACTTTCTGTCTCTCTGTCTCTCTGGTGAGCACACGCAGCCTACGGCAAATAAAAACTCTCTCTAAAAAAATAGTAATAATAATAATAAAATGAAGTGGAAAAGGAGCAGCTGGGAAGGAAAAAAGAAAGAAAGGGAAAATGATCCACGGGGAATAGATAGCACATGTATTGTAATAATCTTGCTGCTTCCGTGGCTGGTGACTATCTCTGGCTAAGTAACAAGACAGAACGTGCCAAGCCAGTTTGCTGTGATGAGCTGCCATAGGAACAATTTCCTAAATTCCACAACAGGATTTTCAATCCCCCTCCTCAAATATAAATTTGAAAAATTACCCGTAATAGTTCCGCTGATGTTGGCCTTTCCTGAGGTATTTTCTGCAAGCAGTAATCAACAAATCTCCTAAAGGAATCTGTCCTGTGTGTGCAAATACATTGAAAGAAAATAAAAACAGGGTCTGTAAAGCACAGGGATAACTTAAAACAATTTTCATGCAAGAGAAAATTTTGCATATTAGGAGTTTTTTTTTTAAATAAAAAGTAGTTTAGAGTATCAGGAGAATTAGACCTTTTTCAAGCTTATGGTATCTAAAATTAATTCTTTTGGATAATGGGTATAGGCAGTTTCAAGTTAGTCAACATATAGATTTTAACATACTAGGAAATAAATTCAAATAATATAT
This sequence comes from Tupaia tana, assembly GCA_026018925.1. Classification (NCBI taxonomy): domain Eukaryota; kingdom Metazoa; phylum Chordata; class Mammalia; order Scandentia; family Tupaiidae; genus Tupaia; species Tupaia tana. The sequence continues at coordinate 14,506,169 of JAKSZU010000026.1, read as the reverse complement.
ATCAGAAAATGAAACATATCTCTAGGTATAGGGTATATGTATATGTATGTGTGTGTGTGTGTGTGTGTGTGTGTGTATGTAAAAAGGCTTTATTTGCAGGGGAGCAGGAGTTTTATCAAATATTTAATTCCATTTGTTATTATATTATTCTTACTTTAATTTGACCAGAGAGAAACAGAGAGAGAAAGGGAAAGCAAGAAAGCAAGCTGCCAGGTTCGGGACTCCAATTGCGGTCAGCCATGTGGGAGTCCAGCATCCTTAACCACCATGCCACCTGCCATCCCCAATAGTTTATATATTTTTTTCTCCCAAAGATAACAACTTCCATAGTCTCAAGTCTAAATTCTTCATTATTGGTTGCTAACTCTTCTACCATCCACAACCTGTATAACAAGGTAGTAAAACTCAGTGCATAATGGATAGAGAACACAGGAACGTGTTTTCTGAATAAATTTCCTCTCTTGGAGATTCCATTTTGTCCACTTTGCTTTAAAACTGCCCCTTTTCTATAACTCTTGCAACCTAAATAGTTACAAAAATGTCAAAATGTTCAGCAAGGAATAATACATCCTCTGAATAGATAGTGTATGTTCCATCTCACCACATTGAAATATACATATAGTAAAAAATGACAAATGGAAAAATAATGACATCAGAGAGGGCACTTTATTTCCACTGAGAAGAGATAAGAGCTGAGATGATCAACATGAGGCTTTTAGGAGTTAGGAGACTGGACTTTTAGAAAAGTAGCGAGGCATGTTCCCTGTGGGATTTTCATCACTACATTTTCTTTCTTTTTTTAACAAAAGGATTATTTTTGTAATTTTTAAAATTTATTATTATTTTTTAATTTGACCAGAGAGAGACAGAGAAAGAGAGAGAAGGAAAGCGAAAAAGTAAGCCGCCAAGTCTGGAACTTGAACCATGGTTAGTCATGTGGGAGTACAACGCCTTAACTAGCATGCCACTTCCTGGCCACATCACTATACATGTTAAAAGCAAAGCACAAGCCATGATGAGACCAGAAATAAAACCATGCACATGTGTGTACACATGTGTGGACAGATATAGTTGATGTTTGTGAAACATCGGTGTCACTTTCACAATGAAAGAACGAAATGCTTTCTAGCTCAGATATTTAAAATTTATTTTAGTCCAAGTGTAAAATACATATGGTGATTTCATTAGAGATTTAAAATAAGAATAGATAGGTCCATCTGGTGGCATGGTAGTTAAGTTGGCTGGATCCACTGATGGTATGGTTTGACCCCTGGACCTGCCAGTTTGAGAGACATGTGTGACCAGAATCCCAAAAGGAGGGAGAAATGGGGAAAAGATTGTGGTGTGACCATTCCCCTGCTTTCTCACTTTCCCTCTCTCTTTTTCTCTCCAGCAAGCACACGTGTCCTCTGGCAAATATGTTTTTAAATTAGATTAAAAACAAGCCAGTGTTATGTGAGTTAAGGTGGTTGTATCCCACAGAGCTGATCATGTGGTTTGAGTCCTGCACCTGATGGCTTGAGAAATATGCCAGGCACGTGTGCATGTGTTCCCAAAAGCCCTACAGAAAAATGGAGGAGAACGGAATATGGAATTTCTCACTTTCCCTCTTTCTGACTCTTTTTCTCTGTGTCTCCCTCTGGTGAACACATTCATCCTATAGCAAAGTTTTTAAAAAGTTTTTAAAAAATTATTTTAAAAAATGAGAGCTGAGTCTTACCACTCATTGGACTGTAACGTTGGGGAGTCATTCTGGGCGATGTGATATAAGGCACTCATTGCATTCATGTTGAAAAGCGGGGGCTTCCGTTCCGCTAGAAGAGGAAAGAAACACGATAAAGCAGTTCTTGAAAGAAATCAGGGAGATAGAGAAATGAGAAACTCTAAGCAAAGCTTTGCTACTAAATCAATAGCTCATTACTGTCATCATGCCACATAATCTACTTATTATAATCTCTAAGGTCGGCCCAGGATAGCCATTCAGAAGAAGCTGCTGATCATTTAATGTACATTGGCAAGGTTCCTACCAGAACTCATTCCAAAAGAGTTTAAAGAAAAGGTTTTATTTTTTCACATATCTTTAAAAGATTGGTCTTTGCCTGTTTTCCTACAATAGTATGAACATCTCTGTGTGCACACTCACGTGTTTTGATTAAAAAATCTGTACACATTTAGCAGCAGGGTGACACTGTGAGGCTGACCCACATACAAGGCTTCTGGGTTTGCTTCTGGAGACCACCCTGAGTATGCCAGGAACCAGTGGGGTGTGGTTACAACACAATCCAGTTTCCTTCCTTTCTCTATCCTATCACAATTTTGGGCACACATGCATGCATATCTGGCATGTTTTTCAAACTGCTGAGCCTAGAATTTGAACTGCAGTCAGCCATGTGGAACCTGGCTCCCAAGGTGCAGACTTAACCAGTGCACCGTAGTGCCAGCCCAGGTTACACACTTATTACATACATTACATACTTACTACATTACATAAGTTATTACATTACATATTTATTACATTGCATAAGTTACATACTTATTACATAAATGTTACATAAATACTGTAGAGGGTTTACTCCACTCCACCCCACCATGATTTCTTTATGGGAATTCCTAATACTCCCTGTTGGTATCTGCTCAGTTGGCATGAGCTCACCCACTGCATTTATATAAATATACAAGTCTTTTATCTCAATATCATAAGTTCTAAGACAGTAAGACCTTATCATCTGACTACTGTAATTATTTTATTTATTCCCCCCAAATATGTAGTAAAATGCTATTCACATATTAGGTGCTCCATTTGTTGACCAAAGGAAAGAAATGTGGTTCTTGTTCTGAGCACAGTTGACATTATGGTATTTATCAGTGATTATGACATAAAATACAAATCACAATTTCATTCTACCATGCTTATCTTAATAGGTTTTTCATATAGTCCCACCTTCTAATTCATAGTCTGATCTCTAGTTTCATCAGAGCATTTTAGTTTATAAGTAAAAGTTCTTTTACTAACCACTTCTTTTTTAATTTTTTTTTTTTTTAGAGAGTTTTGCTATGGGGCAAGTGTGCTCACAGAAAGATAGAGAGACAGAAAGTGAGAAATCACCCCCCAGGGGATGGCCACACGCAATCCCTTCTCACCCAGTCACCTCTTGGGATTTTGGGCACGCACACACACGCGCCTGGTGTGTTTTAAGCCACCAAGTCTGGGACTTGAACCATGATCTACTACTACACGGGAGTCCAGTGATGTAACCATTACACCATTTGCTGATCCCATTCTACTACCACTTCTAAAATGACAAACAGGGCATATTTTCTGCAGTTCTAAGGAACAGAACAAGAAGTAAGGGCAGGAGTTATAGGAAAGACACTTTCACTCATAGAAAGAAGAATCTGGGGCCAGCAGGTGGCATGGCACTTAATGGCTCTGGACTCCCACATGGCCAACCGTAGTTCCAGTCCCAGACCTAGCGGCTTGATTTCTCACTTTCTCTTTCTCTCTCTTGCTCCGTCCCTCTCTGGTTGAATTTAAATAAACAAGTAAATAAATAGTTAAATTAAAAAATAATTCTTAAAAAAAAAAAAGAATCTGTGGGACCAGCAGTTAGCGTAATGGCTATGTCGCTGAGCTCCCATGTAGTAGACTGCAGTTCAAGTCCCGGACCTGGTGGCTTAAACTTACACCGGGCGCGTGTGTGTGCGTGCCCAAGATCCTGAGAGGAGAATGGAGGAGACGGGATTGTAGCGTGGCCATCCCCCCTGGGGGGTGATTTCTCGCTTTCTGTCTGTTTGTCTGTTTTTCTGGTGAGCACACACACCCTAGAGCAAAACCTCTCCAAAAAAATTAAAAATAAAAAAAAAGAATCTGTAAGATGCCTGAGAAATTAAAATCAAAACAAGGGACCAGCAGATGGTGTAATGGTTATGTTGCTGGACTCCCATGTGGTTGACCATGGTTTGAATCCCAGATTCAGTGGCTTAAAACTCAAACCAGGCATTTGTGCGTGTGTGCCCAAAATCCCAAGAAGATAATGGAGGAGAAGGGATTGCAGCGTGGCCACCTTCCCTGGTGAGTGATTTCTTATTTTCTGTCTGTCTCTCCAGCAAGTGCACATGCCCTATAGCAAAAATCTCTCTCAAAAACAAAAACAAAACAAAACAAAAACAAAAAGCCAGAATGGACAATACCAAGAAATTAGGAGCTTTCACTCATTGGCAAAAGTTAAACAGAAGAACACTGTACTTATTTATGTGTCTTTCTCTGATCAAATTAAAAAAATAATAATAAATAAAGTAAAAAGAATTCCTTAAAAAAAAAAAAAAGACTGACTAAATGACATCTGTACCTCTGGAAGGTGGTAGTGTACAATTGAATGAATATTTTTTATCAATCTCTCAATAGGGTATTTTATATTCCCCAAATAGGTGCTGGCAAATTACGGGGACATAAACTGCATTTTTAAAAAAGAATTATTTATTTAAATTTATTTATTATCATTATCATTTTTAAAATTTTCTATAGGGCATGTGTGCTCACCAGAGAGAGGAAGAGAGTGAGAGAGAAAGTGAGAAAGCAAACTTTCAGGTCCAGGACTCAAACTGCATTTGGCCATGTGGGAGTCCAGCATCTTAACCACCACACCACCTGCTGACCCCAGGACATAAACTGTTTACAAGTGGAAATTTGAGGGGCTGTCAGGTGGTGTGGCGGTCAAGGTGCGGGACTCCCACACGGTCAATTACGGTTTGGATCCTGGACCTAGCAGCTTGCTTTCTTACTTTCCCTCACTGTCTTTCTCTCAGGTCAAAGTAAAAAATGATAATAAACAAAATTAAATAAATAGTAATTATTATTAATTTTAAGGAATAATTTATTTAATTTTATTTATTATTATTATTATTCAATTTGACAAAAGAGAGACAAAGAGAGAGAGAGAGTGAGAAAGCAAGCTGCCAGGTCCAGGACTCAAACCACAGTCAGCCATGCGGGAGTTCATCGCCCCAACTCCCACACTACCTGCTGGCCCCAAATAATTAATTTTTTTTTTTTAAAGCAAATAGAAATGTGAAAGTTGCAGTGTAGATAAATGGATATATATTTGTTTCAAGTGTTAAAGAGGAAACGGAACCTGGTTCAGGTTTACTTTATTTTATTTAAGGTTTTTGCCATAGGGCATGTGTGTCTACCAGAGAGAGACAATGAGAGGGAAAGTGAGAAATCACTCCCCAGGGGAGATGGTCATGCGATTATCTCTTCTCCTCCATTTTCCTCCTGGGATTTTGGGCATGCACACACACGTGCCCTGTATGATTTTTCAAGCTGCCAGGTCCAGGACTTGAACCATAGTTGATCATGTAGAAGTTTACACCTTAATCACCATGCCACTTGCTGTCTCCCAGGTTTATTTTATTGTACTTTTTCTTTTTAAACAGTAGACTCTAGGAAGTTTCTAGAGCTTAGTCTTTTGACAATTTCAGCTATTTAAATGCACATGAACTAGAAGCTCATGTAACCATCAGTGGCTTCCCATGGGTCTTCGGACAAAGTCCAAATCCTTAAACATAACCTAATAGTCTACATGAACGTGGCCCTGACTACCTGAAGAGCCTCACTCTGAGAAGCAACCTATCTTCCCCTCTTCTTACACCCTCATTTTCTTCAGCAAAAGCATCACGCTCAGAGCCTTCTGCACAGGATGTTTTTCTGTATGGACTCCTCTCTCCTTTATGTTCTTAAATTTTATCTGGTTAACTCTGGACAATCCTTCTGTTTTTATCTGAAATTAATTTCACTTTCATATTTTTTTTCAGAATTATTTTTTTATTTAACTTTACTTATTATTATTTTCCAGTTCGATCAGAGAGTCAGAGAAAGAGAGAGAGGGAAAGTGAGAAAGCAAGCCGCCAGGTCCAGGACTTGAACTGCGGTCGGCCATGTGGGAGTCCAGCACCTTTAACCACCATGCCACCTGCTGGCCCAATTTCACTTTCATATTAATGTAATAAACATTTATTCAGGGCTTTTTATATGCTTATAATTACTTTGTCAAGGAAGCCTCCTCTGATCCCTCAGACCAGGTCTCCCATTAGATTTTGTCACTCCAAATTATATTCTTTCCTTTGGAACACAGATTACAGCCTTAAATAAAAAAAGTATTATAGAAGTAATTAAGGTTTTTGCCATAGGGCGTGTGTGCTCACCAGAGAGAAACAGAAAGAGATACCAAGAAGGAAAGTGAGAATCACCCCCTAGGGGAAATGGCCATGCTGTAATCCCTTCTCTTCCACTTTCAGGATTTTGGACACATACACGCACACACCCAGTGTGATACTCAAGCTGCTGGGTCCAAGATTCAAACTGTGATTGGCCATGTGGTAGTCCAGTGTCTTAACTACCACTCCACCTGCTGGTCCCATGTCTGTAATACTTTATTTAGGGATGTTACATATGGTTGTTATTCATACTTCTCTCAATAGCTTCGTAATATAGATGCTATTCTTAGTATTTCCCAACTCAAGAAACTAAACTTGAGCTAGGATAAGTAATGAAGCTAAACTACAGAATAACTCGCTAAATTGGAATTACAACCCAGTCTTATGGTAGAAATTACTAGTATTTCAAAATGAAAAAAAGAAAAAAGTTTTAGAAGTATAAATGTAACCTATCTTTCCCCAACAGCCATAAAAGCATTTATTTATTAACAGATAAAGAGAGAGAGATTAATGCAGAAAAAAAATATCGAGGCAGAAAAGCTGCATAGCAAGGCCTAGCCTGGTGGTGCAGTCAATAGTACTGAACTGCAGTGTAGGAAGGATACAGACCCTGGCCTGAAACACAGCAGCCATGCATGCATAATGAGCTGGGGGGCGGGAATCAAGGTGTGATGAGACCCTGTTGAGGGTGTTTCTCTCTCTCTCTCTCTCTCTTTTGCATGTGCTCTCTCTCTCTCTCATTAATCGCACGTGCACACACATTCTCTATCATTAATAAAAAATAAATAAAATTTCAAACAAACTAACTGCATAATGTGCTGGCGAAGTGAATGTAGTTTACTGAAGAACATGTAGATGGACTTCTCTTAAAATAACCTTGGGAAAAAAATATCTGATGAGTGGATAAGAGTTTTCAGAGAAATCATACATTTAACTAGTTCTTTCAATGGCAGATCAACTTAGCAAAAGAATTTCAAAACATGCTTAAGCTCTTGTGAACTATAAAACTTGCTTTTTAGAAATAAGGGTGCCAGAAACATTGTCATCCTGCTTTGTGATGTTACCTTAAGTAATTCAACTTGGAGATTAGAGTCATTAAAATATATATACATTAGGGATGGCTTTGTGACCTGGTTGTTAAGGCAGTCAGATCCCACATGATCAACTATGTGGTTTGAGTCCCAGATCCAGCAGCTTGGGAAACACACCGGGTGCATGCGCACATGTGTGAAGAGTGGCCAGTCTGAGAAAACATGGTGACCTTTAGACGCATGCAGAAAGGCACTTCTGTGAGCTTCATTAGCAACCGCTATGAGAGCATTTGCATATGAAAACACTATCTGCCTGTTGTTGGTGGTTATCTTCCTGTTGTTGTTGATACTTCTAGACCAATACCACAAGGCAATATCAGGATAAAGGAAGCTATATGTGTTTATCAGATTTTGCCCCAAAATGATCACTCTTTTCCCATCTTCAGATGATTTACATCCTAATGCAACTTCCTTTGCATTCCATTTCCTCTTCCCCCATTTTCTGCCCTTTAAAAGAATAAACCTGAGGTCTGTTCCTGATTATGGCTTTCTCTATCAGAGATAGTGGGCCCAACCAATCCTCCATTCTTGCTTTTCTATACTTGTGTGTTTGTTGTTACGTTTATTTCTAATCCACAGCCTTCCCCACTCAGAAAAACGTGCTCAGCTGAGCAGGTCCTGGCAAACACGTACCCAAAGTCCTGAAAGGAGGGACAACTGGAAGAGAAAGGGTTGCAGTTATGACCATGCCCGTAGGGAATGCTTTCTTTCTCTGTTTCTCTCTGGTAGGTATCTGGTATAATACTCTATTATAGAAGAGATGATATTACAAGGGGATGATATGTTATTCAGATACTATCCACAACTTTTTAAAAATGATTTACTTAATTTTATTTGTTAAAATTTTAATTAAAACATCATTTATTTATTTAATTTTATTTGTTATTATTATTTGTTTTTTAACTTGACCAAAAAGACAGAGAGAAAAGGAGAAAGTGAGAAACCAAGCTGCCAGGTCCAGGACTCAAACTACTGTCAACCATGTGGGAGTCCAACACCTTAACCACCACGCCACCTGCTGGCCCATTTTATTTTTTTAAATTTGCTATAGGGCAGATGCACTCACCAGAGAGAGAGAAAGGTGCCAAGTCTGAGACTTGAACCATAATCAGCCATGTTGGAGTCCTGTGCCTTAACCATTATGCCACCTGCTGGCTCCACTATCTACAACTCTCGATGAAAAGTATAAAGTCTACTGTTTGTATTTGGAATTTCATTAAACTTCAAACATAAGCAAAACAGGAAAATCAATGTTTAGGGTGTATTTAAAACAGTTAACATTCACCTTAAAAAAAAAACTCTTGGTTTACATGTCTATTAATAAAATTAATGCTAAGGAGATGGAGATATATGGGGGAACTATCAAAGAGATGCTTGTATGGCTTATATGGTATTAATATAATAATTTTAAAATAGTTGCTGAGAGGGGACAGCAGATAGCTTAGTGGTTAGGTCACTGGACTCTTAAATGGCTGATTGCAGTTTGAGTATCGGATCCAGCGGCTTGAAACCCATACTGGGCACATGTGCGTGTGTGCCCAAGATCCTGGGAGGAGAATGGAGGAAAAGGGATTGCAGTGTGGCCATCCTCCCTGGGCGGTGATGTCTTACCTTCCCTCTCACTGCCTCTGTCTCTCTCTCTCTCCAGCAAGCGCATACAACCTATGGCAAAAACCTCTGAAAAAAAATTCCTGAGAAGTTAAATGTCCTTGGGAAAAATTTTATTTTATAAATATTTACTGGACATCTACTAACAAATTTCTCTATGTCTAAGATGCCATCAACTGTAGGATATAGCACTATTTCATATACACCACTATGTTATGTGTAACTTATGAAAAATGCTGCCAGCTATAAGAGTCTATTGCCTATGTCTTTTACTTCTAAAATGATTTATTTAGTATTTTTTTTGACAAAAATTATATACATTTCAGGTGCATGTGACGTTTTGTTGATTGTATACATTAGGAAGTGATTACCGTAATTAACATATCTATCACCTCATATAGTTATTTTTTTATAGTCAGAATGTTTAATAACTACTCTCTGAGCAATTTCAAGTACACAATGCATTTTTTTAGATAATTATTTGTTTTATTTTTTTATGATTATTTTTTAATTTGACCAGAGAAAGACAGAAAGAGAAAGGGAAAGTGAAAAGCAAATCGTAGGTCTGGGACTCTAACTACGGTCAGCCATGTGGGAGACCAGCTACCAACTACCATGCCAACTGCTGGCCTCCTACAATGTGTTATTATTACCAATAGTTACTATGTTGCCTCCTAGTTTTTAAGAAACATTATAATGTGCATTAAAGATTTGGATGAGGCCTAGCTGTGGTGGTGCACAGGGAACTTCACCACTTGGGAGGCCAGAGGATGCACAGAAGGCCCAGGTTCCGTTCCCAGGTCAACCTGAACACACTAGACACAAGTACCGATAATTCTGGTTGATTGGGAGCATGGGGCAAGAGGATTACAACACAACAAGACACTGTCAAAAATAGCTCTTTCCCTTTCCTTCTCTCCCTCTCTCTCTAACAAAGAAAAAAAAATTGGGATAAAATATATTATCCAAGATTATGCTAATAATGATGAACATTTATTGAGAATATACTATGTACCAGATATAATAATAAGCACTTTAAATCTGTATTTTCTTTCTTTTTCTTTCTTATAACTCATTTGAGTCTGCTAATTGGAAAATAAATTAGGTAAATATTTTAATTTTCCTTCTTGAATTATTTGTTTCCAATTAATATCTTTTATGTTAAAAATAAATCTGTGCATGTTTATCATATATTTCTTTGTTGGAGGGGGTCAATGAAACATTGAAAACTTAATGCCAAATATCTTGAGTCTTTTTTGTAGGCCAAACATTTTAGGGAAAGAGAAAACAATGGTCTGAGAATCAAACTAGAATATAGAAATTCTTAAAGAATCAATTAATTTAGAGATCAGGATAAAAAGTAAATAAAATTAAAATATAAAATTTAAAAATCAGAGGGACCAGCAGTTGGCATAATGGCTATGTCACTGGACTCCCATGTAGTGGACTGCAGCTCGAGTCTCAGATCTAGTAACTCACACCAGGCAAGCGTGCATGCATGCCCAAGATCTCGAGAGGAGAATGGAGGAAAGTGGATTGCGGTGTGGCCATCCCCTGTGGGGGGTGATTTCTCATTTTCTGTCTCTGTCTCTCTCTTTCTGGCAAGTACATGCGCCCTATAGCAAAAACCTCTCAAAAAAAAAATTTTTAAAATTAGACAAAGAATTTTTCAAAAACTGATTTTTACATTTATTTTATTTAAAATTTATATAAATACCTAGATATAGGTAATGTTATACTAAAGCCAGCATTAGCACATTGGAAGGCCAATATGCATTATCTTTTCTTCCACATTTAGTGACTACCATGCATAGCTTAAATTTAGTTATAGTGTGAGTATTTACATCTTGGCAAATGTTATAAATCAGGGCTTCCCCTCCCTCAAGAGATTAATTTATTAAATTTACCAGTGTACCAATGGAAAGAGGTAACATCAAATTATATTGGAGGTCAAAACATACTTTTAAGCAGAGAAGAGAGATTCTGTATTTTAGGCACTTTTAGATCATTGCAACAATATAAGTGTCTTCAAAAAATTCACTGAAAATGCATAGTGTGAAAAAATTACACATGGATTTCAAAAAAATTTTAGCACCAAAATAAACTCATACTATTTTTTTTTCTTCTTTTTTTGGAGAGGTTTTTGCTATAGGGCGCATGCACTTGTCAGACAGACAGAGAGACAGAAAGCGAGAAATCACCCCCCCCCCCCCCCCAGGGGAGATGGCCACGCCGCAATCCCTTCTCCTCCATTCTCCTCTCGGGATCTTGGGCACGCACGCACACGCACCCAGCGTGAGTTTAAGCCACTGGGTCTGGGACTCGAACTGCGTTCGACTACGTGGGAGTCCAGCAACATAGCCATTATGCTAACTGCTGGTCCCAAACTCATACTATTTTTTTAAAGGATGACTTATTTTATTTTATTTATTATTATTTTAAAATTTGCCATAGGGCATATGAGCTCACCAGAGAGAAAGAGAGAAAGAGAAAGTGAGAGAGCAAAAGAGCTTAAGTGAGGAAGCAAGCCAAGTTAAGGAGAAATCAAGCCACTAAGTCCGGGACTCAAACCATGGTTGGCTGGTCGGCCATTTGGGAGTTCAGTGCCTTAACCACCATGCCACCTGCTGGCCCTAATAAACTCATACTTTAATTCCAGCTTCCACCAACTTTCTGAAGTCCCCCTACAGTTGGGGAACAACTTTATGATGGAAGTATATTCTAATATGAAACTTTCTCTGAAATCGTGCTCTATATGAGTCAAATATAGCTTTAGCGTCAGATCTTAGAGAAATGGATACTACCATAAAGATTGGACAGGGGCCAGCAGGTGGTGAGGTAGTTGAGGCACTGGAATCCCACATGACTAACCTCAGACCCGGTGACTTGAAAATCACTCCAGGCATGTGCTATAGGCATGCCCCAAAAACCCAAGAAGAAAATGGAGAAGGGATTGCAGAGTGGCTATCTCCTCTGTGGGGTGATTTCTCACTTTCCTTCTCTCTGCCTCTCTCCGGCCAGTGTACATGCCCTATGACAAAAAAACTGTTAAAAAAAAAAAAAAAAAAAGGATAGGACATATATTATCACTAAGAGTATGGAGAAAGGATATTTTTCAAATATCAGTACTTAGTATAATAGCTTGTATTTTCATGGCCACTAAATATTATATCTGTTCAAATTCCTTTAATTAAATTAATAACATGAAAATGTAGCAAATAGAAAGCCATTTGAATTATATAAAGTACAGAAAAATATATAATCCATTCACATTGCTTGGCATACACATAGTAGTAACTCATTTAACAACAGTAGATGAGTTAATAGTCATACTAAGAGGTGATTCTCAAAAATACAATGAAAACAAATGTATTTACTCACCCAGTTCAATACAGGTGATCCCAAGTGACCAAATATCAACTTTCCCATCATACTGTCCTTCATCCATAGCTAAGATCACCTCTGGAGCCATCCTATTAAACATAAGAAACAAAACTCAGTTTGTAAATTTAAAACAAAACTCTCTTATGAAAATGATTCAAAGAGGGGCCAGCAGTTGGTGTGGTGGTTAAGGGCGTTAGACTCCCACATGGCCGACTGTGGTTTGAATCCCGGACATGACGGCTTGCTTTCTCACTTTCTCTTTCTCTTTCTTGCTCTTGCGCGCACGCTCTCTCTCTCTATCTGTCCCTCTCTGGTTGAATTAAAATAAATAAAACAGTTAAATAAAATAATTATTTAATTAAAAAAGAAAATGTTTAAAAGAAACAGCTGTTCTTAAGAGTATTCTAATTTTTTGTGTGATAAAGATGTTATTTCTTTACATGAATCGTTTTTTTTTTTAAACCTTTTTTTTTTAATTTATTCATTCATTTATTTCATGTTTTTATTTTGACCAGAGAGGGACAGAGCAAGAGAGGAGAGAGTGGTAAAGTGAGAGAGCAAGCCTCCAGGTCCAGGACTTGAACCATGGTCGGCCATGTGGGAGTCCAGCGTCTTTAACCACCACGCCACCTGCTGGCCCCACATGAATCGTTTTGAAAAATACTACTAAAAATATAATTACATTTGATGATTTATACAAAACCATATACTACTTTTAGTAAATGTTGGTTCTACCTTCTACTGTTAGTTTGATCTAGGGTAACTTACTTATCTGTATATCAGTTTCTTTATCTGTAAAAAGGAGAGAATTCTAGAAGCTGTCTGGGATTTATAAATATTCATGAAACATTTAAACAAATAATTTACTCTGAACAACATGAAAATAGTTTATGAAATGACATAAAACAATATAATAATCTCCTCCAAAGATACTACACTTATCAAAACACACACACACAAAACCCAGGTTATAGTAATGGGTATTAATTTACTCTCTTTTTGTCCACAATGCATTTTCATTAGGAGGGCAGGGAGCATATCAGTGTAATATTCTTTGAATAGAATTATGCTCTATTATTATATGTAAGAAGTTGCTTAATAAATGCTATTTGATAATGATGGGAAAATTCAAATAGTAGTTGTTTTTATTTTTTTAAGTAGGTCATTTTCCAGAGATACAAGTCACTTTCTAAGGTTTAATGAAATTCCAATGTCTCTAAAACAGGAATAAAGGGATTCTGGAATAGAATAGGGTGAAAAACTTTAAGGAGTGTCAAGCTAGGTGAGGTATATCAGAGTACTCAACAAAGACAAGAACCTGGATTTCTTTCACAGAAAGGTAATATTTGTACTTGCTGCCTGATCAGAAAAAGCTAAAGAAGCTGCCTCTTCCTTTCCTAGACAATCTGCCTCAAGAGAAAAGTGCGAAAGACTCTTCCATGAAATCTAAAACCTAAATCAGTCAATGAGTTGATAATCCTGCTCAGTTTACACACAGTGACATCAATCTTATTTGAACAATTTAAAGTCATTGTAAGTTTTATCCTAAGTCAGACTATTTCTCTTTCCACTGGTGAGTTTTCTATCCTTCTCGAATGAAAGCTCATTGGTAAGAAATTGTCAAAAAACAAAACATGACAAAACCAGTATCATCGGTCCATCTAATTCATGTATCCACATTTTAAAGCAATGTCACATTTTCTTTTTTTTTTTTTGTGGGGGGAGAGGTTTTTGCTATAGGGTGTGTGCCTCACCAGAAAGACAGAGACAGAGAGATGGAAAGTGAGAAATCACCCCCCAAGGGGGATGGCCACGCCGCAATACCTTCTCCTCCATTTTCCTCTCAGGATCTTGGGCACACATGTACATGCACCCGGTGTGAGTTTAAGCCACCCACCAGGTTCGGGACTTGAACTGTGGTTGACTACATGGGAGTCTAGCGACATAGCCATTACACCATCTGCTGGTCCCGCAATGTCATATTTTCTAAATCTACATACCAATAAGGTGTGCCTACAAAGGAGTTGGCCGGAGAAGCCATTGAGGCAGATCCAAAATCAGCTAGTTTCACTTGACCTGGCTCTGTTAGAAGAATGTTTCCTGCTTTAATATCCCTATGGGAAAAAAAAAGAGGGTTAGAAAATTACTTTTCAATTTTGATTATGGGATAGGTCAGAACATGCAATTAATAACACAAAAAGTTTATTTTCTGTTTTTTAAAAAAAATCTTGCTTAGATAGCCAGAAGGGGATTTGGTAATTATTATATGTTGTAAGGGGGCCCACATTCTTGGATCTACTTACAGGCAGGTCACAGTAATTACTTAAAGGCAGGACTTTCTTCAGAGGGAGGAAATACAATGTGAAAAAAGGCAGACATGGCAGACCAGGAAATCCATTCTGCTACTGTACTTACAAAAGCATATTCTTAAATACTAAATTCAGTCACTGACAATATTCCTTGTGCTGGGAAAATTGGTGCCATTTGTAATTGCCTTTTATTATTTTCTTTTTCAAATTAGGTGACAATTGGGGAGCCTACAAACCTGCAATGACTGTATATTGACTACCTACCCAAAACCTCAGCTACACACATACCTTTTCTTTCTTGCCTGTGACCCTTTCTCTCTGCCTTTAATTGTAACTGCAACTCTAAGGCATTTGAGGGTACATGTTATATAGAAGGTGTTATTTTAAAAATAACACTGTACAGTAAAAAGAAGACCCTGAAAGATCAAAACAAACAAGGATTAGGGAGTTAGGAAATTGCATTTCTATTGTATTACTATATAGAACTGCAAGTGGTTATTATTAAAGTAGATGTTTTATGCAGTAAAAACTTTTTAAATATGATTTTAAAAAATTAATTCGTCAGTATGATAATTTAGAATGAGAAGATGTGGATGTACTTCTAATTCTTTTTGAAAAAGGGATGAGGTGTAATGAGTACTAGGAACCAAGAATTGTAAAGTGGATGGGCCGTGGAAAGACAAAGCAGAGAGAATGAGGAAAACTTATGTTGAGTTGAAAATGATAAGGTTCAAATGCTTCCAAAACAACTTTTATAAAAACTTCCCTTGAAAATTCAGTTTCCTTCCTCATGATGATGTTAGGCATTGGCAGAGAGAACTACAGAAAAACATTATTATTTCTCTTTTCAACTGAAAAATATATTTTCTCTATTATCTTTGAACGAGAAGACCAAACTGCTTTTTTTATATAAAAAATAACAAAAATCCAAGACATGGTATTGATTTTGAAATTTAAAGAAGATTCTTTAAAAGTTTTCTTTTCCTGTTTATTCAACTTCTTTTACATGCTGAAGAAGATAAAACATAATACAAAATAAAACAGTAAGTGAATGTACAGATTAAGGTAATAAAGGCAGGAAAAAACTTAACTATAGCTTTAAATTAGAGCAGGCAAAATCATCATAAGCAAGTTGGCATTCAGTAATAACACGTTGGTACCAAAGAGATATGATTAAAACAAAAAAGTTGTCAAGTCCATAGACATTATAGTAACCTTATTTAATCAACCATTAGTAGACATGATTAAGTTCATTCTTCATCCTTATAAAAAAGCCCAATTCCTGGCAGGATTTTGGTCAGCCTATCTTGAAGAAGTTCTGCTTTTGTAGTACCAGTAACTGATGATTGCTACAGAAGCAAAAGGAGAAGCCATGACCTAATAGTTTCACTTCTTCCTAGAAAATGCCAAGTGTTATGTTATCTTTTGTTTGTGAGTCATCTCAGATACTTTATAACTACTTAATATTCCACTGCTTCCCTTTTATTCACTAAAGTAATATAGACTCTAGAAATACAAAATATTTTAAGTGATAAAACAACATGTATTTAAAAACTCCCCCCCCCCCCCCCAATAAGAAAGGGAGAAGAACTCAGATAAAAGATAAATATATTGGGAACCAGCAGATGGTATGGTAGTTAAGGTGCTGGACATTCCCACATGGCCAACCATGGTTCTAATCCCATACCTGGTGGCTTGCTTTCTTATTTTCTCTCTCTCTCTCTCTGTGTGTGTCTCTATCTGGTCAAATTAAAATAAATGAATGAATAAATTAAAAAAATATATTCAAGGAAGGTTAATTCTCTTTTCTTCTTGACACAGTATCAAAAGGTCACTGGGCCCTTTTTTAAATTCCCCTGCAACATGCAGTGTGCAGAATAGTTCCCTACAGAACAGAGATGATCTAAATCTTTGTGGATATACAGGAGAGACCAAGAGATGGGAGCAAAATACTAACAGCTTTACTCCTGATATCCAGAAGCAGCACCAGTCTTATCTGCTTCCCATCAATCCATAGGCATTCTACAAATTGGAGCACACACTGATTTTCAAGGTTCTTGGAACACACAGTTTTGTAATTGAAATGAAAACATAACCTGTCTCTAATCTTACCTATGAATCAATGCATGAGAATGCAGGTAGGCCAGCCCCTGCAAGGCACCGTGAGTAATGGCAGCGATCTCCACTTCCTGAAGTGGTTTCTTATGAACTGAGGAACAACAACAAAATAGGAGTATATGATCAGTTTGATTCCTCTTTTCATTATTTTATACAGTTATACTCAGCCAAATTATATACTTTCTTAAATGACAATTCAAGAACACATTCACCTAAGTACTCAGGATATGTATCTTCATAGAATTCTGAGAAATGATCAGATAATAGGAAACCCAAGTGTATAAAAACAAACAAACCCTTCAAAACAAAATAAAACAAAGCCTGATATTTATTAAATGATGCATTATTAATTTACTTGTCAGTTGCAAGTCCAAGCCATGCTGATTCCAATTGGCCAGGCTCAAATTTACCAGTCCCTTCTGATATTTTAAATGGGAGACGTGTTCTAGGTTATATTACTCTCCTCTGCCACAAAGCCATCTATAATTACCTCCTTCTAACTACAGGTTTTCATTATTTGTGAAAGCCACTAATAAGCAATTTCTATTCAGAGATCAAGGGTGATACAAGGCATTTTTAAAAAAAAATAAATTCTTAACACAGTATCCAGTTATAACAGCATTTGCTAAGGAGAACTGGATTAGTCAAGATATTTGATATATCATAATTTGATACACTCTATTTCTCTTTTATACATACACATGAATATGACATTTCTGGCTGCACACACCACATCACCTTAGCCAAACATTTTAATAGTACCTTTTCTAAATGGGCCATGAACTAAAACAGAAGGAAGGATGCTAAAGTCATTCAGACATTTCCAATGGTGCTGCGGAGATGAAGTGTGCACAGCTTATCCACACAACTCTTAAGTCCAAGACATAATCCAAAGTGTATCTCAATACAAGTTGAGAACACTTTATCCAAAACACTTGGGATCAAAAGTGTTCCAGATTTTTTTTTTTTTTTTTAGATTTTGGAATATTTGTATATACATAACGAGATATCTTGGGGGTGGGATGAAAGCCTAAATATGAAACCCACTGAAGTTTCATATACACCTTCTCTACATAGCCCGAAGGTAATTTTCTACAATATTTTCATTTGCAGTGTTTTGACTGCAACTCATCACAGGATATCAGGTGTGGAATTTTCACTTGTGCTGTCATGTTAGTGCTCAAGGAGTTTTTGAGCATTTTAGATTTTTGGATGAGGGATGCTCAATCTGCATAGGAATTCTGATCAAGTTAAAAGAGAAAGGTATAGTACTTTTATTCTTACCTTCTAACAGATCAGAGGCTGAGCCTAAGCAATATTCCATCACCAGCTGTCACAGATTAAAATAATAATCAGAACAAGAACAATGAAGGTTAATAAGAAACTACTCAAACCAACCAAGAAGCCAAGAGCTAAGAATTCCATTTAGCAGAATAAATAGTCTAACCTACTTGAATCTGGGCAGAATTTTGGTCATCTGATACTAGCTGACTTTTATAATGTTCATCATACCAGTTTTTGTTATTTGTTACTTGAAATTGGCCTACAGACGATAAGGGATGTGGGTATGGAAATATTCACTATAAATGGTGAAGCTAAGATTGTCAATTTATTTACTTACTAATTCCCACACTACCTAGCTTCAAAAAGGATCTAATGTACTATAAATTAAAATGTGTAACTTGGGGCTGGCAGGTGGCATGGTGATTAAGGGTGCTGGATTCCCACATGACCACCTGCTGTTTGAGTCCCACACCTCGCAGCGCCCTCTCTCTCTCTCTCACTCTCTCTCTCTCTCTCTCTCTCGGTTTGTCTCTGGTCAAATTAAAAAATAATAATGATAACAAAGAGAATAAAATAAATAAATAAACCTTTAAAAATAAAATAAAATGTGTAGTAGCAAATAAGGGGCTGGTAGGTGGTATGGTGGTTAAAGGTGCTGGATTCCCACATGGTTGACTGTGGTTCAAGTCCCAGACCTGGTGGCTTACTTTATTTCTCTTTCTGTCTCTCTCTGGTCGAATAAAAAATAATGATAATAATAACAAATGGAATTAAATAATTCTTTAAAAAAAAAAAAGAAAAAGAAAGTAGCAAACAAATATATGAGCCAGTAAAATCTATACTGGGAAATACCTAGCTAAATAAAATGAACCAGTTAAGTCATAAATTCCTATTTTTACATTTTAAAAAGTTCTAAGCAGGAAAAATATTAAAACTCAATGTTAAGATGTAGTCTACCATTATCCTCACATTAGTTTGATTTGTTGAGAGATCTGGTGTACTTCAATTTATAGATATAATTATTTTATTTCTAGAGTAATATAATTAAAATAGTATTGCTGGGCCAGCAGGTGGTGCTAGACATTCCCACATGTCCAACCATGGTTCGAGTCCCAGACCTGGCAGCTTGCTTTCTCTTTTTCCTTCTGTGTGTCCGTCTTTCTCTGGTCAAATTAAAATAAATGAATGAATAAATAAAATTACATAAATAATTCTAAAAAAAACCTATTGCTATTTATTCAATTTACAACATTGGGAGGTTTTCTAAAAGCAAAAATGAGAAAACTCTACTCATCATATAAACTTTTTAGGTGTCCCAGACTACTGATTTCTAGGCGGGGTCAAAATTTGAGTGTTCAGTGGCCAGTCTCAAAACAGACACATACAAGCATTCCACTCTTACAAATTATTATTTTGTTATTCTAAAAGATAGCACAGACTCATTATGAAATATAAATTTTTTAAAAGAATTATTTAGTTAATTTTTTAATTTATTCATCCATTTATTATTTATTATTTTTTTTTTGAGAGTTTTTTTTTGCTATAGGGCGTGTGTGCTCGCCAGACAGACAGAGAGAAACAGAGAGAAAGAAAGCGAGAAATCATCCCCCAGGGGGGATGGCCACACCACAATCCCTTCTCCTCTATTCTCCTCTCGGGATCTTGGGCACGCACGCACACGCGTCCGGCGTGAGTTTAAGTCACCGGGTCTGGGACTCGAACCGCGGTCGGCTATGTGGGAGTCCAGCAACATAGCCATTACGCTAACTGCTGGTCCCACAATATAAGTTTTTTATAATCACCCAGATATAACCAAATTAACATGCTAGCTCCTTTCATTTTTAAAAAACTGAAAATATACATTATGTACCTTGCAACATGAAATAATTTAGAATATAAGAAATAAGGTTTTTTTTTTTTTTTTTTTTTTTTTTTTTTTTTTTTTTTGCTGTAGGGTGCATGCGCTAGCCAGAAAGAGAGAGAGAGATAGAAAGCAAGAAATCACCCCCCTGGGGGGATGGCCACGCCACAATCCCTTCTCCATTCTCCTCTCTCGGGATGTTGGGCACGCACGCACACGCGCCCAGTGTGAGTTTAAGCCACCAGGTCTGGGACTCGAACCACGGTCGGCTACATGGGAGTTCAGAGACATAGCCATTATGCCAACTGCTGGTCCCAGAAATAAGTTTAAAGTGTAGAAACTTTAATTTTATATGTTACATATTATAATTTATATATAACATAATTATAGAATATCTATATATCATGATATTAAATATAAACATGTAATATTTATATTAAATAGCATATAGTTATAATATATTGGGATATGATTAATATAATAGATTAATATTAAATATAACTATAGTATATATTATAATTATACCTTATAGTTTTATAGTTATGTACCTTGCATTACTAGAATAATTTAGAACAATATTAAAAGTTTAAAGCTTAGAAACTTTATTATAATTTTCTACTTGGCATTAAAAACAAAGATTTAGAAACATTTACTTCTTATTGTGAAATAAAAGATTCCACATAAACATAATAAACATTAGCCTTTTATGTGCTCTACTTTCTTCTTTAATCAATTTTGATAAAAACATATCTTAACTGTGTCACATAATTTTCTAATTTTTTTGAAAGACCTTTGCTATAGTGCGTGTGTGCTTGCCAGAGAGACAGAGAGAGACAGACAGAAAGTGAGAAATCACCCCCAGAGGGGATGGCCATGCTGCAATCCCATCTTCATTCTCCTCTGAGGATTTTGGGCATACATGCATATGAACCCTGTGTAGGTTTTAAGCCCACTGGATCTGGGACTTGAACTATGGTCGACTACTTGTGAGTCCAGTGACATAACCATTACGCCACCTGCTCGTCCTAATTTTCTAATTTTTTAAATTGAGTGACTATGTATATATATGCTATATAACATATAGCATATGCTTAAACTGAGTGTACAGAATATGAATATGGACCTTTAAAACTAAGTGAAATGAATGTTTATAGCTGTGTTCACATTTTTAAATTACATATCAATAAAACTCCGCATTTACATGACAGATATTCTTCTGTTAGTCCATAACACACAGGCACCTGAGCAGGTTGTTTGTGCCTGACACTAAACAGTTCAACCTGCTCTGCCTTCAAATTATTAAGTCTGCCTTCCTGCTACCTGGACTTCTTCAATAAGGTTAAATTATGCTTGTGCTTATTTGAATGCATGTCTCTAGCAGCTTTGTTCCTAAGAGTTCCTTCTAATTAGTCTACTGAATCAATTGTAGATAGAAACTAGGTAGCCACTGGTTATTAGCACTCTATGTAATCTAGAGTAAACAGGCTTCAAATAAAAGCTCCAAAGATATTTCTGAAGGCTTGAAACACCTGAGATTTAGTGCTTGGATTCTTTAACATTTATTCTGCCTGTTCAAAATCCCTTTTTTGACTCCTTCAAGACAGCTGAGATTGCCAGAGAATTGATTTCTAGATAATGAGATGCTCCTGTGATTAGTTTCTTCTGTTTAGAATAGAAGCAATAGCTCTAGATTTTTATTTTTTAAGAGAGATTTTTGGTATAGGGTGTGTGCGCTCGCCAGAAACAGGGAGAAACAGAGAGAAAGAAAGCGAGAAATCACCCCCCAGGGGGGATGGCCACGCCAAAATCCCTTCTCCATTCTCCTCTCGGGATCTTGGGCATGCATGCACACGCACCCAATGTGAGCTTCAAGTCGCTGGGTCCAGGACTAGAACCGTGGTTAACTACGTGGAAGTCCAGCGACGTAACCATTATGCCATCTGCTGGTCCCAAGCTCTAGATACCTTAAGAGTTGTTTGAACAGAAATGTTTAAGTATACTCCTTGATAATCTGTTTGGGAACAAAAATTTCATTCCCTCATTCGTGACCACGTATAGGAGAAAACTTAGTACATTCAATAAATGATAGTTAAATTGGGCAGTGCACATTGGAATGTGCAATCTGATGAAGTATAACACTTTCATGTGCTAAATGGTGCCTAATGTGCCAAACTAAAAACAAAAACGTAGTCATGTAAAAATATACTAAAAAGATAGAAAGGGACAAAAGACTTTCACTTTAATCATAGAGTAGGCCTCATTTGGTAAAAATTACACAGTGATGATAATACCAAGCAGAATTCCAAATTTGGGGGGAATTGGACTGGGAGATGAGAAATAACAAAAATAAAATTCTACAATCATAATAAAAGGTTCTGCCTTTTACTTTTTACAAATAAATCATTATAAAATAATATTGGAATTTATAATAGGCTAGATATCATATTTAACCTATGGAATATATACCGTGTGACACAGTGAGGTACAGTTGACTCATGAACTACCTAGGGGTAGGGACATCAATGCCTTCCCCCCATGCTGTCAAAAATCTAAGTATAATTTCTGACTCCCCCAAAATGTAACTACTAATAGTCTCCTGATACCCAGAGGTTTACCAAAAACGTAGTTGATTAACATATATTTTGTATGTTACACACAATATATACTGTATTCTTACAATAAATAAGCTAGGAAAAAAGAACAAGTTATTAAGAAGATGGGGGGTGGGCACAAGGTGGCACAGCTGTAAAATGAGACTCTCTGCGAGGCTGACCCACATGGTTCTGAATTTGTGTCCAGAGACCTCAATGAGTGTGCCCCGCCCATATGTGAGGATGATCCAGGGCTGGCTAAAGCTGGGGGTGAATTGTAGCATCCAGAAACTGCTAGGGGTTAGGGGAATGGGTGGGGGGGTCAGTAGGGGTGACGGTTAAGGTGCTGGACTCCCACATGGCCGATGGCGGTTTGGGCCCCAGACCTGGCAGCTTGCTTTCTCACTTTCTCTCTCTCTCTGGTTAGTACAAATTAAAAATTATAATAATAAATAAAAATGAATTAAAAATTCTTAAAAAAAAAACCTGCTGGAGACCTTGCTGTTTCTCTCTTTCTCATGGAAGAAATTGTGGACAAAAGTCTGACTACTTTTCCTATTTCTCCAAAATCTTTTCAAAAGGGGACTGGGGAAGTCATGCCCACAAACATTAACAGACCATTTATTTTCTATTAACAGGATTCTTCCTACCTCCTGTTCCTGGCATAGTATCTTTGAGATGTATATTTCAACCATTACAGTATATTCTTGTGCTTAACTCTTCCCAAGACACAGAACTTCCCTTTTCCTTGAGATGTAGATTAAGCCTTTCTTTAACTAAGACACAGATCTTCCCTTCCAATCACCAACCTAAGAATTGTGGAACCCACCTATAACCTACAAGCCCCCCCCCCTTCTACATGTCCCGCCTTTTTGGGCCAGACCAATGGAAAATCTTTTCACTAAATGTTGTCTGTCAGTCTCAAACACAAATACAAGGAACCTCTGTACATGATCACCCTGAGAAAAGGCATGTATGCCTCTTCTCCGGGCCTAGATCACTCACAGTTGGCTTGGAAATAAACCGCATTAATGATTAATTATTAATTTTACAGTTGGTTATTTTTTCCGTCGACAAAATAGTTTAAACTTAAAAAAAAATCATGAAGAGAAAATACATTTATAGTACTGTACTGTATTTCCCAGTATATTTATTGAAAAGAAAATTCACACCTAAGAGGACCTATGCAGCACAAACACGTGCTGTTGAAGGGTCAACTGTTTTAACACATGGTAAACACTAATGACAAAAGTCAAATGGGACAGAAATGACACTGATAATTTTATAAATCAAATGGATAAAAGAAAAGTTTTTTTAAAATGTGTAATAGATAAAAAGATAACAAAGGTCCTTTGACTTACCCAAGCAGTGTGCTCTTTCAAATAACAACCTTTGTACTCAATGGTATTAGGATGCTTCAACTGTCGTAAAAATTTAACCTCCTTAAGAATATCTTGCCATTTCTATTGAAATCAAAAAGAAAATATTTTAATTTTTAAAATGATGTACTTTATTATCAATTGTGTATCAATATATAATTTATAAGTTGTTCCACAGGGACATAAAATAAATGTTTAGTAAAGGAACAAACAATTTAAATGTGTTATTTCTTCAGTTTGAATTATGTATAAATATAAATCTGTCACCAAATATATTATAATAAACACACTCATGTTCTATTCGGCAAAATAGTTGATTGACCTAAGATATTAGGAATTTTTATCACATGTTCCACAAGGAGAAAAAACACTGTGACAAATGTTTAAAGAATGTTGCAAATGTCATACTAACTGGCTTCTGTCAGTTTAGGTATACTAACGGTCATATCTTACCTCATGTGTCTGCTTTCCACTGTAGGACATTTTCTTAACTGCCACCACCTCATTGGTGTGCGCATTTGTGGCCTGTGTTAGGAAAGCAGAATAAAAATAAAAAGAATTAATGATATTTCAGCCAGTTTAACTTAAATATTTGACTAGCAACTTTATTTTTTTTTAAGTACCCCCAAGGGGGCATTAGCATGCCATAGTCCCTTCTCCTCCCTTCTTCTCTGAGGATTTTGGGTACCCATGCACATGGTTCGACATATTCCTCAAGCTGCCGGCTCATGACTGAAGCTGCAGCAGGCCGTGTGGGATCCAGTCACCCTAACCACCACGCCACTGGCTAACCCTAACTAGAGACTTTTTCTTTTTTCCCCTAAGAATTATTTATTTGGGACCACCAGAAGATGGTGTAGCAGTTACATCACTGGACTCCCACATGGCTGACCACAGTTTGAATCCCAGACCTGTCGGCATGAAACTCATGCTGGGCGCATGTGTGTGTGTGCCCAAAATCCTACAAGGAGGATGGAGAAGAAAGGATTGCAGTGTGGTCATCCTTTCTGAAAGGTGACTTCTCACTTTTCCTCTTACTGTGTCTGTTTCTCTCTTTCCAGCAAGCACACATACCCTCAGGTAAAAACCTCTAAAAAAATTATTTAATTTTATTTATCATTATTATATATATATTTTTTTTTTGAGAAAAAGATTTTTGTTATAGGGCACACGTGCTTACTGGAAAGGCAGACAGAGAGATAGAAAGCAAGAAATCATCCTTCAGGAGGATGTCCACACTGCAATCCCTTCTCCTCCATTCTCCTCCCGGGATCTTCGGAATGCATGCACATATGCCCAGCATGATTTTGAAGCCACCGGGTCTGGGACTTGAACAGCGGCAGTTATGTGGAAGTCCAGTGAGGTAACCACTATTCCATCTGCTGGTTCCATATTTTTTAGGTTTCCTACAGGGCACACTCACTTACCAGAGAGCAAGCCAGAAAGAGGGAAAGTGAGAAAGCATGCCTCGGGGACAGAAATTGGTGTAATAGCTATGTCGCTGGACTCCCATGTAGTCAACCGCAGTTTGAGTCCTGGACCCGGAGGCTTAAACTCATGCCAAATGCATGCGTGTGTGTATGTGTGTGTGTGTGTGTGCTCAAGATCCCTAGAGGATGGGACCAGCAGTTAGCGTAATGGCTATGTTGCTGAACTCCCATGTAGCCGACTGCGGTTTGAGTCCCGGACCTGGTGGCTTAAACTCACGCCAGGTGTGTGTGTGTGCGTGCCCAAGATCCCAAGAGGAGAATGGAGGAGAAGGGAAATCACCCCTGGGGGGGGGGGGGTGGTTTCTCACTTTCTATCTCTCTGTCTCTCTCTGTCTTTCTGGCGAGGGCACGTCCCTATAGCAAAAACCTCTCCAAAAAAAAAAAAAAAGATCCTTAGAGGAGAATGGAGGAGAAAGGACTGTGGCATGGCCATCTCCCCTGGGGGGGTGATTTCTTGCTTTCTTTCTGTTTCTGTCTTCCTGGCAAGCACACGTGCCCTATAGCAAAAACCTCTCCAAAAAAAAAAAAAAAAAAATAATAATAATAAATAAAGTTAAATAGATAATTCTTTAAAAGCAAACAAAAAAAAATAACCAAGCTGTATGGTATGACCCTGTTTGCTTATTTATGTTTTAGTTTGCTATTGGGCACATGTGTTAGCCAGAGACAGAGAGAGAAGGAAAGTGAAACATTACCCCCCCAGGGGGATGGCCATGCCTTAATCCTTTCTCCTCCATTCCCCTCTTGGGGTTTTAGACACACATGCACATGCATCTGACATGGATTTCAAGCCGCTGTGTCTGAGATTCAAACTGCATAGTCAGCAATGTGGCACCCAGCTGTCTTAACCTTCATGCCACCTGCTGACCCATATGATCCTATTTTTTTGCAAAATATCAATAGTAATAATGTGACTGTATGTGTAGAGAAGATTATAAAATAATTTATACCAGAATATATATCAATAATTTCTGAACCAATAAGTGCTATCCAATAGATTTTCCTACAATGACAGAAATGTTCTATCAACATTGTCCGATATAGTAACATGCAAAATGTAGCTTGTGTGACTGAGAGAATGAATTTTAAATTTTATTCAGTTTTAATTAATTTAAAAGTAAATAATAGGACTAGCAGGTGGCATAGTGGTTAAGGTGCTGGCCTTCCACATAGCCAACCACTGTTTGAGTCCTGATCTAGTCGACATGACAATCACAAAGGGTATGTGTATGTGTGTGTCCAAAATCCCAGGAGTAGAATAGAGGAGAAAAGACTGTGGCATGACCATCCCTCCTGGAGGTGACTTCTCACTTTCTCTCTCACTGTCTCTATCTACCTACCTATCTCTCTAGTGTGTGCACATACTCTATGGCAAAAGCCTTAAAAAACAAAACAAAAAAATACATATATAAATACTTACATGTGCCTACTGGTTACTGTATTTCTTATAGTTTTATTTTATTTTTAATTGATAAGAAATAATTGTAAGTATTTATGGGTATTGAGCAGTGAGAAACCGTAATATTATTCCTAAAAGGGACTTTTCACTTTTGGAATTATGGTGTTTTTTTTTTTTTTTTTTTTTTTTTTAATATTTATTTACCGGGACCAGCAGCTAGCATAATGGCTATGTCGCTGGACTCCCATGTAGTTGACTGCAGTTCAAGTCCTGGACCTGGTGGCTTAAACTCATGCTGGGCGTGTGTGTGTGCATGCCCAAGATCCCGAGAGGAGAAAGAAGGAGAAGGGACTGTGGCATGGCCATCCCCCCTGGGGGGTGATTTCTCACTTTCTGTCTCTCTGTCTCTCTCTGTCCTTTTGGTGAGTGCATGTACCCTATAGCAAAAACCTCTCCATAAAAAGACTAAAAATTATTAATTTAATTCCATTTGTTGTTGTTATTATTATTCTTAATTTGACAGAGAGAGAGAGAGACAGAGAGAGAGAGAGAGAGAGAGAAAGGGAAAGCGAGAAAGCAAGCCACCATATCCAGCACTCGAACCACAGTTGGTAACGTGGGAATCCAGCACCTGTAACCACCATACCACCTGCCAGCCCCTAGGATTACTTTTATTTTATAATAAGAATGTATGACATATATACATACACACATTTACGTGTGTATTTCTGTGTGCATTTTTTCATCTAAAAGGCCTTATTTGATAATTATCTCTTCTTGACTTCTCCGTACTCCTCCAAATTTAACAATTCATTTGAATGCACCCATGAAAACCATCAATAGCTCAACTAGTACTCTTTTCCTTTCAATTTATTTGAAATTTAAAACCAGTTTTCTTGAAATTTTTAGAAAAATAAATACAAGAAACTAAAAGAGTCTCTCTGCATTTGTGCTATACTCTTAGTAGAATTAAGCTATGTAGGTTCAATGACATTATTATTATTGTGAATCAATAAAGCAATAGCAGTGTTTCTGAAGTAAATGATTGGAATTTTCTCAGTGATCAAAATAGATTACCAATTTTAGAGAAAAACATATAACCATTTTCTTAAATATAACTAACTTTGGGGCTGGCAGGTGGCGTGTTGGTTAAAGGCGCTGGGGACCGTGGCTTGAGTCCCAGACCTGGAGGTTTGCTTTCTCACTTTCTCACTTTCTCACTTTCTCTCTCTCTCTCTCTCTCTCTCTCTCTCTCTCTCTCTCTCTCTCTCTCTCTCTCTTTCCCTCTCCCTCTGTCCCTCTCTGGTCAAACAGAATGAACAAATGAAAAAAAAAATTTAAATAAAATAATCATTTAAAAAATACAGCTAAGTTTAAAAGCTCTTGAGATACAATGGCTTATGATTTTAAAAAAAGATTAATTCAAATAATAAACAACAATTCATATTAAAAGAATTCAACTCTAGCTTCTTACTGAGTGCCAAAATGCAGGGAAATTGTATATACTAAAAATAATTATTTTTACAAGCACTGAGGGAAAAGAACCCATTACATATAAACAAGGAATCCACTAGTTACAGTTTTCAAATCTGCAGGACTCCACAAAATCATTTTTTAGAAATTTTATTGATTTAAAAGTTACAAACTGAGTTCTTTTCAAAATGAAAATCCTAGGGCCAGCAGGTGGCATGGTAGTTAAGGGTGCTGGATTCCCACATGGCCAACCAAGGTTCAAGTCCCAAACCCAGAGGCTTGCTTTCTCACTTTCTCTTGCTCTCTTGCTCTGGTCAAATTAAAATATTAATAATAATACATAAAGTTAAATGAAAAAGTAAAAAAAAAAAGATTGAAAATGAAAAGACTTTGCATGGTACTGGCTTTTACATGTTAATACCAAGATTGTGTTTACCTTATAGTAAAAAACGCTGATGTAAACTCAGTATTACAATAAAGATTAAAAGAACTATATCTGAAAAGTGGTTATTTTCAGCATAAATCTATATACTATGCAGCTGAAGGAGCCTGGGACAGATTCAGGAAATACTCAACAATGAGAAATTTTAACTTCAAGTGGGATATTTAAAAATCAAACTCTTAACCTCTATAAAAAGAAGAGAAAAAGCTCACAGAAATGGAACCAGAGAGTATTATTATCTAATTGCTTATTAAGGTTATTTTTATTCAGTGCTATTTGGAACTAGAGACATGAAAAAGAATCACCCTAAAATAAAAATATATTTCTCACATTTCCAGGACAATCACTAATTAGAACTCCATGCATCCACTTCCTTATACAATCTACTGGACTCCCACATGGCCGACCACAGTTTGAGTCCATGCTGAATATTCTATAGACATACGAACTTTTAAAAATATTTCTTTACTGAGAGAGACAGAGAGAGAGGGGAGAGAGAGAGAAAGAGAAAGAGAAAGAGATGGCCACACAATAGAGTTTTGGTGCTGTGATCCACCACTAGTCTTAGCCAGCCCTAGATCACAGGCATGTGTGTGTCTGGCATACTCAAGGAGGTCTCTGGATACAAACCTGGAACCCTGTGGCCCCAACATATAGTTTTCAGAGCAAATTACAGTGAATTTAAGAAAGACACAGTAGTATTTTTAGTGCAGAAAGAGGAAGCTATCAATTGGATCTCACCTTTTTCACTGCTCTGAGCTATTTTATGAGTGATTACAGCCTCTATCATTTCAAAAAAAAAAATTTTTTTTTAAGTTTCTGGATTAGGGAGCATGCACTGTCCAGAGAAACAGAAAGAGAGTGAGAGGGAAAATGAGAAATCATCCACAAGGAGGATAGCCACACTGTAATCCCTTCTCTTCCATTCTCCTCTCAGGATTTTGGGCACACAAGCATATATGCCCAGCAAGATTTTCTTTTCTTTTCTGTTTGTTTTTCTTTTTAAGCTTGCTATAGGGCACATAGGCTCACTGGAGAGAGACAGAGAGAAAGAGAGAGACAGAAAATGATAAAGCACTCCCTTTTCGAGGGGGGATGGCCATGCCACAACCTCTTCTTATCTATTCTCCTCTCAGGACTTTGGGCATGCACGCACACACCCAGTGTGATTTGTCTTGGACTCGAACCAGGGTCAGCCATGTGGGAGTCGAGCGTCTTAACCTCTGTGCCACCTGCTGGCCCTTATCATTTTTAATTAATTAATTTTTAATATAGATAAGATGCCACAGTGTCAGAATCCTCTTGCTTCAGCATTCTAGCTGGGACTGCAAGTGTGTGCCACAATGCCCTTGCTCTTTTTCAGACAGGTTCTTGCTTTGTCACCCAGGTCAGCCTTAAGCTTGTGATCCTCCTGTCTCAGCCTCCCTAGCTGCCGGAATTACAGGTTCAAGCTACCTGCTTGACCTCTTGGTTGGACCAAACTTTGAATTTGGGTCTCCCAAGTGTCCTCTGGTCCACAGCATCTTAGCAGAGTGCTCCACTCTGGTTGGTTTCAATTTTGTTCTTGAAACTTACATTCATGCTTAGTACTCCAAGAGTCTTAATGAGCTTAATAACTGTATGATCACTGATTCAAAAAATATTTATTGACAACTTATTGTGTGTTTATATTTTCCTAACCATTCTATAGCTACAACTTTTTACTAGTTTATAGAAAAATATTTAAGGGACCAGCAGTTAGCGTAATGGCTATGTCACTGGACTCCCACGTAGTCAACCGCGGTTCGCGTCCCGGACCCAGTGGCTTAAAACTCACGCCAGGCACGTGTGTGTGTGTGCATGCGTGCCCAAGATCCCGAGAGGAGAATGGAGGAGAAGGGATTGAGGCGTGGCCACCCCCCCTGGAGGGTGATTTCTCGCTTTCTGTCTCTCTGTCTGTCTGGCGAGCGCACGCGCCCTATAGCAAAAACCTCTCAAAAAAACAAACAAACAAAAACCACAAGTTTTTCTCTTTGTCCTACTTACTATGACTCAATTAAAACAAAAAGGTAATTGTTACTGGGGTTATCAGGTGGCATGGAGGTTAAAGCACTAGATTCCATTTGGCTGACTATGTGATCCAATTCCTGGACCTGGCAGCTTGAAAATCACACCAGGCATGTGTGCATGCATGCCCAAAATTCTCAGAGAAGACTGGAAGAGAAGGGATTGTGGCATGGCTATCCCCCTGGTGGGTACTTTCTCTCTTTCCTTCTCATTCTCCCTCTCTGACAAATATGCACCCTTATAGAAAAAAAAAGAAAAAGAAAGCAATTATATTCAGAAGAACAGAAACAGATGATTCGCTTTAGGTGGATTATAGATAATATGCTGAGTCCAGCAAGAGAGCACTGGAACGCTATAAACTTTAAAGTTGTGTTTAAGTGAATACAGAAATGAACATGCATAGCCCTTTTTTATTTTCCTTTAATACAGAGTATATTACAATATCATTTGTAAATGTTGCTGATTTCTGAATTACCTATGTAAACTGAAACAGAGACATTTCAACAAATGAGTAGTTTCTATTTTCTCTTAATATAACATATACTCTAAGCTGATTGATTCCACAAGCACTGTGCCAGCTTACAATATTCATGTTGAGCTTATCCCTGGCATGGTCCTGTGCAAAAACTGTAAACTATAAAGAGTCTAACAAAATTACAGTGCTTAGGAATAAACACACTGGTTGCAACCTAGCCTTTAGGGTTTGTTAGCATGACTATGACTCATGAAAAATACTAATTAGTTACACTCTTAGAAATTCCCTGAGTTTTATATTATTCATTCACTCAACAAAACTTATTAGGTATCCACAGCTTGTCAAGTATTGGGCTAAGTGCAGAGATAGCATTATGAATAACATCCCCAGTATCTAGATTTCCTCTGGTGGTGTAGACAGACAATAATGAAAGTAAAACAAAAACAAACAAATATAAAGTTGCAACTGTGACATGTGCTGTAAAGAAGGGTATTGTTATTTTGAGAACCAAACTGGGAGATGTGATTTAGGAAAGTCAAGAACATCTTCATTGAAGAAATGAGATTAATACTGAGAACTAAAGGATAAACAGTAGTTAAGAAGGTGAAATGAATGGGAAAAGCATTCCAGAAAGAACGGTTTATACAAGATCCCATGAAGGATGATCAAAGCAATCAAAGGGGAGAGAGGTGGCAAGTGGCATGGTGGGTAAGGGTGCTGGACTCCCACATGGCCAACCACAGTTTAAGTCCTGGACCTGATGGCTTGCTTTCTCTCTCTCTCTCTCTCTTTCTCTCTCTCTCTCTGTCCCTCTCTGGTTAAATTTTTAAAAATTAATAAAGCTTAATAAAATATAATTCTTTAAACAAAAAGCAATCAAAGAGGGGCTTTACAGTGGTCTGGTGGTAACACAATACTGACCCACATGGGTTCATGTCTAGAGACCTCCCTGAGCATGTCAGGCATGAGTGTGCCACGATTCAGGGCTGGCTGAAGCTGGTGGATTGTGGCATAAAGATCCTGTTGAGGGTGTGTGTCTTTTCTTTTTCTCCCTGTTTCTCTTACTTGTAGGAGAAAGATAGAAAGATCAAAAAAGAAAGAAAGAGGGGCCAGCAGTAAGTGTAATGGCTACGTTGCTGGACTACCATGTAGTTGACCACAGTTCGAGTCCCAGATCCGGTGGCTTAAACTCACGCCGGGCGCGTGTGTGTGCCCAAGATCCCGGGAGGAGAATGGAGGAGAAGGGATTGTGGCGTGGCCATCCCCCCTGGGGGGTGATTTCTCCCTTTCTGTCTCTCTGTCTCTCTCTGTCTTTCTGGCGAGCGCACACACCCTATAGCAAAAACCTGTCCCCCCCCCCCAAAAAAAAAAAAGGAAAGAAAAGAAAGAAAGAAGCAAGCAAGCAATTAGAACTACAGCAATGAGAACGAGAGGGAATACATGGGACCAGCAGTTAGCATAATGGCTATGTCTCTGGACTCCCATGTAGTCGACCGCAGTTCGAGTCCCGGACCTGGTGGCTTAAAACTCATGCCGGATGCGTGTGCGTGTGTGCCCAAGAGCCCGAGAGGAGAATGGAGGAGAAGGGATTGCGGCGTGGCCATCCCCCCTGGGGGGTGATTTCTCGCTTTCTGTCTGTCTCTTTGTCTCTCTCTGTCTGGGGAATGCACACACTCTATAGCAAAAATCTCCCCTCCCCCACCAAAAAAAGAATGAGAGTGAATACAGTACAGGTATAGACAGGACCTTGCCATAGAGGACCTTGCAGGCTAGCCACAGTAAGGATTCTGCTCTTAGAGCCCCAAAGGCTGGATGGTGGTGTGATCAGATTGCTCACTGAATTGTGCTCAATAGGCTGGAAAGAGACCAAAGTGGGCTATTACAGTTGTCCAAGTTAGAGAGGTTAAGAGATTTCCTGGTAATAATAGCATGAGTAGTAAAAGGAAGAATTTATTAGAGTGAGGGAGGAACAACATGTATAAATATTACTGTGGTCAGTGTGAAAATTTATTTCTAGGGCACTACTTACATGACGACTATAAATAGAAGGTTAAAGCTTTTTCTAATTTTTATATTAAACAGTTAATTTCTGTTTAATCTATTTTTTAGTAGTTTAAGGGTACATAAATGGACCTGTCTTATCCACTTTTGCATACAAGCAATACAGAGTTAGCGATTACATTTCAATATTAATGGTTCCAGGGACCTTTCTCATTTCTCTAGTCTATCAATAGCAATATATTTAAAATATATTTAGTTCCTACTGTAAACAGGACATTCAATATTAATGGCTCCGGGGACCTTTATCATTTCTCTAGACTATCAATAGGAACACATATTTAGTTCCTACTGTAAACAGGACATTGTACTATCCTTCTTTTTTTTTGAGAGGTTTTTGCTATAGGGTGCGTGCACTCACCAGACAGAGAGAGACAGAGAGACAGAAACCGAGAAATCACCCCCCAGGGGTGATGGCCACACCACAATCCCTTCTCCTCCATTCTCTTCTTGGGATCTTGGGCATGCATGCACATGGGCCCGGCGTGAGTTTAAGTCACCGGATCTGGGACTTGAACTGTGGTCTACTACATGGGAGTCCAGTGACATAGCCATTACGCCAACTGATGGTCGTGTTATCTCTTAGAGTTGAAAAGAAATGTTAGAAATAATCTTGATCAGGCCAGTTGGTGGCATGGTGGTTAAGGCAGTTGGATTCTACCTGGCCAACTGTATGGTTCAACTTCTGGACCCAGAGGCTTGAAAAACATGCCAGGCACCTGTGGATGCATGCCCCAAAAATCCAAAAAAGGAAGGAAAAATGCAGAAGAAGGGACTGCGTGCGGCATGACCATCCTCTATAGGAGGGTGTTTTCTCACTTCCCCTTTTCTCCCTATGTCTATATTTCACATGCATCTTTTGGCAAGTTTAAGAGAAAAAAAAAAGGAAAGAAATAGTCCTTGTCTTCAAAAGGCATACACTCTCACTAAATAGAACTTAGTCAAGAAAACAAACAAATCACTAGGTCTCCTGCAGCCTACTGCAAGGTAGGTCTTTATTTGCCCTTGTTAGAAATGACTTTTGGGACCAGCAGTTGGCGTAATGGCTATGTTACTGGACTCCCAATTAGTTGACTGCGGTTCAAGTCCCAGACCTGGTGGCTTAAACTCATGCCAGGTGCATGTGCGTGCGTGCCCAAGATCCTGAGAGGAGAATGGAGGAGAAGGGATTGTGACATGGCCATCACCCCTGGGGGGGTGATTTCTCGCTTTCTGTCTCTCTGTTTCTATTTGTCTGGTAAGCGCACGCACCCTATAGCAAAGCCTCTCCAAAAAAAAAAAAAAAAAAAAGAAATGACTTTTAGTAAGTTTCAAAGTAGCTTACCTTCTCCTTCTAGGAAGAAGGGATGGGTATAAATAAAAATATGTATAAGTGATTATTTAATTATAACTATGATAAATATAACTAAGTACAAGCACAGGATATTGTGGCTTCATAATCAAAAGTCCTGGTTTAGTGGTAGAGAGTTAAACACAGCGAATATCTTGCAAAAGTAAGCTTGAGCTGAGCCATATAAAAAGAACAAGCGTTAGATAGGGATGCAGATGCAGTGCAGAGAGTTTTCTAGGTGGGGAAAAAGCACATATAAAGGCCCTGCGGCACAAAGAGGAGCTTGGCATATAGCAGCACTGCACAGGATTCATCAAGTTTGTAACTTTCCTGTACGATCTGATAGTACCGTCAGTTGATACAGATACATTGACTACACTAAGGCCTAGAATTCTGGAACTGATTTTTCCGGCAATGATTGTAGACATTATTTAATTTGTAGAATGAAATTTAAAACCCAGTATGCTTTACGAGTAATAGCTATGTAGAGAGAAAATGTACAGCTCAATTTTTATTAATCAGATCTAGATAATTCTTTTTAATTACTTACAAAGTAAACTGCTCCAAAACTGCCATGTCCGATTTCATGTAAACCGATAAAAAGTTCTTCAGGATCATCTTTGTAGAACAAATCAGCAATTTCTGGGTCTTTCAGTACCCCTTTCCGCATGATGGCTGGTACGGTAAGCACTTTGCTTTTTGATATCCCAGTCAGCTTTATCTCTCATTGACAACTTTTTTTTTTTTTAATCTTCAGTACCTGTAGCAAAGTGAAGTTTGACATTAAATTATTTCCAGTACATTTTGTTTGGTGGCAATACAAGTATAAACTTATATTATAAAGCATCTTGATCTTACAATTCAATAGAAAAAAGATGAATAACTCAAATGAAAAATAGGCAAAGAATCTGAATGAACATTTCTCTAAAAAAGGTATATAAACACCATTAACACAGAAAAAGTTGTTCAACACCATTAATCATTAGAGAAATGAAAATTAAGACCACAATGAGATACTATTGAGTCATTAGAAAAGTCATAGCATATTTTTCTATGGGAAAATGCATCATGACTTTTCTGATGACCCAATAATTCATATTCACCTTGATGGCTAGAATCAAAAGTGAGACAACTAATGGTGAGGATGTGGATAAACTGGAACACCCTAACACTGCTAGTGGGAATGTAAAATGACACAGGTATTGTGGAAAATAGCCTGGAAGTAAATAAAAAAATGAAATATTGAGTTAACATTTGACCCAGAAAGTCCATGTCTAGGTATATACCCAAAAGAAATGAAAATATATGTTCACACAAAAACTTGTGCATGAATGCTTATTGCAGCAGCATTCATAATAGCCAGAGGTAGAAAAAACCCAAATGTCCACTAACCGGTGAACAAATAAATAAAATGTAATACATCTATATAATGAAATATTAGTCACCCATAAAAAATAATGAAGTACTAATATATGGCATAACATAATTGAACTTTGTGAACATTATCCTAAGTGAAAGAAGCCAGTCACAAAAAACCACATGTTGTATGATTTTATTTATATGAAGTATTTAGAATAGGCAAATCTATAGAGACATAAAATAGATTACTAGTTATGTAAGAATGTGGATGGGTGGTAGCTAAAGGGTATAGACTTTCTTTTCAGGGTGATGAAAATATCCTAAAATTGATTGGACTGATGAAAGCTGTGACCAAAAAAGGATTTGTTTATAATTAATATTGAAATAATAGCAGTTTACATTTATTAAGCAATACAGTGCATCAGGCAACACTTGTATATATTATCTTGTTTAGTCCCCACAGCAGCTTCATAATGCAATGACTTTATTTATTATCTTAGCTTTACACAGCAAACTGTTGATAAGACTTTGAGAGGCAAAATTACTTCCTAATGGTCAGAAAGTCTGCATTTGTCAGAACTGTGATTCAAATTAAAATCTAACTGTAAAGCCCATGTTCTTGATTGGCATGTGATATATTCACACAGTAGGATAGGTAATTAAACAATTCTTTATAATCACTTAAAGAAACTCCTATAATTTAGCAGGTTATGCTAAATGTCCACTTTAAAAGGCTAGTTATTCCATTACTATACAAAACACTCTGAATTTGAAGTTTCTATTAAGAAAAGGATACCATTTGACATGTTAATATTTGTTATAAATCCTTTCTTCTTTGTTTTTTTTTTTTAATCGAAATGTTAACTTCATCTATTTTTTCAGTGTAAATAAATTCTTCCTTCACAGTTAATCATTTATTTTAATATTTGAGTTTATCACAGGACAGTTTATATTTCTTCTTTGACCCTCTAGATAACCAAGGTAGAAATTTGGTTATTGGTCAATAAGCTATTTTTAAAAACATGAGCCAATGAACTTTACTCTAAGGGGAGATAAAAAGAGGGTCATTAATTAAAGAAGTAAAACTAACAATGCTAAGAGGCATTTTTCTCTAGTGACTTGACAGCCTTAAGTGATAATGTATAATATTTCACATGGCTAGACTAGATAAATCATTAGCATATGCAGATTATCAACCTAACTATTCATGCACTCAACTAATTCCTTGATTCAATAAGTATTTATTGACTTCCTACATTTGCTAGACACTGTACTGGGTGTTTGGAATACAGTGGGATATGGTCCTGAACCTAGGGTGCTTAGAGTCATTGAGGTGGAGACATTCAACTATAATGACACAAATGAAAACACAGTTCTAGTTCACTGGTGTTATGAAGAAAAATAAAATATTGTTTAATGTTAATTATATAACAGGGTGATCCAGACTATTTAGAATTAGAAGTGAAAAAGCATGTCTTTTCTGGGAAAAATAAAGTAGTTAATTCAGTATTGACATATAGGAGAAGTGAAAAGAGTTGAAGCTGGCATTAAGTCAAGGAAAGTCACAAAGGTCTTTTAAACTATATTAAAATTTTGGGGAGCACACATACTCTATAGCAAATTTTTTTTTTTTTTGAGAGTTTTTCGCTATAGGGTGCGTGTGCTCACCAGACAGACAGAGAGAGACATAGAGACAGAAAGCGAGAAATCACCCCCCAGGGAGGATGGTCACGCCGCAATCCCTTCTCCTCCATTCTCCTCTCGGGATCTTGGGCATGTTTGCACACACGTCCGGCGTGAGTTTTAAGCCACCGGGTCCGGGATGCGAACCGCGGTCGACTACGTGGGAGTCCAGCGAAATAGCCATTACGCTAACTGCTGGTTCCCAATAGCAAATTTTTAAAAAATGGACTTTATCACGAGGGTAATGGGGAGGTCATTAGAGCTTTTAAAGAGGAAAAAAGATCCCCCTGCCAACATGTGCCTGTATTCTTGGGCAGTCATCCTGCCAATCCATGAATACTTAGGATCAAGAATAAAGGCACTACATCAATACTATATGAATGGGGGAAAGTAATTTAAATCTAGCTATTTGTTAGTCAGGTGACTGAAAGTGCAAAATAAAAGCTCAAGAAATACTTATGTCTTCATTGCTTTTGTCTGAGAACAGAAAAGAGAAACAATGGGTTA
Source organism: Tupaia tana (assembly GCA_026018925.1). Classification (NCBI taxonomy): domain Eukaryota; kingdom Metazoa; phylum Chordata; class Mammalia; order Scandentia; family Tupaiidae; genus Tupaia; species Tupaia tana. The sequence continues at coordinate 14,468,066 of JAKSZU010000026.1, read as the reverse complement.
AATCAAAGACATTTTGGAGACTATGCATAATAGGCAAATGATAGGATTGTTTTTAGGGAAAACCAAAAAGATCTATGAACTAAGTTCATGAGAATTAAAATCTTTCCAATAATTGAAAATGCATTTTAAACTTTTGAATGTTTTATTATCAATGTGAATACAGCTAACCACTATGGATAACCTTTGGTTGAAGAGGTAGATTACTATGTCATACTACAGAGTAATGATTTTATAAAGAAATAAGGTTTTTTTGTTTTTTTTTTTTTTTTTTTTTTTAGAGAATTTTTTGCTATAGGGTGTGTGCTTTTGCCAGAGACAAAGAAAAGCAGAGATACACAAAGTGAGAAATCACCCTTGGGGGGGATGGCCATGTCACAGTCCCTTCTCCTCCATTCTCCTCTTGGAATTTTGGGCACACACATCTATGTGGCCAATGTGAGTTTTAAACCGCTGGGACTGAGACTCAAACCACAGTAGATCGTGTGGGAGTACAGGGACGTATCCATTACGTCATCTGCTGTTCTCCAAGAGATGTAAGTTTTAATATATATTTTTTAAAAAGACCATAAAACTTCTGGAACAAATTACAAGTGAATATTTAATTACTAAGCAAGACACCAGAATCAAAATTATTAAGCTAAAATCAATAAGCTTGACTACATAATTAATAATTTCTTTTCTTTTTTTGAGAGAGAGATTTTTTGCTATAGGGAGCATATACTTGCCAGAGAGACAGAGAGAGACAGAGGGAATGAAAGTGAGAAATCACTCCCCAGGGGGATGACCATGCCACAATTCCTTCTCCTCCAATCTCTTCTCAGGATCTTGGGCACACACAGACATGTTCCCAGCATGAGTTTTAAGTTGCAGTGTCCAGGACTCGAACCACAGTTGACTCTGTGGGTGTCCAGCAACATATCTATTATGCCATCTGCTGGTCCCAATAACTTCTTTATCTTAAAAAATATAAGAAAGGGGGACCAACAGATGGCATAATGGTTAGTTGCTGGACTCCCACGCAGTCGACCATGGTTCAAATCCTGGACCTGGTGGCTTAAAACTCAAGTCGGGGGACCAGCAGTTAGCGTAATGGCTATGTCGCTGGACTCCCACGTAGTCGACCGCGGTTCGAGTCCCGGACCCGGCGGCTTAAACTCACGCCGGGCGCGTGTGCGTGCGTGCCCAAGATCCCGAGAGGAGAATGGAGGAGAAGGGATTGCGGCGTGGCCATCCCCCCTGGGGGGTGATTTCCTGCTTTCTATCTCTCTGTCTCTCTCTGTCTGTCTGGCGAGCGCACGCGCCCTATAGCAAAAAAATACCTCTCCAAAAAAAAAAAAAAAAAAAAAAAAAAAACTCAAGTCGGGTGTGTGTGCATGCATGCCTGAGATCCTGAGAGGAGAATGGAGGAGAAAGGACTGTGGTGTGGTTAGCCCCCTTGGGAGATGATTTCTTGCTTTCTTTCTTTCTCTCCATTGAGCACATGCATCCTACAGCAAAAATCTTTCTAAATAATGATGATGATGATGATGATGATAATAATAATGGAGTTTCTGCTTCTATTCAAGATGGAGTAATAGGAACTGGATTTATTATCTTCCACAGCTAAAACACTAGATAAAACATGAATGATGGTATTTCAAGACAATGAATATTAGGCAAAGAAGGATGATGATCCCTGTCAGAAGAAAAACAAACAATGTGAGCCAAAATTGTCCCAGCTTAACATTTGAAGAGTTTCCAAACCAAGGTGCAGAGAAGGAGAAATCCAGTTAGAAGTCTGGGAGACTCCCTAGGTTGAGATAAAGATGAAAGTCCAGGGTGACCAAGGTTCAGGGTAAAGTATCTAATAGAAAATAGCAACACAGAAAGAGCATATGGAGAACTGTACAGAGTTCCCCTTAGGTCATCAGTTGAATACGATTAGTGCGTACATGTGAGGAAATTACCCTAGGTCAGGAAGTGACTCTGAAAGGACAAAATAGTACCAAGAACTCACAAAGGCTGTGAATAATACTTGTTCTCACTAACCAGAATAGGAAATCTCAGAATTCCTGGAGTGTTTTTTTTTTTTTTTTTAACTATTTTATTTATTTTAATTTGAGTAGAGAGGGACAGATTGAGAGAGAGAGAGAGAAAGAGAGAGAGAGAGCACTCAAGCAAGCCACCAGGTCTGGGACTCGAACCATGGTCAGCCATGTGGGAGCCCTGCACCTTTAACCACCACTCTACCTGCCTGCCCCATCCTGGAGCCTTCTTTAGAGTACTCAGAGAGTCTTACCTTAGTAGTAGAGAATAATTCACCCTAGACTAAATGCTGATCTGTGATGCCTAACAAATTTTAAAAACAAGATCAAGAATCAAATTATTTCTAAGTAACTTGATTGTGAAACAGAACAAAGTGAAGAGTAGATATCCAGTATCCAAAAAGGTAAAATTCGCAATGTTTAACATTCAATAAAAAATTACTAGGTGTCCAAAGAAGCAGGAAAATATGCCTTATAATAAGAAGAAAAATAATTGAAACCACTCAGAACTGATATAAGATGACAAATGTTAGAATTAATGTGTAAGTTCATTAAAGCATTTATGTAACTATAGTCCATATATTTAAAGTTAGAGAAAATTTTGAACATGTAGAGATACACAAGATATAAAGAGACTCAAGCCAACTCTTTAAATGTACAACCTACAAAGTATGAGATGAAAAATGGGATGAATGGCAGATGTCTGCAGAAAAAAAGATCAGTACGATTGAAAACATAGCCATAGAAACTACCCAAAATGAAATGTAAAGAGTAAAAAAAAAAGACTAACAAAGCAAAACATGAAAAGCAGAGCATCAATGAGCTGGGGAACACCTTCAAGTGGCCTAGTATATTTCTAATTGGAGTGCTCAAAAAAGAAGAAAGTGATGTTAGGACAGAAAAAAAAAAAAAAAAACTATTTGAAGAAAATAAATGGTGGAAAAATTTACAAATTTGATCATTATAAATCCAGAGATCTAATAAGATCTATAAATCTCAAACAAACAAACAAAACATGAAGAAAATTACACCAATGCACATCACAAAACAGTGTTCAAAACTTATGATTAAGAGAAAATCATAAAAGTGCTAGAGAAAAAGGATACATTGCAGATAAAGAAACAAGAACAATGACAGCAGATTACTTGTTGTAATTATTATTAGTGGGAAGATAGGAGGGCAACATTTAAAAAGTGCTGAAAGAAAGCCTTCCAACTAGAATTCTATACCCATTGAAAATATACTTGAAAAATAAAAGCAGAAGAAAGACTTTAAGATATACAAAAGCCTGGGACCAGCAGGTAGCATACTGGTTACGTCCCTGGAATCCCACATAGTCAACTGTGGTTCAAGTCTCAGACCCAGTGGCTTAAAACTTACGCTGGGCACATGTGTGTATGTACCCAAAATTCCAAGAAGAGAATGGAAAAGAAGGGGTTGTGCTGTGGCCATCCCCCCTGGGGAGGTGATTTCTAGCTTTTTGTCTCTTTCTCTATCTCTATGGAGAGCGTGCACCCCTTATAGCAAAAATCTCTCTTAAAAAAAGAGGGGCTGCTTCCTCTTTCTGGCTATTATGAATGATGCTGCTATTAACATTTGTGTACATATTTTTGTGCAAACATGTGATTTTTAATTCCTAGAAAGAAAAGCGGTCAAATATTAACTTTATACTTAATTTTTTGTGGAACTGACAAAAAGTCTTCCACAGCACCTGTACCATTTTACATTCCCACCAACAATTTTTAAACCTTTCAATGTCTATGTATAATCAACAAACACATCTTTCTAGTCTAATCTACATACATATATATTTAGTAGCCATTGTAGTGATGTGATATGGCATGCCACTGTGGTTTACCTTAGTGATTAATGCTCTTGACTATCTTTTCATGTACTTATTGCATTAATGTACATACACACACACACACACACATACACACACACATATGCAATCTTCATTAGAGAAACGTTTGTTCTATTCCTTTGTACATGTCAAAATTTTGGTCCTTTTATTGCTGAAAAGTAGGAGATATTTTATATAAAAATATAATAAAAAATTATAAGATTTGTACAAAAATAACTCCAAATAATTTTGTGAAGACTTAAATAAAAACACATCTTATAAAAAAAAAAAAAGATGGGCTGGTGGGTGGCGTGGTGGTTAAGGATGCTGAACTCCCACATGGCCGACCATTGTTTGAGTCTCAGATCTGGCAGCTTGCTTTCTCTTTCTCTCTCACTCTCTAACTCTCACTCTGTCCCTCTCTGGTCAAGTTAAAATAAATAAATGAATAAATAAATAAAGTTAAATAAAATAATTCTTTTAAAAAAGAAAGTTAAAAAAAGATATACAAAATCTGAAGACCATTATGAATGTTATGTAAATAAATTCAAAATAGGGACCAGCAGTTAGCGTAGCGCCTATGTCGCTGGACTCCCACGTAGTCGACCGCAGTTCGAGTCCCGGACCCAGTGGCTTAAACTCACGCCAGGTGCGTGTGCGTGCGTGCCCAAGATCCCGAGAGGAGAATGGAGGAGAAGGGATTGCGGCGTGGCCATCCCCCCTAGGGGATGATTTCTCGCTTTCTGTCTCTCTCTCTCTCTCTGTCTGTCTGGTGAGCGCACGAGCCCTATAGCAAAAACCTCTCAAAAAAAAAAAATTCAAAATATATGACCTGGTCATGGCCACCTGCACTATAAGAAATGAGTTTTTAAAAAGTCATTTAGACAGAAAGAAAACCTTACTAAATTAAAATATGAATCTACAAAAGAATAATGAAAAGCAAGAGTGGGAACTATTTGTTTACATATATGACTTTTTTCATTATTAAAACTTCTTCAAAATAATTGACTTAAACAAAAATAACAACAAAGTAGTATGAGGTTTATAACATATGTAAAAGAAAATGCCTGACAATACAAACGCTGAGAGGAGAGAAATTAGAGTATAATTTTGTAAATTATACTATAGTTAAATAGAGTAATATTACTTGAATATAAATTATGACATATATAAATATGTGTGCATATAAATATATATATGCACTTGAAATATAAAGACACAAATAAGTTTAAAAATGATGGAAGAACACTATTTTAAAAAGCTAGGCTAACTATTAATATCAGATTAATATCGTTAATATCAGATAAAGTAGATTTAAAGCATATTAGCATTGATAATAAAGGTTATTTCATAAAAGATAAAGGGATTAATATATCATGAAGACCAAACAATCCTAAATATTTATGTACTTAATAATGGGGCTTAAATATATATATATTGTTAAAGACTCATTTAACTGTAAGTAGAAGTTGACAAATCCACAATTATAGTTGGAAATTTCAATAGTCATCTCTTTTTTTGAAAAAGATTTATTTATTTATTCATTCATTCATTTATTTATTTCCTTTTTGGAGAGGTTTTTGCTATAGGGTACATGCGTTCGCCAGAAAGACAGAGAGGGACAGAGAAACAGAAAGCGAGAAATCACCCCCCAAGGGGGATGGCCATGCTGCAATCCCTTCTCCTCCATTCTCCTCTCAGGATTTTGGGCATGCACACGCGCCCGGAGTGATTTTAAGCTACCGGGTCCTGGACTCGAACCGTGGTCGACTACATTGGAGTCCAGCGACATAGCCATTACACTAACTGCTGGTCCCTTCATTAATTTATTTTCATTTGACCAGAGAGAGAAACACACACACAGAGAGAAAGCAATCCACCAGGTCCAGAATTTGAACCATGGTCAGCCATGTGGGAGTGCCCAGTGTCTTAACCACCATGCCACCTGCTGGCTCCTCAATATCCATCTCTTCATAAGGATAGAACAAGTAGACAGAAAATTAGCAAGGATATAGAAAGCTAACACTACTAACCAATTTGACTAATATTTACAGAGCACCCTACCCAACAACATATTATTTTCAAGTGCACACGGAACACATACTAAGGTATGCTATATTGTAGGCCATAAAATGACATTCAATAAATTTAAAAGATTTAAATTATACAAAGTATATTCTGTGAATATAGCTGAATCAAATTAGAAATCAATAGATATCTAAAAAAAAAACCTAGATAGAGAGCTAAAGAGTCTAAAATAGCTGAAAAATAAATAACACCATTTAAAATAATCCACTAGCCAAAAAACAAAAAATAAATTAGAAAATACTTTTTTAGAATGCAAAAGAAAGCACAGTGTAGCCAAGTTAGGGGTGATTCTGCTAGAGCAGATCTTAAAGAAAAACAACTATACCACTAAACTCTTGTTTTAGAAAAAAATGAAAGGACTCAAATCAGTGACCTCAATTAGCACAATTTTCAAAAGTTTAAAAAAGAGGGGACCAGCAGTTAGGGTAATGGCTATGTTGCTGAGCTCCCATATAGTTGAGCGCGATTCGAGTGTCAGACCTGGTGACTGAAACTCATGCTAGGTGCATGTGCATGCATGGCCAAGATCCCAAGAGAAGGGATTGCGGTGTGACCATTTCCCCGGGGGGAGACTTCTCACTTTCTGTCTCTCTGTCTCTCTTTCTGGCGAGTGCATGCACCCTATACTAAAAACCTCTCCAAAAAAAAGTTTAAAAACAACCAAATCGGGACCATCAGATGGTGTAAAGGCTATATCGCTGGCCTCCCATGTAGTCGACAATGGTTCGAGTCCCAGACCCAGTGGCCTAAATTCATGCTGGGCGCATGTGTGTGCACCTAAGATCTCGAGAACAGAGTGGAGGAGAAGGAACTGTGGCATAGCCATCACCCCTGGGGGGTGATTTCTCACTTTTTGTCTCTCTGTCTCTCTCTGTCTCCCTGGCGAGCACATGTGCCCTGTAGCAAAAACCTCTCCCCCCCAAAAAATCCTTTTAGAAGAAAACTCAGAAAAAAATTTTTGTATCTTGGGTTAGGTAAAATTTCTTAAAAACATGTTTTTTTTAATTGCCAGAGGGCCTCTTTCTCACCAGAGAAAGAAAGAAGGAGAAAGCAGCCTCAGTGGGGCGTGGTCAAGCTGTAATCTCTTCTCTTCATTTCTCCAAACATATTCCTACCAAATGACATAGGCATTTCAACTACTAGGTATTTACCCAAGAAAAATGAAAGCATATGCTCATACAAAGCCTTGTACACAAATGTTCATGGCAGCTTCCATTTTTTTCTTCTTTTTTTGAGAGAGATTTTTGTTACAGGGTAAGCACGCTTGCCAGAGACACCATGAGAGACAGAGAGAGAAAAAGTGAGAAATCACTCTCCAAGGGGAATGGCCACACTACAATTCCTGTTGGAATTTTGGGCATTTCCATGCACACAAGCCTTGAATAATTTGCAAATTTCCAGGGACAGGATTCAAATTCTAGTGGACCATGTGGGATCCAGTTTCCTTAACCACTATGATACTTGGCCAGTTGAGAAAAACTTTTTTTATTGATACATATTAGTTGTACATATTTATGAGGTGCAGTGTGATGTTTCAATAAATGAATATGAAGTTTAATAGTCAAATCAGGGTAATTAGCATATCCATCCATCATCTCAAACATTTATGATTCCTTTTTGTCTCAGAAACATTCAAAATCCTCTCATTAGGACCAGCAGGTGGCATAGTGGTTAAGCGCTGGAGTCCCATATAGTCCACCAGAGTTCGAGTCCTGGACCTGGCGGATGAAATTCATACCAGGCATGTGTGAGTGCATGCCCAAAATACCAAGAGGAGAATGGAGAAGGGACAGTGGTTGGCCATCTCCTCTTAGAGGTGATTTCTTGCTTTCTATCTCTCTGTCTCTATCTCTCAGGGTTAGTGCTCATACCCTATAGCAAAAAATTTCTCAAAATGAATGAATAAATATTTTTAAAAATCCTCTCATTTAACTATTTAAAAATATATAGTAATTACAGTTACCCTTCTGTGCTGTAGAACACTTGAACTGATTACTCTTATCTAACTACAGCTTGGTTTCCATTAGCCGATGTCTTCCCCTTTACCCTTCACTTTCTTCCCGTTTATCTCTTCCTACCCCTAGTGATCACTATTCTGTTCTCTATTTATATTAGGTCAGCTTTTTTAGTTTCCACAAACATGAGTGAGAACATATGATTTTTCTTGTTCTGTCTGGCTTGTTTCACTTAACATAATATCTTTCAGATTTGTCCATGTTGTCTCAAATGTCTGGACTCCATTCTGTCTAATGGCTGAATAGTATTCCACTGTGTATGTAAACCACATTTCCTTTATCATTGATCCACTGATGAACACAGACATTGATCCTATATCTAAGCTATTGTGAATAGTGCTGTGATAATCATCAGAGTGCAGCTGTCTCCATGATGTACTGATTTCCTTCCCTTTGGGTATATAGAATTATGTAAAAAAAATTTTAGCAGCAAAAGCAAAAGGAAAATCTATAAAAGGGAATGTTGATAGATTAACTTCATCAAAATAAAAAATGACTTTTTTTTGAAAGACAATGAAAAGTAACATACTGGGAGAAAATTTTTGCGAAACATAAATCACATAGTAGACTTAAGTCCAAAAGTATAAAGAATCCTCAGAACTCAAAAATAAGGAAACAAACCACCCAATTTTGAAAATGAGCAATATTTGAAAAGGTATTTTGCAAAGGAAGATATATGAATGGCAGAAGGAAAACACTTAAGGTCACTACCAGTTAGGGATACAGAAATTAAAATCGTGACATACTACTATGTATGTATTAGAATGGATAACATGAAAGAAAAACAGACTAGACCAAATGTTGGCAAGCATGTAGACAATCTAGATCTCTCACATACTGCTGATGTAAAATGGTACCAACACTTTAGGAAAACAGTTTGGCAGTTTGTTAAAATTTTAAACATATTCCTACCAAATGATGAAGACATTTCAGCTACTAGGTATTTATTTACCCAAGAAAAATGAAAGCATATGCTCATACAAAGCCTTGTATACAAATGTTCATGGCAGTTTCCATTTTTTTTCTTCTTTTTTTGGAGATATTTTTGTTATAGGGTGGATATACTCACTAAAGACACCATGAGAGGCAGAGAGAGAAAAAGTGAGAAATTACCCTCTAGGGGGAATGGCCGCGACACCATCCCTTCTCCTCCATTCTCCTCTCAGGATTTTGGGCATGCATGCACATGTACCCAGCATGACTTTTAAGCCACTGGGTTCAGGTCTCAAAGTGTGGTCAGCTATGCTAAAGTCCAGCACCTTTACCACTATGCCACCTGCTGGCCCCAGCAGCTTCTTTTATTTTGGAGATGATTTTTGCTATAGGGCACAAGCGCTCACCAGAAAGACAGAGAGAAGCAGAGAGACAGAAAGGGAGAAATCACTCCCTCCCCCGGGGATGGCCACACTGCAATCCCTTCTCCATTCTCCTCTCAGTATCTTGGGCACGCACGCACATGTGCCCAATAAAATGAACTATGATACATGCTTACAACAAGGATAAAACTCAAAATAATTATGAGTGAAAGAAGGTAAGAAAGGAGTATTTATTTATGATTTTATTTATATAAAAGCCTAGAAAATGCAAACTAAAGTGACAAAAAGACATTAGTGGTTACCTGGTAACAACAGACTGGGTGTGAGAAAGAGTGGGAGGGAAGAATTAAAAAGAGGCATGAGGGGGCTGGCCCTGTAGCTCAGTGGTTAAGGAAGCCAGATTCCACATGGCTGACTGTGGTTGAATCTCAGTTTGGCGGCTTGAAACACATGCTGGGCATGTATGAAAGCATGCCCCCAAATCCTGATGGGGTGGAGAAAAAAGGAATGTGGCATAACTGCCCCATTGGGAGATGCTTTCTCTCTTTCTCTCTCTCTGACAAGCTTATGCATTTTCTGGCAATAAAGAAATAAACTGAAAAATAAAAAACTAGGAGGCATGAGGACACTTTGGGGAGTAATGAATATGTTTATTATCTTCATCATGATGAAGATATTACATATTACAACATGTTATGCTCTTTAATATGTTCAGATTATTGTATGTGAATGATACATCAATAAGGTTGTTTTAGAAAGATGCAATGAACAAAATTGAAAGGCAAATAAAGTGGGGATAATTCTTGCCAAATATGTGCCCATTAAGAGTTAGTATCGGGGGACCAGCAGATGGTGTAATGGTTACATCGCTGGTCTCCCACATGGCTGACTGCAGTCTGAGTCCCAAAACCAGCGGGTTGAAATTCGTGCCGGATACATGTGCACGTGTGCCCAAAATCCTGACAGAAGAATAGAGGAGAAGGGATTGCAGCATGGCCAATCCTCCCCGGGCAATGATTTCCCACTTCTCCTCCTCCTGTGTCTGTCTATTTCTCTCTCTCCAGAAAGTGCATACCCCTAAGGCAAAACTCTCTCTCTCTCAAAAAAAAAAAAAAAAAAAGTTAATCTTGAAATCAGAGAGGTGAACACACACACACACACACACACACACACGTGTATAAGTATGTGTGTATATATATATATTTATACACATATATATATACACATATATATACACATATATATTCATACACTCTACTCACAAACTCAGAAGAGATAAATAGAAAATCCAAAAAAGAAATAGCAATGGCCAAAAAGATATGAAATATATGTAACTTCACTAGTAAGCAAAGAAGTAAAAACTAAAATGATGAGGCAATTTATTTAACTCATTAAATTGGCAAGATAATAGAAAAAGGATACTTTTTGTGATAAAGGCATAAGGAAGCAGTCATTTTTACTATTTTTTGAGAAGTAGAATGGGTATGCTCATTGACTCAGCCTTTTGGGAATTTAGGCAAGACAATCTCTGTTTTGTTTGTTTTGTTTTAGCAATAGAGGTGGGACATAAGTAGGGAAAGCATAGAATGTGACGATGAAGATGGGAAAAATGACTTCTTTCACCTGCAACTTTGGCTGTCTTTGCAGCTTCTGTTTTATCTGAAGCAGTTGTGATTTTGAATAATTTTTTATTCTCTTTGTTTTGTTGATCTGTATTTTGTAAACTTTTTTGAAAAGCCTATTACTTCTGCAATTATAGGAAAAGTAATATGAAGTCTTTTATGTAATTTCAAAATCTAATTATAAAGTATTACAACAAAAAAAGGTAACATATATTTTCAGAAAATAATTTGATAATAAGAATAAAGAAACTTTAAATTATTTTAATCAAGTAATTAGCTGTACTGTAAGACAAAACAGAGAATAATGAAAACTTCAAGGAAATAAATTGAAACTGAAAAAAATTTCTAAAAGTATATTTTATCCAGAGGCTAGCATGTGGTGTAATGGTTAAGGCATCAAACTCCCACATGGTGGATCACAGTTCAAGTCCTGGAACCAGAAATTTGAAAATCACGCCAGGAATGTGTGTGTGCATTCCCAGACTCCCAAGAGGAGAAGGACTGTAGTGTGGCCATCCCTTTGGGGGGGGGGGGGTGGTTTTTCACCTTTCCTCTCTCTGTATCTCTGTCTCTCTCCAGCAAGTATACACACCCTATGGCAAAAACCTAAAAAAAAAAAAAAAAAAAACCCAATTTCATTAATATTTTTATTTTCCTTTTTATTTTTCTTATGAAAACAACCAAAATTCATCATAGAAGAACCAGAAAACAGAATCTGTTCCTTTTTTATTTTTTAGGAGAAAGCTAAACCATGGATCTATGAACAGTACCTTTTTGTGTGGGGGCACAAAATTTGTATTGCTCAGATTCATTTTAGCAGCAATCTTTTTTTTCTCTTTTATAACTCCAGTCTTCTGTACTTATGCTGCACCTATAGAAAAAGAAAAGTAAGATATAAACTTAGGAATAAAATTAAAGGAACGATAATGATTAGTGTGAGTTTAAAATACCTACAAATATAATATTACAAAGTTAAATTTTTATCTTCATCTTTTTGTGGATAAAAGTATAAAAGTTAAGATTTTTGCAGCAAAGACAGGCTACTCTTTCAGTAAGTGATAGCCAGGAAACAAGTGTATCATTACATTTCAGAATCTATGTGGAGACTTCCACTGGTTTGTTTGTATCCAGGGCAACTCAATAGAGGTCACCAGTAGGCAGTGACTAACCTGATAGCAAGCAGTATACTACTGATTCTCTGTCACAAAGGCTTATATTTTGAACTGCTTTTCCAATAGGCATGATCATTTACATTGATTCATCTACCTTTCCTTTCCTAGGCTCTACTATAACCAATCACCCACATTTGGGGAGTAATGATTATCATGATTATTGTTCTAATTGCCAGAGGGCATGTATTTTTGCCAGAGAGTTGGTGGGGTGAAAAGAATGACAGGGGGAGTGCTGGAGAAAGCACCTATCACTGGGATATGGTCATTCTGCAATACCATTTCTTCATTTCTTCATCCCATCAGGATTTTGGACAGGCATGCACAAGCACTGGGAATATTTTTTAAGCTGCCAGGGCCAGGACTCTAACCACAGTTGGCTGTGCGGGATCCAGATTCCTATATGAAGGGCTTAAGCTACAGGGCTGGCCAATAATGATTATTTTAAAATTATCTATAAAGAAGTAAAATGCCTGGGGCCAGCAGGTGGTTTAGTGGTTTAGATACTGTACTCCCAAATGGTCAACCGTAGTTCAAGTTCCAGACCTGGCACTTTGAAATGCACGCTGGGCACATGTGTATGTGCCCAAGATGCCAAAAGGAGAATGGAGGAGAAGGGATTACAGTGTAGCCATCCCCTCGGATGACTTCCATTTTCTATCTCTCTGGCGAGTGGACACACTGTCCAGCAAAAATCTCTTAAAACAAATAAATAAGTAAAATGGCCAATATAGAAAACCTGTGAACTAGGAGGGAGCTTTAAAAAGTTCAGGGCAAAATAGAACTGAAGTATACATTTATTTTGATGCAAAAGAAAAAAGGAAAAGAAATACATGCATAGTTTTATATATAATACTCATTTTCAATTTTTAAGACACCTTGTACCATCCTCACCACAGTTATATTTAGAACATTTCATCACCCCAGAAATTCCATATCCTTTAGCTATCACCCTCCTACCCTTTCATTCCTAAGCAATCATTAGTCAACTTTGTCTCTACAGAATTCCCTGTTCTGGACATTCTGTATGAGTGGAATCATACAATATGTGGTCTTTCATGACTAGCTTATTTTACTGAGCATAACGTTTTCAGGTTATCTAGTCTACAGCTTGAATCAGTATTCTATTTCTTTTTATTGCCAAATAAAATCCCATTGCATATTCCACATTTTGTTTATCTTCTCCTCAGCTGATGAACATTTGGGCTGTTTCCACCTTTTGGCTATAATGAAAAAAATGCTTCTATGGTCATTCCTGTGCAAGCTTTTGTGTGAACATAAGTTTTCATTTCTCATGGGTACATGCCTACAAGTGGCACTGCTGGACCTATGGCAGCTTTACATAGCAGATATTCCATAAAAATCTCTTGAAATCTTCCCTTTTCTATTCTAATCCTAGAACTAAAATTATCATTCACATTTATCCTTCCACTACAACATGCACAAGGATATTTTTCCTTCTGAGAGGATAGCATTTTAAGAATTAACTGAAGTGAGGAAGGCAGGTGGCATCGTGGTTAGAGGCACTGGACTTCCAAATGAGCGACCGTGGTTCAAGTCCTGGACCTGGTGGCTTGCTTTCTTACTTTCTCTTTCTCTCTCTCTGTCCTTCTTTCTGATCAAACTGCAAAATAATAATAATAATAAATAAAGTTAAATAAACTAATTCTTAAAAATAAAAAGAATTAACTGAAGGGAGAGATGAGGAGAGCTGTGGAGTCGTCACCAGGTCTGCTCTTAATCCATGCTGGCTCTTAGTCCATGACATCTGTTGCAATGCTGGCTCCTCTGCTGCCATGCAAGTTCAGATGGAGACCATCTCCCCCAAGAATTGGTGTATCTTCCTGAAGCACGGCCAGACCTGCATGGTGTTCTACACTAGGATGCTTGAAGATGGAAAGAAATCTGATTCTTCCCAGGACAGAAACAAGCCCTTTAAGTTTATGCTAGCCAAGCAGGAAGTGATCCAAGGCGGGGAAGAAGGGGTTACCCAGATGACCATGGGCCTGCAAGTGAAACTGACCATCTCCCCAGACTATGCATATGGTGCTATTGGGCATCTAGGCATTATCCCACCACACGCCACTCTCATCTTCAACATGTAACTTCCAAAACTGGAATGACAGGAATGACCTATTCCCTTAGCTCCCTATCCTTGGATGACACATGAATAAACAGAAAAAAAACAGAAAGTACTCCAGTACCCCCTCCCCCAATCCTTACTCCCTGCCCCATGGAGAATGGCCACTCCACAATCCATTCTCCACCTCTCCTTCCTTTCAGGATTTTGGTCACACACGTTTGTGCACATGCACGTGCCCAGCAGATTTCTCAAGCCATCAGTTCCATGACTCCAACTGCATGGATGCAACGTGGGATTCAGCAGCCTTAACCTCCAGACCAGATAGATGGGCTTGACTTTTTATTTATTTATTTTAAGTCTTTAAGTTTTAATCACTTGTAAGTTTTAACCACAGTATAGTACAAATTTGCATTTCTGTTTTTGTTCCCCATTTAATATTTCATCAGGAACATTTATTCATGTTGCTATATGGTCTTTGTAACTGCTTTAAGAGAGTTGTGAGTAAATTTCACCAATAAAAATACTCAACTGCTTTTTACAAAAGAATTAGCTGAAGACAAAATGATATGCATAAAATTTTCCCTCTTCTTTGACCTTGTACAACCTCAGGTATTATATTTATAGTGAGAATGTAGCTGTGCCAAGAATGCAGTATTTCAGGTCTGAGGCCCTTGGGCCAACTAAACAATCCAGTTAGCTTGGAGTAGGAGATTTCACCAGAGATGTGTCAGTGAAATACTTTTCTTCATTCAATTCTAAGAAACAGAAACCTTCCAACAATGATGTTCAAACAAATTATTTTCCACAGACACTCAAACTTAATATAAGAAAGAAAACTTGAGAGTGAGTAGAAATATATTTTTCATAATTTCCTTTTTCACAGAAAATTTCAAGAAGGATGACTCATGGAAGATCTTAGTTGCTTTTCAATGTTTTAATCACACTTCTTTAACAAAAGACCCAGGGCCAACTAATTTGAAAACACCATAATATTTCAACATTAAGAAAGGGAGTTAGAATTAGAGAGTCTCATCCTGGAAAGAATTTTAAAGATCAGCCATTTCAACTGCTTCTTTTTTAAGTGGAATTTCAGAAATGTTAACACCTATGTAGGAGTGTTAACTCCAGATTAAAATCCAGGACTTCCGAGATCCAGAAAATTTTTCCCTGGACCATGCTAGGTGTGGTGGTTATGTTGCTGGACTCCCACATGGCCAATCATGGTTTGAATCCCAGACCTGCTGGCTTCAAACTCACACCGGGTGCATGCGTGTGAATGCCCAAAATACCGAGAGGCTGGAGGAGAAGGGATTGTGGTGTGGTCATGCCCCTGGTGGGGGGTGGGAGCGATTTCTTGCTTTCTGTCTGTCTCTGGCGAGTCCACGTGCCCTATGGCAAAAATCTCTTCTTAATAAAAAAATATAAAAAAAACCAAAAACCAAAAAACCAATGACAACAAAAAACTCTTCCTGTTATATTTTGGAGGGTAAGCAAAAAAATTTTAGCTAAGTATGAGATTGGACATGTGTTTGGTTGGACACTGTATCTTATATCTCTCAAAAAAATCTTGTAACACTTAAATGGAGAGTGGTGTATTCTGATCTTATCAGGATGGAAGAATAAACAAATTCATGGGGCTTTTTAAGAAAATGATGGTTAGGATTAGAGTTAGAAGTTAGGATTTAGGGTTAAAAAAATGATTATAAAATTCTCAAATCCTGCCTGACAGGATGGAGAAATTGAGGAGAAGGGATTGTGGTGTGACCACAGCCCATTGTGAGATGCTTTCTTCCTCACACCCTTTCTCTGTTTCTCTCTGGCGATCACAAACACCTTAGCGAGTAAAATATAGTCAATTCCCTCTACCCTGAGTTTTATTTATTACTCTGGTCTTGGGGATGGTTGACATAGTTTCTATCTAGGGATAGAAGCTATTTCTATCTCTACAAAATATTACTCTTCTTGTGAGTTTAATAAGAGGTATAGTGATCTTGAAGCAGTGCTCAACTTTCATTCACTTATTCGAACTGGACACCTGCTACGCTTAAGACATCACACTAGGTGTTGAAATATATCTAATACAGAAACACGTCCAACAGAAACTCATTATCAATAACTGGAGAGTGTTCCAAATACTATGGAAGTTCAAAAAGGGAAAGCCAATTTCTCACTGTCTAGGGAGTGGAGGATAGGTGTGAGCAGATGATTGATGGCTTCATGAAAAAGATAACATTTGAACTGCTCTCTAAAGAACAGGAAAATTTTTTCTTTCTTTTTTTAGATTTTTGTCATAGGGCACATGCACTTGCCAGAAAATAACAGACAATGATGGACACAGAGTGAGAAGTCACCGCTCAGTGGGGATGGCCATGCCACAATCCATTCTCCCCATTTTCCTTTCAGGATTTTGGGCATGCATGCACAAGCATCCTGAGTGATAGTCAAGCCTCTATGTCCAGGGCTCAAACCACAGTCGACCATTGGTACTTCTATCCCTTAACTACCACGTCACCTATAAACCTATTTTGTAATATTTTTATAGCTTCTTTATAATAGGAGTTTTAGATTTAGAATGGATCTAAGAAGGGCTCAAGGAGGAGGTTAAGTTGCTCCTAGACAGTTCAATCACTGTGGTTTGGTACTTGCACAATTATAGTCTAGCCTGAATTCCTGTTGAAAGAACACCTGTCAGTTGGGTAGCATCATGGTATAGTGGGAAGCAGTCTGAACTGGAAGACAAAAGACTTAGGCCGTAGGTCCACAATGGCCCCTACATGGCTCTGTAGTATCGATCAAGTTACTTAATTTCTCTAAGCCTCAGTTTCCCAGTTACAGGACTAGTTGAGTCAATTTCAAAGTTCTATTCCAACTCTATATGTCTATGATTGTGGCATGCTGCTCAGCTAAAAACCTTTTCTTTCTTTCTTTTTTTTTTTTTCAGTTTGCTGTAAGACAGGAGTGCTCACTGAAGACAGACAGACAGAGAGAGAAAGAAACCACCCCCCCCCCCCCCCGGGGGGGATGGCCATACTGCAGTTCCTTCTCCTCCATTCTCCTCTTGGGATTTTGAGTATGCACACACACACACCCAGCATGCTTTTCAAGCTGCTGGGTCCAGGTCTCCAACCATGGTCAGCCATGTGGGATCCAGCTGTCTTAACCACCATACCAGTTACTGGCTCCAAAAATCTTTTATTCAGATACACACACACACACACACACACAGCCCTGAATTCAATTTAAAAGTAAAATTCCCAACAATGGTCACTTTAATTGTTTAAAAGTCAAATAACAGAAAAACTCAAGATGTAAACACTTTTAGCCTCTGCAAATTTTACCTGCCATCAATCATCTAATACATGAAGGCACTCTGTATTTATAACTTTTGACTTCCTGCTATAGGACTACAATGCCAGGCACTGAAGATAATAGAATATGCAGAAATAAAAGCTTTGAAAATAAACATTCCTACAGCTAATGAAGGATTATCTAGCATGTAATTTTTCTAAAATGTCACAGCTATTAGCAAGTTCTTTTATTTATTTATTTATTTATTTATTTATTTATTTATTTATTTTGAGGGAGAGGTTCTCTCCTGTTTTTACTTTATTGCTCTGAAAAGTTTTCTTTTCTTTATTTTTTAATTGTCAGAGTACATGTGTTCTCACCAGAGAGAGGCAAAAAGAGGGAGAGGGAGAACGCACTCCCCAATGGGGTGTAGTCATATAGCAATCCCTTCTCCATTTCTCCATCCTGTCAGGATTTTGGGCATGCATGCATACACACCTGTTTTTTTAAGCCACCAGAGCCGGATTTGAACCACAGTCAGCGATGTGTAATTTGACCCTCTTAACCACTAGGTTATAGGGCTAGTTCTGAAGTTTTCTTTTAGGGCCAGCAGGTGGCATGGTGGTTAAGGGTACTGAACTCCCACATGGCTGACCATTGTTTGAGTCCTGGACCTTGCTTTCTCACTTTCCCCCTCTCTCTCACTCTTTCCCTCTCTGGTCAAATTAAAATAAATAAAAATAATTCTTTAAAAAAACATTTTCTTTCAACATAATCAGATACAAGTAGGGACTTAACAACCTCAAAAGTACATTATGCACACTCAAATTTATATTTATGACTCTGGAAAAATGTCCATTTGGCCTCTGCTATGGAAATGGCTTGTGTTCTGCATACCTCCTCCCTATCCCTCAGCTCATATGTTGAAACATTAACCCTCAATGTGCGCTCGCCAGACAGACAGAGAGAGACAGAGAAATAGAAAGCAAGAAATCACCCCCCGGGGGGATGGCCATGCTGTAATCCCTTCTCCTACATACTCCTCTTGGGATCTTGGGCACGCATGCACACGCTTCTGGCGTGAGTTTAAGCCACCGGGTCTGGGACTCAAACTGCGGTCGACTACATGGGAGTTCAGCGACATAGCCATTACACTAACTGCTGGTCCCTCAATTTACTTGTTAAAGAACATCTATTTTGGGACCAGCAGTTAGCATAATGGCTATGTTGCTGGACTCCCACGTAGTTGACCGCGGTTCGCGTCCCGGACCCGGTGGCTTAAAACTCACGCCGGGCGTGTGTGCGTGCGTGCCCAAGATCCCGAGAGGAGAATGGAGGAGAAGGGATTGCAGCGTGACCATCTCCCCTGGGGGGTGATTTCTCACTTTCTGTCTCTATGTCTCTCTCTGTCTGTCTGGCGAGCGCACGCGCCCTATAGCGAAAACCTCTCCAGAAAAACAAAACAAAACAAAACAAAAAAACATCTATTTTTAAGAGGGTTGTTAATTAATGGAAGTAAAACTACAGATAGAAGGAATAATGTCTAGTGTTATGAAATATGAGAGGAGGAAATTGTCTAATAACTGACTATACATGTTAAAAAGTGTTGAGATGATTATGTATATATTAATACATATATATGTATTAATATATACATAATATATACATATATATACATAATATATATATATATATGTATGTATTAATATATACATATGGTGTGGTGGTTAAGGTGCTGGACACTCCCACATGGCTGAACATGGCTTGAATCTTGGACCTGGTGGCTTGCTTTCTCACTTTCCTTCTCTTTGTGTGCCTATCTTTCAATGGTCAAATGAAAATGACTGAATGAATAAATAAAATTGAATAAATAATTATTTTTTAAAAATAACTTAACTCTGTCTCTGTCTGTCTGTCTGGCGAGTGCATGCGCCCTATAGCAAAAAACCTCTCAAAAAAAATTAAAATAAATAACTTAACTGTTATACATTGTATTCATGTACTGAAAAATCACATTTTAACAATTGTTATTTTTTTCTTTTTTGTTGAAAGATTTTTGCTATAGGGCATGTGCACTCACCAGAAAGACAGACACAAAGAGAGAAATCACTGTCTGCCTCCTCTCCTCCTGGGGGATGGTCATGTTGCAGTCTCTTCTTCATTCTCCTCCTGTGAATTTGGGCATGCTTGCACACGCACCTGGAGTGAGTTTTAAGCCACTGTGACTGGGACTCAAACAGGGATCAACTATGTGGGAGTCCAGTGACATAACCATTACGCCATCTGCTGGTTCCAACAATTGCTATGCTAATAAATAGTATTTAAAAACAGAGAACCTATCTACCTGTTTTTTAAAGAGGTTTTTATTTAGTTAATTTTATTTGTTATTATTTATCTTTTGAATTTGACCAGAGGGAGACAGACAGAAAGAGAAAAGGAAGATAAGAAAGTCCCCCAGGGCCAGAACTCAAACTGTGGGAGTCTAGTGCCTTAACCACCATGCCACCTGCTGGCCCCAAGAACCTTTCAATTTTGATGGATAACTTAAAGGAGTATTTGCAATTATCCCATTTAAACTTTATGAATCACTTTAGAGAGGGAGTCTAGAGGTATTTATTTATTTATTTATTTTAATAATTATTTGTTTTATTTTATTTATTCACTCATTTATTTTAATTTGACCAGAGAGAGACACAGAGGAGGAAAGAGAAAGAAGGGAAAGTGAGAAAGAAGCCATCAGGTCCGGGACTCAAACCGTGGTCGGCCATGTGGGAGTGTCCAGCACCTTAATCACCATGCCACCTGCTGGTCCCTAGAGGTATTTATTTTTAAAAAGCAAAATAAAATGTGTATTATATATCACACAAATTTTTTTTTCATATGGATAATCATAATATATCTTCGCATTAAGTAGTTTATAATCCATTACTTAGACCTGCCTTCAGTCAGTAAGTCCAAACTATCACAGATCTTGATTTAAAGAACTTCATTCAGTCTTTTACTAGGATTTTTTGAACATTCATTGATTGTTACCTTTGGTAAATGAACTAATCTTGGAATAGAATAGGAAAAAAATCCACAAGCACTTATCTTAGACTTTTATAAATACTGAAGACAAAAAAAGGTAAGAGTTACTTTCTTCCGCATGGTCTAGGAGTTTAAGGTCAACATCACTATCTCTACCATATTAATATTTATTCATTGCTCATTCACTGGCAGGCACTGTATAGTACCCCTTTAATCTTTAACATAACACTTGAAAGAGTTACAATTATTAATCTCATTTTTCAGATAGAAATTTGTGGCCCAACTTTATAGAGCTAGTGTATGGTAGAGAAGGAATTCAAATATAGACTATCTAACCTAACACCCAGTCTTTTAACCACTATTGTTTAGTTTTTAGTTAAATCACTATATGAAAGATTTCAGAAATTAATGACTTGATAAATTATAAGAGATTCCATCTAGCCTTCAAAAGTCCTGAACACTAACTGCTTAATCATTTTGATCTGCTTTACCCAAGGCCAAAGCAGAAGGTTAAGCCCCTTCGTCTAAACATTTTATTCGCTTTGTGCTTTTAAAGATTTATTTGATTTGATAGCTATTTATTATTATCATTATTATTATTCTAAATTTGCTATAGGGCACCTAAATTCACCAGAGAGAGAAAGTAAGCAGCCCAGTCCGGGACTCAAACTGAGGTCTGCCATGAGAGAGACCAGTGCCTTAACCACCATGCTTCCTGCTGGCCCCACACTTTGTGCTTTTAAAAAAACGATGGTATCTTAATTGAGAATTTCTGCTCAGTGATAAGTGGTGTACAAATTCAAGACATGGGAAGTTTAAGTAGTCTCAAATCTTTTCAGGTAATCCTGTACTGGGACTTGCAGAGATGCCTTCATACCCTAGAAAGTTAGCATTTCAAACTTCAAACTGCTGCCTAATTGCTAATTGAAAGGACAATTCAGCATTCTTAGTCACTTTTAATTTTGCTTTGCCAGTGGCAGATATGGCAAGCATCCATACACGCTGACAGAACACAAGTTAGAGCAGTTTACTCCTGCTGGAAGTTGCCTTATACTGCTTCAGCAATTCTCTCTCACAGGAATTGGTGGCAATGCCTTTTTAGAAAAGTATATGAGCCTACATTTATTGCAGCTTATATAAAAAGTCAACCCAGAAAATCAGTATTAAATTGCTTTTAAAAAGTAAATAGAGCCCAGCTGTGGTGGCATACAGAGTATGCCACCACTTGGAAGGCTGGAAGCCCTGTGCCAGACCCTGATTTGGTTCCCAGGCCTACTTGAACATAGATAGATATGGGATTGGCCAAGGGACTGGAATGAGACTATGAGAGAAAAGGAATAATGAGAGAAAAGGAATAATTGAGAATGATTGCAAGGTTTTGAGTCAAGTGACTGGAAAAAATGGAGCTGGCATTGATTGAGATGGAAAATAATCCAGGGAGAAAAGGCTAGGGAAAGAAAATTAAGAATCAGATTTTCAATATACTGATTGTCTAAGTGGAGCTATTGCATCATATGCTGGATATATTAGGTCAACAGGAAAGCCATGACATATTTTTCTATGCAAAAATGTGTCATGACTTTCCCGACACATAATTCTGGAGCTCAGAAGTAAGGTACAGACTTGAGGCATTTGGGAACTGTTAGCATGCTGGTAGTATTGTTAATACCAAGTACTGAATAAGATTACCAAGGATAAGAGGGCCATAGAGAAGAGAAGAGGTTCAGGGTCCAAGCTCTGGGACACCCCAACTTTAAGAGATTGGGAAAAGGAGGAAGAATCAGCAAAGGAGACTGAGAAGGAACAAGCAATGAGATAAAAAGAAAACAAAGATAGTAGGGCCCTGAAAGTCAAATGGAAAGTCCAGAGGTGGCAGGAGTGACAACTATGTCAAATGCTGCTCATAGGTTGAACAAGGGATTCAAAACTGACCATCATTTTAAAAACTATGGAAGTCACTGGTAGCCTTGCTAAGAGCAAATTTGGTGGGGTGAGAGGGACACAAGTTTTATTGGATAGGTTAAGGAATGACAAGGAGACAAGGAATTAGAAGACATAAGAACGTGTTTGTAGGCTGAAGTGAAAGATATGGAAGAAAGAAAAACTGATGTAGGAAAAAAGAGGGGAATTGCTGAGGTGATGTCCTGGAGTGGACCAGAGAGAGTGGGATCCAATGTACCAGTAAAGAAATAGCTTCTAGATGGGAGCGTGGAGCATTATCTTACTTGCTTTGTATAACCTTCAGCAAGTTACTTTATCTCTTTAAGCTTCAGTGACCTTATTGGACAATGAAGATTAAAAATATGTTTTGGAAACTTGTCCTGAGCATTAGACAAGAAAATATGTGGGACCAGCAGATGGCAGAATGGTTACATCACTGGACTCCCATGTAGTCAACTGCAGTTTGAGTCCTAGACTCCCAGAGGCTTAAAATTCATGCCAGGTGAGTGTGTGTACATGCCCAAAATCCTGAGAGAAGAGTGGAGGAGAAGCAACTGCAGCATGGCCATCCCCTTGGGGAGTGATTTCTCACTTTAGGTCTCTCTGTCTCTCCAGTGAGCACACATACCCTATAGCAAAAATCTCTCTCCAAACCCCCCCCCCCCAAAAAAAAAAACCATGCAAACGTGTATGGGGTCAGCAGGTAGCGTGGTGGTTAAGGCACTGGACTCCTTCATGGCTAACACAGCTCAAGTTCCGGACCTGGTGGCTTGAAAATCATGCCATGTGCATGCCAAAATCCTTAGAGGAGAAGGAAAAAATAAAAAAAAAAAAATGTGTCTGACCCTTAGCCAACATACTAACTAGCTAGTTTCTCTTCTTTTTACTTATAACTTTTTTCTTTACTTTTTTTTTTTTACTTATAACTTTTAAAATGAAACTAACCACATTTTATCTTGTGTAATTGTTTAAATTGTACATGTTTTCTTCCTTTTTAAATCACAAAAGTCTTGATTGAAACAAGTTCTCTAAACTCTCAGAGACAAAGCTGACCAACAAATAAACCCACTGATCTGTTAGGCTGGTATCATGTTTTAGAAAACATACAACAAGGGGCTGGCAGGTGGCATGGTGGTTAAGGTGCTGGACTCCCACATGGCCAACGGCATTTTAAGTCCTAGTCCTGGTGGCTTGCTTTCTCACCTTATCTCGCTCTGTCCCTCTCTGTTCAGGAAGGAAGGAAGGAAGGAAGGAAGGAAGGAAGGAAGGAAGGAAAGAAGGAAGGAAGGAAGGAAGGAAGGAAGGAAGGAAGGAAGGAAGGAAGGAAGGAAGGAAGGAAGTTAAATAAAATAATTCTTAAAAAAAAAAAAAAAGAAAGAAAATACACAACTACCTGATGTGGCTGCCTTTGGGCAAGATATACACTCTTTCCTTAGCCACAGTTTCTACCACTTTTAAGTTTTTTTTACCCTGAAACTTTATCTTATCTCTCTGGGCCTGAATTTGCTACCCTGGAAACATTTCTTCCTTCTCATGATTAAAATGTCTTCGGCTGGGCCAGACAGGTGGTGTGGTGGTTAAGGCTATTGGATCCCACATGGCTGAGTGTACAGTTCAAGTCCCGGACCTGGCAGTTTTGAAAACACACGGGGCATGTGCATACCCAAAATCTTGAGAGAAGAATGGAGAAGAAGGGATTATGGTATGATCATCCCCTTCTGCCATGTGATTACTTAACTTGCCTTCTCTTTCTCTCTCTTTGTTGCTCTCTGGGGACATGCCCTACAGTAAAAACTATTAAAAAAAAGAATGTATTGAGCTAACATTTCCCTAGTGGTTAAGGGAGCCAGATCCCATGTGGCTGACCGTGGACAAGGTGGCATGAAAAACATGCTGGGAGAGTGTGTTCATGCCTTAAATTCCCATAGATGGAGAAATAAGAGGAGAAAGGATTGTAGTGTGACCATGCTCCATTGGAGGTGCTTTCTCCCTATCTCTCTCTATATATCTGTGTTTCACTGGTGACTGTACATGACTTCTGTCAACCAAGAAAAGGAAAAAGAAAACCATTTACATCTCATATTTTTCTCATTATCCAAGTTGGTAGATTTCTTCCATGGTACTTGCATTCCTTTTTGTTCCTATATGATACCACATGATGACATAATATGATATATATGTGTGTGTTGACTGTGCTTACATATAATGATTACTTGAATAAAGACTAGGAAAAAATGTGTTGAACTGGATGATTCAAAATAGTATATTCTGTTATTACATGTACAGTGTACTAATCTTGGAAGATAACTTTTACAGGGCTCTAGAAATAAGTTTATTAAACAGAAATAGCCCACCTACCTATTCCAGATGGTCATTAGGAATGGAGACAAAAGCCTTGGAGCAAAGGTAAAAGGATTGGAGCTATAAACCAAGAACACATACAGTGAAGAACACATACTTTATAGTCTAGAAAAAAATGTTATGTAAAAATCAAAGACTAGATTTAATAGGTCACACAATGGCAAAAGCAGGGACTATAAATAATATCTTACTTTACTTTACCAAGTATTTCATAATGCTTTCAAATTCCACACTGGTCACAGCTATCAAAATAGGTATAATTTTTAAAATTTTTATTTATTTTTTTAAAAATTTGCCACAGGGCACATGTGCTCACAGGGAGAGGGGGGGTGTGATGGTGGGGGAGGGCAGGTAGGCTTGAGAAAGCAAGACACCAGATCTGGGACTCGGACCACAGTTGGACACGTGGGAATCCAGCACTTTAACTACCACGGCACCTGCTGGCCCCAAAATAGGTGGTTTTTTGTTTTTTTGTTTTTTTTTTTTTTTTTTTTTTTTGTGTGTGTGTGTGTGTGTGTGTGTGTGTGTGTTTTTAGGAGGTTTTTGCTATAGGGCATGAATGCTCTCCAGAGACACATAGAGACCAAAAGTGAGAAATCACCCTCCAGGGGTGATGGCCACACTGCAATCCCTTCTCCTCCATTCTCCTCTCGGGATCTTGGGCATGCACGCACACACACCCGGCACGAGTGTAAGCCACTGAGTCCGGGATTCGAACAGCGGTCAACTACATGGGAGTCCAGTGACATAGCCATTACGCCAACTGCTGGTCCCAATAGGTATGATTTTTAACTGTGGTCTTTAGACCTAGAATCTTGTGCTTATTTAATTATATCCAAGTACTTTAAAAATATTTTAAGATCTAGGATTTATTCCAATAAAATTATCTCAATTGATTTTCTTAGTTTCATCTACAAACTGAGAGACTTCCATTAGATGATTAAAAATATCTTCTGGGGGTCCAGACAGTGGTATGGGGGTAAAACATGATGCTCTATGAGGCAGACCCGCACGGGAAGTTTTCTAGTTCAAGTATGTACATGTATACCCATGATGCAGGACTGGCTGAAGCTAGGAGAAGATCACGGCATTAAGACCTCGTCAAGGGTGTTATCTCTCTTGTTGATGAAATAAATATATAAATTAAGAATGTTGTTCTACTACTATATTTTTTTTTTCTTAAAAATGTATATTTACATTTATAGGGAAGAAAAAGAACATTCTAGGCATTTGGAAGTGGCAAAGGGTTGTGGCTTTTCATATGGCTATTACTACTAATTTGCCTGCTCCCCTGATCCATTCACATTTCTAAAACCAGATTTAAAATTTTAAAAATTATTTATCTATTTATTTGTTGTGATTTTCAAGCTGCTGGGTCTGGGTCTTGAACTGCCGTGGGACATGTGGGAATTCAGCATCCTGACCACTACACCACATGCTGGGTCCCAAGATTTATTCAATTTTATTCATTATTTTTATTATTTTTTAATTTGCTATAGGGCACATGTGCTCATCAGAGAGAGACAGAGAGAGAGAGGAGGGAGAGAGAGAAAGTATGAAAGCAAGCTGCCAGGTCCAGGACTTGAACTGCAGTTCGCCATGTGAGAGTCCAGCACCTTAACCATCATGCCATCTGCTGGCCCAGATTTTTCTTTTTTAAAGCAATACTTTTATTCAGAATCAACTATTTAAACTTAATTAAATAAAAAATGAAAAAATGCTTTGAATTAAAATTCTATTGGTTTTCTATTTCCCAATCCTCCAAGTAACTTAATTTCAGTGTACAGGGAAATGTTAAAGTTAGAAAGGGAGTATCAATCTTTCCAGCAAAATTTGGGCAATTTTTTTAGTCAAAAAGATTTCTTTTTTCTTTCTTTAAAATCTTGCCATTTGGGGCCAGCCAGCATCCTGATGGTTAAAGTGGCTGGATCCCACATGGCTGATTGTGCAGTTCAAGTCCTGGGCCTAATGGCTTGAAAGATATGCAGAGCATTTATGAATGTATGAATGTATGCCCAAAATGGCAAGAGAATAGATGAGAAGGGATTATGGCATGCCATCCCTACTGGGGTGTGCTTTCTTTCTTTCCCTTCCTCCCTCCATCCCTCCCTCCGTTTCTCTCTTATGACAAACAAGCCATATAGCAAATTCAAAACAAAACATAACAAAACAAAAAAACTTCCCATCTGTCAGTTGGTTTTTAACTTATACTGTAATTTTTTTTTTAAGAGAGATTTTTGCTATAGGGTGCATGTACCCCCAGAGAGACAGAGAGGAAGAAAGTGAGAAAACACCCCCCAGGGGGATGGCCATGCTGCAATCCCTTCTCCACCGTTCTCCCCTTGGGATTTTGGGCACGCATGCACACGTGCCCAGTGTTGAGTTTTAAGCCACTGAACCATGGTTGACTAAGTGGGTGTCCTACAGCATAACCATTACACCATCTGCTGGTCCCTTATACTATACTTTTTAAATATGTAAGTCACACTGATCTTTAAATTCTTTAAAAACTATATAGTTTAAAATATAAGATTAAATTGAAAGGGTAATTATATCCAAAAACTTGAACAAAAAATAATATCCTTCAAATATATAAAACATTAAAATCTTTCTGAACCTTTGATGACTATTCTCTTGTTTCAGCAATTTTCCTTCCCTCCATGAAGATAAGCTTCTCTGAATTTGATAAAAAATATTTAACAGACTTGTACCACCTTTGAGTTCACAATACGGTACCCATTATTTAAAAGATCAATAAATAATGGCCCATGGTGGCAAATCAAAATAGGCACAAAATGTATTTTTGAGATGCTTTTCATAGGTATAGTCTTAAGGTTTCTCACATTTTGTGAATTATTAACAAAGTTCTATTTGTGTTCAGTTTAAATTATTAAAGGTTATTTTTTAAAAAAAGAGTATTTGCTTTGTGGCTGACAACTAAGGAAAAATCAGTTATGACATAAATGGATTTCTGCAAGTCTCTGTTGAGGGAGTCAAGCTTTTTTGATAGAGCTCAATTTGGAGGCAATGGGTAATTTTTGCTTTCTTCTTCATCCATCCCCTTAGCCTTGTAATCAAAGCCCAATATGGGGATGGCAGGTGGCATGGTGGTTAAAGGCACTGGACTCCCACATGGCTGACCACAGTTTGGGTCTCACACCTGGTGGCTTGCTTTCTTGCTTTCCCTCTCTCTTTCTCTGGTCAAATTAAAATAACTAATTAACTAACTAAATAAAAATTAAATAATTCTTTTTTTTAAAAAAAATCTAGTAAGTACAAATAAAGTGGGATTATTGAGCAAAAACTATTTCAGGCGTGTAGGAACTGCTTCTTAGCTAATGTCTAGAATATCAGCTAGGAAACATTATCAAAGGAAATCAAGGCGATTCCTTTGTTGATAAGGAAACTGAAAAAAAAAATCCCTTTAGGACTAGCAACAGCAAACTCAGTAATGCAAATGGAGTCATTTTATCCAAACAACAACAATCTCCCCATTCACTATTTAGGAAAGACTGAAAGAGAGGGACAGAAGGGGCCAAAGATGGAAGGTGTAGAAAGAAAGCCTTTTTTCTGGTTTTTGGCACTTTGGCAGGCACAGCACTAAATTTGCATCTGCTTAAGTGGTAACTTCCAGAAGTCGGAGAAAGTAAATGCGTGCTGAATATCAAGTGATAAAAGAGATAATTTTGA
This sequence comes from Tupaia tana, assembly GCA_026018925.1. Taxonomy (NCBI): domain Eukaryota; kingdom Metazoa; phylum Chordata; class Mammalia; order Scandentia; family Tupaiidae; genus Tupaia; species Tupaia tana. Next base: position 14,439,599 of record JAKSZU010000026.1, on the reverse strand, counting down.
GAGACTGTGTTTGTGTAGGAGGGGTGGGGGTAGAGTATCAAAGAAGTGAGAACTAGCATACTGAAGAAAGCTCACAAACCTAAAACCAACACTAAGTAAGAATGAACTCAGAGCAGGCCAGCAGGTGATGTGGTAGTAAAGGCGCTAGATACCCACAAGGTCAATCATGGTTCAAGTCCCAGATGTGGTGGCTTGAAAATCACGCCAGGGGCATATGCATCATGCATGCCCATAATCCCAGGAGGAGAATGGAGGAAAAGAGATTTTGGCATGGCCATCCCTGCCCCCTCCAACCCATAGTGTGGGAGAGGGATTTCTCACTTTCCCTCGCTCTGTCTCTCTAGTGAGTGTACAAGTCCTATTTTTCCCTAAAGAAAAAATAATAATAAAAAGAGAGAACTGCTGATTTTCAAACAAAGTTATAAAACTACATACACAAAGAACTCAGGGCAAATTTTCTAAATAATCTGATTATAGTAAACACACACACGCACACAAAAAAATCTTTTGTACAGTGAAGAATAATTGGCAAAGTGATCTGTTCTTCCTCAATTCTATTAGTCTGTCTATTCCTCAAAATTTTGGTGGCCTAATTATTTCTCTGTTCTCTTTTAATCTATTAGGGCTCCTCATTTCTTTTAACATCCCCTCATATAGCCAGAAATGACCACATGTAGTTTTTCTTCAAGTACTAATATTTAAGTTCTATATTTTTTAAAGAAGTTTGTCCATTGGGCTGGCTAGGTGGCATGGTGGTTAAGGCAAATGGATCTCACATGGCTGACTCTGTGGTTTGAGTCCTGGAGTCTGTGACGTGCCTGGTGCTTGTGTGAGTGTGCCCAAAATCTTGAGAGGAGAATAGAGAAGAAGGGATTGTGGCATGGCAATGTTCCAGAGGGTGAAGGAGGGAATGGGGTGATTTCTCACTTTCTCTCCCTTTCTCTCTGATGAGCACACGTGCCCTATAGAAAAAAAAAAGAAAAAAAAAAACTGTCTAAAAAAAGTTTATCCACTTATTTCCTCTAAAGAGAGAAAAACAGAAAGACAGAGAGGGAGAAGTACTGCCAACAGGGTTTTTGAGTGTGATCCACCCCCAGTGTCAGCCAGCCAGGATCACGGGTGTGGGCCTGCCATGTACAGGGAGGCCTTGAGATGTGAACCCAGGACCTTCCTGTATGTCTTCTACATTGCAGAACATTGGACTGCAGCCGCACCACCACAGGGGACCTAGTTCTACATTTTTTTTTTTGCCATCTCCACATACATTTACCCAAGTTTCCTTGGTAGTTGATAAATATTATAGTATTAGGTTGTCAGAGAAGTCATGATGCATTTTTCTTTTTTTTTTTTAATGCAAAAATGTGTCGTTCTTCTGATGACCCAACATAATGCCGTACGCAGCCGCAAATGCCATCATTAAAGAAGGTTCAATTAAAGCCGCAAAGAGGTGGAAACGTCAAATCAAAATTGTTAACGAAAGCTAAAACAAAAATCCCCAAGCACTTGGCAAAGTACCTGGTATAAGAAATAAAAGTTTGCTTAAGTGTTTGTTGAAATTGTAAAGAACTTCTCACTATAAGCAACCCTGTACCTTGTAGCTAGATTCCTTCTTAAACCTAGAAGAATTACAAATGGGATTCAGAGAAGATACTGGTTTTCTTCATTGACATTCATTGTTATTAGAGTCGGAAGCAATGGTCAGAACATTGAAGTTCAAAGCACAAGAATGAGTGCATGAAAAAGTAAGAAAGTTTGGGAACCAGCAGTTAGCGTAATGGCTATGTTGCTGGACTCCCACGTAGTTGACCGCGGTTCGCGTCCCGGATCTGGTGGCTTAAAATTCACGCCGGGCACGTGTGCGTGCGTGCCCAAGATCCCGAGAGGAGAATGGAGGAGAAGGGATTGCGGCGTGACCATCCCCCCTGGGGGGGGGGGGGGTGATTTCTCGCTTTCTGTCTCTCTGTCTGGTGAGCGCACGCGCCCTATAGCAAAAAAACCTCTCCAAAAAAAAAAAAAAAAAAGTAAGAAAGGTTGTGGACATAGATGCTGAGGCCACATGTGAGGCTTGGGTTCGATTCCTGGACCATTCTAAAAAGTTGTGGTGCATATTATAGTCCCAATAACCAGAAAGACTGAGGCAGGAGGATTACTACATGGTGAGACCCTGTCTAAAAAATGTCCCCCACAACACACACACAGAGTAAGAAAGGCTGAAGACGACCACATCACAGTCATATTGTTTCTTCTCAGACTATGCCTATTTAACTGTCACAGAATTACGTCACTGTACTTATCAACAAAATTTAAATTCAAAATGCCTCCTTTAGAATATTTGGAGCCAGTAGGTGGAGTGGTGGTTAAGAGTGCTGGTCTCCCACATAGCTGACTGCGGTTTGAGTCCTGGACCTGGCAGCTTGCTTTCTCACTTTTTCTCTCTCTCTGTCCCTCTCTGGTCAAAGTAAAATAAATAAATATATGAATAAATAAACTTAAAATAATTCTTTAAAAAAAGAGTATTTGTGTGCTTTCAGATGTTTCTCTACTAAGTGTCTTCTGTCATTTCCATCTCCATTCATCTCTAATTTGGGGAAATAAAACAAAGCATGACTTTCTGCACAGATCAAGGAAGGAAATCAGGGTGACCTATACTCTCATCTTACTGACCACCTCCACACTCTGTTGGAGGTGACAGGAGGCAAAGCAAAAATGTTGGCAGGGAGAAAAATTAGGTCAAGATCTCCAGGTCACAGAATGAATGGTAGTGCAGCCCAAAAGGTTTTGGCACCATCTCATCTCTCTTGCTGGCTACTGAAGGCAGTCTAGCGTGCCAGCTGAGAACATTAATTCAGATGCAAGTTACCTGTGTTTGAATTGCTCCTCTGCCTCTGATTCAGTCAGAGTACTGGTTGGGTAACTTAAGATCTCTACACCTTGGTTTTATCATGGGTAAAACAGGGATAATAAAAATATCCCTACCTTATTGGTTGTTACAAGGATTATATGAGATATTTTAAGAAGAAGTTTGACTATACAATATCAAATCATACTTAATAGTTTTTTTAGCTACTAGCTATTATTGTCAATAAAAAGAAATGTCAGTTCCTATTATTTATTTATTTAAATTTGCCAGAGGGTGTGTGCACTCACAAGAGAGAGAGTGCGAGCGAGTGAAAGAGAGCAAGCACTTCCCCCAGGGGCATGGTCATGCCACAATTCTTTCTCCTCCAATTCTCCTTCCTTTTGGGATTTTGGCCATGCACACACATGCATCTAGTGTGTTTTTCAAGTCACCAGGTCTGGTCATGTAGGATCTAGCCAACTTAAACACCAGCCCATGGGCTGACCCAGTAATTCTTATTTTCTATGCCCATTACTATGTAATGGTATGTTCTTTTAAAAACTAGAGACAATAACTTTCTAATTTTTCAAATGATCTCTTTAACAGATATGTTATATGTTGTCATCCATTCTTGAGGAAGATAATCATGACAATACTTTCAAAAGATGGCTTGCCAAGACACAGAAATTTTGTATTAGACAGATCCAAAACGAAGAAATCATGTCCTGCAGACCCAGGCTGCCTGTCATCACCTTCTGAACAGCATTTCTTCCCTTTGTTGTGCTGATAGAACAATTTTCTAACTTCCATACATGATGAGCCTTAGTAGGTATAAGCTAGTTATGTGACCTTTTCATTCCACTGTCAGCAATTGATTTGGGGTAGGCATGAAACCTGGTTCTTCACAATAGATCTTGAGATGTCTTTGGAGGGTTCAGAAAGGTAACTTAGCACAAACAAAATCATCCCTCTCTGTAGGAAGAATTGGTAAGTAGTAGAATTTGTCATTCATCCAATATGTAAGATTATGAAACAATAGTTTCAAATAATTATTGTGTGCGCAGGAAAGTCATGACACATTTTTGCACAGAAAAACAGGGGAACCAGTGGTTAGTGTAACGGCTATGTCGCTGGACTCCCACGTAGTTGACCGCGGTTCGCGTTCCGGACCCGGTGGCTTAAAACTCACGCCGGGCGCGTGTGCGTGCGTGCCCAAGATCCCGAGAGGAGAATGGAGGAGAAGGGATTGCGGCGTGACCATCCCCTCTGGGGGGTGATTTCTCACTTTCTGTCTCTCTGTCTCTCTGTCTGTCTGGCGAGCGCACGCACCCTATAGCGAAAACCTCTCAAAAAAAAAAAAAAAAAAAAACAGAAAAATATGTCATGACTTTCCCAACATAATATAAACTTCTCAACAGTTCTCGTTAGTTTTGTCACAGTATGTTTCCAAATTGACAGGAGAAAATAAGTTATCAACTAAAGTAACAAAGACATTTCCCAGATCAACTCTTCTACCTGTAATAGACACTCATAATGCTGATGAGGTCTGTTTTAAAAACAGGTTGACTCAACATCATGGCAAGATAGCCCAGTGTAGGCAGTTGGACAACTGGCTAGAAAGTCAATTTTTTTCTTTCAAGAATTATTAAATATCATTACATTTTCATTTGACCAGAGAGAAAGAGAGAGTGAGAGAGAGGGAAAATGAGAAAACACGCTGCCAGGTCCAGGACTCAAACCACAGTCAGCCATGTGGGAGTCCAGCATCTTAACCATCATGCCATTTGCCAGCCCCAAGAACGTCAATTCTTACAGGCATGATTGTGGTGTTAAGAACATAAAACTACCAGCTGATACTAGGAGAGTGGATGGACTCTTTAGAGAGAGAAGACTATAAAGAAAGGAAAGAGAGCAAATAATTTGCTCTACAAACTCAATTAGTCTAATTGGTGGTGCCACTGTATACTAGCTAGTTGTATAGCCTGGATAAGTCAGTTTGATGTCTGTAGAGTCTGTCACTTCCTTAACTTCTTTCTTTTTTTAAATAACTATTTATTTAATTTTATTTACTCATTCATTTATTTTCATTTGACCAGAGAAATACAGACACACAGAAAGAAGGAAAGTGAGCGAGCAAGCCACCAGGTCTGGGACTCGAACCGTGGTTGGCCATGTGGGAGTGTCCAGCGCCTTAACCATCATGCCACCAGCTGGCCCCTTTCATTTCTGAAATAAAAAATTTGATAAGATTAGATAGATTAGATTACCAAAGTTGGCAAAATGGAAATGACTGTTGATCTTGGAGAAAACAGTTTCAGTTAGCTAGAACAGAGTTGGGTTGGGTGAGGGAAGTAAAAAGGAAAGGAATGAAGGCAAATGATAAAGTTTCATGTGCACACTGAAGTTAAACAAAAGGGTAGCAGAGTCAACTACAGGTTTGTCAGTAAGAGATCTGTGCTTGCCAGAAGGAAAGACGGAAGGGAGTCCGTGAAAAGGAAGAGACAAGAACAGCTAATACTTAGTCATATTTTAAACTGTAGCAAAGCAAGAAATATTTAGATATGCTTTAAACATCTTTCATACATATTAGTCATTCAATGAATGTTGGGTAAATAAGGAAAGGAACAATGATTCAATGGTAACACCTTCACAAACTTGGTATGATAAAGAGATATAGGAATAGACAGATACTCTTTAACTACTGGGTTGTCGGAAAAGCGGGTGACATATTTTTTTCTCTCTAAAACGAGAGATTTTTGCTATAAGGCACATGTGCTTACTAGAGGGAGGGAGGGAGGGAGGGGGAGAGGGGGAGAGAGGGAGGGGGGGGGGAGAGAGAGAGAGAGAGAGAGAGAGAGAGAGAGAGAGAGAGAGAAGCCCCCAGGGGGGATGCCATGCTGCATCCCTCTTCCTCCATTCTCCTCCTCAGGATTTTGAGTATGCACTCATATGCACCTGGCATGATTTTCAAGCTGCTGGGCCTGGAACTCAAACTGCTGTTGGTATGAGGGAATCCAGTGCCTTAACCACCACCCCACCAGCTGGCTGCAGTAATATATTTTAATACCACCACTCCATTTTATCTCATGGGCCAATTGGCCTTGCCAAAAAAATCAGATATAATCCTGAACACCTACCCAAACAATCAAAAGAATACATCTGAGACCAGAAAGCGGATAAACAAGGAAGCTGACACTAGTCTCATTCTTTTCCTGAATTCTTCTAACTTTTTTCTCCCTAAAGAGTACCCCTGTTTCAACTTCAGCTTCTGTAAACTAATAACAGAATTTTTTTCAATTATTCTATTTAACTTTATTTACTCATTTTTTAATTTGACCAGAGAGGGACAGAATGAGAGTAGAGTGAGAGTGAGAGAAAGAAAAAGAGAGAGAGAAATGAGAAAGCAAGCCGCCAGGTCCAGGACTCCAACCACCGTTGGCCATGTGGGAGTCCAGTGCTCTTAACCACCACACTACCTGCTGGCCCCAATAACATGATTTTAATAAAAGATATATTATGAACTCTAAGCATCCTTGAAAATTGCAACTTCTTTCTCATTCCCTGTGCTCTTTCTCTGCTTTTCTACTTCATAGCACCTGTCACCTTCTAATACACTACATAGTTTACTTAATTACTTAATTTACATATTTTGTCTCCTCACCCTTCTAGAATGTAAACTCTAGAAGGGCAGGCTCTTCAGTCTGCTCTATTCATTGTTGCATCTTCAATGTCTGAAATGATGTTTGGCAGATGGTACTTATGCAAAATATAGTTTCTTTTTTCTTTTTTTGGAGAGTTTTTTTTTTTGGTTATAGGGTGTGTGCAACTTACCAGAAAGACAGAGAGAGGGACAGAGAGACAGAATGCGAGAAATCACCCCCAGGGGTGATGGCCACGCCATAAGCCCTTCTCCTCCATTCTCCTCTCAAGATCTTGGGCATGCACACACACATGCCCGGCCTGAGTTTAAGCCACTGGGTCCGGACTCGAACCGTGGTCGACCACATGGAAGTCCAGCGACATAGCCATTATGTCAACTGCTGGCCCCTAGTTTCTTTTGTTTTTAAATTAATTTTACTTATTATTATCATAATCTTGTTTATATATCTTTACAGTGTATTACATTTATTTTTCCAGAAGGAATACCATGCATATCAGTCAAGACAAAGACATTACTATCCATTGTTATCATCAAAAAGCTTTCCATCATTTTTTTTCCAGATTATTTTTATTCTCATTTTTTTCCTTTTTTTTTTTTTTTTTTTTGGAGAGGTTTTCGCTATAGGGTGTGTGCCCTTGCCAGAAAGACAGAGAGAGACAGAGAGACAGAAAGCAAGAAATCACCCCCGAGGGGGGATGGCCATGCTGCAATCCCTTCTCCTCTCGGGATCTTGGGCATGCACACACACGTGCCCAGCGTGAGTTTAAGCCACCAGGTCCAGGACTCAAATCGCGGTCGACTACGTGGGAGTCCAGTGACATAGCCATTATGCTAAATGCTGGTCCCTCTCATTATTTTTGAAAACAATAACTACGTATCATTTTGCTTGTAAAAAGAATTTACCCAACATAAAATACTTCTCAGACCAGCCCAGTTGAGAATACTATACGTGTTATCATCAACAGGTAATAAACCATTTCTGTGTCCCACTAATGTCATGCCTATTTATTCTCTTGCTATCCCCTCTCTATACCCTTCTCTTCTCCCGCCCTGTTCCACACTGTGTTCAGCATCCCTAACTACTTTCACTGCTTTTATGCCCTCCAGTATTTTGATCTCTACCATAGAGTGCAGATAGTCAGTATATATTAAGTGGATACATACATTTTTCTTTCTTTCGTATCCTGGCTTGCTTTGCTCAGCAATAGATCCTGCATATCTGACCACTTTCTATCAAATGCCAGGGTCTTGTCATTTTTTACGGCTGAGTAGTATTCCATAGAGTATATGTGCCACACTTTTTCAATCAATTCATCTGTTTGTGGACATTTGGGTAGGTTCCATGTCTTAGGGATTGTGAATAATGCTACAATAAACATTGATGTGCAAGTGCTTTTCCGACGGAGCGTTCTCCTGTCCCTTGGGTAGATATCCAGAAGTGGGAATGCTGGATCAAATGGTAGTTTTATTTCTAGAACTTTGAGGAACCTTCATATTGTTCTCCACAGTGGCTGAACCAGTTTACATTCCCGCCAACAGTGTAGGAGAGTTCCCCTTTCGCCACATTCCCGCCAACACTTACCACTTTTTATATTTTTAATCTTTGCCATTTTGACAGGGGTTAGGTGGTATCTCCTTGTGGTTTTAATCTGCATCTCCCTTATGGTGAGTGATGTTGAACATTTCCTCACATGCTTTTCAGCTGTTTGTATGTCTTCCTTAGAAAGATTTTTGTTCAGCTCATTTTTTCCCATCTTTTAATTGGGTTAATCAGTTTTTTTCCGAGTAAGTCACTTGAATTCCCTGTGTATTCAGTCCCTTGTCTGAGGCATATTTTACAAAAATATTCTCCCATTCTGAGGGTTGTTGATTCACACTTGTTACTGTGTCCTTTGCTGTGCAAAACTTCTTAGTCTGATATAGTCCCATCTGTCTATTTTAGGGATTCTTGCCTGTGCTTTGGGAGTCATATTTAAGAAGTCTTTGCCTACTCCAAGGTCTCCCAGAGTTTCCCCACAAAATACAGTTTCTGGGGCTGGCAGGTGGCTTGGTGGTTAAGGGCGCTGGACCCCTGCATGGCCAACCATAGTTCAAGTCCTGGACTTGGCAGCTTGCTCTCTCACTTTCCCTCTCTTTCTCTCTCGCTCTGTTCCTCTCTGTCAAATTAAAATGAAATAAATGAATGAATAAAGTTAAATAATTCTTAAAAACAAAGAAAAAATATATAGTTTCTGAAAGGCTCAATAAATTGATCAACTCCATTACAATAAAACAATATAACAAGTTTCTTTTGCACTAGCTTTTAACTGTGTATTTTATATTTATTTGTGTGTGTGTGTGTGTATACATACATATGCATATATATTTAAAATTGCCAGAGGGTACATGCACTTACCAGAGGCACACACAGAGAGAGAAACCACCCCCCCCCCCCATGGGGTATGGTCACAATACAACCCTTTTCCCTCCATTTGTCCCTCCCATTAGGATTTTGGGTGTGCATGTGCATATGCCTAGTGTGTTTTCCAAGTCACTGGGGCCAGGACTAGAACTGTAGTCAGGTGAGATCTGGTTCTCCATGCATGGTGCTTAATTATTATGCTATGGGGCCAGCCCTGGGTACCATTTTTCTCCTGTTTACGTTACTTCACACAAACTTTATATATGATGCAATGTGAATTGTTTCCTCTCAACTGGATCATAAGTTTCTTGAAGGTAGGCTCTACATACTATTTCCCAGTAATTCCCTTACTGCTCTCTTATCTTAAATGCTAACTAACAAATGAAGCACAGTTAACTCCTCTCTTTACACTCCTGGCTCTGCCCTTCCCATTTGCTTCCTCTTGCCAACAACACTTTGCTGAAAAGAGTTTGGCATTTTTTCAGACCAGTCATTACCTACATTACTTTGTTACATAATGAATGAATACACTAAGGTCTTAAGTTTTTTGAAATAGCACACAGTATTTTTCAGAAGAAATCTTCTTTGAGTTCTAAAATAGTTTGGTGAATCAACTGGTTAAATTATATTTCATTTGCTTAGAAGGAAATCTCACTAAAAAGAAGCTACTTCCATTAAATTTTGCTCTCTAGAAATGTCACATTTGGTGATATTTCTCATACTGAACATGAACCCCCTCACAGGTCTCAGGAAACAGAGACATAGATTGTCTATGACTACGGTGGCTATAAAATATATTAGCCACAAAGAGGACTTCACCGCTTGGTCTTGAATTGCTACCTTCTAGACTTCTTGGTATGATATTTGATTATTTATTCATAACCCAGTTCAGAAAGTTAGCATAATTTATGTTTACATTAAAAAACTCTCTACATAGCCTTCAAAAAGTTTACATAGTTGCAGAGTTCCCTAAAATGGAATGTAATCTGAAATTAAGATAATGTTCAAAGAAGCCTCTGATAAATATCTGTATTAAGACTTTTGACTTGTGAATGTCACATGGGTACAATTTGTATTTCAATTTGTTTTCATTTGAGATGTTTTTAACAACATGTTTAGACAATGTTCTCAAATCTTGACATATAATAAACATAGGAAAAGTAATTGCACTTACAGGGACTCGATTTTCATTTGATATAAAATTATGGCGAGTTTTTCCTTATTCTCAGTTGATATGAAAAGCATATGGCAAACTAGAAGGAACATACATCTGACTTAAGAAGGCATTTTTGTTTTGTTTCGTCTTTTTTTTTAAAAGAATTTTCTGCCTCTGGGTGCATGTGCTCACCCCAGAGACAATGAGAGGGATAGTGAGAAATAACCTCACGGTGGCATCAGAACCCTTTTAGGGGTACTGTCTCACTCTTGCTCTCTTTCTCTTTTGCATGTTCATGGGGGGGGGGGGGGACTTTAAAAAGAACCACTGGTATTTATGTTGAAATTGAATTAACAACGATATAACTAAACTATATAGGTTGGTTTTTTGTTTGTTTTTGGGGTTTTGTTATAGAATGCATGTGCTTGCCATAGAAAGACAGTGAGAAGGAAAGTGAGAAATCATCCTTCAAAGGGGAATGCTATGCTGCAATCCTATCTCCTCCATTCTCTTCCTGGGATTCTGGGCATGCATGTATATGCACCCAGCATGATTTTCAAGCCACTAGGTCCAGGACTCAAACCACGGTCGATCATGTGGGGGTCCAGCATCTTAACCACCATGCCACATGCTGGCCCTCTATAGGTTATCATTGTCTCAGAAATTGCTGACATATCCCTTGACTAATTGTGCAAGAAGTATTGAGGTTTTTGGTTCTGTTTTTACCATTTTATGAATCAATCTGCCTTCCTCCGCTAGTCATAAGTATCTTCTTACTCTTTTTTTTTTTTTTGAAATAATTTGTAAAAAAGTAAAGATTACACATCTAAATCAACACTCTAAATCTGATCCTAGGCTTCAAGGGAATTTAATTATTTTTGTTGGCCTGACTCTGAGAGATGATGGCATTGTCATTTATGTTTACTCCACTCCCTCTCTTCCCCCAAAACACAAGTCACTTTTAGTTAACTCCTTGACCTGCTGTCTGTTTCAAACAGGAATGAAGAACTAGAAACAAACTGTTATATTCAGTCAACACAGAGCAACGGGAAGGATGAGAGAGTGTATGTGTGTGTGCTTTGTAGGGTATAGGACAAAGCTGCAAATATTTCTTTTTTCTTCCTGTTTTCAGACAAATTGCCGAACACTTGATAGTAAAGTTCTACCACCAGCTAGAGGTGATGGTTTCCTCTCTGAAATGTTAATGAAGTTTAGAGAATTCTTCCTCATTAAAAAAAAAAAAAAAATCTACATGTTGAATTTTCTACCCAAATAAATGGCATCTGATTACTCAAACACTAAAAATGTTAAGCTGCAAGCTACTTCAATGAGTAGTTTAAGACTTGTTACCATCTGTACTGGTCATAGTGAAAAAGGGCTTGGTACTATGCAATAGCTGCTGGTACTTCACTCCCAATAGTTGCTGAAAAGAGGCTGTGGGATCAAGTCTGGACTCATACATACACACACATACATATTTTAAGTTTTTGCCACAGGGTGTGTGCACTCACTGGAGAAAGACAGAGAGAGACAAACAAAGGAAAAGTAAGAAATCACTGTCTCCAGGGGAGACAACCACACCACAATCCCTTCTTCTCCATTCTTATCTTGGGATACATACGTACATGCACTTAGTGTGATTTTCAAGCAATCAGGTCTGGGATTTGAACCACACCTGTCAATGTGGGAGTCCAGTGCCTTAACCACCACGCTACCTGCTGGCCTCTCCTGTTATATTAAGAAAAAAGTGAAGCATTTCCAATTGTATAAAGTACATCCATATACCTAATCACATTTAATTAACATCCCAGTAAGAGAAAAGTCAATTATTATTACTCCAAGATTTTATGAGTAGTATCTGAGTCTCAGCTTAGCATATTTTCTAGTAGACCAATACATCTACATGGCAAGGGTGCTACCAAGAATGGCTCTAGGAGAGAGTGGACACCACAGAAAAAGTCTGTAATGCACTTCTTTACGATATTTAAATGGTCACAGTGGAGCTCTCAGATTTTGTTCCTGAAGCCTTTTCTTTCTCCTCTAAGATTTGTTTTAAAATGCCAACATACTAGGGAAGTGTTCATAAACAGAAAAACATGGAAGTCTTAAGTTCTCAGACATATAAACAAGTTATAGCTTTAAGTTGTCATCTCTTTACTTTCATTTTATTTCTTGAAACAACTCTCCTCAATATTCTCTTTCTCCCTGCTTCAAATGGTGGTTTTCTTTATCTTCCTCTTGGTTGTGTGTGGCATAGATTATCCATATCTACTAGTTTTAGCTCAAAATGTGAACTTTTCTGGCTTTTCTTCTTCTCCCCTTTTCTTATTGTTCCCTCCCAAAGGCAACTCTCCCTACCTCATAGTTAGCTTAAGATCTGCACGCTTTTTAGAGATTTTAGTTGGTTTTGATATTTGGTGATCTGTGTGTAGACCATTCTGAAATGTAAAACATATGTATGGTAAGTTCTTCAATGCTATGAAGTTTCACAAAGGGTTCTATTTAAATCTATGTCTTAGCAAGATTACTGAACTTGAGGAGTATGCCTAAATGGTTAAAACAGCAATATTAAATCTGTTCCAAGATGGTATCTCATTTTCGTTGGTGTTCATAAAAAAACAAAAAAGGCATTATAATTATAGCTTTATTTGGATTTCTATTATTTGTTCATTTCCTATGTAATATCTATCTGATATAATCTGTTAATTGTCTATAATAATTCTCTATGTTCTAGTCTCTTCTATGCTACTATTCATACACACACACACACACACATACACACATAGCCATGATTTCTCACTTTCCCTCTCATCATCTCTCTTTCTCTCCCTTTCTCTCCCTGGTGAGCACACTCGCCCATGGCAAAAACCTAAAAAGAAATTTAAAAAAAAAAAAAGAATTCACAAATAAGTTTGTTATAAGGATTCTCACCATAAAGCAGGAAAAACTCTTGCTAGCCTGAGACATGGCCTTGGACCATTCCCCACAGGAATCCCAAAAGAGAAAAGAAAATTAATCTAATTTTTGAGTCAAGTAATGATATAAAGGAAAGAACATCAGAAATATGAAAAGCCAGTGTAAATAATAACTCAAAACATAGAGAAATGAGGGGGAAATGGCCAGTGAAGAACTCTTTTTTTCTTAGGAATTATTTTATTTAACTTTATTTATTTTAAATTGACCAGAGAGAGAGAGACAGAGAGAGAAAGTGAGAAGGCAAGCTGCCAGGTCCAGGATTCGAACCACAGTCGGCCATGTGAGAGTCCAACGCCCTTAACCACCATGCCACCAGCAGGCCCCAAGAACTCTTTTCAAGAACAAAAAAATATTGTCATAGAGCAGATGGAAGTTATGTCTGAACACACTGCAAATGAATTTTTTTAAAAAAAAAGGACTCAGTGAAGTAGCTGCTATATAAAACTGGAGCTTGTAGCAGGGATATGAGTCAGTAGAAGATACCAATGCTGAAGAAAGCATGGTAGTGGGTCTGGGATGTAGAACTAGGAAAAGTAACAAAAAAGATAACATTAAACAAAGTTAAAAAAAGAACTAGATAAAATTATAGATATGACTGATGAACATACTAACAAATGATATTCCTAAAGAAGAAAATATAATTGAAAACCAATATAATTTTTAAAACCTTCTAGGGCCAGCCAGTGGCATAGTTACGGTGGCAGGATTCCATGTGGTTGACTGAGTCTGGACTCAGTGGCTTCAAAACCATGCCAGGCACATGTGTGTCTAAAATTCTGAAAGAAGAGAAAAGTGGAAGAGAAGGAATTTCGATGTGACCATTCTTCATGGAAATATTTTCTTGCCTTTCCTGTTTTTCTCTCCTCCTCTCTCTCCAGCTAGAGTACATGCCCTTTGGCAAAATTTAAAAGAAAAAATTTTCTAGGAAAAAAAAAAAAAGACTTGAAACTACAATATCCCAGAGAAAATAGTCACAGAACAATTAAATATCAGGACAAGTTATTAAATTTCAAAGATTAAGAATAAATTCTTCAGACATCTAGGAAGAAAAGGTTCAAGAACAAGTCTAAGAATATTTGCAACCAGAGGTCTACCATAATTCTAAATATTTGCAACCAGAGGTCTACCATAATTCTAAAATTCTTCTGTGTGAATTACTGGTTTAAAAAAATACATATCAGACCAGCAGCTGTCATGGTGGTTAAGCATGGCTGGCTGCAGTTCAAGTCCCAGACACGGTGGCTTACTTTCTTACTTTGTCTCTCTCTCTTTCTCTAGTAAGCACATGCACCCCACCGCAAATTAATAATAATAATAATAATAATAGTAATCATGATAAATCAAATTAAATACTTTAAAAAATATTTATTATCAAAATACGTCACCATTTGTGTCTTAGTTATTTTACACAAGAAACTTTATACATAAATTATAGCTATAGGAAATGAAAACAGATGAGATGAATAAAATCTAACAGAATCCCTAGCATTAAAGAGTTAAACCTTACAAAAAAAATCTAGTACTTTAATTTAACCTTTATTTATAATTTAATATTTATTTATTCATTTTAACTACCAGAGAACATGTGTGTATGAGAGAAAGAGGTGAAAGAGAGAACTTCCTAGTGAGACGTGGTCATACCACAATACTTTTTCTTCCATTTTTCCATCCTATCAGAATTTGAGACACTCACACATACACATGCCCCTGGTGTGTTTTTCAAGTCACCAGGGCTCAGACTCCAACTGCGATAGGACTGACTCCTAATGCACAGAATTTAATCACTGTGCCATGGGACCACATTCTATAATTTAATATTTATTAAGACTATTTAAAAACCTATAGAAGGAGACCAGCAGATGGTCTAATGGTTATATTGCTGGACTCCCAAATGGTCAACCACAGTTCAAGACCCAGACTTGGCAGCTTAAAACTCATGCCAGGCGCATGTGCATGCGTGCCCAAAATCCTGAGAGGAGAATGGAGGAGAAGGGATTGCAGCATGGCCATCTCCCCTGGAGGATGATTTCTTGCTTTCTGTCTCTCTGTCTTTCTCTGTCTCTCTGGCAAGTGCACACACCCTAGCAAAAAATCTCTCTTAAAAAAGAGAATAGGGACCAGCAGATGGCATAATGGCTACATTGCTGAACTTCCATGTAATCAACCGTGGATTGAGTCCGGGACCTGGTGGCTTAAATATCACACTGGGTGCGTGAGGGTGCATGCCCAAAATCCCGGGAGGAGAAAGGAGAAGAAGGGATTACGGTGTGGCCATACTCCCTTGGAGATGATTTCTCGCTTTCTACCTCTCTGTCTGTCTGTCTCTCTGGCGAGCACACACACCCTATAGCAAAAGTCTCCCTTAAAAAAAAAGTCCATAGAAAAAATATGATTTAATTACATGAACAATTGTGATTTTTAAAATAAACAATGCCATAATTTTGGATTATAATAAATTAGCCATAATGTTTCTATAACATACACTAGCCATACCTTGGACAATTACAATACAGCATAATATTTTTCTCGGGGTGTGGAAGTTGATAGTAGTGAGGAAAACATTTCTTAAGATAATTTATTGAAGGTTTATTAATAATGTCTAGTTTAATAGGTGACACAACCTATAGATGCTTTACAATTGAATTATTCATAAAAGCTACCAGACAGCTGATGTTAGCCTGGTTTTACAAATGAAGAAATGAAAGCAAAGCTAAAGGAAACTAATTGCCCACAGTTGCATATTGAATCAACAGACAAAGGAGAGTATCACTTCTACTATGAATTTTGTATTTGTCTCTAACAGCTTTGGTCACAACCTTGCACTCTTGTGTTATTTTTGGCTACTGAGTAACACCGATCTCAACTGGAGGCCTGTAGTGTCATAATCTAACACAACAAAATCATAATGAGAGTGTTGAAAGACTGTGCAGGAAAGATTACATTTGGGGTGATACAACAGATGTGAATTCCATCAATCAAAAGTGCTCATCTACTGAGATGCTATTCTGCTAGGCCATGTATTAAATTTGGAGTAAAAATGAAGCGGTCAAAAAAATAAATCTATCCTTAAAGAGGGAAAAATGCAAAAAGGAGGCCAAATAATCATTTTAAAAGAGCTAAAAGTGAGTGAAACTAAATGTATTAAAAAATAAGAGTGAGTTTAAAACTGAAATATAAGTAGTCAGTCAATTACAGGGGAAAATGGAAATTTTAGCTCTACAAAGAGCTAAAAATGTCTCTTCATCTAAGTCTGGGATCGTCTAATATTTAAAAGGTATTTGTTAATAGTAATCCCATTGGAAGGCTACCACCAGAAACTTCAAGAATAAAATCTTACAAAATAGAAATGACTAACAGTGGACCAAAATTTAGAGAAATGAAAACCAAATATTTTATATTAAAGAACAACCATAACAACGTCTTAAAAAAAATTCAAACTGGAATAAGTAATTATGGCTCTATCTTTTTTTTTTTTTTTTTTTTTTTTTTTGGGAGGGGGAAGAGGTTTTTGCTATAGGGCGCGTGCACTCGCCAGACAGACTAAGACAGAGAGACAGAAAGTGAGAAATCACTCCCCAGGGGGGATGGCCATGCCACAATCTCTTCTCCTCCAGTCTCCTCTTGGGATCTTGGGCACGCACGCACACGCACCCGGCGTGAGTTTAAGCCACCGGGTCCGGGACTCGAACCGCGGTTGACTATGTGGGAGTCCAGTGACATAGACATTACGCTAACTGCTGGTCCCGGCTCTATCTTATTTGATGATTCAGCCAAAGAAGTGATTTACCATCATTGTCCTGAAGTTGTCTTTGCCTTTTGCAAAGTATTTGTTAAAACATCATCCCTGCTATGCCTATAGTCCTGCTTGCCTATTTCCAGAAGCAGCAAAATGAACTGACAAGTGGAGAAAACAAGTCTAAAAATGAAGTTCTAGTCCTTCCAAGGCCATGAAATACAAAATTTTTAACAGTGACATTTTAATTTTCATCATAGTACACACTACATATATATCTTATCATATTTGCCTAGGATTTCCTGAAATGAACGTTGCAGGAAGTCTTCAACTTATGAAAGAATTGGGTTCCAAATGTTCACTTCCACATTAAGTATCTGTAACCCTGAGTCCATTTACATCTATGAATCAATGTTTCATATGGAATTTATAGGTTTTTAGGTTAGTTCACAAAGGGTTTATAAACCCTAATGCAAATCCAATACCTTATTTTGCATTTTAAAACACCTTTAAAAATTACTGTTGAAATCCAACTACTCATGCAAATTGAAAAACAATTCAGTTATAATTTTGAAAACTATCTTGAAATAAAATAGAGTCCATAAAAGTGATGCTGAAGGGACCAGCAGATGGCATAATGGGGATTCCCACATATTCCACTGTGGTTTCAGTCCTTGACCAAGTAGCTTGAAACTCACGCCCGGCATGTGTGTGCATTGTGCATATGTGCCCAAAATGCTTAGAGGCGATTGTGGGGAGAAGAGACTGCAGTGTCGCCAGCCCTCCTGGGGGATGATTTCTCGCTTTCTGTCTCTCTGTCTCTCTGGTGAGAGCATGCACCCTATAGCAAAAATCTGTCTCAAAAAAAAAAAAAATTACATTGTAAATGGTGGTTGGATGGTAACTCAGTGGTAAAATGTGATATTCTGCAAAGGCAGACACACATGGTTAGGTTGCTGGTCCATATACAGAGAGCTCCCTGAGTAAGCCAGGTTTACACATGCCATGATTGGTGCTGGCTGAAGCTGGTGTGAGTTGCTGCACCAACCCTGTTGGAGGGCTGGTAGGTGGTATGGTGGTTAAAGTGCTGGATTCACTCATGGCTGACTGTGGTTTGAGCCCAGGACTTGGCGGCTTGTATTCTCACTCTCTTTTTCACACTGTCTCTCTCTGTTAAAATAAGAAATAATAATAAACAATAAATAAAATAATTTTTAAAAGACCCTGTTGGAGGTGTTGTATCTCTCTCTGTCTCTGTCTCTCTCACTCATATAATAAATAAAAACTTAAAAAATGATATTGTAAATGGAGATTTTGAGGATATTCAAAACTGAACTTTTGGATTACTTAAGGATTTTAGGGAGTTGGGATATTAGTTCTTTATTAGCTGCAATTTCAGTTTTAGATGTATGACTCTTCTTTCTTTTGGCAGTCACTGTATCATTAGCACAAAAACCACAGAACATCAAGGTTGGAAAAGACTTCAGAGATCATGCTGAATCTGACCTTAATTTGAGGATGAGAAACTGAGATCTAGAAAGATGAAATAGCCTGACATGACTTATCCAACCAATTAGTTCTGGAGCTGAAATCTTGTCCTAATTTCCTATTCTAATGATGCTTACCAGTCATTATCAAGGCATATTTTTGCTCAGAAATAAAAAGAAAACATTACTATCACTGCTTCATCAGCATAATTTTGCAGTATTTTGTAAAGTTGAGGATGAGCACACAGCATGACCTCACAACAGGCACACAAATGAAGGTATTGTTTGTAATGGGAGAGAAAAAGGAAACCTTAAACATCCTTCAGTAGGGAAGAGCGTAACTGAGGCATAATCATATGATGTAACTTAAAATTTAACATTTATTAAGACTTCCTTTTTAAAAAAATTATTTAATTTCATTTATTATTATTATTACTATTATTATTATTTATTTTTAAACTTGACCAGAGAGAGCCCAAGAGAGAGAGAAAGGGAAAGTGAGAAACCAAGCTGCCAGGTCTGGGACTCGAACCCCAGTCAGCCATGGAGAAGTCCAGTGCCTTAACCACCACACCACTTGCCAGCTCCTATTAAGACTTAAGAGATGTAATAACATATGCAATGTCATACTAAAATTTAGAACAGTAAATTTGTATTAAATTTATCAATGTAGATAAATCTCAAATATAATGAAGGAAAAACCAACTTGAATCATAAGTAGCATATATTAAAATGCACTCAAAATTTAACACAAAAAAATTTAATTTGAAGAAGCACTTATAAATGACTACAAATGATATAGGGAGCGATACATACCAACTTCAAGAGAGTAAATAAACTGGGTGGGTGAATTGAAAGGAATGGAAATGGGAAAGAGTACAAAAGACACCAGCTATATGTTTTATTCCTTCAAAAATTAATTCTGAGGGTCAACAGGTGGCATGGTGGTTAGGGCAGTGGACTCCTACATGGTCGACTGTGGTTCAAGCTCCAGGGTCCAGGGTCTCCAGCTCATGGTCCCGAGAGGAGAAAGGAGAAGGGATTACAGTGTGGCCATCCCCCACCATTGGGGTGATTTCTCACTTTCCCCCCTCTGTCTTTCTGTCTCTCTGTCTCTTTCTGGCAAGCACAGATACCCTTTGGCAAAGAAAAAAGAAAAGAAAAGGAAAGAAAAGAAAAGAATGGAGAAAATAAATTAATTCTGAGGGATAGGTTAATGGATATTGGTTATTTTTTTCATTTTTGAAATACTTTGTAAATATTTTAAAAAATCTTCCTCAAAATAAGTAAGATCTAAAAAAAGAATCAACCAAATTAAACAGTTATTTAACATAATTATAAGTCTTGGGAAAAAGAGAATATGTATACACACATGAGAGAAAGAACTTGGTTTGGGCTAAAATGAACTACTGTAAGTGATAAAGGAGAAGTGGACAGAAATAGTAAATAAAGAAGATTATAAATTTTGGATCAGGTAGTTTTCCAAGCTCACCATGGGGTGGTAGAATTGACTCAAGACAGTTTGGTTGCTGGGGGAAATTTTTTTAGGAAAGGGAAAGGAGAGAGGTTATTATGTGATACTGATGCCAAAGAGCAAAGGTCACGGGGCAGGAGTGGAATGGGACATCATGGAACTTAGACACTTTCTCTACTGATTTGATTTCTTAGATCTCCCCTCAACTTATTCCTAAAAATAATGGGTGACTGCTTTCTTTCACTTTTGATTTGTTTTTGCTATAGGATATGTGCCCTTACTGAAGAGAAACAGAACAGAGAGAGAGAGAGAGAGAGAGAGAGAGAGAGAGAGAGGGAGAGAGGGAGGGAGGGAGGGAGGGAGGGAAGAGAAATAACCCCTCTGGGGGGATGGCCATTCCATGATGCCTTCTCTTCTATTCTCCCCTCCTGATTTTGGGTACGCACACGCATCTGGCATGTTTTTCAAGCTGTCAGGTCTAGGACTCAAACTGTGCAGTCCTTTATGTGAGATTCAGCTGCCTTAATCTCCACACCACCTACTGGTCCAGGCTGGCCCTGTTTTCTTAATGCATTTATATGCAGTGCCAGGTTTTTTAAAAGTTCAATGAACAGAATCTTTAAAAAGCTTATTGATCATGGGTTTGTTAATATAAATCTTTTTTAACCTCCCTTTAACCACAGTATACCTGCTACTCATAAGAGTCTGGATAATTTCCCCATTTACTTAATATCATTTAGAGATTTTACTATGTTTATTACCAGTGTTCCATTAAAAAAAAAATTTCCAAGGCAAGTAGGTGACGTGGTAGTTAAAGCACTGGACTCCCACATGGCTAACCATGGTTTGAGTCCCAGACTTGGTGGCTCACTTTCCCTCTATGTCTCCCTCTATCTCACTCTGGTCAAAAATAATAATAATGATAATAATAGTAATGAATAAAATTAAATAATTCTTTTAAAAAAATAATGTTCTGGGGCCAGCAGGTGGCATTGTGGTTAAGGTGTTGGACTTCCACATGGTTGACCACAGATTAAGTCCTGGACCTGGCAGCTTGCTTTCTCACATTCCACAACGCCTCCCTCCCCCTCCCCCCCCAATCTCTCCCTGGTCAAATTAAAAAAAATTATGATTAATAAAATAATTTTTTTTTGGAGAGGTTTTTGCTATAGGGCGCGTGCGCTCGCCAGACAGAGAGACAGAAAGCGAGAAATCACCACCCAGGGGGATGGCCACGCCGCAATCCTTTCTCCTCCATTCTCCTCTCGGGATCTTGGGCACGCACGCACACACGCCTGGCGTGAGTTTTAAGCCACCGGGTACAGGATGCAAACCACGGTCGACTACGTGGGAGTCCAACGACATAGCCATTACGCTAACTGCTGGTCCCAATAAAATAATTCTTTAAAAAAGAATATTCCTCACCTCAAACAAAAATAACAAAACACAAAACTGAAAGAGCTCCTACTCCTTTGGCATAAGTTATTTTTCTCTAGTCTTACTCAGATAAAATATGACAGTAAAAAAAATATTCTGCTCCAATGGATATGATCTTAGATCTAGAAAACTCTAAAGTATACACACACACACACACACACACACACAATTGTAGAGCTAATAAATTAATTTAGTAGAGTTGCAGAGTACAAAAATCAGTTGTATTTCTATACAGTAGAAATCAACAACCTGAAAAGAAAATTAGGAAAACAATCCATTTACAATACCATAAAAATAAATAAATAAACACAGGGGCTAGCAGGTAGCATGATGGTTAACAGGTTAGACTCCCAAAAAGCTGACTGCGGTTCAAGTCCCAGGGCCTGGCAGTTTGCTTTCTCACTTTCCCCCTCTCTCTCTGTCAAGTGCACATGTCCTATAGTAAATTAAATATCAATAATAATAGCAAATAATTATTTAAAAAATACTTGAGAATAAGTTTAACTGAGGAGGCACAGACTTGTACAATGTAGACCACAAAATATATCTAAAAGAAATGTTTAAAAAGCAATATAAATAGAAAGACATTCTGTGCTCAATGACTGGAAGATTTAACATCATGATTAAAACTATGGTTGATATACCCCAAACAATACAGAGATTCAATGCAGTCTTTATCAAGCAAATTTCAACAGTGTTTTGTGCAGAAACAAACAAAAAAGCTATCCTAAACTTCATATGGAATTTCCAAGGACCCAGAATAGTAAAAATAAGCTTGAAGAAAAAAAAAACAGTTCTCGCGTTTTCTGTAGCTTGTTACTAAGCTACAGTAATCAGAGAGCATGGACTGGTCTAAGGACAAACATATACAGACCATGAAACAGAATTGAAAGCCCAGAAATAAGCTCTCGTGTCTACAGACAACTGGTTTTCTTTTTTTTAAAAATTATTTTATTTAACTTTATTTATTTTTAATTTGATTAGAGAAGGAGAAAGAGAGAGAGAGAGGAAGTGAGAAAGCAAGCCACCAGGTCCAGGACTTGAACTGTAGTCAGCCATGTGGGAATCCAGCATCTTTAACCACCATGTCACCTGCAGGCCCCAGATAACTGGTTTTCAACAAGGGTGCCAAGACCATTTAAAGGGAAAGGACAGGGGCCAGCCACTGGCATGGTGACTAAGGTGCTGGATTCCAACATGGCCAACCATGATTTAAGTCCTGGATCTGGCAGTCTGAGGATCATGGTGGGTGCATATACATGTGTGCCTAAAATCCCAAGAGGAGAATGGAGGGGAATGGACTGTAGTATGGTCATCATCTTGGGGCTGATTTTTCACTTTCCCTCTCTGTCTCTCTGTGGTAAACATGCATGCTCTATGGCAAAAACCTAAAAAAAGAAAAAAGAAAAGCAAAAGGACAGTCGTTTCAACAATGTTACTGAGACAACTGGATATCTACACAAAAGAAAAAAGCTGGACCTAACTTTATACCATATACAAAAGTTAACCCAAATAGGTCAAAGACCTAAATAACAGGTAAAACTTAAAAAAATAATAGGAACAAATTTGCAAAGCTTTGGATTTGCCAATGCTTTCTTAAATGTGACACCAAAATCCTCATGGAAATGCAAATTAAAAACACCATGGGGGACCAGCAGTTAGCATAATGGCTATGTCGCTGGACTCCCGTGTGGTCGATTGCAGTTCAAGTCCCGGACCCAGTAGCTTAAACTCACACGGGCGCGTGTGTGTGCACGCCCAAGATCCCAAGAGGAGAATGGAGAAGGGATTTCGGCGTGGCCATCCCTCCTGGGGGGTAATTTCTCACTTTCTGTCTCTGTCTCTGTCTTTCTGGCGCACACGACCTATAGCAAAATAACTCTCCAGAAAAAGAAACAAAACAAAACAAAACAACACACCATGGGACCAGCAGGTGGCATGGTGGTTAAGGTGCTAGACACTCCATTGAATCCCAGACCTGGTAGTTTGCTTTCTCACTTTCCTCCTCTCTCTCGCCCTCTCTTTCTGGTGAGAACATGTGCCCTAAAGCAAATTAATAACAATAAATAAAGTTAAATAAATTTTTTAAAATTCTAAAAAAAAAGAGTAAACATGAAATCACCACATAACCCAGCAATTCTCCTCCTAGTTATATACCCTAAAGAACTGAAAATAGGACTGAAACAGATAAATGTATATTACCGTCCACACTAGTATTATTCATACCAGTATTATTATTATTAGATGCAACCTAAGTATCCATGGACAGATACACAGATGAATAAAATAAGGTATATATAAGGGGTCTTTGAAAAGGCAAATAAATGTACCAGCTTATTATCACAACTAATATTTTATTAGCAACATAACTAGTAATAGTTATGACTGATTTGGTATATACTGGCCAGTCACACCAGACAGTGAGCTCATTGGGACAAGTGCTATTTTATCATTAAGGGAATAAAAACTAAAAAGGACTTCTGGTTAACACACTACTTCATACATAGCAACTGCTTAAATAATTTTGTTTAAACTAAAGGGGCCTTTTACACTGTTGGGAATTCATGGGAAAAAAAGAGGGTCCATAGCTAGAATATTTTATAATTAGAGTAGATAAATTAAAAATGAATCACACTGCTATTTATAAAGATAACTACAGCATGGTTTGTAATACAGAACCTTTGGAAACAGCCCAAATGTCCATCAAAGAGAAATTAGTACAATTACATACTTGACTACTATGTAGCTAATACAACCAGAGGCAGATCTATAGAAAGGTTATTCTGCCAAAATATTGTTAAATAACATGTAATATGCATAATGCGATTACATTTTAAAGTTTATTAATAGTATAAACAATGTTAGGAAACATAAAGAAAAAAATCTAGGATAATATGCCCAAACTACTATAGTGGTTCTATGTCGAGGGAAAAGTTGGTATGATTAGTAACTTTTATTTGATTGGGGACATCTACTTTCTATATTGTGCATTACTGTATTGTTTAAAACTTCAATATATGTGTGAGCATATATATATATATATATATATATATATATATATATACACACACACACACACACACACACACACATACATATATTTATGTCACTTTTTTTTTTTTTTGGAGAGGTTTTTGCTATAGGACATGTGCACTCGCCAGAAAGACAGAGAAAGACAGAGAGACAGAAAGCAAGAAATCACCCCCCAGGGAGGCGAACCATGGTCAACTACATGGGGGTCCAGTGACATAGCCATTAGACCAACTGCTGGTCCTTATGTGAGTATATATTTAATTAAAAATTTTAAACAAGAAAATAAAGCAAATAACTGTAAGTCATTTGTCTTTGATCCATAATTAAAAGAAATGTTACAGCAACCAAGTTAGATTACAATAATTTTAAAGAAGAAATTACTATCTAAAATTCCAGGAAAATAATTTTTCTAACATTCTTATATTTTTGCCAAATATATAACTTCCATTTTCTTTGTTGTTTTAGTTATTTGATTGAGATGGCAATGCTGCTGTAGAAGAACCTTATGTCTTCACTATTTTCATAATAAATATATTTGTTTTTGTAATTTTTAAAACAGAAAAAAATGTATAAAAAGAAAATAGGGGCTGGGTTCACAGTGCACTGATAAAGTGCTACTTGAGAGAAGTCAGATTCCACTCATATGACATTTACAGTTCAAATCTATGGCCTGGCCAGCCTGAAACACTGGGTACTGTGCAAGTGCTGAGATCCAACGGACAAGGCGACTGGAGAAAGGAGATTGTGGAACAACTAGACTCTGTGGTGGGTGTGCCTCTGTCTCTCACTCCCTTTCATGTGCACACACATATAATCATGAATTCAGGGGAAAAACAATTGTGTGAAGTACAACAAAAATGCAGGAATAACTGTGTGTGTGTGTGTGTGTGTGTGTGTGTGTATGTATGTGTGTGTATATATGTATATATATATATATATTTATTGCCAGAGGGCACATACACTTGCCAGGGAGAGAGAGAAAGAGAGGAAAGGAAGGAGGAAGCAACCCAGCCCTCAGTGGGGCATGGTCTAGCTGCAATCCTTGTCTTTCTCCATTCTGTCAGGATCTTGGGCATACATGCACATGCACCTATCATGTTTTTCAAGTTGCTAGGCCAGGATCTGAACTGTAGACAGTCATGTAGGATCTGGCTGTCTATGTAAAGTGATAGGGTGCTGGTCCCAAGACTAAATTTAATAGAAGTAATATGTAGGAATTAGATGAAAGAAAATTATAAAATGTCACTAAAAGATATAATAAAAAATTTACATAAAGATATATTTCATCTTTTGATGATGACTCAATATTGAAAAGATTATTTCTTCTTAAATTAATCTACATATTACATGAGATTTCCATAGACTGCCTTTTAAGTTGTTTAGAACTATCTAAAACAAGGGTGAGCAAATTTTTCTGTAACATTTCTATAATATTTTAGGCTTTTGGTCATATAGTCTCTGATGTAAGTATTCAACTCTGTCTTGTAGCATAAAACGAGCCATAGATAATACATAACACATGAATATGTGTTCTTTTTTTTACAGAGAGATTTTTGCTATAGGGTGTGTGCACTTGTCAGAGACATAGAGACAGAAAGTGACAAATCACCCCTCAGGAGGGGTGATCATGCCTCAATCCCTTCTCCTCCATCCTCCTCTTACAACTCTGGGCATGCACACACACGCGCCTGGTGTTAGTTTAAGCTGCTGGGTCTGGGACTCAAACTGCAGTTGACCATATGGGAGTTCAGTGATGTAACCATTATGCCATCTGCTGGTCCTAAGCATGTTTTCTAATAAAATTTTATGGACATGGAAATCTTAATTTCTTTTTAAAGAATTATTTAATTTTATTATTTTATTATTATTATTATTTTAATTTGCTATAGGGCACATGTGCTCTCCAGAGAAAGAAAGAAAGAGAGAGAGAGAGAGAGAGAGAGCGAGTGAGCAAGCTGCCAGGTCTGGGACATGATTGGTGGTCCACCATGTGGGAGCTCAACATCTTAACCACATGCCACCTTCTGGCCCCCAATTTCTTATACTAGTTCCATTTCAAAAAATAGTTGTCTTCTCATTTTCCTCCCAATCATTAAAAAATTCAAAAACAATTTTTAGCTTCCAGTATATAGAAACAGACAGTGAGACAGATTTGGCCTGTGGGTTACAGTTTGCTAAATCTTGATGCAGAAGAATAAATATCCAGTAAATAGCCAGTGAATTTCAGGACAGAAAATAGTCAAGAAGAAGGACTTGTCCTGTTAGATATTAAAACAAAGCATAAAACTACTGAGATTTGGCACTGGAATTGAAAGAAAGATCAATGAAATAGAATGGGCGTCTCAAAATAGAACAAAATATATAAGGATATTTAACACACAAACTGGGCTGCATTTCAAATCAGTATAGGAAGATAAATTGCTGATTAAATAAAATCACATAAGGATAGACAAATAGTCAAGGTAAAATGAAGTAAACCTCTCATTATTTTTATTAAAATAATTTAAATTTTTACATAGGAAAAACACTTAAACCACTAAAATATATTTTTATAATCTCATAATTTAATTATGACAGAAAATATAGGCACTCAAAGTAGTAGTTATTAGTTTTGCTATACATAAATGCAAACCTCAAGGATGATGTTGAAGGGAAATGATCAGAATGATAACTATGCAATAGGGGCATAAGACACAACAGTTTAGGGGTAAAAACAAAAAATATAACTATCACTTTATGGATCTCAAATAATACATTGAGTGAAAAAAGCATGCTGCATAGCAGTACATATAATAAAATCTCGTTTTTTATTTAGGAAATAATGTGCATAACATTGCATGTGGGTTTATATATGTGAAACGGTAGCTTCCTGTGGTTTGGTTCAGGAGAACACAGAGATCTTGTAGGGAAGTCTTCAAGAAAAAGGTAAAACTGATAGATTGCCTGATTTATTTAATTAATTTTTTTAAGACAGATTTTTGCCATAGGGTGCATGCGCTCGCCAGAGGCACAGGAAGAGACAAAGAGAGAGAAAGTGAGAAATCATCCCCCTGCGGGTATGGCCACACTGCAATCCCTTTTCCTTCATTCTCCTTTCAGGATCTTGGGCACACACACAATTATGCCTGGCATGAGTTTCAAGCCACTGGGTCTGGAATTTGAATCATGATTGATCACGTGGGAGTCCAGCAACATAACCACTATACCACTTGCTGGCCCCTTGCCTGATATATTTTAATATGTTAAGAGGATATTTATAATTCTGGGATAGAATATGGAAATGAATTAATATAAATTAATAAAAGAGATACAGCAATTATTTACCCAAGGGAAAACAAACTGTTACACAGAGAAAGCAAATTTAATAGTAATACCTTAAAAATCACAGTTGTGAATAATGCACACAGGCATAATAATGTAAGCATTATCTGTTAAGCTAACAAAAAAATACTATTTATCTGGAAGACAGGGAGAAAATGTACGCAGGTACATGCAGGAGAGCTAAATTCTCATCTTTTATCTAAAACTGACATAGGGGCCAGGTTATGGTATAGTGGTACTGCAAATGGACCCACATAGGTAAGGTTCTGGGTTCAAGTCTAAGGACCTCCCAGAACACACCAAGCATATGTGTATTGATGATCTGGGCGGGCTGGCTGAGCCTGGGGCTGGATTATGACATGAAGACCTTGTGGGGATGCCTGTCTTTAACTCTCTTTCATGGAAGAAAGAAACTTAAAATAAATAAATACACACACACACACACACACACATACACGCACACAAATAAATAAATAAATGAAGCTGAAATATTTATACAAGTACAAATATGCTATTTAGCAATATGGAGGGGAAAGTGAGAGGAAACAGCTATAAAACTGTATATTCTGGGCTAGCCCTGTAGCTCAGTGGTTAAGGGGGCTGGATCCTATATAGATGACCACACCTCAAATTGTGTCCTCAGCAGCTTGAAAAAACATGTCGGGCATATGTGTGTGCATGCCCAAAATCCTGATGAGAAGGGATGAAGAAAAAATGATTGCATCATGGTCATACTCCACTGGGAGTGGTTCTCCCCTCTACTCCCTCCAGGCCTCTCCTACTGCCCCATCCCCGGTGAGCCTGTCTACTCACTGGCAATAAAAACAGTGTACACAATAAAGCTCTATATTTATTTAAGAAATGACGAGAATATAGTTGCACACAGACTGATTATTTCCACAGGAAAAGCTCCTGAAAAATATACACCAAGTCACTACGGATAGTGGTGGTGTAACTACAGTGGGATTTCACTTTCAACTTTTCTGTGTTTAAATTTTTTATAGAAAAGAAATTGCTCTGAATTAAAAAATTATCAAAGCTACATTTTTAAGATATCGTATATTGTGTCAGGTATTAATTATAATTTAGATAGCAATCTCTATTACATCACTTTAGAAATCATGGAATTAATTCTACTCACTAATAATGCTAACAATTAACTTACTCATGGATTTCACCAATACACTAGACAGTTTATTACTTCTACTTACAATCTTCACTACACCAATTGCTGCTAAAACATTCAATGATCTTTTCAGGTTTTATTATAAAAGTAATACGTGTTTGACAACATTCTGGCAGTACAGTGGGGTGGAGAGGGAAAAACTTGTCCTCTCTTCTTGGCCTTCCCATTCCCACTCCTCAAAGGTAATTACTACTTAGAAACATTGAGTATTTTTCCCTTTCCTTCCCTTTCCTTTCCTTTCCTTTCCCTCTTTCCTTCCTTCCTACGTTTATTTAGTTCTTCATAAAAAAGAGAGACAGTTTCCCCCAACAAGGTCTTCATGCCACAATCCACCTCCAGTCTCAGTACCCCAGATCAGGGTGCATGTTGTGTGTACTCAGGGATGGGAACCCAGAACTTTTTCCATGTAGTTCCAGTTGCATGACTCGGTTGCCACTACCTGGCTCACACTGTATTTTTCAAAGTTTTTTCTACAGATGTGTGCAATGACCACTCCCCTTTTTGTTACACAAATGGATTCACACTTTAATAACTGACCTGTAACTTGCCAACATACATCTTTCTATTTATTTATTTATTTGTTTGTTTGTTTGTTTGTTTGTTTTTGGAGAGGTTTTTGCTACAAGGCGCATACGCTTGCCACAAAGACAGACAGACAGAGAGACAGAAAGTGAGAAATCACCCCCCGGGGGATGGTCAAAGCACAATTCCTTCTCCTCCATTCTCCTCTCGGGGTCTTGGGCACATACGCACACGTGCCCAGCATGAATTTTAAGCCACTGGGTCTGGGACTTGAATCGTGGTGGACTACATGGGAGTCCAGCAACATAGCCTTTATGCCAGCTGCTGGTCCCGCCAACATACATCTTAACATATCAGTCCAAATATATTACTATGTGATTACTGCAAAATATTCCTTAGGGATATTTATTTCCAGGGCATACTGGGTTGTCAGAAAAGTCATGACACATTTTTGCATGGAAAAACATAGGAAAGATATGTCATGACTTTTCTGACAACCCAAAATTTGAGTTAATTTGGGACCACAGTGATAAAAAACAAACAAGCAAAATAGCTAACTCAATCCCTGCATCTGGTTTTAATAATAAAAGTCACTATTGACACCACCCTGTCACCATCATCTATGACATACTCACTTTGTGCTAGAGGTATTAAATCAATGAATTCTCATAAGAATGCAAAAAGGTAGATACTGTTATTCCAGTTTTAAACATGAGGAAACTGAGGTTCTGAAAAAGTTAAGAACCAAGCAAATAAACTTTCAGTTTCTTCGCTTTCTAATCAGCATGAAAGTAGAACAAGCATTTGTTATATAAATAAGCAAATAAACAATAAAACACATGTAAACAAGCAAATAAAGCATGCATCACTTTGAAAGACAAATATGTATGTTGAAAAATAATAGTGAAGGAAAATGTTTGAATATTCATATAAATGCTGAGAATAAGCTATTTTGATCTTTTGCCAAAAACACTGAAACTGATCCATGTTAGAGTTAAGTTTATTCAATATCAAGTCCTTGGAGACTGTTTCAGAAACTCGTTTCCTTTCTGGTAGAAGAGGAACTTCTATAAAAATCCTAAAATATAACGTTCACAAATAAGCCTCAGAATTATTGGCATTTAGAGTTTCTATTTTATATCTTCCTGAATAAAGATGTGCTTATAGACCACAAACTATCCTTCTCAATTTCTATTGCCAGATAAAATCTGAAAGGTCCATTTGCTCTGTATGGATTAATTTTAGATACACTTTGACTAAAAGAGTGACTCTATTATATAAACCTAACCCCAAATTTGTTGGTCCCAATAGGATCTTTTTGCTCATTTTCAGAAGGTGTACTATATTTAGACAGTAACTTCCACTTATTAAATTGGTCATATACGCATTCTACTACAGAGTGTTCATGTGCAGAACTAAGATTGCCACCGAAATGTTTCATCTTTCATAAATTTATTCCACAAACACTTACATCAAGTTCCTGAAATGACCAGAGATTGTGCTAGGTAGCAAACAGAAATATTATAGACACAAACCTTACTTTCAGAGAATTTGTAGTCTATTTGTGAAATGTACAGTTACTTAATTTAATACTTTTCCTCACTTAGGTGGGCATGAAGAATATGACCCTACTTGCCAGTGAACTCAAAGGTCTGCAACTAGAATACAGTAAACTCTGTGTCTTACTATTTAAAAAACAAAAATTAAGTCTAACCATGGTGTCACACAGATAGTACCACTACTTGTGATGCTGGAAGCAGCATGGGAGGTCCAGATTGGGTTCGGGGCCAACCTCAACACAAGTGCACTTGGGTATGCCTGTAATCATAGCTAACTAGGGGGATGGGGCAGAAAGACAATGAGGCAGTGAGAACCTGTCAAAAATCTCTCTCTCTCTTTCATTCTGAAAGAAAGAAAAAAGAAAAACAAAACAAAATGAAAAACACCCACAGTCTGGCATGGTGGTGCATACCTGTAAATCTCAGCTAAGAAGCTGAGGCAGTCAGATCAGAAGTTCAAGGACAGCCTGGGCATTCCAGCCAGAACTTACTTTCTAAAAAATCCCTAAAACACAAAACAAACCCCCCAATCCTAGCTACTTCAGAAATATATATTAATGGGTAACCCGGCACGCTAATCATTTTGTCTGGGTAGATAAGTTACAGTTTTTTTCTTCAAGGATTACTGGAGGTATTTTAGTAAAGAATCCATCAGCCAGTTCCAAATTCAAAATGTAACCAAAGAGTTGAAACTTTCCACTTGTATAAAAATGTGTAATGTTAATCAAGATAACAAGTGGATATTTTGGCATTAGGGGATTTATAATAGTTTTTAAATTAGAAAGAAATATGAAATTAAGTAACTTTTTTTCCCCTGTAATTGCATTCATTCATTCCACAAATACTTAGTATCTATTATGTGCTAGGCTTCATGCCAGGCAACAAAGTTATAATCATGAGCATAGTGAGAAGGGCAAGCCTGAAACACAGGCTGTAAGAGAACAGTGTAGCACACACTGTCACACAATTTCTTGAGGAAAGGAGGTAAGGAAGTCCCAGAGAAACTTTTTGAAAAGTATTTGGAGAAGGGGGCAGTTGATGCGAAGGTCCAGAGATAGAGGATGACTAAAAATGATGGCAGAATGGATAATAAAATATAGATGTTTGGACCTTGAAACTTGCTTGAAACACTGTATGATGTTCCCTGAAAGCAAAGATAGGGGAGCTCTTTTTAGTAAGAATGAGAATTTGGTTACTGGAATTTGAATTATTTTCTCTAGAATTAACATGGAAACATACCAGGATTCTGAGTCTTGAAAGACCTGAATTCTAAAACATTATGGGGACCAGCAGTTAGCGTAATGGCTATGTCGCTGGACTCCCACATAGTCGACCGCAGTTCGAGTCCTGGACCTGGTGGCTTAAACTCACGCCGGGCGCGTGTGCGTGCGCACCCAAGATCCCGAGAGGAGAATGGAGGAGAAGGGATTGCGGCATGGCCATCCCCCCCGGGGGGTGATTTCTCGCTTTCTGTCTCTCTGTCTCTCTCTGTCTGTCTGGCGAGCGCACGCGCCCTATAGCAAAAACCTCTCCAAAAAAAAAAAAAAAAAATTATGAATTGATTCTCAGACTTCTAAAATCCAAGGTCAGTCCAGTAGAACAGTGGTTGTATTATACAGAGGAAGCTGGATCCCATATGGCCAACCAGGGTTTGAGTCCTGGACCTGGTGCCCTATATACTTTGTGTGCACACATGCCTAGGATCCTGATGAGATGGAGAACTGGAGTAAAGGGGATTGAGCATGAACAGGCCCTGCTGGGGGTGCTTGCCTTTTCTTTCTTTTTCTCTCATGCATGTGCTCTCTGGCACAATAAGAAAAAAAAAAAAAAAAAAAAAAAAAAAAAAAGAAGGAAATTCAGCTAAATGTCAAAAACATTCATCCATTCATTTCAGAGTTTAATTAGGAAAGATAAAATGGAGAAAAAGGATAATTTATTAAAATTAATGTTAAACATTTGTCAGAACAATAATGCCAGGACCATATTCTACAGAATACAGACTGATGGTATGCCATCAGTCATTTTCTTCCTTCCTTCCTTCCTTCCTTCCTTCCTTCCTTCATCTTTCTTTCTCTCTCTCTCTCTCTCTCTCTCTCTCTCTCTCTCTCTCTCTTTTCTTTTTCTTTTTTTAAAAGGTTTTTACCATAGGCCACATAGGATTGCCAGTGAGAGACAGTGAGAGGGAAAGGGTGGATGGCTACTCCACAATCCCTTCTCTTCCATTTTCCTCCTGGGATTTTGGGCATGCATGCACATGTGCCCAGAGTGATTTTCAAGCCTCCAGGTCTGGGGCTCAAATCATGATTGGCTATGTGGGAGTTCAGCTAGCCCCATCACCATGAATCATTTTCTAGACATTCAATACTGGTGGAGGTTGAAGGAGCAAGATTTTTATATCAAGATTAAAGTTTGATATATTTTATGAATTTGGCTTACACTAGAAAGGTCATTTTCCCTGCCCTTTTAAAATGGGAAGTAGAGTTCAATTAACTACTGCAAAACTAAATAAAACTGAGAGACATGGAAACACAAATATTCCCTTAATTTTAATATTTCACATACAAATCCATGAGGAATTCTCTGATTTGATAATGGTAAAAACTTCATCAAGATTTGCCTAAAGACTTGTGGTCACTTCTGCCATGACTTTAAAAAATGGAACTTTAAAGTTTGCTTTCTGTCTCTGTGACAAGAACACATGCCCTATAGCAAAACACACACACACATACACACACAACAAAACAAAACAAAATAAAACACCTCTCTAAGAAATAAATAAAAATGTAAACTGGTATGTGGCTAAAATGTAAGGCAGAGAAATTGGGTATTTGCCTTTTAACACTGAATAAAAATGTAAAAATGACAGGATAATGATAACAGACTATCAATCTTGGCCATTAAGTCAGAACTCTGTGTCAATAATAACAGTACAGAAAAATATTTGGATATCTTCAACATTTTAGGAGAAAATACACCAGGGGTTCAATGGTAAATGCTTTTTAGAAAATAATGACCAAAGTTCTAAAATAAAATCTGAACTCTCATTTCCTGTCTTGTTTTTTAACAATTTATTTATATCCAGAGATGTCAGGATGAGAAACAATGACCTCACTATACAGTCAAAATAACTGAGAAAATAAATGCAAAGATCACATTCAAGTCCGTGAATAAAATCGCTTTTAAGTAGTTTGCTTGTTATATTAGAATGATGAGATTTGATAAGTTTTTGGCCATCTCTTTCATCTGTAAAAAAAAAAAATGTTGTATTTTTCTACATGCCAATAAAAATAAATCTATTTATTTTAAAGATATAAGTAGAAAAAAGTTCCACATTTAAATGAATTATAAAATATGCTAAAGCGGCTTTGTGTATTTTCAAGCAGTGTTCAGATTCTTGAACAAAACTACCTTATCATAACTTGGGCCCCAGGCACTCTCCAGAGGGCTGTGATACCATGTGAAGTGTGTGTGTGTATTCAGGCCCAGCTGATAGTTGGGCAAAGAGGAACCGATCATAAAGAGGAAGTATAACTGCATAGCAGATCCTTTGGATTACAAAACACAGCCACTAGTTAAACCTGCGTGTTGACTGACAAGAAAGAAAAAAAAATAAGCCAAGGTGGGGGGAAAAGGGTTTGAAAGGAAAAAGAGAGAAAGAAAAATGGGAAAAGGAAAAGGAAAAACGAAGGCAAAAGGTGGGGAGAACAATCCAGAATGAGGTAGAAAGATGAAGAAGGGAATCTGAGTGAACAGTGAGCCTTTGGTTTGACAGTTACCCATTTATCTTTATGAGGTTCCTAAGTCTGAAGCTGCCATAAGCCTTGTGAAAATGCAAGACATCTGTTTCCTTTGGTACAAAAAACGAGAATATGGGATTTATCTCCTCTATGCCTAACTGTCACATACCAAAAACAATCGGAAAAAAACCCACAAATAATACAAAACTCCAGCTATGGTACTCACGGCTCTTATTTTCTGTTAGAGAGGTAGAAATTTTTGAACAACATAAATATGAACAATATACATTACATATAAACAACATTTACTATGTATGATTAATATTTTCCCTAAAGAATTATTTGATTTTATTTATTATTAGTATTAATTATTTTAATTTGATCAGAGAGAGAGAGGGAGAGGGAAAGTGAGAAACCAAGCTGCCAGGTCTGGGACTTGAACCATGTGGGAGTCCAGTGCTCTAACCACACCACCTGCTGGCCCAGATTAATATATATATATTTTTTTTGGAGAGGTGTTTTTTTTTTTTGCTATAGTGCGCGTGCGCTCGCCAGAAAGAGAGAGAGACAGAGAGACAGAAAGTGAGAAATCGCCCCCCAGGGGGGACGGCCACAACGCAATCCCTTCTCCTCCATTCTCCTCTTGGGATCTTGGGCACGCATGCACACATGCCCAGCGTGAGTTTAAGCCACTGGGTCCAGGACTCGAACTGCGGTCAACTACATGGGAGTTCAGCGACATGGCCATTACGCTAACTGATGGTATCCAGATTTATATTTTTAAGAGCAAGTAATTACTAGAGAATATAAATGGAATGTGGGTTTTTAGCCCATTTCCTTTAGGACAAAGTCTATAATGTTTATTTTACCTGTGATTGCCAGATTCATACAGAGGGAGAATGAATTGAGATAGTCAACATGCAGTTTCAGAAAATGATAATATCAGGCTGACTCAGGAAACCCCTGCTCCTGGCTGTATTTGCTACCAGTCTCTGACTTTGAAACAGGTATTTATTCTAAAATGGTAGTCTTAGGGGTGAAATTTAAAAATGCATATAAATGTGCTTTATCAATGACTTATAATGTATTCCTTGTAAGTAAAAAAATTATTTTGAAACCTATGAAGGTAAAGTATGACTATCTCATTAGAAATAAATATAATACATCTATTTTAAACATCTATAACTCTGAATGATAAAGAAAATTGGGGGGGCCAGCAGGTAGTATAATGGTTAAGATGCTGGACTCCCACATGGTCAACTGTGATTTGAGTCCTGAATCCAGCAGCTTGAAACTCATGCTGAGTGCATGTGTATGCATGCCCAAAATCCCAAGAGGAGAATGGAGGAGAAGGGATTGCCATCCCCCCTGGGAGTGGTTTCTCACTTTCTCTTTCTCTGTCTCTCCAGGGAGTACATGCACCCTATAGCAAATACCTCTCTCTCAAAAACAAACAACAACAAAAAACTCCCAGAAAATCAGAAAGAATTTCTAGTGTTTATACTAATTGTTTCTTTCTTGAGAACTGTAGACAGTCTTTCTTTATATATTTTCTTATTATTACCCATCCACATCCACACTAACTATCCAGCCTTGTTTCCATTATATGACTTTATTTCCTCATACCTTGGCTATAAACAAAGTTTATCTTTTCTCACTCTTTCCTAGGTCCACTTCTATTTTCATTAATAAACCTATCCTGTAGGAATCTCTTGTTTTCCGCTTAAAAAAAAAAAGTCCCTTTTTTAAAGTACCTTTACAGAAACCTTCCTCCTCTATTTGCAGGTCAAGGAACACTTAAATACCTTGAACACTAAATTTTTGGTTTTTTAATTGTCAGTGAGCATGTGCTCTGATGAGAGCAAGAGAGAAAGAGATGCTGGGATTTTAGGCACACATGCATACACACCTTGCATATTTTTCAAGCCACCAGGGCCAGGATTCAAACCATTGT
Source organism: Tupaia tana (assembly GCA_026018925.1). NCBI lineage: Eukaryota > Metazoa > Chordata > Mammalia > Scandentia > Tupaiidae > Tupaia > Tupaia tana. The sequence goes on along the minus strand of JAKSZU010000026.1, from coordinate 14,403,123 downwards.
CTGTTATGTGGGATCCAGCTTTTTATGTATAATACTTAAGAGCTCTGCTACCGGCCTGGCCCTACACAATATTTTGGTGCATTTATTCCTTAGGATACACAGAAAGAAATCATGCTGTTGTCCTGCCCTTAAGTTAATTAGCCATTTCCAACTGCCTAGTGATATTATCTTCCCTAAACAGAACCGAGTGCATAGTCTCTTACACAATGATGTGGGTAAGTGGTAGAATGAGATCATGTAATCAGTTTAAAACAGTTCCTTTATTTAAATGAACTACTTGAAGTCATGTAAAAGTACACCAAATTCTCATTTGTCTTAATTCTTATAGCCAGGAAACCTAACATTATTTTTTAAATTAAACTCTACTTTTATGAAACTGGGACAAATGCTAGATAGGTTATGTCACAAATACAACTGAGGCTCCTATGCCACGTTGTATGTGAATGATGACATTCAGGGAGTCGGTAGCTGGAAGAACCTGGGTGCACCTCAGACTTGCATCTGTGACCCTAGCTAGCCTGCTATTGCTCAGCTTGAAGAGCAATAACTGAGAGGCTTGAAGAACCCCAACTTTGTTATAATAAAAACTGGGAAAATCTTTTGTTCTTTTTTTTAAGTTTTGCTATAAGGTGCATGTGCTTGCCAGAGAGAAACACAGAGAGGGAAAGTGAGATAGCATCCCTCTAGTAGGGATGGCCACACAGCAAACCCTTACCTTCTATTCTTCTCTCAAGATGTTGGGCCCGCATGCACATGTACCCAGCATGTTTTTCAAGCCACTGGGTCCAGACTAAAACTGCAAAATCATCCATGTGGGATCATGTCGCCTTAACTACCAAGCCATTGGCAGGTCTGGGAAATCTTAATTTAGGAAAAATGTCTTTAGGGCCAGTGGGTGACACGGTGGTTAAGATGCTGGACTTCCACATGGCTGACCGTGATTCAAGTCCTGGACTTGGCAGCTTGTTTTCTCACTTTTTCTGTCTCTCTCTGGTCAAATTAAAAAATAATAAGTAAACATTTAAAATTTTTTTCCTTTTTAAAGAAAAATGTATTTAATAAACTATTTTTAATGTTCTTTGTAAAAAAATAAACGAAAATGCCATATTGTAAATTTTCTTTTGTATGTGTTTACTTTAATAAGGTTATTTTGGTTAAAAAACATTCATGATGATGACCCAGGATCCAAGAAACTCCTGAAACAACAGATATATCATCGGAAACACAGTTATGTGCAGTATTGTTTTAGTGTCAATTGTATAGCATTCCTCTTCTTTAAAAATTCACGTAAGCTTCTGGTTCTGGGACAAGATGCTTATTCTCCCTATTCTTACCTTCTAGACATAGCTAAATAACCTGGAAGCAAGTCAGTAGCCTATCGTAAAAGAACTCTGAAAGGTAGAAACAAGGCAGACTGGGGACCAGCAGTTGGCGTAATGGCTATGTCACTGGACTCCCATGTAGTCGACCCCGGTTTGAGTCCCGGACCCAGTGGCTTAAACTCATGCTAGGCGCATGTGTGTGTGTGCCCAAGATCCCAAGAGGAGAATGGAGGAGAAGGGATTGCAGTGTGGCCATCCCCCCGAGGGAATGATTTCTCACTTTCTCTCTCTCTGTGTTTCTGGCAAGTGCATGCATCCTATAGCAAAACCTCTCAAAGAAAGAAAGAAAAAGCAAGCAAGCAAGCAAGCAAGTAAGCAAGCAAGCAGGCTGGCTGATTGGTTAGAAATCTCCATACTTGCAGATCATCTTGACAAGTTCCCTGAGGTTTTATTTTATCTTACATCCAGACTGGCCATGAGAAAGGTTTGTAATCCTGAACCACCAAGACACACACAAAAACAGGAGGGGTATCAGGGTAGAGAAGAACCTGGTTTCTCCAGCCAAAGAATCAGGAAGGGATAAGCACAGCAGGGACTTAGTGGGGAGACCATATTCCAATGGCAACGAGAGGACCAATCTACTATTGAAATGGCAAAAATGGAGCCTGGACAGGCTGAACCCTTCCTATTCCATGTCAGATGGCAGAAGGCAAGTCCCTCCACCCACCTTAGTCAGGTCTCCCAGCCTTCTTTCTACTCAGTGTCAGAGAGCCAACCCAAACTGGAGATACCTGGTCACCTACTCAATGACAGAAAATCCAGGCCAGGAATCTCTTCGTCCTTAAGCAACAGCAGAAGGTGAACCAGGCTATAATGTTGATAAACATGGTAACTTGGATAAATCTGCAGAGAGTTATATGGAATGAAAAAAATGCCAATCCCCAAAGGTGGCATACTGTACAATTCCATTTGTATAACATTCTTGGAATAATGAGATCATTGATATGGTAAACAGATTAATGGTTGCCAGGGGTTAAGGATTGGAGGAAAGGGAAGGGAATGGGAGGGAAGTAGGTATGGAAGTGCAGTCTTGAAATAGAATATTTAAAAAAAAAATTTTGACTGAGTAATGGATATATAAACCTATACATGTGAAAAACTGCAAATACCTAATTACACACACACGCACACACACATCCACCAATGAGTACAACTAAGAGTGACAAAACCTGAACAATATTGGAGAATTACATCAATATTAATATCCTGGTTGTGATATTGTATTTACAGTTTAATAGATGTTACTGATGGGGGAAGCCAGGTAAAAGGTGCATGGGATCTCTTTGAATTATTTCTTATACTATGTGTAAATCCATAATCCTATCAAAATAAAAAGTTTAGTCTAGGGGCCAACAGTTGACATGGTGGTTAAGGAGCTGGACTCCCACATGACTGACCGTGATTCTAGTCACAGATCTGTGGCTTGAAAATCACACGGGGCACATGCATGTGGGTGCCCAAAATTCTGAGAAGAGAATGGAGGAAAAGGGATTGTGGTGTGGTAATCTCCCCTGGGGATGAATTCTCACTTTCTCTCTTTCTGTCTCTTTCAAGTGAGCAAGCACACATGCCCTGTGGCAAAAAACCTACAAAAACTTATCTAAAATTAAAAATCCATGTAGTTCATGCATGATTATATATCATTAATTTTATTCTTAGAATTTTTTTTGCTATAGGGCGTGTGTGCTCACTGGAGAGACAGAGAGACAGAGGGGAAAAATCACCCCCAAGGGGGATGGCCAGACAGCAATCCCTTCTCCTCCAGTCTTCTCTCGGAAGCCTGGCATGAGTTTTAGGCTGCCAGGTGCGACACTCGAACCATGGTCAACTATATGAGAGTCCAATGTCATAACCATTACAGCATCTACTGGTCCCCTCATCATTCATGTTTTTTTTTTTTTTTTTTTTTTTTGAGAGGTTTTCGCTATAGGGCGCGTGCACTTGCCAGACAGAGACAGAGAAAAAGAAAGTGAGAAATCACCCCCCAGGGGGGATGGCCACGCCGCAATCCCTTCTCCTCCATTCTCCTCTCGGGATCTTGGGCACACACGCACACGCGCCTGGCGTGAGTTTTAAGCCACTGGGTCCAGGACACAAACCGCGGTCGACTACGTGGGAGTCCAGCGACATAGCCATTATGCTAACTGCTGCTTCCCTCATTCATGTTTTCAAGCATTTACTTAGTTGCTCATATTTGTGAAGCATTAGCTTATGTGCTGGTGGGATGGAGTTAGGGAGGTTGTGGGGGGGCATTGAATGAGACTCTACCTACACAGATATCACAATCATATCTAAGTGTTTCCATCATTCTCTATATAACAAGTGTCCCCCACTAAAATAAACTAATTACCAGCCTATCTCCAATGCCAAACGTAATGCCTGGAACATAGTAACTTTTCAATTAATATCCCATAAATGAAAGATTGAATGAATCAGTGAGTCAGTAGAAGAGGTAATAATCACCATCAAATGACTGGAATATTACACAAAAAGTAGTGACATGATGAAATCTGTTAATTAAAACAGAGGAAAGGATAACTAACCTTGTCTGGGAATGCTTTAATCTAGGCTTTCAGCTAGGTCTTACAAGATGAAATAGAAAAGAGATGAAAAATTGTGAGCAAAGCAAACAGAGCATTCCAAAGCACAATGATATGAGAAAAGTACAGTATCCCTTGGGACCAGCAAAGAGTTTGTTGTGTTTATCATTCTCTACTGGGAGAGGCCAAGAATAGAGCTAGAAGTGACTATGGAAGCCACACTAAGTAATCTGCACTTTCTCGTGAATAAATGTGTGGTGACACTGGAGATTTTTGTTTTGTTTTTAGATTTTGCTATAGGGTGCTTGTGCTTGTGCTTGCTGGAGAGAGACAGAGAGTGTGTGTGTGTGTGTGCGCGCGCGCGCGTGCGGAAAAATCCCCAAGGGAGATGGTCATGCCTCAATACCTTCTCCTTCGTTCTCTTCTCAGGATTTTGGACACGCACAGATACACACCTGGCATATTTTTTCAAATTGGGTCCAGGACTCAAACCTCAAAGTTGGCAATGTGGGATCCAGCTGCCTTAACCACCATGCCACTGGTTGGCCTGACACTGGAGTTTTTCTACCCAGGCAATGATGATCTGATTTGTCTTTTAGAACATTAACTCTGAAGATGATGGAAAGAAGCACAGCAGGGAGGACAGGAAGAAGCTATGAAATCAAGGCAAGCACTCGAAGTGAATGAAAATTCCCAGTTCTTCGGCATATCTAATTTACTAAAAAAACTCAATTCCCAAATGTACTGTATTAGTGGAAGTTAAGTCTTCATAACTACTAGCCTGCATAGTTTATATAACACTGTTATCTTCAAATCTGGGTAATGAATCCTATTACAAGGCTGTGAAGGAGAGAAATTTATGAAGAATTTTAGTTGCTCATTTCTTTTTTGCAGATTCTGCCAATATAAGCATACTATTTTATAGTTTTTAATTTGAAATCTCTCTCTGCCCAATTAAAATTTTTTGAAATAAACTATTTTTTTATATTTCACAAAATTTTACATGTTGGTGGCCAGTTTGTTAAGATTTTAACTATCAAAAATTATTTTCACACATATTCACTATTGAAAAATTGCACTTCTTTTAAAACACAAAAATGACTATTTTAGCAATAAGCTATAGATATATCTTCAGTAATTAAAGTATTGATCTCTGGAGAGAGGAATGCTTAGAATATGGACAATAATTATAAGTACTTTCCATATATTCCTATATACATATACATACATTTGTTGTAGATAAAATGTAGATATAGTCAAATGGTAACTCTATAATATAATAATAACTTGATTGACACACATCTCGTTTCCCCTTGAAAAACAAAAATTCTGACAGGTTGGAGAGGGAAGAAGAGAGAAAGGAGTTAAATAGACTTTATCTTGGGCACAATAAAGAGACTCTTTCTCCCTCTTGCTTTCTTTTCACACCATGTGATAACTTTAATAGCTCTTTTCCAACAGTAAAAGAAAGGATCAGGAATATGGATTATGAAAAGAGAATGATTATAAAAAGAAAACTTTTTTCTACAGGATGCACGCACTTGCTCGGCAAAGATAGAGAGAAAGAGAGAGAGAGAGAGAAAGCAGCCCTGGTAGGAGGGGAGAGGGATGACCATGCCTCCATTCTCCTCTTGAGATTTTGGGCACATATACACATGTGCCCAGTGTGTTTTTCAAGCAGCAAAGTCTGGGACTCAAACTGCACTGTCAGCCATGTGGGATCCAGTCACCTTAACCACCATACCACTTGGCTGCCCCCAAGAAAACCTTCTTTTGTAAAAAGAAAATGGTGTATTATAGATAATGCTTTTATGACATTTTATAAGGAATAAAGATGTTTAAATAGTTTTATAAACTTCATAGATGACTATTGAATGTCATGTTTTGAATTTTTTATTATAGAAAACATTAAACATAAAGAAAAGCAAAAAAAGTCAATGAACTGCCTCATGTCCAGCTTTAATAATGATCAAATCTTGTCTTACTCACTCCCCCCTCCTTTTTTTTTTTTTTTTTTTTGTTTTAGAGATTTTTGCTACAGGGCGTGTGTGCTCGCCAGAAAGACAGAGAGAGACAGAAAGCGAGAAATCACCCCCCAGGGGGGATGGCCATGCCACAATCCCTTTTCCTCCATTCTCCTCTTGGGATCTTGGGCACGCACTCTCATGCGCCTGGTGTGAGTTTAAGCCACCGCGTCCGGGTTGCGAACTGCGGTCGACCACATGGGAGTCCAGCGACATAGCCATTACACTAACTGCTGGTCCCTCCTCCTTCCTTTTTTTGATATAAATCCTAAATCATTTTCTCTATAAATATTCAAAATACATGTCTAAGATAAGAACTACTTAAAAAACCCAATGACTATACCACTGAAACAACTAAAATTTTAACAATAAGTTTTTTTAAATAATTAGTTTATTGAACTTTATTATTATTTATTTGCCAGTTAGATCAGAGAGAGACAGAGAACAAGAGAGAGGGAAAGTGAGAAATCAAGCCACCAGGTCCAGAACTTGAACCGTAGTCAGCCATGTGGGAGTACAACAGCCTTAACCACCACGCCACCTGCCAGCCCCCAATGATAAGCTTTTAATGTTATCATATATAAGGTCAAAATTTCAAATTTCCCAGGTGGCCTTATAAGTGTTTTTAAGTCTATTTTTTTCCTACAGAAGTTCAAAGTATTCAAAGTTCAAATATTACAATTAGTTGATCTCTCCAAATGTTATCTTAATGGTGATGATTCAATACATGAACAGACTTAGAATTTTTTGTGAGTTAAATACAGGTACTTCTCACTTAATGATCTACTTCAGAATATAATTATAATTCCTACAACTAGGTTATTAAGTGAATTGGTGGCTAATTAAGGAGCTTACAGGCAGATATCTTATGGTGTATCGTGGCACCATAGACATATTACGTGATACCACACTAGAATAATGTAATTCGTTTTTTTTTTTTAAGAATTATTTAAGTTTAATTATTGTTATTATTTTAAATTTTGACCAGAGAGAGAAAGGGAAAATGAGAAAAAAAGCCACTAGATCTGGAACTCAAACTGCAGTAGGCCATGTGGGAGTCCAGCTCCTTAACCACTATGCCACCTGCTGGTGCCCATAGAATAATGTAATGCTATTAAAAAAAAAAAAAAAAAAAAGCATACACTAGATAAGTGCCAGAGAGTGACAAGATACAAATATAACACAATAATATAAATCTGGCATGGTAGTTATTATTTATTCTGAATACTACTATGGTATCCAACAAAGTAAAAATTTATGAACAAAATATGTCATCTTGTGTGATTATGAACGGTTCCTGTAATGGATACTAACTGACTTTCAGAAGGAGACAAAGACTGAGACTAAGGGGGGGATTCCTTGTTCTGGAGGACTGGTCAAAAGCCCCAAGATCGTGGGAACCAGCAGTTAGCGTAATGGCTATGTCGCTGGACTCCCACGTAGTCGAATGCAGTTCGCGTCCTGGACCCAGTGGCTTAAACTCATGCCGGGCGTGTGTGCGTGCGTGCCCGCCCAAGATCCCAAGAGGAGAATGGAGGAGAAATCCCCCTGGGGGGTGATTTCTCGCTTTCTGTCTCTCTATCTCTGTCTGTCTGGCAAGCACACGCACCCTATAGCGAAAACCTTTCAAAAAAAAAAAAAAAAAAGCCCCAAGGTCGTTAAACAAGTAGGTCATTAAGTGAGGCGTAGCTGTAGTTGTCTTATATAAAAGAAGTAAATAACCACATTGAGACAGCCTAGCAGGACTGTGCTGATTATTCATACTACATATGTATGGACATGTGGCCAAATAGGCAAACTAAGCAATTTTAGGGCTGGCTCCAGGTGCGGTGGTAATATATTGCTCAAGAAACCAGATCCCACATGGCAAAGGCAGTTTGCATCTCCACCCAGTCAGCCTGTAACATACCAGGCACGCACACCAGTGCCTAGGATATGACATGGTGAAGGACTAGAAAAAGTGGATTGCAGTGTGACTAGATCCTGTGAGGAGTACTCATTTCCTCTCTTTTCTCTCTGTCTTGCATGCATACAGTCTATTGTGAATGAAGAAAAGCAATTTAAATAAGCACACAGGAGAAAAATGGAGAGTGAAGTTTAACTTCACTTTAGTCTCTTTTTTTCCAAAACACTTCCTTCTTCATGCTCAGGTTTTAATATAATTTTTACCAAGGAATCCTAGTAAACCATGCTACCAAAACTCTTCTATGATCGATTATTTGCTTCTTTTTATCACTTTAATTTTTTTCCTTTGGCTAAGCTCTTTCTTCATTTGAAATTAGCTTGAAATCACAGGATTTCAGAGTTGGGAGAGATCATGTGCCTTCCTCATCTCAGAGAGGAGGCAGCTTTGATATTAATATTATCATGTTGGTGTTTCCAGTGAGAAAGCCACCACGAGGAAACAACCTGCTGACTGCCATGGACTGTATTCTCATTTGTTAACAGATATTCATCCCTGTGTAAGTAGGATACAAAAAAGTTTATTAGCAGGACATGAAATAACTTAGAATTTGATGCTTTTATAAAGACTGGTAAAGTTAATATTTCCACTTATGTGTTGAAAAGATCTTGTTACACAAGTAATAAAGTAGTACATTTAGTTTGAGATTTGAAATAATAAAGGTTAAAAATCTATCATCTACAGAATCATGCAGAAATCCAAATAGTAAATTCCAGACTCCTCTCTCTTTTTTTTTTTTTTTTTTTGTTTATTTTCTCCATGAGCAAAGGACACAGAGATGGAGAGAGAAAGGGAGACAGCAATCTCCACAGAGTCTAGATGCCACAATCCATCCCCACCTTCAGTGGTTCTTGGATCATGGGCACATGCTTGCTCAAGGAGGTCCCTAGACATGAACCTGGAACCTTCCCAGATAGGTCAGCTTCAAAGAGCATGGTATGTTATCCCTGTGCTGCTGCCTGGTCACCAACACCAGACTGTTCACAGATACTACTTAGAGCAGAGTTACAAACGTGTCTATAATCAATAAATAAAACATATCATAAAAATATGTGGTATACTCTGTTAAGAAACATTTAAACCTAATTTAGAAATTAGTAGGTCTTCTGGAATTTGCATATCAACCTCAAATAGTATTTCTTATGTTTTTCAAAAAAATGAGGCCAGCTGTATGGTGCAGTGGTTAATGGCTATACAGGGGAAGCTATATCCCTCATAGCTGACCATAATTCAAGTCCTGGCCCTGGCAGCCTAAAAAACATGGGTGCCTATCCTGGAGTCTAACGAGATGGAGAACTAGAGGTAGGATGGTTGCAGCTAAACCAGGCCTGGTAAGGGGTTCTCTCTCTTTCTCATGAGTGTATATATATCCTTTGGCATAAAAAAAAATTTATACCTATATCTGTTGGTAAATTTTAGATAGCACTTTGCTATAAATTCATTAGCCAAAAGCAAAAATTTTAATGGGAATTCAGGAGTCTGAGTGTATACTACATTAAAGCTAGGCAGTAGAATGTCCAGTAAAACAATTAAAATAGTTAATGACTATTTGATATATGCAGGTAACTGTAGTAGGTGTATTTGCAAACTGTAGAATAAAGTGTTAGAATGATACCATAATAATGATACCAAATTAAACCATTAGTAAGTTTAATTTAAAGGAAGTACCTAAAGACAGTAACTTAGAAATGGGAATTTTTGAGATTTAATTTTTTTTAACTCAGAATCTTATAAAAGTGCCTTAAAATTTATTGGTTCCAATCTCTACAAGGTACCAAAAAAAGGGGGGGAGGGGCCTATATGAACTTCACAAATTTAGTACACTGGCAATAGTATGGCTTTAATCCTGTTCATTTGTTTATTTCTTCTAAAGTTTATTTTATTGAGAGCAAGAGAGAGACAGATTATGATTGAGAATAGGCACCCTTCTTGGGTTCTTTTACAGAGTGATCGCCCCTAATGCCAGCCAGCGGGGATTATCAGTCCTACTGTGTGCCACTGCAGCAGGGCCCTAATCCTGTTTATTTTTATTATTAGGATTGACTTCATTCATTTACCTACAGAGTCCCTAACGTACTATTTGCCTTTTATCCTGGATACAGTCTAAATTTTTTTCCTGGTTTACCAATATATAAAAATTCAAGCTCTTGATTCTTTAAAATGAGGTAAAGGCAGGTGTCATAGTAAGTGTAATCCACTAGGTTCAGGTAAGACAATTATAGAGTTGATTTGTTCTGTTATTGTATAAAAGTGCAGGTGTAAATCTCTGTTAATATACAGAACAGACAGAATACCACATTCTAACACATCCATTCATCTTACTGGGCTCACAAGGGAGCAGCAGTGTTCATCTCAACAATACCTATTCATATTTGACAATGATGGAAATCCCATCTAAGAAATGTGGTACCAGCACTATCACAATATATGTCCCATAATGTGAAAGCTACATGGCAATTAGGAGTTTTTTTTTTTTTTTATCTCATAATCCTGTTTTTTTTTTTATCACTTGCACTAGTTCCTCTCTTTCTCTCACAGTTCATATCTGAAACTAATGGAAATAATTTTTGCAAAAATGAAAAATTAAGGTTCCTCTTAACTGCAAAATAAATCATGATTGCCCAGGTGCAGTGGCATCCACTGCTAAGATGCTCTGCAGACTGGGACACATGAGAGGCCTGGGTTAAAGTTGCAGTCCAACCTGAAGTGTCCTTGGAGAATGGCATGGGCAACAGAGGGAGAATCTATCTAAAAAAGAGAAATATTTGAGTGTGATGACATGGTCTATAGTCCCTGCTGGGAGGCTGAGACGAGGACAGGGTGATCGGGACATGGTGAGACGCTGTCTTAAAAAAAAAAAAAAAAAAAATCAGTTAATAATACTATTTTTTTTTTTGGAGAGGTTTTTCGCTATAGGGTGCGTGCGCTCGCCAGACAGACAGAGACATAGAGACAGAAAGCGAGAAATCACCCCCCAGGGGGGATGGTCAAGCCGCAATCCCTTCTCCTCCATTCTCCTCTTGGGATCTTGGGCACGCACGCACACGCGCCCGGCGTGAGTTTTAAGCCACCGGGTCCGGGACGCGAACTGCGGTTGACTACGTGGGAGTCCAGCGACATAGCCATTACGCTAACTGCTGGTTTCCCAATAATACTATTATTAATATTGCCAATAGTACTGTGGATTTCTAAAAGTATTTTCCATAAAGGATTATTTTATTTCATTTATTATCATTATTATTATTTGTTTTTAGTTTGATCAGAGAAAGACAGAGAGAAAGAAAGGGAAAGTAGAAAAGCAAGCTTCCAGGAATGGGACTTGAACTGTGGTCAGCCATGTAGGAGTCCAGTGCCTTAACCACCACTTACTGACCCATTAAATAATAGTATTTCACTTTCTCATACTTAATATTATTTCTTTTTGTCATGCTTTCTCAAGGTCCTGAGCCCCCAGTTACAGTTACACTTTTTCAGTGCTTTACAGAATAACCCAGCATGTCTCCAGTCAACTTCCGCTTGTTAATACCCAAGCACCTTTTCAACCTTGTCACAGATAATTAGAACTTTAATCTGTTTTTCCCAGGTGTTATCCAGTTAAGGATCACAAGCAAATTTCATAGGCTTAGTCTACTCAATCGCCTAGTTATTAAGTAAAATGTTAAATAAAAAAAAAAAATTGACTGAACTACATTACTTTTTTGGAAGCAGCTTCTGCTCAAATTGTATTTATACTTAACTTTAGTGACACAAATTTTAAGATGAGAATGAAAATATTTTTAAAGATAAGATCAAGAACTTAAAATATAATACAAAATAGAATAGGCTGAATTAAGAAAACTGATCTAAAGACCTTGAAATAATGGATAAGAGATATTCATCAATTAGATGACTAGTAATTGGTTATCTGGACTCTTTCGATGTTTCTTTCTTAGTGATGATCTTAAATGACTCACAACCAAGAGGTCTGAACGCAAAACTTAAACAAAAAATAATAATTTCTGAATAGGCAGAAACATGAAAGGAAGGAAGGCTGGTGACAATCTAAGGGAAGAAGGATAGCAGGAGCTTCTCTGGAGCAGATGACGGCCCCGGACAGGGCCATGTGTGTAGGGAGATAAGTCAACATCCTTTCCAGCCCTGTTGCGTGACAGGATTGTCAGACACTGGCTTGTGTTTCTGGTGGGTGGAGGAAAATGGGGGACATATCCTCCAGCAATGAGAGCCTTGTCAGGACATACTGTGTATAATGCTGTTCATTCATCCTACTTGACCCCCCCAAAAAAAAATTAAACCGTGTTTCTGGAAACCAAGGTCTTATCTGCTGTAGAATCACCTTGTGACTGTGAAGAAACCTAAAGTTGTACTGCAGATAGAAAGCATGACTAAGGGCTATGACTAAGGCACAATTCATAACAGTTTGTGAGAATAAAGACCAACAAAAAAATTTACTTTGAATATCCACACAATTCAGGGTTGAAAAATGAGGTACAAATATATTTAGAGATAGAAAGATGGATGTTTTTGGACCAGCAGGTGGCATGGTGGTTAAGGTGCTGGACTCCCACATGACTGACCAAACTTGGCAGCTTGCTTTCTCATTTTCTGAATGACCTGAGGTAACTCTTATATGTTTTAACAGCTATAGAAATAACACATGCATTTTGCTTTAATAGATTAAAAATACATATGAGTACTTAGAAGAAAATAAAAAGTATATTCTATCCCAGATATATTTTGACATGTGAATTTCCAGACTTTTAGAGTTATTCTTTTTCTTCTTTTTTTTTTTTTTTTTTTTTTTTTTTTTTTTTTTTTTTGAACATAGTAATTAGCAGGACCAGCAGATGGCATAATGGCTACGTCCCACTTTAACATAGGAGGACTGGCATAATGGTTACGTCACTGGACTCCCACAGTCAACCATGGTTTGAGTCCCAGACCCAGTGGCTTAAACCTCACACTGGACACATGTGCATGCATGCCCAAGATCCTGAGAGAGGATTTGATCCTGAAAGTTATCTTTCCATCTCTCTCTCTCTGATCAAATGAAAAATAATAACAAAATCAATAAAACTAAATTATTTTAAAAAATCTTATAAAGATGAATGCTTCTTGATATCATAATGATATATTGTTAAAGTGAAAAAAAAACTTATAAAATAATATATGTAGTATAACCTTCCTAATTGCTATTTGATCCTATTTTTTTTAAGAGAGGTTTTTGCTGTAGGACATGTACGCTCGCCAGAGAGACAGGGAGAGACAGAGGGACAGAAAGTGAGAAATGACCTCCCAGGGGATGGCCACACAACCATCCTTTCTCCTCCATTCTTCTCTCAGGATCTTGGGCATGCATGCACATGTGTCCAGTGTGAGGTTTAAGCCACTGGGTCTGGGACTCAAACCATGGTTGACTGTGGGAGTCCAGTGACGTAGCCATTATGCCATCTGCTGGTCCTGCTAATTACTATGTTAAAGAATAACTCTTTAAAAGTCTGGAAATTCACATGTCAAAATATATCTGGGATAGAATATACTTTTTATTTTCTTCTAAGTACTCATATGTATTTTTAATCTATTAAAGCAAAATGCATGTGTTATTTCTATAGCTGTTAAAACATATATAATAAGAGTTACCTCAGGTCAAGGACTTCCTAACATTTTCTTGGGAAAAGGAGAAAGACTTAAGGTGAATGAAGGCAGTCTTAGCTTTCATATCTATTCATTTACCAAGTCTTCATTTACCCAACCTCAGGATTGATCAGAACCTACCTTTATGGCAATGTGGGAAATTTAGGCCCAAGTGCTGACAAAATTGGTAGTATACTGATGTAATGTTGGAAGCCATAATGCCAACCAGGGGTTCAGATCCTTGGGTCAGGCTCAAAACACACCAAGAGCCTAAGGAGCTAGAGGACCAGGGAAATGGGGCATGACAGAAGTACTTCTCTCTCTCTTTCTCTGGTATGTGTGCATTGTCTATGATGAAAAAGATAAATAAAAACAAACCTAAAAAACAAAAATCCAGAGAATTTATAATTTCAAAGGTGACAAACATTCACCATTATTTTTAACTAAATGAATAACCATGCTGATTAAAAGGTTACCCCATTACCTGCTACACCTCAGAACAGATTACAAGTAAATTTGTATTAGAAAATACAAAATAGGGGCGAACAGGTGGTGTGGTGGTTAAGGCATTGGACACTTCCATGGTTCGCATCCTGGACCTGGTGGTTTGCTTTCTCACTTTCCCGCTCTCTCTCCCTCTGTCTCTCTCTGGTCAAATTAAAATAAATGAATGAATAAATAAAATTAAACAAATAATCCTTTCCTTTTTTTTTTTTTTTTTTTTTTGAGAGGTTTTTGCCATAGGGTACATGCCCTTGCCAGAAAAACAGAGAGATAAAGAAACAGAAAGTGAGAAATCACCCCACCCTGCCCAGGGGGATGGCCACATCGCAATCCCTTCTCCTCCATTCTTCTCTCAGGATCTTGGGCATGCATACAAACGTGCACTGCGTGAGTTTAAGCCTCTGGGCCTGGGACTCAAACAGCAGTCAACTACATGGGAGTCCACCAACATAGCCATTACGCCAACTGCTTGTCCCTAGATGGAGAATTTCTTTTTTACTTTCCCTACATCAAATTTTAAAAACAAAAAATAAACTTATGCACATCTTTTAGAAAGTATAAAATAGCTATATAAAAATTTCAAACTGAACATCATGAACTAAGTTTTAAACAAAATACTGTACTTTAATTCCCATTACTATTAGCACTCAGAATACAAAGCTTGAATAATTAGCAGAAATGTGGATTCAACAGGTCTAACTGGTAGGCTATATAATTACCAGAGGTGCTTACTGGAGGCAAAATCATTTAAAAGCATAGGTGAAGATCTGTTCAATACACAGCTAAAAAATGAAACATTTATACAGGATGGAAAGACTAAGTTCAATCTTTTTACATCTGTCTGAGCTAATTCTAACTAGTCTATGCATAGTACTACTAAAAATGATATTATTATAAGTTCTATTAGGTTGTTAGAAAAGCCATGGTGCAATTTTGCATAGAAAAACAGAAAAAAGTACATTATGATTTTACTGACAACCCCAATATACTGAAGTCATTCAATGTAAGCTTCCTCAACTTTTCTCTGTTTTACCTTAAAATTTCTCTGCATACTCAAACATCTTCATCCTTTGGTCTTCCTTTTCAAGGTTAACCACTTCTCAACAACAATAACAAATGCTCTTTCTCTTTTTAATAGTTTTTGCTACAGGGCATGTGTACTAACCAGAGAGAGAAAGAGAGAGGAAAAGTGAGAAATCACTCCCCAGGGGAATGGTCACACCACAGTCCCTTCTCCTCTATTCTCCTCTCAGGATTTTGGGCACACATATACATGCACTTGGCATGTATTTTCCACGCCCCTTAGGTTAGGGGCTCCAACTGTGTACTTTGCCATGTGGGATCCAGGCACCTTAACTACTACACCATCTGGCTGGCCCACGAATGGCTTCTTCATTCTTTATCCTTTTTGCCTTCTCATTTTATTAATTCACCCCTCTCCTTTTTCTTAAAGTGTGCTCAAGGTCATTTACTGGGGAAGGAGGAGGAACTTTTCTTGACAGGAAGGTACTCTGAGAATAATGAACTCACAAGTTCCAACCTCTTCAACTCCAGAGGAACTAGGATTCTTCTCAGGTCATGTTCTTCCATAACCTTGATGCAGCATCTCCTTACAAAGCTCTCATTTCTTGGCTGTGTGGCATAGTCCTCTATTAATTCCTCTCCAAACTGTCTCTGCTGGCTTGTCTTCTCTCACCTCTTAACACAAGTATCTTGCTCTCTCTCTTCTCTTCTCCCTACACTTTCTCTAATTTATCTGACTCACTCCTGTGCTTTTGGCTCTCTCCCCCAAGCTGTTAATGCCCTTAATAAATCTCTCACAAGCTGCTTTTCTTCTTTTCCATTGACGCTGTCTTCGTTCCAGAACCTCATTACCAGTCTAAATTCTCACTCCCAATCTCTTTCTTCCTTAAAGTCATTCTACAAACTATCAATGAAGTAATCTTTCAAAGACCCAGATTGCATCAGTCTCCTCTATTCAAATACCTTACATGGCTTCACTATCTACTGTTCAAAGTTCAAACCTCTTGGTATGTGATTCGAAGACCTTGATTAGCCACTGTCCCTATGTATCTGATGCTTTGTTCACAATATCTGAAATAGGCTAAAAACTAAATTATATTCCATCACACCTGAAAAGGTTTCAGGCATCCAAGTCTCAGTTCAAATTCCACCTCTACCCCATCTCCCTAGTGTAGAAGTAATCTCTTGCTCCTTCATGTGTGGAAAACACCTGACGACTTCCTGCTGGCACTGATGACATTCTGCCTTGCTTTTAAAGGACAGGGACATTTCTTCATTCCATCAGTTGAATATAACTAGCTATAGAAATTCTAATTATTTGTTCTCATAGTGCTTTCAATATAGTAGACAGTGTTAAACTCAAAGTATTCCCCTGAAATGAAAGTTTACTTGTCCAGGATCTGAGCTAAAGTCTGTCTCTGCCTTATTTCTGAAAAAAGATTTGAGGGAAAAATTAGCAAGCTAAATAATATTGTGTATATGTGTGTGTGTGAAGCAGAGGAAGAGATGCTGAATAAATGACTCAATGGAAACAATTTCCAAAGCATTTTTAGTTAAATTATTATTATTTTAAAGAATCATTTTATTTAATTTTATTAGTTTTAAAAATTTGATCAGAGAGAGACAGAGGAACAGAGAGAAAGTGAGAGAACATGCCAGCAGGTCCGGGACTAGAACCACAGTCGGCTATGTGGCAGTCCAGCACCTTCACTACCACACCATCTGCCAGCCCCTATTATTATTATTTAAAGAATTTTTTTCTTAGCCATAGGATACATGTGCTTGCTGGAGAAAGATAGAAACAGAAAGACAGAAAGTGAGAAATCACTCCCCAGGGTAATCGCCATGTTGTAATCCTTTTCTCCTCCATTCTCCTCCTGGGATTTTGAGCACATGCACACATGAACCTGGCATGATATTCAAGCTGGGTCTGGGGCTTGAACCATGGTTGGTCATGTAGGAGTCCACTACCTTAACCACAATGCTACCTGCTGGCCTCTGTTTGAATTATTTTATAAAAACAGCTACGAGCAATTTTATTCCTAGGTGTTTATATAAAAACTTTTATGTGAATATTCATAGTAGCATTATTTGTAATAGTTAAAAAGTGGAAACAATTCCATGTCCATCAATTAGTGAATGGATAAAAATAATGTGTATAGCTATACAATGGACTATTAGTTGGCTGTAAAAAGGACTGAAGAATTGATACACACTACATGTGAATGAATCTTTTTTTTCTTAGTTACAAGACAAATTTGAGGTATAATCAGTAATAAAGATTAAATAGCTTGTGTGCTAGTTTAGATAATTATAATAGACAATAACTGAATGCCCTTCCTGTGTGTTTTTCTAGCTCCACATGAGTCTCTACACATTGCTTTACTCAAATAGTTTAATTTTCTGCTTATTATTCAAGAAAAAGGCACAATTCTATTCAGTATTAGTGCAAGGCCTGGCACAAACAGATGCTCAGTAAATATTACTGAATAGGGGACCAGCAGGTGGCGTGGTGGTTAAGGCGCTGGACACTCCCACATGGCCGACCATAATTTGAGTCCTGAATCTGGTGGTTTGCCTTCTCACTCTTCTCTCTCTCTCAAGTCAAATTAAAACAAATAAATAAATTAATTAAATAACTCTTAAAAATTACTGAATAAATACATGAACAAAGGGCATAGTGTTACTTACTGCATCTATATCTAAGCATCAATATGAAGCCAAAGTATTAGCTAGACATTTCCAAATACCCATGCTCTTATATATACAACCCATTTTTAAATACCCATGCTCTCACATATATAATTCATTTTGCATTTAAAAAGTTTTCATGTAAGTGTCCTGTGTGCTCTTTAGCATCAATACAAAATAAGATATATATAGGGGCTGGCAAGTGGCATGGTGGTTAAGAGTGCTGGACTCCAACACGGCAAACCACAGTTCAAGTACCACAGTTCAAGTACTGGACATGGTGGCTTGCTTTCTCGCTTTCTCCTCTCTCTCTCTCTCTCTCTCTCTCTGTACCTCTCTGGTCAAATTGAAATAAGTAAATAAATGAAATTAATAATTCTTAAAAAAGAAGAGTAATTGATAACTGAAGCAATAAACACTCAATTGAAGTAACAAGTATTCTTATATTTAAGTTTCTGAGTATATATTATTTTCTCTTCCCTAATAGAGTCCCATAATATTTTTAGAGGGCAGGAATCATGTATAATTAATTTTAGTACCACATTCACAAAGCCTGACACAGTAATCACTTAATTATACTTATATTACTTATTATAGAAAATTATTGGGTTGTCAGGAAAAGTTATAACACATTTTTTAAAGATTTACTTAATATTATTTGTTACTATTATTTTTAAAATTTGACCAGAGAGAAACAAAGAGAGAGAGAGAAAGAGAGAGAGGGGAAGTGAGAAAGTGAGATGCCAGGTCCGGGACTCGAACCATGGTCGGCCATGTGGGAGTCCAGCACCTTAACCACACCACCTGCTGGCCCCTCATGGTGCATTTTTGCATAGAATAACATAGAAAATATGACATGACTTTCCCAATGACCTAACAGGTAATAATACTTCTTGGTTATATAAAATTAACTGAGGGGCCAGCAGGTGGTGTGGTGGTTAGGTGCTGGATTCCTACATGGCTGACTGTAATTTGAGTTCTATACCTGGTGGCTTGTTTTCTTGCTCCCTCCCTTGCCCCCTCCACCTCTGCATCTCTGGTTAAATAAAATAATAATAATACATAAAATTAACTTACTATAGTTCATTTTTAATGATAGAGTGAAAAGTTGTTAATATCATAACTAAGCCTCTTAGTGAGTTGGCCATATCACTTTAAGAGATAACAAAATCACATATATATGTATATGTGTGTTTATGTGTGTTTATGTGTATTTATCCATATAGATATACATATAAATAATGAAGGGTCTTCCAAAAATTCATGTAAAATGCACATTATGAAAAAACTACATAGACTTTGAATATTTTTTTTCACCAGATAAACTTGTATTTTAATTTATTTTTCCATGAACTTTTTAGTCTTTTTATATAAATAGCTTCTCACAAAGAAAAGTTGCCTTAATTTATATTACATTTTTCTGTAATGAGGTGACAGACCTGACCCAATATATTGAGGTCCCTTTAATGTTACTCAGATTATTGACTTAACTTAGGTAAGTATGATGAAATAGATTTACTGTCTTTTCTTTCCCTTCAAATCCAAGTCAGGTACCTCAGCATTAAGCTAGGAACTGGGAAAAAAAAAATTAACTCTAAAATGTGCTCTTGGTATTAAAAATGTTTGTATTAGTAAAACTATAACAGAAGATGATATAAAACACTACACATTTTTGTTCATTGGTTTGCTAAATTAAAAACCACCTGGGAGTTTGAAGCAAAACACTAAGAGCTGAAATAGTCAGCAAAAGCTTCAGACAGGAAACACACTTTCCACATAGTCTTAAAGGAAAGGTAAACTCGTGTAGGCAGAGAGATGCTCCGGAGGAGGCCTTTCTGGGTCAAGTACATAAATAACAGTACCAAAGGCACAGACTCAAATGAATATAGTGTGGTCGAGAGACAGACTGACTGCAATAGAACAGAAAGGATGGACCCAAGAACAGAAAACAAAGCTAGATAAATTACATGCGGACAGACTAGAAAGGATGTTAAAAGACAGGCAAAAGAGGTTAGATTTAATGTAGTGGAAAACAGGGAATCACAGAAGCTCTCTAAAGAGGGGAGCGAGATGCTGGAAGTAGCATTTAAAAATTAATCAGGATGAGCTGGAAAAAAGAGACGGAAATGAAGGATGGTGACTGATAATTCAGGAATGAGGCAGTAAGGGTCTGAATACAGTAGGTGCAGGAGATACAGTGTATTTTCACAGCAATGTAAAAGTGGGGAGTGTCAGAAACAAGGAAGAGACAGAGTAATCCAAAGACTGGCTACTAGAGAGGGGGGTTATACTACAGATTAAGGACTAAAATTTCAAATACTACAGATATATTCACAATGATGAAATATTTTCAACTACCTTTCTGGTTTTGTTTAGTGCTTTCTGGTTTTGTTTAGTGCTCCCAAATTTCACATGCACTTTGCTCACACATCCCCATGAACGTCTGCTTACGTAAGAATTCATTTTAATGTTTTTCCTATGTGAATAAAGTTAACTGACCTATTATAGAATATGAACCTTTAGAGAATCTTACAGTGAAAACATCAAAATATTCTTATACTCAAATAGATATTCTCTATCATCTGGTTCCACCAAAACAAACAACAAAAACATTTACGCTGGTTTAAAATCTTAAGACTTTATCTTACAGCATTTCCATTCAGAAGAAAACAGTCTATTCAGAAAACGAGGTGTTTTTTGTTTGTTTGTTTGTTTTTTTAAAAAAAACAACACTAGGGCTAGCCTGTGGTGTAGTGGTTAAGGCACTGAACTCCCAAATGGTCAATCAATGCTCGAGTCCTAGACCTGGCAGCTTGCTTGCTCACTTTTCCTCTCTTTCTTTCTCTGGAGGTTCCTCAAAGACCTTCAAATAGAACTACCATATGATCCAGCAATTCCACTCCTGGGTATCTACCCAAAGGACAGGAGAGCATTCAGTCAAAAAAGCACTTGCACAACTATTTTCATTGCAAACATTATTCATGATTGCTAAGACATGGAACCAACCCAAATGTCCATAGACAGATGAATGGACTGAAAAATTGTGGCATATATACTCCATGGAATACGATTCAGCCATAAAAAAACAACAAGGCCTGGAATTTGATAGAAAGTGGATGAATATGGAAGATTTGTTGCTAAGTGAAGCAAGTCAGGCTATAAAGGAGAGACACTGTATGTCTCCCCTTAACATATACTGACTGCACTCTATGGTAGAGACTAAAAGACTGGAGAACATAAAAGTATTAAAAATTGGAATGGACACTAGAGACGAAGTGGAAAGAGAGTGTGTAAGGGGAAGAGCATAGGAAATTTGGGGAGAAAATGGAGAGATAAGACACTTATGGGACATAGATAAGATTTATTATCTGTTGACAAGGATGTGTATGGTGGTCTCAACTGGGCTGGACTGAGGTGTGTACCATGCTAGGTAAAGTCTCTTCACAATATAAATGATGTATAGTGATTTAATGTATGAACAATAAAAAATAAATAAGTAAAATAATAACAATAAATAAAATGAAATAAAATAATTCTTTAACAAAAAAAAATCAAGACATTGCCATGTTGCTTTCCTGAGTTATGTTATCAATTTAGGAAGAAAAGTCTCTGAAATCAAACAGAAAACTGTTACTAAAGCTAAATTTGTCAGATTATATAACCTCTTTAACTAATAATTATTAAATCTATAGTCACCTCTCCTTATCCTCTTGAATTTATAGCACATAATGTGATAAGCAAAGTGACATAAATTTATGGATTTCATTCAAGTGCTCTGATATGGTTTGTGTGACATATAGTTTGGGTGTCCCACAAAGTTAATTTTATTGTATGAGATTAAGAGGGCAAAAACTTGGAGCCAGCATAGTGATTACGGTGCTGGACTCCCACATAGCCAACTGTAGTTTGAGTTCCAGACTTGGCATCTTGAAACTCATGCCAGGAGCATGTGCGTGTATGCCCAGAATTCCAGGAGGAGAGCAGAGAAGGGACTGTAGCATGGCCATTCCCCTGGGGCGTGATTTCTCACTTTCTGTCTCTTTGTCTCTCCAGTGAGCATACACACCTGATAGCATAAATCTCTCACAAAAAGGGGCGAGAACTTAAATCAGATTATAGTGTTGAAAGGTGGGGTCTTTGGGAAGAGACTGCGATTAATGTCATTAATTTGAATTCTGATGGATCTAGAAGGAAAGGGGAGACCAGATCAGAGACTCAGGGACATAGATGGAACACAGACGACATTTCCTCACCTGCCATGTTGTGACACACCCAGAAGATCCCCACCACCACCACCACCACCAAATGTGGCCCCTGGACCTTGGACCTCCAAACTGTGAGCTGAATAAACCTCTATTCTCTTAAATTACCTAGAATCGGTAGCCTTTTTCTGTTATTAACAATGGAATGAACTAACACATGCTCCCATGGCATTTTCTAAATACTTCCATTATGGTAACATCAGTTCTAGTATCTCTACAAGTTATCATGTGTATTATGTCTCTTCTCATGATTGTTTTCTGCTAGAACTGTGGGTGAGAACTGAACTATTTATAACGAGCAAAAATAAGCCTGACTACTGTTACTCACTGAACTCTTCATAGTGTGGCCAAAGTCATGCTTTTTATACATAATCTTATTTAGACCTCACAACAACCCTGTGAACGAAGTACTATGATTATGCCCATTTTAGAGTTGGGGGATATTAAAGGATTTGTGCAAGGTCACTAAGCTAGCAAGTGGCAGACATATTCATCTGCTGTTTCCTTGTTAATCATTAGATTATACTGCCAACCCCCAATATCTGTGACAGAAACCAAAAGTAAAAAAAATATAAGGCACCAGGACAAGTTACTCACTGGGTAAAAGAGTTAGGGAGGGGCATCAGGTTTAAGAACTTTGTCAATTACACAAATTATAGATTTTTATGACTCACTTCTAATCTTCCTGGTAACTGAAAACACTGTTCTCTGTTCCTTAAGGAGAGTGGGATACTGCCATGACTTGGGAATTTATCCCCTCTCTTAGTAGGACAACTTATATAATTTTTACTATTTAAGTGTATGGACAAGATGTAAGTATCTTTCCAATCTGTCCACATTAAAAAAGTGCTAGTACTAAACCAGCACTTGATGTGATGGTTAAGGTGCTGAATTCTACATGGCTGACTCTGCGGTTCAAGTCCCAGTGACTTGACAAATACACTGGGCACATGTGCATGCAAGCCCAAAATCCCAAAAGGAGAATGGAGAAGAAAGGATTGCGAGTATGGCCATCTACCCTGGGGGATGATTTTTACCTTCCCTTTCTCTCTGTGTCTCTCCAGAAAGCACACTTGCCCTAAAACCTAAAAAAGAAAAAAGCTACTACTTACATCAGCCAGTTTAACTAGGTTGGTTGGTGACATCAAAATGCTTTAAAAAGTATTTTGTTAGTAGAATATCCAGTGACCTGAACAATTGTATAACTCCCTATGAGTGAAACTAACCTTTTAAAGATTCTTCTCAGTACATAAAATATATTCATAAGAAGATGCTTCTAAAAATAACTCTCCACTGTAATTCCCTCCTTATGCATCTGGGCATAGATGTCATATTTCCTTCACAAAGCTTCCTTTTATGTTACAACAGTAAGAATCTCAATTTCAAGATGAACCAGAACAATCTAGAACGGTAAACTCCTTCCTAAGAGTAACTTGTCTAAATTTGATGAGAGCCTTATATTTTAACTCTACAATATTTTTAACTAGAAAATGAAGTAGCTGTAATTTTAAGTTCTGTCTCCTCTCACCACCTTTTTTTTTCCCCCCCAAAAGGGAAGGCCCTATTTGTGGCTTTCCACAAAAGGGTCAGGATGATCTATGTGGACCAGAGATAAAATGACCACAAGAAACTAGAGAATAGAAGATTAAGCACATGTCAAGTAGTTCTGTCAAGTTTTGAAAACTTGTCATTTATGTATAAAACCAGCAAGCAGTTATAACTGGTTAAATAAATATGTATAAATTAATAGGATGCAGTTA
Source organism: Tupaia tana (assembly GCA_026018925.1). NCBI lineage: Eukaryota > Metazoa > Chordata > Mammalia > Scandentia > Tupaiidae > Tupaia > Tupaia tana. Next base: position 14,379,343 of record JAKSZU010000026.1, on the reverse strand, counting down.
GTAACTTCCACTTTTCCCTTCAACTAGTGGCTTTTTGGCAGGCAGCCATATAATCTGCAATAATCTGTCAAGGCAAAGCACCACCCACTTCCTCTGCCCCACCCCCATCCAAACTACTCTGGGATACTTCTGGACTGATACTATAATATTCAGATAATCATAAAAGGCCTACCTATGAAAGCTGAAATTCACCTAATTTGAACTTTTAAACCTTTAACATTTATAAATCTTGAGAAAAACACCTGCAATGTGTTCAAAGATGATCAGATATGTTTAATTTCTTTTTTTTAATACATGAGAAAGAACAGGCACTCCCCACTCCCTAAATCAGTAATAACCACAGCAATGCTCCCCGAATAAAAATGCATACTATGTGTATTTGTGAAACTTCACTTATACATATAACATGTAAAATGCTAGGAGTTTGGATATTGGGATTACATGCTAGCCTACATATTTAATTTGAATTTTGTTCCAAGAGCCTAGTAAAGTTGTTAAAGAAACTCTTACAGCAGCTTTTCCAGTTTTTAAAATATTTTGCATTAACTTTTTTTAAACAAAAACTTTATTCAATTCATTAAAAAAACATTGACAAAATCAATTTCAGTTGTAAATTTCACAACTTTTTAACATACAAACTATGTCAGATAAAAATGTATCACTTTCCTACCTCATCTAATTTAATTTTATGAATTAGAGTAGTCCCATAAATTATTTCCTTACAGCTAAAATATTTTACTTTCATACTTTAATAAGTAAATAATCCTATGTATTAAAATGATTTTCAAAATTACAAAACAAAGTAAATGTAACCAAATCCTCTGATCTTTCTGTCTCTAAATTTGGTATGACATTCAAGAAATTGCTTTGCCTTCCATCTTATTTTCCCTTTCCATGAAATAAGAATAATAGGAATCAGCTTTGTTATTTTTAAAACTCTCTGAGATGAGCAATGTGCCATTTTGAGGTTAATTTTGAAATACTGCTTTAAAATAATACTAACATTCATTAGCATAAAATGCATCCACTTAATAAAGATGACCTTTAGCATATTTTACATCTTCTAAAAAGATTCTTTAAACAAGATTTCGATGCTTTATTTGCAGCTCAGAAATTACCTTACTTATCCAGGAGAAAGGAAAAATAAAAATCCAATTTTGAAAAACTGCCACTAGTACTTATTTGTAGACTATCAAGCTAAAAATTAAGATAAATAGAGCATATAAAACCAATGACTTTTGAGGTTGATTACTCTCAGTTTGGACTTTGATTAAAGGCCATAAATAAATTCACATGAAATTCAACAGGGTTTAAATTACCTCTGTTTACTAATTATGTCTAGACAAAAATATTTATTAATGAAACATTAAATGTAAAATAAAACACCAGTTAAGTTTACTTACAGTAGGTCTCAAATTCATCTCTTCTATTTCCAATCCAACATACTAAAGACTAAAAAATTCTTTATTCAGCTACAGCAATCAATAAGCTTATCTCAGAAATGGCTTTCTTTAAAAAGCTGCCTCTTACAGAACAGATAAAACTGAACTCTACTCAAAAGAACACCACCAGGCTATCAGCACCTTCATCCTGAGAAAGGAAGTTATTATAGACACTTAGTTTTATAAGTGAGGCTTTCAGAGACTACTTCCTGGTCAGATAGTAAACGTCAACAGCATTTTATATAGCTTTATATTTCAACATTTTGGAAAGAACTTAATAAAAATTTTTCTAGAATTCCTCCTCCCTACTATCACCCCCAGTCCTTACAAAAGGGGAAAATGTGTTCAAACTAAACACATTTTACGTAAAGATCTATAAAATTCTATCAGTGCTTACTGTTATGGTATCATATAAATAACAGAACTGGTTATTAACATCGGTAATAATATCCGATACAGTTTTCATTATTTTTAACTTGTAGGCTCTCTCCACTCCCCTCCTCTGCATGCTAGAGGAAAGTTACACAGGACACAAGGTTACCAAAGGAAGAACTTTAGAGGAAGACAACTCACCGATTTCTCAGTTCCACGATAATGAAGGAAAAGCAATTATCCATTCACATTTTAATTTCTAAATTTAAAGTTAATTCTCTTTTAGTCTATTAATATATATATATATATATATATATATATATATATATATATATATACTTAAAAACTTCAAGAAACCTTGTAAGACCCTAATAAGGAACTGTAGATAAAAAGCAGCGTGACTGAGCACGGCATACTACTATCAGTACTGCAAGCTGAAGTATTTCCTGTAACAGCGCCTATTGGTGCTCACAGGTGCAAGAGTCTCTGGGTGGTGCCGATTTACCCTTCCTTTTGTAAGTGATCCACTAAAAGAGATTTAACGCAGGCACAATCATTGCTAGGAACTATTAGGACAGAAGTACCTTTGGCTAATACAGAGAGCCTCCCAAATTAGGTTAATTGAGAACTGATGATTATCTAATTCAAAAAGGTTGGAGAACATTTATTTCAACACTTTCATTATTTTTCTAAGGTGCACTAGTATTAAGAATTGCACTAGTATTAAGAATGTATGTGACTTCACTGAACAAATACTTTTAAAAATTAAAAACTTGTACTTTAATTCCATTTTCCATGAACTTTTAAAAAGTTGATTTATTTCCTTATTCATTTTTAAATAGATTTATTTAATTTAATTTAATTTTATTTTATTATTATTTTTTTTAATCAGAGACAGACAGAAAGAAAGGGAAAGTGAGAAAGCAAGCCACTAAGTCTAGGACTTGAACAGTGGTTCCATGTGGGAGTCCAGTACCTTAACTACTATGCCACCTGCCGGCCCCAACTTAATCATTTATTATTTTTTAGTTTGCTATAGGGCACATGTGCTCATTGGAGACAGAGAGACAGAGACAGAGAGAGAGAGAAAACACCCCCAGGAAGGGGTGAAATCCTTTCTCCTCCTATGCACACACATGCACCCAGCAGGATTTTCAAGTGTCTGGGTGTAGGACTCCTATTGCATAGTCAGCCATGTGAGATCCAGTCACTTGAATGACCATACCACCAGCTGGACCTGTAAGTTCATTTATTTGTTGAGGGAGAGAGAGAGAGAGACCCCCTTGACAGAGTCTTGTCACAATGCAATCTCCTTTCTCTAGTGCTCCAGCTCATTAGGATCTTGGGCTCATGTACCCAGTGTTTCAGGTCAACTTAGAATTTGGACCTGTAGTGAGCCACGTGGCTTGTGGCACTAACGCCCATTACACTGCCACCTGCACCACTCAGGCTGAACCAACAAATATTTATTGCCTTCTTGGTGTGAAGCACCGTTTTAGGTACTAAAAATACAATGACAAACAAAATAAAGTCCATGTGGTCATTCATACACTATTTAGTGAAATTTTGAGAATTTCATATATACATAATAAGAAAACTTCCAAATAGGCAGAAATTGAAAAAATCTGTGGTAAATCAATTGTAATTAGTACTAACTACTAAAAAGCATTGTGATTTATAATAGGCTACCACTTTACACCTAAAAGAACTTTCTAGAACCCACTATATGAAAGTAGGGTCCACTATGGTTTTAATGTTTTAAAAAAACCATGCTGGAGGCAATGGCTTATGTTCTAGGAGGAAAGAGAAAAAAAATCTCACCATGAGTCACCAGTGAATAAGTTCTTTCAATTCAGGCTTAAAACACATTTCAAACCTGATTACTTATACACGCAGAAAACTGATGATAACTGCAAATTAACATCAAAAGTTTGATCTGACAAATTTTCAGGGTTAATATCAGCATTTAAGAAAGACAAGTGAAGTATTTTTTAAAAGGATAATGCCTCTATGACTAGATTTTATTATTATTTTGATATTCTTAGTTTGGAACGCCTAAAGGTCACGTCCACAAGCTTCTATTAGACTTTAACAATGAACAGTTTTTTTAGGTTTTAGCCAGATTGAGACAAATTCATGTTGGATGTATGGTGTGGTAGTAGAAATGGCTTTTATTTGCATTCAACAAAATAAAAATATAGTAAATTCAAGGTTGTTCAAATAAGAATGTTAAAACCCAGAGAATAAAATGTTCAGATAAAGTCTACTCTTCTAAGCTATGCTTAACTTCCTTAAGGTATTACTTCCTTATGTTGAAAATAACAAAAACTTTTTAGACAACAAATTGGAGGAATTCCCAAAGCCAAATGTTTCTATTTAGTCATTCAACAAATATTTATTGAGCAAGTAGTTACTACATGCTAGGCACTGCCCTATCAATTAGGGATACAGCAAGGAGTTAAATACAATCCCTGCCTTCACAAACTGTACATTTTAATGTAAGGATAAAAGACAAACAAATTAGGGCCTGCAGGTGGCTTCGTGGTTAGGGGTGCTAGATTCCCATCGAGTCCTGGACCTAGCAGCTTAGTTTCTCGTTTGCTCTCTCTCTCTCTCTCTCTCTCTCTCTCGCTCTCGCTCTGTCCCTCTCTGGTCAAATTTAAATAAATAAATAAAGTTAAAATAAAAATAATTCTAAAAAAAGATTAGAGTATTGAACTCTCAGAGTCTATCTCTTACTCAAAGGAACCATGTCTCATCACAAATGAGATTCTTATTTATTACTAAAACTTAGAGAAAGAAAAACAAATTTCCAAAGACCCAAAAGTAGAAGACACCTGATTAAAAATACCACCTAAAGAAATAGATGGGAACCAGCAGTTAGCGTAATGGCTATGTCGCTGGACTCCCACGTAGTCGACCATGGTTCGCGTCCCGGACCTGGTGGCTTAAAACTCATGCCGGGCGCGTGTGCGTACGTGCCCAAGATCCCGAGAGGAGAATGGAGGAGAAGGGATTGCGGCGTGACCATCCCCCCTGGGGGGTGATTTCTCGCTTTCTGTCTCTATGTTTCTCTCTGTCTGTCTGGCGAGCGCACGCGCCCTATAGTGAAAACCTCTCCAAAAAAAAAAAAAGAAATAGAATAACAAGGGACCAGCAGTTGAGTAATGGCTACATCTCTGGACTCCCATCTAGTCGACCGCGATGCAAGTCCCAGACTCCGTGGCTTAAACTCACGCCAGGCATGTGTGCGTGCGTGCCCAAGATCCTGAGACGAAAGTGGAGGAGAAGGGATTGCGGCATGGCCATCCCCACTAGGCAGTAATTTCTCACTTTCTGTCTCTCTTTTTCTTTCTGTCGAGTGCATGCGCCCTATAGCAAAAAACCTCTGCACACACCCCCTCCCCCCAAAAAAGAAAAAGAAATAGAATAACAAATCCCACACTCAAAGGATACTTTAAGGAATATTATCAATGATAAAAATGAACATAAAAATTTCTACATCCTTGTTACCATTAGCATCCAATTTACCAAATCTAAGGATCAGGAGAGAATTCTTTTAGGAATTATCGCTGTTATCTTCATTGGCAACAATAATTATATTTTATAATTACATATATAATTACATGTATAATTACATTTAAATATTATTTTCAACCCAAAATAAGTATTTAAATGCAATGCTATTCAACAATTAAGATACAATATACTTAGGGACCAGCAGTTAGCGTAATGGCTATATCGCTGGACTCCCACGTAGTCGACCGTGGTTCGTGTCCTGGTCCTGGTGGCTTAAAACTCACACCGGGCGCGTGTGCGTGCGTGCCCAAGATCCTGAGAGGAGAATGGAGGAGAAGGGATTGCGGCGTGGCCATCCCCCCTGGGGGGTGATTTCTTGCTTTCTGTCTCTCTATCTCTCTCTGTCTGGTGAGCTCACACGCCCTATGGCAAGAACCTCTCCAAAAAAAAAGAAAAAAAAAAAGATACAATATACTTCTCCCCAGTTAGGTGGCATAGTCTATAGTGTAATGAACTACAGTGCTAGAAGCCACATGGCCAACTCGGGGTTCAGATCCCCAGGTCAGCCTGGGGTACACATAGATTTCTAAGCTTCTGAGAAGTTGGAGGGCTGGGGAAAGGGGAACACGGCATTACAAGATCCTGTTGAGATATGTTCGCTCACTTATATGTGCATCTGCTCTGTTTCACAAAAAAGAAAAAAAGATACTCACCTAGATGTATAAGACATTATCCTTTTAAAAATCAAGAAGGTAGGGGATCAGCAGTTGGCGTAATGGCTATATTGCTGGACTCCCATGTAGTCGACTGTGGTTTGAGTCTTGGACCTGGTGACTTAAACTCACACCAGGTGTGTGTGTATGTGTGCCCAAGATCCCGAGAGGAGAATGGAGGAGAAGGGATTGTGGCATGGCCATCTCCCCTGGCGGGTGATTTCTCGCTTTCTGTCTCTCTCTGTCTTTCTGGCGAGCGCATGCGCCCTATACCAAAAACCTCTAAAGAAAAAAACAAGAAGGTAGGGACCAATAGGTGGTGTAGAGGTTAAGGTGCTGGACTCACAGAATTGACCATGGTTCAAGTCCCAGACCTGACGACTTGAAACTCATGTCAGGTGCATGTGCATGCATGCCCAAAATCCTGAGAGGAGAAGGGATTGGGGTGTGGTCATCCCCCACGGGGGGGGGGGGGGTGATTTCTTGATTTCTGCCTCTGTTTCTACAGTGAGTGCACACACGCTATAGGAAAAAAATCTCTCAAAAAAAATAAAGAAAATGGACACCTAAGAAGGATAAACATAAGCCACAAACCCTACTATGTAATATCAGAGACAATAATATGTAATAAGAAAAAGTACACAATAAGTACTTGGGGAACTTAAAAAAGAAAGTAGCAAAGAGTACGGTCAGAGCATAACTGGAGGCATTAGAAGTAGGTCTGGGAAATGAAGATGGCATTTTAGAAAAAAGAAAGGGTGGGAACAAAGACCTCAAAACAGCAAAGCAGTAAGTGGCTGGCCAGTAAGCAGTCTAGTAGGATTGAGGTACAGAGTTATACATATACATACACGTGTGTGTGTATACAAGAGGACTTCAAAAAGTTCAAAGAAAAATGGAATTGAAGTACAAGTTTATTTTGGTGCAAAAATTTTGGAATCCATGCATAGTTTTTGTCATAATACCAAATTTCCATGAATTATTTGTAAACCCTTTCATATTTTTATTATATAGATCAGAGAATTGAGAGCCTTAAGACTTTTGCAATCTTACTAGGGCTGGGTGGCTGACAAAGTAACAGAGCCCAAATAGGTACCCAGGTCTGGGTCTGAGACCTTCCCTCTTCCATTGTGTCATGCTATAGTTAAAAAAAATTTTTTTGAGAGATTTTTGCCATAGGATACCTGTTCTAACCAGAGAGACACAGAGAGAAAGTGAGAAATCCCCCCCCCACCCCCAGGGAGGATGGCCATGCCACAATCCCTTCTCCTCCATTTTCCAATCGGGATTTTGGGCATACACACACACACATGCCCGGCATGAGTTTTAAGTTGCCAGGTCTGGTACCGAACCATGGTCAACCACGTGGGAGTCCAGCAACATAACCATTATGCCATCTGCTGGTCCCTTGTCCCAGTGTTTTTAGTGTGGTAAATAAATACTAACAGTTTTCTGTTGCAAACTAATCACTGTCTCTAACATCCTTTATTTTCCCTTTCTCTTATTTTGTCAGAGGGTATGTGCAATTGTTATAGAGAGACAGAAAAGGAGAAAGCATCCTCCAATAGGGTGTGGTTATGTTGCAATTCCTTCTCCATTTCTTCATCCTGTTGGGATTTGGGGCATGCACGCACACATGACCAATGTGATATTAAGTTGCTTGGGTTGGAATTTGAACCCCAGTCAATCATAAGATCAAGGATCAGGCTTCTTTAACCACTAGGCAAGCCCCACATGCTTTTGATGTGCCAAAACTCCTCCATGAGAATAAGAAATCAAGTGTGGACATGAATACAATCTCCTCATTTGCTGATCATTAATTCATTCACTCACTCAATTCATATTTATTGAGCATCCATTATACTTTGTGCTTGGCATGGGAGATGCAAAGGTCTCTACCTTCCAGGCACTCACAGGTTAGTAAAGGACAAACAGTACACAGGGACCTGGTATCCAATGACAGAAGAGAGTTTTACATAAGAAACAATAGAGGCATAAAGAAATTTGAGGCATATTACTGTAATTTTGTATCTCTGCTATTAAATCTTGACCTAGATCATTTGAAAACTATGCTCATGTGGTTTCTGAAAATATGTACGTATTTATACACACACTTCAAAAACTAAAGGCCAATGTTCACAACAGGATGAAAAATTGGCTCTGAACTATGATTCTGTTTAGTGTGTCTACTGCCAAAGCTAATTAGGTTATTAGTTTATTTTAAAGAGCATTCTGTCTAGTGCCATCTATTGTAATAAATAAAATGCATCTGGGTTTTCATAAGCTTTGATTGCTATGAATGTAAGCCAATGTCATTAGATAGAAAACAAAACATAAAAATATATATTGCATAGAATCTCTGTTTGATATGGAAAAAAAAAGATTTTCTTTTGTCACTCAAAAATAGTGAAAGAAAGTAAAAATGAACTCTTCAATGAGTACTCTGACAACTGACTACAATATTTTTAAAATAATCATTAACTTTATTTACTTATGTATTTATTTTAATTTGACCAGAGAAGGACAGAGTGAGAGAGAGAGAGAGAAAAAAAAAAGAAAGGAAGCTGCCAGGTCTGGGACTTGAACCACTGTCAGCCATGTGGGAGTCCAGTGCCCTTAACCACCATGCCACCTGCCAGCCCCAACAGACTACAATATTAACATAAAATATACAATGTGGAGTTGATTTCACTAAATATAGTTCCACTGAGACCAGCAGTGAAGTGAAAGGGCCCAAAACACCAGACCCCAGCATGTAAGTTCATGTAAGTTCCTATTGTTAGGATTTAAAGTCATACAAGTCACACCTCTTTGTTTAATGGGAGAAAGTTTTGCTAGGTGTAAAATGTTTATTGCAAGCCACCTTCCTTCTCTTACTCCTTCGAGGATTGAAAAATGAGTTTGTGAGATGGCTGACAAATGGCTAGGAGACTGACCTGTGATAACAAATCAAGAAATTGGCCTCTAAGTCTCATTCTGTTGCCAAGGAATTACCCTTTTAGTTTGTCAAATAGAAATCATTTAGAAAGATTTTAAAAATACCTCAATATTTCCAACAATCTCAAGTTGGATAGACAAAAATATATACTATAATGAGTTGATTAATAAAGTAGGTAACTTTGGGGCCTGCAGAAGGCAAAAATCTCAAAAACAAAACAAAGTTAGGTAACTTTAACAACATACAGCTGAAACAACAAATTCATTAATTTAATTCTTGCTGGTTCACATAAAAATTCTTTTAAAAATAATTATTTATTTTTATTTTATTTATTTATCTTTTTCAAGTTTTTTGCTATTGGGTGCATGTGCTCACCAGAGAGACAGAGAAGCAGAAAATGAGAAAGCATCCCCTGAGGGTATGGCCACACCACAATCCCTTCTCCTCTTGGGATTTTGGGTACGTGTTCACATACGCCCAGTGTAAGTTTTAAGCTGCCGAGTCTGGGACTTGAACCATTGTCAACTATGCCCAGCAACATAACCATTATGCCATCGGCTGTTCCCTTAAAGAATTACGTTATTTAATTTTATTTATTGTTATTATTTTTAAATTTGACCAGAGAGAGAGAGAGTGGAAAAGTGAGAAAGCAAATTGCCAGATTAGACTTGAACTGTAGTTGGCCATGTGGCAGTCTAGTGCTGTAATTACTATGCCACCTGCCACCCATTCTCACAAAATTCTATAATTTTCTTTTTAATTTGGTGCCTTTGGCTTGGAAATGAATTAAAGTCAATGGTACAGCAGGCGGCATAGTGGTTAAGGCAGTGGACTGCCACATGGCTAACTGTGGCTTGAGTCCTGGACCTGGCAACTTGAAACTTAGACTGGGCGTGTGTGTGAGCACCCAGAATACCAAGAGGAGAATGTAGAAGAAGGGATAGTGGGTGACCATACCCCTGGGGAAGTGATTTCTTGCTTTCTGTTTCTCTCTGTCTCTCTGGCAAGCGAACATATACTATAACAAAAGTCTTTCAAAAAGAAACATTTGATACAACATCTATAATTATAAATACTACTATAGACAGGTGTCATTTATGTATCTTTCACTAAAAGGGGACTAAGTTTAAGCAACAGTAACAAACATTTAATATGCCCTTACAAATAAAGTAACCAATGAAATGTGTGGTAAGGCTAAGCAATTGCAAATTAAACTCTCTATGCAGAAATGCAATTGTATAACAACCTACAACTCAAAAATATTATCCCCCTCCAATCGAAGATGAATTGAAGTCTTCACAAAACACTTTTAAATGAAATTCATCCTCCCTTCCTCCCACTCTTCTTTCCTTCCTTACATCATGTGTCTGCCTGTCTTCTTCTGGGAGAAGGTGGAGGGAATAAAGAAATGAGGCCTGGAGAAAGAGATTATAAAGGAAAGAGGCTTTTAACTAAGACTCTTTTTTTTTTTAAAGTACCAATAGTTTTCATTCATTCTCCTATGCTGCTGAAATTAACAAATGTGAATACTGGCAAGCAATGAGAACATTTATTCAGGTTGGCTTAAACATTAAACCAAATTAGATATCAAGGTAGTCACTGTGAAGACAATGGTTTGACTGTATCTAACTCAAGTGGTAAAGAAAGTGTAAAATGGGTTATTGTATTGTATTTGCTGGACGTAACTTGCATCTGCTGAACGGAACTTGCATCTGCTGAACTAAGAATAGTTCAAGTACCACACAGAGCTTGCATTTTGCAGTAGCTATCATCATTTGTATGGAAGTGTAAGGCTCCATCTTGATGTCTTTATATTTTTTAATAGAAAATAAACAGTTTAAAAAAGCAAAGGTAGGGGCTGGCAGGTGGTGTGGCAGTTAAGGGTGCTGGACTCCCACATGGCGGACCATGGTTCAAGTCCTGGACCTGGTGGCTTGCTTTCTCACTTTCCCCCTCTCTCTCTGTCCCTCTCTGGTCAAAGCAAAAATAAAGTTAAATAAATTTAAAAAAAAACAAAGGTATACTGACTTCACATATTTGTATCTTTTTTTAGTTTTATAGTTTTGTTTTTTTTAAAACAAATTTAAAAAATTCCCATAGAATTCCTACCCTCTTATCCCCTTCCTCCTATCCCCTAAAGGATAAAATATAATAGGCTCTTATTACTAAAAATTCTAACACAATGAATCTCTCTTCATCATCTCTGGACCAATACCATAATGTAATACGGTTGAAATGACTTAGTAATCAACTCAGGGAGTATCAGGGCACTTTCTTTTCTTACAAGAAAATAAATTTTATGTTAGGTCTTAAGAAATGGCCATTTTGGGGCCAGCAGATGGGGTAATGGTTATGTCACTGGACTCCCATATAGTTGACTGTGGTTCCAGTCCTGGACATGCCAGCTTGAAACTCGTGCTGGGCGCATGTGTGTGCTTGCCCAAAACCCCAAGAGTGGCATGCAGGAGAAGAGACTGTGGTTTGGCCAACCCCCACTACCCCCACCCCCTTGGGGTGATTTTTCACTTTCTGTCTCTCTTTCCAGTGAGTGCATGTGCCCTATGGCAAAAACCTCTCTCTAAATCAAACAAAAAAATACCCTTGACCATTTGTACCAGTCAAAAATAACCTAACAAGTATGGTGAAAGAGTTTAGCTGTTCCCAAGATTCCCAATTATTCTATGCACATTTCATATGTTACTAGTATACATCATAAATATATGACCCTACCAAATAACTTCATGAGTTAACTGACATTATTTTTACTTGTATTCCTTCTTCATGTTCTGGAAAAGTAAATTCAATATAAAAATTACACTCGGGGCCAGACAGTGCGTGGTAGTTAAGGCAGCTGGATCCCACATGGCCGACAGCATGGTTCAAATTCTGGACCTAGTGGTTTGAAAGGCACAGTGGACGTGTGTGCGCGCGCGACACACACACACACACACACACACACACACACGTTTAAAAATCCCAAGAGGAAAATGGAGGAGAAGGGATTGTGGCATGGCCATCCTCCCTTTGGAGGTGCTTTCTCACTTTCCCTCTTTTTCTCTCTTTGGAGAACACACACACTCTATAACATAACCTTAAAAAAAAAAAAAAAAAGATGCTCAGCACACTCAGTACATCTTAAATGATAGTGTCCCAGATTTTAGATTTAGATTTGCTATTGTTTTTCCTCTAATCTCTAACTTGTTTCTCAGTGAGGACTTCCAGCCATAGAAGTCTGGTCTCTTCAAAACCACACCAAGCTCCACGCTCTCTGAAACCATATAAGGACAGTACTGTATCAGCTAATGTCAAATAAAATCCCTAAACAGTGCATGTCCTCTATTTATTATCATCCTGATGAAAGTGACTTCAGTAATTTTTATCTTGGGTTTACATAGCAGTTCTTTGGAACTACATTATGTCTTCAGGAACTAATACACCATTTCTTTCTTCCTCTTGGTTGAAGTTGCCCATTACTAAACAGGAGCAAAAGACTCCTAATAAGACACATTGTACACTGAAACAAAGGAGCTATCTAAATGACTCTGAAATTATATGGGCATCACATTCCCCATCGTTTTCTGAAAACCATCATTTTTCTAAGTCTGCTTCTATTAAAAAGAAACCAGCCAAAAAGAGAAGAGGTGAGAAGTAATACATGGAGAAAAGTAGAATTTAATAAACATTCAAATACGAAATTGCTGGGTACTAGCAATTAACAAAGCATGTGCGTTTGAGAGAATGCTTGAAAGGTAGTCAGGGCAGTATTAACATATCTAAAGTACTGTGAACAACTAGCCCGGTCATTAGTTTAATTTTCACATCCATCAAAGTAAGAGGCTGTCCCACTAATTCCCACCCTCTATGGCTTCCCCCTGTTTGTTTCAGCGTTTTCGTAGACACACACTTGCCTCCCACTAGGACATACAGTATCTGGTTTAAATAGGCTTATCTCTCTCCTTAGCTTGTCCTGGAATTATGCCTACAGCTCAGTCCTGGTAGTATTTGGGATGAGAATTCTAATTGGAAAGAGCTCTTTGTTTAGTGACTCCAACACCACTCTTTAAAAAATTTAGTTTGACCTTCCAACTGTCTCCAACCTGTAAGTGAAACACCTCAGATTCCAAACCTAGGATAGTTCATTTAAATCTGCACTGTAAACATTGACATTGACTTGCTGCCAAATCTGAAAAAGTTTCTTAGCTCCTTGAGCTAAAATGAAGGAAAAAGAAAAAAAAAAGGAAGGCTTCCAGGAAAATACAAAGATCTATCAAAATGAACATCCTAATTAAGCTAACACCTGGGTCTCCAAAAGAATCGTTTTTTTCCTTTCAGCGTCCTGTAAAGGGTTGACGAAGCCCCTTCCAACTTTTCACCTGACGTTTCCTTTAAGGTCAGGAAGCCCCTGGCGTCCCAGGCAAAGGCATCCAACTTTAGGGAAGGAATCAGAAGCCAGCCGGCCAGTGGGCAGAGGCCAGCGGCGCATCTCTCCAGATCTTCCCCGATCTCAGCGCTGCTGCCAGCCCCTCCAGCCCGTGCGTTCCACCTCGGAGATGGCCAATTACATAACCCCGGCTCCGAGTGCCCCCAGAGTCCCGGGGACTCACACGCCACCCCAAAAGATCACCAGTTACAGACCCTGAGAGCGGCTCGTCCCCACTCGCCAGGCGCCGCGACCCGGACTGAGGCTCCTCGTCGAGCAGTCCTGGGGGTCTCCACCCCTCGCGGCTCCCTCGCCTCTCCCGGCCAGGTCGGCGCTGCACGGGGCGGGGGTTCGACCCTGCACACTGGGCTCACCGCCCCTCCCCGAGCCCGCACCTCGGAGCCCCTTTCCGTCCCCCCTCCCCCCGTTCAACCCACTTCCCTAATCCTCTCGGGGTCCCCTCTCCTCAGCCCCACTGTCCTGGCCCCTCTTCAGGTCCTCTCCCCGTCAAGCTCTCAGTCTCGGCCCCTCTCCGGGTCCCAAACCCTCACCGCGCGGTCCCGGCCCCTCTCGGGGACCCCTCCCCTTATACGAAGTCCGGTCCGGTCTCGGGGACCCCCCACTCTTTTGCACGATACCCAGACCCTCTCGGGGTCTCTTTTCCTCATACTCTGTCCTGGCCACTCTTGGGGTTCCGCCACTCACTCCGCTGTCCCGGTCTTTCTCGGGGTCCTCTCCCCTTTAAGCCCGCTGTCGTAAGCCCACATGGGGTCCTTATCTCTCAACCTGCTGCCCGGTCTCTCTCAGTGTCCCCTGCTGTTCAGGTCCCTCTCAGAGTCCCCTCACCTCACCCAGCTGTCCGGGACCCTCTCTGGGTCCCCTCTCCACAGTTCGCACTGTCAGACCCACTCCCGGAACTCCCCTCGCTCCGATCTTCCCCGGCCTCATTCCGCCCAGGGTCCCCGCGCCTCGGCTCACGCTGTCACCGCCCCGCGCCCCGGAGCTCTCACCTCAGACCTGCTGTCACCACCCCCGGGCCCGGCGTCGCCGCCGCCGCTTCCTCTCCCACACTTGTTCCCGAGTCGCTCTCGGGCGCCTTGTCCCCTGTTGGATTCCACGGTCCGGCCGCGGAGTGCGAGATCCAGCAGCGCCAAGCCTCCGCCCGCGGTCTCCGCCTGGCGTCCCACTCTCGGCGCAGGACCCCGGCGCCCCGCACCACACCGACCCTCTCGCGGCCGCCGCTGCTGCTGTCCGAGGTGCGGCTCCTGCCAGGGGTGGCCAATCGCACCCGACTGCGCCGAGCGCGCTCCGCCCCACCTCCCCAGTCTTCCCGCCCCCTACCCCAAGACCACGCCCCCAGCTCGGCTCCGATAGGCTCTCTACTGACCTTCCCTGATCGTGGGGCACAACACAGGGCCCGGATATAGGTATTTGATTGGACATGCTTGGGAAACCGAGCGGTCGATGGAGCCCGGGGATTGGTGTGTCGGCGGCGGCGGGCGGGACGGAGTAGGGCGGGGTTTCCTCAGACACGGAAGACCTTGCAACTTCACTTACCCACGGGTCCAGCTTGGGGTGCGGTCAGTCTTGTTTGTGCTGCTCTGGGTCAAAGTTCATGGTACTCCTCCCCACGCCTTTACTTTTCTTGGGAGATTCCCAGAGACCACCATGTTAGAGCCCCTGGGGAGGACCTCACTCCCTCGTTAGACCTTGTACAGCTTTTTAAAGTAATTCTGCCCTAAATTAATGAAGCGTTTATTGGCCTAGGACTTGTAAATGTTTCTTGGATTTAAACCCTCTGTCAGGGGAGACTTCCCCTGCATTGCGTTCCACAGACGTCATTTTAACACTGTTAGAGAAAATATACTAGATGCATACTGCTCACAAATAAACGTTCAACATGGTCGGAGCACATTTGGGTAGATACAAGGACAGAACTTTAGATGTACCCAATTTGTGGGTTTTGATGATAGTAAAAACAGGAACTGTGGTAGGAGGAGGCTTGTTAACTAATTTAGCAAGGTTTCAACAAGCCTAATTCAACATAACCTTTTTCAGGGCCACAGGTTTTAATGATTCTGTATGAATCATCAATAATGAGCTTTGACCCAAGTGCAACTTGTGATAACCAAGAGATCCATCATGACCCAAGCCACAAGCGAGCCTGCTGGGGTGAAAGGGCATCATGTTATTCAGATCCATTTTTAAAATTATTTTTGTAAAAGTCGCTATGTTGATTCAATCAAAATTAGAAACCGAAAATGATTTCCTCACCTCTAGACTTACAAATAAGTTTATGGACTTTGACAGGTTAATATTTTATAAAGAAATTGCTTCATTTCAGGAACGCATTGGGATCCTAGCCTTGGTGGTATATAGATAGGCCTTAGCTATCAGAAACCCCTCCATTATTAACGTTAAATTTTTTGTTTTTTTTTTGTTTTTGTTTTTTTGCTGACACAGTTGGTTTGTGTTCTAAACAGTAAATATTTCCCTTAGTGTTTAAAAACCATATCTAAACGGTAAATATTTTCCTTGGTGTTTAAAAAGCATACCCCATTCCAAGTCCAATGAAATGTGGTTGTAACAGTATGCAGAGAGTGCCTGGAGGTACAAGAGGTTGTGGAAATGGTGCCGGCAGGACTTCTTTTAAGTCAAGTGGAGCTCTGAAGTTGATGTTTCCTGAGCAGTGTGGCTAAGTACCATTATGGGAAAGGACACAGAGAAAGATTTCAGGGTTGTAAAAGTTGGCTTTAAGGGAACTTCATTTTTATAGGTCAAAAGAGACTGTCCAAAATCATTATATACATTATATACTACAAGGGTTAGACAAGACTAAAGCCAAGAGAGAATGTTTTTCAGTAGGTCACCTTCACTGAAGAGCATTAGTTAAGAGCTCAGCCTACCAGTTTTACAGTTGGCAATCTATCGATAAGATAGAAAACGTGGGGTAAGTGCTTACCACCAGAGTTCAGCTGTGTCTATTCATTACATATAAAAAAGAAATGCATGACCACTAGCAGATGCTGTTTGCAATCAAGAAGATAGAAATAGACATGAAACACAAGCAAGATTAAAAACCCCAGCATCGTGAAAGGAAACCATTTAGCAATGACATCAACTTTTTTTTTTTGCATTCATTATATCAATGAACTCTGATTTCTAAAATTTTTTTTCCAGCTCTATGATTATTGCTCCTGATAGGAACTCAAAGTTACTCAATATAGTTGATTACAAATAATTCAGATGTGATCCAACAGCACAAAAAAAGAAAATGACTTCATCCTTTGGACAAGAGACAGTTCTGAAATCCTCATTTAAATATAGATGGCAGACCTACAGTGAGTGCTAAGAACGACTGTTACTTAGAAAGAGCTTCAGAAGATCTCTCAACTCCTGGAAGGACATTGCTGCATTCGACATGGAAATTCTTGAATTTGGTGGGGAGGAAAAATTCCTAACAAAACAGCCAAGATTTTAATTCAAGTAGTAAATAAATGTTAAAACAAATAGGATGAGAATAAAGTTTCTCATTTTCAGGTGACTCCTTGGGGGCCGTTTCAGAGTTAAATTTGATCACAAAGAATCTGAGAAAATATTAGGTTCGACCCTGGATTTAACATCTACATTTGGCTTTTCTAGTCGTTACTTCTATGGTGAGTTGGTTGCAACATAGTAGGGGTATTTTGGACAAACCATTAAACATCTCTGGGCCCTTTTCCTTGCTAGACATCTAGACCATATTGCTTTCAGCAAAAGGACACCTAAATGTGAGGGAATCACACAAATTCTTCTTGCACACGCTCAGCTTTCTCAGTATCCACCCGGGGCTCTCCTTACTTTAGCCAAATTACTTCCTGTAGGCAAAGGCTCCGCTTCTCAGCTAACAGTCGGTTAGAAAGTTTTTGGATTAGGCAAAAACACTTAAAAAAAAAATTTGAGCAAATCTGAGGCACCTGTGCTGTGGAGGGCCTGGGTCTAGGAGTCTAAACAAAGCAGACCGGACGCTACCATTTTTAAGGCAAATGACAGCTCTTTTCTCATTTGTAAAATCGGAGCACATCCTGTCCATTAAACCTATCCAATAAGATTTCCAAAGACTAGGACAATAATCGTTTTGCTGACCCCAGAATGGGAGATCAGCAGCCTGGTCTTTATTTCAGTTCTTAATAAGGCGCCACTTTAGGGGAGGAACTAGGCTCTTTTTTCATTTTCCGCATGATCACGCAGACCCTGGATGGGTAGATTTTCTGACCTACTAATGAGACGGTTCTGTGGCTCACAAGCTTAAATTCGGGAAAAGACCACCTCCGCCCACCAGCGGCCCTGCAAACCCTCAGGTCTCGCACGATCCTCGCTTTAGTTCTGGCTCCAGGCGCCGCCTGGCGGCTGTTCCCGGAAGTCTCCTCTGCGCTCCGGGGTCCTGACCATGGCTAGGCTGCCCATGGATATGCCGAACTCATGGGAACGGACCTCGGCCCTTCTCCCACCGCCCGTTGAGAATTTTAAGACGACAGTGAAGGGGCTAGGATCCCGGCGAAGGGGACGAACGGCGCGGCCTCTGCTCTCCCTCAAGGATGGCGCGATCAGGCCGTCGTCGGGCAGCTCGCGACCCGGAAGTCGCCCGCAGCGCGAGGCCCCCGTTGCCGAGCGCGGGCGCTGGGGGCGGAGCTCGGCGGAGACGGGGAAGGGGTCGTCTCCGCTCCGGCTCCTCGAGTTGGCGACACGGTCCGGCGCTGAGAGGGAGACGTCTAGTCCTCAGCCCGAGTGGCGGCGGTCTCCTCCGGGCACGCTCAACTGCGGTCAGAGGCAATATGAGTGCGGCGGGGCTGTTGGCTCCGGCCCCGGCCCCGGCTGGAGCGCCGCCGGCCCCGGAGTACTACCCTGAGGAGGACGAAGAGCTGGAGAGCGCCGACGACGACGAGCGCAGCTGTCGGGGCCGCGAGTCAGACGAAGGTGCGTCCCGCAGCGGTCTGGGCAGCTCCGGGCGGTGTGGGACCGCCGGGGGAGGAGGTGGGGCTGCAGGGGACAGGGGCGGAGCGGCCTCGGGGACTGGGGCGGCTGGAGGGGCAGCCGAGGGGAGTCGTTCCCGGACCCGCGCTGGGGAAAGGGAGCAACCCTGGGCGCGTCGAGCTCTTCAGTGATGGGGAGAAGGGACCTAGAGGGATGTTGTCAGGGCTGGAGGGCTTTTGAGACCCCACCTCGCCGTCTCTTGATGAACCTCGGGTCTCGGCTGGCCCGAGTGGTCATGGAGTGCGCTGCTTGCGAGAGGATCAAAGCCCCGCTTGACTTCCTCCTCCCCAAGTTGCGACCCTCCCTCCCCAGCTCTCCTTTGGGTGGTGAAGTACGGGATTGAGAATACAGATGAAAAGAACAGGACCCGGAATTAGCCAGATCTAGGTTTAAATCTGGCGCTGTCATTTCATCCAGCTTTGTGACCTTAGAAACGTAAGCTTCTTAGCCTCAGTTTACCCAGCTGCACTGGAGCTGTTAGTGGCGTCCACCTCTTAGGGTAGGTGTGATCTGTGCGTAAAGTACTTGGCCTGGTGCTGTGTATATAGTAAATGTTCTTCTCTACCCAGGAAGCAGGCACGGGGGAGATAAGGCTTTGCCTAGTGGTGCCCAGGTGCAGTGCTTTGAGTTCCATTCTCTTTACGCCACATTGTGGCCTCTGGGATCCTCGGACCCTTCTTTTCAGACTGGGCTTTAACAGTTTGTCAAGTGTAAGGAACCCTGTTTTGGAGGGATTGAGTAAGGAGCTGGGTGGAGGAAGAGGAAGATGAAGAAAAAAAAAGAGAAGAAAGGAGAGAGAGAAACCCAAGTACAGGTGATGGGTTCTGGCACAGAATAGGACTCTGGGGTAAAAGCTAGACCAGGTGTCTGGAATAACTGTGTTTTATTCATGTATCCCCCAAGTGCCAGGCAATGTGGCTGGCTGGCACGTGACAAAGGAAGTGGAGAATTAAATCTGCAGTATCTTTTCAAGAGACAGCTGCATATGCAGTGCATAAAGTTGGAGGAACTGATTGCATTTGATTGATTTTTTTTCAGTGTCAATCCCTTGCAGTGCCTTTAATGCCCAGGAGAGGGAGCAATGAAGCAAAAATTGATTTTTCCCTCCTCAAATACAGGGGCTGTTGAAATTATGTAGACACTACAACCATTTGCTGCTGCTGCTTATTTCTTTTTTGTTTTTTTTTTTTTTTTTTTTAAATGTTAGAGACATCCCTTATTTTCTAGTCTCCTCTCAGGATTTTGAACACACACACACACACACACACACACACACAAACCTGGTATGATTTTCAAGCCATCAGGCCTGGGACTTGAACTGTAATGCTGTAATGGGCCATGTAGGAGTCTAGCACCTTAACCACTATGCTATATGTAATGGACCATGTAGGAGTCTAGCACCTTAACCACTATACTATATGCTGTTCCTCCGTTTGTTCTAATAATAGTGTTTACAGTATTTTGAAGGGATTGGCAGGTGGCTTGGTAGCTAAAGGCACTGGATTCCCACATGGCTGACTGCAGTTCAAGTTCCAAACCTGGCTGCTTGCTTTCTCACTTGCTGCCTTCCGTTTCTCTCTCTCTGGTCAAAGTTAAAAAATAATAATAACAAATGGAATTAAAGAAGTAATTCTTTAAAAAATATATTTCAAAACATTTTGTATGTGATTATCTTCTTCCTTATTGCATTTAGTTATTACTTTGAACATATTAATTATTTAGGTTCAATACACTGTGTGAGATTCTCCTTTGTTGTATACATTTGGTGTAAAATGGACAGAGTTCAAGCTGGGCATGTGCTAGGAGAGAATGTACTTACACATTTTATTGGAACTGTGAGTAAGGTTTGAGTGCCTTCAATCCCCAGTTGCAATGCCCACATCTTTCCTGAACTGCCAGGATATTGCTTCTGCGATCTTGACCATGATGCCTGTATCTAAAACTCCCCATTTCCTGGTTGCACTTCAGATAAAGGGAAGCTCTTTGCATAAATCCATGTATAAATTAGAGATGGCATTTTATTTTCTGGAAACTATTCAATATTTTTCACTAGTGGCTTCATCAGACCTGCATTGAGTGGAAATTCATTTTACAGAAGTTTATTGTGTGCTTACATGTGTCACATGATACTAGGTCTGTGGATGATCTTAACTAGTCCTTTTTCCCTATTTTTACCCAGACACTGAGGATGCTAGTGAAACTGACCTGGCAAAGAATGATGAAGAAGACTATGTAGAAATGAAGGAACAGTGAGTATGATTTTTATACTTCCTTTCTAGAATATGGAATTGACAACACAATCTATCTTATTACAATCTAATATGACCTTGCTTGTTTGGTGGTCATAGCGCTTCCAAAGACCATGAATAGTGCAATACTCCCTCCCTCTCTTTAAATTAGTCACATGTAATTAGGTTTCCTGTTATAAGACTCCCTTGAGAGTAGGATAGAAAGAACCCTGAGGGAAACAATCACAGATAAGGCCATATGATAGGAAAGAATCACTGCTTTCACCGTTTGTGGATGTGAAAACCAACGTTTAGGGAGGGATAAACCATTTAGCAAATGGGTTTTCAGGTGGGCATGAACTTTCTGAGCACCAACTACATGCTAGACAATGGGCTATATACTTGGCGAGCTCAGGGAAACCTGGGTTGAAGAACAGCTCCTGACTTCTGGTCACACATGTTCTTACCCAAGCCTTCTCGTTGTCTTCAGACAGAAGGGGCCGAGAGAAACAAAACCCCACTCACTTTATTGTACCCTAAAGTGCAAAACAGCATAAAATATATTCAGCATGTATTTGTTGAATGTGTTTTGGGGAATTAAGTCCCCCCCTGAGAGTGTGTGTATTCTTCAGAGCGAGTAGGAGAGAGGAAGAGCACCCTCTAATAGAGTGTGGTCACACCACAATCCTTTCACCCCATTTCTCTGTCCCATCAGGATTTAGGACACATGTGCACATGTACCTGGCATGTTTTTCAAGCCACTAGGACCAGGATTAGAACTATGGTGAACCATGTGGTAGTGGGCTCCCTTAACCATCAGCCCCCGGGTTTGCCCTATTTCAAGGATCTTGATATGATCTTTTAAAATTCCTCATCTTTGCGTGTATATGTTTGTGTGTGTGTGCATGTGTCTTTATTTGTCATAGGATGCGTGTACTCATGGGGGTGGAGGGGGAAGAAGAAAGAGAGAGCCAGTACCCCCAGGAGGGATGGCCACACTGCAATCCCATCTCCTCCATTCTCCTCTTGGGATTTTAGGCATGCACACACACATGCACACAGCTGTTTTTTTAAGCGACTGAGTCCAGGAATCAACCTCATAGTCAGCCATGTAGGATCCAGCTACCTTAACTATTGTACCATGCCACCAGCTGGCCCTAAATTATTTACCTTGAAACTAGATGATCCACATTCCTTTTGTCCTAGGTCCTACTTATGAGTGTTTTGCAGTTATCCTCTGAATTTTACCCTTTGTAGGTGTTGTGACCTAAAGGAGGTAATTCAGCTCAATGTGACTGGTCTTGCATAAAAAGAGATGATTTTAATAATTCATGTGATCTGTCTCACATTTTCAACCCTGAAACTATGCTTGTTTTCTTTCTTTTTTTAACTTAACAAAAAGTTTATTATGAAAATGTACATGATCTGATTTTTACATCATAGTAAAACAGGCCCATTGACGAGGGGACATGGGTTTTTCTGTTGAACAGCCATTATTTATACTCGTTCCAAGGCTTCTAACGTGATGATACTATTTCCTCGTATTACCACCATTCCAATATTGTTCTGTTGCCCACTAGTTGCCATCTCCACACATTCATCTATCACAAGATTCATAAATGCATCAAATCCCTGCAATATTCCTTGGATATGTCTGCCACCATTTAATTTCAATGATAACTTCTTGTCCATAAATTTTTTCAATTTGGGAGGATGAGCTTTGCTCATGGTAGCAACTCGGTGGATTCAGAGATGCCTTTTTCAAACTGTGCTTGTTTTTAATCCTCTTCACGCTTTTTACTGATTTCACCTTGACCCATTTGAGATGTATTTTCACAGATCTATTCTCTTTTCTATACATGAGCTCAACGAATATGAATTGTGTTTCCTGTTTACTTCTTCTCTCTGTCAGCATCCCCTTTCAAAGATGGACTCATAATTCAAAGGTATTGGCTGGTACCTTCAGTGAGGTGGAAAATGTCATACTCTGTGTTCTAAATACTGACTTGCATGCAATTTACTCAGTTTGTTCCCTCTCCTGTACTTGATGTGTTTAAGCATTTTTTTTGTAGAGCTGATCTTGACTTTTTCTTTTTCTTTTTTTTTTTTTTTTAATTTAAATGGGTAGAGGGGGCATGTGCCTGTTAAAGAGAGGGAAATACTCCCTGATGGGGCGTGGTCATGCTTCTATTCTCCCTCTCCACACAAACACACACATTCCTCCTTCCTGTTGGGATTTTGGGTATATACATACATGTGCCAGGTGTGTTTCAAGCCACTGGGGCTGGGACACCAAATGCAGTAGGCCATGTGGGATCTGCTTCCCTGTGCACAGCCTTTAACCCCTGTGCCTGTGCCATGGGACTGGTCCTGGAGGTTACTTTTACTTGAATGTGTCTCTTGATATTTGATGGCCGAGAAAGTAATTTTGATTAAGAAGGAATGCCTTCTGTGGTTTAAGTGGATCATCAAGAGTACAGCTGAATTCTCTCTAAAAGAGTCAAGCCTCTTCCCTGGTGATTTTCAGTCGCTGCTTACCCTTTCTTCCACTTGTGGAGCATTGGGTTGCATTTGCAGCCCTTGTTTAAGTAATCGAAAGGCTGAGATGCTGGACTTCCACGTGGCAAACTGTAGTTCGGGTCCCATACATGGCAGCTTGCTTTCTCACTTTCTCTCTGACTCTAGTAAGTGCATGTGTTCTATAGCAAATTAAGAATAATAATTATAATAATTCTTAAAAAAAAATAAGGCTATTAAAGCCTAGCAGATGGTATGGTAGTTAAAGCAGCTGAATTCTACACAGTAAACTGTAGTTTGAGTCCTGGGCACAGTGGCTCGAAAAACAAACACACTGGGTGCATGTGTGTTTGTGCCCAAAATTCCAAGAGGAGAATGGAGGAGAAGGGATTGAGGCATGGCCACCCTCCCTAGGGGTGATTTCTCCCTTTACTTTCTCTCTCTCTCCAGCGAGCACACATGCAAAACAAATCTTAAAAAAAGTTATTAAATGTTGGACAGTGTTTTTTTCAGTCCCATGTTTGTTGCTATAAACTTGAAGGTATTTTTCAGGTAGAAGCAAAAATTGCCAAAATGTGATTTATGGGTGGAATTCACTGTTCAGCTGGATCTTCCAGAGTATGTAATTGCCTATAATCCATTGGGTGTGAGATAGGGGTCTGGGGGCGGGGACCAACATGCCTCGCTCTTCTGCCTCCTTTGTGGTGCGCATTCTCCTCGAGCTGAGGCTGCAAATCATGCATTTTCACTTTCATTTCTGAAATACTATTATTTTTCTGATCCTAAAATAGTACTGCTTTTTAAAACTGACAGTTTATTGAGTTAGTGCTTACCCAGCTATACAATGTAGGAAAACATGCTGAAGGCATAATCTTCTTCTTTTGGAATTTATAACCTAACTGTAGAGTTGATATCAATTGTGTTTAATGCCATTTCTATATTTTTTTTGTGTGCATTACTTATGTTTCTAAATCCAGGGGAAAATGGCATCATGCTTTCAGTTTTTCTTCATATGTTCTTGCCTAACTCTGTACTGTAGTTGTTTGTTTATAAAGTCTGCAATCTTTATATTTACAGATTTTAGACTGATTCTCTAAAGGTGGGATAACACATGAAAGTCTAGTAAATTATATAGGATGTGAGCCAAGAATATAGAATCTTTGTTCCTTTCGATCACTTTAGCTGGTACACTTAAAACCAGCTAGCAGACTTTCCTTTCCCTCCTCCCCTGAAGGTTATTAGTGGTATTCCCATTGCCACCTAGGTAATTCCTGTGTGTATAATATTTTGAAATTGAGTATTGACTGTTTTGTCTTTCAGTGTGGCTCACATTTTTGTTTTACAGGATGTATCAGGACAAGCTAGCTTCTCTCAAGAGGCAGTTGCAGCAACTGCAGGAAGGTTGGTGTGTGATTGAATCCTTCATTTCCAAGTATACTTCATAATATTACAAACCTTTGCAATTTCTATATTTCACTTGTTTGTGGGAATGATTTATCCATTTACAATTTTGTCTGGCTGATTTTAGTTATCTAGTATACATTTTACTAGATAACTAAACATTTTGTGTTAATAAAGTGATTTGCAAGCTTTTACTTTTTATGAATTTATCTCCAATATGTAGCAGGTTTTTTTTTTTTTTTTTTTTTTTTTTTTTTTTAGAGAGAGATTTTTGCTATAGCGTGTGCATGCTCACCTGTGAGACAGAGACAGAAAAAGAGAAAGTGAGAAATCACCCCCTAGGGAGTTGGCCATGCTGCAATTCTTTCTCTTCATTCTCCTCTTGGGATTTTGGGCATGCATTCACGCAGGCCTGGCGTGAGTTTCAAGCCTTCAGGTCCTGGACTTGAACTGTGTTTGGCCATGTGAGAGTCCACCACCACAACCTCTATGCCACCTGCTGGCCCCTGTAGCAGGCTTAAACATTTCTTTTTTTTTTTTTTTTTACAAATAAAATCTCACCTACGGTCTTATATAGAGCATGAATTGAGAACCACCATGTCTAAAGCTAGATATTTTTAGGAAGGCCATTGTTGCTAAATAAATAACCCTTTCCTATTATTTTTAAACCAAGTATTAATGAACTGTGGATTATTCACACTGCTTTCTCTTTTTCATTTGGTCAGTTAAAACTGACTTAGAGCTTTTTTAATGCTGTTGGCTGTTAAAGGAAGTGTTGCCTGGAGGCTCTCGAATTCCACTTTGAGTTTGAATCCCAATTTCATGATTTCTAGCAGTGTGACCTTGGGTGTGTCATGTTCTCTTAATCCGGTCTCTAATCTGCAAAATGAAGAAAGAAAGAGTAGATGAGTGCTTGTCTGTGAAGCGTTGAGCATAGTGTTGGGCACACTCTGAGAATTTGGGGATAGCTAGCTGCAATGTATTGTGGTGTCTTCTCATCAGGGATATGTTTCTCCACGAGGTACTCTTTCTTTTCTTCTTCTTCTTCTTCTTCTTCTTCTTCTTCTTCTTTTTTTTTTTTAAGGTTCGTACCATAGGGCATGAGCACTTGCTGAGGAGAGACAGAGAAGGAAAGCAGTCCTCAGGGGGAATGGCCACGCCCTAATCCCTTATTCTTCATTCTCCTCTTAGGGTTTTTGGTATGCATGCCCATGTGCCAACATGGTTTTTAAGTTGCTGGGTTTGAGACTTGAACTGTGGTCACCTATGAGGGAGTCTAGCACCTTAACCACCAAACCAACCCTGTTGGCCCTTCCACGAGTTACTTTTATTGTTTGGGGATGATCCACTCCCATGGACTAGCCCATGGACACTAATGATCAGAAAACACTTCTCCACAAATTGTGCTGCTTGTAATTAGCTGCTTTGTGGAAGAATAATGCGTTGAGTAAAGATTTGGATAGAATTTGTGTCTGAATCATCTAATACTGTCAGTATCCACTTGTGGCTGTTTAAATGTAACTTAAAAAAATTAATAATTCAGTTCCTCAGTTGCACTTGCCACATTTCAAGTCTAAAATAACCACATGTGGTTAGTGGCTACCGTATTGGATAGTGCAGACATAGAATATTTCTGTCATTGTGAGAGGTTCTATTGAACAACGTTGATCTAGATCTTATTGAAGGAGAATGAGCCTCTTCCGGGAAAGGGAAGTCTGTTGAGTCTGACTGTAGCAGCAAGTGATCAAAATCAATATCGGATGTCTGCACCTTCACACTCACTCTCACTCCCTGGAGCGTCATGATCTACTAGGATGGGATGGACTCCAGAGAGACTCCCCCCCCCCCCCCCCCATGGTTTCTGCTTGTGCTTTGGTTGAGAACCATAGTTCCGCTACCTCTGCTCAGGTGTGGCTTCATTTATGTTTTACCCCGAGGTTACTAAAATAGTTACTGTAAGTGCTAGAGAATAATTTTAGGAAACAATGAATAGTAGATGGATCATCAAAATAACCATTTATTTTGTAATGCTCAAAATCAGGTACACTACAGGAGTATCAGAAAAGGATGAAAAAACTAGATCAGCAGTACAAAGAGAGGATACGAAATGCAGGTAAGGCTCTTTTGAATGGGAATGAGGCACCTTCAGATTTTCACATTTTGCCAGTCATCAATGTCATGTAGCCCTAAGAGCTGTGCTCTGTAATGTACCCCTGATATTCCACTAGGGGGAGAGTTTTGGGGAAGAGAGTCTCCAAAGCCACAGTTAAGTAAAGTTGGTATATTTTTTTTCCCCAGTGGCCAGAGAGCACCTTGTAGTTGAGGGTATCAGTGGTGCTCCTTGGTCTGATTGTTCTCCCTGGGGCCCTGTGAGCAGCCTTGCACCTTCTCAGTTGTGCCTGCATGGCCAGCTTAGTGCACACTCAGGGGAGCTGATGTGGGAAAGGGTTGTAGGTGGCTTCATTCCCATTTTCAATTTTTTTTTCCTCTGGTTTTCTATGCTCCCAAAGGGATAGGTGTCCTCTTATTTTCCCCAAGCAGTATATTATAGCATTTACAGAAAAAAATACATGTTTTTGGTCTGTTGTACATAGTAAATACATTCATTCAGCAAACTGTCGAGCATCTGCTACATCTAAGCACTGTGAGCAAAGTAAAGTTGGGTGACACATTGTCTTTGACTTTAGGAAACTTGCTGTTTCATTGGCATAAGGTCCACATATGGAAAGCTCAGGAACAAAATGAGTTAAGAAACAAATCATGCAGAAAGTAGATGGAACAATTGTTTGAAGCATTTAAACCTGGATTCTTGAACTTGCAGGAATGCTCTTTTATGTGTTAAATGGAAAAGCCCATCAGCTGACCTGTTGAGTACAAGTAGGGAGTTTATGCCAGTAGTGGTAGAAGTAGTTTATTTATTTTTAAATTTTTCCATAGTGCACATACACTCACTGGAGAGAGGGAAAGTGAGAAATCACCCCAACCCACCTTCCCCTACCCCCTGCTGTGGGAGATGGCCGTGCTACAATCCCTTTTCCTCCATCCTCTGCTTGAATTTTGGGCATAAATGCACATGCACCAAGCGTGTTTTTCAGTCTGCTGGGTCTAGGACTCGAACTGCAGAGTCAGCCATTTGGGATCCAGTGCCTTAACTACTGTGCCACCTGCTGGCCCCAGTAATGTTGGATTTAAAATGAGGTCTAGGGCCCAGCCATAGTGTTGCATGTTGCTAAGATACCTTATTGTGCAATCTGTGGCCATGTGGGAGACCAGGGTTCTATTCCTGGTCCAACCTAAAGTCCTGCCATGATGATGTGTACGTGTAGTCCTAGCTGTTCTGGAGGCTGATGTGAGAGGCTTATGAACTCATTGAGGGCAACTCAGAGACACCCTGTCTAAAAAAAAGAGCTGAATGTGGTCGTGTGCATCTGTAGTCAAAGCTGGGAGGCTGAGGCAAGAAGATCCTGACAAAATGAGAATCTGTCTTTAAAAAACAAAAACAAGGCAAGCCTTATAGCTTAGTGTTTAAGGGAGCTGGATCCCACATGGCTGACTGTGGTTTGAATCTTAGCCTCTGTGGCTTGAAAAAAACACTGGACATGTGTGTCCAGAATCCCAACAGGATGGAGAAATGGAAGAGAGAGGAGTGCAGCGTGACCATGCCCCATTAAGAGGTGCTTTCTCCCTTTTTCTCTCTAGCTCTCTCATGCGTGCTCTTTCTTTGGCAAGTGCACATGCCCTTTGGCAATTTAAATCAGAAAAATAAAAAGATAGAGAAAATGACAAGTCTAGAAGCCCTTGTCATGCTGCTTTCCTCTCCAGTTCTGATTAGCGATTTACCAACTTTCTGTGGATGGAGCCTTTTGTTCTCCCTCACAGTGAGAAGTGTAGTTTATACCAGCAGATAGGAAAAAAGCTGAGGGTATGAGGGTACTGGCTCTCTGCCCATGTACATCCTGTCTATCTCTGCAGTTCTCCCGTTTTACTCTAAGTTCCTAAGGCACCTTCTTGGGACAGCTATTTTTTTCTTTTCACAAATTTTGTGTTGAGGGGGCTGGCAGGCGGCATGGTGGGTGAGGTGCTGGACTCCCAAATGGCCAGCCATGGTTTTACTTCTGGATCTGGCAGCTTGCTTTCTCACTTTCTGTTTCTTTCTCTGGTCAAATTTTAAAAAATAGTAATAACAAAAAATAAATACTTAAAAAAATAAATACTTTAAAAACGTCTTGCTGTAGGGCATGTGAGAGAGGGAGAGGAAGAGAGAGAAATGAAAAGTGAGGAAGTTCCTGCCCCTAGGGAGATGGCCACACCACATTCCCTTCTCCTCCATTTTTTTCTTGGGATTTTGGGCATAGGACACAAGCAGCACAATCAGCCATGTGGGATCCAGCCACCTTAGCCACTGTGCCACCTAGCTGGCCCTCGGGGACATCTTTAAAATCCTCAGCCCTGTTCCTTGAGTCTTCCATTTAGCAGGTAAAGGAGGGGACATTGTTGAAAGAGAGGGTCATGGATCTTACCTCCATCACTCGAGGTCTGTGCTTTTAAGTAGGATAACTGCTCTTAGAACCTCAATTTTCCTGTCTGTAGGGGGAAGTGCTAATTCCTCAGGGTGTCTGTTTAAGATATAAATAAGAAAAGAAAATGACTGTGAACTGTTTTTCTTAAGCTAGAACAGCAGGGTGAGTATTGAGTTATTTTTCTTAATTTTACTTGTAGACTCCTCAGTGCTGTTTTCACGTGTTCTTTCATAAACATTTCTTCCCCCCAGGTAAAAATGCTGGAGAGCTTCTAAATCAGTTAGGACTAGAGCTTTATAAGCACATTTTATGTAGAGATAATCCATCTGCTTTAGTTACGTTGTGTCTGGCTGCTCTACCTAAAACAACCACCACCACCACCTGTACATGCTAATTGTCATTTTGACTTGTTGGCACAGGCATGATTTCTCAGAACAGCGTAGGACTTCACATGTCTGGCCCATTCATGTGTGGTACAAGTGAAGCCAGCACAGGAGCGAGCGTGTTGGGCTGGGTGTGCCTGGGCCTTTGTACCCAGCGATTTCTAGTGCCAAAGTGATCAGAGAAAATATGTGGCTTGTCCCTTAACTCAGTTTTTTCATTCAATAACCATTCATTGACATCTGTGCCCTTAATCTGGAGTTCCTAGAAGTCTCAAAATTCTGTAAAGTATGTTATGGGCACTGTGACAGACTGTGAATAGTACCCTCTAGAGGTACTGGTTCACCCACAGTCTTTGTGAACCATATGTGGCAGACCTGCTGTCACCCTGAAAAAAATGAGAAGCCACCGACCTATCTTGTTTCAAGTACTGGGTTATAGAGGGGTTTGTAATCTGGTGATGGAGGTAGCTGCTAGGGAATAATTCCTAATTACCTGGTACAGAGTGGGTACAAAATAAGCTGTTGAATATGGTTGAGTGGATATGTTAAGGTGTCTGAGAGAGGCTTGATGAGTGAAAGATTGTCAGCAAAGGCCCAGGGAGAGGCTGCATTAGATTAGAAACAGGAATATGATCCAAGAGGACAAGGGCATTGTTGGTGGAGGTACAAGCACGAGTGGAGCATGGCAGACTGAGGAAAGCCCTAGGAGGCCTAGAACATCTGTCCTCTGGATCCTTGGGGGTGTCCTGTCTTCCCACATAGTGCCCTTCACACAGTGCTCTAAAATCATTGACCTAGACTTATTTCTGGAGTAATTTCTTCCTGCTATCCTGCCATTTGGGGGACCATTTGAGTATGTGGACTGAGTGAAAGAGGGTGTCTCTTTTATTTTGTCAAGGGAGTTTGGTTCCTGCTGCTTGTTTTTGAGCTGATTGTGTTCAGGGCCACATTTTAACTAGACATGAATACTTCTTGCATCCTTCCCCTTCGTGTATGTCAACACTTTACTGATGAAAACATTTGCTTTGTGTAATGTGCTTTCCAGAAAGCAATTACTGCTTCTAAATGAATCCTACCATCACTGTCTCAGAGGTGACACAGGCTAGCAAATCTAATTGCTCTTTTTCTCTCTTTCAGAACTCTTCCTCCAGCTGGAAGTAAGTACCGTGGATCTTGGTTTGTAGGCTTTTTCTGAAAGCTTGTGGGCTCTTTTTTTGGAGAGGTTTTTGCTATAGGGCACATGCGCTAGCCAGAGAGAGACACAGAGAGACAGAAAGTGAGAAATCACCCCCGAAGGGGGATGGCCACGCCACAATCCCTTCTCCATTCTCCCCTCCGGATCTTGGGCACGCACACACACGCGCCCAGCGTGAATTTAAGCCACTAGGTCCGGGACTCAAACCGCAGTCTACTACATGGGAGTCCAGCGACATAGCCATTACACCAACTGCTGGTCCCAAAGCTTGTGGGTTCTTTCTGGAGTCTTGTTCTTCCAATCCGGTGGCCTTCCTTCTATGGCCAGATAGAAAGTTTGGAAGCCTTCATGGTTCCGCTTGACTAAAGGGCATTTGGTCTCCGCTCCTACATTCTGTCTGCATTTGTTGGTTGAGCAGCCTCTGCTTATCACGGGATTAAGGGATACTCATCCCTCACTGCTTTCTTGCTTTTTATCTCACATTAAAGCCGTTTGTGTGAATTATAATGGCCTAATAATGTGTTATTGGACCTTGGAGCAGCCCAATCTCTGAATTGGCTCAGCAGTTCTGTTTTACAGCTGAAACTCTCTGGACCAGTAGGCAAGGCAGATTTTTTAATATTTCTTTTATTCTGCATACTCCTTATGGCTGTTGCTTTGTCAACTTCAGTGCTGTATACAGAGATGAAGGCCTGAGCCTTTTTGTTTTTTTAATAAATTGCCAGAGGGCTCAGGTGTTCACCAGAGAAAGAGGGAGCGAAGGAGAAAACCCTTCTCCCCCCATCATCGCAATGGTTTGTGTTCACACTGCAGTTCCTTCTCTTCTGCCTCAACATCTTGTCAGAATTTTGGGCACACATGCATGTAATGTGCCCAGTGTGTTTTTGAGGCCTGTGGAGATGGGATTTGATCCTTGGTTGACCACTAGGTTATGTGGCTATCTCTGGGGCCTGAATCTTGAATGACATACTGCTCCAGGGTGACTAGTGTGTGTGATGTGGGAGTACTTTTTGGGAAGGTCATGGTTTATCAGAGTCACATTATTAGGAATCATGCAATATGAAGTTAGTTCAACACACAATCACTCATAGCCTAAAGGATCATGCTGTCCACACCCACAGCCCTCCATAAGCCCCCTTGTTCATCATTTAGCATAGTGGTGAGATTTTAAAATTGGACACTTAGGCAGTTTTTATGTTTAATTTCATTGTTTGGGTATTTCAGGGTTCAGGCACCTAATAAGTGATCATCTATAGTTGTTTTTTCTTAACATAGGTATCAAAAGTAATTGTGGGGCTGGCAGGAGGTGTGGTGGTAGGGCTGCTGGACTCCCACATGACCGACCATGGTTCGAGCCCTGGACCTGGCAGCTTTCTCACTTTCTCTCTCTCTCTCTCTGGTCAAACTAAAATAAATAAATACAATTAAATAAAATTAAATAAAATAATTTTTAAAAAATAATTATTTTATTTAATTTTTATTTACTTATTCATTCTTTTTTTTTTTTTTTTCTTTTTTGGAGAGATTTTCGCTATAGGGCGTGTGCGCTCGCCAGACAGAGACAGAGAGACAGAAAGTGAGAAATCACCCCCCAGGGGGAATGGCCATGCCACAGTCCCTTCTCCTCCATTCTCCTCTCGGGATCTTGGGCATGCACGCACATGCGCCCGGCATGAGTTTTAAGCCACCCGGTCTGGGACGCGAACTGCGGTCGACTATGTGGGAGTCCAGCGACATAGCCATTATGCTAACTGCTGGTCCCTAAAATAATATTTTTAAGAGTTATTTTATTTAACTTTATTTATTCATATATTTATTTTAGTTTGACCAGAGAGGGGCTGAGTGAGATAGAGGGAAAGTGAAAAGGCAAGCCACCAGGTCCGGGACTCAAAACCATGGTCGGCCATGTGGGAGTCCAGTACCCTTAACCTCTATGCCACCTGCTGGCCCCTATAAAATAATTCTTTTAAAAAAATAATTGTAGCTCATACCATCTGGCCTCAAAATATTGTAATTTTGAATATAGATATTTCATCTTGAATGTTCTATTTTTCCTTGAAATTGTGTTCTTTTTTTTTAAAGAATTATTTAACTTTATTTGTTTTAATTTTGCCAGAGAGGGTTATATAGAGAGAAAAAGTGAGAAAACAAGCTGTCAGGTCCAGGACTTGAACTACAGTCGGCCATGTAGGAGTCCAGCACCCTTAACCACCATACCACCTGCTGGCCGCTGAAATTATGTTCTTAAAAGAGATTATTTGCTGTCTTTGAGAAACTTATGTTCTATTTTAACATAAAAGTCATAAAATAAGACATGGAAGAAAAGAAGTAGGAAATACAGTATACTTTCAAAAATAAGACAAACCTTGTGGTTCGACTTTATGCATTCATTGGAAAATTTGCTCCCAGCTACCCTGTTACTGTGTGAAAATACCTAGTAAAGGTATTGGGTTATCAGAAAAGTCATGACACATTTTTGCAGAGAAAATATACGTCATGACTTTTCTGACAACCCAGTATTTTCTTTGCTTTTGAGGACAGTGCCGTGCTTTGAGTGTGAGCCCTCCCTGCCACAGCCACGTACCCCCAGCCTCTGTTTCTCTTTTGCTCAGACTGAACAAGTGGAAAGAAATTACATTAAAGAAAAGAAGGCAGCAGTGAAAGAATTTGAAGACAAGAAGGTTGAGTTGAAAGAGAACCTGATTGCTGAGTTAGAAGAAAAGAAGAAAATGATTGAAAATGAGAAGCTAACAATGGAACTGACTGGAGGTATGGAAGCTCTATGAGCAGAGTGGGGGAACCCTGTAGGGGGGCCTGGATGGTGCCTCTGTTATTCCTCTGGTCTTGAGAGCAGACAAGGTGAAAGAAGGGTGGGCTTTGACATCATAGATCAGTGTTGCAGCTTCATCATGTATTGGCTGTGTGGCCTTAGTCAACTTGCTAACTTCTCTGTTTGCCCCTCGAAATGGGGCAGTCATACCCTATCTGACAGGATTGTGTTTAGAATTATGAGTGCCGACCAGGCATGTGTGCATGCATGTTCAAAATCCTGAGAGGAGAATGTGGGAGAAGAGATTGCTGCATGGCCATTCCCCCCTCCCCTGGAGGGGTGATTTCTTGCTTTCTGTCTTTCTCTTTCTTTAAAAAAGATAAGATAAAAAATATCAACTGACTAGAAGTATGAGTGCCACAAACAGTGGCTGATGCTCAATAGGTGTTCAGTAAATGGTAGCCTTTAATAGGAATTGCAGTAAATAAAGTAAATTCACTTTATTCCTGGGTCAGCTGCCATTGTGTCTAGGTTATGTTCCTGAACGATCCAAGTCCATCTGTGGTGATGGGAATCCCTCTTCTGTATTTTTTTTTTTTTTTTTTTTTCCTGTCTGTCTGAATTTCAGACAAGACATGGTCTTCCTTTGACCTAAATGTGAGAACAAAGGCTTTTGGCAGTATCATCTGTGCTATTAGATCTTGTCCCCCAGGCATTACTGTGAATATCTCAGAAATAGTTGGTGCAGTTCCAACAGTATAGCTAAACTGTTTTCCAGTAGAGGTAATAGTTATGTAAGACTCAGCCTGTCCCTCCTTGGCCTTCTAGGATTTGCTAATTCACATACGGGAACTCAGCAGGTTGTAAGCAGGTTTAGGGAAAGGCAATATGGGCCAACTCTTCTGTTGCCATATGTAGACTGATACATCCTAGACGAAGACAGGGTGGGAATTGGCTTGAACTAGTTACTTTGAACTTGGCAAAGGGTACAGGGCAAGTCAACCCTAAATTTGTCACTTGGATTTGTAGGTGGTGTGCCCTTCTGCACCACCCCCAAATTTAACTTTTACAATTATGTTCAGAAGGTACTGGAGCTCTGGGTTGTCTGAATATAATGAGTTCCTATAGGAAGGGCAGTGTTTTTGTGCGAATCCTTGGGGCTGACTTTGAAACTAACAGTAATCTGTTAAGGTCTGTGTTTGCCCTGTATATTTCTGGTGTCGTGAACCAATGTGGCCTTCTGATTGATCTAGACTCTTAGGATCCATGATAGACCGAATGTGGTTGTGTCTCAAGTGGGGTCTGACTCTTGAAAAATCTCTCCTCTGATAATTGTCTCATTGAAAGACTTGGCTAAGGAAGTGAGTTTCTTGACGGCCTCTAAAAGCAGCTCAGAATTGTGTGTGTGGGGGGGGGTGGGGCGGAGGGGAGAAGAATGGATACTAAAATAGCATCTTCAGAGAGTATTGTCTTGTTCTTGTAGACGTGCTTTTTGAATTAGACTAACAGCACTGTGCTGCCTTGTCTGGAACCAGCTTGCCTGCCTGTTTTCTGACCTGCACGCCATTTTCCTCGATAGCGGCTGGGCCTGGCATGAATGCCTCATCGCTCTCTGCTAGAGCCACCAGATGTTCAGGACCCTTCAT
The DNA here is from genome assembly GCA_026018925.1 of Tupaia tana. NCBI lineage: Eukaryota > Metazoa > Chordata > Mammalia > Scandentia > Tupaiidae > Tupaia > Tupaia tana. The sequence continues at coordinate 14,344,266 of JAKSZU010000026.1, read as the reverse complement.
TAGGCTAGTGGGAAATATTGTCAGTTGATAGCTGCTCCCTTTCCATCTGCAGGGAAGGGGATCATCACCTTACCTGTGATTTGGCATCCTAATTATTGACAAGCGGTGGACATTGTTTGGCCAGGCAGTTTTATAGCCAGAATCTTAACTGGGACAGGAGGCATCCTCAGTGACTCGAGGCTGAGCCTGCCAGGGCAGAAAAGACAAATCAATCCAGGGAAATCATTTGTAACGTAATAAAAGAGGTTACAGAAGTGTTTAAAGCTAGCTATGGGCATTAAAGGTACCAATGTCCTTCCTCAAGCCATTTGGTACCCTTGGTATGGAAAGCACTGCCAAGGTAATGATAATGTGTTGAAAGAGAAGGCACTGGACCTAGAAGGATAATTAGCGTTTCCACAGATGGTGCTGCTATGGTGTTGGATTAAAGGCCTGATTTCATTCCTCTAATTGAGTGACTTATTTCATCTTTGTGGATTGGTGCCCAATAGTAATGTTGCCGAGTTCTGGCCAGAAAAGGTACTTCTTAGAATCTCTTCTGGTTCAATATGAACTTGTCTTTTAAAGTAAAGTAGATAAGAGGTTGATGAGAAGCTTAGTCCAAATAACCCATTGGTAACAGGTGTATCTGGAGATCTGCTCTGTCCAAACAGGACCTAAAGCATTTTCAGATCTCCACAAGAATTAGCAGGTGTACTCTTCACCCAGACCTCTTGTGGAGAACTTTTGAAAACTAGGTTGTACAGGCAGAAAGGTGTTCTGTAGGTAAAGAATCTAGGATGAGTACAGGCCAGTGCTTCCCCAGCTTTATATGTGGGAACCTGGGAGTCCTGATGAAATGCCTCTCTGTTCAGAGGGCCTGGGAAGGAGGCTGAGATCCTGTATGTCTGACCACTTCCAGGGGTTGGATAGTGAGGTTATTGAGGTTATGTTGGGTCGTCGGAAAAGTCATGACATGTTTTTCTATGCAAAATTGTGTCATGTTTTTCCAGTGGCCCTGTAGGTAGAATTACCTGAGTGTATCTGTTCTCTGAAGATGAGGAAGGATTATAAATACCTCAGATATCCAATGAGAACATAATCTTAAAAAGCCACTTGACTATTTTTGATTTTTTTTTCTTGTTTATAGAGCAGCCACCTTCTCTTTATTTCCAGCAGCCCAACTAACTGCCACTTCATTTTCTTTTGTAAGGTCTTGCTCACTTAGGGCATCTTCTAACCTACAGGCCCCTATGGAAGCTACTCAGGACCTCAGTAGAGCTGAATTTCTTTCAGAAAATGCTGGATTCATAGCTGGTGCCATGAGTCATTATAATCTCAAAATAGAAGTTTTTTTAATCAAGCTAGGCATTACACAAAAATATTACCACTGGGACCGGCAGTTTGCTTAATGGCTATGTCGCTGGACTCCCACATAGTCGACCGCGGTTTGAGTCCCAGACCCAGTGGCTTAAACTTACACCGGGCGCGTGTGCATGCGTGCCCAAGATCCCGAGAGGAGAATGGAGGAGAAGGGATTGCGGCGTGGCCATCCCCCATGGGGGGTGATTTCTCGCTTTCTATCTCTCTGTCTCTCTCTGTTTGGCAAGCACACACGTCCTATAGCAAAAACCTCTTCAAAAAAAAAAAAAAATATTACCACTACCTCTGTAGTCCAGTGGGCCTAGGGCAAGTCCTGGCCTTGCCACCCACTTAGTTTTGAGATGGAGTTTTCCATTTGGCAAGGAGGAAAGTGGTGGGGTCCGATGTGGAGAGTTGTTGTGAAGAGGTGAGCTGATGCCTGGCTGGAGCACAGAGCAAACACTCATAAATCAGGAGTTGTAATCTCATTTGGTTCCTGTAGCTTCCTTTGATGTGGGTGTCATTACCCTGATTTTACTGATGGCAAAGCAGGCTCAGAAGAGTGGAGCCATTTGTTCAAAGTCCTCACTGAGATAGTGGTTAAACTGGAATTTGACTGTGTTCAAGCATGTTCTCTGTCTCTCTTTTTTTTGGTTTTATTTGGTATATTTAAATTGCTGGAGTGTGCATGTGCTTCCTGGAGAGAGAGAGAAGGAAAGTGAAAAAGCACCCCCTATCCGGGATGGGCATGCCACAGCCTTTTGGGTTTTTGGGTGCACACACACATACCTGGTGTGTTTTTCAAGCCACTGGGTTGAAGTTGCATAGCTGGCCATGTGGGATCTAGTCACTTCAACCACCAATGCCATGGGTTGGTGTGCAAGCATGTTCTCTCTCTCTCTCTCTCTCTTTTTTATTTTTTAAAGAGAGATTTTTGCTATAGAGCACATGCATTCGCTGGAGAGACAGAAAATAAGAAATCACCCCCAGAGGGGATGACCACGCCGTAACCTCTTCTCAGGATTTTGGGCACATGTGCACACACTCCTGCGTGGTTTTTAAGCTTGCAGGTCTGGGACTTGAACCGTGGTCAACTCCATGGGAGTTCAGCAACGTAACCATTATACCAGCTGCTGGTCCTGCAAGCATGTTCTCCTAACCACTATGTTATATGGGGTATCTATAGATATCATAGATACATGTGGTACTAAGTGATTCACAAATTCAGGCTAGTGGAAAGTCTGTGTCCTCATGTAGCTGATGTTCTGCTAGTTAGAAAACTGACATGACTTCCCCATCTTCCCCACCAGAAGGCAGTGTTGAAGTAGAAGGTAAAGATCTGACTAGCTTGTTTTTACTGAATTTTGAAACCTTAAGGCCTGCGTGGTTGTATGCCTGTAGGAGCAGAGATTTCACATAATGTTTAACATTTGCCAGTGAGTAAGGGACACTGGAAGTCAAGGCAAGGAGAAGAAGGTTCTCACAAATAGCTGGAGAGAGAGAATGAAAGGTGACCTGGAGTTTGGGCAGAGTGGGCTTGTCAACCCAAGGCATTCTTTCCTGATGCTGATGTTGTGGGATCCGGCTATTCATTGTGGCTGAGGGTGCAGAGAGGACTCATTTACTTTAAAAAAAAAATTATTTATTCAACGTAATTTTTTTCTTTCTAGTTTTGCTATAGGCACATATGCTCACCAGAGAGAGAGAGAGAGAAAGAGAAGGAAGGAGAGGGAGGGAGGAAAGGAAGCCGCCAGGTCTGACACTCAAACTGTAGTTGGCCATGTGGAAGTCCAGCTCCCCAATCACCATGCCACCTGCTGGCCCCTTGTTTGCCTTTTAAATGCCATCCTTTCATCATGGGCAACTTTAGCCTACTCTAATTTGACTTCCAAAAATCTGACCTTGATTTTTACTATCCCTACCCACTGCCATCTGTAGTTCCCACTGTATCATTGTGACAGCATTGATGAGCCTGCCAGCCCACTAGAGAGGGGCAAGGAGTGCTAGGCTTTGCTGCGGGCCTCTCCTCTTACCCCGTGTTGTACTATCCTGGGTTTGGAGATTATTACCAATCTGCTACAGTGTTTTCTCTGCAGTGCCTTTTCTTTTTGCCACTTATATCCTATTTCTTAATGATGCTCCTTTGAATCACTGCAGCTGATGTTTTTCCCCATACCTGCACAAACATGAGTCTGTTTTAATGCTTAAATTGTTAAAATGAACCTTTTACTGCACTTCCACACTTTAGGCAGATGAGTGGTGGGAGTGAATGAATAGGTCTATGGAAGTGCCAAACAAAAGACCAACCAGTGAACTGGTAATTGTACGTTAATTACGAATAAGTAATGTTATCAAAATTATCTCTCCATAGGGACTGTGTTGTAATGACTCTCTACCCAGCACTGATTCAACCTGCACTCCCATTTCTTAGATGGCAGACCTAATGTTGGTGTGTGTGTGTATGTGTGTCCGTATCTATCAGCTTTAGTGGTGTGTAGAGTGGTAGACTTTATACTATTGATAGTTGCATATCCAAGATGATTTGGAGAGAAGTTGTAGACCTAATCTCCTTGTTTCTTGGGTATTTTCTCTCCCAAGTACTCCCTGAGTCTGTCTGGACTATTTGATGTTCATTAAGATTCTACAAATAGTACCCCCACTGAAGCCTCTCTGAATCAGAGAGGCTTTCTAATGTAAGTCAGAAGGAGATGTTTTGTGATTGGTGCACAGAATCTGACAGGAAGACTTGGTTCTCGGCTCAGATGTCTTTCTCAGGCTTGTCCCACTCCGAGGTCTGAGCTTTAGTTCTGGAAATTGGATCAGTTTCCCCAGATTGAGTTTGTTTAGACTCTCCCTGAGCAAACTCAAGAGACTGATTTTATAAACTCAGAATGTCAGACTGTTTCTTACAGTGACAAAAAGGAATTCCAGGCAGGCTTGGACCCCGATGGGCAGGATGTCACATCCCTTTATGAAAAACCCTCCTTAGAAACCAACTAGACAAGCTGGGATTGGAGCAATGTGATTTAAGTGGGTAATCTTGCTTGTCATGTTTGGGCTGTGATTATATGCTCATCTGCCCCTCAGATCACATCTTCTACACAGGCCAATAGCCAGGACTGCTCCCTGCTGTCTCCTCGGTAGTGGTGAAGACGTGCTGAGACGTGCTGATCAATTTAGGGACTTTTCAAAGCACCTTACTTCTGTAGACAGAAGGTTTTGGATAAAATACATTGGGTTAGTGCCATGATCAGGCTAATAAGATGGATTGATTTTTACCACTCCATAGAACAATTCGCTTATGTTTTCTGATTTGCAAGTGAAACAATTACAATTTCCTGAGTGTAAGACTGTGACCGAACTTGGTTATTCCCAGATCCTCATAACTATACCTTTACGCGGCTCATTGCCATCATGTATAAAGGGCCTTCGAAAAGTTCATGGAGAATGTATGTTATGAAAATCTATGAACTTTCAGAAACTTTTTGTACCAAAATAAACTCATGCTGTAATTCTGTTTCCCTATGAACTTTTTGAAGTCCCCTCCTGTGTGTTGCCCACCATCCCCACGCTCCAGTCTCAGCAGCCTTCAGAGCAGGGCACTCTCAGTAATTCCCCTGGTAGACAGAACATTCTGTTCCATAATGTCCTTGGGCTATGTGCTTTTTCTCTGGTGTTCTTGAATGGGATGTGCTCCTTTTACATGTTGTCTTTCAAATTAGGTCTGAATATTGCAGAGCCTCACAGTTGACAGCTGTATTTGAATATGTCACTTCTGTTTAGCCGTTTGTACCTTGATTTTTTTTTTTTTTAAATACAGCTGCATCTTTGGCTCCTTGCAACTTTTTTTTTGGAGAGGTTTTTGCTATAGGGCATGTGCACTCACCAGAAAGACAGAGACAGAGAGACAGAAAGTGAGAAATCATCCCCTTGGGGGAATGGCCACTCCGCAATCCCTTCTCCATTCTCTTCTCGGGATATTGGGCACGCATGCACATGTGCCTGGTGTGAGTTTAAGCCACCGGGTCCAGGACTTGAACTGTGGTTGACTACATGGGAGTCTAGTGACGTAGCCATTACGTCATCTGCTGGTCCCTTTTCTGTTTTTCTATGCAAAAATGTGCATGATTTTTTTTGACAACCTAATAGCATGGCCAGGCAGATAGTTGAATGCCCTGAGACACAGGAAAAGTGGCAGCCTTGTGGGGGAAGCAAAAATAAATGAGTTCACGAGGGTGTAGATTGCCATTCTGAAAGGTGGGTTGAGCTGGAGATTCATTAAGATCCAGGCACCGACTGACTAGGTCCCTGAGATCACGAGTACTTAAGGAACAAGCCAACTAAATTGGGTCTTAAGGAGACAAATCAGCAGAGACTTGAGTGACTGCAACTGGGGAAGGAGAGATCAGGGATGGAGTTAGCATCAGCGTCAGACTGCAGAGAGAAGTGCAGGAGTTGGAAAAGAGGCTCTATCTCAGGCCAGTAGGTGGTGTGATGGTTAAGACACTGGATTTCCACATGGCCAACTGGGGTTTGAGTCCTGGACCTGGTGGCTTGCTTCTTGCTCTCTGATGAGTACACATGCCCTATAGCAAACTTAAAAATAATAATAACAATAAATGAAATTTTTAAAAAACATTTAAAAAAAAGAAGGAAAGGAATCGGACTTTGTAAGTAAAGATTTAATATAAAAATGTTGATATTGAGGCCACTGGGCCTCATCAACAACTTTTACAACCCCCCCCCCCCACCCCGGGGGGGAAGCAGCGGTACTTAATCAGCTGAATTGACCTGAAAGTATCTTCCAATCTCAGAGCCTATCCACTTTGGCCTCTTAATCTGTGGGAGAGAAGGCATATTTCCTAATTTTTTTGTCCATCCTTCCACTTGTCCTCCCTCCCTCCCTTCAGAGAGGCATAGGTGCCCTCAATGGATTCTCACACCCCAGCCTTCCCCTGAAGCCAGGATCATGGGAACACATGCATCTCCTCTCCCCGCCCCTCCCTAACATACAGATTGATCCAGGAACTGAACCCTGGCCTTCCATTTGGATCTGGCATCGCTGAGTGGTGCACTACTGTGCCACTACGGCTGGGTCATCCCCTAGTTTTTGTGGATGCAGGAGGAATGCCTGCTGTGGCTACAGTATTAGCCTGTAGGGCTCCGTTTCTGGAGGGTCAAGCGCCTAGGTCAGCCAATCTGAATCTTAAAAGTACAGACTTTTTCTTTCTTTCTTTCTTTTTTCTTTTTTAATAATTATTTATTTAAGTTTATTTATTTATTTTTTTCATCTGATTAGAGAAGGACGGACCGGGAGAGGGTGGGGGGAATGAGAAAGCAAGCCGCAAGGTCTGGGATTCGAATTGTAGTCGGCCATGTGGGAGTCCAGTGCTCCTAACCACCATGCCACCTCCTGGCCCCCCAAACATAAACTTTTTGCTAAAGTCTGATGGGAGGGTATCTGACTTGGGCCAGGTGTAGACCAAACATCTCTAGTAAGGCAGTTCTGATTGGGTGGCTATGGGACAGATATTCTCCCGTGGTAGAAATTCTTACTGACTTCATGGGAATGGTATAGATTCACTTGTTTCATTCTTGCCACAGATTCTATGGAGGTGAAACCCATCATGACCAGAAAGTTGCGGAGGCGACCAAATGATCCTGTCCCTATCCCAGACAAGAGGAGAAAACCTGCTCCCGATATCCATTTGCATGAAGTTTTTAACCCCTGTTTTCCCCTAAAAAGACTTGGCTCTTTTTCTTATCCATTTGATAGGGTATGCATGGCCATTGTCCTACAGAAAATAGTAATATTTGATCAGAAAGCATGTGTATCCAGGGACTGGTCATTGGCCATGTTATTATTGGAGTCCTCGATTATTGCTGTATGTAATGGGAGAGTAGTTATTGAAAATATATTTTGGGCTGGAAGTTCACCCTGGTTTTAATAGTTCAGGATTCGGGGAAAACTGAAAACTTGGTGTGATTTCATTTTTCTGCCTTTATATGCCTCCATTATCTGTGTTCCTAAAATAGTGGATTGCAACCTATAAGCAAATGGGATTTCAGTCAGACATAAAGAAACAGTTTAGGGCCAGTAGGTGGTCGGAGGTTAAGGCAGCTGGATCCCTCATGGCTGACTCAACAGTTTGAGTTCCAGACCCCATGGCTTAAAAGACACACTAGGCTCATGTGCATGTATGCCCCAAACCTCAAGAGGAGAATGGAGTAGGAGAAGAGAGTGCAGTGTAGCCATCCTCTATGGGGTGATTTTTTACTCTCTCTCTCTCTTTCCAGTGAGCACAGGCAGCCTTTAACAAAACAAAAATAATTTAAAGAAGCAATTTAGTCATGAAAATAGAGAGGCTACATTGCTTCTAATTCTTTTGAGGAGATAATTAATAGCTATTTGCCCAGAATGGTTTAGTCCTTTTTCTGCTACCTAGAAATGGCATAACTTACAGTTCCCTCATCTTCTTCACAGTGAGAGTTTAAGTAGCTGGAGAACAATTAACCTTCCTTGTGTGTATTGGGGGAGAGGAAGTCTTCAGATCTTTGGAACAAAAGCACTTACAAATTTTGGATGGAATTCTTATTTTACTATTTCCTGTGTTCTCACTGTTACAGATACGTAATGAATTTTATCACCTCTCCCTCTTTTTTAAGAGAGATTTTTGCAATAGGGTGCGCGTGCTTGCCAGAGAGACAGAGAAAATGAGAAATCCCTCACCCCCAGGAGGATGGCCTTTCTCCTCCATTCTCCTCTTGGAATTTTGGGTATGCACGCACATACATGAGCCTGGCATGAGTTTGAAGCTTCCAGGTCCAGGACTTGAACTGTAGTCGGCCATGTGGGAGTCCAGCACTTTAACCATTACACCATCTGCCATACCCCATTCCCCCTTCTTAGTTTGTAAGGTGGAGGATATGTATTCTTTTGTATACCTGGGTACTACGCCATTTAATAACATAATCAGATTTTTAAGAAGCAAACTAAGTATCATTTAAAATAACAACACTTTTTAAGTTCTGAAGAACTGGGACTATTTTGTTGATTTCTGTTTGTTTGGAAACCATACTTTTTAGATATATTCCTTTAACTTTCAACACCCCAGCTAAACTATTTGTTAACAGATGAACAGATCATGGAGGATCTGAGAACGTTAAATAAGGTATAGTTTGAATTAAAAGCATAGGCTTGACATGATTTTCCGCCTCACTTTGTTCACATTTACTCGTTAAGTCATTTTGATCCCATTGGCAGCCTAAGTTGCATCTGAAATGATTTTCTCTAAGATTTTTTGTTGTTCTTTCCACAGCTTAAGTCACCCAAGAGACCAGGTAAGTGCATGATACTATTGACATTTGTGCAATCTTTTTATCATATTGTTGGAAAAGCACACTAATACCTGTCAGAGAATTGTTGCAGTTTTCAAAAATAAAATGTCGATCTTTTCCTAAGAGTACTCATTATGAAAATAGAAGGGGACCTTAAGTATACTCTTCCTTGATTTTTTTTTTTTTTTGGTATTGTATAACCTGCTATGTTTTTGTCTTTTCCTTTGGATTTATTGTAAAACACACATGTAATTGGGTTTCCTTCTGTGTAGGTATCAGGCATAAGATTTAAATATGCAGGTGTTTTTGAGAATGAAGCCAGAAGAATTTTTCAGTATTCCTTGCTTTTTGGAGTTGAGTCCCACCCAGCATTACTGTCCAGTGGCTGTTCACGGTCTGGCTCCAGTAAGGTTCTCTCAGGCTGCTCCAACCGTGTTTAGAGAAGAGGCTGCCTCAGTGTTCAGACTGTGTCCTTCCAGAGAGCACCTGAGAGTCCACACCAGGTTGCCAGCTAGAATTCTGAATTGGAAATAAAAATTTTATTTAAAGCACTGTCATTAATCACACATGATTCTACTCACTGAGTCTTGTGGAAGAAAAACAAGATTCTTCTTTCTCTAGATATCGTCCAGAGGGCCACCAGGGTCTACAGAGATGTCCTGAGCTTTCAGGGCATGATGGGGAAGGGGTTATATGAGTAGATGTGTGGATTTAGATAATTTGAACCCACTGACCATAATTCTTTTGGGTTGTTGGGAAAGTCAAGACACATTTTTGTACAGAAAAGCATGTCATGATTTTCCTTATGCCTTAATAGAAGTGACTTGATTTTTAAAAGAGATTTTCTTAGTATCTAGCCCTTTTGGCTTCTGCTGGTCACCAGGTTTTGGTAGTTTAAGTGATCTTATGCACTTGTGCATTTGACCTTAACATTCCTAAGCCTCAGATTTCTCCTCCATTTGGTGAGGTTAATCTGTACCTTGCCTACCTCACGGGACTGCTTTCAGGATCAAGTTAGAAGTAATACATAAGAAATTTGTTGCATCCCCCTGCTAAGGGCTTGAGGATCATGATTATTACCACATTCTGGTAGTGTTTCAGTTAATGCATGCTAACTAGTGAGCTTACAGTGTTTGTTATTTGCTTAGTTATTTAAGTATCTCTGGCTCCTCCAGCATCTCCATCTTCTCCTGAACATTTGCCTGCCACGCCTGCAGAGTCTCCAGCCCAGAGATTTGAAGCTCGGATAGAAGATGGCAAACTATACTATGATAAAAGATGGTAAGTCATAGGAAAACAAATTACTCCCAGGAGTCTCAAAAGAATCACGTAGAGAGTTGGGGCTTTTTATTTATTTATTTATTTATTTTGAGAAGTTTTTGCTATAGGGCGTGTGCACCTGCCAGAAAGACAGAGACAGAAAGTGAGAAATCACCCTTCATCAGGGGGATGGCCATACCGCAATCTCTTCTCCTCCTTTCTCCTCTCGGGAATGCACACACATGCACCCGGCGTGAGTTTAAGCTACCAGGTCCAGGACTCGAACCGTGGTTAACTACATGGGAGTCCAGCGACATAGCCATTACGCTAACTGCTGGTCCCTAGAGAATTGAGGCTTTTGATAGCAGTTACTTCAGAGCATGTCTGCTGCTTAACTAACATAGTTCAAACAGTAGAATCCCATTTTAAAAAGTATCAGCAGTCATTGATATTTGCAGCAGCATTTTCCAGAAACATGTCCTATTGATGGTGCGTCTCGCCCCTTCACCCATGCTGCTGTCACTGTATTAGAATCTGTAGACTTATATCCTTGGTGCCCCTTTTGACTGGGGCCAGGGAGTATGTCCTCACTGCTTCCTCCTAATTCTGCCCTTGTGTGCTAAAGTTAATAGACGTTCTATGGATTAAAGGATTTTATGGTCAAATCCATTTGGGGGGTGATCAAGCTAATTAAGATAAATGGTTTCTTTTTGCCAAATTCCTTGGGCCCTGTGATATGCTAATGTGCACCATGCAGTTCTCAGATTTAGCAGGTGTTTTTTATTTGTCAACAGTGCCTTTTACTCATGCATCATCAGGCTACAGAAGTATTCTATGGCAAATGTTCTACTTGGGGAAATCGTGTCCTTAAAACATGGCTACTTTAAATTGAAGACCGTTTGAAAAGTTTAGAATGCCAGTGGTTTTTCATTGTGGAGGAAATGGCAAAACAATATGAAAGAACCTTAAAAGCTCACACATTTATTCTTTCAACAGACATTTATTGTCTGCTAGGAATTAAATCACCCTGATCCTGCCATCTTCTTACAGCTTTTTAAATTCTGATGTATTTCTTCCTATTCTTGGTCCTTATGCAGCATACTCTCCTGCTGGTTAAGTCATAGTGGTCAGGTGGTCATGTTCTGTCTTTCTACTCGATTATACTGAGAATTCTTTTTTGTTTTTTTAAATAATTATTTATTTTATTTTATTTTTATTTTTTATTTTTTAAATTTACTGTAGGGCACGTGTGCTCTCCAGAGAGAGAGAGAGAGAGAGAACACGTGAGAACAAGCCACCAGGTCTGGGGCTTGAACTGTGGTCAGCCTTATGGGAGTGCAGCACCTTAACCACCTCGCCATCTGCTGACCCCACTGTATTGTATGTATAATTATAATTTCTTTTTCTTTTTTTTTTTGAAATTATTGTTTTATACATTCAGTCATTATACATCATTTAACGTGTAAAGAGAATTTATCCAATGTGAAATACACCTCAGACCAGTCCAGTTGAGAATACTATATATGTTATCAACAGGTAGTAAACCATTTCTATGTCCCACAAATGTCTTACTTCTCTATTTTTTCTCCGTAATTTCCTTTCCTACATTCTTCCCCTCTCCCACTCTCCTTCCACAATGTCTCCAATGTCCATAACTATTTTCATTTCTATTGTTATTGTTCTATTGTTATTGTCATTTAATTTCTATTGTTATTGTCATTTTGAATTTTTTTGAGCTTTCTAGAAACAGGGAACAGCAGATGGCATAATGGTTATGTCACTGAATCCCCGTGTAGTTGACTACGATTTGAGTACCAGGCTTGGTACCTTAAAACTCACCTCGGGTGCATGCGTGTGTGTATGTGCATGCCCAAAATCCCGAAAGGAGAAGGGATTGTGGCATGGTCATTTCCCCTGGGGGATGATTTCTCTCTTTTTGTCTCTCTGTCGAGCACACATGCCCCATAGCAAAAATCTCTCTTAAAAAAAAATAAAGATAAAAACCAACTTCATGTTAGTTGGTTACTTTATAATAATGTTCTTGACAAAAATATTTAGAGATCTAGTCATGCCTAAAGTAAATCATTTCCAGCTCTTAAGTTTTAGTCAGTTAGTTATTCAGCAAATGATGAAGGCTTCCAATTCTTCTGTAACCCTGATCTTAGTGACTTCTATCCCTCCAATTTGGCTCTTCTTTTGCATTCTTTAAAACGGTCAGTATTAAAACACATTACCACTAGGTGGCAGGCCCTAACAGCTCAACATACTGGGGCAAACTAAGATGAAGAATGTTTCTAATAATGAAAACCAAATAACCTTTAAAGATCAAGCCCACACATAAGAACTGTCTTTGAAAATGATGAGATTTATCACTAACATTTTTACGGATCTATGAGTCTTAAAGCCATGCGATATTTCCAATGATGTTCATTTTGTAAATGTGTTGCTTTGGATTTTCTTTTTTTTTGGGCTTAATCCTTAGACTTTATGAGATGTGTCTTGAGGGTGAAAATGCAGTAAAATGAAATTCTTGTTTTTTACAGAAAGAATCCACAGTGAGTGGTTCATATTATGAACGTAGTGGTCAGATTTGCTTTGTTAGAACCCCCTAAGCATTTTGAAGGGATTTTCACCATTTTCTTACAGTAGCAGCAGACATTTAAAAAATACTGTCTCTGGAAGCAGTTTACTTGTTCAGTGAATTTAAAGTTGCTTAATTTGTTGATAAATATACTGTAAGAATGTTTCTTCTGTATTCTGTGCATTTTTCTCCTTTGGCCTTAGCAATCAGAGTTTGTAGTGCATCCTTGAAAGATGGGCCCCTCCCTTTCATGTTGCCAATTGAAAGGTGCTCCTGGACTCTTGGCCCACCTTGTACCCTGCAGAACCAGTCTCACATTTCACCAGGCTCTTAGTGTTTGGCTTTTGTTTTCTTGTCAGTGTGAAGTCTTGCCTTTTTTTTTTTTTTTTTTTTTTCCCCCTTTGGCAGGCAGGGCCTGTAGCTAAGAGGTCAACTCAGTCACTTTATCTTTCTTTCCAGTGGTGTGGAGTATTTTGGTATAACAGTATTTTTTGGCAAAACACGTTTCATTGAGTTTTAAATAACCAGCAAAACGAATGTGATTCAGACTTCCCATCTTGGCTTGAACACTTATCAAGGTACATTTCATTTTGAAAGATAAGCATCTTCCATTTGCCTTGGTCTTCTGAGGCATTTTATATCATGCTGTAAGTTTATCTCACGTTTTGGTTTGGACTAATGACCCCTCTCAGAAAATACTATGAAAGTAGCTGATATTTTAAAATAACTAACTGATGGTACTGGTGGACTGTTTTTTCTTTGCCCACTTTAAATTTGGGGCTGCTAATGTGAATCAGAAATGAAGTCACCCACTTGCTCAGATGGATTTAACCTGCCAGCCTTCCCTTAACTTAAAACTGAATATTTTCAACTAGAATTAGGACTTCTTGAGATCCTATATCTATAACGGGGGTTCACTTTTTAGAAGATGAAGCATTAGTATCAGGACTCCTAGTGGGATACAGAATTAAATAACTTCTCTCCCCTTCCGCTTCCCCTACTTTTGGACTCACCTTCTAAAAAAATTGCTTTCTTTCAAAATGATAGAGGTAATTCTAGTTCCTTGGGTTTAATAGTAGAGGCAAACAGCTTTAAGAGCTTAATTGTAGTGATTCCCAGGTCAGAATTTCCATTAGTGATAAAGTAATAAAGTCAATTTGACATTCGCGGCTTATTCTCTAAGGCTATACAAAGTGTTTTTTTCAAAAGCTGAGTTGCAGCTTATAAAATGGGTTAATTGGTAAAATAATGCTAGTGTACATTTTATTTTTACTATTGATGTTGCTTTTCACATTTTTACATATAAATATATTTTGAATTCTTTCTCCCCTTTTAGTATTTAGAAATTGAAAAGTAAACTTGTATGTTGAGATTGATTCATACTTTGTATTATCTTTTTTTTTTTTAAAGTCAGTCTTGTTATATTATTATCCTCCTGCCTCAGCCTCTCAAGAACCTGGCCCCGGGCCCTTGTGCCTGACTCTTAGGATGGGCTGGGCTTGGAATCTGTGCCTCCCCTGTGAGCTCAGTGTGCTGGCAGCAGTATCTACTAGTGCACACTACCGTGGCCAGACCTATCATAAAACCAGCCCTGGTTTTATCCTGAAAACCTTTCATATAAACATTTAAAATTTTGAGGCCTTTTCTTTTCAGAGAATTCAAAAATTTAATAGATTTGATAGCTGGGGATAATGATTCCCTAAGGCCATTATGTGGTATACAAGAGTACCCTGAAGATCCCAGGGACTCTAGTTCAAAAGGGCGCTGGGGGTTGTTGGTTTGGAAGTCAGTTGCTTTGGGAAATTCACTGGTTAGCCCTTCAATGGAATAAATAGGGGCCCTGGTGGACATTTAAGGCACCACCATTCAGTGGTTGTAGGGGACATAGACTTGGGAGGTGGCTGGATGCCCATGTCCCCGACCACTTCCCAGAAGTAGACCTGATTGTTTTGTATTCTTCTGTCGTTCACTTTTAAGCCAGTCAAATGTGTTCAGATGTGTTTAGAACCCAACTCTTAACAAAGGTATAATATATCTCAGAATTGTTGGAAGAATCTTCCATAGTAACTGTTCTCTTTAACAGACCTTTGTGATATTGTTTTCTTTTTACCCCATCTTTATTACTTAGATGTTTTCAATACAGTAACTTATAAGAAAATGTTACGGACTTTTTTATTATATGTAATACCTCTTTATTCCGGGAAATAGAAAACTGTACAATGAAAGGAATATCATTCTTCATTTATATTTTGCATTTTAATAAAACTTTAATATACATTAATATATCCGTTTTTCTGTGTGTGTGATACACATGTAACACATATATATTTTATTATAAACACAGAAACAGAGTCAAAGTTTTTTTCTCCACTTAGCAGCTTATTGAGTATGTTTCCATAATAGTAATACATTTCTATACTATGCCCATGACCTTTCTTTATTAAAGTGTTTACAAGCTAGCGTCAGAATTATTTAAGCTAGTTGCATTTTGTTTTGTGTTTTTAATCGCTTTAATATGTCACAGTCTCCATAGTATAACTGTAAATGTTCTTCTGTATTTTTATTCTAACCATTGCTTACAACATTGCTATTTAGTAGTTGTTGAGATGCGGGAGAGAAACCAAGGGAAGTGTTAGTGTTGCTCTGACTAATTCAGCCTTTCCTCACGTGTCATACAATTTGGACCTTATGCTATTACATACTCAGCATGATGGAGGTTTCCTGACCAGATTTGTCATCTAATATATGACCAAAAGTGACTTTAAAGCTTTGGTCTCTACTGGCCTCACTGTTTTAATTGCATTTATGATTTCCTTCCTTCCTTCGCCCCTCCTCTCTCCTTCCTTCCCTCTCTTCCTTCCTTTTTTCCTTCCTTCCTTGAGTATGTATGCTCACCAGAGAAAGACAGTGATAGGGAAAGTGAGAAATCATCTCCCAGGGGGGATACCCACACTGCAATCCCTTCTCCTCCATTCTCCTCTTGGGATTTTGTGCCTGCATGTGTACGCACCCAGGATAATTTTCAGGCCGCCAGGTCCATGACTCAACCATGATCGGCCATGTGGGGAGTCCAGCGCCTTAACCACTATGTTACCTGCTTGCCCTAATTCGCTTTCTTTTAATAGTGTTTTCAGGAAGTAAATTGACTTAGAAGTCTGAATTTTTCAGCTCCTAAGTAGCTGGTTAAAGAGTTCTTAGAACCTAGATTGGAGAAAGCTCATTATGGGAGTGAAGTACATCCTTTACTTTGATATCTTGGCAGTAGATTATTTCACTATGCTGGCAAAATGGCCTGCCTTTTTCCTCCAGAGAAATAAGATGCAATGCTTTCCTGGGAGATGTGTTTTGGTGGAATTGACATGAGTTTAGATCTAATTAGATAGGTTTGTACAGCCAGAATGAACCAAAGGTCATGGTCTTCTTTTTAAAGTTTATTTGTTCCATGTGAGAAAGATTGAAACACAAAGAGAAGGGTACCCTCAGCAGGGTCTTCATGCCACAATCCACTCCCAGTCCCAGCAGTCTCAGATAATAGGCACATGTCTGCCATGCTCAGCGAGGTCATAGGACATGAACCTAGGACCTTTTCTGTATGAATACAGTTGTGTTAACCCTGTGCTACCCACTGGCCCCAAAGCCCATAGGCTTCTTCTTGACTGAACTGGGGCTGGCCCAGGCCAGGGCTGTCAGCAGCCCTGGTATATCAGCTGGTATTTCCAGTTCTATATTCCAGTAGCTACTCCTCCATTCTATTTTCTCATTTAGGCCTTGGCCCTGGCTCCCTCACATTCATCCGTGGCCTTACCCCTGAACTTCTAAAAGTTGAAGTGACCCTTCTCTGTACTATTCAGGTGGATGGATCAGGGGCTGAAAGGGGAGCATCTGTCTTGCCTCTGTCATTCAGAGGAGCTTTCCTGACTGTCTTGGCCCTATCAGATATCCTCAGGTGTATATCATGACACCAGAATGTCCGCTAATTAGCACTTGCCAGATGTGATTATTTTATGTCCTGCCCTCTCCTCACTCCACCCATTCCCCCCCCCCCCCCCACACACACACACACTACCATATTGGAAGTTTCAGCAGCCTTGGGTTTCCTTGGGAAAGACTATGCTGTCTTTCCCAGTCTCTAGCACAGTCAGTTATGCCTCTAGCACAGTCAGTTATGCACGGTAAGCACTTAATGAGTGTGTTTGAGGGATGACTAAAGGAAGGACTTAATTCCTTCCTATTGATGAGGTATTAGGACAAGCAGAAAATAACAGAATCGTTTAAGCCAGTCTATTCATTTTGGGTACTCATCCTTCTGTAGGGTTTTGGGAGTGGGACCAAAAAGTGGAAACAGAGGTCTTTTTTTTTTTTTTTTTAAAGAGGTTTTTGCTATAGGGCACATGTACTTGCCAGAAAAACAGGGAGAGAAAGCGGAAATCATCCCCTGGGGGATGGCCATGCTGCAATCCCTTCTCCTCCATTCTGTTCTCAGGATCTTGGGCACGCATGCACACGTACCTGGCGTGAGTTTAAGCCACCGGGTCCAGGATTCAAACCGTGGTTGATTACATGGGAGTCCAGCAACATAGCTGTTATGCCCACTGCCGGTCCTGGAAACAGAGGTCTTTACATTTTTTAATTTCCTTTTTTTATGTGTAGCCTCCATCCTATCCTCCATCCACACACACATACATAGGGATGTAGTGTATTTTTCAAGCTTCCAGAACTGGAATTTGAGCTATGGTTGGTCATGAGGGTCCAACTTCCTGTACAAAGGGCTAACACACTGCACTACGGGGTCAACTCTTAATTGACTTTTTGAACTGGACCATATAGTGCAAATAAAGTAGTGAAATACAGTTTGCTAACCCTTTCCTCAGCCCTCCTCTTCCCCTGAAGAGGGACCAAGGAATGTAAGTTTTTGATTCATAAGATTAGCAGGTCTTCTAATCTAGTACAGGGAGAGAAGCCTTTAAATTAAACTTTCCCTAATCCAGATTCTTAACTAAATATGATCAAGACTTTTTTAATTATATTTTTGGTGTAGAGGTGATTTCTTTTGTTTTTGCGTGTGTGTGTGTTTAAACTTTATCCCGATCTCCCTTTTTAAAATCTGTGCCTCCTTTTTGGCAGGTACCACAAGAGTCAAGCCATCTATCTGGAGTCCAAGGACAACCAGAAACTGAGCTGTGTGATCAGCTCTGTCGGAGCCAATGAGGTAGGGACTGTACTCCCTTGCGCTTAGGAAAGCAAAATGTGCTCTCTGAAGTGTTGAAAATATGACAAACTTGAAATGAAAGTGCTACCATGAAAGTACAATGGAATCATGTCTCATGTGTGTGAGAGTCCAAAGTCAGCACTTTCCGGCAGAAAATGCAGTCAGAGTCACCCTTGAGAATCCCTCACATTTGCTTGACTACAGTTATGTGAGTTTGTATATTTTTGGTGTTTGTGGACTCCTTCCATACTGTAACTGATTTGGGAACCACCAAATACAGGAAAGAACAAAAGACAGGTCTTTGTGATGTCTGCTTTCAAATCCTGCTTCTTAAGACAACCATCCAATGAGAATGGTGTTCACTTGTGGAGCATATTCTTTCTTGTGTTATTTTCCTAGAACTTGCACATGCACCAGTAGATTTGTTTCTTGTTAGGATTTAATAAGGCATCAGGCACTGGGTCTGGCACCTAGTAAGTGCTCAGTAAATGGGTTCTGGCCTGATGCCACCTACGTGCTGCTCCTTGCCTGTCTTTCCAATCTGATATTACCCTGTTGTGGCTCTGAACAACCAGCTGCCCGGTTCATGCCCTGGGCTTCTGGCCTCAAGACACTTGAGGATGGGGTCAGGTGTTAATGTTAACTCAGTTATACCTGGAGGTGATTTGACTCCCCCACGTTCTCTAACTGGCCCTTCATTAAAAGTATGCCAGTAACTAGCATTGTTAGTAGGTTTTTTTTGTTTTGTTTTGTTTTGTTTTTTAATAAAGCTGAAAAACTTTAATAGCTGGATTGGCTTGATCTTTTATCACTCCACAAATGTCTGCAAAGAAATTGATTTTTATGTGTCTACCCTCTGTAACTTATTCATGCCAATGCACAGTAAATCTAATGAAACTGGATTATGAAATAACTTAAGCCTCTTCTATTCTCCCAGCTTCCTGAATTGAAAATGCCCTGAAATGTGACTAGTTTTCAAAATGATTGTTTACTTAGAAGTTAGGGAGAGTCTTCTAGATAAATGAATGTCATTCTTCTCTGGATTTGGGATCTGTGTGTGTCACCTCAAGCCAAGTCAAAACCAGAGTAGGAGATCTAGTAGAGAGCCTGCTGCTCCTCAGCCAAGAGGTATTGCAGTTTCATGAAGAGTATGTGCACCTGACTGTGTGTTTTCTCCATGAAGCACATGTGGCCTTTTAGTACCTAAACCTGACTTCAGAACCAGTGCATTATTATCCTCTGACATCTCAAGATTTTTCAGAAAAATAGAAATGCAAGTTAGATTTTTTTTTTTCTTGCTCTGTCTGTTGAATATTGTCATTTTTTGACATAATAGAGTGTCAGTGAAGACTGACAAGGAAATGGTGACACTGAAACGTGTCTCCTGGAGGGGAGAAGTCTCAGTGTGATGGAGGCAATTCTGGTAACAGGGAGACAGTTTTCATTTCTTGGACGTGTTCCAGCTTTCTCTTCTGATCAGATCCTAAGTGATAACTGGGATGACTTGGCCTTAATATTAACTTGGCTCTGGGCAGGTTTGGTGGGTGGGTCTGAGTGGGTGGGTGACTCCCTGAGTCAGCCTTGCTTGGGCTCAGTTTTCAACCTAAATTGGTTCTTCATGGTCTCTTAGAGCTGAGGTTCATGTCAGGTCTTTATTTTTAAAATGTATTTGATTGAAAAGTTCTCTGTTGCTGAATAATCACATTAAAGAAGTTGAGATGAGGGACCAGCAAGTGGTGTGGTGGTTGGGGTGTTGGACTGCCATATGACTGACTGCAGTTCAAGCCCCAGACCTGGCGGCTTGCTTTTTCACTTTCTCTCTCTGTCTCTGTCTCTTATGAGCATGAGTGCACTATAGCAGATTTAAAAATAATAAAAATAGGACCAGCAGATGGCGTAATGGTTATGTCACTGGACTCTCACATGACCAACCACATTTCGATTCCCAGACCCAGTGGCTTGAAACTCAGTGCTGGGCACTTGTGTGTGTGCCCAAGATCCCAGGAGGAGAAGGGATTGTGAGGTGGCCACCCCACCCTGGGAAGTGATTTCTTAGTTTCCCTCTCACTGTCTCTTTCTCTTTCCCCAGTGACAGCACGTGTCCTAAAACTAAAATCTCTTAAATAAACAAACAAATAAAAAAATTAAATCTTAAAAAAGAAGTTTAGTGAAGCTGAAAATAAGCATTTTTAAAAACCTATTAATAAAAACTGAGTTGGAGAAGATCATCTGCAAGCCTGTACCTATGTGAGTGGGTTTCAAAAAGTTTGTGTGAGAAAATGGATTAAAATACTAGTTTAGAGCCAGCCATGAACTGGTGGTTATGGTGACTGGATTCACATGGCTGACTTTGTAGTTGGAGTCCTGGACCTGCGGCTTGAAAATCATGCCAGGCACATATGCATGTATGTTCCAAATCCTGAAAGGAGGGAAAAATGAGAGAAGATTGTAACATGAGCATTCTGTATGGAGGGATGCTTCCTCATTTTCCCTCTCTCTGTCTTTTTCCCTCCTTCTGGCAAAAGTTTAAAAAAAAAAAAAGTTTATTTTGGTGCCAAACATATGTGTATCTAGGCATCATTTTTTCATAATACACGTTTCCCATGAACTTTTGGAAGACATCTTCCCCATATATATGGATGAAGTGCAGACCTTTCCAAAAATCATCTTTTAGACTCCATTGAGTTGCATTTTACAGGGAGATCGGTGAGAACAGGAGTCAGAGGCAGGCTTGGTATAGAGGAGCAGGGGCTTCACAGCAGGTGCCAGAATTCACATCTAGGCAAGTGACTCTGTTGCAGAGCTCTGGTTTCCTTTTCTACCATAGTACATACTTCATAGAGTTCTGAGGATAGAAACGCTCAGCTTGATCAGTGCAGTATCTAGCACACAGTGATGAGAACTCAGTGTTCCTTGTTCTGTCATGTCAGGTGGCTAGGGTGGCACCTGTCCTTCCCATCCCCAGTTGCAGGATGTCACTTCTTGAATGTACTTGTCAGGTCTGGCAGGTCCTTTGCTACAACAGTTCATTCTCAATTCATGGGAGAATGCATCTGCCCTGCAAGATGCGAGGGGTCTGTGGGGGAGGGGTGTGGGAAGGAGGAGGGGCTGTCATAGGCTCTGCAGCTTTCTTGTGGTCCTAATTGGGCCATAGCTCGCTCATGGGCTGCTTTTTATTGGTATTTCCCCCTGGTTTTTCTATCATAACCATGAGCCTTAATTGCCAGAAAACCAGATTATTTTGAGGCTATATAATACGGGAGTCTATGGGCAAAGAAAATATGTCAAAATTTAGTTGAAAGTTTATTTTCATGAATTAGATGTCTCTTGAGTGTTGGTAACACTACAGTCAAGTCAAATCAAAAAAGAGTCCTTAACCTAGGCAGCCATGCTCCAGAGTCTATAATTCCTTAAGAACTCTTTTCTTGAAATAGACTTACAGAAAAGTTACAGAAATAAACAAATTCATATTCCACAAATGTTAGCACTTCACCACATTTGCTTTATTCTTTTCTCTTTAGATATTATTACTGTATACATATTATTCTTTTCTTAATGATTTTGAGCTAGTTGTAGACGTAAGGAACTATTTCTTTAAAAAACTCACTTATATGATTACATTATCAATGTCAGGAAACTAATGTTCATAATATTCTTATCCAACTACAAACCTAGTTCAAATTTTGTTAAAGAAAAAAATTTACTTTGGTCCACAAGTTAATCCAACATCTCTTGTATAGAGCCTGTGTTCTACTTGTTAGCTAAGTGACCAGGCAAGTTAAGTTTTTAAGTTCTCTTTGCCTGTTTTTTTCATTTGTAAAATAGAGATGATAAGAGTACCAGCTCAATCTATTGTAAAGAATAAAATGATAGGAACAAGCCTGTGGCATAGTGGTTAAGGTGGCTGAATCCTACATGGCCAATTGTGTGATTCGAGTCCTGGACCCGGCAGCTTGAAAAACATGCTTTGTGCCTGTGTGCGCCTGCCCCAAATCCTGAAAGTAGAAAGAGAGATTGAGGAAAAGGGATTGTAGTGTTAGCATCAACGGATGCTTTCCCTGCTCCCTCTCTCTTTGTCTCTCCAGTGAACACCCTCTGAAAAATAAAAAGATTATAAAATGATGATTAGATAATTAAAAAAGGTTTTAAGGTTAAGGCAAAAGTGGAACCCAAGATCACTGTGCTTTCTCTTTTCTCAAATGTATGAGAACAATAGCTGGGAGGAGTAGGTTCAAGGCTGAGGCCCATTCCCAGGGCCAGAGGCATGCCTTTAGGATGGCCCAAGGATTGTTGTGGAGATGCTTGAGACAATTGATTCAAGCTGGAGGCAGCCAGTTATCTGCCCACATCTAACTCATGCAGATATTTTATGCTCTGGAAGATTTGCCCGTCAGTATTTCTCAGCCTCTCCCATCTGTTCCCTTTCCTCTCCCCTGCAGATCTGGGTGAGGAAGACAAGCGACAGCACCAAGATGCGGATTTACCTGGGCCAGCTGCAGCGCGGGCTGTTTGTGATCCGCCGGCGGTCAGCGGCTTGACTCTGCAGTGTTCTTCCTGTGACCCTTTTTCTGGAGTGATTTTTATTTTTGTTTTGTTTTCTTCTTAACAGAAAATTTTTAACTCACTGGGAATAGCTCCATGGCCATGGAAATGGAGAACACTGGTGTGGATTCTGCAATGCACTTTTTGGCTGGCCACTTCCATCTTATGTCATTCTTTCCTTCCTCAACTTCCATACATCAGTCACCACAGGACTGTTTTATTTTTAGGAGGACTGGGGTTTGATATATTTTCCTTTTTATTTGTTTAGTTTTTGCTTACACTTAGTCTTTTTTTTTTTTCCTTTTAAATCTCCTTTGAGTTTGAAGAGACAGCTCCCTCTCTCTTTTTTCTTTTTTTTTTAAATTATCCTTAGGTCTTTTTACCATGAAGAAGAGTAGGAAAGGATACACTGTACAGTGCATTTTCATGTTTTGAATCTGATTAGTGAATCACGAAGCTGCTTTCCTTGTCGAACCAAATTCACCGTTTCCCCAGAAGCTTGGGGCAGAGGTCCCAGCAGAAGGAGATTAATTCTCCTGGCTCTCAGCCTTCTCAGAGAAATAAATGCCTTGTGTAACATCTGGCGCATGCCATCCATTCCACTGGCCGAATGGCGGAAAATTTGCCTGGGAGACTTTGTGCACTGAAGTAAATGGGGCCAGGAGGAGGGGACATTTCATACTCATAATGTGCTGAAGTTCTTATCTTTTAAATGTTATTTACTGCAGGTGATTTATTCAGACACATTTGTTCTAGTTCAAGCTGGAACAGGAAGTGCTTATTTCAGAAGTTTTCCTTTGTAATTCTTTTCTCTCCCCTGTTTCCAAGTAGAGGAAGTAGTACAGGCAACAGGCTGATTATTATCTGGGTTATCTTTTATAAGTGGGGAGGTGATTGATAGTGCAATAATTAGTGATCTATAGACTTTCACAGATTTCACTCTCATTGCCGAAGCCATTCTGGCCATTTCAGACCTGTGGAATTTTGTTGTCAGGCCCTGGGCACATATACAGCCTCCCAGGATGAAAAGGAGGACACTCCTGTGGCTGCTTCTAACCCTATGCTCTTCCAAATGAATCCCGATGGAGCCAGTGTCCCTACACTCCTGCGCCTTCCCTTCATTCTCATGACTGGAGAAATGGTTCACTGAGTGATGGGTAATGGAGTTTTTTGTACCATCGCAAATTGCCATCTCGAGATGTTTAAGGAATTTGGAGTTGGATGGAGTAGCTTTTTAAATCTCTGAGCAGTCGGTAGACCTTACATCCTAGGACGTCTTTGTAAGTGCTCCCGTGATCTCATGTAACTCTTTTGTGGCGTCTCTTGATGTGTATACCCTAAAGTGAAGTGGGAGCTTTGATGGCAAATCCAAAGGAGAGTCCCCTTCTCTTCCATTCTGGCTTCCACAGAGACCAAACTGTAACTGACTCAGCATAAAGACTTGTACAGATATATTTTTCTTTTAATTTATAATCCTTTTTTATTTCTTTTTTTTTTTTTTTTTTTTTTGGTATTGGAGTCTTATTTAGAAAACAGGATAAAAGATGCTGTTTATCAAAAGTTGACTGTGCATTCTCTTTTTATTCTCTGCCTTCCACCTCCCCTGTAATGATGTTACTCTAATGAATCAAGTACATGGTAAACAGACTTCACCTTTTGTTTGTTCTGATGGCCATTTCTGTGAGGGAGGGCCTCGCAGGCTGGAACCATCACCGTGGTACGTGTGACATCGTGTATCAGGTAATGCCCTGTGATGGACATTGAGTTAGATACAAGTAGTATGTTTTGCCCTTGAAGGTTTTATTTTGCTTTTTTTTTTTTTAAAGGATCCTCTTCCTTGTCCTCCTAACAGCTCGCCAAGGTTTGTTTTTATAGGAAAGGGGTGCCTCTAACCCCTAGGAGTTCCACACCACAGCAGCAGTACATTGCCTTTTTTCCTTGCCTTATCTGTTGGCACTTTTGTGCTTTTGTGAAGTAATTATTTATTTGAAGACCAGGGTGTGGTCTTTGCCTTCTCTCTTCTGTAACTTTTGAGGGTGTTTGAGGCTATCTTTAGACATGGTCTCAACCCTATTGCTGCCTTCTCTTCAGTGTCCTCAGAACCCATAATCATGAGCTAGTGAGTACAGGAGAACATGCAGAGTAGACTCAGGACACTGCAGAGTAAATTATATTCTTTGTCCCAGGAGATTTAATTTTTTGCTTGGTTACCCCAGAGGTGTTAAAAAAAAATCAGCAGTTGAGCCACTCTGACAGGCCTCTGTGGTGACTAAGGTAGAGGCCCTTCTTGGTAGTCAGTGGAGGTGCTTCTGTTTTAGACAGGGCTGTGGGTGGGGGAGGTACAGACTTTGAGATTCCTAGAATGAGAGTAGGACAGCTTTTAGCCTAGGTGGCCATTTGGATTCCAGCAGGTCTTTGACTCTCACTAGACCCCAGGGCACCAGCTGAGTTCTCAAATATAGATGATTTCTTCCAAGTGATCCTTTGAAAAGATGGGTCCAGACAGTTGTGATCAAGGACCTGCTCATGTGTTTTGTTAGAGGCATCTGCCTCAAGGGATTTGTATACAGTGTTGGCTGTGGGTGTGTCCCAATATTTATTTTACCTCTGCTTGGGGTTTTTTTTGTGTGCCCTTTTCCCTTTCACCCTTTCTCCCCAAGCCAACATCCTCTTGAATAACTTCCAAATAGATTTTTGTAGTCATACCAAAGCCAGGATGTTTTCATTCATTTGGATACCAGACATTTAGGATGTCTAACTACCTAACTTCAGCTTTTCTTTTTAAGCTTCTAACCGGGGCTCGATCCCCGAGTTTGATTTGCAAGTCAGGCTGCATTTGTACAGGACTGGGTGACTTTTCTAAGAGAAATATGGGGGGCCTGAGGGAGGTGAGGCAGGGTCAACTGCGTTTTTTTGTTTGTTTGTTTTAATTGAAAGGTTGGGGAATCTTATTTTTACCAGTATGTTTTGTTTTTAATATTTCTTTTTCAGCTTGAATTTTTACTAAATAAGTTCCTTCTGATCTAAAAATTTTGTTTCTCATCTGGGACTTCACAGTCTTGGTACTTATTATTATGCCAGTTTTTCCAAAGAGCTCAAACACTTGAGTACCAGGACATAGTAAATTTGCAGCCATTTCAAGCAGCTGGTGGGCTTTTTCTACATCATTCATTGGTACCATTAAAGATTCTGAGAGGTGAATGTAAAATGTAAAAAGTACAGTTTTTTGTTTTGTTTTGTTTTTTAATAAACTTTCAAAGAGAAACCCACCACGTAGTATGTGTCATATTCATTGACTTGGTAAATTATTGGAATTTATTTTAGGTTTTAGATCTGTTGATCATAGGGAAAAGAAATCTAGTAAGAGGAAGAGAGAGACTTTTGCTCATTTTCAGTGAAGAAAATACAGAGTGATGCCAGAAAGGTGCACCCTCCGTTTTGTGAAGAACGGTCTAGGGGTGTTGACCTTTAGATGTAGTGCACTTTCTTCTTACTTGTTAGAGATGATAAAATAATTTAAAAAGTAAGTAAAAAAAATTGATTTTAGGTGGAAAAATCTTGAAGTAAACTAATGACTGAGGATGTTGTTCATTTGGTACATGATTGAGTAGGATACTGTTCTTTCAGTCCTCGGGAGCAGGGTCTACTGATCTTAACCAAAAAGTGATTGAGTTTACACTGTCCCTGGGGTCAGCTGACAAGGCTTCATGGTGCCAGAGGTGACCAGTGTGGCATACCTACTATTGGGGGGGTTAGGGGAGCTCCTCTATGCCTTTGATAATGGGGAGGAGCGGTCCCTTTATTAAAACATTTTTTTACTGTAATGACAGTCATATAGAAAAGTACATAGATCTTAATTGTAGAAGTTATTGGGGCCCGCAGTGGCAAGGTGGTTAAAGCGCTGGACTCCCACATGGCTGACCATGGTTTGAGTCCTGACCTGGTGGTTTACTTTCTCACTTCTCTCTCTTTGATCAAATTAAAAATATAATAATAAAATTAAGTAATTTCTCAAGGGGAACTCATTGGTGTAACTGGCATCCACATCAAGAAATGACCTTACCAGAACTCTAAAGCATCTTAGGCTTCCTTCCAATTATTTCTCCAGCTAGTTTTCTTTATTTTGATTACCTTAACCCTCAAGCTCTCAAGGCTGGTCTTTCCATGGCTGTTCTAGAAGAGCCAGGTGCCTGGTACAGGCCAGAGACTGCCCAGGGAGTTGAGAACTGTCAACAAAGGAGGTGGCTAAATGGAGAGGGGAAAAACAGATTCAGGTCAACCATCTGACTGACCAAGGCTAGTGGGGCTTGTCCTCAATGTCAATAGTACCTGCCTTTTTTTAAATGAGTATTTTGTCTATGTCAAGCACTATACTAACCTCTTCATGGGAGGCATTTTCTCATTTAATCTTCACAATCATCTATGAAAGTATTAGTACTCTCAGATTTAAGGCTAGCTTATTTATACAATGAGTAACAACATTTCAGTCAGCCATAGACCGTATATACAACAGTGGCCCCATGGGGTTATAATGGAGCTGAAATAGCCCTATCATGTACCAAGGGGCTGCTTTGACAACAGTGCAACACAGAATTCATGTCTGGTGATGTTGGTATAAAACCTGCACTGCCAGTTGTGTAAAAGGATAGTACATACAGTTCTGTACAGTGCATAATACTTGATAATGACTTACTGGCTTTTGTATTTAAGTATTATTTAATTATGGAATTATTTAATTCCATTTGTTATAATTAATATTATTTTTAAAATTTGACCAGAGAGAGAGAAAGGGAAAGCAAGAAAGCAAGCTGCCACGTCTGGGACCTGAATCCCGAATGGCCATGTGGAAATCCAGCGCCCTTAACCACCACACCACCTGCTGGCCCCTGTATTTACATTTTTATCAACATTTTAGAGCATACTTCTTACACAAAGTGGACTACAAGGACTGTAAAATGGGTGCAGTGTTATGTAGACAGCCTTATACATCTCCCGTTGCAGCATCTGTCGATGGTATCGTTTTCTCTCGTGCTTGATTTAGTCTCATGTTGTCTTGTTCAGCCCGGCCCTTAAGCAGTAGGCTATACTAGGTAGCCTAGGTGTGTAGTAGGCTACCATTTAGGTCTGTGTACGCACACTCTGATGTTCATGCAATGATGAGTTCACCTAACAATGTTCTGCTCAGAATGTATCCTCTTGTTAAGCGACACAAGACAATCCTTGATTTAACTCTAGGAAACCAGAAGCTCGGCACCGTGCCTAGTATGTAGTAAGTGCTCTGTAAATGTTAACTGTCGAATACTGTTACTATAAAAGGACGTGCAGAGCAAACTGGTTAACAGCAGCACATGTCCCAGGTGCCATGCCCTTCACTTCCTTTATCTCGTTTAAGCCTCCTTACAACCCTAAGGAGAATACACTGTTGCTCTCACTAGTTTGCAGAGAAGGAAACTGAAAATGGACCGAGACTCCTGCAGTCGTAGGAGATGGCCCAGTGACTTCTCCAAGGGCATGTAGTAAGTAGCAGAGTGGATCTTCAGGTTCCAAGCCAGATTTCCTAACCACTGCACTTTCCATGTTAAAAGCACTTCTAATATTTCCAACTTTCCTGTCTACTTCCTTGGGCATTTTGTTTTGTTTTAATCTGCTTTCACCTCTTATATGCATATTTGAGAAGCAATCACAAGGATCCTGTCTCCCTGCTGGATCACTCTGGGTTTCTCCCTTGGCAATATAGTTACAGCCAAGGGGCTGCTTTCCATTCATAGAGCATGACTACAGCCCTTCTGAAAAGGGAGGAGCTTAGAACATAAGCAGTTATTTGGTCTTGATGGGCCCTACTTTCTCCAACACGATTGCCTTTTGTTCCAGATCATTTTCTTCTGTCTTTGTGAGCTGTAGAGTAAGGAGGGAGGGATGGGAGCCACTGAACTGGTTTTAAAACTGTAGACGGAGAGCTGGACATCCACAGCTGGATGCTCTCTGATGTCAGTGGTCCTTTTTACATCATATCCTTCTGTGGAGGCACCAGTGCAGAAGAATACATCAGTCCCATGTCACCTGCTTCAGACTGCTCCATTGCAGTTGCGATGTGTTTAACAGCCAAACCCAGGCTTTGTAGTCTTTGGGCAGAGGCAGGAATGAAGCCAATTTCTGGTCTTTGTCACTATTGTTAGAGGCTCTCCAAGCGCCATCCCTGGTCAGGTTGAACAATTTTCCTGCTTTTACAAAGGAAGCATTAGATGGAATGAACTAGAAACACAAGCACCATTTCTCTTTGTGGACATTTTATCATGGCGAGGAATACATTAGCTGTAGGAGCTTTGGTGTTTACCAGGACAGATATTTTTATGACTAATTATTAAGACAAAAAGATACACATGTTTAGGAGGATCCCCAGAGGAGAGAGGTAGATAAGATATAGCATAGGTTCCCAGATGCTTAATCCCTTCACCCGTTTCCTCTAATCTGCGTTTGCTCGATTCCCTGAAAGATACAGATCTAGAAAATAGCATTCTCTTTACTGATATGGAAAGGCCAATAACCAGAATCTTAAAAGATTCTTTTCCTCGTTTCTCAGAAGTTGGAGACTCAGCAGCGTATTTTGTTTTTCTGTAGGCTGGTGCTCAAACCTGTTGGCAACACCTCTGTGTGCCTATGTGGATGGGCAAAGGGTTAAGAGCAGAGTAGGTGGTGTTCCAGAGCCAGCTAGGAAGGCAAGGCCCCAGGGCCGGAGACTCAGCAATGCCAGGTAGGGAACAAGCAGATACTGAAGACAGGAGTTCATGGACTCCAGGTTAACAAGTCTCTGCAAATAACCAAGAGTCACTTTTATTTCACCCCTGAGTATTTGTGTGTGTGTATGTTTTAAGATTTATTTATGTTTATAATCATCTTTTTGTTTTTATTTTTTAACAAGAGTGAGCGAGCACGCGAGAGAAAGAAAGCAAGCCACCAGGTCCTGGGCTTGAACCACAGTTGGCCATGTGGAGTCCAGCACCTGCTGGCCCCAACCTTTGATTTTTTTTTTTTTTTTAAATAAATGCCTGAGTGTTTACTGGGATGTAGTATGGCATTGTGGCAAAGAACAAAGGTTTTGGAATGAGAATTTGAATCTGGCTTTGCTACTTAAGTAGCTTGGTGTGACCTTGGGTAACCTAATCTCTACGAACCTCTGTTTCCTCAGTTCTTAAACGATGTGAGGAGACTTGAGAAAGCTTGTGGAAAAATGGAATTTAAGTACAGGCTTATTTGGGTGCAAAAAAATATTGAACTGCATGCATAGTTTTCTCATAATACATGTATTCTATAAACCTTTTGAAGATTCCTCCTATCTACCTCAGAGGTGTTGTGGAGGATTCCAGTAATTTTAACACATATATTGATAGAGTGCTAAGTATTTCATACAAATTAACTCATTGAGTCCTTATAACAACCCTGTGTTTTTGTAGTTTTTAACCCTATTATTTTGTAGTCTAGGAAATAAAAAAACAGATTAAGCATCTTGCCCAAAGTCACACAGTAACTAGTAAATGGCACGCAGGGAAGGATTCAGAGCCCAGGTGGCCTCCCCTGACCTCTTGCGTCATTCACCAGGCTGTCCTGTAAGGTATACAAAGCACAGGGTTGGACACAGTAACTGCCCATGTGAAGACAGGTCCTACCATTGTGATTGCTGTTGCCATTTGTCCACTTTCTGTCTTTGGATGTTAGTCTGAGTACCACTTGCTGAGAGACCAGAACAATTTCAGGAAGCTAGTCGCACCGCCAAACTCTGAAGGTAAAGCTGCTGGCTTTAGAGCTCAGGCTAAGCATCAGCTCCTATTGGTGGATTGTGATTGTCCAATATGCAAGAGATGAGAAGGACTCGAGACCAAGCTTGGGCAGAGCAGGGTAGAGACACCTAATTAATTCATTTTGTCTGCTGTGGGCTAGGGACTCCATTTTTTTTTTCTTTCTGCTTTCCACCAAAATCATGTTTTGACCCTTCCTTTTTGAAGATGATAACAACTGAGGTCCAGAGATGTTAAATGACTTACCCAATGGTCACCTGGCTAGTTACAGGCAGTGATGCCACTAGAACATGGTTGGGACAAACATAGGAAGACCTACTTGTCCAAGCTGTGTGCTGGGAAGCACAGCTTCTTGTGACCTGGTGGATTTGTTGCCTCAGTGGTTCATCTTTGCCTGTGCCCACAGTGGAGGTGATGACCATTCTGACTTCATTTGTCATCCTGACTTGGCCACTCATTATCCCTTGGGACATTCACTTAGTCTCTGTGTGCCTCCATGTTAGTACACACTTATCCTAGGGTACCTGGGTCTTTAGCACTGAAAGGCTTGGATCCAGGAACCCCTCAGAGCCAGGTAAACTGGGACGGTTGATCATTCTACGCAGTTTCCTCTTCTATAAAATGGGGATGGGAATTGTCTCTTTTCCATAGAACTACTCTGAGGATTAAGTGATTTATTCTGGCATCAGCCTAGTAGCACAGTCAGGGTAGCAAACTGAATCGCAGTACTGGAAGCCATGGGGTAACTGCAGGTTTGGATTCCCAGGTTGATGGTTGAGTGTACCTGAGATCCTAACTAACTGGAGGGATGGGAAAGGGGGTTATGGCATGATGAGAGCCTGTCAAGGTGGTTTCTCTCTGTCTCTTTCATACACACATACATACTCTCTGATTAAAATAAAAAAGATTTACAGGTCAACCCTGTGGCACAGTGTTGTTAAGCATGGTACACTGGGAGCTGGATCCCACATTATACAATAGCAGTACAAGTCTTGACCTCAGTAGCTTGGAAAACATGCCAGGTACATGTGTGTGCATGCCCAAAATCTTGACTGGAAGAAGAAATAGAGGAAAAAAGGATTATGGTGTGACCATGCCACATTGAGGTCTGCTTTCACTCTGTCTCTGGTGAACACATGTGCCCTCTGGAAGTTAGAAAGAGATATATTATGGAAAAAGCACTTAGAAGTAGTATTTGGGACATATTAAGTCCTCAACACATGTTTGTTATTATTTTCATCATGATTATTATGATTATTATTATTTTTTCTTTTTTTGGAGAGGTTTTCGCTATAGGGTGCATGTGCTTGCCAGACAGAGAGAGACAGAGAGATAGAAAGCAAGAAATCACCCCCCGGGGGGATGGCCACGCCGCAATCCCTTCTCCTCCATTCTCCTCTCGGGATCTTGGGCACGCACGCACACGCGCCCGGCGTGAGTTTAAGCCACCGGGTCCGGGACGTGAACCGCGGTTGACTACGTGGGAGTCCAGCGACATAGCCATTACGCTAACTGCTGGTCCCCATGATTATTATTTTTAAAGAGATTTTTGCTATAGAGTGCATGCGCTTGGCAGAGATATAGAGACAAAAGAGAGAGAAAGCGAGAAACCACCCCCACAGGGGAGATGGCCATGCTACAGTCCCTTTTATTCCATTCTTAGGATTTTGGACATGCATGCACACATGCCCAGCATGAGTTTCAAGCCGCAAGGTCTGGGACTTGAACTGCGGTTGACCATATTGGAGTCCAGCGCCTTAACCACTATACCACCTACTGGCCCTTTCTTTATTTTCATTATCATTGGAATAGAGTCCCCACCAGAAAATGAGTCTCTGGAGAACTTCACTCTCATCTTGAGTAAAACAGGGAGCTTTGCCATGATCATCTTTGGTCACTTGCAGCCAACTGTTCGAGATGTTTTTCCTTCTTGAAATAGTAAATAATCATGAGCTCGAAGAATGTATTAGTCATTGCGTTCCATTCTGATAACATTTACTGAATTTTGTTGCACATTAGGTAGTACTCTAGTCTCTTCGGGGGGATTCAGAGAAAGCTACCACTTGAGCAGTGTTCATGGCCAGGAATGGGAATTTCATTAAGAAGAAATGGCTTGGGGCCAGCCAGTGGTGTAGTGGTTGAGGTGGCTGGAACCCTCATGGCACTGTTTGAATCCTGGACCCAGCGTCTGGAAAACACACTAAGTGTGTGTGTGTGTGTGTGTGTGTGTGTATGTGCACATGCTTGCATGTTCAAAATCCCAAAAGGAAAAGTAGAGGAGGAGAGATTGTGGTGTGACCGTCCCCTAAAGGGATGCTTTTTTTTTCTTTCTTTCTCGCTTCCCCTCTCTTTCTATCTAAACTGTCCTTCTGGTGAGTGAATGTGCTCTCTGGCAAATTAAAAAAAAAAAAAAAAGAGAGAGAGAGAGAGAGAGGTGGGTGAGCATGTGCAGTTTTAAAAAGTCTTATTTTTGGGAACCAGCAGTTAGCGTAATGGCTATGTCACTGGACTCCCACGTAGTCGACCGCGGTTCGCGTCTCGGACCCGGTGGCTTACAACTCACGCCGGGCGCGTGTGCGTGCGTGCCCAAGATCCCGAGAGGAGAATGGAGGAGAAGGGATTGCGGCGTGACCATCCCCCCTGGGGGGTGATTTCTCGCTTTCTGTCTCTATGTCTCTGTCTGTCTGGCGAGCGCACGCGCCCTATAGCGAAAAACCTCTCCAAAAAAAAAAAAAAAAAAGTCTTATTTTTAAATTTTTTCTCTTTTCTTAAAAATATGGAACACTTTATGAATTTGTGTGTCTTCCTTGCACAGGGGCCATGCTAATCTTCTCTGTATCGCTCCAATTTTAGTATATGTGCTGCCAGAGTGAGCACTAAAAAGTCTTATTAAGTGCATGTGTTCAGCAATACATTTGGATGAACAAGCTTTGAACTTTAAAATCAGTTTGCTCCCCAGTCAGTATCTTTTTGTCCTTTTACCTGGGACTCACCTTTTTTTTTCATTTCTGCCTCCATCCTTTCTTCTTTCTTCCCCTGGCCCACCCCGCTCACTTCTCCTTCCCTTTTATATGGCCAGTGCGGTGGCTCATGGCAGTCCCGCTGTGATGCTTTCCAATTTCACACTTACATGCTCCTGAAAGTATTCGTAAACTAACTCGTATGTAAAACCAATAAAGGGCAACAGCACACCTTCCTGTTAGACAGTAATTTTGTTTGACTTCCTTTCTTCTACTTTGATCATTCTTCTCTCCAACGTGTTGCTCTGACCTTACCAGAAGCCAAAGCTTACAGGAGTCCAAGCAATGGGGAGCCCTATAAGCCCATTAATAATAGGATTGAATAAGGGCTCATGTTTATTGGGCACTTACTATGTGCCTGGGTGACTGTTAAGTACTTCACCTTATTTAACAGAACAACTACCATGTGATGTTTATCTATTTGTGTGTGTGTGTATGTAATTATTATTATTATTATTATTATTATTATTGTCAAATGGAATTTGTGTTTGCTAGAGAGGGACAGGGAGAGGGAGAAAGCACCTAATGGGTGTGGTCACGCTGTCATCCCATTCCATTTCTTTTGAATTTTGGGCACATACATGTGCCCAGTGTGTTTTTCAAGCCGGGGTTCAAACCACAGTGGACCATATGGGATCTGGCTCCCTTAACTGCTAGGCCTTAACCACACAGCCATGATGTGTGTTTAATGATTCTCATTTTACAGATGAGGAAATTGAGGCTTGGAGGAGGGAAGGGTGTTTATCTTGGTACCACATTTATACATTTACTTTTTCTATTAACTTTCCCCATCTTAATGTAGACTGTCAAAGCATGAATGGCTCTTAGCTGTCTGAGGCAAGCCCTCCATTTTTCACATCTGGAGATGGACACCAAGAAGGGAAGAAACTAGCCTAGGATCACACAGTTGATTAAAGGTAGAGCAGGAGATAGAACCAAGGTCTTGCCATTCTCAACCCAGCAATCCAAGTGGAGAAAAATCCCAGTCTTAAGACCCACACACGGACTTGAGCCTTGTTTGAATTTGGGTTTGTAATCTTTCTGTAGGCAAGCTGAGTGCTCTTAGATAAATCGCATAACCTCCCCGGGTTTTAATTTCCTCATCTAGAAGGTAGGAATGTTAACAGTAGTTACCTCAAAGGTTTACTGTGAGGATTAAATGAGGTCGTGCAAGCAGTGTGCCACAGTGACTATCATGGTTGAAACCACCCTTGGGTCACTGGAGTGCTCAAGAATGCAACCCACTGCCTTGCTGGCTAGCCATTGTTATCTGAGGGGTTATTTACTTCAACTCTTGCCCCACCTGCTTAGGTCCCATTATACTTTGAGGCTAAGACCTAGCAACCTTCCAAGGGTACCCCACCCAGGGCAAGCCAATAGAAGCCATGAGTCACAAACCTTGACCAGTTTGAGACAAGCTCATGCTCACAGAGTTCTGCTAGGAAGAGTTTGAATTGTTGCCCACCTGGGTATGTGGAAAACCCACTGGGCTGTGAGCCAGGTAGGACAGGAACTGTTCCCCCCTCCCTCCATTAAATGGTCACTGAATGATTGGCTATAGCTTCATCACTTCTCATTGTAGTGCATTATTCTCTCTAAAATCAAAGCCATACATGTGCAGACTAGAGTGCCAAAGGGTTCCACAAAATCGGTCACCAAATATAGTAGTACTGTCCCCTTCATGCCCCCCTCGCAGAGATCACTTTACCTCTTTTACTCGATGATTCTGATATTTAATGCCTATCACTACGTAGTTTGCTTATTGTTAAAGCTAGATATTTCAGTTCTAGGCATTGTCTATCACTTTCCTGCAGTGGAAGTCACCCTCTACCTTCTCATTGTAGTTACTTCATCATTTTGATTAGGTCAATATTCTGTGTTTACGTTATTATGACTATGTAAACGCTAGTCAGGGCTGAGCCATGTTGTAAACTATGATTGCTTTTCCTTTCCGTGACAGTTTTCCCCACAGGAGTTAATAATTGTCTCATTTTGTTTTTTCATTTCATTGTTTGATTATTTTTCTGTGTACTTAGTATTAGTTCATTGTCAAACCATACATCAAGTAAGTTTGCCCCTAAGACATTTTGATGCACTAGGTGAAAAAGCCTCCTCTCTGGGGACTCTCACCTGCTCTACTCCAGACTGATTTTCCTCCTGGCCTGGCCCAGACTTGTCGCTCTGGGTTCTCCCTTCACACCATGCTAGAACTCCCCTTATACCTTCTTTGGGTTTGGGCCTTTCACTTCCTGTGTATCTTCCTGTTTCTGTACTTTACTTCTCCGTCTTGTTAAGGCACATCCAGTAACTTCCACAGCACAAGTGAAAATATGGTTACTCCATCCTTTGACTTTACTGATAGTTGGGCAGATATAACTACGTTTCTTTTTTTTTATTTTCAGAATTTAAGCTTATATATTTCGAGAAATATTGAAAAATCCCACTAAATGCTAAGCGCGTAAGCTGTGTTTTCACCAGCATTCCCTTCCTTCACCTTCATTCCCCAAGGTTCCTTGTGCTGCTAATTCATTAATCTTGGCTTTCTTCATCTTGGTCTTAAGATTCAGTTGTGTGTATATTTAATCTACTTTCCTGCTTCTAAGATGTGGTTGTTTCCCCTCTAATGCTCTCTGTTTTTGTGGATTTAATTTTAACTTGGAAATCATTTTTTTTCAAGGTTTTTAAGGTGTTATTTATTGTTTTCTAGCTTCCAATGTTGCCCTTGAGAAGTCTGAAGACATTCCAATTTTGATTCTTGGATCTGACCTTTTGACATCTCTGGAAGCTTGTGGGATCATCAGTATTTTAAAATTTCATGGTGATGGGCCTTGTTGTGAGCCCATTGAGCTAAGCAGTTAGTATATTTTTTCAATTCTGGAGACTTGCATGTCTTTCTCTCTCTCTCTACACACACACACACACACACACACACACACACGTATATAAGTTGAATCACAGATCTAGACTCTCAAAAACTGGGTAAGATGGATCCAGCCAGTGGCATGGTGGTTAAGGTATAGAATGTCCACATGGTTGACCATGATTCAAGTTTTGGACACTATACCTTTAATATCACTCTGGATGTGTGTGCATGCATGCCCAAAATCCTAAGAGAAGGATAGAGAAGAGATGCAGTGTGGACATCCCCCCCAAGAAGTAATTTCTCACTTTTCTTCTCTCTGTTTCTCTCAGGTGGGTGCACATACCCTATGGCAAAAACACCCTAAAAATAAATAAATAAATAAATAAATAAATTAGTTAATTTAAAAAATGGGTAAGATGGGACCAGTAGATGGTGCAATGGCGATGTTGCTGGACTCCTATGTAGTAGACCACATTATGAGTCCTGGATCTGGTGGCTTAAACTCACACCGGGTGTGTATGTGTGTGTGCCCAAGATCCTGAGAGGAAAATGGAGGAGAAGGGAGTGCAGCGTGGCCTTCGCCCCTGGGGGGTGATTTCTTGCTTTTTTTCTCTTTTTCTGGTGAGTGCATTGAGTGCATGTGCCCTATAGCAAAAACCTCTCAAAAAAAAAAAAAAAAAAAAGAAAAAGAAAAGAAAAAAAAAAAGAAAGAAAAGAAAAAAGAAAGGAAAAAAAGAGTAAGATGGTAATCTGTTATGCAGCAATACAAATATTTATTTTATGGATGTGGTAACCAGCCTCAAAGATGGCCCCCCCAATGATCCTTGTCTACCAACAGTCACACCCTTGTGAAGTCTGCTCTCATATTGCATGAGAGTTCATCTTTATGTACCATAGCCTACAGCAGAAGTGATGGTATATCACTTCTGGGGCTGGAGCATGAAAGATACTACAGATTCTGTGTTGGTTGTTCTCTTTCTTTTGAGTCATTTTTGTTGGGGAATGCCAGCTACCATATTAAGGAACCTTAGGGAGAACCATGTGTAACTGTAAGGAGCTGAAGCCTCGTGCCTGAATCCAGTTAGTAACTGGGGCTTCTTATCAGTAGCCATGTGAGTGAGTCACTTGGGGAGTGGATCCTCGGGTCCCAGACAAGTCTTCAGGTGAGACTGCAGCCCCTGCTGACGGCCTGGCTGCAACCTCATTGAATTCTTTTTTTTTTTTTTTTTTTTTTCCCTCATTGAATTCTTTAGCTACAGTCACCCAACTAATCTGTTCCCAGATTCCTGATCCTCAAAAACAGGGTAAGGTTATACATGTTTGTTGTTATAATTGGAATAATTTTTCATGCAGCATTAGAAAACTAATGTAATAGGGACCAGCAGATGGCATGGTGTTTACATCACCGGGCTCTCGGCTGCTGTTCGAGTTCCACACCCAATGGCTTGAAACTCATGCTGGGTGCATGTGTGTGTGTGCCCAAGATCCCAGGAAGAGAATGGAGGAGAAGGGATTGCCATTCCCCCAGGGAATGATTTCTCACTTTCTCTTTCATTGATTCTGTCTTTCTCTTCTCCCCAGCAAGTGCATGTACCCTACAGCCAAAACCTCTAAAGAAAGAAAGCTAATGTAATGGATGATTTCCTCTCCTCCATTTTTTCTGTTCTTGCTTTCAGGAATTCCTGTTACTTTTATTGTAGAGTTTTATAACAGTCTTTATACTTCCTTTTATTTGCTATTTTATTTTCCATATTCTTATCTTTCTACACCATGTTCTGGGAGATTTTCTTAACTTTATTTTTAGCTCTTCTATGGCGTTTTATTTTTGCCCTTACATTCAAAAAGCAATATTTTTTAAAAAAATTTATTTTGAGTTTGGTAGGTTCTGGGCAGTCTGGCTACATGAAGTAGGGAAGAGAGATATGACAGCTTTTTAAATTGAATTTCCATCAGCGTCTCTGTCTGAATCTCTGTTTCTTGAGGTACCAAGCACTACTATTCCCTGATCTTGAATTTTCTTCACTTTTAATTTAAAATTCAGTTGCATTTTAAAAATTTATATTCATTTTTTACAATTTGGTGTTTTCCTTTCTAATTATCTTTATTCTAGAGGGTTTAATCCTAAAAACAAAACAAAACTCTTCATAGGCTGGCCAATAGCCTATTGTTTTTTGTTTTTTTTTTTTGCTATAGGGCATGTGCGCTCACCAGACAGACAGAGACAGAGAGACAGAAAGCGAGAAATCACCCCCCCAGGGGGGATGGCCACGTCGCAATCCCTTCTCCTCTGTTCTCCTCTCAGAATCTTGGGCATGCACGCACACGCGCCCGGCGTGAGTTTTAAGCCACTGGGTCCGGGACGCGAACCGCAGTCGACTACGTGGGAGTCCAGCGACATAGCCATTACGCTAACTGCTGGTCCCTTTTTTTTTTTTTAAATTTATTTTTATTTTATTTATTTATTTATTTTTTTCAATAGCCTGTTGTTAAAGCTGGCCTGGTTAAAGGAGCCAGATCCCACATGCCATCTGTGGTTTGAATCCTTAACTCGGTGGCTTGAAAAACACACCAGGGGTGTGTATGTGTGCGTGTGCATGCCCCAAATCCTGACAGGTTGGAGAAATGGAGAAGAGATTGCAGTGTGACTGCCCCATTGGGAAAGTATTTTCTCCTCCCTTTCTCTAGTGAGCACACGGTGTCTCTGGCAATTGGAAAAAAAAAAAAAGAAAGAACGAACTAAAACACACTTTATGTTTGTTTTAGTGGGAGTTCATGGAAAAGAGAAAAGCAGATATGTGTATTTAGTCCACACACTTTGCCTCGACCCTCAATGCCTTGTCTGCCCCCACCTCTCTGAAACCTTCTGTGACTCATGCTGCCCCTTGCTTGTCAGGACAATAAAGAGGACATTGGCTATCTCACATTCACTGTGGTTCTGAGGTCACGGTCTATGAATAATTGCAGTGGGGACTTTAGTAGGTCATTTCCAAATAATCAGAACATCCTTACTTATTGCAAAGCTGCTGATTTGTGCCTAAAGTCATGTCAATGGCCTTTCGCTGCAGACTTTAACTTCAGAGCTGAGTGTCAAGATTTAAGAGAGGGAATTTACATACTCACACCTTGAAGGTCCAAACGTGTGTATATAACACAATGCCTGTGGGTTTATATGCATATATGTACAATGCACGCATCTGAAAATGAACCTCTTACCAAACAAAACCCACCTTTGGACTGTGGATAAATCGAGAAGCATGAAAAATGTTCAGCCTAAAGTATATTTAAATATTCATGATATCTTCAAAGCCAAGCTGCTGGGAAGGCTAAGCCACCTGGAACACAGCTGTGATAGTACAATAAGGCATCCTGGAAAATCACAGAGCCTCATGCAGAGCTGGGGAGACTATTCAGAGGTGACCTAGTCCAGCCCCCTGCTTGCCACCGTGATAAGACTATTTTGAATTTGTCATGTCTTTTATTGGTAAGATTAGATCAAGAGTTAGAGAATATAGTATCTTGCTAGGTTGAAGCTAATTGGCGTTTCGTGTTATGTAACCTATTTGGGGGTACCAGATTCTTATTTGTTTACCTATTTTTCCTCACAAGATAAGATTTTAGGGATGGCAATTATGCGATACTCTTGTCACTACTGTCCCCTGTCCCCACTTGTGCCTTTGGCACTTTTTTTTTTTTTAGATTTTTGCTATAAGGCACATACACTCGCTGGGGGGGGGGGGGGGGGGGTGGGGGGAGAGAGAGAGAGAGAGAGAGAGAGAGAGAGAGAGAGAGAGAGAGAGAGAGAGAGAGAGAAATAACCCCCCAGGGGGGATGGCCATGCCTTCTCTATTCTCCTGTTGGGATTTTGGCACACATGCACACACATCTGACATGTTTCAAGTATCCGGGTCCGGGACTTGAATTATAGTTGGCCATCTGGGAGTCCAGCAACATAACCATCATGCCATATGTTAGCCCCAGGCACACATTATAATCAAACTCTAGGCTCAGATGTGAGATATTAGAGTCCTTTTCCATACATTGTTCCTGGAAGCCACTAGTAATTGATTGGAGACTGGGGTGCATCACCAACTGTAGTTGAACATTCTCTAGTTCACATTGCTGTACCCAGAACTGATCTAGGCATAGTCCTTTCAGAGCATAGTAGACTAGGTTTTGTGCCTGAAATCACCTTAGTGATTTAGTTTGTGTTTTGGTAACCCATGATTGCATGGGTGTTCCAAGTTTTGATTTAAATTCTAAGAGTTTGGGCCAGCTTGATGGTCTAGTGGTTAAGGGAACCAGATTCCACGTGGCCAACCATGTGGTTTGAGTTCAGATCCTGGTGGCTTGGAAGAACATACTGGGTGCATGTGTGTGCATGCCCCACATCCCAAAGGATGAAGAAAAAAAAAAGAAAGGATTGTGGCATGACCCACCCAATGGGGGGGGGGGGGGGTGTGCCCTCTTCCTCTTCCTCCCTCCCTCCCTCCCTCCCTCCCTCTCTCTCTCTCTCTCTCTCTCTCTCTAGTGAGTGCATGTGCCCTCTGGAAAATTAAAAAAAAAAAAGAGCTTAAGTACTTTTGCAATTTATTTCTTAAACTGAATGACACACTTTACATTTATCTTGTCGTATATCATTATCATTCTAAACCAGGTGTTAGCAAATCATGGTCCAAAGGCCAAATCCAGTCTGTCACTTGCTTTTATAAAGTTTTATTGACTCTTAGCAGCCACACTCATAACTTTATGCATTGTCTATGATAATTTTTGCACTACAAAGGCAGAAATGAGTAGTTACAACAGAAACTGGCCAATAGAGCTGGAAATATAATCATGTACTGCATAACAAGGTTTGGTCACAAAAACAGGCATAAGGAATGGTGGGGGCAACAAGCTAGGCCACTAGCCTAGCTGTGTAGTAGGTGCTGCACCAAGGTTTGGGGGGTACACTCTGTGATGTCTGCACAATGGAAAAATCACCTAACATCTTATTTCTTAGAACATGTCCCCATCATTAAGTGATACATGCCTATATTTACTATCTGGGTTTTTACAATAAAAGTTTTCTGACCCAGTCATAAATTATCATTCAAGCCTTGGGGCCAGCAGGTGGCATGGTGGTTGGGGTGCTGGACTCCCACATGGCCGACCATGGTTCGAGTGCCTGACCTGGCAGCTTGCTTTCTTACTCTTTTTCTCTGAGTATGCATGCCCTATAGCAGATTTTAAAAAATTAATAATAATAAATAAAATTAAATAATTCTTTCAAAAATGATCATTCAAGCCTCTTTCAGCTGTCTGCTTTGATCCAATCTTTTCTCTAAGTACATTAAACTCTTTTACTAACTCAATTACACTTGTATCCAGCCTACTTCTCTCCATTATAAACACAATGCCCTCCTGGGCAATGTTAAGTGCCCTGTTGTGATTCAGATATATTAGTAAAAATATTCTCCACTATTTATTGAGCATTTACTATGTAGTCCAAACAAAGCTAAGTACTCTAAATAAAGTGAACAAGAGTGAGTGAATTGCCTTGCATAGTGCCTGGCAAGTGCTCAAGTATTATTTTTAATTTTCACAATAGCCCAAGGAAGGGGTAGGTATTATTAAACAGAGAGTTTAAGTAACTTACCCATGGTTGCTGAGCTGGTAAGTGGCAGAACTAAATTCCAGTTTTAGTCCTTACCCTTTGGTCTTTGTAGACACTTGACTCTGAACTCCCATATTCAAGCAGAAGAGCTGTCAACTGGGCATAAGAAAGAACATCACCAGTGAGATGAGATGTGCCTTACAACCATCTGAACAGAACTGATGGAAAACCTTAACTCTCTGATTCTATTTTTTTTTTTTTTAAGACAGATTTTTGCTAGAGGGAGTGTATGCTTGCCAGAGAGACAGAGAGATGTAAAGAGACAGAAAACAAGAAATCACCCCCAGGGAGTATGGCCATGCTGCAACCCCTTCTCCTCTAGTCTCCTTCTGGGATTTTCGGCACATATGCACATGTGCCCAGTGGGAGTTT
Organism: Tupaia tana; assembly: GCA_026018925.1. NCBI lineage: Eukaryota > Metazoa > Chordata > Mammalia > Scandentia > Tupaiidae > Tupaia > Tupaia tana. The sequence goes on along the minus strand of JAKSZU010000026.1, from coordinate 14,302,294 downwards.
TAAGCTGCCAGGTCTGGGATTTGAACTACAGTCGACTACATGGGAGTCCAGTGATATAACCATTATACCATCTGTTGGTCCTCTTCTATGTGTTTTGAAGGAACCTATCTTTAAATCAAAACAGGACATTTTAAACAAGGAAAAGTGAAAGAAAACCTATGTTTAACATACACATGCTTTAGTATAGCCTGGTATGCCCACCTACTTATTGAGGGAAAAATGTTACCTGTATAAGGTTCTGGAGGAGTTAGGTACGCACTACAGCTGGGCACCCCGAGTAGCCCATTGGTACCAGGGACAGCCAGTCCCAACCCCCTCAATTTCTTCCTGTGAGTTTGGTCTGCTGGGGGAATACTTTATTTGGCATACTCTAATAGTCTCTGGACTCTTTATTTTTTTAAACAATTGTTATTCCTATAAAGGGGACCTGGAAATTAAAAGAATGAGTACTTCTGTCAAAATATCAGTTCTTCAGGACATTTTAATGATCTCCTTTATGTCCTTACTGCCTCTTTTCAGGGACTGAATGGTAGCAGGGTTTATTTCTTCTTCCCGAGAGCATCAAAACATTTGCTGTTTGCTTCCTGCTCTGCTGTATTAACAGGGCCTGGGACATAGTGAGTGGCCAGTCATGCTCATAGAACATGCGCTTGTCCTCCTAGAGTGACATTTGCAATTGCTCATCTCAATCACAAAAGGCTCAGTGCCAGAGAGAAAGGGGTGGAGCAGTTTGTGCCTTTCTGGAAAGGGTGTTTTGTATGGGTTCTCTCGTTTAGGCTCCATCTGCTTTCCTGTCCCCTTTGTTCCCAAGGGGGGAGAATGAGTGAAACAAGAGAATCGGGTCTACTGACCTCCTCCTCGCTCAACACGCACACACAGTGCCATTCAGTGTACTCCTTACAAAATACACAGCTCATCTTATCAACACCGACGTTATTCCTGGAGTCTAAGACCTCGTTCAGGCTCCATGTTTTGCAAACATTCTTTGGCAGCAAACTGAACCTCCTTTAGATCTTGTGGGGTTTGTGCAGAAATCTCCTTCCCCCACCATACCGCCCCATATTCATATCGTTTCTTCTTTGAGCTCCGAGCACTTACTCCTGTGCTATTCACTTGGCAGGAAATCATGCACATCTCTTGCTCTGTTATTGAAATCTGGTATTTAACCTTTCCCATGTTGGTGTCTTTCTCTCTCTCCTGGATCATATGCAAATAGAATAGAAGGAAAGGTAGTTATTAACTACATGGTGTCCTGTATATACAAGAATAAGTCTGTTTCTTAGTTTGGGTTGCCCCACAAGCATGCCTTGAGACAAGGTTTGCATCTGATTAATTTATTTGGGAGGCAAACCCGTGTAACTCAGTGAGAGGTAGGAAAATGAGACAGGTACCGGAAGGAGGAGAAACAGGTGAAATTAACTTTAGTAATATATTTCATTTAGTCCAATGTATCCAAAATATGATCACTTAAAGTGTATAATCAATATAAAAATTATAAATGGATATATATTTTTTCATACTAAGTCTCTGAGATCTGGTGTGTTATTTTACCTTTGTCAATTCGGACTAGCTACATTTCAATTGCTTAATAGCCCCCTGTGACTAGTGGCAGCCATATAAGATACTGCTCTAAGAGACATAGAGGAAACAGCCCAGCACTGTCCCAGAGTGGGGGTGTAGTCGTGGAACAATTTCTATTCAGGATGGGTTGAGTGTGACTCTTGGGAACATTATCTCCTGGGTACTTCTGGTCTGTCCCATGGCCAGAGACTGTCTGTCTATTGATAGACAGAGGAAGCCATACCAGCTACAGGAAATGTCTACAGCTGACCCTCTGGGATATGGGCAGGGTGCCTGCAGTTTGTTATAACCCTAAATAGAAGAAATGATGTGTTAGTTGACTGAAAATCTCTGGATTCCTGCCACGGCAGCCTTCTCACCTTAGTTTTGGTTTTAGCATTGAGAATCGCCACACACGGTTATACAGGTTGAGCACTGCAGGACTCTAGGGGGCACCACTCACCTAGGCTCCAAGGCGGCACTATGCATCAAAAGTTACACAGTGTCCAACCTGCCCGATGCCTCTGAGAGCTGTCAGCCTCTTACCTATTGACTGGGACTGTGCTGATCACTTTGAGGAAAGGGTCAAAGACCGTCACAGCAGACCTACTCACTGGGGCTTAGTGACAGTAGTCTGTCTTTTAAGGGTCACTAAACATTTTTGAGCACCTGACACCATTTCCTGGCGAGCCAGCATCATGAGTAATCAGCACAAGCCAGCACCTCCAGGGCCCTGCAATCACTCTGAAGGCATCAGCTTCACACCTGCTGCTAATTTTAGCTTGCAATCTGCAAAGAGTACCAATGAGTCTTTTTGCCAAGCACCCTTACAGACATAACTTGGAAGTGACTCCCCCAGGCTGGGAGCGTAAAAGCAATGTTTATGACCCAGAGTTTCTTTCCTTCCTAGTGGTAGCCTTTCTCACTACCTTCTGCCCTAAACTCCCCCACACCCCTGTTTTTCCACTGGGCTTCCTCACCAGGTCACCCACAAGGAGTCTGAGCTGTGAAAGTCAGTGACCTCTGGATGCCTTGGCTCACCTGTGCATTCACAGAGGGGGTCAGAGTTGACTTCACCCCTGTTCTGTTTGTTCCTCTGTGGTGGGTGACAAGCCATGCAAATAGAACCAAATTTCTACGATTGGTAGCATCCAGGAAAAATATTCAAAGCAGTTTGCAGGAAGAAAGGCATAGAATTAATTGAATGTGGAATTGGAAAACAACTGAGAAATCAAGCATTCCAGCCCTTTTCCGTTACAGACGATGAGTTGGAGAAGTTGAGAGGTCAAGGAGCTGGTTCAGGGTCACGTGGGAGGGTAGTGCTAGAGCATCAGCAGCCTCTATAGGAGAGTGTGTGTTATCTTCCTCCTTGGTACATTGTGTCTGGCACAAGGTTAGCATTCAGCAAATGTTTGTGGAATGAATCGATGCCTTTTTATAATATTCAGGTTACCTAAAGGCCAAAAATCCGTAAGTTTTTTTCATGTATCTATGTGGTATGCATTGGTTATTTTTGCACATCCAATGTCCATTACCCTTCCTGCTCACAGTCACATCCCTCTCCCTCGTAAGAAGCATATGACTCAGTTGTAGCCAATAAGAACATTCCATTCCACTAGTCCTAGTGTTTTGTTCCATGATTGACATGTGATTCAGATCAGCCCAGTCAAAGCCCATGTGACTTAGTTCTGGGGCTGTAAGGTTGTTACCAACAGCGAGAGCTAGTCTAAGATGAAGCCAGAACAGAGGAACGCGAAACATAGGGCTAGAGAGGACTGAAACACCAAGTTTTAGTGATGCCTTGACCACCAATATCTAGATATATCTGAAGCCAGTGTCTATCCCTGGACTTTTCCGTTATGTGGACTGGTAATCCCCTCTTTTAAAGAACCAGTTAGTTTTTTTTTTTTTTTATCATTTGCATCTGAATACAAAGAATTTATAAAGTATTGAAGCACCGCAACAACCTACAGATTGCTTTAGTTCTTTAACATCTATCATTTGGATGTACACCTACCCGTGAGCTCAGAGAAAGTGGTCCCTCTTGAGCCTGGGGAGATAAGATTTGATTCACCTGGTCCTAACAGTGGTTTTTATTCTTTTTACTGATGATTGCTTTAGGCATGAGCATATGGTGCAGCCCTGGTGAATGAGGCTTAGAAGGAAGATGATCCATGGATTCTGGGAAAGATTTTCTTCTCAGGTACAAAGAGAAAACCTATCCCTTCTTACCTCTGTAGATGGTGGACAGACGATGTGATGCCTGGATCTGCAGCGATCAAATTAAGACCACGAGGAAACAAGTTGGAGGCTAAAAGCCAGCATGCCAGGGAGGGAAAGCAAAGAGATGAAAAAGCCTGTGTGCTTGGCGGAATCACTAAACTGCTGCACTTCATTATTTCTAGACTCTTAAGAATGTGAGATGCCTGAGACCAGCAGATGGCATAATGGTTATGTTGCTGGACTCCCACATAGTCGACCATGGTTCAAGGCCTGGACCCGGTGGCGTGTGTGTGCGTGTGTGCGTGTGTGTGTGTGTGTGTGTGTGTGTGTTTGTCCAGATCCTGGGAGGAGAAAGAGTAGGTGTTGCAGCGTAGCCATCTCCCCTAGGGTGTGATTTCTCACTTTCTGTCTCTCTGTCTTTCGGTGACCACATGTGCCCTATAGCAAAAATCTCTCTAAAAAAAAAAAAAGAATGTGAAATGCCATCAAAGATACTCCTCAATTTACAATGGGGTCATGTCTCAGTAAACCCATTGTAGGTTGTAAAAGACTGTAATTTGAATTTCCTTGTGGGATTGCCCAATAGAGCATTGTGTTTTATACACTGCAGCAGTCTGACCCCAGGGTTGCCCCCTCCCCCATGCTTTTAACCTTTGGACTGTTTTCTGTTGAGGTTTGGAGTCAAATGCTTCACTTTGGATTAGAAGGATCTATTTTGGATATTTACTTAAACAGTAAACAGTAATAAGGGCGAAGCAAAGTTGTTAGCAGTTCGTAAGCAACTCTGGTCTCTGGTTATACGGCTTTAAAAAGTAATCACATTTCACAGAAGATATGTTTTCCTCTGAACAATGTCAATTAGATCAGAAGCGCTTTTCCCAAAGGAGAACGCTGAAGCATGTGTGGGCTTTTCTGTGGTCTGGGATGCTCCCGAGAAGTGAATTTACAGTTCCCTGCTGGGGCTTAGACAGCTAGAGCTAAATTTTCTTGTCTATCTTTCTGCCTTATCGGGGGATGGATTATGGCACTTGATGATTTAATCTGTGTAATCTCTAGACAAAACACGTCTCCACTTTGCTGCCAGGAAAATGTTAATTTATTCTGCTTCAGGAGCTAGAGAGGCAAATGAAGTGATTGAAGATTGTGCGTGTATGTGTGTGTGTTTGTGCGTGTATACATGCAAGCACACACATAGGATGTTGGTACGCAAGGGCCTGCTTGAAGAGAAACAGGACTATAATAAAGGGATTTTCAGTGGAAGATTTGTGAGTCTTCAGGAGATTGCATTGCCCTTCCCCACACACAAAATTGTACGCAAAACACTCATCTATTTGAAAAATAATAATAAAAGAAAAAATATTTAAAAAAAGAGGCCCTTGATATGTAAGAAGCACTTTTATTGGGTCAAGGGAGGGGTCAGAGAGCAATCATAGAAATTGTAATTTCGAGCTTGTTAAATTTGAGGCTTGAAAATGCCCAGCCAGGTTGAAGTACACTTTGGGCATGATGAGCCCTTGCATCCATTCTGCTCCTTTTTCCGTGTTTCTTTGTCCTTTCAGTTTCTTCTGGTCTTTCTGTTCTTCTGCATAAGCCCCCGCCCACCTTTAGGTGCTATGGGCCTGCGACCAACACAGGAAGATGGAAAGACCAGGCACTTTCACTGGATTCAACTCATGTCTAGCAAATAGTAGGAATTCAATAAATGGTAGCTTAAAAAAAGCAGAGCCTTGGGAACCAGCAGTTAGCGTAATGGCTATATGTCCCTGGACTCCCACGTAGTCAACCGCGGTTCGCGTCCTGGACCCGGTGGCTTAAAACTCACACCGGGCGTGTGTGCGTGCGTGCCCAAGATCCCGAGAGGAGAATGGAGAAGGGATTGCAGCGTGACCATCCCCCCTGGGGGGTGATTTCTCGCTTTCTGTCTCTCTGTCTCTCTCTGTCTGTCTGGCGAGCGCACAAGCCCTATAGCAAAAACCTCTAAAAAAAAAAAAAAAAAAGCAGAGCCTCCAGATTTCTGAGAAATGGTCATTTGTTTCACACATAAAACAGAAAGAGATTCCTATTCTTCCCTTAGAACCTAGATAGAAAAAAACAGGTAAACTCAGAGATGACACATTCATGGTAAATGGGAAACCATCTGAACTTAGTGAGTTTCTTTATTTAACCACGTGTTTGCTGTGTATTTACCACATCAGGTAATGCTCTGTGATTCTTTTTTCCCTCCCCTTTTATAATTATTTATTTAATTTTATTTGTGTATTATTCTTCAATTTGACCAGAGAGAGAGAGAGAGAGAGAGAGAAAGCAAGCCACCAGAACCAGGACTTGAACCATAGTCAGCCATGTAGAAGTTTGATGCTTTAACTACCACGCCACCTGCCGGCCCTTCTATGTGTAATTCTTTTCTTTCCCCCCTTTTTTAGAGAGATTTTTGGTTTGGGTGCATGTACTCGCTGGAGAGACAGAGGCAGAAAGTGAGAAATCACCGCCAGGGGGATGGCTACACTGCAGTCCCTTCTACTGGTGTGAGTTTTAAGCCACCGGGTCCGGAACTTGAACTGTGGTCGACTACATGGGAGTCTAGCAACCCAACTATTACACCATCTGCTGGTCCCTCTATATGTGATTCTTAATGTGTATTGTCTCCTTTAGTCATCACAGCAACTTGAAGAGGTTGGTAGTCTCAGTCATTTTACAGATGAGAATATGTACAGAGATGAAGCAATTTGCCCAAGATCAGATAGAGAGTAGACATCAAGAGGAAGGATTTGAAAGCCTGCTGTTTCCATGATGTCATGCCACCTCATGTGAACATTGTATTTTCTGATTTGACTTCCGGTGTGAGAAGGACTATGAACTGAATGTTGAAAAATGGTATGATGCATTCAGTCAATAGAAGAGACATTATAACCTGTGTGTAATTAATTGGCTTTGAATTGAGCATTCCTTTTCAAACATTATTGAGTATGTTAGTCACCTGGGAATCTTATTAAAATGCAGATTCTGATTCAGCAGGTCTGAGATAGTACCTGAGATGCTCCCAGTGATTCTGCTGCTGCTGCTCTGCAGACATTTGAGTAACCAGGAGGTAAGATACAGTGTTATATTCAGTGTTATATAAAGGACTTGTTCTGTATGATCCTCACCTAAGCCTGGGAAGTGTCATGTCTACATTGTAGATGAGGAAACTGAGAAGTTATTTGAAAAGTGTTACCATTTTCAAGTGTCACATTTATAGGGATACAATAGCAAACAAGATAGACATTGTTTTTATTTCAAGAAATTGACAGTACCGGAAGAAAGTCTTTGAATAATTAAATTCGAATAGTTCTGGGTGCTCAATGAATGTTTGTAAGAAGGATGAATGATTTGGCTCTGTGTGGTACTATTCATCTTAAGAGGAAGGGACAAGGGATGATGATGTATTTAGTCACAGATACAGTACAGTGACATCCCAGATACAGATGCAGTGACATTCCAGGTAATTATCTAGGAGGCAGGTCTGTGGCTGGAGTTTAGGAGACAGAGACTGAGGAGAGTTGAGAGCTGTCAGTGCACAGGTGAAAACTGGAATTCCAAAAGATTATACAGAATACAGAAGAGCATGACGTTGCCTAGGAGAGTTTATACTAGGCAGAGCCTAGAATAGAAACTTGCTTGTCTGGCACCTATGGGTTGGCAGAACAGGAGCCCATAAAAGAGACTAAGAAGCATCTATCAGGGAGGTAAGAGGAAAACCACAGAATCTAAGGGAAGAGAGAGCGCTAAGGAAGAAATGGTTCACCGCTGAGGATTGGATAAGCCTTAGTGTGTTCCTCCTGATACCATGCACTGAAGAGGTCACCATGTCTCTTCTGTGATAGTCCTGCTAAAAATGCATGTCCAGAATCTCATCGTGAGAAAACGCCAGATAAGCCAAAATTGAGGGACATTGTACAAACCAACTGGGTTGTACTTTTCGAATACATTTACATCTGGAAAGATGAAGACTAAGGCACTAGTCCAGGTAAGCAGAATCTAAACATCTGTGACAACTAAATGTGGGTCTAGAGATGATTTTGGATCAGACAAATAATTGCTATGAAAGACATCATAAGGACATTTGACGATATTTTTAAATGGGTTCTCTACTCGATAATAGTATTTCATCTATTTTATTTTTCTGGAACTTAATAACCACCCTATTATTGTGTAATAGAATGTCTTCATTCTTAGGAAGTGTGTGATAAAGTATTGAAGGATAAAGGGTCATAATGGCTGCCGTTTACTCTTCTACTATGGCCTGAATGTTGGTGTCCCCCCAAATTCATGTGGGGAAACCCCAGTGTGTGGTACTTGGAAATGGGACGTTGGGAGGTGATTAGGTCATGAGGGCTGTACTTTCGTAGATGGAATTAGTACCATTATGAAAGAAAGACACCCCACAGAGCTTCCTGGCTCTAATGCTATGTAAGGTTACAGTGGAATGACTATCCATGAGGGGGTGGGCCTTTATCAGACATGGAATCTACTGGAGCCTTTATTTTGGACTTTCCATCCTCCAGAACTGTGGGAAATAAATTTCAGTTGTTTATAAGCCAACCAACTTATGGTATCTTATGGTATTTTTAAATAGTAGCTAGAAAGAAGTAAGTATTGTTTATGATTCGGGGGGGGGGGAGAAAAGGGGTCAATGCATATATGGCAAATGAGGCAAAATGTTAATTGGTGAATTAATATTCACCAATTGGGTGAAAGATATGTGGGTATTTACTGTACTATTTTAACAACTTTTCTATAAGCTTAAAAGATTTTTTTAGAGTAGAGAATTTTTTTTTTAAAGGGTGGTATAGGTCAGAAAAGCTAAAGGTCAGAAGTGCCTGTTCGATTTAGTCACATGGGTATAGCTTTGAACTCCTGGAGTTTATATTCTAGAAGGAAACTCATAAATGAATGTATAGTTATATGCTGGAGTAGGGATTTGGGGGAAAAAAAAGAACAGAGAATTACATGAGAGAATAACATGGATAAGTAGGTAGTTTGGCAAAGTGGTTCTGATGGCGTGAAGGAGGCAATGCCAGTCTGCAGTGGAGTGAGGTGGGGAGAGAATGTGGAAACAGGGCAGAAGCCTCTTTCTTGAAGTTTGTGGAAGATGGAGAGCCCTAGAAGTCAGCTGCTAGAGTTCGAGAAGTGAAGTCAATCAAGGGCATTGCACAAGATTTGAAGAAGTCCTTACATTGGGGCAGGGTAGAGATGACAGACAAGGGGTCCCAAGGAGGTGGAATATGGATGTCCTATACCAAGGAAGCAAGAACGGTCAAAGTGGGGAACTTGGTCTGTCCAGAGCATAGGATGTGTGTCATTGGGAGATGGGAGGTGCAGCTGAATATGCACGGAGGGGGTCCATTTAGAAAAGTCTTGTTCCCCATGCTGAGCATCTTGGTTTTTGCCTAGGAGAATTTTATCTTCTGTTTGGTATCTCAGCCAGCAGGTGGCAGTGCTAGAACCACAATCCTTTTTCCACAGTTCTTCTACATATAGAAAAGTGTATTTTATGGGACCAGCTGATGGCGTAATGGTTACATCGCTGGACTCCCACATCGTTGACTGTGGTTTGAGTCCCAGATCCAGTGGCTGAAACCTCATGCTGTACGTGGGTGCATGCATGCCCAAGATCCTGAGATGAGAAAGGAAGAGAAGGGATTGTGACATGCCATTCTCCCTGAGGGGTGGTTTTTTGGTTTTTGTCTATCTCTCTGGTGAACACATGTGCCCTATAGCAAAAATGTCTCTCAAAAAAAAAAAAAAAAAAAAGGAAAATGTATTTTATTAAATATTCCTGGTACTCAAGCCAGGGTACTGTCTATCTCCTCTCCTTTAACCCCCAACATCGGAATATCAGTGAAGTCTGTCAGTCCCACCTTCTAAATGTGTGTTGGTTGACGGCTCTCCATTTTGCCTGCTACCGTTCTAATTCAATCCATTACCATTCTCCACCCTGGGCCCTGCTGCAATCCCCAACCACCCCAACGGACAACATGACATCTAACAGTGTAAGTCGAACCCCGTCACCCCACCTCCTACCAATATTATTCAACGACTTCCTTTTACAATTCAGGAGAAAATCTCACATTCTTTATGGCCTGTCAGGTTCTATATGTCTGGTTTCTGCCTTTCTCTCTGATCTTAACCTGTAATCTTGCCCCTTATTTACTCAGCTCCAATCACAAAGGTTTATTTTGTTGTCAGTTCTTTGATGAGGTAAAACTTCTGACTCTGGGTCTGTGCACCTGCTCTTCCCTCTACCAGGACTTCTCTTGCCCACCCTGGTTCTTTGCCTGGTTCACCTGACATTAGGTTGCTAGGGATGCTAGAACATGTACCACACATGAGGTGCATGGATAACAGAAATGGTTTTTCTCATACTTCTAGAGGCCAGAAGTCCAAGATCAAGGTGTCAGCAGGGATGGTTTCTTCCGAAGCCTGCCTTTTTTTTTCCCCCTTGTTCTTCCTTTTTTTTTTTTTTTTTTTTTAAGAGAGATTTTGCTACAGGGTGCATGCGCTTACTGGAGAGACAGAGAGACAGAAAGCAAGAAATCCCCCCGCCCAGAGGAGATGACCACGCCACAATCCCTTCTCCATTCTCCTCTCGGCATTTTGGGCACACATGCACATGCGCCCAGCATGAGTTTTAAGTCATCGGGCCAAGACCTGAACTGTGATCAACTACGAGGGATTCCAGTGATATAACCTTTACACCATCTGCTGGTCCCAAGGCCTCCCTTCTTGGCTTGTAAGTAGCCATCTTCCTCCTGTGTCTTCAGGTGATCTTTATGATCGTTCCTCTGTATGTATCTGGGTCTAAGTTTCCTCTTCTTATAAGGACAGTAGTTAGATTACTGTCTAATGACCTCATTTTAATTTAATTACCTCTAAACAACCTGTCTCCAAATACAGTCACATTCTTTTTTTTTTTTTGAGAGGTTTTTGCTATAGGGCACCTGCGCTTGCTGGAAAGACAGAGAGACAGAAAGCAAGAAATCACTCCCCAGGGGGATGGCCATGCCGCAGTCCCTTCTCCTCCATTCTCCTCTAGGGATCTTGGGCATGCATGCACATGTGCCCCGCATGAGTTTAAGCCACCAGGTCTGGGACTCGAACCGTGGTCGACTACGTGGGAGTCCAGTGACATAGCCATTACGCTAACTGCTGGTTCCCAAATACAGTCACATTCTTAGGTACTGGGGATTAGGCTTTCAATATATGATTTGGGGAGGACACAATTCAACTCATAACAACTCATAATTTAAATAGCGAAAATTTTTATCTTCTGAAAATTTTTATCTTCCTCTGCCCTACCCAGTCCAAATCAGATTCCCATTATTCTTGGATATAGCACCCTATCTTTTCCCCCTCTGCAGTACCTATCATCTAATTTCATAATTGCATATTCATTTACAGGTCTCTGACTGTAATGCCAGTACCATGAAATCTAGGACTATTTCTTTTCTTTTCTTTTCTTTTCTTTTCTTTTCTTTTCTTTTCTTTTCTTTTCTTTTCTTTCTTTTCTTTTCTTTTCTTTTCTTTTCTTTTCTTTTCTTTTCTTTTCTTTTCTTTTCCCTTCCTCCCCTCCCTCCCTCCCTCCCTCCCTCCCTCTCTCTCTCTCTCTCTCTCTCTTTCTTTCTTCCCTCCCTCTTTCTTTCTTTCTTTCTTTCTTTCTTTCTTTCTTTCTTTCTTTCTTTCTTTCTTTCTTTCTTTCTTCGGGTAGAGTCTTGCTTTGTCATGATGTTCTTGTCTCAGTTTCTCAGCCAGGACTAAGATGTGCACCACCACACCCAGCTCTTTTTAGAACAGAGTCTTACCATGTGGCATGGCAAGTCATACCATGAGGCATGCCCAGGCAGCCTCGAGCTTGTGATCCTCCTACCTTAAGCCCCCTGAGTCACTGGGATTACAGGTGCATGACACTTTGCCCAGCCTTTACACTGGTCTTGGAATTGAACCCAAGCTTCCCATGTGGTCCCACCCCGCAGAACACAGCATCATAGCAGCATACACCAACATAGCCGGCCAAGGGTCATCTCTTTTCTGGTCACTGCTATTAGGTTCACCTAATATCAGGTGAACCAGGCAAAGAACCAGGGTGGCAAAGAATCCTGGAGTCAAGCACAGTCCCTGGCCCACACTGGGCAGTCAGTGTACATTTTTTGCCTGAATGAATGAATGACAAGTCCAGAGACAGAACAGAATCTAACAAGTTTGCACCTAGTTCAACTGAGACCAAAACCATGGAAAGGAGAGGTGAATTTTACCTACATTTAAAAATCTGCAGAACAAGTGATTCCACACCAACTCCGGGTAACCCCACTGCAGCCTTTTGGCATGAAATATGCCAACTGTGACTGGAAATCGATTCTAGCTCAGAGGTAGGCAGCTGGGAGAACACATTTATAAGGCTATTGCTGATATGTACTGTGACATAACAGTCCAGTGTGCCACCACGGACCAAAACCAATGTCATTGGGATTTTTGCTTAAAAGATAAGAAAAGTGAACTTTAAGCAGGGACTCAGGACAAAATTTATTCTTGTTCAGTTGTTTTAGATGTGTAGCGTTAGACTTGATTTAACAGGCTTTCTAGCTGGATCCATTTCTAAAATTTAATATTTGGGTTGTGTTAAGGTTTAATGTATCAGTCCAGTTTTACTCTGGCTTCTAGTTCAGAGATACCTCTACCCTCTGCAAGATAACTGTGAGTCTCAGTCATTTTTTTTAAGTTTATTCATTTATTTCTTTCATGACAGAGAGACAGAGATAGAGGTGGGAACCCCCCAGAGGGTCTTCACACTGTAGGCACCCTAATCTCTGCTGACCTGGAGCACAGGCCTGCTTATGTATGCCCAGTGTACTAAAGATGGCAACCCAGGACTTTTCACATGGGTCCCCTTGTTTGACCACTGTGTCACCTCTAGGCCTAGTCATTAGTCATTCGTAGGCAATTTCATAAATTCCAAGAATCTTCTTTCTAGAAGGTCCTAGAGAGGTATTTTGTCCAGATCCTTGCCTGAGAAAGATCATTTGACTCGTCCGAGGAAGACAAGAGTGCTTGTCTTTGTCCAAGAGTGCTCATTTATTTTCATGTATTTAACAAACATTTATTGAAGGTTGACTCTCTGACAAGTACTATGGGTCAGCAAAGATGAGTAAGATATAGTCTCCACTCTTAAAATTGCTCCTAGAGGGGGCCGGCAGGTGGCATGGTGATTGAGGCACTGGACTCCCACATGGCTGACCGCAGTTCAAGTTCTGGACCTGGTGGCTTGTTTTCTCACTCTCCCTTTCTCTCCATCTCTCTCTCTCTGGTCACAACTGAAGAATAATAACAATAAACAAAATGAAAAATAAATAAATCTTTTTAAAAAGTTGCTTCTGGAGGGCAGAAGCCAAATCTTGGTCTTCTTGCTTTTTCTTACACAGTGCCTAGCAGGAACAGCTGTATAGTGGCATGTGTTATATTTCGGCTACCCAGTGTTAGAATCTCCACCCTGCTTTTAGAAAGTTTCCAAGTACAGGGAGGAGGTGAAACCCTCCTCCCACAGTAGGAGCTCCAGGATGAGGCAGTTGCCTTCCCAGGATTCTTTGCAGTCCGGTTGTGAGCATGTAGCCTAGCCTAGGCCAATTTGATGCAAACATGTGAAACTTTGAAATGAGTGATATTATGCAGAAGTCGGGGCAGTGGAAGATCTGTTTGGGAGGTCAAAGCAGCAGTGGGCTTCTAGAGGGTAATAATGGTGCCAATAGCAACACTCCGTGCCCAGGGCCAGCTGGGGCCAAGGTCTGAGCTGTAGAACCATCAGTTCTGTGGTTGCTGTAGTCCTGGCCTCTCTCATGTACTTTTTAACATTTCTTTCTTTCTTTCATAAGAGCAAGATGGGGTTGGGGAGACAGAGACAGAAAGAGAGACAGACAGAGACATCCTCAACAGGGTCTCATTCTGTGATCTTTCCCCCTAGCCTTCCCAACTAGTCAGGATCATGGGCACATGCATGGAGTGTGCTGCCTGGAGTGTGCAGATTGGTCTAGGGACCAAACCCCACTCTTCCACATAGCTCTAGCACCACAGAACAGCGTGCTACCCCTGAGCCACTGTAGTATGGCCCTTGAGCTGTTCTTATTATTTGAGTTTGCCAGAGGTTGGCTGCTGGCCAACCTTGCTTTTTACCTTCCTATGTACCCAGCCTGGCTCTTCATCCTTCCTGGTCATTCTGTGAACTATCGCACCATCCCCAGAGCGTTTCATGGAACTAAGTTGGTTCTTTTGTTTATGACGAGGGAACCTGACTCATGCAAATTCTTGGTCCATTTAAACCTTACTTTTAAGACTTACTTGACTTTTAAAGTTACTTTCTTACTTCTCCAGAATTCAATTTATTATTTTTTTCCTGAGCTCTCATTATGTTGGGAAAGGTAAATACCTAATCTTAGTCAATTGAAGCTTTCTTCTCCCCACCCATCTTATTTTAAAGTAACATCTAAAGGTAATTTTTAATATTATAAAAGCACAGAAAGATGAAAAATAGAGGGAATGGCACAGATAACTCCACCATTCTAATTTGACAACTGTTATCTGCATCTTCTTCTTCCTTTTTTTTTGGGGGGGGGGGAGAGGTTTTCACTATAGGGCGCGTGCACTCTCCAGACAGACAGAGAGAGACATAGAGACAGAAAGTGAGAAATCACCCCCCAGGGGGGATGGCCATGCCGCAATCCCTTCTCTTCCATTCTCCTCTCAGGATCTTGGGCACGCATGCACACGCTCCCGGCATGAGTTTTAAGCCACCGGGTCCGGGACGCGAACCGCGGTCAACTACGTGGGAGTCCAGCGACATAGCCATTATGCTAACTGCTGGTTGCCATATCTGCATCTTCTTTATCTTTTTCATGTGTATGCTTTTATAAACTTATGACTATATTGGGTCGTCGGCAAAGTCATGATGCATTTTTGCATAGAAAAACATGGAAAAATATGTCATGACTTTCCTGATGACCTTTAGGCAAATCATTCTTTATACTACTTAAAATATTTTAACTTAATACTGTCACATTAACATTTTCCCTTATAACTTCCAGCTTTTACAATTACACGTTTTATTATAAAAATGATATTATGAAAGTACATATGTTTATTTAAAAATGAAAATATATAGAAGTTACAAAAACATTACAATAAGCACCCATATACCTCTCTTAGATCAAATGTTAACACTTCACTGAATTTGTTTCCCTCTTTGCAGAAAGTATGATACTTCTTAATAGTTCAGCATGCATTTTCCTTAGTAAAAGGACTTTCTCCTACATAATCACAATACCATTATCATGGTTAAGAAAACTAACAATAATGTCATAACATCATCAGAAATAGAGTCCATATTAGAAATTACCCAGTTGTCCTGAATGCCTTTTAAAATTGGGATTTTAGAGCCAGACTCTTTGTTCTTTAAGTTCCAGGAGACTTAAATAATACCAAAATATTGGGAGATAAGGGAAGACTGGGCCATAAGCCTGAATTATGACTGTTCCCCCTTTGGTTTTTTTGTTGGCTTCATGGATGAACCACTCAAAGCAGAGCCAGATGCAGGTTCTCAGATTCCTGCCTGGAGTTACTGCTGATAGTGTCCTAAGTGATGCAGGGGCAGGTCGTTCCTAATGTCTGAGCCCTTCCTCTCTCTCTTCCTCTTTTATTTAGTCTTGAAGGCAAGAAACCCTGGTCTGAATCATTGTTTGTTTTCTCTGGTGCACTTTCCTTCAGGGTTTAGGCTTTTGGAACATACAAGCTTTTTTTTCTGCCTTCAACGACCTGTGGTCTGACCACTCAAATAAAGAAGGCTCATGGGATAACACAGTATTCTGGTGATGAGAGAAAAGAACATCAGTTAATCTTTCAAAATATCATCCTGGCTGGGACCAGCAGTTAGTGTAATGGCTATGTCACTGGACTCCCACATAGTCAACCGCGGTTCGAGTCCCAGACCCAGTGGCTTAAACTCAAGCCGGGCGCGTGTGCGTGTGTGCCCAAGATCCCAAGAGGAGAATGGAGTAGAAGGGATTGCGGCATGGCCATCCCCCCTGGGGGGTGATTTCCTGCTTTCTGTCTCTCTGTCTCTCTCTGTCTGTCCGGCGAGCGCACGTGCCCTATAGCAAAAACTCTCCAAAAAAAAAAAAAAAAAAAATCATCCTGGCTGGGACCAGCAGTTTGCGTAATGGCTATGTTGCTGGACTCTCATGTAGTCAACTGCAGTTCGAGTCCCAGACCCAGTGGCTTAAACTCACACTGGGCGCGTTGTGTGCATGCCCAAGATCCCAAGAGGAGAATGGAGAAGGGATTGTGGTGTGGCCATCCCCCCCTTGGGGGGTGATTTCTCACTTTCTGTCTCTGTCTTTCAGGCGAGCGCACGCATCCTACAGCAAAAACCTCTAAAAAAAATACATGTATATTGTCCTGGCAGATTCATTCTCTGCAGACATTAGGATATGTATTGAGCTGTTATGCCCAAGTATAGCCATACTAGTTGCTAAAACAGTAAAATACTGGGGCCAGCAGGTGGTGTGGTGGTTAAGGTGCTAGATTCTCACGTGGCCGGCTATGGTTCGAATCCTGTAGCTGGCAGCTTGGCTGGACTCCCACATGACTGACCATGGTTTAAGTTTCAGACCATGTAGCTGGGAAATCACACCAGGTGTGTGTGCGTGCATGCCCCAAATCCTGAGAGAAGAATGGAAGAGAGAGGATTGTGGTGTGGCCATCTCCCCAGGGGGTGGGGAAGGGTGATTTCTCACTTCCCCTCTCTCTATTTCTCTCTTTCTCTCTCTCAGTGAACATATGTGCCCTATGCAAAAAAAAAAAAAACCCAAAAAAAAAACCAAAAAACAGTATAATACTTCAGAACTTGACCACTAATTCTATCATCCTGAAAGACAACGTTTTTTGTTTTTCACTTTTTTTTTTTTTTTTTGAGAGGTTTTTGCTATAGGGCGCATGTGCTTGTCAGAGAGACAGAGAAAGACAGAGACAGAAAGTGAGAAATCACACCCCCCCTGGGGGGTTGGCCACAGTGCAATGCCTTCTCCTCCATTCTTCTCTCAGGATCTTAGGTACGCACCCACACGCGCCCAGCATGAATTTAAGCCACCGGGTCCAGGACTCGAACCGTGGTCAACTACATGGGAGTTCAGTGACATAGCCATTACATTAATTGCTGGTCCCAACTTTTTTTTTTTAAGAGAGATTTTTGCTATAGGGCGTGTGCACTCACCGGAAAGACAGAGAGAGACAGAAAGCAAGAATCAAACCCTAGGGGAGATGGCAACACCGTAATCCCTTCTCCTCCCATCTCTTCTCAGGATTTTGGGTATGCACACACATGCACCTGGCATGAGTTTTAAGCCTCCAGATCTAGGTCTTGAACTGTGATGACTACATGAAAATCCAGCAATGTAACCATTATGCCATCTGCTGGTCCCCTGAAAGACAACTTTTGCTTATGTGTATGTAGTTTATTCATCTTTTTCATATATTTATTTTTAGATGTAATTAACACATTGGTGAACTATTCCCATACAGTGATCAAGAGCCACTGTTGTGAGCTCCCTGTACTCCAGGCCACCACACCTCTCCCCTGGGAAACTTCAGACTTCTATCACCCAAAGGGTAAATGCCTGGAAGAAAATGGTATTTTCAGGGCTCTGTCTAAATGTATTCTGATGGGTCAGTGCCAAGACTTCCGACTGTTAAGTGTCCTGAATATCCCCATGGAACACATGTAATTGGGATCATATCTCTCTCCTGCTTAAACCCCTTCCCTGGCTCCTTGTCTCTCTCAGAATTAATTTCCAACTGTTTTACAGAGCCCGTAAAGTATCACAAGCCCTGGCCCTTGCTTTTCTCATTAAATTTTCCTCTTACTATGAGGGGGGTCTTCAAAAGGTTCATAGAAAATACATACTATGAAAAACTATCTTTGTACTTCCATTAAAGTTTTTAATTTTTTATATAGGGTGCATGTATTCACTGGAAAGAGGAGAGGAAGGAGTGAGAAATCACCCACCTAGAGGGATAGCCACACTGCAATCCCTTTTCCTCCATTTTTTCCTGAACTACATTGTTTCCTTAACCTTCATGCCACCTGCTGTCCCTCATTTTTTCTCCCCACACCAAAAATAAACTTCTTTAATTCCATTTTCCATTAACTTAAAAAAAAACTTTTTGTAAAGGTTTTTGCCTTAGAGCACGTGCCTTAGAGCACTCGCTGGGGAGAAAGAGAGAGATAGAGAGACAGAGACAGTGAGAGAGAAAGTGAAAAATCATCCCCTTGAGAGAGATGGCCATGCTGCAATCCCTTCTCCTCCATTCTCCTTCTGGGATCTCGTGCATGCATGCACATGCGCCTGGTATGAGTTTCAAGTCACCGGGTTCTGGGACTTGAACCACTGTCAGCCATGTGGAAATCTAGCAACTCAATCCTATGCCATCTGCTAACCCCCTCTATGAATTTTTTGGAGGCCTATTGTGTTTCCCCATTCTCTTCACACCCTGCCTCCTGCTACCCATATTCTAGCCAAATTAGAGTAATTTCTTTTCTTTTTAATTGACACAGAGCATGTGCACTCTTGAGAGAGAGAGTACACACCCCAAGGGTGTGTGGTCACCCTGTAATACCTTCTGCATTTCTCCACCCTGTCAGGATTTGGGGCATGCACACTGGACTTCCATCATGCCACTTGCTGGTCCTAAAGAATAAAATCCTTAAGAAAAAATATAAAGGGGCTGGCTCTGTAGCCTCGTGGTTAAGAAAGCCAAATCCCTCATGGCCAAACGCCATTCAAATCCCAGGCCCAACAGCTTAAAAACATACCAGCCTCATGTGTGTACCCACGTGATCCGAACACCATCCACTAGGGATCACCTCTTAAGGGTCTCATCATTTCCCAATGTTGAGGACCAAGCTTCCAGGCATGAATCTTTGGGGGACAAACCTTTATTCAAGCCATAGCAACCCCCCTGAGTGTATCACCACAACAAAAAGACTCCCTTTTCTTTCTTCTTTTTTTTTTTTTTTTTAAAGAATGATTTTATTTAACTTTATGTTTTAATTCATTTAAATTTGACCAGAGAGGGATAGAATGAGAGAGAGAGAGAGAGAGAGAGAGAGAGAGAGAGAGAGAGAGAGAGAAAGCAAAAAAGCAAGCTGCCAGGTCCAGGACTTGAATCGTGATTGGCCATGTGGGAGTCCAGCGCCTTCAACCACCATGCCACCTGCTGGCCCCTAGACTCCCTTTTCTTGAGACTATGGAAGATAAGCATTGGTGATCAATATTGGATTGCAAGGCTATTAGAAACTTAATAATGAAGCTACACCCTAAATACCCCTCTCCTGCCAGGGACTCTGTCTCCTCATTCTGTGGAGTTCCACTGATTCATGCATATCAGTCAACGTGCTAAGAGTAACGGCTGCTCAGTTACTTGGTGGGGTGGGGGAGCTGGAGAATGGAGTAAATATATGATTTCTGCTGCAACTGTGGGACATCTGCATGGAGGTATTGTCCACCCCTGGCCAGCTAATGGCGTGGTCTCTTGAAGTGGAGCTGATCCAGGCAGGAGTGCCTTTCCAGGAAAGGCAATGACTGACTAGCCAGCACTTCGCACGAGAGGATTTGTCTCATGGAGGTAGTTTTCATTTGTGCTCTAATGCACAGAAGGGCTTGTTCATTTACTCGCTTATTCTTTCTTTCTCCAACCCCTACTCTGGGAGCTGTAAACTTAAATTCCTAGAGGGAATTCATGGAACATGTGAAGAGTAATGAATGAAGAGAGATGTATGTCAAACTAGAGAGTAAATGTTCCCTCTGAAAGAGGCAGCTGCTTTTCTGGGATGGATTTGTAGCACTGCTCTCCAGACATGCAGTTTCCCTCCTGTAGTCGCCCTCCGTGCAAGGCGATTATATATCCCCCTCCTGTTGACTGATTTGACCAACGCAATGTGGGTGGAAGAGATATGTGTCACATCTGGGCAAAGGCTGTACAAGACGGTGCATGGTGTGCTTTGCTCATTTCCCTTTGGCCACGGTGGCTTTTTCTTTCTTTTTTTTTTTTTTTTTTTTTGAGAGGTTTTCGCTATAGGGCGCGTGCGCTCGCCAGAAAGACAGAGAGAGACAGAGAGACAGAAAGCGAGAAATCACCCCCCCAGGGGGGGGATGGTCACGCTGCAATCCCTTCTCCTCCATTCTCCTCTTGGGATCTTGGGCACGCATGCACACGCGCCTGGCGTGAGTTTTAAGCCACCGGGTCTGGGACACGAACCGCGGTCGACTACGTGGGAGTCCAGCGACATAGCCATTACGCTAACTGCTGGTTCCCTGGCCATGGTGGCTTTTAATGTTCTAGGTAGAACTGAGGCAGGGAGTTGAGCCACGGCCTTCTGTTGATACAGTGGACGTATAGTGTTGAGTGAGAATCAAGCTGAGACTTTGAGGTTGTTCTTGTAGCAGTTCTTGCCTGTCCTGACTGATGGATGTGACATTTCCAGATCTTGGATTGTTTTTTTTTTTTTCCCAAAAGAAGCCAGACATCCAGATTATTTTTATGAAATATGTATACTATAAGTTTTATAATAAATTTACATTTTGGAGGATGGGCCTGAAAACATGCATGGGCTATCGGTTTCCTACTTCTGGGCTAGATAAACTAGGTCTGTTGTGAAAAGGCAAAACAGATAGCATGATATCTTATAGTTGAATGAAAAAGATAAACAGTAGACAGATGAAACACAAAAATAGTTCTTGGTTAAAAAAAAAATAGTTCTTGGTTTAACCTCATGAGAAGCATTACAAGGCAGAAGTACAGGGTACAGTGATAGCTCTTTGAGGGGAATTAACCTACAGGAGGGTCAAGAAAGGCTTCACGAGGAGATGAACCAGGTGAAAAGCAAAGCAGTGGGGTTGGGAGCAGGTGAGAATGGGTGAGGTAAAAGGCCCCCGAGTCAGGGAGTAAGGCTCTGATCCTTTCCCTTTACCCTGAATTTGAAGAGTACAAAGTTTAGTGTCACTTGACCTCTAAGTGACAAAAGATAAACGCAAGTGTGAGTGGGTCCTTGTAGGCCATGATAAATAGTCTGGGCTTTAGCCTAGGGATCTAGATAGCCATTGAATGACTCTTCGCAAGAGAATATCACACTCTGTATGAAGGGGACAGTCATTTAACGATTGATTCTTTAAATGTCTTCAAGTGTCCATTGTGTGGCAGGCATTGTGCTAAGTATAGGAAATGCAAAGATAAATCTTACCCTTGAGGAATTTGTACTTAATTTAGCAAGGTTAATGACACATAGACATCTACAAGTAAATATAGAAAGTGGTGTGTGCCATCATTAAATAATTTATTCAGTAAATGCTTGTTGAGCACTTATATGAGCACTTATAACTTCTTGTTATATAGTTTGTGGTGAACAAGACATCATGCATGTTCCTTATTTTTAAAATGGGAAAAGTACTTGCATTACAGAATTGTGTGATGTGGACATGAGAGAGTGTTTAGCATAATGTCTAGAAGATAAATGTTCCTTAAAAGGCAATTATTAGGGACTAACTGATGTTGTAGTGGTTAAGGTGCTGGACTCTCACATGGCCAACCACAGTTCGAGCCCTGGACCCGGCAGTTTGAAAATCGTGTTGGGCATGTGTACCCAAAATCCCAAGAGGAGAAATGGAGGGAAAGGGATTGGGCATGGCCATCACTCCAGGAAGTGATTTCTCACTTTATCTCTCTCTTTTTCTTTGGTGAGCACACGTGCCCTATAGCAAAAATCTCTCTCTCTCTGAAAAAAAAAAGGCAGCTATTATTATTATTTTATTTACCACAAGGAGAGGAAGAAGAACAGAAGAATTTTTTTTTCTTTTTTTTTGTAAAAGAGATTTTTGCTATAGGGCACGTGAGCTCGCCAGAGAGACAGAGAAAGAGACAAAAAGCGAGAAATCACTCCCTGTGGGAGGTGGCCATGCTACAGTCCCCTCTCCTCCATTCTTCTCTCAGAATTTTGGCCATGCGTGCACATGCACCAGGCATGAGTTTCAAGCTGCCGGGTCTGGAACTCAAACTGCAGTCGACCACATGGGAGTACAGCCACATAACCATTACTCCATCTGCTAGTCCCCTGGGAAGAAGAATTCTTAAGGTCAGTGTGTTCAGAGGTGTTGTATATAGAAGGAGTCAAGTTAGGGGGAAATGTGAGTGACTCCATAGTGTCTAGAACTAACAGGATTGGCAGGTCTGTGAGTGTTCATGTTTGTGTGTGTGCACAAATCAGGGAGTCATTGTAGCATACCTTGGGAAGTAAAAATGTCATGATTATGATTGATAGATAATATTACTTTCCCTGCACTAGTCAAAGAAAGAAGCTGATGCCTGGAAAGACTTTGGGGAAATATAGGAAGTAGATATGTAGCCATTTCCTGCCTGATCGCAGATGTTTGGTCACTGATTTGTTCCTGTTGAGTAAATCATAAATAATCAAAGACCATTCATAGGATTGCAATAATCCCTTCTGAACTAATAAGGTAAAGAGAAAAAAAAAATAACATTCCAGGGGGTGTGTCATCTTTGCCAAAGCCCTACAATGTCAGACTAAGTTGGTCATGCAGATGGGTACTACCTAAGTCAAAAAGTACTCTGTGCACTGACCAAGACAAGAATCAAGGTCTTGAGTGCAAGACATGTGGTATCAGAGCTTAAGATCTTAACCATTTCTTATAGAAAATAAGGCCAGAAAGCTAAGATCTTACCCATTTTTCATAGAGAATTAGGCCAAGCAGTGTGAAAAGCAGCCCCAGGAGCTTGAAAAGCCCAGCAGTTTTGAGAAAGGAGCATTTAGTTTAAGAGCAAAAGCCTTATTTGCATCAACAGTAACAGAAGATAATACTGTCATAGAGTCCAGTAATTATAATAATAACAATAATATTTTCAAGTATTTCTAGTACTCTATGCTATGCAAGTAGTGGCTTCTGAGGTTGGGTTTATTTTTATCTCCAGAGTAGTGAAGTGACTCACCCAATGTCACAGAACCGGTAAATGGTAGTCGAGAGCCCAGGTGGTCTGGCTCAACAACTGTGTACTTTCCAGTCATGCCAGGTTACTTTTCTGTACTTTGAAAAGAAGCATTTATAATGTTGAACGTAAGTCAAAAGCTTTGTATTTTAAAAGATGGGAACGTTAAAAAAGGATGTTGGAAAGGAGAAAGAGAACCAGCATGAACAAGGATTTAAAGGTATGGAAATTGGGACCAGCGGATGGAACAATGGTTATGTCGCTGGATTCCCACGTGGCTGACCACGCCTTGAGTCCCAGACTGGCGGCTTGAAACTCACACTGGGCGTGTATGCACGCATGCCCAAAATCCTGCAAGGAGAATGGGAGAAGGGACTGCAATGTGGCCATCCCCCCTGGGGGGTGATTTCTCACTTTCTAGCTCTGTCACTCCTGTGAGTGCATACACCCTATAGCAAAAAATCTCAATCTGAAAAAAAGAAAAATCCCCGGAAGTAATGTACTTTTATCTATGACATAAAAAAATATGCGTCCCCTCAAATATATGTGTGTGTATGCCTACTTTTATCTATGGCATAAAAGTACGTTTTTTTCAAGAATCTTTGTGTGTGTTTACACATGCTCGTTAATCTTGAATCATGTTGTGTACTTCCCCCCCCACACAATATATTGCATAACTCTTCTCAAAATAATTCATTAATGTTTATGATACCTTTTTTTTTGGGGGGGGGGGAGAAGTTTTTGCTATAGGGCACGTGCACTCACCAGAAAAACAGAGAGAGAGAGACAGAGAGATAGAAAGTGAGAAATCACCCCCCGGGGGGGATGGCCACGCCACAATCCTTTCTTCTTCATTCTCCTCTTGGAATCTTGGGTACTCACGCACATGTGCCCGGCATGAGTTTAAGCTACCGGGTCCAGGACTCGAACCACGGTCAACTACGTGGGAGTCCAGCGACATAGCCATTAAGCTAACTGCTGGTCCCGATACCATTTTTAATAACTGTATAGTATTCCACAGTGTGGCTATGTTAAGATTTATCTAGCCAACTGATTTTGATGGAAGTTCAAGTTGCCTGTTTTTTTTTGTTGTTGTTCTTTTCTTTCTGTTATTATCTACAAAGTACAGAATGACTTTGTGTATCTTTGGATTGTTGTGCCAGTGAGTTTATAGGATAAAATGTTCAGAATAGCAGTTCTGGATCAAAGGTTAAGCACATTTAAAATTTTGATAAGTTCTTCTAAATTGCCAGGTAGCCAGATTCTTAAGAGGGAGTAATGAGTTCTGTTTTGATCAAATAAGGTCAAGATGCTGGAGGTGTAAAGGCACTCTGAAGGCTCCCAAATCAATTAGTAACGTAGGTTGGGACTCTGAATAGATGTGACAATTGGAAGAGTGCCAAAAATCAAAGGTATTAAAAACTCTAAGCCTATAATTATTTAAGATAATAAATTGTACTTCAAATATAAATAAAGATATACTAGACTCATTAATTATAAACAGTTCTCAATGTACTGTGAAAGTATTGTATATGCACATAGAAACACAATTCCATCTTAAATTTACCATAAAACAAATAACCATTTAGCCAGGATAAATATTAATCATATATTCAAATAATAATTTTTCTTGCCTCTTTAAATTTAGAAATGCTTTTGGAGGATGGTTTGGCTTCTTTGGATTTCTTTTATGTTTTCTTAATTACCTGAGGGCACATGCATTCACCAGAGAGAGAGAGAGACAGAGAGAGCGAGAAAGAGCAGGAGAACCCTCACCCCCGTGGGGTATGATCGCACCACAATCCCTTTTTCTTTATTTCTTCATCCTGTCAGGATTGTGGACACACATGCACATGTGCCTGGTGTGTTTTTCAAGTCACTAGGGCCGGATTCGAACTGCAGTCAGCCATGTGGGATCTGGCTCCCTATGCATAGTCCTTAAGCCCACTGTAGTATGGAGGGGCCCAGATATCTGTCTCTCTCTCTCTCTCTCTCTTTTTAAGTTTCTTTATTTCTGTCGTGAGAGTGGAGATAGAAGGAAAGAGAAAGACAAGCACCTTCAACAGGGTTTCACACCATAGGCTACCCTCCCCCCAGTCAGCCAGGATAGTGGGTGCACCCAGTGTGTTTAGGTCGACTGGGAAACTGAACCCACAAGCTTCCATATGGTTCCAGCTGCTTCAGCTGCATGTTACTGCTGAACCACTGACCAGCTCTGGCTTCTTCAGATCTCTCAAGAGAATTGGCCAGTGTCAGTGCCCTTCAATAAGAGACCACTAGAAACACACTGGCAGTTGAACAAATTGGGATTACTATGCAGTGCAGCAAGGGAGAGCAGGTGCCATGGGAACTGTGGAGCATCTTAATGAAATGGAGTTAGGGAGGATTTATTATAGGACCTGGATTTTGGGAAATTTGGGGAAACTGGCTTTGCTCTGGATTAGTTACTGGCAGGAAGTAAGAATATCTCTAAGATTGGGCTCTTTTCTTTTTTCAAAGACAGTATTTCACAATGTTGAAATCCTTCTGGCTCAACCTCCTACCTTAGACTACAGGTGCATAACCACCACACCTGGCACTTTTTTAGATGAGGTCTCTCTGTCTTACCAGGCCAGCTTCTAGTTTGCAGTCGACCCGCTTCAGTCTTTCAGAGTTGCTGGGATTATAGGCGAGCAGTGCCATACCCAGCTTTAGGCTGGCCTGGTGCCTCCCATGTTGTCCCAGGGAGCACAGTGTCTTAGCAGCACTTGCTTAATGGCTGAGCCTGGCTGTCTTAATAGAGCTTATTTTAATAGAGCTTGATAGACCAGACTGGGGCCAAGCTGTAATTGGTAAGGAAGCAACATCCACTTATATGAGGCAGAACAAAGGCTAGTTGGTCATTTCTGTGGTTTGGACAGTGTTGGTGTTTTGTCTGTGCTCAGATGTGCTCGTTGTCTTACTCCAGTCTGGTGTCAGAGTGGCCTTGTCAGATATGAGTGTCCTATGAAATTGTTTATGTTCAACAGAGAACACCAAACCCGGGCTGTGAATGCCAGCAGGTGGTCTCATAGCAACACCAAAGCCAGGGTGATGGTACCAGGCCAGAGGCCCTGGCGTCACGGTAGCTTTTGTCTTTCTCACAAGTTCTCACT
Source organism: Tupaia tana (assembly GCA_026018925.1). Taxonomy (NCBI): domain Eukaryota; kingdom Metazoa; phylum Chordata; class Mammalia; order Scandentia; family Tupaiidae; genus Tupaia; species Tupaia tana. Next base: position 14,276,303 of record JAKSZU010000026.1, on the reverse strand, counting down.
GTCTTTGCCTGCCTCATCCTGACTGCTCCTTCATACCTCAGCTTCATTTCTCAAGCATGGTCTTTCTGGATCCAACACTTAAAAACGCATCAGGTCTTCCCATTATACAGCCCTTGCTTAACAACTTCTGCTTTCCTTTGCAACTCATCACAATCATCTTGGCTTAGTTGTGCCATGAGTTATCTAACACCTGTCTCATCCACTCACCTGCAAACTCCAGGAGCGCAGTGTCTATATTCATCTTGTTCGTCTCAACATCCTCAGTGATCTTAGGGCAAGAGTGCTCAGTAGATGCTCAACATTAGTATTTGACGGGTGAATATGAAATAAACAGGAGACAGCAAACTTTTAACAAATAATTACTTACTTAATTCCATTTGTTATTATTACTATTTTTTAAATTGGGCCAGTAAGAGAGAGAAAGGGAAAGTGAGATAGCAAACCGCCAGATCTGGGACTCAAACCGCAGTCGGCCATGTGGGTGTCCAGCACCTTCACCATGCCACCAACTGGCTCTGAGACATAAAACTTCTTGTATTCACTTATTGCGTCTCAGTTATGTCTATCTCCCAGGGCCTATAATAGGGCTTAGCACATAGTAAGCACATGTATTTATCTGTCCACACACATACATACATACATATACATATGCCTACTATACTATTAAATATATATACTACTATATATACACATACACACGTGCCACTCCTCACTGAACAATCTGTGTAATGACCACTTGGACTTACGACTAGTTCTCCAGTGTGGAGACTCCCTTTTCTCAGCCTGTGTGAATTCAGAAACCCCTTTCTCATTCTTTGTCTCATTTCCATAGTTGGAATAATATTCACTGTAGAAGCATTTGCAATCACAATATTCTGAATCAACAAAAAGAGTTATGCTGGATTTAGATTATTGCATTGTGGTGTATCTTGCCGCTTTCTATATGGATGAAATGACGTTATTCTAGTGTGGCCTCATGCAGTATCTATTGAAAAACACATACCCTGTGACTCCGTGAGACATCCGCTTGTAAGCTCCTTGCTTATTGACCAGTTTGCTTAAGGAACTAGTGGTAGGAATGAAATTCGGTTATTAAGTGTGGAGTGTGTGCATGTGTATGTACACGTGTGCATGTATATTTCCTATTGGTTCTGTTTCTCGTGAGAACCCTAACAATACATGAGTTAATGATCTAATTATTTTCCATTCATTCCGTTCTGTCCAAGAAATCACTTCAGTGGCTTTGGAGTAGTTGATTATGAGGTCCGGCAGGAGGTGTGATGGTTGGGGTGCTGGACTTCCACATGGTTAACCCTGGTTTGAGTCCTGGGCCTGGTGGCTTGCTTTCTCACTTTCCTTTTCTCTCTCTTTTTCTCTCTAGTCAAATTAAAAGACAATAATCGGGACCAGCAGTTAGTGTAATGGCTATGTCGCTAGACTCCCATATAGTCAACTGTAGTTCAAGTCCCAGACTTGGTGGTTTAAAGTCATGCCGGGCGCATATGCATGTGTGCCCAAGATCCTGAGAGGAGAATGGAGGAGAAGGGATTGTGGTATGGCTATCCCCCCTGGGGGATGATTTCTCACTTTCTGTCTCTCTGTCTCTCTCTGTCTTCCTGGCAAGCGAGTGTGCCCTATAGCAAAAACCTCTCCAAAAGAAAAAAAAAAAAAAGATAGTAATAACAAAGAAGATTAAATACATAAATAATTATTTAAAAAAATAATTGAGTATGTTCAGTGCAAGTGTAGTCAGTGGAAGAGACTTAGGTATACAGTATACAGAGAGGTTAGTGAAAACCCATTTTGAAAAGTAAGGTTTGACCTGAATTTTTTCTTTTTTGTCACATACGCCTTTTTATTTTATCAGAATCCCTGCACAGTCTCAGATCAAATAAAAGCCCTCAAGAAACCAGTGACAGCCATCAGAGTCCTGCACACTTCATTGGAAAGCCATAAACACAATTACTAGATCGTTAGGGACTGTAAAACAGAGGCTTTGAAGCAACAGGCACAGAATTGCCTTGTTGGGAATGAATGGGGTCCTGTATGTGCCATTACCTCCCTGTAGGAAACCACCTAAGGAAGGACAAAGGACTGTGGGGTAAAATGACAGAGAGATCCCCATTCTACTCCCAGTTCTGACACTCCTTAGCTGTTGTCTCCTTGGACCATACAGTGACTTGGTTTCTCTGAGCTTCAAATTTCCTCACTTGTAAAATAGAATATTGAGAACCAATTGTAGTAATATCTTAATTCTTTACCCCTTGCAGGTGCCTTGACAAAGTAGCACTGATTGAGTGGATTAAACAACAGAAGTTTGTTATCTGAGTGTTCCAGAGGTTGGAACTCTGAGATCAAGGTATTGGCAGGTTGGCCCCTTCTTCAGGCCCTGAGGGAAGGATCTGTTCAGGCCCCTCTCCTTGACTGGGAGATGGACATCTCTGTGTTTTGTATCACCTCCCTTCTGTGTGTGTCTGTCCCCAAACTTCCCTTTCTTATAAGGACACCAGTCATACTGGATTAGAGTTCACTCTAATGACCTCATCTTAATTTTGGTTACCTGTATAAAGTCCTTATCTTCTAATAATGACATGTTCCGAGGTTCTGGGAGTTAGGACTTCCACATAAAAATTTTGAGAGAGACATCGTTCCGCTCATAGTGCCCCTCTTATTTCCATAACTTTTACAGTTTCTCTCATAAAAGAGGTGGAGAGTATTTCCCTATCCTTTGAGTTTGTGTTGGTCTTGTGACTTGCTTTGGCTAAAAAGAAGCCTGAAAAGGTATGAGGGAATTTCTAAAAAGTTTATGGAAAAATGGAATTCAGGTACTAGTTTATTTTTGTGCAAAAAAAGAGAAAGTTCATGCATAGTTTTTTTTTTTTTTCATAATACACATTTCTGTGAGTTTTTTTGAAGAGCCCTTTACACACAAGAGAATAGACAGACAATGGATATTACTGTGTTCTCGTATCTCCTCCTAAGGAAACTATTGATTTAAACAAAGAGTGAACCAAGGTGACTGATTACTTCCTCTCTGGAAATCTGTGTTGATTTGAAATCTGAAATGGGGGCAGAATGAGGATTCATCCATCCATCCACCCACTCAACAAATATTAAGGATCTACTGTGTATTGGTACATGTTCATTTCTGTCTGCTTTTATTGTCCTGTCCTATTCCTTTTCTCATCTGTGCCTCCTCTTTCATTCTCCTTTTTAAATGTCTACAAGAAGGGGTAAGAACACTTGGTCATCAAGATAAGTCTGTGCAAGGCTAATGTGGACGGTATTCGTTCTTTTACACTGATAAGTGCCGTGGCTACACCTGGACAACGTATTTTTGGTTTGTGTTTTGAGAGACTATGTAGTACAGTGGTTAGGGGCATGCAGATAAGCATAAATACTCCTCTGTACTTTCCACGTGGCCAAACAAAGGGTTGAATGTTATAATCCACAGTATTTTCAGCCTTTATCTGTGTCTGTTCATACATTCCTTTGGTCACTTTGTATCATCTGCTGAGAGTCAGGCTCTGTATGACTACTAGGAACCTATGGGTGAACACCAATCATTGATTCATTGTAATGATAATAACACCCAATTATGTATAGCTGTTCATATGCCTAAACTGATCTAAATATTTCGTATTTATTAGCTCACTTAGTCTTGACAGTGATTCTATCACACACACATACATCATATATACATACATACATACATACATACATGCTATAGTAGCCCCTTTTACAGGTAAGGAAAGGGGAGGTCACATGAATGCATAATAGTAAGTGACAGAGCTGGAATTTGTATCCTGGCATCTGGATCCAGATGTCTGTTGTCCGTTGTCCATTATGCCCCTCTAAAAGTTCCCATGGCACCACCATGGAAGGCTATATCCTCCTTCAAACCACTGCTGGGTGAGCGTGTAAGGCCACTCTTGGTGTGCCAGATGTTGACACCGATGGGAATATAAAAGGGTTCTTTCTTCATAATATTTTAAAACCAGTATGGGGACCAGCAGATGGCATAATGGTTACATTGTTGGAGTTGACTGCGGTTTGAGTCCTGGATCCGGTGGCTTAAAACTCACGCCAGGAATATTTATGTGCATACCCAAAATCCTGAGAGGAGAATGGAGGAGAAGGGATTGCAGCATGGCCATACCCCTTCGAGGGTGATTTCTTGCCTTCTGTTTCTCTCTCTGGTGAGTACATGCATCCTATAGCAAAAATCTCTTAAAAACAAAAACCCATAGGGACCAGAAGTTGGCGTAATGGCTATGATGCTGGACTCCCATGTGGTTGCCCGTGGTTTGAGTCCTGGACCTGGTGGCTTAAACTCATGCCAGGCGCCTGTGCATGAATGCCCAAGATCCCGAGAGGAGAATGGAGGAGAAGAGATTGTGGCGTGGCCATCCCCCCTGGGGGGTGATTTCTCGCTTTCTGTCTCTCTCTGTCTTTCTGGCAAGTGCACACACCCTACAGCAAAAATAACTCTCAAAAACAAAAACAAAACAAAAACAAAAAAAATCCTACAAAACCAGTATGTCTTCCAGCCTGGAATTTCAACCCAAATCCCTTCACTCGTGGACTTGCTCCTCAATCCTGCAAAGTTTCTTGTCTGACCTTCTGAAGCTAACCCTCAGCAGAACATCTGTTATTGCCCATCTTCAGACTAGAAGATCAGCAGGGAGAGATGGAGGAAAGACATCCAAAGACTTTTTATGTAAGCCTCAGTCTCTTCATCTGTGAAATGGGAACAAATTAAATGATAGTATATAACACTAGACACAGACATTTATTGAGCACTCAGTGTGTGGAATCACAGTGCCAAAAGTTTTGCCCCTCGCATGTGCCTATTTAATGCTTAAGGCAACATTGTTAGGCAGGCGCAGAGTAGCTCACAGCATGGCCAAAGACATACAGCAGAGCCTGCCTCCAAAGCCAGGCTGTACCGCATCAAACGCTTCACCCTGACGTTTCACAGCAGTGGTTCTCACAGGGCACTGTCCCCCAGGACTCCTTCCAGAAATGTGCAGAGATGATGGGGATGGTATAAAACTGGTATGATTTGCTTTAGGGGACCAGGCGAGCTAGGCACTCAGCAATGTGTGGAGAAACATTATCCTGCGTCCTGAGTGACTTTCCAGTGCCCTTCCAGACGTCCGTATAGTTGAAAAATCTGTTTATAATCAACTGAGCCTGTTCTAGGTATAAGCATAGAGTATAGTTTCCATGGTTTTAGCATATTCTGCTTTTTCAAGGAATGCAGCTTACAGTGTACATCCATCCAGAATGAGTGTATTTTATTTATTTATTTAAAATACTTTAAAAATAATTATTTAATTTATTATTATTATTATTATTATTTAATTTACTATAGGTGAATGTGCTCACCAGAGAGAGAGAGAGAAAGTGAGAAAAGAAGCCACTAGGTCTGGGATTCAAATCATGGTTGGCCGTTTGAGAATCTAGCACCTTGACCACCATGTCACTTGCTGGCCCCTATTTTTAAAAATTAATTTATTTCTTCTATGAGTGAGACAGAGAGAGAGAGTATGCCGAATAGGGTTTTGACACCATGATCCACTCCCAGCTGTAGGCAGGCCAGGATCTTGGGCATACCTGTGCCCAGTGTATTCAGAGAAATCTCCAGAGGTGAACCTGGAACCTTCCAATGTGAGTCCTTTTTGCAGCATCACATTTTACTGTGTACCACCTTCTGACCCCCAATCATAGTTTATTTGGGGAGGAGGGGCCTTTATCCATATTTGTATACCATTAGAAAAATCACATCATCAATGGCAACACTGTTCAAGGTAGATGAGGGGCCAACACCACCCCAAATCAACTTGTATTTATAGCTTTATGCAAACAGTGGCTTTTTGTTTAGGTGTCAATATCAGCTTGTCTCACTATGTGTTTGAACATTTACAAATGAAATTGATTTTTAAAAATTATCTATGTGGGGCCAGCAGGTGACATAGTAGTTAAGGCATTGTATTCCCACACGGTCAACCATGGTATGAGTCTTGGACCTGATGGCTTGAAACTCAATGTCGGTCACGTGTGCATATGAGCCCAAAATCCCAAGAGGAAAATGGAGGAGAAAGGATGCAGTGTGGCCACCCCACCCACCCAGGGTGATTTCTCGCTTTCTGTCTCTCCTGCAAGGGCACATGCCCTATTGCAAAAATATCTCAAAAAAAAAAAAATCTATGTATGGGGGCCCAGCAAGTGGCATGGCAGTTGAGGCGCTGGATCCCACATGGCCAACTCCACAGTTTGAGTCCTGGACCCGGAGACCTGAAAAACACATGAGGTATATGTGCATGTGTGCCCAAAACCCTGAGAGGAGAATGGAGGAGGAGGAATTGTAGCATGGCCATCTCCCCTTGCAGGTGATTTCTCTCTTTCCCTTCTCTTTGTCTCTCTCTGATGAACACGTGCATCCTATGACAAAAATCTTTTAAAAATATATATATGTACATAGATTATATTATCTCTGGATTTCATTTCTGGAAAGTAAAGGGTACATCATGATATGGTTGTTATTAAAGAGTGGGTAGATGGATTATTGCCCTCAATTCTTTCTTTCTATTCATGGAATTACATATTAATACCCTTTGCCATGTGACTTAAGTTACATCCTTGTAACTCCCACTAAAACCAGAGACTCTTTCCTTGGCTCACTGATTTGGGGCTCAGCTATGAGAGTAGTTGGCCAATGGAATATGGATAGGGTGGAAATGTTCCTACCCTGAGCCTGGCCCCCACGAGGCATCACACACTGCCGTTAGTTCTCTTGTGTTCCTGTCACGTGCTTTAAGCTTGGGAGGCTGCTGGTCTGAGGAAAATGGGGACATCTTTGAACAGACCTGAAACCACACCAGAATGTGGTATCTAGCCTGTTGGATCCCAGATGCACTCAGCAGAACCATCACCAGTCACAAAGCCCATGAGTAAAACACTGAATATTTATTTTAGATGTCATTGAGATTTTGAGATTGTTACATATCAGAAACTGTTACAAAGGGATCTTATATCTGATAGGATTGATAAACACTGCATTCTACTATTTTTCCAGTAGGCAAAGCAGTTTAAGTTTTAGCACACACACAGTGAGAGCTTCGTAAATGGGGGATTTTCTGTTTGCATGGTGGAATGGGTCAATGATATTCTAATATGGTGATAAGGAGGACATAGATACACAGCTTTCAAATCCTTAAGCTTAGGGGCTCTGCAATTACGATTGAACTCTCCGACCACCAGGGTAAGTGCTGGTGGTTTAGGAGAGTATAAATTCACAGAACAGGCAGGTCAGAGATAATTGAAATGGGACCTGGCACCGTGGAAACAACAAGCATGTTTTAGCTTTGTGACTGTGGGTTATAATTACCAAGTTATTAACTGGAGCGTTACTTGAAAGATTGATGGCTCTTGCTCAATGTAATGTGTCCTTTAAATGCTAAATAATAAGTTAAATGCAAGGAATAAATAAGTTCGATGGCTTATTTATGGGGGTAATTATGTAATATTTTCAGCCCATAAACTAGGGCATCTGTAGAAACTCAATGCTAGGAGGAGAAAGAGCCCTGAATTAGGAATAAGGAGATGTGGATTTTCTGCCACCTGCCAACTAGTGACCTTGAACAGGTTACATCATTGCTCGGAGCCCTAGTTTCATTTGGAAAATTAGAGGTGGGGCGGGGAGATGAAATACCCATCTCATAGAGAGGCTGTGAGGAGTCAATGACATGATTATATATGTGGTGATGAGCACAGTGTCTGACACATAATAAATGGTTGCAAAATGTGAACTATCATTCTGTCATCATATTTCAGATAGATTTGGCCTGTCCAGTGAGAGATTCCCTTCTTTAAGTTTTTAGTCAATAAGTAATTGGTACAATTTGTAATAGCCCATCAATGAATTCTCACTGGAAAAAAAAGAAAAAAGCACACCCTTTAATTGTCCTTTTCTACTTACAAACAAAACAAACAGAAACATGGGTAAATACAAGCAAGACTGAAAATTGCCCATCGAATCCCACACTCTAAATATAACCACTATTAACATTTTGTGGACGCCGAGTCTTTTTTTTTTTTTTTTTGTACCATGTATGGAATTTCTTTTTTAAATCCGAAATTGGAGTCATGCAGTACATGCTGATTTGCCACCTGCTTTTGAGATGTTTCCAGTGTCATTAAATATTCTCCTGAAACAGACTTTTTAATGGTTGCAGAATAGGGTGTTCCTGAGGAACACTGTCTAAGTGGTAGAGTTATTCGTGGAAGCCTTCTTAGCCCATTCACTTAAATTATACTTTCAGACTTTCTGAAATCTTCATTTCAAATTGGTCTTAAATGGGCCAGGGCTTGGCTTTAAGATTCCTCTCCACCTCCTCCTTCCTCCCCCTGCTGCCCCCATGCTCTCTGTCAAGTAGTTAATGATTGTACCAGGCACTTATTCAGTAGGGGAGCTCTCAGTTTAAAGGTTCTCCATGGCGAGCCATTTTGTAAAAGGGAAGAATGTCATTCAAATAATCACCCTCTAATTTCTCTGCTTTGCTGAGTTTTTCTTTCTTTCTTTTTTTTTTCTAAACTGAATCCCTTCTTTAGGGAAGGTCCATCTTCAGGTAAAAACTTCCCACTAGCCTTCTTAAGCCACCTTACTTGATGTCAAGTAGAACTTTTTCTCTGAATAACAAGAAAAAATATTTCATTGTGTCCCTCTGTCCCCTACAATCCTGGCTTATTGACTCCTACTGTTAAGTATCTGAGATGAGTTTAAGTGATTTTCATATAAACATTAACATAACTCAGTTTGAACTTATTTTAATGTGGATTAGAAATACATATCTTTATACTTACCTTTTTTTAAAGGTTATTATTTTTATTATTATTTTTTTTGCCATAGTGTGCATGCGTTTGCCAGACAGGAGAGAGACAGAGACAGTGAGAAGGAAAGTGAGAAATCACCTTCCAAGGTGGACAGCTACGTCGCAGTCCTGTCTCTTCCATTCTCCTCCTGGGAGTTTGGGCAAGCACAAATGCCTGGTGTGGTTTTCGAATCTCCAGATTCCAGACTAGAACCATGGTCAGCTGTATGGGAGTCCAGCAGTGCCTTGATCCCTGTGACACCTGCTGACCCCAGTATATCTACTTTATAATTAAACTTGAGATTCCATGGATAACATTGTTTAAGGTTGGGTAGAATTTTTTTTTTTTAATTGTCAGAGGGCATGTATGCTTGCCAGAGAGAGACAGAGAGAAGGAGGGAGAAAGTGCTCCCCATCCCCCAACGGGGCATGATTATGCCATAATCCCTTCTTCTTCATTTCTCCATCCTCATAGGGTTTGGGAGCATCTACATACATGTGCCTGATGAGATTTTCAAGTTGCTGGGGCTGGGTATTGAACTGTGGTAGGCCACATGGGGTCCAGCTCTCTTAACTAGCTACCTTGAGGCTGATCAAGATAAATTTTGGTTTATAGTTTATTTATTTCTTCCAAGAGTGAAATAGACAGAGAGCACCCTAAGAGAGTCTTGATGCCACAATCCACCCATAGCCTTCAGATATCACAGATCACAGGCAAGCACTTGCCCAGTATATGTGGGGAAGACTCCAGACTTGATTCAGGAGCCTCCCATGTGGGTCAGCCTTACAAAGTGTGGCCTTTTACTACTGTGCCCCTCTCTGATCCCAGAGGTAGAATTTATTTAAGCATAAAGTTTATTCATGTGAAAATGATGTGGCAAAAAGTTGAACATGTGAGGTCGGCCGGTGGCGCGGTGGTTAAGGGTGCTGAACTCCCACATGACTGACCGCAGTACAAGTCCTGGAGCTGGTGGCTTGCTTTCTTACTTTCTCTCTCTCTCTCTCATTCTGTCCCTCTCTTGTCAAATTAAAATAAATAAATAAATAAATAAATAAATAAATATAAATAAAGTAATTATTTAAAAAAATAAAAAGTCAAACATGGTATGGAATTTTATTTTTTTAAGAGAGATTTTTGCTATAGGGCGTATGTGCTCACCAGAGAGACAGAGAGACAGAAAATGAGAAATCACCCCTGGGGAGGATGATCATGCTACAGTCCCTTCTCCTTTAGTCTCCTCTCAGGATTTTAGGCACACATGCACATGCACCTGGCATGAGTTTTAGGAGCCACCAGGTCCAGGACTTGAACCACGGTTGACTATGTGGGAGTCCAGCAACATAACCATTACGCCATCTGCTGGTCCCATGGAAATTTTTTTTTCTTTCATTTATTTATTTTTACATTTTTCCACAAACATTTACTTTTCATAGCAAAAAATTTTAGCTCATACTCCATAATTCTTGACAGTTTACAAACAACTTTCAAAATTTCAAAATACTGAATTTTAAAGATAATGTTCAAAATATGTCTTATAATTTTGTATAATTTTATGACTCTATAACAACAGAAGCAGTATGGTTTCATTTCTTTTTTTTTTAAGAGTGCAGACACTCGGTATATATTAAATGGGGACATAAAATGCCTCTCCTTTATAGCATGGCTTGCTTCACTCAGCAGTAAGTCTTCCATATTCATCCACTTCCTTTCAAAAGCCAGGGTTTTGTTGTTTTTTATGGATGAATAGTATTCCATTGAGTATATGTGCCACAGTTTTTCTAACCATTTATCAGTTCATGGGGTCCCATGGAAATTTGACATTTGATAAATCTGGTGATTTCCATTTTGCACTTGTCATACCACAAATGGCCATACCACAATACCTTCTCTTCCTTTCTCCTCTTGGGATTTTGGGAATGCATGCATACGTGCCCAGTGTGAGTTTTAAGCTGCTGGGATTGGGACTTGAACTGCGGTTGACTGTATGGGAGTCCAGCGACATAACCATTACGCCTTCTGCTGGTCCACATCTCCAGTTCTTTGCTCTGCTTTTTTTGAGTTGACCCCACATGCAAACAAGTTTTCTCTTTATGGTCTTATAGTGATGTCCAGCAGTTCCCAAGAATACATCTTTCAGGGTCTATGTCCAACAGGAAAAGTAAGATAGTCTTTATCCCAGGATCTCTAGCAAAAGTCTCCTTGCATCTCATGAACTCTGACTGGGTCATATGATTGTCTCTGAACCAGAGGAATTTAATGTGTTGATTGGCTTGAGCCTGGGTCACGTGTTCTGACCTGGGCTGGGCGATGGAGCCTCACCTGCAGCACATTAACTGAGAGTGGATAAATGGTTTCTCCAGAGATAATTCAGACTACTTTGCCAGGAGAAGAGTGACATGGATACAGGTGGAGCCAGCAGGTGACATGGTAGTTAAGATGCTGGACTCTCACATGGCTGACCGTGGTTAGAGCCCAGACTTGGCAGCTTGAAACTCATGCCAGGTATATGTGTGTGCATGTCTCAAATCCTAGGAGGAACATGGAAGAGAAGGGATTGTCGTATGGTCATCCTTCTTGGAGGGGGGTTGATCTCTCACTTTCTCTCACACTGTTGCTCTGTCTCTCTCCTGCAAATACATGCACCCTATAGCAAAAGCTTAAAAAAGAAAAAAAATTTAAAAAGAGAGAGAGAGAGAAAAGAAATGGATACAGGTAGGCAAAAACTGCAGATATCCAACTCCTGATCCTACCTAGGGACATGACCCTGCGTGTTAGTGTGGAAAATTTGCAAACTTCTGCAGGAAAGAGGAGAAGAGATAGAAAAGGAGAGAGGTGAGTGGACTTTTTACAATTGGAAGATGGCCAACGAAGAGTGGCTACTTGAGATGATGGTGGTTATGGTTCTAGGCAGAAGCAAGTCTTACCTCCCCACTTGGTCCCATTTATTTTAAGACTCCCTAGTGGTCAAGTCTCATAGTCACATGCTCAAGTCAAGTTGAAATAATAGCTTGGGGCAGGGGTGGCACATGCCCCAGCACGTGGTTACTGGAGGCTAGAAGATTGTGGCATCGAGACCAACTATCTCTGTCTCTCAACATGCACATTTTTTGGCTAACTAGCTGGTAGCATGGTGGTTAAGGTAGCTAGATCCCAAGTGGCTGGCTGTGTGGTTTGAGTTCGGACCAAGCAGCTTGAAAAACACCAGGTGCATATGGATGCATGCCCCAAATCCCAAGAGAATGGAGGATGAAGGAACTGCAGTGTGGCCATCCCCCAGAGAGGTTATTTCTTGGTTTCCCCTTCTTCTTATTATTATTATTTTAATTTCCAAAGAATGCACATACTAGAGAGAGAGGGAGGGAGAAGAAAGCATTCCCTAGTGGGGCATGGTGGGGCATGGTCTTGCCAGTTGCCCCAACACCGTGTCTGACATAAAACTGGTACTCAAGACATATTTATGGAAGGAAGGAGAAAGGAAAGGTGCAAACTGACCTTCCCACGTGTCAGCATTGCGGGGTGTTATGTTACTGCTGTGCCACTGTGGCCGGCCAAGTCTGATAGTTTTTAAAGAATACGTTTCAGTGTTTACTATTCTGGGTTGATTATCTTATCATCCTCAGTGGGTGTTCCCTTCATTACTTTGATTTCTTCATTAGGATTCATATTACGTATATATTCTATATCTATCTTTTTAAAAATTTTTTTCTTGGGGCCAGTAGGTGGCATGGTGGTTAAGACGCTGAACTCCCACCTGGCTAACCACAGTATGAGTCCCAGACCCTGTGGCTTGAAACTCATGCCAGGCATGTGTGTGTGCGTGCCTAAAATCCTGAGAGGAGAATGGAGGAAAAGGGATCGTGGCATGGCCATCCCTCCTGGAGGGTGATTTCTCACTTTCCCCCTCTCTCTCTTTCTCTGTTTCTCTCCAGTGAGTGCAAAAACCTAATTTTTTTTTCTTTTAATCTGTTTTGAAATGTTAGGTTGTAGTTTTTTTTTTCTTCCCTTTCTCAGGGGCATGTATTTCTGATGTACTTTCATTGTCTGTAAATTCTATATTTTCTTAGAGTTTGAATGGGACTTTGATGCCTTTTTTTTTTTTTTTTTTTTTGAGTAAAATGAGTTTTCTATAGTTCTGTATGGAAAAATCAGGCTAGGATCACTTTTCAAGTTTCCTTTTCCTAGGGCTCCATGTTTAGTTGTTTTCACTAAGTGATTAAAAATATGGCCTTGGGCCAGCCTCGTGGCACAGCCAGTAGCAAACTGAACTGCGGGTGTGAGGTGTTGGAAACAGCCAACTGTGGGTTAGGATCCCTGAGTTGACCTTAAAGTGCGCTGAGCATGTGTATACATACCCAGGATCTTAAGAGCTGGGGACAGAAGACTGTGGTGTGATGGAACCCTGTCAGGGCTGATCCCCTCCCCCTCATGCACACATGTACTTTTTATCATGAGTAAGATAAACACTTTAAAAAATGTGGTCGTAAGATCCCTAGAGGAGAAAAGAGGAGAAGGGATTATTGTGTGGCCATTTCCCCTGTGGGGAGATTTCTCGCTTTCTGTCTCTCTGTCTCTCTCTGTCCTTCTGGTGAGTGCATGCGCCCTATAGCAGAAACCTCTAAAAAAACCAAATACGGTCTTGAGGGACCAGCGGTTGGCATAATGGCTATGTCGCTGGATTCCCATGTAGTCGACCGTGGTTTGAGTCCTGGACCTGTTGGCTTAAACTCACTCTGGGCCCATGTGTGTGCGTGCCCAAGATCCTGAGAGGAGAATGGAGGAGAAAGGATTACAGTGTGGCCATCATCCCTGGGGAGGGTGATTTCTCGCTTTCTGTCTCTGTGTCTCTCTCTGTCTTTCTGGAGAACACATGCACCTTAGAACAAAAACCTCTCAAAAAAAAAAATATATATATATAGTCTTGGGAACAGCAGATGACATAGCAGTTATGTCACTGGACTCCCATGTAGTTGGCTGCAGTTCGATTCCTGGACCCGGCAGCCTAAAACTCATGCTGGGCACATATGTGTGTCCAAAATCCCAAGAGGAGAATGGAGGAGAAGGGATGCGGCATGGCCACCCCCTTGGGGGGGATTTCTCACTTCTCTCTGTGTCTCTGTGTCTCTCTGATCACACATACCCTATAGCAAAAATATCGCTCCCCCCCAAAAAAAAAAAAGGTCTAGTAGGCCCAGCCGTGGTGGTGACACTGGTAGATGCTACTGTTTGTCAGGCAGAGACCACGTAGGAGAACCGGAGTTTGATTCCCAGCCAGGCAGCAGGGCACTTGCTTGTAATCAGAAACTGAGGCAGGAGGATCACGACATAGTGAGACCCTCTCTAAAATGAAAATATGGCCTAGAACTTTCAGACGTGTCCTTTCTACCGGCTCTTCTCTTCCCTCTGCCACTATTGTCCCTGTCTGCCTGTCCTGTCTGGATTCTTCTCCCAACAGTTTAATTTTCATTGCTGGCCTTTGTCCTAGAAGAGAGCTTGATTTGCCAGACCGGAGAATTCAAGGGGCTGAGCCTTCTCAGTGCACAGACCTTATCTCATCCCGAGCGTCTCTTGTACTTACCTGGGAGCTGATGTCTGTAGACCCCCGCCCGGTTTCTGCTGATGCTCTTGGGCTGGCTTGCTTTGCTTTTCTGTGAGCATCAGTTGGCATCTTGGGTTTGGGGGATCTCCGAGAACCTCCTCCCCACCCCCCGTTCCTTTGTTTCATTGCGCAAAGTTGCCGATACCATGTGGGCACCGTAGCTGGTTTGTCCCCATCCACTCCATACTTTGGGATTGGTGGGGATACCTTGTCACCTAGCATTGTCATAGATGTTGCCTGGGAATTTCTCATTTTGTTCTCTGTTCTGGTCAAGTTCCCAAGGCTTGAGAGGGCACCTCTCGTCCACGTGACTAACTGAGAGAGTACTCTCAGAGAAGAAGGAGGGGGAAACAGGAGGCAGGAGCTAAGCAGAGAAAGGGTCTCAGCTGGATAAGAGCCCTAGCCTGCCCTGGGAAGAGCTCTGGAGGGTGAACTGCATTACAGAGCTGTCCCACCTTAGGTAAGGAGGTGGCCTTTCATCCCTTCAGCCAGTAATGGCTCTGCACCACTCCCTAAGAGCTGGGCAAGGGCCTCCCATTGACCTGAGAGCACTTCAGAGAAAGTTCAGCTGTGAGCTTAGTGTGGGAGATGGTGCATCAGGCCAGTCTAGGGAGTCAGCGCACGGTGCACCAAACACATCCAATCCCACCCGCTAAACACTCCTACTTCTTCTCTCCATTTACATGGGGAGTGTTGGGGCAGTTCTAGAACCATATTATCACTGCCTCTGTCACCTTCCCAGAATCTCAGTTATCTTTTACATGAGATCATTCTTCCTCCACCCAGTCCCTTCTTTTTCGCAGAGCTCTGATCTGAGAAACAGCATCTTTCAATAATAAATTAAAGATTATATGAAGATTTCCTTGAGGTAAGACTTTATGTCTTTTTAGTTCTGAGTCCCCAGTGCCTTACGAGTACACGTGGTGGGTATAACTAGCTCATTAGATAAGCCTTTCTCTTTTAAGTTAAAATAAATTTTTTTAAAAACGGTCTTGCCATGTTGTTATCTACCTGCCTCAGCCTCCCTGAGTCGCTAAGACTTTGGATGCACACACCATGTGCCTGGCCTTTAGGATGGGCTGGGAATCAAACCTGAGCCTCCCATAGAGTCCCAGTTTGTGGAGCATGCCTCTTAGCAGTGTGCACCACCGCGCCTGGACTGATAGGCTTTTCTTTTTTTCTTTTTCTTGGATAGGCTTTTCTTGATGGTGTACAAAGATGAAAGACTTGTTCACTGTCTATGGATTTGTTACCTGTTTTTGTAAGAAATTGCTGGCAGGTCCCAGAGCTTTGGAGAATCATCTGTTATAAGAATAGGCTGCTTTTAGTAACTGTGGAGCCCAGTCTATTGTCTAATTTGAATCGTCTCCTCTTCCTCCCTTGGAGGAAGAAGCATGGGTAATTTTTCATTAATTCCACAGCCACCTACCTTCTTCACTGCAGGTTGTAGTTTTTGGCTCCCGGGGTTGGAGGAGGATGGGTGGAAAGAAAGATGGGGTATGGGGAGGAGGTTAGCCAGGTAGCTGTTATGCAGCAGGTGCAATTGCCATTTGAGATTACCATCCTCTGGGAGGGTGGAAATCAGAGCTGACTCTCTCCCATGGGACACTTGTGGGTTCCCAGGAGAGCCTCCCATTTGTATCTGTGACTACAGAGCTCTTTCTGCTTCCAGCCCCCTAGCTGTGCCTTGGTCTCTTCATATCTTTTTTTTTTTTTTTTTTTTTTTTTTGAGAGGTTTTTGCTATAGGACACGTGCACTCGCCAGATAGAGAGAGAAACAGAGAGATAGAAAGCGAGAAGTCACCCCCCAGGGGGGATGGCCATGCCACAGTCCCTTCTCTTCCATCCTCCTCTCGGGATCTTGGGCACGCACACACACGAGCCTGGTGTGAGTTTTAAGCCACCAGGTCCGGGACACGAACCAAGGCCGACTATGTGGGAGTCCAGCGACATAGCCATTACACTAACTGCTAGTCCCTTCATATCTTTTTTTTAAGATTATTTTATTTGGGGCCAGCAGTTGGCATAATGGCTATGTCTCTGGACTCCCATGTAGTCAACTGTGGTTCGAGTCCCAGACCAGTGGCTTAAACTCATGCTGGGTGTGTGTGCGTGCGTGCCCAAGACCCTGAGAGGAGAAGGGATTGTGGCATGGCCATCCCTGGGGGGTGATTTCTCGCTTTCTGTCTCTCTGTTTTTCTGGCAAGCGCATATGCCCTATAGCAAAAACCTCTTAAAATAAGAAAGAAAGAGAAGAATTTTTTAAACTTTATTTATTTATTTAATTTTAATTGCACCAGAAAGGGACAGAGCAAGACAGACAGATAGAGAGGGAAAGTGAAAAAGCAAGCTGCCAGGTCCAGGATTTGATCCGTGTTTGGCCATGTGGGAGCCCAGCACTCTTAACCACCATGCCACCGGCCAGCCGCAGTCTCCTAATATTTTCAAGCACGTCTCTTGGGCAGGATACTCTTTAAGATGTCACCAGCCAGTTCCCGTCTATAGGAACCATGTAAGGGTCTAGGGAATTGGTTCCTTTGCCCCTGCCCCATCATTGGATGGGAAGCTGGCTCCCAGTGAAGCCAGCTCTGTTCTCAACATGGAAAACTCCAGACACACACAGCTTCTTGTCCTGTTAGACTTCTGCTAGGACTCTAACACCACCCTGAGTTCACCAGATCCCATATACCAAGTTCTCTAAGGCCTCCTCTGCTTGGTTTGAAGAAAGAGGTCATACTTCTCCCCACTTACTCCCTGTGATGAGGTGTAGGGGAGCATAGTCCCCCAACAAATATCCATCTCAAAATCTTCACTCCACTCCCCTCAAACTGAAACCTCATTTTTGTAGCCCAGAGATGTTCTTTGGCTATTCAATAAATGTTTGTTTGGTGGTTAACTTGTACAGGATTAGAGTTTTGTTTTGTTTTGTTTTTAACTGACAGAAGCTAATCCTCTTTGTTTATGTTGGGCAAGCAAATATAGGGAGCAGTCTGCACATTGTCCCGGGATTAACTTTTTAGGAAAACTTTTGGGATTTGATCAAGGTCACCTCTCCAGTTGCCTGGTATGCAAAGCCTACTAGAGAGAAAAACAAGAATCAATTTGCATAAGATTTCTGGGGCTTCCTAGGAGGACTGGAATCAATAGACCAATCAATATCTAGTGTCCCAAATTAATAAAAAGACTCAGTGGAAGGGAATTGTGGGGATCTTGCCTAAACTCCAGTGACACAGAGAACTTTGGAAACTATGAAATAAAATCATGTTGAAGGAGGAACCAGCAGATGGCATGGGGGCTACATCACTGGACTCCTACATGGCCTACCATGGTTCGAGTCCCAGACCGAGCAGCTTGAAACTCACACTTGGGCGTGTACATACATGCCCAAAATCTCAAGAGGAGAATGGAGGAGAAGGGATTGCAGCATGGCCATCCCCCCTGGGGAGTGATTTCTCACTTTCTATCTCTCTGTCTCTCTCTGTCTCTCTGGTGAGCACACGTACCCTATAGCAAAAATCTCTCTTAAAAAAAAAAGTCATGGGACCAGCAGTTAGCGTAATGGCTATGTCGCTGGACTCCCATATAGTTGACCGTGGTTCGCGTCCCGGACCCAGTGGCTTAAAACTCAGGCTGGGCACGTGTGCGTGTGTGCCCAAGATCCCGAGAGGAGAACGGAGGAGAAGGGATTGCGGCATGGCCACCCCCACTGGGGGGTGATTTCTCGCTTTCTATCTCTCTGTCTGTTTGGCGAGCGCATGTGCTCAGGGGAGTAGAGTTTGAGGACACAGGCCTAACATGAAGTGGTTAAAATTTCCTCTGGAATTGAAAGCAGGGACTCAAACATCCGTACCTGTGTACGGATGTTTGCAGCAGAACTATTCACAGTAGCCAAGAGGGGGAAACAACCCAAATGTCCATCAGCAGAAGCCTGAATAAACAAATGTGATAAATCTATACAATGAAGTATTATTCAGCCATGAAAGGATTGAAATTCTGGCACCTGCTACAATGTGGATGAACCTTGAAAACATGCTTAATAAAAGAGTCAGATGCAAAATGACAAATTCTGTTTGATTCCAATGACATAAGATACCTAGAGTAGGTAAATTCATAGAGACAGAACGAACAGAGGTTACTGTGGACCAGGGAAAAGGGAGAATGAAGAGCTATGACTAAATAACTGCAGTTTTGATTGGGATGGTAAGAAGGTTCTGGAGATGGATAGTGATAATAAGTTACATGACATTGCAAATGCCACTCAATTGGATAACTACAGATAGTTAAAATGGTAAATCTTAAGTCATGTATATTTTGCCACAAAATTTTTGAAAATTTTATTTTATTGGGACCAGCAGTTAGCGTAATGGCTATGTCGCTGGACTCCCATGTAGTCGACCGCGGTTCGCATCCCGGACCTGGTAGCTTAAAACTCACGCTGGGCGTGTGTGCGTGTGTGCCCAAGATCCCAAGAGGAGAATGGAGGAGAAGGGATTGTGGCATGGCCATCCCCCCTGGGGGGTGATTTCTCGCTTTCTGTCTCTCTGTCTCTGTCTGTCTGGTGAGCGCACATGCCCTATAGCAAAAAACCTCTTCAAAAAATTATTTTATTTTATTTTATTTATGATAGAGGATGTGCATGAGAGAGAGAGAGAGAGAGAGAGAGAGAGAGGAATACCCTTGACAGGGTCTCATCATGCTGCAACCCCCTCGTCCCCAGTCCTGTAGCTCATTAGGATCTTTGGCATCTGTGCATGTGCCCAGCATGTTTTCAGGCTGACCCAGAGATCCAAACCCATAGTCGGCCATTTGGCTTCCAGTACTGCAATTCAGTTTGCAATTGACTGTGCCACCAGGCTGGGCCTAAAAATACTTTCTTAAACTCTAGACTGACCTGGCCAGTTGTCTCCTAGAAAATACCGGTATGAAATTAGGTGAGCAATTGAAGGAGTCCAACTTGCTTTCTCACTCTCTCTTGCTCTCTCTCTCTGGTGAGCACATAAGCCCTGTAGCAAATTAAAAATTAATAAAAATGATAAATAAAGGTAAATAAATAATTCTTAAAAAAAATGGTAGGAGGTGCCATTGCAGAGTGGCTCTGGTGTTACCACTTACCAGGCACGCTGTGAGGCTTTAAATTATTCTGTACCCAACCTTGACATCACTTTCTTTGAGATGCCAAGCTTCAGAGTCAACAATCCTCACCCCACTGAGCAATAGCATCCCCCACTCTGCAATTGAAATATGGGCATTGGATAAGATGCTTCCCTGGACTGCTAATGTCCTTGGGTAATCAGAATAATTTAAGAGGGTAGGGTAGGTCCCCACAAGGACATACTGGCTCCTACTAGCCTAACTGGTGACATTTTTGAACGTTACTTCAAAAGAGATCATCAGGCCACAAGAGGGCAATGCTTAACATAAAAGAAAGTATTGCTGTTGGGAGGATTTCAAGGAAGGATTGAGAGGGCACTGTTTTGGGATAGAGCTTTCTCTTAAATTATAATACTGTATCTCACCTACTCTAGCCCTGAACATGGCAGCACGTGTTTATATGCATGTATGTTTTCGAGAAACAGGGACAAAGTGAGAGAGAAAGCTTGAAGAAATAGGAAGAATAAATCAGACCTGTCCATGCGATGTTTTTAGTAAGGAAGGATGAAGCTCAGCTCTGGTGGTCACAGACAGCACCACTACTTGGGAGGCTGGAAGCCATATGGGAGGCCCAGGTTCGGTTCCCCACCATGCAGACTCAAGAGGGTAGTAGGATCATGGCATAGTGAGACCTGGACAGAAATACCTATCTCTGTCTCTATCCCTTTCTCCCTCCTGGCCCCCATAAACAAAAACAAATAAGAAAGAATAACCTGGGCTGGCAGGTGGCATGGTGGTTAAGGATGATGGACTCCCACATGGCTGACTGTGGTTCAAGTCCCAGACCTAGTGCTTTCTCTCCTCTCTCTCTTTCTGTGGTCAAATTTGAAATAAATAAATAAATGAAGTTAAATAAAATAATTCTAAAAAAAGAATACAATAACCCAAGTGGGATTTTTTCTGACTGGGTGTCTGAACTCTATTGCACAGGTCTATCTCTGTGTATCTCTTTCTCTGCCCCCCCCACCCCTCTTAAAGTAAAACAAGTAAGGGGACCAGCAGATTCCATAATGGTTACATTACTGGACTCCCACGTGGTCTACTGTGATTTGAGTCCCTACCTGGTGGCTTAAAACCCGTGCCCTTGTCCGTACGTGTCCAAAATCCCAAGAAGAGAGTGGAGGAGGAGGGATTGAGGTGTGGCCATCCCCCTTGGGTGATTGCTCGCTTTCCGTCTTTCTGTCTCTCTAGTGAGTGCACATGCCCTATAGCAAAAAATCTCTCTAGGAAAAAAAAAAAAAAAAAAAAAAAAAAAACCAAAGAAAGAAGGAAGAATAACCCAACTTGGATTTTTTATGGCTGGGCGTTGGAACTCTCTGCACAGGAATCATCTTTCAAAGCCATTCTGAGTTCCCTTTAACACTCTCCCCATAACAGCAACAGCATCAGCAGGAGTTTTCACAGGTCAGGCCAAAGCTGTTTCTCTGACAATAAGATTATCCTGGCTAGACTTAGGTACTGCTTAACCAGGTTAGGTACAGAATAATTTAAAGCCTCAACACTCTGGATTTGAAAATCAGCGGAAGGAATGACAGGTTAAAGGCTGATTTATGCTTTATTTGACTTGCAGAGGTAAAGGAAAGAATAATTGAACACTTGGATCTTGGAAAAAAGTTGGTATGAAGGCATCTTGAAAAAGATTGTTATATTCCCTGAATTTCATAATGTACTGACTCTGCCCTTAGCACCTGGGCAATATTTTTATATCCATTTTGGTTACTGTTAGTAAAAATTTTCATTCTGTGCATTAAAATGTTTCATGCAAAGGCTGTAGGTGCCTCTGAAGATCTGTTCATCTGCTCATCCATAATCCCATCTACCCGTGTATCTATACATCCATCAGCTGTCCACATAGTATCCACTTACCTCCACTGACATATCCATCTACCCGTCTACCCACAACCTAACCCTCATTCCTTTTGAACATCGCTCCCATCTAGTGACTTCTCTCCATTCTTCTTCCCTGCATGTCTGTAGTAGCCTCCTCAATAGTCTCCTTGCCTCTAGCCTTTTCTATCTTTCATTTTTTTTCATGCAATCCGAATGATTTTTTTTTTAATGTTTTCTATAGGGCACGTGTGCTTGCCGGAGAGAGGGAAAGTTAGAAAACACCTGCCCAGGGGGAATGGCCACACTGTAGTCTCTTCTCCTTTCTCTAGGGATTTGGGGGTACCCACACACACACACACACACACACGCATGCATGTACTTGGCATGTTTTTCAAACCTCTGGGTCCAGGACTTGAACTGCTGTCAGTTGTGTGGGATTCAGCCAATATTAACTACCATGGCATTAACTACCCCCTCTTTATCTTTTTTAAAGTTTCTTTTAGGACTGCCAGGTGGCATGGTGGTTAAAGCATGGAATTCTCTGTGTTTGAGACCCAGCCAGTGGCATCTCTGGGTGTATGTGCATGTGTGCCCCAAATCCTGAGAGGAGATGGGAAGAGAAGGGATTGTGGCACGGGCATCCCCCTGTGATTTTTCTCTGTCTTTCTCCAACAAGTATACATGCACTGTGGCAAAAAGAAAAAAGTTTCTTCTTTCTACGAATGAGACACAGAGCTTGTAAAGAGTTGTCAGACTGGAGTTCCTCTGGTACTTGACTTACAAACCAAAACTCTCTCTGCTTATCAGTCACTCCCAACAGCAATACATTTTTGTGTAGCTCTTAGGCCTATCATCAATACACAAGCTGTTGCTATGCTGTGAGAGGTGGGGCACCATTGCTTTTGTTGTTCTTGGAGGTCCTTGGTGGTGTCTTGGGGGATGAAACCTATTATATTGTGATATATATTATATTCATGTCTAACATCTGAAACACCAACATTAGAATTTGAATTTTGGATTACAACTAGATTTTGCTATTTGAACACCATTTCTTTTCTTTAGAGAGAGATTTTTTTTGCTATAGGGCATATTTACTTGCCAGAGAGACAGAGAGACAGAAAGTGAGAAATCGTCCCCAGGGGTATGGCCACACCAAATCACTTTTCCTCCATTCTCCTCTCAGAATTTTGGGCAAACATGCACATGTGCCCAGCATGAGTTTCAGGCCTCCAGGTCCAGGCCTTGAACTGTGATTGGCCATGTGGGAGTCCGGCTATGTAACCATTACACCATCTGCTGTTCCCTACCATTTCCTTTTTTAAAAAATTGAGATATGATTCACATACCATAAAATTTACCCTCTGAAGTGGTTTTTAGTACATGCACAAAGTTGTGTAACCATTTCACTATCTAATCTTGAACTTTTTATCACCCCCCAAAATTAACAGTTACTCTCCACCTCCCTCCAGCAATCTACTTTGTGTTTGTACATTTACCTGTCGTGAACGTTTGGTATAAATGGAATTGTACAACATGTGGCCTTTTGTAGCTGACTTCTTTCACTTAGCATAATGTTTTTAAGGTTTATCCATGTTGTAGCATGTATCAATACTTCATTTTTTTTAATGGCTGAATAATACTCTGTTGTGCGAAGAGTCTACATTGTGTTCATCCATTCAGCAGTTAAGATGCGTGTTGTTTCCACCATCATTTCCTTTTGAAAGAGGAGGAGCGATGTGCCCAAACTAAAATTTCCCCATTGTGCAATTTTGCTTGAGTCTTACCTCTTGATCAGGGAACCTGTCCATTCTGTTTCTCTTACATCTGATGAGCATGGTGCCTTGGGAAGAAGGAGATGTTCCAGAACAGATGTGGAATGGAAGAATGAATCCATCACCAAATATCGTGGTAGACGGTGCTTACTGTATGCTGGACATTTGTCTAAGGCTTTATTCAATCCCTGCAACAAAATGATGCTTTTTTTGGGTTAAATAAAAAGTTTTTTTTTTTTTTTTTTTTTTTTTTTCCACAAGGCAATGTGCACTTGCCACAGAGAAACAGTGAAATAGAAAATGAGAAATCATCACCCAGGGGCTGGCCACACTGCATTCTCCTCTCCTCCATTGCCCTCCTGGGATTTTGGGCATGCATGCACATGCCCCTGGTGTGATCTTTCAAGCCACCGGGTCTAGGACTTGAACTATGATATGCCATATGGGAGTCCAGTGCCTTAACCACCACGTCACCTGCTGGGCCCAAATAAAATATTATTCAAATTATTTTGAACTGTTTTTTTTTTAAATTTATTTATCTTTGAAAAAAAAAAAAATATATATATATATATATTTTTTTTTTCCATGAGAGAAAGAGCGAGATGGGCACCCCTGCTGGAGTCTCCTTGCCATGAGCCATCCCCAACCTCCAGCACTCTGGATCATCAGCATACATGAGCATGCCTGGCTCACACAGGGAGATCCTGGGATGTGAACACAGGACCTGACCATATGCCTTACTCTTTTGCCACTGATGACTCTCTTTTTAACTCATCTTAACCTGGCTTCTAGAAACTCTCAGATCACCAACGTGGCTCAAACTATCAATATATTTCTACTGCACAGCCTTGTTCAAGACTATGGCTTCCTCAAGGCTATGGACTGAACCTTCCCTGTCTCCATCCATAGACCCGGGCACAGAGTTCAAATGTTTGCTGAATACGTTCACACGAAGTGTTGGTCTCACTTTGAACTTGCTTCTTCTAGCAGTTTTCTCTCTGCAAAATGGGATTGGGAAGAAATCAGTTTGTGTAACTGGAATCATCATTTGATTGATCCTGCCTTGGCTATGGTTCAAACACTGGGGGAGCCCTTTTCCCAAGGCTGTGGCACAAGGAGTTGGCTTGGCAACAGCAGAGGCAGAAGTTGGTGTAGCCTCTACCGGAGTAGGGCAGCTTGGGAACCCAGTTGGTGGCCTCCTGAGGGATGATTCCAGGACAGATTTGCCTCCAGGAGGCCAATGGTTCTGGCTCCAGGCAGGAGGATACATTCCAGAGGAAGTGGAAGGGAGTAGATTTTGTCCCAGGGAAGAGTGTTGCCTAAGGCGCTCCCAGAAAAAACTGGAGAAACAGCAGATGGGGAATATTGGCCAGGATATGATGGTTCTCATTTAATTAAAATATCAAATAGAAAAGGGCTAGGAGTAGGGTGCTTAGTGGTGGCCTTCTGATAGCTTAAACACCAGGCCCAGGGAGCAGGAAGATCAATGTAGCATTCTCACAGGGAGAAAATAAATGACCATGAAGTTTTTCTACTTAAACAACTTTTTCCCTTCCTAGTCTTTCTTTTTTTTTTTTTTTTTTTGAGAGGTTTTTGCTATAGGGCGCGTGCGCTCGCCAGACAGACAGAGAGAGACATAGAGACAGAAAGCGAGAAATCACCCCCCCAGGGGGGATGGTCACGCCGCAATCCCTTCTCCTCCATTCTCCTCTCGGGATCTTGGGCACGCACACACGCGCCTGGCGTGAGTTGTAAGCCACTGGGGCCGGGACGCGAACCGCGGTCGACTACGTGGGAGTCCAGCGACATAGCCATCACGCTAACTGCTGGTTCCCCCTTCCTAGTCTTTTTGATATCGACTTAGATTCAACAAGTCCAGTAACCTTTTATTTTTTTTTTTTTAAATTTTTTTTTTACAGGTTGTTCTTTTTTTTTCCCCCATGAGGCATGTGTGAGAGCCAGGGAGAAATGGTGAGAGAGTGAGAGAGAAATCACTCCCCGGGGGAATGGCCACACCTCATTCCCTTTTCCTCTATTCTATTCTCAGGATTTTGGGCATACATGTACACACGTGCCTGGTTTGATTTCAATCTACCAGGTCCAGGATTCAAACCGTGGTTGGCCATGTGGAAATCTAGCACTTTAACCCCCATGCCACCTGCTGGCCCCAAGTCCAGTAACCATTTATAGTTGCTATTAAAAAGAACCTTTAAAATAATTATAACAATTTAAGTATTTTTTTCCTGCTTAGATTTCCGAGGTTTTCTTTTTTTTTTCTCTCTCTCTCTCTCCTTTTCTTTTTTTTTTTTTTTTTCTTTTTTGCCAGTAGTGGGGTTGGTGGAATGGGAGGGGAGAGAAAGAGACAGAAAAAAAGAGAAACTTTTGTTACTCACTCCTATGATCCTTGGCTCCAGATTTTTGGTAAGCTAGGATTCTAGGTGCTACCTCACCTGGCACGTTCAGATTGGTCAAGGATCCGAATCTCTGAACCCACCCATGTGGCCCCAGCCTCGTACAGCTGCACCTTACTGCTTGCATCATGGTGGCTGAGCCCGTTTCTCTCTTTATTAAATGGCCAGAGGGCATGCGTGCTCACCAGAAGAGGGGAGAGACAGAGAGAGTGGGTTGGCTCCGTGGCCTGGTGGTTAAGGTGGCTGGTTTCCACATGGCTGACCCCACAGTTTGAGACCTGGACCTAGCAACTTGAGAAACATGCTGGGTGCATGTACGTATGTGCCCACAATCTCAAAGGAGGGAGAGATGGAAGAGAAGGGATTATGGCATGACAATTTCCCTTAAGGGAGATGCTTTTCCCACTCTTCTGTCTGTCTCTCTCTGGTGAGCACATTCACCCTCTAGGAAAAATAAGAGAGAGCGTGCACGCGGGAGAGAGCACCCCTAATGGGGCATAGTCATACCACAGTCTTTTTCTCACTATTTCTTTATTCCATCATTTGGGGAGCACACATATATTTAATTAAGCCCAGGACGTTTTTCAAGCTGCCAGGGCCAGAACTTAAACTTCAGCAGGCCATGTTGGATCCCGGTCCCAATGCTCGGTGCTTAACCGTTATGCCATGGGACTGGACCCTGGGCCAGTCTTCAATGTTATATTTGACCTTTGGATATGCCCACTTTCCTGTCAGGTGGGACAGGAATCCCTGGATGACTAGGATTGATGGAGAGAAAAAAGAGCCAGTCATTCCCATGGGGCAAATATATCCCCTGCCCCTCTGAAGGGGTGTTCAATGACTCAGAGCGTCTCATCTTCCCAAGGAAACTTTGATTCCAAGGAACAGAAACCCACTTGGACTTATTCTGAGGAAAGGACTTATTGAACACTGTGCAATCTTGTAGAACCATAGGGCATCTGTCATGGGACTGGACTAGATAGTGGTCAAGCACTGATTTTTTGGTCCCTCTGGAGATGGGGCTTTTTATACTTGTCTCTATCCATCCCATGATACTCTTGGAGAGGTTTTTTTTTTTTTTTTTTTTTTTTTTTGCTATAGGGCGCGTGCGCTCGCCAGACAGACAGAGAGAGACAGAGAGACAGAAAGCAGGAAATCACCCCCCAGGGGGGATGGCCACGCCGCAATCCCTTCTCCTCCATTCTCCTCTCGGGATCTTGGGCACGCACGCACACGCGCCCGGCGTGAGTTTAAGCCGCCGGGTCCGGGACTCGAACCGCGGTCGACCACGTGGGAGTCCAGCGACATAGCCATTACGCTAACTGCTGGTCCCCATCCCATGATACTCTTTGCGAGTAACTTCCTCAGCTTGCTCCCAGACTGTCCTTCCATTGGATTTCAGCGTGGCTTTGGGCTGTTGTGGAGCAAACACCAGGCAACGCAGATTTGTGGGTTCAGAACTCACTACTCCCCCCCAAAAAAATAAATAAAAAGAAAAAGAAAAAGAGCTTACTACTCTCCAATCATTTCTATCTCTTTTTTTTTGGAGAGGTTTTTGCTATAGGCGCGTGTGCTTGCCAGAAAGACAGAGACAGAGAGACAGAAAGCGAGAAATCACCCCCCAGGGGGGATGGCCACGCCATAATCCCTTCTCCTCCATTCTCCTCTCGAGATCTTGGGCATGCACGCACACGCGCCTGGCGTGAGTTTAAGCCACCGGGTCCAGAACGCGAACCACGGTTGACTACATGGGAGTTCAGCGACATAGCCATTACGCTAACTGCTGGTCCCTCCAATCATTTCTATCTCTTTGTGATAAGAGTTGAGTGGGGGTAACCTCTCAGTTCTCGGATGGGAGGTCAGGAGCTTCATTCAACAATTTTGTAAGGCGTGGGTTTCTAGCCTTTATGTTTATAATAAGTGCTTTATATGTAGATACATTTTAGTCAGGAAAGCCTTGGCTGAGATCTCCAGATGTAGACTCTCCTCATAGTGTTTACTGTTTATTAGTTCCCAGCATCAAGTTTTCCCTCTTTTCTTAACAGAACCCTAATTTCATTCACATAGTTCCCCTGTCCCCAGTTTTAAGACTGGATCTAGATCAGGGGTCAACAAACGTTTTCAGAAAAAGGTCAGAAATGAACTATTCTAAGCTACGGTGGTAGAGGAGGCAGATGGTTTCTGTCACTACTGCTGTTGTGACAATTCTGCCTTCATAGCCAGAAACACAGCTATAGACAATATGTAAATGAAGGAGTGTGGCTGTGTGCCATAACACTTGATTTGCAAAAACAGCCCAGTGTTCTACATTTGGCCTATGGGTTGTAGTTCGCCAGTATTCATCTAGATTAATCTCAACCAGGGTTTCTGGGTCTTGGTATTACTGACATTTTGGACAGGATGATTCTTTGGTGTGTGAGGCGGGTGGGTGTGCATTTTAGGATGTTTAGCATCATCCCGGGCCTCTACCCAGTAAGAGATAGATGCCAGTAAGTCTTCTGCTCCCACCTTCCTTCCCACATTGTGACAACCCAAAATGTCTCCAGACATTGCTAAATGTCTCTGGCAGGGGGCTGGGGACATTTCCCTGGTGACTATTCTTTTTTTTTTTTTTTGGAGAGATTTTCGCTATAGGGCGCGTGCGCTCACCAGACAGACAGAGAGAGACATTAGAGACAGAAAGCGAGAAATCACCCCCCAGGGGGGATGGTCACGCTGCAATCCCTTCTCCTCCATTCTCCTCTCAGGATCTTGGGCACGCACGCACATGCGCCTGGTGTGAGTTTTAAGCCACCGGGTCCAGGATGCGAACCGCGGTCGACTACGTGGGAGTCCAGTGACATAGCCATTACGCTAACTGCTGGTTCCCCCCTGGTGACTATTCTTGGTCCAGGTGTACACATGTGACCCCAGCTCGTCTAATTAGAACAAATAGAGCCTCACTTATGGCTCACGGTCTGGGGAGAGGGTCTCTGCCTCTCTCCTGTCAAACTTCATTAAGAAAGCAAGCACTAGCACTGAGCGCCACTGCCCAGCCATCTTACAGCCCCGGAGGACTCGGACTCAGAATGGAGTCGGCAGTGTAGACGGCAGAGCAGAGACAGTAGGAATCTGAGTCCTTGTGGAACAGCTAGATGAACCAGGCCTGAAACCCTCCTTTCAAATGGACTTCTTCTTCTTTTTTTTTTTTTTTAAATTCATGATAGAGTGCATGATGAGAGAAAGAAAGAGAGAGACAAAGGGAAAGAGAAGCAACCTCCATAGGGTTTGGTTACACCATGATCCCTTTCCTTTAGTCCTTTAGTTCCCTAGGATCCTACACATGCACACACTGCCTTGTTTTCAGCCAACTGGCTCAGGACTGGAACCACAGTTGGCATGTGGCTTCCACTCCACAGTCTCGTATACTGTTGACTGGGCCACACCAAGTCTGCCTGGGTCACAGAGAGACTTGTTGGATGATATGGTATGTTTCCTTATTGTTTTAGGCGGACTTTCTTGGGGTGAATTCAGGGAGCTAATTTATCAATGTGGACAACTGGATTTCAACATCTTCCTCCAGGATGGCTGTAATGTTCATAATGGCTATCAGTCTTGAAGCAAACAGGGCAGCAGGGACTGTGAATGGGGCAGATTTCATAGCAAGGGAATAGGTGAGGAGGCACTGACTGGTATCTTATGTTTCCCTTTGGCTTTACACCAGCCTTTGTGTATTATCTCACTATCTGGCCCCATGCAAGTGTAGTGATGCATCTCTTGGGTTTGGAGTTCTGCATGAACTCATTTAGCAAGTATATCTCTTTTAGAGAGGGTTACATTACCTGATGGGTTACATAGAATTTTTTAAATTGTATCTTTCTAGGAAGGAGATTTGATCAGAAAACAGTGGCAGTGTTTGGCAGGATACATGGGGATCAGGTCCTAAATTGCAAATGTAGTAGCTACGAAGATAACAGGAAACCAATTTCTACTCAATTCCAATCACAGTTTCCTCTCAGGATCATGCCCTTGCTGTTTTCAAGCCTCCCTCTCCTCCCCACTCTTCTCTGCCTTCCTTCCTCTCTAGCTCTTGGCTGATATCTAGATGGTTAAAAAAAAAATGTAGAGCAAAATCAATAAAAAGCAAAGTTCTACGAAGATTTTCACAGCAAGTCATTGAGCGGAGCTGAAAGTGCTGCTGGACTTAGGCTGAGAGCCCCGGCTTCAGAACCTGGCCCTGAGCTTGCAGGTCACTTCAGTTTGCTAAGCTTCAGCTTATTCATCTGTGGGAAAGGGTAGAATAACACATATGCACTTGTGTGAAGATCAAATGAAAGAGCTTAATGAAGCAGAGGATTGGAGGAGAGCTGCTTAAACAGAACAAGGGTGTTATCAGTGGATATCTCAGGCTTGCATTCTTGCCCCCTTCGATGGTGCATGTGGCATTCTAATTCCTTCTATAGAAGCCCTTTATATATATATATTTTTTACTGTGGTTGAGGTTTCCTGAGTCTGAGCCAAGATTAATGGGATGTAGAGTGCTGCGGTGTTTTCTTGGATATTGGCAAGGACCCATGGCTCTCAGCAGTGGTCTCAGAGCCACGTGACCAGGGACACCTCTAGGCAGTTTCCCAGGTCTTACAGACAACTGATGTCAATGCCAAGACACCAAGGGCCCTCTGTACTTTGGGAGGGTGTAGACACACCTTCATGTGTAGGTCAGCCTTGCAGAGTGTCACATTATACCTCTGTGCCACCGTCCTAAACACCGTTTATTCAACTCTGTTGCACCTCTATATTGTGCTCCACTCTGGGGATACAAAAATGGACCCACAAACACAATTGCTTTTCTCATAGGGCTTCCATCTCAGTGGGGAATACAAGCTCTGAACAAATCACTGTAGGTGAAAGACACTCAATGAAAGAGAACTCGAGTGTGAGGGGAACAAATCCCCAGGGAAGCGAACCATATACGTGTGTACATGTGTATGTGTGTGTGGTCAGAGAAGTTCCACCCAAGAATATAGACTTCAGCTAAAGGCGTAGAGTAAGAGTCGCACAGAGAAGGGGCAGTGGGGACGAGGGAAGAACATGTTAAGTAGAAGAAATACCTTGTGCAAAGGCCCAGAGGCTACAGAGAACATGGCACATTTATGACTGATATGGATGAATCCTTACATAGCTGGAAGACCTGGTTATGGAAAAAATTAAATAGAATTTTCTGCGGTCTCTCCAAAGAATACCCAAAGATAAAAATTTGAATGTAAGAGATTTTACCAGGGGCAGTCCTGAACATCAAGAGAGGGGTAGGAGAGTAAAGCAGGGAAGGGAAGGGGCCAATAAAGGCTGAGTTGTGAAGCAAATTACCGTGGTGGACAACTGGGGACCTCTGGGTGCGTGCCAATGACTTTGAGGTGTCAACAGATACTTCAGTTATCCCATCCAAAGGCTGATGGAGCTGGGGTATTTATACTCCATCTTCCATCAGTCATTCGTTGAGGGCTGCTTCCAAGGGGCAGGTATTCCCTGGCCTTCCATCCAGCCATACGTAGCAAAGTGAGTCCCAGTTGCCAGAGACGTGTTGAAATGGAAGCAGGTGCTTCCCATTGGAATCTGAGCCAGTGCGGTCAAGGCAAAGGGATCAGGCAGGGCACCAATGTATCCCCTACACACCCCAACCATCTCTGATGCCTGAGTGGGCCAGGGTCAGTTAGTGAAGACCTTTATGAGTTATTGTGAGAGATTCTGGATTCTTTCCTTTGGGGAACCACTATTGGTTTTTTAAGCAGAAGTGAGGCATAATGAGACCTGCCACTTAGAAAGATCACTCTGGTCACCGGTGGAGAATGAACTGTTGTAGCCAAAGATTGGATACAGACAGAACATTTGGGAGGCAATTGTAGCTCCCCAGGCAGAGATGACAGTGGCTTTGGGGCCAGTTGGGTGGGGATGGGAGGAAGGAGTGAGCTGGAGAGAGGTTTAGGAGGCAGAACAGTTAGATTTAGCGAGAGTCTGCATCTGGGGAAGGTGGCAGCCCTTTTCCATAATATCTTCCTTATGGTAAATGGAACACAGGTGTCCCTGAGACTTGGCAAGTGAGGCTGTAATATTCCTGAGCCCCCCCCCCCCCCCACTGCCACCCCATACCTGATAGAGCTCTGTCATCTGCTGCAGTCTTGCTGCCCACTCTTCATGGTACCTTCCAGGCTGCTGGGGCCAGCATAAAATATATAGCCCCTACGTTCCTCCTTGCCAGCTTTCCTTTTGCCTTGCCCATCCTGCTGTGCCTCGTAATAGTTGGCTCTGAGTGCCAGCTTCAGAACCAGCATTCTTGTCAAGGAATGTGGAAGCAGCCGAGCTAGGAAGCAGGGGGCGGGGATGAACATTCCATTTACCATCTGTGGCTCAAGTGGGAACTGCGGTATTGCGAGCCAGGACCATCTCTGTGCGATGCAGATAAATGCATTTAGGCTGAGCTGGCAATGGGATGTCATCTGTAGGCTCGTGTGTGTCCCATGGGGTCACCATCTTTTCTGACAGGAGGTCTGGAGACGACACTTTCAGATGAGGGGCTGGTGATTCAGGTTTGCTTCGTTTCCAAATCCAGCTCCTCTGTTGAATCCTGCGGAACACAAATTACCACCACGCTGGGATTTGCAGCTCAAGAATGGTGTCGGCCCTGGCTAAACATCACAGCCACAGCCCTCTTACCTTTCAGTGTGCTGTGCTCAATCTCCACCTACCAGTATCAGTGTCTTTGCCAGACCTTCTAGAATTCAAATTGCCCTCCAGTGGCAGATGAGAGTGTCAAGGAATTAGCCTGCTTTGAAAGCAGTCCTCAACTAATGACTCTTGGGAGTTGGTGTATAAATACCTCAGCTCCCTTGTTTCTTTGTTCCTTGGGGATATTTCAGCTGAGACTGGAAGAATTCCTGAGTAGGAGGGGAAAGGTGTGTTTTGCGCCCTTCCCCAAAGCCTCCTTGTAGGATTAAGCTCCCATTAAGTAAGTGATAGCTTACTTACTTGTATATCTTTATCCTTTTTTTTTTTTTTTTCTTTTTCAATAATTTGTCAGAGGCACAAGTTCTCACTGGAGGTGAGGAAGCACTCCCCATGGAAGACGGTCACACAGCAATCCGTTCTCTTCCGGTGCTCCTTCCTGTTAGAATCTTGGGCAGATATTAAGACATGCCTAGAATGCTTTTCAAGCTGCTGGGTCTGGGACACAAACCATTCAGTCAGCTACCTGAGACCAGCCACATTAACCATGCCATTGGCCCAATAGTATACTCTTTATTTGCTGTATCTTCCCATTTCTATACTGGTGTTTCCTCCACTCCCTTTTTAAATTTTTTTTAAAAAATTATTTATTAGTATTTTAAAAAAATTGACTTGAGAGAGACAGAGAGGGGAAGTGAGAAAGCAAGTCACCAGGTCTAGGATTGGAGCTGCAGTCAGCCATGTGGGAGTCCAGCACCTTAACCACCATGCCATCTGCCAGCTCCCCTCCACTTCTTAAATATACCACTCTCACTCAGTTCCTTGTCCCATATAGTGGAATTAGAAGAATGCCAACATCCAAAGGCTCCATCATGCATGAGTTCCTTTTTCCTTCAAGACCAGGTTGCCACCAGCCTGAATATAATATCAGACAGCCAAACAAACTCATAAAGCCAATTAGTTATATTGATGAGCAATGTTTATGGGTTCCTACAGATCAATCCATAAATATTATAAATTGCAACAATTTCTAAATAATGCCCTGTGACTAATGGTTCTGGTTGTAGTGGATTTTACCACTTTGTTGAGTACCTAATTGTCCTCAGCCTCACTGAGTGCTTTTGTGACCTCCAACAACATGATGGTGACTCAGAGACCAGCTGCTTCAAGGTCAAAGAGCCTGCATTTCTAGCTTCTGCAGTGGGTGACAGGGATCCTGGTTTTTCACTGTTAGAAACAACTAATGGCCCAATCTGGTTTTATTTATTTATTTTTTTCTCTTTCTTTTGGTAATGGAGCAATGTCCTCCACAGACTTAGGAAACAGCATGTATTTTGACTTCTACCTGTGGTATCAGAAGCCAATTCATTCAGTCTTTTAATCAATAGATATTTATGAGCACTTTCTATGTGCCCAAAACTGCAGTATACTGGGAAGATACTAGCTAGGATAGGTTAGGCTGTGCTGTAGTAACAAGTAAACTTTGAAATCCCAGACACAATACAACGAAGGTTTTTTTTTTGTTTTCTTTTTTTTTTTTGCTTTTTTTTTTTTTTTTTTTTTTTTCTCGTTCACGTTGCACATCCAGTGATGATCAACAGAGGGTACGCCTCCATAGACTCACGCAGGGACTCAGGCATGGACCTGAGTGGTTAACTGCACATTTATCATGTCTGCTTTTTTATGCTTCAGCCCAGAAGTGGTGTGTGTCAGTCATGAGCCAGGATTAGTCACAGGACCTAACTACCTACCATTCACGAAGAGTTTGCATTACAGGAGAAGATAGGGATCAAATGATTGCATAAACAATGATTTAATATTAATCAAGATAAAGGCTACAAAAGAGAATTCAGGGTCGCATGAGAGTATAAAACAGATCCAGTGCTTTCTAGACTGACTGTCTAGTGTGGCTTCCCTAGGGAAGGGTTATTTTAGAAGAGACCTGAGGAATACATGGAAACTGGTCAGGTGGAGAGATGGAATGGGGTACTCACTTGTCTCACAAAGATTAATCAGGTTCTCCTTCCAAAGAACTTACAGTGTAGCTTGAAAGACAAGAAATGTATAGAAATAATATCAGTTAGTAAACAATGACAGACTACATAGTTGAACAATTGCTGTGGTCAATGCCCTCTATGGATGACCTTATATATATGTGTGTGTGTGTATGTATATGTATATATATGTGTATATATATATATATTTTTTTTTTTTATAAGAGAGATTTTTTGCTATAGGGCACGTGCACTCACCAGAGAGACAGAAAGAGATAGAAATCACCCCCTGGGGGAATGGCCATGTTGAAATCCCTTCTCCTCCGTTCTCCTCTTGGGATTTTGGGCACACGCACACACACACACACACACACACACCACACACACACACCCCTGGTGTGAGTTTCAAGCCACCAGGTCTGGGACTAGAACCATGGTCAGCCATGTGTGAGTCCAGCATCTTAGCCCCCATGCCACCTGCAGGCCCTGCATGATCTCATTTTATCCAACCTCAGAACAGATTTAGAAACACACTTTCCAGCAAATGTCTGGACGTGAACTCATGTGTGTGCCTGAAGTTCATGCTCTTTATTTCTATGTTTAATCATTCTGGAGTGATTGTTCAGTGATAGCAGGGTCTAAGAGGAAAATCACTCATTTTTTTTGGCTAATCTTCCTTTGCTTTTCTGGTGAGTCACTAAATCTCCCTGGACCCCAGTTCATCATTAAAATGAGAGCATTTGGCTGATTAGAGCTTTTCAAAAATGTTTTAATGTAGTGAAATATATATTTTAAAAATTCAGTCTCTGTAAAGTAGACAGGAATGGTTAGTAGCCTGGAGAGCCTCCCCAAACCTCATTATCCACTTTAGCAGTACCTGGGGCATCTTTGGGGATATACTTACCTGGTATATGGTAAGTGCTCAGTAAACCACTGGACCAGCTAAGATTACTTCTGCCATCAAGTATATGGAATATTACCAGTATTATGATTAGCTGTGGATTTATTTATTTTTAACTCATGTTGCTTGAAAGATAAGGAGAGAAGAGAGCAACCCCCAATTGGACATGGTCACACCACAATCCTTTTTCCTCCATTCCTCTTTCCCATTAAGATTTTGGGTACGCATGGACACACACATGTACACTTTCCCTGAGTGTTTTTCAATGCATCTGGGTCAGGATTTGAACTGTAGTTGACCAGGTAGGATCTGGCTCCCTTAACCACTGTGCAATAGAGCCAGCCTGCTATGGCTATTTAATTATAAAGATGGGGCCCTTTTCTTATGCCTGTGGTAAGTAGAATTCTCGCTTACCCAATGTCCACATCTAAACCCTTGCAACCTGTGAATATTTTACCTTATATGGAAAAAGGGATATAGCCGATTAGATAAAGTTAAAGACTTTGAGGGACCAGCAGGTGGCATGGTGGTTAAGGCTCTGGACTTCCACAAGTTCAACCAGACCCTGAGGCTTGAAAATCTCACTGGGTATGTGTATGCACGTGCCCAAAATCCTGAGAGGAGAATGGAGGAGAAGGGACTGTGGTATGGGCATCCTCCCTGAGGGTGGGATGGGTGGGTGATTTCTCATTCTCCTCTATATCTCTGCCCACTCCTACCCCTTGCAGTGCATGCTGCGGTGTAAAAGAAAGAAAAGAAAAGAAAAGAAAAGAAAAGAAAAGAAAAGAAAAGAAAAGAAAGGAAAAAAAGAAAGGAAAAGAAAAAAAGAAAAGAACGGACGAACGGACAGACTTTGAGATAGGAGACTTATACCAGATTATCTGGGTGGGCCCAATGCAACCTAAAGAATTCTGGGGGACCAGCAGATGGTCTAATGGTTACTTCACTGGACTCCTCCTACATAGTCAACCGTTGTTCCAGTCCTGGATCTGGTTGCTTAAAACTCACACCATGTGTGTGTGTGTGCCCAAAATTCCAAGAAGGGAATGGAAAAGAAGGAATTGCAGTGTGGCCATTCCCCCTGGGGGCGATTTCTCACTCTCTGTCTCTTTCTGTCTCTCCGGCAAGTGCACGCTTCCTATAGTAAAAATCTCTCTTAAAAAATAAAAAGAATCCTTGTAAGAGAGAAGACGAGTCAATGAAGGACATGTGAAGACAAAGTCAGAGTTCAGAGAGAGAGAGATTTGAAGATGCTGTCCTCCTGGTTTTCAAGATGGAGAAAAAGGCCACCAGGCTACAAGTGTGGGGAACCTCTGGAAACTGGAAAAAGCAAGAAAACAGATTCTTCTTAGCACTTTCCTGAAGGATCATGGCACGGCTGACACCTTAATACCTTAATTTTGCCCTGTAAGACTCATTTTGGACTTCTGACTTACAGAGCTGTAAGATAATAAATCTGAGTTTTAAAGAACTGCTGAGTTGAGATCAACAAATGGCATAATGGTTACATCACTGGATTCCCATGTAGTTGACTGTAGTTTGAGTCCGGACCTGGTGGCTTAAAAATCACACTGGGTGCATGTACATGTGCGCCCAAAATCCCAAGAGGAGAATGGAGGAGAGGGGATTGTGGCATGGCTATTACCCCTGGGGACAGTTTCTCATTTTCTGTCTCTCTGTCTTTCTCTGTCTCTCCAACGAGTGAATATACTCTATAACAAAAATCTCTCTCTCAAAAACAAAACAAAAAGCACTAAATTGTGGTACTTCCTTACAACAGCAATAGGAAAGTCCTACATCCCTCTGAGACAAGAATCTGCCCCCACACCACAAGTTGCTTATGTCTTCCCTTAATGGTCAATCAACTGTAGCTACCCTCTTTTGAGGGCCACACTGTGTCAGTCACTGTGCTTAGCACTGTATTTCTCTTATCTCATTTGACACTCCAAAAAGCCCTCTAAGTAGAAACTGTCATGTGCATTTAGTAAAAATGAGGAAACTGGATCTAAGAGGTTACATCACCAGCTTGAGGTCAAAC
The DNA here is from genome assembly GCA_026018925.1 of Tupaia tana. Classification (NCBI taxonomy): domain Eukaryota; kingdom Metazoa; phylum Chordata; class Mammalia; order Scandentia; family Tupaiidae; genus Tupaia; species Tupaia tana. The sequence goes on along the minus strand of JAKSZU010000026.1, from coordinate 14,239,034 downwards.
AGGTAAAAAGTGTGTGTGTGTGTGTGTGTGTGTGTGTGTGTGTGTCCAGGGGCTTTGAAGCAAATTCAAGTGTATTTGTCTACAAAACCATGGCTTTGCTCATCTGCCTTCAGAATACACCATTTCCAGAGAGTGCTGGTAAGACATTCAGACCCCAAATGTACAGAGCTTCACACAAAGTCAGACTGCAAACTCACCCTGGCATAGCAGTGTGTGGAGGGAGAGTGGAATTTTGCACCTTGCTTAATTTCATCTGGACTGCATGGTCCTTAGGAAGCTTAATTTTCTTCCCTGAAAATGGAGAACAAAGCTCCCCACTGCTTCTTAAATTTCTTCTGGGACAATGACTGAGTCCTTGTCTGTTCAATGTGCAAAATTCTCCATTTGAAAGAAGGAGGGAGCACAAAATGATTGCTCCTAGCTGGAGCACAGAACGAGGCTTATTAGGAAATACAGCCAACTCATCTGGTCCTTGTGAGTGCGGGGTCCTGCTGCGTGAATATTCATGGGGCTTGGAAAATCAGCAGTTGAGCAAACAGATATAATTAAAACACACTAAAAGCAATAGTCACCGTGCCCCTTTCCAATGTGCTTTGCTAATTTCTTTTAGTAAGTGGGATTTAATATAATTTTTAATATTCATTGATTAGTTCTGATTACAAAATCATGAATGCTTATTTTGAAAATGTTAGAAGATACAGAAAAGAGTCAGCAGAGCAGCCATCTTAAATCCCACCAACCAGACCAAATCATGATCTACATTTTAAAGTATTTCTTTTTCCTGTGATTCTTACCTCGATGAGATCAAGTTTATGTGTATTTTTTCCACTTATTATGTCATAGATATTCCTCATATCATTGTAAAAATAATTTTAAATCAGAGGCAGATGGTGTAGTGGTAAAGAGCTTTATCTTTGGGACCAGCTGCTGACATGGTGGTTAAGGCAGCTGGATCCCACATGGCCAACCGCACAGTTTGAGTATCAGACTTGGAGGCTTGAATAACCGGAGGAATGGAGGAGAAGGGATTGTGGTGTGACCATTCCCCACATGGGAGCTTTCTCTCTGTCTGTCTCTCTGTCTCTCTCTCCTTCTGGCAAATGCACATGCCCTCTAGCAAAAGCTTTTAACTTCATCATATGCAGGTTTTGAGTCCCAGCCCCACTACTTATGAACTCCACGATCATGGGCAAGCACCTAACACAGTGGTTGTCAACTTGTACATCCCCCTGAAACAAGAATCTACCCCACTCTACCAGTCTGTCCCCCAGGAACATTTGGTAATATCTGAAGATATTTTTGGCTGTCATAACTGGAAGAGGGGTGGGAAACCCATCAAGTGGGTGGAGTCTAGAGATGATGCTAAATATCTTAGGTCAGCCCTCAACCCCACCCCCTCCCATGACAAAGAATTATCTGGTCCCAAATGTCAAAAATCTGAATTAATCCTGACTTAACTTCTCTCAGCCTTAGTTTCCTCATGACTTTTAACTACCCTGGGTTTAATGTGAGGTTTAAATGACAATCTGTTTGTACTTTGCAGAGTATTAGGCACACACTAAGTGCTCATTAAATGATAGTAATTATGAATTATGACTAGAGGGACCAGTAGTTGGCGTAATGGCTATGTCTCTGGATTCCCACATAGTCGATCACGGTTCAAGTCCCGGACCCAGTGGCTTAAACTCACGTTGGGCACGTGTGCGTGTGTGCCCAAGATCCTGAGAGGAAAATGGAGGAGAAGGGATTGTGGTGTGGCCATCCTCCCTAGGGGGTGATTTCTCACTTTCTGTCTCTCTGTCTCTCTCTGTCTTTTGGGCAAGAGCATGAGCCCTATAGCAAAAACGTCTAAAAAAAAATAATGACTAGGCTAACAATATGTAAACTATTGTTATGTACCAGACACTTAGCTATGCACAAGAGATATGGAAGAAAGTATTATGTATACACACTCCTCAATTTCTACTTAGAGGCCATTCATTGTAAGAAACAACCTGTTTTCACTAGCTCAAGAAAGGGATGTACTTGGGAATCTTGCAGACACAAAATAAAATATAGCTGAGTTTCATGGAAACTGGAAACACTAGGAACAGAGCAGCCCTTTTTGTTTCCTGAGGTGTACATGTTGTCTCTGTGTATCTATGGTCTCTTTCTCTTGAATAGTCTTCTCTATCCATAATTCATCGAGGCTGTCAGCCCCAGTTCTGTATGACCCGATTATACCATTGTCCAACAGACAAATGACAGATAGAGAATATGAATGAGAAACTTAACTGGTTATTGACCAATTGAAGGGATTGGCTTTCTTTGGGTTGGGTGTCCAGTGCTGGTCCAGTCAGTTGTTGCTGTGGAAGGCAGAGTCAACTGAATCAAACACAACTGCCTAGATCTTCTCTGCTCTGTCAGGGCAGATGAGGAGTGTGTGGTAAGAGAAGGGCCCTAAGAAGAGTCTACTACTTCTTATCCTTGAGAGAGTTAACCATAGTTAGGGAACATCAGTAGGAGTAACGGGGGACTAAGAGAGGCTTAGTGGGGATCTAGGATTCCCTAGTCCTAGAATAACTTTTTAGTGAGGATTATTCAACTTGGCAGGAACCCTAGCCATCACTCAGACCAGTTCCCACCCTGCAGGGGTAATAGGCCAAGATCTGGAGGAAGCTATTATAGAAAGCATATGTCCCTGATTCTTCATTTATCACATCACTTTCTCTTTCTTTGTTCTTGATGTTCTTCCTCACTTCTAAAATGAAATGAGTAATTCTTTCTTTCTTTTTTTTTTTTTTTAGTTATTTTTTGTTATAAGGTGTGTGAGATTGCTGGAGAGACAGAGAGACAGAAAGTGAGAAATCACCCCCCAGGGGAGATGGCCATGCCACAATCCCTTCTCCTCTATTGTCCTTTAGGGATTTTGAGCATGTACGCACACACACCTGGAAACAAGTATCAAGATGCTGAGTCCGGGGCTTGAAGTGTGGCTGACCACATGGGAGTCCAGCTGCTTAACCACTATGTCATCTGCTGGTCCCAAAAAATGAAATAAATAATTTTTGAACAAACAAACAAACAAAAAATAAAACAGGGTCCAATAGGTGATGTGATGGTTAAAGCACTGGACTTGCACATGGCTGACCATGATTCAAGTACCAGACCTGGCAACTTGCTTTCTCACTTTCTGTCTCTCTGCTGAGCATGCATGCCCTGTAGCAAATTAAATAATAATAATAAATATTTCTTTAAAACAAAAACAAAAAACAGCATTTGGAGACCTTTTCTGAAAGAGCTAACTATGGTGGTGTACTGTGATCCTAAGCTACTTAGGAGACTGAGGTAAAAGGATTGAGGCACAGTGAGATCCCATCTTTAAAAAAGGTGTGTGGGGGAGTCAGGGCCAGCAGGTGGTGTAGTGGTTAAGGTACTAAACTCCCACATGGCCAATTATAGTTTTAGTCCCAGATCTTGTAGCTTGAAACTCATGCCAGGTGCGTATACATGTGTGCCCCAAACCCTGAGAGTAGAATGAAGGAGAAGAGACTGTGGCATGGCCATCCTCCTGAGGGGTGATTTCTGACTTTCTCTTTCTTGTCTCTGTCTGTGTCTCTGGTGAGCACATGTGCCCTATAGCAAAAATCTCTCTAAAAAAGAAAAAGAAAAAAAAAAGTTGGGAGGGGACTTGAAGAAATTCTGAGATCAGCTTCTGCCTTCTGGGGTTCCAGGAAGACCCCAGCCATTTTTATCAGGTCAATTTGAGACTCCAAGTCTGAACCACATCACAACTTTCCTTATCATCTATCTCTTTTTCCTTCCTTCCTCTTCCATCCTCTTCCTTCCCTTCTTTCCAATGGAAGCATACAGTACCCTTTCAATTTAGCAATTCATTAAGGGCACATTGTTATATACTGACAAATATAATCGTATATTCTATCATCACATTCTATCATCACACTGACTATATTTCCTGGTACGCTGGACCATGATTTATATACCAGATCCCTTTCCCATGAACATTTAAGTTGTTTCTATTCGTTTACCATTATTTTTATTTAGTTTGCTATAGGGCACATGCTCTTGCTGGAGAAAGATAGAGAGAGATGGAAAATGAGAAATCACCTCCATCCCCATCCCTGGGGAGATGACCATACTCTAATTCCTTTTTTTCTGTTCTCTCAAAATTCTGGGCATGCACACACATGCACCTGGCATGTTCTTTAAGCCACTGGGTCTGAGACTTGAACTGCTCAGTTAGCCATGATGGATCCAGCCACCTTAACCACCATACCACCAACTGCCCCTTTTATAATTATTTTAAAGGGTAATTTAATAAATATCCTTGCAGCTAACCATTGGGATACATTTTTATTGATTTATTTTGAGAGACTTTTTATATAGGACTTACATGCTCACTGGAGAGACAGAGAGACAGAAAGTAAGAACTGTCCTCCAAGGTGAGATGACCCTTCTCCTTCATTTTCCATTTGGGATTTTGGGCACACACACACACACACACACACACCCCTAGTGTGAGTTTCAAGCTGCTGGGTCTGGGATGCGAACCACAGTCAACCATGTGGGGAGTCCAGTGCCTTAATCACTATAACACCTGCTGGTCCCTGAATACATTTTTAGAATAGGCATTGTTAGTCAGAGGGCCTGCCCATTTAGAAGGACTTATGTTTACACACAGACATACTTTCTAGAAGACACTAAATATTGTGACTTCATCACTCAGAGCCAAGAAATTCTTCAGGGTTTGCACATAGTTGTTAGTTGCTGCTCCCATCGTGCCAACCTGCTGTGGCCTTATCCCAAGCAGATGTTGCTACAAAGGTCAGCCCACTGAATCCCATCATTAGCTTGCCAGGTCCTCACTGCTGGGTAAGGGGCAGGTGGAGCCAAATCCTTTTCAATAGGCAGAAACCAGAACACAGTCGGTTCCCAACCTTGGACAATTAATCATATACAGAGAGACACGGGTCCAGGGAAAATGGTTTACTTACTGCTCAATACTTATTTCAGCCCTAGGTACATTTTGCAATTGTGTTTCATTTTCTGTACTCACACCTGGTCTGTCTTCTAAACAACATCCGAATCATGAGCAGGAGGTCGAGCACATACATTTGATTCTCTTGGCTTGAGATATTCATAGACTAGGTTGATGTCTGCTTCTGTAGCCTTGGGTTTGTGGCTGGGAGGTGAAAACCCATGAGAGGTGAACTGTGAAATGCTTTGCTTACCCTCAAGCCACCAGAAGCTCCTGTTCAGCAGAAAGCCTTCAGCAGCAATGCACCCAGACTTAAAAATGGGGGAGGGATGCCGATAACAGGTGGAATTAGGACTTCTCCTGGTTTGATATCATCACTGAGACTGGTAAAATTTCCATAGAGACTTCCCCCACCCCCTAATCAATCTACCAAATAACTAATCAATTCAACAAGTATATATTGAAAATCAGGCACTGTCTCAATACTGAGAATGCAGTGGTCTATGTTGCAGAAACTCTCCTGGGAAGCAGACACTGAGGCAGAGACTAACATGCTGCAAGTTTATTGGGGAGAGTTCTTGGATCAGCGCCTGTGGGTAGAAGGGACTGAAGCATGACTGAGAAGAAGGGGGCACTGAGCTTTGATGCAGTCTAAATGGAGGCCTCAGCCAGGTGATCCTTTAGGACTGTCCCAGGTGGGGATGAAAAGACCGTGCTGACCAGTCATTGGATATGGGCAGTCCTGGGACATGAGCTTGAGTGAAAGAGCTCTCATGCATCGAGGAAAGCCCTGCAGGTTCTAAGAGCTGGGAGAATAAGTCATTGAGTCCTGAAGGAGGACTTGGGTCCAACACAGCCTCATGGAATAGTACCCACTACAATATTCACTACAATATTCCAGTAGAGGGAATAGCGAATGTCTTGAGTTGAGTTCACTCCCAAGGGTGTGGGGGGGGGGGGCTCAGACAAGAACTCAGGTGCAGGTAGTTTATTCAGGAAGTGATCACAAGAAGCAAGAATGCGAGGATTAGGAGAATGAAACAGGGAAGGACTAAGCAATAATAGAGGGTGCATCATTGAGCAGGTTAACACTGCAGGCAACCCTCTGAGGAACCAAGGAGAATGTACTTCAGAATTATTCCCCAGAGAGAGAGGTAGTGAGATATGTATTCATTGACTTCTATGCTAAGGTGGTTGAGGATTGCCTCTGGGGGCTGGATCCCTCTGTATTATAGAATACACTGTGAAGGCTCTTCCTGTAGCTTTGGGGAAAGCCAAAGAGTCAAGGCGACATTTGTTGTGGGATATTGCTAGCGGACATGGGTATTGTCCCCATAGATAAGGCTGCAATCAGAAGTGGGTCATGTGGCATGGGCTTTCGTTTCTTTAGGAAAGATAGAGTCTGCAACAGAAATAATGAGGAAATTAATCTTGTATGTGATAAGAGCCCTCAAGAGAGTATTTAATCTGGCCCCATCCTTCTGTGACCCTTTAATGAAGAGACCCCCTTTAGAAAATGATATGCTCTCTGATTATCTGTTGATGATAACGTGTATGGTATCATCGACTGGACTGGTGTGAAGTGTGTTCATGTTAGGTTACAATGGTTTATAGTGATTGAATGTATAAAATAAATTTAAAAAGAAAAAGGAAAATGATATGATGTCTTAAAACAAACCAATTAACTAGCCAACTAACTGATGTGTGTTACACTAAGTGTCAGGCATTGCACTAAGGGTTAGCAAAGTCCTCCCAAGAGTGCTCTTTTCCTACTTTGCTCAAGCCCCCAAGTCCTATCATCAACCCAACGTTTCTTCTCAGGTCTCATCAGATGGCCTTGGCTTCTACTTTGCTTCAGAGATTAGGGCCTTCATACCTGAATTCCTTAAGGAGACCTCTCTACCTTGTCTTCACATTCATTTCTTCTGTCCTTCCAACCTTGGAGGTTGAAGGATTCTTTTTTCCTTCTCCAAGTAAAATTTGCCTCTGTTCTTCATCAAACCTCTAGCCTTTCAAGTCCTTGTTCCATGAATTCTTCCCTCTCTCTAGCATCTTTGATTTCTGCCTCTTTACAAGATTCTTTGTTGCTTACAATCTTGTTCATGTACATGCTTGATCTATTCCATTCTGTTGCTAATAACAGAAAATACCTGAAACTGTTGATTTCTAGGACTAGAGGTATATTCAGCTCAGGATTTGGAAGTCCAAAGTTCAGGGACTGCAACACAGCACAGGGCAGGAGCACATGCGTGTGTCTGTGTTCATGTGTCTGTGTTCATGTGTCTATGTTTCATTTCCTCTCCTTATAAACTTGCCAGTAGTCAGTCATGGGGGTCCCCACCCTCATGACCTCAATCCTAATCTCCTCTCACAGGCTTCACCTTGCAACCCCATAGTTGGATTAAGATCTCACCCCCCCCCCTTTTTAAAGAGAGGTTTGTGCTATAGGCACATGTATTTGACAGAGAGACAGAGAGACAGACATCACCCCCTGGGGGTGATGGTCACACTGCAATCCCTTCTCCTCCATTCTCTGCTTGGAATCTTTGGCAAGCACACACATGCACCAAGTGGCTGCGTCTGGGACTCGAACTGTGGTCGACTACATGGGAGTCCAGCAATGTAACAATATGTCATCTGCTGATCTTAGATTTTACCCTCATAATCCCATCATGAAATCCCATCACCAAATCTCAACATGTGATTTTGAGCGGCATAGTCAAAGCATAGCAATACTCCTAAAAAAGAAAAGAAAGGAAAAAAGGCTCTTTCCTTAAATTTAGTCTCCCTTTTGGTCACCTTATTACCATTCTTTTTTCTTTTTCTTCAAGAAATATTTGCAGCCCTTGTTTCACTGCCCACTGAACCTTAATCCCAGCACATTTGCTTCCATTCCCCACCTCACCCCCACCCGCTAATGAGTTTCAACTTTCAAGGGCCACCAAAACCCCTGCAAATACTGTACAATTCTCCATTCTCTTTTTCTTCTTTTCTCCATTTTCTTTACTTCTCAGCCCATACCACCTTCTCCTCTTTAAGAAATTTCCTTTCTTTTTTTTTATGACATTGTTCTTCTATTGAATATCTCTATAACCTTGCTTTATTTATCTTTCTCTTTCAAAATTCATTGCTTTGTCTTTTTTCCAAGAGCAAATGCTCTTCAAGGTTTAATGTTTACAGCTCTCTTCTTGCTAGGTAGATTAGTATTCCTCAGATCTAACTGTACCTTAGAATCACTTGGGGCATTCGAAAAATACCGATGTCTGTGAGGATTTTTAGGACAGGGAAACTACTCTGTTATGGTACTTTAATGGTGGGTACATGTTGTTATTCATTTGTCAAAATCAAGAATGTACAATACCAATGGTGGACGTGGAGTGATAATGATGGGTCAGTGTTGGTTCATCAGCTGTTAATAAATGTGTGTGGGAAGAAGGGGGAAGTTTAGGGATACTCTCTGTATTAGCTGCTCAATTCTGCTGTGAATAGCAACTCCTCTCAAGAGTAATGCTGATGGTTAAGGCACTGGACTCTCACATGACCAACTGCAATCTAAGTCCCAGACCAAGTGGTTTGAAAAATCATGCCAGATGCATGTGTATGTATGCCCAAAATCCCAAGAGGGAAGGGAGGAGGAGGGACTGTGGCATGGCCATTAGCCCTGAAGGGGTGGGGTGATTTCCCCCTTCTCTCTCTCTGTCTTTATCCTTCTCTCTAGTGAGCACACGTACCCTATGACAAAAACCAAAATAATAATAATAAAAAAAAGAATAGCAGCCAGCAGGTGGCATGGTGGTTGGGCGCTGGCCTCCCACATGGCTGACCACGGTTCAAGTCCTGAACCTGGTGCCTTGCTTTCTCACTCTCCCTCTCTTTCTCTCTCTGTCTCTCTCTGATCAAACTGGAAAATAATAATAATAAATAAAGTTAAACAAAATAATTATTTTTAAAAAAGAATAATGCTGATATCTGAGTCCCATGCTTAGAGATTCTTATTTCTTTGGCTTAGGATAGGGCCCGGGCATTAGTGGTTTTTATTGTTTGTTTTTAAAGAATTATTTATTTAATTTTATTTATTCATTTATTTTAATTTGACCAGAGAAAGAGAGAGAGAGGGAAAGTGATAAAGCAAGCCACCAGGTCCAGGACTCGAACCATGGTCAACCATATTGGAGTGTCTAATGCCTTAACCATCATGCCACCTGCTGATCCCACATTAGTGTTTTTTTTTTTTTTTTTTTTTTTTTTTTTTTTTTTTAATTCTCCAGTTGATTCTAAGGAGCAATTAGAGCTGGGAAACATTGGGTGAGACTGCCCATGAAGAGCTTTTCTGTCAAACTTCTCTGATTACCTTCAAGCAGGAAATTCCCATATTTAACTTTCTAACTCTGCCCTTTTCTAGGATGTGCAGGTTTGTGACTTCTGTTTGTGTGGATGTGTCTGACATCATATTAAACTACCCATCTTTTTAATTTTTCCAGATTCCTCTTCTGTTTTCTCTGTTTCTGCTCAGAGCACCCAACTATTAGCCTGGCTATTGAGGTTTCATACACCACAGGATCCCACATCAATGGTTCTTTGGGTTCAAATCTCTGACCCCTTTCTCAAAGCTGGAACCCTTCATCCCCATTCTCTGTCTCAGTTCGAACTTTTCTAGCCGTGAAGCCAATCGTCAGCAAAAATCACCTTCTTTTTAAAGAAGTTAATTGATTATTTTTTCTTTGAGAGAAAGACAGGCACCCCCAACAGGGTCTTTACACCACAGTCTGCCTCCAGCCTCTGCCAGCTAGGATCACAAGGACTGGGTGCACACCTGGCATGTATGGGGAGACCCCTGGATGTGAACTCAGGACCTTCCCACATGGCTTCAGCATCATGGAGCATTATGTTATTGCTGAACCACAGCAGCTGGTCAAGGATTAGCTCCTTCTTAAGAATACTCCTGTTTTGGGACCAGCAGGTGGCGTGGTGGTTAAGGTGCTGGACACTCCCACATGGTTTACCACAGTTCAAGTCCTGGACCTGGCAGCTTGCTTTCTCACTCTTTCTCTCTGTCTCTCTCTGATCAAATTAAAATAAATGTATGAATAAATAAAATAAAAAATTATAAAAAAATACTCCTGTTTTTTTCTTTTTACATAGCTACTACATGTGAATTATATAAAAATAAATTAATTAAATTAAAAATAGAGAACAGCACAAAGGAGAAAACAAGAACCATGCACAAGACCATCCCTACTAGCTACTATTCATGTTTGGTATATACAAATAAATATGAGAAGAAAAAGATTACATCGTGACATGTTTTTTTTTTATCAATTCCCACCAAACCTGGCATGGATAGTTTCTCATTATAAAACTCAACTAATTCATTTTAAATCATTTTAAATTTTGATATTATTTTGTCTGCAAAAGTAGTGCATGTTCATTGTCCAGAAGCCAAATAAGGAGAAGCAGAAAACCTCTTCCTTGCCCTCATTTTTCTTACTGGGGGAAATTCTTTGATATTTCAAAGAAAGCATTTGTTGGCATTCCTTATGCTTATTTTCTGGATTGATTTTTTTAAATGAATTATGTAATCTTTCAGAGCTCAGGGCATCTGGAGCTCTTTGGGGCTATTCTGCCCCTCTGTACCACTACCTCCCTGAGGCTAACCACTCTTAATAATTTCAACATGCTTTTTAATGGCTAAGGCAGGTTTTCTTTTTAAGGTCAGTTCTTATGGTTGGAAAGCTCTTCCTTAAATTGTATCGAACACTGCTTTTTATCCCTTCTGGTTGTCTCTGGGCCTTTTCTTAAATTAAAAAAAATTTTTTTATAGAGTTAGTAAATAAAAAACATAAAATAAATTTAAAGAGTAAAGCAAAACAAAAACAAACAAAAATCCAAATCAACAGCCCTTTATCTCCTTATCCTTTTATCTCCATCAAGATCTGGTCTTTGGATGTCTTCAGAGGAAGGATAAGGTTAGGACCTGGCTGCACAGCCATTGAGCAAATTTCTTAATCTTCTCTGAGCCTCAGTTTCCTCATCTGTGAGATGGGGATAATAACAGTCCTTATCTCATATAGTTGCTGTGGGAATTAAATGAGAAGCTTGTGTGAAGCCTCATTCTGGCCTGACATCGCTGCCTTCAGGTATCCACGGGCTCTAGATTCCTCATAGAGAAGGGGAAAGTGCCAAGACTATCAGGCTCCAAGACTCCTACCTGGAAAACACCTGGAAACAGGGAGCTTGTTTGTGTCTTTGACTTAGAACAGCTCAGTGGTTTATACTGTGTGTCTGCCTGGGGCTGCAGGGCCCAGAAACTGAAATCATGAGAACGATGAGAAGAACACAAGATGACCCAGCCTTGGTGCAGGTAGTAGCGTACTCGTCTGCAGTACTGTGAGCCATGTGGCTGGCCATGGGTTTGGCTCCTGAGTTTACCTGAAAAACACAGAGTGTGTGTGCGTCCGAGATCCCGTCCAGCTAGAGGGCTGGGAAAAGGGGGTCGTAGTGTAATGAGACCCTGCTGACGGTGCTTCTCTCTTTCTTTCTCTCATGTGCGTGCATGCACTCTCTCATAACTAAAATAAGTAAGCTTAAAAAAACCCACACAGGTGACAGACACATGACCAGGGTGCTAAAAAATGTATGTAACTGCTGGCCCCAACCCTGAGCAGCTGGGTGAACTTGGACAACCTGTTTAAGCCTTTTTATTCTTGTCTGCAAAATGGATTCAGTAATGAGTAGTGAGGAATAATATACCCTATCTCAAAATTATTCCACTCTTGGGACCAGCAGATGGCATAATGGTTACATCACTGGACTCCCATGTAGTCGACCACAGTTTGAGTCCCGGACCTGGTGGCTTAAGCTCACGCTGGGCACGTGTGCATGCATGCTGAAGATCTCGAGAGGAGAATGGAGGAGAAGGGATTGCGGCATGGCCATCCCCCCTGGGAGGTGATTTCTCTCTTTCCGTCTCTCTGTCTCTCTGTCTTTCGGCGAGCACACGTGCCCTATAGCAAAAACCTCTCAAAAGAAAAAAATTATTCCACTCTTACTTAGTTGGACATGCCTTCCCTTCATCTGCATACCAACCCTATGAGGCAGAAGTTAACATCCCATTCTACCAGTGGGGATGCAGAGGTACAGAGAGGTGAGCAGTTTTGTCGCATTCACCACTCAGACAGTGGTGGGGCTGGGATTAGAACTGAAGGAGGCTTCAGAGTCTGGGATCTTACCACCTTTTAGGCTGATTTAAGTGGATAATAATAAGCTTACCACTTACTGAGCTTTCACTCAGTGCTGCCTTCTCTCCCTTCATCTTTATGACAACCCCGATTAAGTGACTAGCCCTGAAAGTCACCCAGAAGATCTGTAAGGAGTCTCTTCTCTAAGGTGGGAACCTGCTGTGTTTTAGAGTGGGGTGTGAATGGGGTCCTGGCTACTGCCCGTACATTAGGTTCATGCAGGGAGGGACCTCCTTAAAAACAAAGCTGAGGGACCAGCAGATCATGTAATGGTTACATCACTGGACTCCCACATGACCAACCGCAGTCTGAATCCTGGACCCATGACTTGAAACTTGTGCCGGGCACATGTGAGTGCGTGCCCAAAATCCCTAGAGGAGAGTGGAGGAGAAGGGATTACAGCATGGCTATACCCCCAGGAGGTGATTTTTCGCTTTCTGTCTCTCCATGTGCCCTGTAGCAAAAATCGCTCTTTAAATAAATGAATGAATGAATGAATGAATGAATGAATGCCACGAGGGGCCAGCCCATAGCCTGGTAGTTAAGGCAGTCAGATTCCACATGGCCTACCATGTGGCTCAAGTCCCAGACCTGGTGGCTTGAAAAGCACACCAGGTGCATGTGCATGCCCAAAATCTCAAAAGGAGAGATGGAGAAGAAGGAATACGGCATGACGGTACCTCATGGGAGAGTGGGTGCTTTCTCACTCCCCCTGTCCCTTTCTCTTTCTGACAGGGGCAGGAACCCTCCGGCTAATTTAAACAAACAAACAAACAAACAAACAAGCAAGCAAGCTGAGGGACCAGACAGTGACTCACCTAGAATGCAATGGACTGCATGTGGGAAAGGTCCTGGGTTCACATCCCAGGACCTCCCTGAGCGTGCACATGCACATGTGTGTGCCTGATCCTGGCTGCCTGAGCCAGGGTATGGATTGTGGCATGAAGACCTTGTTGGGGTTTCTGCTTACTCTCTTTCTCTGAAGAAATAAATGAATTAAAAACAAAAAGTTCAAGCCCACGCCAGAGTTCCTGATTCCATCAGTCCAGGGTGGGGCCCTTGAATGGAAAGGCTTTAAAAGCACCCTGGGTGATTCCCTTCTGTAGGCAGGGTTCAGAATCTTGGTATAGAGAAGGTTTACATAGAGAGGTTTTACCTCCCTCCAGGCAGGTTCTCAACTATTGGAATCATTTGGGGGCTCTAGATTCTGAGCTCATTGGTCTGAGGTGGGGCTTGGACGCCAGCCTTACTCATTGAGCTAATGAATGCCTGTTGGACCTTACCTGTTGCAGACACTGTATTAACTCATGGAATCCCTCAGGGACCATCTCATCTTTCATTGCCAGGGATTTTCCGTCCAAGAACACTTGGGTCAGGTACTCCAGGGATATACCGGCATATTCGTCACCCTTTTGAATCCTCCTTTAAACCTATGTTTATGATTGACCTCATTCACAACTTACTTCACAACTCATTTCTAAGGAAAGTTTTGTCCTTTCTTTTTGAGTGAGAGATTTTTGCTACAGATGCATATGCTTGCCAGAGAGGCAGAGAGAGAGACAGACAGAAAGCAAGAAAACATGCCCCTGGAGGGGATAGCCATGACACAGTCCTTTCTCCTCCATTCTCCTCTCGGGATTTTGGGCACACACACACGCGCGCCTGGCGTGAGTTTTAAGCCTCCAAGTGTGGGACACAAACCATAGTCTACTATGTAGGAATCCAGTGATGTAATCATTACGCTACCTGCTGGTTCCTCTGCTTTTTTTTTTTTTTTTAAAGAATTATTTTATTTAACTTTATTTATTTATTCATTTGTTTTTTTAATTTGACCAGAGAGGGACAGGATGAGCAAGAGAGAGGGAGGGAGGGATGAGGGTGCAGAGAGAGAGAGAGAAAGGCACCAGGTCCAGGACTTGAACTGTGGTCGGCCATGTGGGAGTCCAGCGCCCTTAACCACCATGCTACCTGCCGGCCACGGTCCCTCTTCCGTTAAACTCATTTTGCAGATGAAGAAACTGAGGCACTGAGGGTATTTAGGTTTCACACTTTGTGAATGGCGGTTACAAAATACTTCCGTAACCATGATTTTGTTTCCCCTCAGGGCAGTGTATAAGATTAGGCAGTTATTTTTTTTTTTTCCTATTTCACAGACAGGGAGAACAGAGCTCAGGGAGGTTAATGACTTTGCCATGGTCGGCGGTCACCATACTAGATGGGAAATCTGACCTTCCAACACCCAGGTCATTGCACGGCTTCCATCAGGCTGCGTGGGAAGACAAAAAAATATCCTCTTGCTGAGGCTTGAGGTTCATCAGCTTTGACATGGTTTGCCTCTGTCAGCAGAACTTGGGCCTCTCAGACTTCCCTCCTGTGGACTCCTTTCTGCTGGGGGATGTGGGGGCTGTGAGTTACAAAAGGCCAAGATGATTACCAGCCGGGGTGCTGTTCATTTAGAACATCTGCTCTAAGGACAGGCACCGAGGTGCATAATAGAGACAGACTCCAGGGAGAGATCTGAACCTGGATGATCAGGCTGGTGAAATGTCATCCAAGGTGCTAGAATAGGGGACATGTAGACAGACTATACGAAGCATTCTTTTAGCATAATCTGATGTTCTTGAAAAAGGTGTAGGGTGACAAATGGGAGATATGGGTGGCCTCATTTCTCAACTCAAAGAAGCCAGATTTTTTTTTTTCTTTTCCTTTTCTCTTTTTTTAGCTCTGGAAGAGGGACCAGCTGTGTGCACCAGGACAAGGGGGGAAGGTCCTTCCCTGCCCCAGAACAGCTCAGCCACCTGCGGTGCAGGAAACTTTGCATATTTTAAACCTTCATCCAGGAATTCTCACAGTACATGAGCTGATTTTAGGAAGTACAAAGGCACACTTTGAAAATGTTGCTACGTGGTGATATTAATATTTAGAAAAACTATATTGTAAAAATGCACTAAAATGGAAATTCCATGAAGGCAAGGACTACCATCTGTTTTGTTCTATGTGGTAGATTCACTCCTAGGACATAGAGGGTGTCCAATAAAAAGTGGATGACTCTCCCAGCACATGTATGGCTTTACTAGAAAATGGAATTTGAATTTAGGCTTATAGGATGGATTGAATTTAGTTAGGAAGAGATAAATGATATTTGGGGGGAGTTGAGAGAGAATAGAGTGTAAATGAAGGCTAAGAGGCAGGATAAACAGGGAATTAGCAGATGGTGTAATGGTTATGTTGCTGGACTCCCATGTCGTCAACCACGGTTTGAGTCTTGTACTCAGTGGCTTAAAATTCATGCTGGGCGTGTGCGTGCATGCCCAAAATCCTGAGAGGAGAATAGAGGAGAAGGGATCGCTGTGTGGCCATCCCCTCAGGTGAGTGATTTCTCACTTACAGTCTCCCCAGCAAGCGCATGCACCCTATAGCAAAAATCTTTCTCTAAAGAAATAAAAAGAAAGCAAGATAAACAGGTCCCACAACAAGATAAGCTGATGTCTATTGCAAACTTAATATAATGTCTTACTACCAGACACTCTGCTGGGTACTTTCATGTATTAATTAATGAAATTCTCATAACAACCCTAGCAATAGCTCTTCTTTGCCGATGGGAAACTAAGACCCAGAATAGTGAAGTAACTTGCCCGAGTACATGCAGTAGCCCTGATTGTTTCCCAGAATCCTTCAGGGTCACAGGGTTTGAGGCCCATTTGGGGTTCCATGGGAGGTGGAGTGTGTGTCCTCATCTGCCCAAGGTCTGCAGTATCAGCTTGATTGGTGGATGCCACGAGTCTCTTCTCCTCAGCCTGCAGGAGCCTGCTTGCTCAGTGCACACCAGGCCAGCTCCCATTTTAACCCAACTACTGTTTTCAGACGTTTCCATTTTTAGCTCTCTGGACTGGAACGCTGTGTTCAATGCACTGTAAACCTCAATGTCAGTTTGATTATACGAGAGGCGTGTGTGGGCTCTGGCTCTCTCCTTTCCATGTCTAATAATAACCCTCCGGATTCTCTCTCCCCTTTTCTTCTAAGGCCCTCAAAGCATTTCATATGCAATGTCCCATTTAAGCTTCCAGTTCCCCAGGGAGGCAGCTGGTGGGTATTATGTGAAAGGGTTTCCAGAACCATTCCGTTCTGTTCAAACAGAAAGGGTTCTAGTCATCACTGTTTTAAATGTGAGGGAAACTGAGACACAGGACAGTAGAGAGGTATCCTAAAGGGAGCTGTTGCTTAGTAGATTGTGGATTTTACTAATGTGTGATCTTAACTAGGCTGGGTGCATTTGTGAGAATTCTCTCTTTCTCTTTTTTAACCTATGAGAAAAAAGGCTTAGAAAGGCCAATTGACTTGTTTTAGCTCACACACCTTCTAGGTGATGGGCTGTGGATTTAACTCTAAATTTGACTCCAAGACCTTTTTTTTTTCCATCATTCTGCTAAAAGGAACAATCTAGAAATAGAATTATGCCCAGTCAGGTGGTGTAATCTGTAGCATACCGAACTGCTGGAAGCCCCATGGCAAACTGCAGGATTGGATCTGGGTTGGCCTGAAAATACACTTGGGTGTGTATATGGGTGCCCAAGATATTGAGGAGCTGGAGAGCTATCGAGGGTGTTTTCTCTTTTTCTCTATAGTTCTCTTTCTTGCGTGTTCATACGCACATACGCTATCATTAAAAAATAAATAAATAAATAAATAAATAAATAATCAATCTTAATTCTTTTGGCTCTCAGGCCAAACCAGCCCCTTGCTCCTTTTTTCTCTTTTTTTTTTTCTTTCTTTCTTTCTTTCTTTCTTTCTTTCTTTCTTTCTTTTTTTTTTTTTTTTTTTTTTATAGGTTATGTGAAATTGTAGGCTGGAAGGATTATTTCTCATCAGTCATAACCATCTCTTACTCTCCAAAAAATACTAGAAATAGAAGACTACTTGTTTGCTTTTCCTTCCACTGCCATTATTCATTAATTAATCCACTCATGCATTCAGCAAGCCTTTTTTGCTCCCTTATCTGTGCTCAGTTTGAATGTGTGGGCATGAATGAATGGGATGCAGATACAATCCCATTCAGTCTCTTCTCCAGGACTCTGATTTCAGCTAAATCCCCTGGGTGATTTGGAACAAGTGCCTTGCCTCTCTGAGTCTAATGTCCTCATCTGCAGAAAGGAGATAATGGTTCCTATTTCACGGGTTGATGTGAGATGGGGTTGGTGTGTGGGAAGCAAACGTCTTTCAGAGCCAAGGCATGGATCAGGGCAGACTTGAAGGCACTGTAGGAGTGTTTGGGGAGATGTTTTAGGGCAGAAAGATATGCCTAGTTCAATGTTGCTGGTGTAATTCTGTGAAGATAGTGACCTCTATTGCTAGGCAGACCAAACTTACTCCAGTCGATTCACGTTTCATACATTGGCTGTCTTGGAGAGGCTAGAAAGTTGAATTGATTGAAATAAAAAAAGCATTGATTGAGCACTTGATTGGTGTAGAGAGTCTGTGAAGACAGACATACCTAATTTCAAGTCCCAGCTCTGCCACATAACAGCTGTGTTACTTTGGAACAGTTATTACACCTCTCTGGACCTCAGTATCTGAAAATGTTTGTAGGTTTCTAGCGAAGATTAGAAATAATGTATAGACATTGCCTGGAACATGGATGTTATTGCTATGCTATATGGGGTGCTGATTGAGATTCTGAAGCATAAAAAAACCCTTAAAATCCAATGAGTAGGGGGACCAGCAGATGGCATAATGATTATGTTGCTGGATTCCCACATAGTCAACCATGGTTTGAGTCCTGGACTCAGTGGCTTAAAACTCATGTTGGAGATGTGTGCACATGTACCCAAAATCCTGAGAGGAGAAGGGATTGTGGTGTGGCCATCCCCTCAGGGTGATTTCTCACTTTCTGTCTCTCTGTCTCTCCAGGGAGTACACGTACCCTACAGCAAAAATCTCTTTTTTAAAAAAAAAATCCAATGGGTACGTCTTCAGGTACAGCTGGACCTGGGTGCTCACAGGATGTCATGACCTGATTCTTCTCCATACCCTCTTGGCTCTTTTATTGGTGTTGCTTCACTCTCAGGAAGGTTCTATTCCTGGTGCAACATGGTCCTTAGCAGCTTAAGATTCAGATATTACCTAAAACTCCAATGGAACAAGATCTTTGATTTCCCTATAGTAAATCCATGGATTTGAGTCCTACTGGACCAGCTTGAGTCATGTGCCCATCCTTGAGCCAATCACTGAGGTCATGGGTGGACAAAATAAATTGACCAGATCTGGGGCATATCCATCCCTCAAGCTTGGGGAGGGGAGTGGAGTTGCCATTTTTTAAACAAACCATGTGGACTAGAAATGGGAGAGGGAACATTCCCCAAAGGAAAATCTAGGTTCTGTTTCTAGAAGAAAGGGAATAGGTGCTGGGCAGGTATATTTGACTGGATTATCTCAGAGGCAGAGTAGAGATAAGGATGCAAGTGATTTATTTATTAAAACATGCTTATGGAAGAAACTGGTAAGGGCACAAGGGAAGTGAGGTAAAGAAAAGGGACAGTGCCACATAAGGGTGTGATTTCAGGTGAAGTCCCAGCCTTAGCCTGACCTTGTGGAGAGCTCCAGAGTGTGTCCTACCTCTAGGCAAAGGAACAGGTGTTTGCGCCCATGACCTAGTCATCGGCAAGGTTTCCCTGATTACTCACATTCTTGAGCACTTCTGGGTCTCCCAGTTGGAGGATGCAACTCCAGTAGCCAAGAACAGTGGTCTGAAGGAAGTCACAGGTGCAAGGTTTTAGCAGCACGGCACATAGAAGCTTGATGTATGCAGAAGTGATAAGAGAGATCTAAGAAGATCTGGATGGTGGACAGAAATGTCCTCTAGGGTGAGGAAAATCACACCTGTCTGGAAGAGAAGGAGGTGAAAGAAGAGGGAAGGAGAACACACAGTCCCCCTGCATCCCTGTTCCTCTGCCACTACCACCATTGACAGCATCATCATCACAGTGTCCCTTACAGCCCTCAGCAATACACTGAGACCTCACTGTGCAAACACGAGCGAGGAGGCAATTCAGCAAAGGGCACAGGCACCCAGAAGCAAAAGGGGCTGCTCAGTACTCTGCTAGATGGATGAGGTTGGCATGAGGTCTCTGGGCCCTGGGGGCCCGGTATCTGCCCATGCCTAGGCTAACCCTCCAGCAGTGGGAGGCTTGCAGGCTAGACATTCCCTCAGGCTGTTTAGCCTCCAACTGCCTCCTTCCTATTCACCTCCTAACCCTCCAATGGCCTTTTCATCTACAAGAGCAGCTATCACCCTCCTGGACCAACTTTCACCAGTCCCTGTCTTCCCCATGCCATCTGGCATTGCAGCTTTCTGCAGAAGGAGCTGAGAGACAGCAAGAGTAAAGCAGGTGTATGTGTTAGGCCAAGTCAGCAGCTGTCTTCAAGTGTCATGGCTGCTGCTCTGCCAGTTATTTTTTAGAGTAAATGGGGTGGTTCAGGCCAGGGATGGTAAAGTAATAAGAGCCATTTATTGAGCCCTTGCTGTGTGCAGGCTCTGTGCTAAGTGCTCTACAAGCATTATCCCGTGTCATGCCATCCAATAGCCGTAGGACTGGCATACCAGGACTCTTTGGGTTATAAGTAATAGAAACCCAAATGAGGGAAAAAGACTTTTTGGCTCATGAAATGGCAGGTTCAGGGGAACTAGGCACAACTGGCTCCAGGAGTTTAAATCACGTCACCAGTCTTTTTCCAGCTTTCTGTTGTACTTTCTTTGGTGCTGGTTTTACTCCCAAGCTGCTTCTCTGTCTTCCTTCCTTCAGTGATGTCTCGTTGGCATCTGTTATAGTGATCAGTGACCAGATCAGCAACCCACTGAGAACAGGTTTCCTTCTTCCAGTGGTTCATGCTCTAACTGTGTGTCCAGCTTGGATCCTGGGTTCATCTCTGAACCAATCACTGTGACTGGGCATGGCCTGCTCTGATTGGCCATGCGTGATCATGTGCCCACCTGGGGACCTGAGGGTGAAATTAACATCCTTTGAGACACATGAGAATGGAGGAGTAGTGGTTCTCTAAAAACCTGCATGTTCTTACTAAAAGAGAAAGGCCAAATCCTGGGATAGAGAGATTAAAGACAAGAGGTCAAGGTCAGCCTGTGGTGTGGTGGTGAAGGCAGCTTGATTCCCCCCCGCATGGCGATTGCCACGGCTGGAGTCCTGGACCTGGCAGCTTAAGACACATGCTGGGCTCCTGTGTGTGTATGCCCAAAACCCTGAAAGGAGAAATGGAAGAGAAGGGGTTGTGTGGCATGGCCATCCTCCCTGAGGGTTGCTTTGCTCACTTTTTCTCACTCTCTTTCTCTGGGGAGTACATGCACCTCATAGCAAAATTAGAAAAAAAAAAGAAAAGAGGTCCATCAGAGTTTGTGTTTTAATTATTCTCCAATCTAAAAGATGAATGATCAGATAGATAAAATAGGCAACAAATCTCTCCCCTCATGGGGAGCTAAACTAAACCCATTAATTAAGTGTATAGTTATGCTAAGATGGTAATAAATCCTAAGGGGAATATTAAAGCCAAGTGGGGACCAGGGATGGCTGGTGAAGGTGGTAGAGAGTGGGTTGCATTTACAATAGGCTGGTCAGGGAAAGTCTCACTGTGAATGAGACATTTCAGCAGAGAGCTGAAGGAAGTGAGGTCATTTACTTTAGGCACATTATTTAACTTTTTGAAACATTTCCATGCTTTGTTGAATCTAAGATGCCAGTGATAATTGTAAGGTGTGCAACTATATTGAATTGCTCTATGAAAGAAAATATGTAGCCAATTAAAATATAATGCAATGCTGTCCTAAAATGTATAACGTTGGGGCTAGCGGGTGGTGTGGTGGTTAAGATATTGGACTCCCACATGACCGACTGCAATTTGAATCCTGGACCTGTGATTTGAAATGGACATCAGGCATGTGTATGCATGCCCAAAATCTCAGGAGGAGAAAGGATTGTGGCATGGCCATCCTCCCTAGGGAGTGATTTATCACTTTCCCTCACTGTCTCTTTCTCTCTGTCTCCCTCTGGTGAGCATATGTACCCTATGGCAAAAACTTGAAAAAAAAAGTATAATGTTTATTTTATATATATCGAAAGAGTTTTTTAGGCTTATTGAGTTATAGATATTTAGTAGGCATCATTTTCATACATACATAAAAAAGGAGAATATAATGAAAACAAATTAGAGGCCAGCCAAGTGGCATGGTAGTTAAGGCAGCTAGATTCCACATGGATTACTGCAAGGTTCAAGTCTTGGACCCAGCATCTTGAAAAACATACTGGGTGAGTGCCTAAAATCCTAAGAGGAAAATGGAGGAGAAAAGATTGGATTCTGGCCATTCCTCCAGGGGGAAATTTCTCACATTCCCTTTCTTATTCTCTCTTAATGAGCACATGAGATCTATAGCAAACTTTAAAAAGAAAGAAAGAAAGAAAAATTAAGAGAAAACAAACTAGTCGGCCAGCCAGTGGCATGGTGATTGAGGCAGCCGGATCCCACATGGCTGACTGTGTGGTTTGAGTCCCGGACTTGTGGCTTGAGAAACATGCTGGGTGCATATGCTTGAGTGCCCAAAATCTAGAAAGGAGAAATGGAGAAGGGATTGTGGCCTGTCATATCCCATGGGGGGTGGGGTCTTTTCTCATTTTCCATCTCTTTCTCTGACTCTCTTTCTCTCTGGTGAGCACACATATCCTCCAGCAAACAAACAAACAAACAAACAAAAAAAAGCAAAAACCAAATAAACAAAAAACCAAAAAACAAAAGCAACAATAACTTGTTTGTTAGTTAAGATATTTCGAGGGGCCAGCAGGTGGCTTAGTGATTAAGGTGCTGGACTCCCACGTAGCCAATGGTGGTTCGAATCCCAGACCCGGCAGCTTGAAACTCACACTAGGCACGTGTACGTGTGTGCCCAGGATCCCAAGAAGAGAACGGAGAATGAATTGGGGTCATGGCCATCCCCCTCTGGGGTGATTTCTCACTTTATTTCTCTCTCTTTCTCTGGTGAATGCACCCACCCTATAACAAAAATCTCTAGAAAAAAAAACAAAACAAAAGATATTTCAAAATCTGCTGTAGATTTAGAACCCAGGTCTTTTGAATAATTCATAACTCAGTACCATCAGTGTCTATGCTTTTTTGTGCAACATTATCCCCTGTGCCTGTCATGACTATACTGTATCAATTTTGCAAACTTGATATTACATTTCCCAGAATTGCTTTCTCTGTAGTTTTGGGCTAAGCTTGGTCACAAGAAAAATTTGAGTGAGATTTGCTTTGCTAATTTAAGTTAGCGACAGCCAGGCCTGTGTTCAGAAGGTCAGGTGTCGGGGTAGGTGCTGTTGCAGCTCACAGATAGCATCATGACCTGCTGGTCCACCTTGATGGTGTGAGGCCGCAGACAGACCTACAGCTTCTCCAGCTCTTCTTGGGTCTCTCCTGAGCCGGGTGTGGCTTTAGCTCTGTGGTAAAGGCTTCCAGGTTCTCCTGAAGGTCACCTATGATACTGAAGTTGGAAACTATGGGGTGGAGAGATACGGATAGGTGGTTCCTGTGCATCTTCATGAGTTCTAGTTTGTCTTTGTTCTTTCTCACTTTATATCCATCTTTCCTTCTGAATGATCAGCCCTGTTGTCCTTAAGTTCAGCACCAACTCCAGAGGAAAACCTGTATGTACATTGTTCCACCAGTGTCTGAAATTGTGTGAGATAAAATCCTTATCATAAATGTCTTATTCTGCATCACTCCTAGTGGTTCTGCTTGTCTGAATCCAGACTGACATATTCTGGGTGCCTGGAAATAGGGTGCTGCCATTGAGAAGACCTAAATATAGGTCTTACATAGACAGGGTGATCCATGAAAGATGGGCCTTGAGGAGATTGTTCATGGAAGCTGGATGACCCCTGAGGAGGCTGTTGGTGAAGACTTAGATAAGAGTAAGGAAATGTTATTGGAAGCTGGAGGAAGTGGGATCCTTATTCTGTAATGGTGGGAAATTTAACACCAGTATTGCCTACAGTGATGTGGAAAGCAGAAAATGTACCTAATGAATATGTAGATTTGGCTAAGGAGGTTTCCAGGAAGAATGCTGAAAGTGCCAGCTGGTTACTTATAGCTAGATATGCTAAGATTAGAGATACAGATAAATGATTTTTAAAAGAATGGTTTAAGTTTCAAGAAAAACTGGGAAGAACATTTTTTAATGCAAGAAAGGGGCCTTTTAGCCACTTTTCTCTCTCAAGCTCTGGTGCTCCTACTTCTTGAGAGTAACATTCACTTTATTTATTTATTTTAATGTTGACCAGGGAGGGGCGGGGGGGGGGGGGAAGTGAGAGAGAGAGAGAAAGAGAGAGAGAGAGAGAGCGAGAGAGAAAGCCAACTGCCAGGTCCAGGACTTGAACTGCAGTCAGCCATGTGGGAGTCCAGCACCCCCAACCACCATGCCACCTACCGACTCCAAGTAACATTCACTTTTACTTAGTAAACTACACTTTGCTTTGCCTGATGGTAGGGCTGAGTCGGGGGACTTGCTAGGTTTACAGGCAAAGAATTCTCAAATTAAAAAGAGCCTCAGGTCAAAGACCAAATCCAATGTGGAATTATAAAATCCTTTGCTGAGACCTCAGAAAGATCAGAGCACCTTTTGAACAGCCAAAAGACCCTCTGAGATCTTAAGGGTATGTCTTATTAAATCCTCTCTTTTTAAACAGTAGAGCAATTTAGGATTTTAAAGGTACTGTCCTTCACTGGTCTTGTAGGGAAAGATTTATCTCAAAGATATTTGTGGTTGTGATTTTGTTCAATGGAGTGAAGCCCAATAAGATTAATAAAAAATTCATAAAATTTTAAAGGTAACTGTACTCATGGAAATGCCACTGGTTTAGACTAAATGGGAGAAAGTATAAAGAGGTATTTGAATCCCAAACTACTATAGGCAGGATGCGGGCTAAAAAACTGCTCAGCTGCCAACACTGGTCATCTCTTAGGAAAAAAGGAGAGTGTCAGAAGGCAGATACAGCTCAGGGTATAGAGCCGAATGCTTTGGAGAATCATTCTCAGGCAGTTGGCTTGAGCCCTAATCAAGGTACTGGCGGTCTATGTCCAACTGGGTTTCAGAACTACTATGGATAATTGAGTACTTACCATTTCATTCCTTTTACTTATTTACTTACTTACTTATTATTATTATTTGAGAGATTTTTGCTATAGGGTATATGCATTCATGAGAGAAAGAGAGAGAGAGAAAGAGAGAAATCACCTCCGCGGGGGGAGGGAGGGTGATCGCCACATTGCAATTCCCTTCTTCTCTAGTCACCTCTGAGGATTCTGGATATACATGCACACATACCCAGCATGAGTTTTAAGCCACTGGGTCTGGGACTCGAACTATGGTCGACTCTATGGGAATCCAGTGACATAACCATTCTGCCATCCGCTAGTCCCAATTAGTTATTTTTTTTTTTCTTTTGGAGAGGTTTTTTTTTTTTTTTGCTATAGGGTGCGTGCACTCACCAGACAGACAGAGAGAGACAGAGAGACAGAAAGCAGGAAATCACCCCCCAGGGTATGGCCATGCTACAATCCCTTCTCCTCCATTTTCCTCTTGGGATCTTGGGCACACATGCACACACGCCCGGCATGAGTTTAAGCCACCGGGTCCGGGACTCGAACCGTGGTCGACTACGTGGGAGTTCAGCGACATAGCCATTACGCTAACTGCTGGTCCCGTAGTTAATTTTTTTAATCACTAAAGGGCATATGTGCTCACCAGAGCAAGAGAGACAGAGAGAAGAGGAAAAAGCACCTCCTAATGGGATGGGATCATGCCATAATTCGTTCTCCTTCATTGCACCACTCTTTCAGGATTCTGAGCATGTAAGCACATGCACCTGACACATGTTTTTTAAAATTTTTTTCCTTTTATTATTTTTTTTTTTCATTTCATTTTCTTCCATACATTCAATCACATTATTTGTTTTTAAGCCACCAAGACTAGGATTCAAGTCACAGTCGGCCATGTAGGATCTGGCTTCTTTAAGAGTCGACTTGGTTCAGAGTAGGACCACCACACAGCCCCAGGCCCACAGGGCCAGCTCCTTTCCTCCTTTTAATATGTTTGTAACAGTATGCCTGTCTCACCATTGTAGCTTGAGTGGGTTGAGAGAAGAGAATTTGTTTTTGAGTTTGTGGATTTTGAGATCAAGAGAAACTATAATCAAGAAGCTATTCTTGCAGAATTTCAGCCAAAGAGCCTGACCACACATGGACTTGGTTTAGACAACAGGATTCTGGACGCTATTCAAGATGAGATTTTGGAGAGGGAGGGGATTCTTTCGAAGGAGTGTGTGTGTGTATGTGTTGACTATATTGGGTTGTCAGAAAAGTCATAACACATTTTTGCATAGAAAAGTATGTCATGAGTTTTTCAACAACCCAATATGTAATTTGTATCACAAGGTCAGACTATACTGGATTTAAAACACACTTGTGGCTTGTTGCAAGTGTTAAAGGATGGTTTTCAGACAACAACAGGCATTCCTGATACAATTTGCTGACTGCCATGTTGAGAGGGTTTAGTTGTCCACTCAGCTACAAGGAAAACCAACCAAGTTCACGTGTGTGCAGGTGGTACCCATTATATCACAATTGTCATCTGGTCCACATGATGATGAGATGCCATTGATTCCATGATATACCCCAGTTTCATCCATGCATCATGGATTGTATCTTGGAATGAGGACCTTAGCCATAAAATTGAGCTAATAGTGTCTATCCATGGTTCAGAGCAGGGCCACCGCACAGCCCCAGGCCCACAGTAGACTCTCTCAGTCAGCAAAGGCTGCCAGCACCAAAGTATATTATTACATCAACTCTGCATAAGGACATGGATACAGGGTAGTGAGTCAGAGGCCAGGCGTAGAAACCCCAGGAAAAGGAAGCGAGAACCAACGCTGAGAGAGGAGGCCTGAGGAAACGATTCAGCTAATGCAATCCAGGACCTCACGAACAACAGTGCATCCAAAATGCCTTGGTTACTCAAGTGAAAAAAATCAAATTAAACTTTGCATCAGGGAGTGGGGCTGTATCAGCCAGGAAACAGTGTCAGCTTCACCGAAAAAGGCTGAACTCCCTGAGCTCCAGTAAAGCCACAAGCTGCCGAAGAGGTCTGCTGAGTTCTCCTAGGGCTGATCTTTCTCCGGGACATGGTGTTTGGACATTTCAGGTGCTTCCATGTGATAACAGCTGTACTGTGCTATCTCTGGATGAAGCCCGTTCTCCTAGAGCAGAGGCCTCTCTTGCTCCAGTGAAAGCTGAGGGGGATGGAGTACAAAAAGAGTTGTAGGAAAGTAGTGGAAAAGAACTGTGATTAAACTTTTTTTCTTTTTGGAGATATTTTCGCTATAGGGTGCATGTGCTCACCAGAAAGACAGAGAGAGACAGAGAGACAGAAAGCGAGAAATCACCCCCCAGGGGGGATGGCCACGCCGCAGTCCCTTCTCCTCCATTCTCCTCTTAGGATCTTGGGCATGCATGCACACGTGCCCGGCGTGAGTTTAAGCCGCCGGGTCCAGGACTTGAACCGCGGTCGACTACATGGGAATCCAGCGACATAGCCATTACGCTAACTGCTGGTCCCAACATTTTGTTTTTTAATGTGTAGCTGCGACATGCTTTATCAGATGACATCTTACTATAAATTCTAATATGGAAAGCAGATATTCAGAGGAACACCTTGTTAAAACCACTTTGAATAGGATTTTGACAATTATCTAATAAAGCTGGAGAAATATGGGCACATTGTGTGGCCCAACAATCTCACTCACTGGTATATCTCTAGAGAACGCTTCTCAAACTTTAATGGACAGATGAAGAAACTGGGGATCTTGTTAAAATGTAGATTCTGATTTGATAGGTCTGGTATGGGGCCAGAGATTCTACATCTCTAACCAGCTCCCAGGTGGTGCTGATGCTGTTGGTCCTCAGACTGCAATTTGAGTAGCAAGATCCCAGATGACTGTTTTCCTAAATTTTTATTTTTTTTTAAATTCTGTCTGTGGCTGCCAGTAAGAAATATATTCTACACTGCAAGGCAGTACATACTTATCTATAATTGAAGCCGAAGTTTTATAAAGCAATCCTTACTTTTACTATGTGATGTACTCTAATATTTTATCTTCTGTTTTGCCAGAAAAAAAAAATTAAAATAAAAAGAAAGCAGAGCCGACCACAGAGCCACCAGATTGATTTCTTCATTCACCAGTGGATCTCAAGACACACTTTGAGAAACAGAGCCCTAGAGAAATTCTCATACAGTGCAGACCAGGGGACATAAAGTTTCACTGATGCATTGTTTGTAATAAAAAAAATTAGGGAAAAAAAAAAACAAAAACACCAGAAACCAGTAACCTGAATTACCTATCCACAAGAAAGTATATCAATATGTCTGTGATCTATGCACACAGAAGAACCATGGAAATGAATAAATTCAAGCCACATCAATTGGCATATATCTTGAAAACAATATTAAGTAAAAGCACAAGTTGCCAAAGGATACGTGTTATAGGATTCCATTTATATACAGTTTAGAAACAGGCGAAGAATTCTATTTGTTACTTAGGAATTCATACATATGTAGTAAAGGTATAAAAGCTCATGAGGGAATGATTAACATCTAATTCAAGAAAGTGCCTCTTGGGGGTGAGAATGGAATGCATGGGGGAGGTCCTTTGGGTTTTCATTAGTGTATCTAAAAGCTTCATTTCCCAAGATAGGTGATGAGTTCATGGTACTCATTATACTAATCATCTTTTTTTTTTTTTTTGAGGCATTTCATAATAATTACAATTAAAAAAAAAGAAATAAAAAGAAAAAAAGGGGGAACCAGCAGTTAGCGTAATGGCTATGTCGCTGGACTCCCACGTAGTCGACCGCGGTTCGCGTCTCGGACCCGGTGGCTTACAACTCACGCCGGGCGCGTGTGCATGCGTGCCCAAGATCCCGAGAGGAGAATGGAGGAGAAGGGATTGCGGTGTGACCATGCCCCCTGGGGGGTGATTTCTCGCTTTCTGTCTCTATGTCTCTCTCTGTCTGTCTGGCGAGCGCACGCGCCCTATAGCAAAAAACCTCTCCAAAAAAAAAAAAGAAAAAAAAGAAAAAAAGGAAGTGCTGGGTTGAAATTTGAAGGGGGTTCTATTAATTTCCAAGAACTACTATAGCACATTCCTAAAATTTCGGTAGCTTAAAACAACAGAAAATTTGAATAATACTGCAATAAACATGAAAGTGTCAATATCTATTCAATATACTGATTTCCTTTCCTTTGGATATACCCCAAGTAGCATTGCTTGATCATATGGTAGTTCTACTTTTAGTTTTCTAAGTAACTTTCATACTGTTTTTTTTTTTTTCTTTTCTTTTTTAAGAGAGATTTTTGTTATAAGGCATGCACACTTGAGAGAGAGAGAGAGAGAGAGAGAGAGAGAGAGAGAGAGAGAGAGAGAGAAGCCACCGCTTGGGGGTACCAGCAGTTAGCATAATGGCTATGTTGCTAGACTCCCATGTAGTCTGACTGTGGTTTGAGTCCCGGACCTGGTGGCTTAAACTCATGCCAGGCATCTGTGTGTGCGTGCCCAAGATCCTGAGAGGAGAATGGAGGAGAAGGGATTGTGGCGTGGCCATCCTCCCTGGGGGTGTGATTTCTCGCTTTCTGTTTCTCCTCTGTCTTTCTAGCGAGCACACGCACCCTATAGCAAAAACTTATCAAAAAAAAAAAAAAAAAAAAAGAAACCACCGCCTGGGGGTATGGTCACACTGCAATCTCTTCTCCTCCATTCTCCTCTCAGAATTTTGGGCACTCACGCACATGTTCCTGGCATGAATTTCAACCCTCTGGGTCTGTAACTCAAACCACAGTCTGCCATGCGGGAGCCAACTACTTGACCCCTGTACTGTTTTTTTCTATGGTAGTTATACTACTTTATATTCCCACCAACAGTGGATAAGAGTTTCCTTTTCTCTGCATCCTCCTGGCATTTCTTACTTTTTGTCATTTTAATAATAGCCATTCTAATTGGGATAAGGTGGTATCTCGTTTTTATTTGTATTTCTCTGATGATTAGTAATATTGGACATTTTTCATATACTTGTTGGTGGTTTACATGTCTTCTTTTGAAAAATATCTGTTCAGATCATTCACCCATTTTTAAAAATTGGACTATTATTATTATTTTTTTGCTGTTGAGTTTTTCGAGTTCCTTGTATATTTCAGATAATAATCTTTTGTTGGATGAACAGTTTGCAATTATTTTCTCCCATTCTGTAAGTCTCTTCACTTCAAGGATTATTTCCTTTGCTGTGTGGAGGCTTTTTAGTTTAATATAGTCCCATTTGTTTAGTTTTGCTTTTGTTATTTGTGCTTTTGAGGTCTTATTTATAAAATTTTTGCCTAGACCACATGCATGCATGTGCATGCGCATACACACACACACACACACACATACACACACGCACACTCACACTGGAATGCCATTCAATTGTAAAAATAAACTCTTGTCATTTGTGGCAACACAGATGAGTCTGGAGGACATTAGGTGGAGTGAAATAAGCCAAGTATAGAAGGACAAATATCACATGTTCACACTCATATATTGTAGATAAAAAAGTTGATCTCATAGAAGCAGAGAGTAGAATAGTGGTTACTAGAGGCTTAGATAGGGGGTGGGGGGAAGATATGGGGAAAGATTGGTTGACAGATATGGGTTATAGTTAGATAGGGGAAATCAGTTTTAATGTTTGATAATACTGTAGGGTGACTACATGTAACAATTTATTGTGCTGGGACCAGCAGTTGGTGTAATGGCTATGTTGCTGGTCTCCCATGTGGTCAACCTCAGTTCAAGTCCCTGACCTGGTGACTTAAACTCATGGTGGACGCGTGTGCGTAAGTGCCCAAGATCCTGAGAGGAGAATGGAGGAGAAGGTATTACAGCGTGGTCAACCCCCTTGAGGGGTGATTTCTCGCTTTCTGTCTCTCTGTCTCTCTCTGTCTTTCTGGCGAGCACATGCGCCTATAGAAAAAACCTCTCAAAAAATTATTGTGTATTTCTGAGTACCTAGAAGTGAAAATTTTGTATGATCTCAACATAAAGAAATGTTGAATATATGAGGTGATGCATATGCTAATTATACTGATTTAATCTCTACATATTGTATGCATATATCAAAAATTTACATGGGGAGCCAGCAGTTAGCATGGTGGATAGGGTACTCGACTCCCACATGGCTGACTGCAGTTTGAGTCCCAGACCTGGTGGCCTGCTTTCTCACTTTTCCTCTCTCTCTTTCTTTCTCTCTCTCTCTCTCTTCTCATCTCTTTGGGGGTTATAGTAAGTTAATAATAATAATAATAAAATTTTTAAAAATTTACATGGTACCTTGTTCAATATTATGTACAAGATTATTAGGGGCTCTTCCAAAAGTTCATTGAAAATGTGTATTATAGAAAAGCTATACATGGGGGTTTCAAATTTTGTTTTTTTGAGAGGCTTTTGCTATAGGGTGAGTGTGCTTGCCAGAAAGACAGAGAGAGACAGAGACAGAAGGCAAGAAATCACCCTCCAAGGGGAATGATCACACTGCAATCCCTTCTCCATTCGACGCTCAGGATCTTGGAGAGGTTTTTTGTTTGTTTGTTTGTTTGTTTTTTGCTATAGGGTGTGTGTGCTCGCTAGACAGACAGAGAGAGACAGAGAGACAGAAAGTGAGAAACCACCCCCCAGAGGGGATAGCCACGCTGCAATTCCCTCCCCTCCGTTCTCCTCTCGGGATCCTGGGCACGCACGCACACGTGCCCGGCATGAGTTTCAAGCCACCGGGTCTGGGATGCGAACTGTGGTCGACTACGTGGGAGTCCAGTGACATAGCCATTATGCTAACTGCTGGTCCCCACCGCTCAGGATCCTGGGCACACACTCACATGCTCCTGGTGTGAGTTTAAGCCACTAGCCCAACACTCAGACTGAGGTCGACTCCATGGGAGTCCAGCGACATAGGCATTACGCCAACTGCTGGTTCCTCAAATTTTTTTTCATAGTAAATTTATACTTTAATTCCACTTTTGCGCTTTTTAAAGTACCCTCTTTTCTTTTTAAAATTTGCTATAGGCACATGTGCTTTCCTCAGAGAGACAGTGGTTGTAGGCAGAGAGTGAGAAAGCATCTTCCAGGTGGGATGGCCACACTGCAATCCCTTCTCCTCCATTTTCCCTTTTGGGATTTTGGGCACATGTGCATTCACACCTGGCATGTTTCTCAAGCCATTAGGTCCAGGATTTGACATACTCAGTGAGCCATATGGGATCCAACTGTCTCAACTTTCATGCCATCTGCTGGCCCCACCCCCTCATATTTATCAATTAAACATAACAATTAAAACTAAAAACTAGGCCAATCCATAGCAGAGATCTGGACCCTACCTGGCCAACTGCAGTTTGAATCCGAACCCTGACACCTTGAAAAATACTACAGGCACCAGTGAGTGTGCGCCCAGGAATCTGACAGTAGGGGGAAATGGAAGAGGAAGGATTGTGGCTTGACCACATTCCACTGAGGGCCTACTTTCTCCCTCCCTTTCTATCTCTCTTCTCTCTCCTGAGCAGGTGTGCATACACATGTCCAAAATCTCAAAAGGATGAAGACGTAGAGAAGCGATTAGTACTGCTCTAAATGCCAGCCCTACATTATCTCATTGCTCCTCAGATTCTGATGCTCTTAGGATAGATCATTTTATGAATGAAGATGCTAAGGCTTAGGAGAAGCTGTGAGACTTGCCCCATGTTGCAGGATATTTCTTCAGGTAGCCTTGGACTGGCTCAATTTCCCCCCTTTCTCACTTACAATTTTCCATAATAACAGTAAACCATGCTGGGAGAGTTATATCATCAAATAAAGACAGACTGGCTAAAACACCTGGGCTGTGTTCCAGCCCCTCCTTGAAAAAGCATGAGGGGACTTTGGAAGCTTTGTGGAAAGTGGAATTAAAGTATGGATTTATTTTGGTGCAAAAAGATGTTGGAATCCATGTGTAATATTTTCATAATACATTTTTTTCATGACTTTTTTTGGAGAGCCTTCAGTATCCTTCAGTGCTTTAGCACAGTGTATTATGTCACTGTTGGGGTCTAAAACCTAGGGCAGGCTGCTTTCTGGAGCCCCTCCACTGTGGTGCAAATGGGACAAAACTCCATTTGCTCCGGGCAGCTTTCCTGAGCCTCGAGGGACTGACTCATCATGAATCCTAGGCTTGCATTGTCTCTTGCTGCCTATCTGTAAGTCATAAATCCACTCCATGTAACTTTTTTTTTTCTTTTCTTTAAAAATTTTATGTTTTTTTTCCATAGAAAGCATGTGTTCGCAAAGAACAGAGAGAGGGAAAGTGAGAAATCACTCCTCACCACCAGCACCACCACCAGGGAGGATGGCCACACTGCAACCCCTTCTTCTCCATTCTTCTCTTGGGATTTTGGGCACATGTGCCTGGCATGAGTAGATCTGGGACTTGAACTGTGGTCAGCTATGTGGGAGTCCAGCACCTTAACTACTCCACCACCTGCTGGCTCTCATGTAACTTGTTGAGTGTGGTGTCTGTCTCATGGGCTCTGGCAAGCACAAACTGGTTCATGGTGAGCTTGCTTCATGCATATGAGCTAAGGAGAGACAAAGCATGGCCTCCCACCAGGGACTATGGTCGCCATAGTCCACATTTTAAAATCACTGTTCTCTACTGTCTGCCATTAACACATCTTCAAGTTTCAGTTTCCTTCTCTCTCCAAGAGGAAGAATAATCCTAGCCTCTTAGGGTTGCTATTAAGAGTAAATGAGGGAACTTATCTAAAGTATAGGGTCTCGCATGGAGCAAGTGGCAGTTATTGTATAAAGGAGGGAGAGTGAGGCCTGCAGCAGGGGTCTCTCCCATCCTCTTCATAGGTTATGTATGTTTATTATGTCTCACTCATCTCTGTTCACTTCATTTTTTTTAGAGCTTTTTTTTTTTTTTTTTTTTTTTTTTCTTTCAATAGGACACATGCATTTGCCTGAGAGACAGAGAGAAAGTGGGAAATCACCCCATGGAGAGGATGGCTACACTGCAGTCCCTTCTCTCAGGATTTTGGGCATGCATGCACACACACCTGGTGTGAGTTTCAAGCCACTGGATTTGGGACTCAAACCATGGTCAACCATGTGTGAACCTAGCACCTTAACCACTACACCACCTGCTGGCCCATGTTCATTTCATTTTTAAGCTAATGTGCATGAGCACTTCATATGATACCAAGCACTGTTCTGGGCCCTAAGAATGCAGCTAGACACAGTTCCTTTCCTTAGAGTCTAGCATTTACTCACCAAGCCCAGAACCCTTAGTAGGCCCTCAAGACAAGCCCACTGAATGAATGAATAAATTAATACAGAGAACAAATGAGACCTACCTTCCTAATGGAGGTTGTAGATACAGCTGTGAGAATTGCCAAGGTTGATCCTAAGATAACAGATTAGCATTGTCTTCCCATAAGGGTGATTTTATCATCTGAAGGATGAGGACAATAATACATTCCTTACAAGGCCGTTGGGTGGCTTAATTAACTAATATTTGTAAAGTACCTCCACAGCCACAGATGAAAAGCAAGGTAAAAATGCCTTGTGCTATTGATATTAATAATTTACTGTACTTCTGCACTGGGGCTTTCAGATGTGTTTCTTGAAACAAGAAGTAGCACCTACTTTTGAGATAATTAGACCCTAGATAAAGATCATCTACTTTTTGATTAGAGCCAAAACAAACCCCTTTTCCTCTTTGCTGAGCTGCTTCATTTTCCTCATGCTCAGGTGAGCTTCCTTGTTGGGGACCATCTGCTGTTGAGGCAATAACTTTCTCTCTTTGTAGCTAACATTTAAAAGCAGGTATTTCAGCAGAAATCTTCCTAGGGCCTCATCTGGGTCTAAGAAATAGATAGAAGGGCCATGAGAACATTTGCATAATTAACTCTTGATTTGCATACTGTTTGCATAACCTATCTTGGTCCATGTGGTTTTATATTACTTGATTTCCAACAGCCTCTGTGATTTCTGTTAATGTAATCATTATACTGGCAAAGATCTCAGATTAGCAAGGGACTCATCTCCCTAGAGCCATTTTAGGGACAGGAAGAAAGGACATTTGTTGTGTCTACCGTGTGCTTACAAATGTACTTTCATTTAGTCCACTGGTCCACAAGTTTGGCAACACACTGGAATCACTTGGGGGGGGGGGGCGCACACGTGTGCATGTGTCATTCTTGCAATGACTCTTTAAGGCAAGGATTAATATTAATATGCTCCTGTTATAGATGAACAAGTGAAAGTGCAAAAAGTACATCATCGGGGCCCACTCAGTGGTGCAGCCATGATGCACTGCTTAGCGAAGCCAGGTCCATATGGAAGATCGCTGGTTTGTTTCCGAGTTGACCTGTACATGTCCGTGATCCTGTTCCTTCTGCCCTAAATACTATTCCTCCAGATCTGTATAGGACTTCCTTCTCATAGTTCAGGTCTCCAAGGATAAAGTGACTTTGCCTCAATTTTTAGCATGTCCCCATCATCTACAAACATGCCAAGACCTGGCAGGAGCTCAAAAAGCACCTGACTGGAAGGGCTGGGAAGACTTGGGGGGAGGATCATGGTGTGAGACCTGGCTGAAGGGAATTCTCTCCCTGTCTCTCTCTCTCTCACTCACATGATAGATAAACTTTTTAAAAGATACATAATCTGCCCAATATCACTCAAGAGATCACCTACAGGGGGAAGAAAGCAGTGCTTAGATTAGGATTGACTGTGTTGGGATTTGGACTTGGGTTCAAACCTCCGGTTTATGCAAGATCCAATCTGAATATTCTTTAAGGGTCTATCTTTGTCTTCCTCATGTTTTTCTGGGTTTAGTCTAGTCCGGAGCATTTAGAAGGCATCTGGAAAATACTAAGGGATGGCATAGAGGAATTAGGGACTAGGCATGGACTTTCCAGGCAGTAACAAAGAAGACTTGCTGTCTTGGTGGGTCAGTTTTTCCTCCTTGTCTCTCTCCCTCCCTCCAATATTTATTGAGCTCTGTGCCAGAGATAGAAGACAGACAAAGGCTGTTATGAAGCATCCATCACTTGCCAGGCAATATTGGAGCTCTGAATTAACTTCCAGATGTCGGGCTGGGCTTTATTTCCTCCCTGTAAGGTGAACTGAAAGTGATGTGAGGAAATAGTTTCAACACCAAAGGGAAGAATGGTTGGTGACTTTTTTCTTTATTTATTTGGAAGATATTTTTCCCCCTTGTCATCCAGGAGGTGGCAAGAAGAAAGGGATTTTATTATACTCATCAGCCAAATGTGCTCCTGAGTCGGGAGTGGTTTGGTGCCATGCCATTCAAATATAAATCTATTCATTCAATCCTTTTGAGCTCCTGCCAGGTGCCTGGCACTTTTGTGGGTGATGGGAACACATTAAAAAAAAGAGGCAATGGGCCAGCAGGTGGCGTGGTGAAGGTGTTGCACTACCACATGGCAGACACAGTTTGGGTCCCAGACCTGACAGCTCGCTTTCTCACTTTCCCTCTCTCTCTGGTCAAATTAAAAAATAATAATGATAGAAAAAAAATAATTTTTTTTAAAAGAGGCAAAGCCCTTTAGCCATGGAGACCTGAGTGATGAGAAGAAGCAGGCAGTGTATACATTTGGAAGAACAGTGTCCCAGGCAGAGGGAACAGCAAGCATAGAGCCCTGAGATGGAATTAGCTTGGTGGGACACAATGTAGCTCACAATGGATGAGGAGGGGAGAGGGTCCGAGAGGTGGGCAAGGATTAGCTCACACCCTGTAGCCAGGACCAGGCAGCCATTGGATAGTTTTATGCAGGGAAATGACGTGATCCAACTTTCTTTCTTTTTAAAGTTTATTATAATTTCAGATGTACATATCATGGTTGCACATCTTTATGTTTACAGTACAACATGCATTTCTGAAGGATCACTCTTGCTGCTGTTGGAAGAATAGACTTCCAACAGGGGCCGGAGTGGAAGTCTGGAGCTGAGTTAGGAGGTACAGAAACAGTCCACATGAGACATGATGGTAGTTTGAACCAGGGGTAGCAGTTGACGTGGTTAGAAGTGGTTACATTTGGCATCTGTTTTGCTGAATGAGGATACCTCAGAAAGTTTGTGGGAAAATGGAATATGACTACAAATTTATTTTGGTGCCCCTCCCCTCCAACTGAAATCCATACATACTTTTTCCATAATACATGTTTTCTATGAATTTTGAAGGCCCCTCATAGAGCCTACAGGATTTGCTGGTTAATTCACTATGGGTGAGGAAAGGAGAGGAGTCGAGGTTGACCCTTCCCTTTGGCCTGAGTAAATTAAGGTTCTGTTTTTCTACGATGGGAAGACCAAAGAGGAACAGTCCATTTTCAACTAAATTTGAAAACATCACCTATTGTATTTCCTTTTTAGCGTACTAACACAGTTCTGAAATGTCCTGCAAAAAACATATTTACTTAATTTCGCTTAACCCAACGTTTTGCAAACTTACTTGATCAAGTGTGTCTATCTGCTCCACAGAACATGTATTAAGATTTTGCAGTCTTCCCTGGAAGTACATCAGCATCAGTGTGTTAAAATCATCTGGTGTGTGCGTGTGTGTGTGCGCGTGTGTGTACCTTCCATCCACTCAGGTTGGCAAAGGGACTTGGAGTGTTTTAAATTCTAACAAATAGGCATTTGCTCTTTCCATGGCCAAATACTTCCCTGGTGTAAGCCACTACCCTCTTCCATGTTACTAATATTCCTATCTGTAGTCTACCCTAAGTATACCTCCACACCAGAAGGAAAATCTGACTGCCATTCCCCTGCCTAAAACCTTCAATGGGTTCTCATTGCCTTTCAGGCGAATATCAAATGCTTTGCTATGGTTTTGTTACCTGCTTTGCAATATGGCTTCTGTCTGTCTCCACAGTTACTCTCTCATTCTACGTTCTACGTGAACTGAACTTTTTTTTTTTTTTTTTGGAGAGGTTTTTCACTATAGGGTGCGTGCGCTCGCCAGACAGACAGAGAGAGACAGAGAGATAGAAAGCGAGAAATCACCCCCCAGGGGGGATGGTCACGCCGCAATCCCTTCTCCTCCATTCTCCTCTCGGGATCTTCGGCACGCACGCACACGTGACCGGAGTGAGTTTCAAGCCACCGGGTCCGGGACGCGAACCGCGGTTGACTACGTGGGAGTCCAACGACATAGCCATTACGCTAACTGCTGGTTCCCGACTTTTATTTTTATTTTTTATTTATGCTATAGGGTGTGTGGGCTCTCCAGAGAGGCAGAGATAGAGAGAGAAAGTGAGAAATCACTCCTAGGGGTGTTGGCCATACTGTAGTCCCTTCTCCTCCATTCTCTTCTTGGGATTTGGGCACAAATGCATATGCGCCCAGTGTGTTTTTCTAACCACCAGGTCCCAGACTTGAACTACAAAGTTGGTCATGTGGGATCTAGTCCCTTAACCACCATGGCATTTGCAGGCCCTAAACTGAACTTTTTAATGCTTATGTACTCTCTCGCCTCTGAGCTTTTGTACATGTTTTTTCCTCTACCTGGAATTCTGTCCCACTTCCTTTTACTCAATCTCCAGCTATTCTGTATAACACCCCTCTTGGAGCTATCTCCTGACTTCTCGTGCTTGAGTTAGACATCTCTCTTTGTTCTTGTGGTCGCTCTAACTTTAAAAGCATTTACCTTGTAATGACATTTTTGTTTGACATTTTTGTTTATTTGTCTCTCTTTCCTGCTAAGGGTTGAATTCTATAAAGTAGTCTTGCTTCCCATTATAAACCCCAGTGCCTAGAACAATGCTTAGTACAAAGTAATAAGTGTACCATTAATCTTTATTGGGTAAATAAATAAATGAATGAACTTAGCTCTCCAGATCTTTATCAGACATAAGCTGCAGACAGTTTTCTCTT
Source organism: Tupaia tana (assembly GCA_026018925.1). Classification (NCBI taxonomy): domain Eukaryota; kingdom Metazoa; phylum Chordata; class Mammalia; order Scandentia; family Tupaiidae; genus Tupaia; species Tupaia tana. The sequence goes on along the minus strand of JAKSZU010000026.1, from coordinate 14,200,758 downwards.
ATCTGATTCTTAGAATTGGTTGCCAGTGTCTAATGTGGGAGTCTTAAAATTATCACAGATTTAGAAGGAGGTTTGGAAGGTCACTGAATCCCTCTCTGTCTTCAGGCTAAATCCTACCCAGTTGGCCACTAATGATTTGAGGGTCTCCTTGTACAGATGGGAGGTTGGAGGTCATGGACAGTGACCAAGACATTGATTCAGTTCAGCCAGCCACTGGGAATCCAGCCATGACTAAGGAACAGGTCGTGTCCTGAGGAGCGTGCAGTTAGGGAGACAGATGCACAAAGTTCAGGGTGGAAAGTGCTGAAGTGGAGATTTTAGAGAGTATTTTATAGGGGCATGGAAGAGGGAGCAATTGACACAGCCCTGACCGAGGGATTTGAAGGATCTCAGGAGAAAAAGTAATACCCTAGGGAACCAGCAGTTAGCGTAATGGCTATGTCGCTGGACTCCCACGTAGTCGACCGTGGTTCGCGTCTCGTACCCGGTGGCTTACAACTCACGCCGGGCGCGTGTGCGTGCGTGCCCAAGATCCCGAGAGGAGAATGGAGGAGAAGGGATTGTGGCGTGACCATCCCCCCCAGGGGGGTGATTTCTCGCTTTCTGTCTCTATGTCTCTCTCTGTCTGTCTGGCGAGCGCACGCGCCCTATAGCGAAAAACCTCTCAAAAAAAAAAAAAAAAAAAGTAATACCCTAGAATCTTAGTGGTGACAAGGCATTTGCCACCCAAGAGTCTAACATGGGGGTGTGGGAGGCAGAGTAAACACATGAAGATGAAAGTGTTGATGGACTGTTCTAGACCAGTGAGTCATATACTTCCAGGATCCAGGCAGGGTTGAGACTAAGTATATATTAGTTAGGATGTTTCAGTATATGAGTGCAAGAAAGGCTTGCTGGGAAGGATTCAAATATCAAGAAAACATGTTGCATCCCAAGAAGTCTGGAAGGAGGTGTTCCAAGTGGCTAACTCAGCAGTTCCATGATGTCACCGGAAACTCAGGCTTTCCCCTACCCCCACACTGCTATCCCAGTGAGTAAATTTGAGGCTGGATCCTCTAGTTTTTTGTTTGTTTTTCATTTTGTGCTTGTTTTTATTTATTTACATTTAATCACCTATCTCTTTACAGTGAAGAATATTTCTTTTCCAGCATGAATACCATGCATATCAGTCAAGACAAAGATATTACTATATACATTATTATCAGCAAATAGCTTCCCATTTTGTTTCAATTAAATGTACTTTTACTTTTTTTCCTTCCCCTTTCCCCTTCCTCCCTCCCTCCCTCCGATACTAAACAATTTTTTCACCTTTTATTGATTTGCGAAAGGTCTTAAACTAAAAATTTGATTTTTATAGACAAAGCTAAAATCTAGTGACAAGTGCACTGTAATTTTATTTTGAAATATTTTTTCTCTCTCTCCATTCCCCCTGTTACTAAAGAGATAAACAGAAGTATAAACTAACTTATTTGGGAAAAAAAAAAAAAAGAAAAGTTTAGTCTCAATTTGGTCTGCTCTCGGCACAAAGCCCCATAAGAATTTAATTTCTGATGCAAGGTAACAGATACTATTGTATTATTGACCTTATGCAGATAACCATTCTGCCACAAAATAAGAATGCTCACTGATATCTTCAAATTGCAGAGGGGTCAGGAAGGGAGAAAAGTTTATGTTCCAATTTTAAAAAATTAACAAATTGTTGAACTTATCAACAACTCAAAAGAAAATAAAAATTCTTAAATCTGGAAGACAAAAGTAAATAATTATTTAAGTTTCCCAGTGAATGCAGTTACTAGAGAGAGACTGGGAGACAGATAGGGAGAGGGAGAAAGCACCCCCTAATGGGGTATAATCACACTGCAGTGATTTGTCCTCCATTTTTCTATCCCATCAGAATTTGGGGCACACACACATACACACACACATGCTCTTGGCTTGTTTTCCTTTCTTTTTTATTCTTTCTACTGGCTTGTTTTTCAAGCTACTTGGGCCAATACTTGAACTGCAGTCAGCCATGTGGAATCTGGCTCCCAGTACATAGCACTTAGACACAGTGCTACAGGGCCAGCCCAGCTTCTCAACGACAACAGCAAAAACACCTAGATTTTCATGTAAAATGTTGTGATTTTTTTTTTTTTTTTTGGAGAGGCTTTTTTTTTTTTTTTCTCTATAGGGCGCGTGCGCTCGCCAGACAGAGAGAGACATAGAGACAGAAAGCGAGAAATCACCCCCCAGGGGGGATGGTCACGCCTCAGTCCCTTCTCCTCCATTCTCCTCTCGGGATCTTGGGCACGCATGCACACGCGCCCGGCATGAGTTTTAAGCCACCGGGTCTGGGACGCAAACCGCGGTTGACTACGTGGGAGTCCAGCGGCATAGCCATTACGCTAACTGCTGGTTCCCTAAAATATCGTGATTTGTAAACGCTAACTACCAGTTCAAACAAAACAAAACAGTCCAAATGAAGTGATTGTGGTGAGATAAGCAGACACATACAGCGAGAGTCTAAGGCAAGATCTCCTTTGTCACCATTCCAGTTTTCGTCCTGCTCCTGAAACAAATGCTATTAGCGTTGTACATATCATTCTGGACCTTTTAGTGTTCTATGAACTCATGTAATATATCTTATTTATATTTTAAATATGTTGATATTTATAGAGTTGCAATATTTCTTTCTTTTTTTAAGTGGTTTTTGCCATAGGGCATGTGCACTCACCAAAGAGACAAGGAGAGATAGTGAGAGGAAAAGTGAGAAATCTCTCCCCAGAGAGGATGCCCATGACTTGGTGCTACCTTCTTCATTCTCCTCCTGGGATTTGGGGCATGCACACACACATGCCCAGTGTGATGTTCAAGCTGCCAGGTCCAGGACTCAAACCATGGTCAGCCATGCGGGAGTCCAGTGCCTTAACCACCTGCTGGCCCCTGTTTTCTATTTTAAATTTTATATATATATATATATATACACACACACACACACACAAATTACACACACACATACACACACAAATTACACACATAGTGATGTGCCACATAATATTTTAGCCCATGGACTGTAACAGGCTATACCAATAGCCTAGATGTGTAGTAAGTGGTACCATCAGCTTGTATAAGTGCACTCCATGATGTTTGCACATTGTTAAAATCACCAAACAATGCATCTCTGAGAGTGTATCCCCAGTGTTAGATGATCCATGACTGTATAAAAGTATGTATGTTAAAATATGTTATATATAAACTATATGAAAATTCATCTATCTGACTCTTAGTGGTTTTGCGTCACTGGAATCCTGATGGATAGAGAAACGTTTTCATGAGGATAACAGCAGTAGCTGCAACAACAACGAAATAACTATTGAGTGCTTCTTAAGTATCAGGACTGTGAAAGCACTTTAGTCCTATAATCTTAATTAATCCTCACACTATCCTACCAACCAGGACTATTTTCCCATTTTCACAAATGAAGACACATGCTTAGGGAGGTTAACTGACTTGACAGCCATCATAAAGCTCAGAGTGGCAGAGCCAGGGTTCCTGTCTGGGTTTGCCTGATTCCAACGCCTGGACTTGAAATCAGCACTATCTTGCTTCCTTAGGAAACCAGTTCTAGCCCGACCTCATATTAGGGAAGTATTTTATGAATGTACTGAAGCATGAATATTGGGTTACCCTCCAACTTTAGAGGGAGAAAAGAGTATGCTTGCTTTGGAAACAGGATATATCCTGAAGGACATGACGTCTTTGAGGGTCCAGTTTACAAGCAGGTATGGCATTTTTACTGAACTGTTAAAGAGGACCCCTGCCTGGTCTCTTTCTGGAAGCCACTTATGTTGCAAACGTGCTGATCTTTGAATGAAGAGATGACACTGTCCTTCCCAGGAAATGTGTATCGAGATTGTTTGGGTCATACACTCTGCCCCTCTGCCAATCACTCTCACTAGTTCCATGTTGCATTCTTCAGGGGCTGAGCTTCTAGTTTAGGGGGTTGGGCTTCTAGTTTTTTTTAAAAAATATTTATTTATTTATTTGATTCCATTTGTTATGCTTATTTTTTAATTTGACCAGAGATAGATAAAGAAAGAGAAAGGGAAAGTGAGAAAGTAAGCTGCAAGGTCCAGGACTCATACCGTGGTTGACCATGTGGGAATCCAGTGCCGTTAACCACAACACCACCTACCTGCCCCTGGGGAAAATACTTGGGTTTGGTGTGTACAAAGCATGGCTTGTGTACCTCCTGTTATACACAAAACGACTTTAGGTAGCACTGAATATTAAATAAACTTGAATCACATAGTTATTTTCCTTTAAATGCCTCACTTGCTGATTATGGCCAGAAAAAAGGATTAGTTTAGTGCTAGTGCATGTCTAACATCTCTCTAATATTGGCCAGTCTGTCTATAAACAAGAAAAGAAAGCAAGTCATACCCTGAAAATCTTCAGTGGACAATAGTATACATAGAGATACTATTAGAATCTGGTACATTGTACTTACTCTTTTGCAGTTGCCTTCTAATACTAGCAAGGGATCATGGTTGTCCACTTACGTGTTATATGTATGTTAGAATTTTCCTAATTAAAAACTTGTAAGTCAATCGAAAGAAATGCATAAAATGGAACAAGCAGTTGGTGTAATGGCTGTGTCACTGGACTTCCATGTAGTTGACTGCAGTTTGAGTCCTGGACCTGGTGGCTTAAACTCACGCTGGATGTGTGTGCATGCCCAAGATCCTGAGAGGTGAATGCAGGAGAAGGGATTGCGGCATGGCCATCCCCCCTGGGGTGGGGTGATTTCTTGCTTTCTGTCTCTCTGTCTCTCTCTGTCTTTCTGGTGAATGCACTAGCTCTATAGCCAAAAAAAAAAAAAAAAAAAAAAAAAAAAAAAAAAAAAAAAACTCTCAAAAAACAACAACAACAAAAACACCACCTCTCTCTCTCTCAAAAAAATAGTTTCTTTACCAATTTCTTCTGAGAGAGAATAACCCCCAAAAGGATCCTCATGCCATGACTTAACCCCCATCTCAGCAAGCACAGGTTGCTGGCATGTGCATGACTGGCGTGCTCAGGGAGGTCTTGAGACACAAACCCAGGACCTTTGTCCACGTGGATCTAGTTGTGTTACTGCTGTGCCACTGTTTGGCCTCCCTTTATGAGCCCTTATCATTTCATGTGGTGATGTTATTGTTTGGTATGTATTTGTTTAAATGAAATACATTCTTAAAATTTAATAACTTCTTTTTGTTTCTTGAATGTGGCCAGTAGTAAATTTAAAATTAGAGATGTGACTCACATTTGATTTTTACTGTACAGTGCCAGTAGCTAGACTGTAAGGCTCAGGGGGACAGAGACTTTGGCTTTGAGCTTCACCCTTGTACCTTCAGTGTCTAACACAGCACCTGGCCTATCATGTGGGCTCACTAAGTTTTTATTAAACCAGATTGGACATGTGGATAATGCAAAGGCTTATAGAAGTCAACAGCTGGTTCAGTATCTAACTATCATTTCAATTTCTTGGCCTTCACTAACTTTTTTGTTTAAACAAAATTCTGCATTTTTATAAAAGTTGATAAAAAATAGTATTTCAAACTGTACAGTCACCAGAAGCACACAGTTATCAAAAATGCACACATTTCCCTTTGCATCTCCAGCACCTTTAGCTTTCTGTGCCTGGTCAGTGTTGGCATCTCCATTTTCTGCAGGGTTATTCCCATCCTTGCCAGCATCAGCTTTTCCCTTTTTTCCTTTGGGTACCCTCCCTCCCTTCTTTGCAGGGGCCTTTTTAGGCTTGGGCTCTGGCTTTGGAGGAGCAGGTTTTGCAGACAACTTTGCAGATCTTCTGTGTGGTTCGTCCTTCACCTTGGCTTTCTCTCTTTTAGCATCCCCTTCTGCCTTTCTCTTGGGCATGGTGGTGACAATGGCAGGATGTAGGTGCTGGATGCGGGGGATACAGCGGCACACAGGCTTTGGTCGGTCCGGGGGTCGTGCTCGCCTCTTCTTCACATTGCTGCTTCACTCAATTTTTTTTTGCAAATCTTTAAGAGCTCCCTTAACCACTCCCATCTCTCCTTTAAGGGAATCTCAGATAATGATTTAATTTAGATTTAACAAGCCAGTTATTACAGGTTAACTACATGCCACTTTATGATTTAAAATGTATTTATTCTGATTAACAGCCATTAAATGGTTTTTATCACACCTCTTTTTGGTTAATATTGTTTGAAAATATTTTCAGTTATTTAAGGCCTCATTTTATAGTCAGTGATGCTTAAATCCTCTAAAGTTAAGAATTAAAAAAAAAAAAAAAGCTCTTTTGGTCCTTTGACTTATTATGGAATAATTCTCAAAAAAAAAAAAACAACTAAAATATGTTTATGGGTTCTATAGACAATTAATATAAGGTGATGAGTAAGTAGACAGATAAAGTTGACTGAACAGTGAGCTCACATTTAAATGTTACTATATTTTATAATAACAGATTTATTGAGTCGTAATTCACATACCATAAAATTCACCATTTAAAAGTATACAATTCACTGGTTTTTACTATAATCATAGATTTGTGCAACCATCACCATTACCTAGTTCCAGAACATTACCATTGCCCCAAAAAGGAATCCCATGCCTATTAGCAGTCAGTCCCAATTCTCCCCTCTCCTCATCTCCTGGCAACCGCTACTCTGGTTTCTCTATAAATTTGCCTACTCTGGACATTCCATGTAAAGGTGGCCATACAGTATGTGACCTATATTCGTCTACAGTCACTCAGCATAACACTTTCAAGGCTTATCCATGTTGTAGCCTAAGTCAGTGCTCTGTTCCTTTTTATGGCTGAATAATATTCCATTGTGCGGATACACCAAGTTTTGTTTATCCACTCATCAACTGATGAACATTTGAGTTGTTGAAAAGTAATACCCTTTTAAAATTACACAATCGATGACATGCTATCCCCACATTATAGGTACATGTATTAATAATGGTCGCTTATATTTATTGTACCAGGTGTTCTAAATGCTTTGTATGTTTAGGACATTAATGCTTACAACAACCTTATGAGACTATATCATTGTTACGCCCCCCAGATGAAAGTATTGGGAAATAGAAAGATTAAGTGACTTATTTCAGGACAAATAGCTAACCCAGGAAGCCTGGCTCCAAAGCCTGCATTTTATTTTTCATTTAAACAATTACCATACAATGAAACTGAATTTATTTGGAGGAGGTGACAGGATATAGTTACATTAATTTTTTTGAGAAATATTTTTGCTCTTGTGTGTGCTCGCCAGAAACACAGAGAGACAGAGAGATAGAAAATCACCCTCTTAGGGAGGATGGTCACGCCGCAATTCCTTGTCCTCTATTTTCCTTTCAGGATCTTGGACATGTACACACAGACACTCAGTGTGAGTTTTAAGCTGCTGGGTCTAGGACTCAGACTGTGGTCAACTATGTGGGAGTCCAGCTACATAACCATTATGTTACCTGCTGGTCCCAGGCACCTTATTTTCAATGACCAGAACATCCCAGAAAGTAGACATTATTGTATCTGTTGTACAGATTTGGAAATTGAGATGGAGAGATGTAGAATAACTTTAATTGGAAGTTTCAGATCCAGAATGTAAATTGCTTTACAGACCACCATAAAGATTGTTGTTTTTTTTGTTTGTTTGTTTTTCTTTTTTGCTACATATATTGCTTAAGGTATCAATCCTGCAACACAGAAGGAAGTTAACAAATGTTACCTGTTTTTTCCAGATTGGTGATAATCTAGTGAGATTGCTGGGAAAGAGATGCAGAATGACATATTTGGAGCTTCTTTGTGTCTTGCCAGGGAATGTGAGCAGTATCTCCAAACTGACCCTTTGCAAAGCCCCGAAAGGTCTGAGTCTCTATAGTTTTTGAGTGTCAAGGAAGGATCATGTCAGTCTCAATTGCAGACTCTGCTCTGCTATTTGCTCCAAATATTTTCTGGTCACAAATGTCATTGATCTGACAGTTTATTTCCCAAGATACATTAGTTCTAAACTGATGTGATATGAAAGTCTCATCCTAAAGAAATTGGCCTCGTGGATAGTTATCTCCTGGGAGGAACATGCTGTACTTATGGCTGTACTAATGTGATGAAGAAGTGGGAAATACAATTAGCGGGTTTTGTTGGTGATTTTCCAATAATGATGTTTGGGGTATATTATTGGTTTAGCTGTAATTGAGCTTAAGATGATCCAGAAATGTATAAACTGGTGTGAAAGTCATTCAGTTTTGGCTTCAGTTCGGATGTTCATGAACCAGGTGGACTGATGACATTTGGATGTGCTGATGCTAGGGGCTGAGTTCCAGGACAGCCATGGCTTGTCTCTCGAACACTGTTTCATTTCACTCTGTGTTTGCAAGGCGACCTCCTGTCCTCTCCCAGACCACACCCCACCATCATTTGGAACTTACTACATATTATCGAGCCCTCTTATTTCTCATACAAGTCTAAGTTATTTATGTATGTTAAAGACTTTTTATAATTTTTAAATTTTATTTAACTTTATTTTATTTTAAATTTTGACCAGAGAAGAAAGAGAGAGAAGAAAAGTGAGAAAGCAAGCTGCCAGGTCCAGGACTCAAACCATGGTCAGCCATGTGGGAGTTCAGTGCCCTTCACCACTATACCACCTGTCAACCTCTAAAATCATCTTTTTTAGGGTAATTAACACCAGCTGCCACAACAAAGACCTGAAACAATAGACAGTTGGATGTGGTGGGGTGAAAGGCACATTATCTACACCAGTAGCTTTCAACTGGGGGGGTGATTTTGTCCCTGAAGGGACATTTGGCAGTAACTAAAGGCAGTTTTGGTTGCCACAGTTGGGAATGGAGGTGCTGTTGGCATTTAGCATGTAGAGATTAGGATACTGTTAATTATCCTACAATGAACAGTATAGCCCACCCACTCAGGATTGTCTGGTTTCAAAAATGTCTGTAGCAAGCTAGCTGGTGATATGAAGGTTAAGGCACTGGGTCCCACATGGTTGACTGTGAGGTTTGAGTCCTGGACCTGGCAGATTGAGAATCATACATGTGTGTGTGTGTGCCCTAAATCCTGAGAGGAGAATGGAGAGGAGATAGCCACTGTGTTGTGGCCATCCCCACCTGGAGGGATGATTTCTTACTCTTTGGCGAGCACATACACCAGAAACAAACAGCATCCAACAGGTGGTATCGTGGTTAAGGTACTGGATTCTCACATGGTTGACCATGATTTGAGTCCTAAACCTGGTGGCTTGAAAATCACACCAGGTGCATGTTGTGCATGGGGACAAAATCCTAGGAGGAGGCTGGGTGAGAAGGGATTGCAACATGGCCATCTCCCTGGGGGTTGATTTCTTACTTTCCCTCTCACCATCTCTCTCCATCAGGTGCACATACCCACTGGCAAAAATCTTAAAAACAAAACAAAAGCCTAAAAAAAAAAAGTCAATAGCACCAAAGTTGAAAAACACTGATGTAGAATACATATTTAATTCCCATAAATATTGTTTTTATAAATGACTTTTCATTATAATGTCTCTTAGAAAGTTGTACTACTTTTCTTTGGTTCTTTGTTTCCCCTCTGATTCAATAGAATGACACTTTCACCCCAAAACGCCAACTAAATATGGCATAAGAAGTGATATTTTGGGGACCATCAGATGCCATAATGGTTATGTTGCTGGACTCCCATGTAGTTGACTGCAGTCTGAGTCCTGGACCTGGTGACTTAAAACTCATGCCAGGTGTATGTGCCTGTATACCCAAGCTCCCGAGAGGAGAATGGAGGAGAAGGGATTGCAGTGTGGCCATCACCATGGGGTGGTGGGGGGTGATTTCTTGCTTTCTATCTGCCTCTATTTGTCTCTCTGGTGAGTGCATGTGCCCTATAGCAAAAATCTCTTAAAAAAAAAAAAGAAGTGATATTTTGACATTATAATTTTAGGTAGACATGCTAACCTAGGTACAGATAACATTTTCCGGGCAGACAACCAACATCTAATGTAGAACAATTTCAAGTTGTGTGCATTTGTGGATGAATCCAAAACCTTTTGCTTTGTGTCCATGGGACATATGAAAGACATGAAGAGGCAGCTTCTTCTATAACTCATTTAGAAGTATTGGGTGCATGCACTATTTCTATGCAGTGGGGTGTTGACCCTTATTTACCCATTATTTTGTCTTGAAGTTAGTTGTTTGATTGATTGATTGCCAGAGAGTTTATATGCTTGCTAGGGAGAGAGAGAAAACCCTCCAGTGGAGTGTGGTCATGTCATAATCTCCTTCCCCCACCTCTCCATCCCATTAAGATTTTAGGCATACATGCCCATACTCCCAGCATGGTTTTTCAAGCTGCTGGGACAGAGATTTGAACTATGGTCAACTGAGATCTGGCTCCTGATGCATAGTACTTAAGCATTATGCTATAGCACCTGCCCTAGTCATTTATTTTTTAAGCCAGGGTTTGGCAGACTTCTTCTTCAGAGGGCTAAACAGTACACATTTTAGGTTTTGCAGGTCACATGGTCTGTATTGCAACTACTCAGCTCTGCTGCTCTCATGCAAAAGCAGCCATGGATGTAAGTAAATGAATGGGTCCATTTTGGCCCATGAGCTATAGCTTTCCAACCTGTGTTCTCTACTGTAACTTTTTATTTTTACATGCAGATTGAGCCTAAGAGAAGCATGAGCCCTCCCAAAGGATTGAAAAGTTGGTCAAGAAAACAGTGAGGAAATAATACCATCCCTTTCAAAATATCACTTCCTTGTATTCTTTTCTGCCAGCCTCTTACTTACTATTAAGTCTTGTCTTTGGCAAATACATAAATGCTCATTACATTACACTTTATGCACAAACTGCATTTATTTACTCTTGGATCGTTGTTTATTACTTACATAAACTCATTTTCATTGTTCAACGGACACATTTTTCTATCTGTAAAAATTGAGTGTCTTGGGTTGAGAGGGAATGTATCATAATTTCTTCCCTAAAAATGAATAAAAAACTGGTGTGTTTTCATTTAATAGCTTTTCAGTTAGGCTAGGTAGCAGCCCACAGCTTGGTAAACATATGGCAGGCTTTCGTTATCAGGAAGAATGAAAGTTGTTCATAGGGAGAGGTTTATAGGATAAAGCTGTGCGCCCCCTCCTCCTCTGGTTCTGAAAGGATCTCTGTCATCACCAGGCAGGGAAATTGCTCTTGTCCAGCGATCTTATTTCCTCTGATAATACAAGTAGGACATGATGTTATTCAATGTCATAAACATATCTTCTTCCTCTTCCAGGAGGCGCTGTAATGACCCCTAAGCAAAGGAATTCCAGATTGAAACAGGGAATTATAATGGAATTTATGGGTAAAGGAAGGGCTGGTTACAGGACAGTTAATAGCGAGGGGACACTCTTGAAAGTTTCTTCTCTGAGTTATTAGATCTCATTAAAATTAATACGCAGTTGCTATATGATTATCAATATAATTCTTCCACAATGAGCACATGGGGAATTTTCACATGCAATCCTATGGCAAATTCATTATTTAAAGGCTGTCTATGTTGAGTCATAAAATGCACAAGATTTCTTAGTAAGCCCATTCACGTTCACAAATATTTTTTGAGAGCCTTTTCACGCTGGGCAATAGGGATCCATTGCATCTGAACAAGATTTGTTGCTGCCACCAAGAAGCCCATGGTTTAGTGAAGACCTCCTAGTATTAATAACTATGTGGAGTCTTATTTCCTTACATTATGCTAGATTAGAAGGAGACACATTTGTTCCTAAATCCACCTTGATTTCTGTGTTACGTGTTCTTGATTACCCATCTAACTTACTCTGTAAATAATAATATCTTTTGCTTTTTCCAGCTTTGCTTCTTGATCTTCTCTTCTTCCTACCTCTGTGGGATCTATTGGGTTGTATGAAAAGTTGTGATGCATTTTTGCATAGGAAAAAAGAAAAAAATATGTCAACTGGGTTGACTTCTAACAACCCAACAAGCTCCTTAATAATTCAGTAGGGATTATATTAGCCAATACTGGTTGCAAGTGACAGAAACTTAAGCTGGCTTAAGCCACAAAAGGCAAATATTTAGTAGCTTGGGTAAGTGAACAGTGGAAGAGGTCTTGCTTTAGGCCCAGCTGGATCCAGAAGAAAAGATGACGACATTGGGCTCAGTCTCTCTCTCTGTCCACTTTTATGTTTTGTTTTATTTTGCTTTTTACCACATTATCTTCTTAAAACACAGTTGTGCAAATGAAGAAATTCTCTGTACTTAATATTCTTTTTAAAAGTGAATCCATATTGGGACCAGCAGATGGCGTAGTGGTCACTGGACTCCCATATGGCCGAGCACATTTCGAGTCCTGGACCTGGTGTCTTGAAACTCACGCCAGGTGCGTGTATGAGTGCCCAAAATCCCGAGAAGAGACTGGAGGAGAAGGGATTGCGGCACGGTCATCCCCCCTGGGGGGTGATTTCTCACTTTCTCTGTCTCTCCAGCAAGTGCATGTACCCTATAGCAAAAAAAAAAAAAAAAAAAAAAAAAAAAAAAAAAAAAAAAAAAAAAAAAGTGAATCCATATTGAATTAATCACCTTGACTAGGGAGCAGGGAATATTTTGGCCAGATCTGGGTCACAGATTGTTATGAGCTGAATTACGCCCTCTCAAAAAATTTGGATGTTGAAGCTCTAACACCCAATGATGTAGAATGTGATTGTATTGTGTTGTTGGGAAAGTCATGATGCATTTTTGCATAGAAAAAAAAAATATGTCATAACTTTCCTGACAATCTAATATTGGAGATAGGGTCTGTACAGAGGTAATTAAGGTTAAATGAGGTCATTTGAGTGGGTCCTAATCCAGTATGGTGGTGTCTTTCTAGACGAGAGTAGGACACAGGTACGGAATGAAGACCATGTGAACGCACAGTGGAAGACAGCCAGCTACAAGCCTAAGGAAAGAAGCCTCAGAAGAAATCAGCCCTGCTGATACCTAATCTCAGACTTCTCTCCTCCATAACTATGAGAAAAGAAATGCCTGTTGTTTAAACTACTTAGGCTGTGGCACTTCGTTATGGCAGTCTTAGCCAACTAATGCACACTTTATCATTTAAAAGAATTATTTATTATTATTATTTTTAATTTGCTATAGGGCACATGCACTCACCAGGGAGAGAGAATGAAAGTGAGAAAACAAGCCACCATGTCCAGGACTCAAACCATGTGACCATGTGGGAGTCTAGCACTTCTACCACCATGCAACCTGCTGGCCCCCTAATATTTTAAGCCCTAGAATTAGTGGTAGATTTATTTAGTCCCATTGGACCACTCTGTGATTAGAAGAGGAACGATTCCTTAAAGGAAATCCAATGAGTTATCACAGGAAGAATAATGGGTGCTGGTAAAGGAAAAAAAAATGTCCATTGAGTAAGATTCATAATAATTACTGATTGTTCATTATTCCTTGGGTCTAGAAAGCATGTTATACTTCATACAGTAACCCCAGGAGGTAGATACTATTATTTTCCTAATTTCATACATCTTACAGGTGTGAAAACTGGGGCACACATAGGTTAAGCAACTTCTCCATGACCAAGCAGTCGCTAAGTGGCAGAGCTGAGATTTATATCCATACCTGTCTCACTCCAGAACCTCACTTTTTTTTTTAAAAGAATTATTTAATTACATTTGTTATCGTTCTTTATAATTTGACCAGACAGAGACAGAGAGAGAGACAGGGAGAGAGAAAGCAAACTGCTGAGTCCAGGGCTCAAACCACAAGTCGGCCATGTGGGAATCCAGTGCGTTTAACCACCACGCCACTTGCCGGCCCCATGAACCTCACTTTTTAGTACTGTATTTTTTTGAGAGCCAACGACTGGCTAGAGGCACGGAAGGATGTGTGCTTCTGTTAACTAAGGACAATTCAGTCTGCGGAATTTACAAGTTCAGATTCTGATCTAGGCAAATCCTTGATTGATTCAAGTTAATTAGCATCCCAGAACATGAAGTAATTGCTGTTGTTCCTCAAAACAGGAGGTAGAGAGATACCCAGTGACTTGTAACCACCTCAACCCTGACTCCAAAGTCTGAGAGCAGAACTCTGACTCCTCAGCATGGAGTCAAGATGAGGAAATCCATCAGTTCTCTGCTTTTCACTTCTCTCACATGTTTACTATGTTTCCTGTCATATGATGAGCAAGGCAATTCTCATTCCTGTCTTAGTCCGTAGGGTAAAGTCTAAAGCTGAGTAGGGATCCTGTCCTTAATTTTATAAACAGGATTTCTACTTTCAACCACAGAGGTTGATATTTGAATGTTTTGCTTGCGAAACAAATTTAGAAAATATCTCACACATACGTTATCATCACATTTTTTCAAACTGGGTCTGATATTTCCGTTGAAACCATCTGGTGACCCTGTTTGTAAATCCTGATGGTCTTTGGCAAAATTCATTAGTTGCTAGAAAGGGCAATCCATGCAAGCTAGTTCAAAAACACAATTCAGGGGGTTCTTGTTACTGAGTATTTACCAACAAGTCCTTGGAGCTGTGAAGTTATGTAGAGACGTCATGAAATTTTAAAATATTGTACCATCGCTGCTATTAAACATTCTAAGGATTAAATGATCCTTTCTGATTATCACTAGTGTGAATCCTTTTCGACCACTTCAGCTTGCTTATGGTTCAGTCTCTCAGGGGGCCCTTGAATTTCGAATGCCCATCACATACCATTGAATGGATTGCTGTTTGTCGCAACCGATGAGTGCTGTCAAAGAGAATCAGTCTTCCCCTGACTATCTGACCCTGGTCCATATGCAATGTAATCCAACTGCAAACGTCGACTGAAAATCTTGCCTGAAATACAGGATTCCATGACGCGAATGAAACATGCTTTAAGAACAGACAGAAATCACAGATGACCCATGAGAATCCAGCAGCCTTAGAAGAGTCGGTGCTGATATTCAGCCGGAACCTGAGTTTCAATCACAGTGGTTATCCTGGTGACTGTTCTGATTGGTCAATGCCTATATCATACTGGCTATTCAGTATTTTGAAAATCATCCCATGAAGGATTACCAGTTGATGGGAAAAAAAGAAAGGGAGGGGAAGGAAAATGACATGGTGAGCACTTCAAAAGAAAATCATTTAAATATCAAAAGAATCAAAAAGGCCTTAGGAAAAATTGGGGAAACCTTTGGAATATTTTTTAAATGACCTTTTTGCTACCATGCTATGAAAGCCAAACCTGAAGTGATGAATTTTGTCTGAAAACATTACACCAAAAAATCCACTACTACAGTTGTTTTGTTAGAAAAAAATACAAAGTTGAAATGGTAACCTAAATTTTGTTTTATTTCTTTTAGTCCCCACCACCCCCCATAGGGCACATGCACTTGCCAGAGGGAGGGAAAGTGAGAAAGCACCCCTTGAGGGAGTAGGGGCACACCACAATTCCTTTTTCATTGTCTTCTCAGGATTTGGGGCACACACATATACTCACACCTGTGTGTTTTTGGATCTGCGGGGTCCAGGACTTGAACTGTTCATGTGGAAATTGGTACTTTAACCATTATGCCACCTGTTGGCCCTTTATTTTGATATTTTAAAAAGGTTCAGTTTTATTTTTTAAGATCATATTTAAAATCAAGCTCCCTCTGGGGCTGGCAGGTGGTGTGGTAGTTAAAGGTGCAGGACTCCCCAATGGCTGACTGCAGTTGAGCCCAGCACCTGGCGACTTGCTTTCTCACTTTCCTTCTCTCTCATTCTTACTCTGGTCAAATTTAAATAAATAAATAAAGTTAAATTAAAAAAAATTGTAATAATTTAAAAAAATCAAGCTCCTTCCCTCCTCTACAATTTGTTATGAAAATTTGGACTTAGTAATTAAGAGTCACTTTAAATGTCTTCCACCATGATTGATTTTCTTCTGAGGATAGGAAATAAGAAAACCAGGGAGGAAGACCCCTCTCTCCTTTTCTCAGACTACACAGTCTTCCCCATCTACTTCCATCTACTTCATGCCATGGCAGCTCCATTTCCCTGGTTCTCGCGTCACAATCGGGCACTCTGCTTATTCGTGGTATACTTGCTGATATATTCATGTTTTTTTTTGTTGTTGTTGTTGTTTTTTATCATGTGTTACCCTTCCTAGCCATAGGTTATTGGATCACAAGGCCCTTGACCCAAAGGCAGCTATTTCATTGGCTGACCAAGGACTAAGATGTGATTTAAAAGATACATGCTGTACCAATCGAATTTACTCAAGAATCTTCAAGTCATATATATGGTCAGGCTGAGCTGGATACCTCGATGACCTGATAGTAAAATGATACAACATAGAGGGAATCTATGAGGTCATGATGAGCAAGCTTTAGGAACAAAGCTAAGTGGCCCAGCAGGACCAAGATATTCACTCAGACTCCAGAGCCTCACTCACTCCATACTTTTCTTTTTCTTTTCTTTCCTTTTTTTTTTTTTTTAAATGTTTTTGCCATAGGACATGTGTGCTTATCAGAGAAAGAGACAATGAGAAGGAAAATGAGAAATCACTTCCCAGGGGGAATGGCCATGCCATAATCTCTCCTCCATTCTTCTCCTGGGGTTTTGGGCATGCACACACACATGCCTGGTGTGAGTTTCAAGTTGCCTGGTCCAGGACTGGAATTGTGGTTGGCCATGTTAGAGTCCAGTGCCTTAAATACTATGCCACCTGCTGGCCCTGAGTACTTTTCTGCTATGCACATATATTGGGTAGCTAGTTGCCCTTCTCTCAGTGATGGCACCCCATTTTTTGCAGTTCATGTGTTGTGAGTAGAATTGATCCTGTCCTTAGATTTAAGATAATTATGTGACCCAGTCATGGGCAATCAGCTCATTATGTGTACTTGGCCATAATGATGGGTTATGGGATGGGAACGTTGCCCAGCTTGGGCCAGTAACAGATGAAGGACTTTTGTTTAAATAATTAAGAAAGAGAATCCAGGAGAATAAGTACCTGAAGTTATCCTGTTGAGAAATGAAGCAACCTAGAAGAAATCAGGACCAAGAAATGTGGAGAAAATACAACCTGCCAACAATGCTTGAGTTGCTGGATCACTCCGTGCCTGAAACTAGCTACCTTAGACTTCCATTCAACATTTCTCCCTTGGTTTAAGCTGGTTTGAATTGGTTTTTATCCAAAGAGCCATACCTTATACAACATGTTTATTTGATTATGACAATAATAATCCTATTCAGTCATTCCAAGATACTTTCCTAGCCATCTTCTCTCTGATTCTCTTAACAACCCTGTGATGCAAACTAGGCAAGGATGACCATCTTGATAAAGATTGGCTGCCTGATCTCCGGGCCTACTGTGATGTTATCTCGAGCACTTAAAAAACACAGGGAGTGAAGATTGCCTTCTGAGACCTAAACCATGAAGTCAATGTATTATAGATCAAAGCAGAGTAATGCAAAGTCACCTTAAAGAGACAGGATGACTCCCATGCCTGCAAGACGTGCCTGTCATGTAATCAGGAGTATTAACATATTTAAAGAAAGTCTATGTCCATCATGATTCACCATGGAAGCCTAGAGGACAGAGAGTTGCAAAGGCAGCATGTCTAGCGGAGAAAGAGTCTTAATCTTTGTGTGTGTATATATATATGTATATATATATATATATTTATATATATTTTTTTTTTTTTTTTGTAGAGGTTTTTGCTATAGGGTGTGTGCGCTCACCAGACAGACAGACAGAGAGAGACAGAGAGACAGAAAGCGAGAAATCAGCCCCCAGGGGGGATGACCATGCCTCAATCCCTTCTCCTCCATTCTCCTCTCAGGATCTTGGGCATGCATGCACACGTGCCCGGTGTGAATTTAAGCCACCGGGTCCAGGGCTCGAACTGCAGTTGACTACATGGGAGTTCAACGACATAGCCCTTATGCTAACTGCTGGTCCCAGTCTTTGTATATATTTTGCTCCAGTAGCACAACTAGATCTAGAGAAATGCTTTCAGCTACAAGTCATTGAAAAACAGATTGCTAACTGGGGTTAATTAAAGATGGCTGAAACTTCTTTGCTATTCCTCTCATTAAGGACAGCTTTCTTTTTTCCTTAAATCTGGACTCACCTTAAAAATAGAAATAAGCATAAATGATGCTTATGATTCCCAGGGTTGGTCTGCAAAAGATGTGCAATTTGTACTTTTCCACACTGGGAAGGCTCCTTTTGGAACCCAGCTGCCATGCCGTGGGAAGCCTAAGCCATGTTGAGAGCATATGCTTTCAGCCAATCGTTAATGCCTGTTGCCTGTTTTGAAAATGAGATTTTTTAGGGTATTCTAGCCCAGATGAGCCTCCGGATGACTGCAGCCCCAACCGACATCCTGGAAAACAGAATAACCACCCAGTTGAGCCCAGTCAACTCACAGAATTATGAGAGATTAAAAAAATGGTTTAAGCCATTAAGTTTTGGGAAGAGTTTAAATGGTGCAAGAGATGACTGAAACAACAGTGACTTAAACACTGATTTTTCAGAATGTTCATAAGAAAATAGACAAGTAAGGGTTCATAAAGAGGATCCAAGATGAGCATCACCTCAGCAAATAAGTAAACTTGCTCAGGTTAAGGGCCCAAAATAAAGCCCCCCCACCCCACCCACCTCCTATAAGGTTTTTTTTTTTTTTGTTAGTTTGTTTTGTTTTATTTTGTTTTGCTATAGGGTGTGTGCACTTGCTGGAAAGACAGACAGAAAGTGAGAAATCATCCTCCCAGGGAGGATGGCCATGGCACAATCACTTTTCCATTCTCCTCTTGGGATCTTGGGCACCCATGCACACATGCCCAGCATGAGTTTAAGCCCCTGGGAGTCCAGTGACATAACCATTACGCCATCTTCTGCCCCACCCGAACCATAAGCTCTTACAGCAGGGAAAAGAGATGCTCCAGACCCTCCTCTGGCACCACCGCCAGCAATCACCTGCAACTGATACCACTTTTGGCAACCACCAACCACTTGCAGCTGATAGACACTCTGCATTCCTGAGGAAAGAGGAGCCCCCTATCCCTCTGCCTAAGATTGAGATCATAAAAAGTTGACCCTTCTCACCAAAAGGCTCCAGCTTATGAACCTGTTCAGGTTTTGCCCCCTGTCTTCTTGCCTGGTCTCTCCTGGGCACTCTCTCCCAAATTCTAATAAACTTCTGCTCATGCTCACATTTCTGTCTCCGGTGAGTTTTTTTTTTTAACCACTCGCGCACTGGCCCTACTGCCTAACCGTACTGCTGCAGTTTTCTTCAATGGGGAGGCTGGATGAAGGAAGTCTCAGGTTTGGTGCAGCAAATCAAAATAACATCAGTTATTCCTGCTCCTCGTTCCTTTTCATCACACCATTCTTAGCACATTGGCTATTCATCCTCTTCATGGTGAAATACTTTTTTAAAAGGCTTTATTTTATTATTAATTATTATTTAAAAAATTTGTTTTAAGGCACATGTGCTCATCAGAGAAGTGGGGGCGGGAAAGTGAGAAAGCAAGCTGCCAAGTCTGGGACTCGAATCATGGTTGGCCATGTAGGATTTCAGTACCTCAACCACCATGCCACCTGCTGGCTCCCGTGGTAAATCTTATGGTTGCAAGATGGCTGCTGCATCTCCAGGTATCACTTCTATGTTTAAAGCAGAAAGAAGGCAAAGGGAAAGAACCAGCAAGGTCTTCTCATGTCTCTGTCCATTTCATCAGGAAGCCAAATGCCTTCCCAGAAACTCTTAGGATTACTTGTCATTATGTCTCATTGGTCAGATAAGAGCCCCCTTAGTTGTAAGGAAAATGAGTATAGGTTTATCCACCCTCTATTTTGATGCAGTCAGAGAAATGGGGTTGACAATGGCCTTTTGGCAACACCCAGAATCTGCCATTAAATGGATACAGATATTGTTGTCATAGTCATGATCCCATCTGAACGGCTCTTTCCCTACAATTCTTTCTCTTAGACATTTCAGTATAGTGTCACTAAACATCCAATGAATATATCCATCTTGGTCCCAATTTTATTCTTCAAGAAACCAGATTATTATTTAATGATTATTATTTACCCAGGCTGCTCATTTTTTACCAAAAAAGAAAGTGCTGCTTGTATAAATTTTCTGAACTTATGTCTACAACAGTAATTTCTCTTTGTAAATGAACAAATTGCCTTCTGGTTAACACATCGATCTCAAAGTGTGGCTAATGTGAGAAACTCTGAGAACAGATACCATTCTTGGTTTGTTGAGAAAGTTCAGTTTCAGTGTTTTCAAGGATCTGAATAAAATCATCTAATCTTCATGCTGTCATATGAATCTCTTTGGGAGACAAGTTGCTTCTTTCTTTTGGTAGATGCACAAGAGATGGCTGAGTGAAGACACCTTGAATTGTTACAGATCCCATAATGAATAGAGCTGAGTAGCCATCTCTCGTTCTCCTTGACCCCTGAACATACAGAACCTCTACTGACTTTAGGTTCGGGGCGGGATGTTTGACCTAAAATACCAAATTTGATACTTCTTTCTTGATCTTATTATTATTTTTTTATTTTAAAATTATTTTATTCAATTTCATTTATTCATTCATTTATTTTTTTTAATTTGACCAGAGAGACATAGAGAGAGGAAAGTGAGAAAGCGAGCCACCAGGTCCGGGACTCGAAACATGGTTGGCCATGTGGGAGTGTCCAGCGCCTTAACCACCACGCCACTTGCCGGTCCCCTTGATCTTATTATTTTTAAAGGGAAAATTTTTATTTTCTTTCCTTTTTAAATTTACATTTAATTACTGAACATCTTTTTTTAAAAGAGATTTTGCTATAGGGCATATGTGCTTGCCAGAGAGGTATAGAGAGACAGAGAGACAGAAAGCAAGAAATCACCACCCAAGGGGATGGCCGCACTGCAGTCTCTTCTCCTCCGTTTTCTTCTCAGGATTTTGGGCACATACATACATGTGCCCCATGTAAGTTTCAAGGCATCAGATCCAACCATCAACCATGGTTAGCCACGTGGGAGTCCAGTGCCTTAACTGTTATGCCACCTGCTTGCCCCAGTCACTGTACATCTTTACAGCATTCAGAATGGTTTTCTCAGCATGAATATGGTGTATATTAGTCCAAAGATATTACTATATACATTATCATCTAAAGTTAACTTTTCGTTTTTGTGTCTGTTAATTTTTTTTTCCAACTCCCTCCCTCCCACCCCATTGGTCTTGATTTTAAATAATCTGCCCATTAACCTCAAAAGGTCTATGTAGGCCCAGTTGGTGGCATGATAAGTAAGGTGACTGGATCCCACATGGCTGACTGCATGGTTTATCCTGGAACCAGTGGCTTAAAAAAGATTGTAGGTGCATGTGCATGCACCCAAAATCCCACAAGGAAATGGAGGAGAAAGATTTGTAGTATGGCCATCCACCTCCCCCCAGGGGGTTCTTTCTCACTCTCCCATCTCTCTCCTGCCAGCCCATATGCCCAATAGCAAATTAAAAAAAAAAAAAAAAAAAAAAAAAAAAAAAGAGGTCCGTGTAATGGTTAAGAACATCTGCTGAGGTTTGTTCCTCAGCTCTACCACAGTGGTCTTTGTGCTACTGTGCAAATATTTTCCCCTCTCTGAGCCTCAGTTTTTTTAATCTGTTGATAGAGATAATATTCAGACCTCTACCTTGCAACAGCTTTGATGTATGCAAAGTGAGTGGCACAGTGTCTGGGTAGAGCTGGAGCTCACCAAGCAATAGCTATTTTTATTTTTATAGACCTTTTGTCATAACTGGAAGTCAGAAAATCTGGTCTCCTAGAGCCGTGTCTTCATTCTTAAAGGCCCTATTCATATATTCTGTAATTATTCAGTAAATGTCAACAGTGCACAAAACAGCACACTGGGCATTGAGAGGGATAAAGAAAAGAAATGTAAGACATGCTCCCTGGGCTCAAGGAAGTTATAACCTGGTTGGAGAGGCAATATATAAAAACATGAAATGGTTAAGTAACCGTGCACAACATATCAAGATGATGAAGCAGCTGGGAGTGCAGCGAAGGCTGCTTCGGTATGGCTTGTCTTGTCCTAGTGTATTGGAAATAACAGTGGACATGGAGTCAGACCTCCTTCCCTGGATAGTCTGGGATAGAGGCCACCC
Organism: Tupaia tana; assembly: GCA_026018925.1. Lineage (NCBI taxonomy): Eukaryota > Metazoa > Chordata > Mammalia > Scandentia > Tupaiidae > Tupaia > Tupaia tana. Next base: position 14,178,602 of record JAKSZU010000026.1, on the reverse strand, counting down.
ACCATCCCCTGGGCTATTCCTTTTGGCAGTGCTCCCGGTGCTGAAGTGGAATTGCTGGTCATGTCTCCTGTTAAATTAAAAGCAATGGTGGATATCCATTCATTTATTCATTGAGCAAATGTTTATTAGGCATATCCTACATGCCAAGTGCTGTTCTAGGCAATGAGAATAAGACATTTGTGTTTGTATTCATGAAAACCTTATAGTCTAGTTATGCAGAAGCACAATAAACAAAGATGTGGATTTAGACAATGTGGGGTGGTGGTAAGTCCGGGGAAGAAATACAAAAGACAAAGAATTTTGTATACATGGAAGTGTGTTACACATAACCTGCTCCAAGGAAGGACTTACTGTTCAGCTGGAAGGGATGTGGTTAGCAGGTAGCCCACACCTGCTGTCTTCTCCAGGGTCTGCCTCGTCGGCTACAGAGAGCTATCTTGCACAAGCTCATGTCCAACCAAGGGCAACCTCCATCTTGTGATTAAGTGTGGGGTGGTGGGCCAAGGCCAGTCTAACTTGGTGCTGATGGACAGGACTTGGCCACAGAGCCCTTCTTTAGGGTGGACTAGACTTTGCGGAGCCTGTCACAGTGTCTCCGCCTCTGCCCAATGTTGCTTCCTCCCATTGTCTTTCATGGGGGCTGAGTCCTAGGACACATCTCACACCCACATTCCATCTGTGTTTGCTACAGGAGAACCCAACACGTAAAGGCAATGGAGTATGAAAGGGGGCAGGTAGTCACTTACCATCTTGGTAGACAAGGGAAGGCCTCTTTGAGAACATGACGTTTGAGCAGAGATCAGGGTTCAGGTAGTCAGTCGTGCAAAGATCTAGATCAGCAAGTGCAGGGCCTTGAGATAGGAATGTGCTTGGTGCAGTCGAGCATCATTGCCATGGCAGCCCAGTGGGTTGGAAACCCCATGTAGGAGCCTGCCTGCGTGTTAGAAACGAAGATGGTGGGTGGGCCTCGTGGCCTAGGGGCAGATCCCATATGGCTGACCATGGTTTGAATCGTAGCCTCGGAGGCTTGAAAAACACACCAGGTACATGTGCCTGCATGCCCAAAAGCCTGATGGGGTGAGAAACTGAAGAAAAGGCATTGCAGGGTGACCCTGTCCCATATGGGGGTGCTTTCTCCTCTTCTCTTTCTGTCTCTCCATCTCTCTGGTGAGCACATGTACCCTCTGGCAGTTTTTTAAAATTTAATTCATCATAATTTTTTTTTAATTTGACGAGAGAGAGAGAGGGAGAGAAAGTGAGAAAGCAAGCCCCCAGGTCCAGGACTCAAACTGTGCCAACCAAGTCCAGAGCCTTAATCACCACATCATCTGCCAGCTCCACCCTCTAGCAATTTAAAGACAGACAGACAGTCACATATGCTAGGGCATCTCCTCCTTATATCCCTAGTGCTGGCACATAGTAGGTGTTTAATTAGTGTCTGTCAAACTTAACTGGACTCTCATTCTGTCTCCTTTCTTCTCTCTCTCTGTAACCTTGGGCAGGTCGTTTCTTACTGTCCAGTGCCTCCGTTTCCCCACCTGCAGTAAGCGGCCGAAGTGGGACTCCTAAGCTCTCTTCTTTAGAGCTCTCGCTCCATACTAGTTTCTCTTCTTGCCACCTCTCCTCCCTCCTCCCTCTCCCTCCAGAGATGTGAAGCACACCTGGTCCCGCCCCCAGCCTCTCAGCAGATGGCTCCCACTAGAAAGGTGGATGCTTTTGGCAGCTCATCCGCACTGTGGAGCCCCTAAGCCCAAAAGCAGCAGAATCAGGGCAGAGGGTGGGGGAGGTGGCAGAGCCAGGAGAGAGAGTTTGATTTCTTGCCTCTGATAATAAATAAACCCGATTAAGGAGTCCCTGCACCTGCAGGGCAGGGGCTTCTTTGGTGGGCCTTATTGCTTTGATAAAAACCGCAATATCTGAAAATTGTCTTAGGTGCCTGAGAACTCCCATATTATGACTTGCACGTGCCTGGGATAAATTGCTTTTGCTGCCTCGTTATATATAATTCAGATCCTTATGGATGTTGGTGGGATGCATAACGCTCTCCGGTAATGATTTATTCATTGGGGGGAAGCAGAGTGCACCCACTGGGCTCTGCTTGGCCTGTCTGACAGCTCGCAAGGTTGCCGTTGCAGGCACATGAGAGGGCAAAGCTGTTTGGACTGTTTAGCTTTTCTGGAAGGCAGGTCTGGCGGGGAAAGGGCCATTTGTCAGTACAAGGCTTTCTTTAAGGGTGAGCTACGGGCTTCGCAAGAGCGATTCGAACCTTCTTCATTACCATCTTGGGGGACGTGGGGTACTTGTATCCCCATTTAGCTAATGAAGAAATGATGTTTGGAGAAGTTACTTGACTTGCCCAAGGCCACCTAGCCAAGCAGCGAGGGGCTTTTCATAGCAGATGGGCTGGCCTATACTTGCCCATTCACACCTGAGCCAAGTGCTTATTAACACGTATAACACATTAATACCTGGACTCACTTCCTGTTTGGCCCCATCCAGTGGGCTACCTGTGATTACTTCCTCACTTTACAGGTGGGAAAATGGGGCTCAGAGAGATGAAGGGGCTGATTGGGTTTAACCTTGTAGAAACTGAATACCTGGGGCCAGCAGATGGCATAGTGGTTTTGTCAGTGGACTCCCACATGGCTGACTGCAGTTCAGTCCCAGACCCTGCAGCTTGAAAATCAAGCCAGGTGCATATGTGTGTGTGCCCAAAATCCCAGGAGGAAACTGGTAAGAGAAGGGATTGCAGCATGACCATTCCCACTGGGGTGGTGATTTCTCACTTTTTCTCTCACTGTCTCTCTCTCTCTCTGGAGAGCACACATGCCTTAAGGCAAAAACCTCTTTAAAAAAAAGAAATTGAAGGACCAGCAGTTAACGTAATGGCTATGTTGCTGGACTCCCATGTAGTTGACCGCGGTTCGAGTCCTGGACCCGGTGGCTTAAACCTCACACCGGGCGCGTGTGCGTGCGTGCCCAAGATCCTGAGAGGAGAATGGAGGAGAAGTGATTGAGGCATGGCCATCCCCCCGGGGGGGTGATTTCTCACTTTCCGCCTCTCTGTCTCTATCTGGCGAGCTCACGTGCCCTATAGCAAAAACCTCTCAAAAAAAAAAAAAAAAAAAATTGAGTATCTGGAATTTTAACTCAGACAGGATAACTCTTGTTCATTTACCTCTCCATGTCATTCCTCATTTGTCAACTGGGATTATAATATTGGGTCAGTGGAAAGTCATGATGCATTTTTGCATAGAAAAACAAAAAAAAAAATATGTCATGACTTTCCCAATGACCTAATAGTACTTACCTTATAGGATTGCTGTGAGGATTAAACAAGGAATTAAAAACTGAGTTAACGTGTTTGGCACACAGAAACACGTGCAATACGTTTTAGCTCCAGGAATTTTTATCATTCACTTATTCTTCATTCCTCAGATATTTTTGGTGAGTCAAGTACTACTTGAACCTGCTAGGTGCCCTGCACATCTGAGTTTATTTTCCTTCTCACCTCTGTCCTCATCACACAGATGGAGAAATAGCTCCAAGAGATGAAATAAATGGACAGTATTCCACTGACTAGGAGGTGAATGAGCTCTGTCTTCCAACATCTGTCAACATTCATTTATTCATTTATTCTCTCACTCACTTTGATGTATTTTTATTAAGAATATATATATATACATAATATATATATTTTATATATATATATACATGTATATATATATATTTTATATATATATATATATATATAGGGCACATGTACTCACCGAGAGACAGAGAGAAAGTGAGAAATCACCCCCAAGGGGGATGGCCATGTCACAATCCCTTCTCCTCCATTCTCCTCTTGGGATTTTAAGCATGCATACACACATGCCCAGTGTTTTTTTTAACCGTTGGGTCCAGGACTTGAACCATGGTCGATTATGTGGGAGTCTAGCAACATAACCATTATGCTATCTGCTGGTCCCCATTAAGAATATGTTATGTGTGGTCTAGTGCCACATATGTTTTTGCTGATTAAATTTATGAATGAACACAGGTGGTTGAGGCTAGTTCCTGTTCGTAAATCACTTAGAGACCCAGCCCAGGTGCATGGTCTGTAGTACACTAGACTACAGTGCTGGAAGCCATCTGGCCACATGTGGGTTTAGATCCCTGAAATGTACTGGGTATGCGTGTGGCTACCCAACATTCTGAAAAACTGGAAGGCTAGGGAAAGAGGCTCAAGGTGTGACGAGACCCTGTTGAGAGTTCTCTCATGTGTGGATATGTGCTTGCTCTCATAAAGAAAACAAAAAATACTTAGGATCTCTTTTATGGAATATAGGCAAGTAGACAGGAAGCAGCCATATTTTATGAATTCTAAGGCTCATGTTTTTCCCCATATTAACCTCTCTGAAATTGGAATGCATCTGCTAATCAATGATATTTTAAAATCATGATAGGTAAGGCCAGCAGATGGTGTAGAGATTAAGGCACTGGATTCCCACATGCCTGACTACAGTTCAAGTCCTGTACCTGGTGGCTTGAAAATTACATGCATACATGCCCAAAATCCTGAGAGGAGAATAGAGGAGAAGGGATTATGGCATGACCATGCCCCCTGGGGGTTGATTTCTCACTTTCCCTCTCTCTGTCTTTCTCTGATAAGCACATATGCCCTATGGCAAAAACCTAAAAAAAAAAAAAAAGAAAAAAGAAAAAAACTCAATTTAGGCTAATAGTCAAAATGAGGTTGGCATTGAGTGAAACAACAATGGAGCTAGCTTTTAAGAATTCTTGTATTTTGGGACCATCAGTTGGTAATGGATATGTCACTGGACTCCCATGTAGTTGACCGTGGTTTGAGTTCCAGACCCTGTGGCTTAAACTCACACCGGGCACGTGTGTGTGAGTGCCCAAGATCCCGAGAGGAGAATGGAGGAGAAGGGATTACAGCATGGCCATCTTCCCTGGGGGGTGATTTCTCGCTTTCTGTCTCTCTTTCTCTCTCTGTCTTTCTGGTGAGCACACGTGCCCTATAGCAAAAACTTCTCCACCAAAAAAAAAAAAAAAAAAAGAATTCTTGTATCTCTACTGTTCTGTTCTTCATACCGCAAAGGACAGTATCTTTGCAGGAAAACATGGGCATTGGCAACCATGATTTTTAAAATTATGTAAAAGACCTGGATTTTGTATTGAAGACATGTCATCATAGCCAATTCATTTTACTTCTATTTTCTTTTTTTAAAGAAAGTCTGTGCAGAGCGGTATGATATGTGATAAAAAAAAAAAAAAAAAAAAAAAACTGATGTCTAAATAAAATCTAAAAGTGCTATTTACATAAGCAGAAATAAGAATTGTAAATGATAAGCAAGTATTGTGACTCCTGTGTACCCAAGAGAGCTAAAAACACTTTTGCATAAAAGTATGTACATGAGTGTTTATCATAATGTTATGCACAATAGTCAAAAATGTGGAAATAATCCAAATGTCCGTCACCTGATGAATAGATAAACACAATGTGATCTATCCATACAGTAGAATGTTATTTGACCATAAAAGAGAATGAAATGCTGATACAGGCTATAGTGTGGGTGGACCTTGAAAGCATTATGCTACGTGAAAAAAGTCAGCCATCTAAGTCTACGTATTATCTGATTCCATTCATGTGAAAATCCAGAATAGAGAAATCTAAAGGGACAGAAAATAGATTAGCGGTTGCTTATGGCTGATCGTGGGGGCAGGAAGCGAGGGAGGAAGAGGGTGGGAGGTGATAGGTAATGGGTACAAGGTTTCTTTTAGAGTTGATGAAAACTCTTCTAAAATGATTGTGGTGATGGTTGCACATGTCTGCATATATGAAAGCCCATTGAATTCTACTGTTTAAATGAGTGAATTGTGTAGTATGTGAATTATATCTCAATAAGATATTAAAAAATAAGACCATGTTATGTCAGGGTCTTCCTTAGGGTTCACATGATAATAATGGTGGCTTAGATTTGATGCAATTCAGTATGATGTAATGTGATCTATGCTATGTCAGGAGTAAAGACGGGACTGCGGAGGTGATGGGGAGGTAGCCAGGCCTGTCTGAAGGTACAGGGGGAATGTCAAAACTGATGCTATGAGAATAGGAAAGAGTGAGAGTGGAGTAAGAGTGATCCAGACAGAGGAAATTGCATGTGCAAAGAGTGAGAGGAGAGATGCTATCCTTCACTTTAAGGGGATGGCCTTTTCCTAATGCAGATGCTTGCACTCTGCCCCCCCCTTCTTTTTTGGGAGGAGGGTGGTTTTTGCTATAGGGCATGTGCGCTCACCAGAAAGACAGAGAGAGACAGAGAGACAGAAACAGCGAGAACTCACCCTCCTGAGGGGGTGGCCACGCTGCAATCCCTTCTCCTCCATTCTCCTCTCGGGATCTTGGGCATGCACGCACATGTGCCTGGCATGAGTTTAAGCCATCGGGTCTGGGACTCGAACTGCAGTTGACTACATGGGAGTCCAGCAACATAGCCATTACGCTAACTGCTGGTCTCCCCCCCTTTTTTTGAGAGATTTTTTGCTATAGGGCATGTGCGCTCACTAGAGAGACAGAGAGTGACAGAGAGACAGAAAGTGAGAACTCACTCCCTAGAGGAGATGACCACACCACAATCCCTTCTCCTCCATTTTCCTCTTGGGATTTTGGGCACACATGCACACACGCCGGTGTGAGTTTTAAGCCACTGGATCCAGGACTCAAACTGTGGTTGACTATGTGCGAGTCCAGCAACATAACCATCATGCCATCTGCTGGTCCTCCACCAGGATTTTGAGGAGCATAATGATAAGTGAGGACTGTGGTACATTGGTGGGGATAACACATCCATGCCCATTCTCCCAGGTTGACAAATGGTTCATCAGGTGTGTTCAAAGTGAGAAAAGAGAGAGGGAGAAAGGAGAGTCACTCTTCACGGAGGTTTTATAAAGCAAGTTGTTCAACAGCTAATGAAAAATAAATGGCACAGCCTTTCTGGGTAATTAATTTGGCAAGGCACTTCCCTTTCCACCCAGCCATCCCATAACTGAGCATCTATCCTAAGAAACCATTTGTAGTGACCCCAGTTATCCTTAAACAAGGATGTTCTTCAACACATCTGTATAACACATGGCAAATCATGGAATCCATGTGGGTATATAATGAGGGGCCCATCAATTCTAGACACTGCAGCACCAATATCAAAGAAGGCCCTGAGACGGTCGAGTGTATTGGTTGAGAACAGACCTGGTGTCAGATCTATCCCTTCCTTCCTTCTTTCCTTTTTTTAATTATCAGAGAGTATGTACGCTCACCCGAAAGGGCAGTAAGGGGTGTGGTCACACCACAAGTCTTTTTCTTCCATTTTTCCATCCCGTCAGGATTTTCGGCATGCACATGCATGCACCTGGTGAGTTTTTCAAGCTGCTGGGGCTGGGAATTGAACCATGATCAGCCACGTGGGATTCTGCTCCCTATGCTCAAGGATTAATTGCTGTGCTACAGGGCTGGCCCTGCACATGCCTGTAAGAGAGGACTGTGTCCTGACCTTTGTCAAAGCCCTGAAAAGTCTTAATTTCTTCATGTGCAAAATGGGTATAGTAATAGAACTTACCGCCCCAGTGATGATGAAATTAGTAAAGACACAGGGAGTGCTTAGAATAGCATGTCATACCAGAGGAGTAGCTTTATTGGTTATTATTCACTAGGACCTAAAAATATCATGAATGCTATTACATGATAATTGAAAGATGATCAAGATCTGTTACTAAGCAGAAAAAGGTTGTTGAGAAGGACCCCATTTTTGTATATGTAGGTAGTTTTTTTTTTTTTTTTTTTTTTCTTTTTGGTATCTTTTAAAATGAAAAATATTCTAAAATTTCTAAAAATAGATTTTGTGGGCCAGCAGGTGACGTGGTGATTAAGGCACTGGATCCCACATGGCCAATTCTTCAGTTTGAGCCCTGGACGTGGGGACTTCAAAAACATGCTGGGCACATAGGTGTGTGTGCCTCTGATCCCAAAGGATAATGGAGAAGGGATTGTGGAGTGACCATTTCTCCTGGGGGTGATTTCTCATTTCTCCTCTGTCTTCAGTGAGCGCACGTGCCATATGGCAAAAGTCTAAAAAACAAGCAAACAAAAAATAGATTTTGTAACTGAGGAGGTTTTGTTTTTGTTATTTCTTTTACTTTTTTCCTAAAGAGATACTTTGATGACATATATCTCCCTGCAAGAACACAAAGCACCTCCCAGCCCATCTTCCATCGACCGTGGGGACCCTGTCTGGAGGCGGCCAACCTGCAGTCATTTTGATGTGACTTGGAACACAGTGCAGATTGCTCAATTCTAAAAATAGGCAGAAAGACTTGAGTCTGTGGCTGCTCTAGTTATTTCTAGTTCTAATGAGACACTTTGGTTAACAGAGATCAAAAGTTATTTAAAACTAGGCAGTGCTCCATGAGGCTCCCTTGGAAGGAGCAGAGCTTTCTCCTCGTGGCCCAAGCCTTCCTGGTTCAGCTGGCTGGAACAGGGGAACTGGAGCTCACCACTTGGGACCTCTTGCCAGAAATTTCCATGGCTCCTGGGAAGTCCTGTCTCTCAAGTCTGTGTATGCCCTGGTTTGTGGTGACAGTTTCATCAAGGAGAGAGAGTACTGCTCATAAGCAGGCACTTAGTAGGTTTTTCAAGCACCAGATCTGTAACTCAAACCCTGGTCAGCCATATGCAATCTGGCTTCCTCTGTATGGCATTCAGTCATTGCACTATGGGGCTGGTCCCCTTTACCATTTTTTTTTTTTTTTTTTTCATATCCACTCACCAAAAAATTTGACCTGAGCAATATTATCAGCAAACTCATCGTTTGAGTTTCATTCAACCAATATCTATTGAGCACCTTAGTATATCCCAGGCACTGTTTTGGGCACTGGCAGTACATCAGTACAAGAGAAAACCCCTGATCATACAGTGGTGGGGAACACAGGAATGAGTGAATACATTTATACAGTGTCAGGTGGTGATATGTAATGCTACGTAAACATAGAGCAGATGGGACTAGCATAATGGTTACATCGCTGGACTCCCACATAGCCCACCATGGTTCGAGTCCCGGACCTGGTGACTTAAAACTCCTGCTGGGCACGTGCGCGTGCATGCCCAAAATCCCAAGAGGAGAATGGAGGAGAAGGGATTGCAGTATTGCCATTCCCTCTGGCGGGGGGTGGGGGTGTGATTTCTTGCTTTCTGTCTCTGTCTAAAAAACAAACAAAAAATAGATTTTGTAACTGAGGAGGTTTTGCTTTTGTTAAAACAAAACACGGTGAGTGCACATGCCCTTAGCAAAAAGCCTTCAAAAAAAAAAAAAAAAAAGTAGAGCAGATGAAGGTACATTGCTCTTGAGCAAGTCACTTCATTGCTCTCTGCCTCAGTTTACCACCTGTAAGATAGGAGTACTAAAAAGACAAACAGGGTAATTTAATAACTATCTACATATGCTTTTCTAATGCACACAAAATGAATGCACAACAGTTAGAACGTCCATTCAGGTCATCTGGACTTGTCTTATACCATTCTTATACCATCAGGATCAAGCAACATACTGCCATTCAGAAAACCTTCAAACAGCTCCAAGAGGAAGATGGATCAGGTTGGGACCTCCCTCCTCTAACTGAGCAGATTCTGAGAGGTGCGGGGATTTCCCGAAGGCTCACACAGCAGAAAAATGGTTCTAGAACTGGTTCCTCCAGTTCTATCTCTAGCCTTTGTTAATTTTCAAATTGGAAAATCCTTGAAAAGAGGAGTTTGAACCTGCAACTAATCTAATTTCCCTGTGGAGCTGGACCGCACCTGGTGCTTTTCCTCACGGGTATGGGCCAGTGGCACTTCCCAGTATCCTTAGAGAGCAGGAAGCATTGCAATTGATCGCCCTGTTGCCTTTGCTGTCCTGCCCAGGCTGAGCCACTGCCAGAGATAAACTGGCTGATATTTCAGTGGGGAGATAGCATCTCTCCAGCCATCCCTCTTTAATAAGCTTCCAGTCATTGGAGATGACGATAACCTTATCTCCTTCTACAGACATCCCTCCTGCCTCTTAGCTCCTCACACAGTTGAGTTCTTCAGGGGCCAGAATCCCACCCACCTATTCAAGATGAAAAAAACAGGCACCCCTACTCACAGAATGGGTATATTTGCAAACATTCTGTATCTGTGAAGGGTGAATGCCCCATTCAAGAATGTTGTCTTTTGTCGCATTTGACCTCAAAATTTCTTCCTCTCATGTGCGGTATTCAGGGCTGACCATTGTGCTCAGTTTTCAGTTGGGATCTCAGAGAGGTCAAGTGACTTTGCCTAAGGTTGCACAGCATAGATGGAAGATGGCCTTGGATTAAGACAGGCAGGATAACGCAGGGATCAAGAGTCCAAGACAGATCCAGATGTGACCACTTTGCCAATTGCATTGCTCTTGAGCAAGTCACTTAATTACTTTCCGCCTCAGTTTACCCACCTGCAAGATAGGAGTACTAAACAATGTAACTATGGCACAGGAGTATTATGAAGTTTAAACTGAACTACTACATTTAAGACACACTTAACCCAGTATTTGGCACACAGTAAGCATTCAATAAGCATTGTCGTTTCTGTTACTATCGTTCTTATTGATTTCCAGGAGAGGAAATTCAGTTTCCCTCTTACTCCGGGCAATGCCTAAGATAAATCTGTGGGCAGGGCGAGCCAGAGAGGACCTGCAGCAGATTCATTTCTCGCTGCTCACGGTGTGGTCTGTGTGCCTGCAGCCGCATTACTGGCAACTTGTTAGACATGCTGAGTCACAGGTCCTACCCCAGACCTGCTGAATCAGAAGCTGCATTTTAACAAGATCCCCAGGTGATTCATGTGCACCTCACGTCTGAGAAGCATTGATCTAGAGCAGTTCTTCTTAGCTTTCCCTGTGCACCAGGATGCATTAGAATATTCAGGTGCCTGAGCTACATAACCCAACGATTTGTATTCCACTGGTCTGGGGTAGGTTCTGGACACCATTTTTTCTTTTTTAAATCTTTTTCTTTTTTATTCTTGATAGAGAGCACATGTGCCAGAGAGAGAAGGAGAGAGAGAGAGAGAGAGAGCGAGAGAGACAGACAGACAGACCCTCTAAAAGTCTGGTCACTCAGCGATTTCTTTCCTCCAGTCCTCCAGCCCACAGGATCTTGGGCATTTGCAGATATGCTAAGCATGTCTCAGGCTGACTGCCCAGGCATTCGAACCATGATTGCCATGTGGGATCCAGTCTCTTCTGAGCAGCCTATTTCTGCTGTTCCACCGAGGTAGCCCTTGGATATCATTATTTCTTAAAAGCTCCCCCTATAATTCTGCAAGGGGTGAGACTCCTGGGTATGGTATGGTAACTTGCTTTGGAGTTGGACAGGATTAAGTTTGAAGTTAATAAACCGAGCTGCCTGTGACCTTAAGAAGTTGCTTAGTGGGGCTGGAAGGTGGCACGGTGGTTGAGGCACTGGATTCCCACATGGCTGACCATGGTTTGAGTCTCAGACCTAGTGGCTTGCTTTCTCACTTTCCTTCTTTCTATGTCTGTCTCTGGTCAAATTAAATAATAATAATAATAATGAATAAAATTGAATAAATGATTTAAAAAAGAAGACGTTGCTTAATTCTCTGATCCTTAGGTTTTCATTGCAAGATAAGAACAATCCCTATCATAACAATCCTCATAACCTGGAGAAGATGAGGATGAAATTGGCACAGATTATGTACAAAAGCCTGGCAGCAAGCTATGTGGGGACTTCATAGAGTTCATGAACATATGGAATTAAAGCATCAGTATATTTTGGTGCAAAAAAAAAGTGAAATCCATGTGTAGTTTAATCATAATACCCAGTTTCCATGAACTTCTCAAAGACCCCCCTAGTGCTATATGTTAATGTACTGACCCTCCTATGTGAACGCCAAATAGGAGGCCCAGAGGTGGTGTGCTGTCGTTGTTATCATTACTACTATTAGTAATGGTATTGCCTTCAAATATGAAGGACAAGATCACTGGGGCATGTCGCATCTGTGATGGTGCAGGAAATATCTGCTGATGGATTGGGAAGACACCCCTAGCAAAGTCAGCGAAATAATAATCCTTGCTATCATTTTTTTAAGCATTAACCAGGTACCAGCCACTACACTAAATACTTTGTAGAAGGTTTATTTATTTATTTTTAAAAATTGCTAGAGGGCATTTGAGAGTGAGAGAGAAGAAGGGGAAAAAAAAAAACCTCTAATGGGATATTATGTATGACATTATCACATTCCTTTTTTTTTTTTTTTTTTTTTCTCAATTTCTCCATCCCATCAGTACTCAGGGCAAGGATGCAAACATGCCTGGCATGGTTTTCAGGTCACTGGGGCCAGGATCCAAACCATGGATGGCTGTGTGGAATCTGACTTCCAACACATAGTTCTTTGCTATGGGGCCAGCCCTGCAAAAGTATTTTTTTTATTAATTACATTTATACAGACACTTAATTTAGATCAGTGGCTTTCAACAGAGTTGCAGGGAGGCAATGTGGGGACACATTTTTGGTTTTAACCACTGGGGGAAGAGGAGGGTGTTACTGGCATCTTGTGGGTAGACAGGCTACTGGACACCCCACATGGTGCACAGAATGGCCCCCACCACAACGAATGATCTGGTTTCAAATGTCAGTGGTACTGGCTTTGAGAAATCCTAGTTTAGATCCAAGTAGCTCTGCAAAGCATGTAATAAAAGAGCAATCTCTCAGCCCCGGCTTCTCCTTCCCATCCCTAGAAGCAATCACTTTTGCCTTTTTGGTGGGTTGTTTTATTTACCCTATACATGTCTCTAGATAGCCTGCTTTTATTGTGACATTTCTACTACTCTATTCTAGACTTTATCTATTGGCTTCTCACTGTGGAAGGCGAGGAATTAGCTCTCCCACCCCGGCCTCCTCCATCATAGAGCTTTTGTCATTTCTGTTGGATCAATATTCAGTGTTTACATTATCCTAACTGTAAACGGCATTTGCTGCTGATGCTGCAGTCAACTCAAGTGACTTTCTCCTCCTGCAAAATCTTTTGTTCTTTCTGAAGGTAATAATTGCCTTGTTTTTTCCTCGGCTTCATTTCCTATGTTTTTCTACTCACTCAACTTTCAACTCTTTTCCAGTTGTCTAAATCTCCTTTCTAGAGAGTCAAACCCAACAGAAAGGAAATCTGTCACGTTTGCCTCTCGCAAGGAGTCTCTCCCAGAACAAAGTGTTTTGCTGGCTCTGTTGTTACGTAAGACTCACAACGGCCCTATGCAACAGAAATTGTTACCAGCACCATCATTTGACACTTGTGGAATTGGCTGTCATGTCACTTGGGTGCCGAAGATCGCACATCCACAGTAAGTGGACTTGATCCTATGCTATGTGACCTGATGATTCTGCTTAGGTCTCAGAAGGTCACTCTAGGAGAAAGCCCTTTAAAATACCTCCCATATCTAGACTGTCACCTGCCGCCATAAAGACAAAGTAGCTTATTTATTTCTGTATCTGAAATACGGAATATATTTAGCACCTACCACAAGGATAGCTATGGAGTGGGACTGTGCGTACTGCTTGCTGAATGAATAAATGAAGAATTTTCAGAAGCAGTGTGAGCACGGTGGGCGTCGTGTTCTGGGGCAAGGATCGGAGGGGTTGGGGTGTGGTCAAGTAAACGTGGACAAGTTGCTTAACTTTTCTAGCCTCCGTCTCCTTGGCTGTAAAAGCCTCAGTCTCCTCGTCTGTGAAGTGGAGCTGGGGATATTTGCTCCACAGGGCTGTTTGCCAGCAACCAGAAGAAGCTGGCAACTGCAAATACTCAGGAACCTATAACAGAAAATGCTGCCCTAAGAATGCAAGAACATAGGAGTCATGGCGTGGGGAGCAAACTTCTAGAGAGCTCTTCCTTTCTTCTTTCTTTTCTTCCTTCTTTCCTGCCTTCCTTCACTTCTTCCTAACCTTTCTCTTCCTCCCTCCCCCACCCCAGTATTTGCTATACAGTACATGTGCTTGCTGGAGAGAGAGACAGAGAGAGGGAAAGTGAGAAAGCAACTTCTGGAGGGATGGTGACACTGCAATCCCTTCTCTTCCATTCTCCTCTTGGGATTTTTGGGCACACACACACACACACACACGGCACGATTTTCAGGCCTCTGTGTCTGGGACTCAAACCATGCAATTGGCCATGTGGGATCCTGCCACGTTAACCTCTATGTCACCTGCTGACCCTCTATCCTCTCTTTTAGTTCCTTCTTTCTTTTTCTCAGTGAAACATTGCATAATTAATTTAGAAAGGAAAAAGAAATGCCTCGCAGTTGAGAAAAAGATATATTATAGCTCAAGCTACTTCTAATATGATAAAATATTTATATTAATGTGTCATAAAAATCGATTTGCTCTTCTCTTGCCTGGTATCATTAGTGGGTAGCTATGTAACATCTTATTTTCTTACCTTTTTTTTTTTCTCTTCTAGCAGTGTGAGTTTTCAAGCGACTATAAGGAACCATTTTTTCATGAATGATAGTAATAATGATCATAACAGATGATGCATGCCAGTCACTACTTCAAGTCCTTTTACATGTTAACTGATTTAATTCAAACCTTAACTCTAGGAAGTAGGTACTATCTTTTTTTTTTTTTTTTTGAGAGGTTTTTGCTATAGGGCGTGTGCGCTCACCAGAAACACAGAGACAGAGAGACAGAAAATGAGAAATCACCCCCTTCCCCCAGGGAGGATGGCCACACCGCAATCCATTTTCCTTTATTCTCTCCTCAAGACTTTGGGCACGTTCGCACAACTGTCTGGCATGAGTTTAAGTCACCAGGTCCCGGACTCAAACAGCGGTTGACTACATGAGAGTCTAGTTATATAGCCATCACGTCAACTGCTGGTCCCAGAAGTAAGTACTGTCTTTATTCTTGTTGGACAGACGAGGAAACTGAGGCACTGATTGGCTCGCTCCTGTGCTACTTTAACTTTACAGCGTGCAAACAAGGCCAGATGTCCTAAGGCTTTTTACTGGAGCAAAACACCTAATATTCACAACCTTTCTAGCTTGCAGTAAATACATGTACTAAGAACTCTGAATTTCTGCAGTTCACATTTTGGGCAGAGATGAAGGTTTTCTAGCCAAGAATAGAGAAATCCAGGAAATCCATTTGTAGTAGGTTTTAGGTCTTGGCATAGTAACGTTGGCACCAGCTCTACCACGGTGGAGAGAAGAGACCCTGGGGAGGCCTGGGACAGCCAGTCCCTGTGAGGTCGTTTGCTGTCCTAGGAACAGGACTCTCTAGTTCCCAGACCTTGACTCCCTGGTCTTGCTTTTCTGTCTTGCAGCTTCTGTGTTAACTCGTCCTCATCATGAAGTACATCTTCCCCTGGGGATCCTGGAGTCTTAGTTGGGGTGTGGTGGACCTCCCAGACCCACAGCTCCTCTGCAGGCCACAGTGCACAGATTCACACACACAGAAACACACAGAAACCGACATACAGGGAAACACATAGAGACTCACATATATATATATATATATATATAAAATATATTATATATATATATATGTTTATATATATATATATATATATATATACACAAACACAGAGAGACATGCACAAGAGAGACATGCATACAGACAGAAACATGCACAACATACACATGTATATACACAAGCACATATAGACACACATACATAAACACATGCAGACAGAAATACAGATGCCCAAATGCACACATGTACATACACCACACAGAGGAACAGACATATTTTTTTTCTTTTTTTTTGAGAGGTTTTTGCTATAGGGTGCGTGCATTCGCCAGACAGACAGAGAGAGACAGAGACAGAAAGTGAGAAATCACCCCCCAGGGGGGATGGCCACACTGCAATCCCTTCTCCTCCATTCTCCTCTCGGGATCTTGGGCACGCATGCTCATGTGCCCGGCATGAATTTAAGCCACCGGGTCTGGGACTCGAACTGCAGTCGACTACGTGGGAGTCCAGTGACATAGCCATTACGCTAACTGCTGGTCCCCAGGAACAGACATATTGATACACACAGACAGAGTAAAAAACATACAGAGACACACATACACATGCAGACAAAAGCACAGAGAGACACAGACAGAAACAGACATACAGAGACACAGATACACAGAGAAACACAGACACAGAGACACTGGGACAAACGTGTATGTGTATATACATATGCAGACACGGAAATACATAGCTATACACATACACACAGACAAACACACACAGATACATACCGACTCGGAGATACACACATATAGACACAATTATTCCTTTTCCCGTTTGGTTCATTTACTCCTCATTTTTCCTTTTCTCTTTTCCCTTCCCTTCCCTTCCTTTCCCTTTCATCTTCTCTTTCCTTTATCTTCTCTTCTCTTCCCTCTCCTTTTATTTTTGTTGCCAGAGGGCCCATGCATACACACAAGAGGGATACTGAACCAGTCTTTCTTCCTTCAACTTTTCTTGTCAGGATCCTGAGCATGTGTGTGTGTCCCTTAAGTCAAAAAGGCTAGGACTCAAACCCTGGTGGGCCATATGGGATCCAGCTTCCCCTGTATAGATCCAGCTTCCCCTACTGCTGCACTATGGGGCTGGCCCTACTGCCCACTACCCTCTTTTCCAAAGCACCCTCCTGTCCCCAAGGGGAATGACCACACTGCAGTTCCTTCTCTTCCATTCTCCTCCTGGGATTTTGGGCCCACACGCATATGTGCCTGATTTGTTTTTCAAACTGCTGGATCTAGGATTCGAACTGCACAGTAAGCCATGTGGGATCCAGCCATCTTAACCTCCATGTCATATGCTGGTCCCCCCCACTGCCCATTTAAAAAAAAATCATGGCATCTTTACCCTTAGTTTCAGGTGCTAAGGTGTTAGTGCCAGCCCTGGCCTGCAGTTGGTACTCAATGAATGTCTCTCAGATGGATAAGTGCATCGGCAATTCAATTATTCTCTCCTCGCCCTGTCCCTGAATATTTTGGTTTTGTTGTTTTGGCTTGCCTTGATACATTTGGAAAAGAGAAATAGAAGGGATTCCTGTATTCATTTTGGATCGATGCCAAGCTTCTTAGCATGGCTCATAAGGTCCTCTGTGATCCAGTTCCTGCCAACTTCTCCTGACTCATTCCCCACAACTTGTCATGTGCCCGGCTCCACTCAGTGGGGTTTAATCTGCTCTGAGTCACAGGCTTTTCTGAGGACCCGACGAAAGCGGCAGACCTCCCTTCTCCAATGAACAGACATCTGCACATTCAGACAATGTTCTGTACATAATTTGAGGGAATCCCTAAGGCACATTCATGGGTTTTGAAGGAGTGCATAGTCCCGAGGTTAAGGACCCCTGTACTGTCTTATTATATGACGTGTATATCTGGGAAAACCCAGAAGGGGGAAGAGACTTGCCTAGAGTCACCAATGACAGAATCAGGACTGAGAACCCAGGTGTCTGGATCTCAAGTTCAAGACTTCTTTTCCTTTCTTATCCTGTGTTGATGAATGAATGCCTTGTAATTAGTTGATACAATGAACAATTAAATCAGACACTCTCCTCAGTCTTCTCCATCCATCAAGCCCTCAGTGCTGGCAGCTCTGTCAGACACTCAAATACCAGTGGTTTCTTGAATACAACATTCTCCCTTGTAGTTTGATATTTTCCTGATGATTATAAATGGGAATGATTACAACAGAGTCCCGTTGGCTGTTCCACCAAGTGTCTGCTACACGTCTGAGAAAGCTCCTTCTGCAACCTGCAAACTGGAATCGAATCCCACAATAAAGGTAGTTTGTCCCAGTTGTGACCTGCCGTGCCCACAACTCTTGGGTCAGGGAGATGTGATCCGCTTCTTCTTCGGTGTTCTAAATTTCATTTAATGATGCCATCATTTGCCTATTTTCTTAAGTCAGAAACTAAGGTATTGCCTGAACCATCGCTCCCTTTATCTCTCTGTCTAATCTATCACCAAGACTGTGTCTCTTTTCACCGGGCATCCAGTCTGTTCACTTCTGTCATCTTTGCTGCCAATCCTTTCACAAAACCACATCATCGTGGGACCAGCAGGTGGCGTGGTGGTTAAGGCACTGGACACTCCCACATGGCCGACCATAGTTCGAGTCCTAAACCTGGTGGCTTGCTTTCTCGCTTTCTCCCTCTCTCTCTCTGTCTCTCTCTAGTCAAAGTAAATGAATGAATAAATAAAATAAAATAAATAATAATTAAAACAAAGAATAAGATTTTAA
Source organism: Tupaia tana (assembly GCA_026018925.1). Lineage (NCBI taxonomy): Eukaryota > Metazoa > Chordata > Mammalia > Scandentia > Tupaiidae > Tupaia > Tupaia tana. Next base: position 14,160,290 of record JAKSZU010000026.1, on the reverse strand, counting down.
AAAAAAAACACATTATCGTGATTTATGAGCTTGTGAGATGACTTGATTAGGTAGTAGCTAGTGAGTGCTCTTCTGTTTGCTTTTCACCATCCTCTGCTTGGGACAGAAATGTGGTTCGTTAGTCAGGATAGGCAATGCTATGCTGCTATAAAAGACAAGTGGGTTCAAGACCACAGTTTCTTTCACAGTCATGTGAAGGTGGCTGCAGGTCTCAGTGACGCTCTGGGGGTGGCCATCTTCCCTGATTACCTCAGGACACCAAGCTGCTTTGATTTTTGTGGTTCCTCCGTATTAATACGTGTCTGCATGATTGCCGTGGGGAGAAAAGAGAGAGAAGAACCGTTGAACAACTTGAAATGATTCTACCCGGAAGTGACACATGTCACCTCCACTTATGTTTTCTTGGCCGTCGCAAACCATATCATCATGTCTAGTTGAAGAGAGCTGGGGAGTCACAGGAGGAAGAGCTGGAAATACTGAGCCGCACTCGTATCTAATCACGTCCCTGGAGGGTAGGCAGCAGGAGAGAAGCTAAAAATAAGGGTGGTGATTTATCAGCTTTTTAAAAAAATTGCCAGAGGGCATGTGTGTTTGCCAGAGAGAGTTGGAAAGACAGAGACAGAGAGAGTGAAAACACCCCTCCCCCGTGGGACACGGTCGTGCTGTGACGTCCTCCTCTGTTTCCCTGTCCTGTCAGGGATTTGGGGCATGCACATGTGCCTGGTGGGGCCGGGATTAGAACTGCAGTGAGCCATGTGGAATTCAGTTTCCTTAGCCACCAGGCCACCAGGCTGGCATTTATCAGCCTTTTAGTTTAGAATATTCATTCAGCTGTGAGATGGAAAGATCCAGGAAATCAACACCAGCTGGACCCAGGTTCCCTTCCCAACCTCTGACTAGAGTCTGGGTAGAAAAAAAGTTTCAAGAGGAAGATAGAGAGAGAGAGAAGAGAAGAGACAGGGATGCAGAGTGATGGAGGGAGGATGGAAGGGAAGGAGAGACAGAAGGAGGAGGAGGAGGAAGGAGAAGGGGAAGAAAGAGAGACAGAGATAGAGAAATTTACATGAGTGTTTGTTTCACCTCTTTAGGCCAAATACCGAGGCACCACTTTAGGTTCAGAGATCCAAGGATAAAGGGCATCCACGTCTTGTTGGTCCCCTCAAGCCTAGCTCTCTCTCTCTCTCTTTTTTTTTTTTTCTTTTTTTGGAGAGGTTTTTGCTATAGGGCGTGTGCGCTCGCCAGAGAGAGACAGAAAGCAGGGAATCACCCCCCCAGGGGGGATGGCCACGCCGCAATCCCTTCTCCTCCATTCTCCTCTCGGGATCTTGGGCTTGCACACACACGCACCCTACATGAGTTTAAGCTACCATGTCTGGGACTCGAACCGCGGTCGACTATGTGGGAGTCCAGCAACATAGCCATTACGCTAACTGCTGGTCCCAAGCCTTACTCTCTTTAATGGCAGAAGAGCTAAAGGTCAGGGATGGCTGAGAGGAGTTTGAGCAGGACAAAGATGCCTTGGAGGGGATGGGAAAGGATCCAGTGAAGGGAAGGAGAGATGGAGCAAGGGATGGGGAGAAGAAGAGAGGGAGAGAAGACTGGTCTTAGGATGAGTGCACTTGTGCAACAGAAGATGAGCTAAATTGGTGATGAGCTAAACTGGTGAAGACAAAAGAAAGATGCGGTTCCATCTCCATGGAGGTCAGTGCAAGGCAAAAGACCAGCTCAAGACACAGAAGGGATGAGTTACATCACAGACTAAAAGGAACAACATCTTTTCTTTCTTTCTTTCTCCCTTTCTTTCTTTCTCCCTTTCTTCCTTTCTCCCTTCCTTTCTTTCTCTCTTTCTCTCTTTCTCTTCTCTCTCTTTCTCTCTTTCTCTCTTTCTTTCTTTCTCTCTTTCTCTCTTTCTTTCTTTCAGAGTTTTTTGCTATAGGGTGCGTGCGCTCGCCAGGCAGACAGAGAGAGACAGAGACAGAAAATGAGAAATCACCCCCAGGGTGGATGGCCACACTGCAATCCCTTCTCCATTCTCCTCTCGGGATCTTGGGCATGCACACACACGTGCCCGGTGTGAGTTTAAGCTACCATGTCTGGACTTGAACCGCGATCGGCTACATGGGAGTTCAGCGACATAGCCATTACGCTAACTGCTGGTCCCATGGAACAGCCTCTTTTCTACCCAGAACAATGGATTGGTGGGTTCATGAGCTCCCTAGAGTGGAGCAGAAGGGGAGGAGAGAAAAGAGGAAGATGGAGGAGAATAAACATGCTCCATGTATGTGAGTAATAATCTACAGATATACTTTCAAGGGCTGAGAATATTTCCTGTGTAAGGCCAGAGGAGGATAAGTATCAGAAGTTTAACTAAGTTCTAGAAAATCGTTTTTTTCTTTGGATGCTCAAATCTCTCATGGGACCATGAATATGCTACACCAGTGCCAGCTACTCAAACTGTCATCTGTGGCCTAGTGACAGCCAGCAAACTGTTATTGGTCCACAATGAGTAAGTAATTGGGAGTGTTTAGAAACTTTTATAGCAATTTGACATTGCTGTGACATCCAAGTGAATTTTTGTTGTATTTTAAGTGCAGGTACATGACAAATTGGAGAAAAATGGCCCTTCTTGACAGTCTGAGAGGCACTGTGCTGGGTTCTCAAGTGACTTCTCTCATTCTGTGCAGGTTCCCTTCTAATCCGTTTTCCTTAGTGGCCTTTCTAAAATGCAAATAGGATCCTGATGTCCCTCATTTATAGCCTTCTGATGATTTTCTCAAGCCATTTTGGATCAAGACCAACTTCTTTTTCTTTTTTCTCCTTTACTTTCCAGAGGGCATGTGTCCTCAGTGCCTGCCTGAGAAAGAGAAAGTACCCTCCACCATGGGGTGTGGTCATGTTGCAATTCCTTTCTCTCCACTTCTGCATCCTGTAAGGATTGTGGTTTTGTGTGCACGTGTGCACATATGCATGTGCACAAACACACACACAACATATTTTTTTCAAGCTGCTGGGGCCAGGATTTGAGCCACAGTTGGCCCTGTGGGATTGACTATGGGGCCAGCCCAAGACCAACTTTTTTTTTAGGAATTATTTTATTTATTATTATTATTTTTTAAAAAATTGACTAGAGAGAGGGGATGTGAGAAAACAAGACACCAGGTCTGGGACTTGAACCACAGTTGGCCACGTGGGAGTCCAGCGCCCCAACCACCATGCTACCTGCTGGTCCCCAAAACCAACTTTTTATGATGGCTTGTGAATCTGTATCATCTGGTCCTTGCTCACCTCCCAAACCTCCTTTCCTCTTCTCTCTCCTTCAGCCCTCTCTGCTTCTGGGCCATACTCCCTTTCACAGATCCTCTCAAACACCAAGCTCCCTCCTGAGCTATATCATCTGCCTGGCATGTTTCCCCCACCATCTTGGTGGAGTTAACTCCTAGTCTGCCTTCACATCACAGCTCAAGAATCACCTCCTTGGGGTCATCAGGTGGCATAGTGGTTAAGGCACTAGACTCCTACATGATTGACAGCGGTTTGAGACCTGGACCCAGGGACTTGAAACTCAGGTCAGGCACGTGTGCACGTGTGTCCAAAATCCTGAGAGGAGAATAGAGGAGAAGGGATTATAACATAGCCATCCCTCTCGGAGGTGGGGAGTGACTTCTTGCTTGCTTTCTGTCTCTTTAGCAAATATACACATCCTATAGCAAAAAAATTTCTAAAAAAAGAAAAAGAAAAGAATCAGCTCCTCACAGTGACTTTTCTGCCCCTTGGGCTGGTTGAGGCCTCTGCTTCTTGCTATCATAACAGCCTTTACTTATTTGAACATGCTTGTAAGTAATTTGTAAAATGTCTACTTTCCCCACAGGGTTGTGAACACCAAGAAGGCAGGAACCTTGTCTCTCTGTTCACTACCATATCCCACATATCTATCCCAGCTCTAGGTCCTCAGTAAATATTTGTTGAATGAATGAATGAATAAATGAATTGCAGCATTCAGAGCTCCTGGTAGAGGCATTCGAGATTGTCAAGTGTGTTTTTTGGAGGCCAGAACTGTTTTACTAAGTAAAATAGTTCCTATGACTTCTTCTTCTGTCCAGAACATGGCAGCCTGTCCCTAGTTCCTGCTGATAAATCATTTTATTGGCACAGTCGGACAGGAAAGGACAGAGTGAGTAATGGGAGTTGGGCACCGTGTCGCGGACCAAGGCCCAAGTTGACATGGTAACAACAGGCAGGCTGATGTGGCCTGGGCAGTAGTCTGGCCTCTTGACATATCTGAGAACAGGCCCCAGGTCATTTTTCCTCTGTGCTGGGGAGCGTGAAAAGACCTGGGAAGGAATGGGGGAGGGCAGTGGAGTCTTGCTTCTCCCTACTACAAAATGAGCTGGAAACAGCTTTGGCCAATAGTGGTTTTGCCCTTTGTGTGGGGCATGGGAATGCCTCCTGATATTTATTTTTGATGTGTAATATGCTTGTATATATTAACATATTATTTTAGATTTTACACTGTATTTTAAGTGGAAAATGTGAGTGCTTTTATCTTGAGTTATAATGGGTGACTATACGTGGAGTCGTCAGAGATGAAGACCAAGAAAGCTGGCTGCCTTCCTGGGTTAAAAAGTCTGGCTTCATTCCCTATCAGTTTTGAGAACATGGACAAGTTATTTACTCTCCATGTGTTTTTATTTTCTCCTATGTAAGCGGAGGTAAAGATGGTACCTACTTGGTAGGGTTGCTAAGAGGATTAGATAGGCATGTCTGGTACTTAGCATATAGTAAACAGTGATATCTGGTTTGATAGAACTGTCCAACAATTTAGAAGTAAATAAAGAAATAAAGTCTCTATCTCCCAGCCCATTTTCCATTTCTGTGATATCAGTTCTCCTATCTATGTTTGCTTAGAATTTAAGCCGTTGCAAGCATACAAATCAGCACTAGGATAAAGGTTAGGCAAATGAGGTGTCTAGGGTGCAGGACATAAGTATGTGCTCACTCTATGGTGCCAGTATTGCATTGGCATGGACCTGTGAATGAACACCTCCTTCAGTTTTGTGCTTAAGGAGTCTCACTCATCTCACCCCAGTTTATTAGACTGAGATTCCCCTGTATTGCTAGCTCTTACATAGACTTGAAAGAAGCAGGTATTAGTTCTCCCTGCAGGAAAATAACATCATCCTAGGCCTCAAACTATGACCCCAAATAAGTTTACAAATGCAATATCTGACAGGCAATAAAACAATAACAAGGTACATGTGGAGATAAGACAAAGTAAATAACAACCAGCAGAAACAATAGACTAAGGAAACAGATTCCTAAGGCTTCCACATACTGGGGTTATCAGACAGAGACTTTGAAACAACTTTGCTTAGCGTGTTCAAGGAAATAAAGGACAAAATTGAGAATTTGGTTAAAAAGTAAAAATGATAAAAAGAGGCAGTTGAAAACTCTAGAAATAAAACAACATAGATTAAGAACTCAATGAGTGAGCTTTATAGTAGATTACACAGTCTAAAGAGGAACTTGGTGAGGGCCCAGCAGGTTGAGACACTGGACTCCCACATAGCTGACTGCAGTTTGGGTTCCAGACTTGGCCTCTTGAAAATTACATCAGGTACATGTGTGTGCCCAAAAATCCCAGTAGGAGAATGGAGGAGAAGCGATTTGCAGAATTGCCATCTCCCATGGGGGATGATTTCTCACCTTCCCTCTCACTGTTTCTCTCTCTCTCTCTCTCCAGTGAGTGCACGTGCCCTATGGAAAGAACTTTAAAAAAAAAATGAGAGAGAGAGAGAGAGAGAGAGAGAGAGAAACTTGGTGAATTTGGAAGATGGGTCAGAAGAAAATATTTGGAATTGAGAACAAAGATATAAATAATTGGTACATTCAGGACAAAAGAAAGAGACTTGGGACACATAATGGAGCCCCAGAAGGAGAAGAAAGAAAGAATGTAACAAAAAGAGCTATTTGTAGAGATAGTGCCTAAAAACTTTCTAAAATTAATGTAAGACATCAAACTGTAATTTAAGATGTCTTACAAGCCCTAAACAGGCTAACTATAGAGACATTAATACCTTGACACATTTTGGAACAATTGTACACAATCAAAACAGAAAGAAAAATTTCTTCTTACTTGGTCAAGCTGAGAAAAACGTCCCCCTTCCCACTTACCCAATAGAGAGGTTTGGGAATCACATATTAGCATAAAACTTTGCTGCTATACTATAGCTTCTTTTTTCATAGTTTGGGAAGAAGCAGAGCATGGGGAGAGAGCTGGGAGTATTCGGGTCAGGTCATAGTTCTCTTAGCAAACCTCTAAGGTACATGCTGGACCTTTTAGGTAACCCTTTTTAAAAACATGGAGCTACTTAACATCTCTTTGGTACTAGCTTAAAGACCTAGCCACAGTTTTGGAGCATTTATTTGTTCATTTGATATATATTTATTGAGGACTTAGGACTGTGCTAGGCATTAAAGATACTCAGAGAACAAAGTAGACTAAAATCTTCATCTTCAGGCACTTGCATTTTAATGGGGTGAGACAACATGAACAAAACAAATAAATTGTCCAGTGTGTCCAATGGTTAAAAATCATATAGGGAGGGCTGGCCCAGTGGCCTAGTGGTTAATGGAGCTGGATCTCACATGGCCAACTGTGGTTCAATTCTGGTTCCATCAGCTTGAAAAACACATTGGGCACATGTGCATGTGTGCTCCAAATCCTGACAGGATGGATAAATAGAGAAGAAGAAGTTGTGAGCATGCCCCATTGGTAGGTGCTTTCTCCCTCTCCATCTCTCTCTCTTTGTCTCTGTCTCTCTCTCTGGGAAGCACATGTAGCCTCTGTCAAAAAACAAACAAACAAATGATATGAGAAGTGAGCAGGGGAGGGGATCACAGGGTGTTTTCATTTTCAATAGGTGTAATCAGAGATAACCTTATTGAGAAGATAGGACTTGCACCAAGATCTGAAGAAAGTGAGGGAGCAAGCCAGGCAGACATCTGGGAATAAAAGGGTATAGCCTTTACAGTTTGTTCTATTATAAGTACATAGTTTAATTAAATATTACAAATCGCAGATGAAATGCAAGAGATAAAAGAGAGGACTTTTGTCTGTGAACACTTAAGTTAAATGCTTTGAACAGACTTGAAAAGATGAGTTGCAAAAAAAAATGCTGTCAAATTAGGGAACAAAAACTGAGAAATAGGCAAAAAGAAAAAAATTAGAAATCTGGAAGAGTGCTACATTCAGGTTATATCACATGTGCCTTTAAAGTGCTCTAGTCTAAAGAAATTGAAATTGAATATCAAAATTAATATATCATGGTTTTTATTTATGCAAGAAAGAGAAATGTGATTTCCATTAGGATCCTATGTTCCTAGACAAGACCTTCTCCCTACATTGAAAGATTGGGGGACGAATGACATCGCTTTGTTTAAGGTTAAGTGAAAACATTTAAGGAATGAGTGAATTATATTTTATGATTCTTCACTTTGACTTTCTTGAATCACCTGCCAACTACTAGTTCTAATATTGAAAGTAGGCCAATACACTGAATAGCAATGAATCAAAGGCTAGTTTTTTTCTGAAAATCTGTGTGTCAAACTGGTATTCCCCTCCCCTGCTTAAATCCTTCCATTTTTTTTGTTGTTATTGTTTGTTTTTCATGGATCTTACTACAGAGAATGGGCAGCAGAGGGGGAAAGGTCTGTGAGGAAGGAGAGATGGTATGAAGGGGATGATTTCTCTCTATCTCTCTGTCTCTCTCTGTCTTTCTGGCTAGTGCACGTGCCCTATAGCAAAAAACCTCTCAAAAAAATAATAGCACTTACCTGACAGAGTTTTTGTAAAGATTAAATGAGGTGATGCCTGTAAGGTGTCTATTTCACTGCCTGACATATTGTTAAGTACTAAGGAATGAGCCAACTCTATTTTAGTGTTAACATACATTAAAACTCAAATTGCAGGCCAACGGGTAGCATGATGGTTAAGGCATTGGAGTCCCACATGGCCAACCAGTTTGAGTTTTGGTCCTAGCGGCTTGAAAATCATGTCAGGCATGTGTGTGTGTGCCTACCCAAACTCCTGAGAGAATAAAGTAGAAAGGATTATGGCATGGCCATCCCTCCAGGAGGTGATTTCTCTCTCTCTCGTGAGCACATGCACCCAATGGAAAAACCTAAAACAAAACAAAACATCTTAAATTGCTATAACTGTATTTGGTGGTAGGTCATCTCTTACTGTGCCTGGTGTAGACGAATTGGAGTGGATTCAAAGGAGAAGGAGGCATTCTAGCAAGAGGAGCAAAATAAGCCCATGGTGGAGAGAGGGAAGCATTGAGTTCACTCAAGTGGTGGCTGACATCGTCTTCTGAAAGCTTTGAGAGTCCCATGTGTTCAGCCGGCAGTCTCATTCTGAACAGAGAAAGGTCAACTACAGAGACCAGCAGGTGGCATAGTGGTAAGGCGCTGGACTCCCACATGGCTCACCATGGTTAAAGTCCTGGACCCAGTGGCTTGAAACTCACGCTGTGTGTGTGTGTGTGTGTGTGCGTGCGCGCACGTGTGCGTGCATGTCCAAAATCCTGAGAGGAGAATGGAGAAGAGATTGTGGCATGGCCATCCCCCCTGTGGGGTGATTTCTTGCTTTCTGTCTCTCTGTTTCTCTCTGTGTCTCCAGCGAGCGCATACACCATGTAGCAAAAATCTCAACAAAAAAAGTAAATAAATAAAATTTAAAAATAACAATAAACAAGGTCAGCTCCAAACTCTGCAGGTCCTGGCTGGGACTGGAACTTATGAGCAAAGGCCCCGACACAGAATTTGTAGGTAGACCAGCGAAATAGTACAAGTGACATCGTTTCTAGATGTGCCACTTCGGATTTTGAGGGAGACTGTATTCGTGACATAACTAGAACCCCTCAAGTTCCCACAACTCTCCTGTGGTATGTGGCCTCTTAAGAGTACTCTTAGTATTGGGACCAGCAGTTAGCGTAATGGCTATGTCGCTGGACTCCCACGTAGTTGACCGCGGTTCGAGTCCTGGACCCAGTGGCTTAAACTCACGCTGGGCGCGTGTGTGTGCATGCCCAAGATCCCGAGAGGAGAAGAGGAGAAGGGATTGCGGCGTGGCCATCCCCTCTGGGGAGTGATCTCTTGTTTTCTAGCTCTCTGTCTCTCTCTGTCTGTCTGGCGAGCGCACGCACCCTATAGCAAAAACCTCTCAAAAAAAAAAAAAAAAAAAAGAGTACTTCTGTTAAAAGTTTGCTGTGTCATACAAAGCTGGGAAGTGTAATGTGCTGTAGTAACAGTGAGTGTGGCTAGTGTTATCTGAGAGAAGGTGACCATAGTGTGCAGGAAGTCTAATAACATTTTCCAGAGTTTGTCTCTCTCAATTCTCTCAACATCCCAAAAAGGCAGATACTGTTATTATCTGTCTCACAGGTAAAGAAATGGAATGTGGGGGCCAACAGGTGGTGTGGTGGTTAAGGTGCTAGACTCCCACATGACCGAATGTGGTATGAGTCCCAAGCCTGGCAGCTTGCTTTCTCACTTTCCCACTTTCTCTTCCTCTCTCATGAATGCATGTGCCCTACAGCAAATTTAAAAATAATAATGATGATAAATAGAAATAAATTTAAAAAAGAAACAGAACATCAAGAAATGATGCACAGTTAGTTAACTTATTCAACATTGAAGACAGTAAGCAAGTTGGAAAAGGATTTGAATTTAAGTTTTCTTTCTTTCTTTTTTTGATTCCAAAGTGTCTGCTCTTAACTTAAAATTAGAGTTTTATTTTTTTCTTTTCTTTTCTCTTCCAAACTCTTGACTTAGAATGGGTGACCAGTGAATGTGTTCACTCTCTCATCTAGGAATATTTTGAGCTGAGCAGAGACCTTTGTTTGCAGACGCAGAAGAATGATATATAGTAAATGTAAAGTATCGCAGCCTGTAGGCATTTTATGTCTATTTGAAAGGATGGCAGCTGTTTTTCTCTCCAGAGTCAATGTGTGCCCTTTCCTCTATATTCAGTCTAGGATTCACATACTAAAATGTCTTGCAGTTTAGAAATCTCTACCTTTCTTTCCTTTTTTTCCCCAAAAGAATTATTTTAAAAATTTTATTTATTATTGTTTTTTAATTTGTTATAGGGCATGTGCACTCACCAGAGAAAGACAGGCAGAGAGAGAGAGAGACAGAGAGACAGACTCAGAGACAGAGAGAGAGAAAGCATGTTGCCAGGTCTGGGACTCAAACTGTGTTCGGCCACGTGGGAGTCCAGTGCCTTAAACACTACGCCACCTGCTGGCCCCTCTTTACTTTTCGTTAACCCATTTAGTCCCACCTTGGATTTCCTCTAGAATTCCTTCCTTACCTCCTATTTTCTTTCAAAATAGTTATTAACATCCACAGGAAGAATATTTCATGAAACACAGTTTGGATAATTCCCTTATGTAGGAAGGAAAAAATTTTCTTTCTCTTTTATGAGTGAGAGAGATAAAGAGAGAGGGAGACCCCCAACAGGGTCTTGATGGCAACATACCACTAGCTTCATATAGCCCTGGGTGATGAGCATGTATGTGCCCGGAATACTTAGGTGTCTGGATGTAAACCTGGAACCTTCCACCTTGTAGAGCATCATATTTTACAGTTGTGCCATAGTCCAGCCCCTATAGGAGAGGCATTTAAGTCTGTATGTAATTTATTCTCCAGATGGGGGCAAAGCCATTTCATTGTGTATCTCCTGCTAGTACTGAACAGGGCAAGAGTTCTTTCTTTACATAAAGGATGACCTAAAATAAATGCAGACATATCCAGTAAAAACCTAGAAGATATTGTTCTAAGGATTAGCTGCTTAGAATTTCACAACAGGGAGGGCTTTGGCGGGAAATGGCAAATCATGATTTATTGATGTACACTAAAATTTTCAATGTGTCATAAAAGGAAACTTGACAAGAGGGAACCTCTTAAGAGTCTTGGATGACATTTGCTTGAAATTGGCTTATGGTATTTTCGTATCTTCTTTGCAGACCTAGTCCTGGATGACTACGTGAGTAATATCTTGCTTTTGAAAGCTTTTCATTCTTTATATCATCTTCTTAGTCCCCCTGGCAAGATTGCTTAGGGGGCTGTATTCATTTCTAATACATGGTAAAGAAAGCATGTCTCTGCCTGAGATTTTAACCTCTGCAAAGCATGCAGAATAATGATAGTGTCAAGCAGTTATATGAACTTTAAACAGCAGTCAATGTAAATACACAATGGTAAGGCGCATGAATGAAAGCTCTTTGAATACTCCAGAAGAAAAGGTGAGCTTGAGGGAACTTGTGCAAGCACTCAAAAGATATCGCCAGTATAAATGTGTTATTGGGAAGTGGTATGGCAGGAGCATACTATAATTTTCTTTCTTCCTAGGCACACGGACAGACTACATTTCCCAGCCTCCTTTGCAATAGGTGTCATCATGTGACTGAGTGTGCTAGCTGATGGAATATAAACAAAGAATATAGACCACCTGGTCAATAATAACTTCCATCCACAATCCTTCTTGTCCTTTACCATAGTGGAAGACTAGGAAGGATATATATATACACACACACACATATATGTGTGGTATATATATATATATGGTATTTGTCCATATATATATGTGTGTGTGTGTGTATTTATATTTATATTTATAATTTATATATATATTCAATTGGGTTCTTGGCAAGAAATTTGTGAGGCTAAATTCCATATATAAGGGCAAACACAGATCACAGGTAGCCTTGGAGTGTAGAAACAGCTTTGATTTTTGGTAAAATTTGCGAGTCCACAGCTTTCTGATCAACCTTGCTCTGCTTTGTAATCTCTCATATTTTTCCTTCTCTGTGTTGAAGATCTCACTGTCATGGTGTCTGGGCTTCTGCAGTTTCTTTTTCTTGAAGTAAGCATCAGCGAGGTGTTCTGGGACTTTTGCTTTGTTAATATCAGTTTTTGTGGAGGTGGCGATGACAAATTTCTGGTGTGTTCTACTCAGTGGAACTCGATTGAGGACCAGAGGTCTAGTCCCAAGTAGCAAGCCATTGGTCAGTTTCTTCAGGAAAAGCACTCTCTTGCCTCTGTGGCATCCAGTGAGGGTGATCAGAACGGTTCCAGGAGTGATGCTAGCTCGCAGCTTTCTCACATGCTGACTAAAGGGTTTTTTTGCCGTGGCTCAACAGCTTTCAAGGCACATCTTCAGTAGGACAATACCTAAGCATTTTATGAAGTTTAACCACCTGGGTACTACCCTTCTTGTCCCCAATAACTGGTTGTATAACTAGCAAGAACCTTCTGCTTCTTTTCAATCCTGGATTTAGTGGCCGAGTATTTCCTCTTGTACATGGCCTTCCTGGAATACATGACAGATTGGAAGTATTTGCTGACACCCCAGACTAGGACTGAGTTTTGGCTGCAATGGAGCTTCTCCTTCTTGGGACTTTTAGCCTCAAGGTCACACTTTTAACCTTGCCACTGACATCAGCCTTTCTTCTCCTTAGTATCCGGCTCCTCAGCTTTTTCACCCGCCATCTTGTATAATGGAAAGAGTGATCTTTTGATTTTGAAGGTGGTAAAGCCAGGAGATGAAAGAGTTCAGGGTTCTTGAGCTTTTGGGTAGTCAGAAAAGTCATGGCACATTTTTGCATACAAAAAAAAAAAAAAAAAAAAGACACATCATGACTTTTCCAATGACTTAATAGAATTTGGAGATTGCTGTCCACCCTTCAGTAATACCTGCTTGGGCATACTACATGAGTGAGAAATAAAGTTTTATTATATTTGTGCTATTGCACCATTTGGGTATTGTTTGATACTGTGGCTGGAAGTCTGGGAAGGGAGTTTGTGCTTGGTGGTGGTTGGTTGAAAAGAGCATTATGTAGCTGGAAAAGTATGAGTTGCGGAGTGAGACAGACATGGGTGGAAATCTTGCCTGCTGACCAGCCACAGTGGCTCAGCAGCAATGCTCCGTGATGCTGAGGCCATGTGGGAGGGTCCCAGGTTCACATCACGAGGTCTCTCCAGTCATAAGGCTAGTACGTACAAGGGTGTGAATGTGCCACTTGTAAATATTTGTAAGCCTCCATAAACACAGAACCCACAGGTAGGCAGAGCAGAGACACTGCGAGCCCGGCCATGCCAGACATGGCACACTTGTGATCCTGGATGTCAGGCTGGGCATGGATGCTGGTGGGAAGCCTTATTGGGGTTGTCGCTCTCTTTCATGGAAGAAACACATGAGGGACCAGCAGTTGGCATAATGGCTGTGTCACTGGACTCCCATGTAGTTGAATGCGGTTCAAGTCCTAGACCTGGTGGCTTAAACTTACGATGGGTGCGTGTGCGTGTGTGCCCAAGATCCCGAGAGGGGAATGGAGGAGAAGGGATTGCAGCATGGCCATCCTCCCTGGGGGGTTATTTTTCGCTTTCTGTCTCTTCATCTCTCTCTGTCTTTCTGGTGAGCACACATACCCTATAGCAAAAACCTCTCAAAAAAAAAAAAAGATGTTACATAAATGGAATTATTATTATTATTATTTTGAAAGGACCTGTGAACAAAAGCCCTCTGTTAGAGACAAATATACCATAAAGCTCATCACTCAATAATACTTAGAATACTCACAGCATTGGTACTACTGTCTCCACTTGCTGTCCTCGCCCCCCACCCCCCACGCCCCAGTTTCACTTTCTCTTTCCTACTCTGTTCCTTGGAGGCTGAACTCAGCACCAAGCTAGCTTCTTTGTTCTCTGTCATCCTGCTAAATTCAGCCAATAGGGAAGCAAGGGGTAGGAGATTGGAGAGCCAAAGTCAGAGGAGAGATGGACTGGGCAATTCTTCTTCCTTTGGCCAACTCCTTTCCCAGGTAGTAAGCATGTCTTTTTATTCTGATACTTTGACATGTTGGGGGCTTATTGACCCTGAAGAGAAATCCAGACTCCGGAGTGAGCTAAGTCCTAGAGAGAGCAAACCACTGCTCTGGGACCACGTCTTTCCTCTGCAAGCTTATACCAGTCCAAGCTTATACCCCCAACCACCCACTTCATCAGGTTCTCACACTCTAGGCCGCTATACTTGCCCTCATCAGCCCAGGGCCAGGTACCAGAGAACTAGGGACAGCCCTTATGCCCCAGAGCCAGCTGAAATTACTCAAACTGCCAACCCTAAACTTATCCACTCTGTCTTAGCTCTTTCTTCCTAAGAAAATCACAGTAAAGGCTCTTGCCCTTGTTTTTCCCTCACTCTGCTTCCTCACTGCCCCTGGTGCTTGCCTGTGTGGCTCTGCTGGCACAGGGCGACCCCTCTTTTCAGGTACAGTGAGTAACAAACTATGTTTTCAGTGGCAGTCATCTCTGATCTGTGGCCTCACCACACCTGAACAATAATAAAACCAACATCTTGAAACACCAGTGGGGTTTGATAATGATCATGTTCTACCTGTGACCCCAGCCCCTTAACGGGAGCTCGCCAGTAGGGAGCTCTACCATGTCAGAGCTCTTGTGAGATCTAGTCTCCCTCTCTCCCCCTTGTCCCTACCTCATCGTAGTGGTATCAGCTTTCTGCTATTGCCAGTGGCTAGGTACCTACCTATTCCTTGTCAGTTTCATTATTTCCATTCCTCTATAAATATTAAACATTCTTCAAGGAACTCTTGGACTGTGCAGCCAGGATCTTGATTGATAAGCACTTTGAAGTTTCCAAAGCATTTTCACATCCCTTATCTTGAGATTCACAGTATTTTTATGAGGTGGGTGGGATCATCCTCATTCTACCAGCAAGGAAACTGTTCTGCTGCTGCTGCTTCTGTTTCTTCTTCTTCGTCTTTGTCTTCCTCCTCCTCTTTCTTCTATTATTATTATTATTTTATTTTATACATTCAATTGCTATACATCATTTAGCTTATAAAGAGAATTCACCCAACATGAAATACACCTCAGAGCAGTCCAGTTTAGAATACTCCACATGTTATCATTCACAGGTAATAAACCATTTCTGCGTCCCACAAATATCTTACTTCTCTGCTTTTTCTCCCTAAATTCCTTTCCTATACTCTCCCCATCTCCCACCCTCCTTCCACACAGGGAAACTGATGTTCTGAGGGTTTAACCAGCTTGTCCAAAGTCAGTCTTTTGCCTCCAAATCGGGTCCTCTTTCCACTATCACTGCTGGGTCTGTCTTTTTCAGCACTACTCATCTAACTGCAGTGCCCCACTTGTTGTGCTCGATCAATGAACATTTCTCAAACAGAATAAAACAAATGACCAGAAGACAAAATCTTGAATGAACAAGACAGAATATGTAAAAAGTCTTCCCCAGTGGAGGAAGTCTGGTATTACTTCAGCACGATGCCTAGGGTATAGTAGGTACTCAGTTAGTAATGGTGAAATGTGACATGAATGAACAGGACTTGGGAGGTGAGCCTGCCTGGGGTGCTGTAGCCAAGACCTGTAAGTGTTGGGTAATTGATGCGAGGAATTCCACGAGGAGTCCCCGGAAGGAAACCGTGACACACAGACCCCATCTGCCTCCCAGTCTGGCCAACCATGCCCTGCCTTTTCTGCTCCACCACTCACCAGGGCATGGACCTTGGCCAAATCAAATCACACTGGCTTCATCCGTACCTGGCTCTCTGCCCACTCCCCAGCACATGTGCCATGTTAACAATAGATATTGTTCTGCAGATGTTGCACAGCTGGCTCTGTGTGAGGGTGGCAGGTGGTAGCTAATAGGGCTGAAGTCTTCAGCACGTGGGCTGCCCTTTGAGATTCACATTCCTGTGGGGCACCTCTGCTCATACAGTCCAGTCACGTGATGTTCCATCATATCAAAGAGTGATGGAGGGATCCACGTCGCCCTCATCTCATTATTTATTTTTCTTATAAAATGGGTCTTTCTAACATACAACAGGGGGCCTTGTCACAAGGCTGCTGGGTGACACTTCATATTTTGTTGGATTGATACTCCCTTGGTGCCAACGGACTCTCAGCCTGGCTCTGGGTGCCTTTCATGTCTCTCTGGGTCTCCTACAGAGCTGCTTGGCTAGCTTCTCACCACGGTGACAGTTAACACAGGGTAACTTCATTGGAGATTTCAAAGTCACACCCTCATTGTTACAACTCTTGCCCCCCTTCTATACATACACTACTGAGATTTGTTTGCCCAAAGTAACCTCAAGGTATAGATTTTGAGTTGAAAAACTTAAAAAGTCCGCCAGAGAAAGCCTGCATATGTTTCTAAAAAAATACCCACATCTTCTGAGAAAACTGGCATGTAATGGCTCTGAGGGCCTGGCCAGGAGGTGGTGTGAGAGGAAGGTAGAACTGGATTTCCAGGCAGGAGAGAGAAGTGACTAAGAGTATGGAGTTGGACGTGCCTGCGTTGACCCTTTGCAAATGCGTCACCTGGGTCTTCTGAACCTCCAGCTCTTCATCTTCCAAATAAGTATAAAAGGACCAAGTCCTGAGGTGACATATGAAGGTAAATGGATGGAGCACGTGGAGTTTCTATGAGCTTCACACATGGGAACTGCTCAGTGACTTAGTGCTATTATTATAACTCATAATACTAATAATCAGGCCATTTCTCCAAGCACCAGATGAGGAGACATGAGCTGTTACCAGAATCCGAGGGAAGGGACTGAAATGGGCATGGGGACGTTGCACTTGGCTCACATTCTTGGAGGAGTTATTATCCCTGGCAACCAGTTCATGAGGCTGTACAAGGAGTCAGAGACATGAGATTGAGAGTCAAGATTCAAACCAGGAAAGCAGAAACCTTGTGATATTTTAATGCAAAAAGACTGTAATATAGGGAATAGATTATCCAGATGAGCAAAGGATGGAGAATCCAAACTGAAAGGGTACAGCAACTCAGAGACCGACAACAATGGGAAGCTGCTACCACTCGTAGGCCAGAGGAACAGAGAGGGAAGGTAGTATGAGCACAGCCTGGGAGCTGGAGTCACCCTATGGAAGCTGGAACCACAGAGCTTTCTAGGAGGGCCCGGAGTTAGAGAGGAGACATAGCTGCTACTGGAGATGTGCCTGGGGCAGGGAAGAGGGGAAAGGAAGACCTTGACTTCTCTCTTCCTGTCCTGTACCACTTTTCCATCTGGGCTTCCCATTGGCCAAAATCAGGCAGAAACTAGTTAGCAAAGGCTTCTGGGAAATGTAGTCCCCCAAAGTCAGACCCCTGTGATAAAGAGCAGAGAAGCAGGTAGGGCATGGAGCTGAGGGGCAAATAGGCTCAGGTTTGCCCAGGGTTGAAGTAGGATCGCCAGGTTAAATACCTGATTTCCAGTTAAATTTGAATTTCAGATAAGTAATACAATGTCGTTAGTGGAAGTATGTCAATGTCAACTTCTTTATTGTTTATATGAAATTCAAATGTCACTACGTGTCCTATGATTCCATTTGCTAAATTGAGCAAACTTGGACTGATGGCAATTTTGGAAACTTCGGAGTGTCCCAATTCTCAGACTAAATTAGGTGGATGGGAAGTTGGGATGTGGGAAGAGAGAATAGCGAGCAGATCTGATGAGGTTTGCCAAATGCTGCCTCTGTCTTTAAGGGTCACTCATTTATTCATCCATCATTTACCTGTCCACCCACCCCACATCCACCCACCCATCCTACTTCCATTTATCCATCTTCTATGTACCCATTTCTCAGCCAGAAAATGCAGGAACTTACATGTTATGCTCAGAATTTGGACGTCACTTGTTAGAGCCATGGGTGGTATGACTAGAGTTACATTCTAGAAAGAACCATTTGTTTTGCTAGGTGGAAAATGGTTGGTAGCGGGCCTTTAAAGATGTCTTCACAGTGATCAAAATGAACCATGGTGGTGGTTTGAACTGGGATGGTTATGACGAAGCAAGAGAGATTTGGACACATGGGTGTGATCTTTAGGAGGGAGGAAGAATACATTCTGGTTTTTGTTTTTTCCTTTTTTAGAGGTTTTTGCCTTAGGGCCCATATACTAGCTGGAGAGAGAGAGAGATAGTGAGAGGGAAAGTGAGAAATCACCTTCCCAGGAGGGATGGCCATGCTGCAACCCTTCTCCTTCCAGGATCTTGGGCATGCACGCAAACACTTCCAACTTGAGTTTCAAGCCACTGGGTCCAAGTCTCAAATTGTGGTCAGCCATGTGGGAGACCAGCAATGTTACCTCTATGCTATCTGCTGGCCCTGAGGAATGTGTTTTTGACATGGATTGGAGGTGGGGGTCAGGTTTCTGACTTGGGAAGTTGGGTGAATTGATGGTGGTTGTGTTTCCTGTGATGGCGAGCATGGCTACTTCGAAATCATTTGAGAAACAAAACATAAAACATCAAAGAATTTTTAAAAGTTAAAATCCAGATAAATTCAGCCAAATTTGTCTTAGACCTTATTTTATACTTAAAAGAAATAAGCCTCTTGATTTCTCTGGTCATAAAATTTTCTTGATCTACTGAATCATTTACCTATTAATGTTTTCCTTCCTCCACCCTTTTTTCAGGAGCTAAGGTCCTACCGCGTAGCCATTTCTTACACTATACTAAAGCAAAATAAATATGTTAAGACTTTACTGTATTTCATTGATTCTAAAGTACACATCGAAAACATTTCATTTTCTCATAATTGGGATGCAACTTGGAATTGATGGCTCCTAAAAACGACTGCTAGCTAAACAGGCATTTTGATATGGTTGTTATTTCTGAACTTTTGCAAATAGAGTTCCTATTCCTGGTAGCCTGACTAGACAACACGACTCCATAATGTTTTAGTCAACGAACTGTTAAGGACCATTTGAAGCAGAGC
The DNA here is from genome assembly GCA_026018925.1 of Tupaia tana. Lineage (NCBI taxonomy): Eukaryota > Metazoa > Chordata > Mammalia > Scandentia > Tupaiidae > Tupaia > Tupaia tana. Next base: position 14,141,468 of record JAKSZU010000026.1, on the reverse strand, counting down.
TATGAATGTTAGTTGTTCGAAAAATCTTTCATTGACACTTCTAGTAAGACTAAGAAATCACCAGTATTGGTCCAGCCCTGTAGTCTAGTTATTAAGGTGAGCTGAATCCCACATGGCTGACTGTGGTTTGAATCCTGGCCCCGATGGCTTGAGAGAACATGCTGGGCATCTGTGCATGTGTCTCCCAAATCCCGACAGGGTGGAGAAACGCAGAAGGGATTGCAGCATGACCACAACCCACTGTGTGTGTGTGTGTGTGGGGGGGTGCTTTCTCTCTCTCCCTTTCTCTGTCTCTGGTGGACTGGTAACTACAAAACCCCCAAACCAAACCAAAAACCAAAACCAAACAGCACTAGTGTCAAAATTTGCACACTGCAGTCAGTAGCTTGAAAGAAAATGTAGGAGACAATAGTGGGACACTCTTTAAGGAAAAAGCTGTATCAGGGATACAATGACACAATGGGTGCCACTGTGTGGAAACCAAACAAAACCAGGACATCCTTGACTGAGAGTCAGACGTGATTTAGAAGAATTGGATGCTGAACATAAAGGGGTTTTAGAAACACCCTACAATTTATTTTTCTTGTATCTTCCTTATTTTCTTAAAAGAATAAGAATGTGATAAAAATCTGAACAAGTAATCTAAAAAAGCTCTTTAAGTAGGTATGAAATAAAAATCATAAGCGATAAGAAAGCTTCATGCCATAGTCTAATTGGTTGTGCTTTTCTTTCCTTAAGGCTCCATAAAGCAGTGGCAAGTCAAGGATGAATCTCACCAACATGATGTTGAATGATAGAAGGCACAAACAAAAGATTATATAATATGCGATGCTACTTACGTAAAGTTCAAAAGACTGGGCAAAACCAAGATATGCTGTTAAAAGCTGAGGCAGATGCTATTCTCTGCATTGATGAGGGCAGTACAAGGGGGCTTCTGGGAGGTGTCATTCTATTCTTGACCTGGCTGGCAGTCACCCAGATGTCTGCCCTGTGATTGTTCATTGAGCTGTACACTTATGTTTTTACATACGTTCCTCTAAGTGTGTATGCTTCACCAAACAAACAAACAAAAAACTTTTAATGTTTTTGCCATAGGACACATGCACTTGCCAGAGAGAGACAGTGAGAGGGAAAGTGAGAAATCACCCCTGGGGGAGGGGTTATCATGCTGCAACCCCACCTCTATTCTTCTCCTGGGAGTTTGGACACACACACACACACACACACACCACACACACACAAGCCACCAGGTATTTGGCCAGGTGGGAGTCCAGCACCTTTACCACGATGCCAGCTACTGGCCCCAACTTAAACAAAAACCTTTAAAGTGTCATACCTTGTGATTACTAGCATCTTACATTTGATGAAATGCAGACGTGTATGTGTGCATGTGTATGTGTGTGTGTGTGTGTGTGTGTGTTGAAGGGTTTTGTTTGCTTGTTTGTTTCGTTTTGTTTTGTTTTTGCTGTAGGATGCATGTACTCCCTGGAGACATACAGCGACAGAGAGAAGGAAAGTGAGGAAAAAAAAAAAAAAAAAAAAAAAACCCTGCGAGAGGAGATGGCCACACCACACGCCACAATCCCTTCTCCTCTGTCTCCTCTTAGGATTTTTGGGCATGTACACATGTGTGTTTTTCAAGCTGCCGTGTGTGAGACTCAAACTGTGCAGTTGGCCATGCGGCATCCAGCCTCTTTTACCTCCACGTCACCTGCTGGCCCCTGAAGAGTGTTGGCTTTGCCTTATTTCCTTGTTTATATGCTCCCCTAGGCAGTCAGGGGTATCCATCTTGTCTTGAGAAGTAGATTTGATATGACAAAAATATAATAAGGTATGCGTCTATCACAACACATGTAACAATATGTAACATAATGACACATATATAATAGCACATATGACAATGTTTGTTATAACACATCTATAGCTTAGAAAATAAGCTCTTGTTAATTCAAAAGGAGGGGTCTGAGAGGAGCAGGGCATAAAGTTTTTGCCCTAAACTTAATGTGAGAGAATGGAGAAGCAAATAGCAGATGTTCTGTGGACCTGTGAGGTGAAAGTCACTGGGGCTGGAGGGAAGTAGAGAAGGTGGTGGATTTGGAAGAGCTCCCCATATATTAGGTCATCATCAGTTTTGTATATATATATATATATATATATATATATATATACACACATACACACACACACACACACACACACACACACATATATATATATATATATATATATATATATAAATTTTAAGGGTTTTTAAAAATAATTATTTACTTGGGACCTGCGGGTGGCATAATGGTTACGTTGCTGAACTTCCACAGTTGCCATGGACCCGGCGACTTAAAACTCATGCTGGGCTCGTGTGTGTGGGTGCCCCAGATCCCAAGAGGAGAATGGAGCAGAAGGGATTGTGGCATGGCCATTTCCTCTGGGGGTCGATTTCTTACTTTCTGTCTCTCTGGTGCGCGCTCGTACCCTGTAGCAAAAATCTCTCTTAAAAAATGATTTAGTTAATTTTGTTTATTTATTATTACTACTGTTACGTCTAATTTGCTGCAGGGCATGCGTGCTCCCAGAGAGAGATGGACAGAGAGAGGAAAAGTGAGAAAGCAAGCTGCCAGGTCTAGGACTCGAACCACGGTTGGCCATGTGAGAGTTCAGTGCCCAAACCACCATGCCACCTGCCGGCTCCCCAATCTGTATTTTTTAAAATTATTTTGTTTCTTGTATTTTCTAAATCCTTGACAATTTGCATATGTTACGTTCCCATTAAGAGAAAAGCTCTATTTTAAATTCAAACATACAGGCTGGGATTCCACTCCATGCTAAGTGGTGTGTGTACTGGTGCCCACGAACGCGCTTATTGTCTAGAGAATGTATTTCTAATATCTTAAATTCATCTAGCCTAAATGCAGTATCTTTAACACCAAAGGCAGGGCAAACACTCAGAGTTTCCAGCTGAGAGAGCTAGAAGCAGACCCATCATTTGGAATGGTTCAAGCTTTCAGTTACCCAAACTCCCTCTTGGTGCCTTTTGTCTTATGTAGCTAAGTATGACTGCACAGAATGCTGGACAGATGTGACCTGTTGGAAACAAACACGAATGTGGTTTGAAATGATCCTTTTTTTGCCAGTGGCAGCAGCTTTTCTTTCAACTACTACCCAGCGGAGCCCTCCAACATATGGCACCTACCTCCATGGCTCTGTGAGAGCCTGGAGGACACTTACATGGATGGAAAAATAAGACATAGTCCATGCCCTCAGGGAGCTCCCAGTCTCCCAGGGAAAGCAGTCTGTAGACAACTAATCAGACTACAGAGTGGTGATTATTAGGAGAGAGGAGTGGGGGGGCACTGGTTTTCTCCTTTCGCTCCCATTCCCTGTGGCATACATTAAGGCTCATCTAACAGTAGGTGATAGATATTCTTTCAACTTAATAATGCATAAGGGATGAGCTGGTAGGAGGCTAAGCTTTGCAATGTGATAGGTCTGATTTTTCTTCTTTCATAATCCGCTATGAGGGAGGCCAGGGCGAGTATCTCTTCTCTCTCTCTCTTTTTCTTTTTTTGAGAAGTTTTTTGCTATAGGGCGTGTGCACTCGCCAGAGACAGGAAGCAAGAAATCACCCCCCAGGGGGATATGGTCATGTTGTAATCCCTTCTCCTCCATTCTCCTCTTGGGATCTTGGGCACACATGCACACACGCCCAGCGTGAGTTTAAGCCACCGGGTCTGGGACTGGAACCATAGTCGACCACATGGGAGTCCAGCGACATAGCCATTACACCAACTGCTGGTCCCTCTCCTCTCTCTTTAAAGGATCCGGATCTCTTTCCCACTCCCCAGTCTCTGACCCAAAAATGGAGCAGATACAAATGGCTAAAAGGAAGATACAGATGGCTGAAAAATTGCACTGGAAACTGAGCAGAAGATGAAAGAGCAATGGCTTGAATAGTGGAGGGTCCAGGAAGGAAGGAAGTAGAGAGTGAGGGTGGAAGAGGAAGTGGAAGAGGCTTCTGTCTTGGATAATGCCTCGTGATATATTGTTCCTGAGAATCAAGAAGCAAATCCCTGTGCCTTCTGGAGTAGCTTATAGGCATTGTCATAGTTATGATAGAATAGGAAATGATTCCAAAATTTTTATCTTTTTTTTTTTTGAGTCTGTACATATTAAAATATATTATCACAGGGCCAGCAGGCGGCATAGTGGTTAAGGCACTGGACTCCCACATGGCTGACTGCTATTTGAGTCCTGGACCCAGCAGCTTGAAACTCACATATGCTGGGCACATGTGTGTGCATGCATGCCCAAAATTCTGAGAAGAGAATGGAGGCGAAGGGATTGCGGCATGGCCATCCCCCCTGGGGGGAGGCGATTTCCCACTTTCTCTCAGATACATTAAGTACACATAGTGACCTCTGAAAGCATGTGGATTTGCAAGTCATTGCCTAGAATTACGTTGTAATTTTAAAAGCTTAAAAATTTTTTTGCTACAGGGTACATGTATGCACCAAGGAGAGACAGAGGGAGAAAGACAAAAAAGAAAAGTGAGAAAGCACCTCTCATGGGAAATGGTCATGCTGCAATCATCCCCTGTCCTTTTCTCCCTTCTTTCAAGATTTTGGGCATGCATGTATGCATGCCTGGCATGTTTCTCAAGCTGCTGGGTTTGGGACTGTCTCGTTTTCTCTCTGGCAAGTGCATATGCCCTATAGCAGATCGTCTTCTGGATTTGTATGGGGCATTAACCATCTATGTATATTTATTTCTGGGCTTTATCGTATAACACCCTTGTGGACTGAGGACAGGGTTCTGGAGTTATAGAGCTACGGTCAGTGTTTTTCAACACATACCAAGCAGCTGCCCTGGAAGGCGCTGTCCAAGAAGCTGAAGATGCAGTTGTTAGGAAAACAGAAACCCCTTGGGACCAGCAGTTAGTGTAATGGCTATGTCACTGGACTCCCATGTAGCCGACCACGGTTCGAGTCCTGGACCTGGTGGCTTAAACTCACACTGGGCGCGTGTGCATGCATGCCCAAGATCCCGAGAGGAGAATGGAGGAGAAGGGATTGCGGCATGGCCATCCCCCCTGGGGGGTGATTTCTCACTTTCTGTCTCTCTGTCTCTCTCTGTCTTTCTGGTGAGCGCATGCGCCCTATAGCAAAAACCTCTCCCCCCAAAAAGAAAGAAAGAAAGAAAGAAAACAGAAACCCCTGTCCTCTTTGAGATTATACTAAGTGGGAGAGACAGTCTTACCACAAAGCATAAAGGAGAAAGGGATTATTAGTGTCTGAGGGAAGAGAGATCAGCAAAGCTTTCCAATGAATAAACATTTGCGCTGGACTTTGGAGCATTGCCATGGGAGAATGTGGCAGAAGGCACTGTGCGAGCCAAGGCTGGGACATGCTCTCAGGCGTATTCAAACACTGTGGGTGCCTGGGTGTAGACTTGACCCAACGAGGGTGATCACTGGTTACACACAAGCTGAATTGAACTCGCAGTCAATTTTGGTTAGATGAACACAGAATTTTAAAAGATCTGAATTTGAATGTTTTAGAGGGAACTTGCTTCTCAGTTCATGGCAGCCCCTACCATTCCTTTTTCCTCTCACACCCAGCACACTGGCTCATATCTCCCAAATACACCAAGCACACAATAGTGACCTTTGAAGGCATGTGGATTTGCAACTCATTGTCTAGAATTACATTCTAACTTTAAAACATCAGAAAAATTCTTGCTCCTAGGTGCATGTACTCACCAGGGAGAGACAGAGGGAGAAAGATGAAGAAGAAATGTGAGAAAGCACCTCTTATGGGGAACGATCATGCTGCAATCTCCTCTTCTTTCTCCCTCCCTTTCAAGATTTTGGGCATGCACGTATGCATGCCTGGCATGTTTCTCAAGCTGCTGGGTTTGGGACTTGAACTGTGCAGCCAGCCATATGGGGTCCAGCTGCCTTCACCACCAAAGCATGGGCTGGCCCGATTTTAAACATTCTAAATAAAGTATAACCTAAATATAGCAAGAAGCACAAATCATAAGTGTATGTGGTGCAACAAATGTTTGCAAGCTGAATATATCCATATAACCAGCACCCAGGTTATAAATGGACTATCTCAGCTATAGACAGCTGCTTTGTCCAAGGACAAATCTTGTTCTGAGGAAGGCCACATCCCGCAACTAGTTGATGTAGAGTTATAAAGTCTTAGCTGTTCTAGAAAAACTTGGGACAACGCTGCAGGTCTGTTCTAGTTCCAGAGCTCCCTGTGGGGTTGACTGAGGCTATGGTTGGGCCTACGATATGACTTACATTCTCCCTCTGCCCTTCTCTGCTTCCTTTCCCTCCCTTGCATAAGTACTGATCCCAAGGGAATTCCTTAAGAAATATCCTGCATGCTAACTCTATCTCAGAGTCTGCTTCCTCGAGAGCCTGTCCAGCAACATCTTGGGATCACCTCTCAAATAAACTACTTGAATCCATGTCTCTCCAGCTTTTTCTGGGAAAACCAAATCTAAGGCAAAACTAGATCTCACTAATGAACTTGGCCCAGAGTGAATTCTAGGACAGGAAGGAAAAGGAAGGATAGGATTAGGACAGTGGGTATTTCTTTGGATGTTGCCTTATGGAGTACCAACTGCTTCCACCTCTAGACTTGATTGTTAGAATCTGCAATCATTACTACATACATAAATCCCATCTACACCTTCTCTAAAGCCTACTACATAATGTTGCTCAGGTAAGCAGCAGTCCATGGCCAGCCCATGGCCTGGTGGTTAAGGTGACTGGATTCCATATGGCTGCTGTAGGTTTGAGTCCCAGACCCAGTGGCTTGAAAAACACAATGGGTGCCGGGCGCGTGTGCGTGCGTGCCCAAGATCCCGAGAGGAGAATGGAGGAGAAGGGATTGCGGCATGACCATCCCCCCTGGGGGGTGATTTCTCGCTTTCTGTCTCTAGTCTCTCTCTGTCTGTCTGGCGAGCGCACGCGCCCTATCGCGAAAAACCTCTCCAAAAAAAAAAAAAAAAAAAAGAAAACACAATGGGTGCATGCGATGTGCTGAAAAGCCCAACAAGAGGGAGACATGGGAGAGAGAGGATTATGGATGACCATTCCCCATGGGGGGGTGGAACTTTCTCACACACTCTCGATCCCTCTCTGATGAGTGCACCCTCTGGCGAGTTGGAGATGAAGCCTAAGTTAATACTGTCTTTTAGAATATCTACTCTTCTGACTTCCATCTGCGGTCTCCTTTTGAAAACCGTGATATGTCTTCTGTTTTCATAATTTTGTAATGCTGTACATTGTGTGGCATGTCTGGAAAGTCACACGACTTGTTGTACCCCAGTTTCACCTATCCTGGGAATGGCTACTGGAGCAGATGATTTCTATGCCCCCACGTTGTATTCTCGTCGGTCCATCTCAATTAACCTATAGCTATGAGTAATTTCCACCTGAATTTAGCTTCTCTGTCCAAGGGCTTTATCTGGCATGGGGGAGAAAGGTTTCAGGAGTTCATGTTCAGGAGGTTAACACTCAACTACCAGGGGACAGGATGAGAGTCACTGGATAAATGAAACATACCACTTTGAGATGTGTTTCACATGGTTTCTCAGAAGACTTCTCATAGGGTTGAGTCCCAGATGTCCACCGTGAGGATCAGTTAACAAGCACTTTTGGGCTCGTAACTTCTCTGATTCACTGTCCTCTCTTCCTTACTTGCACTTCCTTGGATCACCTCCCAAATAAACTACCTGGATTCAAGCCCTGCACCTGATCTGGGGAAAACTCAGAGTAAGACCACTGCCCATGTCTAAGGTGAAATTCATCAACCTCACATAGCCTCTATTTTTTAGTAGATCATTCCAGACATACCTTCTAAATTTAGTGAAAATCTGCTCTCTGTGTGTGTGTATCTATATCTATATATAATGTGCTAAATAAGCTGCTTTTTTTTAAAACTTACACAGACCTTTTTTTTTTTTTTTTTTTAAAGAGTATTTATTAAACTAATTTAAATGCAGCTGGTGGCATGGTGGTTAAGGTGTTGGACACTCCCACATGGTAAATCACAGTTTGAGTCCTGGACCTGGTAACTTGCTTTCTCACTTTCTTCTCTCTCTCTGGTGAAATTAAAATAAGTGAGTGAATAAATAAAAGTAAATAATTTTTAAAAACCCAATTGTTTAAATCCTTCTATGAGTCAAAAGTTCAGTCTTTGGGCTGGATAGTGGCGCCATGAAAACTTTTTATTCGCAGGCTCATTTTGCAGTCCAGGAGAAAAGAATAGAGTTTGGAATTTGTGTTCTGTCATGTGTGTATTGGGGAGGAAGTGTCTGGCCATGACTGAATCTGGAAGGAAATCGGTGCAGAAAGTCTCCAGCTTTTCTTTCTCTGTGCACTGTGCAGGGCCATTTTTTCATTCCACGTCACAAAGTTAGGAAGGCCCATCTGCCCGTTTGATTAATGAGCCCTCTCTGTAAAAGTAACAGAGATAAATGTCCTCTAGGAGCCCAGCAAAGAGAAATGAAGAAATAGGATGGCTAATTTTCAGCCATTATTTTGGAGTCTGAACTTCTTCCCCACATCAATTTAGCTATTATTTCAAAAACTAATTAATCTTCACTCAGGCAGCTCCGAGGGACCCGTGTTTAGATAATTAACAACCCGTGGATTATGAAAAGTCTCACTTGCAAATTTGGCTATAGCGTTTGGGTAGAAGAACACTTTCAGTATTATTCCGTTTAAACCCTCTTCCATCCATCCTTCATTTCCTGACAATTAAGAGCAAATAATTAGCCATGATGGATTTTGCTTGCTTACTTAATGCTCAAATAATGCTCCCCCTTCCTCTTTGTTCTAAAACCAACTCCATCTGAAGGTTTTTGACCAGCTTTGCAGATGATTGTGTTGAACCAGGTAATGGTAGGCTTTGTTCTCAATTAACACACATCAAGAACATTTGGGTTTTGTCTTGTGTGAAGAGTGGGAGGAAATTCCAGGGCTCCACCGGAAAAGCAGCTTGTAATTTCTCCTTGGCTCTCAAAGACTCCAGCATTCAGGTATAACTCTATTTGTAAAAATTTTTTTTTCCTTCCAAGAGTAAGAAATAATTTAGGCTAGACATTAAGGACAATTTTGTAACAGAAAGGTTGAGGCACCCTAGAGCAGGTGTCTCCCTTTACTAAAAGAAATGGGAATTTTTATGAAATTTAAAAATCGTTCTCTCCAAGAAATTGTATTTATCTAACAAATTGGGTGCCCACTATGTGCCAGGCATTGTAGAAATTCCTGGAAACAGTGGTAAATAAATCAAATGATATTCCTACCCGCCTGAAACTTACAATCTGTTAAGGAGATCAGATATTAACAAAATGACTCCCCAAATTTAAAAAATTTACACACTGGAGATACAGAATGATATGATAGCATTTCATAGGATGAACTGACCTTGTGGAAGTGGTGGTCAGAGGTTAGTAAGGCTTCTTGAGCAACAGACATTTGTGCTAAGATCTGAAGCGTGAGTAAATGTTACCTATTGTAGGAAGAGTGTTTTATTCCAAGAGAACAGCATGTGTGAAACCTCTGAGCTTTTCATGGAGATTGAGTGAACAGAAATCTGGGGGAAAAAATCAGTAGATTTAGAATACAGAGAGTAAGGGAGAGTGGTTCGAAATGTAATTATTTTCAAAGTTTATATAGGTTTTCCTTTATAACGTACTCTCAGAAAATAAGCTAATAAGGGAAGGGCAGAATAAAACACGATCTTGCCAAATTCAACTCTCTAAACATTATCTCTAGAATTTCAGAATCAAAGCCCTTGAAAGATGAAGTGGGCTAGGAAGCTGAAGCTCTGAGAAGTTCAGTGACTTGCTAAAGTCCCACAGCTAATTAGTGACAGAGATCTTATCAGGTGTGTGCATGTGACTCGGGGTATACCTGCAGGTTTTAGGATGTACTTCTACAAATGTTTTCTGTTTGAATAGTTAATTTTTAATTAAATGTAGCAAAAAAAATATACTGGCATGTCAAACTCTTGATCTCATGAATTGTATTGCTTCAAGTGAGGTTATATGAGGAAAAAAATGAGTTGATTGAAAGTTAATGAAAACTTAAGGGGCTGACAGGTGGCATGATGGTTAAAGCTGCCGGACTCCTATATGGCTGACTGCAGTTCAACTCCCGGACCTGGTGGCTTGCTTTCTCACTTTCCTTCTGTCTCTTTCTCTGTTTCTCTCTGATCAAACTGGAAAATAATAATAACTAAGCTAAATGTTTTTTAAAAAGAAAGTAAACGAAAACTTAAAAATAATAGTAGTTATACAAATATGGCAAAAATCACCAACAATGGGAAATGTGTGTACCACACTATGATGACGGGAACTTCTGCCCAGAGTAATCCAGGGTAAAGTACTAGGGCCAAGAGATTTTCTGGCTTACCTTAGAAAGTCCCTTTAGAGTTTCTGTTCCAAGAGAGTTAGGGTCCTTTGCAGCTTAATGTTTCTTTTCTCTTTTGCTATAGGTCATGTGCACTTGCCAGAGACAGAGAAAAAAAGTGAGAAAGTACTCCCCGGGGGGGAGCACCACACCACAGTTCCTTCTCCTTCATTCTTCTCTTGGGGTTTTGGGCATGCACGCACATGCACCTGGCATATTTTTCAAGCTTCCAGGTCCAGTACTCCAACCACGCAGTTGACCATGTGGAATCTGAGTGCTTTAACCTCTACACCATCTGCTAGCCCTCTTTCTCTGCTTTTTTCTCTCCATGAGAACATTCCCTTGGTTTCTTTCAACTCTGGGGGAAGAAAGTAAAAGGTTACTGACTTCATGTAATCCCCAAAATAATAGCCATGCACATAACTTGGGTGAGGGCAAGTGAGAGATTTGTGAAGGGAACTGTCAGCACCATTAACAGACTGGGCAGTTAATGAATATGGACTTTGGAAACAGATTAAAGCACTTTGGCAGATAAGCCCCTTAGCAGGAAGATTATACTTAAGAAGTCCATAATTTATTTTCTCCCTTTTCTCCTGGTTGATTCTTTAGGAAAATTGGCTTCCCCTCCTGATAAGAGCTCAGGATGAGCTGAGGATGGTGTGGAAAGCAGGTGCAGGAAAATAATTGTGGACTGTAGACACAGATTCCTGTTGCAAAGGTTTCCTTCTAAGAGTAGATCTGGCCAGCACTGATTGGGACAGTAGGTGCCATGCCTGGTGCCACAAAGCTTTTAGGGGCCACAACCTTTTAAAATTTATTAATAAATCAGAATAAAAACTTGAATATAATCTACCCTGGATTACATTTCTCTTTATATCAAGACAATTTGTATGTAAAATATTTATTTTATAGGGAACCAGCAGTTGGTGTAATGGCTATGTTGCTGGGCTCCCATGTAGTCGACCGTGGTTCTAGTCCTGGACTCAGTGGCTTAAACTCACGCCAAGTACGTGTGCATGCATGCCCAAAATCCCAAGAGGAGAATGGAGAAAAGGGATTGCCGCATGGCCATCCCCCTGGAGGGTGATTTCTCGCTTTCTGTCTCTCTCTGTCTTTCTGGCGAGCATACACACCCTATAGCAAAAACCTCTCAAAAACAAACAAACAAAAAAAATACACAAAAATTATTTTATATATATTTATATAAATACACATTTATATATATGTAATATAAATATTTAAGGTTTTTGTCATAGGGTGCATACACTTGACAGAGAGAAAGAGAGAGGGAGAGAGAGAGAAACAGACAGACAATAAGAGGGAAAGTGAGAAATCACTACCCGAGGAGGATGGCCATGCCACAGTCTCTTCTATATTCTCCTCCTGGAATTTTGGGCATGCACACACTCATGTCTGGCATGATTTTCAAGCTGCCAGGTCTGGGACTCGACCCACAGTGGCCATGTGGGAGTCCAGCATCTTAACCACTACACTACCTGCTGGCCCCCAAAATATATTTTTTTAATGAAGGAAGCGACTCATGAATTTATAAGTACCTAAGACTCATATATGGCCCTATGTGTGAATATATGTGAGTATACTGTCTGCCCACAACCTGGTGGATGCACTCACGTGCATTGGCGTGAGTTTTAAACCGTTGGGCCTGGGACTCGAACTGTGTTCGACTACATGTAAGTCCAGCAACATAGCCATTACACCATCTGCTGGTCCTGGGATTTCTCAGACCTTTAATTTGTTGGTGTGCATTATGGATCACTAAGGGAGGGTGAGATAGAAGGTCTCTATAATATTTTCAAAACTTGTATGGTAACTAAGAATTTTAAATAATTCCAAATTTGAAGAAAATTATTTTGAAGACTACAATTTAAGAATTACTGATTAAGTTCATTACATTGAGAGCAAAAAGAGCTATCAAATAAAAATATTTAAAAATCTAAAACCTTGGAACCAGCAGGTGGCGTGGTGGTTAAGACTATGGACTCTCATGTAACTGACCATGGTTCGAGTCTCTGACTGGTGGCATGAAACTCACGATGGGTGCTTGTGTGTGCGTGCCCTAAATCCTGAGAGGAGAATAGAGAAGGGATAGCATAGCCATGTCCCTTGGGAGATGAGTTCTCACTTTCTCTCTTTCTGTCTCTGTGGCAAGCACACACTCCTTATAGTGACAATCTCTTTTTAAAAGAACAAAAAACTGGGGCCAGCTGGTGGCATGGTAGTTAAGGATGCTGGACTCCCATGTGGCCAACCGCGGTTCAAGTCCTGGACCTGGTGACTTGGTTTTTCACTATTCTTCTCTCTCTCTCACTCTATCCTCTAGTCAAAAAAATCAATCAATAAATAAATAAAAAAAATTCTTAAGGGACCAGCAGTTAGCGTAATGCCTACTTTGCTGGACTCCCATGTAGTCGACCACGGTTCGAGTCCCAGACCTGTTGGCTTACACTCACACCGGGCGTGTGTGCGTACGTGCCCAAGATCCCAAGAGGTGAATGGAGGAGAGGGGATTGCGGTGTGGGCATCCCCCCTGGGGGGGTGATTTCTTGCTTTCTGTCTCTCTGTCTCTCTCTGTCTGGTGAGCGCATGCACCCTATAGCAAAACAAAACAAAACAAAAGCAAACAAACAAACAAAAAACAAAACACCTCTCCAAAAAAGAAAAAAAGAAAAAAAAATCTTAAAAAACCCCCTAAAATTGGGACCAGCAGTTAGCGTAATGGCTATGTCGCTGGACTCCCACTTGGTCGACCGTGGTTCAAGTCCCAGATCCAGTGGCTTAAACTCACGCCAGGCGCGTGTGCGTGCGTGCCCAGGATCCTGAGAGGAGAATGGAGGAGAAGGGATTGTGGCGTGGCCATCCCCCCTGGGGGGTGATTTCCTGCTTTCTGTCTCTCTGTCTCTCTGTCTGTCTGGCGAGCGCACGCGCCCTATAGCAAAAAACCTCTCAAAAAAAAAAAACAAAAACAAAAACAAAAAAACCCCTAAAACTAAAACCTTAAACAATTCCTTTTATTTATTTAATTTAGTTTAATTTTTAGAGAATTTTTGCTATAGGGCGTGTGCACTCGCCAGAGAGACAGAAAGCGAGAAATCACCCCCTCCAGGGGGGATGGCCACGCCGCAATCCCTTCTCCTCCATTCTCCTTTTGGAATCTTGGGCACTCACGCACATGTGCCCGGCATGAGTTTTAAGCCACCAGGTCTGAGACACGAACCACAGTCGACTACATGGGAGTTCAGCGACATAGCCATGACGCCAACTGCTGGTCCCCTGGATGGTGACTTCTCACTTTCCCTCTCTTTGTCTCTTTCTGGTGAGTGTAGGCACCCTATGGCAAAAAAAAGAAAAATAAAATAAAGAAAGAAAAGAAAAGAAAAAAGTTATTTTTTCTGTGGGCAAGAGAGAGAGAGAGAAGAGGCTTCTCCAACAGGGTCTTGATATGATCCTCCAGCTTCAGCCATCACCGGATTATGGACACCTGCATGCCTAGTGTACTCAGAGAAGTCTCTGGACAGGAACCTGCTACCTTCCCCTGTGGGTCAGTCTCGCAGTGTTGCATTTTATCCCCATGCCGCTGTCCAGTTCTGAATGAGAGACTTTTAAAGCCTTCCAGCTCTATCTAGATTTCCCATGATTTCATAATTTGATATCTAGTAAAGCTACCTTGAGAAAAGTGGCCATTGAGAAAATGTTTACCTTGTCTATAAGATGAAGTGATTAAAGACATAGGGGGGACTAGGGATAGAACTTGTAAACTGGAGACAGCTGCTTATAAACAAGAGCAGTCCCTGAATGAAGGTGTCACCACTGCAGAATGACATGCTAGTGAGCTAAGAAAGGCTGTAAAAATGAAGTCTCCAGAGGAGTCGCCATTCATTCCCAGTCCAGTTTTCGCTGAGTTATCAGATGCTGAGACAGACATCAGTGGCTGCTCCAGAAACCGAGGCTTCTTTCCTGGCACGCGGCAGATGGGCCTTCGAGCCAGACTCAGCACTTCACTGGTTTGCCATCCGTCACCCTGAGGCGGGCAGACCTTGAGTCATCTCACGTTCTTCGGGCTCTGCATCGCTCATGTAGAGCAGGTGTCCTGTACCAGAAATGACGCTTCCTTTGAAAGCAGAGAACAGAGTGGGGGAAGCAATGTCAAGGGAACCCTTGGTCATGCAATGTTTTCCTTTAACACCTGAGTCCTTCAAGCTTATGAGAGCTTCTCGCTGTCCCTGAGAGATGGGTAATAATAAAAACAATTGAAATATATCAAGTACATACTATTTTTTTTTGAGAGGTTTTTTAGCTATAGGGCACGTGCGCTCGCCAGACAGACAGAGAGAGACATAGAGACAGAAAGCGAGAAATCACGCCCCAGAGGGGATGGTCACGCCGCAATCCCTTCTCCTCCATTCTCCTCTCGGGATCTTGGGCACACATGCACACGTGCCCGGCGTGAGTTTTAAGCCACCGGGTCCGGGAAGTGAACCGCGGTCGATTACGTGGGAGTCCAGCGACTTAGCCATTACGCTAACTGCTGGTTCCCAAGTACATACTGTTTTTCAGCATAGAATAGAGACTTTAGGTACATGATTTCATCTCTTTTTTACAGAGATATTTCTTGCTATAGGATGTGTGCACTCACCAGAGAGACAGAGCCAGAAAGTGAGAAATCATCCCCCGGGGGGATGGCCACGCCTCAGTCCTTTCTCCTCCATTCTCCTCTCAGGATCTTGGGCATGCACACACACACACCCCGGGTAAGTTTTAAGCCACTGAGTCTGGGGCTAGAACTGTGTTGAATCCAGCAATATAACCATTATGTCATCTGCTGGTCCATGATATCAATTCATCGCTTCATTTAGGTGCGTATAGCTGGAATATGACTGTATGTTCTGATCTATCTGAGATAGCCCTATTCACACTAACTATTCTCACTTACAATTTTGTGTGTGTGTGTGTGGGGGGGGAGGGTTGCTATAGAGTGCACGTGCTTGCTAGAGAGAGACGGAGAGCAGAAAAGGGAGAAATCGCCTCCTAGGGGATATGGCGATGCCGCAATCCCTTCTCCATCCAGGATTTTGGGCATATATGCAATCTTCAGTTAGCATGATCTTCAAGCCACCATGTCTGGGACTTGAACCACAGTCAGCCATGTGGGAGTCCAGGGCCTTATTGCCATGCCGCCTGCCTCACTTTATAATTTTTTAAAATTTTATTTATTTTTTTTCAAGAGAGAAAGAAAGAGAGGCGCCCCAACAAGGTCTTCATGATGCAATCTCCCCTTGGCCTCAGCCAGCCCAGATAATAGACATGCCTGTGCCTGGTATGCATAGGGAGGTCCTGGGATTCAAACTTGAGACCTTCTCATGTGGGTCTAGCATCATGGAGCATTGTGTTATTACTGCACCACTGTCTGCGGGCCTCATCATTACTAGCACCCCCACTTAGGCTCAGAAGAATGCTCTTAGAGAATGCTCAGTTAAATAGTCACCTTAGTTATGGTCAGAATGGTTGCATTCTGGCACTGCTATTAAGAACTATGAACTACCTGCCTCAGCATTGCTACCTAAAATGGGGCCAGTAAGTATCTCTCACTATCTAAATTATTTTTATACAAATTCAAGAACTGAATAGACCCATATAGCAAATATATCGGTGTAACTTTATGGGATGGTGGTGAGAAGATTATTTATAAATATAGATATGCATACTGTGTATCTCTAGACCTATCTGTCTATAAAGGGTCTTCAAAAGGTTTATGGAAAATGTATACTACAAAAAAAAAAAAAACCCTGCATGGATTTCAAAACTATTTTGGGTATAAAAATAAACTTGTACTTTAATTCTAGTTTCTTATGAAGTACTCTTGTATATCTTAGCAGAGTGCTGGGTATTTGGCAAATGTTAAATACGATGGTAGCTTCTGTAAAACGACAATGTTTTTACATCTGTAAAACGACAATGCTATTTTGTATGTGCCAGGTACTCAGTGAATAGTATTATTATTGTCTTAATCTTGCTAATATTTCTAAGCTCCATCTGAGGAGCATTGTCATATTTTTGGTAAAAGAAATGGTTGTTTCACTCCACCCAGAGTTTTCTGTTTGTTTGCTTATTTTTATTTATTTTTTTTACTTATTTATTGGGCTAATAATGTCCAGGGAAAGCAATGCTATCCCTTTGATCATGGAAAAGGTACGGGAGAAATTGACCTTGAGTTATACTGCAAGGGAGCTTTCTAAGGTCTTGAAGCACTGCCTCATTCTGTAACCAGAAGGACATTTTGAGACACCTGGGTGTATTTTGTGGTAGACAAATAGATGGTTTGTGCTCAATGAGTATCATGGCCCTGCAATTGAAAAAATGAGCTGAAATATTAATAGGTCTTACCAACTGCTGGGTGATTGCAGAGTTGAAAAGGCACAGGAAACCTTTGGGACAGAATTGCTATGTGCTAGAACAGAAATGATAGGAAAGGAAAAAGCTGTGGGTTGGGGGGAGTGGCTGCCTAAATTGAGCGGGACTGTGATTTGAGGGCAGGGACCACATACTCTCTCTGCTGTTAGGTGAATTGTGCCTCTTGGGAGTATCAATAAGCCAATTGGATTCATGATGGGGGAATTGAGATTGATTTGAGTTAGACAATGGTCACAGATAAAATGATGGAGTAAGAATGGTTTTGTTTTAATACTTTTTCCATGTCATCATTCATAGCATCCTTACAACTTCCATACCAGATCATACCCCCATGTAGCCTTGGAACCCACTATCTGGGCCTGTCTACCTCAGCTCTATATTCTGCAGAAGGACCTGTATAGTTAGGGGTGCATAAGTAAAACTCATTATTGTAATTTGTAACAGGAGATGGTTACTGGTGTTGGTTCAGTGAATGGCTTGGAAGTGTTAGGGCCAATGTTTCTGTTCTTTCCTTGGCCTTTCCTCATGCTTATTACCTCAAAGTTATGCACTAACTCTGCAGTTCCAAAATCATATCTGTGTGTGTGAATCTATATGATAAATATTTATGTGTATCTATATATCTGTATAGATATATATGTATCTATGATAAATACATGTGTCTCTCCTTCTTTATATATACGTGTATATATACACACACATATATACATATGTGTATATATAGAGAGAGACACACATATGTATATGATAACTATTTATATATTTGTCTTCTTTTAACAACACGATCTTGCTATTTTGTAATCTTCCTGCCTCAGCCTCCCAGCTGGGACTATAGGCATGCACCACCATGCCTGGTTCTTTTGTTGTTGTTAAGAATTGCTTTATTGGGAACCAGCAGTTAGCGTAATGGCTATGCCGCTGGACTCCCACGTAGTCGACCGCGGTTCGAGTCCCGGACCCGGTGGCTTAAAACTCACGCCAGGCGCGTGTGTGTGCGTGCCCAAGATCCTGAGAGGAGAATGGAGGAGAAGGGATTGCGGCGTGACCATCCCCCCTGGAGGGTGATTTCTCGCTTTCTGTCTCTATGTCTCTCTCTGTCTGTTTGGCGAGCGCACGCGCCCTGTAGCAAAAAAATCTCTCAAAAAAAAAAAAAAAAAAAAAGAATTGCTTTATTCAACTTTATTTATTCTCATTTGGCCAGAGAGAGACTAAGCGCACGCGCGAGAGAGAGACATGGAAAATGAGAAAGCAAGCTGCCAGGTCTGGGACTTAAACTGCGGTTGGCCATGTGGGAGTCTAGCACCCTTAACCACCATGCCACCTGCCAGCTCCATGGTTCTTTCTGAAATAGGGCCTCGCTGTATTGCCCAGGTCAGCCTTGAGCTCACGGACTTCCTGCTTCAGTCTCCCTATATCTCTGGGACTGTAGGCACATGCCATCACACCGATATTAGGTTGGACTGAGACTTAAACTGGAATCTCTCATGTAATTTCAGTCTGTGGATCACAGTGTCTTACCAGTACATGCCACAGTGACTGGCCCTCAGATTTTTTTAAGGCAAAGGAAGAGGCACCACATGAACTTTTTGTCTCCCCTTTCTAGAAATGCAAATGCTTTCTCAGGACTGTCTCTTCCAACTGCTTACAGCCGTTGTCTCTACCAGGGTCATAGGACCATCCATAGCTACATGAGAGGCTGAGAAGAGGAACTAAAACTGTCATGATCAACTGAGATCAATCAGAACTCACCACCTGGCATTGAACTTTACTTCCAAATAAAATTTGGTCCTCTTATCAAGAAAAAAAGGGAATGGATATTCTTGAGAAAATTAAGTGTCTGCCATTGCATTTTTTTCTTTATATTCTGAGCTTATAGTCTTGGGAAACTTATTTATACTATTTTTTAATACCTCAAGAACCTTGAACTCTGCTTAGAAAATATTTAAATGAATAAATGAACATATTTCTGCTGAATTATCAAATAGGCCAAGTAGTCTCATATGCTTGTGAAATGTTTTAGTTTGAGGCTAGGAATTTTTATAAAAGCATACTTTAAATTGAAGGTTTGTTTCCAGTACTGAGGATTTCAGCTAGCAGCAGGTCAATGAGGGCAAATCTAACTTATCACAGAGCACTGGAGTGTGCAGTAGCCTTTGGTTAAGATTTTTGTTGTTTTTTAGTTCTGTGGGGAGAATCCTAGCATATCCGCTCCAGAAGGAGTCTTGGATAATGGTGGTCAAAAGGTACAATTTGTTGAAATCTTGCCATCTGCTAGGCACTCCACCAGGACTTTAAAATTATCCTCTTCTTCAATCCTTATGAAAAAAAAAATAAAAAAGAAACTGTGAGTTAGACACTATTATAATCTCTGTCTCATAGAGGTAGACATTGAAACCCAGAGAGCTTTACAACCTATCTAAATTCATATATATTGCAAGGTGTAGGGGTTGGGGCGAAGGGGGAGGGACCTGGATTCCGACCCAGACTTCTTGGTACTGGAGCATGTGATCATATCCTTTAGGCAAAGCACCCTAATCATATAGGTCTTTGAGTGAAAGTCAATGTATGTAAAACTACCACCTATCACATAGCACACATCTGTGTAAGCACATTATCAATACATACATTTTTCTCATTTGATTTTCACAATAACCCTATGAGGTAACTTCAGTTCTTATCTGTGTTTTGCAGATAAAGAAACAACAGCACAGAGAGTTTACATGATTTGGCCCTCGATTATAAAAACTTGTGTAGGGGGAACTCAGCTTTATCTGGGACTTGAGCTCAGAATCTTTCCTTCTGTCATTCTGTCTTCATCTCTTGAAATCAGTTCTTTTCAAACCCCTAATTCTAAAGTTGAGATTTAATAGAAATAGAATGAGGAAAAGCTCACTGGGTGTGGCTAGATGTTAGGACCTCAGTAAGGGAAAGGTTCTTAACTCTTTTTTTTTTTTTTTTACAAATATTGATTATGATAACATGCAAAAATACTATAACCAAGAGGCCCCTGAATACAGACGGAAGCTTATTTGTCTCTGGTGTAATGGGCGAAGTTTGGTGGTCTGAAGCTGCCTTCTACTTATGGATTCAAAGTATTGATAGTTGTTCCACTTGTAATTTCTTTTTTGAAAATGACAGAGTGAGAAAAAGAGTGGGGAGAGAGAGAGAGGTATTTTCTAACAAAGTCTTGCCATGTTGCAGTCTTCCTGACCCAGTCCTCCAGTCAGCTAGGACCACAGGCATGTGCTGTTGTTCCCGGCCCATTCAGGTTGGTCTGAGAAACCAAACCCAGGCCTCTCACGTGGTCCCACACACCACCATTGCACCACTGTAACTGCGCCTCACTTGTAATTTCTTAGCCAGCAAAAAGGTGAAAGAAAATGTGTAGGGAAAACAGCTTGCTTTTAGGGACACAATATGGAAGTTAGGAGTTACATGTACTATGCAGTTTTCCCTGCTTGCATGTCATTGACCATGTCACCTTGCTGCAAGACTGGCTAGGAAATGGCTAGAAGGTCATACATGCTGGTAAAGGGAGGAGGGAATAATGGATATTGGTAGATAATTAGCAGCCTCTGCCACACCACAGGTGGAAAAATGGAGGCTCAGAGGGGTACAGATTTGCCCGGTGTCACAACATATAGCAAATGTAGAACATTCCCTTTTTCAGGAGGACTATATTAAGAGATGTCAGGATGTGAGGAAGTAACTAGGCATGCCAGATAGTGGTGCAGAGGAAGTCCACTGCAAAACTCGGAGTGGCAGAAACAGGCCACAGTGAAAGGATCACGTACGTGGAAGAGCCAGTCTTAGATGTTGGTGTGTAGCAGGGTGCTCATTTATGCCTATGGAATGAATGGCGTGATTTGAGGTGCTGGCAGGAAGCAGGTCTTCAGGATCATCCAATTTCAGGGACTAGCATTTCTAAAGAGTACAGTGGAAGTGGTGCCCCCAAAGTTATGTAACATGTTGGCTCTGCCAGGAAAATTATTTTTGTACTTCCATGCTGCAGATCAGATTCCTTGGGGAAGCAGACTGAGATGGGGATTGGCTTGCAGAAGAAAGCTTACTGGGGAGAGCTTTTGGGACCAATACCTACGATAAAGGAACAAGAAAAAAATAAACTACAGTGACCTCAACAGAAACCTAACCAACCTTATGGGGATGATCTTTCACATGTGTCTGTTAACCAGTAATTGGAGGGGCCAGCCAGTGGCATGGTGGTTAAGGGGGCTGGATCCCATAGAAGAGACTACATGGTTTGAGTCTTGGACCTGGCAGCTTGAAAAACATGCTGCGCATATGTGCATGCATGCCCAAAAGTCCTGAGAAGAGAATAGAGGAGAAGAAATTAAAGTGTGGTCATCTGCCCCCAGGGGATACTCCCCTCCCACACACACACACTCTGTGAACATAAGTGCCCTATGTCAAGTTAGGAAAAAAAAAAAAATCAGTAATCAGATGCATGCTAGCTGGGGGTGGGGGCATGACCTTGGCTATGATCTTCACCAGAGGCAATAAAGAGCCAAAGAAAAGGGCTCACAGGGCTCACAGGGCTCACTTCCAAAGTAGAGTTCAGCATTTGATATACACAGCATTTCACAGTATCCTCCACACCCCTCACACACACTGCCTATCATTCTTCCATTATTGGGTCTTTGTGTCTTAAAGACTTCAAGCACTTTAAGACCTCTCTTTTTTATATATCAAATATCGTTGGGTTGGTGAGAAGGTGGTATCTACAGCTTAGATTTCATTATCATTTAATTAACAGTTTGTTTAAGTATCCCCTAGCCCCTCCTGGGGGTCAGTTGCTGACATCAGAGAACAGCAATGGATGAATAACACCAAGACTCAGTGGGACAAGTGAAAGAAGTGTCTCAGGGAGCAGAGAAGCTGGGAGGGAGGCAAATCAGTCCTCTTTTCCTTACCTAACTCAAGGCAGTTTATACCTGGGGCAGGGAGGAAAGGGGAAGATGAGGCACTGCAGGGTGCTGAAGTCAGTCTTGCCAACCTCAAGATTTTGCCCAAGGCCAACCCTACCTCAAATATTCCCTGTTCCTTTTGTTTGAATTTCTAATTTTTTTGTTTACCAAGATGGCTGCCTGTTCAGATAAATGAAAGATCACAGTTTGATCTGATTCAGAGTTTGATTTCTTTTTCCCTCCCTCCCTCAGCATTGCAGCTCCCACATCTGAGGGCTGCAGCTAAAAAGTGATTTTTAAAGCCCTCTCATTGGCAAAGAAATCAATAGAAAGAAATCTCTCCCCTCACACACCTCCTCCATTCTGCCTTTTAATTTGTCTCCCTCTCCAATCTCCTGCTAGGGAAATTTTGTCTGAGGCCTTCTAACATACTTTGTCAGAAAGTTGCCTTATTAAGGATTGGGGTCCTGCTGGGTGAACTGAGGAGGTGGTATGATTTCCCCCACAGTCATGGCAATTAACTCAGCTGAGGAAGGGGTGGAATCAAAGAATTTCACCAGGGAGATGGAATCCCAAGACATCTCCCTGGTGAAATTGTTAAGGACAGGGTTGTGGCTGGAACAAACTTCATGGCAGCCTCCAAGGAACTAGCCCTCAGAAAGGGTGGTGGTGAGGATGGTCTTGCTAGAGGGACAGGTCTGAGAGGGGCGACCTTTCAATAAAAGATTCGGAAGAAAGGGCTCAGACTTCCCATACACTCTGCACTTCGGGCCTCTCTGCCACTCAGTGGTTTTGCCATTGTAGGCAAGTCAGTTAAGTCTCTGAGCCTCAGTTTCCTTCTCTGTGAAACAAGTGAATTCTATCCACATGTTCCGTGAGGTAACTGGTAAGGGACATGGACTATTGTGAATTAAAGGGACTTAATCAAAAAGTCTCTGTAACAGCAATGTAAAGTTCTCAGAATCTCAGCTGTAATGACTTCCCTCTCCTTTTATACTCCTTGTCTGTGTTTGGGGCTCTCCAGTCTCTTCTGTACAGACAAACCTCATCTCTAATTCATAGTTCCTGCTCACCTAAATATCAGCTAGCACAGATTTTTAAGGTGGCTCCAACCCTATCTTGCCTCGTGACCTTTCAGCTTCCATTCTCATGAATAGATCTTTCAAAGAATTGCTAGAGGGTATAGCAGCTTGCCAGAGAGATAGGAGAGACAGGGAGAAAGGGAGACAGCACCCTCCATTCCATGGGGCATGGGTTATGCTGCAATCCCTTCTTTTCCATTTCTCCATCTTGGGATTTGAGACATGAACGCACACATGCCCTGAATCTTTTCAAACTGCTAGAGCCAGGATTCCAACCACAGGTCTGCTAGGTGGGATCCAGCTCTCCTAACCACTGGGCCATGGAGCGGTCCCTCTTCTATTTTCTAGTTTACATCCCTTGGAGACTCTGATTGGTTCATTCAGCATTATGAACTAAGCCTTTGGATTGGCTGTCTTTTGGTAAGGTGATTAAACATAAGCCAATCAGCTGTCCATGGGAATGTGGACTCACATCACACTCATTCCAAACAGAACTGGGGCAGGGCATGGCTGCCTATGTAGGATGTGAGGTATTTATTAATTAGTACTTATTAGTGAATAACTGCTTTATCAAAACACTTTAAGATCAAGGGCAGTGCAGTGGGAGGAAAGGACACTGACTTTGGGATCAGGAGATGGGTACAAATCCTGGTGTCAACCTGTTTAATCTTGGCCACTTCCATTTATTTTCCTGGGCCTCCTTTTTGGTGTTTCTAAAAAAGAGGTTGAACATGATCACAGTGTCTCTTGTGCTGATTCTGCTCACCCTTCCAGAACCACCTCCTATAAAGGGATAGATAAATCAAGGCAAAACTGTCCAAACCAGCAGATTCACTCAGAAAACCCAAACCAAGCAAGAAGTGGACATGAAGTCTATTCACTGTCCTGTGAGGCTCCTAGCTTGGCTTTCTTTAGTGCTAACTTGATCAAGGCTGTGTGGAGGAGGTCACTAATTTAAGTAGAATGCTTTTCATGGAGGATAGGAGATGGGTGGAGAAAGAAAGTAGCCAAGTGTGGCAGATTGCATGTTCCGAAGATGGTCACAACAACTTCCCCAATCCCACGTGCATTTCTAGAGCTTTGCTACTTTCCCTTCAAGAGTCTGTGTCCCTTCCCCTTGAACCTGGTGGACCCTTGAGATTATCTTGAGCAGTAGAACATCTTGGAAATGGTGCTAATGACACCCCAAGTTAGTTTATAAAAATCCACTTCTTCCTTGTTATCTTTAAGACACAGCCTCCATATGATGAAGAAGCCCGCACATCCTGTGCAGAGACCCACATGGAGAGGAACCGAACTCCCCAGTCCATGGCTTTGGCTCAGTTCTCAGAATGCAACTTGCACCAGCTGACCCACCACATGAGTGAGCCATGCAGAAGGTGGATCCTCCAGTTCCCAGTTGACTTGACTTTACTAACCTTCTCTGCATGCAGCTTCTGCTGGTCATCCATGCTAAGCCATGGCCAGTTTGCAGATTTATGAGCAAAATAAATGATTGTCATTATTTTAGGCCCCTGTTTTGGGGGTGGCTCATTAGATAGCAATATATAGCAAATACACATTTAAAAATGTGAAGAATGTTCCTAGCTTTATGCCTAAATAGGGAGTGAGGACTATTCATGGTGAGAGAGAGAGAGAGAGAGAGAGAGAGAGAGAGAGATCTGAAATTGAGCAAGGGAATTACTTTATGGGCAGTAAAGGGAAGGATGTTCCCCAGTTATAAGTGCTTATTGAGCACTTATTATGGGCCGGACTCAGAATCTTCCTAAGAGGTAAGGAGTCTTGTCTCCATCTGACAGCTGAGAAAACTGATGCTTAGAGAGCTTAAGTCTCACCCAAGGTCACAAAGCCAGGATGTAGTAGATCTTACATTTGAATGCAGGTCTGTCTTCTCAACTATTGCACATTCCCTTTTAACCAGAGGCCTATTCTTAACAGTTGTAAAACCATTTGATCAGGAAGATTGAGTCCCCATTTTGATTCATTATGAATTGAACAGCTGCTTCAAATACATGTATTTAGTGCTTACCCTGTGCCAGGCATGACTCTAAGCATCTTACCTACATGTTTTATTTAATCCTCACAATAGGCCTCATTTTTTCAGATGAAGGACCTGAGGCTTTGAGAGTTTAAACTGTTCGTCCAAGGTCACACAGAGAGTAAATGGCAGAGCTGAGTCTGACGTCAGGTTCCTAGCACTTAGCAACTGCTTCCTGCTTTTATGAACAAAGATGAGAAATGAAAGGAAGGGACAGGTTGTGGAGGGAGAGAGTTAGGAGGGAAGGGGAAAAATCTAAGGTAAGATACAGAGGAAGAAAAAGAGAGGCATGGAAGGTGGATTTCGTTGATCCCAAGCGGTCATTTCTAAGTGGCGATATCTTGGTGGGAAAGGGAGGTGCAAATTGTCCAGTCATTGTGATGAAGACTCCAAGTCAGTGGTGAAGATGGGTGGACCTGGTGGGCGGAGTCTGAGCTTTCATTCCACAGGCCTGTTCTTCTATAATGTAGAAATACTGGGTCATTAGGAAAGTTATGACACATTTTTGCATAGAAAAATATGTCATGACTTTCCAGAGGATCCAATCCAGAGAGGGAAGAAAAAGAGGACGTTGGAATGAAATACAGAATAATTCATTTGTCTTCTTTACTGAGGAAATCTCCCTATAATTTATCAATAGAAAAGGTTTCAGTGAGTTCTGTAATTCTTTTTATGTACCATTAATAGGTGGGTCCACTTTTCCAGTGGTGGCCTTTTCATCATTCTCTGAACCATAAGTGAAGATCATTCTTTAGAGGAAAGAGAGGACTTCTAAGAAATATAAACAAGCAAGACTTTTCACAGGTGAAAGCTACAGAGAGAATGCAAAATGTAATAAAAATGCAAACTTCTCTCTGTCTACCAAATACAGTATGAACATGTACACACGCCTGTGCACACACACATTGTCTAACGCATGTGGTCACACACACTGACACACTCAGAGCATACATAATCACATATTTGGACACATACACAGAGTCAACTATGCATAGACACACAGTCACATACAAAGACACACACAGGGGGACCAGCAGTTAGTGTAATGGCTATGTCTCTGGACTCCCATGTGGTTGACCACGGTTCGAGTCCTGGACCCGGTGGCTTAAACTCATGCTGGGCACGTGTGCACATGTGCCCAAGGTCCCCAGAGGAGAATGGAGGAGAAGGGATTGCGGCCATCCCCCCTGGGGGGTGATTTCTTGCTTTCTGTCTCTCTGTCTTTCTGGTGAGCGCATGCGCCCTATAGCAAAATCCTCTCAAAAAAAAAAAAAAAAAAAAGGAAAGAAAACGAAGACACACACAGGTAGAACATATATAATCATATGTACAGGCATCTAGACATGTCACAGACATAAAATTGCATGCATACATAGACTCATGCATAGTTTTATGTACATATATGAAGTCTGACCTGTATATAATCACATACATAATACCACCTACACAGTCACACATGCACACACACAAACACACACACAGAGTCATGTCCAGACAATACACACACAAGCACACACTGTGAATTCCTGAGTATTGAGTTTTTTCAGAAACTCTATTTCTTTTTTTTTAATAATTATTTTTTAAAGATTTAGTCATTTGTTTATTTTTTTTTTTAGTTTAAATTCTGATTTATTTATTCTCTTGATTTAATTGTATTGTTTCGATAAGTACTGTGTAAGAAAAACTATACAACCAGGTATACTTGGAAAGTCTCAATTCCATCCCTATTCATCACAACCACATTCTCTTTTCTTATAAAGTATCATTTTCTTTAAATCTGGTTTATCTTTTTCAGTTAGCCTCCCCCAAAGTAAGTATATATTCTTAAATTCTTGTATTAGTCATTTGTTTATTACTGTTTTTTTAATTCACCAGAGGCAGAGAGTGAGAGAAAAAAGTAAGAAAGCAAACTTCCAGGTCTGGGACTCAAACCATGGTCAGCCGTGTGGGAATCCAACACCTCAGCCATCACACCAAGTGCTAGCTTCAGGAACCTCTATTTCTAAAATTCTCTCAAGTTGCTGGCTCTGAGGCTAGTCTGCCTGGGTTCAAATTCTGTTTCTTCCACTTGCTGGCTTCATGTCTTTGATCAAGTTACTTAACCTCTCTGTGCCCCAGTTTCCTCATCTATAAAATAGGGGTAACATGACATCTACTTCATAGAGTTAATGTAAGGATCAAGTGAGTTATTGCATGTATAGGGATTAGAAAAATGTCTGGTACATAAATGTTAGTGATTTGTGCCAATTGCACTAACTTTATCATCACCATTGCCATCATCAAAAACTCCTTTGTCTTGAATTCAGGTGTGCTAGACCCTGTGCCTAGTGGGTTATTTACATGCCCTTATTTACTACTCAAAATTGCTGCATGAGATCATAGGACTGTCATGATACAGAAGGAAATTGAAGCCTGGAAAGGTTCAATACTTGCCCCAGGTCACATTTCTGGCAAGTGGCTAACCCGGAACTTGAACTTAACTCTGCTTAATTCCAAGCTCTGGCTGTTAAGTCGGTGCAACATATAATTTCATCTATAGGCTACTTAGTACAGGAAAATTCTCCCCTGCCAGGTTATAAGCTTCCCAAGGGACTGTGCCTGTCTCGCTCGTTGCTATTTCTCAGCACACAGAACAGGCCCTTTCTCCAGATCTGCTTCTCTTTGAAAGAAAGATGGGTTCATTCACCTGCAAAATGGGGGTGATAATATCCACCTCACAGTGCTGTAAGAATTAAATAGCATAATGTCTATGGAAGTGCCTGGCACATATCAGGCGCTATGGTAAATGGTAACAATGAAGATTTTTGTGAATCAAAGAATGAAGGATGACTCAGAGGCCTAAAGCTTCAGGAATAGGGGAACGGCAATACCATCAGTGGAAAAGGGAAGGCAAATGAGTCCGCTTTCAGAGAACATGAAAAAGTGGATTTGATATAGGTAGAACATAAAATGGAAACAATTTTCCATAACGACATGGAATGATTTAGCAGGCAGTCAGGAATGGAGAAATGAAAGGATCCTGACAGAGGTGCTGACTCTCCTTGGGGCTGATGAGAGCCTGTGTGGTTCACAGACCCTAAGATGACCCCAGTGATCCCTGTCTCCTGGTTCTCATGCCCTTGGGTAATCTCCCCCACCCTTTATAGTATGGGTTGGGCTTATTTCTTAGTTTTATTATCTTATTTATCTTATTTTTTTATCTTTATTATCTTATTTCTTATTTTATTTTCTTAGTTCTGCCATGTTCTAAGTAGAGCCTACAGGTGGTGTGGTGGTTAAGGCACTGGATTCCATATGGCCAACAGCATGATTGGACTTCTGGACCTGGTGACTTGAAAAACACACCCGGGTGCATGTGTGACTGTGTCCAAAATCCCAAGAGAAGACTAGAGGAGAAAGGATTGCGGCATGGCCATCCCCATGAAGGATTTCTCGCTTTCCCTCTCTTTCTTTCTCTTTGTCTCTCTCCTGTGACTGCACATACCCTATTACAAAAACAAACAAACAAACAAACAAAACACTAAGAAAGTGGCAGAAGTGATGGGATACCATTTCTGAGGTTAGGTTATGAAAAGATTATGTTAAAATACAGAAAGGCTTCCATCTTGCATGCCCTGTCTTTGATAATTCACTCAACAGAAGCCAGCTGTAATTTGTAGGGCAGCCTTGGGGAAAGGCACATGTGGCAAGGTCCTGAGGTCTGCCAACAGCCACGCAAGTGAGCTAGGAGTAGGTTCTCAAGCCTTGAGACACAGCCCAGACTGACACCTGATTAGATACCCTCATGAGGGACCTTGAGCCAGATTCATCTGGTGAAGCCATTTCTGTATTCCTGACTAAAAGAAACCATGTTGACAAAGGTTTGATGTTTTAGCCACTAAGTCAGGGGGTACTTGGTTATGCCGCAGTTGATAATTAATACACTTGAGAGTGACTGAGACCTGCAGGGAGAAGGTGTAGGGAGAGGAGTCTGAATTTAGAGGCTGGGAGATATGATATCCTCATCACAGGGCTAGGAAGGGGCAGAGGAACCAGTGACATGCAGAAGGGAGAGAGAGAACTAGGGGGATGCTGGAGCTCAGAAGGAAGCAGGCCAGACCGTTGAAGAAGGGAGGAAGTTGATCAGCCATATTATGAGAAGTTAAAAAAAAGATGCATTGAAAATGCATATGATTGGGACCAGCAGTTAGTGTAATGGCTATGTCGCTGGACTCCCATGTAGTGGACCATGGTTCGAGTCCCAGGCCCGGTGGCTTTAACTCATGCCGGGTGCGTGTGCACGCGTGCCCAAGATCCCGGGAGGAGAATGGAGGAGAAGGGAGTGCAGCATGACCATTCCCCCTGGGGGGTGATTTCTCGCTTTCTGTCTCTCTGTCTTTCTGGTGAGTGCACGCACCCTATAGCAAAAACCTCTTAAAAATGCATATGATTAAAAAAATGCATGTATTTCAAAACTTTTTTACACCAAAATAAACATGTACTTTAATTCCATTTTCCCACTAACTCTTAAAAGTCCCCTTGTACAATATATACAACAGATAGATCTGGATTTAGAGATTGAGAAATGTGGGTCCATACGCCAGGCTAATCATTTTACACCCTTCAAACTGATGTTCTTTAAATATTTGCTTGTTTATTTAAAGGAGCGCTAATACTGTATGGGCAAAGGTCTCTATTTAATTTACCCAAGCAATTAGCTCTGGCTCCAAAATTGTATTCCATATTCAGCAAAACAAAAGCCCCACAGTTAGAGACCAACCCCACAGGAGGGCAGTTGGAAACTGTTTGTGGTTACCAGCACATGCCTTTTGGGGAGATCTAGCAGCCATTTCCCAAGTAACTTATCAAAGTTTGCTTTCCAACTGCACACGGTACTATCCCTGAGAGGAGTTCTGGCAAATACAATTTTCTTCCTCTTGTTACATTTCCAGTGATAGTTGAGTCCCACACAGACTAGAGCCCTGGGCAGCTGCCTGACTGCCTTGCCAATTAATCAGGTCCAGAAGGAGGGAGCGTGGGGGAGAAGCCATTTGATTGGCTATTATGAGGTTGCTGATAACCTTGGGCAGAGCAGTTCCAGTGGGGAGATGGGGGAGGATGCTAGATTAAGCAAAGAGTAAATGTGTGCTGAGGCTGTGAAGTCAGTAAGTGTGGAGACTGCACTTTCGAGAAGTGTGATAGGTTCAGGAGAAAACAGAGTAAAGGGAAATGACTTTAATTTTTTTCTTTAATCATAGGGACAACCTAAGACTTGCTAAGCAGAGGGGGAGGATCTGTCATACAAGGAGAATTCTCTGTAAAAGAGAAGGAGCAATTGAGGGCCAAAGAATATAAGGAGTTGGACATACTTGGAATTAAATCCTGGCTCCATCTTGTTCTAGCTGTGTATTCTTGGGAAAGTTGCTTAACCTTTCTGAACTGTGGTTTTTTCAACTCTAAAATAGGGATAAAAATGCTTATTGCAGGGCCAGAAGGTGGTGTGGTTGTTAAGGGTGCTGGACTTCCACATGGCCAACTGTGGAAGTTAAGTTAACTGGTTAAGTCTCGGACCTGACGACTTGCTTTCTCACTTTCTCTCTCTCTCTCTCTGTCCCTCTCTGGTCAAATTAAAAATAAATAAATAAAGTTAAATAATTCTTTTTTAAAAATGCTTATTGCAGAGGACTGTTGTAAGGGCTAAATAAGATAACGTTTGTAGAGTGCTTAGCTTAGTACCTGGCACTTAGTAATATTTTGGAAATGTTGAGATTAAAAACAAGGGCTGAGGGCTGGCAGTGATGTGGTGGTTAAGACACTGGACTCTCACATGGGTGGCTGTAATTTGAGTCCTGGACCTGGCAGCTTGCTTTCTCAATTTCTCTCTCTCTCTCTCTTTCTCTGGTCAAGTAAAAAAAAAAAAAATAGTAATAAATTTAATTAAACAAATATTTTTAAAAATAATTCTTTTTTCTAAAAGAATTATTTTATTTAACCTTATTGATTATTATTATTATTATTATTATTTTAATTTGACCAGAGAGAGAGAGAGGGAAAGTGAGAAAGCAAGTTGCCAGGTCCAGGACTTGAACCACAGTCAGCCATGTGGGAGTCTAGCACCTTTAACCACTACACCTACACCACCCGCTAACCCCAAATAAATAATTCTTTAAAAAAAAAAAAAAAAAAAAAAAAAAAAAAAAAAAAAAAAAAAGACTGCCCTTATAGCCTAGTGGTTAAGGGAGCTGAATCCCACTGGGCTGTGGTTTGAATCCCAACCCTTGTGACTTGAAGAGCGTGCTTGGTGTGTGTGCCCCAAATCCCAACTGGATGGAGGAATGGAGGAGAAAGGATTACAAGGGGGTGCTTTCTCCTCTCTCACTCTGTCTCTGTCTTGCTGATGAGTGCATGTGTCCTCCAGCAATCGAAATGAAACAAAACAAAACAATATCAAAACAAAATCAGAAGTGAGGCTAGAGGAAGATATGACAACATTTAGGAATGGAATAGAGGGACGGTGCTTGGTAAGTTTTATTCGTGAGAAGTTTAAGAGTTTTTTGGCAGAGAAATTTGAGGAAAATTCTGCTACGGACTGAGCTCTTGGAAAGGTTTTTCTCCTTCATAAAAAAAGAATTGAGAAAATAAAGTCCTCTTTCTAATGCCTTTGGAGGCTGTCATGTAAGTTGTAAGACCTGGAGCTGTGGCAGCTCTTTTGCCTCTGTGAGAGTAGTCAAACCTAAGGCTAAAGGCCAGCAGGAAGATGGTAGAGCAGAAAAGTGAAGAGTCCTTCTTCTTATTGTTGAGTTGCTGAACAAACTAGTTTAAGTTCCATGTTGTTTAAGCCATTTTAGTTGAGCATTCTGTTTGTTTTAAGGTTTTTGCCATAGGACATGTGTTTTCACTGGGGAGTGAAGGGCGCACTAAGAAATCACCCCCCAGGGGGGATAGCTATGCCACTGTCCCTTCTCCTCCCATTCTCCTCTTTTGGGTATGCATGAACATGGGCTCTGCATGATTTTCAAGCTGGTAGGTCCGAGACTTGAACCATGGTTGGCCATGTGGGAGTCCAGGACCTTAACCACCATGTCACCTGATGGACCTGAGTTATTCTGTAAATTACTGTCAAATGTATTATTATTGACAAGGTGTCCATAGAGGAGGGCACAGCATTTGTCACAGCAAGGAGGCTGAAGGAAGATGCTCAGGGAACTGTAAATAGTTTGGCTGTAGGATATGGTACAAGGTACTAAAGAGAATTCTGAGAATCATAGTGGAAATCCATCCATGGAAATGAGAAATCATTCAGTGTAAATGCATTTATTTAGAGGAGAGCTTTAACACTGCCTGGAGCAAAGACCTCTCTTCCGTTGGTCCAAGTACTAGTTTTTACAATGTCCCAATATCTCCTGATGCTAAAGTATAATAAGAGATGGGAAACAGTGAGTGGCAATGGCAGAGATACTGGCAGGAGACACACAGGAGGGCTTTGAACACCACGCTAGATGGGTATCTTGGGTGCAGCAGGGACTCACTGAAAACATTTCAACCTTTGGGACTTTATGAGCAGTAAGACTTAGAACTAGTGTTGGAGTGAGGTTGACTTTTACCACTTATATATTGTCTGTTTCTAAATGGGACCTATATTCCCTGTTTTCCTTATGGATAAAATCCATACTCATCCTAGATAAATGAGCTCCTTATTCTGCTCACGCTGTCCAGGTCACAGACTCCAGGATAGATGGAGGCTCTGGTTTTATTAAGAGGACAGGTCAGAAACATGTGTTAATCTTCAGTGATGCACTATTCCTCATGTACTTTCATTTAGCAGCCTTGTCTCATATTAAATCTAATTAGTTTCTCTGCTACTAAGAGATTGAAGGCACCATCAAAACGAAAACGTATAGTCTAAATCAGATTTAGCAAAGAACCTTGTCCAGGGTTTTGTGTTCCCTGCTTCAGAAGTTCCTAGAGTTAGGGCTCAAGCTTGTCCCTCCAACCCATTGTCAATCATTTGCAGGATAATAAACATTTTAGAAATTGAAGGATTTTAGAATGTATACATTGCCCTCATTTTTTAAAAAAAATGCTTATTTAATTTTATTATTATGATTTTACTCAGACAGAGAGAGAGAAAGTGAGAAAACAAGCTGTCAGGTCTGAGACTCAAACCATAGTAGGCCACGTGGGAGTCCAGTGCCTTAACCACCACGCCACCTGCTGACCCCACAATACCCTCATTTTACAGTTGAGAAAACTGAGTCCCAGGGAGGGGAAATGCCCTGCCTAATGTTATGCATCAAATAAGGGACTGAAGTGGAACCAAGTGACAGGTCTTCTGACTCCAAATGTATTACCTTTATGGCTATATGAAGATGAATAGCACCTTAATCTTTTCAATGCCATCAATGCATGAAAGTATACACTAATGAATTGTCCACTTAAAAAGTTAATCCCCATGCAAATATGTCTTTTCACGGAACACTAGTCTATCTCCACCCATCTAGTCCTTCCTTGTCTCAGTCAGCCTGCACCTCAATTATCAGATGTTGTAAACATCCAACAGTAATAAGGAAGTATAATGCAAAATGGCTGCAAGGTGAAACTGCAGATCTTGCACAAGATGCGCGATTTCATAAAGCTGATAACAATGATTCCAGAGGACTGCTCAAATCTAATGCAAAGCCATTGACAACTGAAGAGCTAGAAGAATTAGGCAATTAAAGAAGAGAAAAATCTGTGAGTATGATCCCATGATAGGTGCTACAGTGGGGAGCAGTGAGAATAAGCAGAGGATAGAAAGAGACTCTTGGGAAAATTGATGAAGCTCATCTTAATAAACTTGCTATAAAAGTCAAATATGAGGTGATGCATCTCTACAATATGTTGGAATATAATTTGGTTAGAAGAATTATGCTCTGTCCCAAATAAATCAACGATACATTCTCCATTTCAGAACTAGAACATGGAATTATAGCAACTTAATTATAACTTAAATTTGTTTTAAAATGAGTTACAACTTTTTTTATCATTTTAAATTTGATTTTCAAGATCAAGTCCTACTATTTTTATCAGACAGGATTTTATTTAGCTACAAATAACATAGACCTAAGTATAGTGTTTTAAAATATTTTTAAAAATCATATCAAAGTTGGGGTCCAGCAGATGGGATAGCAGTTACATTGTTGGACTCCAACGTGTACAACTGTGGTTTGAGCCCCAGACCCGATGGCTTGAAACTTACATTGGGCATGTGTGCGTGTGTGCCCAAGATCCGGGGAGGAGAATAGAGAGGAAGGGATTGAAGCGTGGCCATCCCCTCAAGGGGTGATTTTTCACTTTCCCTCTCACTGTCTCTGTCTCTCTCCCTCCCTCTCCAGTGACTGCATGCACCCTAAAGCAAAAACCTCTAAATAAATAAATAACTATAATGATATCAAGTTGAGGGAAGATGATTTCTGACTCAAGCATTTGTTCAATAATTCTTGAATGATGCTTCTACGATTCCCTGTATTTTCCCTCATGGTTACAAAATGGGCTGTTACTGTTCTAGCTTTCAC
This sequence comes from Tupaia tana, assembly GCA_026018925.1. Classification (NCBI taxonomy): domain Eukaryota; kingdom Metazoa; phylum Chordata; class Mammalia; order Scandentia; family Tupaiidae; genus Tupaia; species Tupaia tana. The sequence continues at coordinate 14,107,032 of JAKSZU010000026.1, read as the reverse complement.
ATCTGTACTCAAATCAAGAAGGTAGTGGGGAAAAGGTCAGACTAGTCTTGTTTGACTCTTTTTTATTTTAAAATTAAAAAAAAAATTGCTGTGGGGCCCATGTGCTCACTGGTAAGAGAAAGAGAGCGAGAAAGCACCTCCCAGGAGGGGTAGCCATGCCACAATTTCTTCCCTTCAGTTTCTTCTCTTGGAATTTTGGGCATACATGCAATTGTGCCCAGCATGTACTTCAAACTGCCAGGTCTGGGACTCAAACCACACAGTTGGCCGTGTGGGATCCATCTGCCCCAATCATTAAACCACTAGTGGGTCTTAATTTTTTTCTTTATTATTTTAAGTTATTTATTTAATTTTTATTATTTATTATTATTATTATTTTAAATTTGACCAGAGAGAGACGGACAAAAAGAGAAAGAGAGAGGGAAAGTGAAAAAGCAAACCGCCAGGTCTAAGACTAGAACCATGGTCAGCCAAGTGGGAGTCCAGCGCCATCATCTGCTGATCCCTTTTTCATTATTTTTAATTTGCTTTTGCTCACCAGAGAGAGAGAGGGAAAGGGAGAAACACAGAGCAAGAGAAAGTGAACAAGCAAGCTGCCAGGTCTTGGCCTCAAATCGCAGTCAACCATGTGGGAGTCTAGTACCTCAACCACTGTGCCACCTACAATCCCCACTGGCTGGTCCTATTTTAAAACTTAAAAATAAGGGACCAGCAGTTAGCGTAATGGCTATGTCGCTGGACTCCCATGTAGTGGACCACGGTTCAAGTCCTGGACCCAGTGGCTTAAACTCACGCCAGGTGCGTGTGCATACGTGCCCAGGATCCCTGGAGGAGAACGGAGGAGAAGGGATTGCGGCGTGGCCATCCCCCCTGGGGGGTGATTTCTCACTTTCTGTCTCTCTGTCTCTCTCTGTCTGTCTGGCGAGTGCACGCGCTCTATAGCAAAAACCTCTCCAAAAAAACCCTTAAAAATAAATTAAAAATATTTAAATGACAAGTCAATATTGTATATATTTATGATATACATGACCTCTATAATATATGTATGTGTTGGGGAATGGCTAAATCAAGCTATTTTGCATATGGAATATCTCACATCCTTACTGTTTGTATGTTGTGTGTGTGATGATAATTGTTAAAAATATACTCTTGTCAAATTTCAAATATACAATATAGTCACCATGATGGGAAAAGTTTGATATTTTTTTTTTTTTGGAGAGGTTTTTGCTATAAGGCACGTGCACTCGCCAGACAGACAGAAGAGAGAGACAGAGAGACAGAAAGCGAGAAAACACCCCCCAGGGGGGATGGTCACGCTGCAATCCCTTCTCCTCCATTCTCCTCTCGGGATCTTGGGCATGCACGCACATGTGCCCGGCGTGAGTTTTAAGCCACTGGGTCCGGGACACAAACCGCGGTCGGCTACATGGGAGTCCAGCGACGTAGCCATTACGCTAACTGCTAGTCCCCCCCACTTTTTTTTTTTTTTTAAATCAGAAGGTCAGAGACTTCCTCAGAAGCCTCCGTGCAGATGTCTGATTTCATAGGCCATAATTCCTCTAGTGGCAAGGGAGTCCAGACATTTAATAGACTTTCTAGTCTTCAAACTGGGAGGTGGCAACAATTTTCAAATAGTCTTTAATTCTAGTATTGATTTTTCTATGATGGTAAGACTCACCTGTATCTGGACATTTATCTTCAAGTCCCAAGAAGCACCTAGAGATCAGATCTTGGCTCTTCCTTAGCAGGACCTGAAACTGAAATAGAAATTACGAGGGCAATGCCAACTTGACAAGGTTTTGGACTTTGTTTTTGCTTCTGGCTTTTAGAAAAAGGAGCAAACAACTGCAATTAAAAATGGTATACTTTGCCTGCGTAATGCCTCATTTGAATTGTGTAATAACAACCATGGGGATAATATGGTCAAATAAATTTGATTCCTTCTGGGGAAACAAAGATTCTTTGATATTATGTGGTGATTCTCCAAGAGAGAGTTAGAGTCTACATTCCTCCTACTATTATATGAGTATAGAAACTTTACAATGTAAGGTCATCGGGAAAGTCTTGACACATTTTTGCATAGAAAAACATGAAAAATGCATCGTGGGACCAGCAGTTAGTGTAATGGCTATGTCGCTGGACTCCCATGTAGTCGACCACGGTTCGCGTCCCGGACCCAGTGGCTTAAAACTCACGCCGGGTGCATGTGCATGCATGCCCAAGATCCCGAGAGGAGAATGGAGGAGAAGGGATTATGGCGTGGCCATCCCCACCGGGGGGTGATTTCTCGCTTTCTGTCTCTCTGTCTCTCTCTTCTGTCTGTCTGGCGAGCGCACGTGCCCTATAGCAAAAACTTCTCCAAAAAAAAAAAAAAAAATGCATCTTGACTTTCCCGACCACTAATACAGCATCCCATACGACTATCCATTTATTTGTTTATCCAGCAAATATTTGTTGAACTGCAGCCATGTTGTAGGGATTTTTCCAACTCTTGGGAAGCATGGGTGATCAAGATAGACCTGGTCCCTGTCCTTACAGAGTTATCAGAAGAATCAATAGAATACTTCTCCAAATACACTTTAAGAAAATTGTGATACTTACTCAGCTTCTCTTAGTCCTAAGGAGGAAGTATCCCAAGGACAGTAGTGAGTAGATCCTAGCTCTGGCCTTGCATAGTGACCTTGACCCAACTCAATTTTTTGTTGGCTTTCCAGGTATCAAAGAGCATACTCTCTTCTCTCTCTGCCCCACATGGCAGGAAAGATAGGTATGCTGACAGAGGCAGAATGTTTTAGAAAGAAGAGAAGAGGGAAGAGAAGAGTGGCTGGGTAGATGGTCTGAGGATGCCTCTCTCTCACTGGCTTTGAATCTCTAGAGACAGGTGCCCCACGATCCTTGGCTCTTACAGTGGGATTGGCTGTTCTTCCCATTGCTCTGACTTTCCCTATTGTGTTGTTCTTCTTCTCTTGGTGCTTTGAATTGCTTGCTTACTTTCCCTGATGACAGCTGGCCTGTCTGCTTTCCATATATCACTAGAGTGAGCAACTGGCTATAAAATATTAAATCTAGTAAATATTAATGCCACCTTCACTGTCACATTAATTCAGCCTTGTGAATTGGGGGTCAGGATTAGGCTAATGAGTGGATTTACTGCTCTTAACCATTACTACCAATGCCATTACCCCCACCATCCCTGCTGTCACCATAATTGCCACCACCATCAACTTTATAAGATCTTCTTGCAACTGAGGAACCACCCCTTTGGACCTTTCAAGAACTTTTAATTTTGTTTATTCTTTTCACAAACTACTTCCTAGGGTACAGAAAGTATCCCAGTAGGGCCATTAAATTTTAAAGAGCTGTTGCTGACAGGGGCATCCTGAGACCCCAAGGCAAAATCTAATCTGAATGGTGAAATATGTCATTCTCTTTCTGCTCTCCTCATTTCGTTTCTCATCATTATCATTACGGTCAATGTAACTCATCATACTAATAGTGTCACACATTGATAAACTTAAAATTACTTATCTCTATGCTCAGTGTTAAGAGACATTACTACATTTTGTCCTTCTTTCTTTTTGTTCATCCACATATACTTAATTTTTTTTATTTATTTGCCAGAAGGCATGTGTGATTACAACAGAGAGAGAGAGAGAGAGAGAGAGAGAGAGAGAGAGAAAGAGAAAGAGAGAGAGAGAGAAAGAGAGAGAGAGAAAGAGAGAGGTTGAGACAGTAACCCCCATGGGGGATGGTCATGCTGTAGTCCCCTCTCCGTTTCTTCTTCCTTTCAAGATTTTGGGCAAGTTTGCATATATGCTCAGTGTATTTTTCTTTCTTTCTTTTTCTTAAGTTTTTGTAGAGGTTTCATATCACTCTTTAAAAATGTTTTACCCCTTTTTACTCCTATAATCACAATAGAAGACTTGCTGTTTCATTGATTTACAAAAATGATAGTAATAGTTTGAGAATGTCTTTTAAGTTCCTTGATTCCACAGTTATCATGTCCAGATACCTCTGACCTTGGATCCTCAGAGGTTGAGTTTAGACATTTGTATTTGCATCAGGTGAGGAATAAAAGAAAGAGTGAGTTTACCCTCAGGGCCATTTCCAGACCGGACAGGCATTAAATGTCTTAACTATTTTTATCTCAACTTAGAGTAGCTACCTATTAGGTTTACCCGGAAACCTTGTCTCAATCTGCCAAGATAATGTATGATGCTCACCAGATGACAGAAAAACTAACGGGGCTCTTGTTCAACACACTACATCAGCAAACTGCTCAGTGTTGTCTGTAACAATGGCCGAGTCAACCCCACCCTGCTGATCACAGTATAAGGGGAAAGGGCACCTGGCCACTAGTGGAGTGGGGGGGCAAGGACAGATGAAGGAGAGAGTACGAATAAGAACTTGTCTATGGATTTGCTAACAGTGGACTTATAAATTTGGGGAAAGTTAAAAACTACCTGCTTGGAGAGGGACCAGGGTGTTGAGGCTCAAGACCACAGAAAAAATATAGTGGCAAGGAGAGGCATACAGCAATGCCTTAAAATTCATGAGACTTTGGGGAGAAGATGAAGTCTCAGATGATAATGTCAATGTTTGTTTCTTCCTCATGTTCTTTGTGTTTCCACGATAATGATGTTTACTAAGGAGGGGAGAAGAGAAAGCACAGACAATGTTAAGTAAAGGTTAAATACTGTAAAGCATTCATTCTAAACTTTAGTGTAGTTATGCATGTACATATGCATGAATATGCAAATACACATATGTATGCACACATACTTCGTACTTTCTTTTTTTTTCTTTGCTACAGGGTGCATGCACTCCCTAGAAAGACAGAGAGACAGAATGCGAGAAATCACCCCCCTGGGGAGATAGCCACGCTGCAATCCCTTCTCCTCCATTCTCCTCTCGAGATCTTTTTTTTTTTTTTTTTTTTTTTTTGGGAGAGGTTTTTCGCTATAGGGCGCGTGCGCTCGCCAGACAGACAGAGACATAGAGACAGAAAGCGAGAAATCACCCCCCAGGGGGGATGGTCACGCCACAATCCCTTTTCCTCCATTCTCCTCTCGGGATCTTGGGCACGCACGCACACGCGCCCGGCGTGAGTTGTAAGCCACCGGGTCCGGGACATAGCCATTACGCTAACTGCTGGTTCCCCCTCTCGAGATCTTGGGCACGTATGCACGCACACATGCCCAGCGTGAGTTTAAGCCACTGGGTCCGGGACTCGAACCAGGGTCAACTACATGGGAATTCAGTGACGTAGCCATTACGCTAACTGCCGGTCCCCATATTCTGTACTTTCTAGCCCTGTTTCACTTAGAATATTTTTGCTGCATAGACTAAGCCCAGTTCAAAGTTACTTAAATAATGACATATATTATTGGTAGAAAGACCACAATTTATAATCCAAACTAGAAAAATTTTTGTTCAGGACAAATGCTACATCAAGCAGTATGCTGGTACAGCATAAACTGAAACAGCTCCAGGAAAACTAGTATGAATGATCACTAGAACTACCTTACATATTAAGACATCTCCAGGCAGACTAGACCCAAGGTTAAATATGAGGCTCAGAGATATTTAGGCACTTAAGTCCTAGGGGCCAGCCTCTGTCCTTACACTATTTCCTCAGGCTCAGAGATGACTGCTGTAGCTCCTAGCATCCAGACATCAACCCTACCCAAAGACAGATTTGGAAGAAGAAAGAATGCATTTCCCAGAAGCCCTAGCAGACATCTCTTCACCATTGGTCAGAACTGTGTCATGTGTTGTGGCTTCAACCAATCACTGACAAGGACAGTGGAATTACTGTAATTGGTCTTGAGTAGTCAAAATTCATCCTTCTCTTGCAGCTGAAGGGTTACAGCCTCACTTCACACATTGAGCTGTTTGGAGAGTAAATAAAGTTCTGTTGGAAAGGAGGAGGCAGCAAATGGTTATTGGGTATGCAGTCAAGAGGGCCTGCTACTTGCTCACTTTGGCCAAATCTCCCATCTGGGACCAGCTGAGAAAGAGGAGACAGCCATAAATTATACACGGAATATGTAAGCCTTTTGCAAATAACCAAGGTGCAAACAGCATCTGTGCATATAATGATTTAATGTTAAAAGGACCTTTGTATATTTTACTTCCCTAGATCCCTGCAGTAATCCTGTGAGGTTAACAGCACAGGTATTGGGTCCCAATTTCTCAGCAGGAGCTAGAGTCTACAGACTGAGATGCTATGGCTGTTTTCAGTGGGGAGGAAACCGGGCTCAGAGTGCTTCCGTAACTTGCTGTTGGTCCCACTCGTACTAAATATCCAAGAAGGGGTCAAACCTTGGTTCTTTCTTTCTTTCTTTTTATTTTTTTTAAAAGAATTATTTTATTTATTCATTTATTTTAATTTGACCAGAGAGAGACAGAGAGAGAGAGAAAGTGAGAAGCAAGCCGCCAGGTCTGGGACTTGAACTGTAGCCGGCCATGTGGGAGTGTCTAGCGCCTTAATCACCATGCCGGTGCTGGTCCCCACCTTGGTTCTTTCTTACATACAACGTTATGCTACTCTCAAGAGCCACAACTTTTCTGTGAGGGTGAGGGACGAGTATAAGAAATAATGCACAAAAGGAACCAGCAGTTAGTGTAATGGCTATGTCGCTGAACTCCCATGTAGTTGACCGTGGTTCATGTCCCGGACCTGGTGGCTTAAAACTCACGCTGGGCGCATGTGCGTGCGTGCCCAAGATCCTGAGAGGAGAATGGAGGAGAAGGGATTGCGGCGTGGCCATCCCCCCTGGGGGGTGATTTCTCGCTTTCTGTCTCTCTCTCTCTCTCTGTCTTTCTGGCGAGTGCATGCACCCTATAGCAAAAACCTCTCCAAAATAAAAAAAAAAAGAAATAATGCACAAAAATCATTTATACTTGGATAGTATGATGAAGTTGGAGCTGCGAACCATACCTGGAACTCTGTATTTTTTCTCTCTCATATGACATAGGATATAAGTGCCCGAGAGGTATCATTAAAGAGACAACTTGAATCTATTTCAATTTATTACTTTTTAAAAGGATTGGAGAAAGGTAGGGAGGAAGGAAACCATTTTCAGACTTCGGTATTTTTAAAACCGTTAATTTTTAACCACAATGCAGTTACTTTTACAACACCTTGTTTCTATATCTTAGAGGGTGCTGATGCACCTTGTTGGGAAGTGATGCGCTAAGAGTAGAAGGAAGGGTGTGAGGAAAACCTCTGTTTCTTCAAAAACACACCATCTTGTGCATGGGGTCCCACAGTCAACTGTCACTCACCATCCCTTTTCCTCTCCTTTCAACACACCTTCTCCCAATTTTTCTTCTTCCAATTAAGCCTACTTTGGGACCCATTTCTAACAAGGCGCTGTGTGTGAGTGCTTCCTAACAATTTCGTTTTCAACATGTCATGAGTCAGGAGGCAGCTGGGAGCAGAGCGGCTCAGATTCGAGCAGCCCTGGCTAATTAGGTTTCCAGCTGCCTTCATCCTCTACCCACCCCCTACTAGCTTGCTGCCCTGTCACGCCCTCGGTTGGATTGCATTCCGTTGACTGTCTTGGTTAATTTGACGATCTCATGCAGAACTATACCGTCTTCTACATTTATTAAAGGTTTCTCTGTTGAGGCTGATAATGCCAGAAATAATTAGCAAATTCTTTATCCCATGGGGGTATCTCCTCAGTGGATGACCTCCTAGTGGTCAGAAAGGCAGGGCACTACCCAAGGGGCATTTGTCAATGTGTAGGGGCATTCTGGGCTGACAAAATGACTGGAGGAGTGTTAGCATCTATTTGAAGGGGCCAGAAATGCTAAGTTTCTTGCAGAGTCAGTCCTGTGAAAAGAAGGATCTTTCTGTTCTGTATGCCAGTAGAGACCCACTGGAAATGACTGCAAAGCGTACACAGCAGGGGGGACCTTTAGCTTCCACTGGCCTCCTTTAAGAGGCTTGTGATCTAGGCAGGGGGTAGCAGGAAGAGGGTTCTACTCTCCATCTGAATGTGATTTAGGCATTCGCAGATTATTCTGTTTCTGTTTTGCACATTCCGCTTCTGTTTTATCTCTGGGTTCACAGGACCTAGCACAATGTCAGGCACATAGCTGTTACTCCATCATTTAATGTCGAATTGAGTCTTTCATACCACTTCTAACCATGGGACAGTCCCTGGATTCAGTGAAATTTTAATGGCATGTTTACTGTTTCAGCAGAGTCTAGTGAAGAAGACAGAAACCAAAGTAGATATCTCAATAGAGAGAATTTAATATAGGGTATTAAATGCACAGGTTATGGATGGATAAGTAAAAATCAGACAATGAGATAACCTAGATGTAATAGTAGGGAAGCAGTTGCTGCTCTTGTTGCTGGGGCAACAAAAGAAAGAACATGTGGTTATCAAAGCAGAGGAGGGGCTCATGGAGCTGGGGCCTAGGCCCTTGATAGGGGACATCCTTGGTTTATGCTGGTGTCTGAAAGGGTACACACAGGGTGATTCTGGGCATGCTGAAAGCAGCTGGAGATTGGAACCACTTGCTGAAGTAGAGTCAGGGGTGGATGGGGTAGGATGAGGATTTAGGAGGCATTGCTTTGTTAGGGAGGTGCTTAAGAGGTTTGTATAGCATACAAACAGGAAGGAGCAAGTATCTTCTCTATCCTCCAGCCTTCATTGATCTGCCCCTATTGATGGAACCATTAAGGAAATCCTGCGAGCAAAGGAGAAATGTAGTTTGCAGACCTAGTACCACTAGCACAAACAGAATAATAAAGTGTAAATTTGCAGCTGAGGGACAAGAGTAGAAAAGCAACAGGCCTGTTATATATTAGATTTCATGCTAGGTCTTGGGAACTCCGAGGTGAGCAAGGCAGATATACTCTAGGCTTTCAGAGCTGGCAGTGTTCAGAGCTTGCAGTCTGGGACATGACATGAATAATTACAAACACAGCTGATTCATTACCATTATAATTTATTTTTGCTATAAGGCATGTGTATGCAATGGGGACTGGGAGAAGAAAGAGAGGAAGAGAGAGAGAGTGAGAAAACACCCCCCAGGGGGATGGCCATGCTGCAATTCCATCTCCTCCATTCTCTTCTTGGGATTTTGGGTACGCACGTACACACACCTGGTGTGTTTTTCAAGACACAGGGTATGGGACTCAAACCATGCAGTCTGCCATGTGTCATCCAGCCTTGTTAACACCAGTTTACTTGGCTGAAGTAGAGTGGGGGAGGGGGCGGGGATGGAGGTTGGGGAGTTAGGAGGTTTTACATAATCCCATAATACATATTTTACAAAGGAATAACCCCATAATACATACTTCACAAAGGAAGTCCTGCGTGGCAAGAGTTGCAAAATGGATTAGTTTGGTGTCTGGGAACCTTCTCTTGAGGAAAAAAGATTTAAGATGTAGCCCGATAGGTGAGGAGGAGGACTTAATAAAGAGAAAGGAAAAGGCAGAGGAAGCAGTATGTGCTAAGGCTGGGAGGGGAAAGGACGTGGAGCATTGGGGGAACTAAAAAGAAACAGAACATATGAGAGGAGAAAATTTAAAGAGCACCTCCCCATTGTTCAGGGTTCCGATCTCACCACCACCTCCAGGTCTCTCTTTCAACTCCAGGTCAGACACTGAGCCCTTTCTCACTGAACTCAATCTTGACTCCTCTGCCGCTTAGTTGTCTTGCTCATGCTGCCCCTGGTTTGCTATCTTCTACCGCTATGTGGTCCTTGTGTTAATAAATACCTTTCTCTGTGTTATCATTCTTCCTAGCTTACCTTCTCTTTACTAAACTTGGAGCAGTTGCTCAATAGATGATTGATTTAACCTCACTTGTAATAAGTGTAATAAATTGCAAATCAAACTATCCTTGAGACATCATTTCTCATCCCTCGAATTGGTGATATGTAAAAAACAATAGCACCCAGTGAGGGGACAAACGTGAAGAGGTAGGCACTTGGGCTGGCTTCACAGCACAGCAGTAAAGAGCTAAGAGTAGCTGGATCCCACATGGTGACTGCGGTTTGAATCCCCTGTCCAAGCAATCCAAAATGCTCTAGGCACATGGACAAGTGCCCAAGAGCTAGTGGGCTGGGGAACTGGAGAAAGGGAATCATGGCATGAGGAGACCCTGTGGAGAGTGCTTTCTACCCCTATTCTCACATGCACATTTATGGGCTCATGAATATAAAAGAAAAAGGAGAAGTAGGCACTCTCATACAGTGGTGTAGGAGGGTAAATTCACATAAGCTTTACAGAAAGGAATTTTGTAAAATAAGTAAAAAACCTTATATACTTGCACAGCTCCTAATTTGCCATTTCACTTCTAGGAATTTATCCTAAGAAAATTATCAAAAAGATGCCCAAAGATATAGCTATGAAGATGTTCAAGGTGGCATTTGTTATAATACCGACAGAGCTAAGTGCTTAACGGCTGGAAAGTGGATGAACTGTAGCATGCACATGTAATGGTCGTGTTGGAGCCTTCAAAATTAAATTTAGTGATTTCCCCAGAAACTCAGACTCAAGTCTAACCTGATGGAGTTCTAGTCTGGTTCTACTCCTGATCAGCTTTCCTTTCCTGAATTCTATGAAGCCCTTTCTATAAAGGGAAGTTGTACGTTTTCATCAACAGGGTTGTTGCAAGGTTGAATGTGATAACATGGATGCACATGAGGAGTAAAGAGCTCACCTTTGTGAGATTTCTTAGACCCCAAAATATTCAAGTTCACTTGTCAACCTAGATTCTGTTCAGACTAGGCCTTGGCCTCTACTACCCCAAGGGAAAAAAAGGACCACATGGCTTCTGTAGCTTTAGGCCTCTAAAAGACAGAGGTCTTGAGAGGAACAAGAGTTTAGGAAGATTTTTCTGAGGAATTATTTATTCCCCAAACTCCATAAACATCTAAATGAATGAAAGACTATTGCTTGTTTGAGAGCAAGGCTCTGGAAGGGTGTTAAAGAACAGGTCTCCATTTTAAATTTTGGATTCTAAGAGGGGGTGGAGGGGTGTCACTGTCCCGCCCTGGTGATCATGGCTGTCTGGGTTCAAGTCCTGACTCCACCTCTTTTTTTTGGGAGAAGTTTTTGCTATAGGGCGCATGTGCTCACCAGAAAGACAGATAGAGACAGAGAGACAGAAAGCAAGAAATAACCCCCCAGGGGAGATGGCCACACCACAACCACTTCTCCTCCATTCTCTTCTTGGAATCTTGGGCAGGCACTCACACGCACCCGGCGTGAATTTAAGCCACAGGGTTCAAGACTCAAACCGCAGTCAACTACATGGAAGTCCACTGACATAGCCATTACGCCAACTGCTGGGCCCACAACTCCACCTCTTAATGGCTATGTGTGTGTGTGTGTGTGTGTGTGTGTGTGTGTGTTAGTCAAGACTCTCTATTGAAACAAAATCAATAGGATATAAATATATAGATATTGACATACATACATAAGAGGAGACTTAGGGGAATTGGCTCACATGATTATGGAAGCTGTGACATCCCACCGTATTCCATCTGCAGCTGGAGAACCGGGGAAAGCTGGTGGTGCAATTCAGACCGAGTCCAAGGGCCTGAGACCTGGGGAGGTGCTGGTGAACGTCCTAGAATCCAGCAGCCCAAGAGCTTAGTGTTCTGATGTTCAGGACAAGTTCAGGTGAACACACTGCGTTTACTCTTCACCTACTTCTTTGTCCTGCCCTCAGCAGCTGGGGTGATGTCTGCCCATGGTGGTGAAGGCAGATATTCTTTACTCAGTCTGAGGATTCAAATGCTAATCTCTTCTGGAAACACCGTCACAGACACACTCAGAAGTCATGTCTCACCACCTAGTTAGCCATCTCTTAGCCCAATCAAGTTGACACATAAAATTAATTATCACCCTGTGTGACTTTAGGAGATTTGAGCTTTTAGACCTCAGTTTCCTCATCTGTGAAAGAAGTTCATAACGGCTTTTACCTAGTGGTGGGAATAAATGAAGCATAAGTTGTAAAGTGCCTAGAATAATGACTGAAGAAGGTGTGATATATTGTTATTTTTAAAAAGATGTATTTAATTGTATTTATTTTAATTGACCAGAGACACACACACATACACACGGAGAGAGGGAAAGTAAGAAAGCAAGCCAACAGATCAGGAACTTGAGCTATGGTCAGTCATAAGAGAGTCCAGTGCCTCAACCACCACACCATTTGCCGGCTCCAAAGCTCAATATATTGTAAATAAAATAAAATAAAAACTAAGGGAAATAGAAAGCCCTGTGGAGATGTCAACCTGGTACACTACCTGGAGGAAACATGGTGGGTGGTATGACCAAGAATATGAAGTCCAGAGAAAGAGAATACATCTTTCCAGTGGCCCTGGAGTGTCATGGTCTCTGGCCCCTACATGAGACTTGGAAACTAGAGGAAAGAGAGGCACGGAGTAAGACAGGAGTTCTGTAAGTCTTCTTGTGGCCCAGACTCAGGTAATGCAGAAAATATGAGAATTACAGGAGGCTTGTCCTGTCGCAAAGGTCAGCTGATACGGAAGGTGACACGGTGGTAAAGGTTTATCTCTATGGATGCCTGTAGAGACCAAGCCATGGTGAAAATACAGACCTAGTCATCTCTCCCCCTGATGGCATGAGGACATTTGAACACACCCTGGAGTTGGACATCTTCCCCCTAGAGAGGAAAGAAGTGAGAAAATTCAAAAACTGATTTAGTTTAACACGAAATCAATGAGAAAAATAAAAATCACTAAAGTGATTGAGTTTCCGAGAAGTGAGAAGATTAAATATTCTGCTTCAGAGAGTTTGGGGGACTCAAGACAGAAATTAAGTTCATTGAGAAAACACACACACAGAAGCTTACATGTTTTCACTCTGAGAAGGTGCTGGAAAATTCATAGTTACTACATTTGCAAAGGACTTGGCACATGATAAGTGCTCCATGAATGGGAAATAAAAGAATAATGATGATGATGATGAAGTCCAAATCTGCCCATGGCAATGGCCAGTGTCTCAAATTGACTGGAGTGGGGGAGGGGGGCTGTGAGAGCTGAGAATCAGCCCAGGTTGTTCTGTCCCTCCTTCCTCCTGCCTGTATTTCCCTTATTGGGCAACATCTCCTCCTTGCCGAGTCTTAAAAGCCGAGCACAGCAAAAGGCACTGGACTCTGAGTGCACGCCACACCATAAATACTTCCAGTGGGAAGAGAGATTTATGCTGTTATAAATGCCAGCGGCAGGCCCAGTTTGTGTTAATAGCCTTATTAGTTACATTGCTGTAAAATCCAGATCTCCACACTGTTGAACAGCTACAGTTCTGCTCAGCAGCGTTAATTCAATAAATTGAGGCCCCTTGACATAAATCTTAAAGCCCCTGGAACCTGATTAGGAAGTCCCTCCTAATGGGTTAGAGATGGACAGATGAGTGAGGCCAACAAGCTTCTAGTGGGAATGATGAATCACATGACACAGCTGTCTCTCTGGCTGTCACTGTGGGCCATTTTCTGCTTATAATCCCACATGGGCTCAACCTTGACCTTGAAGTAGGAAGGCCCTGAGAAGGATTGCTAAGGATCTGGTGGGGAGGGGGGTGGATGTGAGCATCAGAGCCCCAACAACCCTCTACAGTGCCTTTGTTCAAATTAGAAAAAGATGCCCCCAGATAAATGCTGCTTCACAGATACATGGCTTAGTGGCATGAATGACACTTTTATGCTGGTTAGAAAGCAGCCAGAGGGGCTTCAGGCTGGATTTCAGCCCCCAACCTGACCTCTATCAGCTGGGGACCCAGTGCACTGAAGCACTCAGCCAGTTAAACACAATGGCCTAGGTGAACTTGTAAAATTCAACTACAGCAAAAGAGAGAGTGAGAGCCTATAACTGAAAGACCTAGAAGCTGAAAGTCAAAAAAAAAAAAAAAAAAAATCAAGGAAGTTGGAGCAATTTGCTGTTAAATCGATTTATCTACAATGAATAAACAGTGTAGTATGTTCAGTGTGCACCCACACTGTAGCATGTGTGAGTTCATTTATTTTTATTATTGAATACTGTTCTATTGTATGGCAATACAGCATCTTATTCATACATTTGTAAATTCACGGATCTGTAGGTCATTTATACTCTTTTTGAGTATGATGAATAAAGCTGCTATGAACATTCCTGTACAAGTTGTGTGGACATGTGTTCCTAATAAACATTAAACTCAGACTTCCTCTCAGCATCTGTTCCAGAGAATCCAACCAGTGACACTTGGCACTTTCCCTTTAGGAATGTCTCCACAGCTATACTTGCACGATACAAAATGACACATATACGTTGTTTACAGAAACATTGTTTTTATTGATAAAATATCAGAAACAGCACAGTTTAAAGATTAGCTCAGAATGGTCAGGGAGGTTAAGTGACCCATTAAATAGCACAGCAAGTAAGTACTGGGACCAGGATTTGAATCCAGGTCTGTGACTTTATAACGTATTCTCTTTCTGCTTCCCTCCCAACTGATTTCTAAGTGGTCTTGGTACATAGCCCACAATGACTAGCTGCCTTCAATTTAGAAATATTAGTAGCTGCATGTTTAGTTTGGACTGTGCAGATCTGTGATGTTTAAAAGTCTGGAGAGTTGGGACCAGCAGTTGGCGTAATAGCTATGTTGCTGGACTCCCATGTGGTCGACTGTGGTTCACATCCCGCACCCAGTGGCTTGAAACTCACACCGGGCGCGTGTGCGTGCGTGTCCAAGATCCCGAGAGGAGAATGGAGGAGAAGGGATTACGGAGTGGCCATCCCCCGGGGGGTGATTTCTCGCTTTCTGTCTCTCTGTCTCTCTCTGTCTTGCTCTGTCTTTCTGGCGAGCGCACGCACCCTATAGCAAAAACCTCTCAAAAAAAAAAAAAAAAAAAAGAAAAGAAAAGAAAAAAAACCCAAAACTCTGGAGAGTTCATGCAAAATTCAGATTATGAGCTACTTTATAAAAATGAAAGGGCACCAGGCCTGCCTGTGGCTTGGTGATTCAGGCAGCTGGATCCCATCTGCTGAGTTCTGGACTCAGTGGCTTGAAAATCACAAGAGACTTGTGTGCATGTCTTCCCAAAATCCTGGAAGGAGGGTGATATGGAGGAGAAGGGATTGTCACATTGCCAATCCTCATGATGGGGAGGGGGTCCTTTCCTGCTTTCCTCCTTTCTTTCACTCCGTCCCTCTCTCTGTCCTCTCTGGTGAGGGCATGCACCCTCTGGCAAATTAAAAACAAATACAAAAAACAATGTGGCGCCGGGAAGTGACATGGTGATTAAGGTACTGGACTCTGACATGACCGACCACAGTTCAAGTCTCAGATCTGGTGTCTTTCTTTCCCTCTCTCTGTCTTTCTGTGGTGAGAAAATATGCCTTCTAGCAAATTTAATAATAATAGTTAATAAATAAAATTAAATAACTCTTTTTTTGAAAAAGGACCTCTTTCACACATTTGACTTGTGTGTCTACATAGCAAGGATAGGCAATGCTGAATTAAGGATTATGCCATTTATATGGGGTTCTCAGTCCCTACCATTCTCTTTCTCTTTCTTTTTCTTTTTTTATTTTTTGAAAGAGGTTTTTGCTGTAGGGAATGTGCACTCATCAGAAACACAGAGAGAGACAGAAAGACAGAAAGTGAGAAATCAGCCCCCAGTGGGGATAGCCACGCCACCATCCCTTCTTCATTCTCCTCTCAGGATCCCGGGCATTCACACACATGTACCCAGCGTGTGTGTAAGCCACCAGGTCCGGGACTCGAACCACATGGGAATCTAGCGACATAGCCATTACGCCAACTGCTGGTGCCCTACCATTCCTTTTCTTTACATGCAGCTCAATTCACTCACTCTGTTCGCTCTCTGGCCCTCCTAGACATGTGCGTTTGAGACCTCTGCAATTCCAGTGCTTCCTTCATTTTTGGTATGTGAGATTCTGTTGGGGAAGTTTTGCCATTGAGATCATCTCTAGCTGGTGACCTAGCTTTCCTACTAGGGAGACCCAGATCCTTGGTTTCCTTTGGTTTATTCTCTTTCTTTCTTAGGAGAGAGAAGGGGAGAGAGGAGCAGATGGTGCCTTAGCCTGCTTGAGCTGCCATAACAAATACCAGAGACTGGGTGAGGTGGTCTATACAACAGAAAGGCATTTTCTCACAGTTCTGAAGGCTGTGAAGTCTAAGGTCAAGGTTCTGGCAGAGTTAGGTTCTTGGTGAGGGCTCTCTTCTTGTAAGGCTGTCCTTACATGATAGAGAACTCCAGTGTCTCTTCCTCTTCTCTTCTTAAACTTTATTTTTTCCTTGAGAAGGGGTAGGAGAGGGAGCATAAGAGAGACAGGCATCCCCAACAAGGTCTCCAATCTGCATTTCAGCCCCAGTCTCAGCTACTGCAGATCATGGGCATGCACACATGTGCCCAGCGTGTACAGGAAGACATGAACTGGGCACCTTCCCATGTAACTACGGCACCACGGAACATTGCTTTACTGCTTCCAGCCCCCATTTCCTCTTCCTTTTCCTCTTCCTCTTCCTATAAGGGAACCAGCACTATGATAAGATTAGGACCCAATCTTCTGACCCCATTTAACCCTTATCACCTCCTGGTAAATGCTATCTCCAAAAACAGTCACATTGCCATTAGAATTTCAATATTTAAATTTTGGGGAGATAAATTCAGTTCATAACTGACAGAATGCTTTGTTTTTTTTTTTTTTTTCTTTTTCTTTTTTTGGTTCATATAGCAAACCACTGTCTGGTTCCATTTGATTCCTGTGATCCTGCTAATTCCTTGCCTATAGATTCTATGTGACATCGGAAGTCCGTCCACATAACAAATCCTCTTTGTGGTTCAGCTGGTGTCAGTGGGTTTCTGGTACTTGCCTTCAAGGGTGACAAGAATTATGAATGACAGGCACTTGTGCATGGTGGTCGTGAGCATGGAACTAGAAATAAGCTGATTCTGCCACTTAATTGCTGACTATCTATAAGCTAGGGACTTCAACTCTGGGATCCTCAGGTGCCTCATCTGTAAAGTAGGGATGAAATAATACCTAACAGGCTGTGTTGTGAGGATTTAATGACTTGATTCCCATGAAAGTACCTAGCACATTGTTAGCATGCAATACATAATTTTTAATAATCATACTTGTTGTTATTGTTAAGGAGTGGGCCAGCTGGGCTAAATAATAGCTCAGAGTTCTTCCATATCTGACATTCTCTTCTCTCTTTCTCTCTCTTTTTTTTTAAAAAAAATAATTATTTATTTTATTTATTAGTTTTTCATTTGACCAGAGAGAGAAAGAGGGAAAGTGAGAAAACAAGCTGCCAAGTTCAGGACTCGAACCACAATTGGCCATGTGTGAGTCCACCACACTACCTGCTGGTCCATCATCTCTTGGTTTTAACCTAGTCTCAGATTGGGGTTTTGGAGTGTCTACCATGCTCTTGAAAATAATATCTAACATTTTGCGAAAAAGGCATTTTTTCCCCCCTTGGGTAGAGGGGCCCAGAGCTTTCAACAGATTCTTAAAAGGGTCTGCAACTCCTCCCCGCCCAGATATTATAGATTACTCTTCTGGAATATATTAAGACTTACACAATATTTCAGGGTGACCCCGATGAAGTGAATGTTGATCCTTTTGAGGATTAGACCAGTGCTAATACAGATTTCAGTTCAAAGCTTTAACGTAACTTCCAGAAAAGCTTAGAAATCTAAGGTCCACAATCAACTTTATCAAAGCAATTTAGCAGGAATGTAGCTATCTCCCAGCAGCGAGCAGCCCCACAGGGAAATAAAATTTAATGGGAGCGATGAGGACTTTGGTGTCCTTGGGAAAGGTCAACTCGATATGTGAAAGAGCCTTGTGAAATGAAGGAGTGAGTGAGGGAGCTGGAACATTCCAAGAGGTCACAGGCTTGACCTCTTGATAGGGTTCATGTGGAATTTCAGGGACATTTGCTGCAACCCTGGCCATGAGAATTATGGACAAGAGGTATCATGGCCTAGAGTTAGCTCCCAAATGAGTTCAGGCTGCACTAGTACACAAAAGCCAGCCGTGGCTGCCTCTTATGTGCAGCCATTTTCTCAGACTGGGGCACCTGTAGCCGTCAAGATACATGAGCAAGGAGAGACAGAAAGCCAAAGATTAAATACAGAGAACCTCCTGGGACCAAGAACACTAATGTTTTTGGGGAGGACAGAATTTATTAAACACTAACACAAATAATGAAAGAATACAGGCATATATATGATCCAAGACGGTAATTGTTGGGGGAGATTTTGAGGTTGAAGTTCTGAGTTCAGCACTTCAGCATGGACAGTTCTCTTCTGTTCATAGATACTGTGGTGAAAAAAGTGGAGGTGCCCTCAACTTAAGGGTGAAGCCTTTATACTTCTTAGCATGGTGCAAAAAGGCTTTTTATAATTTGACTCAGATCTTGTGAAGCAAGATACTGTCTCCCTCACCCTGCCCAGCAGCCACAGTCTTAGAGACTCGTAGCTGAGCCATCCAGCTAAAAGAAATGTCTTTTCTCAGCGGTGTCAGTGAAAGTTCTGGAATTAATGTCTACTGATATTAGTTTGGTCACGTACACATCTCAAAACAAATTACCATGATTCTGATTGACCAAAGCTTAGATTTTGGGGGTGGGTCATCAACTCCATCTGAATCACACAGGCTGAGAGCACAGGGTGGTAAGATGGGGGGTGTTATTAGGGTATGGTTATTAGAAGAGTGTATCGGTGCTGCGTGAGTCAAACCACAGATGTTCACTTATTAATATGGTATAAGGTGTGCTCCCTCCCCAAACCCATACTTCATCTCTCTCTTCTTATCCCTTTTATAGATGCAGGTGCAGAGGTCAGAGGATGGGGGTTGTTCTGAAAGTTGCACAATACGTTAGCAGCAGAGGTGGGTTTGGGGCTCAGGTTTCCTGAGTTCAGTCAAGACTGCATTATAAGTTGTGTCGAAGACCAGGCAAGTTAGCTGGACGGCACACAAGGTGGTCACAGTGCACGCCATCATAGTTCCGTTTGCCGCATTGCAGAAGCTAAGCACAGCAAGAGCCTAAGTAGCAACGAGAACCGATTAGACGGTTAATGCCAGCCAGCAGCCTTGAACCAAAGTAAAAGAGTAAATAAATAATACACATTACCGGGAGGGTTTGGATGTCTGTGGGTGAGTGGGCGAGAGGCTTCTAGAAAGTTCGTGAGTCAAGCACAGTACTAACTCTTCCATGGATAGTCTTTTTATTGTCTGAGTTGGCTTCCCTTAGACCCTCTCAAGTGATGCTATTCCTGCACATGCCTCATTCTTTCAGGTCTAGAGGGGCAGTAGGTGTCACCACACAGTCCTTCCTCACTGTCAGCTCTGAATATTCTGTCATCTCTCCCTCCCTCACTACCCCATCTTGTTGCAATCACCTCTCTCTCTGTTACTCTCCCTCTTTGCTTGATGATTTAACGGTCTACTCATCACCAACATTTGGATGTCTAATAAGCAACTCAAACTCGTCAGGTCCAGATCTGAACTCCTGATCTTCATCTTCTGCCTGCTCATAGCCGCTCCTGCCACAGTGCTACTCATCTCAGGTAATGGGAGCTCCATCCCAAGTGTGGCTCTGAACAGAAGCCCTTCTCTCTTTCTCTCACACTGCATCAGCAAATACTATACTATACCACCTTAATATAGAGGAATACTACACAGCAGTGAAAAATAACAAGCTCTGGATATATGCCGTTACATGTATCTTTATAAGAGGAATGCAGAGGGAGATTTTAAACATGGACAAAAGCACACAGAGGAGAAGGTACTTGTGAAGACAAAGTTAAGAGAGATATGGCCACAAGCCAAAGAATGATAATAATCACCAGAAGCTAGAATAGGCAAGGAATGGATTCTCCCCTGGAGCCTCTAGAGAGGGCACAGTCCTGCTGATGCAATGATTTCAGACCTCTAGCCTCTAGAACTGTAAGAGAAAAGCTTTCGGATGTTTTCAGCCACCTAGTTTGTGGTCATTTGTGTCTCTAGGAGACTAATACATTGTGCTGTAATTTCTGTGGCCATTTCCTGTTGATGGACATTTAGGTTGCCTTTTTTTTTTTTTATTTTTACTGTTTCAGTGTCACAGTGAACATTCTTACACATTGTCATTTTACAGCTGCACAAACTTTTCTATTGGAGACACACCTAAAAATGGAATTGCTGGATTAATGGACCTGAGCTATAATCTTGATAGCTACTAGGTACTGGAATCTCTTCAAAAAATTGTTCCTAGGCTATGTTGATATTATTAATATTACTGCTAACCTCTTTTACAGATTAGGAGGCTAGGATTCAGAGAGGCTAAATCACTTACCCCAAATTATGCATTTGGGAAACAGCTAAGTTAGGGTATTAATCCTATCTTTCTGACTTGCTTAAGATAATGAGTGGAGGGAACCAGCAGTTAGCATAATGGATATGTCGCTGGACTCCCACGTAGCGACCACGGTTTGCATCCCAGACCCAGTGGCTTAAAACTCACACCGGGCACGTGTGCGTGCATGCCCAAGATCCCGAGAGGAGAATGGAGGAGAAGGGATTGTGGTGTGACCATCCCCCCTGGGGGGTGATTTCTTGCTTTCTGTCTCTATGTCTCTCTCTGTCTGTCTGGCGAGTGCACGCGCCCTATAGTGAAAACCTCTCCAAAAAACAAACAAACAAACAAACAAACAAAAAAGATAATGAGTGGAGGGGCTGACAGGTGCCATGGTGGTTAAAGCGATGGACTTCCCACATGGCCGACTACGGTTCAAATCCCAAACCCAGTAGTTTGCTTTCTCACTTTCTCTTTTTCTCTCTCTGGTCAAATCAAAATCATCATCATCATCATCAAAATAATATTAAAAAAAGATAACAAAGGGAAGTCACTTAGTATTGGATCCATGTTGACTAAAAAGTGCTATTATTATTTCACTTTAGGGGTTGTTTTTGGGGGTTGTTCTTATAATGCAACAGCATATATGATGAAATCAACTCATATTTACTGAATGCCTAGTATGTGTCAGACATTGGACTTGATGCTGGGGCTGAGCCATGAATATGTCAGATAGGGACCCTGCCCTCCCAGAGTTTGGGAAATAAATCCATCAGAGGAGATGGATTTTGGTCTAATAATTTCAAATGTGATGAGTACCAGGGGAGAACTCTCCATGGTGAGGAGGCATTTGGGAGGAGGGAACCTTGTGGCTCCTCGAATCTGTGCCTATTAGGTGACACATGTCTGGCCTTCCCACAGACTTCTAGCAATCTTTAAACCTCCATGTTAAGTAGGACAGGCCTGAGGAATGGTGATTTGTCAATACCAGGCTATAGGGGCCTTTACTAGGGTCTAAATCAAATTTAGAAGCTGAAGAGCCAGCCCTGAGTTTAGTGTGGATTTTACAGGTCAGTGAGGCTGAACAATAGCTCCCAGGCTGGTGATAAATGTGTTGGGATCTCTCACTGGCTCTGCCAAGGCCACTGTCGACTCAGTGTCTTCATTTCCCTAGACTGTTATGCTGAGGCTGGAAATAGTTGTCTAGGCTGGAATCCCACTTCCCTCCACCGGGGCTCTTCAGGAGAATTTTCTGAGGGGCTGAGCATCTTGGTCTGGGCCTGGGTGATCTGAGCATCTTCTATTATGGGAAATGGATAATATAGGAAGAGATGAGAGTGAATTCTTAAAAGTGGAGGCCATATATAAGGATACTTCACAAAGTTTATGCAAAATGGAATTAAAATATGAGCTTCATTTGTTGTAAAAAATTTGTAAATCCATGCATGGCTGTCTAATATGCATTTTCTATCAACTTTTTGAAGACCCCTGTCATGCCATTCCTATATCCCTGTACCAAGAAATGTACCCGGCATGGTAAATATTGGTTGGATGACCAAATTTGCAATAGAGGATGCCTTGCATAAAAACAGAGACAACGTTTATAAATGTAGGACTATCCAGCACATTCCCCTACCTTTTATTCTCTTGGGATGATTTTTGGCATTGGCAGTTTAGCGTTATTCCCTTTCTCCTTACGCCAGGCTCAAATGCAAGATGTGCTAATCAGTGGATGAAGAACCGAAAGAGGGTGAAATTTTTCTTCTGACAAGAAATAGACTGAATTCTCAGAGCAAAAAGAGAACAGAGTTATGTGAGGGGACTTCAAAAGGTTTGTGGAGGGACCAGCAGTTAGCGTAATGGCTATGTCGCTGGACTCCCACGTAGTCGACCGCGGGTCACGTCCCGGACCCAGTGGCTTAAAACTCACGCCGGGCGCGTGTGTGTGCATGCCCAAGATCCCGAGAGGAGAAGGGATTGCGGCATGGCCACCCCCCCCCCCCCCCCGGGGGTGATTTCTTGCTTTCTGTCTCTCTGTCTCTGTTTGGCAAGCGCACGCGCCCTATAGCAAAAACCTCTCAAAAAAAAAAAAAAGTTTGTGGAAAAATGGAATTAAGTACAAGTTTTTTTGTTGTTGTTTTGTGCAAAATTTTGAAATTCATGCAGTTTTTTTCATAATATACATTTTCAATGTACTTTCTGAAGACCTCTTATATGAGAGGGAAAGGAAATGCAAGACATAAGGGTAGGGGGAGTTTAGAAGGTTGGCGTTAGATCTGGAAGTGAGAAATGTGCTAAAGAGGTATGGGAGGTGTGGGACACCAAGAAGTCCTTTAAAGAGGTGTTTCTTTTTTTTTTTCCTTTTTTTTTTTTTTTTTTTTTTTTTCCTTTTTAATTTTTTTTTTAAGGGAGATTTTTGGTATAGGGTGTGTATGCTTGCCAGAGAGACAGAGAGATAGCAAGTGAGAAATCCCCCCCCCCCAAGGGGGGATAGTCATGTCGCAATCCATTCTCCTCTCAGGATCTTGGGCACATATGCACATGTGCCCAGTGTGAATTTTAAGTTGCCGGGTCCAGGACTTGAACTGCTGTCAACTACATGGGAGTCCAGTGACGTAATCATTACACCATCTGCTGGTCCCATTTAATTACTTTTTAGGGTTTTTGCCTTTGGGCATGTGAGCTCACTGGAGAGAGACAGAGAGAGGGAAAGTGAAGGAATGGCACACTACAATCCCTTCTTCATTCTCTTCTCAAGATTCTGGGCCCACACATACATATGCTTGGTGTGATTCTCAAACGACTGGGTCCAGAGCTCAAACCATGGTTGGAGATGTGGAGTCTAGCACTTCAGCCACCCACTGGCCCCTAAAGTATTTCTGTAGAGCCTGAATTTGATGCTGATCAAGAGGTGCAAAGGACTGGACTAGCATAATGTTGGTTGCTGGGTTCAATTTCTGTAATTTCTACAGCACTCCCACTGGACCACATGGGGACCTGAGCTTTCTTAGGCTTACATGTATACTCTTGAATAAGTTCTGGCTTCTAGGAACTGCTGGCCTGACCATTCTGAGCCCCCCTGTAAGTGTTGGCAGTCTTGACTCTTGCACAGCAATACTAACAACTAATGAGCAGCAAGAGCTTACTAAGTGCCAGGCACTATATTAAGTTTTTAGACATATTATCTCATTTAATATTTATGACAATACTTCAAGATATATATTTATTACTTCCATTTTAAAGAGGAAGAAATTGATTAAAAAGAGGTTTAGCAGCTTGGCCAAGGTCACAGAGCTAGTAGATGAGAGAAGGGCATTGTGCACCTACACAGAGTGATTCTAGAACCATCTTCTCTTCTAAGCAGCTGTCCAGTCTTTCAGTTCTCCGTATTCTGTTGTCAAGTGAGGAAATAGTTCATCTGTCCTTCCTGTACTTAATTTGAGGAGGTCTCACATCAGTGTTTCTCAGAGGGCCCCCCCCCCTTCTCCTCAGGGCAACTGTCATTTGATTTATCTCATGTCCCAGCTGTTACTTTTTTTTTTTTTAAGCTTTTTTGAGAGGTATTTGCCTTAGGGCTCATGTGCTTGAGGGAGCAATAGAGACAAGCAGTGAGAGAGGAAGTGAAAAATCACTCCCCCACTGGGGTGGACACGATATAATCCCTTCTTCCCCATTCTCCTTCTGGGATCTTGGGTACACACATACACATGCCCTGTGTGAGTTTCAAGCCACCAGGTCCAGGATTCAAATTGCAGTCAGCCATGTGGGAGTCCAATGATATAACCATTATATCATCTGCTGGCCCCGCCAACTGTTACTTTTAACTGGCCTTTGTATTTCCATCTACCCTGCAGACTATGCTGTTGACTCTTCCTTATGACTCTTTACTTTTCCTTTTATGATGAAAATTCCCTCAGGGCTTGAGCCATCCCTCCCTACAACAGGGCTTCAGTTGCCTGCTTCATCTCTCTTTCAGATGATGTTTGAATATGTGTAAATCCCAACTATGGATACGATTCAAGATTTTTTCCTCTGTCTTGGGTGGGACATATTAATACTTGGAGAAAAAAAAATATTACACATCTCCACAGGTAGAAATCTGTAAATCCCAGTTCTTACCCTGTTAAGTTCCCCATAGGATTTTAAGTAAGTAAGTTACTTGTCACACTGTAAACAGCCTTCAAACAGCAGAGCTAGTAAAAATGCTTGCCTTGTTGTAAATAACAACTATTGGGTTTTTGGGAAAGTCATGATGCATTTTTGCATAGGAAAACAGAAAATTATGTCATGACTTTCCCAATGATCTAATAGAATCAAGGGTGGATATTTGGGAGGAAGGTTTAAGCTCCATAATGGAAGTTGTCTTAGACATTTGTGTGCCCAATATCTAAATCCCTGTCTTCTTTGATAGCAGAATCCCATTTTTTTTAAATAAACAAACCTAGTCTATGAATCATGACTAGTCCAAGTCAATTATGATAACCTTGTTTTTTAAATTTTTCTTTATTTATTTTTTCCATGACAGAGAAAGAGAAAGAGAGGCACACTCAACAGGGTCTTCACACCCTAATCTATCTCTAGACTCAGCCAACCTGGATCATGAGCATGTGTGCACTCAGTGTATACAGGGAAGCCTCGGGACACATGGATCTTCCCTTGTAGGCCCACTTATGTTACCATCAAACCAACACCTGACCCCATTTTGACAACTTTGTTTCTCACTTTGTCAGCCTCCCTTGCAGCTAGAAAAGACACAAATCGGGTCATTGGGAACTAAGTGAAATATACTGTGAGTGCTCCTGGGAAGTAGTATCTATAAAATAAAAAGCAATGACATTGATGGCACCATCTTTTCTCCTTTTTTTCTACCTGGAAAGTGGATGTGGTGTCTGCACATAAAGTGGTCATGTTAAAACCATGAGTACAATCATGAGAAAGAACACCAATATGCTAAGAATGGCAAATGGCTTTGGGTCTCTGATGTCTGAACTAATGACAATAACCACCTAATTATGGATATCTTATTATATGATAAAAAAAAGCAACCCTCAAACCCCTTTTTGGTCTAGTCCACTATTAGATTTTTGCTAATTACATTCAAATGTATTCTAAGCTGATATAGACATGACCTCTTATTCTTTAGGTGTCTAATGGTATCTAATATTACTTCTATATTATTATTTTTTTGTTATTTTCTGTCTTTTTGGTGAATTTTCTAGGTCAGAGGTTCTGTCTTCTATATCTGAGATTTGATCTTATGCATGATCTAGTCTGCTTTTAATACTTTCAAGGTAGGTTTTGATTTCCTGTATTACAGCCTTCATCTCTAACAGTTCCATTTGATTCTTTTTTATGGTGTGAATTTCCTCTTTTAGATCATGCAAAAACTTCCTCACTTCCAGGAACTTGCTGTCTCTTTTCTCCTGCATCTTCTGGAGTTCATTGTCTCTCTCTCTCTGTTTTTTTGTTTTGTTTTTGTTTGTTTGTTTGTTTGTTTGTTTTTTGCATCTCTATTAGCTTTGTCACTATGAATATTCTGAATTCTTTATCTGACATTTCCAAAAGTTCCATTGTACTGTCTGTGGATGATGAAGGGCTGTTCTTTTTCCCTGGGGGAGAAATATTTTCTTGGTTTCTCATATTTCTTGTGCCTCTGCTATAGTTTCTGGTCGTCGATAGATTATACATTTCTTCCAACTTTCTTGGAGTAAATTCTGAGCATTAGAGGCATGCAGGAGGAGATGCCTGACACTATCTCTAGAGTTCTGTTTCCCTGATACTCATCAAGCAAACTGCACTTTTGTCAATGGAACTTTTTCTACAGCTGTAAGCGTATACTGTGAGGTACTTCTATGCCAGTTTTTCCTCTACTACTGTGTTTTGCAACATGGTATCCACAGGAAGAGATTTGCATTTAGATTTATGAAGATGAGTTTCTCTTTTTCTGTAGCAGTTCAGTGGGGTTTAAGGTTTTCTATGACCCTGACTGGTTAGGCTGGAAGGGGAGGTTAGAGCAGAGGCACTTCAGTTAAAGGAGCAGGGCTGGGCTCACCTCAGATGTAGATGGATTCTCACTAGGTGTTGGGCTAGAAACAAAGTGACTTCTTATTCTTTAGAATGGACAACTAATAAATCCTCATTTTAGAAAAACTTATTAAAAATCAGTAAGTAAAAACTATGATTCATGGGCCAGTATTTGGCATGGTGGTTAAGGCTCTGGACTTGCACAAGGCTGACCATGGACCTAACGGCTTGGTTTCTCACTTTTTTTCTCTTTCTCTTTCTCTTTCTCTGTCTCTTTCTGGTGAGTTCATGTGCCTTGTAGCAAATTAAAAATAATAATGATAACTAAAAATAAATAATTATTTAATATGACTAATAAATAATCACTGTTGACTTTCTATTGAACCTATTCAGTGGATTAAAACTATGGCCTAGCCTCACGTAATAGCATATGGATTGCAGATATAGAAGAGACATTTTGACTGTGGTTCGAATCTCTAGTCCACCAGGCTTCATACTCAGGGTGTATATGTACATATTTAGGATCCTGGCAGTCTAGAGAAAGCGTATCTCAGCATGAATCAGCCCTGTGGAGGGTCCTTCTCTCTCTCTTATGTGCATGTGCTATGTCATGAATTTTTAAAAATTGAAAAAATATCTAGTTAATATTTATTGAGTATTTACAAGTATAATAAGTTCAATTAAGTATTTTACTTGCTTTATCTCATTTTACTCTTGCAATAAGATATGTGTCATTGTAAGATATGACAGTGTAAGATATGTGTCATTGCAAGGCCAAAAGAGGGCACTTACCTTCTCTGACTTTCTCTTTCCCTATTAAAGTTAACTGCTGTTATTTATTTGTTCTTATGATTCTAGATTTTTCATGTGCAATTGCATATATACTTGGAAGGTCTTGTAGTTTGCATACTAATTAAATTATATGAGGCACAGTCCTTCAACGTGCTTTCCACCCTTAATAATTTGTTTTGGAGGTTTTTCTAGATTAGTTCAAATGGACCTATCTCAAAACTCTCAATAGTTCTGTAGTTAAGTAAGGAAACCCTTTTTAAGATTTAGAGAAGTTCAAAGGTAGAATGGACTGCTTAAAAGTTAATGCTCTCCCTGTCCCTTGAGGAGCCAAGTAGAATGAAGATAATGACTTGGAGAGGGGAATTAGCATCACATGATTGGTTGGACTGTGGTGACCTTTAAGGGCCATACTTACCCTGAGATCCAGATTCTCTGGCTTGAAAAGAAGTTGTTTCTTTTTCCTCATGTTGGTGTAAGGTTGTTTGTTTGCTTGGCACAGGTTGACCACATTGAGTCAAAAACCACAGTTAGGTCAATGATGCCATGTAGATGTCTAAAACGTGAAAAGTGAGATCCACGTGATGCTAAACAATTTTGTGACCTTCTATCCTACTTACTGTACTATTTCCTTGGATGCTTGAAGTAAGAGTAAGACACACTGGTTCTGGCCATACAGTGGTTTGTGACCTTGGCTGCTACTATGGTTTGGATAACAATTTGCCACTGACAACTCATGTTCTGGAAGCCTTGTTAGTCCCTGGTATAATGGCTTTGGGAGGTGATGAGACATTTAAGAGGTGGAGCCTATCAGAGGGCACCATCTAATGAGCTGGGGACCCAGGAAAGACAGGAAATGGGAAATTCTGTTTCCTCTCTCTTTGCACATGCCCACTTTCCTTTCTGCTTCTGTCAGCCATGTTGGGACATAGCACTATAGACTGGTATGACATCAGCCCCGTGCCTTCACACTTTCCAGCCACCTGAATTGTTAGCTAAATACATTCTATTTTTTATAAAACACCTAGTCTCAGGTATCTGTGTTTATCAACATAATTACAAATGAATACAACTGCATATTAGAATCATGAGGAGTGGGGATTACTCTGCATCAGTAAATGGGCCCCTTTCTAGACCATCTGAAAATAAATCATTGGGGATGGGACCCAGGCATCTATAACCAGGAAAGCAAATACCCCAGGTGATTCCTTCTCATTGTTAGAGTCAAGAAACATACACCTGACCCAGATACTTGTGACGGTTAAACCAGTTATTAGAATTACCTGGATGAGCTTTTCCAAACTGTTGTCCAGGGCATATTGCAAGCCAATGAAATGAGACTTTCTGGGAGTGAAACCCAAGCATCAGTATTTTCTAGAGCTCCCAGGTGATTCTTTTTTTTTTTTTTTTTAAGAAACGTATTTATTCCATTTTATTTATTCATTCACTTATTTTAACTTGAATTTGACTAGAGAGAGACACACAAAGAGCAAGAGAGAGAGGGAAAGTGAGAAAGCAAGCCACCAGGTCCAGGACTTGAATCAAGGTCGGCTATGTGGGAGTGTCCAGCACCTTTACCACCACACCACCTGATACCCCCAAGCTCCCAGGTGATTAAAACATGTAATCAAGTTTGACCATCTCTGATGCAGACACTGAGTAAAGCACTTGTCATAGAATGGATTCACTCATTATTATCATGGCTTTTTTTTCCCCTTGAGAGACATTAATATATGGTAGCAATTATGGTTGATCTTATGAGCTTTGGAATCAAGCAGATAAGGCTGGTGTTACTAAGACAACTCTAGCACTTCCTGCCTACAAGACCTGAGCAAATGCTTCTCTCTGAGCCTCAACTTCATCATCTTTAAAGAGGGGATAGAAATATGTCTCAAAATATGGTGATTGTAATGATGGGTTTTCTTGTCTGTAACATAGACATACTTATCTTAAAGGGTTCTTGTCAAATGAAGTGTGATAATGAAAACTTCCAATGTATATATATATATATATATATATATATATATATATTATATATTTGTTTTTGGAAAGGTTTTTTGCTATAGGGCGCGTGCGCTCGCCAGACAGAGAGAGACAGAGAGACAGAAAGAGAGAAATCACCCCCCCGGGGGGATGGGCATGCCGCAATCTCTTCTCCTTCCTTCTCCTCTCGGGATCTTGGGCACGCACGCACACGTGCCCGGCGTGAGTTTTAAGCCACCGGGTCTGGGATGCAAACCACGGTCGACCACATGGGAGTCCAGCGACATAGCTATTACACTAACTGCTGGTCCCAAAACTTCCAATGTATGTTTTTAATAATAGAAATTTGGATGATTACACACACATTGGGAGGTTTAAACACCTTCTCTGGTTTTTCTGCTAAATGTATCTAGTATTAAAACTTAGATCATAGTTTGGTTGCATCTAGTCAAAAGATATATTCATTTGGTCTAAATAGTGGTGATTTATTTTTTAAAAAACTAATCTTCATTTCTTTAAAAATCAGGAGCTTATCAATAAATATCTGGATACCCAGTTGTCTTGAAATATGGGGAAATTGGGTAAAAACTCTTCCCATATCCATAGGGCATATGCTCGCTCACTCGCTCTCTCTCTCTCTCTTTCTCTCTTGAAGAGATTTTTGCTTTAAGGTATGGATGTTGCTGGAAAGACAGGGAGAAAGTGAGAAATCACTCCCCAAGGGGGATGGCCATGCTGCAGTCCATTCTCCGTTCTCCTCTTGAGATGTTTGGGCATGTATGCACACATGCCCAGCGTGAGTTTGAAGCCATTGGATCCAGGACTTGAACCATGGTTAGCTCTGTGAGAATCCAGTGCCTTAACCACCACACCACCTGCTGGCCTAGAAAGTCATACGTTCTAAAGCTCAGTAGTAGCATTTACATGACATCAGTCCTTAATCAGACTCAATGCCCCTTTTCATAAAAGGAAAAATTTTATAACCCCCTCTTTACTATCCAGAAATGAATTTCACAGATAATTTAATCTATATATACACATAACCTCAAAAAATCAATATAATGTCCTAACAGTATTATAGTAGAGAATAAAGGGAAAGTAGTCTATAATAAGAGAGTATATATTTCAATATGTAAATGATTGCATATGACTCTACTATAAAACATAATGGTATTGCCAGATAATTGCTTCTGTGTATAATCACTGTGACTGCTGCAGCTTCAAAGACAAACTTATACAGATGTGTCGTGTCACCTACAAAAAATATCAGGCACAGTGCTGCCTTCAGCAACCTGGTTTTCGGAAACAGTGCACAACTTTTGGTAAAGTTTTTGTTTTGTTTTTAGAGATTTTTGCTATAGGGCATGTGCACTCTTTGGAGAGACAGAGATAAAGAATGTAAGAAATCACCCCCAAGGGGGATGGCTACACTGCAGTCCCTTCTCCTCTATTCTTCTGTTGGGATTTTGGGCACACACTCACATGCACCCAGTGTGAGTTTCAAATCACTGGGTCTCAGACTCCAACTGCAGTCAGCCTTGTGCGAGTCCAGCGCCTTAATCACTACACCAGCAGAACTTAAAGTTCTCAACAAAGCAAAGAACAATCCTTGTACAATTTCCCCAGTACTTATATTCCTTTAAAATTCAATGTCTACTGGGACCAGCGGTTAGTGTAATGGCTATGTCGCTGAACTCCCATGTAGTCGACCACGGTTTGCGTCCCAGACCTGGTGGCTTAAACTCACGCCAGGCGCGTGTGCATGCGTGCCTAAGATCCCGAGAGGAGAATGGAGGAGAAGGGATTGCGGCATGGCCATGCCCCTTGGGGGGTGATTTCTCGCTTTCTATCTCTCTGTCTCTCTCTGTCTTTCTGGTGAGTGCACGCTCTCTATAGCAAAAAACCTCTTCAAAAAAAAAAGAATTAAAAAAAAATTCAATGTCTACTTAAATCATGCAAAAAATATGTTTTGGGTTTATTTGTGCAAATGAGTTGGACTTAGGCTCAGAAAATTATGATAAATTTGTTTTTCTCGAATGTAACTGTTTGGCAGAACATTTATGCGAGTGTGTTGCACAACCTGAGACCTAGCAGCAATCCAAAGTCGCCATAATTTCCTAGACCTTCCCCTAGGCGGCAGCACCATCCCCATTGAGGACTTTCACTTTGTAACAAGAAAACTTATGGGTATAAATTTTGGACTCAAGGGCTTTTATAAAACATCATTGTGGAGACTGCTTAACCAGATCTTGTATTTCTACTTGTCAAGTACTTGCAGTAGAAGGGTATTTTTTGTTTTGTTTTCACTTTTGTTTTTAGTGGTGGAAGGTATTTCTCTGGGTAAGGACTTCTTTTGTCTAATGTAATAGAGTCAGTTGAAGGAACACAGATTTATTATCTCAAGCAAATAAAGCCATAAAAATATGATATCTGTGTAAAAGAGCAATTATTTACTAAAAAAAAAAAAAAAAGTTAGTATCACAACAGCAGCAATGGCTGTCTTTACTGAGCACTTTCTATGTGCCAGGAAATGTGATGAGTGCTAGGTGCATTCTTTTTATTTAAAAAAACATTTTTAAAAAATTTATTTTAGGTTTTTGCCATAGGGTGAGGTACTTGCTAGAAACAGAGAGAGAGAGGGAAACTGAGAAATAACCCTCTGGAAAGATGGCCATGCTGCAATCCCTTCTCCATTCTCCTTCTGAGATTTTGGGCATGCATGCACACTTGGCCAGCATGATTTTCAAGCTACTGGGTCTGGGACTTGAACCGTGGTCAGCCATGTGGGAGTCCAGCCATCTTAACCATCATGCCACCTGCTGGCCCTGCTAAGTGCATTCTTATTAAGGTGAAGACATGATCTTATTTAGATCAAGTATCTGCTGTCAGGATTAGTCACACATGCATGTGTCCAAGTGCATATGTGGAGACTCAGACACACACACACACACACACACACGTATAATCCCTGATGTAAGATACCAGAGTTGACTCAGGACAAAATCCTTGTCCTCAGGGTATTCAGTCTTTTAGACTATCTTTCTCACTAACTGTGAACTGCTCAGTGTCAGGGACCATCATTTATTCAGGACCTCAGTTAGGGTCTAGTATAAAGAGCTGAATGTTTGTTGAATGAATAAAGATCTACCTTCAAAATGTTTATTGAGCAGCTACTATATTCTGGGTACCATTTTAAGCATGGAATATAACAATAAACCAAACAGACAATATCCTGCCCTCATGGAGTTCACAAAATGAAGGAATAAGGAAAGGGACCTGTAATTTGCTTCATGACATTGTTCTCTCCTCAAGTGCCTGTATGGTCTGACTCCTGACGAGGGTGCCAACGTCACTCTTTTCCCTCTCTGCTCTAACCACACCGGTCTCCTTTCAGCCTCTCCTATTTCCATACTCCCTCCTGCCACAGGGCCATTGCATATGCAATTCCCACCTGAAATGGCTTTTTCTCCTCTTTATGTAGATAAAAGACTATTGTCAGTCACATCCTATCTAACCTGTTTCCTCAGAGAAGCCTCCCAAAACTCCTTCCTGGGCCCCTTCCTCCCATTTTTGGCCCACTGAACACCAGCACTGCTTCTAGGCACATGTTACAGGCACCGTTGTATCGTACATTTGCACGATTCCTAGATGAAAGTCTCTATCTGGGCTCCATGAAGGCTGAGGCTGAGTGTCTTGTCCATCCCTTTGCTCCCCACACCTTACTCGGTGCACAGCCCACTAAAATGCAACAAATGGGGGCTAGCAGGTGGCGTGGTGGTTGAGGTGCTAACCTGGTTTGAGTCCCAGAACCTGGCAGCTTGTTTTCTCACTCTCCTTTTCTGCCTGTCTGTCTCTGGTCAGAATAGAAAATAATGATAATAAATTAAAAATAAATCTTTTTAAAAATGAGGAATGAGGAAGTAAGTGGTGGGAGTACTGGGTCTTGATTTCTCTGTGCTAACAGCACACACGTATGTGTGTATGTGATGAAAGTAAGCCATTGTAAGAGCGACAGAAGCCTGCAGGGGACAGAAGGCTTGACCTTCCCTCTCTCCCTAGAGATGAAGACAGAGTGACCAGGCAGTCTGTGGTAATGTGACAGCATGTACGGTAAAGGGCCCAGCACTGGGATGTGAACCACCTTCGTTCTGAATCTTAACTCTGCAACTAATGGACATGAGGTATTGGACAAGCCATGTCCATCATGCCCACGAGCCTGTTTCCTCATCTGTAAGATGGTTTGATAATAGCTGTCCCACAAGGTTATTGGGAAGACTGTGACACACAAATGTTTATGGAATACTAACCATGTGCTCGTGACACTCTTATAATAACCTTACAAAGAAGGTAGTGTTAATAACACCATCCCATTTTACAGGTAAAGAAACTGAGGCCCCAGATCCACACAGTGAGTGGCGGAGCCAGGGTTTAAGGCAGACTGACTTCAGAGCCTGTTTTTTTTTTTTAAGAGTTGCTGTGCTGTGTGGTCAGGAAGGGTTCAATAAAGCCACTTAGCACAAAGTCTGTGTATAAAAGCACCCTCTAAATGGAGCCTGGCTTTCTTATTGTCTGCATGGCTTGAACTGGGGTCAGAAATGACTTCCCGGATATTTTTTCATGGCCTAGCTCAGGCAGGGAGAGAAGAGAAAGAACTGAGGAGTGAACCTCAGCCTTTGAGATGCGTGGCACGCTTCTGGAAGCAGCTCAGCTCCACATGGAAAGGCATTTTGACAAACATCTTTATCACCAACATGAAAGAGACCCTTCTGTGCCTGGAGACTGGTGCTCAAACCTGGCTTTCCAGCTGTCTCTACCAGTGACCCAGAGCAGGGAAATTTAACCCTTTCTGTTTCAGGTCTTCTGAAATCCTTTCTATA
Organism: Tupaia tana; assembly: GCA_026018925.1. NCBI lineage: Eukaryota > Metazoa > Chordata > Mammalia > Scandentia > Tupaiidae > Tupaia > Tupaia tana. Next base: position 14,073,006 of record JAKSZU010000026.1, on the reverse strand, counting down.
TTGTTCTTCATCTCAGCCGATATTTATCCAACAATGACTGTGTACACAACGTGCTGCCAGGCATTATGGGGCCGTAATGGCGAATACGAAAGGAGTAGAAGAGATAGCCTCTGCCCTCCAAGAGGGTATGGTTGGGCTTGGGATTCAGGCAAACCTGGTTTGAGTCCCAACGTCACTGCTTTCCCTCTCTGCTCTAGCCACACCGGTCTCCTTTCAGCCTCTCCTATTTCCACACTCCCTCCTGCCACAGGGCCTTTGCATATGCAATTCCCACCTGAAATGGCTTTTTCTCGTCTTTGTGTAGATAAAAGGCTATTGTCGGTCACATCCAGCTAAGTAACTTCAGACACAAAACCTCAGCCTCCAAGACAAACAGATGGCGTGATGGTTCCATCGCTGGACTCCCATGTAGTTGACTTTGGTTCGAGTCCCGGACCCCGTGGCCTAAAACTCACACCAGGCTTATGTGCATGCATGCCCAAAATCCTGAGAGGAGAACAGAGGAGAAGGGATTGCAGCGTGGACATTCTGCCTTGGGGGTGATTTTTTGCTTTCTGACTCTCTGTCTCTCCAGCAGAGTTCACATGCCCTATAGCAAAAATCTCTCTTAAAAACAAACAAACAAAAAAACCCAGCAACCTCAGTTTCCTCATCTAAAATAGAGATTATAACAATGTCTTCTTCAAAGACTTGTTATGAGCTAGTGGGTATGAAGTATCAATACAAAGACTATTTGAGTGGAAATGCTAAATAAATGTTAGCCATTAGTGTGATGTGGCTGCTGAGGTGGTGATGGGAGATGGTGATGATGGGATGAGAACAGGTACTGGTTAAAGTACTGTGGTAATAATAGTGATGAGTGGTGGTGATGATGGTGATGTAGCAAAGACACTGGGTGAGCCCCAGTTTGTGAAGCTACTCAAATTCTCTCTCACTCCCTCCCTCTGTAGCTGCAGACCTGGAATGACCTCTTTGTCCATGATCTTTCCCTCTTCTTCCTTGGTTACATGGTGGAGGATGGCATTCTCTGGATCCTCAGATTACACATCTTAGTTTAAACAGCCAATGGAGTCTGACCAGCCCCTGTAGTTCCACCCTAGGTTCTTGGGAAGGAGAATCTGGCCCAGTTTGGGTCAGATGTCCTTCCCTGTCTAGCCATCATTGTCTGGGAGTACTGGATGGGGATGAGGTGTGGACAGTGTAAAGATGGCTGCCATGGGGTTAACTGGGTGTGTAGTGAGGGGTATTCTTAGAGAAGATACAAACACCAGACCCGGTGCTTATTACAGCTTGGCTAAGATTTATACTTCCCATGAACCAGGCACTGCACTAAGTGCTTCACCTGTGTTTTTTTTGTTGTTGTTTTTTTGTTTTGTTTTCTTTTTTTTCCCCAAGAGAAATTTAGTTGGCCATGTGAGAGTCCAGTGACATAACTGCTACACCATCTGCTGGTCCCCTCCCTCTTTTTTTTTTTTTAGAGAGAGAGATTTTTGCTATAGGGTTCCTGCACTCACCAGAGAGACAGAGAGAGAAAGAGAGACAGAAGACAGAAAGCAAGAAATCATCCCCTGGGGGGATGGTCACACTGCAGTCCCTTCTCTTCCATTCCTCTCTTGGGATTTTGGGCACACATACATGTACCTGGCATGAGTTTTAAGCCACCGGGTCTGAAACGCAAACTGCAGTCGACTACGTGGGAGTCCAGCAACATAGCCATTATGCTAACTGCTGGTCCTGTACCTGGCATGAGTTTTAAGCCACTGAGTCCAAACTGTGGTCGACTACGTGGGAGTCTAGCAACGTAACCGTTACGCTATCTGCTGGTCTCATTCACCCGTGTTGTTATCAAATCCTCCCAGTAGGCCTTTGAACAGGTTCTTATTTTGTCTGTACTTAAAGAATGGTTAAACTGAGGCTCAGAGCAATACAGGTGTGCCCAAAGTCATCCAAACAGAAGTAGCAAAGCCTTCACCCAGCCCGCCCTCGTGCTGCAGTTTCCCCTTGGAAGCTGCTTCTACGCTGATATACTCTTGCTCTTCAAATCTTGGAGGACAAGAGGCTCCACGCTTTGGAGAAACTCCAACTGTCTGATGATGATTGTTACAAAGTTAGAGCACCTGAGTCTTGATCACTTAGCATTAGTTATGCTGGTCATACCCTGTATTCCAGAACTGTGTTGAGAAATGCAATTTGTGGCATCCCAGGTGGAAAATTTCTGATTCTCTCTGACGGAGGATGCCAAGGAGAATTGGTCTCTATCCTGGTGGAAACATAAACATCAATTCTGAGAATGAAGAGGGGGATAGGAAATAAGGTCCTGGAAATTGATGGAATGCCAGCTGTTTGGCTTCTTGAAATTAACCAGGCCTCTCCCTGGTGCTGCCTCCTCTGTCTGCAGATTTCCAAGACACATTTTGAATCCTGTTGTCATTTCTTTTGACCTGGAAAATAATACAGATTGTGAGGTTCTCAGACTGTAGAATTTACACACAGGGAGAGTTGACCTGGTGGAGGATGATGTGGCTGTTGGCTCACCGACCCCACAGTTTCATGTGAGATGATGGGCATGTTCAGGACATGGGCCGGCACACACCTCGTACTAAGTGCGTGTCTTGTTTTCTTCCTTCCTTTCCCTCAGGGCCAATCTCTTGGTGAGTCTGGGAGGTTATTTGTTGCTACATCCGGCCAGCAGAGGGCACTGTAAATGAAATTGGTGCAAACTGAAGAGAAGCCTTTCAAGGAAGAAGGAAGTAGCACCGTAAAACAAAACATTGCATTGCATACTAAGTATTTTGACAGTTAATGCCTCTAGTGACACATCTTTCCAGATATGAGGGGGTCTTCAGAAAGTTCATGGAAATGTGTATTATGAAAAAAGTTATGCATAGACCTCAACATTTGTTTTTGTACCAAAATAAACTTATACTTTAATTCTATTTTTCTATGAACTTTTCTAAGTCTCCTTGTATTTAGCAACCAGATATCAAATAACCATTATGTCTTGGACCCTGGGCTAGATATTAATAGGGATGCAATGAACGACATAGTTCTCTATCTCCACCAAATACAGTAAAGCAGAGCCTTCAATTAATTAATAAATTTCTTTCTTTCTTCCTCTTTTCTTTCTTTCTTTCTCTCTTTCTTTCGATCTATGCTATAGGGTTTGTGTGCACACTGAAGAGAAGAGAGAGAGAGAAACAGAAAGCGAGAAATCACCTCCCAGGGAGATGGCCATGCTGCCATCTCTTCTACATTCTCTTCTGGGAATTTTGGGCACACATGCACACATGCCCAGTATGAGTTTCAAGCTTCTGGGTCTGGGACTCAAACTGCGGTTGGCCATGTGGGAGTTCAGTGCCTCAACCACCATGCCACCTACTGGCCCCAACCTTCAATTTATAAGGTCAAGGGGGGCAAGGGTAGTAACAACTATAAAGTGATCACTACTGTTGCTAACTATTCATCATGTCTCAAACATTTTTGCTAAATGCTTTTAATATATTATCTCACTTAAGCTGCCATCAACCCCAGCAAGTAGGCATTTTACAGAAGAGGAAATTGAGGCTTATAAAATAAGAGGTTAAGTAAATACATGTTTGAAGAGCATAATGAGAATTTAAACATAGGTATATATGACTTCGAAGTTCATGCATTTACCTTCAAACCACAGTAGCTTCAATAAGACAAGTATCAATAATTTAGGCAATAGAGAACCATTACAAGGGGGTGGTGCAAATAAGCTATCCTTTCATCTTGGTGCTACAAGTAATCCAGGACATTTTTTTTTTTTAAAGAAAGATTTTTTGCTAGAGGGCACATGTGCTCACTGGAGAGACAGAGAGATAAAAAATGAGAAATTACCCCCCCAGGAGAAATGACCATACTCCAGTCCCTTCTCCTCCATTCTCCTCTTGGGATTTTGGGCATACATGGACACGTGCCTGGCATGAGTTTTAAGTCACTGGGTCTGGGACTGGAACTGTGGTTGACTACGTGGGAATCCAGCAACATAACTGTTATGCCATCTGCGGGTTTCAACATTTGGTATTAAGGTTAAATAAACTACATGCCTCCTGGCAAGCAGATTTAGGATGCTATAAGGTGATTTCAGGTCTGTAAAAGCATATATGAAGCACACCACACACCTTTATTAGGTCCCTCACAGTAAGAGGAACAAGGATAAATCCTTAAAGTGAGAGAAATAGGGTCTTATGAACCCCTCCTTGAATAAACAAAGTCTGGTGTGCTCTCACAATCACCATTTGCACATGAATTTGATATTAAAGAGCTTGAATAATGCTTTACTTGCATCAGGATATTAGATATCTGTTTATTTATACCAAGCTTATTCCCTAAAATACTCAAGGTGGTTTACAAGAATGCACAAAAAGCAGAATAAAATAAATGAAAATTAAGATTCATAAGACAAAGGAGGAAAACAATCCAGGAAAATAAGGTGGATTCAAGAAAGAGATCAATGCATAAATTATATGGCACATACCTATAGCATTATCCTGGTCTATAAGCTTCCTGAAGCCAATAGAAAGAGGGAAATGTGTCAAAGAATGTGTAGAATTTATGAGGCAAAAACATCTAGTGGCTTAGGAAAGATATATCTATTGTTGATTCTAAGAGAAGAAGCCAGTTGTTTTGTCCTAAAGTCTCATAAAGAAGAGCTCTGTGAAGTAATGAATAGTATTCTCGATGATGTCCTCATAGTAAACAACAGATTTCATTTGACTAATTCATACTATATCCCACCAGAGTGAAATTCAGAAGAGTAAGAGTGACCTAGAAAGAGGAGACCATGTAAGATGCAATGTAAGATGTCTGTTCCCGATGACATAGGATGCTGTTAAAATCATGTTGTTAGAGGCATGAAGAGGAAATTACTAAAGTTATTATAATGGTGAAGATTGCACAGGTAGTGTGAATACCTAGGTCAAATTTGAAAAGTAGGTTTATTCTTTCATGATACCCACAGTCAATTAGTAGCAACTTATCCCAATCAATGGTATGAAGAGCACTGGAGGCTGGATCTAGGGTAAAGGTGTGCTGTAATGGATTGGTGATGTCTTCCATGGGTGGATAATATCTTGTATGTGAAGAATTTGCCATCCCAGGTTTGGACTGTGGTTGATCCTTGTTAAGGATCCTAGCTCTGAAGGAGGTCCTAGGTCACCTTAGTCACCATATTCCCTTGCTTCATGATAGTCTTGTTCCTAATTGCCCCTACTCAGTTGGGTATCTCTTATTTCGGTATGTTTCCTAAATTAGCCAGATGTAGTGTTTCAAAAAGTATTTGTGGATATTCAGTAAATCCACCTTTGTGTCTACATCCTATTTGGCCTTCAGCTCTTTGGGGCCACAAGAACTATCCCCAGGCACTGAATTTCAGCCTCTTATAATACAGAGCTGGGAGAATGGTGGCCGGCAGAGTGCTTTGGGCAAGGGAAATAGGTGGCTTGAAGACAGCTGGGTTTCTTGTGTGTTTCTGGACCTTGGACATCCCAAACTGGGAGGAGCTCTTCATTCTCTAGTGTCCTCATCCCTCCTCAAATCATCCCCCACGGCAACAGCCAAGAGTGAAAAACATGTTATCCAAGTACCCAGACCCAAGCAGTACACATTTATTCTGTCATTCATTAATTCAATATTAATCCCTTGAGTATCCACCACATACCAGGGTATTTGCTTATCAAAGATATAAATGTAAATAAGATATCTCTTCTACGCCCAATTGCTCAGATCCTATTGGAATTAACAGATATATACATACTTTCATTGCAGAATGGCAGGTTCTGTCATAAGGGTATATTCAAGGTACACTGTGTGGAGTGCTTACATGCATTATCTTACAATTCCTAACAATCTGTGAAGTAGGCACTATTATTGTTCCCATTCCACAGACTAGGAAATTGAGGCTTATGATTTGAGGCACTCAAGCTAACTCCTGGCTCTGGTAGAGCCAGAGTTTGAAAACATACTGCCTTTAGATACAGTGGTGGGACAAACACAGGAAAACTGCTATAGGTTTTCTTGTTTAAAACGGGAAATGTGGGGACCAGCAGTTAGCGTAATGGCTATATCGCTGGACTCCCACGTAATCGACTGTGGTTCACGTCCTGGACCCGGTGGCTTAAAACTCACGCCGGGCACATGTGCGTACATGACCAGGATCCCGAGAGGAGAATGGAGGAGAAGGGATTGTGGCATGGCCATCCCCCCTGGGGGGTGACTTCTCGCTTTCTGTCTTTGTGTCTCTCTCTGTCTGTCTGGTGAACGCACGCGCCCTATAGCAAAAAAACCTCTCCAAAAAAAAAAAAAAAAAAAGAAAGAAAGAAAGAAAGGAAGGAAGAAAAAAAAACAAAAACGGGAAATGTGTGGCATAGAAGAGTCATTGGTCCATAGTAATTCTGAAATCCATCTGGTCACAGATTGGCAGTTCCTTGGTTCAGACTCAGGGTCTAGAAACAATTTCCTGTGTCTCTTAGTACTATCTTCTAGGCTCTTGGTTTCACTGAGCCATCTTTTTTTTTTTTTTTCTTAATAAAAGGTACTGTGAGTTTGTACTGGTAGTTTGCTCAGCCTGTCTCCTGATTGTAGAAGTTTTGTGATCTGAGGGTCTTTCTTCATTTTGTGCATTCTCTTCCTTTGCAGTTCAAGATCACAGCATTTCTTCAGATATAATTCTCTAACAAATTTTATGTCTCCAGTGAATCTTAGCTAGTTTAGCTTTCTAGCTCATGTTCATAAAACACTGTGCTACATTGAATGGAGACCAAGTTTGCTTAGAAGGGTGAAAATGTCAGGTGAGGAGCCACAGAGAGAAGTGAGACTCTTATAATGTTCTTTTGTGATATCCAAAGCAGCGGCAGCCATCTTACAACCATGCAAGGGAAGGCCAAAAGAGCAGGAGACAATGATTTGGGACCCTTTCGTGGTTGTCACTGGAACAACCATGGAGCCATCTACTCCTGCACTTCTTTTTCATGAAGTAAACTAACAAACCAACCTATTTTTGAAGCCCAGATAGGATGCAGCTCAAACCATCCTGACTAAATGCACACTATATTCTTTTGGCTTGATATGCCTTGTCTACCTGATTTTCTCTTACTTAGCTAATTCTGTTTACCCCAAAAATAAGAAATCCACCCCTTCCCAATGCCTCTTGCTCTTCCTCATCCACAAGTGGGCTAGGAACCCTTTCTCTGGGTTCTTTTATCCATCTCTCTTAAGAGTCCTCCCACAGAACGTTAGCACTCAAATCCTTTCTGTAAAGGGCCAAGGTTGAAATGGATAATAGTCATTACATTGTATTATATTGGGTTGTCAGAAAAGTCATGGCATATTTTTTCTATGCTTTTCTATGCAAAAATGTATCACAACTTTTCTGACAACCCCAAAATTGGAGATGACTTATCCATATAATCTCATCTGACCCATGAATTGCGTGGGTCAGATGAGATTATACACACACACACACACACACACACACACACACACATATATGTATGTATATATAATATAAATATAATATTTTACATATATATGATATTTTTCATCTTTATTTCATCTTTATTTCAAAGTCCATTGATCTGTTTTTTAAGATACATTTTATTATGGAGGCCAGCAGGTGGCTTGGTGGTTGAAGTCCTGAACTCCCACATGGTCAACTGTGGTTTGAGTCCTGGACCTGGTGGCTTGCTTTCTCACTTTCCCCCCTTCTCTCTCTCTCTCTGGTGAGCACAGATGTCCTAATAATAACAATAAATAAAATTAAATAACTAATTCTTAAAAAATCAATAAATAAGATAAATTTTATTATGAATACTTTAGGTATACAACATGATGTTGTAAGATACACATAGATAGTAAGATGGTTACTATAGCAGAACATTTCCATTACCTTTCTTAATTACTCATTTCTTTCTACTGTGGCAAGAAAAGCTATTATCTACACATTTAACAAAAGTCCTAAATACTGTATTCTATTGTTATCGATATGCCTCATAATTGTACATTAGATCTTCTGACTTGTTAATCCTACATGTTTGCTTCTTTGACCTATGTCTCCACATTTTCTTCCACACTCTAACTCAGGTAATCACTATTTTATTCTCTATATCTGTATATTTGACCCTTTTTTTTAAAAAAAAAAAAGATTCCACATATAAGTGAGATATGTGGAATGTAAAGGTCTAAGGTTGAAATGGATAATAGTTATTATGTTGTATTATATTGAGTTGTCAGAAAAGGCTTGACATTTTTTCTATGCAAAAATGTGTCATGATTTTTCTGACAACCCAAAAATTGGATTTTTTTTTTTTGTTCTGGCTTATTGCATTTAGCATAATGTCTTCTTGGTCCATCCTTATAACAAATGGCAAGATCTCCTCTATTTTAAATGTCGAATAATATTCCATTGTATATACATACACTACAGTGTTTTTAGAATCCATTTGCCTTCCAGCAGACACCAAAGTCATTTCTGTATGTTGGCTATTGCTCAAACAAACATGGGAATGCAAAATCATGGGATTTTATGAGATGGTATTACATGCCTTTGGGTATATAGCCTCAAAAGGGATTGGTGGGTCAAATGGTAATTCTATTTTTAATGTGTTTAAGAACCTCCATACTGTTTTCTATGATAGCTGCACTAATTTACATTCCCATCACCAATGTACAAAAGTTTCATTTTCTCCACACCCTTGCCAGTACTCGTTATCTCTTATCTTTTTTTTTTCTTTTTAATAATTATTTGTGGGGTAAAGAAAGTGATGTGGTGGTTAAGGTGCTGGACTCCTACATGGCCAACGGATGTTCAGGTCCCAGACCTGGAGGCTTGAAAATCACACTAGGCACATGTATGTGCGTGCCCAAAATCTAAGAGGAGAATAAAAGATAAGGGGCTGTGTTGTGACCATTGCCCCTGCGGGGTGCTTTTTGACTTTCCCTCTCTATATTTCTGTTTCTGTAGAGTGAGGGCACATGCTCTAAATAATAATAATAATGTGTGTGTGTGTGTGTGTGTGTGTGTGTGCGTGGTGTTTTCTGTTTTGTTTTGTTTTAAGATAAGGTCTTTCTACGTGGTGACCCGCTTGTCTCAACCTCCTAAGTAGTTGGGTTTACAGGCATATACCACTGTGCCCAGCTTTTTAGGATGGGCTGGGAATTTAGTCCAAATCTCCCAAGTGACCTCAGTCTGCAGAACAAAGTAGCATCATTAAGTGCATACTACCATGGTTGGACCTTTTTTCTTTTCTTTTCTTTTCTTTTCTTTTCTTTTCTTTTCTTTTCTTTTCTTTTTTATTTTATTTTATTTTTTTGGTAATAGTTATCCTAACAGGTGTAAGGTTGTATCTTACAGTGGCTTTGACTTGCATTTCCCTGATGATTAGTTATATTGAGCACCTTTTGGTGTACTTCTTAGCCATTTTAATGTAATCTTTTGAGAAATGTCTATTTATATTTTTTATCTTTTTTTTTTTTTTTTTAAAGATTTTTGCTGTAGGGTGCGTGTGCTACCCAGAGAGCCAGAGAAAGATAGACAGGAAGTGAGAAAACAATCCCTAAGCGGGATGGCTACAACGCAGTCCTTTCTCCTCCTCCATTCTCTTCTCCGGGTTTTGGGCATGCACGCACACATGTGCAGTGTGAGTTTTAAGCTTCTGGGTCTGACTCAAACTGCAAGCAACTATGTAGAAGTCCAGCTAAGTAACCATTACACCATCTGCTGGTCCCTCTTTGCCCATTTTTATTTGAGTTATCTGTCTTCCTGCTATCCAGTTGTATGAGATCTTTATGTATTTTATATCTATTATCACTTTATCTTATATGGTTTGAAAATACATTTTTCCAATCCATAGGTTGTCTTTTCATTTTGTTGATTATTTCCTTTGCTGTGCAAAAGCTTTTTAATTTGATATAATTTCATTTATTTATTTTTCCTCTTGTAGCCTGAAGGGTTTTTTTTTAAATAATTATTTTTAAACTTTATTTATTTATTTATTTGTTTGTTTGTTTATTTTAAATTTGTCCAGAGAAGGACAGAGCCAGAGAGAGAGAGAGGGAAAGTGAGAAAGCAAGCCACCAAATCTGAAGTGTGCCCTGGCGTGTTCAGGGAAGCTATGCTCTAAACACCATCTTCTAGACTCCCAAAATACTCAGACAAGAAGCTATTTTAAATCTGAGGTGTGTTCTGGTTTGTTCAGGGAAGCTATGCTCTAAACTCTATCTTCTAGACTCCTGAAATACTCAGACAAGGTAGGGTGATCTCTGTCCTCTCTGTCTCTGTCTGCTGTCTGGTGCTCTCTTTCTCTCTTTAAATTTTTTATTTTATTATGTTTTAAAATTTTTAAATCACTTCTCCTCACCTTGTGCCTTTTCTTTCTCCTGCTAATTTCAGAAACCATTTTAAATATGAGGTGCGTCCTGGCATGTTCACGTGACACTCTAGTGCATCATGCAGTTTCATTTTTACCTTAAAAAATTTTTTTGTTCTCTTTTTAGGTTGTTTTTGTCTAGTTATTTTTTTTTTCTTTTCCTTTTGCTTTTTTTCCCCCACTCTGCTCTTGACTCTCTAAAAAATGAGTGTCTATATAGGCCGAGGTGCACAGTAGCCAAGCATCTGAATACTTTTAGAGTCATTGAAATCCTCAATGCTTATTGAACATTCTGCTTTAAGGAAGAAACTTTTTTTTTTATTTTTGGAGAGGTTTTTGCTCTAGGGCTCATGTGCTCACCAAAAAGACAGAGAGAGACAGAGAGACAGAAAGCAAGAAATCACCCCCCGGGGGGACGGCCATATCACAATCCCTTCTCCTCCACTCTCTTCTCAGGATCTTGGGCACACACGCACGTGTCCGGCGTGAGTTTAAACCACCAGATCTGGGACTCAAACTGCGGTTGGCTACATGGGAGTCCAGCGACATAGCCATTACGCTAACTGCTGGTCCCACAGAAACTTTTCTTTTATAGCTCTGAACTCATAATCTCTTTCTGTGAATACGTTGCAAAGCACAGTAGAGGAGAGATTTTGTCCCAGAATGAACAGAAACCACCACAGAGGCACAAGAAATATAAGAAACCAAGAAAATATCTCCCCCTAAGGGAAAAGAACAATCCTTCGTCATTCACAGACAGTATAGTAGAACTTATGGAAATGTCTGATAGAGACTATTCATAGTGACAAAACTAAATGAGATGCAAGAGCTGAGAGACAGTGAACTCCAGAAGATGGAGGAGAAAGACAATGAGTTCCAGGAAGTGAAGAAATTCTTACATGATCTGAAAGAGGAAATACATACCATAAAAAAGAATCAAATGGAGCTATTAGAGATGAAGGCTGCAATTCAGGAAATCAAAACCTCCCTCGAACGTATTAAAAGCAGATTAGTTGGGAACCAGCAGTTAGCGTAATGGCTATGTCGCTGGACTCCCACGTGGTCGACCGCGGTTCGCGTCCTGGACCCAGTGGCTTAAAACTCACGCCAGGTGCGTGTGCGTGCGTGCCCAAGATCCCGAGAGGAGAATGGAGGAGAAGGGATTGCGGCGTGACCATCCCCCCTGGGGGGTGATTTCTCGCTTTCTGTCTCTATGTCTCTCTCTGTCTGTCTGGCGAGTGCACGCGCCCTATAGCGAAAAACCTCTCCAAAAAAAAAAAAAAAAAAGCAGATTAGTCCATGAAGAAGATCAAATCTTGAATGCTGAAGACAAAAACCTCTGATCTAGGAAAAAACAACCAAACAATAAAGAAAGAAAGAAAGAAACTAAGAAAATAACCAAAAAAAAAAAAAAAAAAAAAAAAAAAAAAAGAGAATACTATACGAGAAATACTAGACACCATTAAGCACCTAAACATCCAGATAATCGGTATCCCAGAAGGTGAAGAAACTAATAAGGGCATTGATAATCTATTCCATGAAATCCTGGAAAAAAACTTTCCAAATTTAAAGAGGCATTCAAATTTCCAGGCCAAAGAAATACAAAGGACCCCTAATAGAATCAACCCAATATCTTCTCCAAGGCACATTATAGCCAGATTGGCAAAATCTGCAAAGACAAGATACTAAAATTGGCAAGAGAAAAATGTCAGGTTACTTATAAAGGTTATCCCATCAGGCTAAATGTCAGGTTACTTATAAAGGTTATCCCATCAGGCTAACATTAGACCTCTCATCATAAACAATGCAAGCAAGGAAAGAATGGGAAAAGATATTCAAAGTGAAAAACAGTTTCAACCAAGAATATTATACCCAGAAAGATTATCCTTCATCTGGAAAGAAAGGATAAAAACATTCTCAGAAAAACAAGACCTGAAAGAATTTGCCAATACTGAATCTTCTCTTCAAGAAGTTCTGAAAGAAGTGCTCTACCAGGAAAACTAAAGACACACATACAGAAATAAGAGTTCAAAAAGCAACCAAGAAAATGACCAACTTAATGCTAGGGACAAGAAATATCAATAATAATGTTGAATGTTAACTTCCAGGATTTAAACGGAAAGATCGGACCATAGTAACACTGCAAATTCAACAGCAGAGAGATCAAACATAAGACTGAACTTGTGAAATAGAATTTTATGACTTTTGAGTAAAACATTACTGATTTTTTTTTTTTACTATGCTTTCCCAATTTAAGGATTTTAGTTTCTTTTGAGCTGTTGATAGGTTCAGCAATTTGTTAAAATATTTTTTCTTTTTGTTTGTTTGTTTCTTTAAATGGAAACATAAACTTTTCTTCCTTCCTGCCCCCTCTGGAATTGGAAACTATTTGGGAGTATTCTTATTTTGTGGCAGAAGGGTTATTTGCATAAGTTCAATAATACCTGTTGCATTAAATCAGAAGTGAGAAATACTCATTATTGCACAGGCTTTGACTAGGATGTCACATCTGAATATTAATCAGAAAACTATAGAACTAAGGTAGACCTCAAGTAAGCCAACAGAAGCTCTTGGAAAGATGGCCTGACACCATAAACTGTTCTGCCTGGCAGAAGAGGATTAGAGAAGCTATATGAAAGAATTTGTACCATGAAATAACCTGGACTTTTCCAGCCCTGCATTATAATCAGTAGAGATTGTGAAAGAGCCACATGACCAAAGGATTATCTTGAAGAAGACTTTGAAGGAAGAAAAAGAAACTGATCTTTGCTAGTAGATAGTATACCACAGAATACTTAGTGGCAGGGCTGAATTGAAAATGTTTATGTGTGACTTGTGCGCTGGGCATTTGCTTTTCAGCAGTTTGAGTAGTTGACATGTAAATATTTTCTCAAAAATATTTAAAACCATACTGTCTCTGTTGTTATATAGAGACACAAATAAAATCATAACAAATATTTTTAACATTATCTTTAAAATTCAGTATTTTGAAATTTTGAGAGTTGCTTATTTACTGTCAAGAACTATGGAGTATGAGCAAAAATTTATGATATGTAAAGTAAATGTGGGAAAATGTAAAAAAAAATAATAAAAAATTTTTAAAAAGACAAAAGAAAGAAAGCCTCCAGGTCTGGGACTTGAACTGTGGTCAGCCATGTGGGAGTTCAGCACTTTTAACCACAATGCCACCTGCTGGCCCCTGTACTCTGAGTTTTTGGTATAATATTGAAGAAATTATTGCTAAGTCATTGTCAAGGAGATTTCTTCCTATGTTTTCTTTTTGGAGTTTTATGGTTTTAGGTCTTAACGTTAGGGCTTTGATCCATTTTGAATTGATTTTTGTGTATGGCATAAGACAGGGTCCAATTTTATTCTTTCAGATGGAGAAACTCACTTTTTTCTACCACCACTTAATTAAAGAGACTATCCTTTCCTCATGTGCCTTTTTGTTGCCCTTGTTAAAAATTAGTTCACCATAGATATTTGGATTTGTTTTGGGACTCTGTTCTGTTAGTCTGTGTGTCTATTTTAACATCATTACCATATTTTGATTATTGTAGCTTTATATCATTTGAAATCAGGAATTGTAATGCTTCTAACTTTTTGCGCCCCTCTGAATCACTTTGACTACTTGGGTTCTTTTATGGTTTAGGATTGTTTTTCTATTTCCGTGAAGAGCATCATTGGGATCTTGATATGATTGCATTGAATTTGTGTATTACTTTAGGTAATATGAACATTTTAGTAATGTTAATTCTTCTGGTTCAAGAGCATGGAATATCTTTCCATTTATTTTTAGATTTTTTAATATCTTTGATGTCCGAGTTCTCAGTGTATAGGTCTTCCATGTCCTTGGTTAAATTTATTACTAAGGTTTTCATTTCATTTTGTTTTTTGATGCTATTATAAATCAGATTGTTTTTCTTAATTTCTTTTTTTGGCTATATTGTTATTTGTGTATAGAAATGTCACAGATTTTTAAAAATTTATATATTTTTTATTATTATACATTAAATCACTATACATCATTTAGATTGTGAAGAGACTTTATCCAGCATGATATACACCTCAGTCCAGCCCAGTTGAGACCACTATACACAGATTTTTGTATTTTGATTTTATATCCTGTAGGTTTTCTGAATTCATTTATTAGATCTAACCGTGTTTTTTGGTGGAGTCTTTGGAGTTTCTAAAAAGATCATGTCATCTGCAGATAGGGATAATTTTGCTTCTACTTGTCCATTTTTTTTATACATTTTATTTCTTTTCTTTGTCTAATTGTGCTTGATAGTACTTTGGCACTATGTCAATAGGAATGGCAAGAGTGGGCATCCTTACCTTGTATTAGATCTTAGAGGAAAAGCTATCATTCCTCCCCATTGATTATGATGCTAGTTGTGAGGGGCATTTTTTTGTTTTTGTTTTATAAAAGTGGCCTTTATAATGTTGAGGCTCTTTCTTTCTTTTTAGTGTGTGTGTGTGTGTGTGTGTGTGTGTGTGTGTGTGATAGAGCATATGCACTTGCTAGAGAGAGCCAGAGAGAGAAAGAAAAAGTGAGAAATTGTTCTCCAGAAGGGATGGCTATGCCATGATTCCTTCTCCTCTGTTCTCTGCTTGGGATTTTGGGCAAGCAGGCACATGTGCCCAGCATGTTTTTCTTATTTATTAATTATTATTATTAATAATATTAATACATTCAATCGCTATATATCATTCAGATTGTAAAGAGACTTTACCCAGCATGATATATACCTCAGTCCAGCCCAGTTCAGAATATTATACACATCCTCATCAACAGATAATAAATCATCAAGCTAGGTCTGGGACTTGAACTGCACTGTTGGCCTTCTGGGATCCTGTGCCTTAACTACCACACCACCTGCTGACCAGGAACTTTCCTTCTATAAAAAATTTTAGGAGTTTTTATCAAGAAAAAAAATCTTGAGCTTTTTTTGTCTTTTGTGTTTTAATTTCCTATAGGGCATGGGCACTTAGTAGAGATAAATATATAGAGAGATATAGAAAGAGGGAAAGTAAGAAAGCACTCTCCTGCCCAGGGATATGGCCACACCACAGTCTTTTCCCTCTATTCCCCTCTCAGGATTTTGGATCCACATGCACATGCACCCAGCATGTTTTTCAAACTGCAGAGTCCGGAACTCTACTGCACAGTCAGTCTTATGGGATCCAGCTACTTTAACTTGTGCCACTCACTGGTCTTCCCAAATCTTGAACTTCTTTGAATGCTTTTCCTGAGTCAACTGCTATGATCATGTGGTCTTGTCTTTCAGTCTGCTAATGTGATGTATCTAACTAGTGATTTCTGTATGTTAAACCAGTTTTACATGCCAGGGATAAATTTCACTTGATCATGATATATAATATTTTTGATGTGTTGTTGATTTCATTGATAATATTTTATTGATGACTTTTGTATTATTGTTCATCAGACACATTGACCTATAGTTTTCTTATAGTCTTTGTCTGGCTTAGGTATCAAGATGATGCTGGTCTTTTAAGTTGTGTTAAGAAATATTCTGTTCCATGGGACCAGCAGTTAGCGTAATGGCTATGTCGCTGAACTCCCATGTAGCCAACCATGGTTCGAGTCCTGGACCCAGTGGCTTA
This sequence comes from Tupaia tana, assembly GCA_026018925.1. Taxonomy (NCBI): domain Eukaryota; kingdom Metazoa; phylum Chordata; class Mammalia; order Scandentia; family Tupaiidae; genus Tupaia; species Tupaia tana. The sequence continues at coordinate 14,056,990 of JAKSZU010000026.1, read as the reverse complement.
AACTCATGCCAGGCGCGTGTGCGTACATGCCCAAGATCCTTAGAAGAGAATGAAGAAGAAGGGATTGTGGCGTGGCCATCCCCCCAGGGAGTGATTTCTCTCTTTCTGTCTCTCTGTCTCTCTCTGTCTTTCTGGCGAGTGCATGCACCCTACAGCAAAAACTTCTCAAAAAAAAAAAAAAAAAAGAGAGAGAGAGAGAAACATTCTGTTCCCAGCTGTTTTAGAAAATTTTAAGAAGTATGGGTGCTAATTATCTTTTAATGATTATTTTTATTTAACTTTATTTATTTGTTTATTTTAATTTGACCAGAGGCGGTTAGAGCAAGAGAGAGAGGGAAGGCGAGAAAGCTAGTTACCAGGTCCAAGACTCAAACCATGGTTGGCCATGTGGGAATTCAACTCCCTTAACCACCATGCCACCCACCTGCCAGCCCTACTTCTTCTTAAAAGTTTGGGAAATTTTATTGATAAAACCTTCTGATCCTAGACCTATTTTTGTTGGGAAGCTTTAATTACTGCTTTAATCTATTGTTTCTTATTGGTCTGTTCAGGCTTTCTATTTTTTCCTGATTCAACTTTAGTAAGTTGTGTATTTCTAAAAATTTACCCATCTCCTCTATGTTATCAAATTTGTTGACCTATAATTGTTCATAATAGTCTCTTATGATTATTTTTATTTCTATTATTTGTTGTAATGGCTCCATTTTAATTTCTGATTTTATGTATTTTTATTTTTTCCTGTAGTCTACTTAAGACTTTGTCAAACTTTTTTTCCACCTAGAAAACCAACTCTTAGGTTTATAGATTTTGTTCATATGGTTTTTCTGTTCTTTATTTGATTTACTTATGTTCTGATCTTTGTTATTTCCTTTTTTTTTTTTTGCTAACTTTGAGTTTAGTTTGTTTTTCTTTTTATAGTTCTTTGGGGTATAATGCTAAGCTTTTTGTTTGGGATTTTTCTTCTTTCATAATATTGGCAATTACTGCTTAAATTTCCCTCTTAGAATGCTTTTGGTGCATTCCATAGATTTTGGTATGTTGTGTTCCATTGTTGTTGATTTCAAGATATCTTTTAATTTCCCTTTGGATTTATTATTTGACCTGTTGGTTGTTGAGAAGTATGGTGTTTACTTTCCAAATATTAATATTTGTGAATTTTCTAGTTTTATACCATTGTGGTAAAAAGTAACACTTGGTATGATTTCAATCTTATTAATTTGTTAAGACTTCTTTTGTGGCCTAGCACAGGTTCTATACTGGAGAAAGTTTCATGCACACTAGGAAAGAATTTGTATTCTGCTCTAGATGGGAAATTCTGTATATATTTGTTAGGTCCTTTTTGTAAAAAGTTCAGTTAAATTCTAGTATTTCCTTATTAATTTTCTGTCTCATTGATCTTTCCATTGTTGAAAGTAGAACACTGAAGTACCCTACCATTGTTATATAGCTACTTATTTCTACCTTCATGTCCATTAATATTTGCTCATACATTTAGGTTCCCTGATGTTTAGTGCATATATACTTACAATGATTATATCTGCTTGGTGAATTCAGCCCTTTATAATAAAATAATGACCTTGTTTCTTATTGTGACATTTTTGACTTGAAGTCTATTTTGTCTGATGCAAATATAGCCACTCCTGTTCTCTTTGGTTACTTTTTGCATGGAATATCTTTTGTCCCTTATTGCAACCTACATGTGTCCTTAAAGCTAAAGTGGGTCTCTTGTGTACAGTATAGTTGGATCTTGGTTTTTAAATCCTTTGAGCTACTCTATAGCATATTATCGTAACATGTCTTTCAAACCAAAGGGTGAATGAAGACGGTACTCACTTTATCTTTTCTCAGAACCAAGACATGAGTGTTCTTGTGTAAAACCCTCAGCTCACAGTAAAGATATAATAAATGTTTGTTATTAGCTATTGCTGTGCAGCTGTGTGTATGATAATAGGATAAATGCGATAGGAAAGTACTTTTAACAAAGGTTCTTTTGGAAGATGCTGCATGCCAGCCTTCTTTTTGAGATTCAAAATGTTCATGAAAGGCTCTGAGAAGGCCTGGAGTAAACTTGATTATATCTTTCAAAACACATTAAAAACTTGAAGGAATGATGTTTTATATGATGCTTTAGATCTTTGCTACTCAAACTAACATCAGCATCATGTGGAAGCTTATTAGAAATTCAGAGTCTTAGGCCTTACCTAAGACCTATGAAATCAGAAGGTGTACATTTTTAAAAAAAACGTTATTTTATTTAACTTTATTTATTTATTTTTAATTTTCACCAGAGAGGGGGGAGAGAGAGAGAGAGTTTGAGTGAGATACCAGGTCCGGAACTCGGACCACAGTTGGCCATATGGGAGTCCAGCACCCTTAACCACCACACCACCTGCCGGCCCCAAGAAGGTGTACATTCTAACAAGAACCTCCAGGGGATTCAAAACACATTACAGTGTAAGAAGCACTGTATTAGGAAGAATTGCTCAGGGGAATACATGAGGCATGTGAGCCAGAGTCTGAACCCTCAAGAGGACTCCAAGATCTCATATACCTGAAACCAGTAAGGGATAATATAAACAAATATGGACTAAATTATTTCTGATTTAATGTATGATTTACATCATAACACTTATGAGTTATTGAGCACTTTTCCCATAGGGTCTCTGAGCTTCACAATAGCCTTGTAGGTTCTTTTGTAAGTACAGTTCACCCCAGGTTACCTGTTAAGCCTCTCAGACCCTCTGACCAATGATGAAGAAGAGGAGACCATGTTTATTCATTTGAGATATCCCTACTTATCTCTCTTGACAATGCTAAACTTATTGTTCTTCAAAGCTCTCTCGGGCACTGTCCCTTTCTAACACTGTCAGGCTCAGCAGTGATGGAATGTGAATCTCCTTAAAGAACTGACTGGTGTTGGTGCTTTTGGTAGTCTGTGGCCTCATCCCTACCCCATTTTGGGGGGAAAAATGAGTCTAGGTACATTGTAGGTGTTTAGAAGCCTCCTAAAGGACATTAATTTGTCCTTTTTATTAGGAACTGGGTACTTGGAATCCCTTTTTGCAGGACTAGCAGATGGTGTAATGGTTACATTGCTGGACTCCTATGTAGTTGACTGTGGTTTGAGTCCTGGACATAGTGGTTTAAAACTCATGCTGAGTGTGTGTGCATGTGTGCCTAAAATCCTGAGAAGAATATGGAGGAGAAGGGATTGCAGCATGGCCATTCCCCCTGGGGGGTGATTTCTCACTTTCTGTCTCTCTGTCTCTCTTTGCCTCTCTGATAAATGCATATGCCCAATAACAAAAACCTCTCTTATAAAAAAAGAAAAAGATTATTTGCAAGAGTTGTTTTTATTAGCATGCTGGATTTAGGTTTCTGTTAAATAATGCCCTGGTGGGTGAGCTGGAGGGAGAGTTTATTGTCTATGGGAGAGTGCCTTAATCAAGGGTAACGTTGCGCAAAGAGTCAAATTAGGAAGCAGATAATCAATGCAGTGGTCCAGTTTCAAGAGGCATCACAGGAAATAAGAGAGAGAAAATCATATTGCCCAGAATGTCTCTTAAGAAGACAGCAGGACATGGTTGGAAGGAATACTTAGGCTGCTTTGATGGTGATGGGGTGGGGAGCAGTCATACTCTCTCAAGAACAGATACTCAATTACCTTATAGGTGAGTGGAGTCTTACTACTGGATTTTGCCCCATGAACTATGCAATCTTGGGCCTGGAGCTCAGTTCTCTGGGCAATAGAGGAAAGGCTCCAGAGATTTAGACAAAGCTTTTAATAACCCTGTTAAGTTTGTCTGTTCACTTACGTTATTCGGAACATGGATTAGTCATTCAGCCATGTGTTAAATAAGCATTTATCTGGCTTTTACTGTGCTGTGGCCTAGTCCAGATGCTAAAGTTGTAGTAGTGACCATAACAGATAAGATTCTTGTCTCTCAGGAACATTCTAGTTGTTGTTTATGACAGACCATAAACAAATGAGCAGAATAATTTCAGGTTGTGCTAAGGGTTGGGCTGACCAATGACTTATAAGTTGGCTGATTATGGAGACTCTGTTCAAACAGGGATGAAGATGAGTCCCTGGGCCAATCAAGTGCTCTCTTTTGGAAATTTGGACTAGAGATATGGGCAAAAATGGTTATTAGCTGTAGGAGGGAAAAAACAAACAAACAAACAAAACCTCTCTCTCTCCTGCCCCAAAATGGTTAGTAGCTGTAGGTGGGGAAAAAAACAAAACCTCTCTCTCTCTACCATGGCCCATTACAATGACTACAGTTGGCTCTCCATATGCACAGGTTCTATTTCCACAGATTTAACTAACTGCAGCTCAAAAATACTTGGAAAAATTATAAAATTTAAGAATATAAATAACAATTCATTATAACAGTTATTTACATGCATTTATATTGCATTAGGAATTATAAATAATCTAGAGATGATCTGAAGTTTATGGAAGGATGCATATAGGTCACATGCACATACTTTACCATTTTGTATGAGGGACTTAAGCATCCACAGATTTCGGTATCTGAAAGGGTCCTGGAGCCAGTCCCTCTAGAGTATGGAAGGGTGACTGTACTTCTACTCTTTTGGAAATAGTGAGGAAGGCATCAGTCTATCCTCCCTCCTTTCTCTCTCATTCTACCCAATTGGGGGTGGGGAGTAGCTGGTCTATTGGCAAGGCTAGGGACAGTGCCTGAGCATGACCAGCTGAGTCTCTTCTTCAAGTTCTGGTTTCAGAGTTTCCCTGCTATAAAGAACATCAGTTCTCAGCTCTTGCTTCTATGTCATAGATGACCTACTCTCCATAAACTTCTTGCTTGGGGGGTGTGGAACAGGCTTTCAGGGGAACTCATCTTCTCCGCTCAGGTAAGTCTCAAGATCTAGATTTATAAGGAAAGTGCAGAGATCTTGCCTCTGGTCCCATCTACTCTGTGTTCTTCTGAATCTGATATTTTCATACTAATTTGACTCCTATGTCTACTTATCAATTGGATCAGACTTAATGTGGGTTGAAAGAGATGTGACTGGAAACTCAGAGACCTCAGTGGAACCAGAAATCTGTCAAAGAGAGACAAGATGGAGAGAACAAGTGGATTGCACTAGCAATAGATCTCTAGAGGGAAGAGGCAAAAACATTCTTCAGATCAGGCAGTGATACCCCAATCACTAGAGCTATTCTCTGATTCTGAGCCACCTTCATATTCCAGTGTTGTCTGGCTAACTGATTGTTCACAGTTCCTGGGAGGGCCTATCTGTTTCTGCCGTTAAAACCTTGAAACACTTCCTTGCCTGTTTTAGCTTGAGTGAATTCTTGGCAACCAGGAGAACCTAGCTAACATGGAATGAAAAAGCCTATGGTAAAGACCTCCCACATCCTCAGAGCTTCAAAATGCCTCAACCACCATTTTGTTGTTGTTGAAACTCTATCATATGCCAGTTCTCTTTCTAAACCTTGAGAATAATAACAGTTAATAGTTATGGTATTTTCTCATATCAAGCACTTTTTTCAAGCTAATCTTAACACTTCTCATCCTAATAATACATCTCCTTTTTTTTTTTAATTGCTATAGGGTATCTGTGCAAGAGAGAGAGAGAAAGAGAAACTAATGGAGTATGGTCTTGCCACAAGCCCTCCTTCTCCTCCATTTCTTCATCCTGTCAGGATTTTGGGCGTGCACACAAATGCACTGGGCATGTTTTTCTTTCTTTTTTCCCTTCTTTTGCCTCAAAGAGTGACATTTATTCAAAGAAAAAAAATGACAAGCTGTCCATCCCTTGGCTCCCTTCCCTCCCCCCCCACCCCCCGCTGCTCCCTCAGCCCTCCCCAAGACTAAACCCTGGCTGGGGTGGGGTTGCAGGACACCCCTCTCAGATGAGGCCAGCAATGTTGAGGGGCATCTCTTTGATGGAGGTGATGTAGAAGGTCTTAATGTCTTGAAGAGTCCTCTCGTCTTCTTTTGTTACCATGTTAATAGCCACACCCTTATGGCCAAATCGTCCACCACGGCCAATTCTGTGGATACAGTTTTCCCTGTTGGTGGGAAGGTCATAGTTGATGACTAAAGAAACTTGTTGCACATCGATGCCTCTGGCCAGCAGGCCAGTGAGGATCAATACTCTACTGAAGCTAGAACGGAACTCCCTTGTGATTATATCTCATTCCTTTTGGTCCATACCTTCATGCATGGCAGAGACAGTGAGGTCTTGGGCATGCATCTTCTCAGTGAGCCAATTCACCTTCCTTCAGGTGTTGATGAAGATGATCACCTAGGTGATGGTCAGGGTTTCATGTAAATCACGCAGCGTGTCCAGCTTCCATTACTCTCATTCCGCATTGATGTAGAATTGGCAGATACCATCCAGGGTCAACTCTTCCTTCTTGACAAGAATCCGAATAGGGTCCCTATAGTTCATGAACTTCTTGGTAGCCTCAAGCACATGAGAAAGCATTGTAGCTGACAGCAAAACCACCTGGGTGTTGCTATTGAGCTTTTGGAATATGTCATAGATCCAGCCCTTGAATCCATGGCTTAACACCTTGTCAGCTTTATCCAATAACATCTTGATATATTTGGGAGACAGGTATTCCCAGTTAAGCAGTGTGTGTGTGTGTGTGTATATATATATATATATATACGTATATATATATATATATATATATATATATATATATATATATATACACACTCTCCTGAAAGGCATTGAATAATTTTGTTGTGGCTAAGGGGTTGGGTTGTGATTCATTCACTCATCTGCCTGGCTATACAGATAGCAAAGCAAACACATCATCAGAAAGTCCACAGGTAAAGTAATAGAGGTGGCCATTGAAAGTGGTAATGGTAGGGGGTTTGGGTGGGGCAAAGAGGCAAGTACTTACAGGTGGATTTGAATTGGAACTCAGGGACAGGCGCTCTCAGGTGGTCTAGAATTAGAATTCAGGGGCAAGTGCTTACAGGTGAATCTAGAACTGGAATTCAGGTACAGGTGCTTATAAGTGGGTCTAGAATTAGAAGGGGCAAGTACTTACAGATGGACCTAGAATTGGACTTCAGGGACAGGTGCTTATAGGTGGATCTAGAATTGAACTCCAGGTGCCCTGGCATCAGATCTACACCCTTAGCCACTCTGCCATATAAATAGGGCTCTGCCCTTCGCTCAAGGAGCTCACATGGGGGAACAAGGTAGGAACTCACTTCCTTCTTGCAAGACGGCCTGTTTAGACTTTGATGGAGTGTAAGGAGCCACAGTCGGAATGTGCAGGATTCTGCTAGGATTGAGATTCTATGAGGCTTCTCTGAGGAGGTGAACATGAGGCTGGGCCTTAAAGAACAGGCTGAAAAATGGGGATAAATGTAGATTAAAAATATCCCAGCTATCACAGAGAGGTATGGGGAACAGGTCTGGCTATAGTTGGGGAGAACAGAGACATACATTTGGTTGCAACTTAGCACCCAAGTGAATAGAGTACCAGGAACCCAGCAGTAGTACTGAGCATATTAACTGAAGGTTTACCCTGTGCTGGGATTTCTAATACATAATCTCACTTTAGCCTCCTGGTAATCTCCAGCCACAGGTCATCCTAGAGTTTCCTCCTTTCAGATGGGTAAGGTGAGGCTCAGCAAGAGAATGATTTTTTTTTATTTTTGAGTCAGATAGCTAGCAAGTGGCATGCCACAGTGATTTTTTTTTTATTTTTGAGTCAGATAGCTAGCAAGTGGCATGCCACAGTTGAACCCAGACAGTCTGCATCCTGAGCACACATTCATGCTCGTCCCCATAGTGACTTTTGAAGGACCTTATAGTTCATGAACGAGATCTGAACTTGACTTTGTACAACAGGGGACTGATTCAAGAGACTATTCAGACAAGGAGCCAGTAAGACGTGGTGACCAAGTGAAGGTGGCCCAAGCTTTGTAGAGATTTGCTGCACAGAGGAAGGAAAGAGATGTAGGATTTAGAATTAGACCCACCTTTTTTTTTGTGGTGGGGGGGAGGTTTTTGCTATAGGACATGCGCGCTCACCAGACAGAGACAAACAGCGATAAATCGCCCCCCAGGGGGGATGGCTACGCCGCAATCCCTTTTCCTCTGTTCTCTTCTCGGGATCTTGGGCATGCATGCACACACGCACGGCATGAGGTTTAAGCCACCGGGTCTGGGACGCGAACTGCGGTCGACTACATGGGAGTCCAGTGACATAGCCATTACCGTAACTGCTGATCCCGAGACCCACCTTTAACATTGGTTGTGTGTGTGGTTGAATGCTGTCTTAGCTCATTTGTGAACTAGAGGCCAGTCAGTGCTTGAACAGCTGATTAAATCTACACTCCAACCAATTCTCTTATGGAACTCACACAATAGGGAACTACCCTGTACTGGTACCCTAAAAGCCCAGGGCCGGGTACAACTAGAGACAGCCCGATTTGCTGTGTGGCCCACACAGTTACTCAAATTAGCCAGTCCACACAAGTCCATGAAACCTAGCTAATCTCGCCCTGCTGCTAACGTCTACGTTGCCACCTATGGTCCAGCTTGCTGTCACACGGTCCCTCGTGCAAACCTATGGCCCTGCGTGCAACTTTCTCCGTTTTGGTGCTGTAAGTAACAGTGTTCTGCCATGTATCTCTGCGTATCATTGCATTGTGTCCTGCCATCAAAAGAATCTTTGAATCTTACCTACCACCCGCCACCTGGGCTTGAATCCCAGGTTCTGCCATTCATCACCAAGTGAGTGATCCAGGGAAAGTTGTTCACCTTTCCAAGTCTACATCTTTTTAAATGTATAAAACAGCATTGATAATTCATGCCAAGGAGAGGAGAAAAATAATGTAGGCAATCCCTGGCTTAGACCCTATCTCTACCCTCTTCTTATTTTCACAAAGGGCCTGTTTGGACATGGGAGAGCAAGGCTGAGTGAGTGTTTTCAGCTGGGAACTTGCTTGGGGGTGGGGAGGCGTCTCAATGACCTGGAAATAATTCAAATCAAACCTTAAAAACTAAGTTTGATACAAAGGAGGATGGTGGGTGAAGGAGAATGCAGTTGGACACCTAGCTATTTTTCTTTTGAACAACATGAGGCCTAGACAGTGCAGGAGGTTAAAATGGAAAGAGTGAAACTGCTGGATTTGTTGGTTCTTGATATTATTATTTAATTGTTAGAAGGTGTGTGCACTCTCCAGAGAGCAAGGGAAAGGGAGAAAGCGCCTCTCAACATGGTCACACTGCAAGCTCTTCTCCACCATGTGTCCATCCTGTCAGGATTTGGGGCACATGTGGGAGGCCACACATACACAGTGTGCTGTTGGGGCCACTATGGTCAGGATTTGAACTCTTGGTTTGTCGGGGAAGTCATGACACATTTTTGCATAGAAAAAGACATCCTGACTTCCCTGATGATCTAACAATAATAGGTCACGTTATACCCAGTTCTCTTAACTACTAGGTTACAGGGCTAGCCTGCTTCTTAATATTGGGTCACTGAGAAAGTCATGACATATTTTTCTATGCAAAAATGTGTCATGACTTTTTTTTTGGAGAGGTTTTTTCGCTATCGGGCGCTTGTGCTCGCCAGACAGAGACATAGAGACAGAAAGCAAGAAATCACCCCCCAGGGGGGATGGTCACGCCGCAATCCCTTCTCCTCCATTCTCCTCTCGGGATCTTGGGCACGCACCACACGCGCCCGGCATGAGTTCTAAGCCACCAGGTCCGGGACGTGAACCGCGGTCGACTACGTGGGAGTCCAGCAACATAGCCATTACGCTAACTGCTGGTTCCCAAAATGTGTCATGACTTTTCAGATGACCCAATATTATTTTCTTAAAGAATTATTTAAACTGTGTTATTATTTTCTAATTTGATTGGGGGTGGGGAGTGAGAAAGGAAGCCACCAGGTCCAGGACTTGAACCATGGTTGGCCATGTGGGAGTTCAACACCTTTAACCACCACGCCACCTGCCAGCCCCCCAATATTATTAAAAGTGATAATAAATCTAAATATATATCCCATCTATTTCTTTTTTTAAGAATTATTTTATTTAACTTTATTTTTAATTCGACCAGAGAGAAACAGAGTGAGAAAGTGAGAAAGCAAGCTGCCAGGTCCAGGACTTGAACTGTAGTCGGCCATGTGGAAGTGCGGCACCCTTAGCCACCATGCCACCTGCCGGGCCCTATCCCATCTATTTTATCTACTGGGAAGACCCTTGCTGATTAAATCCTGCCTCGTATACATCAGCAAAAGAGACTCTCAGTGGGGGGGTTGTTGGGATGCTTAGGGGAAACCCTCGCACGAACAAATGAGCTGTTGGTGTTGTAGGCATGCTTTGCCTTTTTGGCACCTGTACCCACATTTCCTCTTGGACTGTACATTCCAGAATGTGACTGAGCAGGCTTGTTCAACTTCAGAGATGTTTCTGCTACAGGGCAGGAAATGCACGCCGTCCAATTGGCTGTTGAGGAAGAGAGACTGCAGATTACAGCATGGGGCTCCCTCCCATCCTCCACTGCAGTGTCCTCCCCACCACACGCTGTAGAGGGAGATCCCCATGGGACCATCAGGATGGAGAGCACCAGCCTGTTTTCCATGCCTGGGGGCACATAGATGCACCCGGAGTCAGCCATTCCCCAACCTGGTTGTCCGGAATCTTATATCTAAATCATGTTCCTCAAAATTTAATAAATGAGGTTTAATAGGATGCACTCGGGCGGCACTGATGAAATCTGTTGTGGAAAATATTACAATTTCATTGTTTTTTTATCACCTCCTTGGAAACTGCTTCTTATTACTTCCTCACCTCCCCCTTTGCCTCTCATTTTCGGGTTTTTAAGTTTTTAGTTTAGCTTTGGAGTCTGCGAGGACCCTGGAGAGTGATTCCCTCTCTCTCCTCTTCATTACCCACAGCAAGAAAGGGCTGACCGCCTTGGTCTAAGCCTTACTGGCAGTAAACAAAGTTGTAAACAGTTGTTTTAAAAAATAGTTGGTTTCAGATGAAGAATTTCTGTATTCAATTTGTCTCATGGAGCTAGAATGACACAGTAATGCTTCTTCCCCGGGGAAAGATGTGGGACATTTCAGCTTCGGCACACACCTGTCACCGTGGCATGGACGCCCAGTGCTGGGAGGGGCAGATGAGATCATTTGAACTACAGAGAACCTGCTGCCCTGTGTGGGGCACTGTGTCCATAGAATTAGATGGTTTCATCTTTAGGATAACCCTAGAAAGTAGGTCGTCTTATTGTCACCAGTTACTAAAAAGGCTATTGAGGCTCAGGGTTGTTGAGTAACTTGTTTAAAACACTCAGCACCAAGTGGTAGAGACAGGATTTGAAATGAAGTCTGTCTGGGTTTAAGATGTAGAGCCTTAGCTGCACATTCTGCTGTCTCCTTTTACCGATAGGGAAACCGAGATTCAGGAGAGTAAAGTGTTGGTCTAGAGGTCAAATTCATTTGCTGCATCACCTTAGGCAAATTACTTACCATTCTGTGCCTTGGTTTCTGCATTTGTGAAATGGTGTGTTGTGAAAATGTGAAAAGAATAGATGTAACCTGCTTAGCACATGTTTGTCGTGGAGTAAGTACTCAATAACTAGCCATTGAAAAAGAAATCGCTGGCTGGGAACCAGCAGTTAGCGTAATGGCTATGTCGTTGGACTCCCATGTAGTCGACCGCGATTCGCGTACTGGACCCGGTGGCTTAAATTCACGCCAGGTGTGTGTGTGTGTGTGCCCAAGATCCCGAGAGGAGAATGGAGGAGAAGGGATTGTGGCGTGACCATCCCCCCTGGGGGATGATTTCTCGCTTTCTATCTCTCTGTCTCTGTCTGTCTGTCTGGCGAGCGCACGCGCCCTATAGTGAAAAACCTCTCCAAAAAAAAAAAAAAAAGAAATCGCTGGCTCAAGGTCAGTGATAGAAACGCGTGTGGCTACAAGTAACTGAAGACCTGCTAGACTTGTCAAGGGTTTTTATGTGGCTCATGAAACAAGAGGCTTGCTATTAGCTGCTCAAGATTTCGTCCACAAGTATATCCCCAGGAACTCAGGTTATTATTATTATTTAAGAGAGATTTTTGCTATAGGGCACGTGTGCTTGCCAGAGAGACAGAAATCACCCCCCAGGGGGGATGGCCATGCCGCAATCCCTTCTCCTTCAGTCTCCTCTCGGGACTCTGGGCACATACATGTACACGTGCCCGGGTGAGTTTTAAGTTGCTGGGTCCAGGACTTAAACTGTGGTCGACTACATAGGGGTCCAGTGACATAACCGTGATGCCATTTGCCGTTCCCCCCCCAGACTTATTTTTATGCTCTACCATTCTCCATTCTCATAATGTGGCTTGCTTTCTCATGGAAGGGTGAGGACTTAGCTTTCTTATAAGAGGAAGGACCATGAATGGCTGTGGAGGTCACATCCACAGTATTGGTTTATGGACTAAAGGTATGTCTGAGTCGGGATTAGAACCCAGCTCTTACTAAGCCCAAAGCCTCAGGCTTCACCACAGCTCCACCTTTCCTCTGATCGCTGGTGTGGTTCAAGTGTGCAGAGGAAAACCGCTGCCCCAAGAAGAGAAGCAGCTGACTCACCATCACAAGTTAGGGTTTGCGCCAATTTTCTGATGCCCAGTCCAGCCTTTCCATTGTGCCGAGAGAGCCTCCCAATGAGGATTTTATGTTTACATAAATGGAAAACCTCTCATTCTAAACCCCAGACCTTATCTTCAAACAAATAGGCCAGAGGATGTGACAGGGGCTGCAGGACAAAGTCATCTCAGGAGCAGTGCTAGCTTCAGGCAACAGCATTTAATAACCCTTCTCTGGCTTCTGGTTTTTCATGCCCAGAGCCCTTTGATGGCTCTTGAATGCCTCAGATCACCCTCATTCCACTTCCGGGTCCCATGACCAGATCAGGTGTTACTCATTCTCATTGCGTTCTCGTCCTACAGGCCTCTGCGTGCCACTTTCCCAGGGGTTGCTCTTATCACAGGTATATCCCCACTCTGATACCCTATGGGCATCAGCAACATTGAATAAATGAATACATGAGCTCGTGCGGTGAGTGAACTGTGCAAATCTGTGTGATGGATGTTCCTCTGAAAAAGCATTTTGTTTAAATTTTCTTTTTGCCATAGGATGCTTCCTTGTGCTCACTGGAGAGAGGCAGAGACAGAAGGAAAGTGAGAACTCACCCTCTTTGGGGGGGATGGCCATGTTGCTATCCCTTCTCCATTTTCATCTTGGGATTTTAGGCATACATGCACATGTGCCTGGTGTGATTTTTCAAGTCACTGGGTCCAGGACTCGAACTGTAGCAGGCCACGTGGGAATCCAGTGCCTTAACCAACAAGCCACCTGCTGGCCCCCAAAGAGTGTTTTTAACAAGGGCCATCAGGAAACAGTTCTTTCATCCAGGGATGACTCCACTAGGGAAGATCCTGAGTCAGTCACAGGTGCCTGGATTGGAGATATTTAGGGGTGCTTCTAAAGGCCTCTCAGATTCTCCTGTTTCCTGGTTAACCATGGATATGCCATAATTCTAGCTGAGAAGCTTGGGGACATGAGGTGTAGGGGTTACCTCCAAAGAACAGGTCACCCGATCTTCTAGGATCTTGGAGATAGGCTACGTTAGAGACATTGCCTCGAATAGTCTCCAGGACTGTGTGTTGAAAAGCTGGTAGACAATAATGCTGCCAACCAGACTGAGTGCCTAGATAGGTTGAGGTGTGAAGGTTGTGCACCCCAGGATGGCAGTGCATCTAATCTTAGAATGTGCCCTTGCTGGGACCAGCAGATGGCATAGCAGTTATGTCGCCGGACTCCCATATGGCCAACCACATTTCGAGTCCCAGACCAAGTGGCTTGAAAATCACACCAGGCACTTGTGCTTATGTGCCTAAGATCCTGGAGGAGGATGGAGAAGAAAGGATTGCAGTGTGGCCATCTCTCTGGGGGGTGATTTCTCACTTTTCCTCTCACTGCTTATCTCTGGTGAGCGCACACACTCTAAGGCAAAAACCTCTAAAAGAAGAATATGCCCTTGCCACCAGCACTGATTGTTATGTGCCCTGACTTCCCAGTTTTCTTGAATGCTTCTAGTGGGAGTCCTGTTAGGAGGATCTAGGATAGTTTTTGAACAGGACTTTTTTTTTTTTTTTTTTTTTTTTTTTTTTTTTTTTTTTTTTAATATTTTGCCATAGAGCGTATGTGCTTACCAGAGAGAGAGAGGGACAGTCAGAAAGTGAGAAATCACTTCCAGGGGGTATGGCCATGCCATAATCCCTTCTCCATTCTGAAATTTGGGGCATGCACACACATACTCACACCCAGTGTGATTTTCAAGTTGCCAGGTCTGGGACTCGAACTATAATTGGCCATGTGGGAGTCCAACGCCTTAACTACCATGCCATCTGCTGGCCCCTGGAGAAGCATCTTTCAAAAATAAAACTTTACATTCAGTTTACCATAGCAGTTAACAACAAATGCTCTAGAATCTCCTGTCTTGGCTCAAACCTCATACCATTTATTGTGTGGCCTTGGGGAACATTATGTAAATAATCTTCTATGACTATTATGAGCTTTGAATGAGATAATATACATTCTTAATTTTTTAAGATTATGGTTTCTGGTTTACATATATTTGGTGACTATCTTTGTAGGATGCAGTAATTTTCTTTTTTTTTGAGAGGCTCTTGCTGTAGGGTGCGTGCACTCACCAGACAGAGACAGAGACAGAAAGTGAGAAATCACCCCCCGGGGGGATGGCCATGCCGCAATCCCTTCTCCTTCGTTCTCCTCTCGGGATCTTGGGCACTTATGCACACACGCCCTGCATGAGTTTAAAGCCACTGGGTCCGGGACGTGAACCGCGGTTGACTACGTGGGAGTCCAGTGACATAGCCATTACGCTAACTGCTGATCCTGCAGTAAGGTTTTTTAAAGCATGCATACCATATATAAAGGACATACACATACTCATCTTCTTCAACATTGAACATTATATTATGGTGTGCACATTTGATAATAGTTCTATTAGTTTTTTAAAAAATATGTATTGGATTGTGCATAATTTTTACTCTGCTGTGGTGTACCATTCCACAGCCTCTTTATCTTATTTGCATGCATTCTTGTGTTCATTAAAATTTTTCTCAAGAATGCCTCAACTACCCTCCAGCCTTCCACAGCTTCTGGTATCTACCATAATGGTCTCTATTTTGATATTTTCAAGTCCTGCAGTTTCTGTTATAGAGTATGGACATTTTTTTTTTAAGAGAGATTTTTGCTATAGGGTGCGTGAACTCATCAGAGAGACAGAGAGACAGCAAGTGAGAAATCATCCCTGGGGGGATGGCCATGCCACAATCCCTTCTCCTCTACTCTTCTCTTGGGATTTTGGGCACACTTGACACATGCCTGGTTTGAGGTTTAAGCCTCTGGGTCCAGGACTCGAACCGTGGTTGGTTATGTGAGAGTCCATTGCTGTAACCATTATGCCATCTTTTGGTCTCTATTTGGTGTATGTTAAGTGGGGACATAAGCAAACCATAAAAGGCAGATTACATATTTTTCTCATAGCACTTGATACTTGCATTAGTCAGGGTTTGCTCGAGAAACCGAACCAACAGAATATTTATTTATTTAAAGGACTGATTGGTTCCCATGATTATAGAGGCTGACAAGTCCCCAGATTTGCAGGTGGCAAGCTGGAGACTCAGGAGAGCTGACAGTTTTGGTTTAGTCCAAAGTCAGGAAAAAACAGATGTTCAATCTGAAGGCAGACAGGCAGAAAGATCCCTCATATTGGTGGGAGGGTCAACCTTTTTTGTTCTATTCAGGAGCTCCTAAATCAGTCAATCTTCAGCTGATTACACGCGGCCCACTGACTTGAGCGAGTGAAATCTGTTCTACTCAGTCTACCAATTTAGTTGTTAACCTCATCTAGAAACACCCTCCCAGACTTTCCCAGAATGATGTTTGACTAAATGTTGGGGGCACTCAGTCACCCACGCAAGTTGACACATAAAATTATCATAGTGTTCAGCAATTATAAATATTGTTATTTTTATCGTTTTGGACTGCCCATCAGTGTCTTCATCTCTATTGGGAGATAAGAATTCCAATCCTATTTACTTCTCAGGAACATTATGAGACATAAAGAGATAATGGTTATACTGTGCTTCTTATCTTCAGAAGTGATGTGTGACTCTAGACATATTCAGAAACCGACAGTAGAGGACTGGCCCAAATGACCTCGGGCAATTTCTTTTACCTACAGAATTCCGTAGCCATTGAAGGACACCAGTTGTGTACTAAACACTGCCCATAAGTTTTGGAAGATTCAAGAGAATATTAATTTCTACCTTTAGCACATTTATAATCTCATTAAGAGGACAGAATCTTTAAGAATCTACGGGTGCTTAGATTTCAGGCTAAGCTTAAGTGGAGACTGGGTATATGGCAGAGACTGGCTAGATGCTCAATTATCCCATGATCCCTTATTTTTGTACACTTAGGAAGATCAAATTTCCCAGGCTCCTTTGCAGTTAAGTTGTAACCATAAGACTAGGTTTTAGCCAATGAAACATAGGTGTCTGTGAAGATTCCTCCATGCTCTCTCTCTCCTTTTTTCTACAGTGACTGTGGAGGTCATATGTTGAAGATTACTGTATCCCCCGATACAAAGAGCCTGGATCCCTGAGTCAGCGCTTGGAGGAGAGCCACCAGGAAGGCCTTCTGATCTGCATCAGACTGTGAGGTCAGTGAAAGATAAAAACCTTGATCGTCTGAGGCCATTGAGATTTGGGGTTGATTTATTATGACCATCAGCCATGCCTCCTTACATCACACAGGGTCTGTGATGCCAAAAACTACTCTTCCTTGCATTTGCTAATTCGCGCTAACACTTTCTAGGGAAAAAAAAAAAAACAAACAAAAACACCAGCCTCAATGACTGATGTTTATATGTAATAAACGTGTGATCGCTTGATGGGGAAGGAGAAGGTTTAGTTAGAAGAGATTGTGACCAAAGGTCCCATTCAGATGAATCTGCTCGTAAGGGAAAATATTCAGTGGTCATAATGACTTAGTTTCAACAATAAGTCCTGGTAGTTCGGAGGTGGGGGGAAAGTGTGGCTCTTCTTTGTATTGTCCTTGACTTAGCACCATCCGGAGAAAGGGATTGCATGTGTAAAAATCCAAAGTGCTGTGACACAGTGGTCCCAAGCACTAGTGCCATGGGGTCCTGTAAGGCAGGGTGATAGGTCAGTCATGTGCAGCCATACGGAGGTTAGTGCCAGTCCAAGGGAGCTCTGAACTCACAGCTGGAAAGCAGAGCTTCGGTAGTACAAAAACCGCTGCCTTCAGGCGCACCAATTACAAATAAGATGCTATTCCCTGGGGACTTAATATTGGGGCTGCACCTTTGACAAGGATCAGGGACTCTGTAGCTAGGAAGGGGCTCTGGAACTGGAGACCTCAGGTCCGCCCTCTCCTGTGACTCCATTTGTGCGAACTGGCTGGAGAGCCCTAGCAAAGCTCGGGCACCATCCACAGCTGTCTGCACATCCATAAATGCAAAGTTACAGCAGAGCAGCCTGGCAGAGAGACTCCAGAGGGGATTTACAGCAAGGAGGACACCAGGACGCTAGCGGACACAGCCTTGTCGCCTGAGGACACTGGGAGAGGGATTGTGACTCTAAAATGTTATAACAACCCCCAGCTGGTAGAGGCCCCTAACTCCTCTCTTTCTTGCTCTAAACTGTTTTTGCAAACCTAGCTTCCCACTCCCTTCCCCTGCCATCTCTCTCTAGGAAATCATCACCATCATCTCACATGAGTGCTCTCTCCCTGGTTTTTAGAATGAGAACACAAAGGAGAGGGGGAAAATGTGAGTTTAAAAAGAAAAAAGAACAAGGCTGTAACTGATTTATGAATAGACCATAATGCTGGTAACAGGCAATCTGTAGGTCTGTTGTTAAGAATTTGTAGGGCAAATATTCCACATATTCCAGAGCTATATTAAAGACACCACTCACAAATGCCTGCAAGGCTCAATCTATTATGAGGTGGTAGGGAATATCATTATCTGTAGGAAAACAAACAGAGGTCCAGCCCCCAGCTCTGATTTCTTCAGATGCGCCAAAGAGCACACAGTAAGTAAGAAAATTGTATGGCCTGCCGTAGGCAAGAGCATCCTGTGCATAGAAATCGACGTTGGCTTTCTATTTATTTATTTATTTATTTATTTTTGGAGAGTTTTTTTTTTTTTTTTTTTTTTTTTTGCTATAGGGCACGTATGCTCACCAGAAAGACAGAGACAGAAAGCCAGAAATCACCCTCTGGGAGAATGGCCACACCGCAATCCCTTCTCCTCCATTCTCCTCTCTTGGGATCTTGGGTGTACACACACATGTGCCCTGTGTGAGTTTAAGCCACTGGGTCTGGGACTTGAACAGCAGTTGATTACATGGGAGTCCAGCGACATAGCCATTGCGCCATCTGCTGGTCCCGACATTGTCTTTCTTAAGGGTGTGCATTTCAGGAAGGGCTCGAGCTTGGGGTAGTGCAGGAGGGAGGGTCAAGAAGTCTTAGCTGATAAAGGTGGGGCCAGATAGAGGTAGAGGCTGGGAATGACAGGCCTTTTCCTTCTTTTTTTTTTTTTTTCTTTTAAGAATTATTTGTTTAGTTTTATTTATTATTTTAATTTGACCAGAGGGAGACAGAAAGAGGGAAAGTGAGAAAGCGAGCCACTAGGTCTGGGACTAGAATTGTGGTAGGTCATATGGGAGTCCAGCACCTTAACCCCTATACCACCTGCTGGCCCTTCTTTATTTGTTAGAACTTAAAATAATTCTGAATAGAAAAATAAAACATGCTGCCTATGGCATATTTGACAAATATTGGCAAGTGTCAAAAGATAGGGGGAAAATGACCCATCATTCAAGTAACCATGAAAAATCTAGTTTTTAAAAAGAATTATTAATTAAATTAATTAATTATTATTACTATTATTTAACTTAACCAGAGAGAGAGAGAGAGAGAATGAAAAAGCAAGCTTCCAGGTCCAGGACTTGAACTTCAGTCAGCCATGTCAGAATCCAGCACCTCAACACCATGCCAACTTGCTGACCCTAGCCTACTTTTTTTTTTTTTTTTTTTAAGAGCTTGTCTTTTTGTCTTCGGGTATGTGTGCTCCCCAGAGAGAGAGGCAGAGATAGTGAGAGGGAAAATGAGAAATCAACACTTGGGAGGATGGCCATGTTGTAATCCCTTCTCCTCCATTCTCCTCCTGGTATCTTGGGCATGGACACATATGTTTTCTGGCATGATTTTCAAGCCTTCAGGTTTGGTGCTCAAACCGCAGTCAGCCATGTGGGAATCCAACAATGTACCGCTACGCCATCTGCTCCCCCTCAACCTAGTTTTTTTGCATCACTGTTTCTTGCATAGTAATGGTAGTCTACTGCATCAGAATTGCATCAGCGACAAGTGGCAGGGACATAATTAAAAATAAAGATACTGGGGCCAGCAGGTGGCATGATTGTTAAGGCGCTAGACTCCCATATGGCCAACCATGGTTCGAGTCCCCAACCTGGTGGCTTGCTTTCTTACCTTTCTCTCTCTCTCTCTCTGACAAGCAAACGTGCCCTATAACAAAATTAAAAATAAATAAATAAATAAATAATTATTTACAAAAAAAATGAAGATTCCCAGGTCCCTCCCAGCTCCATTGATCAGAATGTCTGGAGGTGGGGCTCTGACATTTGAGTATTTAGCAAACTCTTCAGGCAGATTTTTGAGTGGGACACACTGAAGTTAAAGAACTCTGGGTTATTTTTTTGATTGTAACCTCAGGACTGCCAACTCTCAAATCAATGAAATTAAAATCACTTGGAGACAGCATTATTTACAATCACCAAAAGGTGAAAACAGATCCGATGTCCATCAGCTGATTAACAGATCGATAAGTTGTGGTGTGTCCATACAGTGCCATATTTTCAGCTTTAGAAAAGAGTGAAGTGCTGGGACTAGCAGTTGACAATAATGGCTATGTCACTGGACTCCCATGTAGTCAACCACGGTTTGAGTCCTGGACTCCGTAGCTTAAACTCATGCCAGGCATGTGTGCATGTGTGCCCAAGATCCCGAGAGGAGAATGGAGGAGAAGGGATTGTGGCGTGGCCATCCCCTCTTGGGGGGGGGGGGGGGTGATTTCTTGCTTTCTATCTCTCTCTTTCTGACGAGCACATGCGGCCTATAAAAAAAAACCTCTCCAAAAAAAAAAAAAAAGGAAAATAAAAAGAATAAAGTGCTGATAAATGCCACTACATGGATGACCTTCAGAAAAATACTACACAGGACCAGCAGTTAGCATAATGACTTGTCACTGGACTCCCATGTAGTCAACTGTGGTTTGAGTCCCGGACCTGTTGGCTTAAACTCACACCGGGCACATGTGCGTGTGTGCCCAGGATCCCAAGAGGAGAATGGAGAAGGGATTGCGGCATGGCCATCCCCGGGGGCGGGGTTGGGGGGTGATTTCTCGCTTTCTGTCTCTCTGTCTCTCTCTGTCTTTCTGGCGAGTGCACACACCTTATAGCCAAAACCTCTCCGAAAAAAATAAATAAATAAAGGAAAGAAACATGCTACACGAAAGAGGTCAGGGAAATACATACTGCATGATTGCATTTATGTGTATAGTATCCCCAACTGGACTGGCGAGAAATAAATTCATGTTGAAACATTCACTTTACAAGCTAAGGGATATATGTAATTTAATGTATAAAATAAAATAAAATTAAAAGAGATTAAAAACTCTAAAATATTAAAAATACAACTTATGCAATCTAAAAAAAATTAATCAGAAAGGAAAATTCATAGAGACAGAAAGTAGATTAGTGGTTGCCAGGGCCTGGGGAGACAGGGAAAGGGGAGTTCAGGGTTTTGTTTTGGGGTGATAAAAACAATAGACTACTAGGACCAGCAGGTGGTGTGGAGGTTAAGGTGGCTGAATCCCATATGGCCGACTATGTGGTTCAAGTCTTGGACTCAGTGACTTGAAAATCATGCCAGGCAATGTATGTGCATGCCCAAAATCCTGAGAGAAGAATGCAGGAGAAAGGATTGTAGTGCAGCCATTCTTGGGGTGCAGCCATTCTTGCGGTACAGCCATTCAAGGAGTGTGATCTCTCTCTCTCTCTCTCTCTCTCTCTCTCTCTCTCTCTCTCGTGAGTACACACACCCTATAGCAAACTAAAAAACAAACAAAACCCAATGGGCTATTACGCTCAGCCAGGTGATTCAGTTCATAGCATACTGGACTACAATGCTGCAAGCCAAATGGCTAACTGGATTTGGATCCCCGGATTGACCCAAAAGCATGCTGGATACACAAGTGCCCAAGATCCTAGGGAGCTAGAGAGCTGGGGAAGGGGTATCCTCGTGTGATAAGACCCTGTTGAAAGTACTTTTTCTTTCTCTCGAACTTGTGCATACATTCTCTATATAAAAACAAAACAAAACAATGAAGTATTAGCAGTATGATTTATTTTTAAGAGAGATTTTTGCTGTATAGCACGTGCACTTGCACTTGCTGGAGAGCCAGAGAGAGAGAGAGTGAGAAATAGTCCCTTCCCCACATCTCAATCCCTTTCCTTCATTCTCTTGGGATTTTGACCATGCTAGCACACCCACCCAGCATGAGTTTTAAGTTGCCAGGTCTTGGACTTGAACCACGGTCAACTACATGGGAATCCAGCAGTATAACCATTATGCCATCTGCTGGTCCCAACAGTATAGTTTATTGAGTGCTTAGTATGTTCCAGTCATTAGGAAAATGATTTATCTAAATCTTCTTTGATCCTTACAACAAACTTACAAGGGCGCCATTATAATTATTACCATCCTCGGATAAGAGAACAAGTCCAGAGAACAATTTGCCCACCATCAAAGATAATCAAGTCAAGGATATAGTGAAGCTAGAGTTTGAACTCATCTGTGTCCTACTCCCAAGTCTCTGTTGCTAACCAGTGGTGGTAGCCCCCACACAATCATTCTTCTTCCTCTGTGGGTGTCTGTAGTACTGCTTGTCTTGTAGGCGATGGTTTCCCCTTCATTCATTCACTCAGTCAGTCATTCAGCAAACTTTGCAAGACATAGAACGTAGTGTTGGTGACCCAGGGATAAATGGACAAGATGAAATCTCTGCTTCTATTTGAGACACGTTTCTGTTGTTTGCCCACTGATCAACACCCACTTTTATTTCACGGACCATTGCCTTTATGGAGTAACCTCTACGGGCTGGAGACAGTATAGGGAGATCATACTTGGAGACTCAGTCCTCCTCTGGGCAAGGAGTTGACCTGTGCCCTTAACAAGGGCAGTCCCCCAGGTGCACCCTAGAGTTTGATGCCAAGCAGAGGGACAAGAGGGACTTGTTTAAGGTTCAAGTTTAAGGTTCCATTACCCTCTCAACAGTGATGTCATGTGTATATTCTATTGAGTTGTCAAAAAAGTCATGATGCATTTTTTTTTTTTTTTTTTTTTTTTTTTTTTTTTTTTTGTAGAATATGTTATGACTTTCCCAATGATCCAATACTTCCTAGCTCCTGGGAGCATCCTCGGTTCACTCCCCAGGCCCATTTTACAATCTCATGTTAATTTCCTGAGCTCCAGTGTCCTTCTATTAAACTCCCTTGCTGCTTTAAGTTAGTGGGCAGTGGTCTCTGTCACTCACAACCCATGAGCTCTGACCTATACAGTAGGTAGCATGTGTACTGGGGACACAGAGCAAGGGCACCCAGTTCAGACTGAAGAGGTCATGAGAGGCATCCTGGAGGAAGTCACATCTGAACTGAATCTTGGAAGAGGAAGAAGAGTTAGTTATATAGAAGGGGATTATCATAGGGTACATTGACAGAAGAGTATACTCATGAATAGCATCAATAGTCCACTGGGTGCTTTGCTTTTAGCCCACACAACAACCCCTTGAGCTTGGTGCTGTCATGGATCCCAAAGAGGTAGTGTGATTTGCCCAAGACCACACAGCTAGTGAATGGTAGAGGTGGGATTCACATCTAGGTCTGTCAGCTTTCAGAGGCCCGATTTCACATTAGGGGTCAATGTTCAGTTCCCAGAGAGCCCATCAAAGGGGCATGTGACCAACAGGCTATATCCCTCCTAGGCAGATGCCTTTCTGGGCATGTGGGTCTCATCTCATGCAATTTCAGGGTATTCTTCAGGAAGACCTCCCTGAATGCATGTGGGTCTAATGGGTGAGTCACTTCTATTTTCCTCAGAAAGAGCCATTGTTTATTTCTTTTCAGGATGTGGGCAATTAAAGGAGTGATTCTGGATTGCTTTTGCTTACAGAACTGAATACAACATCCTTTGTGGCCAGGGGCAGCAGGGGGCTGCTGGGCATCAGCCTCTGGGAGGATGCAAGGAGCTGCTAAGAGCAGAGAAAGCCTGGAATGTAGCCAAAGGCAGGGGCCCAGAAAGGGAAGGAGGGCTTCCACATGTGTATGTGCACATGCATGTGCATATGTGAAAGAGATGCAGGTGGGGATATGTGGACTGGATATTCTCGGCCCAAATTAATTTTTCCTCTTGCTAGTTTCCTCCTTGTTGCCTTTCCACTGACCCAATTTATTCATTTATTTTACTTCTTTCAAATACTTCTGCTCTTTGTAAAGAAAACTTTCATGGGACCAGCAGTTAGTGTAATGGCTATGTCGTTGAACTTCCATGTAGCCGACCGTGGTTCAAGTCCCGGACCTGGTGGCTTAAACTCAGGCCAGGTCCATGTGCATGCGTGCCCAAGATCCCAAGAGGGGAATGGAGGAGGAGGTATTGTGGCGTGGCCATCCCCCTGGGGGTTGATTTCTCGCTTTCTGTCTCTCTGTCTCTCTCTGTCTTTCTGGCGAGTGCATGCGACCTATAGCAAAAAACTCTCCAAAAAAAAGGAAAGAAAGAAAAAAAGAAAACTTTCATTAGAACCACAAAAAAACAGGGACCAGTAGGTGGTGTGGTTGGGGCGCTGGACTCCCACATGGCCAACCATGGTTCTGGTCCTGAACCTGGTGGCTTCCTTCCTCATTTTCCTTCCCTTCTCTCTCTCTGGTGTGCACATGTGCCCTGTAGTAAATTGAAGAGTAATAATAATGATAAATAAAATGAAATTTAAAAACCCACAAAATTAGAACCCAAATTTTCTACCCCAGATGAACCAATGTGAGCAATTTATGATTACCCACTTTTATCTTCTTTTGTAATTTACCTTAAAAAAAAAAAAAAGACTAATCATGGACTAGATGTTGGTGTAGGTGTAAGGCAGTGCTCTGTGAGGCTAACTCACATGGAAGGTTATAGGTTTGTGTCCAGAAAACACCATGATCCAGGGTGGAACTGGGGGTAGGTGACAGCATGGAAATCCTAGAGAAAGCATCTGTCTGTCTTTCTTGTCCATGGAGAAAATAAATAAATTAAAAACAAGCAAACAAAACCCCCAAAGCAACTAATCAGTGTAACATCAAACTCACTAAGGCAGGGAATTTATTTTTGCTTATTGCTATATCTCTAGTGTCCGAAATTAGCACCTACTAGTTGCTCAGTGATGTTTGTCAAACTAATCGAATGAAATAAATGAAAATGTGTTGACTCATACTTGTTTCCTAAAATCATGGACAATAAATACTATCATTTTAATTTTCATTTCCTCAATCACAGGTGAAGCTAAGTAGCTTTTCCTATGTGAGCGGTCTTCAAAAAGTTCCCAGAAAAAACACATTATGTGTACAAAAAAACTATGTATAGATTTCAAAATTGTTTCACACCAAAATAAACTTATGCTTTAATTCCATTTTTCATGAACTTTCTGAAGTACCCTCATATTTATTGGCCATTTGCTTTTTCCCCCCTCTGTCAATTGCCAGTTCTTCTCCTGAGTTGCTTGTTTTATTCTTGTAATTTATGGGAGTTTCTTTATGGTTGGTTATGTGCATGCAAATATTTTCACTAGCCTTTTACTTGTTTCTTACACTTATGGGTTGTTTTAACTTGTGACTAATTTCATTTTGTAAAAATTTTTAAAAAATCTATCCTTGTGGAACTTGCATTTCAGTGGGAAGAGACTATAGAATAAAATATAGTTCCATATTATACATATATATTCGTGTGTGTATTAGAAGGATGTAAGATCTAGAAAGAAAAATAAATGGACACAGTGAAAGGAATCTGTGTAGTTTTAAAAAATGAAAGGAGGGGGCGCAAGAGGCGGTGTAGTGATTAAGGTCCTAGACTCCCACGTGGTCGACTGCAGGTTGAGTCCTGGACCCGGACCCAGCAGCTTGAAACACACTTGGTGTGTGTGCGTGAGAGCTGAAACTTTATTTTTTTTTTGGAGAGGTTTTTGCTATAGGGTGTGTGCGCTCACCAGAAAGAGAGAGAGAGACAGAGAGATAGAAAGTGAGAAATCACCCCCCAGGGGGGATGGCCACACCGCAATCCATTCTCCTCTTGGAATCTTGGGCATGCACGCACACGTGTCCTACGTGAGTTTAAGCTACCGGGTCTGGGACTCGAACTGCAGTCGACTACATGGGAGTTCAGCGACATAACCATCACGCTAACTGCTGGTCCCAGAGCCAAAATTCTTGAGAGGAGAATGGAGGAGAAGGTGTTGCCATGTGGCCATTCCCCCTGGTGGGTGATTTTTCACTTTCTGTCTCTCTCTCTGTCTCTCTCATGAGCACACATGCCCTATAGCAAAGAATCTCTAAACAAAACAAAACAGAACAAAAAAACGGCCAGGAAAGGACTTAGCAAGGATGACATTTGAGCAGAGACAAGGTGTGCACTTTTGTTAGTATTGCTTTAGTTGCAAGTTGCAGAAATTCTCTTGATCTTGTTAATCCAAAAGAGCATTTATTAGAAAGATGACACTGGAGAGACTCATAGACTTCTAGGACAGGTATGTGTCTGAGACTTGAAAAGATTGAAGCAGAAACCTGTAAAGCAATCTGAAACCCAGACAGTCCATCTCTCCTTTCTGCACACTGCTTCAACTTTCTTGCCTATTGGAATTTCTCTGCCACTTAGTCTACATGGAGTGGAAAAGATGGCTGCCTACCATGTTCATGCATTCAGGTCCAATTACACAAAAAGATTGATTTTCTTGGTTCCAATTCTGTGTTCCCAGGGAATGGCATCTGGTTGGCTCTGTGGGGATGAGGTGTTCATTCCTGGTCCAGTCAGCAGAAGGGATGGCTGCTGAAACCCTGCTGTGGTGGATTATGGAGAGGTCCTTTATAAGACCTCTTTAACTCATCATGCATGAGTGTACATGGATGTACACATACATATGTACACTCCATGTCTCATCTGCTAATCTAAATGCTTGATGTGAACTTCCCACCTTGAGTTTATAATCAGAAAAATCATCATTGTTTTTAATTAAAAAGATAATTGGATTTTTAAAATAAAATAGAGAGCAAGGAGGTATTTCCCCACTGGAAACACAATATTCTTTGGTAATCTTAAATTCTTGCTGCTTATGACTATTCATGATGCCAATCAATGATGCAAACTGCAGCAGCCAGTCTTAGATTTTCCTGGTGCCTTACATTTGCCCAGTAACCGAGTGGACTTCTCAATTCTGCCAATAGCAATTGGAGAAAGGATCACATCATTTATTTGGAACAGCCAATAAGCAAGAGGCCAGAAGCCATTTGTATTCTTTGTTCTCCTTTCTATAGTTCGAGCTAACTCTGACTCACACAAAGGAACTAGGGACACAAGACAGGGATTGCAAAATAGACACAGTTCTTGTACTAAGGGAGCTTGTAGCTTTAGTGGGGGAAGGAAGAACAAATGATCAAATGAATCTATGATTATAAACAGAGAGAATGCACTAAAGGAAAGAAACACACATTCATGAAAATGCATATAAGGGAAATGGGATTAGATTGAGGACTTAGAAAGGAAGAGACATTAGAGTTGACATAAAAAGGTAGGGAATTAATCAGGTGAGGGAGAGGCCAAGGGTACGAGGAGAGAGCAGCCCCTAAGTCAAGGTCTGTGGTAGGACATTAGAGGGGCTGATGGTCAAAGCATGATCACCTTGGCGGTGTCAACCAAAGTGAAATGCTGAGACGAAGTAAATAAAACGAAAGAGTTTATTGGGCCAGGGTTAGGAAGATCGACTGGGCATCACTATATCCAAGGTGCCCTGAATAACATGTGCTGAGATCTTAACAGATATTGAAATTATTTTAAAGGCAAACATTGCTATGGAAGGGAGGGAGTAAGGAGTCTTACACAGTAGTGATTGGCTATATTTCCTGACAAGGAGAGCAGGATGGCCTCATGGTCACAGAGCAACGTATGGAGATAGTGAGTCTTGCACATTGTACCTGAAGCATTTTGAAATTTATAACTAATCCATGTGACTGATGGACGGTGTAGGAGAAATGTACTTGGACCATGAGGATGTTGATAACACAAGCCCAACGAGTCTCTGTAGCATCTTGAGCTATTTCAGGTGTACATTCCTGAGAAAGCTGCAAGATGTACCTTAGAATTATTTCCTTCTAGTGCTGAGTCAGGTAGACTGACATATCCTGTTTTAGGAAAACACTGGTCTGTTTGGAATCTATCAGCTTCTTTAAAGTTTCAGTTTGGTAATGTGGCATTTTAGCATGAGTGACTCCATTTTGGTCTGGTCTGTGAGAATCTCAGGCAGGAGCTTAGTACAAAACCCTCGCCATAAGTAATTTTTACCCAACCGTGTTTCGAGAGGGTAGGAGGGAATGCCACATGCATGACCTTCTGATGGTGAAGGTACTAGGTTCTATCTGAAAAACAATGGGAAGTTCTTTAGTGGACTGTCAGTAGGGAACATCATGATCATATCTGTGTGTGAAAGGATTCTCTGCCTGAAGAGTAGATTCTATATCTTCAAGAGCCTTCAAAGCCCCGTTTGTAAACTGGGAATGATGACACAAGGCGGACTTATCAGGACAACCTTCTCCAAGTAGAATAGATTTCCCCTCTGGATGACTGTGTCTCATTTATGAGGACTTCATGCCTTTCTCCCACCATCTAATTTGCACTAATTTACTGAGCATCTACTACATTTTCAGGCACCGACTGTTGTCCCAGGCATTTTACGTATACTATCTCACTCAATCCCGTAAGGTAGGAATAAGTATTTGCTTTCATTTAAAGATAGGGAATCTTGGGTCCAGCAGGTGGCATAGTGGTTAAGATGCTAGATTCCCACATGGCTAACCGTGGTTTGAATCCTGGACATAGCAGCTTGAAACTCACACTGTGAGTGCATGTCCATGTGTGCCCAAAATCCTGAGAGGGGATCACATTGTGGCCATGCACGTAGGGAGTGATTTCTTGCTTTCTGTCTTTCTGTCTCTCTCCGGTCAAAGCACACACCTATAGCAAAACATCTCAAAAATAAAAAAAATAAATAAATAATAAATAAAGATAGGGAATCTGAACCTCAGAGAGTCTGAATAACTCATCCCAGATCATACAGCCAGAAAAACGCAAAGCTAAAATATCTACATGGATCTGCTGAGTGCAGAGCAGGTGTGCTTTCTTTTTCACTAGAAAGATTAGAATAACTAGTTTCTTTTATTCACCAACTTTCTCAGGATGAAGTACAAAATTCTTTGGAAAAAGCTTAGTGTTGCAAAACCAAGCATCCTGAAATGAAATGGTAAAAAAAAAAAAAAAAAAAAAAAAAAAAAAAAAAAGGGCATTTCAAAAGAACATAACAAGGTTGTTTTAAAAATGTGTCTCTTTTCATTGTTTTTCTAGTCCCTCCCTCCCCGCTCATTATAAAAGCAATTCTGGTTTACTGTGGAAGTTTGGAAAATACAGAAAAGTATAAAAAAGAACATTTAAATCTTTATAATCTTATTACACAAAGAAAATTGTAGTTAACATTTGTTTTATATCTTCCCAGTCTTTTTGAATATGCCTAAATGTACATATGTATATTTTAACATAATTGGGATTGTCCTGCCAAATTGTTTTCTAGAAAGGTTGAACTAATTTCTATTCCTACCAACAGCATTTGAGAGTGTTTCTCTTACCTTGGCCAGCATAGATGGTTTATTGTTGTCTTTGTCATCTTACTAGGATTAAAAATAGAATCTTGTTGTTATCATTTATATTATTTTTTATTACTGAAAAGGCTGAACTTTTTTAAAAATTTCATGCTTACTATATGTTTATATTCTACTGAGAATTGTTTATGTCTTTTGTTCATTTTTTTAATCGGGAGTTTTAGTTTTCTTTTATATTTCTTATTTATTTACCAGAGCTCTTTATATATGACAGAGTTTTAAAATCTTGCTGTGGTAGTTGAAAGAATGGGCATTATCCCCTTTGTCTTCATATTTATGACATTTCTTTATTTTTTCAGAGAGAGAGAGTTTCACTAAAGGGTGTATGCGCTGGCCAGAGATACAGATAGAGACAGAGAGACAGAAAGTGAGAAATCACCCCCCCCAGGGGGAATGGCCATGCTGCAACCCCTTGTCTTTCATTCTCCTCTTCGAATTTTGGGCACACATACACACACGCCTGGTGTGAGTTTTAAGCCACCAGGTCTGGGACTTAAACCATGGTTGACTATGTGGGGTTCCAGTGACATAACCATTACGCCATCTGTTGGTAACCACAGCGTTTCTTTTTAAGAATTTATTTAGGTTTCTGATTTAGCCTATGATTTTGAGGGAAGCCAAAATTATTTAAAGGTTTTGTTGATGGTGGTTTGTTTGTTAATGTTGCCGAACGGTGTTTATGCTTCCTACAGAAAAAGACAAATATCTCCCAATGGGGCATGGCCACACCACAGTCCCTTCTCCATCTCTCCATTTTGTTGGGATTTGGGGCATGCACACACATGCACACAGTGTGTTATTCAAGCTGCTGGGCCAGGGTTTAAACGGCAAAGTTGGCCACTTTGGATCTGGCTCTAAGCTCAATGTTCTGTCAACTGGGGGCCAGCTGGGAGCTTGTTTGGATGCATGCTCTGTGCTAAGACTTTACTCAATCCGTACAACAGCTTTAAGAACCAGATACTTAAACTTGGTTTCCATTTTACAGATAAAGAAACTGAGGCACATGATTTAAACCACAAAACTCAAGGTCACCGTGTAGTTAAATGGTGATGCAAAGAATGGAATAATCTGCTTGCCTCTCCCCAAACACAACTAGCAGCAGGTCCCCCATCGTGTATCTGTTACTACTTTCCTCATCTCCTCACCTTCCTCTCCCACCCTCCACCTGGAAGATCTGCTTCATCAAAGCTTCTTCCTCATCAGAGGGTGACAGTGTTTCTCTCCAGAGCTGCTCTTGGCATGTAATTACTAATCAGATGTAGGCAATCAAGCTGCATTTCCATCCTCCTATTTTCCTCCCTTTCTCCCCTCCAGGGACACCTTTCTTGGGGGAAGGTGACTCCTTCAGGAATTCAGATTAACATCAACAACAGGGGTGGGGAGGGGGGGACATGGATGAAGAAAGGCATCAAACTCGTTTGCAAATTGCAAATGACAAGGCATCTTCTGCCGCCAGTTTGCTCTCTGCTATTTTAAGGGACCTCATTTAGCATAATATTTGCATCGTTTGTGTCTTACCCAATAATTAGGAGGAGAGACAAATTCTTCTTGTTCCCAGACTAAGGGCATTGGGGTGGAGAATAAAGGAAGCTCTGGAGACGGCTGGCAGGCAGCAAAACCTTTAAAAGTTACTCCTTCCAGTCCCCCTCTTCTGCTAAAATTCCCTGAACACCTGACATTCTGAACTGAGGTCATGGCTCCTTATTTGGCTTCATGGAATCTATCACCCTGCTGAAACCCTAAGTAGAATTATGCATTTTTGGAATTGTTTGCATTTTTTTCCCTCTGGGGAGAAGTTCCATAGCTTTTATGAGCCTCAGAAATCTGTAACTCAGATTACGAATGACTTAGAATTAGGCACTGGTTTTGCTTCTCCATCACCCATGCATCCTTCAGGTCCTGCTATCTTGACTTTCCCTTGGGGAAACCAACTCTCCTCTACGCTCATTCCATGTTAGGGCTGTCCAAGAGAACTTTGTGAGATGATGGAATCGTTCTTCACAGCCCAGGTCTTTTCCCAGGAGAACTAATGAGCTGCTTATGCTGAACGCGCCAGCCTCGAGGGTCCGCGGGGTCCACATTTTAGCCTGGTTTCTCCCTAAGTCTGACAATTCTTCCTCCCCTTCTCACTTACATGTTTGCCTTGCAGCCATGAGTCAACAGCTGAGTATATATAAATGCAAAATAGCATTATCCTTCATTAAAAGGCTGTCACTGCTGGCCTGATTATGCTATTAAGGGATCCTTGACACATGACCCAGGAATGGGCAGGCCTTCCCAGGTCTTCTCAGGAGAAGCATCTTCTGACTCAGCTGCTTATGCTGATGAGGGCAAGGCAGATTTCTCTGAAGCCAAACTCACAGCTGTGGGAGGGCACCAAGGGCTTAGGACCATGTGGCCTCTTCTCAGTACCCTCCCAGATCTCTGGGTAGAGTCCTACTGCCTTCTAGAAATCTTCTCCTTCCTCTCCGGTCATTGGATCCTCAGCCTGACTTGAACTCCTTCTTCTCTTTCAGTATCTTTCAGACAATACGACTCCCTTGCAATTCTCCACCATTTGACTCTTTAAGGCCTAATCAGTATGTTGGGCAGGATTTGGCAGTAGTTAAGAACAGCAGAAGCTGTGGAGTTGGGCATAATTGTGCTTATGATTCTATCATTTATTCAGTATGACTTTGGACAGGTTGTTTAATCTTTCTACACTTTTGTTTTCTTAATTTTATTTTTTTAAATAATTATTTTATTGAACTTTATTTCTTTTTAATTTGACCAGAGAGGGACAAAGTGAGTGAGTGAGTGAGTGAGAGAGAGAGAGAAAGGAAGGAAGGAAGGAAGGAAGGAAGGAAAGAAGGAAGAAAACCGCCAGGTCCAGCACTTGAACCACGGACAGTCATGTGGGAGTCCAGCGCCCTTAACCACCATGCCATCTGCCAGCCCAGTTTTCTTAATTTTAAAACTAGGGTGGCAGGCATTGTTGGTTCTCTATCCAACAGTCATGCCTCATTTTTTTTTTTTTTTTTTTCTCATCCCCACCTCTCACTATAGAGGCTGAAAAAGTCAGACACATTATCATGTGGATGAGAGTGACCATATGATTGGGTTTTGGCAAATGAGATAAAAGGGAAGTTAGCTTAGAGGATTCCGGAATGATTTTTCTCCAGTTAGATAAGGGAATACTGGGAGCAGCAGATGGCGTAATGGTTACATTGCTGGACTCCCACATAGTTAAGTGGTCCAAGTTCCAGACCTGGTGGCTAAAAACTCATGCCAGGTGCATGTGTACCCGAGATCCAAGAGGGGAATGAAAGAGAAGGGATTGCAGCATGACCAATTAGAGTGATTTCTTGCTTTCTGCCTCTCTGTCTCTCTCTGGCGAGTACATGTACCCTATAGCAAAAATTTCTCTTAAAAAAAAAAAAAAGGAGCACCCAAGAAAAGATCTCTTGCTCCCTTTTCTTCTTTCTGCTTTGAGGGCTGTTGTGTGGAGTTGTGATGTCTGGAGCCACAGTAACCATCTTGTGACCATGTGGCAACACACCTATGAATGAAAAACCTGTACTCTGAGGAGGATAGAACAGAAGGATGTAAAAACTTTTGTTTGTTTATGATATCACTTAAATGCTGAAGCAACAGTGGGGCATCTAATTTCCTTCTTAAAAATGACCTTATAGCTTAATTCATTGGTAGTCAGGCTTCTTGTTACAGGCAGCTGAAAGCCCAGGCTCACAGGTTGTTATGAAGAGTAAGTAAGATAATTTAAGAAGAGCTCCCTGCATAGGTCTAAGAATATACATTAAATAAAAACAACATATATTACTGACAGAAACAGCTATATCCAGAGAGCCATGGATAAGATTTGAGGAAGCATCAGGAAATTTGTGATGTGTAAAATTTGACCACCTTCTACCTTCCCCTCCTCTCTACCTGGTTGGATACTGAAATCCTAAAATGTTTGCACCAGAAGAGAATCTTTGAATCAGCCTAATCCCTCTCATTGTATAGACATGGAAATTGGTCCTTACAAGTGGGGAAGAGATCATCCAATGGGCACATAAATGAGTGGTAAATGGGGGCAAAGCCAGGGTTAGAGCTTAGCATCTCTTGCACTTAGGGGCCCAAGTTTCTTTACCCATACTCAGTGACCTCCATTCCCATTCCAAAAAGCTCAAATGATGTTATGGGAAGAGGGGGTAATATAATGAGACTTCATATGGGGAATCATTTTTGCATATGGCTTAGCATTTTGTTCCTTTGTCAAATGAGCAGGAGATGTCTTAAAGGGGAAGGGTCTTAGCTGGAGGCCCAGGGTCTAGCTAGGTGGTTTCCCCAGTTATTGGCTTGTTAATCCACTCATTGATCAATTCAAGAAATTTTGGGATATCAGGAAAGTCATGATGCGTTTTTGCATAGAAAACAGAAAAAGAAATCATGGCATTCCCAACAACCTAATATTATGGAGTACCTACTATGAGCCTGACACTGTGTAGATTTTAACATTTGTGGGAATGAGCTGGGGCAGAGGGTAATAAGTGAAACTCCTACTCCCACTCCAGGACAAAGCCCTATAGTTTTTTTGAGCTAATTTTTTTTCATGTAAGAACTGACTTCGTATCCTTACATGTCATAGTGGATTCTTTTCTGCTTGGATCCCCAAAGATGTACCATTAAACTTGATTATATCCCCCATTGCTGGGATTACTCTTGTTTCTGTCTTGAGAAAGTCTTAGTTATTTAGTGACTGTTTTGGGAACGGTCATACTGATTTACTGTCTTCTTCCATTGCAGGGTGAGGTACTACACTGAGATGGGGCCCAGGTATGGAAGTTTTTATATAGGATGGAGACTGAAGGCAGATGGCAATGGGTACAAAGTAGACAGAGAAATAAGAACTCAAGATTTTAGGTCAGACAGGCTGGGATTCAAATCCTGCTTTGCTAATTCCTAGTTCTGTGACATTAGTTGTTTGCCCTCTGTTCCCTTCGGTGTCTATAAAACATTGTAGAGATGAAATGAGATGCTGCGCTTAGAGCTCTTTACGGTGGTTGGCATACACAATCCCCAAATAAGGATTTGAGCACAAGTAGTTTATTCAGGAGTGATCCCCATAACTACTTATACAGGAGTAGGGAGGTGACAAAGGAAAGGGAAAAGAGCTGATAAAGAATTATTATTGAGTAAATTAAGTGTGGACAACTGAAGCTCACTCCCATTGGAGAATTCTGAGACATTGTAGGACATCCTTCAGAATTATCCTATTCATGGGGCCAGCAGGTGGTGTAGTGATTAAGATGCTGGACTCCCATATAGTCAACCATGGTTCTAGTTCTGGACCCAGTGGCTCATGATTCATTCCAGGCACATGTGCGTGTGTGCTCCAAATCCTGAGAGGAGAAGAATGGAGGAGAAAAGATTGCGGTATGGCCATCCCCCCTGGGGGGGGGGGTGATTTCTCACTTCCTGTATCTCTCTTTCTCGTGCGCGTGCAATATGTGTGTGTGTGTGTGTGTGTGTGTGTGTGTATTTATATATTTATATAAATAAATAAATAAAACATTTCTTGGAAAAATAATCCTATGCAGGGGCCAGCAGGTAGCATGGTGGTTAGGACTGGACTCCCACATGGGCGACCATAGTTTAAGTCCTGGACCTGGCAGTTTGCTTTCTCACTTTCTCTCTCTCTGGTCAAATTAAAAAAAAATAATGATAGGAAATGAAATTAAATAAATAATTCTTTTTAAATAAATCCTATGCAAGACATGAAGACACTAGGCTGTTTATTCTCCAACCTCACTCACTATTGAGTGAGTGCTACCAGACCTGCCAGTATGTACTGAGTGAGCAGGCAAGAAGCCTTCAGCTGGAGACTTGTAGAGTTTGCAGTAAAATACTCTCACTCTAACCTACGATTAGACTGATTTGAATTCAGTCATTGTCTTCGTCTGTTTTTGCATTGCTAACAGAAATACCTAAGACTGGGTGATTTGTAAAGAAAATGGAGAGGGGCCAGCAGGTGGCGTGGTGGTTAAGGGCATTGTACTCCCACATGGTCGACTGCAGTTTGAGTCCCAGACCTGGTGGCTTGCTTTCTCACTATCTCTCCCTCGCTCGTCAAATTAAAATAAATAAAATAAAATAAATAATAATAAAAAAGAAGATGGAGGTTTATTTGCAAAACTCTTGATTCTGGAGGCTGGGAAGTTCAATGATGCCACAAAATGGCAGAAGGCAGACCTTGTAGCAGAGCAGAGCGTGATCTGCATCCATGAGTTTCTCTCTTGTTTTACTCTCATTCTCTCTGCTTAGAGACATACCAGAATCATAGAGACTCTGCCCTAATGATCTTATCACGCCCAAAGGCCTCACCTTGGGACACCATGAAGGGATTAAGTTTTTTACTCAGCACGTTTTGCAATATGATCAAGTCCCAACACATGAATCTGTGGGGAGTATCCAAAGTGTAGCAATCATGGTCTCTCACTTAGTACCAGCTATAGTTTCTTGAACAAGTATCCTGGCTACTCAAAACGTAGCCTATGGAAACATGAACATAACAGAGAGCAGTTAGCAATGCAGGTTTTTGGGCCCCATCCCAGATGTATTCATTATCTGTTGCCCCTTTAACAAATGATCCTGAACCTTAGCAGCTTAAACAATCAACAGGTCCCATCAGGTCCGTAGTCGTCTTGGTTTTATCAACATGCATGGGGGCAGTTACTGCTCTGTGGCTAAGGAGAGGGGAGATTTGCGGCCATGTAGGGCTGGAGGAGAGAGGAGAAAAATAAGGGTAACCAAGTACCTGTCCCTCCCCTTACCCACAAGCACATCCATCAGCCTAACCTAATGCCCTAATTTTGAACCCCAATGAGGTTAGCAGTTAAAATGAAAAGTCAAAGCTGTCTGCTTCAAGAAATGCGTGATTCTGAATTTAAGCAAGGCTTCATGGGGATGAAGTGGGAGCTTAACTTAAGGAAGATTTTTGTCTTCCCATCTCTGTTGGAGGCCTCAATGCTGAGATTTCCTCTAGTGGAGCCTCTAGTGGATCTGGCTGGGAGACAGGAGTCACAGAGCTCTGAGTAACTCTGAGGCCCAGCTTTCTGCTCTCTGCCCCTCTTCCAGTCAGTGGCTCAGAACTCATATCAGTTCATAGGAGCTCCATCCCGTAACTGTTCACTGTGCTTCTAGCACTATGGCAGGCTCCTTGGGTGTATTAAGTCATTTAATTCCCACAGCAACCCCATGAAGCACTTTTTGTTATTATCCTTATATATGAGAAAACCGAAGTTCAGAATGGTTGAGTAACTTTCCCCAGGTCACACAGCCAGGAAATATTGGGTCATTAGGAAAATCATGACATATTTTTCCAAAGAAAAACATAAGAGTAGGTCCAGGAAGTTAATGAGACCTCAGATGTGTTTGCAGGATGCCAGGACTGACTGATGCAGTCCGGTTGCATACCTTTTAGTCTGAGAATTTGATGATTATGTTGTTTTTCATGACTTTGCTGCCGTTACCTTTGCTCTTTCTAGCTGTCTTTAGTTTAAAATACATTTTTATACTCCTGCTGATTGATTCATGCATTTATTCAGCAAATGTTTATTGAGTGTTTCCTATGTGCTGTGGACCACTCAAGGAGCTAGAGATGCACAGGGAATAAAATAAGTGAAAATCTCTGTCTTTGTGGAGCTCACATGCTTGGTAAGGGAGGACAGGTAATGGATAGATGAGTTATTCAATATACTAGAAGGTGACAAAGACAATGGGAAAGAACAGATTAAGGTGAAGCTTATTGGCAATGTGTGTTGCAGTCATTGTTATTCTAAAATTTGCATTTGCACTTATAGGGGGGAGAGAGGGAGAGAGAGAGAAAGCACCTCCCCATGATCACCACCATCCATTCTCCTCCATTGCTCCTTTCCTTTGGAATTTTTGGCATACACATATACGTGTTTCTCGAGCTGCCAGGCGTGGGATTTGAACTGTCGGCCATGTGGAATCCAGCTGCCTTAAACCACCACACCACCACCTGAGCTCCCTATGTGCTACAGTTTTAAATGAGTTGGTCTGGAAGTGAGGGAATGACCATGTAGCTACCTGGAAGAACATTCCAGGCGGAAGGAACAGCCAATGAAAAATTATGCTGTGTGTGGCCAAGGAGCAGCAGGAAAACGAATGTGAAGGAACAGAATAAGTATGGGGAGATTGAAAGAGGTATTATCAGAGAGGTGGCTGGGGCCATTATGGAGACTTTGCTGCTCCTCCGAGTGCTGTCGGAGCCACTGGAAGGCTTGAGAGGAGGACTGATCTGATTTGACCTGCATTTCCAAGGGAATATAACAATACATGACTGTTGTGTTGAGAATGGGCTGGAGAAGGGTGAGGATGGAATCAGTGAGACCTGTGGGGAGGCCACTGGGATAATCCAGGGGCTTGGACCAAGTGGAGGCAGTGAGAGTAACCCTAGATTCTCAACAGACTAGGAGTTCCCAGGAAGTGGATTTACAGCTGTGTAAGCCACCCTAGCTTGTGTCACTGAGATCCATGGAAGGCAGCTCCTCAGACCCTTGGCTCCTCCACAGGGCTACACACACCAGATGTGTTGGCACCAGGAGTTGTTGCAGGCAGCATCTTTAGTCTATCCGGCAGGGAGATCAGCGGAAGCTTTTATCTTAATTAAGTTACATGGAGCATCATCATCCATTCGTCTTCCCCAATTAACTTGGGGGAGAAGATAAGGGAGATGCTGAAAGGAAAGAGAGCCCCAAGCTGATAAATATGGATCAGAACAAACTGGTTGGAATCTCCTAGGACCCATCAGGAAGGAGGCGAGGGAATGAGAGTTTTTTTAAAAGATGTTTTGGTGGAGATGAGAATTTAGAAGACTGTCTTATGGTGGGGCATTGACTTGTAATCACCTCGTAGGCTGAATGGTGCCTCCTGCAGCTGCCTCAGTGGGATAACACCACCTGCCTTCCCCAAACTTTGTCTATGCTCCACTGGTCAGAATATCAGCATTCTTGGAATCTACTGATGTTGGCAGTTGGAATGGCTTGTGTGGGCTGCCACAGCTGGACGTGACATCATGGTGTATCATCATGGGTGTATCTTAGATTCACCAGTGGAGAACTAGAAGGAAGAAAAAAAAGGAAGTCAGGCAGGAAAGAAGGAAGGATGAAGAGAAGAGAGGCAGTAAGGAAGATATGTAGGTAGGTAGATAAGTAGGTAGGTAGATTAGGATTCTGTTTCAGATCTGCCAGATTGCAGTCCATTGAGCAGTCAGGGATAAAGCTTTCTGGGGTTTAGACAGTGGGTTTCTGTCCAAGGTGCTGAATTATCTAAGCATGCTTTCACTTTGATGCTCTCTTCTTACATCTACCATACAAATTTCAAGGAATATTTATTAAGCATCCTCACCACACCCCAGGTCATGTTATACACCCCACAATTTCAACAGTGCACAAAAATAACAAAATTCCCTGGCTCTTAAAGCTTATGTTTTAAAGTAGGGCTATGAGGAGGGTGCGGCTGTAATTTCCTGAATGCTAGCCCATGTCCCAAGAACCTCACTCAATGCAAAGGCTTATTAATGATAAATTATCACACAATCTCATAAGCCATATATTATTATCTGCCTAATACAGATGAGGAAACTGACGTCCACAGAAGTGAAATCACTGTTCAAGGTCTCACAGCTAGTAAGTAGAGAAACTGGGATTTGAATGAATTTTTAAAAGGGAGACATATCTGAGGAGCAATAAGATAGATAAGAGGGAGGTAAAGGCAAATTGTCTTATTAGAAGGTGGAAAGTGTTTTGGCAAAAAAATAAAGTGGGGAAGTGGAACAAAGAATGTGTTTTTTTGTTGTTTTGTTTTGTTTTTCCTTCCAATTCTAAGGTGGTTAGCTAAGGCTTCACTGAAATGGTGCCCTCAGAATAAACATTTTTAAAGCAGTAAATGAATAATCTATTTATAGTTACCTATATTTTTTACACCAACAAAGGGAAATTGATAACGTTTTCCATTAAATTCCGATTCTTTTCCATAACAGTGCCTTTTTTTTTTTTTTAAGTTTGCCAGGGGACATGCTCTCTCAGAAAGAGGCAAAGAGAGAGAAAAAGAGAGGGAGAAAGCATCCCCCTCGGGGGAGAGTGGTCATGCCACAAGCCCTTTTTCTCAGGGTCTGCTGGGATTTGGGGCAGGCACACACATGTGCCTGGCATGTGGCTGGGATTTGAACCACATGGTCAGCCATGAGGAATCCAGCTCCCTTAGCCACTAGGTCATTTTTGTTTATGATGTTCCCTCTTATTGGAATGCTTTGTCCCACCCCCACCCCTACCCCCAACTCCCATTACTACTGCATTTAAAGTCTATCCTCTCCCCCATTTTTAAAGATCCTATATTAAGATTACCTTCCTCAGGAAGCCTATGATTGTCTTTTAACAGAAAGCAATAATAGCTTTTAAAACACCTTACATGCATAACTTTATGGTTCTTTTTATTTTCTACCAGGTGTCACTATCATTGTTTGGGTCTCCAGATGTCTCTTTCATTAGTCTGGTAAAGATAAATCTTTACAAAGGTAAAGACTGTGCTTTAAAGGTTATGGAATCAGATAGAACTGTGTTCAAATTTCAGTTTCTCTACTTGAGGTCTTGGATGGGTCATTTCATCTCTGTAGACTTCAGTTTCCATATCTGTAGCAAGAAGGTAATACTATCACCCAGCTTATGAGGTTGCTGTGATAACTAAACTAAACATTAGTGGATATAAGGCATTTAGCAAGGTCCTGGGACATGGTTAGCATTTGGGAAATTGCAGTCAGGATCATAATTACTTCTCAGGTCCTGATGCTTGTCCCAGGTGCTGTCATATGTTTTAAAATTTTCTTTATTTAATGGGAACAGCAGTTGGCATAATAACTATGTCGCTGGATTCCCATGTAGTTAACCACGGTTTGAGTCCCAGAGATGGTGGATTAAACTCACGTCGGGTGTGTGTGCATGTGTGCCCAAGATCCTGAGAGGAGAATGAAGGAGAAGGGATTGCGGCATGTCCATCCCCCCACGGGGGTGATTTCTTACTTTTTGTCTCTTTCTGGTGAGTGTACACACCATATAGCAAAAACCTCTCAGAAAATTTTAAAATTTTTATTTACTGTTATTGTCATTCTTTTAATTCGATGAGAGAGATAAAGTGAGTAAGCAAGCTGCCACATCTGGGACTCGACTTGCAGTTAGTCCTGTGGGAGTCCTGCACCTTAACCATTACCAGTTCCTGTCATATTTTTTTATCACATCAAATGTCTGGACAATCAAATCTCTCTGTAAGTCTTTCTCAAAAAGTAGTCTGTCAACTACCCATATAAGAACAAAGCAGAGAGCTTATTAAATGCAGATTCTAGAGCCAGAAAGTGGTGCAGGGGCAAAGCATGACACTGTGAGGCTGACCCAGATGGGAAGGTTCTGAGTCTGCATCTGAAACTCTGAGTATGTTGGGCACATATGTGCTCAGGGTCTGGGACTAACTGAGGCAGGTTATGAATCACAGTAGCAATACTATGTTAGGGGTGCTATCTCTCTGTCTCTCTGATTCTCTGTCTTGCTCATAGAAGGAAAAAAAAAAACTTCAAAATACAGATTCTTGAGCTCTCTGGCCCATTCCTCCTGAACTCTGGATAGGAGCTCAAGAATCTGAATTTTAAATAACTCCTGGGAGATTCTTATACACTCTATAATTTGAGAACTGTTAAAAATAAATACAGTGGGCCAGGAGGTAGCATGGCGGTTAAAACAACTGGATCTCACATGGCCAACTTCATGGTTGGAGTCCAGACCTAGCAGCTTGAAAAACACACCAGGTTTGTGTGTATGTGTGTGTGTATGCATGCCAAAAATCCCAAGAGAATAGAGGAGAAGGGATTGCAGTGTGGCCATCCCCCTTGGAGAGTTATCTTTATCTCTCCCTGCTGTCTCTGTCTCTATCTCTCCCTGGCAAGTGCATGCACACTATAGAAAACTGAAAAGAAAAGAAATATAGTGTAGAGATAAAGGATACAGACTCTAGAACTAGACTTTATTCCTGGATCCACCACAAACAAGCTCCCCTTCCTTTGGAAAGCTGTTTAACCTACCTGTGCCCCAGTTTTCCCCTCTGACACTCTGAAACACGGGAATTGATAATAGCTCTGGCATAGAGATTTTTTTTTTGTCATTAAATATGCTAGAGCTAATAGCAATATATAGCTTAGAACAGTGCCCGGTATCCAGAGAATCTTAGCTATTATCTTCTGTTTATAAGCAGTTTCAGTGAGAAGTCAGCTCACATGAATTTGACCCGGGCTCCCGAGCTTGCCTCAGAAGCCTCCTTGCCTGACAGTCTTGCTTTGCTCTGTGTGCACAGCTGTTCAGAAGACATGAACCTCAGACAGAGAGGGAATGAACCCAAATCGAGCCTCCAGCACTTGCCCTGCTGCTGCGACTGCTGGTAGGAGAATAGCATCATCTCTGCTCTTTAAAGGATTCCTCTGGCAGATGCACACACAGCTGTTCTGCCGCCTTCCTGCAGGCAGAGAGCAGGCGGATGCAGCCAAGGGTCCAGGAAACTGTGTTATCACCAACCCATGCCAATAAGCCCCACCGTGCTACCCCCAAGTCTCCCCTTCTCCTTCTGTATCTCTGTCCAAGGAGGTTACAGTGTGAGAGATAGCTCTTCATTCTAGCTTCTTCTTGATGGTGAGCTTGATGGTTAAGAGAGGAGAATTGGCAGGCAGGTGAAGAGGAGAGAATCTGGGTGGCATCTGGGAGGCAGCGAGGTTTTTTGGTTGTGTTTAATACCGGTATATTAGTCAGGGCTATCTAGGGAGACAGACCAATAGGGTATAGAGGGCATTTATTGGGGGAATCAGCTCCTATGATCATGGTGGCTAAGTCCCACAACAGGCCATTTGTAAGCTGGAGATCCTGGGATACTGTACCATGGCTCAGTCCAAGTCTGAAGTCTTTTGAGGCAGGGGAGCTGACTGGCAAACACCTGAGTATCCAGAAGGCCACTGGTGTGAATCCCTAGTCCAAAGGCGAGTGAGCCTTGAGTTCTGATGTACACAGCAACAAGAGAAGTCTATCCTGCCCTCTGTCAGAAGAGACTATTCTGGGGAACCAGCAGTTAGCGTAATGGCTATGTCGCTGGACTCCCACGTAGTCGACCGCGGTTCGCGTCTCGGACCCGGTGGCTTACAACTCACGCCGGGCGCGTGTGCGTGCGTGCCCAAGATCCCGAGAGGAGAATGGAGGAGAAGGGATTGCGGCGTGACCATCCCCCCTGGGGGGTGATTTCTCGCTTTCTGTCTCTATGTCTCTCTCTGTCTGTCTGGCGAGCGCACGCGCCCTATAGCGAAAAACCTCTCCAAAAAAAAAAAAAAAAAAAAAAAAAAGAAAAAGAAGAGACTATTCTGTATTTGTTCTGTCCAGGTTCCTTGGATTCTGCTCGCCCATATGGAAAGCAGATCTTCCCCACCTAGTGTACTCAGACTCCTCCCGACACTCCAAGAATAATGTTTCATCAGATTTTTAGGCATTCCTTGGTCTAGTTAAGTTGGCATCCCAAACTGTGCATCATCACCAGTCACACTGTCTTGTCGTGTGACTCTGGGAAAGTCCCTTTACCTCTCAGACTTTTATTTCAAGATGAGTAGCACAGTGCAATAGAGCAAGCAAAAGGCACAGAGCGCAATCTGTGTAGGCTGGGTTCCTGGCTCCACCACATCAGCTGTGTGACCTTGCACAAGGCTCTCAGCTTCTTCGCATCCTTTGTTTTCACTAAAGAAAGATGGAGTCTAGGAGTATTGTGTGCCTGGACATTTTACTGCAAGGATAAAGTGGCCCTGGAGATGCCCAAGCACAGCTTAAGATGCAACATACTGGAGGTAAGTGAGGTGTCATCTACTCTATCCATGGAAATTTGACTTCCTCATCTCCCCTAGTGTAGGACCACATTGTGTGGGTGCAGAGAATTTAAGACCAGCTTCCAGGGTACTGCTATCAGTACCCAGTGCAGAATAATCAAGTGTTAACATACAGCTCACTGCATTCATTAACATAGCGGCAGGTTGGGGTCAACAGTGGCGTGGCGGTTATGGCACTAGATTCCCACATGGCCAACTATGGTTCAAGTCCCAGACCTGGTGGCTTGCTTTCTCACTTTCACTAAATAATAATAATAAACTTAAATAATTATATATATATATATATATATATATGTGTGTGTGTGTGTGTGTGTGTGTGTGTGTGTGTGTATAGAGAGAGAGAGAAGAGAAGAGAGCGAGTGAGAGAGCAAGCTCACATGCACTAGCTAGCTAGCTAGCTCCAGGCACTAACCAAAGAGAAGAATGTGCCTTTTATACATTATGCTAATACTTCATTGTTGGAGTATCTTGAGGATGAACTGTTTGAACACAAGAGGTATTGGATAGGTCTAGTTTCCAATCCTAGGTCTGTCACTTACAGCTGTGTGACCGTAGGTAAATTACTTAACCTGTCTGAGCCCCAGCTTTCTCTACATTACAATGGGAATAAGCTTAACAACCTCACAGCATTAGGATAAAGTGTATGTAGTGTTTGGCCGGATACTGGATACATAATAACAATGAATAAATGCTAGCTCTTGTTTATTTTTTAAATCTGAGGGAAGGACCACCTCCTAAGGTTTGTCAAGTGATCCCGCAGCTGTGGAGGCAGAGAGTACATTAGCAAGAAGTGTGAGGTGTGCTGGAAGGGGCCTCAAACTTGGGATCACCACGGCTGAGGGTTGAGATCTACTGGTGCTGGGAGACTTCCCATGTGTCCCTTTCCCTCTCTAACCCTTAACGTTCTCCTGTGGAAAAAGGGGGTAAGTGGCCTCGATCTGTCTGCTCCACAGGATTGTTGTGAGACTCAACTATGTGAATGAAAAAAAAAAAATCTTGTAAAATTGAAAGTGCCACATAGCCGAAAGCAGGGAGTTGTTATGTGCGAGAGTTGCTTATCATCTTGTCACTACAGGATTTCCACTCTTCATCATTCTAAAGCTCTTTCTAAATCCACCATTCTGGAGGATTCAGGGACCTGAAATTAAGGACTGCCCTAGCCACCAAGCTCAGCCCTCCTTGGATGACCTGGTGCAGAGCAGAACCAATCAGGAGACGTTTCTTCAAGCTCTTCTCATTGGCAATTTACCTAAATGGCTGAACCAAGACAAGCCAGCTCCTGGAGGGTGTATTACAAAAACTGTCACCCACTTTTCAGCCTACCACCATACTCAGAGTCCCTGGAGAAAACTGAAAGCTGGGCATTTGAAGAAAATTTAATGAAAGGACTACCCAGAGAGATGGGCCAAGCTAGAATTGATGGGAAATGTAGAGG
This sequence comes from Tupaia tana, assembly GCA_026018925.1. NCBI lineage: Eukaryota > Metazoa > Chordata > Mammalia > Scandentia > Tupaiidae > Tupaia > Tupaia tana. The sequence goes on along the minus strand of JAKSZU010000026.1, from coordinate 14,012,447 downwards.
AACCTAGAGACTAAAATAGGTGAGAGCTGTTCCTACCCGTAGGCTTGAATACACAAGAAAGGAATGGACTTACCAGAGCCTGGTGAGAGGAGGAATCAGGGAAGGGCCAGCAGGCACTGTAGCTATAGGATAGCCACAGTCAGAACTACACCACCGAGGAAAGAGGAGTGGCTGGAGGGGTTGGGGGAAGAAGTACTTTTACCTTTCTTGTCTTCAGGCTTTCTAATCTGTCTGTGACTTCTTTTCCTGTGACTTCTTAGATCTACTGAGAAGTTTAATATTTTTAATATTCTTGGCTAGTGGTTAATAGCACGGTTTTGGAGTCAGACCTGGCCCTTCTGTTTCTGGCTGTGTAAAGCTGATCAGGTTTGTTAACCTCTCTGAGCTTTGGTTCTCTCATCCATAAAATAGGAATAAATCTACTTTATAGAGTCATTACCAGGATTGAATGAGACGCTAAAAGCAAAGGAGCTGGCCACCCAGTAGACTGACAGGAAATGAAAGCTGGAATATTACCCTGTTACTGGCATATGCCCTTCCCTGATAGGGCTTCCATTACGGCAGGGATGCAGCCCCTTCTCTGCCCCCATCTCAGCATCCTTGCCTCCATCAGATGTGTGCTGTGGCCCTGTGTCCCCGAGAAGGGTTATGTGTCTGACTCAGCCTGCAGAGCAGCTGGGAGAATGCAAATGTAGCCTTATCTGAGTGTTCACAGCTGCTCCCTTCCTCGAGTTCACCCCAGGAATAAGGGCAGGCTCTGGACCTCCCAGCATGCCTCAGGCTTCATCTGGCCCTGCTGAGTCTATAACATCAGCAACAGTAATGATACCCAGCAACACCTCTAACTTTTCTATTTGAAAAGCGCTTTGACTTTCACCTTCTCATGGAAGCCTCGCAATGACCCTGGGTGATTATTGTACACTGGAGAAAAACCAAGGTCAGAAAGGTCCAGGGAATTTCCCACACAGTTTCAGGGGCATTTGATGGATCACATGGCTAATTGTTGGTGGAGGGGGGGATTAGAATCTATGCAATTCAACACCAGAATTTAGAGTTTGTTGCATTAGTGAGTTCTTCTGATTGCCATAATAGAAAACCCTGGATCAAGGTACTTGAGAAAAACTTTCATAGACTGTAACATGCCGTCTGGAGGTCACTTGGTTCTGCGGTTGGCTAATTAGCGTTCCAACTGTGTCATGTGACATGGATTCTTTTCCACCTCTGAGCTCATGGGAACTGTTCTCAGTCTGAGTCTTTTCAAGAAAGGTCAGAAAATGGCTGCTATGGTTCTGGATGTCACATGCAAATAAAACATCCAGGGAAAATGAGAAGCCCCTTCTTAATTATGTCTACTTAAGAGCAAGGAAACATTTCCCAGGAACCATGATCAGCAACTAAGCTCCATAGCCCATTGCCAAATCCATCCCTGGTAAGGAATTGGGACTGCCTTAGACCATTGGAGTCACCACTGGGTTAGGGAGAAATGATTCTGATGGGCAATGAATTGTCCTCTACTTCCATACTTGTGACCTGGGCCTATTAATTCTGGGCCTATGACTCATCTTCTATCTGTGTCCATCATTAGCTGCAGATAAGATCAATCTGGTGTTGGGATGCTGGCACTGTGGCCTTAGATGTCATTATGTGGATTGTAACCAGGAAAAAAAAAACTCCCCCCTCTGGAGGTTTGTGGAAACTGTAGTAGGTGGGTGCTTTGCCTCTGGAATCAGGTAGCTCTGGTTCCCAATTCCCGCTGTAGGTGGCCCTGAGCAAGCCTTCTTTGCCTTCCTCCTTCTTCAGTAAAGGGTGCCTAGTGGTGGCCTGTCTCTAGACTACACTGAGGATTATAGAAAAAACAATGCAGCCGCACCTAGCACAGTGCTTAGTGACTTTAAAAAATGATAGGGCCAGCAGGTGGTGTAGTGGTTGAGACACTGGACTCTCACATGGCTGCCCACGGTTTGAGTCCTGGACCTGGTAGCTTGAAAATCTCACCAGGTGTATATGTGTGGGTGCACCCAAAATCCCAGAAGGAGAATGGTGGAGAAGGGATTATGCTGTGACCATCCCCCATCCCCCCATGATGATTTCTCACTTACCCTCTCACTTTTTCTCTCTGCTGAGTGCATGTGCCCTATGACAAGAACTTTAATTAATTAATTAATTAATTAATTAATTTATATAGACACAAAATGGAATCTATTTCTGGGGTACAATGTGATTTTTCAGTACATGTATACCTTGTGTAATGATCAAATCAGGGCAGTTAGCATAGCCATCACCTCAAATATTTGTTAGTACTTTGTGTTGGGAACATCCAAAATCCTCTCTCGGCTAATCTAAAATACATAGTAAATTATTTTTAATCACAGTCACTCTACTATACTGTATAACACTAGAACTTGGTCCTCTTAGCTAACTGTAAATTTGTATTTGTTAACCAACAACTCCTGATCCCTTTGACATCCCCACCCCAGCTTCTAGTAACCACTGTTCCATTCTCTTCTTTTGTGAAATTATCTCTTTTAGTTTCCACATATTGGTGAAACCATGGGGTATTTCTTTTTTCCTAATAGGTGCTTAATAAAGACCAGCCAGTATTACTCTAGGAGTAATTGAGAATCGGGGAGTTTGTAAAATGTTCCTTTCAGTCCACCTGATCTGTGGATCCTGTCTGGCCTCAGGGACTGTGGCTACATCCCACTGCCCCTTCTGAAAAGAGCAGAGGACTATTGATGTCCCTTGGGCTCAGAGGGAGCCTTCCCAGGTGGCCATGACACTCAGTTCTATCTCTCTGCTAAGCTATTCCACAGTTGACATGCCATGTAGAAAATCCACCAGACATTCCCTTCTGCTTCGTCAGTGCTCTCTGAAGCTAGTGTGGAGGGACTTAGAGACCACTGCCTTTCTCACATGGCATCAGGAGGGGAGGCCAGTGGCACTTCTTTTCCCCCTCCACACTGGGGACAGCATGTGACACCTAGGAGTACATGGAGCCTCCCTGGTGAGGAGCTCATGCACCTGTCATCCTGGTGCTAGCACAAGAGTGACAGAGTGGGACGGGCCTGCTGTCAGGAGAGGCTTTCACCACCACAGATCCGAGCTGGAAGTGTTGGTGGCATGGCAGCTTGCAGGAAAGCTCCATGCAGTCAGGCGCATAGGCCCATTCCAAGTCCCAGCTCTGCCATTTGTCCTGGATGATCATGGATATATCTCTTTGTCTCTCAGAGCCACAGTTTTCCCACCTGCAGCAGCAATTCAAGGTGTGGATTCTAGAGGCTGTCAGGGTTCAAGTCCTAGCCTTACCGGTAATTTGTTACCTTTGGCCTTAGACTTGACCAGTCTGAGCTACAACTTTAAAACTAGGATCCAAATCCACAGTAACCCCCCATCTCAATGTTCTTAGCTTGACTGCATCTACAAAGTCTTTTATGCCATAAAAAGGTTTAGAGATTTCGGGAACTAGGATGTGGACCTCTTGGGGGGAGGGTGTTAATTATTTTGCCTATCACAACACTGTGTGATTCCATTTATATGAAGTGCAAAATGGGCTAAATTAATCCAACCAGGAGAGTGATTGGCCTTAGGCAGATAGCTAGGGACCCCTTGGGTGCTGATCTGGTATGGATACTGGTTACACTACTGTGTTCATTTTGTAAAAACTCTTCAACCTGGTGGCTAGCAGGTGGTATAATGGTGAAGGTGCTGGACTTCCACATGGTCGACCACAGTTCGAGTCCCAGACCCGTCAACTTGAAGTTCACTCGGTGTATGTGCATGCATGCCCAAAATCCTGAGAGGAAAAGGGAAGAGAAGAGGTTGCGGTTTGGCCATCCCCCCCCCGGGGGGGGGGGGTGACTTCTCACTTTCTCTCTCTCAGTCTATCTCTGTCTCTCTGGTGAGCATGTGTGCCCTATAGCAAAAATTTCCAGCCCCCCCAAAAAACCCTCTTCAATCTGTATACTTATCATATGTGCACTTTTCTGAACATGTGCTATACTTTCATAAAATAATTTACTTAGAAAGAAAAAAAACCTGGGATCCAAATGGTAGCTGCCTCATTAGAAGTTTGTGGAGAGTTAAATGCAGTATAACACATTAAATACTCATTATTATAAAAAGGAATGGACGACAATACTGTGTAGCTGATTCTCTCAAAAAAGTTTTTTATTGTGTGAGAAAATATCCCATCAAAATTAATTAAATGAAATTAATTTTCATCATATAGAGTTTTACATGAATTTCATCATCAAAGAAACTTTAAGAAAAAAATCTTTTTATTAAAATTGTTTTTATGTGCATGTGTTTATATGGGAACAAAACAAAGCTGATGAGAAACAGCTGAATGAACATGAGATTTTAAAAGTGTTGCATAATAAAAGAGATGAAAAGGAAAAAAACTAACGCATGTGATAAAGAAGTCCATTTCCTCAAGATATTTAACAACAACAAAAATACATAAATATTTACACTTGTGCAGTGAGGAATTAGGGCCACTTATCAAGTGCTTGTTATGTGACAAGCCCTTTAAAAGCGATCTATTTCATGTTTATTCTTCAGAATAGCCCTACAAGGGTGGTATTTTATTCTCATTTTATAGATGAGGTACTGGGATTCTGAAGAAGTCAAGTGTCTTAATGTCTTTGAGCTGAATACTGCCAGTGCTGGTATTCGAACCTAGGTCTGGCTGACTCCAAAACTCCATGTGCTTAACTCCCTTTTGGGTCTGGTCTCCAGAGCCCCAGCTCTGAGTAGCCCACATTAGGCCCCCAACGTGGTCTCCATTGCAAAGTAGAAACATGGTCACTGGAGTTGAAGGCAATCCAGAGACTTAATTCCTCTCTCTCTAGCTACCCCAGCCGCTCTGACTTATCAAGACTCCAGCCATTCCTGCCTGTGTGGGTTGTGAATTCTCAGTGTCTTTTGAGAGCCTTTTGTGGGGAATATCCATATTCCTGTCTGGGCTCAGTGGGCTGTTCTCTGTCTGTGGAAAATCTGATGTTTGACTTTTTGTTTGCACTTGACAAACAGGCTGACTCTGGTGCTGTATTTTATTTAATCCAAAGTGGGTTTCTGGGATGGGGGATAGGGTGCCAGAGGAGCCTGAAGGGAAGAAATTTCTTCCACCTCTGCAGCTTTTGGAAAGGAGACAAGAGAACATGTTCCTATGGTGATCATGGGAGGTAAGAGCTAGAACCTACTGAGTCTTTTTTAAGTGCAAGTAACTATAATCCGGAGCATCGCTTGAACATCAGGACTTTTTTTTTTTTTTTTTTTTTTTTTTTTTTTTTTTTTTTTTGAGACGGGTTCTCACTGTGTCATGATCCTCCTGCCTTAGCCTCCCAAGTAGCTTAGATTACAGGCTTATGCCACCATGACTGTTTGGCCTTTAGGTTGGACTCGGAGTTGAATCTGGACCAACCTGCAGAGCATGGAATCTTAGCAGGGCAGTTGGACCAGCGCATCAGAATGCTTTAAAAAAATCAGAGATTCTTAATGCATAGCCAGGGCCGAGAACCCAGATCTTAGAGAATGGCGCAAATGGAGGAAATGAGGCTCTAGGTGGATAGTGGGTAGTGCCACAGAATAATGCCTTAGGACACTATTAAACAGCATCTGTTCCTGGGGGTGGGTCTAAATTAGCTAGTTTATTTTTATTATTATTGTCATAATCTTGTTTATATTATCTTGAATCTCATATAACTTTACAGTGTATTACATTTCTTTTTCCAGAAGGGATACCATTCATATCAGTCAATACAAAGACGCTAAAATCCCCATCATCATCATCCAAATTAGCTAGTTTTTCATCTTTCCTCTTCCCCTCCCCTCTACTTTGTTAATCACCATCACCACCTCCATTACCTTCAATATCATCTTCATAGCAACTGCCATTTATTTAGTACTTACTTTGCTCATGAGCTATCTAGAGCTTTGTCCATTTCATCTGATTTTATCTTTGAAGAAATTCTGTGTTAGCAACTATTATCCTCTTCATTTTGCTGAAGGAAATAGCCAGACCTCAAAGTGGTTAAATGACTTGTGTGATGTCACACAGCGAATAGAAATGGGCCCAGAATTCTAACTTCGCTCCTTCTCCCCCCTTTTCTCTCAAGTCTCTCCTTCCTTTCCTTTCTTCCTTCATGTTTTCTTTCTTATTTCATTCATTTTTTCCCTCTATTCCTTCTCATTTTTTTTCCTTCTTTTTTCCTTTTTCTTGCCACCTTCTTTCCTTCCAGACTTTATGTGAACTTTAAAAGTTCAGAGGAAAAGGGGCCAGCAGGTGGCCTGGATTCGGTTAAGGCTCTGGACTCCTACATGGCTACGCATGGTTCGAGTCCTGGACCTGACAGCTTGAAAAATCACACCGGGTGCGTGTGCATGCATACCCAAAATCCTGAGAGGAGACTGGAGGAGAAGAGATTGCAACATGGCCATGCTACCTGGGGGCGATTTCTTACTTTCTCTCTCTGTCGCTCTCCAGTGAGCTCATACACCCTAAGTAAAAAGAAACCTTAAAAAGAAAAGAGAGAAAATGTTCAGAGAGACCTACAAGGATTATGAGTTAAAGGTCATGCCCTCAAAGGGTTTTGAATCATGTCATGGAAACAATGCCTTCATTCATTCATTCATTCATTCAATACTCATTCACCTAACTTAGTAGTTATTTTATAAAGCCCCTTACTATTTGGAACTTTCTCAAATTGCTACCTGCTAAAGGACTGTACCAATAAATAAATAAACAGGAGTCTTTTCCCTCATAGACCTTCCTTTCTAGTGGCACATACTCACAGGAATAACATCTAGCAGTGCCAGCTTGTACGACACGAGCTGCCACAGAGGGCAGTATAGCAGAAAGACAAGCCAAGAGGCATGCAGAGGAGCTAAGTGTGTGCAGAGGCCAGCCTGTGAGACAGTAAAGTCATACTGTAGACTCAACTGTCTCTCTGTTCCCTTAGTGCTTTTGCATCTTTTCTGCCATTACTAATACCAGGAACTAGAGTCATAGCTGCCGCAGTCTACAGCTTTTTACATTTATTAATTTTTTTAAGAGAGATTTTTGCTATAGGGCACATGAGTTTGTTGCAAAGACAGAGAGTGAAAGACAGAAAGCAAGAAATCCCCCACCCCGAGGGGGATGGACTCGCCACAGTCCCTTCTCCATTCTCCTCTCGGGATCTTGGTCATGCACACAAATGCACCCAGTATGAGTTTGAAGTTGCCAGGTCTGGGACTTGAATCGTGGTCGATTATGTGAGAGTTCAGTAATGTAATGATTACGCTATCTGCTGGACCCTGTGTATAGATTCTTAGCCTGCTTCCTCCTTCCTGTCAGTTTTCCTAGTTCTATAGACCTAAGCTTGTAGGAACACTTTTTGTCAGCCCAAAGAATTTTTATGGAAGACACTGACTTATTGGATGAATCAAGCTTTGATACACAGCAAGCAGAAAAGCTGAAGAAGAATCAAAAAGCAAATACATCTCCCCATATGTTCATTTGTGTGTGGGGGTATGTAGGCAAGAGTATAGGTATGTAGTATGAACACATGAAAAACATCTGGATGAATGCGTGAGTGCCTGTGTGTCTCTATGTGGGACTTTCTTAGGTGCATATATATGTGTGATTTTGTATGTTGTCTACTTAATATGTAAGCCTGTATATCAGTCTATGTATGAACATGTGTGGGCCATGCCCACTATGAAAAGATATCTGTGCGTGTATCTGTTGAGGATGGGTCAGTTTATGATATGAAGCATGTATTTCTATAGGTAAATGGGAATAAAAATATTTGCATGTGAGAAAGTATCAGAAATGTATGTATTTGTATATATGAACTAGTCAGTTACTGCCACAATAATGCTGTGTAACAAGTCACCCCAAAACTCAATGCCCTTATACCCACTAGTATCTATTTTTTGGTTGGAAAACTTTTTCTGAAAGGGTCAGAGATGATCTATTTTAGGCTTTGTTGGCCATACAGTGTCTGTCACAACTATTCCTAGTTTTATAGAGGTAATAGATAATGCATGAATGAATTGGCATTTTCTTAAACCTTTATTTATAAAATGGACACAGGTCAAATTTGACTCATAGGCTATACTTTAGGCTGGGGATCCAGCTGAGACATGCTGCATACTGTACATAAAGCGTATCCTGGGGCCGACGAGGCATGCAGAACTCTAGGCATATCACTGAAGACATAAAGAGCCATCCAGCAATCCAGATACAAGCATACTTAAACCTTTCTTGTATCACATCTGCTAACATCCCACTGGCCAAAGAAAATCATGTGAGCAAGTACACCACCCAAAGATAGGGAAGTGAACTAGGTTCTCAGGAGAGGATGTTGTATGACAATGGGCATGGATGTATGGTTTTAGGACAAGAAGCATGTGGAGAGTTTTGAGGTACTGCAATATGTATGAAGACTGTGTGAAATTATGAATGTACAATGAAGTATGTATTAGAGGGTGTTTTGAGTGTGTATGTATGTGGGGGTGGATTCCTAGGAGGTGGATTTGTGTCAATGTGTGTAAGAGGGAATCCAAAGAGGACATTTAGAAGATGGCCATATGCCTGAGAGACTACGTATGTGTGTGCATCTGGGTGTGTATGCATAGCTATGATGGTGTCTAGTGTGTGTGTGTGTTTGTGTGTTAAGGTGCATGTGGGTAACATGGCTAGGGAGATGTCTATGCATACATATACGTGCAGAGTGGTATGTGTGTAGGATATATGTGTGTTGAGGTGTACCTGTGTGTATGTTAGTGGTACATATGTGAGCATCTGGATGCTGCTCAGGGTATGTATGCACACATTGGTTGGGGGAAAGAATAAAGACAGAAAGTGGGAGTAAGAAATGACACACACTCCCCTTCCCCTGGCACAGTCTCAAAACCACTCCAGGCTTGCAACGTGAGTTCTTTGAGGCTAAGATTAATTTTCTTATTTAGCATTTATGTGGCACTCTGGATCTGCAGAGTGCTTTACAATCAGTTTTATTAGTTGTGCTTGTGTGTATATATAGCAACAACCTCAGCTGCACCCAGCGATTCTCTAGAGAAGTGAACTGAGCAAGGCAAACTTTACCATCTTTGAGCTTTGCTCATTTCCTAGGCAAAAAGCCTGCTTTTTCATGTGGAGACAAACGTTAAAGTGACTTGGTGATGGTGGTGATGCTTGGGGGCACTCAGTTAATCCTGCCCCCAAAGGCTTTCTCTTGTCTGCTGAGAACTCAGTGATTCTAATCACTACCTTACCTCTCTGTTTCAGCCTGTTACTTGCCTGGGCTAGTAGGTGATGGGCTATTTACAAGATAAATGCCTCCCACGTTGGATTAATGCACTTGTTTCTTATTATCTGTCCTTCTGACTTAAACCTGGCAACAAACATATTAACCTGTCATAATGTGAGTTTCCCCCAAAAGCAGACCAAGAGACAAGAACTTAGATTAAAATGTATTATTAGAGAGGTGGTCCCAGAAAGTATAAGGGAGAGAATGGAAAAGTGAGATGGGGACGGGATGAAAACTGATCAAAGATGTATTGTTGGGTGGATTACTGCCGTGGGAAATTGGAGCTTCTGAGAAAACATGCCTTAGAGCCATTTTCCTAGAGAACTGAAAAGCTGGGTATCTATCTATCCACTCTCACACCAAACCAGTTAGCAGTTGGTCCCAGCATGTTAAGTTCCCTTCACATCCAGGCTGAGATTACTCAAGCCCAAGCAATTCTCTCCAGCTGGAGGGAGTCATCAGGCAAAGAGGACAGACAGATGCTGGCGTTCAAGGTAGGAAACTTCTGCAAGGGAAAATGAACTGCTAGAGGTGCAGATGAACTCACATTGGACAGAGGGATTACATGGGGCAGTACTCAACAGTGTCTGCTACTCAGCCCTTGTTAGCAAGGTCGCTAGTGAACTTCAAGGTCCTAAGTTCCATTAGCAAGTTCTTGGCTCAGTGTCTTCATCCTCTGCAGTAGCGAACTATCCTGTGGTACACCATCTTGGTTTCTTTCTCTCTCTCCTACTACTTTTCTTTTTTTTCCCCTCTCAAAGTTTACTTATTTCTCCAGCAAGAGAGAAAGTATGAGAGATAGGCAGGCAGGCACCCCCAACAAGGTCTTCATGCCCAGTCCACCCCAACTGTGCCCAGGTTACAGGCGTGTACATACCCAGTGTGCTCAGAGAAGACCTGGGACATGAACCCAAGACCTTTTCCATATAGATCCAGCTGCATAACTGCTGCACTGCTAGTCCTCGCCAACTGCTCCTTTTCCATTTCTTTTTCCTTCCCCCAAATGTGAATATCCCTTACATATCTTTTTTTTTTTTTTTTTTTTTGAGAGGTTTTTCGCTATAGGGCGCATGCGCTCGCCAGACAGACAGAGACATAGAGACAGAAAGCGAGAAATCACCCCCCAGGGGGGATGGTCACGCCGCAATCCCTTCTCCTCCATTCTCCTCTCGGGATCTTGGGCACGCACGCACACGCACCCGGCATGAGTTGTAAGCCACCGGGTCTGAGACACAAACCGCGATTGACTACGTGGGAGTCCAGCGACATAGCCATTACGCTAACTGCTGGTTCCCCCTCACATATCTTTTTGTTTCTATCTTGTCCATACAACAAGCTAAATCTAACTTGTCATCTTTGACTTTTTTTAAAAAAATTTTAGAGTTTTTTTGCCTTAAGGCATGTGTGCTCGCTAGAGAGATAAAGAGACAGAGACAGTGAGAAAGAAAGTGAGAAATCACCCTCCCAGGGGGATGGCCAAGACACAATCCCTTCTCTTCCATGTTCCTCCTGAGATCTTGGGCATCCCTGCACATGTGCCTGGTGTGACTTCCAAGTCACCGGGTCTGGGACTTGAACCATGGTTGATCATGTAGGAGTCTAGTGATGTAGCAGCTGTGCCATCTTCTGGTCCCATCTTTGACTTTTTGATCAAAAGCGACACAACCTTGCTTCTCACTGTGCTCCAGGGTCAACTCCATCAGCATTACCTGGAAGCTTATAGATGCAGAATCTCAGGCCCACCATGGATCAACTGAATCAGGACATATATATTTAACAAGTCCCCAGTGACTTGGGTTCTGACGTGATCACAGGGCCTGTAAGTCGAGAAGAGAAATAATCATTTATACTGAATTGAATAGAACTCCCTCCCCCCAAAATTCATGTCTGCCTAGAACCTCAGAATGTGACTTTATTTGGAAATATGGTCACTGCAACCATAATCAAATTAAGATGAGGACACCCGAGATTAGGCTGGACCCTAATCCAATGACTAGCATCCTTACAAGAGGGAAGAAATGTGGACAAAGGCCCACAGGGAGAAAGCCATGTGATGATGGAGGCATTGATTGGAGTGATGCCATTGGTAGGCCAGGAATATCAAAGATTGCTGCAAGTCACCAAAAGCTAGGAAGAGGTAGGGAAGGATCCTCTTCCAGAGCTGCTCAGAAAGGGCATGGTGGCTCTGCCTATACTTTAATTTTCTACTTCTGGCCTCTAGATCTGTAAAACAACGTGTTTTATTTTAAGCCACCCAGTTTATGGTAACTCCAGACTCCCTTGGGAACTAATATGCCATTCAAGAAATATATCTGTGTGACTGCATGTGTGCAAAGCACATCCTAGGGAATTGTGAGAGCCAGTGAAGTGGGAGTCGAGGGGTGGCAGGAAAGGCTTCACCTAGGAAGACAAACAGAAACTGGGATATGAAGATGGGGTAGGAATTAAGTGTGTGCAAAGAAGAGGATCTGAACCAGTGGGAACAGTGTGTAGGAAGGTTCTACGGCTTGAGGATGACCTATGCATTGGAGGAAGGGACGGAAGGTCAGAGCCCAGGGGCGGGGCATTCAGCCAGCAGTGGTGGGTCCAATGCCCTTGCACTAACCACTACACCTGCCCACCCTGTCTTTCTGGTCTGTAGCTCCACTTCTGAAGGCTGTTGGGTCAATATGTCTGTCTCTCCATTTATCAGTCATTCCCTTCCCCCAGCACCAGCTGCACAGGGTGTCTGAGCATGAGTGTGTAGATCCCCTTGTCCTTGAGCACAGCTGGGGCACAGGCAGAAGGCACGAAGGCGCTTTGTGCAGCAGCGCCCAGCAGCATCCCTGCCCGGGAACCGGCTCTGCCATGAATGGGCCATGGACAAAGGCATCACTGCCCAGATACCTGTAATTGGAGCATCCACGTGCGAGGGCGTCACAAAATAGAAGGGACAAAAGGGAGATGAATGGCCCCATCTTTAGGCTACCCGTTGCTATGGTTTCCGTGGGGCTGGTGGGGAGGGTGGTTGCTAGGCAACAGAAAAGGTACTGAGACAAAGAGAGCCAGTCTAGGGCAGGTGTGAGTGTGTGTGGCGCGAAGTGGGGAGGAGACAGAAAGAGGATGAGGCAGAAACAGAGACACAGAAGACAGAAGGGAGAGAGGGAAACAGAAAGAGGGGAGAGACCGAGGAGATGAGTGAGATAAGGGAAGAGAGAGAGGCAGTGAAAGACACACATACTGAAAAAGATATAGGCAGGGACAGCAACATTAAGACAGAACCAGAGACAACAGAGACAGACAGACATAGGGAAACACGGGCATATTCATTTACCCATGATCTCTACTGGGTACTGGGTCTTTGTGCCTCTGGAGATAAAGCTGCTAGTGAGACAGGTGCCATCCCTGCCCTCGGAGCTCACAGACCAGGGAGTAAACTGATGCTAGCGATGGACCCAAGAGAGATGCTTTTCTCCCTCCCATAGCCCAACACAGGCTCTCTTCCCAGACTGGTGTCTCTTGGAAGCTGATAACTGCTGGGTCGGGTGTGCTAAAAGCCATTGCATCCTTTCTCCTGTCTCCAGGTGGTATCTGCAGGCAGTTCCATTCCTATGAGGCTGTCTAGTGACTCCTGAACAATGAACAATGCTCCATCTCCTCCTAGTAGCTCCCACTATGATGCTTAAATTTCTCACTATTATGAATACATTAATTATGCAGCTGCAAAATGATTTTATTATACATGTTATACTCAATTGATCATGTGTGCTGGGCACTGTCAGTACTCCCACTTCACGGGATTGGAAACTGAGGTCCTAAAAGATGAGATGCTTTTCCTGAGGTCACAGTCACTCAGAAGCAGCACTAAGGGCCTCTGATCCTTACCCCAATATTCTTCCTTATGCTTCCGGTCTATCTGGGTCAAGGTTGGTTTGTTGACAAGAAATAGAAACCTACAAAACTCAACTCTAGTGAAATGGGGAATTTGTTGAAAGAACAATAGTGGCATCTCCTGAGACCCAAGGGCAGGACTCAGAGCTGGATCTCACCAGAGATTCCACTGGGCCCTGTGTAGAGCTCAGAAACCAAGAGAATGATTATTTCTCCCTCTTTCAGACCATTTAGAGGCTTCTGCTAGTTTTCTCTGCACATTGGCTCAGCTCACAGGATCTAAAATGACCTTCAAGGAAATCTCCTTTCTTTCCAGCTCACATTCTCAAGAGAGAAGCTGATTGACTCAGTTAAATTGTCCTGGTTCAGTCAGCTGTGGCCCAGCATGCACCATGAGAGGCTACTTGTGGCCAGTTCTTCAGCATGGGCTGTCAAAATAGGGGTTGTAGATAGGACAGGCACACTCTGTGAGCTGTCCCCACACACTGATTTCTGTATGAGGACATTAAGAGTAACTTTGCCTGCCTTTCAGGGCTACTGTGAGGAGGTCTTCCATAGCAGAGGAGTTTGTAGACTGTTAAGTGCCACAGAAGAGCAAGTGATTATTTAGGCCAAAGGGGGTATTTGGAAGAAAAAAGATACACCCCTCACCTCTATGCCCTGATCCTGGCCCTGAGCCAATAGGACTGTGTGCAAGAAAATTGTTATTGATGAGGGAGCAAAGGGAGGTAGGAGGAGATCAGAGGATAGATGGGCTAAAATGTATACCATGATGGAATGAAGATGAATTCATGGGTATCATTCCTTCATTCATTCAGTCACTTAATAAATCCTGTGAGGCTACAATATGCTAGGAACTGTATCAGGTGACGGGCAGCTTTTAGTGGTAATAAAAGACATGGCCTCCATTCTCCATGGACTCTTAAGAGGCAAGGTGACAGGCACATAAGCTGCCGGTTACTAGTTACTCAGCATCTAAAGATCTGCTATAACAGAGATGTAATGGGATCAGAAGGGGCGACTTAGCCAAAATCACAAAGGAAGGTCAAGAAGAGGTAAGCCCAGAGGACGTTTAAAGGATGAATAGAGTTTGAAGAAGCAGACCATGGCAGGGTTACAGTGAGTGGTGGGCAGAGGCATTCTGGAAGGGTCTCAGAAGCATGAAGAGTGTTGAGTTTCCCATGACGGGGGGTTGTAGGGAGCATGTGCCTGCCAGAGCAAAAGCAAATAAGACTGGAGATCATTAAGGAGTTCAAATGTTTGGATTCTAAGGACATTGGGAAGACATTGTAAGGCTTTAAGAGGGCTGTTGCTTCAGATTTGTCTTCTAAAATAGAAGGCTCACTAGAGCTGTAGTGCAGAGTGGGTTGAATATGGAAGATGAAAGCAGAGAGGTGAGTGTAGAGTGTTTCCTGATAAAAATAGAATGTGGGGCCAGAAGGTGGCTTAGGGATTAAGGCACTGGACTTCCACATGGTTGATCGTGATTCGAGTCCCAGACCCAGCAACTCGAAACTCATGCCAGGTACGTGTGCGTACATGCCCAAAATCCTGAGAGGAGAATGGAAGAGAAGGGATTGTGGTATGGCCATCCCCCTGCTCCAGGGGTGATTTCTTGCTTTTTGTCTCTCTGTCTCTTTGGTGAGCACATGCACCCTATAGCAAAAACTCTCTCAAAAAATAGAGAGAGAGAGAGAATGAATGAATAAATGAGTGTTGGGTACTTTCTCAAATGTTAATGTTCTAACATCCCTCCCTGGGAAACTTGGCTAAAAATATAATTATAGGGCCCTGTCCACCAGAAATCAATTCAGTAGATCTGAGATGGGGCCCACAAATCTGTGTTTTTAAGTAGTGCCCTCAGAGATCAGTAAAAATGTTCCCAAGAACACTCTTTAAGGCATTTTGGTCTAAGGAGTAGAAAGGGGTTGATGGGAAATGCCTTAGAAACATTTTGCTGGCTATCACTTTAAAACCAAAGACCATTTTATGACTCTCCTGGATTTTCACAAGAGTGGCTATAATCGGTTCATCATTATCGTTTCATGTATACATCATGCTACACGCTCAACCTCTAACATCTGTTGCTTGTAACCTGAGAGTAAGAGACAGTGGGATGAAACTTTAATAGCTCCTCATTCTTACCACTTTTAATATGCTTCCCCATAGCCCTGATGTGGTGGTGGTGGGGGGGGTATTCGAGAGAAAGTTAAACTTTATTCAGTAATCTTTGTAGGAAATTTTGCAATGTTCCAGACCTGGTTTGGAGTTCCAGGCTCCCGTCTTTCTTTCCTTTCCTTTCCTTTCCTTTCCTTTCCTTTCCTTTCCTCTCCTCTCCTCTCCTCTCCTTTCCTTTCCTTTCCTTTCCTTTCTGTCCTTTCTTGTCCGTCCTTCCTTCCTTCCTTCCTTCCTTCCTTCCTTCCTTCCTTTTCTTTCTTTCTTTCTTTCTTTCTTTCTTTCTTTCTTTCTTTCTTTCTTTCTTTCTTTCTTTTACAGGTTTTTGCTATAGGGCACGTGCACTCTCCAGACAGACAGAGAGAGACATAGAGACAGAAAACGAGAAATCACCTCCCAGGGGGGATGGCCACGCCACAATCCCTTCTCCTCCATTCTCCTTTCGGGATCTTGGGCATGCACACACACGTGCCTGGCGTAAGTTTAAGCTACTGGGTCCGGCACTCGAACCACGGACTATGTGGGAGTCCAGCGACATAGCCATTATGCTAACTGCTGGTCCCAGGCTCCCACCTTTATACGCTATGTCACTTCAGGTGGGAGACTTCACTTTTCAGAACCTCATTTTCTACATCTCTGGCAGAGAGCTAATTAGAACTTCGTTCAGAGCATTGAAGTGAGGATTAAAAAAAAATAACTGAATTACTTTTTTACGCTATTACAGCCGGGCATGGTAGCACCCATCCTATGGCAAAAGCTATTGGAAGTTGAAGAACTATGGCAAGTCCATCTGTTTCTCTCTCTCTCTTTCTCTGTCTCTCAGTGCATACACTATTGTGAATTTATGATTGCTAACATATTTGATACACAACTCCATTATATTATTATTTTTATTAATGCTTCAATTATCCCATCTTCGGCTAGTGGGAGATTATGAAAGTTGGCCTTTGAGTCCTTTGGAATTGTTCTTAACAAATCAAAAGCTTCCTTCCTTCTGGTTTGATAACACTTTTAGACTCATCTTGTTTATATTCTGCTCAAAGTCAGACTCAATCATTTCTCTAAAAATACTCTGATTTACTTGAACAGGAAAATGGTATTTGTAACCATAATCTGGGTGATGTAAGTGCTCAATGCTCCTGTGTTAGTTATTGTTTCTCAGCGTTTTGAGAGGACAGTTAAGAAATGCACATGTATTGTAGGAGAAAATACATCATTCAAACTGAGGATGCAGTGTTGGTACTTTAGTCTTATGTTTGTGTCCCTTTTAAACTGAAAACCTTGACAGCCGGTAACAAGAAATTAGATACTTTCTGGCTTTATTTTATAATGCAAATCTATCATATTTTAGAATTATAATAGCAATATAAATACAACATGATTGCTAAGACACATTTATTTGAAAAACACTTATCAGTAGGCCAGCTGGTGGTTTGGTGGTTAAGGTAACTGGATCCCACGTGAACAATCGCATGGGTCGAGTCCCAGACTCAGTGGCTTGAGAAACACACCAGGTGTGTGTATGTGCATGTGTTCCCAAGAAGAGAATTGGAAGAGAAGGAATTGTGACATAGCCATCCTCCCTGAGGGGGTGGTGATTTCTCACTCTCTCCGCCTCTTTCTGGCACATGTACATGCCCTCTAGCAAATTTAAAAAGAAAAGAGAAGAAAGATGATTCGTTAGCATTTATTCAGGTTCCCACTCTGTTCAAAGCAGGGCACATACACTGTATCCCCTACTCTGAAAACAAACCAGAGAGTGCGGTATGATGATTTTCTCCATCTCCTGAGGAGAAAATCAAAGCCCAAGGAGCCACAAAGTCCCAAGTGAGTAAGTGATGAAGGCAGCGTTTAAACCCTCAGCTCTCTAATTCCATTCCTCTCCACTGGTGTAGGTTTCCTCTTTCCCTGGCCTTTGGGATTAATCTTTGCCTGCTCTCCAATTGCATGGGCTGCCTGGGTATGTGGTGTTTCCAAAGATGACTTGACAGTCATTATCTGGAAATGCATAGATGAGAAAGTGAGAGAAAAGTGAGCAGTTACTGGCCCAATGTTATTGCAAGAAATGAAAGCTGCTTAAGAAACCTGTTGGCTCATACTTTCACAGTGACAGATTATTGCTTTCAGTTTTATGAGCCTATGGGTTCTGTTTAAAGGTGCTCTCCTCTGCTGCCAGATTGTTTTAAGTGGGACAAGCAAATAAGAGAAGTCAAAAGAGTCTTGAGAAAAGATAGTATCAGGGACAAGCTTGAACCTACTGGAGAAGTTTTATAGAGTTCACTGGCTCTCCACCTTTGGGTGTTTGCTCAAGCAGTTTTCCTTGTGGGAAACAGCTTTTCAATTTTTTTTTTTTTTTTTTTTTTTTTTTAGTTTTTTGCTTTTTAGTTGTTTTTTTTTGTTTTTTTTTTTAAGTTTTGCCTGTACAAGTAGTAGTCAATTTCAGAGACCCAGTTATTCTTTGAAGTTCTCTTCCATCATCCCAGCCTGCAATGCTGCTGCCGTCTGAAACTGGTTGCGTTAGGTTGGATAGTGTTCCTTCCAAATTCTTGCCCATTTGGACACCTGAGAATGTGATTTTATTTGGAGACAGAGTTTTTGCAGAGGTCTGATGAGGTTACATTGGAGTAGGGGAATCCTTAAATCCAATGATGTGTCCTTATAAGAAAGCCCTGTGAAGACCCAAGGACACGTAGAGGAGAGACAGGCGATTGAAGACAGAGGCAGAGATTGGAATGATGCAGCTACAAGCCAAGGAATCTAAGGGTGGTTAACAGCCACCAAAGCTACGAAAAGGTGATCAAAGACTCCTCCCTGGAACCATTGAGGGACCATGCCCTGCTGTCACCCTGATTTCAGACTCCAACCTCCAGAGCTGAGTGAATAAATTTCATTGTTGTGAGCCACCAGTCTGTGGTAATTGGTGATAGCATCCCAACAAGGCTGGCATTAGTACCTGACACAGCCCTGGGGAGAAGTCTGGGGAGGGTCTTGAAGGACAAGTGAAGTACTCCTACTTGTAGGAGTGGAAGGGGCCAATGAACAGGGATAGGAAAAGGCATTTGAAGCAGGGTGGGCAGCCCTGGGCAGGAGAGAACCAGGCTGGAGTAGGCAGGGAGATGCAGAAGGGGCAGCATTTCTAGAATGAGGCAGGACAATCGTGAGATAGAGCAGGGAAGTTAGGCAGGGGTCAGATTGCTCAGGGTCGTGAAGGCAGCATGAGAAATGTCGAGGTTTCATGTAGGCACCAGCGAGCTGTTGAGGCATCTGATCAAGAAAGACATGGGCAGAACTGTCATCCTAAACATGTCTGGAGGTTCTTGAGAATGAGCTCCCTGCAGAACTGGCCTCTCCCCACGTTGGAATTCAGTCTAGTACCTGCAGGAGACATAAAATCGCCTGCCTGGGTGGGGACTGTGCCTCTGGGCCACCCCCAAGGCAGACCTTGCCAGGGATTAGATATATATTCATGGAACCAAGCATTCCTGCAGCTCCTGACTCAGCTCTAATAGACTACCCAGAAGTCCTTGCAGCCTGCAGTCTCCTACCTTTGTCATTTCAGAAGGTTTTGCTTTAAATCTTTCTTGCCAAGAACGCCAAGGAGGGGCACCCACCCCTCATCTCTGCCAACTCCCTAACCCCCTCTCCCATGTAGGTCCCAGCTGCCCTGTCTGGCTGGGGAGGAGAGACCTGGAGCACAACGAGAATCTCTATGACTCCAAAGCGACTGAGATTCTTTTCCCTCCTCAGGCCCTCTTTAATTGGCAGTTTCATGACCTCTAAGACATGCCTGGAATGGTCCTGGGAATCTCTCTGGGGGGATTGAGGGAGGGAGGAAGACTGAAGGGAGGGAGGGCAGACTCAGCCCACTGACCATTGATCTAGCTCCTGTCCATCACATTTACGTCCCCCAAGTATCTGCTCTTCTCTCTCCTGCTTTTCCTGACAAACCTACTCAGATATTGGTTAAAGGGATGAGAGGTCCTGGGGTTTTCTTGGCAGATCAAGAATGTTTGTTTAGCAGACCCTATAGCTAGACAGACTATGTCCTGGTGGTTAAGCAAGGAGACTCTAGAGTCAGAACAGCTGAGTTCACATCCCAGAAGTCATCTTTTCTCTCTTCCTTTAAAATATATATTTTTTTTTTTTGGAGAGATTTTTGCTATAGGGCACGTGCGCTCGCCAGACAGACAGAGAGAGACATAGAGACAGAAAGCGAGAAATCACCCCCCCGGGGGATGGTCACGCTGCAATCCCTTCTCCTCCATTCTCCTCTCGGGATCTTGGGCATGCACGCACACGCGCCCGGCGTGAGTTTTAAGCCACCGGGTATGGGACTTAAACCATGGTTGACTACATGGGAGTCCAGCGACATAGCCATTATACCAATTGCTGGTACCGGGAAAGTGATTTTTTTTCTCTCCTGCCTTAGTCTCCTCATCTAGATAAAGGAGACAGTGATAGATTTTTGTGAGGATTAAAGGACATATTTTTAGCAAAGCTCTCAGAAGATGTTTTGGCACTATTAGATCTTGACGTTATTATTCCTTGTAGTAATAGAAGTGGGTATCCAGCATTTATTAAACATGTATTATGTTCCAGGCACTGTGCTTTACAGCTTTATGAGTTAGGAGCTCTTCTCAGTCTCATCTTACAGAAGACTAAACTGAGACTTAGAGAGGTGGAGGTCACTTGCCCCAGATCATGCGAGGTATAAGTAGCAGAGTTATTGTCGTCATCCCAAGAATCAATACAGTGGTCTCGATATTTGAGAACAGCTACCAGAACCCAACACAATAGGCATCCTTATGGGCCCAGGTTCCAAAGTCCCCTCAGGGAATACTGGACTGCAGGTAAAGTCTAGTTGGGATGATAGATGAGCAACGACAGCTCCTGCTGCAGTGTAAACACAGCAGGAGAAATATAGTCCGGTTCTGCAGCCAAGACCTGACCCACTTGTTTTACCCCAAAGCCAATCTTGTCAACTTGATCTTCTGCCCTGAACTTCAGCTGTCCTGGGGATGTTTTTGTGTTTCATGAATTATGCAGATCTAACAAAACACATGCTCCAAAGACTGAAGACTCTAGTCGTCTTACTGGAAGGCCTTTCTTTCCCCCACTGGATTTTTTTCCCTTCCTCTTTCCATCAGTGTGGTTTCTTTTTTTTTTTTTTTTTTTTTTTTTTTTTTTTTTGGAGAGGTTTTTGCTATGCGGGCGCGTGCGCTTGCCAGACAGACAGAGAGAGACATAGAGACAGAAAGCGAGAAATCACCCCCCAGGGGGGATGGTCACGCCGCAATCCCTTCTCCTCCATTCTCCTCTCGGAATCTTGGGCACGCACGCACACGCGCCCGGCGTGAGTTTTAAGCCACCGGATCCGGGACGCGAACCGCGGTTGACTACGTGGGAGTCCAGCGACATAGCCATTACGCCAACTGCTGGTTCCCTTTCCATCAGTGTGTTTTAACCATCCTGCAGAGCACCTTCGCTCTTCTCACTCTTAACAGCTCAACTCAGGGTCTCATTGCTTGATGCTAGTCTCTGTAGATTATTTCTCATAAAACTGGGAAATCCCAAGTTGACCTGGATGAATTTCTGGGAATTTCCCTGAGCAAGTTTAGAGGACTAGAACTCAGTATGTCTGGCTCTATTATGGGATATAGTGAGAAAGTGTTTCTGCAACAAACAAGGTGAGCCCTGAATTGTAGCATTCGCTGATTTCCATGATAGCCTAGTCAGTTTTGAGCTACCAATATAATGTCATTGGGCATGAACTTGGGAGGTGATGCTGGCAGTCATCTGGTTTACACTGGCTTGTACATGACTAGCTTCAATTTCTATGAG
The DNA here is from genome assembly GCA_026018925.1 of Tupaia tana. NCBI lineage: Eukaryota > Metazoa > Chordata > Mammalia > Scandentia > Tupaiidae > Tupaia > Tupaia tana. The sequence continues at coordinate 13,991,265 of JAKSZU010000026.1, read as the reverse complement.
CGATGGGGGCAATTTCCTTATTATTGCTGTGCATTTAGGTCCTGATCATGTCACTTATTAGCTGTGTGAACTTGGGCCATTCCATCTCTTAAGGCCCCAATCTCTTCATTTGTAAATGGGTGCACTAATAGAATTTCTGGGGGGTGGGGGTTGGACAGGGTTTAATGAATTGAAGTATGTAAAATGCTTAGGACTTAGTCTGACACATGAAACTTAATAAATGGTAGCTATACTAAGTCAGATTGGAAAGGACCTGGATCAGTCAGGACAGGCTAGGTGTTGCTATAGTAACAGATAACCCCACATCTCACAGTCTTAATATAACAAAACTTTATTTTTCCTTCATGTAGTGAGACAAAGGCATATTAGCAGGATGGGTCTTTGTTCATGAAGGCTTTTCAAGAAAGGAGGATAATAGAGGCTCCATGTTGACATGTTTTTGTTATCATAGCAGGGAAAAGAGGAATATGCTAAATTGCATGCTCTCTCTCTTTTCCTTTTTGAGAGATTTTTGCTATAGGACATGTGTACTCACTGGAGAGACAGAAAGTGAGAAATCACCCCTGTCGGGGGCTGGCCATACCACAGTTCCTTCTCCTCCATTCTTCTCTTGGGATTTGAGGCATGCACACAGATGCATCCAGTGTGCATTTTAAACCACTGGGTACAGGACTCAAGCTGTGGTTGACTACATGGGAATCCAGCAATGTAACCATTATGCCATCTGCTGGTTCTTCATGCTCTCTTTTTTTTTTTTTTTTTTTTTTTTTTTTTTTTTTTTTTTTGAGAGGTTTTTCGCTATAGGGCGCGTGCGCTCGCCAGACAGACAGAGAGAGACATAGAGACAGAAAGCGAGAAATCACCCCCCAGGGGGGATGGTCACGCCGCAATCCCTTCTCCTCCATTCTCCTCTCGGGATCTTGGGCACGCATGCACACGCGCCCGGCGTGAGTTGTAAGCCACCGGGTCCGAGACGCGAACCGCGGTCGACTACGTGGGAGTCCAGCGACATAGCCATTACGCTAACTGCTGGTTCCCTTCATGCTCTCTTTTGAACTTTTGCTTAGAGGTGGCCATTCTGGGACCAGCAGTTGGTGCAGTGGCTATGTCACTGGACTCCCATGTAGTCGATTGTGGTTCAAGTCCTAGGCATGGTGGCTCAAACTCACAGCGGGTGCATGTGGAAAGAGAATCAGAATTTCTTGTTAGGCAGCCTTGACAATTACTATAATCTGGTAGATACCATTTGTCTCTAGTAACTTTAATATTTTTCCCATTAAGCAGCTATGGTTGAAACTGATCAGAGGGGGTTGGTGGATATCCTACCACTGTAGAAGGCCTGAAGATGACCACTTAGAATCCTAAGATCTCAAATAAAATAACTGAAAAACCCCCAGTCTCATTCCAACTCTCAGTTCTTAGATGAGGACATTGAGAGGGTGAGGTACTTAGTCCCAGTCACACAGGAGATGAAGGTCATAAAAAAGTACCAGAACATAGGTTTCCCAACTCTCAGCTGAGTGCACCTTCCCCATAATTACATCTCAACACGCTAAACACTATCCTTGCTCGTGAGGATCATTGGTAGAAAGTGTGGAGATGGAAAAGCACATACATAGTAGTTATTCAACAATGAAGGGGTTTAAGCCAGAGAAAGGAACCCTTGCATGCATGTATAACAGTTCCCCCACACATTTTTGGAAGGAGAGTTCCCACCAGGCATAAGTTGGAGGCATTGGGAAGGGAGAAGCATGGAGAAGTAGGGTGAACTCTGAGGCTGGAGGGGAGGACTTTACAGAAGACAGTCATTTGAAGGAGCTGGATTTAGAACGTGGGACGTTGTATCAGTGAGGACTCCTTATGCTGTAAGTGATATCAAAGCCATCTCACTGTAGGAGAATTTATTGCCTACAACCATCAGAAAATCCAGAGGCATGTCCGGATGCAGGCTGGCTTGATTCTAGCAGCAGAATGGATACCACAAAGGATTCAGATACTGTGTGTCTCCTTGGGCTCTGGGATCACATTTAGCAGCCATAAAACGGTTCTTCACACCATATTGTCTGAGTAATGAGGGATAGTTTCTTCTGGTAGTCCTTGTGGAAGAGTGAGGGGTCTCTCTCCACCCCATCCAAGAGCTCTGCACACATGCTCCAATAACTCATGGACCTTGACTGACTGCATGTATTCATTCCTGAACCAATCACTGTGCCCAGCATAGAGAATATACTGATTGGCTCGAGTCAGTCTACCCAAATCATGTGACTGAGAAGTGGGGAAATGCTGACTCCTGAAAGCATATTTAGGGTACTGTTAGTAAAGGGGAAATGAATACTGAGATACCCCAGATATAAGAATATCCATCACATCTGAGTTAACAGAGAAGAAACTTCAATGTGGAAGGGGAGCAACTTACTCAGTAAGAGTAGACCTGTCCATAAGAACTTCCACCAGGACAGGTAATCCTGGACCTCACACTCTCCCTACATTACACCTTTGTTTCCCTGCCTGAAATATTGCCTGGCCCCTGGCTGCCTTTTGACATATCTAGATTCCCCATTTGGGGTCCAAGAACCTTTGAAATGTAATCTTTGGGTGGATTAATTATACCTTTTATTTTCTATATTTTGATGCTTTGATATGTGCTGATCCTGGAGGGACTGCCCTTTTCAGGGTGATCCAATTCCTAGAGACAGAAAACAACTGGTCTACTGAATACACATTTCAAATGCAAACCAATAACCAGAGCCCAAAGCCAGACTACATCCTTTATCAGCTCTCATATTTAGGACCACTGTCCTAGTCTTTTCAGAACCAGGTACCAGGTAACTAGAGACAGTCCCTGTGCTTCAGAACTTGCTAAAATTATTCAGACTAGCCATCTTCAGTCTATTTACCTGGCCTTTCTTGTTCTTTCAGGTGGAAGCCACAATGAAGTTTCTAGTCCACAGTTCTAGGATCTCCCTCCACTTCCTGACTAGCACTGGTGCCTCTCCATGGCCCCCTGTGACGTGGCATGCTCCCTCCTTGGGAACTGTGAGTAGAAAACCATCTTTTCAATGGCTGTCATCTGATCTGTTTGACTTCATTTACCTCAAATTTTCTATTAATAGACTATAGTTTGAAACATGAGGATGCCTCTTTTTTAATCCTTGTATCTCTTTCTTTTTCATTGTGATTTCTGGCTTACATGCGATTGTACATCATTGTGGGTTACAACATGGTTTTTCAAAGCAGGCATACAGTATGTAATAGTCAAATCAAAGATATAGACGTATTCATCTTATTCAACATTGTATATTACTTTATGTGCGCCCATTCAGTAATTGTTCTGCTAGGGTTCTTTTGAAATATGTATTGACTCGTGGGTGATTTTTTTACCCTTCTGTGGTACACAGTTCCCTAACTGATTCCACCACTTGTTTACATATATTCTTGTGTTTGTTACTCATTTCTCCCAAACCCACCTTTCCCCTGCCCCCTCATACAGCTTCTGATATCTACTGTTGTGTTCTCTCTTTCTATGCCATCAAGTCCTTCAGTTCCCACCATAGAATGTGGTCACTTGGTTAGTATTAAGTGGAAATATGGTATTTGTTAAGTGGGAACATAGGGCATTTGTCTTTCGTAGTGTGACTTATTTCATTTAGCATGATATGATTGTTCAGGCTTGTCTCCTACGTGTTAAATAGCAGGCTATCATTGTTCTTTATAGCTGAGTATTATCCCATTGTGTATATATGCCACATTTTCTTAATTCATTCATTGGTTGTTGGACACTTAGGTTGATTCCATGTCTTAGCTATTGTGAGTAATGCTGTAGTCAACATGGATGTGCAAATGTCGCTCTGACAGAATGATTTCCTGTCCTTTGTTTACCATGCTCCCCTACCCCATATTTTTTATCTTGAACTCTGCATTGTGGAATCTGAATAATAACAGATGCTCTGGTATAGAAGTACCTTCTCTAATACCTGGCAGGTGGCATGGGGCTTAAGGTGCTGGATTTCCACATGGCCAACCACAGTTTCAGTCCTCAACCCAGTGGCTTGAAAATCACACTGGGCATATGTGCATGCATGCCCAAAATCCCGAGAAGAGAATGGATTGCGGTGTGATTCGTTGGAGTGATTTCTAACTTTCCCTCTCTAGGTCTCTCTTCAGCAAGTGTACATGTCCTGAGGCAAAAACAAACAAACCAACCAACCACACACAAAAAACACCACATGCACACAGCAGTTGCTCCCTCTGAGTGGAGACCCATGCTGCAGAAGGTTGGATAGTGAGTTCAGTTTCTCTCACTCAACTCCACTCTAGCCCTTTAAATATTCCCATATCAGCAGCTGGGGCACATCTCTCTGAAAGAATGTGCCTTTTTCACCTCCTAATGCATCATCTCCCACAGACCCCAGAACTTTGGCAAAGCTTTTTAACACTCAGTTGATTTGGCTGCTGCATCCTGGAATTTGGGAGCAGATTCCTACAGTGGTTGCCAAGGAAAAGAAGGAGACAGGTGGGGACCAAGAGGGGATCTGTATTCATCAGGGTCCCAGCAGGAAACAGATGGCATACTCCAAAGGAATAGTTCGGACGAGTTCCCTGAACTATATAGAGAGACAGGGAAAGGAGCAGGTTTAAGGAGACCACCAAAGATGGTGACATGCCAAAGGACTGGCATCAGAGGGGAGCTGTTAACACGCCAACTCTGAAGGGGCTAGAGAAGGAGTAGTGTTTCTAGAATGCTGCATGATCTGTGACGGTGTAGGAATTTACCTAGGAGGAACTGAGGACACAGGTAGTCACACAACCATCGCCAACCATAACCTGGCAGGGAGAGAGGAGAGTGAAGAAGTACTCCTCCTGTTTCTCCTATCTATTCTCTTGCTGCTGTTTTCTGTTATTCACACCCAACTGGAAGCCAGAAAACAAGAAGAACCTTTATGTATTGGGTTGTTGTAAAAGTCGTGACATCTTTTTCTATGGTTTTTCTATGCAGATATACATTATAACTTTTCTGACAACCCAATAGTTCATAGTATTCAGCCTCCTAGGAATAGGACAGGGCAGAGAAAGGTAGAAAATAGTTCTGAAGGGTAAATAATTAGTATAAGGTCTACATTTCATATTAGTGACCCAGGCAGAGGTGTGAAGAGGGCTTTGGCCAGAGAAGATAAGGAAGGAAAGAAGTGGAAATGGAGACATCTGTGGAATCCTCTGCTCTGGTAAACTGCTGCTTCTTTGGCCACTTCTGGATGGCTAACAAAAGGAAACATGGTGGGATAATTAAGTGGAAGTCATGAATAGCAAAGAATGTGGAGTCACAGAATATAATAGTTCATTGGGAAAGTAATGACATATTTTCTGTTTTTCTATGCAAAAATGCATCATGACTTTCCTGATGACCCAATAATTTGTACTAAAGTGTTAATGACCGACCATTCTATTATTCCGCTAAGGGGACAGTAGAATGGAACTCTGAGAAATTCTGGCCAAAAGAAAATGGACCAGGATAGTAAAGAAAGAAGACAGGGTCTACTGAAATACAGCATGCACAGGAGACTGAAAGAAAGAAGCTTCCAGAGGCAGTCACCTTCCATTTTTCTAGTATGTTCAGAATCAGCTACCACTAGAATGAGCCTCATTAATTCAAATGTATCACACCTTTCATGGCCCTGCTCCCCACAACATTTTAATGTTTCATGTAGAGAACAATTGAGATGAGAAGCTAAAATGGCATTTCCTAGAAGTCTCAAGCATTAGCCAGGACAGAAAGAGGTTGACCTGGTACCAAGATATATCACCAATATGATGACCAACATCAAAGGATTTGTTTGCAGTGAAATGATGGTCCTTATCGCTCTTCCATGAGCTTGTGCTGGTCTTAAAGAGATAGGTTATGGCAGAAGTGAGATTTTTCTGTCTTTGGAACAGTCTCAGGTCTCAGAAAGGCAATTTGGAGAAATCTAACTTCAAGACTGATCTAAAAGATGAATGATGGTCTCCAACGATCTTCATCTCTTAGCATTTATGCATGTTTATAGTTTTCTCCCAAGTCGAATGAGGACTACACATGGGACCAATAGAAGATGATATGTGACTTCCAAGGATTGGCCAGAAGAATTATTGTAGCTTCTTTCTTAGCCTACGGAATTGCTTGCTTTGGGGGAAGCCAGCCACCATGCTATGAGGATGCTTAAGCAGGCCTGTGGAGGGGCTGACAGGTGATGTGGTGGTTAAGGGCTCTGGACTCCCACATGACCGACCATGGTTTGAGTCCTGGACCTGGTGGCTTGCTTTCTCACTTCCTCTCTCTCTCTCTCTTCCTCATTCTCCATCTCTCTCTCACTCTGTCCCTCTCTGGTCAAATTTAAATAAATAAGTAAGTAAGTTAGTTAGTTAAAATAAAAAATAATTCTTTTTTTTTTAAAGATGTTTTTGCTATTGGGCACGTGCACTCGCCAGAAAGACAGAGAGAGACACAGAGACAGAAAGTGAAAAATCACCCCCCGGGGGGGATGGCCACACCGCAATACCTTCTCCTCCATTCTCCTCTCAGGATCTTGGGCATGCACGCACACGTGCCCAGCGTGAGTTTAAGCCACTGGGTCTGGGACTTGAACTGCGGTCGACTACATGGGAGTCTAGCGACGTAGCCATTATGCTAACTGCTGGTCCCAGTTAAAATAATTCTTTAAGAAAAAAAAAAAAAGTAGGCCTGTGGAAAGGTCCATCCAGAGAGGAACTGAGGCCTCTTGCCAGCTGCACCAATTTGCTAGTCCTATGAAAGAACAGCCTTGTTTTCAGAGACTGAAGCTTTGGCCAAGATCTAGACTGCAACCACAAGAGAAGCCCCAAAGCAAAGCCACTTAACCAAGCTGCTTCCAAATTTTTGATCTACAGAAACAGTAAAAGGTGATAAATGATTATTTTTGCCTTAAGCCACTAAGTTTATGGTGATACAATAGATAAGTAATACAAGTGGTAATAACTATCCTGAAAATATAAGCTCCCACAGTTTATAAATTTTCTCATCCATTTGCTCACCATTGAATCATTTAACGAATATTTTCTGAGCATGTCTATGTGCCTAGAAAAGGGATTATAGCTGTGAACCAAAACAGGCTACAGTTTCTGTGGTCGAGCATAGTTGTTTGCCTTTTGATTAAAAGAACATAATGAGTAGGGGACAGCCTGCCATCAAGTCCTTGCTTGGTTCCATCCTACCCATATATCCCTGGATAATTTGCTTTGTCTCAGTTGAACTCACTTTCCTTATCTGTAAAATGGGCATAAGAACAGTAGCTACCTTATAGGAGTACTGAGAGAACTGAGATGATGAAGTGCTTTCCCATCCCAGGCACCTAGCTAGTGCTTTGTAAGTGTTAGCTGTCATTGTTAGCATCTCGGAGGAAAGCATATCGGTGTTTTCTGTGCCATTTTATAGATGATGAATTTGCCTCAAAGACTGAGTGACTTTGCTCAAGGTCCCATGGATGCAGGACTTGGAGAGTGCACTCAACCCTAGACTTTATAGTCCAGTGCTCATCTGAGATTCCAGAAGAGAGTTCCTCTGAGAGAAGCCATGTCTGGGCCCCACTCCAGTTGTAGGTTTCATCCTCAGAGTATTGCCTTTTCTTGGTGCAAAGTTGATTCTCCTTTATCAGCAGCGTTTTTCTTTCCAATAAAGTTTATTTTTCTAGAATAGTTTTAGATTTGCAGAAAAATTGTGAAGATTGTACAGAGTCCTCATGTATCCCAAACTCTGTTTCTATGATTATTATTACTGTTATTATTATTATTATAGAGGTTTTCACCCTTTTTGGTGTGGGGGTGGATGGTCATGCCATAGTCCCTTCTCCTCCATTCTCCTTCTGGGATCTTGGGCATGCATGCGTGCACACTCAGTGTTAGTTTCAAGCCACCGGGTCTGGGAATCAAACTGGGGTTGGATATGTGGGAGTACACTGACAGAACTGCTACGTCATATGCTGGTCCTAGTTTCTCCTGTTATTAATATCATGGACGTGACATGTTTTTTTTTGCAAATAATGAACCGATCTTATTACATTATTATTAGCTGAAGTCTATAATATATTTCAGTTTTCATAGTTTTTGCCTAATATATTTTTCCTGTTCCAGAATACCAGATAGCACATGAAGTTTACTTGCTCCTTAGATTCCTCCTGGCTGTGATGTTTTCTTAGACGTGCTTTGTTTTTGATGACCTTGACAATTTTGAGCACATTGGTCAATTTGTGGGATGTCTCTGTATTGGAATTTGTCTGCTGTTTTTCCCATGATTAAACTGGGGAATAGGTTCTTGGGAGGAAGACCACAGAGGTAACATATAAATTTTATCATAACACATCAAGGGTACCTACTATCAAAATGATTTATGGTGGTTGATATTGAATTGATCACCTAGCTATGGCACTTTTTGTTGTAGTTCTCCACTGTGAAATTATTACTCTTGCCCCCCGCCTTTCTGTACAGTGTATTTTTTTGAAGGAAGTAATTTTGTGTAACCTACAGTTAAGGAGCGGGAGCTTGTACTCTCCCTCCTTGATGGCAACGAATCTACATAAATTATAATAAATATTTTAACCTGACTTGGTGAATTTCCCCACTCCCCCATCCTTTGTAAAGTTAAGAAGGAGGATCTGAGATAAGCTAGACTCACAGAAGAAATGGTAGGAAACTTCTTCAGGCCCCCAGTTGTGCCAGTTGGTCCAGAAAACACGTGTTCTAGAGGTGGAGGATTCAGTGTCTCGTTCAGGAGGGATCAGAATTAATTAGGGAGCCTACTGGGCTCATTTATGTCTATAATTAATAATGCCAGAAGTTGACAATCTCATCTGGCAACAGGATAGTGGAGAGGCCTGCTAGACCAAGCAAAACTCAGAGAAGGCGTCTCATCCGCTAGAGGAAAGCTCGTCCCCCACCCTCAGGCTCAAACCCTCCAGTGAAATAATAGACAAAGACTTGAACTCATAGTCCATAAAATAAGTATGAATAGCCTATCCATACATGAAATGCAAATAAAAACAAATAGCATTTTGCTTACCAAAACAGCAAAGGTAAACATGTATGCATAATACCTCATGCTGGTATGGGTATAAAAGAAGATACCCTCTCATATACTACTACATATGAGAGGGCAATTTCTAAAATGGAAGGGGAGTCTTTACAATTTTCCTCAGGAGCCAGCCAGTGGTGTGGTGGTTGGGGTAGCTGGATCTCACGTGGTCGATTATGCCATTCATTTTCCTGGACTTGGTGAGAAGCATGCTGGGCATACATATGTGTGTACTCAAGATCCTGAAAGGATTGAGAGATGAAAGAGAAGGGATTATGGTGTGACTATCCTCCATAGGGGGTATGTTCTAACTTTCTCTCTCCCTCTCTCTGTCTCTTTGTCTTTCTCCTGTGAGTGTGTGCACCCCATGGCAGATTTTTTTTAAAAAAAAATTCATCTTTTGATTTTTTTTTTGTTTTTTTTTTTTTGGTTTTTTTTTGAGAGGTTTTTTTGCTATAGGGCGCGTGCGCTCGCCAGACAGACAGAGAGAGACATAGAGACAGAAAGCGAGAAATCACCCCCCAGGGGGGATGGTCACGCCGCAATCCCTTCTCCTCCATTCTCCTCTCGGGATCTTGGGCACGCACGCACACGCGCCCGGCGTGAGTTGTAAGCCACCGGGTCTGGGACGTGAACCGCGGTCGACTATGTGGGAGTCCAGTGACATAGCCATTACGCTAACTGCTGGTTCCCAAAAATTCATCTTTTGGAATTAGAAATTAAACTTTTATGAAATTATCTTAGATTATCATGAATATGGACAGAAAGAGGGCACCTGCCCAAAGTCACAGCCATCAGTTGCCAGTTACGTAATTGCAGTGCTAACCTAGCTAATTAAGGGTATAGTCCTTATCCTTAGTTGTTGTTCTGTGTTAGAAATGGGTTAGAAATAGGGTAAGGGTCTTGCAGGGTCCTCATGACATGACAAGCAGCATGGCAGAGTGGCTAGCTAGTCTTCCAGACTCCAGAGCTAGGCTGCCTGAGCATAAATCCTTGCTCTGCTTACTTTTTTTTTTTTTTTTTTTTTTTTTTTTTTTTGAGAGGTTTTTTGCTATAGGGTGCATGCCCTAGCCAGAAAGACAGAGAGAGACATAGAGACAGAGAAAGCGAGAAATCACCCCCCAGGGGGAACGGCCATGCCGCAATCCCTTCTCCTCCATTCTTCTCTCAGGATCTTGGGCACACACGCACACACGCCCGGCATGAGTTTAAGCCACCGGGTCCAGGACTTGAACTGCAGTCGACTACATGGGAGTCCAGAAACATAGCCATTATGCCAACCACTGGTCCCAGTTGTGTGAATTTGTACAAGTTACCTAACTGTTCTTGTCTCAGTTTTCTCATTGATAAACTTTTTTTTTTGAGAGGTTTTTGTCTTAGAGTGTATGTGCTCGCTGGAGAGTGAGACAGATACAGTGAAAGAGGAAGTGAGAAATCACCTCCCTGGGGGGGAAGATCACATCATAATCCCTTCTCCTCCATTCTCTTCCTACGATCTTGGGCATGCATGCACACCTGTCTGGTATGAGTTTCAAGCCACCTGGTCCAGCACTTGAACCACAGCCAGCCATGTAGGTTTCCAGCGATGTAACCTCTTGGCCATCTGCTGGCCTCCAGTTTTCTCATTTATAAAGTGGACGTGATATGGGACCAGTAGTTGGCGTAATGGCTATGTCACTGGACTCCCATGTAGTCGACCATGGTTCGAGTCCCGGAAATCAGTGGCTTAAACTCACACCGGGCGCGTTTGCGTGTGTGCCCGAGATCACTGGAGGAGATGGGATTGCAGCATGGCCATCCCCCTGGGGATGATTTCTCACTTTCTGTCTCTCTCTGTCTTTCTGGCAAGCACACATGCCCTATAAGCAAAAAACCTCTCCCCACCTCCAAAAAAAAAAATGGACATGGTAATATCTTTTGCCTCCTAAAGTTGCTGTGGGGATTAAGTGAAATGATATCTGTAGATGTGTTTAGCAATTTCCTTTTAAACACTGCTTAGTAAGTACTATGCGTTAAATAAATCATTTGTGCACCTCTGTGTGCTGGGGATTGTCACTAATATTATCTTGTTGATGTAAATGGAATATGTGGTTTTCAAGTGTAGGCTCTGGTATCAAAATGCCTTAGTTTGAAGTCCAAGATGTCATACCTTACCTGCTGTGTGACCTTAGACAAGTGATGGAGTCTCTTCAGTTTCAGTCTTCTCAATTGTAAAATGGAGAGGATAGGTTCTTCACTTCTCAGGGTCGTATCGAGGATTGCCTGGGCTAATACGTTAGTCAAGTACTGTGTTTGTGATGAACTCTCACGCTGATTTAACCCTAACAATCCTATGTGGTTGGTCCTGTCCTCAACCCCATTTTGCAGAAGAGACTGAGGCTCAAATGAATCATGCCACTTGCCTATGGTCACATGACAGAGATGGCAGCATCAAGATTGGAGTTTATACTCTTTTGATTCTGTAAATCCACTTTTGTGAGGTCTGGCACTTTTTTCAACAGAAACCACTAGATCCGCCCTTACATGCCATGTCCAGACTCAGAGAGATAACACTGTGTCTAAGGGATTCTTCTTCAGACCAGGAACGGCCTATGATAACTAAACAAAGCAAAAAACAAACACTCATTACAATGCAGTTGCTGCCTTGCTTGAAGTAAACATCTCAATTAACGCAGAAGACCTTTTTGGTTCATAGCTATAGGTGAGTTTGTCTTTTGGATCAGTTAAATTGTTGACAGTCAGCACAGGAGGCTACATATAAATCAATAGCCAAGGTGCTTTTTAGTGCAGGTGTGTGTGCGCTCTGGTGGAAGGGGCTAGAGTCAGAGTCGAATTCTCATGCAGCTGTCAGTCAGAAATACATTTTGTATTACAGCAAGTGTCATACACACACACACACACACACACACACACACAGGCACACATCTAAATTGCAATGGATTCCATTCAGTTCCTTTCCTTTCCTTTCTATTCCATTTCTTTCTTTTTTCTTTCTCTTTTCTTTTTCTTTAATGCTGGTTTTAGGGCTGACCCCATTTCTCAGTGGTTAAGTGCTGTGCATGGGGAACTAGATCCCATGTGACTGGCCTCAGTTAGTATCCCTGTCTTGGCAGCTTGCAAAACATGGCGGGCCCGTGTGCACACATTCCCCAAATCCCGATGGGATGGAGAAATGGAGGGAGAGAGAATGCAGTATGCTCATGACCTTGCCCCATTCTGTGGTTCTTTTTCTCTCTCTGGCGAGTACACATGCTCTCTGGGGAAAGAAAGAAAGGGAAAAAAACAAAAAAAAAAAAAAAACAAAAAAACAAAAAAACAAAAAAAAAACTAATTTCACACCACTAAATTAATTTAATTGCACTTTGAATAGGTTATAAACTACAGTTTGAAAAACCTTGGGGAGCTAGACTCTGACTGCCCAACCCATACATCGGGACAATTCGATATGCTTTAAGAACAGGTCTGTCCCCACTGGAGTGAGACCCCCACACTAAGTGTTTGTAAAGTCCTACTTCCCCTTACAAGCTCCTGCCTTCCTGTCTGATGACCTAATCCCCATTCTCCTCCTCACCGATTGCGTTCAGTTACATTGACCTCTTTGTTGTTTCTGTAGCACACCAAGCACATGTATGCACTAAAACCATTGCACTCAGTTGCTCCTTATTCTCTGAACTCTCAGCCTCTCAGGTCTTGCTTCCTTCAGGACTGTCCCTGTGAAGTATAAATACCAAAATGGAATCCCTTATAACAAAACCTAACAAAATGGAGTAAAGAGGCCACAGAGGAGGTGCCTTCATGAATGTATACCTGTAACAGGAACTTCCACAGAGAGCTATGAGGGTCCTCACCTGTCAACGGCTAGTACCACCAATGAATGGGCCTGAAACCAACGGTATTTGTTTCAAAACAGCTTATAAAGACTTCTCTTTTTTTCCTTTAAAAGTTTCCTCTTACCCCAACCCCCTTGGATGCACATACAATCTGTCATAGTATGTGAATCCCGGATTGCAATCCCCTGCTATCCCTGAATAAATTGTTTTAGAGAGTCAACCTCTGTCATTCATTTTAGATTAACAAAAGATATCAGCAAAACTTTCCTGTGCTCCCCTTACAAAATAGCAATCCTTCATCATTTTTATGTTTACCTTGCTTTTTTTCCTTCTCAACAAGTATCACTACTTGTATCTCTCTCTCTCTCTCTCTTTTTTTTTTCCCCTACAGGATGCATGCACTCACTGGAGAAGGACAGTGATAGAGAGGGAGGGAAAATGAGAAATCACCCCCCAAGGTGTGTGTATGTGTGTGTATTTAGAGAGAGAGAGAGAGAGAGAAATCAAGAGATCGATTGATCAATCTATATATCTGTGTTATATTTATCCATTTATCCAATGATGGACACTTAGATTGACTCCATTACTTGACTTTTGTGGATAATGCTGCAAAAAATATGGAAATAAAGACATGTCTTCAACCTTATGATTTTATTTCCTTTGGAAATGTGGCCAGTAGTGGGATTGTTGGATCATATGGTAATTCTATTTCTTATTTTTTTTAGGAACCTCAATACTACTTTTTATAATGGCTGTACTAATTTTTTTTGGAGAGGTTTTTGTTATAGGGCATATGCACTCACCAGAAAGACAGAGACAGAGAGACAGAAAGTGAGAAATAACCCCCCTGTGGTGGTGGCCATGCCGCAATCCCTTCTCCTCCATTCTCCTCTTGGGATCTTGGGTACACCCACACATGCGCCCAGCGTGAGTTTAAGCCACTGGGCCCAGGACTTGAACCACAGTCAACTACATGGGAGTCCAGTGAAATAGACATTACACCAACTGCTGGTCCCAATTTATATTCCCATAAGTGTGCAAGATTTTCCTTTTCTTCACATCCTCTTTGACACTTGTCTTTCACTTTTTTGATAATAGCCATTCTAAGAAATGTGAGGTGATATTTCATTTTGGTTTTAATTTGCATTTCTCTGATGATTACTGATTATGAATATTATTTCATATATTTGGTCATTTGTATACCTTTTGAAAAACATCTATTCAGATCCTTTATTCATTTTTATTTATTTTTTTAAAGGAGTTTGCCTTAGGGTGTGTGTGCTCATCAGAGAGAGAGACACACACACACAGACAGAGACAGTGAAAAGGAAAGTGAGAAATCAACCCTCCAGGGGACCTGGCCATGATGCAATCCCTTTTCTTTCATTCCCCTCCCAGGATCTTGGGGACTCACACATGCACCCAGTGTGAGTTTCAAGCTACCTGGGAAGCAAACTGTGATTGGCAATGTAAGTGCTACACCATCTACTGGCCCTCTTTATACATTTTTAAATTGGATTATTTGTTTTCCTACTATTGAGTTATTTGAATTCCTTTTAAATTTTGGATATTAAATCACCCCCCGGGGGGTGGTGGCCACGCCGCAATCCCTTCTCCTCTATTCTCCTCTCAGGATCTTGGGCACGCACGCACATGCACCCAGCGTGAGTTTAAGCCACCTGGTCCGGGACTCAAACCGCGGTCGACTACATGGGAGTCCAGCGACATAGCATTATGCTAACTGCTGGTCCCTAAGTTACCAGTTTTATGTTTGCAAATATTTTTTCTCGTTCCATAGGTTGTCTCATCTCTCTAATGACTGTTTCCTTGGCTGTGAAGAAACTTTCTATTTTGATATATCTGATTGTGCTATTATTTTCAACAATGCTCTGGGGCATAAATTTCTCTACAAACTGATTCAATCAAATTTGGGCTCTTTTAAAGGAGTACTTTCCTAAGATACATGTTTGAGATTTGTAGAGATGAAATTCTCTGTTTTCTCTTTTCCCTTTTCTCTCTGGCAAACCTCTGGCCTACAATTTTATATATCAATTTTCTATTAGTTACCCTTTATCCCCCTGCATTATTTTTAGAAGTACCCTTATATTTGAATTTACCCATGTTCTGTTGCAAACAAAGTTTATTGCTTCAGCAATAGATTAGAAACCCTTTATTCTGTGGTTTACTTCTCCTCCTCTAATCCACAACTATGGCAGTGAGGGGAAATTGCTGATATACTTCTCCCTGAGTGACATCACCACTTTAGGAGCTGTGTACTCTGTAGGAATGGGCAGTAAGCTCAGGCTTCCTCAACATGCTCTACCATGGAACTCCACCACTCCACAAGCCACAGAAAGGGCTCTTAGGGTCTCAATATTATACATAATGCCATGCTCCAGGAAAAGCCTCTGTATTATCAATGGAACTGAGTAGAAAGGAGCCCTTATCTTGCAGCTTAACTTTTCCAGAACTGTTTCCATCAGTATCAGGTCCCAGGGGGCAGGATGAAAACATGCTGATGTCCTGCACTTCCCAAGAAGATAGTCCTTCGGCTGAGGGCTGGGAAGAGAGGGAAGCCTGTGTTCCTTACCAGTGTGAAGTAGAGTTTCCATCTTGCTAAGCCAGAAGAGTCAAGGGAGGATATTGAATCTAGATTCAAATACCAATATCTCACTTTTATTATTGAGTTTTAGTAGAATTTCTTAAATAGACATTTCTTCACTTGGTATATGTTCTTAGGACATTTCTTTCTTTAGAAGTATGTCCTTAGGACCATTTCTAGAGGCTTTAAATGTTTGTGTGTTTAATACTTTTCACCATTTTTGCAGGAAGGTAGATCCATGGGGCTCCTGATCCTGTTATGCTGGAATTGGAATTCAAAGCTTATTGTGTTCTGTTTGAAGTCTCCCTTCTCCCCCAGAAACTCAGAAATGCTCATTACTTTTCAAGACTCAGCTCAATATTTTTTTTCTCTCCCATGCTCTTCCTCTAGACTATCTTATCACTTCACTCGTGTTATTAATACATCCATCCACCGTATTATATTGGAATTGTTTGTCTTGTCTACGTCTTCTCCAGTAGACTTTTGTCTTTAAGAACACACGCTGTTTATCTCTGCACACCAGTTACTAGTATGGAACATGACATGCATTAGGTGTTCAACTAAAGAATATGAAAAAAATTTCATATATTGTCTTTGTGTTAGCCATTACCTTCCCATTTCTTGGTGTGCAGGCATCTGTGTATACAATCCGTGAGAGTCGAATTTCTAACAAAAGTAGCCATGACTTATATGTAGCAGGCTCTATTCTAAGAACTTTGTGTATTTGTTAATTCATAATGTAATCTTCACAGCCACTCTAATATACATTATTTAACATGCTTACCCCTATTTTTCTTCATGTACAATGAGAAAGCTGAGACTCATAGGTTTTAAGTCATTTGTCCATGGTTACATCTTAGCAAACCATAGAGCCAGCATTTGAATCCAAGCGATCTCACTCCATAACTGCTCTGGTGAACAATCTAAAGAGTATATTAAGCACATAGTAGGTGTTCAATAAATAGCAATAGAATAAATGTATACATCAACATACCTAAACCCCAACTAAAAAAAGGAATATGTGATCTTATATCTGGTTTTCTTTCACATGAACTAGTCTGTCTCTGATTAGTACCTGCCTTTTTAAATAATGAGATCTAAGACAACACCTCACAGTATCATCTGCTTTTTGTGTAGTTGTTTGCCTTGCCCCTGAGAAAACAGGGACCAACTTGTATTCCCGACTTCAACACACTCAAACTTGTCTCACCACCAGTCAACCCAAAATGTAGCTCCTTCCACAGTCAATAATCACCGTATTGTTTTCCTGGCATTGGCACTCTTTTATTTTTAAAAGGCAGTTTTTATTTTACTGTTTTGCCATCTTTATGGAGAACTCATTCCACCATGGCTATATATTCATTTTTTCTTGACCCATTTGCATATATATTGAGTCTTCTCACAAGTAGAAATGTTCCACTCCCATAAGCATGGTGGATTCTTCTCATTTGGGAAACTGCTGTTAACTTCATGAGCTGGTTATGTTCCAAGGTCCTGCATGTTTTCTGGCCAAGATACAGGTGTTATTTTTGTCAGTTTTCAGCTATCTAGTTAGATGATAATGCTCATGGACAATGATTTCAATTATGAACAAAATGACATTCTGTTATTCTAGTATTTATTTTATAGATAGTGAAGTGTTAATATTTTACCTTTAAACACTGAAGGGAAAATAACTATTATTTATTAAAAGATAACAGAGTGTAGAAGTCTTAAACATATAATCACCTCCCAGACAAAGATACAGAACATTTGCAGTAACCTAAGAGGCCCCTTCATGGCTCTTCCCAGCCAACATGCCAATCCTAGAGGTGATCAATCTTCCTAATTTCTATCACTGTCAACTCATTTTGCCTATTTTTGAACTTCATATAAGATGGAATCATACAGTATGTATTCTGCTGTATCTGTCTGCTGTTGTTCATTATTATATCAGTGAGAGTCATCAGTTTGTTACTTAAAGCAGCAGTTTACCCCTTTTTATTGGCGTATAGTTATTCATTGTAGGGCTGTATCCCAATTTATCTATTCTTCTATTGAAAGATACCTGGGTTATTTCCAGTTTGGGGATATTATAAATAAATCGTGAACAAGTCTTTGTGTAAATATAAGTTTTCATTTCTCTTGGGTAAAATCCTAGGGTTAAGTTTCTTTCTGTTATAGGGTTTAATTTTATATGTTTATTTTTATAATATACTTCCAGATGTCTTCTCAAAATGCTTGTATACTTTATATCCCCATTTAGAATATTTGAAACTTTTGGTTGCTCCACATCCTAGCCAACATTTGATGTTACCAGGTTTTTAGTAAGCCATTCTGATGGGCATATCGTGTTTCCACACTGTGATTTTAATTTTCTTTTTCTTTTTATTATTGAATTATAAGACTTTCCTTTATATTCCAGATATAAGTGCTTTTAAAAATATTGGATTGTTGAAAGAGTCATCATATTTTTGCATAGAAAAAATATGTCATGGGAACCAGCAGTTAGTGTAATGGCTATGTTGCTGGACTCCCACGTAGTCGACCGCAATTCACGTCCTGGACCCGGTGGCTTAAAACTCACTCCGGGCGCGTTTGCATGAGTGCCCAAGATCCCGAGAGGAGAATGGAGGAGAAGGGATTGCGGCGTGACCATCACCCCTGGGGGGTGATTTCTCGCTTTCTGTCTCTATGTCTCTGTCTGTCTGGCGAGCGCACGCGCCCTATAGTGAAAATCTCTCCAAAAAAAAAAAAAAAAGAAAAAACATATGTCATGACTTTTCTGAAAACTCAATACATATATTGTGACTCTTTTTTCCCGGTTTGTGCCTCCTTATCAATTTCCTTAATTATGTCTTTAAATTTTTGTGAGATCCAAATTTATGAATTAAAAAAAATTATGGTGGAGCTAGCAAATGATGCAATGGTTATGTCGCTGGACTCCCACATAGTCGACTATGGTTCGAGTCCCAGACCTGGCAGCTTAAAACTCAATGCTGGGTGCAGGTGCATGTGTACCTAAGATCCCAAGAGGAGAATAGAGGAAAAGGTATTGTGGCATGGCCATCTGCCCTGGGGAGGGGAGTGAGTTCTCATTTTCTGTCTCTCTCTGTCTCTCTGGTAAGTGCACATGCTGTATGGCAAAATCTCTCTTAAAAAAATTATGATTGGTGTTATAAGACAATAATTTTTTCTTGTGCAAGCTACTCAGTATGTGGTATTTGTCATGGTAGCCCTAACAAACTAATACATGGGTCTTTTGCTTTTTTATAACATTTTAGATTTAGCTTGTCAATTTCTTCAGTCTGGGATTTGGACTTGGATTGTATTAAAATTAGGGAGAATGGGCATGTTAACTATAGCAAGTCTTCTGATTCATGAGCATAGTTTATCATCTCATTTATTCAGGTTGTCTTTAATTTCAGTGCTTTCTTTTTGTTTAGTTTTTAGTATCTAGGTCTTACACTTTTTTAAAATCAAAATTCTTTCCTAATTATTATATTTTTGCTGATGTTTTTGTAAATTCTATTGTTTGTCTAACGTTTTACAATTATTTTTGCTATTAGAAATAATCTTAAAAATTATATATTGATGTGTATCTTGTGACCCTGCTAAATTCACTTATTTTAGTAGATTTGGGGTGGGTGGTAAATTCATTAGAATTTTCTACATAAACAATTACATTGTCTTTATGACTATAATTTATTTAAAATAATTTGCATTAGGTCATAGCACTGACTCCCTCTATGCCTTGCTCACGCATTTAATTCTCTGAACTTTGGGAATTCTTGCCTAGAGAGGGAAGGTGTTACATAGACTGGTCTTTGAGATTCCTTTCAGATCTATAATTAGACAATAAGAGACTTGGCTCTGCCATTTGCTTATTCTGTAACCACTGGACAAAATACTATCTTTCTGAGCCTCATTTTCCCCATTTGTAAAATGGGCATCATAATGATAAAATATCCATGTCATAAAGTAGTTAGTTATGAATCTTGTGCTTCCACAAATAAAGATAGGTTGAGCTAGAGAAATTTGACAAAGGCCAGCCCAGACACCTAGAGACACCAGCATCAAACATTCTCTGATGTCTTCTATGAGGGGAGTACCTAAAACAGCCAGCTTAGGACAGTGGTTCTCAAACTGAAAGGTGCCTCAGAGAAGCTGGTTAAAATACAGTTACTTGGGTCCCACAACATGGGTCTGATTCCTATTCCTGGTAGGGCCCAAGAACCTTCTATTTTAATAGAAGTCATCAAATATCAAGTAATTTTGATACAATTCTTCAGCTGACCAAAAACCTTGTGTTAGATAGTGATTCTCAAGTCAGGCTGCACATGGAAGTCACTTGGGAAGCTTTGAAGATTTGTGATGCCCAGACTTGACCAAAACTACCCAACAGCATCTCTGGTAAGTGTAGAGAACAGCTCCAGAGGAAGACAAACCATAGATTTACCTGCTTCTCTGTGACCTCCTCTCATTATATTTCCCTCTCTCTGTCATCCTATGTATCTCTTTTTTTGTGTCTCTGTCTCTGTGTTTTTCTTTCTTTGATCTGCTTGTATGCCTCTCTCTTTCTCACTCACACATACTCTTTGTCTCTTTCATCTCTGTCCCCCTGTATTTTTGTGTCATTTCTCTGGGTGGATATCTGAATCTCTATCTATCTATTTTTTCTTCTCTTTCTCTTTTTTTGAGAAAGAGAGGTTTATTTGTTTTGTTTTGTTTTGTTTTGTTTTGCTTTAACAATAGGAAGTGTGTGCTTGCCAGAGAAACACAGAGAGAGAGAGCAAGAAATCACCCTGGGGATATGACCATGGCAAAATCTCTTCTCCTCCATTCTCCTCCTGGGATTTTGGGCATGCATGCAAATGTGCTTGGTGTGAATTTCTAGATCCAGGACTTGAACTACGATTGGCCATGTGGGAGTCCAGTGCTTTAACCACTACACTACCTACTCGCTCCTCTTCTATCTCTTTCTTATCTCGGTTCTATGCCTTTGTGTACCCTGCAGATCTCTGTCTCGGTTCTCTCAGTCTGATTCTGGATCTCTTACATTTTTCTTGTCCCACCCACCTCACCTTCCCACTGTGCATTTCTCCATACATCTGAGTCTCTCTGTGTGTATCTCCATTATTCTCTGTCTCTAGTCCTTTTTTTTTTCTTTCTTGCAGTCCATATCCACCTACCTCCCAGCCCTGCAGCTCTGCAGTTTTTCTATGAAATAAAAGAAGACTCTCCTACAGTGAACCCTGAAAGACCAAGCCAGACCCCCAGACCTTTGTGAACCTCAGAATGTTCACCTTTAATCAGGAACCCACTCTCCTGCAGTGCTTATCTGGGGCCCTCAGCCTCCTGCACTGCCAGAGATAAGGTGCCCTCTGTGGTGGGGTTGACTTGGGCATGACCCTGAAAAGACTGATAAGAAGCACTGGCTCTTGGGATCCTGGAAAGGCCTGTCCCCCTGGCTAAAAACTGACCTTTCTATCATTGACCCTAATTGAATTGTTCCCAAGTGCACTCAGGGGCTTTGTGGCTCATCAAAACAGTCCTTAGGATGTTCAGATTAACTTCCTTTTTTGAGGTAATATTGTTACTTCATCATTAATTAAATAATTGGTTTACTCTATCTTTATTGAACAACCCTGTGAATCAGATTCTGTGCTGAGAATATAGCAGTAAAGATAAAAGTGACAATATTATAATTCTCAGCACTCATGGTCTGTTGTGTGAGGATGGAGTACCTCCTGTGTTCCAGGAGTTTAATTTATGTAAGGAGCTTTAATCCAGAATTCCTTGCAAGGAGAGGGCCACCTCTTTAGTGGAAAATCATTTAATCATCTGCTTGTAATCATTATGGCTATTCATTAATTTTAGCTATTAATATACTGGACACTTGATTCTCTGTATTTAGGGGTAATGTTTAAAGTGTTTAATAAATGATATCCTTCTCCATTGACCAATGAATGCATTTGCCCCACTTCTTAGTTCTATTTCAGTTAGTTTGTGAACATTAAACCTTCCTTTCTTCTTTCCAGCATATTGCTAAGTGACAATTGGATCTCAGGCACTGTGTTAGAAACTGAGGATACAGTTCATGTACATCAGGACATCATATGGACCTCAGAGGAAGGGGACAGAAAGACACTGACTGAGTTCACAGAATGTGCCAAAGCAAAGGTGCAGGAGTGTACACCTGGGAGGCTAGCCTACTCAGAAGAATTAGGAAAGGCTTTATGGAGGAAGGGACATTAACTTTGGAACTTAAAGGATAAATAGGGATTAAGTAGATAAGGTTTCTTTCTTGCCAATTATGTGTGTTCCATGAGAGAGAGCATCATACCCTGAATGTAGTAGGGCTTCACTGAAGCAGTAGCTGAGTAGCACATAATGACTCTGAAAGCAATTCTCTGGCTAGGTGGTAACTAGTAAGGAAAGCCATAACAAAGATGTATTTATTGTAAACATTTACTTATCTATTTATTTGTTGTCGTTTTTCAAACCATTGGGTCTGGGACTTGAACTATAGTGTGCCATGTGGGAATCCAGCACCTTAACCACAATGCCACCTGCTGGTCCAATGTATTCTCTTTTTTTAGAGAGAAATTTTTGCTATAGAGTGCATGCACTCACCAGAGAGAGACAGAAAGTGAGAAATCACTACCCACGAGGGGATGGCCACACTGCAATCCCTTCTCCTCTGTTCTCTCAGGATTTTGGGCATGCACACACATGCGCCCAGCATGAGTTTTAAGCCGCCAGATCTGAGACTCAAACCTCATGTCAAATACATGGGAGTCCATCTATGTAACTATTACACCATCTGCTGGTCTGGCAATGTATTCTCTTTTAATGAACCAGTACTATTAGCACATCTTTTGTCATTGCTTCCAACCAGCACCTAACCTAGAATCAGATGCAATTTTTTACACTCAAAATGTATGGTGATTTCACAGCTTTTTACAAACTCTTTACCAACTCACTTCCCCAGACCAAGAAGACAAATTTGAACCCAGAATAGTGGTCCTAGGAGTCAAAAGTTGGAGAGAGAAAACATTAAGTCCTAGGTTCTCAAACTCAGACCTATAGGGAGCTGTACAGGTCTATATTTCTAAGACTTCTGGGTTTTTTATTTTTAAAAGAAACCAAAGGTCTAAATTTCCATTTAGAAAACTTCTAATGTTTATGTTGGAATCTGATTTGAATTTTTAAAAGTTCTTTACATATAGCAAATCAAATATCTATGGTCTGTATTTGATGACTGTTCCTGATTAAGAAGTTATTTCCTAAGCATCGGAAGGGAATGAGAAGGACTTGAATTTACTATGCAGTCATGTTGTTTTGAACATTGCAGTGCCTGTTCTGTGGATCTTCTTCATGAATATTCATTGCATAAAAGTCTCTATTATCTTATTTAATCTTTGTAATAACCTCATGGGGCAGGTATTATAATCTCTGTTGAGGAAGATTACCAAGTTACATCTACAGGGACTCAATGTTACCCATAAGGAA
Source organism: Tupaia tana (assembly GCA_026018925.1). NCBI lineage: Eukaryota > Metazoa > Chordata > Mammalia > Scandentia > Tupaiidae > Tupaia > Tupaia tana. The sequence continues at coordinate 13,968,263 of JAKSZU010000026.1, read as the reverse complement.
GCTTAATGTTCAAACAGAATTGAAAGTGAACTAAGAAGAGAATGGTTTTGAATTAGAGACCTGATTTTGTAAGACTCTCAGGTGTAAGCGCCTTGAATAGCCAGATAATTGTCTAGGAACACTCGTTTTGTTGGTTGGGTGTCTTCACTAATTGCTTTCAATACTACTACCCCTTCTGCAACTTTCTTGCCCAGAGAATATTAACATCCTAGAATAGGAATCTGGCTCTCCGGTTACGTAAAATGTATATAACCCATAAAGTGATTCACAATTCATGTCATGTCTGTGGTATCTAAGATCCACTCAGCTAAGCAACACTACTATACCTTCAGTTTCTGATCTCTTGATGCCTGCAAAATAGTTGTCACCAGACCTAACTGGGTTCAGTGCCCAATGCACAGCAAGGCCAGAACACTGAGACACGGAAATTGTAGAGGCGAAAAGAAAAGGCTTTATTGCAAAGTACAGAGCAAAGTAGACAAGAGATAATTCTCAAATCTGTCTCCCCTGACATAAAAAATGGTAGGGTCTTTGGTAGAGGAATATTTCTCACCCAGGTCCTCAATCAGGTCCTTATATGCAAATAAAGGATTGAAGCTGGCATGGTTCTGATTGGTTGACCAGCGTCTCAGTTGCAGCTGTTCTCAAAGTTATCTATGTAAATGAAGGATTAAAACCATGCAATTCTGATTGGTTGACCTGAGTTATGGCTCCAAATGTTGCCACTCTGCAACCAGAGCCAGCCTTCAGTCACTCAACCCTGTCCAATACATGTGCCCTACAGGCAGACTCACATAACACAAGTTTGTACTCAGATTTTCTTTCATAGACCAGCCACCAATTAAAAAAAAAAAAAGAAACAACATCGGGGGGTACCCACTGAGCTCTGTGACAGTCAGAAGGTAGATACTTTTTATAAGAACAAGAACAATTAGGACAAGCTGAGTGAACAAAAACAGATTATGGTTCAACAGACAAACAAGTAATGTTTCAGTAAATCTACTCAAATGTGTTCTCATTTCAGAGTTAAATCCTTTTATCTGATTTGTCTATAGGAGTTGCATCTTAGAAAAGGCAAATAGAAAACACCTCCCTTTACTGGAGACTTCTGTAATTTTTGCCACCAACGTGAATATCCTAAACACTAAAGTATTGTTTCAGTATCAGTGAAGAGTTCACTAGATAAGCTGCATGCCCCCTCCAAGTATCCCCAAGAGGGATTTAGCAAACTCATGGATCATGAAACAGTCCCCCATGGAGATGTTGTGTCTGTTCTGAGGTCTGAGTCCCATGGACAATCAGATAAAAGGACTTAACTATCTCGGAGGCACCATTGGGAGGTCAGAAACTGAATGAAGAAGGTGAATTGTTTAAGCATATGGATCTCAAATTCTAGTGAGCATTAAGCTATCAGGTTGCTTTTTAGAATACAGATTCTTGACCCCTGTCCCTCAGGATTCTGATTCACTGGGAATATTTGTTAGGGTAAAAGGCTAAGCGATTGCAACAAAAAGCTCAATAATAATGTGACTTAGAGAACAAAGAAGTTATGTCTCCCACGTGTATAACAATCCAAAGGGAGTGTTTCTTATTGGTGAAATCTGGTGGAATCTTATTGGTTCAGGCTTTCACTTCTTTACTCATAGAATACTCTTAGAACTCAGCAGCCAGGCTGTATTGAATTCCAATGCCCAGTGAAAAGTCACATGTGAAAAAGAGGTAAAATTCCTAGCTGGCAGCTCTAGCTGAACTCAGCATAACAACCACGTACATGAATCATCTTGGAGTTGAACTCTCCTACTCCATTTGAGCCTACCCACCAGGTCTCATCCCCATCTATCCCTGGCCAAATTGTAGATTTATTACCAGACACATGAAAGACTGGGCCTGACCACTCATTGCAATATTAAGCTAGTTTCTGAGACAACCAGTTTTCATAGAGGAAGGTTTTGATACAGAAGTGGTAGAGTCCAAGACTCTTAAAATACCATCTGCATAGTTGCGAGGTAAGCAGCGATTTTAAACACAGGTCAGGAATGTGACAATGTGTGGGTCTTGGGGTAGAAATTCAGGGGTTTTCCAAGACAGTTATGCTATTTTCTTGGATGGTGCCAATTTCTCAGTGCTAGTCAATCTTGAAGGAGGGTCCAGAACAAGATGTCATCAGGTTTGTTCTGGGTAAAAAACTCGAAACTAAGAACTCTCAGGATCCCTACACGTCTCCAGTCTTGCACTATGTGGTACTCATGACTGTGTCTCACAAAGGTTAGACATTTAAGGCTATTACAGTGTGGTTACCAGGGGACCATAATTGTAGTGTGGAGAAAGCATCGATTAGTCAGGAAGAAAAGAGAGTATGAGCTCATCTTATTGTTTAAAGTAAATTGCCTAGGACTCTAGGGCATATTTCTTTTTTACCTGGTAAATATTATATTTAAAGCTAAACAAAGAAAACTTACTTTACTTCTCCGGGGCTGGGATTCATGAGCCCAGTGACTTTTTTAATTAATTGTATTTATTACTATCTTTTTATTTGTTGAGAGAGATAGAGAGGGAAAGCAAGAGAGAGAGAAAGTGGCAAGCCACCGGGTCCAGGACTCAAACCACAGTCAGCCATGTGGGAATCTAGTGACTCAATCACTAAGCCACTTGCTAGCCCTGGTAGTGTTGTTTAATGCGACTGAGATTTGGGTGGTTTGTTGTGCAGCTGTCAATAACCAAACACTGTAGGCATTCCAAACCCAGATTTCTTCCATCTCAAGATGCCCCTTCCTGCATCCTCTATACATCTCTTCGTCAAGGTTAGTTGTCATCTGCCACTTGAGGTTGCATTCCTACCATACCCAGGATGTAGACAGTGGGAGAGGGTAGAGAAGGCATGCTTATTTCTTATTCCAATTGGCTTAGAGATGACTCCTATTTATTTCTGTGTCTTCCATTTGTGAGAACTTGTCTCATGGCTGCATCTAATTGTAAAGAGAACAGGGAAATGCAATCTCTAGCTATGTGGCTATATTCTAGTCACTAAGAAGGAAGGGTTGAATGGATTTTTTGAAGTCTATCAGTCTTCATCATACTTGGTCTGGACTAGAGAATAGATTTAGACATTTTTGCAAGACTCCCACCACACACACAAGATTTTTGTATAGGTGACCCAAGTATAGTGGTTGAAAATTTTGAGTTCTGGAGTTAGTCAGATCCTAGTTTAAAACTAAATTATAGGGGCCAGCAGGTGGCATGATTAAGGCACTAGACTCCCAGATGACTGACTGTGGTTTGAGTCTTAGACCTGGAGGCTTGCTTTCTCAGTTTCCCTCTTTCTGTCTGGTGAAATTGAAATGATAATCATAATAAATAAATAAAACTAAATAAAATAATCCCTTAAAAAAAAAAACCCTAAGTTCTATCATTTATCAGCCGGTTAATACCTCTGAGTTTCAGTACCTTTGTGTATATACAAATGCAGACAATAGTAATTTCTACCTCAAGAAAAATGTACAGATTTCACAATGTCCTATGTGAAAAGTACTTGCACAGAACTTGGTACAAAGCAAAATGTAAAATGAGAAAAACAGAAGGCCAGCTTCATAGTTAAGAGAGCTGAATCCCACGTGGCTGCCATAGCTTGAATCCTGTCCCTGGTGGCTTGAAAGACATGTATGCAGGCCCAAAATCCAGATGAGAAGGAGAAATAGAGGAACAAGCAGTGCAGCACGACCACGACCCCATTGGGGTGTACTCTCCTTCTCCTCCTCTCTCTCTCACATATACACTCTGGCAACAAATTTAAAAAGAAAAGAAAAGAAACTTGTATTGTTAATGGACTCAAGTGTTCTATTCTGTGTTTTAAAACCACCACATCAATATACTCAGTCATTATACGGAAACATTCCCTTTACCATACTCATCCCCATTTTACAGATGAGAAAACTAAAACTAAAAGAAATTAAATGAGTAGACCAAAAATCATTTCACTGGTGTCAAAATCTGAGCCAAATTCTGTTTCTGGTGGTGTTTGATTATACATAGCGGTATTTATAAAAAATAAAGAGTTGCTGATGTTTTGGAGACAAAGAAGTGACATATCACACTTTACTGTAGAAAGACAAATGTGAGAATCTTACTATGAGATGAGTAGAATGGGGTAAAGCTGGTGGGAAGAGGACCAGTTTAGGAATAAAGAGGTTCTGAACCAGGCTAGGTGAAGTGAAGGCTAAGTTCTTATCTGCTTCACTTTTTCTTTCTTGAAAGGCAAGCCTTCAAATAGCAGTTCCATCCTTTATGAGAAAAGGTCTCAGTCCAGCCTGTAGCCTGCTGGTTACATGAGCTGGATCTCACATGGCCAACTTGGCGGTTCAAGGCCTAGACTCACTGGATTGAGAAATACGCAGAGCACACGTGCATGCATATCCAAAATCCCAAAAGGATGGAGAAATGGAGAACAGAATGCGATGTGACCATTCCCCATGGCGAATGCTTTCTCGCTTTTCCTCTCTCTCTCTTTCTGCCTCTCTCTGGCAAGCTCATGTGCCTTCTGGCAAAAATTTTAAAAAGAAGAAAACAAGGTCCCTACAAAACTGACAATTGCCTCTTCCACTCATGTCAGATGTAGTTTAAAATTGTGCAGCATTGACAGTCCCTAATGGGCATTTTGTGTGTGCCTCAGGTTACCCACTTGGAAAATAAGAACTGCAATAGCAGCTATGGCTATTTCATCGGAATTCCATAAGGAAATACATAAGAATATGCACACTATATATATGTGTGTATATGAGAGTGTGTGTGTGTGTGTGTGTGTGTGTGCGTATATATATAGGTATATATATATACATATATATATGTGTATATGTGTATATATATGTGTATATATATACGTGTATATATATGTGTGTATATATATACATATGTATATATATACATATATATATGTGTGTATATATACATATATATATATATATGTATATATATATATATATGTGTAGTCTTTGGGAAAGTCATGAAGCATTTCTGCATAAAATAGAAAAATATGTCATGGCTTTGCGGACGACTTCTGTGAGAGACTTAGGGTACGTGCACTCACCAGAAAGACAGAGACAAAGAGAAAGCTTGAAATCACCCTCCAGGGGAGATGGCCATGCTGCAGTCCCTTCTCCTCCATTATTCTCCTGGGATTTTGGACACACATGCACACATGCCCGGCAAGAGTTTTAAGCCAATGGGTCCAGGACTTGAAACAGGGTCAGCCATGTGGGAGTCCAGCACCTTAACCACTAGGCCACCCACATCCCCCAAGAATATATTTTTTTAAAGCTATCATCATGGACTTGATATTAAGGTTTACTGTACATTGAGCCAAACAAGACAGCAGGAAGCACTCATTTAAACTTCAATTTCATGATTGATTCTGTGCATCTTAATTTTGTAAATTAAAAACTTTAGATATTAAAGGTTGAGGTAGTGATGAGAGATTAGAAGATGGATTTTCTTGTGTTGCTGTTTCCATGGTGACCGCCTCACAGGCATTAACCACTGGCTGAAATACAGATAAATAAGAAAAAGATGGCAAAGGGCTTTGCCCAGTGCCTGGCACATGGGAAACAGCCACCATCTACAAAGTCAGGGGTATTGCCTCTCTACATGCAACCTAGACAGAGATGCTTCTCATGAAGAGCATCATGGGACATTCCCTTCTTCTGAATGCTTTGGCCTGAACATTCTGATATTCAAAATGTCTCTAAGATAGTGAAACCTTAAGAGGTGGGACTTAGATAAGGAGTTTGGGTTCCCTTTTATTCAAAACCAACTGCAGCTTCATCCATCCATTTCACTGTGTCTTGTTTAAGACATCTTTGCATATCTCAAGCTTAGGATATTCTCTTCTATCGTCTTCTGGGAGCTGTGTCTTATTTTCTTTTATGTATAGATCTATAATCCACCTGGAATTGATTTTGGTGTATATGATGAGGTAGAGCTCAAGATTCAGATTTTTCCATATGAATGGCCAACTTAATTTGTGCCATTTATTGAGAAAGCTGTTGTTTTTCCATTGCTTTCCAGTCATACTGTTGTTATAAATCAGTCTTTAGAAACATGTGGATTTGTTTCTGAGCTTTCTATCTATTCCGCGGCCTACTTATTTTTCCTGTGTCAAAGCATGCTCTGTTAATTACTCTGGTTGTATGACAACTCCTAATATCCAATCATGAAAACCGTTTGACTCTATTCTTCTTCCTGTTAGTCTTAGCTTTTTGATTTTCCATGTTTTAGAATTACTTCGTAAATTTCCACTGAAACAAAAACTTCCCAAAATTTTGATAGTGATCACAGTGTCAGATCAATTTGAGAAACACTGATGTCTTTATATCATTGACTTATTTTTTTTTCATATCAACCCTTTAAGGTAGATTCTGGTATACTCTTCTTTATAGCTGGGGCATAGATATGGACCAATCCAGTGGCCTGCCCCACCTGCAAGACATATTGTATCACTGAATGGGCCATGGTAGTGTACTGGGCCCCTCAGGCTAGGACAAGATGGGAGGCTAGAGTTCAAATCCTGGTCCAACCTAGAGTCTGGGCATGGAGGTGTAATCCCAATAACTTAGGAAGGCTGAGGCAGGAGGATCGTGAGCTCGAGGCTGACCTGGGCAACATATTAAGACCCTGTCTGAAAAAGAAAGAGCTGGGTGTGATGGCACACCTGTAGTCTTGGTTGGCAGGTTGAGGCAGGAGGATCGTGACAATGAGACTCTGTCTTAAAAACAAACAAAAGGGGCCAGCTCGTGGCATGGTGCTTAAGACAGCTAGATGCCACATGACTGACCACATGGTTTGAGTCCTGGATGGACTGGCAGCTTGAGAGACATACTGGGCCATGTGCACATGGGTCCCAAATCCTGAAAGGAGGGACAGATGGAGAAGGGATGGCAGTGAGACCATGGCCCATGGGCAGTTCTCTCTCTCTCTCACAATATCACATACCCTCTGGCAAATTGAAAACAAACAAAAAGTATTTTATTGAAGACATTGTGTTTAATTATCTGCTTATGGCAATGATACAAAGTAGTCCTTTATTTTTTGAGAGGAGAAAGAGAGACAGAGAGACAGGAAGTGAGAAATCACCCCCCAAGGGGGATGGCCATGCCGCAATCCCTTCACCTCGTTCTTCTCTCGGGATCTTGGGTGGGTATGCATGCACACGCGCCAGCGTGAGTTTAAGCCACCCAGTCCAGGACTTGAACTGTGATCGACTACATGGGAGTCTAGTGACATAGCCATTATGCCAACTGCTGGTTCCTATAAAGTAGTCAATTGTATTATATTGATTTAAAATTTTCTATTAACCGTGTACTCTTAGACTCGAGGCAGCCCTGACATACTGTTCACCTAACCCAATCAATTTGATTCAATATGAAAGGCATTGGTTTAAATGTGAGCAGTGCAGGTAGACAGGTACAAGTGGAATTTAGTTTTGGGTGATCACAGTGGTAAGCACCCAGCTTTTCGGGGGGAGCAATGGCAAGGGGGTTGTTACACCCATGTACTGAAAAATGACCTCTGTCTTTGGCCCCCATTTATTTCTTCTCTGCAGCCTAAGAGGTCAAAAACTCAAGGAACAAAATTCAAATTTTAACACATGTAATTGTTTTTTTTACAAATAGCCCAAACAAACAGTTTTAGTCAGTTAATCTAAATTGAGAATCTATGCTGGGAAACTTCAGCTCTTACCTGTGGATAAGATAGGGCCTTGTAGTCATAAGGCCCGAAGCCCCTACTGCCCTTTGGAGCAGGCTGATTCAGATACTTCCTACTGGTGTAACGCTTAAAGCACTAGATTCCCACATGGCCGAATACAGTTTGGGTCCCGCACCAAGTGGCTTGAAAATCAAGCTGGTCACATGTGTGTGTACATGTCCAATACTCCAGGAGGAAAATGGAGAAGGTTTTGTGGTGTGGCTATTCCCCCAGAGGTTGATTCTCATTCTCCCTCTCACTGTCTCTCTCCAGCGAGTGCACACACCCTATGGCAAAAACTTAAAAAAAAAAAAAGAAAAAGAAAAAGAAATACCCCCTGCTGTGTTGCTGGGCATAATCATCTGGATGCTTGAGCTCCCTGCCTGATCCCCCCCTCTCTCCAAGGACTTTCCTTGCCCTCCTCGCCTGCGGACGGCCTGGTGATCTGAGAGCATTCTCCATACAGCCTTCTTCAAGTGCCACCCAGTAATTCTCATGTGTTACTGTCTCTGGAGGTCATGTCTTCTTCCTTGATGAGCCTCGAAATCCCTCAAATTTTCTAGGGATTGCATCTAAAACTGTTGAACAAAGGGCCAGCAGGTGGCACTGTGGTTAAGGCACTAGACTCCCACATGGCCGACTAGATGAGTACAGACCCAATGGCTTGAAGATCATACTATGTGCCAAGTGTTCAGAATCCTGAGAGGAGAATGGAGAAGAAGGCATTGCTACATGGCCATTCCCCCTCAGGGGTGATCTCTCACTTCCCCTCTCTCTGTCTCTCTCTGTCTCTCTCCAGCCAGCATATGCACTCAGTGGCAAAAACCTAAAAACAAAATAAAACTGTTAAACAGAGGGGTCTGTAAAGTAGCGGTAGCAAGTTATTTTTGCTGAGGTATATTGTAGTTTGGATTTCATTCCTGGAATTATAATGCCTGATCATGATTCTTTGACCCACGAGGACATGCCAGAAACTTTTTGATACCATTCATAATTTTTTTCTTTTAAATGTGAACACTTTGATAGTTTGCAGTAAAGGAGTCTCATGGGTAATAGTGATAATAATAATGATGATGATGACGACGACGATGATGTCTCTCCCACTCAGTTTATATGTTGCCATCTTTCCGCACCATATGCTAACCCAGACTCCCAGAGTGCCAGTTCTTGCCCAGTTCACCCATGCCAGACACCTTCTTGTCCAGAGCCAAGGATTAGACAAATACCAATTAGGACTCTTTTGTCAGCTGGAAAGTAATGAATGGTGTTTCCATTTGTAGCGGTCCTACATTAGGAATGGCTTCGCGTATTGGGCAGGCCTCTGATGCCCCTCCGTTTGGCAAATGTTTAATGACATCATGTGGAAGGAGCCAGCTTGCTGCTGGCTAAAGGACCAGTAAATCATGCTGTGGACATGGGAAAACGGCTAGGCCTTCCCCAGAAAGGCATCTTCGTCCAAGGTACCATTAGTAATGCTGCTATTTGCAATCATAATAAAAATAAAAGTAATAGGAAAATCACGTAGAGGCAATTCCACTGCTTACTAGAGTTTTAATTTTCTTGAGGATGCCAGAGGCAATCTTGAGCCCATTATGTCTAAATGAGGCACATTATAAAAAGCTTGCAAAGTCCAAACTGCTTTTACAGTCATTAATTAGCTGAACTTGTAAGTAGGCCCCTAAGATTATGCTCGGGTATGGTCTCTGGTCTCTAGAATGAGGCTGTCATATGCAGAGAAGTCAAATATCAGTTGTACATTCATTATTGTCCGGTCTTTGGCTCTCATCTCAGTTCTAATCAGATGTTGCCTTTTATTGGGAGGTGAAAGAGTGAGGATGCTACATAACCAGGCACAGAAGGAGACTGCTCTCAACTTCTCTGTAAGGCTGTGTGCAGCATGATTGATGGTGTATTAGTAATTCCTGTACCCACAGTGTCTTGTGATTGGTAGGTGTATCAGCTACCATTCTTGGTGGTCAGTGACAGAAACCTAACTCTGGCTTTCTTCAACTAAAAGAAAAAAATTTTAGCAGGATTTGGGGGTTCACGGAATGAGTGAAGGCTGGAGGATCAGGCTTTCAAGGAAATAAACATTAAAAATTACAGCAAATGTACTTCAGTGGAAATGGTCTGGTTTATAGTTACCACTGTCTTCAGTCACTTGCTCAAGATTTCAAGGCCCTGGAGAGAGCGTCTAATGCGTCTGAGCCATGCTCCTGCCTGCCTCCTTATAGCTTCCATAGTGGCTCATTCCAGAGCCACTCTTTTTTTTTCTTTTTTTTTTTAGGAGAGATTTCTCATCCGTGGCAGGGATGGCCATGTAGCAATCCCTTCTCCTCCATTCTCCTCTTGGGATCTTAGGCACACATGCACACATGCCCAGTATGAGTTTCAAGCCTCTGGATTCAGGACTCGAACCATGGTTGATTACATGGAAGTCCAGCAGTGTAACCATTACACCATCTGCTGGTCCCTCCAGAGCCACTCTTGATGGAAGAATCCCATCGAGAGCACACCAGTGGGAAGAGGAATTGTATGCTGACTGTGTTTAGAAAGTGTTACATGGTGAACTGAAATTTGCTATCCACCCTCCTTGGGGCAGAGAGAGGTATCACCCTAAGAAGAAACAAATAAGCAAATGTGATATTTTTTCCTCTCTGAATATGGACCAGAGAGAGGCTTATGATGTACCAAGAACTATGCTAAACACAGCTCATACATAAAGTGGAAACTTGTTAATATTCCCAGCTTATAGGTAAGGGAAACAAGGTTCACAAAAGTAAAATTATTTGCCCAAGATTCAAAACTAGAGTTGTCAAACTTCAAAGTCCATACTTGGGCCAGCAGGCGGTATGTAGATTAAGGTGCTGGATGACCAACTATGCTGCTCCAGTCCTGTACCCTGTGACTTGAAAATCATGCCACGTGTGTACATGCCCAAAATTCCTAGAGGAGCATGGAAGAGAAAGGATTGCAGCATGGCCATACCCCCTGGGGGCTGATTTCTCACTTTCTCTCTCTTTCTCTCTCTCTCTCTGGGGAACACACACACACCAGTTTCCTGAATGAAAGTCAGTAGAAAATAGTGTTAGGTCGTTGGGAAAGTCATGACATAGTTTTCTATGCAAAAAATGCTTCACTACTTTCCAGACAACCCAGCAGATAAGACAGTAAGAAGTTTTATAAGCAGAGAGGCTGAGGGTTGAATCTCAGCCTCTCTACTTTCCAGCTGCAAGCTCTTTGCATTATCAAGCCTTCTTCATCCGTGCAGCCTGATTAATAATCCTAACTATATCCCAACTTTGTTGTGAAGATGAAATGAGTCAGCTAATGTAAAGCACTGAGCACGAGGACTGACACAGAGTCACTGTTTTATGATGGATAGCTGTTGTTATAATAATGATAAAATTTACACAAAATTCCACTTAGATGAGAAATCTAAAGTCGTCTCAAAGAGGCAGAGAATTAAAATGGTAGTTGTCAAGGGGCTGGAGGGAGGGGCAACCGAGGAGATGTTGGCCAAATAATAAAACATTCAGATTTGTTAAATGAATGTGATCTAGAGATCTGCATGGTACCTGTAATCAACAGTATTGTACTTGTACTTAAAAAAAAATTAAGGGACCAGCTGGTGGTATGGTGGTTCGGGCGCTGAACTCCCACCTGGTTGACCGTGGTTCGAGTCCCAGACTTGGTGGCTTGAAACTGATGCTGGACGCGTGTGTGCACATGCCCAAAATCCTGAAAGGAGAATGGAGGAGAAAGAATTACAGCTTGGCCATCCCCCTGGGGGTGGGGAGGTGGAAAGGGTAGGGGAGTGGGGGTAATTTCTCACTTTCTATTTCTCTGTCTTTCCTGTGAGAATTCATGCCCTATGGCAAAAATCTCAACAAAGAAAAAAAGTCATTAAGAGGCTGATCTCATGTTAAGTGTTCTTACTACACACAAAAAAACAACAAGCCAAACAAACAAACAAAACAAATCATGAGAAAACTTTCAAAAGTTAGGTAGACGTTTATTACCTTGTAATAATGGTATCATAGGTATATCCATATATCCAAACTCATCAAATTGTGTGTATATTAAATGTGCTCAGTTTTTTGGTATATCATTTAGGCCTCAATAAACCTATTACTAAAAAACTAAGGATAAGAATTATTATTGTTCTCAAGTAGCGTATCTACAGGGACTGGAATTGCTAAACCAAAGCTCTGAGTGGCTTTCAGCAGGTATTGTACTCACCCTAAATTAATAAATTGACATTCTGGTTTTATTTGTTAGGCTTGCGTACGTAGTCGATTTGCATTCACAATTGATCAGAGAATCTGCTCTCTGTTTGCTGACGCATCCAACTGCGGTCCTACAAGGTCAGATTCTGTCCCTGGACCACAGAACACCTGCTATGCACCATGAACAGCTTGAAGTACTAGACATTGACATTTGAGCAGAGAACTGATCATTTATGTGCACAACCCAGGAGAAATATAATCTATTTTTTAAACAAAAACTTTATTCAGTTCATTCAAAAGACATTGACAAAATAAATTTCAGTTGCAATACTAGAATTTTGCAAAAGACTGTAAACATTTTGTACACTAGTCAGACCCTTTTTTTAAGCAAAGTATTCTTTTGATGACAGAAATTAACAAATACAGATTATTGTGGATTATTTCAGGCAGGACAAAAATAGTTTTGGGACCAACAGTTAGCGTAATGGCTATGTCGCTGGACTCCCATGTAGTCGACTGTGGTTCGCGTCCCAGACCTGGTGGCTTAAACTCATGCCGGGCGTGCGTGCCCAAGATTCCCAGAGGAGAATGAAGGAGAAGGGATTGCGGTGTGGCCATCCCCCTTGGGGGGCGATTTCTCACTTTCTGTCTGTCTCTCTGTTTATCTGGCAAGCGCATGCACCCTATAGCAAAAACCTCTAAAGATAATAATAATAAAATAAAATAGTTTTGATTTGCTTTTCTCTTGTAAACAAAAGTTTATCATTTATGATTGCTTCTTTCTTTGTCTCATTTAAAAAAATTTTGTGGTGGGTATTAATACATAGATGTTTGCTCCGTTATTTTTTAGACTTACATGTATTTAAAAAGCATTCTTTCCCATTTGCTCAGTATTTTTAAAATTCTTTAAAGCAGAGGATTTCAGTCAGGGTGAAAACAAATACAGAGGTCCTAAGGCAGACCAAGGAGACCAGCGCTGTCAGAGAGCAAGAAGAGAAGGGTGGAAGAGAAGGTGAGAAAAATAAACAGGAACCAGATCATGGGAGATATTGTAGGCTCAGGTAAGAACCTAGCTTTCCTCTGAGTGCAGTGGGAGCCATTGCAGGACTCTGAGTAGAGGAGTGACATGATCTGACTTTTGTTTCAATAGAATCTTGTGAGCCTTCTGTGCAGAATAAACTGCAGAGCAGAGGCGACAGGGAGACCAGAGAGGAGACTCCTGCCATGACCCAGATGAGAGGTGGTGAAGGACCAGACTCTGTGGAAGTGGCGGACATGGGCAGAAATAGTCAGATTCTGAATACACGTTTAATAAATAGAGTCACCGGGGTGCTTTGACAGCATGGTTCTGGAGAGGGACAGGAAGAATCCAAGTAAGGATGGTATTATGGCTTGAAATATGTCCTCCCTCCAAAGGTATGTTTAAGTCCTAATTCCCATTACCTCAGAATGTGACCTTATTTGGAAGTAGTATTAGCAGAGGTAGTTAAGGTAAAGTCATATATGTGCCTGGGGCCTTTACAAGATGACAGCCACAGGAAAACACAGAGACATAGAATGAATGCCATGTAAGGATGAAGGTGGAGACTAGTGTTACATCAGCTAGCTAAGGATTGCTGGTAGCTAGCTACCAGAAGCTATGAGAGGCAGGGAACAGATTCTCCCTTAGAAACTTCTGAAGAGACCAATCCTGATGATCCCTTGATCTTAGGCCACTGTTTTTCAGAACTGTGAAACAATTTCTTTTGTTTGAAGCTACCCCACTGTTGTATTTTGTTGTAGCATTTCTAAGAAACTTATAAAGTTGTTTTGCAGGTTTGGGCCTGAGAAATTTAAAGGATATTGTTGTCATAGAATGAGATGAGGAATACTGGAGAGGGTCCTCTGTAGAGATGCTGAATGGGCAGTTGTACACATATATGAGTCTGGGTTTAGCAAACAGTAGGCTTATTCTAATAGAACAGGTTTTCTAAGTCTTGGCACTATCTATATTTGGGGACAGATAATTATTTCTTGTGTGGATCTACCCTATGCAATGTAGAATATTTAGCAACATCCTTGGCATCTTTCCACAAGACACTAGTAGCACCAACCTCCTTGCCAAGTCATTGCCATAAAGACTTCAGTCATTGACAAATGATGTCCCTTAGAATGTGCCTCAGTCTGTTGAGCTGCTATAACAAAATACTTAAGACAGGGCAATTTATAAATAACATAAATGTTGACAGCAACTGGGAAGTCCAAGATCAGGATTCATTGTCTAGTGGGAACTCACTCTCTTATTCAAAGATGGTGCCTCCCTCTGGTGAAAGGAAGCTCCCTCAAGCTTTATTTATAATTCTGTGTGAGAGGGAAGAATCCTCATGACTTAATCACATTCCAGAGTCCCCACCTCTTAATATCAACACACTGAAGATTAGATTTCAGCATGGAAATTTTGGGAGGGCACTTACATTTGAGAGGAAAATTACCATTGGTTAAGAACCTTTGTTATAAAAAAAATTCCCAGAAGTCTCAGTCTACTAAGATTTCAATCTTTCTTCTCTTAGTTTTTGATAGATTCCTTAATTTTATCATTTCATTGACAATTCTCATGAGAACGTTCTTTTAGCTTGAGTCACTCAATACTGCCTGGTCATATTCATTTAATTATTTATCATGTGTCCCCATTCTAGAATGTGAACTCCATAAAGGTAAATATTTTACTCATCTTATTTCCCAGTGCCTAGAATAGCACCTAGCACATGGTAATTTACCTCAGAAATACTTTTTGAATGACTGTATATGTTGGGTTGTCAGAAAAGTCATGATGTATTTTTTTCTTTTTTGTTTGTACCACTTTATTTCACTTTAGGAGTTGAACAATTTGTGATGTGCAGTTTATTTTTTTCTATGCTCTTCTATGCAAAAATGTATCATGATTTTTTCCAACAACCCAATAATAATTAATAGTTGCTGCCATTTACTTGCTGCCATTTATTAAGTACCTTTCTGTGACAAGAACTCTTCATATATTAGCTGTTTAATCCTCATAAAAACATTCTAAAGGTGTTCATTATATCAGTTCTATTCATTTTAATTAAAGTCCTTCTTAAAAATTTGTCTAATTTCTTGAGAAAGAGAGAGGTACCTTGACAGAGTCTCATCATGACACAGTCCCCCTCCCGAACCCTCTAGCCAGTCAGAATTTGAGTTGCATACACCTGGGTGTTTCGGGGTGGTTCAGGATCCGAGCCTGTGATTGGCTATGAGGCTTCCAGCTCTGTAAATCAGTATGCTACTGCCTATGCTACTGAGGCTAGGCCTAATTCTATATTTTTACTTGAGGAAATCAGAATTTAGAGAGGATAACTGTCTTGCCTAAAGTAACAGAGTTGGAAAGTGACAGGGCTAGAGTCAGTTCCTTTTTACTTTCAATCACCATTTTTTTTCCATTGACTTTTTAATTTTTGCCTTTTCTCCCCACCAAATCTGGATCTGGTTGTTGTGATCTTTAAGGCCATTTTATGACTGTCATATCCCGTGAGCCATGAGGCAAATAATTGGGTCCCCTCTTGGAGGGATTTGTATGTGTGTGAACAGAGCTCCCACGGTAGAGTAGAAGGAACCCTGGCCTCAAGATTAGCCACCACTGCTGGGAACCAGCAGTTAGCATAATGGCTATGTCGCTGGACTCCCACATAGTCGACCGCGGTTCGCGTCCCAGACCCGGTGGTTTAAAACTCACGCCGGGGTGTGTGTGCGTGCCCAAGATCCCAAGAGGAGAATGGAGGAGAAGGGATTGCGGCGTGACCATCCCCCCTGGGGGGTGATTTCTCGCTTTCTGTCTCTATGTCTCTCTCTGTCTGTCTGGTGAGCACACGCGCCCTATGGCGAAAACCTAAAAAAGAAAAAAAGAAAAAAAAGAAAAGATTAGCCACCACTGCTTAGTGTGGGAGCATGGGAAAGTTGTGTGACGACTTCATTAGGCTTCCTCATCTTCATTTGTCAAATGGGATGACAGCTGACTCTCAAGGTTGTCGTGAAGATGGAGTGGGACAAGGCTGGTGCTAACGATTCTGAACTACAGAATGGTGCACACATGGAAGCTACTAGACAATTTCTGCCTTGCTTATTTCATGTATCTTTGCAACTAATTCAGAGATGCTCTTCTAAACAATCTAGTTTTTAAACATTATTATTATTGTTATTATTTAATTTGCCATAGGGCACATGCACTTGCCAGAGAGAGAGGGAGAGGGAGAGACAAAGAGAAAGTGAGAGAGCACCCCGGGGGGATGACCATGCTGCAGTCCCTTCTTCACTCTCCTCTCAGGATTCTAGGTGTGGATGTACACACACACTCAGCATGATTTTTCAAGCCACTGGGTCTAGGACTCAAACCATGCAGTGGGCCATAGAGTATCCAGCTGCCGTAACCCTCATATCGCCTGGCTGGCAAAAATTGTTATTGGGTCGTTGGGAAAGTCATGATGCATTTTTGCATAGAGCAACAGAAAAATATGTCATGACATTCTTGACAATCTAATATTATTTTTGAGTCACACAAATAATCTGTGGCTATATTTCCCTCTTTCAAAAAAATGACAAATAGAGATAAACCCTTTTTGTGATGACTCGTTCTATCCCTGCCCTTTTCTTACCTCCTTCTTCTGGAGTGTATCCTTCCATATCTTTCTCTTGGTTGTAGCAAAAATATTCATAGAAAGGGACCAGCAGGTGGTGTAATGATTATATCAGTGGACTCCCACAGTGGTTTGAGTCCTGGATCCAGTGGCTTGAAACACACTGGGCTTATGTGTGTGCATGCCCAAAATCCCAAGAGGAGAATGGAGAAGGGATTGTGGTGTGGCCATGCCCTCTGGTTGGGGGGGGGGGGGTGATTTCTTGCCGTCTGTCTGTCTCTGTCTCTTTGGTGAGCACACATGCCCTATAGCAAAAACATCTCTAAAAACAAAAAATCCTTAGAAAATAAGTATATTATTTTATGAGCCTCTGCATATGTTTGTACAAACATAAATCATATCATAGTATATGTATCCTCTTGCATCTTGCTTTTTTTTTTAATCCAAGGGGGAAAAATATGTTGCTAAAATTCTTTTTTTTTCCTCAAGAGAGATTTTTGCTGTAGGATGCGTGCACTCACCAGATACACACACACACACACACACACACACACACACAGACAGACAGACAGAAAGCAAGAAATTACCCCCCAGGGGGTTGGCCACATTACAATCCCTTCTCTCAGGATTTTGGGCACACATGGACATGCACCCAGCATGAGTTTTAAGCCATCAGGTCCAAGACTCAATCCACGGTTGACTGTGGGAGTCCAGTGACATAGTCATTATGTCATCTGCTGGTTCCAATGTTGCTAAAATTCTTTTTTTTTGGATGTTTTTATTTATATATTTTACTATTATTATGCATACATTAAATCTCTATACATCATTTAGATTGTGAAGAGACTTTACCCAGCATGATATATACCTCAGTCCAGCCCAGTTGAGACCACCATACACATCCTCGTAGAAGCAGTTGGTTATGAGAGCTAGATCTCCTGGGTTTTAATGACCTGTGTACTCATTTGAGCCTGAACAGGTTATGGAAAGATCAGTTGCTTGGGGTTTCATTTGCTCTGTGAGAATTAGAGAACCCCCTCCAGAACTGTAATAAAGATTGAGCTGTTGGGCCAGCAGGTTGTGTAGCTGTGACGGTGCTAGGCTCTCACATGACCAACTGTGGTTTGAGTCCAAGACCTGGTGATTTGAAAATTATACTGGCGCGTGTGCATGCATGCCCAAAATCCCGAGTGGAGAAGGGATTGTGATGTGTTTTGCAGCATGGCCATCCCCACTGAGGTGTGATTTCTCATCTTCCTTTTCACTATATCTCTCTGTCTCTCTCCAGTAAGCACACATGCCCTATGGCAAAAACCTTTAAAAAAAAAAAAAAGTCGGGGGGGCATTGAGCTGTTTAATGTTTGGAGGCACTTAGGGGAGAATTTTTGGAACATTCTGACCCCTGGACAAGTGTGTGCATGGGTATTATCTCTCCAGCTGAGGCTATATCTCTTCGCTGCTGCGTAATATCCCACAGTATGACCATTTTCCAATAGACAGTCATTAGAAAATTTCCCATGTTTATTAGAAGCAACTTGGTGTTGAAAAATCTTTGTACATCTCTCATTGTGCACATCCTTCTATATTTTTCTCTCAGATACACACCAGGAAAAGAAAATCTCTATGTTGTACTGCACGTGTATTTTTTTTAGTTTTAATAAATCTTGTCAAACAGCTCTCCAAAGGAGCTGATCCAAGGTACACCCCTGTCAGTAGACTGTGATGATCAAATTCTTACCTGGCTTGAATTTGCATTTTTGGATAAACTCAACCTCTCTCCTTCATTAAGGCACATCTATTTTCAGAGCTCAGTTGACATTTCTGGCTGCTCCCCTCTTCATTACCCCAGGTTTGCATCCTCAAGCAGGTTCTCGCTATTGTCTTCCTTCCTGACTCTTATTTAATGTGGCCAAGTGCTTTGGGAATCCTGGGAAATAATGGCAGACAATGTTCAGAGCAGAATGTGGAATTAGAGGTGCTGAATGGAGCTTTTGTAAGGAATCTTTGGCAAGATTTCAGCCTGAAATGGAGCACTTTGCACTCAGCCTAAATTGCCTCGATTGCACCTGGCATGCTGAGTGTATGTGGCCAGGCACAGACAGCCTGAATGTTTCTCAGGAAGGGGACAAGCTGTCTTCCCCAGCTTTGGAAGCAGAACACCAGCTCACCTGGAGGAAAAGGACTTACACTCAACATTGCACTTGAAGCAGCGCTTTCCTTTCAAACTCTGAGAGTATCAACCAAAGGGCTTTTTCTTGGTAGCCTTAGGGGTGGTAATTCTGCAACATAACGAAAAGGGAAATATGGTCATTTAGGACCTAAATTGACCATCACAAAATCTACTTTACTTTATTATTATTATTATTATTTTGGGAGAAGTATAATATTCGCAGAATAAAATTTAAAACTCTCCAAAATTTCAGATATACATCTCAGTGGGTCTCTGAAGGAGAAGGTAGAATTAAAGCTGTCTTATATTTTTAGACAGGGTCTTTTTATTTTTCTTAAGATTTATTTATTTATTTTATTTTGTTATTTTTAAAATTTGATCACAGAGAGAATGAAAAAGTGAAAGCAAGCTGCTATGTCCGAGACTCGAACCACAGTCAACCATGTGGGAGTCTAGCGCCCCAACCATTACACCACCCGCCGGCCCTGTATTTTTCCACTCAACTCTTGCCCCCTCACCCTTCTTCTTGATGATTGTGTTTAGTCAACTACTGCTAGGGCAACTATTGATATTTCACTCTATATGCTTTCTCTGCCTGAAAGAGAAAAAAAAAGGCTTTGAAATAAATTTCTGCCCTGGTGCTTTACATTCAAATGTTAATGAGACGGCAAGGCAAAGTGTTGGACACTAAGTGTTTACATTAAAATGGAAATATGTAATCGATTTTTCCAATAGGGTCTCCTATTCACTTTTGAAATACATTTCATGAGGCTAAAAACAAAACAAAACAAAATTGCCATCCTCAAGGTAATATTGGCTGAGGCAGCAACTTCTGGTGAGCTACAGCCCAAACCAGGTATAGAGATAATTGTTTCCAATAACACATCAGAACACCATTGTCTTTGCTATAATAATAGGGAGCATTTATTTCTTAGCTGGGCATGGGATTCATTTTAGGTATGTTTTCTAATCATGGTGATGCCCAAGTAAAATGATACCTTCTCCATAGGGTACAGATGAGCAGGGGAAAATGTTGTGTTTCAGAATGAATAAAGTTGAGTTCTTCTTTCTTTTTCTTTTTCTTTTCTTGTTTTTTAGAGAGAGATTTTTGCTATCAGGTACCTGCCCTCACCAGAGAAAACACCTTCGGCAGGGATGGCCATACCACAATGCCTTCTCCTGTGTTCTCTTCTTGGGATTTTGGGCATACAATCACATATGCCTGGTATGAGTTTTAAGCACCAGGTCTGGGACTCGAACTGCAGTCAGCTACGTGGGAGTCTGGTGACATCTGTTGGTCCCACATTGAAATTCTACTAGTCTATTAATTCGACCATTGAGGATGGTTTGAGGAAAAAAAAAAATAGATTAAAACTACTGTTTTGTAGTCTGAGAAATGTGTTTTGGAATGTAAGATCTGTCTTTTCCCAGTTGTGAGGTTTAGGGTCTCTTTAAGCCTTTGTTTCAATATTTGAAAAAAATGCTTCTCAAGATGAAAGAAGGGCTAGGTTGGACCAGCAGGTGGTGTGGTGGTTAAGGTGCTGGACTTCCACATGGTCAACCACGGTTCATGTCCCGACCTAGCAGCTTGCTTTCTCACTTTCTCTTTCTTTCTCTCTTTCTCTCTGTTGAGCACACGAGCCTATAGCAAAATTTAAATAATAATAATATTAAATAAATAAATCTTAAAAATAAGAGTGTTAGGTTACCATAAAATGTGAAGAAAGCCCTTTTTAGATAACAATTCAAAATATCTTCCTCTTATGGGCACAACTTAATATTAGTAATATGATTGATATTTATCTGGTGCTCATTATGGGCCAGGCACTGTTTAAGAGCATTCTTTCCATTCATTGATGTAAGTCTTCTAGTAACTTTATTAAGTATATACTATTATTAGGTAGGTCCTAGTATTATGCCAGTTTTTTTTTTTTTTTTTTTTTTTAAGAATCATTTTATTTAACTTTATTTATTTAAATTTGACCAGAGAAGGACAGAGAAAGGAGAGAAAGAGGAGAGAGAGAAAGTGAAAAAGTAAGCTGCCAGTTCCAAGACTTGAACCACGGTCAACCATATGGAAGTCCAGCACCCTTAACTACCACACTACCTGCCAGCCTCTATTATGCCAGTTTATAAGTGAACTTTTCAATAATTATTTATTGACTGTGCTTGCATCTTTGTAAAATAAGACTAGTTGATTTCTTCACTAAAATATTTATAGAGTACCTACTGTGTATCAGGCAATGTGTCAGATTCTGGAGGAACATTGGTGAGCAAAATTACATACAGTTCTTATGCTCACGGAAATGAGAGTCCAGGCTGAAAGGCAGAGCATAGTCAAACCCTTCAAAAAATGGGTAACCTGTTACACAGTTGACAAAGTGTGTATGGGGACTTCCTTCTGTGAGAGAACCTAACAAGCTATCTTCTCTAGTCTGGGGATTGGACTTGAGCACTCAGATCTAAGGGAGACGCTGGGATTAATTAATTGAGGAGCAGAACACAGGATAGGGTGTGTTCCAGGCAGAGGGTAGGCCTTGTAGTATGAGAGTAGTAGAAGCAACACAGAGGAGGAGAGATTACCCATGGAACCCACTTCCATGTCTGTCCCTGGTCTTAGGAAGCGAAGAGAATCAGGTCATTTCCCCAGCATTTGAGTTAAGAGGATGACTGTGCTTTGTGGCAGAGAAGAAAAGGTATGGAGGTAGAATCATGGTCTTGAACCTCACTCTTAGAAACTTTTCTCCAGGGGCCTTTGCCACTCTCTTCATGCTCTCTTTTTTTTTTTTTTTTTTTGGGAGAGGTTTTTTTGCTTTTAGGGCATGTGCGCTCGCCAAACAGACAGAGAGAGACAGAGAGACAGAAAGCGAGAAATCACCCCCCCAAGGGGGACAGCCACGCCGCCATCCCTTCTCCTCCATTCTCCTCTCGGGATCTTGGGCACGCATGCACACGCGCCCGGTGTGAGTTTTTTAAGTCACCAGGTCCAGGACTTGAACCACAGTCGACTACGTGGGAGTTCAACGACATAGCCATTACGCTAACTGCTGGTCCCATTCATGCCTCTCTTGAAGCTGTGAGACCCAAGCTGAGGGAAGAGAAGTAGCCACTTTAAACGAAGCCGGAAGTCTGCCAAGGGTTTTAAACCTCCTGAAACGAAGTGGAATGGAAGTCTGAGATTTTGTCATTGTGATTGTTACTAATACTCTGCTTCTCAGCAAAGCCAGGATATATCCTTGTTAAATCCCTATGTTCTGCCACCAAGCCCAGCACCGTGTGTGGGGATGTAGCCAGCCACACGGCCCTCTCTCAACTCTGCGTGTATGCATGCGTGCATGCATAAATAAGGATAAACACGAGACATAGAGACAAGGGCAAATTTACCTGATTTGTAAAAGATCTTAGAAATTGCCACTGGAGCCTGAATAATGGAGGAGTTTCCTCTCATTGAGGAACACACATGAAATTGTTTGATGTTTCCCATTCACTGCTATAAGGACAATCTCTATTCTCATCCTGCCTTTTTGTTACCTGGTAAATTAGTTGATTCTGTAACTTTTCAGTCTCCTTGGGCTGTTAAACTAGCCTAGTAATCTTTTTTCCCCCTACTTTTTAGTTATGGAAAGATATGTATCACATAGAAGTTACCATTTTTTAAAATGTTTTTTGTCATAAGATGCATGTGTTTGCCGGAGAGAGGGGGGAGGGGAAGGAAAGTGAAAGGGAGGGGGGAAGGAAAGTGAACCCCCCCCCCCCAGGGGGATGGCCACACCACAATCCCCTTTCCTCTATTCTTCTCTTGGGATTTTGGGCACGCATGTAACATGTACCCAGCATGAATTTCAAGCTGGCGGTTCTGGAACTCAAACCGTGGAAGGGCATGTGGGAATCCAGTGCCTTAACCACCATGCCACCTGGAGGTGTGCAGTTGAGTGGGATTAATTTCATTCTATTTTGTGCAACCATCACCATCCATCTCCAGAAGTTTTTTCATCTTGAAAACTTGAGTCTCTGTTCCTATTAAATAAACCCTAACTCTCTAGTTCCCCTCTCTCCATAGCCCTTCTGCCTGACTTCCCCGTTTTACATTCCATCCCTATGACTTTTACCATGCTAGGTACTCATTTCTCATGGGAGACTTTCTCCCACTGTACTGGGTCACCACCCCATGTCCCTCTGGCCCACTCAAGTTTTTTTTTGTTTGTTTGTTTCGTTTTTTGTTTTTGTTTTTTACTGCAGACATGTCCCAGCATGTGGCTAACAGCTTCTAAACTCAAGAACCTGACTCTCCTTTGTCTGAGAACTTTCTTGGCTTTATAGAAGCTTGTCTGGCTGAGGTCTGACACAGCCTGGAAGCATAAGGGACAGTTATGGTCTCTGAGTGGTCCCCAAGCATTGGAGGATGGGAATCGGTGGACAAACATTCCTCTGGCAGTTATGTTACAAATCAAACTTAGGTAAGCAAGAGTAGATTAGCACAGTCTGTGATGACTACCTTGGTAAGAGGTGATGGTGGCTTGGGTTAGGATAGTGACACTGAGGTGCTGAAAATATTTTGAAAGGTTAATTGCTGATGGATGAGATGTGGGATATGATGAGAAGAGAGGGGTTAAGGATGACTTGAGAGTTTCTGACCTGAGCAACCAAATGAGTAGAGTTGCCATTTACTGAGTTGTAGAAGAGTGTGAGATGAATGGGTTTGGGAGAGGTATCAGGAATAAGGTATCCAGTATCTTAAGTCTGTTTATAAACATCCAAAGGAAGATGACGAGTAAGCCATTGATTGTGAGACTATGGAACTTGAGAAGAGGCCAGGTAGCTCACTCTAGTGAGAGATATAGGTAAATAAATAGGCAGATCATTCCAAACAATGTGGAAGTGCAACCATAGGGCCGTGGAAGCACACAGAAGGGGCACAGACTTGTGGTCTTAGAATAAATGATATTGAAGCAGCAACCCTGACGGTCAAATAGGGCAACCCCAATGGAAATGGGAAGAGGACACAGGGAAAACTTTATGCAAAGACTCTGAGGGAAGGCAGACCCTCTGGTCATTTGGAACTAAGAATAATTCAAGAAAGTAGGACTCATGAAATGTGGAGAAAGAAGCAGAGTGTGATCAGGCCTCGGAGGTTTCATTAAAGAGTCTGGCCTATTTCATGAGTGTACATGGGTATCACTGAAAAATTTTAAGCAGGGCGTGGATGTGGTCAGATTTAACAGATGCTTTTCCTCTACAGAGACCTTCCCCCAGGAGTGTTTTGAGCCAAGTCCTGTGAGCTCATCTCCCTTGGGCCGGCCCAAGTCTGCCTTCTTGTCCGTTCCCATTAGTTACACTCACGACCTCACAAGGGATGTCACATCTAAGTAGGTCAAGCCAGGCAGAGACAGTCCCTGGGGACTTTATCTTCCAATGACCAGGCCTAGACTCAGGAGGAAATAATCCACATGGACAGCCTGGCTTCCTGCAGTGACATGGGGGTACCAAGGGGAAAGACAGCCTGGAGTACTTCCCAGGGCAACCCAAACAGAATAGGTTCTTTTTCTCTTGTTATCCATGAGTTTTGTCAAAAAGCTTAGGCTTTGGAAGGTAATATTGATGAAATCTAAGACTCCAGTTTTGCCCTGGACAGTTCTATTTGTCATCAGATCATGCTACATATTGCAGCATGTGGTCATTTAAAATTTATGGGTATGTAATTTCTGGAAAGAACCTTAGAATTTCCTTGTGGCTTTTGGAAGTAGGATAAATTTGGATGTGGCAGATTGAGAACAATGAATTGGACCTGTGAAGACACCTGAGTTCTTTTATTTAATCTGTCATTTAATATTGTGGCCTGGGCATATCAATTTCCATATCTAAGCTTCAGCTTCCTCACCTTTTAGAAGAATGGGTTACATTTGACAATTTATATGAAATATACAAATTCCCTTGAAAAATAGGACTTAAAATTAACAGAAGAAGAAATAGAAAATCCAAATAGCCCTGCCTCTGTTTAAGAAACTGAATTCATAATTTAAAACCTCCTGCCTCCCCTCTCCCACAAGTACAGGCCCATTTCATTCATTGTAAGGATAAATTATTAGGTCATTGGGAAAGTCGTGATGTATTTTTCTGTTTTTCTATGCAAAAATGCATCATGACTTTCCCGATGACCCGATAATACCAATATAACACAAACTCATTCACAAGGTAGAGATGAATTTTCAACTCATACCATTAGGTTAGCATAACTCTGATAAGAAAACTTGATAAGACATTATAAAAAAAGGAAAAGAATGGAACAATATCTGTCACTAACATATACACAAAATTCCTTAACAAAATACTATCAAGTAGATTTCAACGATATATAAAAATGATAAATGAGTTGAGATCAAAACAGTGGATAATTAGCTTCCAGTCTTCCATAGCCAACCTTTAACAAACATCACTAATCGATTGCTTTGGTTTTTTCCGGTTGAATCATTTTCAGCCTCACTCTCCAGGCAGCTACTACCAATCAATTAAAGTTGGCATATGAGAGGAAATCTATTTGACATTATTGAACTAAATGGATCCTACCAATATAAAGCTGAGATACTATAATTCTATTATCCTACTAAATTTTTTAGGTCGTTTCACAGGCAAGCATTTCTATCAGTGTGGGGTGATTTATTCCAGACCAGACATGGAAGAACAAGACTCAGTTGTTATGAACAATCTATATGAAGGAAGAAGCCATAAAATATTAAATGTCTATATAGACTGTAACCTTGTTTGTTCTCATTTACTTCTGAATCACCAGCCTCCAAGAAAGAAGCCTGACACACAAACATCCAACAGTACTGAATGAATTCTGAGGAAAGCAGACAAGTGTTTCTTGATAGATAGTCTTCATAGAGTTGTTATGCTTACTGCTGTTGAGTCAGGAAAATCAGTCACAAACCATGAGACCAGGGATTGTGGTCCAATCCCAAGGCTTCCATATGAGGTTCAGGTGTCTATATTCTTATTATTCTTATATTAATAAGTTCAGTCTTGCGGTGGCAAGTGGCATGGTGGTTAAGGACACTGGACTCTCACATGGCTGACCATAGTTCAAGTCCCAGACCTAGTAGCTTGCTCTCTCCCTTTCTTTCTCTCTCTCTGATGCTGTCCCTCCCTGGTCAAATTTAAATAAATAAATAACAAATAATAAATAAGGTTAAATGAAATAATTATTATTATTTTCTTTTTTTTTTTTTGGAGAGGTTTTTGCTATAGGGCATGTGCACTCATCAGAAAGACAGAGAGAGACAGAGAGACAGAAAGCGGGAAATAACCCCCTGGGGGGATGGCCACGCCGCAATCCCTTCTCCTCCATTCTCCTCTCGGGATCTTGGGCACGCACGCACATGCGCCCGGTGTGAGTTTAAGCCACTGGGTCCGGGACTCAAACCATGGTCGACTAAATGGGAGTCCAGTGACATAACCATTATGCTAACTGCTGGTCCCAAATGAAATAATTGTTTTTTTTTTTAAAAAAAATTCAGTCTTGTCTTTCCTCTGAGGTGTGGACACTTATTTCCAGCTGCTTTCTTGATATTTTCACTTGCCTGCCTCAATCACTTAAGCTCATAGTCGTCGTCTTTTTTTTTTTTAATTGACAGAGGACAAGTACGCTTGCCAGGGACAGGTAGAGGGAGAAGGTTCCACTTGAGTTTTTAATGTCTATGGGTCATGGTCACACCGCAGTCCCTTCTCCACCGTTTCTTCATTCTGCCAGGATATTAGACATGGATGTACATCTGCCCAGTGTGTTTTTCCAGCCTCTGGGGGTAGGATTTGAACCATGGTCAGCAAAGTGGGATCTGTCTTCCTTAACCAGTAGGCTATGGGTCAGCCCATTAAGGACATATTCTGTTGTAGACTGTGTTGTCTTCCTGATCTCCTGCACCCAAACCCGGTCCTTTTCTGATATTTCCTGTCTCAGTGAAGCACACACTCATCCTTTCGGTTATACAGGCCAGAAATGTAGAAGACAGAGCACCTCTCCTTTACTCAGACCCCACATCCTACTACCTCTCAAATAAATCTGCTTTTCTCTGTCTTTCCTACCAATGCCCTGCCCTGAGCACCTTCCATGCTTCACCTGGAAGACTGCACCAGTCTGCTGAGAGGGCTCCCTGCTTCCCTTTGGTCCCCTCCACTCCATTTTCCACATTGCAGCTCAAGGGCTCTGTTAGAAATACAAAGTACAGGGGTCAGCAGGTGGCAGGGTGATTGAAGTGCTGGACTCCCACATGGCCAACCACGGTTTGAGTCCTGGACCTGGTGGCTTGCTTTCTAACTTTCCTTCTAGTTCTTTCTATGTCTCTCTCTGGTGAATGCATGTACCCTATGGCAAATTTAAAAAGTAATAAAAATAAATAAAATCATTTTAGAAAATAAAAAGAAATGGGGTTGACTTTTTTTTTTTTTTTAAAAAAAAAAAGGAAAGAAAGAAAAAGAAATGCAAAGTATGTTATTTACTCCTTCTTAAAAATGTGTTCTTGGCTTCTCATTGCTCTTAAGAAAAATCATACTCTCTGAACTGTCCTTCAAAGTCCTGAGAGTTCTGGTCCCTGCTGTCATATTAACTGTATTACATAGTACCTCTTACTTTCTGTGTATACATCCTACTCACCTTATAGACCTTCCAAAACAACATGCTCCCTCCCACCTCCTTATTTAGAACTTTCTTCCCATCTCTTTACCTAGTAAACGCCTGCACACCATTCAGAATTCTTGTCACTTCCTTGAGAATGATGTCAATGACCTTTTACCTCCACCCTTTTCCTGATAGTTTGCTATAGGCTCTCAGAAAATCTGTTTCATTCTTTCACTTATTTTAGTTTATAATAAAACACTCATTAGTGTGGTTATTTGATTAGATCTGTCTCTCTAAATAGACTATAAACTCCCATCGAGCAGGAGTTATTTTTATTTTAGCTTCTGTTGTATCCCCAGAGACAAGCGTAGTGCCTGGCATTCAGCAGACATCCAGTAAGTCATTGATTAATGGTGAATGAATGAATGAATGAATAGCAGAGATCAGATGCCTCTGATGGTAGACTCAGATTTCTCAAACTCAGGGCTTTTGACTTTTGGGGTGGGATAATTCTTTGTTGTGGGGAACTCTTGTGCATTGAAGGAGCATACTTGGTCGCTAACAGAGATGCCAGTAGCGTATCTCCTGATATCACCAAATGTTCCCTGGAGAGCAACATTGAGAACATTGTGGTAGATTATAGTAAGTATTCAGAATATTTGCTCGCTAGTTGGTCCCTTAGCGCAGTGGTTAAATGGTGTAATTGGGAGCCAGATCCCACATGGCCGACTGTAGTTCAAATCCTGGACTCAGTGCTTTGAAAAACATGTTGGACACAAGTGTGTGCACACCCTAAATCCTGACGGATGAAGAAATGGTAAGAAAAGGATCACAGTATGACCCTAGCCCCACTGGGAGTTGCTTTATCTTTCTCTCTCTAGCTTGTAAGCACATGTATACATACCCTCTAAAAATTATTTTTAAAATTTTGCTTGATTTTAAGCTATGCCATTCTTTTTTATCCTGTGCAATGTAGAATGGTTAGCAGCATCTTTGGCCTTAAACTATTAGGTGTCAGTGTTCTTCTCTAGTTGATAGACACATCTATTAAATAGGACCTCTTGCTGGTGTCTTTCCCTGTGTGATAAGTTCATTTCCTGCCCCACTGACATCTAACTTGGCCATATGACTTGTTTTAGCCAGGGGAATCTCAGTAGATGTGAATGTCATGCCTGAGTAGAAACTTTTAAGAGTTTATGGTGATTCCTATACCGCACTTTCTCTTCTGACACATGAGTAAGAGGGAGCTGCCCTTCATTTAGTTTTGGAATGAAGAAGACATTGGGAAGAGCTAATTCCAGTTTGTGGATGACATAAGCACCAAGGAATGTCTTGTAAGCCGCAAACTTTCTGAAGTTGTGACCATCACATAATTCAGTGAATGTGGACTCTTAACGTTGTAATGTGGTCTGGCCAAGAAAGACTCATTATTGGATGGTTATTGATCAATTGTATTCTCTGTTTTAGGACATGCAAATTGTAGGGGAACAAAGGAAAGAAAGATCTCTCAGGTCAGATTTTCAAAGTTTGTATGTTTGTATGTACGTATGTATGTATTTTTTTTTTCTTTTTTCTTTTTTGGAGAGGTTTTTGCTATAGGGCGCGTGCGCTTGCCAGACAGACAGAGAGAGACAGAGAGATAGAAAGCAGGAAATCACCCCCCAGGGGGGATGGCCACGCCGCAATCTCTTCTCCTCCATTCTCCTCTCGGGATCTTGGGCACGCACGCACACGCGCCCGGCGTGAGTTTAAGCCGCCGGGTCCGGGACTCGAACCGCGGTCGACTACGTGGGAGTCCAGCGACATAGCCATTACGCTAACTGCTGGTCCCTATGTATGTATTTTTTGAGAGGTTTTTGCTATAGGGCATGTGTGTTTGCCAGAAAGACAGAGAGAGACAGAGAGACAGAAAGTGAGAAATCACCCCCCAGGAGGGATGGCCATGCCGCAATCTCTTCTCCATTTTCCTCTTGGGATCTTGGGCACACATGCACACACGCCCAGCATGAGTTTAAGCCACCGGGTCCAGGACTTGAACCGTTGTCGGCTACATGGGAGTCCAGCGACAGAGCCATTATGTGAACTGCTGGTTCCTCAAAGTATTTATTTAGATCCTTAATGGGACTTTAGCAGTTCTGGACCCAGCATAATTGCTGAGATAATTTTATTTCTCACTTCTAATAATAATCTCTATTATCAAACCTGAACAAGTGCCACCTTCCCCCCCCACCCCCCAACCTAAAAGAGCAAAAGAGCACAATAAAGCAAGAATGTGACTCCTGTATGACCAGGGGACAAAAATCTATTTTATTCACTGAGATGTCCCCAGCATCAGGACACCGTTTACTGGAATAGGTAGTTGCCAAGTACTCCACGTATTCTTCCTCCCTTGCCGTGGCCAGTGACCTACAAGCATAAGTAACATTCATCACTTCTGGTCAGAGAAAGTTAGGAAAGGAGTGAGTTCATTCTCTACTCTCCCGTAAGTGTGGCAGGAAGCAAGGAACTTGAGAGGGCAGACTTGCCGATGGAAGTATCTTGGATCCCCGCTGTGTCATTACAGGGGAACTGTCAAGGAGAACCAATGATCCGTATGTGAATTCTCGTGAGTGAGAAATACACTTTGTCCTTACCCAGTGATTTCTGTTCCCCAGGGGACATGTGGCAATGCTGGAGACATTTTTGGATGTCATAATTACTAGTGGGTAGAGGCCAGAGATTCTGTTACACATCTGTAGGGCACAGGATGACAAAGCATTATCTTGCCCACAGTGTCAGTAGTGCTGAAGTTGAGAGACTCTCTGCTAAATCACAGATTTGGGGATGTATTGTTACTGCAGCATAACAGAGCCTTTCCTCACTAGTATAATGAATACTTGAAATATATTCCATATCTTGCCTCTCTAACTAGCAGGATCTCTATGTTCAATAGAACTGGAACTTTAAAAGAAAGCACTAAAGGAATAAATGAATTGAATACAGTAGATGACTCCATGAAGAGTCAGTGCCTTTTCTATTTAGAAACAGATAAGTAGAAGAAACTGTAAAGCTCAAATGGAGAGTTTGTGCTGTATAACTGGTAAGAGGAGAGGTAGTTATACTGTGGATCATGTACCAGATCCAGCCCCCTGCCTGTTGATAAAATAAAGTTGTTTTTTTTTTTTTTTTTTAAGAGAGATTTTTGCTATAAGGTGTGTGCACTTGCCAGAGAGACAGGGACAGAGAGAAAGGGAGAAATCACCCCCCATTGGGATGGCCATGCCACAATCCTTCTCCTCCATTCTACTCTCAGATTTTGGGCATGCACACACTCATGCCCAGCCTGAGTTTTAAGCCACCGGGTCTGGGACTTTAACCACTGTCAGCTATGTGGTAGCCCAGCAATGTAACCATTATGCCA
Source organism: Tupaia tana (assembly GCA_026018925.1). NCBI lineage: Eukaryota > Metazoa > Chordata > Mammalia > Scandentia > Tupaiidae > Tupaia > Tupaia tana. Next base: position 13,937,494 of record JAKSZU010000026.1, on the reverse strand, counting down.
TCTCTGGTCTCCAGTAGATGTAAAGTTTTATTGGAACATAACCATGCTCATTTATTTAGGTATTGTCCATGGCTGCTTTTGTATTACAAAGACAGGTGAGCAGATTCAACAGAGGTGGTATGGCCTGAAAAACCTAAAATATTTACTATCTGCTTCTTTATAGAAAAAATTCACTGACTCTCATTAAGAGTACTGGTTTGAGGGGCCAGTAGGTGGCATGTTGGTTAAGGTACTCGATTTCCACGGGACTCACCATCCAGTGGCTTAAAATTCACGCTGGATGCATCTGCATGTGTTGTGCTTAAAATCCTGAGAGGAGAATAGAGGAGAAGGGATTGTGGTGTGGCCATCCTCTCTGGGCAGAGGGGTAGGAGGTAATGTCTCACTTTCCCTCTCTCTGGCCACACCCTATGGCAAAAAAAAAAAGAAAAAGAAAAAAAAAAAAAGAAAACACCTGTAGAGTCCTACCTCCAACAACACTGACTAGCTGTGTTACCTTGAAAAAGTCACGTCACCTCCCTAAGCTTTAATTTTCTCATTAATCAAGAGGAGAGAATAACGAGACCTACTTCATATGATTGTTCAAGGATTTAATGAGCCCAAGTGCTTTGTACATTGCCTGGCACACAGAGCATGCTTAATAAATGATAGCTATTATTAGTAAGTTAGTACTATAAATAATGACCAATAATAACAAAACAAACCACCAGTTGTGCCTTAGGCAGAAGTAGATACTTCCCTGGGGCCTGGCAGTAAGTTTTCTCCCTTCGTCACAGCCACTCTGGCAGGCCATAAGGAAACATGTTTATCTTGAAAGCACCTGGCAGAGACGGCATGGCTGGGGCTGAGCTGGTGGAAAGACCCCATTTCTCAAACCCAGCTTTCTACACGGGATTATTCAAAGGGAAACCTTATCAAACAGCCTTCCAGCTCCGTGTCATCCATCTTCCAAAGGTAATTCAATAGCCCTTGGTAGCTGATGATTTATGGAGCGGGTGGCCGCGGAGAGGTTGCTCTTTGTATTACAGCCTGTTTTTTATCAATGACCAGCAACCTACTAGCTCGGGCCAGAAGCAATAGGCTCTTTGTTTAATCCTGTTAACCTAGGCCTTGGCTGTAGCCAGCTCCAGGCCAGCAGAGGGCCGCTGGCCACTTGGGCAGATGAGAGACTTTGATCATTCTGAGTTGAGAGCTCTAGTTGTTAAAGGAGGACTACCATGTCTCAATGGTAGTAGAATTCTGTCTTCTACATAGAGCTGTTTTAAACCTCCAAACCTCATTTGATCAATGCTACTGTGCTGTGTGGGAGATTGTCATCTGTGCTTTCCAGATGAGAAGCTGAAGCTGGGAGGTGGTTACTCATCTCATGCCTAGGTTAAGAATGCCAAGGTGGGACCAGCAGTTGGTGTAATGGCTACGTTGCTGGACTCCCATGTAATCGACAGCAGTTCGAGTCCCAGACCTGGTGGCTTAAACTCACACCGGGCGCGTGTGCATGCATGCCCAAGATCCTGACAGGAGAATAGAGGAGAAGGGATTGTGGTGTGGCCGTCCTCCCTGGAGGGTGATTTCTCACTTTCTGTCTCTTTGTTTCTCTCTTTCTGGTGAACACACATGCCCTATAGCAAAATCCTCTCCAAAATAAAAAGAATGCAAAGGCGAGTGTATGTATCCCTGTGAGGAAGTCTAGGATGTGTGCTGTCTGATGCACTGGCCTTAGCTTTGGTCTCATTGCTGCTTTGTCTTGAACTTGCCAAGGCAATTTCACAAGACCACAACCTTGCTTTCTCATTCATACCTTCTTCTGCAGCATCTAGCACTGAGCCTGGTGCATAATAGGTGCTTAACCAACATGTCTAAATGGTTAGGGCCAGCATGGTGGTTAGGGGGCTGACTCCCATAAGGACTCACTGTGGTTTGAGTCCCAGACCGGGCAGCATAAAAATCATGCCAGGTGTATGTGCATATCTACCCAAAATTTGAGGAGGAGAATGGAGGGGAAGGGATCGTGATGTGGCCATCTCCCCTGGATTGTGATTTCTCTCTTTCCCTCTCACTGTCTCTCTCTCTCTTTCTGGTGAGCTCACACACCCTATGGCAAAAATATTAAAAAGAAAAAAAAAGAAAAGAAAAAGAAGGAATGGTCTGAGCTTTTGTGTATGCTGTTTCCCATCCCTGAAACGCCCCTCCCGTCTTGCTGCCTTGCTAACTTCCAGTTGTCCTTAAGATCAGAGCTTAAATGTCATCTTGTGCCAGTCAGTGTCTAATCTGGAAAACTGAAATTGTGCCAGTTAATTTAACTGAGAGAATTTAATATAGGGAATTGGTTGAACACCTACTGGAAGATAAAAAGATAAAGAGGAAACATTGAGGTAACACACAGTTACTGCAGTCAATTCATTATCTGTATGTGCATAGCAAATCACTCCCGAACTGGCAACTTAAAACAACAACTCACTCATTTTCTTATTTCTGTGGGTCAGGAATCTGGGCATAACTTTGTTAAATCCTCAAATCTGAAGCCTTCACTGGGGGAAAATCTGCTTTCAAGCTCACAAGATAGTATTAGGTCATTGGGAAAGCCATTACCTATTTTTCTACATACAAATCCATCATGATTTTCCCAACAAGCCAGTAGTTGGCAGGGTGCAGCTCCTTGTGGACTGTTGGACCAAAGACTTGAATCCATCCCTCTCTGTTGGAGGCCGCCCCCAGTTTCTTGCCATGTGGGCCTCTCCATAAGGCAGCTCTGAACATAGCACCTGACTTCATTAGAGTAAGTACACCAGAGAGAAAACCCATGATGGAGGCCACCGTCTTATTACTTAGTCTCAGAAATAGCATCTCACTGGGCCCAGCAGTTCGCATGATGGTTGGGGTGCTGGTCTCTCACTTGGTTGACTGCAAGTCTTGGACCTGGTGACTTGCTTTCTCACATACCACCCCTCACCCCCTTCTCTCTCTCTGATCAAATTAAAAAATAATGATAAATAAAATCATTTTTTAAAAAAAGAAATAATGGAAAGCAAGAGTGTGGCGTGAGCATGGGGAAACAAAAGAACACAAAGTATGCAACCATGAAGCGAACACTTAGTCTCAGAGATCAGAGACTTAAAGAAAAGGATAGATTAAAACCTAAAAAGAAAGAAAAGAAAGGTCCTAGCACGCTGAAGGAAAGAGACGTCCCCCAACACACTTCCTGCTTATTCTTTTAATATAATACACAGCGGGGTCCACCTTACCACATCCTGGTTGATACCAACTTTATCAACTTTCCCATTAAAGCCAGAGTGGACTTAGTGCAGTCAATGAAGGACAGTCCATGTGCCAAGTGTATCCCTTGTATAACTGTAATGACTGAAATTGAGAAATTGGGGCAAAAGTATCAAGTGGCTCTAAGGATCCCTAAGTATCCAAGATTTGAACAATTACCATGCACACACAAAGAAATCTATGTGAATGGCTGCTTAGTACAGAGAGTAACTCAGCGCAGGTGTTACATCGTGGCCACAGTTGACTGAGATCTTAAGCGAAGAATCTGTATGATCCCAGGAGTTCCTGTCATGTACATTTCTAACCACAGACACAACACTGAGTGAATGCCAGATGATTATGGAGCCCTTCGTTTCTAATTCTTAAAGGACAAAGTTCCTCTGCCTTTCTTTGATCAACCATCCCTGTTGCCGGTTCATTAAACATGCTGTTTGTCATGTAAAAAAGAAAGAAGGAAAGAAGAAGGAAGGAAGGAAGGAAGGAAGGAAGGAAGGAAGGAAGGAAGGAAGGAAGGAAGGAAGGAATAAAGGAATAAATCACCTCTGCTGTTAGAAGTTAGTAAGTTCATCCTCTACTTGGAAGGAGATTACACAAAGGCATGAATACCAGGAGGCAGGGGTCACTGGGGTCACCTCAGAGGCTGCCCTTTACAGCAGAAGGAAGCTAATAATACCGATAGGGTTGGAAGGATAGAGGACAGAGGCTGGGATTTTAGAATTTAGATGTTTGGGAGGCTCCTGGGAGATGAGACTGACTCTGAGGAGGTGGCCTTGGGCAGCTGACACTGATCACACTGACAGGGTACAACGATGCTGCTTCTAAGAGAATGAGAAGAAACACCTGGAAACAGGAGCTGACTGTTGTTTCCGAAACCATCTGGCACTGCCTGGGATGAGAGGAGAACCACTGACCTTACAGGAACAGAATACAATTCCTCTGCCTTTGTTGTGGGTTACATTGCATCCTCCCCCAATTCATATGGTGAAGTCTTAACCCTCAATTCCTCAGAATATGACATCGCTTGGAGATGGGGTTTTTGTAGTTGTAATTAGCTAAGATAAGACAATTCCAATGGGCCCCAATTCAATATGACCAGTGTCCTTAGGAAAGAAGGAGATTTGGATGTAGACACACACACATGCACATGGAGAAGGACACAGGAATAGGAAGGAAAGCAGAGATCAGGTAGCCAAGGAATACCAAAGAGGGCCAGCACACCACCGGAAGCCATCTCTCATCTCCGAAGGAGCTAGTCCTGCCTGACACCTTATCTTGGACTTCAAGTACTCCAGAACTGTGAGAGAATCAATTTCCATTACTTAAGCCACCCTGTTTGTGGTGCTTTGTTACAACAGCCCCAGGAAACAAAGAGAGCCTCCTCCATCCTTGAAGTGGTCTCTGACACCATCCATCTTACAGAACCCACCAGGGATAAAGCTAGCCAAGTGGGGTGCAGCTGCAGCATCCAGCAGAGCTCACGGACAATGGAAGGATGGTGGACACCGAGTGATGGTACTGTGACAGCCAGCACACGCAAAGGGGGACCCTTCAGTGACACTCTTCTCCACTACACAGCCTGGCTGGGTCTCCTGCCCTCTGCTGTGTCCCTCAGTCTCCAGTACCACCTTCTCTCACAGCATTTACTCTCTTGTGTATATTTGTCTGTATCTTCCCCCTGGAGTGTGAGCTTCATGACAGGCACTCTCTCCTTTGTTCCCCACTGTATCTCCTTGTGCCAAGCAAGGTTTCAGACACATAGTAGGTGGGTAGTAAATATGTGTTAAATTGAATGAATGAATGATGACAGAAGCAGAGAGTGATGCCTGAAGGCAAGAAGTTCAGGTTAAATAAATTAGGACAGCTATCGTATTATGCACTCTCATTCAATCCTCAAAAGAAACCTATAGTACAAGTACTTTTATACCCATTTTACTTACAAGATCAAAGAAAGAAAATGACTTGCCCAAGTATACATAGCTAGCTGGTGGCAGAGCCAGGGCTTGGACCTGTTTCTACTATCCAACTCCAGTTGCCCACCTATACATTTTAAAGACGATCTTATGTTGGGACTGGCAGGTGGCCTAGTGGTTAAGGTGCTGGACTCCCACATGGCTGGCCATAGTTCAAGTCCCGTACCTGGTGGCTTGCTTTCTCACTTCCTCTCTCTTTCTCTGTCTGGTGAGTGTGTGTGTCCTGTAGCAAATTAAAAAGTAATGATAGTGATAAATAAATAAAAAATAAATAAAATAAAACTTATAAAAACTATACAAAATCTCTGAAAAAATAAAATAAAAACCACCTTGTATTAAGGATTTGCACTATGCTAGGAACTGGGTTAGATGCTATCTGCATATCCCTATCTATATCTCTATTTATATTAGCTCTATTATCATTTAATCCTCTGTTCATACAGTGAGCAGGGTGATGGAGCGCTAGAAACCAAACAGAATATTCCAGTTCAATCCAGCCTTACTGTGTAGCCAGACAGCTGAAATCAACCAGTGTCCCTCCACGAAGAGTGCATTCATAGATTGTTGATACATCTAATGATTTGTTTAATTGATGGCTTCTGCCATTATTAGGGGAGAGTTTAAAGGTTTTTTTTTTTATGATCATAAGACCCATATCAATTAGCCCTGGAAATGAGAGTGTAAATACAAATGTTGTTTGTCCTGTTGCCAAGCAAAATAAGCACCTCTACTTGTAGCCAAAGCTTTAAGAATTTATTCGGCAAATATTTGAGCATGTCTTACGTGTTTGGCACTATTCTCACAGCTGTGCGGGATGTATAAGTGTAAGATACACTTCCTGTCCCCAGGGACTCTGAGATGTAGTTAAAGAAAAGAGATATGCACACATGGAATGTTAATTAACACAACAAGGCCATCCAGGGTAAATAGCAAATTAATGAAACAAGTAATAGGAAAATGGTGCTTATGGGAATTCGAAGGAGGGAGTGTTAATGATGATAGTAATAAAGACATTTAGTACCATTTTCTTGAGCATTTATTATGTTCCAGGCATAATGCTAAATGCTTTACGTGCATTGCCATTTTACAGATGAGTAAAGTGAGGGTTAGAGAAGTTGAATGTCTTATACAAGGTCCCATGGCCAAGGAGTGAAGGCAGAGTTTGATTCTGGGATCATCTCATAAAAGAGTAAGGTCTTACTTGTCTGCCATTCTGAGAATGTATGTATTCTGTATGTCTATAGGCAGCAGCAATTGTGTTTATAGGCTGGAGGAGTTCATGTGAATCTTCTTAGAGCTGATCATATTTAAACTAGGTTTTGAAACATGAAAAGGAGTTCAACAGTTAAAAAGACATTCCAGCAGAAGGAATGCAAAGCATATAGGTTTGTTTCCTTTTTATTCTCCCCTTTCTTTTGCTATGCCTACCACACCTCCCCACTCTCATCTTTATTGTTATTATTTTTACTCTCTTATGCACTTCTTTTAGGGAAAGGTTTGGATATTTACCTTTTTACTCTGTTGGCACTAGGCCTCATTCTTTGGAAGAAAGAAGTCTCTGTGAGTGTAAGTAAAGTCAGATATCATTAATTATATTGAGTACTTGGAAGAGAAGGTTGTGTGACCCCCTCCTCCCTCAACATACCATTAAGAATGCTAAAAAACATGGTCTTTTGTTTGTTTTCAAGCTTTATTTATTTCTTCCATGAGTGAAAGAGACAAAGAACAAAGAAAAACACCACCTCCTCATGATCCACCCCCAGCCTCAGCCAGCCCCATTCATGTGCATGCAGAGACCTCAGGGAGGGCTCTAGACATGAACTGGGGACCTCATCATGTGAATCAGCTTCAATGAGTATCACATTGTATTGCCACACCACTGTTCAGCCCTGAAACATGTCCTTGAGTGAACAATCCTTGAGAGAACTAAAGTGTTTATTGCCAATTTTAAAAAGGTACTCTGAGAGAAAATTAAACCAGATGGAAATAAATAGAACTTCCTTCTGCTCTAGGAAATCTTGAGTAGTGAAACCCATATAATTGACCACTGGTTTTTGGAGAGGTGGATGGACATACAAAGGGAGAAAGAAGGAGAAAGGAAGAGGAGCTTAGAGGACTATTGGCTGTGGAAGAAAGGACCATTTTGCAGAATGAAAAGCACAACCTGCTAGCACTTCTGGGTTCTTTCCCAGAGGCCAGAGGAAACTTGTTTGTGATATTGCACATAATAACCTTTTGGAGCTTCAGTTTATTTCATCTGTGAAATGGGATAATGGAACTGAACCTCTGAGGTCGTATGAGGGAGTCTTTAAAAAGTTCATGCTGAACCAACTAGTGGTGTAGTGGTTAAGGCACTGAATCCCAGATCCCACAGGAGATCCACAGCCTACGGCATGGCTGAATCCCAGACACAGCGGGTTGAAAATTATGCAATCCCTTCTTCTCCATTCTCCTCCCAGGATTTTGGGCATGCGCTGGCTTGAATTTCAAGTCACCAGGTTCAGGACTTGAACCACCGTAGCCCATGTGGGATCTAGTGCCTTAACCACCATACCACCTCCTGGCCAGAAGTTGTATACTTTGTTCAAGAAACTGTTGACCAAATGTATTTATGACTTTATTAATGCTTTTGAACGAGTAACTCTACAGACATTTGAAACGTGATTGTACTAGGTATGAGACATTGGCAGATACATTGCAATACCTCTGCAGCCCTCTAAAAGACAGCAGCTCAAAGGCTGGGAGTCATTGCTGTAGTTTAACTAGGTCTTGCTATTCCTGTAGCATAACTCATGCCTGGTTTCTGTTCCCACCCCTCTGCCTTTGTTCTGGCTGTGGCCTCCACTTGGGATGCCCTTTCAAATTCACCTCAAAACCTATGTATACAAAAGCCCATCCATCTTTAAAGTCTCAACCCAAATGTCAACTCTTTTGAAGCCTTTTTTGATTTCATCCAGGTGAGAAGATCTCTCACCCTCCTTGCTGAGCTCTCAGAGAGCTTTCTCTATACCGCCTTTGTTTTGATAGCCATTAGGGCTGCTCAATTTGGAGATCTCATGTACTAACAATTAAAAATAAAGAAAAGAAGAAGAAGAAAGAGGTCTGACACAGATTTGAGAACTTTTGATTTTGCCAAGAAGTCTAAAAAAATGTCTTGTCACCCTCATTATTTTCTAAAAGAAACGTACTTTAAAAACACAAAAGACAAAGGGGAAGGAAATATATTATTTCAAAATAAAATACTGTTTTAACAATCAAATAAATTTAGTTCTATAAAATGTTCTTACAAGGGTGATTTTTATTTTTCTCTTGTTTCTGAGTCCTCGTAAAGAATTCATCACAGATAAGCCTTGGTCCAGAGAGGAACATTTGGAATTCTTTCTTTCTTTTTATATAATAGAGAGCTCATATGTGCACATGTGAAAGACAGCAAGAAAGAGAGGAAGCACCCTCAGTAGGGTCTCATCATGCCATGAGCCTCTTTGCCCAGCTTTCCAGCCCCTTAGGATAACGGGCACCTCTTCACACACTGGGTATCTTTTTGTTGTTTGGTTGGTTGGTTGGTTGGTTTGGTTTTGCCATAGGGTACATGCGCTTGTCAGAGAGAGGGAAAGTGAGAAATCACCCACCAGGGGGTTGGCCATGCCTTATTCCTTTTTTCTCCATTCTCTTCTTGGGGTTTTGAGCACACATGCACGTGTGCCTTGCATGAGTTTCAAGCTACCAGATCTGGGACTTGAACTGAGGTTAGCCATGTGGGAGTCTAGTGCCATAACCACTGTGTCACCTGTTGGCCCCCTGGGCATCTTTTTACAATGACCTGGGAATCCAAACCCGCAGTTGGCCATGTGGTTTCCAGCCTTGCAGGGCCTTGGGTTACTGCACCACAGCTCTGGGTTTTGGAAAATGTGTCTTCTAATTCTTCATGATCTCACTTCATCACCGCTTCTAGCTTGACATTCTCACATGTCTGAATCAGCACCATCTCCCCAATATAGCCTGGCTCTGCTGAGTGATGTCAGGTTATTTGAGCATCACCAAGTACAGAAAACTTCTTTTTCTCTGGAATAATTTTGGCTCCTGATATTTTGGCTTCTGTACCACTGATGGTTAAAACAAGCCATTGTCATATAATCGTTGTTTTCTGGAAGGCGGGGACATTGCAGAGCATGTAACATTTGCCTATTAGCCCTGAAGGTATGCCTCAGTCTACCAGGAAGACATTTGCTGTCCAATGTGGGGAGAAGAGACTATAATGTTTTTGATTTATAATATTGTAGTAGTTGCTTAAAATACTAGATAATTGGAAAAGTTATGACACATTTTTGCATAGAAAAACATAGAAAAGTATGCCATGACTTTTCCAGCAACCCAGTACTTAACCAAATCTCTGTGAATCATCCTCACACTCTGTGACGTCAGCTCTTTCTTTTGGTCCTGAGCTTTACCATGCTCGGTGCTATATTCCAGAACACAGCTGTTCCTTTAAGCAGTGACAAGAGGCAGCCAGATTCTGGGACCCTTCTGTCATGGAGCACAGAGAGGTCTTGTGGCTCACCCTGGGCTGCTTTCGATCACTGTTCTTCTCAGAGCTTTGGGAGAACCATGTGGCAAAAACAAACAGCATCTTCCTGGGCCAAGGTACTAATGACACACTCTAGGAATTTGGGGATCAGAGCTGTCCCAAGGAGGCTGAATGCCTGGTACCCAGACCCCTTGTCCATGGAATAATGAATTCTCATTTGATTGTCAGCTGTGTAAATCACCGACGATGGGGAGTTAATCATGCATAGGAAATGAACTCTTTCTCTGAGTTAATGAGCACACAACACAGAGCAGCATCTGTTGACTCGCTCTACTTTTAAATCTCTGGCAGTTTGAACAATTAATTGTACCCAATAATCTCTGTTTTTAGGCATTAGGGAAGAAAAAAAAACTTTTCTCCCTGAAACATATATACTCATGGAAACTTCTACTCAGCATCTTTTTATTTTTTATTTTTGCTATAGGACATGTGTGCTCACCAGAGAGAGGGAGGGGGGGAAGCAAGAAATTACCACCCAGGGAAGTGGCCACACTGTAATCCCATCTTCTCCAATCTCCTCTCAGATTTCAGGCATGCTCAGCATGTTTTTCAAGCCCCATCAGGTCCAGGACTTGAACTGTGCAGTCAGCCATGTGGGATCCAGCTGCCTTAACTACCATACCACCTGACTGGCCCTCTACTGAGCATCTTTACCTTCTTAACAATGCTCTAAGAATCTAAAGGTGTATATATAAGTGTGTGTGTGAGAGAGAGAGAGAAGAGGCAGAGGAGGGAGCAAAAGAGAATCAGGAAGAAATAAAAAATTGCTTTTGTATTTTTTTTAAGTAACACATAATATATCAGATAGTATACCAAGTGCTTCACTTGTGATATCTTATTTCATTATCCTAATACAATTTATAAGTAGAGGTATTATTAGTCCCATTTAATAGAGTAAAACACTGCGATTCAGAGAGGTTAAGTCACTTGCCCAAGCCACCGAGCACGGTAGTGGCTGGGAAGGATTATAGTTCAGGTTGCTCTGACTCTCAGGCTCAGAGCCTTGGCTGTTCCATGGTTGCCCTGTCCCTCTGTGAGAAGCCTCATTCCCCTTCCTGTGCCTATCCTGAAGTTGCTTCTCTGACCCAGTCCACAGGCGGAGCTCGGAGTCTAAGCTGCCTGGGCATCCATCTCAGCTCCCCATTACCAGAACTGGGCCAGTGGCTTCAATTTCCTAAGCTTCATTTTCCTCGTTATCAACTGGGAGCAATCACAGTGCCTTCAGATATGTTGTGGGGATTAATGAGATGATGTACACAGAGCGGGCATGGAGTTCTCGCTCAGTAGCATTCTTACTACTATCCTCTATGAAGCACTACAGTCACCCCTTAAAATCTGTGGGCATTGGTTCCAGGACCCCAGTGGATATAAAAATCCATGGATGCTCAAGTCCCATTTATAAAATGGCACCATATTTGCATATAACTTATGCTCATCCTCCAGCATGCTTTAAATCTTCTCTAGATGACTTATAATACCTAACAATATGTAAATGCTGTGGAAGTAGTTGCTATATTGTATTGTTTAGGGAATAATGACAAGAAAAGTCTGTACATGTTCAGTACAAATACAACCAATTTTTAAATAATTTTTTAATTTACTTGTATTTATCATCATCATTATTATGTATTAATTTACTACAGGGCATATACACTCATGAGAGAGAGAGAGAGAGAGAGAGAGAGAGAGAGAGAGAGAGAGAGAGAGAGAAAGAGAGAGAGAAAGCAAAAATAAAAGCAAAAGCAAGAGCAAGAAAGCAAGCAGACAGGTCATCCATGTGGGAATCCAGCCACCTTAACCACTATACTACCTGCTGGCCCCAACGCAACCAATGCTGAAAAATATTTTTGATCTACTTTCAGTTGACTCTGTGGATGCAAAACCCATGGAATAAATGGCTGCCTCTGCTGTATTCCAGATATTTTGGCAAGTTTTTTATGTATAGTATATTTACCTTTAAGTCTCACAACTTCCCTAGAAAGGAGATATTCATTAATCAACAATCAGTCAAACATTCAGCAAATAATTTACTGAACACTTACTATGTCCAGGCATGTCTAGGTGCTAGGGCTGGAGTCTAGTTGGGATGGTAGACAGTAGGTAAACTTGTACCGTTCAATAATGATACAGGATACAGAATGAAGCGCACAGCTCTGTAAGATCAGGTATAAGGGGAAGAGGGACCTGACCTATTCTTGAGGAAGGGGATTCCAGAGATATCCTTTTGGAGTAAGTGACATTTCAGCTGAGCCCAGAAGGTTGAGTAGGAGAAAGGTCAAGTCAAGGAAAAAGGGGAGTTGGAGGATAGAGAAGATTGTTCTGAACAGAGAATGAGGTCATGCTACTCTTCTTAATCAGAAACTTACATTTTTTAACCCAAAGGTGTGATCAAAGGTGGGCTACATTAGGGTCTGTGACAGTGTTGGAGCTGAGGGAAGGGAGAAGGCAACAGTATGTCTTACTGAGATCACCGGGAATATTTTCATCCAAGTGACTAATAATGCCATCAGTTGATTTTATTTAATAAACATTCTACTCTCAGCAACTTTAGAAAGTCAAAAGTAGGGGACCAGCAGTTGGTGTAATGGCTATGTCACTGGACTCCCATGTAGTCAACTGTGGTTCAAGTCTCAGACCTGGTGGCTTAAACTCATGCCGGGCACACATGCGTTCATGCCCAAGATCCTGAGAGGAGAATGGAGGAGAAAGAGATTGCGGCGTGGTCATCCCCCCCAGGGGATGATTTCTTGCTTTCTGTCTCACTGTCTCTTTTTGTCTTTCTAGTGAGCCCATGTGCCCTATAGCAAAAACCTCTCCAAAAAAAGGAAAAAAGAAAGTCAAAAGTAGAAGGGAACTTTGATATTACATGGGGGTCAGAGATTATACCTGGTATGACAGCTGTTATTAACCGGTAGTATCTGCTTACAGTTATCTGTTGGGAAGAAATCCTATTAGTGGGGTAGCAGGGGGCATAGTGGTTAAGGTGGTTAAGACATAGTGGACTCCCATATGGCCTACTATGATTGGTTCAAATCCAAGACCTGGAGGCTTGAAAATCATACTGGGTGCATGCATGTGCATGTCCAGAATTCCAGGAGAGTGGAGAAGTGATCGTAGTATAGCCATCCCCATTGCGGGGTGATTTCTCACTTTCTCACCGTCTCTCTCTCTCTCTCCAGTGAGCACACTGGCAAAAACCTTTAAAAAAAAAAAAAAACTGTTAGCAGCAACAATCAGTGAGATTGATTAGCAATGCCTGTTTCAGGCATGGAATTGTGGATGGGTGGCAGATATATGAGCAGCTATCATGCTGTTAACGGTCAGCATCAGTCCTTTTAGAGAAAATTCTTCATCTTAGGTTTAGTTTTATACTATATGAGGTGTTAAATAGAGGGTGTGAAGAACCAAAGTTGTAACAAAACAGCAAAACAAAGGGGCAGATAAAGTGTTCTGCATAATTAACAAGACTTTGAGTATATGGATGAGCAGGAAAGAGAATGAGAAAAGAGCTTGCAAGAGAAGAGGCTGACCCACAGGATAGGTAGTTGACCCTCCAAGAGAAGAAAAGAGGACCTGGAAAACTCCCCATGGAGGAGTGGCCAAAGATTTCCACGATCAGGATACCTTCTTTTCAGGTTTAAGTGGTTTACTTCACTCAAGTGTACAGATCGTTGTTCCAAACCGAGAAAAAACAATGTATTTCATACACTGAGACTTGTGTTGGTGGAATCTGGGGGAGTCAAGGAGTAGAGGCAGTGTCCAATAGGAGTTGACCTAAAATGGGAAAAGAAGAGGTGCTGAAATGATAGTCCACAGACTTAAACAGCTCAGCAAAACACAGAACCCAGAGATGGAAAAATACAAGCTCCACCCCTACCTCCAAGCATCCCTGCACCATGCGGGAAGAAACTTTGGGTCTTTTGCTGCATGCAAGATGAGGGCCTGGGTTAATTTCTTTGGAATTCTAAAGAATAGGATAGTGCAAAATGATGCATGTGAAATATATGCCTATCTGCTTCCTTGGTCCAGCCTCTCCTGCTGAGTTTTACAGATGGGGAAACTGAGGCCCATACTGGGGGAAAGAACCTAATGGAGGTCTCACTCAGCACCTGCCCAATGAGCCTTCTTCCCCAAGACTGTGGCGGAAGACATTAGGCAAGATTAATGAGCCAGCACTCTGCGTCTGCCTCATCCTTGGTCTGCCGCACTCGGCTCTATTTGGGCAAACTATCACAGACTCTCAGATGCACGTTTATTTTTTAAAGGGGAAATCATCAGAACTTACGTGAAGGCTGTTAGCTGTATGCATGTTTGTGTATGTTGTGGCGTTTAGATAAGTTATGGGGTATAATTGGGAATCTGGGTGTGACTTGAGAGGGAAAAGTAAGGGATTTCAGTCGATTCAGACTCCTGTTCTTAGCATCTGCTCTGTTCTCCCACCCCAGATGGGTCATTTCAGGAGAATGCCCTGAAACATTAGGCCTTGCATGCCAACAGTCAGTGGTCATTTAGGTAATGGTAATCTGGGTGAACCCAAAGAGCTACCTGTTAAAAAAACTGGGTTCTCCACTTGCCTTCCTACAACACCAGACCCTTCCATCATTAGTCATTTCTTTGGGATGAAGTATGGATACACAGAGTCTTCACTAAGAAGGACACAAATTCTGTAATATCCTCCTGTGACCAAAAAAAGACTCACTAGTGATGGTACCTCAAAATGTACTGCTGTTGAAATAATTTGAATACTAATAATAATCTGGGAAAAAAATGAAAAGCTATTGGATAATGATGATGGGGATTTTAATGTCTTTGTATTGATTGATATGAATGATATTCCTTCTGGAAAAAGAAATGTAATGCACTGTAAAGTTATATGTGATTCAATGTAATATAAACAAGATTATGATAAGAATAAAAAAATTTTAAAAAAATGTACTGCCATTGGGATCAGCAGATGGCAGGATGGTTATGTCACTGGACTCCCATCGGGGCCAACTGAGGTTGGAGTCCCAGACCTGGCAACTTGAAACACACTGGGCACGTGTGTGTGCATGGCCAAAATCCCAAAAAGAGAATGGAGGAGAAGGGATTGCAGTGTGACCATCCTCCGGGGGGTGGTGAGTGATTTATTGCTTTCGGTCTCTCTGGCAAGCTCACATACCCTATAGAAATAATCTCTCTTTAAAAACAAAAAAGTACTGCTGTTTCTGTTTCCAAAGTATTTGCATGTAGACGTTGTCATTTGAGCCTCATCATAATTATCTACAGGAGTAGATAATGCCCCCATTCTCCAGAAGAACTAACAGTCTTGTTTCTGGAAGATTGTGACTTACTTGGAAGCAACCTAAGGAGCAGAGGTGAGGGTCCAGGTCTCAGTATATTGACTCTTAGAGTATTAGATGATTAGTGGTCTTATCTCCAAGGAGGATTATATTTTAAAATAATTTCCAATTCTATTTTATTTATTTTGCCACAGGGCATGTTCACTTACCAGAGAGTGATAGACACAGTGAAAGGGAAAGTGAGAAATCACCCCTCCCAGGGGGATGATCACATGCAATTCCTTCACCATCCCTCTCTTGGGGTTCTGGCACGCACACATGCATGCACATGCACCCGGTGTGATTTTCAAGCTTCCAGGTCTAGAACTTGAACCACAATTGGACATATGGGAGTCCAACACCTTAACCACCATGCTACCTACTGACCCTTCCAATTACATTTGACTCCACAAGTGATCAATTTTCACTGCAGAAAAATTAGAAGTAGAGAAAAGCCAAAAAAAAGAAACTAAACTTTAGCCATCTTCCTAGAATTCAAAGATTATCTCATTTTTAATTTTGGGTATATCCTCTTGTTTTCTTTTCCATAAGCATTATTGCTTTTTAACAAAAATGGAATATGAATAGAAATAATTCTATGACGTGAGTTTATCATTATTTACTTACTAAGCTCCCTCCTGATAGCAAGCATTTATTGAGCTTATTTTCTGAAAAGTAAGATGCCAGGACAATGAAGGCTATACTAATGGATAAAGCACGATTCCTATAATCCATATTAACACACTGCTGAGCAAGACTGGGACAGATAATTCACCCATTTGTTCAGTGACTAGATAGAATGTTCCAGACACCGTCTAAGGCATGAGAGATGCAGCTAAGATCAGTACAGTTTCTCATGAAGCTTGTATATGTTGGATGTAGATAAATAATAAACACATGTGGGGGGCTGCCAGGTGATGTGGTTAAGGGTGCTAGACTCCCACATGGCAGACCATGGTTCAAGTCCCAGACCTGGCAAATAAATAAATCCATAAAGTTAAATAAAATTATTAAAAAATAAATACATATGTGCATGAATGTTTATAAACATGATGAGATATCCTTGTCTTGACTGACATGCATGGTATTTGTGTTGGAAAAAGAAATATATACTGTAAAGACATGATGAAATGTAAAAAAAAAAAAATTTAAAGTCTTCAAAAAAATAAATAAACATGATGAGATGGAAATAGGATGTATGACAGCAGAGAAAAGGAGGGATGACAAGACACTGTTAAACACCCTCTGAGGAGATGACATCAGAACTCGCTGCTGGCCTTCTTCACTGAGATAGTCACACAGTTCACTGGAGATGGGAAGAGGTTGGTGCTGAGGACAGAAACACCCAAGAGCACACCAACTGGGGTGTGTGTGGTGGTTGAGGTGGCTGGATGACTGTGTAGTTCACGTCTCAGAGTTGGCTCGAAAAACATAGTGTGTGTGTGTGTGTGTGTGTGTGTGCGCGCACGCCCAAAATACTAAGAGGAGAATGGAGGAGAAGGGATTTTGCTGTGGCAGTCTCCCCTGGGGAATGCTTTCTCACTTTTGCTTTCTCTCTCTCTCTCTCTCTCTCTCTCTGGCAAGTTCATGTGCCGTATAGCAAAATTTAAAAATGAAGGAAGGAAGGAAGGAGGGAAGGGAAGGGAAGGGAAGGGAAGGGAAAGGAAGGGAAAGGAAGGGAAAGGAAGGGAAAGGAAACACTAAAGGGTACTCTGAGCAGGGAGAATGTTGCAAAAATGTGGCTGAAGAGGTGGCCTGGGTCCAGATTGTGTAGGATCTTACAGGCCACAGTGGGATTTCTGGATAGTGGGTGGATATTGAGGTTTGTTCTTGTTTTTTGTTTTTGTTTTTTTTTTCTAAAGAGAGTTTTTTGTTTTTGTTTTTGTTTGCTATAGGGTGTGTGAGCTCGCCAGAGAGACACAGAGACAGAGAGACAAAAAGTAAGAAATTACCTTGGGACAGGGGGCATGGCCATACCACAATACCTTTTCCACCATTCTCCTCTCGGGATCTTGGGCATGCATGCATGCACACACGCTCGGCATGAATTTTAAGTTGCCAGGTCCATGACTCGAACCACAGTCAACTCTATGGGAGTCCAGCGATGTAACCATTATGCCATCTGCTGGTCCCCTGGACAGTGAGTTTTAAGAGGCTCAAGCAGATAAGTGACATGAACTGATGATGTCTAATTTTGAAGATTCACTTTGGCCTCTGTGGAGACCAAATATGGTGTGTTGCAAAAAGAAAAACCAGATGACTCGTTTGGAGGATATTGGAATTACCCAGGAGACAGATGGTGGTGGCTTGGAACAGGGTAGTAGCAGAGAGATTGGTGAGAAGCTTCACATTTGGGATACACGGTGAAGGCTGAGCTCAGAAGATTTGCTTTAAAAATTGGCTCTGAGAGCGAGAGAAGGAAAGTAGCCAAGGATGACAGAGCACCTGGGTGATGGGGGGCAATGGAAGGAGAAGGGTGGAGAAGAGTTAGCGCTTGGGTTGTAGATGGGTTAAGTTCAAGATGCCTGTTAAAGTCCCAAGTAGAGACCCTAATCCCACAGTTAGATATATGAGCATGGAGGTGATGGGACAAGTTGAGATTGAAGATATAAATTTCAGAATCATCAGTGTATAGGTACTCTTGAAAGGCATGAGACTGGATGGGAAAGCAATGGTTCACTGTGGGATCAGGAGAAGGGATACTTACATCCAGTGGGGCCAAGGGGATGGAGGGAATGTAAAGACTTTCTTCACTTCATTGTGGTTGTGTCAGAGACTTGGGCCTATACTCCTGATGGTGAGAGGATGAGTCTTGATAAGAAAGTGATCCCAAATTTACATCGAGAGGAGGTGGAGGTGGAGAGCATAGAGCCTTGGAAAGAAGGTTCTAAGACCACAGGGAACAAGACAGAGAAGAAGGCAAGGAATTAAGGTTAATAAAAAAGAGGCCAGGTCAGGAAGAAGAGTGAGAGAAGAGGCACTGGGTTCTATTCAAGTTGGCAAAATGAGTCCAGGGAAACTGTTCTCTGTAAACAGGCCGTAGCTTTGGGGTCATGACTGCTTACCTAGACAGCTAGTCACGCTGGTTGGCACAGATACCAACATGGCCCTTCCATATTTCGCAGCAGCATTGGGCCCCTCCACCCCACAGTCCCTGCCTATGTTTGTCCATTAGTTGGCAAGAGTGAGCGTCCAGTGGATATAGGCATCTCACCTTGCATGGCTCGCTTGCTGAGATAACACTCATTCTTTTATATCCATGACATTAAAAAAATGCTTCTGAGGACTTGGTGCAAGTTTGTGGGTAAATGTCAAGCTTGAGGAGCCCCCAGATTGATTCGTCCTGTTCTCCTTTTCTTCGTCCCTCCCTTTATTCAGGCATGCTTCCATCCATCCACCATCCATTTCTCAATTTATTTAGTGAGTCAATAACTCTTATTAAGCTCTCGCTTTTTGGCAGGTATTGGGCGAGGTGTCAAGGACAGAAAGAAAATAAGATACAGCTACTCTTTAAAGGGAGTAGGAAGGACAAGAATCGCTCTGATCCGCTCCAGACAGGTAGTGACATCTTATTTTGTAATTCCCCAAATCAAGTCAGTTCACAGACTAGTTACATTGTAATTGCTTGAGGATCTTTTAAAAATACATATCTCTGAACCTCCCTCAGAACTGAAATCTTTCAGAGAGTGTATTTGGAAAAGGTTCCCAGGCGATTCTAATGTTTGGGCAGGTTTGGGAATTCAGCTGACAGAGGTTCAAGTGGGCTCTGAACCTCACTTTCCTCAGATGGAAATGGATATACTTTTGAATAATTCTGCCTTACAGCATTGTTAGTTTTATATGAGATCTCATTGGAGAAAACGCACCACTGGAATGCCTCCTACTGGCCATTCTAGACATACAAGGAATCTTCAGAATTTCATGGAAAATGTGTATTATGAAAAGACTATGCATGAATTTTAAATTATTTTTGCATCAAAAATAAACTTGTACTTAAATTCCATTTTTCCTTTTCTTTTTTTAAGGTTTTTGCCATAGGGCACGTGTACCCTTGAGAGACAGACAGAGAGAGAGAGGAAAAGTGATAAAACCATCCCCCAGGGGGATGGCCATGCTGCCATTTATTCTCCTGTTGGGACTTCCAAGCACCTAGGTCTAGGGGTCAAATAGCAGATGACCCTATGGGAGTCCAACACCTTACCCAGCATGCCACCTGCTGGCCCCTCCATGAACTCTTTTAAAGTTTATTATTATTTTAGAGTGATTTTTTTGCTATAGCACACACGCATTCACTGAAGAGACAGAGTTAGAAAGTGAGAAATCACCCTCCCCCCCAGGGAGGAATGGAATTCTCCTCTTGAGATTTTGGGCACACACGTGCATCTGACATGAATTTTAAGCCACCAGGTCCAGGACTTGAACCACAGTTGACTCTGTGGAAGTCTGGTGACACAACCATTATGCCATCTGCTGGTCCCCTAAAGTTTATTTTTTGAGAGAGAGAGAGAGAGACAGAGCACCCCCAACAGGGTCCTACATCCAGATCCACCCCCACTATTCTTAGCCCAGATTATAGGCCCATGCTCCCAACAGCATGGCCAGGGAGGTCCCTGGAAGGGAACCCAGGAACTCGAGTTCAGTGGTGTTACCACTGTGCTATCACCTGGTCTTTTCCAAAAGCTTTGTGACGTCCTCTGGTATATGTGGAGGCAAAGGCCTCCTGGAAATCAAAGAATTGGCAACATCGAGACCACCTAGTTAGGAACGCAGACGCCTGGCCCCACAGCAGGTGTCCTGTATCAGAGTCTCTGGGTGATCTACATTCATGTGAAGTTGGCTGGTAGACACAGCCAGTCCCGCCTGCCACCCAGGCCGTCACACCTGAGAGCAGACTGTCTCTATTAAGGAGCACTAATGAAACGTAAAAATGATTTCCTCGGTTGTAATTGCATGATGGTGCTCCGGAGTTGTAACTCTGGGCTGCTCTGTTTGTGGGTAATTTAAGTGCTTGTTAGTAAAGTGAATTATGCTGGGAAAATAGGTGGTAGAGAGGCCCAGAGGAAGTGGGTCTTTCCTCTCTATTTTGGAGCCATATCTTCCCTTTCCCTTAGGGGGGATTGCTTCTCTGTAGACACTGTGAATGCCACAGGGCACAGAACTATGCCTGCCATTCCCCAGGACTGAAGCTGGTTTCAGGGGAGTCCCTGTATCTTAACCTTTCTTGAACTTGAACGTGGGCATGTCATCTAGGGACAGATTAAGTAAAAACACAGACTCAGATTCAGCAAGTCTAGGGTGGGGCATTTCTAACAAGCTCTCAGGCGAAGCTGATTTTGCAGATCTGTGAACCCCCCTTTGATCAGGAAGACATCAGCACTACTCAGTTGTCCTCAAAGAGTGGCAATATTTCTTCCCACTACCATGAATTACATCAGAACATCTGGAGGTAAAACCTGGGCAAAAGTAGGGTTTAAAAGCTCAACAGGTGAGAGACCAGCAGATAGTGTAATAGTTATGTCACTGGACTCCCATGTAGTCAAAAGCAGTTCAAATCCTGGACCCAGCAGCTTAAAACTCACAGCGGGGGGACCAGTAGATGGCATAATGATTACATCACTGGACTCCGACATAGTCAACCACAGTTCAAGTTTCAGACCTGGTGGCTTAAACTCATGCTGGGCAAGTGTGTATGCATGCCCAAAGTCCCAAGAGGAGAATGAAGGAGAAGGGACTGTGGCATGGCCATCCCCCCAGGGGTTGATTTCTTGCTTTCTGTCTCTTGGGCAAGTACATGCACCCTATAGCAAAACAAAAACAAACAAACAAAACTTTTAACGGGTGCATGTGTGTGCATGTCCAAAATCCCGGGAGGAGAATGAGAAGAGATTGCAGCATGGCCATCCCCCCGAGGGGTGATTTCTCATTTTCTGCCTTTCCAGGAAGTACACACACCCTATAGCAAAGATGCTGCCTGGAGAGCCCAGCAGAGAAACTGATTTCTAGCAGGCTTGTCATTGAAAATGTGGTAAGGGAGGGAGCCAGACACAGACCAACTAGTTTTCTCATTCCTGTCTTCAAGACTCCACATTCGAGTTTAAAAGGGACTTTCGTTCACCCTCGGGGGAAAGTACTGACAGAGGGGTCTAAAGATTGGAGAGCCCAATTTCTGGCTAATTTTCTTTCATAATTCTAGAATGGAATCAGCTCTTCATTTTTTTTTTTTTTTTTTCAGAATAGAGTCTCTTTTTTTTCTTTTTTGGAGGTATTTTTGCCTTAGAACCTGTAGCTCCCCAGAGAGACAGATAGAAAGTCTGTCCCCCCAGAGGGACTGGCCATGCCACAATCCCTTTTCTTCCAGTCTCTTCTCAGGATTTTGGGCATGTATGCACACGCATCCGGCATGAGTTTGAAGCTGCCAGGTCAGGGATTTGAACTGTGGTTGATCATGTGGGAATGAAGTGACATAACCATCACACCATCTGCTGGTCCCCAGAATAGAATCTTATCCTTGGGTATTATGCAATTAAAATATTGCAGGAGTAGGAGGAGCCCTGTGGTATTTTTGAATTGTTATCAGTGCAGGGGGCCAGATGGTGGCACAGAGGTAACATGACACTCTATGAGGCTGGACCATATGAGAAGATTCTGAGTTTGCACCTGGAGACCCCCAAGAACATGCCAGACACATGTGTGCCCATGACCCAGGGCTGGCTGAAACTGTAGTGGACCACAGTGTAAAGACCCTATTGGAGGTGACTGCTTCTCCCCCCTTTCTTTTACTCTCTCTTTCTTTCTCTCTCTCTCTCTCTCACTCATGCATGAACTAAATAAAAACACTGATAAAAAAATAAAGATTGCAAGTTCAGATCAGGTTGCTTCCTGCTTAAAACCTTCCAGCAGCTTCTCATCACTCTTAAAGTCAAACCTAAACTCCTAACATGCGCTGCCCTGGCACCTGCCTCCACCTCACCCTGATTTTGTGACACTCTCTGCCTTGATTCAAATGCTGCAGTCTTCCCTGCCTCCCTGCTGTTCCTTGCTTGGGACCTCTTGCCTCCTATCTTAGGGGCTTTGCATGTGCTGTTCCTTTCCTTGGAGCTACCCCCCAACACACACACCTGTATTCTCACCCTTACCTTCTTCCTGATTTTCTTCTAATCTTTCAGTTTAAATGCAGCTTCTGCTGACAATCTTACTTGACCACACCTTTCCAGTCAAAATCAGCCTGACCATCAGAGTCCCCTGTTCTTCTCTGGTCCAGCTCAGCTATAATGTGACCTTCTGCACTTCCTGGGCTATTCATGACACTTCCAATGCCCCCACTTGACGCAGGCTCTGTGAAAATAGGCACCTTGTTTGTGTTTGTTCATCAGTGTAAGCTTAGGGCTTAGTTTGATCCTAGCACATAGTAAGTGCTCTGTAAATAATGGTGAAATGAATAAGATAGTCTGCCAGTATCCCTGGTATCTCCCAAACCTGACTATACATAAAGTCACGTGGGAGATATTATTAAAAATACAGTTTCAAATTCCGAGAGGAGAATGGAGAAGGGATTGTGGCATGGTCATCCTCCCGCCAGGGGATGAATTCTTGTTTTTTCTCTCTCTCTCATGAGCATGTGTGCCCTATAGCAAAAAATCTCTCTTACAACAAACAAACAAAAAAACAGGTTTCCTAAACCCTCCTCCTGGATCTTCAAATTCAAGCTATCTGATTGGAACCATGGAAAACCACCAGGTAATTTGGAAAAAGTGTGCCAGGATTGGCAATAGACAAGGCCCCTCTAGAGGACAAAGGTAATCTTTTCTTTTAATTTGGGTTTCAACAAATCACTGTGGACTGAAAGAAAATGACCAAACATTATAAACTGAGCAGTGGAAGGAGAAAGAGAAATGTTTGTTCTAAGAATGAAAAGTCACGGTTGCCATGAACACCGTAAGCAGAGCCCTAGCTAAGCAGGCACAGTTCAATTTGAGTTAATACTAAGCTGCATGTATGTGTGTTTGTTTTTTCTTTTCTTGATGACAATTGGGTGATTTCTACGCACAGAGAACTAGGAAGCATATTAATGTTCTCTCACCAGTTCTCTCATTTTTATAGAAACCTCCACTTCCATGTCCAGATGCTAAGCTCATAGTCCAACCTAGGCATTCTTCCCTGCTGATTAGAATACTCCTAGTCCCAGCTAGCAGGTGTTGCAGAGGTTAAAGTGCTAGATCCCACATGGTCAACTGTGTGGTTCAAGTCCTGGACCCAGTAGTTGGAAAATCACACTGGGCACATGTGCATGTGTGCCAAAATCCTGAGAGAAGAATGGAGGAAAAGAAATTGTGGTGTGGCCATCCTCCCTGGGAAAAGATTTCTCACTCTTCCAACCCTCTTTGTTGCATGCATGCACCCTATAGCAAATCAAAACACAAACAAAATCTGTCAGGTCTGTCTTCTCTGCCTAAACTCTGGGCTCTTCCCACTTTACAAAGCTAATTCTTTTCTTTTTTTTTTAAGAGATATTTTTGCTATAGGGCACATGCTCTTGCCAGAGAGAGACAGAAACAGAGAGACAGAAAGTAAGAAATTACTTCCCGGGCGGAATGGCCATACCACAATCCCTTCACTTCAATCTCCTCTCAGAATCTTGGACATGCACACACACATGCCTGGCATGAGTTTTAAGTCAGGTCTGGCACTCAAACCTTGGTCAACTATGTAGGAGTCCAGTGATGTAATCATCACGCCATCTGCTGGTCCCATAAAGCTAATTCTTAATGCCTACCCTTTCTAGGACTTAAAGCAGAAAAGTAAATACCCATCTCTTGCTTTTTCCTTTAAGGGAAAAGAAGATTGACTCTTTGCCTATGTCACCACTGCCAACTCTCCTTCCCTTCTGCAGCTCTTCTCATTCACATCCCAGACCCAGGCCCCGCCACTATTTTTAAAGAAATGCCATCTTGGGTACCACACCCAAAGGCCCTAAAAAATAGAGTAAGCTGGGATTCCTGTCACATCTCCTCAAGGATCTGGGAGCAGAGGGGCTTCCCAAACTCTGGAGCACAGAGCCAGGAGCTTGAGCAGTGGGGACCCAGAACCAGAGATTACATGGATGCAGCTACTGAGAAGGACATCACTTACCACCCTGAGCCTCACTGTCCTTGTCTGTAAAATGGAATGACAATTGCACCCCCTCACAGGCTTGCTGGGATCATGTGCATAAAGTGAAAACTTCAAGATCCCTTGACCTCTCCCTCATTCCTTTAGTGTCCCTCTTTCTCCCTTCTCTCTAAACTTTTCAATGATTTGGTTAGAGAGGGGGGGCTATCACAATAATTAATAGTGTGCATGTTGACGTAGCCTGCTTAGCTGTGCATTCTAGCCCTGCCTTTTCCAGCTCTGCTACCTTGGACACATCATTTTATCTCTCTGAGGTTCAGTTTCTTTATCTCTAAATTGGAAGTGATAACCCTGGATCTGCCTTGTATAATTCTTTTGAAGTTGGGTCAGGTCTGTGGGCACATAGTAAGTGCTCAAGGAATATTTGCTATTATCCTCAAGCAAGCGTGAAGGTGGACTCCTAGTACCCTCTTTTCCAGTGAATGCTAGAGCAGTTTTTCTCTCCCAGGAACCTCATTCTTTGTGTGTTGTCACAGCTTCAGGACTCAGCTCATGGGAGGCTCTCCTCTGCCAAGATTTTCCTGAAACTTATCCTCCTCCTAACATGAATTTAGCTTGTTTTTCAGCCTCCTGAGCTTTCTAGTCATAGAGTTTTGCACATGGTATTGCTTTGCGTCTGTCTCCTCCGTTGAATTTAGATTCCCGCGGGGAATGGGCTCACGTAGTCATGCTTTGGGTTTTGGTACCATGGACAGCGCCTTGCACTGGTTTCAAACTTTCAACGCAGAAAACCTTAAAGCGCTGTTCTCAAAATTTTTGACCATTATCAACAGTGGGAACTACATTTTACATGGAAAATTGATGATGAATGTGTCACTACTCACAATGCACTCTGGTTTCTCTTCCCTTCTTTTCCCTTCCCTTCTTCTCTTTTCTCCTCCCATCTATTTAGTTGTTTTTTGTTTTGTTTTTAAATTTGCCAGAGGGCAAGTACACCCACCAGAGAGAGGCAGAGAGAGAGAGAGGGACCTTAGCGGGTGGTTGTGACATAATCCCTCCTCCATCTCTTCCTCCTTTGGGGTTTTGGGCACACATGCACATGTGCCCAAGCCACCAGGTCCAAGACTTGAATCTCACCATTGGCCATATGGAATCCAGTCATCTAACCACCGCACCACTGACTGGACCTCTATTTAATTTTTAGATGTCTGCGATTTACTAAATTCATTTCAGAACTCAAGAAGCTGTATCTTGTAATGTTAAGGACATCCAGTGGAAATAGACAAGTCAGTGTTCATTCCAAATCCACCACTTACTATTTCTGAAGCCTTAAAAAACAAACAAACAAACAAAAAAAACTTCCACTCTCTAAACCTCTATTTCTTCATCTGTGAAATGGAGTTAACCATTTTCACTACTTCTTCGGTTCATGAGAAATTTTAATGAGATAATATGGGTAATGTGTTAAGCACAGAGCCTGGCATGTAGCCAGTCCTTAACAAATAGTGGCCATTATCAGAGTCATTCTTGGAAATCTTGCATGCCTTTACCTTTCTTTTTATGTTTTTTAAAAAACAAACAAACAAACAACAACAACAACAAAAAAAAAAAAAAAAAAAACAGATTTTTGCAATAGGGTGCATGCCCTTACCAGAGAGACAGAAAGCGAGAAATCACCCCCCGGGGGTATGGCCACACCGCAATCCCTTCTCCTCTGTTCTTCTCTTGGGATTTTGGGCGCGCACACACACACACACACACGCACGCACACACGCACACATGCACACACGCTCCTGGCATGAGCTTTAAATCACCAGGTTCAGGACTTGAACCATAATTAACTACATGGGAGTCCAGAGACATAACCATTATGTCATCTGCTGGTCCCTGCCTTTACCTTTCACATCACAACTTTCCCAAGTCTCCGTACCCTTTTGATCTTTTCTCTCAGGTCCATTTACCTTCCCAGAGCTAACCTAAATGATTTCACCACTCTCAGTAGAAGAATAAGCCATGGATGCCAAGAGTTGTAGCCAGAGAAGGTGATTTGATGAAAGACAGTGGCAGTCTTGTCCCTTGGACACAGAAAGGAAGAAAATACTGGGACCAGCAGTTAGCGTAATGGCTATGTCGCTGAACTCCCATGTGGCTGACCACAGTTCAAGTCCCGGACCCAGTGTCTTAAACTCACGCCGGGCCCGTGTGTGTGCACGCCCAAGATCCCAAGAGGAGAATGGAGGAGAAGGGATTGCGGCATGGCCATACCCCCTGGGGGGGTGATTTCTCCCTTTCTTTCTCTCTGTCTTTCTGGTGAGCACACATGCCCTATAGCAACCGCCACCCCCCCCCCCCAAAAAAAAAGGAAGAAAATACCCAGTAGGGTAGAGACTGCCATTTCCCTGATTTCTCATGATACTGGGTAACATGTAATTATCAAAAATTATCAAACACATTTTTTTAATTGCCAGAGGGCATGTGTGCTCATGAGAGAGACAGAGAGAGAGAGAGAGAGAGAGAGAGAGAGAGAGAGGGGGAGAGAGGAAAAAAATGCCACAGTCATGTCACAGTCCTTTTTCCTCCACTTCTCCATCCTTTCAGAATTATGAGCTTCTAATTCAGAAACTTAAATGTTTATTTGTGATTTGTGTTAACCAGAACAACAACAATAAGAATTATGTCAATTATGTCAATGAGAATTAAGTCATAATTGCTTTCTGTGTTAAGGTTGCTTGTGACTTTCTATTTCTAATCTGTCCAGGACAGATTCCTAGATGTAGCATTTTTAGATCAAAGACTTTGGCCACTATGTAAGCATCTTCCGGAATGGTTGTACTAATTTACACTTCCACCAGTCAAGTTCCTTCCTGCCTGTGTTTCTACACTCTTGCCAATGTTAGCTTATTTGCATTCATGTTAATCATGCCAATTTGATGAGGAAAAGATGTTCTCTCAAGACTGTAGAAATTTCCATTTCTTTGAGGACTAGGGAGGCTGGGCATCCTCCCTCTTTTACGTTTTGTTGGCTATTTGTATGTATTCTTTTGTATATTGGCTTTTTACATCTTCTTGCCACTTAGAAATTGATTTATGTGTGGTTTAATAACAGGTCACTTTAGGGCTCCACCCTGGTAGAGTGTCAGACACACTTCGAGTTTGGGAAGTACAAGGGAGAAGGGGGAGGAGGAAGGATTTCTTAGAGGCCCCATAGATTTCAAGTGGGTCTGCCAGGCAGAGTGTAATTTGGACGCTTATTGTTCAGAAACCAGAGAGGACAGTCATGCATTCAGCCCCATGCTGGGGAGAAAACAATGCATGCCCAACTGGAGGCGGTTTGAGAACAAGGGATTCTGCTCTAATTGAATCCACTGTCGACCTCCTTTGTGCCCATGGAGTCCCTTTATGAGAATGACTGCTGAGGCTTCTGAGTGAAAGGCGGATGTGGAAAAGGACAGAACATGTATTGCCTGGCTTCAAGTTTCGGATTGGAATGATCAGCAACCCACATTGAATTTACACTTCTTCCTTTTGTTCCCCCTGCCCACATCCTTTCTTTGATAAACATGGATCAAGCTCCCCCATGTACTAGGCAGTGCACCCAGTGTTAGGTGTTGCCTGTCCTAACCTGCAGTGTGTCCCATCTCTGTAGCTGGTAATTCCATCTTCCCAGTCATTCAAGCTAAGTTTGGAGTCATCCGTTACTTTTCTTTTTCTCCCCTGATATGTCATAGCCTGTCCACCAGCAAAATCTCTCAGCTCTGCCTTTGAAATATATCCAGAACCTGGAAAATAACCTAAATGTCCATAAACAGGTCAATAGATGAACTGTGGCACCTTCATACAATGGAATGCTGCTCAAGAATGAAAAGGGGGACCAGCAGTTAGTGTAATGGCTATGTCGCTGGACTCCCACGTAGTCGACCGCGGTTCGAGTCCCGGACCCGGCGGCTTAAACTCACACCGGGTGTGTGTGCGTGCGTGCCCAAGATCCCGAGAGGAGAATGGAGGAGAAGGGATTGCGGCGTGGCCATCCCCCCTGGGGGGTGATTTCCTGCTTTCTATTTCTCTGTCTCTCTCTGTCTGTCTGGCGAGCGCACGCGCCCTATAGCAAAAACCTCTCCAAAAAAAAAAAAAAAAAAGAATGAAAAGGAACAAATTCTGAAGCCAGATGGTGGCACAACTGTAACACAGTGCTTTGGGAGGCCAACTCATATGGAAAGGTTCTGGATTCATGTTCAGAGGCCTCCCTGAACTCCTGGGTATGGGTATACCCATGATCCAGGGCTGGCTGAAGCTGAGGGTGGATCACAGCATGAAGACTCTGTTAGGAGTGCCTCTATTTCTCTCTCCCTCACTCCTTTCTCATTCACTCATGGAAGAAAGAAATGTTTAAAAATACTAAGGGACTAACAAATGGTGTCATTGGTATAATTGCTGGACTCCCACATGGCCAACCATGGTTTGAGTCCTGGATCCAGAGGGGCTCATGTGCATGTGTGCCCAGAATCCTGAAAGGAGAATGGAGAAGGATTGTGGCATGGCCATCCCACCCCCCGACCCCAGTGAGGGGGGTGATTTCTTGCTTTCTGTCTCTTTGTCTCTTTGGTGAGCACACATGCCCTTTAGCAAAAATCCCCCTCCCAAAAAAACATACACATATGTATATATATGTGTGTGTGTGTATATACACATATATATAAATATAAATGTAAATAAAAGTATTATTGGTATATGTAACAACAGGAGTGAATCTGAAAATAGTTTTGCTGAGTGAAAGAAGCCAAACGTAACAGAAAATTTATAGAAAATGCTAAAAATTTCATACTGATCTATAGTGAGAGAGCATACCAGTGATTACCAGGGGCTGGGGGAGGCAGGACAGATTACAAAGGTGTACAAGAGACTTTTAGTGGAGTGGGTGGGTCTATTTATTCCCTTGATCATAGTGGTGGTCTTATAGGTAAATGCATGTATGAAAGCTTACCGTTTTGTTTCGTCAAGTATGCAGTTTATTTTATGCCAGGTCTACTTCAGTAAAACTATTAAAAACCATATCCAGACTCTGACCACTTCTCACCAGCCCCACTGCTACCACAAACCACCACCTCTCACCTGGTTCCTTGAAAGAGCCAGCATCTGCCCTGGCTTCCCTACACTCTGTTTTCAACACCAAGTCCAGAGTGATGCTTTTGAAAGTAAAGTGAGGTCATGTCATTCCTCTGTCCAGAACCATCACACTGAGGGTGCTCATCACTTTCCGAAATATTAAGTACTCATCATGGTGACAAGCTCCTGGAGGGAGGGTTTGTTTGTTTGTTTGTTTATTTTTGAGAGGTTTTCGCCATAGGGCGCGTGCGCTCGCCAAACAGAGAGACATAGAGACAGAAAGTGAGAAATCACCCCTCAGGGGGGATGGTCATGCCGCAATCCCTTCTCCTCCGTTCTCCTCTCGGGATCTTGGGCACGCACACACGCGCACCTGGCGTGAGTTTTAAGCCACTGGGACTGGGACATGAACCGCGGTCAACTACGTGGGAGTCCAGCGACATAGCCATTATGCTAATTGCTGGTTCCCAGGAGGGTTTATTTTCTCCAGTGCTGGATCTTAGTGTCTAGAACAATGTCACAGAGAGGTTGTTAACAGGAAATTGTGGGGTGAATCATTGAGTATGGTACAGTAAACTCAAAAACTACTGTAGGAGATATATGTAAATACAGTTAAGATACAGGGCTGGGGCCAGCAGGTGGCATGGTAGTCAGGGTGCTGGACTCCTACGTGGCCGACAGCGGTTCGAATCTGGACCGGGTAGCTTGCTTTCTCACTTTTCCTCTCTGTCTGTCTCTCTGGTGAGCACACATGTCCTGTAGCAAATTAAGATAATAATAATAATAATAATAATAAACAAATTAAATAGTTCTTAAAAAAAGAAAAAGGCATAGGGTAATACATTCTATGATCAAGGGGCTCTTGATGGAGGCTCTTAAGCCATCTCGGGATGAAGTCAAACATGACTTTCTGGAGGAAGGGGCATCTAAACTGAGGCCCCTTGCTCAGTTTAGATACGTAGGATGCCATGGGGAAGAAGATGCAGTTCTTCCCTTCATGGAAATCTCTTGTATGAACTATGTGCAAGCATATATCATCCCATGTGTTAAGCACATTTTGGGGGGAAGCATGCGGGCTGAGGAGCTGAGACATGAGGACCTAACACAACCTGGGGGAGGACCTGGCAACATTGAAAGGTTGATTGTAATGAAGCACTTCCTGGTTGGGATGCATCCACCACCTTTCTCCCAGGATCCTGAAACCCACATTTGGGTGACTGTTGCCAGAGTATAGACAATGAATCTATGGATTCCTTAGAAACCAAGGAATCTAACTGAGATTTGAGATATGCCCAACCATCACATCTTCCTATTGTACTTGAGTTCTTTTTATGGACTGTATCAGTATCCACCGAGTCTTATTCTCCACCCTCCCTGTGTTTCAGAATCAAGGGTGAACTAAAAAAATAAAAGTAGTAATTAAACACTCAAAAAAAGTGTTTGGGTTCCACCCCAGACTGGTAAAATATAAGTCTCCAGGGGAGTAGCCTAAATGTGGATATTTTTAAAACTTGCTGTGCACCTGAGAACCACAAATGTGATTTAAGAGTCAGGGAGAGTTATCCTACTTCGGGTCTCATCATTCATTTATTCCTTCATTTTATTCCTGCCTCAGGGCTTTCTCTCTGCCTGAAATGTTCTCCCCTTGTATTTTGTACACTCTGCTTCCTCCTCACCCCTTTGCGTTTTTTTTTTTTTGTTTGTTTGTTTTTTGTTTTTTGTTTTTTGCCATAGGGCATGTGCCCTCACCAGAGAAAGACAGAGAGTGGAAGTGAGAAATCACCCCAAGTGGGGATGGCCATGCCACAATCCCTTCTTCTTTATTCTCCTCGTAGGATTTTGGGCACACATGCATATGCACCCAGTGTAAGTTTCAAGCTACCAGATCTGGGACTTGAACCCTGGTCGTCCATGTAGGAGTCCAACACCTTAACCATCACACTTGTCATTCTTTAATTCTCATTCAAATGTTAGTTCTTCAGAGAAGCTTTCCCTGACCCTATTTCTTCTCTATCTCAATTGTTTCCATCTTCTTTCTTTACCCTGGTTATTATCTTTCTATGACATTATTTGATTTATTTCCTTCTCAACACTAACCATAACTTGATGTGATCTTGTTTATTGTTCTACCCCAGCACTAAATAAGTGAACAATTTCAGTAAAGAATGAAATTATCTGACACAAAAACCACTCGATACAGTGTCCTATGTATGGTAAGGATTTGTAATTATTATGAATGGACTAATTATTATTATGAATGGGAGAATACACAAGCCTAAAAAAAATAATTCTCTGACAGCATAGAGAATTAGTAAGACACTGAAATACTTCCTCAATATTTACTAGTAAGTTAGATACTAAGCTCCCTGAAGGCCAGGGGTGAGATCTTTTTATTGTTGGACATCAAGAACCTAACACAGTGCCAGGAACATTAGATATTCTGATTTGAAGACTATTTGGTTACAAATAACAAAATTTTACTCAAGCTTGTATGAACAGAAAAAAAAAATGAATTTACTGGAAGGATAAAAGAGTTTCAGAGAACCCCAGGATAAGAACAGCTGAACTAACAAGGAACTTAAACCAAAAAAGAAAAAGTGACTCTGAACCCAGCAGTTTTCTTGTGTGTCTCTCCAAGGTGGTGTACTCTTTCTTTCTTATTGCAAAGTGGCTTTCTCCACTCCATGGGCACATGGATGTTCACAGCCCAGACTTTAAAATGTTTTCTATCTCAAATAACCCACAGAGATTGAATGGTGTCTGAGTGTTGAATTTTTAGGGAAGAGGACGAAACCTGATTGGTTTTAGCTTCTCTCAAGTATTCATTCCTGGACCAACCAACTGAAGCCAGGGCGTGGGACTGGGATCATGTTACCTGTTCCTTAATTAGGAGATATTGGGATTATCTCAGGGGAAAAAATTGTTTTAAAAAAAGAGGTCATAACTCAGATTATCCCCCGAAAGCAAAGTTTGAAATACAGGCAGGCAGGGGTTTTGGTTGGGGCAAGATACCAAGAAAAAGGAGATGAGGACTTGGAAGAGTAAAATAAGGAAGGATTATAAGCCAATCCCATGTTATCTTATCGAGCTCATTACTGATGTGGATAACTGAGGCTCATACACAAGAGAGCCCCTCTGAGAACTGTGTAGAATGTACCTAAAAAATGCCCTCCTGATGATAGGAAAGGGAAGAATCTGTCCATTACTTCCCGTCTTCCATCAGTCGAAGGTTGCCCCAAGGAGTGTGAACTCTATCACGTTTCTAGTTTTGCACATGTACTAGGATGGCTTTTGGACCAAGCCCGGGAGCAGAAAGGAATAGATAGATACATTCTGTGTCTGAAGCAAGGTGCTATCAGGACACACCTGCCAGCAGGTGATTAGATGCAGCAATGGCTGGGACCAGGAAGGTGGGCCGGGAGCATGTGAGACAGCGTGTGCTTATTGCCAACACAAGAGGTATGGGCAGGTTGTCTAAGAAGAGGGTATAAAGGTGGGTGGAAATAATTAATATCCCTAGTATCTGCTCATTGAGAGTTTTCTGAATGTGTAAATGGGTGAAAAGTGATGGAAAGGTTCTTGAAGCAAGTAAGATTTTAAGACTCCTTTTAGTGGGAGTCTGAGAAGCCTGAGTCTGAGAGGAGGCATATGGGTGATGATAATCTATTGTCACATATTCTCCTACTGAGAACTATCAATTTTATTGATAAGTGTGATGTCGTCAGGAAGGTAAATGCTATTTCCCTGATTTGGGGATGATGGACAGGCCTGGAGATGCTGATTGAAGTGCCACTAGTATAGTACAGTGTAGGACAGTATAGAATGCTGAGCAGTGGGGCCGGCAGGTGGCACGGTGGTTAAGGCGCTGGACTCCTACATGGTCGACGGTAGTTTGAGTCCTGGACCTGGAGACTTACTTTCTCTTTCTTTCTCTGTATCTCTCTCTCTGGTCAAATTGAATAATAATAATAATTTTAATTAAATGAACAATTCTTAAAAAGGATGCTGAGCAATATAGTATAGTGTGTATATTAATAGGATACCAGGCACTGTAGCATACCATAGTATAGTATGCTCAGCACTTTTTGTAGTACAGTCAGTATTGTTCACTGAGCACTTCAATCTGCTAAACACTTTAGTAGAGTATAGCACAGTATCTTTACGATAGCACAGTATGCTGAATTTTTTTAAAAAAAGATTTCTGCCATAGGGTATGTGTACTCAAAAGAGAGAGACAGAGACAGTAAGAGGGAAAGTGAGAAATCACCCCTCGGGGGGATGGCCATACCACAATCCCTTCCCCTCCATTCTTCTGGCATTTGGGGCACACACGCACACATGCCCGGCATGAGTTTCAAGCCGCCATGTCCAGGACTCCAGCTGCAGTCAGCCACGTGAGAGTCCAGTCTTAAACACTATTACACTTGCTGACCCCTTGAGCACTTTTGTATAGTATATATTGGATCATCAGGGAAGTCATGATGCATTTTTGCACAGAAAAACGGAAAAATAGGTCATGACTTTTCCAAAGACCCAACAGTACAGTATATATAACATGCTAAGTACTTCAGTGTAGCTAGTAAAACATAGTATAGCATTAGCTAGCATGAGCAAGCTAAGCACCTTACTACAGTGCGACAGTGTGGTATACAGTACACTCTTACTAGGCTGGGCACTTTGCTATCATATAGTACAGTACGCTGAGCACCTGAGTAGAGCATAAGGGACTATCTGAGCACTGTGCCCGCTGTCAGCAGCAGGGCAAGGTTTAGATTTTTCTGTCTCTTGTTTCCCTCCTACAACTTCTAATGGTTACAGTTAGACCACAAGCATATGTGAAGTATCAACCTCCCCTCCTTTTTTGTACTCACTCCTCTGAGTATAATTCAGCACAGTGAGTACAGAGGATGTTAAAACCTAAAGCAGTTTCTAATTTTGTTTCATTATGAGTATGAATGCAACCCTCAGGACCCATCCCTACGGCCTTAACTAAACTTATTCTTTCAAGCTATGAAGAGGCAAGATAAAAATCTGAATGGCGATTCCAGTTGGCGGAGGGCTAGGCTGACTCAGCCCCGATAAACCTGCAATCAAGAAATCAATAGAGCCTTTTCAATGTTGCTATTATCCAACAAGCAAAGAAAAAATTCAGAAATTAATTGCAGCGTGGCATAAAATCAGATTAAGTAGATAACAGGTTTTGCTGACTCCAGGGGCCATGTTAGGGATGGCACAAGAGGGGGAGAATTAGCAATTTAATGAGCGCAGTTCTCTCCCTGCTTGTGCTATGCAAGTGTTTACTGTCTGATTAAAGAAAGGAGGGAGGGCAAAGGTGAGAAAAAAATCCGGGCTGCTATTTGAATTTCACTCTGAAGCTGGTCCTGCCGTCCAAGCTAGAGTCAGAGCACCATGGTTTGGAGTTGAACTTGCAGAGTGGTTAACTCCTCTTGCCTTGCAGTTAGGAGTTTTCTTTTTTTACAATTGAAATATTTTTTATTTTCTTATTATTTTTTTTTACATTTAATCACTATACATCTCCACAGCATACAAAATGAATCTTCCCAGCATGAATACACTGCAAAGTTACAAATTTTAAGCAGGCTTCATCATGCTTTTTGATGCTGGACAAATTACTTCACTGGTTTATTTGTCTCAGTTCCCTCATTTTGAGATGAGTTGCAGGAGAGTCATTCCACATGAGAAATTGTTACAAGTTAAGAGAAGAAGGAATGGGACCAGCAGGTGGCGTGGTAGTTGGGCACTGGATTCCCACATGGCCAACTATGGTTTGGGTCCCAGACCTCCTGGCAGCTCTCTCTCTCTCTCTGTCTCTGGTGAGCACATATGCCCTATAGCAAATTTAAAAATAATAACAATAAATAGAATTAAATAATTCTTTTTTTAAAAAAAGAGAAATAAGAAGGATTGGATGCTGGGCAAGAACAAAGCACAAGAGTATACCAGTTACAAATCCGATTCTTGACGCCTGTGTTTCTAGAATCCTTATAATGCTCTGACTGTGGTTAAAGTCAATATAAGTGCTGATTGCAGAGTGCTGCTGATTAGCACATGGCTTAGTGGATTCCAGAAAACAAGTACAGAATCAGATCGGAACCTCCCCAAACAGGGAGTATTCACCTGTCTTTCTGCTCCTCTGGGCTCTGCATCCTACCGAATGTCAGAGACAAGTACTTCTACTTGTCCCAGGAGATCTCTCACCTGCCTAGGCTACCATACCTGACTGTCCCACTTAATCCTAGCCCTTCTCCTGGTTATCTAAGTGTCATTAATAATGATACTTTAAGTTTTTAAATTTTATTTTCCTTCTCTTCTCTTCTCTTCTCTTCTCTTCTCTTCTCTTCTCTCTCTCTCTCTCTCTCTCTCTCTCTCTCTCTCTCATTTATTAATTATTTGAACATAGAGTGGCAGAGAAAGAGAGAGAGAAAGGAGGAGAAAGTGAGAAAGTAAGCCACCAAGTCTAGGATTTGAACTTCAGTCAGCCATGTGGGAGTCCAACACCCTTAACCACTATGCCACCTGCTGGCCCTGATACTTTAATTGTTGACCAAGATATTCCTGCCGTCTAGATCATTACCAGATGCCTCATCTGAGCTATGGACTAGTCTACAGTTTGCTCCCTTTGTCACAACCAAAGCTCTTGTAGGTAGGAGTGGCTGTGTTTTAGACAGGGCTACCATTGCCCAGCTCAAGGCAGCACCGTTCACATCATAATCGATGAGAATGGAGCAGCCTGGAATTGTGCACACCACCACTGACTATATGCAGCAGCTCTGTCTTCAGGGGCTGAGAAGGATGAGGTTGCTTTTAACAAAGTTCGCAAGTCATTTGCAAGTCGAGTTTGGCCCAGCTCCAATGTTTTATATTATGGGACTCCTTCACCTACTGTGTTGGCTGAATGAACTACATTTCCCAGCATCCCCTTGCCTGTACATTTCCAAAGCTACAAGAGGGATTCCTGTGAAAGGCAAAAGTGAAGCAGCAGTTACTTTGCCTTTCTTTTATAGGTCAAGGAAGGCACTTTCATCGCTCAGACATGTTATAGGTTCACTTCATTGGTACAGCGTCGTCTTCCCATGGGTCTTCCTTCAGCGTCCCTGACTCCTGGGCCGGGTGTCTGTCTGGCGCCATAATAAAAGGTGCCGACTTGTCCTTGGGGACACCTGCATGGTGACGGTCATGGGTAGTGAGCACTGACATGGGTCCCAGCATCCTTGTGGGTGTTAGGATGAGCTTATGGATTCTAGCTTGCCCTGCTGGCCCCTGCTTTACCACCCCCTGTCCTTCTCGACTGCCTGCCATGCAGATTTTGAACTCCAGCATCAGATGCCAAGACAACAGCCTGATTAAACAACTGTTTAATCAGTCTCGCAATTGTGGAAGGTCACGTGTCTGGGACAAATCTTTTAATATACCTCTACGCCTCCCAGTGGGTCTGTTTCTTTGATTGAACTCTGACTGATACATTTACAACAGAAGTCACATTCCTGAAAAATACCACATGTGAAGCTTTGTTTTGGTTTTCCCCTGAGCTAGAGCCTTATATAAGTACTTGAGGGCAGGTAGTTTATCTGCTTGCCTAAAATGGCACGAAAGGAGCATTTAAAAGCCAAGGCACATTAAAGTTCCTAAGAAGCTAAAGCAAAAACTTAGAGGGAATGAGATTAGGAAATGACAAAAAGCCAACAAGGAATTTTATATTTATGGGTTGATGCTGTAGGCAATGGGGCTCAGATCCACTTGAGCATCTGAGAAGTGTGCAGACTCCCAGAAGTCTCAGCATGAAGGTTAGGAGTCAGGAAACCTAATGTATTTGTACACTGGCTCCAGGCCACCAGTTTTCCTGGAGCATTTACTTTCCCATACCAATGGGGTTCATATGCCTGAAACTGAGCAAGCTCTTGCAGCTTTAAAAACAGCTTGATGGTTGGGACTGTCAGATATTGTAGTAGTTATATCGCTGGACTCCTACGTGGCCAACCATGGTTCAAGTTCTGGACCCGGTAGCTTGAACCTCATGCCAGCCATGTGTGTGTGCATACCCAAAATCCTGGGAGGAGGATGGAGGAGAAGGGATTGTGGCATGGCATCCCCCACCTGGGGAACCTTTCTGTTTCTCTGTCTCTCTGGGGAGTGAATGTACCCTATAGCAATCAATCAATCAATCAATCAATCAATAAAAAAAAAAGAAAAAAGAACAACAAACCAATTTGAGGGACCAAGCCTATAGCGCAGTGGTTAAAGGAACTGGATTCCATATGGTTGATTGCAGTTGGAATTCCAGCCCTGGAAGCTTAGAAAAAAGCATACCAGGTGCACGTGCATGGGTACCCAACATCTTAACAGGATGGAGAAAAGAAGGGATTGTGATGTGACCACATCTTCCTGGGGGTGCCTTCTGCCTTCTCACCCCCACTCTCATCTTTCTCTTGTGCATGTGCCTATGCCCTCAAGGACATAAAAACAATGTAAAAGTCTGGTACACACATGTGAAAACACAGAACTTTAGCTTCTTAGGGGCATGACTAATTAGCAAGGGCTTACCATATGAAGAAATGTAAAATGTTTGTGGAAAAATAGAAGCAAAATATGAATTTAGGGCTAGCCCCATAGCGTAGTAGTTAAGTGCTGTGCATAGGGAGTCAGATTCCTTAAGTTCAACCGCAGTTCAAATCCCAGCCCCACTGGTGAATCGATGATGATGTTGGTAATAATGACAATAAATGATGGTGATGAAGAAAGGAGGAAGAGGGGAATTAAGCACATCTGCAAGCCTAGGAGCTTAGGTCACTTCTCAGCCATCTGACCTCTGGGAGTTTAGCAACCTCCCCATCCACCAGCAATTGAGCAGAGGGCTCACGATGCTGCTTTTCTGGCTTACTGATAATTGTTTCTTATACAAGCCAGTATTTTATTGATTCACCATTGATCTTTGCATGGGGCCAGGGAAATTCTTGGGCCATGAAGACAAAGACAGCATTTTCTAACCCAGAAGTCCCCAGTGGGGGTCAGGGGCAGCACCTGCTGACTTGAATGGCTAGCCTCTGCCTTGCTTGGGACACATTCTTAATCAGAACCAGCCTATCCCACTGGCCCCGTCTCTCTTGTGTCCCTTTATTGCTTCCATCAACCCTTCCCCTGCTGGCTTCGTTTGACCTTTAATAAGCGCCGCTTTTGTGCAGAGCTGCTAGTGAGTTATTGCCGCTAGAGCAGCTCCCCAGGGCAGGCTACCTCCCCAGCCCCTGGCCTCCCAGCAGCTTGTAAGGGAAAATTACATTTTGATCTACATTCCTATTTCCATTCCCTGTCACCTGGCTTTGGATACAAAAGGAAGAAAAGAATGTTTTCTTGTCCCCTCTGTTCTCTGCCTGGGTTATCCCTACGAGCCAATTCTTCTATTTCCCTCTCTCTTTCTCTCTTCTGTCTTGCTGGTCAGTTGGGGAGATAAAGTGACCCTGATTGGGGGCGGGGGGGTCTTTACAGAGGTCTTCACCCCTGGACACCTGGATCAGCAAAGCTCCAGGGCCCAGGGCAAGGTAATACCTGAGAATCACTAGATGGGCCTCAGGAAGAATTAAAAAAAAAAACATTCTTCCTTACATTTTCCATGCTTGCCCCAGGCCAAGCTAGGTTCTCCTATTAAGTTGTTCTCATCACCTCCTGTACCTCTTCTTTCTCCTTCACGTTTTAAAAAGTTGAGATAAGGGGATAGTGGGTGGCCTGGTAGGTAGGGTGCCAAGTGCAGTTTGAGATCTTCTACGTGGCCATATGTGGTTTGAGTCCTGGACCCAGTGACTTGAAAATCACTCTGGGTGTATGTGCATGCATGCCCCAAATGCCCAGAGGAGATTGGAGGAGAAGGGGTTGCATCATGGCCATCCCCCCAGAGGGTGATTTCTCACTTACTTTCTCTCTGTCTCTCCAGCAAGCATATACACCCTATAGCAAAAATCTCTCTCTCAAAAACAAAAGTTGAGATAAAATTCACAATTAACACAAAATTTACCCTTTGATAATTTTAAAATGCAAAAGTCAGTGGTTTTCAATATATTCGTGTCATACAAACATCACTATCCAATTCTAGAACATATTCCTTACTTCAAAAGGAGACCTCTTAACTGTTAAATAGTCACTCCCCACTCCCCTTCCCTCGACCTCCAGCTAACACTAATCTATTTTCTGTCTCTACGAATGTGCCTGTTTTGGAAATTTCATATAAATGGAATTGTATACTATGTGATCCTTTGTGACTGTCTTTTCTCACTCAGTAAAATGATTTTAATATTTGTTCATATTGAAGCATGTATTAGCAATTCATTATTTTTTACAGTTGAATAATATTCCATGGAATATGGAAATACTACATTTTCTTTAGCCTCTCAACTATTGATGGACACTTGGATTGTTTCCAGTTCTTAAATATTATGAATAATACTGCTATGAACATGTGCATAATTCTGCAAAAGTTCAGACTTTCATTTGAACATGTATTTTAAATTTTCTTGAATATATAGCTAGAAATGGAATTGCTGTGTCATATGGCATTTCTATGTTTAACTTCTTGAGAAACTGCCAAACTCTTGTTCACAGTGGCAGGATCATTTTATATTCTCACCAGCAATGTACAAGAGTTCTAGTTTTTCCACATCCTTACCAACACTTGATAATTTCCATTTTTAAATGATAGATCTTCTAGTGGATGTAAAGTAGTATCTATTGTGGTTTTGATTTGCATTTCTCGATAACAAAGTTGAGCATCTTTTCGTGTTCTAATCAGCCCTTTGTATATCTTTTTTGGAGATGTAGCTATTCAACTCCTTTCTCCATTTATAACTTGAACTATTTGCTTTTGTTGAGTTATAAGAGCTCTTAATATATTCGAGATACTAGATCCTTACCAGATTTATGATTTGCAAAATGTTTTTACAATTATATAGGTTGTATTTTCACTTTCTTGATAGTGTTTTTTGATGTATTAAAATTTTAATTTTGGGGAACCAGCAGTTAGCGTAATGGCTATGTCGCTGGACTCCCACGTAGTCGACCGCGGTTCACATCTCGGACCCGGTGGCTTACCACTCACGCCGGGCGCGTGTGCGTGCGTGCCCAAGATCCCGAGAGGAGAATGGAGGAGAAGGGATTGCGGCGTGACCATCCCCCCTGGGGGGTGATTTCTCGCTTTCTGTCTCTATGTCTCTCTCTGTCTGTCTGGCGAGCGCACGCGCCCTATAGCGAAAAAACCTCTCCAAAAAAAAAAAAAATTTTAATTTTGTTTTTTAAGTTTTTAGAGGCACATACAGTCACCAGAGAGAGAGAGAGAGTACCATCAATGGGATGTCATCACACTGCAATCCTTTCTCTCTCATTTTTCACCCTATTGGGATTTTGGTCATGCACACACACACACACACACACACACACACACACATCATGGTATGTTTTTAAGTGACAGACTTGGGGTCAAACCTGTGGTTGGTGGAATCAGCAGGTTGCATAATGGTTATGTCACTGGACTCCTACATGGCTGACTGTGGTTTGAATCCTGGACCTGGAGACTTGAAACTCACATCAGACTCCCAAGAGGAGAATGGAGTAGGGATTGCAGCATGGCCATCCCTCCAGGCGAGTGATTTCTCACTTTCTGTCTGTCTCTCCAGTAAGTGTACACATCCTATAGCCAAAAATTATCTCAAAAACAAAAAAATTGTCACTGGCCATGTGAGACCTAGCTCCCTAACCACTAAGGTACAGGGCCAGCTCAAAGTTTTCCGTTTTGATGAAGTCCAACTTATATTCTTTCTCTTCTTTTCTGTTGCTTGTGTTTTAGTTGTCTTAGTTCAGAAAGTATTGCATAAGCCACGATTATGATGTCTG
Source organism: Tupaia tana (assembly GCA_026018925.1). Taxonomy (NCBI): domain Eukaryota; kingdom Metazoa; phylum Chordata; class Mammalia; order Scandentia; family Tupaiidae; genus Tupaia; species Tupaia tana. The sequence goes on along the minus strand of JAKSZU010000026.1, from coordinate 13,896,242 downwards.
TAAGCTTTCTGTAGGTCTATTTCAATTTTTAAGCTAAGTCTATCCTATTCTCAGGAGAATCTTGACCAATGATTGAGCAAGGTGGTGGTACTTGAAGACAAGTTATTCTCAAGGCAGTCGCTGGCTTCTAACTCAGAAAAGACAGGGCCTGGTTATTTCTGCCCGATTGGTGGATCTTCTCAAATGCAGTCTTTTTTCCAGAGCCCACTGTGGGGCTGGGAGAGACATTTTCAGGCCTGCTTTGGGCTCTGTTGACTCTTTATGCCTAATTCAGCTTCAGCCCTTTCCTTTTCACATCTGCAACTCCTCAGTCAAGTTTTTGAATTCCTAAGTCTGTCAGGACTTCTGCTTCCTGAGAAACTCTCAAGAACCACACTAATCTCAGTGTCTAGCTCAATGGTTGTGATGTCGTTGGTGTCCTAGAAATACTGTAAAATAGCACAAACATGCTCTCGAAGTGAAGCCTTGAGCACACAAGAAGATTAATCCTTTTCTTGATATCTAATCCAGTTATAAATTTTGGGGCTGTCTTGTAGCCTAGTGGTGAAGGGAGATGGATTCCACATGTATGACTGCATCTCGAATCCTGGACCTGGTGATTTGAAATACATACCAGGTGTGTGTGTATATATGCCCCAAATCCCAACAGGATGTCGTGTCATGACCACGCCCCATTGAGAAGTGATTTCTCTGCCTCTAGGAGAAAAAATATATAATTTTTCATCATTGATCTACATAGCAGAATGGCCAAGGGTAAAAATGAGGATATATTACCCATTTTAGATGTTTTGGCCAAATGAAGCCTGTTGATAGTGGGGTCAGTTAGAATGGTAAAAGGTTTTTAGAATTATGTCAGCTAAAGAAAGAGAATGCTATTTGGGAGGAGAGAAGTGTTTAGTATGGACCAATGGGATCAGAGCAGAGTGAGAGAATAGGATAATAATAGTAAATGAAGTCAAGAGACCTGACTTCTTTTTTTTTTTTTTTTTTTTTGGAGAGGTTTTTGCTATAGGGCACGTGCGCTCGCCAGACAGACAGAGAGAGACAGAGAGACAGAAAGCGAGAAATCACCCCCCGGGGGGATGGCCACGCCGCAATCCCTTCTCCTCCATTCTCCTCTCGGGATCCTGGGCACGCACGCACACGCGCCCGGTGTGAGTTTAAGCCACCAGGTCCGGGACACAAACAGCGGTCGACTACATGGGAGTCCAGCGACATAGCCATTACGCTAACTGCTGGTCCCGAGACCTGACTTCTAATGTTCGCAAGATGGAGATGATTTCTATGTTGCTCTTGAAGGAAACTTTTGGATGTTCTAGGACTGTTTAAATGTCTCTCCCTCCAGGAAGCCCATCAGCAAGAGTGAATAAGCTCATCACACAATCCTCTCTTACTCTGTACTTCTCCTTTAAAACATCTTGTGAAGGCATGTCTAGGTCTAATTCATCTTGTGGTGGTATTTCTTTGCATCAAGAACAGGAACCAGCAGATGGTGTAATAGTTACATTGCAGCACTCCCACATGACTGACAACAGTTCAAGTCCCAGACCTGGTGGCTTGAGACTCATGCTGGGCTCAAGTGCATCTGTACCCAAAATCCTGGAGAAGGAGGAGAATGGAGAAGGGATTACAGTGTAGCCACCTTGTGGGCGGGTGATTTCTCATTTTCTGTCTCTGTCTGTCTGTCTGTCTCTCTCTCTCTCTGGCGAGCACATGCACCCTATAGCAAACATCTCTTTTAAGAACAAAAAGGACAACTCCAGGCTCATAGTAAGTGGCTAATAAACTTTTGCTGTATGGAGGAAGCTGCTAAGGAGCTGAAAGGTGGAAATCTGTTGGATGCTATTGTAAGAGCTCATAGCACTGAGCCACATTCAGCAGTGAAACGGGCTGCTTCAAAATGGAAGGACACAAACCTGTCTTCTGACCTGTGGTCTTAGGAATTTCTATGACACCAAAGCTTCCTTAAGAGACAGAAAGAGAGGGATAAATCATTCCCCCATTGGGTATGGTCATGCCACAACACCTCCTTTTCCATTTCTCCATCCTGTCAGGATTTGTGGCTTCTAGCTTGCATTCTTGCTTCTCTGCCTCTTCCTCCACTAAGAGGGACTTGAATTGTTCTTAAAGGGGAACATCTTGGAATACAATTGATATTCCATCTGCTAGGAAAACAAATACAGGCCATAATATTTAGGAGCTACCCAAGAGAGTAGATTTTTGGCTCTTTTCAAATTCTCAGGCATTTTCTTAATAACACTTAGCACTTACTGAGCATTTAATAAGCACAAGACATTGTGTACTAAGCATGACATACAAATCTTGAGTCCTTAAATCCCACTGCTAGATGGGAATTATTATCTTCCAAATATGAAGACTGTGGTTTTTCCCAGCCACCTCAGAATGCAGAGCCAATGCCCATTTGCTTAAGGAGTAAATCTCGGCATGCAACCAACTCAGTTCCACCGTAAAATCTGAAGACTGACCCCTAAACAGTGGTGCTGAGTATCTTCTTGTATCATTCAGTGTGACTCCAATGATTCTGATAAACAGCCTAAGAAACTAGATACGACATTCAGGCTTGGACTTAGTCCCACAATCATGTAACACCCAGAAGGCTCTAACAAGCAAGTGTAAGGCTTTAATTTTATTACCCAGAGTTTTTTATTTTTTATCTATTTTTTTTACTGTCTTGAATAAAGGGGAGTGACATTCAGAAGTACCTCCTAAATTGTTGGAGCGAGATTCAATTATGTTTGCTGTCATTTGTATTATCTCTACTTTGAGGAATGCTAATTTTCTAAAAATGGGTTACCTGAGTATGATTTTTTAAAAAAGCTTCTTCCTAATCAAACCAGCATTGGTTCCCTGAAAAGCTCAGTCGTGGGAAAATTCAAGCCCTGGAAGCTTAGAATTTTCTCTGGAAAATTGGGTTATATTATGTAAGATCACCAGTCAAAGTGTGATAACCCTGAATGTTTTTCTTTTACACTTAAGATATAAGGCAAAATAGTCCTAAATAAGGATATTATCCAACAGTCTGTGCATGTCAAATTACTGATAATGGGTCATTTATAATTAATCTTTGTGTATTGTCATTGGCTGGGCAGAAAAGGTGTGTCTCCTTTGGCAAACTTCCAGGTAATTGGTCAGTTTTCCTGGACTTCTGAGTTCTAGTCACTGTATCTCCCTAAATGGGATTCTCTCCTCTTAGGTTCAGTTGCCAAGAGGGAGAGACTGATTGACTCACCCAACCCACTTCTGAGTTTTCCCCAGACTTCTGAGTTCTAGTCACTGTATCTCCCTAAAAGAGATCCTCTCCTCATAGTTCCAGTTGGAGTCTCCAGGAGGGAGACTCTGATTGACTCACCCTACCCAAGCCAGAGGTCCCTAACAGCAAGCAGCTGGAATCCCTCTGGAACAGAGAGCTTCTCCCTGCTCCCCATGCAGGAGCTGGGGTCTACTCAGCTGGGCTGTAGGTGAAGACCTTGCCATTAGTGGGGATAGGTGAGCTGCAGACATCTGGAGCAGGCCTAGAAGCAGAGGTGAGATCGCTTCAGCTGGGAGGAAAGGGAAGGCCTGGAATGGACTGTATGATCAGGATAATGTACGAGGCAGTAGTTACGAGTTTTAACCTGGGAGAGTAGTTAGAGATGAACCATGATGGTGGTTGTACTTACGAGTGGAACAGAAAAAAAAGTGTTTGTGTGTGTGTGTGTGTATACCTTTGTGCAAACATTCCCTCTTCCTTTGGCTTCATCCTTCACAGTGACTCCTGAATCTAACTGCAGTTTTAAGTTCTGGGTACCTGTAACTCCCTGAAGACTATCTGCTCTTAGTTCAAGTTGCTAAGAATTTTACTGACTTACAGTAGCATTTCAGGCTAGGGTGAAGTCTACTCCACCAGCCTAGAAGGGCTAAGTTCTATTTGCAAACTATTGCAAACTAAACACTGGTACAGGCTGAGAGAAGGAAGGCTGCCCTGTGCTCTGGGAGGTGGAAGAATGGCCGCTGAGGCCTTGGACCTGTGTCCGTGGTCTAGAAGGAGCAGTGTTGGAGATGCCATGTCAGTGGGTGCCCAGCAAAATGGGGCTGGATGTCGAAGGATGTTTAAAAGCCAAAATTGATCATAATTCATGTTTTTAGTCTTTCTTACTCAGGATCCTTCAAAATAAAATTATTAAATGTTTGTTTAGACCATAAATGGTTGGGTAGATGGATGGATGAGAGCAGATGGATTCAATAGATAGGTAGAAGCATGAACCATGAAAAAACAAAAAGCACTGAAAATGAACAAATAAGCGTATGAATATTTGGATGTATAATTGGAACAGTTAATGAGAAGAGAATGATTTAGTGAATGAATTGATGAATAATAAGAAATGACATGTATTAGGGGCTTTCTAAGTATCAAAAACTGCTAAGCAAGCAACCTAAATATCTCACTTAATCCTTACAACTTTGTAGACACCATGGTCATTCCCATTTTATACAGCAGACACTGAGGCATAGAGAGGTCAAATAATTTGCACAAGATCACACAGCTGAGAAACAATGGAACCAGTATCCCAAGGAATGCCCTTGACCACTAGGGTACCCCATGGTCTTAGTCCATTTGAGATGCTGTAACAAAATACCATAAACTGGGTAGTGATACACAGCAGACTTTTCTTTCTCACAGTTGTGAAGGCTGGGATGTCCGAGAGCAGAGGCTAGTAGGGTTGCAGTCTTGTGCAGGTCCTCTCCAGATTGCAGACTACTGACTTCTCACTGCGTCCTCACATGGGGGAAGGTACACACAGTCTCTCCCAGGCTTCTTTTAAAAGGGCACTGATTCCTTTTATGACAGTGTCACCCTTATAACCTAATCATATCCCAGAGGTCCCATTCTATAACACCGCCACATTGGGGATTTAGTTTCAACACGTAAATCTGGGGTGACATGTTCAGAACATAGCATCCATGGACCAGAAATGGGCGGACTTTTTTTAACTCCATAAATAACTGTCAGTCCCAGCACCTTCAGTTGACTAAGAATTTTAATTTATTCATTCCACAGATAAAGAGTGAACACCTTGTATATTCCAAGCACGGTTCCAGGCACTAGGAATACGTTGATGAACAAGTGGACCTTGCTTCTCCGTACATAGTTTATGCTTTAGTAGGTAAAACTGGCAGTAGACAAGTGCAGGTGCAATTTCAGATAGAAGGGAAGGCTGAGAAGCAAAACAAAGCAATGGAAGGTGGTGGTGTGGCTGAGGGGAGCTCTTCTGGATTGGACAATCAGGGAAGACTTTTCAGAGGAGGCACAAAATCCTAGATCATGAGTGGTGTTTTATGCAAAGACCTGGGTGAAGAGCATTTCAACCAAAGTGAACAGAAAGTGCCAAGATCCTGAGGCAGAAATGAGCATTGCAGGTTTGAAGACTAGCAAGGAGGCTGGGGAAGTTAGACTGGTGTGAGCAAAGGGTCCTATGATAGAAGATACTGTCAGGGATGGAGATGAGTGCCAGATCTTTACCTGGACTTTGTGCCTGGGATAAAGGGAACAGATTTTGTTTTCAATTAGACTGTCTGAATTACGTTTTAAAATATCATTCTGGGCTCTGAGGGTTGTTGCCATCACTCTTGTCCACAATCCAGAGAAACAAGGTGATCCGTTAGTGTAAGAATGAAGAACGCTAACTGGTCCTCCTTTGAATGATTCCAGCTGTCACCTCCTGCCCCCCTTCCCCTTACACCTTGGGAACCCATCTGTCATTGGTTTACCACCTGAGGTACCAGCACACGTGCTGGAAGCCATCCATTCTTCTTTGCTGCCTTTTCTCCAGGGGACTCTTGACCTGGCAGCTCATCCCACTGCCCCAGGCAACAGAAAAGAAAAATGACAATAGCATAGATCCAACAGTAGGAGATTGGTTAGGCAGATCCATTCACCAGAACCCTCTTGGCGATCAGAAATGATTTTGGGGAGAAGTAATTGCTCATGTTACACCAATACTGTATCTTACCTTAATATATTATACTAATAATGATAGCAACTTGAACATCTGTCTATTGGGTACCAGGCTCAGTGTTAATAATGAACGTAGTTTACTGCATTTAATCCTTTTGACACAACAGATCGATTCCTCTTTTATCCCCAGTTTTAGATGAGGAAATTAAGGCTTAAGCATCTCGCCCAAAGCCACTAAACTATTGGGTCATCGGAAAAGTCATGATGTGTTTTTCTGTATGCAAAAATGCGTCATGACTTTTCCGACGACCCAGTAATATGTGGTTCAGCAAGAGTAAAATGCAGGTCTGATTACAAAGTCTGTGTTCTCAAAGGATGCCCTCTGCCTCCCATTGGAATAGAATTGTGTTCACCGTTAGGCGAAGGAGGCTGGCTATTAAATACATGCAGCCTCAAGCCCCTCGTTCTCAGTGCCAAAAGGGCATGCAGCTAAATGATAAAAGTTGTTATCTCTGGGTGGTTAATTATGGGAGATTTTTGTATGTGTTTATGATTTTTGTAATTAGAGTTAAACAAAAGCTGTAAAAGGTCTCCATGTGTTTTTCTCCCCGACTCAGCCCCCTCTCTCTTCCTCCCCTGCGGCCTCCGGATCAGCTCTGGCATTCTCTATGAATATAAAGCTAGCATGGCCTCTTCCCCTGGCCTCCTGGCTTTGCAATTTCAGCATAATTCTCTAGATTGCTTCAAATTTTGCTAGCATTCTAGATGCTGAGTTAGTTGCAAATTTTTCACCTCCAGAAACAGAAGTGTTGCTTCTTAGCTAGGAGCTTGAATAATAGTTACAAAAGAGCCAGGTCCCTAACGATTTTGCCATTTAGGGTGTGGACTTGATAATGGCCTCTGCTGCTCCTGCCAGGGCCCGGGGTCTTTGGTAATAAGAAAAGGATTTGATCTGCTCAGTGAGAAGCTGGACTTGGAGAATAACTGAGAGTGAACAAGACTCTCTTGCCAACACTGAGACCTGACGTCCTCTGTCTTCACACAGCATCTCAGGGCATGGGGATCTGTGTTTTTCCTGGGTTTGAAGGTAACTTCCATGGCAGAAGACTCCTGGACTCTGCTACTCACGCATGCATTCATTCATAAAGGCGATGTTTATAGAGCACTGATTCTCTCCGGCACGGTGCTAAGTGCTGGGAATTCAGCAGTCAGGAAGAAAGATGTAGCCTCGCTTTCTGTGGAGTTCACCAAGTAGAATCTATGGGGAAAGACAAACACTGAACAAATGTCAAATGTTTAAATGTAGCAGAAGGTGGAAATGCACGATGCCGTGCAGGCTTGTAACAGGGAAGCTGGCTGCACCTGAGAATTCGGGAAAGGCAGCCTAGAAACAGGTTTAAACTGAGAGTGGAAGAATGTCTAGGAATTAACCAGGTAAAGGGCACAGAAGGAGGATGTTTTAGACTGAAAGGGTGTTTATGGGAAGACATGAAAGTAGGAGAATGCAGGACGCCGTTGTCTGGATAAAAAGTATTAGAATGCACAGAGGTGAGGCTGAGAGGGGCATGGGGTGGTCGGAAGGGGAAACCTGAGCCAGAGTCAGAGGGTCCAATAAACCCCATTATTGAGTGTGCATGATATCCTGTGGATGACAAGAAGAAAGCTGTTGAAAGATTTAACTAGGGAAAAGAAATATTTTATTTGTAGATGTTATCACTAAGCAAAGACAGTTAGAATAAAGTTGCTCCTCTGGAATAGGGGATGCTTTACTGCCAACACATTGCTCTTTTATTCGGCAAATATTTATGCGATGTCTGTCTACGACATAACAGGCACAGTCCTGCGTGTTAGGGAGATGGAGAACAGAGGTCTCTAACCATATGGAGCATATAGGCTAGTGGGAAGAGAGAGGCAGTGAATGAAAGAACAAATAGTAGATAATATTGAGTGTCACTGAGTCACAAAGAAAGGGAAAGAAGGGCACAGGGATGTCGAAATCCTTGTAGGTGGATTAGAATTGTACTAGTCCTGGTCAGTGGGCAAAGAAGTCCTTTGGAAGTCGATACCTGAACAAGGAACTGAAAGAAGTGAGGGAACAAGCCAGACCTCGGTTTCACCAGAACTTCTTCTCCCCCTATGCCGCCATCAATGTTCTGGGTGACCAGGGAGTGTTGGGAGGCAGGTGGAGCTGTGGAATGGTGAGGAAGACTGGCTCCTTGGTCAGTGTTGGCCGTCTCAGTCTTTCAGGTCTAGCTGACCACAAATGAAATGTCCAACAGCAGAGTTCGCATCTGATTCTAAGCTGTCCTCGTGACTATTTAACAGTCACTTTGACTTCACCTCCTGATCACTCGTTGCTCTACTGGCTGCTTGTACTTATTGATCTTTTTATTTCAACACCGAGATGCACCTGATCAAACCCAGGGCTGAACTGCCCCTGCTGCCCAAGCACTATAAGGCAGTATATGGCTGAGATGGAAATCTTCTGGTGCTATAACGGGTATCTATTAGGGAGGCTGAGTTAGAGTTTCGCTCATTAATCAAGCCTCCTGATAAAGTCTGCTGCAGCCAGAGTGGTGTGTTCTTTTTTTCTTTTAAAGATATAAAACAGTATCATTGTCTTTATCGATCTCTACTACTATTATTATCAGAATGCGCTCTTTCAAAGTCACCCCCTCCAGCTCCCTTCATACAGTCTTTTCTATAGCGTTTAGTCAGAGGGGGTAGTACTTAAGGGTGACAGGTGTAATGTCTGAGGTTTTAAGTGAGAATCACAGCTCTTTGGTGTACGGGCTGGATGACCTCAGACAAATCACCTCACCTGCCTGAGCTTCAATATCCCTAGTCATAAAATGGGGACAATCATGCCTGCCTCCATGGATAGTTGAAAGAACTAAATCAAGCAGTGAGCACGGCACTTGTAGAAAATGGTTTCTAAAAATGTAGGGCATAAGAATGACTTAGCATCTTTAGAATTCAGATTCCTAGGTCCTATGGACAAAGATTCTGACCCAGTAGGCTAAGAATGGTTACTCCCAGGAGATTGCGTGCAAAGCATTCTTTAGGATACACTTGGGAAGACAAAACAAAACAAAAAATCATTTCATTCTTCTATTTTGCTGAAAAATTTTCTCCTATTTCCTTAGCCCAGATCATGCCATGTTCCACTCTGCCTTTGTTTTAAGACCCACTTTAGATGGCCCTTCTTCCATAGTATAGTGCTGTTCCCAATTTCCCTAGGTTTGAAGGCTTGTCTTTTCTTTCTGTCTGATCACACAGGTCTCTCTTTTCTCCATTGTGTTACCTTTTTTTTTATAGATTATAGACTAAGTATTATGGACTAAGCGTTATCTGTTGGAACCATGAAAACAATGCAGATATACTAAACATACATTATTCACTATGTACTACTTTCATGGTAAGGCAGCTAGCATATCTGATATCAGAAGAGATAGTATATTACATAGGTATCTTCATCCACCTGAGTATATTTTGAGCACCTCTGTTGTACCAAACACTGTCCTAGATACAGGAGATGTAGTAGCTAGATACCTCCAGGACCCAAGCACAAAGCCTACAGTCTCATTGTTCATTCTTCCCTAGACTGAAAGCTCTTCATCAGTTCCTTGGCTCCCAAGTCATGTAATAATTCAGTCACCACCCAATGAAATAACAAAGGTTTCTGAAGCACACAGGCTGAAGCAGCATCTAACTTCAACACATCTACGTGGTTCGACTAGCACCTATGACTGATGGTCAAACTCTCTCTCCTTGACATTAAGTCTCTCATGTTGGATTTTCATTTTTTTGCAGCCAAGCCACAATCCACTCCCCTGGGTTTATGTGTGTGTCCCATTTGCAGAATCTGGACTAACATCTTTGGAGTTTTACTACATCATCATTGCTTCTAGTTTTCTTCAGATGTGATTGCTTTGTGATAATTCAGCTTCCCGAAGAGGAAATATTATGCTTTCCTCAGTGACTTCATAATATATAGACTGTCATTCATTCTCCCATTCATTTATTTAATAAGAATTTATTTCATTGCATCTGTGTGCCAAGCATTGTGTAGGTAGGTATAGACCCACTGCTTCGGGGCCAGTAGGTGGTGTAGTGGTTACATCGCTGGACTCCCATATGGCTGATCGTGATTGGAATCCCAGACCCTGTGGCTTGAAAATCATACCAGGTGTGTGTGCATGTGTGCCCAAGGTCCCAAGAGAAGAATGGAGGAGAAGAGATTGTGGCAGGACCATCTCCCCTGGGGGGTGATTTCTCACGTTCCTTCTCACTGTCTCTGTCTCTCTCTCTGGCAAATGCACAATCCCTATGGCAAGAACTTCTAAAACAAACAAAGAAACAAATAAATAAAGATCTCACTGCTTCAAAAGCTCAGTAAATGTTGGTGGAATTGATGTTCTATTGGCAAATACTCTCTGCTTCTAGCTTTGGGAGTTTTGGCTGTCATTACTAGGCAGTGGGTGTGTGAGTGTCATTGACCCAGGCGTTTCTGTCATCCACGCCAATGGTGCATTGACTGGCTTTGATGCAGAGCCATCAAGGACATTAGAGCTCTATTATCTTCAATGCACCAGGACGTGTTGTGCGAGACCAAAACATTGATGCGCCAACATGGGAAGAAAGGAATGCAGATTTTTACATTTGCAATAAAACTCCCATCAATCACACCACTGAGACTCGGAGCAACAAAACTAATATCTGAGCTGTAAGATTGTACTTTTTCTGACTTTCCTGTCAATAGGAAATGTTTGTGCATACCAAATCACTAGCTGATACAAACACACAAAGACAAGAGAGAAGGGAACAGAAACAACGAAACAAAAATATCCTGTCAACCAAAGTCTGCTAATTACATTTAAGCTGGTATTGGGAACCCAATATGAGTGTGTGTGTGTGTGTGTGTGTGTGTGTATTTGTATGTACATATATATGTATATTATGTGTGTATATACATATATATATATATATATATATATATATATATATACACTCATACTATTATGTCATGAATGAAGGAAGCAAGACACGAAGAGTTTAAATTATCTTTCCAAATAAATGTCACAGCTGGGATTAGATCTCAATTCTGTTTTTGAATACCCAAAGCATCCGGGTATTCAAAAACAGACAGTTGGATTGCCTGCTTGTCAGAAAATCACAATTTGATACATTCGAAGGGCATTTTCTTGGGCCAACTGAGCTGGTGAGACCATAGCTAGTAACTGGCCAATGTGCGGACCTTGGTCTGAATTAGTCTGGTGGGCAAATCCTCTTATGAATGGACCTGGATCAAAGGTTACATTCTTCGGAGTTCTGAGAATGAGCTAGTAGCAGTATGAACCAGGTGTAATCAGTGCCCTCAAGAAGTTCTTGTGCTGGTTGGACGAGGGGATGGAAACAGACTCTAGGAGAGGGAACACCAGCCTTTGGGGGCTAGAGGAAGAACTCAAAACTTATTCATGGTAAGAGTAGCAAAAGTTCTTTTTTTAAAAAATTATTTGTTTAACTCCATTTGTTGTTATTTTTTAATTTGACCAGAGAAAGAGAGAAAGGGAAAGCAAGAAAGCAAGCCACCAGGTCTAGGACTCGACCTATGATCCACAATATAGGAGTCCTGTACCTTAACTACCAACCAGCTCTTGGCCCTGCAGGAGCTCTTTTATGAGTAGTCTTCCTCAAGGTGCAGGTTGGATGCCTGCCTTCTGCTAGTTGTGCATTCATTAATTGCTTCTTTTTATAACACAGTCAGGGAAAAGTTTAAAACACCAAGGAACAGAAATCAATCAGTACAGTGTTTTTACCCCATTAAACCCCTTTACTTACTACTCAAAGTACCATTAGGAAATAATCAGGCATTATTCCATTGATGACTCAAGTTTTTTATTCACAAGGCTCTCTCCTTCAATGATTTCAAAGGTCTAACTGAAATAAAAGCAGCCCCATCTTTCTTCTCCTCCCTAAGTCTTGGGAAAATGGGACAGAACAAGATTCACCCAGGCCAAGCTCCTTGACCACAGCCTGGTCATTTCTTCAATGCTCCTTTCCCCGGGGGGGGGGGGGGTGGCTTGCTCTCCACTTTGTACCCAGCATGATTGACGATGATGATGCTATATCCAGCATGGTTGATGGCGACAACAATGTACCTAGCATGGTTAACAGTGATGACTCTGTATCCAGCATGATTGACAGTGATGACCTTGTACCCGGCGTGGTTAACAGTGATGACTCTGTATCCAGCGTGATTGACAGTCATGACCTTGTACCCGGTGTGGTTGACAGTGATGACCCTGTACCCGGCGTGGTTGACAGTGATGACCCTGTACCCGGCATGGTTGACAGTGATGACACTGTACCTGGAATGGTTGACAGTGATGACGCTGTACCCAGCGTGGTTGACGGTGATGATTCTGTACCCAGAATGATGATGTTCAATTACAATTTTTAAATTTCTATTTGGGCACTGAGAGGCAGGCTTTTTCTACACTGTGACAGAAATAGCTAGAAAGTCTTAAAAAATGTGTAGGAATTAAAATCAGAGAAATTTAAAGAATGGTTCATCATTTAGTTCCTTCCCTTGTTGTAACTCATAGAAATTATCTCATGGACATGGAATGGGCCAAGTCCATGGTGCTGTGTCACACACTCCCAGTGTCAGTTTATATTTCTTCTGTGTCTACTAGGGAAGAAAATAATGTATCCAGTCCCATGACTACAGGAAAGAAACACACATAGAAAATGCCCAGGAAATAGGGCTACTCAAGGGCCACTTGACCCCAATTCTTGGCGGAGGAGACATCTAAACTGAGACTTGAAGGATTAAAAATGAAGAGGGAAGGAGCTAGAGTGTCCCAGACAGAGACATTGTACCTGCAAAAATCCAAAAGGAGGAATTAACCTAGTGTTCCCCAAGTGTAACTATGGCTGGAAAGTAAAATGCAAGAATAAAAGTGTAAGGAAATAAAGTTGGTGGGGGTGAGCAAGGGCTAGAAGTTGGAGAAACTATCTTGTAATAAAAACTGATAATGTTGGGACCAGCAGATGGCATAGTGGTTACATCGCTGGACTCCCATGTAGTTGACTGCGGTTCCAGTCCCAGATTGGCAACTTAATCTCACACAGGGTGTGTGTGCATGCGTGCCCAAGATCCTGAGAGGAGAAGGGATTATGGCATGACCATCTCCCCTCAGGGGTGATTTCTTGCTTTCTGTCTCTCTGTCTCTGTCTCTCTGGAGAGCTCATGCACCTTAAAGCAAAAATCTCTCTTAAAATAAATTTTAAAAAACATGATAATGTGGGACCAGCAGTTAGTGTAATGGCTATGTCGCTGGTCTCCCACGTAGTCGACCGCGGTTCGAGTCCCGGACCCGGCGGCTTAAACTCACGCCGGGCGCGTGTGCGTGCGTGCCCAAGATCCTGAGAGGAGAATGGAGGAGAAGGGATTGCGGCGTGGCCATCCCCCCTGGGGGGTGATTTCCTGCTTTCTATCTCTCTGTCTCTCTCTGTCTGTCTGGCGAGCGCACGCGCCTTATAGCAAAAACCTCTCCAAAAAAAGAAAAAAATAAAATAAAAAACATGATAATGTTAAGAGCTGCAGAATGAAGGTGGGTTGGAGGAGGAAGATTTCTGCTTTTAGGAAAGATTTCTGTTTAGGGAATATCTTGAAGTATTTCTTATGTGTTCAAATTCCCACTTCATGGTCCATTTATGACTGATATTTTCATGTCAAAGAGAGTCCTATTTTGGTCATTCTAATTACATCTTAGTATTTCCACAGTAGTAAACTACATGTTACCAGACGTAATTTTACCTACAATTCCAAGTCTTCTACATCACACATGTTAATTCCATTTTTCTCATCTTCAGCATCAACATTTAAAGTAACCCAGCCTACCTGAAGTTCTCTTTTGGCCTAAGACTTTCCTATGCTCTCTCTCTTTCATCCTTCCATGGAATCCCAGCCATGATTGTCCTCTGCGGGAAGCATGTCCTGACAAGGACTTTGAGTTGCTGTAGGTATGGAAACAGTACCATTAAGAGCACACAAACCATGAAAAGAATACCAGAACCCTGTTCTCAAACCACCGTATCTCCCTTCAAGTTCTAGAGACTAGGTAGATAACTTCCTTTGCTCAGCCTAGAAAAGCAGGGAGAGCCTTTTCCTCAGGACCTCACTCTAGTTTTCTTTTAGATTCCAAGTGTGTGTTAGTTTAGGGAGGAGACGGTACCTTCCCAAGAGGGAAGAAGTAGTATTTTTTTTTTTCCTAGTCACATGGGAAGGTGAGAGAGAAAAGAGGAAAGAAGAAAAAGGATGAAGAGGAAGAGAAAATAAGTGCGAGATTGACTATCGATTTTGAACCAGTGAAACCTTTACCTCAGTAACATGGCCTCAGCATGACTAATCCAGATTACTCATCCCCTCACCCATGGTGATTGAGTAAGAGAAGGGAAGCTCCATGATTATAAGTATGTAAACTTACCTCCACTTTTTTTTTCTCCCATTAACCAAAATTTCTTGTCAACTAGGCATAGTATAGTCGCCCTATGTAGAAACCAGTGCAATGAGTTGTGTCTTGAGTAGAATTATAGAAGCTCTCTGTATGTTTGGTAGGGCGAGGAGCTATCTCTTCACTGAACCTTGAGTGGCTTAACATTTCAGTCTCTTCGGGAGGAACTAGCTATAGTCTGAGTTCCTGGGGAGGGATTTTCACATTAACTGAGGATGTCCCCAGGTTCTAGATGCCTGCCAAAAACAAACAAAAAGACCCACCCTTTCCATTTTGGCGCATGCTAGGGGCACATGTTAGGAAAATGTGGTCATGATGTTACAACACAAAAGGAATTTGTCTCAGTTAGTTTTACTGCATAACAAAGCATCTCACAGATAAAGTGACTTGCAGACAGCAAGCATGTATTGTTGTTTACTAGTCTAAAGATCAGCTGGGTTACTCTACTGGTCTAGGACAAGATGGACTGATCTCTGCTGGGTTTTCTCATGAATCTGTGGTCAGGTGTGGTTGGCTGTAGACTTGCTAATCTAGGATGACCTCACTCACATGTCCAGAAGACAGCTGACTATTGAATGGGTGTCAGGTGGTAAATGGATCATATATGTTTCATCATTCAATGCAGCAACCAAAGCCCATTCATGAGAGGGAGAGTGGAAGTGCAAGACCTCCCCCTCTTGTGCCTTAACCTTAAAACTGGAACATATTACCTCTGTGGCATTCTTTTAGCTTAAAGAAGTCATAAAACCAGCCCACACTGAGAACTGGGATGGGGGGGGTTGTCTCTGCCTCTTGATAGGAGCTGCAAGGACACATTGCAAGAGGTATGGATTAAGGGAGGGGTAAAGAACTGTGGGTAATTTTCCAATTGATCTACCACAGACCTTAAGGAAGCATCAGGTTCCTGAGAGACATAAAAATTGTGAAGTGAGTTCATAACCTATATAACTGACTCCATGGGTTTCTGACAGATTTAACACATTTCTGAAAGTCGGAAGAGCTTTTATTCCCCTCTGGGAAGTCGAGGAGGAGGGCGGAGCCCATCCTTTCTCCTGTCTTCCCCATGCTGTGTTGATGCCACCCCATCTGTGTTTAACGGAGTGAATGGGGTGAAGTCAACCAGATGGAAGCAAGGTGCCAGGAGGTCTATGCAGGAGCAGAGGAACGAACCCAGACTCTTTCTCTGCTTCCTCATTCCGCCAGCTGCTCAGGCCTCCTCCAGATGGATGAGTCAGAGCCTTTCCAGAGAACTCAACTCAGGCCTGTGAGTGCCACACAGGTATTTAATAAGGGAAAATTTTAATCACGTTTGTTTTCCCATGTTTCGTCCTAACGACAAATCATTTTTAATGGGGGACTAGGGGGTGGAAAAAAAAGATGTAACAAATCTTGGCTGACGGTTTTATCACTAGTCACAGATCTCTAGTCCCAGGGCTGGATTTGCCACCAACTGCAAATCATCCTGAGTGAAAGAGATGCACAGAGAGGGAAAGAGGGCCCAATTCAGGTCTTTCCTGAAAGGCCCAGGGTGTCCCCTGCCCCCCATTTGTCCAGATCTTTTGACAAGAATTTGGGGATGGAGCTGACCCTGTAGCGCAGTGATTAAATGCTGTGCACTGGGAACCAGCTCTCACGTGGCCAACTGCAGTTCAAATCCTGGGCCCTGGCAGCTTGAAAAAATATGCTGAGCATGTGTGTGTACCCCAGTCCTGATGAGATGAGTAAATGGAGGGTAAAGGATTATAGCATGACCACTCCTTGTTGAAGGGTGCTCTCTCTCTCTCTCTCTCTCTCTCTCTCTCTCTCCTCAGTGAGGGTATATGTTCTCTGATGATAAAATAATAATAATAATAATAATAATAATAATAATAGAATTTTGAGAGGCCAGCAGGTGGCGTGGTGATTAAGGCACTGGACTCCCACTTGGTCATCTGTGGTTCAGGTTGTGGACCTGGCTGGTTGAAAATTATGCCAGGCATGTGCACATGTGTGCCCAAAATCCTGAGACAAGAATGGAAGAGAAAGGATGTGGGATGGCCATCTTACCAGGGGGTGATTTCTCACTTTTTTTCTCTCTGTATCTCTCTGTCTCTTCTATGGCAAGTGCATGTGCCCTATAACAAAAATCAAATCAAAACAAAACAAAACAAAATGAACTTTGGAACAACTATCATGTTCCAGGTGTTGTCACATTTTAATCTTCTTCATATTCCCGCAAGGTAGGAAAGTACTCTTCCTTTCGACATGATGGAAACTGACACCTTGAAGCCCCCAGGAATTGGCCAAGGTCACCCAACCAGTTAAGTCATGGAGTAGGGACTCAAATTCAGGTCTGCCTGACTTGAGGGCCTGTGTCCTTCGCCATGGCACTATGCTGCCTCTCTTTAGAAATCACAGAGCATTCGGGACCAGCAGGTGGCATGGTGGCTAAGGCGCTGGACACTCCCACATGGCCAACCAGGGTTCGAGTCCTGAATCTGGTGGCTTGCTTTCTCATTTCCTCTCTCTTTCACTCTCATTCTCTGTGTCTCTCTGGTCAAATTAAATAAATAAATTAATTAATTAAATAAATAATTTAAAAAAAAGAAATCACAGAGCATTTAAAAGTTCGTGATAATTATAATTTCCTTTAGAGAAATCTGTTTTTCTAAAACATGCTTATCTACATAAGGAGACTGACCTACCATGAATGACTGTGGCATTCAAGGCCTCACATATGGATCTCAGCAGGGCCTAGCCAAGTGCCAGTTCTCCTGACAAAGTGTCCAAATTTCCTCTGTGGTAACATAGATTCTGTGTCCCTGATTGTCCATAGGTAAGCCATAACCTACGGACTCTGGTTCTGCCTAGTCCCTCACCTGTATCACCTGACGCATGTTGATCATCATGGTAGAAGACCATTTACTTTAGGACTCCAAAGGAAACTCAGGTTTCTAAGATGAAATTGTGGTAGTGAGCATATAAATTTTATTTTATTTTTCTATTACACTTACCTTTTAAATTATACAAATACTACTTGACTGTGTCTGGAGTATTTTAAAGCAATTGCAAAATATCATTTCACTCAAATATACCCTCATGAATATCTTCAACAGATGAAGTCTTTTGGGAAGAAAATCACACTCACAATCACATACCTTATTGTATCCTTGGTTTATTCATTTAGAAAATGACATGAAATACCCAGAAAGTTCATTAAAGAGTAATAAATGTAAAATTAGTCAAAGAATACTACTGTATAAATCAAGGCATAGGAGAGTTTCGAGCAGAAGGCAGGTAGTCAGGGTTGGAAAGTGGCACAGAGATAAGACACAAGGTGCCGGGAGGCTGATGAACAAGGGAAGGTTCTGAGTCCAGATCCAGAGACCTCCCTGAGTATGCTATGTATGTGTGCCCATAATCTAGGGGTGGCCGAGGTTAGGGGTGGGTTGTGGTAGGAAGACTTTTTTTTGGGTGCTGTTATTTTGTTTTTCTAACTCATGGAAGAAATAGATAACTAAACCTTATAGAAAGAAGAAGAGGGACCAGCAGTTAGTGTAATGGCTATGTTGCTGGACTCCCATGTAGTTGACCGTGGTTCGAGTCCCGGACCTGGTGGCTTAAACTCGCGCCGGGCACGTGTGCATGCGTGCCCAAGATCCCAAGAGGAGAATGGAGAAGAGATTGTGGCATGGCCATTCCCCCTGGGGGGTGATTCCTTGCTTTCTGTCTCTCTGGCAAGCACACACATCCTATGGTAAAAATCTCTTTAAAAAAAAAATTGAAGAGTGAGGTCATAGTAGTATGGAATGTACAGTATATTTCTTGGAAGTTAGAACAGTAGAGTTGGGAGAAGCTTCTACTCTCGAGAGAAGCCAGGAATGAATATTAGTGTTCTCTAAGATGAGGAGACACAAATTTACTCATGTGGGGTAGAGGATAGTTAAGATAGTGAGTTTGAGGAACCAGCAGTTAGCATAATGGCTATGTTGCTGGATTCCCGTGTAGTCAACCGCGGTTCAAGTCCTAGACCCAGTGGCTTAAACTCACGCTGGGCATGTGTGCGTGTGTGCCCAAGATCCTGAGAGGAGAATGAAAGAGAAGGGACTACGGCATGGCCATCCTCCCTGGGGGGATGATTTCTTACTTTCTGTCTCTCTGTCTCTCTCTGTCTTTCTGGAGAGCGTACACACCCTATAGCAAAAACTCTCAAAAAAAAAAAAAGATAGTTTTTTGAAAGTGTAAGAGAGAACAGGAACAATTGATGGGACAAGGTCTTGCTGAAATGAGAGCTGATACTGACAGCATAAGGTGAGGAGCTGACATTAGAAAGATGGATGACCTCTTCGGTCACCTGACACATGTTTGTCGAGTCCTTCTGGTGTGCCACACACGGTACAGGGCACCAACAGATATAAAGAGAAACAAATCCTGGCCTTCTTTTCTGTTTTCCCAGTCTCCTGGTTGTGAGCAACTGCCTACATGATCAGGGCAGTTATGGGCAGTGTGATACTTGTATCTAAGCCAGTTGTACAGACAGGATCAGAAGTTTCTCAAAACATAGAGGAAACAAAACATTTCAAAGCTTGAAAGCTGGGCACAGTTTTAGTGAAAGGAATGAGAAAATAATGTTCTTGGCAGAGGAACAATAGAGGCAAAGGTCTGGAGGCCAAAGCAAATGTGGTCAACTTTCGACCCTCAGGAGGAAAGACATGGTGTAAATACAGAGGAAGAGGCAGCTAAATCTGGAGGTAGCAGTCACAGTTGCCAAAGTGCATATTTTTTAAAAGGATTTTGCTATAGGGTGCGTGTGCTTGCCCGAAAGAGACAGAGAGACAGAAAGTGAGAAATCATCCCCCGGGGGGGATGACCATGCCTCAATCCCTTCTCCTCCGTTCTCCTTTGAGATCTTGGGCATGCACTCATGCATGCCCAGCGTGAGTTTAAGCCACGGGGTCTGGGACTCGAACAGTAGTCGATTAGATAGGAGTCCAGCATTGTAGCCATTTGCCATCTGTTGGTCCCACCAAAGTACATATTGAATGGCCTTTGTTTTCTTAGAAAGTTTGAGGCTGAGAAAATCTAATGGGGGTGATTGAGGCAGCTTGAGTAAGAGCCCATTCATTATGCTTGAGAATGAAGCCCATTCATTATGTTTGAAGAACAGGCATTGACTTCCACCTTGTAGAGAGTGTGTCTGCTTCTCACTGCCCTGTCATTGACTAATCTAAGCTATCCTCGCCTCTCTGGGGGCTTCCTTATTGGTCTCCGTCCATCTCTCCTGGCTTCCTTCATTTCCTTCTCTAAGCAACAGCAGTTTTGTTTTGTTTTTAAGACAAAATCACCCCCCAGGGAGGATGACCACACCACAATCCCTTCTCTTCCATTCTCCTCTCGGGATCTGGGCACGCAGGCACATGCACCCACTATGCGTTTCAAGCCACCGTGTCTGGGACTCGAACCATGGTCTGCAATGTCAACACCTTAACCACTATGCTGCCTGCTGCCCCCAGTGCAGCACCCTTTTAAAGAGATCACAGGACTCTCTATTTGAAACTCTCCACTTGCTGCCCGTGGCACTTGAAAAAAATCTAGACCCTTTGCCACACCCTACAGGGTCCTGTGTAATTTCTCTGTCCGCCTCCCTGGCTTCAGGTTGGATCTCTTGTTTGCTCTGCTGTAGTGACTCTGCCTTCTTTTTCCTAGATAGTCACTTCTTGACCCCTGCCCTTTGCACATGTAACCTTCTGTGGCTGGATCCTCTCGTATGTATGTATTTATTCATTCATTCATTCATTCATTCATTTTATTCACATCATAATCTTGTTTATATTTCATTGGATTTCATATAACTTTACAGTGTATTACATTGCTTTTTCATAAGGGAATGCCATGTATGTCAGTCAATACAGAGACAAGGACATCCCATGTTCCTGGATTGGAAGAATGAACATAATTAAAATAGCAATTCTATCCAAATTAATCTACATGTTTAATGCTGGATCCTCTTTTGACCTTAGTACTGTCATCACCAACTCCAGGAAATTTTTCCTAACTGCACAGAATGGGTCACATCTTTCCAACACTAACAGCCTTACATTCCTTGTCATTGTGAGCGCTTCTTAGAGGGCTGGTTTTACATCTCATCACCTAATTATTTGACTGGCATCCCTCTCAACCATTATTGTAAGCTCTGCAAGAGCAGAAATGGTATCTCTCTTTTGCCCTCTCACCATTATGACCCCTGAGTGGAGCACTGGATCTGACACCCTATGTAGACACTCAATAAATACAAACGAATGAGTGAATCCATGGATATTAGCACTCCTTCAAGAACTATCGTGCCTTTAGCAAATTCTTTCAGAGCTCTTGATTCATCAGGAATTGATTCAGGAGCAGGCGCAACCTTTTACTCCCAAACATACCGTATGAGGATTTTTTTATCTTTCCCTACACATATGTCAACTCCCCATACACTCGCACATGTATGTCCATGTGCCCAACCTCTCACCCCAGTGAGCTCATCATTTAGGCAAGAGAGACCAGACATCAAATCCAAGCCTGCGACCAGGAGGTAAAGCAACCCTCCTTGCATTAGCACACATGTTTATTGATGATGCAGATTAAACTTTAATCATATGGCACAGTTTCAATTTCCAATTGAAATTGAAAGTCTGAGACACGTACAGGGTTTTATTACCTTCCACTTACATCGCTGATGGAGGAGATCGGAGGGGAGCCATCTTCCTGGGCCTCAGGTGGGGTGGTTGGGCCATAAATCAAATTAATACTGCAATGTTGCAGAGGCAGTAATGCACCGTAGGAGGTGAGGAGGGTTAGGAGCAAGTTAGTGAGGTCTCATCGTTAGGCAGGAGGGTACAGGATGTGACAAGGCTCTGACAGGGAGGAAGGGACGTCTATCTCCAGTTATCTCCCTGGCACGTGCCAGCAGCAGGTGCTTTTATAAGTAAAGGGAAAGCTATTCACCTGTGCTTTCAAAACAGCTGTTGGCACCAGCAGGTAGCGTGGTGGGTAAGGCACTGGGCTCCCACATGTTGACTGTGGTTCAAGTCCTGGACTGAAATCACACTGGATGTGTGGGAATGCGTGCCCCAAATCCCATATGGAGGAGAAGGAATCGTGGCATGGCCATCCCCACTGGAAGGTGATCTCCCACTTCCCTCTCTCTGTCTCTCTCTGGTGAGTACACCCGCCCTATGGCAAAAACCTTAAAAAACATAAAAAAAAAAAACACAAAAAGCCATTGTAATGGCTGAAGTTCCTTTTGAAAACCTGTGACTTTTGTGTGTTTTAAGCTGTGAATCCCTAAGGGCAGCAGACACTGCTGAAAGAGATTATAACTGGTATTGAACGGGAATACATTTTCGCAAATTTATTTAGTGTTACCGTAATAACAGCTGTTGCTAAAATGTGAAAATCTGTATCCATACAAGAGTAAAACATCAGTGCTCCTGGTCTTTAAATGGGCCTTTATCCTCTCTTTTATTATTTATTTATTTATTTATTTATTTATTTTAGGGAGAGTTTTTTTGTTTGTTTGTTTTGTGATTTTGTTTTTGCTATAGGGTGTGCGCGCTTGCCAGAAAGACAGAGAGAGACAGAGGGACAGAAAGTGAGAAATCACCCCCCAGGGGGATGGTCACACCGCAATCCCTTCTCCTCCTTTCTCCTCTCGGGATCTTGGGCACACACGCACACACCTGGCATGAGTTTAAGCCACTGGGTCCAGGACTCGAACTGTGGTCAACTACATGGGAGTACAGCAACATAGCCATTATGCCATCTGCTGTCCCATATCCTCTCTTTTAAAAAGGACATTTATTTTATTCATGTTAGGGAATGCATGTAAGTGAGTGTGAGAGGAGAAAGGACCTTTGACAGGGTCTTATCCTGCCAGGATCCCCCCTTCCCTTGCCTTCCAGCTCTTCAGGATCTTTAGCACATGTACACACACCCAGCTTGTTGGCAAGCTAACCCCTAGATCCAAAACCCACAATGATTTGCATGATTTCTCTGTCCACCTCCCCAGCCTCACGTTGGATCTCCTCTCTTCTCTGCTTTCGCAACTCTCCCTTCTTTTTCCCAGATATTCCACGTGTCTCTCACCTCCTGGCCTTTCCACATGCAGAGGCCAGACATGACCTCCAGCACTGCAGTTCAGTTTGCTCCCGAATATGCCACCAGGGTGGCCCAGAGCATTTATTCTCTACTAGAAACATCACCCATCTGTTTGGGAGAGGTGTCTGTATCCATCAAGTTGTTTTAGGTGTCAGATCAGTACTTGATCAAGAAGTAGAAGTAAACAAGACTTCATGCCCCAAGGGGAAAGTAATAACTGCAATAAGTAGCATTTACTGAGTGTTTACTATATGGCAGTCTCTGGGTTGAGTACTTTCCTGGCTTACGTAACAGCCACGTGAAGCAGGCATCCTTAATGAGGACTGTGTGAGAAACACTCATTCAGCACTTGGTGTATGCCAGGTCCCCAACATATATTAACTATCGTTTGTCATCCTGGTTCTTTTGTACTCTTGGAATAAAGAGCCAGATGGGTGAAATGTCTTGGCTGAGGTCAGGCAGCTAGAAGGTGGCACCTCTCTGATCAACATCAAGATTTCTGACTTTAAGCTAAATAATGTAATTGAACGTATAAAATTTTTTTAAAAAAAGTACACTTAAGAAGATAGATAGATAGATAGATAGATAAATAAATAAATAAATAAATAAATAAATAAATAAAACGCTATCTGACTTCAGTACTTGGATCTTTTTTTTTTTAAGAGAGAGATTTTTGCTATAGGGCATGTGTGCTTGCTGAAGAGATACAGAGAGACAGAGAGACAGAAAGCAAGAAATCACCCCTCCCCGGGGGGGCATGGCCACATTGTAGTCCCTTCTCCTCCATTCTCCTCTTGGGATTTTGAGCATGCACATACAAGAGCTCGATGTCAGTTTTAAGCTGTCCAGTCCAGGACTTGAACTGCAGTCAGTTCTGTGGCAGTCCAGCGATGTCACCATGACGCCATCTGCTGATCCCAACAATGTCTGGGTCTTTAACCTCTGCACTGCTGTGTCCTCATTGAGAAACCATGCTCTGAAAGACAGACCTATGAGGAAATCTCCCTGTGTTGAGCGGGACAAGCCTATAGATGGTGAATTCCATGTGGGTGAGTCATTTGAAGAATTTCAGGGCTCACGTGAACTGTATGGCTGGGTGGATAGATCAATACCTGGGTAATTATTTAGAAAGTGCCCATTTTGTGGTAGATTTGGGGGATGCAGGAATGAAAAGAGGCAGCCTCATCCTCAGGAATTGTTTTTTCCCCGTTAGAGGTTTTTGCTTTTGGGCACACGCGCACTCTCTGGAAAGAGAAAGGCAGTGAGAGAGAAAGGAAGAAATCCCAGGGGGGATGGCCACACTGTAATCCCTTTTCCATTTTCCTCCCAGGATCTTGGCCATGCATACACATGTACCAGGCATGATTTTCAAGCCCCTGGGTCCAAGATTCGAACTGCAGTCAGCTACATGGGAATCCAGCAACATAACCCTTACACCATCTGCTGGCCCTGCCCTTAGGAATCTTAGTATATTGGGAAATCTACCGTCTCAGATGGGTTTTGCCTGGTATCTCAGTCTACTTCAATGTTTGTCCTTAGTTTATTCAGTTCCCTTTCCTACCATAACAACTTACATGAGAAAGGCATTAGTTTCCTGCTGTATATGGCTTAGTTTCTTACTTATGTGGCTTAGCTTTCACTCAGCTCCATCACAAACACCACGGGAGAGGCCGCCTGAGGTCCATCTTGTACATTTTTAAAGGCCCTGGCTCTCTTGCTTCACCTAAGACAAATGCTTGACAACTCAGCCATCAGAAAATCCCCTGCTACTCGTAGGTAGAGGAGGGAAATGAAGAGGGAAATTCTGATCTAGAACATCTAAAATCTCTACACGATAATGAAAAGTAAAAGCCCCCTACTGGCTTGTGTTTTAAGATCATAGTCCTGGGACCAGCAGGTGGCACACTGGATAAGGCAGTGGACTCCCACATAGTCTACTGCAGTTTGAGTCCCAGACCTGGCAGCTTGAAATTCATGCTGGGCGCGTGTGCGTGAATGCCCAAAATCCCAAGAAGAGGTTTGCTTTTTGTTTCTCTGTCTCTCTGGTGAGCTCACATACCCTATATCAAAAATATCTTTAAAACCAAAGTCATAGTCCCTACTATGTGCTGAGTATTTTGCTACATGCATTGGATATAGTTATCTCATTTAATTCTTACAACTCTTCAAGGGAGGTAGAATAATCCCTATTTTACAGAAGGAGAAACAGACCCTGAGAAGTTAAAACACCTGCCCAGACATTGAGCTAGACTCTTGGGGCATACAGATGCTTGTCTGATTCCAAAGAGCATGCTCTTTCAACTCTGACATTGCCTCTCTTTTTAATTATAAACTTAAATTCCTCTTACATTTTTGAGTAAGTAATACCTGTAAATGTTACAATAGCCAAAGATGCAGCAGTATATAGGGCAAAGTCTCCTCCTCACTGCTGTCCCTCAGTCCCCAAATTTAATTGCAAATCTCCCCCAGAGAGAAGTTGAAAAGTCAATAGACCTTATCCTCTAGGGTTTCTAGGTCAGCTGAGAAGTCAGAAAAGAACACCTCAGAGGCAAACTCACTGGAAACAGTGTGGTAGCCTTCCAAGTTGATACAAATGCTTTGTAAGAATAGTTGCAATGGTATCAGATATTCAAAAGGGAAAATCATGGATACGCCACATGGATCTGTCATTTGTGATATGGAATGTGCATAAGAGTCTAGGGAGAGGGGCCAGCAGGTGGCATAGTGGTTATGATGCTGGACTCACATGACCAACTGGAGTTCAAGTCCTAGACCTAATGGCTTGAAAAATTATACCAGCTGCATGTGTATGCATACCCAAAATTCCAGGAGAGTGGAAGAGAGGGATTGTGGAGTGGCCGTCTCTCCTGGGAGGCCACTCACTTTTCCTCACCATTTCTCTGTTTCTCTCCAGCAAGCCCACATGCCCTATGGCAAAAACTTAAAAGGTCTAGAGAGGAATATTTTAGAAGAATGCTATCAAGTTTATGCCTTTCCTTCCCCAGGGTCTTCCAGAGGCTGTTCTCACTTTCTGGAACATGCTTCTTTTCCCTCTTGCCAGATCAATTTGTATTTATTCTTTCATTCCCAGCTATAATGTCCCAACCATAAGGAAATCTCTCTTCGTAAGCCACACTAGGTTAGACACCTCTCTTCCCTGGACTTTGAGGTGCTTTCTTGGCTTGTGGTGTATTTTTATTTGTAATAGCACCTTTTCAATTATTTGGGTACTTCTCTGACTATGCCTATCTTCTTCTATATAGATTGAAAGTTCCATATTAGCAGGGATAGTGTCTGTCTTGTTCATGGCTTTATCTCTAAACACACTTGATAATCAGTGAATATTGCCTGGGTTCAATCCTCATTTTGGTACTCGCCTGATGAATAACCTTGGGCAAGAGACTTAAACACTTGCAAACTCAACTTGTTATATATTAAAAATAATAACAGCTAACACTTTTTATATTCCAGACCCCAGTCTAAGTGCTTTTGCATATAATAACTTATTGAATACACACAACAACCTTATGAGGTAGGTACTAATGTCCCTATTTGACAGATTGGACTACTAAGATCCAGTCTGAAAGGTAGATTTGTTTGTTTGTTTCTTTTTTAAAAAAATTTTAACCATAGGGTGTGTTTGCTTGCCAGAGAGACACACAGATAGTGAGAGGGAATGTGAGAAATCACCTCCCAGGGGGTTGTCCATGCCACAATCCCATCTCCTTCTGGGATTTTGGGTACACACACACACACACACACACTCACACGCCTCATGTGACCTCCGAGCCACCAGGTCCAGGACTTGAACAGCATTCAGCCATTTGGGAGTCCAGCACCTTAACCACCACACCTTTCTGGCCCAAGGCAGACTTCTAAGATGGCCTCTAATAATTCCCTCCTCCTAGAAGTCTTGCCCTTTTGTTATCCCCTCCCCTTGAATGTTGACTTAACTAGGGACTAGCTTCTATGGCAAAGATGATGGGATGTCACTTCCATGTCTAGTTTACAAAAGGCTGTGACTTTTGTCTTAGCTAGCAGACTCTTTTGATTGCCTTCTCACTTGTAAGCTTTGATGAAGTCAACTTCCATGTGGAGAGGCCCATGTGGCAAGGAACTGAGGTGGTTCCCAACTAACAGCCGTGTTAAAACTAAGGCCCTCAAGTAACTGAATTCTGCCAATCTTGAGTGAGCTTGGAAGCAGGATACCCTCTGACTCCCTGACATGTCAACCCTTGAGATGACTGTAGCCCTGGATGACACTTTGATTTTACTCTTGTTAGAGACTCTAAATAAGAGAACCCAGGTAGGCCATGAAAAGATCTCTGACCCACAGTAATTATAAGATTATAAATGTGTACATTTTTTTTTTGGAGAGTTGTTTTTTTTTTTTTTTTGCTATAGGGCGCGTGTGCTCGCCAGACAGACAGAGAGAAACATAGAGACAAGAAGTGAGAAATCACCCCCCAGAGGGGATGGTCACGCCGCAATCCCTTCTCCTCCATTCTCCTCTCAGGATCTTGGGCACACACGCACACGTGCCCGGCGTGAGTTTTAAGCCACCGGGTCCAGGATGTGAACTGCGGTCGACTACGTGGGAGTCCAGCGACATAGCCATTACGCTAACTGCTGGTTCCCATAAATGTGTACATTTTAAACCACTAAGTTATGGGGCTATTTGTTACATGGCAACAGATGACTGATACAACCAGAGGATAAAGTTACTTGCCCAGGATTACACAGTAACTAGAGAGCTAGGCTCAAAAGATTTCATGCTCTTAAGCACCATATGCTACTACCTTAATGTTGATATAGTAAGGGATATTGTGGTACATACTTCAAAAGTTTTTCTAAACAATAAGCAATACCTTGGATGTAAACCATGTAACAGAGTACATGACCCATTAAGTGCTTAATGAATGTCAGCTATAATTATTATTATCTTAATTATTATTCAGTACTTTCAAGACCTGGGCAAAAAAAGGGATAGCCCTGTAAATATGAAGGTTGAAAAGATGCTCATAGTAGCCTTAAGACAGTAGGCATTTTCCTTTATTAAGAACTATTCCAGGGAGGATATTTAATAAAACATCCATGAGCCACCACTGCCTGGGAGGATGAAATGGCAGCCCCCACGTGACCCAAGGCTGTAGGCAGATTCATTTCTTTGGTCTCTCCTCCTCCTTTATACCATCGCCAGGGAAGCCCCTGAGAGCAAGGAGGGAAGGAAGTGTCTGAAACTAAGTCGATGCTATTGTTGGACAGGAAATAGATTTGTGAATTCTAAGCAACACTCCAGCATACCATTTTCTTCACAAGTCAGAGCATCATGAGCAGAACTAGTCTGGGCACTCCAATGCTGCTTCCCTCCCTGTCTTTATTTTATTTTAGTTTTTTATTTTTGTGGTAGGACATGTGCACTCTCTGGAGAGATAGCAAGAGAGACAGAAAGTGAGAAATGAACTTCTGGGGGGTGTGGCCACGCTGCAATTCTTTCTCTTCCATTCTCCTCTCGGAATTTTGGGCATGCATGCACATGAACCTGGTATGAGTTCCAAGCCTCTAAGTCTGGGACTTGAACCATGGTGGGGCATGTGGGAGCCCAGTGCCTTAACCACTGTGCTAGGTGCTGGCCCCTGGTCCCTTTCTTTTTCTTTTAGGAGACACAGGACAGAATATGTTTATGGAGGCTGTACCCTGTGCAAAACAGTCAACATAATTCTGTGCCCTTCAATATCTCCCAGAGTTCAGTGCCAGGGAATTCCTTGGGCTGATATAGTGGGTAAGGTTTCTCATTTTTAAGTATGCTTATCATCTCCGATTCTACTTTTTTTGCCTATCCTGATAGATACCTAGTTTTCTTCTTCACACACACACACACACACACACACACACTAAAGAATTTAAGTTTCTTGATATATGACTACTGGCCTTTAGGAAGACACAAATATGTTTACAACATTATGAGAATCTAAGAAATTTAGAATGTTTGGAGACACCAATGACTGGTTTGTTCACAGCATACCTTGAAATGTCAAAACATATATTCAAAGAAGTCAGTGCTTGAGTTCTTCCCTTATTTATTATTGCTTCTACTTTTTCATTATACAATGTGGGTTGTTATGGTGATGGGCAGCTGGATTACTGAGAGGCTCTTGGAGAAAATATATTATCTTGGTGAAATAATCCACTTCTGGAGGTGCTGCCTTGTCTCCTCTGTTTCCATCGATTAAGCATCTTAAGATTAATATCTAAGTATTACTTGATGTATATAGATGTCTTCTTTAAACTCCTTTGTCTGTAAGGGGTCATGGCTATGGGAGGAGAAGGGTCCTTTGAGTTCTTAGGGATGTTAGTAGAGGTTGGCAAACAATGACCAATGGGTCAAATCCAGCCAATCATTTTATTTGTTGTCATTAACGTTTTATTGGAACACAGTCACATCTATTCATTTATATATTATCCAACGTTGCTTTTGTGCTGTAAGAGCAGAGTTGAATAGTTATGGCAGAGACCATCTGGAATACAGAGCCTAAAATACTTACTAATTGGACTTTTTTTTTTTTTTAAGAGAGATTTTTGCTAAAGGGTGCGTGGATTCACCAGAGAGACAGAGACAGACTGAAAGCAAGAAATCACCCCCTAGGTGGATGGCTATGCTGCAGTCCCTTCTCCTACATTCTCCCCTTGGGATCTTGGACATGCACACACACACACCCAGTGTGAGTTTTAAGACTCTGGCTCCAGGACTTGAACCAGGGTTGACTACATGGAAGTCCAGTGACGTAACCATTATGCCATCTGCTGGTCCCACTACCTGGGATTTTAAGTAGATGTTTGCCAACCCTGACTGCATCATAGCTATGGGAGAAGCAGGGTCCTGTTGCAGTAGAAGTCTAGGAAGATGAGTTCAGGCAACCTGAGCTAATATCTCATCTCCTTTACTAACTAGCCAGGTGAACTAGAACACACCTGTACCCTATGTTGGTCTGTCCTCTTATTTATGGAATGCAGAAACTTCTGCCCACAGCCCCTCAGTTTTCTCTAGGATAGAAGCCATGGTCCTTTAACTATTTTTCCTTATTCCATTTATTCCCCAAACGGACTGGTTGATACATACAGCAGGAGCTGAACAAACGTTTGTTGAATGACTATGTGTCCCACATTGTTATCTCACAGAGTTGTCATTAAGCTCAAATGGTGTAATAGTGCACACTGCTGGAGAAGGAAAACCTGCTCTAGGCACAAAAGCCTATTTTAGACAGATCCATTTCTGGCTTGAAAGCGAGAGCTAGAGAAAATAGGAGCCAGTTCATGTGTTCACCTCAATCTTTGTGTACCGAATTCTCTTTGTTTCAGTTTGGTTCTTTTCAGTTGCAAAAAACTGACTCCTTCAAGTTACCTCAAAAACTAAGGTTTATTATTAGGACGGCCGCGAACCATAATTAGAGCTGAAAAGTTGTCAGCTCCTCTGGCTGTTTTAGGAATCATTCCCTTTTATTCTCTCTCTCTCCTCCTCTCATTATTTTTCAACTCTCCTTTCTCTCTGTTGGTTAATTTCCCCACACTCTTCATCTTTTCTGCTCACACAGAAATTCAGCTTATTCGTGGTTTTGTCTCCCGTGTCTCGAGGCTTCTGTCGTCCTCAGCCCCTGTGCCATCTCATTTCCCCAGTTCTATAATTCTTAATACCTCAGAGGAACCCAATTGGTCAAATATATCTTTTTATGCCAGATCACACAGGTCATAAGTCATTGGCCATATGTCGGATCCATCATACTTGGGTCACAGAGTCCCCCTGGTCCCATGAGTAGGCAGGATAGAAAGATGCCAGAGCACCAGGGGACAAGGGAAAGGTGGGTTCCTTAAATGGGTGCAAGGGGGCAAACACTGACTGCTATTCCTCATGCGATTCTCTCTGTGCTCCTTCTTGCTCTCCTTAAAGACTCTCTATATTATTGGATCCAGAAAAAGAACGTGTAGCATGTGAGTGTTGGCAGTTCAATGTAGAAGACCAATTTACAAGCTTCCAGTTTGTTTCCTATCATGGGCCATTGGGAAACCAGGGAATTTTCAGATATGGTTTCCCCACAATATCTTTGACATTTCCCGTCTGTGCGATCTGTGATATTGGATCAGTCTGTAGGTGACGCAGGGGTTCCCTACCGGAGCCCTTGGACTCCCTGGGAAATGACACGGAGGAACTGGGTTCAAGAAGAACTTGTATCAAGAAGGCCTCGTGAGTTCTATTATTCCTGCAGAATCCCCACCTTGCTCTCTGAAACCACATTGATTAGGATCTTTAAATTTACTTGAGGCTGAAGCCAAGCAAAATAGGCAAGAGATGGGTTTCCTTTGTCAGACTTCTCTTATTGGCATCTCACCACCACAAGGGCTTTTCACCCTCGTGATTCTACACTGTTCTTCTCTTCCTCTTTATCATGAGGTGTTAAGCTCATTTGGTCCTTTTGCTTGGAAGAAGCTAATAAATGTGAGAAATGACCTGGGTCATTGAGAGAGAGTTGGAAGCCCAGGTGGCATCTCACCTCTTGCCTTACCTCTTGTTCTTGCACTTGAAAAATACCAGTTAGAGGTCTTGTTAGCTAATCCAGAAACAGATTCAGGCTAATTTAAGGAGAAAATGAATTTATTAGAAGGATATTGGATCAGAAAATCAATGAAGAACCCGGCTCAGAGGAGGAAAGGAATGCTCCGGCATCTGGGTAGCATGAAATGGACAGCATTCTTGGAAGGGTATCATTCTGGGAGAAGTGGTGTCAACCATGTTTTCCTTCTGTGGCACTCAAGATTCAACTGGCCACTCAGGTTATATACCCTTAGGTAGGGGAGGTCAGTTGCACTGACTCTTGCTACCATTAAGACTACAT
The DNA here is from genome assembly GCA_026018925.1 of Tupaia tana. Classification (NCBI taxonomy): domain Eukaryota; kingdom Metazoa; phylum Chordata; class Mammalia; order Scandentia; family Tupaiidae; genus Tupaia; species Tupaia tana. The sequence goes on along the minus strand of JAKSZU010000026.1, from coordinate 13,864,758 downwards.
ACATTGGGACCAGCATGGTGGTTAAGGTGCTGGATTTCCACATAGCCAACCACAGTTCAAGTCCAGGACCTGGAGGCTTGCTTTCCTACTTTCTCTCTCTCTCTCTCTCCTCTCTCCTCTCTCCTCTCTCCTCTCTCCTCTCTCCTCTCTCCTCTCTCTTCTCTTCTCTTCTCTACTCTTCTCTCTCTCTCTGGTCAAATTAAACAAATAATAATTATGATAATAAATGAAATAAAATAATTCTTAAAAAACAGACTACATACATTGAAGGAGAGGAAATTCTAAAGGAATTTAAGAAGCCATTGTTAAAGCTAGATGAGTAGATGTGTAGTTACCTGAAGCCAAGAAATGTCTGCCTCTCCAAAGCAGCCACTGTAACAGTGGGATCTTGAGCAACAGCAGGGATGAGGACCCTGTGGGCAGAAGGCTGTCCCTATGTGGATCACATCTTCTCAGAATCAGATTTCATTTTGTCAGATGCTTCACACATTGTAAGAATTGAGTGGAGTTCTTTGCTCTTAAGACAGTTTCTGTTCACTGAAGCCAGACCAGCATGTAATCAGAGCAGACAGACAAATCACAAGCTGGGATTTGAAGAGAGCTTGGAAACCTCCCCTCCCAATACTGTCCCTTTTGCCTCTGGCCATTTCATGATGCCTGAAATCGCACCTACATGAGCCATCTTTAAATTTAGCATTGCTGTCCCCAGCTGCATATTCATATGGCAAATGCCTCTAGAAAGAGCCACATCTTGGCACCAGCAGCAGTGGTGCAGTGGTAACACAATGCTCCATGATGCTGGCACCACTTGGGAAGGTCCTGGGTTCACATCTGGAGGTGTCCCTTTATGTGATGGCCACTAACTTGTCTGTAATCCAGGCTAGCTGAAGCTACGGGTGGACCAGGGAGTAAAGACCCTGTAGAGGTACCTAATTTCTCTTCCTCTCTCTGTCTGTCTGTTTGTCTGTCTCTCTCTTGCCTAGAAGAAATAAATAAGTAAACCTAAAAAAGAAAGAGCAGTGTCTTCAGTCCCTAACATCTGAGACTGAACAACCTTTTAGCTTATTTGCATTACATCAGTTGGAGGGAACAAACGTTATCACTTTCTGTATGCAGAGACTGTGCTTTGTGCTGGCCTGTAATGGTAAACAAGATAGAAGCAGTCCCGGAACTCTGGGAACACATTGGGAAGGACAGGTGTGTCAAGGAACAAAGATAATCAAGTGATAAGAACTTAGAGAGCAATAGGTCCCTGGGGGAAGAGGGTGGGGGAAGGAAAGGTGAGCATTGTGACCTTTGGGGATGTGAGCAGTTCTTCCTGGCCCCGGAGGCTGCTGGGTACTCTCCAGGGTGCTGAAACACCTCAGCTGGGCTGTTTTTCACCTTTCCCTCCTTTGGAGTGAGTGTAAGGATCCCAGCAGAGGGTGTTGGGCATGAGACCTGCAATTAGCAGTTCTGGAAGATCCATGTGTTTGGAGATGATAAGAAAACCCTTGGTTATTTCAGAAGCTGCCAACTGGCATGGGGTAAGATGACCCAGGCTGCTTTACCAAACTGTTTGTTCTGTATCTTGCTATCCCTGATTGCTTTAGTATCTTTTTTTTTTCTACTGATCATTAATTCTCACTATTCTAGCATCTACACATTTTTGCATGTGTATCAGACAACTGGATTGAAGTGAATGGCTTCAAAGAGTGAGTCTGTCAAGTCTGTGATATATGAGTTTAAATATTTTCTTGTCTGTATTTTTATTTTTTTTATTTTAAGAGTCTGTTTCCCCCTTTTTATACTCTTCCAAGCACGAAGCTAATGTGGTTACAATAACAAAATTAGCTCATCACTTACTAAATGTTAATTTAATTTTTAATTGTCCATTAAATCAGGCGCTGGACTGTTTATATTTTAATTTTTAATGTCAGGGAGTTAAATTGCTTTTCAAATGAAGGTTAACAAGAGAAGGCTATTCCTGACTCTGGAAACAAGTGAAATCATGTGAAATCTCAAGATGCTACTGCTGTTGGCTGAGAGTCAAGGTGGAGTGTGGACAAAGCATGAGGATAAGCATAACTATTTACTGGGTTCTTCCTTTGTGCAAGATCCTATGCTTCACACTGTAGATGCATTCTTTCATTGGCTCCTCAAAAATTTTTATGATGTAGCTTCTATTTTTTTTTTACTTTTTTTTAATTGTCAGAAGATGCACACACTTAGCAGAGAGAGACAGAGAGAGGGAGAAAGCAGCACCCACCATGAAGTGTGGTCATGCTGCACTCCTTTCTACTTCATCTTTTCCTACTGTTGGAATTTTGGGCAGGCATGCACACGTACATGGCATTTACTTTGAACCACTGGGCTTGGACTTGAACTGTGGTTGGCTTTGGGGGATCTGGCTCTTTCACTCTTTTTTAAAAAGAATTATTCATTTAATTTTATTTATTATTATTGTTGTTGTTGTTGTTTTTAATACTTTTAATTTGCTATAGGACACATGCATTCACCAGAGAAAGATGGGGGCATGGAGATGCATAAAAACATTGAAAAGAGTTATGAACACAAGACAGTGTGGAAGGAAGGTGGGAGAGGGGAAGAGTGTAGGGAAGGAAATTAGGGAGAAAATTAGAGAAGTAAGACATTTGTGGGACACGGAAATGGCTTATTATCTGTTGATGATAATGTATATAGTATCCTCAACTGGACTGGTCTGAAGTATATTTCATGTTGGGTAAATTTTCTATACAAACTAAATAATGTATAACAATTGAATGTATAAAAATATTATAATAGCTTTAAAAATAAAGAGAGAGAGATGGAGGCATGGCAAGTGGAGGTTGGGGAGTGGGGAGTGAGAAAACAAGCCATCAGTTCTGGGACTCAAACTGCAGTCAGCCATGTGGGAGTCCAGCACCCTAACCACCATGCCACCTGCTGGCCCAAGGGATCTGGCTCTCTTAACCACCAGACAAAGGGGCCAGCCTGTAGCTTCTAGTTTTGTTGCCATTTTATATGTAGAACTGAGCCACAGGAAGGAAAGACAAGAGCTTACAGCTATTAACTGTCTAAACCAGGAATGGAGCTGGTCTCTCCAACTCCAGGTCTAGCTCTTGGGACTAAAATGCTATACTGCCTTGCTTGAAGATGCTGCTCTGAGGAAAGATGGGGGGAAACATGAGGGTGAGGAGACAATGTCATGTAATCACCTTGGAGGGACACTAATAGGCTCCCTCAAGGCCAACCTTTTGGGCCTCAGATTAAGAATTCCTAGACAAGCTGATCTAACAAGTCCCTTTGGGCTGTGGCATTCTCAAACTCTGTGTCAGTTTGGCTGTAGCTAAGTGCTAGTAATAGTTGAAGTTCTCACTGTAGGGCTCTCTGCTGCCAGGACCAAGAAGTCAGAGGGCTGTATGCCTCTTGGGTCCTTTCTCCGGTTCTTTGTAGGACAAGAAAGAATAGCTGAAGATGAAATCTGGTGGCTTAACTAGTTGGGCTCGCAGTGTTCCGTAGGGATGTGTATGTGTGTGCAGGTGTGCACGTGTGCACATGTGTGCACGCATCTTGATATTATTCAGCAATAAGTAAGGGTTGGGAAGCCCAGGGGAAAATGTTGCAGAAGAGCCAGAGGAGGGAAAATCCCATATCAGCTTCTAATATTGTGATTCCCTCTTTTACATTCTATTAATATATGTTTTCTAAGAGCGAGGCATCACCAATGGGGTCCCCATGTTTTGATTCACTCCCAATATCAGCCGGCCCAGCTCAGGTTCACGCACATGCCTGGTATGCTTTGAGACCCCATGATGCAAGCCAAGAACTTTTCCATGTGGGCCCGATTGTTCTTACCACACTATCACATGGTCCCTATCAGGTCTCTTGGTCCCTCAAGCAACCTTTTGAAAGCTTTTCTGAGCATCCTTGGGAGGAGCAGCACCTCACGCTTTCATCAGACTTTTGACTGGAGACTTGATAAGATGAGAACTGGACAGCTCCTCCCATTTTCCCCTCCCTTTGTCCCTCTCTCCCTTCCTTCCTTCTTTCATGACTCCTTCCTTCCTTCTTTCCTTCCTTCCTTCCTTCCTTCCTTCCTTCCTTCCTTCTTCCTTTCTCCCTCCCTTTCTTCTAACAAATACTTAGGGGTCATTTTCTAATTCAGGCACTGCAATAGGTACTATGGATACAATGGGGCTGAGATTGGTCTTTTCCCTTAATATTGGGAGTTCCCAATTTAGAAGTTTCTGAAGAGCATGAAATATGGAATAAGTGGCTTTTGTTCAGTCTCTGCCTTGGGAATAGAGCCTTCATCCTCTCATCCCAAGTGGAGTCACAACTGGAAGAGAAGTATCCCATTGCCAGAGAGATTCTTCCAATTTCACGCTTTTGTCAAAATTCAATTCTTTCATGACACCTTAGAAATATCATAGTATAGAGGTAAAGAGTACAGACTCTAGGGGGCAGATGGTGACATAGTGGGAAAGGTGGTTGGATCCCACATGGCTGACTGAGGTTTGAGTCCCAGACCTGGAGACTTGAGAAATACACTGACTATGTGTGTGTAAATGCCCAAAATCCTGAGTGGAGAAAAGAGAAGGGATCGTGGTGTGTCCACAGCTGGGGGATAAGTTCTCCCTCCCTCTCTCTCTAGCAAGTGCATGTATCCTGTAGCCTAATAAACAAACGTAGTGTAGACTCTGGAGTCAGACTGCTGGAATCCAATCTTGCCATCTCCATTTCTAGCCGCTAGACTTTGGGCAAGGTGCCTAGCCTCTCTGCGCTTCAGTTTCTTCATCTGTAAAATAGAGGTCATAAGAGTTTCTATCTTAGAGGGCTATCATCAGCATTAAATAAGTCAATATTTATAAAGTGCTTAGAAAAGTGTCTGGCACATGGAAAATGCTAGACAAATGTCTGTTCAATAGACAGAACTCGTTTGCATACCCCTGTATGGATTCTGGACTGAAAGCCATGCCCAGACTTTGCCAACCCCCTCTTGTGCTCTCTTACACCTAGCCCTGGAGTCGAGTGGGGAGGTGGTAGGGCATCCAGGCTAACGATTGCTTTTCTCTCTTGCCTCCTCATGGGCAGGATCCAGCCACAGCCAGCCTGACTCTGTACCAGTAGCGCCCAAGGACATTTGTTTTGCAGATTTCTTGGAAACAGTACTAGACAGTCAGGTTGCCTGGGTGACATGGACCATTTTCTTGTATGCTTGATACCCGCGGCTCAGATTTTAGCTCCTGGGGATTAAATGTTTATGCTGGACCGTGCCCCAAGTGAAGAAGTTGTGCATGTGTAGAATGTACACATTCAGTATTTTCATCCAGGTGGCAAGACTGCCTGAAACCCCTAGATGTCCCTGGCCCTCTCTGTCCTAAGGAGAATGTCAAAAAATGTCTAAAAGAATAACAGGACTACATAAAGCCAATATTCTGATCCTATCCCCCCAGAGCATTTCTAGGCCCATCCAAGGGTTTCTGAAAGACAATTGAGTCCTTAAAGGAAACAAGAGGAACAGTCAATGGGGCTTGGTGGTGTGGCTAAATTCCCACTGTGATTAAATTTCATATTTTACCCTGGGCTGGGATGGTTTCCAGAGACCAGTTTGTGAAAACAGCTATATTGAGCCAACTCTGTTTTCCTAAATAACTGTGAAATTCAGAGCCCTCTTCTGACTTGGCAGGGGCTCAGAGAAAAAAGGGCTGTCATCGATGTAAAACACACAATCCAGTTTCCCAGGTTACTACAGGATATGTGCAGAAAAAGACATTTTTTTAAAGACCAGAATGATCTCGTAGAACAAGCCTGGGTCTAGAACTCAGATATCCTGGGTTTGAGTCCTGCTATGCTGCTTATTAGAGGAGTTCGTTTGGCAAAGTCAACTCATCTCCTTAAGCTTTAGATTCCTCATCTCCTTAAGCCTTAGCTTCCTCATCTGTAAAACGGATGTGTTAGTCAGCATAAACTAATTAGGCTGTGGTAACAAACAGCCCCACCCCAAATCTTAAAGTAACAAAAGTTTATTTCTCACTCATATTTTGGCTATGGGTCAGCCATTAACTGTGGTTCTGTGGCCCTTCTCCATGTGGATTATTTATTATGGGGTCCAGGAAGAAGAAATATCCACTTGCTATCTTGATTTTGTTCCTAGGGGATAAGTAATGATGGCAGACTCATGCAATGCTTCTTAAGCTTTTGCTCAACTGTCCTCTGTATTCACCTTTGCCCATATTCCATTTGTCCTGGAGACAGGAATGTTGTATTTCTCCCACAGAGAAGCAGAGCAAGTCACATACCAATAAGCAGGGTCACATATCCAATCCTGTTACAGAGAAGACATCAAATAATTTGGAACAATAATATACCCAGCCATGTTGGAGATAATATACTCCCTCCTTTACAGGGTGGTTTGAAGCCCAAATGAAATCGTGCATGTAAAAGTTTATTACAAATTATAAAGTTATTTGTTTATGGTACTTATTCTGTCTCTCTCTTTCTTTCCTTATTATTTGTTAATTTGCCAGAGGGTGCATATGCTTGCCAGAGAGAGAGAGAGAGAAAGGAAAAGGGAAAAAGCACCTCCCAATGGGATGTGGCCATGCCACAGTCCCTTCTCCATTTCTCCATGTTATCAGGATTTTGGACACACATGAACAGATGTTCAGTGTGTTTTTCTTTTTCTTTTTTCTTTTTTCTTTTTTATGGAGAGGGTTTTGCTATAGGGTGCGTGCACTCGCCAGAAAGAGACAGACAGACAGAAAGTGAGAAATCACTCCCCAAGGGGGATGGCCACACTGCAATCCCTTCTCCATTCTCCTCTCGGGATCTTGGGCATGCACGCACACGTGCCCGGCATGAGTTTAAGCCGCTGGGTCTGGGACTTGAACTGCGGTCGGCTACATGGGAGTCCAGCGACATAGCCATTACACTAACTGCTGGTCCCAGTGTGTTTTTCAATCCACCAGGGCTGGGATTCAAACTGCTACCAGCCATGTGGGATCCAGCTCTCTTAACCACCAGGTTTGCCTGCTGGGTATTCTCTTTAATGCCAACTTCTTTAATACAGGGCTGGCCTGCTGCTTGTTCTTTTCAATGCCAACCTCCCTATGGGTCTTAGAAAAATTGAATAGAGACATATTTTCTGCATATCTCTATTTTTATGGAAATCCATTTTCCCCCTAAATATGCTCCCCGTATACTTTGAAGTAATACTTTTGGTGTCAATTTCACACCACATACCCCTTTTAAAAGAATCTGAGAATCCAGACTTCAGTCAGTCTTATGTGCAGATAAATATTCAGCCCACTATTTCAGAAACTCATAATAAAGAATTTGGCAGGGACCAGCAGATGGTGTAATGGTTACATCACTGGACTCCCATGTGTTCAAGTCCTGGACCCAGCGGCTTAAAACTCATACCAGACATGTGTGTGTATGTGCCCAAAATCTTGAGAAGAAAATGGAGAAGAAGGGATTGCATTGTGGCCATCCCTCCAGGGGTGATTTTTCACTTCCTGTCTCTCTGTGTCTTTCTGGCTAGCACACATGCCCTGTAGCAAAACTCTGTTTTTAAAAAAAAAAAGTTGTGGGATTTTCAGGCTTTGTGTCACTGAAAATGATAGACTTTTCTGAAAGGAACTGGGCTTTGCGGGTTGAAATATGGCCCTTCTTTGACAAACACTCACTGATTGACTCTGTTCTTACCACTGGAGAAGATATTTACAGAACCAGGTGAGAGACTGACAAATAAAAGTTTGTGGAAAACTGATTAAGAAACTTAAGACGAGGGAACCAGCAGTTAGCGTAATGGCTATGTCGCTAGACTCCCACGTAGTCGACCACGGTTCGCGTCTCGGACCCGGTGGCTTACAACTCACGCCGGGCACGTGTGCGTGCGTGCCCAAGATCCCGAGAGGAGAATGGAGGAGAAGGGATTGTGGCGTGACCATCCCCCCTGGGGGGTGATTTCTCGCTTTCTGTCTCTATGTCTCTCTCTGTCTGTCTGGCGAGCGCACGCGCCCTATAGCGAAAAACCTCTCCAAAAAAAAAAAAAAAAAAAAAAAAAGAAACTTAAGACGAGAATGGAGAAACGTGACAACACCAGAGAGAATCTCATTTAGAGTTATCAGAGGATGTCATTAGTTAATTAATTTACCCAGTAAGTTATACCAAGTGCCTTGTATATGCTAGGTGGTCGATATTCAAATAACTTGCTTATTCGTTTGTTCATTTATTTGGCAAATAATTATCTGGGCATGTACTATGTGCCAGCACTGCCTAAGGCACTAGAAATAGATCAGTGAACAAAATGCTCAAAACTCTTACCATTAAGGAGCTGAACTTCTAGGGGTGAAAGACTCAGGAGATCCACCCTAAATAAAACAAATAAGCATAGAAGATATATGGTCTAATGCCACACAATGAAGCAAACGAGAAGGAAGATAAGAAGTGTTGAAGAAGGAGCTGAAATTTTTAAATAAGGTATCTGGAAAGGTTTGGCTGAGAGAGAGACATCTGAGAGAGGACCTGGAGGAGGAGGTGAGAGAGTGAGCCTTGTGGAATAACAATCCAGGCAGAGTGAATAATGAACATGTGCTCCGTGAGGGGGAGCAGGCCTGGCACGCTCAAGGAACCGCAGGGGAGCCACCGGGGCTCTTGTGGCATGAACTGGGAACAGAAGAGTAGAGGATAATGTCAGGAAGAACAGGAGGACAAATCATATAAGGCCTTGCAGGTCATGGTAGGGACTACATTTTGTTCAGAGTGAAATGAGAAGCTGAATTTAAGGTTTTGTTTTTTGGAGAGGTTTTTTCGCTATAGGGCGCGTGCGCTCGCCAGGCAGACAGAGAGAGACATAGAGACAGAAAGCGAGAAATCACCCCCCAGGGGGGATGGTCACGCTGCAATCCCTTCTCCTCCATTCTCCTCTCGGGATCTTGGGCACGCACGCACACGTGCCCAGTGTGAGTTTTAAGCCACCGGGTCCAGGACGCGAACCGCGGTCAACTACGTGGGAGTCCAGCGACATAGCCATTACGCTAACTGCTCATTCCCTTGAATTTAAGGTTTTGAGCAGAGGACTAACAAGAAGTAAATTAGATTTTTAAAAATTCCATACTGGCTGCTATCCTGGCAGTGGATTGAAAAGTGGCCAGGACAGAATCAAGGGAGACCTGTTCGATGTCTAAGGCAACAATAGAAGTGAGAAATGAAGGTAGTCTGTGGTAGTGATAATAGGTGATTGGATTTGGAATCTATTTTAATGGGAGAGCTGCCAAGATTTGCACATGAATTGGATGTGAGGAATGAGAGGAAGAAATAATGCTAAGTGAAATAATCCAGCCACTGAAAGACAAATACAGCATGTTCTCACCAATTAGTAGAAGCTAGAAGATTGGATTGCATAGAAATGGAAAGAGGAATGATAGATACCAGAAGCTGGGAAGGGGAGGAAGGGTGGAGAGGGTAGGGAGAGACTGGCGACAAAACTATTTAACAGATACAAAATTGCAGGTAGATAGGAATGAGCTCTCCAGTACAATGGCACAGTAGATTAACTGTAGTTGGTGACAATTTAATGGGTATTTTAGAATAGCTGGTTGACAGGATTTCATATTTTCACAACACAAAGTAATGATAAGTGCTTGAGATGATAGATATGTTTATGGCCCAGGGTGATCATTATACATGGTATTCATGGACTGAGAAATTGCACTGTACCCCACAAACATGCATAACCTTTATATGTTAAGTAAACATTATACTAATAATTAAAAAGTTATACTTAGAAGAGTAAGTTCTATTGTTCTATTACACAGCAAGGTGACCATAGTTACTGTATATTTCAATATAGCAAAAAGATGGGATTTTAAATGTTCTTACTAAAAAGAAATGATAAGTATTTGAGATGAAAGATATGTTAATTGGCCTGATTTGGTGATCTCACAATCCATACATGTATTGAAACATCACATTGTACTGTCATAATTGTATACAATTGCTGTTTGTCAATTAAAAATAAAATAAACAAAACAAGAAGACAGGGTCCTTGCCCTGGAGTAATAGACACCCAAGCATACAATCCTAAATCAGATACATGTATGGTGATAGAGGTATCGCCTTTGGAATACCTACTGTAGAAGTAATCATGCTACCTTAGCCAAGTGTTAAACTGATGAACAGCATTCACCCAGGAGAAGAGGATGCTCTAAAGATGGTGCTATGACTTGAATGTGTTCCCTAAAAAAATCATGCATTTAAATTTAATGAACAATGTGATAATATTAACAGGTGGGAACTGTAAGAAATGATTACGCAGGTGGCATAATGGTTATAATGCCAGACTCCCATTTGGAGCTTGAAAATCACTCTGGGCGTATGTGCATATGTGCCTAAAATCCCAGGAGGAGAAGGTATTGTGGTGTGGCCATCCACCTGGTGGGTGATTTCTCACTTTCCCTCTTACTGTCTCTCTCTGACGAATGCATGCACCCTATGGCAAAAACCTTAAAAAAAAAGAGAGAGAGAGAGAACTGAGTCACGAGGGCTCCTCCCTTGTGAATGAGATTGGATACCCTTGTGAAAATTCGCTTTGTGCCCTTCCATTTTCTGCCATGTGAGGACACAGTAAGAAGGTTCTCACCAGGTGCCAACATCTTGATCTTGGACTTACCAACCTCTAGAACCATGAGAAAATATATTTCTGTTCTTTATAAATTACCCAGTCTCAGCTATTTTGATATAGCAACACAAACAGGTTAAGACAAATAGTATGTGCAGAAAAGTCATCCAATGTTGGTAGAGGGAAATTTATGAGGTTGGGAGTGGTGAGAGCTAAATCTGGAAATGTGGTCAAAAAACAGACTTTAGAGGGTCTTGTGGGCTAACTTGAATAACTACCCCCTTTTTTCCAGGTGATACACTTTAGTGATCACAGTGAGATGGTCAGATTTGGGCCCTCCGTGGCAGTATGAGGAGTAGATTGGAGATGGAGACAAAAACCAGGGCAGGGATGCAAGTTGGGTGGGTCTAGAGAGAAGAGAAAGAATGGAGCTTGAGTCAAGGAAGAAGAATTGGGTTGAGAGACCCTGACATCCAATCTTCAAAGGAGTCCCAGCCCTGGGAAGTAGCCAGATGGAATCATGAGGCAGGGCTCTGAAGACTGCTCTTACTGACTGGACCACTTCCTTCCATATAATATAGGCTCCTTCCCTTTTCTAGAACTTTCAGAGAGATTTTTGTAGCATGCGGATGAATGTTGGTGTAAGCGACCACTTCAAAGGGCAAGAGGCAGAGACCCAATTTAAACTACAAAAGCATGTGGCATGGAAGAATTCTGGAGCAGTCCCAGATCCATATTTTCAGATGTGGAGCCACAGTTTTTCTTGTTATTTTTTAAATTAGCTTTCTCCAAATATCTCTCTAAAAAGCCAGCTAAGATACTGATTGACTGTATTTGGGTCACGTGCCCCTTCTAAGACCAATCAGTAATAAGGAAAATATAGAATGTGATTGGCTTAGCCTAGGTCATGTGATAATTCTGTGGGCCAGGATAGAAATGTTTCTTCACTGAGAGGGAGGTGAGGAAGCTTTCTGAGTAGACACAAAACAACAGTAACCAGAGAGTTTGAAGGAGGCTCCTGGCCCTCTCCTCCTTGGTGAAAAGTTGTTGCCATCACCAAGGCAGAGTGAGCTGGTCTTTGTCTGTGTTCCTGTGATAGTTCATTCATTCCTCTGTTGTAACACCTAGCATGTGCCTTGTACTTAGCTGCTGACCACTGTCTATGGGCTTTGCTTCCAGGACAGCGAACTTCTAGAAGACAGCGACTGTGTCTCATTCGTCTTTGTATCCAAGCTTCATGAACAGTAATGGGCACAAAATCGACACTCAAAAATAACAGTGCAGAATGGTGATTTCCTTTACCTGTGTTGGGACAGGGGTTGTGCAAAATCAGCACTTTATAAATAGCATTTGCAGGCCAGCAGATGACTTGGAAGTTAAGGTGGCTGGATCTCATGTAGCCAACTGCATAATTCAAGTCCTGAACCCAGAGCTTGAAAAACACGCTGGGTGTGTGTACATGCATGCCCAAGTCTCGAGACGAGAATGGAGGAGGGATTGCGATGTGGTCATCCTCCCAGAGGGTGCTTTCTCACTTTCTCTCTCTGTCTGTCTGTCTCCAGTGAGTGCATATTCCCTATAGCAAAAGTTTTAAATAGTGAGAGAGAAAGAGACAGAGAACACTTAGATGGAATGCCCAGTAAGATGGAATACTAAATAGTTAAAGTGGATACATGGCTTTTATCACCCCATCAACTCTTCTTTTAGAGAAATGCATTTCTTCCTCTCTTGGTTAGTTTATTTTTCCTGGCTAATCACACCATTCTAAACCCCTGGCCACAGAGATTGAATCGTACATGAGTCCATGACCCTAGATAAGTAAATTGGGGGAAAATATTTTTTGCATATCATAGGTCATAAGCTTGAGACTGCCATGAGCAATATTGCTGTCATATGTAAGAGCCTAATAAGCCAAATAGAGAAAAGATGTTCAGATATATGAGAGAGTAGGGGGGAGGGGATCAGAATGCATAATTTGAACCCCTGGATTCAGTTAACCTGATGTATACACAAACCTAGGACTTACAGTTAAAAGACCCAATATACGTTCTTTTGACTTAAGGTAAATTCTGCTGGGCTTCTGCCATTTACAACTGAAAAAAATCTCATGATTAATATAGTATTTGGGTCATCAGAAAAGCCATGACGCATTTTTTGCATATAAAAACATAAGAAAAGCATAACTTTTCCGAAGACCCAATATATATCTGCCTCTTAGAGAAGTACAAATTCTATTGAAATATAAAAGACCCTGACAAGTCCTGCAGGAAGGAAATCTATCGGGTTGTCGGGAAAATCATGATGCACTTTTGCTTCAAAAGACCTAATATTTCACTTCTTTTTTTGTTTAACCAAGTGACTCCCAAACTGTTACGATCATTAATTCCTTTTTTCCCCAATAACAAGTATTCATATCTTCAGTTTTACTATTTTATGCATTGAGAAATATTAGCTACAACTTCATTGTTTATGCTTAGAAAGCACACATGTAATAATGCAAAATGAGGTTAACTAGTGTGTACAGTGTTGAGTTCATGACTTAGGTCAGCAAAACAGGAAGGAATAATATCCTAAATTAGGGGAATCCTTTGGTTCCAGAAGCCTTTGCAGCACTGGAGTTTATGATACTAGTGAGAGAGTGATCATAGTATTAACTACTACCGGGGCCAGCAGGAGGTGTGGTTGTGGCACTGGACTCCCACATGGCCAACCATAGTTCGAGTTCCGGACCTGCAGGCTTGCCTTCTCACTTTCGCTCTCTCTCTGGTGAGTGCCCATGCTCTATAGCAAATTGAAAAATAATAATAATGGGACCAGCAGTTGGTATAATGGTTATGTCGCTGGACTCCCACAGAGTCAACTGTGGTTCAAGTCCCAGACCTGGTGGCTTAAAACTCACACAGAGCGGATGTACGTGTGTGCCCAAGATCCTGAGAGGAGAATGGAGGAGAAAGGATTGCAGTGTGACCATCCCCTCTGGGGGAGTGATTTCTCACTTTCTGTCTCTCTGTTTGTCTCTCCGGCGCACATGTCCTATGGCAAAAATCTCTCTAAAATAATAATAACACATAAAATATTTAAAAATAATCACTAGTCATAATAATTAGTTGCTACCACTAGTAATTAAACAAGTAATATTTGTCGAGCACTTACTATGTGGCAAGCACAGTGCTAAGTCCTTTATATAAATGACCTCAGTTCATCTTCCCCTGTGAGGCTGGAATGATCACATTTTACAGATGGGACAAGCAGAATCTCAGAGAAATAGAATGACTTGTCCCTGGTATAAAGTCAGAATGTGGAAGGGCCAGTGTTAAACGGAGGTCTGGTGACGAATGGAACCCATCCTCTGCCATTACCTCTTCACGCTTGAGTGACTGGACGGGCCTCTCTGTGCCAAGGACTTCTTAATCGGCCCTTTACACCTCCACCAAGGAATCCAGTCAGAGGAGCTGCTTGCTTTGTAGCAACTGCATTTCCCACTACTCTTTGGTCAAGGCAGCTCATGTGGATTATAAATATTCTTCATCTAGGATCATGGCATGCACACGCGCACACACACACACGGAGTGATTTTTCAAGCCACTGGGTGCGAGACTTGAACCGTGTTTGGTCGTGTGGGAGTCCAGCAATGTAACTGCCATGCCATCTGCTGGCCTTTATTATTATTTCTTTTTTAGTTTGATCAGAGAGAGGGAGAGAGAGAATGAATATGAAAAAGTAAGCCTTCAGGTCCGGAACTCAAATTGCAGCCAGCCACATGGGAGTCCAGCACCTAAACCACCATGCCATCTGCCCCCCACCCCCAACACACACACTGTGCTCTTTTCATACATCCAGTGTTTGTGGTTTCATAGAGGTGCAGTACAAAATAGAAAATCTGAAACAGCAACAAACCCAATTGCCATCTGAACACCACTGCACAGAGGCCAAGGTTGTGATGTGAAGACAGGAAGTGACGTAGCTGCATTCCTTGTCTGCTCACAGATGCCTGCTTGCCAACAGCACTGCATTACCTTCTATGGCATTGCAGCAGAAACTCCTCCTTGCAGCACTGGAACCTGCTCAACCCTGGTGCTCATGAGTGGCCGCAAGAGCTGAATCTGACTGCTTTCTAGGATGGGAAGGTCACTGCCTGATGCTCCCCATCACTACCAGCCATAGAGGGTCCAGGTGCACCTAGACAAGCAGAAAGATTGTGTATCTGCAGGATATGAGGGGGTCAGTACTTACAGGGAAGGACGCTGGGTTAGAAATCCCGGAACTTTGAACCTGGCTCTGTCACTTCTAAGTTGAGTGACTTTCTTGAATAATCACCTACTCTTTCTAGGCTACAGTTTTCTCCTCTGGAAATGGGAAACGAGCTTGCATTTCCATCTGACAAGGTACTTGTTGTAAGGGTGATAACAAATTCTGTTATGTGAAAGCACCTTTTAAACTCTTATGTGCCCATAAAATAGAAGGCGTTCACACACTAGATTATTGATATTATCTGGGGGGAAGGACAGGGAGGAGTAGAGAGGTGTTTAGATTTTTTTAAAAGAGCCAAAAAAAATTTTTTTAAAGACAGTTATCAAAACTGCATTATATTATGATTCCATTTACATAAAATATATATGTATATGTGTAGAAAATATACAAGATGATATTTTCCAAAATACTAGCAGTTTTAGGTGACTTTTGCCATTTTTCCATTTACTTTTCTATGGTGTTCACATTTTTACAATGGGCATGAATTATTTATAGGGTCAGAAAAAAAAAAGAAAAATACCTCTTTTCATTTGGGAGTTGTGGCAGACTCAGAAATACATTGCTTGGGTCTCTTCAAGAAGGGACTCATTGCAAGATTACTGAGGAGTGTGGTGAGGTGACAGATTCCCACTGTCAACTCCATCAGCTTCAGGACCAAGGTCGTGCTATTTGAAGGGTAGCTTCAAACAATGGCTAACCATGAGAGGGATTAGAGGGTCCAGACATTTCTACTTGCAATGAATTCATCTCTGTTTTAAAACAGTTTTGCTGAGTCATACAAAAAACTATGCATATTTAATATACAGCCTGATAAATTCGGACATATGCATACACTCATGAAAGCATCATTATAGTCAAAGTAACAGACATATTCAATACTTCTAAATGTTTCCTCGTGTCTCTTTGCTTTTCTGTTTTTGGTGTGTGTGTGTGTTATGTGTTATGCGTGTGGTGTGGGGTGTGTGTGTGAAGAATAGTTAATGTGAGTGCTACCCTCTTAATATTCTTTTTCTTTTTTCTTAAAAAATTTTTATTTCGTTTTATTTCAATTTATTTTATACATTCAATCACATGTTACTTAGCTTAAAAGTGAGTATTCCAACTTTTAAAAATTTTATCAGAAGGTATGTGTGTTCACTAAAGAGAGAGAGAGAGGAAAAGCAAGAAAGTAACCTCCCCATAGGGCATGGTCATGCTTCAACTCCTTCTCCATCATTTCTCCCTCCTTTCAGGATTTCGGGCATGTGCGTGGCATTTTTCTCAAGCCTCCAGATCTGGGACTCACACCGCACTGTTGGCCATGTGGGATTCAGCTGCCTTAACTACCAAGACATTGGCTGCCCCCCTCTTAACAATTTCTTTTCTTGAGAGATTTTTGCTATAGGGTATGTGCCTTCACCAGAGAGACAGAAAGTAAGAAATTACCCCCTCCTTTCGAGGAGAAGACCAAGCCACAATCCCTTCTCCTCTTTTCACGTCTTGGAAATTTGGGCATACATACACATGCGCCCAGCATGAGTTTCAAGCCACTGGGTCCAGGACTCAAATTGTAGTTGGCCAGGTGGGAGTCCAGTGCTCCAAGCACTATATGCCACCTGCTTTGCCCACCCCTTAACAAAATTTTAAGCACACGATGCAGTATTGCTGACTAGAGGCCCCTTGCGGTGCAGCAGTTCTCTAGAACATCTTCACCCTCCATAACTGAAACTTTATACCAATTAAACATCAACTTCTCATTGTCCCCTCTTCCCAGACCCTGGTACATTATGTTAAATGGAATCAGTCACAGACACACAAATACTGCATGATTCTCTTTGTATGAGGTGTCAAACTCAGAGAGGCCGAGCGTAGAACAGGAGAGGTTCTTCTAATGGGCATTCTTTGCTCCAGAGCTCCTCCAGAGTAGAGAGACTTCCCCAGGCCTCCATTGATAACCACCTGTGTCCAATCATGTTCCCTTTCCTTTTCCTACATGGGTGTTACTCCCCAATAAACCTTGTATACTTGCTTTGTCTTGTCATCTAAGAACTTAACCAACACTACGTTAAAACAGGAAGAGGGTTATTCATCATTAGTGACCATCTATATATTGGGAGGGCTGTTTTGAGTTTCTTTCTTTATTTCTTTCTCTCTTTCTCTCTTTCTCTCTTTGTCATCATTGCCAAGACATAGGCAGGACTTATCTGGGTCTCAGCTGCCCTACTAAGATTTGAAAAGGTTGAGCAGTATGGTTTCCAAGAACCCTTTTAATTTTAGAAATTTTGTGGGATATTAATCCCAGGAAAGGGCTGACCTTTGACCAACATATGACATTTGCCCTTGACTTTCTTTATTAACTACCTCCTAAGCCTGAATCTGAGTGTTCAGGCTCTGGATACACTATGAGGCCTCCCCTAGCTTCTGACCTTGGAATGCCTCCCTGTTACTTTGAGATTGTCCAATAATCAAAAATATGCTTTCCTCTCTCTGACTTATCTTCCCAGCCAGAGCTTCCATCTCCCATATCCCTTATGCTCAAGTTCTACACGGTAACTGAAAACTCTCGTAACTGAAATAAGGCTACGTTGCTCCTGGATGCTGGTGGATAACTGACAGGGTCTCTCAGAGGTGGTCAGGTGTATCCCTCTGTTTCTAGACTCCCTCAAATGCACTTCTCTCCCTTTGCTGAATACTTCTTGCCGCCTTCTCTCACTTCACCTTCATCACTCATGCTGCAGTTTTAATGCAGTAACTAGGAGCCAGCCCTCTGATACCAGACAACTGGGTTTGAGTCTTTTTTGTTTCATTTTTAGTTACCAGAGGGCATATACACTCTCTAGAAAGAGAAAGCACCCCTAAATGGGGCTTGGTCCTGCTACAATCTTTGTCCTCCATTCCTCCTTCCTATCAGGATTGGGCACATACATATACAAAAAATAGAGAATCAATTTTGCAACTGCTCCTCTGTCCTTTGTAACAGGAGTAAGTTGGAGACAATGGAGACATGCAAACTGTCATCCTCCCACTCCACCCTTGCCACCCCAGGTACAGACAGGATAACTGACTCCCTTCTCATGGGATATTTATAGACTTAATCAGGAAAGGATTATTTTTTCAGGATAGCAGTTAGCATGGAGGTTAAGACAGCTGGATCCCACATGACTACCTGCTGTCTTGAGTCCTGACCCAGGAGCTTGAAAATCACGCCAGGTGCATGGGTGCGCATGCCCAGAATTACAGGAGGAGAATGGAGGAGAAGGGATTGCAGTAGGGCAGTCTCCCTTAGGGAGTAATTTCTCTCTCTCTCTCTCTCTCTCTCTCTCTCTCTCTCTCTCTCTCTCGTGAGTGCACATACCCTATAGCAAACTAAAAATATATATGTTACTTTTCTTAAAAGTTCATTTATTTATTTAATGAGTAAGAAAGACACAGAACAGAGACACAATCCCAATGGGGTCTCAATGGCACAATCCATCCCCAGCCTCTGCCAGCCTGGATCATAGGCACATGCATACTCAGGGAGGTTTTCAGACATAAACGGGGAGCCTTCCCATGTGGGCTGGCCCTTAGGGCACTGCGTTTTACTTCTGTGTCACTGGCTCCAAGAGAGGATTTTTGTGATCAAAGTTTGGGAACACTGAATTCAGCAAAGTCAAGTGAGTGTCTCTCCCACAGAATTTCTCAGAGCTTTTAATAAGCTCATCATCAATGCGATTTTTCCATGATGGGGACTAGACAGGGCAGAATTTTCTGACCTTATTTATTGATTTTTTTTTCCCCAACACTAAACTCTTTGGGTGGGTGCATATCTCCGGGCTAATATTCTAAAGAAAACATTTTGAGTTGGCTCTACAATACCATCTTTCAAAACGCTTTCAAAATTCTCATGATAGAATTTGATTGTTACACAGAGCTGTCAAAAACTGAAATTGACTCATATTTTTGTTTGGCAGGCCATTGAACATATATAGGTACAGTTATTTAAATAGCTTCTCTATTTTAAAAGTAACTTCCTTGGGTTTACATGGGCATAAACATAACCTCAGAAAGTCACAAATCCCTTCTTGATAGATTCCTTAACTGGGAATGTGGCATTAAATCCTTTCACCATCACGCCCAGCCTTATTAAGTTCCAATCTCTTCCTAATCCTCCTTCCCGCCCCAGGCTGTTCTTTGCACTTTGCACTCCAGGTCTTTTCTTCTCAGTTCTCCCTGTCTGAAGGGCCTTTCTCTGCAGCCCATTTTGTCTAGAGTCCACTGTCGCTTTTCCCGCATCCTGGGTCCTGTGGGCCAGATTATAGTTATGTTTACCGGGAAAGCTGCTGGAGAGAGAAGAAGGATGTCTAACGGTATGTGTCTTAGGAAGGTTAATGTTTGGGAATTAAATCCAGTTGCAGAAAGTTCAAAAAGAGGATGGCTTAGGGCCAGCAGGTGGCATAGTGGTTAAGGTGCTGGACTTTCACATGGCTGACCACGGTTTGAGCCGCTGACCTCGTGATTTAGAAATCACACTGGGCATGTATGCATGTGTGCCCAAAATTCCAAGAGGAGCACAAAGAGATTGTGTCATGGTCATCCCCTAAGGGGGTGATTTCTCACTTTCTTTCTGGGGAGTGCATGCAGCTTATAGAAAAAAACTTTAAAAAGTTTTTAAAAAAGAGCCTTTTTCCTATTCTCACACCCCTTTCTCTGGCCTGGGATACACTGAAACAGCCTGGGAGAGCAATATGTAATAAAGGGTGCATGAGACTCCAAGGTAAAAGAGCTTATGTTTTGTTCCACTGCTGCCACTTCCTGGTTGTGTGACTTTGGGTGAATCACTCTTCTTTCTGTGTCTCAATTTCTTCTTCTTAATGACAGAGCTGCGGTAGACAAGTGATTCTTATACATCTCTGGAGCCATCAGGAAAACTGGTTAAAAATGATGTTTTCTGGGACCAGCAGTTAGCGTAATGGCTATGTCGCCGGACTCCCATGTAGTTGACCATGGTTCGAGTCCCAGACCCGGTAGCTTAAACTCACACCAGGCACATGTGCATGTGTGCCCAAGATCCCAAGAGGAGAATGGAGGAGTGGGGATTGCGGTGTGGCCATCCCTCCTGGGGGGTGATTTCTTTTTTGTCTCTCTGTCTCTCTGGTGAGCACATGTGCCTTATAGCAGAAAACTGCCCCCCCCAAAAAAAAAAAAGTTTTGTGGCCTCCAGTCCCTAAACACAGATAAGTTTAGAACTGTGATGCCTGGGAATATGAATTTTAGCAAACTCATCCAGGTGCAGAAAATAATAGTCAAGATCATTTCTAAGATCTTTTCCCCAAACAGAAGCACCAATAAATATCCTACACATCTTGGAGAGAGGAAGTCTTCCTCCACAGTTTCCCCACCATTGCATAGTTCTGGTGCAGGACTCAATCACAGAACACCATCTGTGATTCAAACCTGTCCAACTTCAGTATCACACTGCTCTAGTTGCTGAGAAGAACCAGCGAGAGAGTCAAGTGACCAAGCCAAGCCAATGAGAATTCTTCCCTGGGACTTTTTACTTGGAGCTAGGGAAGAAATATACTCTCTGGGATCATGGAACTTGAAAGTTCTTATCCAGAGCTTTCAGGTGCCATATGTCCTGCCACATAGAGAAAACCCATCTGCAGCAGGCGAGAAAAACTGAAATGAGGTGGATAGTCAGGCAATCCCAGTAACCTCCAGTCTCCCATGTTCCAAGAATGCCTCTCATTGTTGCAGTCTGTTCTGTGAGCTAATCTCTCACCTGTGAACCACTGAAACTTCTTTTTGCTTAACTGGCTTATGCTGGGTCTCTGTCATTTGCAACTATTAATCCCATAGCAAATTCAGGATTCTAACCTGAGTCTGACTCCAGTCAGTGCTTCTGATTACTGTGAAGCCTTGTCTTCATCAGTGAGGAAAACCACAGCTTTTCCCATCCATGTTCCTCTCTTCCTGTCTCCACAGTGAGTTCCAACCCTTTTTAAAGCCTTAACCCTCTTGTGTGAATTTCACTGGGTCCTTTTCTTGTTCTTTTTTTTGCTCTTATGGTAATTCTTTTTGCACAACTCATTTGCTAATGATCATTTATTGCCATGGACCATAACTTCTCATATCTACATTAAATCTTCATAACAACTTTTTTTTTTAAAAAAAAAAAAAAAGAGAGATTTTTGCTATAGGGCACATGCACTCACCCAAGAGACAAAGAAAGAGAAATCACCCCTCAGGGAGAGGACCATACCATAGTCCCTTCTCCTTCATTCTCCTCTCAGAATTTTGGGCATGTACATGCATGCTTCTGGCATGAGTTTTAAGCCACTTGGCTCTGGGACTCAAACCACAGTTCACTACGTGGGAGTCCACTGACATAACCATTACACCATCTGCTGGTCCCTGTAACAACTTTTATTTTGGTTATATCTCCTCAATTAAATGATAAATTCCTCGAAGGCAGAGAATCTGAGTTACAGTTTTAAAAACAGATCTTCCTTACTATGGGCACAGGGAAAATCAAGAAACATTGAAGGGCCAGACAGTGGTACACAGGTAATGCAATGCTTTGCAATGCTGGACCATGTGGGAGGTCCTGGGTTTGTGTCCTGGGACCTCCCTGTGCATGCTGGGCCCAGGGCCTGGGCTGAGTCTGGGGTGGATTACAGTGTGAAGATACTCTTGCAGGTCTCAGTCTCTCTCTCTCTCTCTCTCTCTCTCTCTCTCTCTCTCTCTCTGTCACTCTCTCTCAGAAGAAATAAATTCTAAACAATGTTGAATAAGACAGAAGGGCCTGAGTTTCCATTCAGGTTTTGCCAATATGTAAGTGGGATTCGAACCTAAGAAGAACAGCTCCAGAACCCATGCTTTTATGTACTATGTCATCCAAAGCCATAGATGTGATGGATTGGGACTCCAAGACCCAGAGAAACCTAGATGTTCATAGGGGCTGATTTAGAGAAGTCACTTCCCCCTACAAAAGCAGCCACATCTTCCGAGCAGCAGGCAGAATTCCCAAAGGAAGCAGAAACCTCATTTATAAATCTGGCCGACAAGATGTGAGTGGAAGTCATTAACCTTGATTCCCTCGCCTCACTTCCTTGGAACATCAGGAGTGATGGAGGCTGGCCTATCAAGACCCAAAGCTTGGGCCCCCAAATAATGTGGGGCTCACCCTTCTGCAGAGTTTCTGCCTAGGGAGAATCGCTCAGTCTCACTCTGCCCCAGCCACAGATGAGTCCTTACCCTGGAGGGCTGCTTCTCAGACCGGGAGAGTTAGAAACAGAGACTCACAGCAAACGAGGGACCTGGTCCCTGCCCTCAGCAAGGCTGGAATCTTATTTGAGGACACAGCTCACATCCACACATGAAAGCCAGTTTGGAATATTTATAAGGCCGCTCTGTATCCTGTGCAAATAATCAGTGCATGCTCAGTGTTGATAGAGGCAATCAGTCTTAGAGCAGGAAGTGGCCTTGCAAGTTAGCTAGTCCAAGGCCCCTGGATGAGGGCTCAGGGGCAATATTTGGGGGCTCATGGACTGAATTTAACCTGTAGATATGTGTGTTTGACTCACACAGTGTGTGTGTGTGTGTGTGTGTGTGTGTGTTTAATTTTTTTAAAAAAAATTTAAGTCAACTTTTAAATGTTGGAAGAATTCATGTAAACTACTTGTTTGAGTGTCTCTTTAAAAAGTAAGTGAGGGCCAGCCAGGTGGCATGGTGGTTAAGGCAGCTGGATATCAAGTGGCCAACTATGTAGTTCAAGTCCTGGACCCACCATAAAAAAATATGCTGCGTGTGTGTCCAAAATCCTAAGAGGACACCAGGAAAAGGTATGGTGTCATAGCCATCTCTCCTGGGGAATTCTCTCTCTCTCTCTCTCTGACTCTCCAGAGAATGCACACACCCTATAGCAAATTAAAAAGAATAAGAAAAAGAAAAGTAGGTGCTCTGGCAGCCCCACAGACTTATATTCCTGCAGAGCAACACCTGGCTAGAGCTAAGGAGGAGGTTTTACCTGGAGAAAGAATGTATGGAGCTGGCTCCATGGCACAGTGGTGCTATGCTGGTCATGGGAAGCTGGATTCTACATGATGACCATGGTTCAAATCCCCAGCCAGGAACACCTGAAACACGCCAGGAATGCTCATGAGATGCTCAAGATCCAATATGCTGCAGAACTAGATGAAGGGGAATCATAGCATGACCAGACCCTGAAGAGGATATGTATGTCTGTCTGTCTCACAGACACACACACGCACATGCACACGCACATGCACATGCTCTATTGTGAATGAATGAATGAACAATTATTTTAAAGGAAAGACATATGATCTGCATTTTGCTAGAGTTCACCAGGCTTTTTTGCCTTCTGACCAAGGCCCAGTGTCATTTGCTATCAATTATTATATGTGTGCTATCACTTTCCTTATAGCAATAGTAGAATTTCCTCTATAGTCATTTTTTTCCACTTTTCAAAAGCGAAGAGCCTCAAGTTTATCCAAAGGACTGCACTCGACCTGCGTTCACTTAAATAAACTGCCTCATACATTAAGCTCCTGTGGTCCTTGGTTCCTTCTAAACCTTTTATTGGACAATACTGAGGCTCAGGGAGAGGAAGAGACCGAAACCCGGTATCATGGCATGATCTCTGAGCTGAGTCACGTCGGGACTGGAGGCCCGTGTCTGGAACCCATTAGTAGCACCAGGTAACAGTTTATTCCTGGGGGCGTTGCCTCAGCCCTCAGTCTCAGTTGGACCATCCAGAAAGTAGACACAGGAAGAAACACCCTCCAGGGGTTATTACAAAGACTGAAAGAAATTATTGCATAAGTACTTTATGGACTCTGAAGTGCAGGGAACCAGAAAAGTGGATCTGTTTATACAGTGTTCTGAAAGTTCTACTTCTCATATTTTGCATTTAATTTGAGTCTCACATCCCCTATTTTGGCTTACCTAAATCTTTGCAATTCTGGAAATAATTGCAAAGGCGAAACTCTTTCACCTCTTAGACTTTTATTTGTCTCATCTCCTTTCTGTTTAGCTTAGGGAATAGAAAAATTGTACTCTTCATCCTGCATTATCTGTGATAGAAGTAGTTCATTGACACTTCTTCTGAGCTATGTTTTTGTAGACACACCTTCCTGAGTCCTTGAATCAGGGCAAAGAGCAAGGAATCTCTTTATGGCTCAACGTGACAGTAATAGGTAATGTTTCCTGGGCTATTACTGTGGACCAGGCACTGTGCAAAGCAGACCCTTCGTATGTGTTTGAATGTCACAGTGGCCACACGAGGTGAGTGTATCAGGCATTTATTGCCAAATAACAAATTGCCCCCAAATATAACATCTTGGAGATTGCAACAGGGACCAGGTGGTGGTACAGTGATAAATCATGTCCTGAGAGGCTCAGCCACATGCAAAGGTTCTAGGTTTGTGTCTGAAGACCTCTCTGAGTACACTAGGCATGGCCTGACCATAATCTGGGGCTAGCTGAAGCTGGGAATAGATTCTTGCATCAAGAAATTGGGGTGCTCACTCTCTTGCTCATGAAAGAAATTACTTTTTTTTTTTTAAAGAAAGAAACATTTGCAGTAAACATTTACTACCTCACACACAGTTCTTGTTGGCAGGAAGTTGAGAGCGATGTACTTGGGTGGTTGTAGCTCGGACTTACTTACCAGGTTGCATTCATCTGAACGTTTCCATGGGACTGGATGATCTGCTTCCAAGGTGCTTCACTCACATGGCTGGCAAGTTGGTGTGGCTGTTGGCAGGAGGCCTCAGTTCCTTGCCATGTGTACTTTTCCACAGAGCGGCTTGAGTGCACTCAAGGTGGCTTCCCACAATGCGTGATAGAAGAAAGAACAAGGCAGTGTCCTTTATGGCAGGCTCAGAAGTCACATCTGTCATTTTATGAGCATCCTACTTGTTGTGAAGGTCAGCCCTATTTATTTCCTTCCTTCCTTCCTTCCTTCCTTCCTTCCTTCCTTCCTTCCTTCCTTCCTTCCTTCCTTTTGAGAGATTTTTGCTATAGGGTGTATGCTCTCACCAGAGAGACAGAGAGATAGAAAGAGATAAATTACCTCCTGGGGGGATGGCCATACCACAATCCCTTCTCCATTCTCCTCTAGGGATTTTGAGCACACACACACACACACACACACACACACACACACACACACACACACACATGAACCTGGTGTGAGTTTTAGGTCGCCAGGTCTGGGACCTGGGAGGATGATCATGGGCCACGTGCAAACACTGTCATTTTATATAAGAAACTTGAACATCCATCAGTTTCTTTTTTTTTTTTTCTGTTCAATTTCTTTTTTTTTTTTCTCTCTTTTTTTTTATTATCATCATATTCTTCTTTATATTACATTGAATTACATATAACTTTACATTGTATTACATTACTTTTTCAAAAGGGAATGCCATGCATGTCAGTCAGTACAGAGACATTAATCTCCCCGCTTCAACATTCAATATCTTTTCTATGTTTTCCCCAATCATTATTATTATTCTAATTATTTTTTAAGACAGTCCATCGCTATTTCTCATGTTGCTTGTACAAATACTTTGCCCATCATGAAATACTTCTCAGACAAATCCAGTTGAGAATACTATACATGTCAACATCAACAGTTAATAAGCCATATCTGTTTCTCACTAATGTCCTACCTCTCTATTGTTCATTTGTTATCTTTCTCTATCCTCTTCTCTTCACTTCCCCCATTCCACACTGTCCTATTCTCATTAAGTATCTTCACTGCTTTTATGTCCTCCAACTTTTTTTCACTATCATAGAATGCTGATAGTCGGTATATATTGAGTGGATACATACAATATCTTTCTTTCATATCCTGGCTTACTTCACTCAGCAATATATCCTCCGTATCTGACCACTTTCTATCAAATTCCAGGGCCTTGTTATTTTTTATGGCTGAGTAGTATTCCATAGAGTATATATACCACACTTTTCCAATCCATTCATCAGTTTGTGGACATTTAGGTTGGTTCCATGTCTTGGCAATTGTGAATAATGCTGCAATAAACATTGATGTGCAAGCACTTTTCTGACTGAGCGTTCTCCTGTCTTTTGGGTAAATACCCAGAAGTGGGATTACTGGATCGAATGGTAGTTCTATTTGTAGATCTTTGAGGAACCTCCATATTGTTCTCCACAGTGGTTGAACTAGTTTACATTCCCACCAACAGTGTAGGAGGGTTCCCTTTTCACCACATCCCCGCCAACACTTATCACTTTTTATATTCTTAATCTTTGCCATTCTGACAGGGGTTAGGTGGTATCTCATTGTAGTTTTTATCTGCATCTCCCTTATGATGAGGGATGTTGAGCATTTCCTCATATGCTTTTTGGCTATTCGTATGTCTTCCTTAGAGAGACTTTTGTTCAGCTCATTTTCCCACCTTTTAATTGGGTTAATCATTTTTTTTCGCATAAGGCACTTGAGTTCCCTATGTATTCTGGTTATCAGTCCCTTGTCTGAGGCATATTTAACAAAAATATTTTCCCATTCTGAGGGTTGTCGGTTCACACTTGTTACTGTGTCCTTTGCTGTGCAGAAACTTCTTAGTCTAATATAGTCCCACTTGTCTATTTTAGGGATTATTGCCTGTGCCTTGGGAGTCTTATTTAAGAAGTCTTTGCCTACTCCAATGTCCCCCAGAGTTTCCCCAGCATTTTCCACCAGTAGTTTTATTGTTTGAGGTTTTAGGTTAAGATCTTTGATCCATTTTGAGTTGACTGTTGTTAGTGGTGAAAGATGGGGGTTCAGTTTCATCTTTCTGCAGGTGGATACCCAGTTTTTCCAGCACCATTTACTAAAGATGTTTTCCTTTTCCCAATGGATTGACTGATATCCTTTGTCAAAGATCAGTTGGCTGTAAGCTTTGGGGGTTATTTCTGGGGTCTCTATTCTCTTCCATTGGTCCACATGTCTGTTTTTATGCCAATACCATGCTGTTTTGATGACCACAGCTTTATAGTATATCTTGGGATCAGGGAGTGATATGCCTCCTACTCCACTCTTCTTGCGCAGGATTGCTTTTGCAATACGAGGTCTTTTATGGTTCCAGACAAATTCTATGATTGCCCTTTCTAGATCTCTGAAGAATATCTCTGGTATTTCGATTGGAATTGCATTAAACATGTAGATTAATTTGGGTAGAATTGCCATTTTGATTATGTTAATTCTTCCAATCCAGGAGCATGGGATATCCTTCCACTTTTTTATGTCACTTTCAATGTCTCTTTTAAGATTTTCGTAGTTTTCTTTATAAAGATCTTTGACTTTCTTAGTTAGGTTTATCCCTAGGTATCTTATACACCTTGTGGCTACGGTGAAAGGGATTCCTTTCTTCAGCTCTGCTTCGTTCAACTTGTTGTTCATAAATAGAAATGCTATAGATTTTTGGATATTGATTTTGTATCCTGCCACTTTACTGTATTCACTTATTACTTCAAGCAGTTTTTTCATGGATACCTTTGGGTCTTCTAAGTATACCATCATGTCATCTGCAAATAAAGATATTTTCAATTCTTCTTTGCCTATTCGAATGCCTTTAATATTGTTCTCTTCTCTGATTGCAATAGCTAAGACTTCCAGTACTATATTAAAGAGCAGTGGAGAAAGTGGGCAGCCCTGCCTAGTACCTGTTTTCAGAGGAAAAGCTTTCAGCTTTTCCCCATTCAGTATAATGTTAGCTGTAGGTTTTTCATAGATGGCTTTTATTGTGTTGAGAAATGACCCTTCTATACCAATCTTACTGAGAGTCTTAATCATAAAAGGATGCTGTATTTTATCAAATGCTTTCTCCGCATCAATTGAGATGATCATATGGTTTTTATCTTTCTTTCTGTTAATGTGGTGTATTACATTTATGGTCTTGCGTATATTGAACCATCCTTGCATCCCTGGTATAAAGCCTACCTGATCGTGATGAATGATCTTTGTTATATGTTGTTGGATACGATTTGCGAGTATTTTGTTGAGAATTTTCGCATCTATATTCATCAATGATATTGGTCTGTAGTTTTCCTTTTTTGTCATATCCTTATCTGTTTTGGGGATGAGGATGATGGAGGCTTCATAAAATGAATTTGGAAGGTTTCCTTCCTTTTGAATCTTTAGAAATAATTTTAGTAGGATAGGGGTTAACTCTTCCTTAAAAGTTTTGTAGAATTCACAAGTGAAGCCATCTGGGCCTGGGCTTTTCTTTGTTGGGAGGTTATTTATTACTGATTCAATCTCCTGGCTTGTTATAGGTCTATTCAGGTTCTCTATGTCTTCCTGATCCAATCTTGGTAGATTATATGCATCCAGGAATTTGTCCATCTCCTCCAGGTTATCTTGTTTGTTGGCGTAAAGTTGCTCATAGTATCCTCTAATGATATTTTGTATTTCTGCTGTGTCTGTGGTAATATTGCCTGTTTCATCACATATTTGATTAATCTGGTTTCTTTCTTTCTTCTTCTTAATCAGTCTAGCCAATGTTGTGTCGATCTTGTTAATCTTTTCAAAGAACCAGCTTTTGCTTTCATTTATTTTCTGTATGGTTCGTTTATTTTCTATTTCATTTATTTCTGCTCGAACCTTTATTATTTCTTTTCGCCTGGCATTTTGGGGATTTGTTTGTTGTTGTTTTTCCAATTCTCTGAGGCATGATGATAAGTTATCTAGTTGCCATCTTTCTGTCCTTTTCTTATGTGCACTAATTGCTATGAATTTTCCTCTTATGACTGCTTTTGCTGTGTCCCATAGATTCTGGACACTTGTGTACTCATTATCATTAGTTTCCATAAATTTTTTTATTTCAGCCTTAATTTCTTCAGTAGTGAAGAAGTCATTCAGAAGTAGGTTGTTCAGTTTCCATGTGTTCGTGTATTTTCGGGGTTGTGTCTTGAAATTAATCTTGAGTTTAATTCCATCATGGTCAGAGAAGATGCTGGGTACAGTTTCTATGCCTTTGAATCTATAAAGGCTTGATTTGTGTCCTAATATATGATCTATCTTTGAAAAGGTTCCATGTCGGGGTGAGAAATATGTATATGTTGTGGATGTAGGGTGGAAAGTTCTATAGATATCTGTCAAGCCCATTCCATTTATAGTATCATTTAAGTCCTGTATCTCTCTATTTATTTTCTGTCTAGAAGACCTGTCTATAGGAGATAATGGGGTGTTGAGATCTCCAACAATTATAGTATTTCTCCCTATCTCTCCTTTTAGCTCCAACAGTCTTTCCTTCACATATTTAGGCGCACCTGAGTTGGGTGCATAGATATTTATAAGGGTTATGTCTTCTTGCTGGATTACCCCATTTACTATTATATAATGCCCTTCTTTGTCTCTTCTTACAGTCTTTGTCTTGAAATCTATTTTGTCTGAGATCAATATCGCTACTCCAGCCTTTTTTTGATTTCCATTTGCATGGAGTATCTTTTTCCAGCCCTTAACTTTTAGTCTATGTATGTCTTTATCCATAAGGTGAGTTTCTTGTAGGCAACAGATAGAGGGTTTCTGTTTTCTTATCCAGTCAGCCAGTCTATGTCTCTTTACTGGAGAATTTAATCCATTGACATTCAATGTAATTATCGATATTTCCGTACCTGATCCTATCATTAAGTGAGCCATTTTCTTGGTTGCTCTTTGTTCTCGTATAACTGTCTCTGATTTTTTAGTTTTCCTGGTATAATACTCCCTTCAGAACCTCTTGAAGAGCTGGTCTGGAGTTGGTAAATTCCTTCAAATTTTGTTTATTCGAGAATGTTTTTATCTTTTTTTCCCATATGAAAGATAATTTTGCCGGGTATAATATTCTTGGTTGAAATTGTTTTTCACTCAACACTTTTACTATGCTTCCCCATTCTTTCCTTTCTTGCATTGTTTCCGCCGAAAGATCCGATGTTAGCCTGATGGGGTGACCTTTGTAAGTAACCTGGCGTTTCCCTCTTGCCAACTTTAGTATCTTGTCTTTGTCTGTTGTTTTTGCCAGTCTGGCTATAATGTGCCTTGGAGAGGATCTTCTTGGGTTGATTCTACCCGGGGTCCTATGTATTTCCTGGGTCTGGATATTTGAGTGCCTTTCTAGATTTGGAAAGTTTTCTTCCAGGATCTCATGGAATAAATTATCTAGGCCCTTATTATTTTCTTCCTCTTCTGGAATACCTATTATCCGGATGTTGGGGCGCTTGATAGTATCCAGTATTCCTCGTATATTATCCTCATTTTTCATGGTTGTTTTCTCAATCTTCTTGATGCTTTTTTCTAGGTCAGATGTTTTGTCTTCTACGTTAGACATTCGATCTTCTGCCTGGTCTAACCTACTTTTAATACTTTCAAGGGAGGTTTTGATTTCCTGTATCACATTCTTCATTCCTAGAAGTTCCATCTGGTTCTTGTTTAAGGTATCCATTTCTTCTTTCAAGTCATTGAAGGACTTCCTCATCTCCTGGAGCTCCTTGTCTCTTTTCTCTTCCATCTCAGTTAGTTTGGTCACTACAAATAATCTGAATTCCTTATCAGACATGTCCACGACGTCCATTGTATTGACTGTGGGTGATGTAGGCTTGATGATTTCCCTTGAGGGAGAGGCCTTTTGTTGGTTGCTCATATTTCTGGAGCCTCTGCTATTGTTCTTAGTCATTAGGTATTCTATATGTTTCTTCCTAACTGATTGTTAATAGTTGTACAGGCTTAGAAAATTGATGATTTCCCTTATGGTTGGCCTACCTGTTGCTCACAATTACCATTAACTGTTGCCACTACCCTGGATGGCCCAAAGTCCTCACTGTCTCTAAGGACAGGTGAGCCTACAATTGACTGAATAAGCAACACCCCAAGAGCAAAGAAAAACAAACTGGAAAAAGGAAATCGCGCGGCGCGCTTGCGTGCCGCGCGCTATTCAAATCACCAGAATTCAGAGTCCAAAGGCTAGTGGGAAAGTGTCAGAAGATGAGTGACAGGACCAGGTTGGTCAGGTCTGGAGCCTGAGTCCGCCTGGTGCCCAGAACTGCTGGCCGGCTCGATCCGGATTGCGGGTGGGGTGGGGTGGGAGTTCGCCTTGAAGTCCCAGACAACCAACCTGGGGTCCAAGGAGGAGAAACGGTGGGGATGCGTGGAGATTCGGAAAGGTCGGGCCTGCAGCCTCAGTCCGCCTGGTGCCCGGAACTGCTGGCCGGCTCGATCAACATCCATCAGTTTCAATGCCCGCAGGGAGGTCCAGGAACCAAACTCCCAGAGGTAACAAGAGACAACTGTGTGAAAATATAAGCCCTTAACCAATCAACCTAATTGCTGAAGTATTTCCAAGATAAACCAAGTATCTCAGGTATTTTCAAATCTGCAAATCCCTGCACAAACAATCCTATTGCTTACTAGACTATTCCAGGAATAGATAAAAATTTTACCAGTTATTGAAAGATCATTTATTCATACACTCGTTTATTTATTCATGTAACAGATATCCATGGAATGCTAGTCTCCATGGTAAAGGACTTTGCTAAAACCACACAGGTAATAAAGGGTGGAGCAGGATGCAAACCCAGGTCTGAATGACTCCTAGTAGAGTGCTTTTTCCACCATCCATAAGGTTGCTTTGAACTTTCTTTCTTTCTTTCTTTCTTTCTTTCTTTCTTTCTTTCTTTCTTTCTATTTTTAGATTTTTGTCATAGGGCATGTGCACTCACCAGAGAGAGAGAGAGAGAGAGAGAGAGAGAGAGAGAGAGAGAGAGAGAGAGAGAGAGAGAGAGAGAAGGTGAGAACTCGCCCCCTAAGGGAGACACCAGCTAGTGCTGCAATCCCTTCTCTTCTAGTCTCATCTCAGGGATGTTGGGCCTGTATGCACCTGTGCCAGGTGTGTTTTTTTAAGCCACAGGGTTGAGGAATCAAACTGCAGAGCTGGCCATGTGAGGTACAGTGGCTTAACCATCACGCCACCTGCTGGCCCATCTTGAATTTTTTTTATGTGTCTTTAGAGCACCTTGGAGAAGCTCAGGGAAGTGAACAGGTTTCTCACAGTCTAAGAGAGTAGGAGGGAGTAAGTTCCAGCTTCCTCTCTCAAAATGACTCTTAGCTCTGGAGCACACAAATATTCAGACCTGCAAGAAAAACTCAGCTGGAGTCGTGATTCAAACCTGACATTGTTTGTAATAATGGTCATCAGGTCTGAACCCCGACGCGTTCTAGGCACTAACTAAAAAGTACCATCATGCATGGCCAAGTGTTGGCAAGGATGTGCAGAAAGTGGGAACCCTTGTGCTCTGTGGATGGAAATGTGAAGTGATGCAGTTGCTATGGAAAAGAGTTCTTCAAAAAATTAAAAATAGAAGTATTATATGATACAGCAATTCTACTTCTAGGTATATACCCCAAAGATCTGAAGGCACCATCTCACAGAGGTATTTGTACATCAGTGTTTGTAGCAGCATGATTCACAGTAGCTTAACTGTGGAACAACCCAAGAACCACTGAGACATGCACACATAAAATGTGGTCTGTACATGCAATGGAATAGTATTCGGTCTTAAAAAGGAAATTCTGACACATACTGCAACATGGATGAACCTTGAGGACATTATGCTAACAGGAATAACCCCGTCACAAAAACAAAACAACTGGGGAACCAGCAGTTAGCGTAATGGCTATGTCGCTGGACTCCCATGTAGTTGACTGCGGTTCGCGTCCTGGACCTGGTGACTTGAAACTCATGCCGGGCGTGTGTGCGTGCATGTGTGCCCAAGATCCCCAGAGGAGAATGGAGGAGAAGGGATTGCAGCGTGGCCATCCCCCCGGGGGGTGATTTCTCGCTTTCTGTCTCTCTCTGTCTGGTGAGCTCATGCGCCCTATAGCAAAAACCTTTCCAAAAAAAAAAAAAAAAACAAGTGGAATAAGCCCGTCACAAAAACAAAACAAAACAACTGTATAATTCCACTTATCTAGAGTAGTCAAATTCATAGAGGCAAAGGAGAATGGTGGTTGCCAGGGGATGGGAGGAGGAGGAAGTGGAGAGCTCGTGTTTAATGAGAATGGAGCCTCAGTTTTGCAGGATGGAGGGTCCTGCAGAAGGTGAGGGTGATGAGTGCATGACAGCATGAATGTGCTTATTATTACGGAACCATACTCGCAATGATAGTAAATTTACGTTATGTGCATCTCATCACAATTTAAATATGCATTGTCGTATCATTCATTTACCTCTTGAAGACAGCCCCAGATGACAATCCACCTTATGGAGAAGAAGCAGAGGCTCAGAGATGCTAAGTGGTTTGCTCAGAATCCTATAGCTGGGAAAGACAGCTGAGGGATTTCAACCCAAATCCTTCCTACTAAAATATGCAGCCTCTTTTTCTCAGTCCTGGATTTGCAGCCACAGGGAGGCCCAGTAACCACTTGGCCATTGCTGGGGCGGCAATTTGTCAGTCACTGAATGCCTCCGGGAGGCAACTGACTTTTATAGTCTGAGATCAAGCTGGGAGAAGGGAGAGCTGGGGCTTGGGGCTCCTTGACTAGGGACAGCTGAAAGCATATGGTGGTCTGCTCTTGAGTTATTTCTCACGAGAACATCCCAGGTGGGTCTTGGCTGTACATCCGGGATAATTGGCTGGCCTGGGAACAAACACCAAGAAACACATCTGCGGGTCCAATAGCTGTTATCAAATGCTTTCCTGCAGCAGCTGGGTCAGAGACTCTTGGCTTTGAAGAAATCTCTGTGATCCTGGGAATTCTTTTTTGTTTGTTTGTTCTGTTTTTGTTTTGAGAGGTTTTTGCTATAGGATGTGTGCACTCACCAGAAAGAGAGAGACAGAGAGATAGAAAGCGAGAAATCAGCCCCTAGGGGGGATGGTCAATCCCTTCTCCTCCACAATCCCTTCTCCTCCATTCTGTTCTTGGGATCTTGGGCACACACGCACATGTGCCCAGTGTGAGTTTAAGCCACCAGGTTCAGGACTCGAACTGCAGTCAACTGCATGGAAGTCCAGCGACGTAACCATTACGCCAACTGCTGGTCTCTTGTTTGTTTAACTTGTAGGTGGAAGGGGCGGTATCATTGCAGGTCCAGGTAAGGAAGTGGGAGCTGACCCAGGCTGTCCTTCTCTCTCCTTCGCCACCCAAGCTTTGTGCTTATAACTTTCCATCTGCAGCCTCTTGCTAGGAAAAGTGACACTTTAATTCAGACCAAATGAAAAGGAGGCTACCCTCGGCTTAATGAGAAGTGACCGGGGAACACGCCAGATTAACCAGGGGAGATTGTAAAGCACTGTGTAAATATCAGCTGCTGGACTACTGGGGGTGGGAGCACGTCTGAGCCAGTCTGGAAGCGGCACCAGCTCCCTGAGGTGAGGCTGAGTTAGCGGCTTTGCAACCTGATGAAATCTGGGACTTGCCGGGTGCTGTCTGAGATAGGCTGCTTGTGGAATGAGCTTTTAGGACTTTCTGGGGCTGGCAGAACTTCTCACTGGTTTGCAGGAGTGAGAGCTGTACCCAGGAAAGAAACAAAGGCAGTTTTACCTGGAGAGGACGTATCAGGAGCCAGGACTTACACTGGTGGCCCCAAGTGCACGCCTGCCCTTGAACTCTGCTTCTGTCCTTTATTAGTTCATTGAGCTTGGCTTCGCTGCTTCCTCTTACCCAGCTTCCTGTTTGTCATGTATAAAAGGGGTTAATTACCAGGTTACCTACGTGATGGGTTTGTTGGAGGAACTGCAGAGGATTGGTCAGGTGATCTCAGTAGCAACTATTTAACTTCAAAGCAGGGTTACCTATAGTAGCACAGCCAGTAGGGTGCCACTGCTTGATATTAGAGCCACATAGGAAGGACTGGGGTTCAGATCCCAGGTCTGCCTGTATGTGCCAGGCCTTGATCTTTTCTCTTTGTTTGGAGAGGTTTTTGCTACAGGGTGTGTGCACTCACCAGAGAGACAAGAGAGAGACAAGAGAGAGACAAAGAGACAGAAAGCGAGAAATCACCCCCCACACTGGAATCCCTTCTCCATTTTCCTCTCGGGATCTTGGGCACACACATGCACACGCCTGGCATGAGTTTAAGCCACTGGGTCCAGGACTTGAACTGCAGTCTACTACATGGGAGTTCAGCGACATAGCCATTACGCTAACTGCTGGTCCCAGCCAGGCCTTGATCTTGACTGGCTGGAAGCTGACAGGGGTAGAGGGGATGATGACATGCCAAGACACTGTATCTCTTTCTGTCATGAAAGAAATACAAAAATATGCTTACACAAAAGAGCGGCCATTGACAATATGTAAGCAAGTGGGCAGGCTGTGTGTCAATAATACTTTATTTACAAAAACTGTCAGCCCTTCAGATTTGGCCTGCAGGCCAGAGTTTGCTGACTTCTTTTTATGGTAACAATGTATCTGACTCTTCTGGTTTTAATTTAATTGTGTGTGTGTATTTTTTTTAAGTTTTTGCTGTAGGGCATGTGTGCATGCTCAAAACAGTGAGAGGGAAAGTGAGAAATTGGCCCCCACCAAGGGGAGGAGATGGCCATGCTGCAGTCCCTTCTCTTTCATTCTCTTCCTGGGGTTTTGGGTCCATTCCCTCCCCTCTGTCCCAATCCCCTCCCTTCACCTCCTGCACACACACGCCCAGTGTGATTTTCAAACCACCAGGTCCCGGACTCAAGCTGCGGCCTGGAAGTGGAATGTGGAAGTCCAGCACCGTAACCACTATGCCCCCTGCTGGCCCCTGTCGGACTCTTCCTTAACGTCTGTTTACTCTTCATGTTGCGTATAGCTCATGGCGAGTGGGCCTGCTCTTTCCACTGACTGTAAGCGCCTTGAAGTCAGGATGCAGTCTAGAACTGCTCTTGTACAGCCCCAGTTTCCTCTAACTGGGGAACTCACTAAATGCTTCTTCATTGGGTAAACATCTCACGAGGTCTCAGGACAGTGAAGTGGTTATGAATACAAGACTCAAAGTCATAAACGCCTAGGTTCAAATTCTGGTGAGATTGACCAGGTAATTTCCCTTCTCCGAATCTCCGTTTCCTGACTATAAAAAACGGAGATACGCAAAGTACCCACGTCATTGGGTTGTTGCAGGGATTGCATGGGGAATGTAAAATTCTCAGTGCTGCCACACATCCTGGCGGGGAGTCA
Organism: Tupaia tana; assembly: GCA_026018925.1. Lineage (NCBI taxonomy): Eukaryota > Metazoa > Chordata > Mammalia > Scandentia > Tupaiidae > Tupaia > Tupaia tana. Next base: position 13,828,783 of record JAKSZU010000026.1, on the reverse strand, counting down.
ACGATTCCTACGTATTAGCAGGAGAGACAGATCCCTCTCTAGGACCCAGATATCCCAGACCCTCCATGAGTGAGTGTGAAATGCCCAAGGGAAAAGCTCTCTCTGGACCTCTGTTCCCTCATCTGTAGAGCGGTGATGAGAAGTGAGGCTGGGGGACCGACGTGAAGAGACAGTGCAATCGAGAGCCCTTGGAAAACCGCACGGGTTCTCCAACAACAGAGCTGCTTTTACAAGGATCATCTTTAGCATTCGCCGCCGATTCCGCCACCAACTCCTCATCTCCTTAGTAACCCCAGCCCTCAGCTCTCCCTCCCCTCGTCCTTTCAGAGGCAGGTTTATCCATCTTGGCACGATTGGCATTCTGGGCTAGAGAGTTCTCTGTTGTGGGGGGCTGCCCTGTGTGTTCAAGGATGTTGAGCAGCCCCCCTCACCTCTACTCATGAGAGGCCAGGGGCACCTACTGCTCCTGGCAATCGTGACAGTCCAAAATGCCTCAGACGTTGCAGGATGTCCCCAGGGGTACACAAATCACACTTGGTGCTGGTTACGAGCCGTTACTTTAGAAAAAGCCTAACACACAGAGCATGGCAAAATTTTGGCGGAGGAAGAAGACTGGGGGCGTCTGGGACCGTCTGTACTGCACAACTACATGGGAAACATTCTATCTGCAGAGACTCCTGGGTAGCCGTGTGACCTCAGAACAGGGCCTTAACCTCTGCAAGCTTCCGTTTTCTTCCATTTAAATGTTAAGATAATCATCTTGACCCCTGTGGGGTGGTAGTGAGGACTCTGGGGAATAGTATAACCAGATTGCTAAGCACATAGTAAATATTGAATAAATGACAACTGTTCTTTTTACTGTTTTTTGTTTTTTTTTCTTTTTCTGTGTGTGTGGTAGTGATGGTGGTGGTGTTTGTGGTTACTGAGGATACAGTCAATTTCCCTTCTGCCTCTGAAATTTCAGGTTTCTTTTCAACACGGATAGCACAGTTTGCAAACTGGAATGCATGGGCTGGATTTCACCTTCAGATATTTCTTATTTGGCCATCAGTGTGACTGGACACTGTTTGGATGCAGGGCATACTTTAAAGATTGGAAGGTTCCACCTAGGATACCAGATTTGGGGCTTTCCTTGGAAAATTGGGTTAATGTTTGGTGCTGGGGCTGGTGTTGCTGTTCCTGTTCCTCCCGGACGCCTCCCCATGCTCATGTCACCTGTGGGTATTTGAACTTGTGATCCTTGAGTCTGGAACTCCTTTTAGAGACCCTCAGAGCTGATGATTCTCACCCTGCTTTCCCAGTTCCTTATTTAGCCGCCTTTCCAACCTGTGGGAGTGAGTCCCTTTCGACTCCCCACACATCACCTCAAAATCCTTTTGACTTTTTTACTCTTGACAAGGAGCCAAACAGGCTCCAAACCATCAGCTCAGTTTGGGGTGCTCTGGCCCCCCCCATCCTGTTATCTGTTCCTATTCTTCTGACCCGTGTCTTCCCCCAATCCAATCTCCCCTGGTGAAACCAGAACTGGCAGCTTCTCGACAACCATTTATCAGACGCAAGGAAATAACAGCTTTTAACCACGGTTCTTATGCTTGAAGACTGTGATCAAATTCCGAACCATTTCCAGAAGTGCCCCTTGGGGCCCGGGAAGACGTGGTTTCCATGATAACAACTCCTTGCTGTCTCCAGTCTCTCGCAAAGGAAGCGGATCTACCTCCCAATGGCGCTAGAGAAAACTTACAAAAACCCTGCAGGAGTGACATATACAGAGACAACCACACCACCCTGATGGGGACCTGCAAGCAGACGTGTTGGCGTCTATGACTGTCTTGTGACCACTGATCCCACCTGCCCCCTCTTCCAGGCTTGATTGGAGGTATGGGGACACTTGAGATGAGAGAAGGGCACAAGTTCTTTCCTGACAGGGTTATGGCATCTCCCCTTGACTTAAATACTTTCCTGGGAATGATGAAAAAATAAATAAATAAAAAGCAGACAAAAGAGAAACTAGAAAATTAAACTAGGAAAGGTTGGGAAGGTAAGGAAAATACCTCCTAAATACAAAAAAAAAAAAAAAAAAAAAAAGATCATATATATGTAAATTTCTCAGAGGTCTCTGGTGTGAAAACAGCACTCCCAGAGTAGAGATATTTACAACCGTATCTTATTGGCTCAGTCTCTGAGACTGTAGTGATAACCTTACCAAGCCTCTACTGAGTACTCGTTTTGATTTATGGGTGATCATATTTAATGCTCACAGCTATCTTACTTGGGTCCTGTTATTGAGATACACTGAGGCCCAGACAGGTTAATAGTTTGCCCCAGGTCACACAGCCCATTAGTGGCAAAACTCGCCTCTACACCTGAGTCTGCCTGATTCTCAGATCCATGATTTTTATCTGCCACAGCGCACTATTTCCCCTTATTTGAGTCTGGATGTCCAGCAGTGTTGGGTCTATAGGGAGGTATATAAGAGCCTGTGAACTTACAAACACAGCGGATTTACCCCCTTTATTTTATCCATGCCTAGTGTGGCACCAGAAATATAGTAGGTGCTCAATAAGTGTTTGTGGGATTAATGAGACAGCAGTGATGAATCCAAATGGATGTGTCTCTATGGTACTTTCAGGCAAGGTGAAGAGCTAGGTTAGTATTACGGTTCTCTGTTTAATTTTCTTTCTCTGCCTTTGAACTGTGGACACCTGTTTCTGTCATGGTGTCTGGGTATGGTTGCACCAAATCCAGGTGACCATAACAGAATACCGCAGACTAGGTGGTGCAACGAGCAGACAGTCTCTTCTTACAGTTTTAGAGGCTGAAAGCTCAAGATAAAGGTTCCCTCTGAGGCTCCTTTCTTTGGCTTCCGGAAGGTCATCTTCACACTGTGTGTTCACATGGTGGTCTCTGTGCAATCATCAGGTATCTTGGTTACTGTTCTAATCTCTTCTTTTTATAATGATAACAGTTATGGGGCCAGCAGGTGGCATAGTGGTTAAGGTGCTGGACTCCCACATGGCCAACTGTGCTTTGAGTCCCGGACCCAGCAGCTTGAAACTCATACCGGGTATGTGTGTGTGCCCAAAACCCTGGAGGAAACTGGAGGCGAAAGGATTGCAATATGGCCATTCCCCCCGGGGGGGGGGGGGGGGGGATTCTCACTTTCTCTCTCTCCGTCTCTCTCTCTTTGGCAGCAAGCACATGCACCCTATATCAACCCCCCTGAAAAAAAAAAGAAAGAAAAAAGGATACCAGTCAGATTAGGGCCTACCCTATTGACTCTATTTTAATTTAATTACTTCTTTGAGGACCTTCTCTCCAAACACAGTCATAATACGAGGTACTGAAGATTAGGGTTTCAATATAGGAATTTGGTTGGAATACACAGTTCAGCCCATAACAGTGTCTGTCTTGTTCACTTCTGTATCCCCATAACTTCACAGAGGGCCTAATATAGCTGGTTAAGTAGGTCTGATGAAGGAAGAGAAGGGAAAGGAAGAGAAGGGAAGGGAAGGGAAAGGGAAGGGGAGGAGAAGGGGAGGGGAGGGGAGGGGCAAGGGAAGGGAAGGTAGAGTAGAAGATGGGTGGGTGGATGAATGCATGCATGGATGGGTGGGTGGATGGGAGAGGGATGATATGAGAGGATTGGGTGGATAGAAGCATGAATGAATGGTAAGAGGGATAGTTGGATGATGGGTATATTTTGGAGCATCAGAAAAGTCATGACATATTTTTGTATTTTTTTCTATGCAAAAATACATCATGACTTTTCTGATGATTCAATAGATGTATGTATGGATAGATTCAGAGAATGATATTTTATCATGGTGGGAGGCCTCCATCCAAGCTCCACCACTGAACAGAGACCTATATTGGCATAATGTCTCTTAGATACAGATTGCAAAATATGTCTTCCGAAGGCCTCTGCTTTGTTTTTCTCCTCAGCGTTTATCACCATCTTGCGAGCTAAGTATTTTATTTATGCATTTTGTTGATTGTCTCCTCTGACTGGATCCATGGGAACAAGAGGTTCTCTCTGTCTCATTACTGTTCTGTTCTCACAGCCTAGAACAAAACTGGCACCAAATAGCATTTGGTAAATATTTGGTGAGTGAATGCATGGATGAGTTAACTCCCACCCATGGCCCCCCTTCTAGAATCTTAAAGACACAGCAGAAGGCTTTCTTCCTTGAGATGCCTTCCCTGACCACTCATGCTTGCAATAATTCTCATGCTTTCCCAGAGGTGGGAGGCATGTCAGACTACTCTCACCAGCTGCAAATTCTGCATCCACATATTAATAAGCCTTCATGAAATACTATGTAAGTAAATGCCTTGTTTATGGACAACATTGCAGATTCCCTAGCCCTACCCCAATATATAGCCAAGGATCTGAGTACAGGACCCTGGACCCCCCTTCCCTAGCACATTCTGAATTCCCTTGTCCTTAAGACAACTTTGAGAAGCTGCAGAGTGGGACGCTGGGAACCTGAAATCGATCTGCTTGAGAATTTAGTCTTTCCCTGCAGGTCTTCATTTCTTGCAAACAGCCACCTAGTGACTTTTCTCCATCTGTCTCAGAAGAGTCTGATTTCCTTTGGTCAACTCGTACACACTCTGTCACACGGAGGCCTTTTCTAATCATTTATGTTGAATGTGGGAGGGGGACTTGAGCCCCAACAGCTTCTTATAAAGCTCAGACCCTTTGGTGCTTCTGTTACAGGGTCCTACGAGCTCTCAGAAAGTGAGCGAGAGGATTGGTTTTCAGGGCAGAGGTTGCAAATCCAGAAGCAAAGGCCCCGGGGGCCAGCTAATTTACATCCTCACTTTTGTTCACCCAGTCCTCTTGCCCCTCCTTGCCTGTGGGCTCAAGATGTGGGTGGTTGAGGGATTATGTTGGGAGAGACCCAAAACTGAGGGGTGGGGAAGGAAGAGTTTGGGGATCTCTCCCTGAAGAAAAGGTGTATTTTCTTCTTCATGGTCTTAGATGTGTTTGGAACCCGACTAGGAGATTTTAATTCCCTTTCTGCATCCTTTCCTCCCCACCTTTCCAGTCTTCCTCTGCCTTTCCTTCTGTCTCTTCTTCCTCTCTCTCTTCCTTCTCCTCCTTGCTTGCCAACAGCCACCGTGGATTGAATGCTTACTGTAAGCCTGGCTCTACGTGAAGAGTTTCCTAAGTATCATTGGGTTGAATCCTTCCAACATCCCTTTGGAAGGCAACTGTTGCCTCCCCAACTCCGCTTATGAAGCCGAGGCTCTGAGAGGTGAAGTTGGTTATTTGCTTCAGGTCACAGTGCATGTTCCAAGGCAGAAGTGGGATTCAAACCCAGGCTGTCTGATGCTGAGCAACCTAGACTGTCTGATCCTTATAACCATGTCACAAGGACAACCAACCCAATGCCTACATGGGATGTTTAGACCCAGGGAGTGGAGGGGCTGTGGTGAACTGAAGAACTCCTGCCCTGTGTAAAGGAGCTTCTGCTACTCTTCTATACCTGAATGTTGCCAGGTGGGGGCTTCTGGTTTTTCAAGAAAAGCTAGGTATTCTAATCTTTATGTGAAATCTCTTGATTTTTTTAAAAAATAATTTTTAAAATTTATTTATTATTATTATTTTCCAGTTTGATCAGAGAGAGACAGAGAGAGAGAGGAAAAGTGAGACAGCAAGAAAGCAAGCCACCAGGTCCAAGACTTGAACCGCGGTCGGCCATGTGGGAGTCTAGCACCTTTAACCATCATGTCACCTGCCAGCCCCTGAAATCTCCTGAGTTTTAAGTGTCAGCAATTCATTTACTTTTTAATCGTGTAAGTCGAATTGATTGAAATTAACTTGTGGACCACCAATATGACCTCCTTTGCTGGACACAGCCACTGAAGTGGCGTTTCCCCGGGCCTGGAACGTCCTGACACCCATTCATGACCCTGGATTCTGTGAGTCAGATGATCTTCATCCTCCTGTACATTAAACCATGGCTCACAAAGAATTAGGACCACTTTGAAAGAGGAGGGCCCATGGGAACCAGCAGTTAGCGTAATGGCTATGTCGCTGGACTCCCACGTAGTCGACCGCGGTTCGCGTCTCGGACCCGGTGGCTTACAACTCACGCCGGGCGCGTGTGCGTGCGTGCCCAAGATCCCGAGAGGAGAATGGAGGAGAAGGAATTGCAGCGTGACCATCCCCCCTGGGGGGTGATTTCTCGCTTTCTGTCTCTATGTCTCTCTCTGTCTGTCTGGCGAGCGCACACGCCCTATAGCGAAAAACCTCTCCAAAAAAAAAAAAAAAAAAAAAAAGAGGAGGGCCCAGATGCCCCCAAAAAAGCATCTTGCAGAGCTGCGCTGTCCAGTATAGTCACGTTAGTCACATGTGGCTCGTTATGTTTAAATGCATTGAAGTTAAATGTAAAATTTAGCTGTCTGTTCCCCGAGTTGTGTTCCACGTGGCTTGTGGCTGTAACAAACCAGCACATTTCAAATATCTCGAGATATTCTCTTTGGTAGTCCTAATGAGAATTAGACTTTGGACGACCGCTATTCTCTGCCCCTACACCCTTCTCCCCCTCCAGGAAGTACTCCTGTGTATTGCTCTCTGAGGACAGTCTCAGCTAATGGCAGGACAACGCATCTGAAAAGAGAAAAGCAGATCATCTCCTGTGCATTCATGGGAGAAAGCCAGTTGACCACACCACTTTTCTCTTCCTGTAGACGTGGACTTTATCCGTGTCCTTCGGGAGACTTTTGCCAGTCTCTGATTAGCTGAGAAAAGTCATTCTTGGAAAGTATTTCTGAACAGAGAGATGAGCAGCAAGCCCTTGGAAGAGTGTGTCGAGGGTTCACGATGCCAGCTGTCTGTCCCTGGGAGCCACCATCCTAATGCTGCGTCTCCTGCTGCTTCTGCAAGGACGTTGTTAGAGTAAGTTAGTCCAAGTTAGTCCTAGCTCAGTGCTGGGAGAAGAAATTAAACGGGGGTTTTCAAATGCATCGATGAGGGCAGAGCACTTGGTAGGAATGTAGGATGGCTAACAAAAGAAGACAAGCTTGAAATAAATGATGATTCAGAAATGCTAGACTTACCCATCTTTTTAAGTATTCAATGAGAAAGACAAAGTGGAGAAGTTGGAACATTTACCAGGCATGAAGAAAGTGCAAGAATAGTTATCAGCCAAGATGTAATTAGGAAAGACTTGGATGAGCTGCGGTGTTGCTCGGGCTGGCAGAGGGTAAGGCATGGGTAGAAAGTAAGTCTGCCAAAGTGCTCCATGATTCAGGGCCTGAGTGGGTGGGAAGCCAGAACATCGAGGGAGAAGAAAGCCAAAAGAAAAGCTGCCTTTGCAGAAAGCATGCTTAGGATAGCCGTCTGGAATCATGACAGAAGGCTGAATGAAGAATTGGAACGAGCAACATACAAAGGGAAGTGGACCTTTCAGGGTGGTGCAAAACTAATTGCAAGAGGGACCAGCAGTTAGTGTAATGGCTATGTCGCTGGACTCCCATGTAGTCGACCACGGTTCGGGTCCTGGACCTGGTGGCTTAAACTCACGCCAGGTGCGTGTACTTGTGTGCCCAAGATCCCAAGAGGAGAATGGAGGAGAAGGGATTGCGGCGTGGCCATCTCCCCGGGGGGTGATTTCTCGCTTTCTGTCTCTCTGTCTCTGTCTATCTGGCAAGCGCACGTGCCCTATGGCAAAAACCTCTCCAAAAACAAACAAACAAACAAACAAAACTAATTGCAAGAGACACAAATGGGTTGGTCAGATGGAGATCAAAGCGTTCGCTTTATTACCAATAAAAGGCTCTTTTGAAGGAAGAGCTACGCCCTGCTTTGCTAAGCCTGGAATACAGCTTTTCTGCAGTCAAGTAGGTCCCAAGAGAGGAAGGAGGGACTGAGCTGGGCACATCCGGCTCCTTCTTCCAGATGTACCAGTCAGGTGGGGCGAGGAGCCAGGAGTGTCACTGTACCGGAAGTTCCCCCTAGTGGGAAACCTGAGGAGTGGGGAACACGTGTTCCTCCTCCCATCCTGCCCCGCCTCTCTCCCAATTTGAGGTTGTCTCAAGAAAATGGCTCATTTGGTTTTAACACTATGAGACAATTAGAGTTGCAAAGTCATCAGAATTGCTTTTATTTTTTTATTTTTATTTTATTTTTGTGATAGCAAGTACATGCACACGAGAGACAGAGTTGGGGGGCACTTTTGACAGAGAGCCACAATCATGCCACAGCTCCCTGTCCCCAGCTCTCCAGCTCATCAGGAACTTGGGAACACTAACGTGTGTGTGTTTTCAGGCTGAACCAGGGATTCAAACCTGCAGTCAGCAGTATGGCTTCCAGCCCTCCAGGGCACTTACAGTACCAGTGTCCCACAGCAGCTGGGCCACAGTCCTAAGAATTTGATGAATATTTGTGGAGCTTCCTGGGCTTTCTCTCTCTCTCTCAGTTCCTCATTACTAGATTTTTTAAAAAAGTATTATTTAATTTTAGTTATTATTTTTCTTCAAATTGACCAGAGAGAGAGAGGAAGAAAAAAAAAAAAAAAAGAAAAAAGGTGAGTGAGAAAGCAAGCCACCAGGTCCAGGACTCAAACCATGGTCGGCCATGTGGGAGTCCAGCACCTTAACCACCATGCCACTTGCCAGCCCCTCATTCCTAGATTTTTACAGAGACAAACTTTCACCATGACTGCTTTTGCTTTCTATGGCCTGGTGCCAAATATATCTCTCCATTTGACTCATATGAAAAAGAGATGTTAAATGCCTTGCCCAAGGTACTCAGCTAATATTTGGAGGAGCCAGGCTTTGAATCTAAGCCTGTGCCCTTATACACACCACTGTACCACTGCCCCAGGACAGACAAGGGAGCCTGACTAACTCATTGTCTTTTCCTTATTTTTTCCCTCTACCAGACCATGAGAGGAGTGTGGGGCCCCTGAAATTTAGAAATGTGTCCTATTCTGCAGAAAGTAGAAGCCCGCCTCCTCCAGGCTTGCCTCCCACAGATACCACAGACGCTGGGTGGTGGGGAGAGAATGAATGTTGACGCAGACCGACCGACATTCAATCCCAGCTCACCCAGTGACTAGGTCTGCAACCTTGAACAAGTCACTTCTACCCCCAACCTCATTCCCTTGCCTATCAAGGGGAATTTTCCATTTCACAGGAACGTTAGAATAATTCCATGGGACAGTGAGTGTTCAAAGTTAACACAGAGGAGCCAGAAGGTGGCATCATGGTGAAGACGCAGGACTCCCACATCGCTGACTGTGGTTCAAGTCCGAGACCTGGCGGCTTGAAAATAAATCACACCAGGTGCATGTGTGTGCATGCATGCCCAAAATCCCAGGAGGAGAATGGAGGAGAAGGGGTTGTGGTGTGGCCATCCCCCCTGGGGGAGGGGGTGATTTCTCACATTCCCTCTCTCTCTTTCAGTCTGCATTTTTCCAGTGAGTACACACGCCCTATGCCAAAAACCTAAAGGAAAAAAAAAAAGCTTACACGGAAGACATTGAATAAATGCATATTGTTCTTTTATTCTGGAGGAGTCCAAACAGGGCAATGTTAAATGTGTTACTGTTTATCCAGTTATGACGGGACTCTTCACACCCAGCGTCTTCGCATATGCTGTTTCTTTTGCCTAGACTTCCCGTTTCTCTCCCTTCCCCTCTCCTCCCCAGCCGCCTGCGTATAAGGATTCTTACTTGCTCTCCAAGATCTAGCTCAGCCTTCACTTTTAGAGAGCCTTCTTAGGTTCCCACAGCAGAATGAGCTGCCACATGTCTGTATTTTGACTAGATCCTTCTTTTCCCTTAGAGTAATGATCGGATAACCATCACTCTTCCTAACTCCCAATGAGGCTAGAGTTTTTCTTTTTCTTTTCTTTTTTTTTTTTTTTAAGATTTATTTTTCCTTCTTCTCTTCCCTTCCCTTCCCTTCCCTTCCCTCTTTTCTTTTCTTTTCTTTTCACCAGAGAGACACAGGGAAAGAGAAGGAAAGTGAGAAAGCAAGCTGCCGGGTCCAGGACCCAAACCACGGTCGGCCATGTAGGAATCCGGTGCCCTCAACCACCACGCCACCTGTCGGCTCAAGGCTAGAGTTTTTCTAAATTGATTCATCGAGTCCTCTCATTCAATATGAACACCATGTTAAGTGTCTATAAATGTTTTAGTAAATGAATATCTAATGTGCTAGTGATCTATTGCTAGTTAGGAAATTATTGTTTTTGCTCCTCACGTTTTTTGTTTAATTTTGTTTTGTCCTGTCAGTCACTGGCTCTTTTTTCTTAGTTCTGGATCACGTAACTGGCATTAAGTATGCTTTTACTGGTTCTTACACATAGCAAAAACCGAAACATTTGGCACACAAATGTGACAAAAAGGTTACATTATTATTTTTTGTTTTCCAACTAGTTGTGATTTCAAGGCCACCCTGTCCCATTCCAGCTCTTTGTCAGGCTAGCAGTAATGTAACTTCTTGTATATAAAGTACATCAGTTACTTTTTGATACTGTTTTTATAAAGGGATCTTGTTTTTTTCTGGTGTTTCCTATTTTGCTTTTTGCTCCTGTGTTAAATAGTAGCATATCACTTTATGTTTACATTTTAAATTAATATTATCTTACAAAGAGTTTGGAGTGAAAGAAAACAAATCAGCTGAATGCCATCAAGTACAGTTTATTGCTTGGTACAGGTGGCATTTCCCTTCCCGGTGTGCCTGGAGTGGTATTTAAAATAAAATCCTATAGTGGGACCAGCAGTTAGCATAATGGCTATGTCGCTGGACTCCCACATAGTTGACCACGGTTCGAGTCCCAGACCCAGTGGCTTAAACTCACTCCGGGCGCGTGTGTGTACGTGCCTAAGATCCTGAGAGGAGAATAGAGGAGAAGGGATTGCGACGTGGCCATCCCCTCTGGGGGTGATTTCTCGCTTTCTGTCTCTCTGTCTCTCTGTCTCTCTCTGTCTGGCGAGCACACGCACCCTATAGCAAAAAAAAAAAAAAATCCTATAGTAACTTCATTTAGTACACCCCATGCTTTTTTTTTTTTTTTTTAATTTTTGCTAAAGAGTAAGTGTGCTTGCCAAAGAGTCCAAGAAAGACAGAGAGAAAAGCCAAGAAATCACCCCCCAGAGGAGATGACCATGCCACAATCCCTTCTCCTCCAGTGGTGTGACCATTCCCCTGGAGGGTTGCGGGTGCTTTCTCACTTTCCCTCTCTCTGCCTTTCTCTTTCTGTCTCTGTGGTGAGTGCACATGTCCTCTGGAAAACTGCAAATGACCAAACAAACAAACAAAAATGCAAAGAGAAGGAGAAGAGAGAATAAAGAAGGGAAAGAAATCCAAAAGGGAAAGGATGAGGAAGGGACAGAGAGGGGAAATAAGAAGAGAGGAGAAAAAGGAAGAACAGAAGGGCGCCAGTCAGCGAACGGCTAGACTTGTTTACTGTGTTCCCAATAAAGGGGTTGAAGAGACACAGGTGCCCTGACATGGCGCATCCCCGTGTGTGTCTGTCAATATGGGAGATGAACTCCCACAGGAGGGATGGCTACATAGAAACAGGGTTGGGGCTATCAAGTGGCATGGTGGTTAAGGCATTATATTCCCATATGGCCAACCCCAGTTCAAGTCCTGGACCTGGTGGCTTGAAGATCAGGCTGTGTGTGTACGTTTATGCGTGCATACATAAAATCCTGGGAGGAGAGTGGAGGAGAAGGGATTGTGGCATGGCCATCCCTCTTAGGGGGTGATTTCTCACTTCCCCTTCCACTAGCGCTCTCTCTCCCTGGTGAGCACACAGGCCCTACGGCAAAAACCTTTTATAAAGGGAATAGCAGGTGATGTAGTGGTTAAGACTCCTTGCCACTCGCTCCACCCATCAGCAACTTTTGCCTTTAAAATCATCCTGAAATATATAACATTTTGGCACACGTTATTCAGAGCTACTTGGATATGGTGCACACAGGTGATCATTCGAAGCCTGGCCCAAACACTCTTTTGTTTTACATACTTATTTTTTTTTTTCCTTAAGGTTTTGTTTTTGTTTTTTTTGCCATAGGGTGCGTGCGCTCGCTAGGAAGACAGAGACAGAGAGACAGACAGAAAGCGAGAAATCACCTCCCGGGGGGGATGGCTACACCACAATCCCTTCTTCTCCATTCTCCTCTCGGGATCTTGGGTATGCATGCACACGCGCCCAGCATGAGTTTTATGCCACCGGGTCTGGGACTCAAACCACAGTTGGCTACATGGGAGTCCAGTGACATAGCTATTACGCTAACTGCTGGTCCCTGCTTTACATACTTTAACCAGCCTTCATTTTTTAGGTTGACAAATTCCTTGGTCTGGTGTGCTGAAAAGTGGGAACCTGAGCTGGACTTGTGACATGGTTTGAGCACAGTGTGGGCAAAGGCTCAAAGAAGAAAGATTTCTTGAGTTTAAAGGACTCCCAAGGGACCAGCAGTTTGAGTAATGGCTATGTCGCTGAACTCCCATGTAGCTGACCACAGTTTGAGTCTTGGACCTGGTGGCTTAAACTCACGCTGGGCGTGTGTGCGTGCGTGCCCAAGATCCTGAGAGGAGAATGGAGGAGAAGGGATTGCAGCATGGCTATCCCCGAGTCCTGGACCTGGTGGCTTACTTTCTCACTCTCTCTCTCTTGCTCTCACTTTTGCTCTGTTCCTTTCTAGTCAAATTAAAATAAATAGATAGGTAGGTAGGTAGGTAGGTAGATAGATAGATAAGTTAATAAATAAATCTAAATAAAATAATAATAATAAATTTTAAAAAGGACTCCCAAATGCCTGGTGAGGAAGATCGCAGGAGAATATCTACAGGAGATGAGATTGTGGAAGGGGATGGACACCAGGCTCTGAAGGGTCTTCAGAACCCATAAACAAATTTTTAATTCTTTTTTTTTTGCTTTCAGGCACATGTGCTCACCAGAAAGACAGAGAGAGACAGAAGCGAGAAATCACCCCCAAGGGGGGATGGCCACGCCACAGTCCCCCCTCCTCCATTTTCCTCTCAGGATCCTGGGCACACATGCACACATGCCCAGCATGAGTTTTAAGCCACCGGGTCCGGGATGTGAACCGCGGTCGACTACGTGGGAGTCCAGCGACATAGCCATTACGCTAACTGCTGGTCCCAAAACAAATTTTTAATTCTATCTGGTAGACAGCTAGGAGACTTTGGAAGTGGCTGAGTGGAGGCAGTAAGCAGTAGGGTTAGTACAGAAATTTGGACTTAGACAACACGGGCTTCCTAGCCTCTAGCTCCCCCATCCTCCAGTTAGGAGATGCTCTTCCAGGCATGTGAATTGAGTTCTCTGCACCTCAGTTTCCTCCTCCGTGCCGTGCTCCCTTCTCCCCCATGGGCAGTGTGTGCATGTGTGTGTATTGAATGAAACACGGATGTAAAATGCTTGGCATAGTGCCTATCACAAGGATCTCTCAACAGCAATAATAAATACTATTATTGTTATTACTCTTATTTCTGAGTTGAGGGCGGGAGACATGGAGAGAGAGAATTTGGTAATGTCAAAGTCTTTTTTATTTATTTATTTATTTTGCAACAGAACATCCCTCTGTCCGCTTCCCTTGTCTCTTTCTGGTTGTGGACCGTGACAGATGAGCAACAAAGACTTAAAAGTGACAGATGTGTCCATCTAGGGTAGGACACAAAGAGGGACAGGGAGGCAGGGCTGAGGAATGACCTCGCAATGCCTGGAATGATGCTCCATGGAGCCACAGAGGTTTAAGAAACCGTCTTTATAGAATTGTAACTCAGGCCACTGCAGGGCGAGTTCCCAGGACGTGCTCGGACATTGACCCACAGCTGTCATTCAGAGGGCGGGGCTCAGCCTGGGTTCCAAAGACAGGAGAGTCCTTGGAGGTCAATGGAGCAAGCTCTCCCCTTGTAAGGTATTGTTAGTCCTTGAAGGAGGCTGCTGGCCCGAGCCACCGGGGAGGGGCAACTGTGAGAGCCTCAGACAGAAGTAAATTAAGGTCCTGAACTCTGGAATGGCAGGGTTAAGTCCTAGGTGAACTGGGAAGTAGAAGTTAATTTGCTTTTTTTTTTTTAAGTTTGTCACAGGGTGTGTGCACTTGCCAGGAGACAGAGAGAGGGCAAGTGAGAAATTACCCCTCAGGAGGGACAGCCACATTGTCATCCCTTCTCCTCCATTCTCCTCTTGGGATTTTAGGCATGTGTGCACACATGCCAGGTGTGTTTTTCAAGCCACTGGGTCCAGGACTCAAACTGCACAGCTGGCCACGTGGGATGCAAAGATCGTAACCTCCACGCCTCCAGCTGGCCCTCTTTGCTTTTCGTTATCCCATTGCTGCTCTTCAAGTCAACTTTTTGTCCAGATCGCATGTGCTTTCCTGGCTGTGTCTCGTGCTAGACTTCTTCCCTTTCCATTCCCATCGAAATTTACCAAGCCTGGATTCCATTCCCTCTGATTTTGCTGTTTAGTCTATTGTCTCATAAAACAGTTACTCTGAGATTTTTAAATGTTAAGTTCTAGAGCACTTTCCAAGCTGAAGCACCCATGTCGAGCTATGGAGGACACAGATGTGGAGCGATGTCTGCACCTTGACACGGAAGTTGCTACCTTTCTAGTTTTCCAGACAAGTCTTTTTCAATCTTATTCCATAAATAACATATATATATATATATATATATATATATATATTTTTACCACCAAGTAGAAAGGATGGTCTCAAACACTGATAAAAGGCAACCCTGTAAGTGAATTCATTTTAGCTTTATAAGAGACTCCTCTACTGATTGCCACGAACTGCCATTTGAAAACAACATCATAAGGGGATCAGCAGTTGGCGTAATGGCTATGTCGCTGGATTCCTATGTAGCCAAGCGCGGTTAGAGTCCCAGACCCAGTGGCCTAAATTTATGCTGGGCGTGTGTGTGTGCGTGCCCAAGATCCCGAGAGGAGAAGGGATTGCAGGTATAGCCATCCCCCCGGGGGGTGATTTCTCACTTTCTGTCTCTCTCTGTCTTTCTGTCGAGCATACACGTCCTGTAGCAAATGTTGTTAGGCCGAGTTAACATAGGCCGAGTTAGCATATTCACCGCCAAGACACGGTTCTGAGGAGGGAGCCCAGGAGCTTGTGAATAAACAAAGAAAAGGAATTCGTAAATAAACGGAAGACAGAAACTCGTAAAATAGCAGAGGACGGGTGGGCCAGAGGAGCCAGAACAAGGTTTACCTAACTTTAACTGAGAGTTCTTATCTAAATTCAAGCAGGTGAAAACAGCTAGACCCTGGGACCAGCAGTTAGTGTACTGGCTATGTTGCTGGACTCCCATGTAGTCCACCGCGGTTTGAGTCCCGGACCCGGTGGCTTAAACTCACCCCGGCACGTGTGCATGTGTGCCCAAGATCCAAGAGGAGAATAGGGGAAAAGGGATTGCGGTGTGGCCATCCCCCCTAGGGGGTGATTTCTCACTTTATGTCTCTCTCTCTCTCTCTGTCTTTCTGGTGAGCGCACGCACTCTATAGCAAAAACAAACAAACAAACAAACAAAAAAACAAACAAAAAAAAACTCTCCAAAAAAAAGAAAAAGAAGAAAAAACAGCTAGACCCTAACTGCACATACCCTCTCCCTTGTGTGCTGCATGCTATGGAAAGTCACTGACAGTATAGCCTGTATTGCCTCCTGAGCTATAAAAGGCCCCTCTTTCCTAAGTTTAGGGTCCTTGTTGCAACCCGCTGCATCGGGCATGAACTTGGACCCCAGCTAGCTGGAAAAATAAATGCCTCTTATGCAGTTGCATTGTCGTTGTCTCCTCTTTGTCGCCACTAGATAGATCAATCTTTTGACCCTTACAGTTGTATGCTAAGGTGCTGATGGCTTGGTGACACATTCATTTAGGAGACAGGAGGGTAAGCTCCTATGGTCAAGCCCTGTGTCAATGCTGGATCTGTGGAGGTGAAGGGAACATGGCATCCGACGACAAAAAAATGGCAGGGGAAACGTGTATAAGTCATAATGCCCATTCTTGTGCAAGACCTCAGTGTCATGCTGGCCTTTTTTAGGTGTTTAGGGAGCTTTTATATTACCTCTTTTTTTTTTTTTTTTTTTTTTTTTAAGAAAGAGAGATTTTTGCTATAGGATGCATGTACTTGCTAGAGAGATAGAGAGAAAGAAAATGAGAAATCACTCCCCAGGATTGTGGCCATGCCACAATCCCTTCTCCTCCATTCTCGTCTTGAGACCCTGGACAGACACATGTGTATGCCTGGCATGAGTTTCAAGCTACCGGGTCTGAGACTTGAACCATGGTGGACATGTGAGAGTCTACCACCTTAACCACTATGCCACCTACTGGCCCCGAAATCACCTCATTTTAATCCCAGAGATAGCTCTGGAAGGTGGATATTGAAATCTTTTTGCAATAGGGTGTGTGTACTCTCCATAGAAGGAAAATGAGAAATCACTCCCTAGGAGGGATGGCCACACCACAATCTCTTCTCCTCCAGTCCCCTCTGGGATTCTGGGCATGCATGCACACATGCTCACTTGCCTGGAGTGATTTTCAAGTCACCAAACTGGGACTTGAACGGTGGTTGGCCGTGTGGGTATCCAGTGCTTTAATCACCATACCACCTGCTGGCCCTAAGATTCTTGGTTCACTGTGAAGAAAGGAAGCTCAGGAGGAGAATCACTTGGAGATTGCAGAGTAAGGTGGAATGAGGTTTGAATCTAGCCCTAGCACACCATGTGTGTATATCCAAGGTCCAAAGAGGAGAATGGAGAAGGGATGGGGAGTGGCCATTCCTCCTGGGGGGTGATTTCTAGCCCTGCCTGACATTCAAACCCATGCGTGGAAGCACCCCAGTGACTTCATCAGAAAACCCTTAGTGACTCTCAGCTCTCACCACCCTCCCCCACACTGCTCCTAAGGAAATAGAAACTGTAAGCAGGGGTCAGATTGTCAATAAGTAAAATTTCTTTTAAAAATAAAAATAAAAAGATGCCCAGCTAAATTTGAATTTCAGATGAACAGTGAATACTTTTTTAGTATATATGTCCCAGTTGTTAAATGGAACATACTTATGCTTTAGAAACATAACCCTTGTTCATGTGACATTGAAATTTAAGTGGGTGCCCTTCATTTTTATTTGCTACATCTGTCTACCTTTTCAACAGGATGACACGTTTACATTTAGGTTTCAACCAGAACTTTCAGTGTTATTCGAGTAAAAAGTTCTTGTCTCCCATGAAAATTCAAGTACCCAAAGGGTAAAGCTGAAATTGGATTTCAATGAAGCAAGTTGATTTAGGTTAGCCCCCTCCAGCCTCCTCAAAATCTTTCTGATTCATTGGTTTTGCACCATATATATATATTTATTTACTTACTTACCTTTTTTTTTTTTAGAGGTTTTTGCTATAGGGTGTGTGCACTCACCAGAAAGACAGAGAAAGAGACAGAAAGTGAGAAATCACCCCCCAGGGGGCATAGCCATGCTGCAATCCCTTCTCCTCTATTCTCCTCTCGGGATCTTGGGCATGCATGCACATGTACCCGGCATGAGTTTAAGCCACCGGGTCCAGGACTTGAACCATGGT
Organism: Tupaia tana; assembly: GCA_026018925.1. Classification (NCBI taxonomy): domain Eukaryota; kingdom Metazoa; phylum Chordata; class Mammalia; order Scandentia; family Tupaiidae; genus Tupaia; species Tupaia tana. The sequence continues at coordinate 13,811,203 of JAKSZU010000026.1, read as the reverse complement.
TAACTACGTGGGAGTCCAGCGACATAGCCATTATGCCAACTGCTGGTCCCACTTACTTACTTTTTTTGAGAGGAAGAGCTATGGGTTGTGTGCACTTGCCAGAGAGATAGAGAAGAGAGAAGAGAGAGAGAGAGAGACAGACAATGAGAAATCACCCGCAGGGGAAATGGCCATGCCATAAACCCTTCTCCATTCCCCTCTTGGGATTTTGGCCATGTACACACACATGCCCAGTGTGAGTTTCAAGTCTCTGGGTCTGGGACTCGAACCACGGTTGGCCACATGAGTGTCCAGCACCTTAATGACTACACCACCTGCTGCCCTCCAAGCACCATATTTAGTATGGCGAATGTTATGGGACATAGTGGTTCCAACTCTCATAGTGTTCCCCCAACCCAAAAAAAAAAAAAAAAAAAAAAAAAAAAAAGAGGCGAGAGAGTACTAGACCTTCCCAACTTGAAGATGAGGGTTCCAACTATCACAATGTCCTTTTTTAAAAAAGTGAAAAGAAAAAAAAAGAGGTGAGGAAGTCCAAGACCTTCTCAGCTTGAAGAATCCACAATCCCACGGTGTCTTTATGAGCCTCCCATCCCATTTTCTCTCCCATCCCAGCAGCTGAAATTAGCTTTGTCCCCATCTCGAGAATCCCTTTGTAGGCACTGATGTACCTAACCTACTCGGAGCTGGGAGGGAGTACACTTTTAGAGCACTTAACAGCAACAAGAGCCTCCCTTTCTTCTCGTCTCCCTGCTATTTGACAAACAAGAGGGTTGTTTAATCACAGAAAGCAGACTGAAGTGGAGTTTTTATCTTGAGCCATTCACTAAAGGGATCAAATTTGGGTTGCCTTTGAAGAAATGAAAAGAGTAGCTTCTTTCCCTTCTTTCTTGTTCCATCAGCTTTAAAAAAAAAAAAAAAATGACAGTTTGAAGGGAAAATGCTTAGAGCGTGGAAAAGACATAGAAAGTGCCCTATGGGGTAAAGGTTCATAATTAAACCTTTGAGGCTAATGAAAACTAATGAAGTCTTAATGTCATTCTACATGGTTTCTTACGTTTTTTGTTCTACTATTTTTCTGCAAATGCTTTGACCCAGAACTTAGCATTCATGCCCTTTGTATTTCTGGGGCTGTCTAGAATTTGGGGTCTGACAATTATGTTAATCTAATGGTTGCTTGGCAGTGTGGCGGGTGTGTGAGGAGAGGAAATTGAGGGGTAGAGACTTTGCATACAACCATGTCACCTTATCTTCCCAACAACCCCATCGGATCAATACCGTTCTCTCCTCTTTCCAAGTTAGGAGACTGAGGGCTGTCAGGATTCAGGCTAAATGAGGTAAGATGAAGACTTTGGGAAGGTGTAGCCATTGGATGGGAGTGAGAACAAGGTGGCTGATGATGCTAACCTGCCACCCACCAAAAGATCTTGTTGACTCACCTGCGACGCACTGTTCGCCTTCAGAATTACTCATCCTCACCCTGACAATGTGCAATGCAAAGCTGCTATTGTAATCTGGGTATTTTTCTTCTCTTCTCTTCACATGGGATGATGTAGAACAAATTGCAAGTCTTCCCACCTTCCTGACAGCTCAGAAGGAATAAGCCCAGGAATTCAACGTGCTCATTGAGAAATAGATACCGAGAGCTTTTGTGTTTGTTTTTAAATGGGAGTGGATGGTATGCTTGTGCGAGTCAATGCTAGTGTTTGCTGCCCACATCAGAAAGATCTCAGGCACACAGACTACACCTGCTCACTAAGGGATTAAATCTATCCTTATGAAGCCATGGGGGGTGGGCTTCGGAAACCTTCCTGATATGGTCAATTTCCTACTGTGGGTCTTTTCTACCATTTATAGGCAAGGATCATAGCTTCGGATATAAAATAAGGAGTTGGATGCAGTAGGATTAAGGTTGGAGGGGAGAATTTGGATGGTTATGATCAGCTATGCAGATTCACTCATTGAGTTCATTCATTCATTCTAATATTCATGTAATCACTCAGAAATATTCACTGAGTCCCCATTCTGGGTCTAGGCCTATTCAGGGTGTTGAGATTATAGCTATGAAAAAGACAGTCAAGGGACGGGCAGATAGTGAAATTGTTACGTTGCTGGATTCCCACGTAGTTGACCATAGTTCAGGTCCTGGACATGGTGGCTTAAAACACACCGGGCACTGTGTGTGCATGCCCAAAATCCCAAGAGAAGAATGGTGGAGAGAGCACTGTAGCATGGCCATCCCCCCTGGTGGCTGATTTCTTGCTTTGTGTCTCCCCGTCTCTCTCTGTCTCTCCAGTGAACGTACTCTCCCTACAGCAAAAATCTCTCTAAAAATAAAAAGGCAGATGATATCTACCCACAAGGGGTGTTTATTGCAGTAGATGAAGGACGGGTTCAGATAGCTTTGATAAGTGACGTCACTCCTTATGTAATTACAGTGGTGCATAGTGACTGTTTCAAAGGGGCTGTGAATGTGTGCAGTAGGAGGAGCTGATGTTACAGGGGAAGACAGGCTAGTCATCCTCAAGGGTGTGGGCAGATTTTAAGTTGAGATCTGAAGGATGAATAACAATTTAAATAGGTGAGATGTGGGGAGCACAGTGAGAAAGAGTGTCCAAGGCAGAGACAACTGATGTGCAGAGCTTCAAGAAGCAGGAAAAGGACAGCAGGGTGGGTTTTCCCATCTACACTGCAGCTCTTCTCCAGCATTTGTGACATCTGCTTGCCTACATGGAATGATCCTTAACTGATGGGAGGTTTAGGTCTCGTCCTCAGCTAACAGGGAATCTTACCTTTTTGGGGATCTGGAATATCTCGGAGAATCTGATAGAAGCCCAAATGTCTATTCTCAGATAAATAGATGTACAAGATGTGGTACAACCATGGAATGGAATATTTTCCATAAAAGGGATGAAATCTCATACATATACAACGTGGATGGACTTTTAAAAACATTATGTTAGGGGGACCAGCAGATGGCACAATGGCTGTGTCGCTGGACTCCCATGTAGTGGACCACAGTTCAAGTTCTAGACTCAGTGTCTGAAACTCATGCCAGGCACATGTGCGTGCATGCCCAAGATCCTGAGAGGAGAATGGAGGAGAAGGGATTGTGGCGTGGCCATCCCCCCCAGGAGGTGATTTCTTGCTTTCTGTCTCTGTCTTTCTGGCGAGCGCACATGTCCTATAGCAAAATCCGCTAAAGAAGAAAAGAAAAACACATTATGTTAGGTGAAGTAAGCCAGATATGAAGGGATGATACACTGTGTGATTCCATTTAAACGAGGTACTGAAAACGGGAAATTTATAGAGACGGAGAGTTGAATACAGGTTACCAAGGGGCTAGGGTCAGGGGAGTAGAAGAAAGGGAAGTTCTTGTTTCATGGGTACAGAGTTTGCCTGGGATGATGAGAACATTGTGGACGTGGGCACCAATGACGTTTGCACTGCGTTGTCACATATGTAACATTCCTGAATTGTATACTTTAAGAAATGGTTAAAATAGTAAACCCTAGGTTATGTATATCTGCCACAGTAAAAAATACAAAAAGACAGAGATTAGGTAAATGGACCCATAAGGTTCATACTCCTGTGTATTGTTTTTAGATTTTCCCCACAGGACACATGGCCTTGCCTGAGAGAGACAGAGTGAAAGTGAGAAATCACCTTGGGATTTGCACAAAGGTGGGAGGGATGGCCACACCACAACCCCTTCTCCATTTTCCTCTCAGAATTTTGGGCATAAACACACACATGCTCAGTGTATTTGTCAAGCCACCAGGACAGGGACTTGAACCATGGCACTGGCCATGTGGGAGCCAGCATGTTAATCACCATACCACTGCTGGCCTCAGTGTGTATGTGTTTTTTTTTTTGTTTTTTTGTTTTGTTTTGTAGTTTTGCCAGAGGGAGTTTGCGCTCATGGAGAGAGACAGAGGAGAGAAAGAGAGAGTGTTCCCATGGGGAGTGGTCAGGCTGCGACTGCTTCTCCATCTCTCTCCTTTCGGGATTTTACGCATGCACATGCATCTGGCATGTTTCTCAAGCCACAAGGTCCAGGACTCAAACTATGCAGTCTGCCATGTGGGATTCGGCACTTTACCCCTCCCGCCATGGGCTGGCCTGATTCTGTGAATTTAACTTTGACTTTCTGGTGTGAATAAGAAGCCATTGCTTTGCTATTATTTTAAATGTGCTCACTTAATCCCCATCCGGCCTCCTTTTGGGGCCAGCTGTCTCACACCCAGGGCAACATTCCAAAGTGCTTCTTTCTTGTCTAATATGGACCTTTTCTATAAATCTGTGGCAAAATGAGAAAAAGAAAAAGTCAAAGCGGTAATGCTGTCAGTTTTTCAGCAAATGGCATTTAGTCAATTTAGGAGAAAAAATATTTTTTTTCAAGAGAGAAGGAGAGGAGGGGGAAAGAGAGGGAGAGAGATGGATATTTTTGACAGGGTCTCAGTTGCAGTCGTCTGTCCCAGCCTCCCCGTTAGCTAGAACTGCTCCCAACCTGTTTAGGCTGGTCTGGGATCCGAACCTGGGTCTCTTAGGTGACTCCAGCCTGTGTCCTACAGCTTCCTCCAACATGGCTGGGTCTAAGAGTAAATCTTTATTCTGAAATAATGTCTTTCTCTTTCCTATATTTGGGGCTTACTGTGTATTTCCTTTGGTGAAGTGATCATGATCATATTTAGGATAATTGATTCTTTTTTTTTTTTTTTTTTTTTTTTTTTTTTGAGAGGTTTTTGCTATAGGGCGTGTGTGCTTGCCAGAAAGACAGAGAGACAGAAAGTGAGAAATCACTCCCCAGGGAGGATGGCCACACCACAATCCCTTCTCTTCCATTCTCCTCTTGGGATCTTGAGCACGCACCACATGCCCCCGGCGTGAGTTTAAGCCGCTGGGTCCAGGACTCGAACCACAGTCGACTATGTGGGAGTCCATAGCCATTACGCCAACTGCTGGTCCCAATAGTTGATTCTTTAAAACACTGTCTATACTAGAGAGAAAAATTGACAGCCTCTATTTATTTTGTTTATGTACATTTTAAAAGTTATACTTGTTTTTGTCAACCTGACATCTGGGAACACTCATCTCTAACTTGCAAAGGCTCAGTATCTCGATGGAACAGAGGAACAGATAGCTAAGTGCCCCCATGAGCTGCGGCAGAGGGGGGAGAGCTCATTTATCTTCTCCTAGTTCATGGGGGTCCTTCCCCCCTGCACCCCTGCTTTCCTGCTCCCCACCCCGCTTCCCTGTCAGTCCCCATCTCTGGCTTACTAGCCCCAACCCTGTAGGGATCCTTGTCTTCAACTTACTTCTTCTAACTTCTAAGCCCATTCTGCAGTTCTCCCTGAATTGCTTCCTCCCTTCTCTTTACCTTTCCCTGTTGTTCTGAAGGAAATCCAAAGCCTGCTTCTTTCTGGGGAGCCCACGTCATTGAGCAGACCTCTTTTCCAATCTCACGGAGTGTCTATATTTTAATAACAACCATGGAAATTTCATCGTGGGTGTAGTAATGGGCTTCATGCTTCCTTCATTCACTAAGCTTAGTTATTGAAAGCACCTACTGTGTGCAGGACAGCGTGCTGGGAGGTGGTGATATACTGCCGTGAATAAGGCAGGCTGATTTTCTCCTTAATAGAGCTCCATTTTACCAGAAGGAGACAGACAATCGGTACACAGTACACAAAATGATTGCAGGTGGAGATGCGAACTATGAGAAAATAAATCAAGCTTGGGAGAGCAGCAAAGGACCACTTATTGTGGGGTGATCAGAGGAAGGAGCATTTGAACTGAGATCTGAATAAAGAGAAGGAGTTAGTATTTTGAAAACCTGGGGCCAGAAGATTTCAGGCAAATGCAACAGCATACACACAGCTTAGAAGTAGGAAAGGCGTTCAGCCATGTTGAGGAACACTTGCAGAGACAGAGCCCAAGCGCAGTCGCTGCTCCTGTTAAAGTCCCTGAGAAGCTCGTTATCCTAAAGATCCAGCCCTGAGCACATAAGACATCTCCTGACCTGGCGCCCACCCTCCTCTCTAACCATCCCTCTTATCATCCAACCGTGAAATTCTGCTTCTCAAACTTAAACTTGAATCACCAAGAAAGCTTGTCAAAACACAGATTCCAGGGCCAGCAGATGGCATAGTACTTACCTCACTGGACTCCCATCTGGCCAACCGCAGTTCGAGTCCGGGATCCAGTGGCTTGACAATCACGCCGGGCACATGACAGAGAAGGGATTGCCGTATGGCCATCTTTTCTGGGAGGCGATTCCTCACTTTCCCTCTCACTGTCTCTGTCACTCTCCAGTGAATGTGTGTGCCCTAAAGCAAAAACCCCCGGGGATGGGGGTGAGGGGACAGATTCCTAAGTCCTACCTTTAAGAGTCTTCATTTTGGGACCAGCAGGCAGTATGGTGGCTAAGGTGCTAGACTCCCACATGGCCAACTGCAGTTCAAGTCCCAGACCTGATGGCTTGCTTTCTCATTACCCCCCGCCCACACACACACACACACACACACACTCTCTCTCTCTCTCTCTCTCTCTCTCTGTGGTGAGTATACATGCCCTGTAGCAAATTAGAATAATTATTATTATCAATAATTCTTTAAAAAAAGAAAAAGTCTTCACATCAATAAGTGTAGGGTAGAGCCTGAGAATTTCCTTTTTTAAAAATTCCTATTTATTTATTTATTTATTTATTTGGAGAGATTTTTGCTACAGGGCGTGTGCGCTCGCCAGAAAGACAGAGAGAGACAGAGAGACAGAAAGTGAAAAATCACCCCCTAGGGGAGATGGCCACGCTGCAATGCCTTCTCCATTCTCCTCTCGGGATCTTGGACACGCACGCACACGTGCCTGGCGTGAGTTCAAGCCGCCGGGTCCTGGACTCGAACCACGGTCGACTACATGGAAGTCCAGAGACATAGCCATTACACCAACTGCTGGTCCCGAGAATTTCCTTTTTTAAAAACACTTGCCTCAGCTCCTCAGCAGGGACTTCCGGCACACACCACCACACTCAGTTCTTTTTCATACAGGGTCTTGCTATGCTGCCCAGGCCAGCCGGAGCACACAACCCTCCTGCTTCATCCTCCCCAGTTGCAGAGATTATAGGCACCTGCCCCCCTGCACCTGCTTTAGGTCAGACGGGACTTGAACCCAGGCCTCCCCAGTGGTACAGCCTGTATAACACCGCATCTTAGCCGCCACCCTGGCTGGGCTGAGAATTTGCATTTTTATCAAGTTTCCCAGAGATGTTGCCGCTGGTGGATTCTCCACTTCGAGAATTCCTTCGACATTCTAACCCAGTTCCATCTTTCCTCTGCATCTCAGTACTTGAAGAACTCTCTCCCTGCCTTGTTGGCCTGGCTAACTCCTATTTTTGGGTTTCAGTTTTTGCTGGTTGTACTGTCACAGAGGAGAGAGTTCCTTCTACATGCACCCTCATCCTCGGTCTAGGCTGGAATATCACAGGTCACACCCCGAGTCACTGCCATTTCGCTCTTCTGCATCCCCAGCCTCCTCCTGGAGCAGGGCCTACTGAAGGCGGAGGTACCTTCTTACCACTCATTGAAACCTCAGCACTTGGTACGTCCCTGGCACACAGCCTTTGCCTGGTAAGTTTTGTACATGTTTTATATTAGGTCATCAGAAAAGTCGTGATGTATTTTTTTCTGTTTTTCTATGCAAAAATGCATCATGACTTTTCCAACGACTCAAAAATAATCAGAACGGGTGTGTCCTTCAGTTCCTTTGCTTAGCAGTCAGCCACATTCTCCACGGTTTGGGCCACTTAATACCAACTCTGGACTCCTTCAACCCATGTGGAAACCCACAGAACTAACAGTCTTTTCAGGTCAATGCCACCTCCCTTCCTGATAGGTTTCTGAAAGCAGGGAGTCTGGCTACTGCTTCTGAGGGGCCCCACGTTCTCCTCTCCATCTCCCGGGAGGCCCTGTCCACTCCTAGAACCGCCTGCTGCTGCAGCCTCCGCTCAGCACTGCACTTTCAGTGTTTTGCAAGCACAGGTTCTAACGCACCCCTCAATGCCTCTGACTCAGCACGCACAGGGCGAGTGAATGCAGTAAGTGGAGTCTGGCTGTTCAGCCAGAGCCCAGACAGCCACACTGGGTGTTTAAGGTTGAAGCACTGAGGTCGGATAGTGGCGCCGTGAAACGTGAGGCTGTGCAAGGCTGATTCGTGTGGGAGAGTTCCTGGTTCATGTCCATGGACCTCCCTGGATACGCTGGGCATGCCTGCGCCCATGGTCTAGGGCTGGTGGAAGCTGAGGGTGGGAGGTGGTGTCAGGACTTTGTTGGGGTGCTAATTCTCTCTGTCTCTTTGTCTCTCTCTCTCTCTCTCACTCATGAAGTAAATTTCTAAGAACTTGAAATATTGGGGCCAGCAGAGGTTGTAGCACTTATGTGGGTGGACTCCTATGTGGCCAACTGCGGTTCAAGCCCCAGACCCGGTGGCTTTAAGATCATGCCAGATGGATGTGCATGTATGTGCAAGATCCCAGGAGGAGAATGGAGGAGAAGGGATTGCCACACGGCCATCCCCCTGGCAGCTGATTCCTCACTTTCCCTCTCACCGTTTGTCTCTCTCTCCAGCAAGCACACACACCTTAAGGCAAAAAATCTCTTTAAAAAATATTGACATCCTTCCATTCAACTCAGTAATTAGCTTCTCCTCTGCTCCCCCTTCAGTGCCCACCTCTACACTGACCTGACCTCTACAGCCATCTGCCTGGGACCCTGGCTGTCCTATACTTAGCATAAGTTTATTTGTCAGCTTCATGCCATGCCAGTTGTTAAGAATTTTGAATATTGGGAACCAGCAGTTAGCGTAATGGCTATGTCGCTGGATGGGTCCCACGTAGTCGACCACGGTTCGCATCCTAGACCTGGTGGCTTAAAACTCACGCTGGGCGCGTGTGCGTGTGTGGCCAAGATCCTGAGAGGAGAATGGAGGAGAAGGGATTGCGGCGTGACCATCCCCCCTGGGGGGTGATTTCTCGCTTTCTGTCTCTCTGTCTCTCTCTGTCTGGCAAGCGCATGCGCCCTATAGCAAAAACCTCTCCAAAAAAAAAAAAAGAATTTTGAATATCACTCTTGGTTAAAAGTGTGGACTTTGTGGGACCAGCAGGTGGTGTAGTCATTGGACTCCCACATGGTGGAATGTGGTTCGAGTCCCAGACCCAGAGGCTTGAAACTTACACCAGGCACGTGTGCGTGTATGCCTAAGTTCCTAAGAAGAGAATAGAGGAGAAGGGATTGCAGCATGGCCATCTCCCCAGGGGGTGATTTCTCACTTTCTGTCTCTCTCTCTCTCTGGTGAGAGACAAACAAACCCTGTAACAACAGCCAAAAAAAAAAAAAAAAGTATGGATTTTGCACTCAGAGAGGCCTATTAATAGAGTTATATCCCAGCTCTTGACCTACTACCACCTGTTTGATCTTGGGCGAGACATTTCATTTCTCTGAGCCTCGGCTTCCTTATAAACAGAAGGTGGATCAAAGTCATCACTTGCTTCTTGAGCTGGTATGAAAAGGGAAGAAGAGAATGTTTACAAAGCATTCAGTCCAGGGGCTAGCAGGTGGCGTGGTGTTTGAGACGCTGGACTCTCCCATGGCTGACCACAGTGTGAGTCCCAGACCTAGCCGCAAGAGAATCACATGTGTGTATGTGCCCAAAATCCCAGGAGGAGAATGGAGAAGGGATTGTGGTGTAGCCATTCCCCCCTGGGGTAACTTCTTACTTTGCCTCTCTCTGTCTCTCTCTCTCTCTCAGTCACTCAGCACATAGGGCACCTATGATAAAAACATTAAAACAAAAAAGTACTCAGTCCAATGTAAGGAACATGGTAATTGGTTATGAAATGCTCATTTATGCTATTATTTAACTTACCATTAGTGGGGCCAGCAGTTGGCGTAATGGCTATGTCACTGAACTCCCATGTAGTCGACTGCAGTTTGAGTCCCGGATCTGGCAGCTTAAACTCACTCTCTCTGTCTCTCTCTGTCTTTATGGCGAGTACACACGTCCTATAGCAAAAACCTCTCAAAAAAAAAGTAAATAAATAAAATACTTATCATTATGAATAGTCTAAGAAAAGAAAGACATAAGTAAACTATAGAACGTCACTCCAGAGGGCCCACAGAGATCTGCAAGCCCACGAGTTGCGGTGGGGGAGGAATGCTGGTTGCATTGTAATTAGGAGTGGTGGGGTCTGGGGCAAAAAGGAGAGAATTTGTCTTATCTGTTTTCACTCAGATTCTTGATTTTGAAATACATCCTGTCTCAAATAGAACATACCTGTAGACCAAGTTCATGCCTCATGCTGTCAGTTTAAGACCTCTGAGTGCCTAACACTTTAATTGCACAGACAGCAAATCTGAGGCCTGGAGTTAGGCATGATTTACCCAAGTTTAATGAGAACAAGGATCCTGGCCCTTCAAACTCTCAGTGCATTGCTCAGCCCCATCTAAAGTCCTTGAAGGAGATGGAGCTGGGAGTTGTAAATTTCTGGCTCTAATTTCTGAATAACAGCTAAGGAATTTTCCATAAAGTCTAGGGGGAGAGTTTTTTTGTTTGTTTGTTTTTTTATTCAAAGAAGTATCTATTCAACTTTATTTATTTGTTTTTATCTTTTTTTATTCTTATCTTTATTAATTTGACCAGAGAGAGACAAAGAGAGAGATAGAATGTGAGAAAGCAAGCCACCAGGTCCAAGACCTGAGCCATGACTGGCCATGTGGGAGTCCAGCGCCTTAACCACCATGCCACCTGCTGGCCCAAGATTTTTTTTTTTTTAAATAGCATTTATCACCTCTCTAAAAACTAAATTCTTTGGAACATTTATTATCACCCACACCTGTATCCCAGCCTGTCCCATCAAAGAAAAGAAAAAGGGGGGCCAGCAGGTGGCATGGTGGTTAAGGGCGCTGGACTCCTACATGGTTGACTGAGGTTCGAGTCCCAGACCTGGCGGCTTTCTCTCTCTCTCTTTTCCTCTCTCTCTCACTCTGTCCCTCTCTGGTCAAATTAAAAATAGATAAATGAATAAAGAAAGTTAAATAAAATAATTCTTTAAAAAAAAAGAAAAGTAAAAAAGAAATGAATGTACCCTAGACATTCTGGCTTGCTGACCTCAGACGAGTCCCTTCGCTTCTTAGAGAACCTGTGTCAAAGGGTCACTGGGAGATGTCAAGGGAATGTGTCCATAAGGTGTTTGTACAGACAGGAAAGAGTCCGTGCTCCAGAAGTTAGTCTGGGCTTTTGGGTTGCCAGGAACTGCATAGAATCCAGTCTGCCTATAAGACAAGCTGAGTTTCCAGGAGGAAAATAACGCATTAATAACTGTGGTCACATCATAACACAGACTATCGATTTGTTTAGTAATTATTTCTGCAACCTCCAATCCAGAGGCAAGGCTAGGAAGGGGGCGGGGGTGTTGCTATACAGAAGTTTCCCCAGAGCCTCTGGCTGCAGAAGATGCAAGGTTTCAGCTCTTGTCTCCCTAAACTGCCCTGTTTGGAGGCATTTGAATAGCCTTGATTTTTTTCTTCCTTGTCCTCTTTTTTTTTTCCTCTCCCAAACCAAAGGTCAGTTGCCTTTGTTTTCTGCTTGAAAGCATTCCAGGAGAGAATTCTGTATTGCTTTCAGTAGAAAAGAAGTAACAGACAGGACAAAGCAGCCCTCATTCAGAAGTTGCAGCCTATCTTTAAAAGCAGAAGGGGAACCAGCAGTTAGCGTAATGGCTATGTCGCTGGACTCCCACGTAGTCGACCGCGGTTCGCGTCTCGGACCCGGTGGCTTACAACTCACGCTGGGCGCATGTGCGTGCGTGCCCAAGATCCCGAGAGGAGAATGGAGGAGAAGGGGTTGCGGCGTGACCATCCCCCCTGGGGGGTGATTCCTCGCTTTCTGTCTCTATGTCTCTCTCTGTCTGTCTGGCGAGCGCACGCGCCCTATAGCGAAAAACCTCTCCAAAAAAAAAAAAAAAAAAAGCAGAAGGCACTTGAGGCGATGTATAATATGTACACACATCACATTGTGCACACGCGCAGGTGTGCTTACACACACGCGCACACACACACAGAGTAAAGTGAGCCATGGCAGAGAGAGATGGTTTTAGATACACAATTGGTTTTATATACACAATTGGATTCACCAACTGGCAAGTTCTCTTTTTACCTTTTGGTTTATAGGAACATAGATTTGCACATCCACATTTTAATATCACATCTGCTTGGGACCAGCAAGTGACATAGTGGTGAAGGCACTGGACTCTCACATGGTCAACCACGGTTCAAGTCCTGACCCTGGCACCTTGAAACTCACACCAGGTGCATGTGCGTGCGTGCCCAAAACCCCAAGAGGAGAATGGAGAAGAAGGGATTGTGGTGTGGCCATCCCCCTAGCAGGTGATTTCTCACTTTCTGTCTCTCTGTCTCTCCAGTGAACACACATGCCCTATAGCAAAAAAACTCTCTCAAAAAAAAAGAAAGAGATAGAAGAGAAGAGATTCTGACACTACCATTCCCATGGAAGGCTCCTTCTCTTCTCTTCTCTTCTCTTCTCTTCTCTCTTTCTCTCTCTCTGTCTCTGTCTCTGTCTCTCTCTGGCAAGTACATGCATCCTCTAGAAAAAAAGTATTATGAAAAAATTATACATGATTTTAATTTTTTTTCACCAAAACAAACTCATACATTAATGTTATTTTTCCACAAATGTTTTGACATCGCCTCATCTGCCAGATACAGTGTTAATAAGTCAAGGAGCTGGGCTGCACACCTTTGCACAGAAAGGTCGCGGAGTCAGATGCTAGAAGTACCCTTTCTAGCCTCGGAAAAGGCAGTGTCCGTCGATCGCACACAGAGAGACAGCGCAATGTTCTCACACATTAGGGGGTGGAAAACTACGTTGGAAAGTCTGTAGCATCTTCATCTCAACGGTGTTCTCAGTTATTATTTGCGCTTTAAAAGAATGGAATGATTTTGAATGACAAATACTGTTTACTGAAAAGATAAATGATAAAACTTAAAAAAAAAAAAACTATTTGTGGAGAGGGAGGGAATAGGGTAGACAAGACCAAGTGTATAGATTTATCTGAATGTATTTTTTGGTCATTTTGACTTTGGGAGACACGCAAATGTTTCACAGAATTACAGAAATGAAGTTATATTAAAATGTAATGCCTAAAAATCAAAAGTAAAATAAACCTCAATGTGATGTGATTCTAATTGTCTTTAAAACACCACAATTAGAATCTAATGCCCAAGCAGGAAGCAAAAGAAAAAAACCTTAAATTAATTTAAGTAATCATAGTATAGGTGGTAGTATGAGGTTAACTCCAAAATGTTCATAGAAAAATGCAATTAAAATACAAGTTTATTTGAGTGCAAAATATTTTTTGAAATGCATAAATAGTTTTGTCATTATATGCATACATTTAAAAAATTTTAACATTATTAGTTTTTTTAAAGAATTATTTTATTTATTTTTATTTATTTATTTTAATTTGACCAGAGAGGAACAGAGTGAGAGTGAGAGAGAGAGAGAAAGAGATTAAGAAAGCAAGCTGCCAGGTCCAGGACTTGAACCACAGTTGACCACATGGGATTCCCACGCCCTTAACCACCATACCATACTGGCCCCTGTATACATACTTCTAAAAAAAGAATGATTTAATTTTATTTATTATTATTACTATTATTTTAATTTGCTATAGTGCATGCATACTCACCAGAGAGAGAGAGAAAGAGATAAAATGAAAAAGCAAGCCACCAAAGACAGGACTTGAACCCTGGTCAGCCATGTGAGAGTTAAGCACCTTAACCACCATGACATTTACAGGCTTATGTACATACTTTAAAAAAAATTTTTTTTGCAAGAAGGTGCACACGCTTACAGAGAAAAACAGGAAAGAGAGAGAGAGAGAGAGAGAGAGAGAGAGAGAAGCACCTCCTATGTCCAGAACTCAAACTCTGCAGGGGGCCACATAGGATCTAGCCACCTTAACCACCATGTCACCGGCTGGTTCTATTATATGCGTTTTCCAGGAACTTTTAGAAGACCCCTCATATAAGTGTATATGGTTGTTTAGAAATGAGTGTGTGTGCATGTGTGTCTTGTGGGAGAAAGGAAATGACAAATTATGTTTGTGACATGAAATATGGATATTTTGAATGTCAGGAGACACAAATGTAGGATTTAACAGGTTAAGGACGAACCTGTAGATTTCAATATGAACTAGAAACTTAAGTGTATAGAAACTCAAGTATTTCTGGTCTTAAAATTTCCTAGGTCTACACACTAAAATACTCTAGAAACAGTGACCAGCTAATATGGTAACAAGGAGAAACTCTAGCACCCGCTAACCTAAATCAGTGCTGTTTGGAGAAATGAGTGATTCCAGGTCTGAGTCAGGAAATTTGTAAGTTGAATTTAGAATATCCAGGCATATCAGAAAGTAAGAAAGCCATCGAAAGTCTTCCAGGTCAGGAACAGAAGATGGTGTAATGGTTATGTTACTGGACTCTCATGTAGTCAGCTGTGGTTTGAGTCCCTGACCCGGCAGCTTGAAACTCAGCCAGACTCATGTGCGTGCCCAAAATCCCAAGAGGAGAATATAGAAGAGATTGTGGTGTGACCGTCCTCCCTAGAGGGTGATTTCTTGTGTTCTGTCTCTCTCTGACAAACACATGCACCCTATAGCAAAAATCTTGGGGGGGAAAAAAAGGTTTTCCAGCTCATATCAAAGGGCTCAGAAACCAATTGAATAAGCTCTCCTAGCTGAAGGTGGGAAAATTCAAGCATCAATAAGGATAATAAAAGGAACTAATTTGTAGCACATCAAATGTATTAAAATTTTCACGTTCATCTTGAGGATTAAACAAGTAACCAACTAACCAACCAGGAGTGCCTCATAAGGATGTGTGCACCCCAACTCACTTTTATCATATATATATATATATTATATATTTAGATTTCTGCCATAGATCATGTGCATTTTCCAGAGAGAGGCAGAGAGAGGGGAAGTGAGAAATCATCTCCCAGAGGATGGCCATGCTGCAATCCCTTTTCCTCCATTCTTCTCTTGGGATTTTGGGCACTCACCCACACATACATTCCTGGTATGAATTTCAAGCCACCAGGTCCAGGACTTGAACTACAGAGTCAGCCATGTGGGATCCAGTGCTTTAACCTTAATACCACCTGTTGGCCCCCAACTCATTATTTTATAAACTGGAAAATAAAGTGAAAGGGTCAGCATTTATTCTGCCCTTTTCATTCTAATAGTGCTCTGAGTTACCCAAATAGTTAATGAAAGCCCACCCTCCCTCCTTCTCTCTTTCTTTCAGGTTTTTGCCTTAGGGTGCAAGCAGGAGAGAGAGAAAAATAGAGACAGTGAGAGGGAAAAGACAGAGAGAAAGTGGGAAATCGCCCCCAGGGGGATGGGCATGCTGCAAATCCCTTCTCCATTCTTGGGATTTGGGACACACACACACACACACACACACATACTCCCAGCATGAATTTCAAGCCATGAGATCTGGAACTTGAACTGGGTTTTGCCATGTGGGAGTCCAGGGACATAACCACTACAACATCTGCTGTCCCTAACCTTTGTTTTTTGCTTATTCGTGATAGAAAAACATATGCATGCACATTAGAAAGAGAGAGGGAAAGAGAAACTAGTGCCTTCCACAGGGAGTCTGGTCACACTGCTCTTTTTCTCTAATCCTCTAGCCCATTTAACCCTCTGCACTCGCACATGCCCAGTGTGTCTCAGACCAACTGGGCTGTGGATTTGAACCATGGTCACCACGTGGGATCCAGCTTCCGTTGAGCAGTACGTTACCACTGTGCCGCAGAGCTGGCCCTCTGAGGGATATTTTTTTTAAATAGACATATTCCATCTAACACAGGAAAAATAAACAATAGATGAAAATACCATCATTTTGCAACCCCTAACAATTAGTAAATTAGACCATGGTCTTCATGTCAGC
Source organism: Tupaia tana (assembly GCA_026018925.1). Classification (NCBI taxonomy): domain Eukaryota; kingdom Metazoa; phylum Chordata; class Mammalia; order Scandentia; family Tupaiidae; genus Tupaia; species Tupaia tana. The sequence continues at coordinate 13,795,181 of JAKSZU010000026.1, read as the reverse complement.
TAGAATTACAAGGAAAGAGAAAACTTTACTTTTTTTTTTTTTTTTTTTTTTTTTTTTTTTTTTTTTTTTTTTTTTTTTTTTACCTCTGGTGGAATGGTTTTTAAACCTAAATCTGATAAAGCCTGTAGCTGTTACTACCACTTTGTAGGGAAATAGAGGGTGCAGAGAAACACGTCACCAAAGCTAAAGTATGCAAGTCAGTCAGTTACAGGTTATGGAAAATCTACGTGCCAACCAGCCAAGCTGCTTATGAAAAATACGACAGAGCAGTGGAATCGGGTAGTAGGCACAGTGGTAAAATGAGGCACCCTGTGAGAATGACCCACCTGGGAAAGTTCCAGGCTTGTGCCCAGAGAACTCCTCAGTATACTGAACTTGTCTGCCCATAATCTGGAACTGCTGAGGATGGCTTGCAGCATCAAGACCCTGTTGGGGGTACTGTTTCTGTCTCTATGTCTGCCTGTCTCTTTCTCTCATGGAAGAAATACGTTTTTAAAAACCTAGGGACCAGCAGATGGTGTAATAGTTACATTACTGGACTCCCATGTAGTCAATCATGGTTCAAATACTGGACCCGGCGGCTTAGAACTCACACTGGGCGCGTGTGTCTGTGTGCTCAAGATCCCAGGAGGAGAATGGAGGAGAAGGAATTGCGGCATGGCCTTCCCCCCTGAGGGGTGATTTCTCACTTTCTCTCTCCAGTGAGTGCACACACCCTATAGCAGAAATCTCTCTCAAAAAATTAATTAATTAATTAAAAATAAGAGAGAAGGTGGAATGCCTGTGTATGCGTGTGTATGTGTGTATGGGATTTATGAATTAAGGAATCTTCAATAAATATAACATCCAACCACAATGAATGGACCTTGTTTGAGTCCCAGTTGAAACAAACGAGCCAACAAATAATAAATAAGCAAAAGACAATTGCGAAAAGTGGACATTGACGAGGTGTTTGACATTACTAAGAGGTTACTGTTTGGCTGGCTCCGCAGCACAGTAATTAGGAGAGCTGGATCTGATTTGGAGGACTATGGTTCAAATCCTGGCCCTGGTAGGTGAAAAAACACACCGTGTGTGTGTGTGTGTGTGTGTGTGTGTGTATGTGTGCGCCCAAAATCCCAATGGGAAGAAGGAATGAAAGATAAAAGAAGTGTGGCATGACCAGACTCCATTGGCGAGTACTTTCTCTCTCTGTTTCTGTCTCTCCGTGTCTGTCTGTCTTTCTCTCTCCCTAGTAAATGCATGTGCCCTCCTGCAACAAAAAATGTTTAAATAATGGAAATTATTGTTAATCTTATCTAATGTAATGATGAAAGAATTTCTATATTTTAGAGATATATTCTGCAGTGTTTCTAATTGGAATAGCACAATGTCTTGAATTTGCTTCGAAATAGTTTAATAGTGTGGAAAGTGGGTCAGGGTACCGATGACACAAAACCGACTGTGTATTGGTAATTGTTGAGGATCAACAATGGGCACACAGGGATTCGTTATGGTCTTCTCTTTGCTTTTGTATATGTTAGAAAATTTCTATAATGAAAAGTTTTGGGGGAAAAAGTGGCTCACCTCTTTACTTAGCAAATATACATAGAATATGCATTTTAGAAATGAAAAAACTGTATTCCCATACCAATGATGGAAGACAACTATAAAAATAAATTCAATGGAAACAAAGCCATGGTTATTAAATTCTGGTTACCTAAGCCTCTGAACCTAAAGTTGCTTTCTCCTTGTTAAAAAGCAAGTGCGAAGACATGTGTTCAAGATATTTTAAGTAAATAAGGACCAGCAGTTAGCATAATGGCTATGTCACTGGACTCCCATGTAGTCGACCGCAGTTCGAGTCCCAGACCCGGTGGCTTAAACTCATGCTGGGTGCGTGTGCATGCATGCCCAAGATCCTGAGAGGAGAATGGATAAGAAGGGATTGTGGCGTGGACATCACCCCTGGGGGGGGTGATTTCTTGCTTTCTGTCTCTCTGTCTCTCTCTGTCTGGTGAGCTCACACGCCCTATAGCAAAAACCTCTTCAAAAAAAAAAAAGATATTTTAAATAAATCAAAGGATAAAGATGTACTTCTGGAGTACCTCAATAGCTAAGCAGAGAATTTAAGAAGAGAGAATGTTCTACCTTATGACCATGTGTTCCAATGTTATTCAGTGCTCTGTCTGCCTGGGTATCACCGAAATCCTTCTGGGGGATACCACGAGGGTGCCAAAGCTCCTCACTTTGAGAAGTGATGATAAAATGCCATTGACCTTTAAAACTGGGTGCAATTGTGCTGGTTCTCTCCTTTTACAGGTAAGAAAACGAGACTTGTTTGGAAGTGAAGCAAGACTCAGAGAGCCTAATGTCATCGCACAGAGCACACCCTCCCGCCAGTCACTCCCTTCTGCCTGACTCTGTAACTGTGTGCTCAGGGCTGTAGCCTCTTCCTCGAGTGTGCCTAATTCTTTTCAAAAACGAGTGATCTTTGCACATTCTGAACCCTTTTCCCGAAATGCTGTCTCTCTTCCCCATTTGGCTAATGCCTCTGATTCTTTGTCTCAGCTTAAGGGCAACTGTCTCAGAGAGATTATTACCCCCTTGCACTCAGACTAGTAAATTTCTCAGTTACCCCGTTTCCTGTCACTTCTCCTCTGACACATGGCTCACTCATTTGTTCGTTCACTCGTTCTTTCTTTTTTAGTAGATTTTTGCTATAGGGGCATGTGTGCTTGTTAGAGAGACAGAGAGACAGAAAGTGAGAAATCACCTTCCCGGGGGATGGCCATGTCACAATCCCTCCTCCTCCATGGTCCCCTCAGGATTTGGGGCATGCATGCACATGTGCCCGGTGTGAGTTTTAAGCTGCTGGATCTGAGATTTGAACCACGGTCAACTATGTGAGAGTCCAGCAACAGAACCATTATGTCATCTGCTGGTCCCAAGGTGTGTTTATTTCTTGTGATGCTTAATGTAACCACTGCCACCCCAAATGGACTGTAAGCTCCCTGACAGCACAACCCATTTTTGTCTCCATTTAAGTGCTGTGCCTGATACAAACGTGTACATAAATGAATGGCATTTTTGGAATAAAGAAACATATAGAAGCAATGGGGCCAGCAGGAGGCATGGTAGTTAAGGAGCTGGACTCCCACATGGCCAACCACAGTTCAAGTCCTGGACCTGGAGGCTTGCTTTCTCATTTTCTTTTTCCCTTTCTCTCTTTCTCTGGTCAAATTAAATACTACTACTAATACTAATAGTGACAAATTAAATAATTCTAAAAAATGTCAATTAAAAAAAAAATTGAAAGCACAGACTACAGAGTGGGTTCAAGTGTTGGCTCTTTCTTTTACTAGCTGTGTGTCCTTGGACAAATTACTTCAATTCTCTGCATGTTTCTAGACCCTTTTATGTTAAATGTGGCCAATTGCAAGACCTAATCCTTAGAGTTGGGGTGAAGACTAACTCAGCCTATTAATGCAGCTACATATTATCATTGCTATTATACATAGTCTATATTATTTTTACTTTACAATATACGTAAAATAGTCTTTTTCTCTTATCAGTTTGAAGTTAAGTGGATCTATATGATACCATGTAGTATGTGGGTATAAAATCATGCCTCTTGAGGTACAGCGGATGGTGTTATGGTTACGTCACTGGACACCCATGTAGTTGACCGCAGTTCAAGTTGCAGACCCAGTGGCATGAAGCTCAGTCCGGGTGTGTGTGCATGTGTACTCAAAATCCCAAGAGGAGAATAGAGAAGGGATTGTGGCATGGCCATCCCCCCAGGGGGCGATACCTCACTTTCTGTCTCTCTCTGTCCCTCCAGTGAGAGCACACACCCTATAGCAAAAGTCTCTCTTTAAAAATAAATAAATACATACATACATACATATACACGCACACACACATATATGTACCTACCTATCTACATACATATATATACATATATATATAAACACACACATATAAAGGTAGAGTGCACACACCCTATAGAAAAAAATCTCTTAAAAAATATATATATGTGTGTGTGTGTGTATGTGTACCTACCTACATATGTAGATTATGTATATATATATATATATATATATATATATATATACACACACACATACACACACACACACACATATATTTGTGTAGAGAATATGTGTGTGTGTGTAGGTAGATAAGGGAGACATGAACTTCAGTTAGCACTACACTATGTACAGAATCTTCCTGCATTTATTGAACTTCTGCTACGTGCCAGTCTTGTACTAGACCCAAACAGGAAATAGACACGAGCTGTTCTTTCAAAGTTCTTACCGCCAACATTCTGACAAATAACTCTACACAAATTAGGAAGTACCCCGCTGGCTTAAAGGAGACCCGGGAGAGAGTATTTTATTACAGACACAGAAGGTAGGAGAGGATCAGATGAGACAGATCCCATGGTTTTGGAGTGCCCTGGATGAGTAGGAGTTTTTCAGGTGAACAGAGAGGACAGAGGGGATTGGTTTCAATAATTCAGGGAGACATGGAATAGAATGGGGTAAACCAGAGGATAAATGCAGGCATCAGATCATGAATGCCTGTGGGCGAGGCATAGGAGTCAGGCACTGGTCCTGCTATTCAGTGAACCAGCCACAGGTTTTTCAGCAGCGGGAAATTATGAGCAGGCCCACAATTTGAGGGATGAATGCCCTAGAGAGAGGCAGTGTGGAGGAGGGTAAGCTGAGATTGAATCTTGCAGCAGGGAATTGGCTGGTTCTGGGTAGGCATGGTCTCTTCATGGAGGTCCTAATGCTGGACAGCTCCTTCCCTCTTCTCCCACTAAAATTCTTCTTTCTAATAATAATTTATTTTATTTTTAATAATAGTATTATATTATTGTATATGATATAGTTATATATTTATGTTATGCATAATTTATATATTAATATATCAATGGATTTATATATTATATATTATATATTATTATTATTATTTTAATTTGCTATAGAGCATGTGCACTCTCAGAGAGAGAGAGAAAATAAGAAAGCAAGCCGCCAGGTCTGGGACTTGTACCACAATCTGCCATGTGGGAGTCCAGCGCCTAAACACCATGCCACCTGCACACCCCACCCCCCTACACACACACACACACACACACACACACACTGAGATTCTTCAGCTTGGTAATCCCATCAACTACCTATAAAATACTAGACACCCATATGAGAACAATACAATGCAAACGTTTTTGCCATTCCTCCAGGAAGAGGGTGGAGGCTCTGAAAATAGCATGCTTTGTAGCATAAATAAATATGCAGGCTAATGGCAGCTCTAGATGTAGACCTGACCTATTGACCAGATAGGCACACATGCACACTTTGTTACACTAATGTTACACTTTCCTTATTTTGTTGCTGGAAATGAGTGTACCTGGACTTTAGAGTGAGACAGACAGGATTTGAAACCAGACTTCACTACTTTAGCTTTGCAACTCTGGGTAAGTCATTCTACCACTCTGACAGTAGGTTTCTAAAGCTGAAAAAATTCAACACTAATAGCGTCTTTCTCACAGAGTTACTGAGAGGATTACATAAGGTAATATTTATCAAATGTTTAGCACATGTGGTAAGTAGAACATAGATTACCGTAATATGTACTTCATAAGTGTAGCTATTATTATCTGAGACAGCAATACAATAGCCTTGTGGAATCTTTGCAACTATACAAGAAGGGAAGGGGGATTCCTGGCTTATTCATGTTAGACCAGGGTCATTTGAAGCCGTATATATCTATGATCTAGAAAAATAGATGATAAATAGCAGAGGTAGGATTCAGATTAGACACAAGGTAGAACTTTCAAGAAATGAGGATCAGCAAACTTTGAGCACTGCGATAATTTCTTTCCTCTGCAAATACCTATATGAAGAAATGGGGACCAGTGGATGGCATAATGATTATGTCACTGGACTCCCATGTAGTCGACCATGGTTTGAGTCCCAGACCCAGGGACTTAAAACTCATGCTGGGCGTGTGTGTATGCATGCCCAAGATCTAAGAGGAGAATGGAGGAGAAGGGATTGCAGCATGGCCATCTTCCCTAGTGGATTATTTCTCACTTTCTGTCTCTCTGGCAAGTGCACGTGCCCTATAGCAAAAATCTCTCAAAAAAAATGCAAATCTTATAATTTAAATGGTTTGACATAATCCTGTTTAAAGTCACAAAGACAGGTGAATTGTTCTCATTTTCATATTTTCCATTATCTATGTAATTATTTGACTCTTTCACTGTTCACTGGACTTTTGAAAATGGGTACAGACCACCAAGTTCCCTGGTGTCCATTGATGCTGATGGGTAATGATTAGCCCCATTGTTCTCCAAGAAGTCCTGGACACAGAGATTACGGGGTTTACCCAAGGTAACACAGTAATGTTAGTGAGATGGGATTCGCACTGCTTCAGGAGAAGGAGTGGCTATCTCTCTGAGCTCGAGGTGTGAACTTTCTGCATCATTAGGGGGAAGGACATAGAATCTCTTTAGCTCCTGCTCTATAGCGCCTGGGTTGACAAGTCCTAGAATCACTCTGTCTAGACTCACCTTTTTCAAATGAAAGAACAATGCCTGTCTGGTAAAGAAACACTCTCCAGATGTGAATGAGAAATTGATTTTGTCTAGAGTGAGTGCCAACTCCAACCGATTAGTAGTGGCTGCTTAGAAGACTATGTTGACAAGGATGCTGATGTTAGACCTTAGAAAGAGTGTTGGGATAGATTATTGATGTCTGCCAGCAGCATGTGCACAGGATAAACAGCACTGGGGCCACATAACTGTACTCACTAACCAGCATTTTGATAGGTCTCTTTATGAAACAGGCCAACTTGCACCTGAGGAAACAGAGAGCAATACCCTGAAGGAATGGGACACAAGACAGTTATATTTTGATAACATGATGGAGGAGCTAGAGTGTGAATTTTATTGGAGAAGCCAAACCTATAGTTTAAGTCACTGTGCTAAAGTAGGAAAGGGACAGATATCAGGCAATGAGAATCCAGAAAGTGAATTAGACTGTCAACTCCTTCAGGGAAGGGACTGTGCTAATCTATCTTTGAACTGCCCATGCCTGGAGTTGTGCCTCGCCTGTATCTAAGAACAGGCATCAGTTAACGATTGTCGAACCGAACATGGTCTGACTGAAGGTATCAACAGGGTGATGATTCCAGCAACGTCAGCCACAATAGCTACCATTCAATGGTCACTTGCTGTGACTGGACGGAATGCTAAGTCCTTTACAGGTAATATTTTATTTAACCCTCATAACAACCATATGAAGTGTGCATTTAAGTCTCCATTTTGCAGTTAGGAAAGCTGAGGAAGAAGTTAGTTACTAATCTAAAGTCGCCCAGCTAAAAAGTGACAGAGCTGGGCTTCATTCCCCACATGCTGTGCTCTTAACCACTTGAATAATAATTGCTATTTTTAAGTAAACTCTATTCTTCTTTTTTTCATAGAGAGAGATTTTTGCTATAGGGTGTATGCACCTTCTGGAGAGATAGAGAGAGACAGAGAGATGAGAAATCACCCCCTGGGAGGTGTCTACACCACAATCCCTTCTCCTCTGTTCTATTCTTGGGATTTGGGGCATGTATGCACATGTGCCCGCTGTGAATTTTAAGTCGCTGGGTCTGGGACTCGAACCACAGTCAATTGTGTAGGAGTCCAGCAACGTGACCATTACGCCCTCTGCTGGTCCCAAGTAAACACTATTCTAGACACTTCTATAATATGTGCCTATGTTCATTTCTTTCATCCTTACAACCAGTCCATTTAAACATAAACTCATCTTCATAGAATCTTCATAATACTGATGGAAAAACTGAAGTGTGGGCACATGAGGTCACTCCAAGATCACACAACTCAGAAATGACAGAGTTGAAATTTGAACCCTGGCACTTGGGCTCCAACATCTGGACTTATTACCCGAGACTCCCAATTTAGCAGCTTCAACACTATTGTGCTTCTAAGTCGTCAGAAAAATCACGATATATTTTTCTGTTTTTCGATGCAAACATGTGTCATGATTTTTCTGACAACCCAATATATGGCTAATTGGTATCTGGTGGTTTTTCATAGTCTCACCCTGCACGCTAGTATTCCAAAAATTACTATCCTCTACCCCAAAGTAAGTGTTGAAACTGCATTTTTCACAGACTTCCTTTGCTCGCTATAGAATCGCTTTGGACAAGTTGCTTGGCCAGCCCAGCCTCAGTGTCCTCCTCATTAAATCATTAATTTTACTTTATCTTATTTTTTTAAAAAAGGGTTTTCCCATAGGGCATGTGCACTCGCTGGAGAGAGACAGTAAGAGGGAAAGTGAGAAATCATGCCCCAGGAGGAATAGCCATGCCTCAATCCCTTCCCCTCCATTCTCCTCTGGGGATTTTGGACACGTACGCATGTACAACCAGTGTGGTTTTTTTTTTTTTTTTTTTTTTTTTTGGAGAGGTTTTTTGCTATAGGGCGCGTGCGCTCGCCAGACAGACAGAGAGAGAGACAGAGAGACAGAAAGCGAGAAATCACCCCCCAGGGGGGATGGCCACGCCGCAATCCCTTCTCTTCCATTCTCCTCTCGGGATCTTGGGCACGCACGCACACGTGCCCGGCGTGAGTTGTAAGCCACCGGGTCCGAGACGCGAACCGCGGTCGACTACGTGGGAGTCCAGCGACATAGCCATTACGCTAACTGCTGGTTCCCAACCAGTGTGGTTTTCAAGCTGCCAGTCCTGGGCTGGAACCGCAGTCACCTATGTGAGAGTCCGGCACCTTTACCACCACATCAACTGCTGGCCCCTAAAGTCACCTTTTAAAAGTGCACTTTCCTCTCTTACCTCACCTGGCTGCTGTGGGGTTGAAAAGAGCCAATGCTGTGGATACTGGGAGCTTTATCAACCTCCTAGGAATTTAGAACAGGAACTCAGCCGGGAGATGTTGATTGATCTTGTGCGGGTGGGATCCCACCTACGTCTCCCCTGCAAGTGACTCAGTTCATAACCCAATGTCATGACTAAGGATAGTTTAAAATAGCCCAGGTTACTTTAAACTGCATTGAACATGACATCAACGTCAGGGTGGGAACCAGGGCCTGAGAGCAATCAGTGGGAGATTTTCAGGGCAGGGATGAGAGGAGAGGAAAGGCAAAGGAGGGGTGAGCTTGGTTTCCAGTTTACCTGCATCTCCAAGCACCCCTACCCTAAATCCACCTAGGGGCTGCGGCCTTCTTAAAAAGCTAGCAAATGCATCTTTGCTTTCGCCCAGAAGGGGTCACTGCAGAGCGCGCAGCGCTCTTCAGACAAGCCGGCGCACAGACGTTGAGAACACACAAACCCAAGTGTATGTACTTCCAGGACAGAAACTCGTGCACTTCAGGGTTCCGTCTTCCTCCACACCATCTTGACACTCTCTCGCCACCATCACCCCCCAGCCCTTTGGTCCTTACTTTCATTCTCTTTCAATTTCTGATATTCAAGTTGGGGGTCTTTGGTCTCTTGGTTCCCCATTGTTAGAAGAATCTTCAAACACCGTGTGGGTTTATTTCCGCTGTGGTTGGGACCCAGTGTCAGGGTCTCAAAGGACTTGAAGACTCAACGAGGCTCCTTCAGGGTTTTACAGCCTAGGAGGATGGAGAAAAGAGTAGCTGAGATGAAAAAGTCCCAAGGGAGAGGTGGGTTGAAGAAGTCCCGTAAAAAATCTGTTTTTAAAAACTGGAAACTCTGGGGTGGGGGGAGAGAAATTCTGCCCAGATTCTTAGTGTCTGGGTTTCTTTTGAGGGAGGGAGGGGGCGGGAATACTGAGCCTCCACCTCCTGGGATTACAATTAAATTGGGAGAAGATACAAAATGGAGAAAGAGGGTCAGAAAAGTAACTGTCCCTCACAGTTTCCCCGCCAATCCTCCCCTAAGCGCTTTCTTTTTCAAAACGGTACTCCTTTCCTGAGACAAGCTGTGTTTTGAAAAGTGCCTGCAGCCGATCGCCAGAAGTGGAAGTGGGTGGGGTTTGGGGGTGGGAGCGGTACTTTTTCCTTTGGGCAGGTTTGGCAGCGGGACGCCGGGCAGGCACAAAAGAGATCCCCTCCACGCGCGCGTGCACAGATGCCGCTGCGCCCCTCTGCGGGGCGGGGGCCCGGCTCGGCAGATGGCGAGACGCCCAACTGGTGACGGATTGTCTATCAAACGGCACTTTCTGGATGGTGGGAGTCTCACGGTCCTGGGGCGCAAAGAGAAATGCAGGAGACCCCGTCTGCTCGCCTGGCCAGTTTCTTGCAGAAGTGAGGGGTGGGGCGGATTGACTGGGGTGGTTCGGTTAAGTTTTTTTTTTTTTTTTTTTTTTACCCCTCTCACCCCCATAGAAGATCCGCCCTGAGACTTGTGAAGGTGTGGAGAAGGGAGGTGGCTGGACTCCAGGGGCACACAGGAAGGGACTGGGGGAAGGCCCAGTAAGATGGAGGAGGAGAGAGGGATCGGAAGCAGAATCTCCCGCCTGGTTCCTGTTGGGGTGCCGGCCTTGCTTCTCGGAGGGGTCAGCGCTGCAACTCTGTCGCTGCGGGGCCCTGGTGACAGGAGCACGCCCCGCCCTTTCTCCTCCCTAGACCTGCGGGCTTTTGTTATGCAGATGGCGGCGGGAGGCTGAGCCCGCGAAGGAGGGGGTTGGTGGGGCGGAGGAGAGGAGGAGAGGGGGAGGAAAGTGCAGCTCGCGCGACCAGCCTCCTCTCCCAACGTCACATTGTGCGAGAGACAAAACCGGGGCGCGCCGGAGCTCACACGCGCACGCATACACAGACGACCCCGTCGCCTCTTCTCTCCCGGCGCTGCTGAGAAACCAGCCCTCCCTCTTCCTTCCTGGGGCGCAGAGGCTCAGGCGGCTCAGCGCGCGGCCGAGAGCCAACCCAGGAGGCGAAGAAAACCCGAGGACGAACCTTCTTTCTCCGCTGCCTGCCCGAACGGAGGCTTCTCATCCCCAGCCCTGAACTCCGATCTCCTACCCCACCCCTCTGGGTGTCACAGGGACGGTACCCGGAGACGGGTGTGCCCCCGTTTGGAATCAACGTTTCAGCACTTCGGACAGCGCCCGGGAGCCCGGGCCCTTGTGCGTTGGCTATGGCGAGCGTTCAGCAAGGCGAGAAGCAGCTTTTTGAGAAGTTCTGGCGAGGAACCTTCAAAGCGGTGGCCACCCCGCGTCCCGAGAGCATCATTGTCGCCAGTATCACAGCCCGCAAGCCGCTGCCAAGGTAATGACCTCTTTCTTAAGTGTGTGTGTGTGTGTGTGTGTCTGGGGCCGGGGGGACTTCAAAGGTCTCCCTTTCTGGCCTGGCTCCAGAGTCCTGAGGGGTGGATGTGCAGACAGCTGGGCCAGGGCGCCTGTCTTTTCCCGTCACTACTCGGTACCTACCGCTGGAACATGCAAACTAATTGCTCGCCTAAAGTGGAAGCTGGTGAGCAGGGAATGGGATATTTTGGGAGGGAGCCATCCACTAAAGACCCCATAGCTCCTTTTCAGGAGGTTTTGCTTTCTTAGGGTGGGGTGGTGTAGGCAGGGTCCAACTTGACCGCAAAACTTTTTTTTTTTTTTGGTATCACAGAGCCCAGGGGGACAAAAGAATGGTGGATTCAGGGTGGTCGGGAGGGATGCTTAGAAGAAAAGAGGAAGACTGAACCAGCTCAGGCAGTATTCAGAGACAGCACATTTCTATCCTCAGCTCAGAAAACTAGCGAGCTCTGAACATTTGGACAAAAGCCCATCTCTGTTCCCTCAAATACACCCAAACAGCACCCTCCTCCACGCCTTTCTGGCTGTCGCTGCTGCTGTATTCTCTCTTCTCCAGCATCCAAAACCAAGACTGGGCTCCAGAGTCAGGGAGGAGCCTTCCAAGATCGTGAGGGTGCTCTTAGAAGAGTTTTATTCGGTTTTTCAAAAAGGATTCGAATCGCTTTGAACTCAGGCATGAGGACAGATCCCTGAATGGTGGTAGAAACCGCTTGATGGAGGGGAGAAGGAGGGAAGAAAGAAAAGAAGGGAGGCGGGAGGAGGGAGGACAGGCTGTGGGGTGAGGAGGAGAAGAGACAGGAAAACAGAAACATTCCAAGACAGAGCCAAGCCAGATGGGTTCACCCATCATTCGATCTAGAGGAGTTTGAGAATGAAAAGAAGTCTGCGCCCTCGGTCAGAGAACAGGAAGGCAGAACCAACACTCATCTCTTGCTGGTAGTGGGCGAGTGGTTCGGCAGGAGAACGAAGTGGACCAGGCGGAACCACTTGGAGGATTCATTATTCCTGGCAGCTGCAGTAGGGAGTCGACTCGCAACATGTTCAGGAAACTGCCGGACAGAATGCCTGTCTTGGCACAAGTGAATCTGAACTTTCTAGTGGGTATGGGTGGAAGACGGATAGGAAATCCTATCGGAAGCATCAAACCCAGATTGAAGAACTTTTCTCTTGACAGTGTGCTGGAGGCTCATACAGGTCTTTAGAAAAATGGGCCTCTCCTTTTGGGCATAGGTGGCAAGAAACAGGATGGGCCAGTAGGGTGTAGCCGGCTGCCTTCAGCAGTGGCTGTATTTGCGGATGGCAGGGAGGGGACACCCGCTGACACACGCTGGAGAAGGGGAACAATAACACCCAATGCCATTAAAAGCAGAGGCTCCTCTGCTTGGAAGGAGGTTCTTTGTAGAGAGTTTTGACGTCAACGCTTTTATCTTCTTGGGCTCCTGCCATCCGTACCACCTTTGGAGTGCACCCGCTGTTGGCAGATCAGGTGCCGCGTTGGCCAAAGAAAATGCCCTTGTAGAAGGGACTAGAGCAAATTGCATCGGAGACAGGAAGTGTGGCATTTGGTCCAGAGTCTTCTATCTATTTCAGGTGTGCAGGAAGAGAACAGATTCCTGGTGGTGTTTTAATTTAGAAAAGCATGCCTAATGTACACCTGGCTTAGAACACTCACCCTTTGTCTGTTACTGACATCCTTTTTCTTGGTCACAAGATTTCTTAACGAATCACCTTAAAGGTACCCTGACCCTCACATGCTTCCTGTAGGTTTGTGCTCATTTAACCTATCTGAGACTTTTATAGTAACCTCCCAGCCCACTCCCCCAGGATCATTGCACTCTTGGTATCTCTTAATGTCTTGAATCTCCTTTTCCTGGACACCACCCCTGAGGTCAAAGTCTGAGCTACAAGCCCTTAATTTATGTTATGTAAGGAGGATTCTGTGTCATACTTCTGGAACAGGTGTGGCTCTCTAGAATGGATTCCAGTTTTAAAGCTGTTGTGACTCCTGGCTCGGGGTCAAGTGTGAGCAGGGAATGTTGTATCAAAGTCCTCAGGAAAGACTGCATTTGAGTCATCTTGAACAGTTTGGCTATAAGCCCTGAATTATCCTTATTTTCACCCAAGCCAGCCACATTCAGTGATGGTCCATTCCTTTTCAATGTTCGATACTTACTTAATGGTGAAAGCACTGTGTTTTCTAAAGCAGAGTTTGAGTTCCTAGGAGGAAAAAAGACAAGAGATACTGGCATAGTATCAGCCGAGCTCCCAGTGGCTTCTTCTAGAGCAAGCTGGTCTCATCAGAAATGTTTAGCTCCATGAGTCAAGCCCAGCTTGCAGTCACCAGATCAACACAAGTCTGTCTGTAGGGCGGTGGGGGGAGGTAGCGGATGAACCATCAGCCAGTCCTGTTGGTTACACACTTACATTATTTATGGAGGAGGGCCACCCCCCTGAATCAACTTCCCCCAGGATATTTCAAGTCTAGCTGGGAAGGTAATTTAGCACTAGGATAGAAGCATGCATTCAATTGGTTGTTTTTATAGCAATATGCATTCATCAGACAACTGCAGTCTAAGCAAACCACCCCCCAGTCCCTCCTCCCATCTCCTCTCTCCCCTTATGTGAGGTATTCTTGATGAGGCAATGGCTTTACAATGTATCAAATTGCAAGCAGATGTCAGACTCAAATGTCAGAACAGTATGGCAGAGTGGGAGGTAGTCTATCTTAGTGGTTAAGAGCTCAGACTTGAGCATGAGACAACCTGGATGTCTCCCGGGTCTATCCAGGACTAGCCAAGGATTCGGAACAAGTGGCTTTACTTTGCTGGGTCTGTTTGTTGGCTTGAAAATAGAAAATAGCGGTCACCTCTGTGAGTTCCGAGGGCTGAATCAGGCAAAGCATTGGCCAAGGTGTGTGGCCCATAGTATTTGTTTAATAGACACCAGCTCTGTAACACTTACTACAGTTTTCTATATATATGTTTTATATGCATATATATAAAACTGTGTGTGTGTGTGTGTGTGTGTGTGTGTGTGTATCAGCAATTCCTCTGGATTGTGATTTCCATGCCTACTCATTTCTCCACTAAATAATGCTGATAACAAAAACTGTGGCATTTCAACTCCTGACAAGCCACTGCACTGCAAGGTATTCACAGACACGGTGGTACGGGGAGCGGTCTCATAGTTCCCCTCCCTGAGGGAGGGTTGGCTGCTTTCTGACCTGTTTCATGGGGTAGGGGACTAGTGAAGAATTATCTGGACTCAGAATCGGTTGGTGTGGCATCCTTATGGGACGTTATTTTGGGTTGTGTGGAGAAGACCAGGTACAGCCATTCTAAAGAAGCTCAAAGTCCTTGCAAGAGTACAGTGTAATCCCTCAGTTTTATCACATCTATTATGACTAGATAAAGTACAGTTCATATCATCTTTAAGAGTGAAAGGGGGAACCAGCAGCTAGCATAACGGCTATGTTGCTAAACTCCTATGTAGCTGACCGCGGTTCAAGTCCGGGACCCGGTGGCTTAAACTTACGCCAGGCACATGTGTGCGTACCCAAGATCCCGAGAGGAGAATGGAGGAGAAGGGATTGTGGCATGGCCATGCCCCCTTGGGGGTGATTTCTCACTTTCTGTCTCTCTGTCTGTCTCTGTCTTTCTGGTGAGCGCATGTGCCCTATAGCAAAAACCTCTCCAAAAAAAAAAAAAAAAAAAAAAAAATGAAAGGGGCCATTCACTGTTAGTAATAATTCCAGAATGGAAGCTCTAACGGGGATCCTCTCAGGCAAACTGGGATAGGGTTGCAATAATCAAACCTCATTCCATAAAATTTGGAAGAGCTAACATGAACTAATACGATATCTGAAAAAGAGAAAAAGATCATCCACCAAAGGACGGTAGTCATTCTGCCTGGCATTAGCTTAATTCTCTTTTGTTAATTGCTTAATCTAGAAAAGTTTGAACCTAAGAAGTTTCTGCTTAGTTAGTGAGAACGTTTTTGAGACCAGCTTCAGCTATAATAACCATATCAACGAACAGGAGTAGCTGAGGACTAATGAACATGTAGAAATCATTTGAAATTAGCACATCAATTGTTTGTAGATACGTGTTAGGAAAGGGTTAGGGAAGCGTCCCTCTTCAATAGAGTAAGCATTCCCTTTACAATTCTCTTGGCAAGCTATTCATTTTCTTTGAAAATCCATTCTATGCAGAATAGTCCAGAAGCAGACTTCAGCATAGTCCCTGTCTAAAGGATCATAAATTCCAAACTATTGGAGATTTTACTGCATAAAGGGAAAGAGGGCCAAATTGTAAGGCAGGAAAAAAAGATGCCTTGAACCGTGTAATTCAAGACTTCCGTCGGTGTCAAGAGATCAGTTAGCACATCTGTACAGACTCCTTCCGTCCTGCCCCAGAAGCGGGATGAGGGGCTGTGGGGAGGTGATTTTCTGACAGGCTGGGGTTAAGAGGCGGTGTACTGAGGGTCACCAAAGAATGCTTGTCCTGGTGATGAACTGACGTTTTTCTCTGAGAAGGGAGCGTTACAATTCGTGTTACACCTTTTTCCTTCCGAAAAGTGGAATTTGTTGAATGGGGTACAGGGTTCAGCAGTGGGATTGTGTCTGACATTCTGCTGCAGTCACCTGGCACATGCACTGTCTTAGAGAACCAGGATGTGGGAGATGTTCAGCGGACACTGGAAGCATTAGTTAAATGAGTCCACTTGGTCCAAATCTAGCCACAGATTAGCTTTCTCCTGGCCCCGCCTCCAGTTCTGACACTGGGCATCTTGATCAATGGAACTCAAAAGATGATTTGACTTTTCATAGTGTTAATATGAGGTTCCCTAGCATAGACACCTGTCTGGCTGGGAGAGTAGACGTCTTGGGTGGTATGGGGGCAGGAGGTTGGGCTACCACTTGCATTCCAGGTCTTTGAGTTCTCGTGGCTCTACCCCTACTCCAGGATACCCTCCATAAGGAACGTTCCTAAAATCCTAACTTCTAGAATGGTAACAATATCCTGGGTCATGAAACTTCCCCTCCAATGAATGCTTTGGGCTATTCTGCAGAGGTGCCATGAATTTTTAAAATATCCTTTCTTTCCGATTTACCTTCCTGTGAGGTGGAAGAATTCATAGGGGCTTAGCAAAACCAAAGCTCTTTAATTGCCTGTTACAAAGACTTCCTTCAAGGTGTGAGAAAATATTTCCGAGTTGGAAGGAGTAACATGGTGAACAGAGGGGAGGTTCCGAAGTCAAGTCGACCCAAGACTCAAATCCTGCTTAGCCACGTACCCTAACTCTGGGACCTGCCAGTGCCCTCGCTTCTTTGTGCCTCACCTTCCCCATCTGTGAGAGACCTCTCATGGCAGTGCAGAAAGCAAAGAGTGAGGTAGTTCTTACAAAGAGCATGGCACAGCGCCTGGTGCAGACCAAGACTCCATAAGGCAGGTGTGAACGTGCTCCCTAACTTGATGCAGAGACGGGGCGGGGGGCAAGTCCCTCATCTCCTGCTCTGGGTTTTTTTTCCTCAGTGCTGCCTGGGTTCCTTGGCCCTGCCCCTTGCTTACTCGGATGCTGTTCATTTTTTTTGCATATCATTGTGTTCTCTAAAGAGCCTCTGGAGATCTACAGAGTGATTAAAAAATCGAACAGACTCTGTCGCCAAACGAATCAAAAAAATGTTTCCGTTTGCTGTTTGCAAACGCTTACTGGCTGTGTGACTTTCGGCAAGTGACGTGGCCTTCTCAATCTCAGTTTCCTCATCCGTAAAGTGGGGCTAATAATAGCAGCTACCACCAAGCGCTCTTGTGAGGACTGAAGGAGCTAATTTATGGCAAGTGCTGTTTGGCACAGATTAAAGACTCCATCCGTGTTAGCGCTCGCTATTAATAATACATTATCGTTTTTATTATTGCTACGTGCCAGGCTGACTGGGAAACAAAAAGATGAATGAAGTGCAGTCTCTCGCTTTGAGGGCCTCAGAGTTTAGTGGCAAAAGTAGACATACACACACACAGACACGCACACGTGCACGTGCATGCGCACACACACACGCAGGTATGACATGAGTTGAACAGTCTTAAGTACTAAATGCAGGTAGGAAAAAAGACAGGAGAACATGGAAAAGCAGAGGAGAGAGAGTCGCTCGATGAGGCATGGGGTTCCCTTGCTCCTAGTCACCCAAATATCCTTTGTTATCTGATCTGGAAAATGGAGATGATGTCTTCATTTATCAGTTTTACCTACAAATGTAAAGAATGATCCGAACAAGTAAGGCCTTTTTCTCCAGTTGGGTCTCAAAGACAGTTTGTTGTCCTAGGAGAAAAGCCAGTTAAACTGTCTAATGGAAGAATTACCTGCCAGGAAAAAGTGGGGTGCTCATACTGGGGAGTCGTGGAAGGGAACCGTCCATCTATAACAGAAGACTTTGGACAATTCTGCCATTGGCTCAAGGATGAAGCCTCTAGAGTGGGCCATTAGGTTTCTTGTCCTTCATGGTCTAGCTCTGGTTAATAGAAAATCCAGTCCGCATTCTTCGAGCAGCCACCGATGATGGGAGGGACTGTACCGAGCTCACAGATGTTAAAGACAAAATTAACCACAAGGGAATGAATGCGGAAAGTGGAAGAAGCTGCATGTGACTAAAAACGTTAAGTTGCACTTTCATGTATCCATTCATTTATTTATTCACGCACTCCATTTTATTGAGCTACTACTGAATAGGACAGCAAACAACCAACAGGAAGTTCTTGCTCTCATGGAGGAGCAAGATAATAAATGAAGAGCCACATAAATAAATAACGAAGGTCTGGTGGCAATAAGTGCTTCAGAGACGAATGCATCAGGGGAAAGGAAGAGAGGGTGAGGGAAGGAGATGCTTGGTGAGGTGCAGGGTCTCAGGTCTGGAGGAAAGAGAGTGAGCTATGAGGATAATTGGGGGAAAGTGTTTGAGGCAGAGAAAACAGCATGCGCAAAGGTCCTGAGGTGGAAGCATGCTTGGTGTATTCGAGAAACAGGAAGGTCATTGTGGCTGGAGCAGAGTGAGGGGGAGTATGACAGGAGATGACTCCCAAGCTATAGGTAGAATCCAGAAAAGGGGACCTTGTAAGTGAGCTAAGGATTTCCTAAGATCCTAGGCTGGAGGCCGTGGGCAGTTCCAGGGGGTGCCTGCCCGTTCGGGCAGGGTCACAGATCTGATCACCTGGCTCCCTTCTGCAACCAGGGATGACTTTGATCAACAATGTCAGAAGCTCGACTGGACCTCTCCGTGTATTACGGACAAGCATGAAATTTACAGTCTCTCTGATTGTGATCGATCAGATTAGAAAATTGAAAAAGACACTGTTTAGACTTCCAAATGGCAGTGGTAAATTTTGTTCCCACAGTGGTGAGGGTTTGATCTATGTGTCATCGCCATGCATACCAACCCCGACCATCCCCCCCATCCAGCAGTCCTACTTCAGAGCACACCCTTGAAGCTACCGTGTACTCTTGCTCGCTCTCTTTTTTCCCCCCCACCCCATTTGAAATTGTGCTGAGGGAGCTCCCATATGCCACTGCCTGTGTGCGAAGCTCCGTGAAATAAAACATTGAATTAGGATGTCATAGAGACAAAGCCAAACCAAATACAGGAACAATGCCGAACCCTAAAACAGTCATTAAGTAATTCACGTCTACATGTGTCTGTTCAAAACAAATATTAAGATCCTCTGGACACAAATGTTTCTCATCTGGAGAATCCCCTAGTTGCTGGATTCCCAGGGCTCAGCTCCTGCTGACAGCTTTGCTGAGCAGAAACACCAATGGATCACTGTTCCCTGGCTTCATTAAAAGTTAAGCTTAGTCAAGGGAGCTGGGATTTTATAAGACAGTTACCACTCCTGCTGGGAAGGGGAGCTGTCAGGTGGGCCTGAAGTGTGTATGCACTCCCTGTGGTGGGAGTGTGTGTGCTGAGCCTTAGATGGTTCTGGTACCCAGCCCTGTGATAAGCACTTCTCTGTCATCTATTGATAGTTCCATCTTTTTTTCTTTTAAGAGAGATTTTTGCTATAGGGTGAGTACATGCACCAGAGAGACAGAAAATGAGAAATTGCCCCTCCAGGAGAGATGGCCACACCATAGTCCCTTCTCCTCCAATCTCCTCTTGGAATTTTGGGCATACACACACACATGCACACACACACACACATGTGCTCGGCATGAGTTCTAAGTCACTGGGTCTGGGACTTGAACCACGGTTGACTATGTGGGAGTGCAGCAACATAACTATTATGCCATTTGCTGGTCCTAATAGTTCCATCTTTATAGTAACTTGAGAAGGGAGGGATCTTCAAGACACTATTTTTTAAAGTTTATTTATCTTTATTTCTTCAGAGTGAGATGGAGAGAGAGACTCCCAACAGAATCTCTGTGCCATGATCCACCCCCAGCCCAGCCAGCTGAGACCAGGGGTACACAGAGCCCTGGCACACTTAGGGAGATTCCAGGATGCCAACCCAGGACCTTTCCCCTGTGGGTCCAGTTGCACCCCCACCTGGCTCTGCAAAGCCGTCTTACAGATGAGGAAACCAAAATGCAGAGAGTAGAAACAACCTGCAGAGGGTCACATGGGTGGTAAGAGTCAGAATCGGGATGAGGACTCAGAGCCCTTAGCAGCTGTGTGGATAGTATAGATACTATCCAGGGGGAAGAGCTGATGCCGAGAAGGTGAGGTCTGGTTGATCCACGGCTTATCACATAGTTTGTAAGCGAAGATCATTCAGTTTGCAAGTGGTGACTTCAGGTTCCGAACCTAGGCCTGCCCCATTGCAACTATGTTCTCCACGGGCTGTACCTTCTTTCACGGTGGTTTGGATTTAAGGTTGTGGGTGTTTTTTGTTTTGTTTTGCTCTTGTTTTATATCCAATCAGCTTAGGTGATCACCTGACACTTCTAATCCTCTCTCATTTTTTTTAAAGAGAGATTTTTGCTAGAGGCTGCATGTGCTCACTGGAGAGACAGAGAGACAGAAAGCGTGAAATCACTCCCTAGGGAGGATGGCTACACCACAATCCTTTCTCCTCCATTCTTCTCTAGGGATTTTGGGCATGCAAGCACATGTGCCTGGTGTGAGTTTTAAGCTGCCGGGTCAGAACTCGAACCGTGGTTGACTACAGGCAAGTCCAGCAACGTAACCATTATGCCATCTCCGTCCCCTAAGCCTCTCTCTCACCACTCACAGTAATACTGCCTTCCTGTATCATGCTCCCTCATCCACTCTCCACAAAGAGCCAGAAGAACATGTTTGAAAAGCAAGTAAACCCTCCCTCCTCGAATCTAAAACCCTCTATTCCTTTTCCCACGTTTGTTATTATTACAGAACTGGCTCCCTAATGAGATCTGTAAGTCTCCATGGTCCAGCCTCTGGCTGTGCCCCCAAGATCACTTCTAAAATGCTACCTCTCAGTCTCTAGTTGCATCCTGTTCCTTTTAGTTGCTCAAATTTCCCATGCTCCTTTCTGCCACAGGACCTTTGCATATGCCACTAAAAAAGCTCTCTCCCCACCCCACTCCACCCCTGCCAAGTG
Organism: Tupaia tana; assembly: GCA_026018925.1. NCBI lineage: Eukaryota > Metazoa > Chordata > Mammalia > Scandentia > Tupaiidae > Tupaia > Tupaia tana. The sequence goes on along the minus strand of JAKSZU010000026.1, from coordinate 13,774,328 downwards.
CCTAATTTATACCTGCTCCACTCTCAAATCTCAGCTCAGGTGCCATGTCCTCAGGGACTTCTTCCACAGTGCTCCGGACTAGGAGTCACCTCTCATTACAGACTTTATCACTCTGTTCTCAACGCGTTCGTAACTCTATATTGATTTGTACACTCATTGTGACAGCGTACCTCTCCTTCTAGACTAAGCATCGTAAGGATAAGGACCATGTCTATGCATCATTTTTTGTATCTCATCCACTTGAAACATGGCAGGGGGCCAAACATGAGTTGGTTGAATGCACGAGTTGTAGGGGTTTTTTTTTGCCTCATCGAATCACTTTCACCCCTAGCAGTGTGAGCCACATGGAATTGTCAATATTCAGAAATAGCCATGGTATGTCCTTTGAGTCTCTGAACCACTCCACGTACAAACTGTCTATATCATTCTTTCTGGTCTCCCAGCACCGAGTCTAGCAGCCTGAGGTTGGTAATCTTTAAATATTTGTTGAATGACTAAATAATGAGGACCCTACAGCTATAAGCACATTGTACAGATGAGGAAACTCGAGACCTGTGGAGGTGCAGCTTCAGAATTGTAGAGCTAAAGGGGCCCTAGAGATCATCCAATTTCATTTTACATGGAGAACACCGGGGGATATGTTTTATCATGTGCATAATATATTGGAACAACAGTGTGCATAGATAATTTATAAATAAATGCACATATATTGGGGTTTCATTCTCAAAGTATCTTACTGGGATTGGGAACCAGCAGTTAGCGTAATGGCTATGTCGCTGGACTCCCACGTAGTCAACCGCGGTTCGCGTCCCGGAGGTCAAAACTCACGATGCCCAAGATCCCGAGAGGAGAATGGAGGAGAAGGGATTGCGGCGTGACCATCCCCCCTGATTTCTCGCTTTCTGTCTCTATGTCTCTCTCTCTGTCTGGCGAGCGCACGCGCCCTATAGCGAAAAAACCTCTCAAAAAAAAAAAAAAATCTTACTGGGAGATACGAGGTCAGAAAACTTTGGGAGCCCCCTGATCTAATTCAGCTCCTCTTTTTGAAGATGGGGAGACTGAAATCTACCAAGAGGAAGAGTTGTCCAAGTCAGTAGTCTGAGCGTGCCTTGGTGAGCTCTGGGTTCCATGAAGTGGTGTTTGCCCAGCGCCACGGTTTCTGTTTGACCTTCTCCACTGCCATCAGGTGACCGCACACCCATTTTCTCTTGCCACCCAGCCCCCCGTGTGAGAGATGGCATCCTGCCCCATCAGGCCCTTGCGTGGCTTATGCTGCCTGCTGACTGGGCTGGGAATCCTGAACACATGTTCACCTGCACCCCACCTGTGCCTAGCAGAGCAGCTGAGCAGCTCCGACTGTTTCTGGGATCAGGTTTCAGAGCTTCCAGCTGATCACGGGCTTGTATTTCGCCAGCCTCCTTCCCACAGCCAGGTGGCAGGTGACTCTGGAACGCATCCCACCCTGGAGGGGGTAAGTGTCTGAGCAGTGGTGCAGGGTTAGCTCAAGACCACCGTTTGCCAGATGAACGGGTGTTTGTAGGAGGAATGACTAGAGGCCATTGTCATTAAAGCCTCTTCCAATGGTCACCTCTCCAGGGCATTTAGCCTGCAGTTAGGATGGGAGGACAGCTGGGGGACCTCGAAGGAACTTTAATGCAGCCTCTTTGATGGGGAGACTGAGGTGTAGAAAGAGCGTAGAACAATCCACAGTGCATCAGAACGTTCATGTCAGAGCTGAACCATGGGCCACCTGCCACCCAGTCCCAGGACACCACTCTGCTTACAGTTCTTTGGTCTGTACATTTTGCAGAGCAATAAACTGAGGCTCATGGTCTTACAAAGACCTGGCATAAGCCCTAGGTCTCTTGACTCCAGTTCAGTGTCCCCCTGTCCCTGTGTGGAAAGTCTCTAGTCCTAAGAACTCATACACTGGCCATGAACCCACTAGGGAGGGGCAGGGACGGGGCCCATCTCTGGTCACTGACTCAGGCTGCAATGCTAGAGTGACCCCCATGAACTCCCGTGCTTTCCCTATGGTGTCTCACAGGAAGTACCAATACTCTGCCCTTTCTAGCTGCCCCAGTATATGCTGAGTCTTTCTCCTGAGAGGAGAGACCTTAGAAGGGCATCCCTTTCATTGGTCATGGGGGGTGGAAGGATTGGAGTGCCCCCCCAAGAAAAAAAAAACCTGAAAGGGTAACCTAGGACTCAGGAGCCTTCAGAGAGAGCACCAGGTGCCCCACCACAGCAGGGACCAGTTGAGAGGGAGTAGTCTCCAAACTGCAGTGGGAAGGGAATATGAGCCAGGAAACCCCCTTTTCTGCATGCACGACCCCAAAGGAAAGAACATCTTGACACCTTAAGAGTTCTCTAGTCCCACCCTTCCCAAGTCTTCATTTTTGAGAAGGAATCCGGCCCAGAGGAATGAAGTAACTTGCCTAACATCTCACAGCAGTTAATGCTCTTCCCACAATGGGTTCATCACAGAGCACCTGTGGGTTTTAGGAAAGAGGCAACAGCTACCTGCGATCGCTGTCCCCTGGCTGTCCATAGCTCACGACACTGGCTGTTCCACCCTGGATCCACAGTACTTATGTGTCTTTCACAAATCAGCTTTCAAACCATCCCCACATGGGTTTGGATGCAGGCGCTAGAGCTGTGATCTCAATACTCCTAGAAGCTGCTGCTGATTTCTAGAACTCGGGGTGTGGCTGCTGCCATGGACACTCCCATCCTGTGGATAGGGTCAGAGGCTGTGAAAGCCACGCTGATGTGACTACCCTCACTCCAGTTCAAAACAGCCACTCTGGTCGTCTGACCTAAGAAAAGCATTGACTCATTGACCACATAGATGTTAGCCACGGCAAATGCCAAAGGAGGGCCGTCCTACAGACAGATCTGCGCATCTGGGTCTGCGGTTAATGTGCTTAGAATTGAATTCTACTCTGAAGCCTACTAGCGGTGTACTTGGGCAAGCCACTCCCCTGCCCTGAGCCTCAGTGCCCTCCTCTGTAATACAGTTTCAAAAATAACCAATTAGAGTAGTTGCTGATTCTGGTATGGCTGGGAATATTTAGAACAACTGTCCTTGGGCATTCTGGCTCATGTTCAAAAGAGAGTCAGTTTGGTAGTAGTTGAGGGGTGGGTTGGTATAAAAAGACAGAGATTAGAGCCCTGGCCAGGGACCCTAACCTTCAGAGCTCATGAGTTCTCTGTTATGCAGACAGAGAAAGTCAGTCTCAGAGAAGGAAAGGCGTTTAACCAAAGTCACATAGTGCGTGAGAACTCAGATATCCCAGAACCCACTTCTCTGCCTCAGGGATTTCGAAAATGTCATTTCCTAACTTCTTTATCTGTTAACAGTGCTAACCATAGCTACTAACAATAGTGTTGTGTGCTCACTATATGCTGAGCACAGAACAAATTCTCTTATTTGCAATATATCACTCACTCTACTCAACTACCTTTTGAGGTAGTTAGATATGACCATTTCCATTTTGTATATGAGAAAACTAAGTGTCAGAGAGATAAGTATTGGGTTGATGGGAAAGTCATGATGCATTTTTGCGTAGAAAAATATGTCATGACTTTCCCAACAACCTGATAATTTCCCTAAACTCCTATGGTAATGTCAGAACGAGGGTTTGAATCCTTTGCTGGTAACTCTGAATCTTATTGGGAACACTCGCTCTGCAAATCTCCTGCTATAGGAAGGGGAGACCAGAAATATGAGAAGCACCATATGGAAACAAGGAAATTCTTGACAAGCTGTTGACATCTTCCAATATGTGGTTCCATTCTGCTCTAAGGCCACAGCGTGCTGAGGACAGAATGTGGCTCAGCGTTGTCCACTGGCACTGCCCAGTGGTTCTATTTTGGGACTTGCCATTTTGATGTTATATTAATGTAGCAGTTGTCCTGGGTACAAATTTCCCTTAGGAAATTAAAAAACAAAACAAAAAACGAAGGACAAAGAAAATATGTCTTCCTTATGTAAGGAATTTAGAACTTTCGATTGCAACACCTACCCCAAGCTGATCCGCTTTTCTTTCTAATTATTTAATTTTATCAATTATTATTATTATTATTTTTAAAATTTGCTATAGGGCCCATGCATTGACCAGGGAGAGAGAGAGAAAGAAAAAAAAAAGCTGCCAGGTCCGGGACTCAAACTGTGGTTGACTATGCAGGAGTCCAGCACCTTAATCACCATGCCGCCTGCTAGCCCCCTGACCCAGTTTTAGGTGCAGTCACTGTGCAATCATGGTTACTCTTCACTCTCACAATTCTTTTTTTTTTCTTTTCTTTTTTTGGAGAGGTTTTTGCTATAGGGCATGTGCGTTTGCCAGACAGAGAGACAGAGAGACAGAAAGCGAGAAATCACCCCCCAGGGGGGATGGCCACACCGCAATCCCTTCTCCTCCATTCTCCTCTCGGGATCTTGGGCACGCACGCACATGCGCCCGGCGTGAGGCTCAAGCCACCGGGTCCGGGACGCGAACCGCGGTCGACTACATGGGAGTCCAGCGACATAGCCATTACGCTAACTGCTGGTCCCTCACAATTCTTCATGTTTGCTGAGAGCCTGATTCCTACATCCACATCCATCTATCCTTCCACTGTCATACATTCACTCGTGAACTATTCCTCTATCCTTTCATTTAGCTATGCACCAACAAGTTATCTATCTGTGCATCCACTTATCCGCGGAGCTACCCTTCATTAATCAACGAACCACTAATTCACTTTTTTATCTACCCATTCATTCATTCTCCAATGATGTACTTATTCTTTCATTCTCCAGCTAGTTTTCCATCTCTTCATCCATCTATCCATTCAACCAACATGTACTGAGCATCTACACTGTGCCTTTCTTCCCTCGTTTCCTATATTTATAGTGAAGTAAGGTTTATTCATTTCATTTACCTGACAGGATCGAGCAGCTTAGATCACTTATTTTCCAAGACCATACAGGCGTCAAGTTGATTGACCCTGATGTCCCAGTTCCAGTTCTTTCCAAAACCCCTAAAACATTGTGATTCCAAAGAATGTAGGCATCTGTAGCTTACTTTTATTCTCTTAGGTCTTTTGCTATGGAGGTTTTAATGATTGTACATATTCATTTCTATGAGAAACAAAAAAAGTCCAAATTGTCATGATCCCTTTTTATAACTTGAGCAAAGGGATTTTACATCTCTCTTCTGATTGTTCATGCATGCCTCATCCAGCATCGAGCTTCTACTATTTGCAAAGCATAATAATTAATAACATTTTCTCCTCTAACTGCTCACATTTGAGTATAGGAGCCCTGTTTATAAATAGCCAGCGACTGGAAAACAAGGCAGGAGTTAATATTGTCAAAAAGAATTATAAGGCCAAGGCAGATGAAGGGCCTTGCCCTTTTAGGTGCAGTCACTGTCAGCATCATACAAAAGTCAGCATCATACAATTTAATATATTTCTTATTCAAAAATTAAGCCCTATGCTAGGCAATTTACAGACGTAATTTCACTGAATCCTCACCCCAGCTCTGCGTAGTATAACTGTCCCCATTTTATACATGGTGGACGTGAGAGTCAGAGCATTTGAACAACTTGGCCAAGGTTGTCACCTTGTAAGGGTTAGGATGACAGCCTGGGTGTGCTTGCTGCCAGTCTTCTCTCCCACCTAAAACTTTGCCCAGAGTCAAGGTATGGGGCATAAAATGTCCCTGGTGAACCCCGCTATCCTCCTTTCTTTTCTTTCTTTTTTTAAAAAGAATTATTTGATTGAACTTTATTTAATTAATTTATTTACTTATTTATTTAAATTTGACTAGAGAGGGATAGAGCGAGAGTGAGCAAGCGAGAGAGAGAGAGAGAGGAAAAGTAAGAAACCAAGCCAGAGAAAAAGTAAGAAAGCAAGCCACCGGGTCCAGGACTCGAACCATGGACGGCCATGTGGGAGTCCAGCACTCCTAGCCACCACCTTCTTTCAAGTGTCTTGATGATCGCCTCAAGCCCTTCCCATGACTGAGTTCAGGTCGCAGAGGAAGGTTCAGCCTAGAAGCAGGGTGACCTCATGTGGCCAAGAGAGAGGCACAGGTGGGGTCTTGATGGTTCCTTCGTACCCTGACTGATTAGTCAGAAGGAGAATCAGCAGGTGGCGTGATGGTTAAAGGCACTGGATTCCCACATGGCCGACCGTGGTTCAAGTCCTGGACCTGGCGGCTTGCTCTCTCACTTTCTCTCTCTCTCTGTCTGATCAAACTGAAAAATAATAATAGTAATAAAAATAAAGTTAAATAAAAATAATTTAAAAAAAAAGGAGAATCAGCCAGCTAGGAAGTGCCTTCCCAACAACAGGGTTATGAACCATCTGTGAAGACGAAGACTCCTTCAAGACAAGAGGACAAGGGATATTAGTATTTAACCATACTTTTTTTAAAAGAAAGATTTTTGCTATAGGGTATGTGTGTTCGCCAGAGAGACAAAGAGATAGAAAGTGAGAACTCACCCCCCAGGGGTGGCCACATCACAATCCCTCCTCCTCCATTCCCCTCTCAGGATTTTGGGCATGCACACACATGTGCCTGGCATAAGTTTAAAGCTGCTGGGTTCAGGACTCGACCCACCATCGACTACGTGGATTCCAGCAACATAACCATTACACCATCTGCTGGTTCCACCATACATGTTCTTGACTGGACCTAAACTCAAAGATGGCATCCAGTGGGGCATAAACCGAATCACTGGATAGGAGCGGACGTGTGTTAAATGCTAGGATTTGTCAGCCTTTTCTACTTCCTGACATTTACTTGTTGGGCAGCTGAAAAGAGCCTTATATTGCAAGTGGAAACACAGGCCCAGAGGGGTTATTTTATTTGCCTAAGGTTGCTCAGCTTGGCAGAGATCTTGCCATCAGCCATCAGTCCACACATGTTACCATGAAGGCATCAATTATCCCTAAACACATGGCACCTTCCTGGCCTGTGTCTCTCCTTCTCCCTTCTTCCAGCCTGGAGGCAACCTCTTTCTATTCTACAGACATCTTTCTTGCTTTGTGTTTCTTCAAGACTCTCTTCTATGTCCATAAATCCCCTTCCCCTAAGGGCTCTGACTTTCCCAAAAAGAAAAGGCAAAGACACTCTCATATTCTTCTTTTTTCCACCCTGACACATGCCTCTCTGAGGCAATGAGGGAGAATCCATGACCTACTTAAATGGTTAAAAAAAAAAAAAAAAGGAAAGGGGAAATATAGGGAGGGAAATAATCCACATAGATCGATATCTCAAAACCCTATCCCCTCGCACATGCAATACCTCTATAAGCCCCATATGCTCTTAAACTCTGGGGGTATGTACTATTATTATCTCTAGTTTACGGATGAGGAAGCTGAAGTGCAGGGACGTTATGGGACTTTCTCAGATAACACAACTAGGAAGCAGATCTGGGATTCAAATCCAAGTGTTTAAGACCCTTAATCAAGCTTTTAACCACCAGGTACTATTGACACACTGCTCGTGCAGAGGATATATATGAGGTCATCAGAAAAGTCATGCGTAGAAATACACTTCATGACTTTTCTGACAACCCAATATATGTCCAGAGAAGAAATTTGATTTGCCCAAGAAAGCAAGTCTACACAAGGGGAGTCAAATTTCCTGACCAGAGCCTATTAATGGGTACTTACACTTAATGGGCACACCCACCTGCATCTGCACCTGAGGGTCATGTAACTCAGTCCCTGAGGAGATCACATTCAATACCCAGGAAGAATGTTAGCAAAGAAAGCGAATTTCTTTAGAATGCCAGCCAAACTGCAGAACTATTTAGCAGAGTGGCTAAGAGCAGGAAGACAAAACCCTTCTACAGATAGTGTCAATAGCTATGATCAATTAATAGTGGTTGCCTGGAGCACTGTGTGGAGATGGCTTCTGGGGATATAGCTGAGCTAAGTGGTAAAGATCGATTAGTGATGTCTGTCATGATGCAAGAGAGGAGGGTGGTAGTGTGCATACTGCATATTTATTTTTCCCGGGAAGGGGATACTACAGCTTTTGAAAGGATTGGACAAGGACTAACCATTGAGCACTTAGTATGCCATTTTAGTCGTTATTTCACTTAATGCTCTTCCCAGGAATCTCACTCATCACCCTCATCACCCCCATACATTGTGCAGGTGAGAAAATAGTCTCAGAAAGGTAAAGTCACTAGCCCAAAGCTAAAAAAGATAGTCAATGGGTAACTAGCTTCTGTAATCACTGTTAAATACATAAAGCATTTAGCTGATGAATAGAAATGTCAATAGAGGAATGATCCTGGAACTTGTTAATTAGTGTGTGATTATGTATATTTGGCCAGAGGACTTCGTCTGATTTATCTCCTCCATCGTCCCAGTAACTAGCACAGGAGTCAGGATTCACTGATGTCCAATATATATTTACTTAAAGCTGTGAACAGCATGTGGTAGGCACCCTGGAGGGGTGCTTTAAAGAGTAAAGAGATTCAGGACCAGCAGATGACGTAATGCTTAATCACTGGACTCCCACATAGTTGACCATGGTTCTAGTCCTGGACCTGGTGGCTTAAAACTCACGCCAGGCATGTGCACGTCCAAAATCCTAAGAGAATGGACGAGAAGGGATTGCCGCGTGGCCATCCCCCCCTCAGCAGACGGGGAGGGGGAGAATTCTCACTTTCTGTCTCTCTATCCCTCCAAGGAGCACGTGTACCCTATGGCAAAAATCTCTTTAAAAAGAAAAGTAGAGATTCAACTATACTATACACATAATGGAACAAGCATCTTGTTCAAGGTTTGGCACAAACTAGATATACAATAAGTATCTGTTGGATCAATGTGTTGCAGAGGACTTGGCTACTGGGTAGGATTCAGAAGACTAGACAGAGACAGTGTTGATGAAGACGGGTCCGGGCATGCTTTATCCTGTTGGAGAAGTGGGGCCGGCGGGGGTGGAGGCACGAGCAGCCTGCACACTGCAGATTCCCAGGATACTGAGCTAAGCACACATTTTATAATCCCTTCAGGCAACTCAGGGAGGGAGCATCCCACACCAAGGGAGCTGTTTCCAGCATTGTCTTCTGCCAGTAGCTGCTGAGACTCTGGAGCTCATAGTCCACACAGTGCCAGCTTCCTCACGGCAGGAGGGGAAAGGCAGCCAGGAGAGGTGACCCTGGGGAACCCCATCTTCTGCTACATCTTCTCCCAACTGCGTCCCGCCTGTGTTCAGTTCAGGGGCGATAGATCTCATCCATAGCATTGGCATATTGTAGTTTTTACTTTTTAGGTTGGCTATAGGACACGTACACTCAATGGAGAAACAGAGAAGGGGGAAGGAGTGAGAAATCATCCCCCAAGGGGCATGGTTATATCACAGTCCCTTCTCTTCCATTCTCCTCTCAGGGTTTTGGGCACACACACACACACACACACACACACACACACACTTGTTTTTTTCCAAGCTGCCAGGTCTGGGACTTGAACCTCAACTTGGGCCATGTGGGAACCAGCCACTTTAACCACCACACCTCTGGCTGGTCCTGGCATATTGCAATTTTAAAGAGTCTCATATTCCACAATCACTGGGAATTGAGATTTTTTTTTTCCATTTCATAGATAAGGAAACTAAGGCTGATAGAGTTACTTATGACACCACAACTGACAACGGCAGCATATGTTGGCCATTATACCGAGCATTTCATATATAACTTATTAGAGCCCTGCAGTACCCTAAGAGGCAGAGAATATTCTTATCTCTATTTTACAGATGAGGCAACAGAAGCTCAGAAAGGTCAAAACTTCATCAAGCCAAGTCCCATCTGATTCCAGAGTCCTTGTTTTTAACCTTTATGCTATACTCCCTCCTTGTCAATCAACGAACTTACTAATTACTCATTTGCATTTATATAGTGCTTTACATTTTCCAAATACCTGTTGTATATCTGTGCCTTTCAGTTATGATCTAATATTATAAAGTAGGTAAAAAGTATTAGTTTTTCCTTCATATCCTTTGACACATCAAAAAATAGTGCTACTTAGGGCCAGCAGGTGCTGAAGTCCCAAGTCGCTGACCATGGGTTCTAGTCCCATACTCAATGGCTTGAAAATCATGTAGGGGGCATGTGTGTGTGTGTGTGCCCCAAATCCTGAGGAGAATGGAGGAGGAGGGATTGTGGTCCAGTCGTCCCCACTGGGAGTGATTTCTCATTTTCCCTCTCATTGCCTTTCTGTTTCTCTCTGGCAAGTGCATGTGTCCTATGGCAAAAACATTTTTGAAAAAAATTTTAAAAAAAGATCACTGATCATTCATAAATAGATGGTGAAAAGTTTTTTTTTTAAAAATCTGCCTGGGCCAGCAGTTGGTGTAATGGCTATGTCGCTGGACTCCCATGTAGCTGACCACGGTTTGAGTCCCAGACACAGTGGCTTAAAGTCACGCTGGGCACATGTGTGTGCATGCCCAAGATCCTGAGAGGAGAATGGAGGAGAGGGGATTGCAGTGTGGCCATCTCCCCTGGAGGGTGATTTCTGTCTCTCTGTCTCTGTCTTTCTGGTGAGCACATGCGCCCTGTAAAAAACAAACAAACAAACAAACAAAAAATCTACCAGGGCCAGACAGTGGCAATGTAGTCAAACAAGAAGTCTTCAAGGCTGAGCCATGTGAGAAGGTTCTGCCTTCACACATGGAAACCTTCTTGAGTATGCCAGGCACACACACGCCCACCATCTGGGGCTGGCTGGGGCTGGGCGTGGATTGCAACATCAAGGCCCTGTCTCTCTCCCCATCTACCATGCATGAAATATATAAATAAGCTTAAAAAAAAAAGGAATCCCACGAAATGGGAAGTACTTTCTGCCCTCTTCTATACTGCACTTTGTCCAATATGGTGGCACGTGACACTTTTACAGTATGTATAGATTATGCTACCAGGTACCGCATAGCAAAGTCCTTCCTGTGCTATACTGTATTTCACTTTCCCAAGCTTCCATTTTATCATCTATAAAATGGAGGAAATAACTTTCTTCCAAGGCTACTGTGAGAGATGGAGATGATAAACTGGAAAAAAAGCCCAGCACACCTCACACTTCAAAGAGGCACGATGCGCCATCGCGGCCCACCCTCACAGCCCGGAGTCCTTTCACGGGAGCTAGGGGACACTTGGCTTGCTGGCTCTCCATAGGGCAGGAGGGAACAGTGACGTGAAGACAGGCTGTGACTGAGGAATGGCACAGCTGTGTTCCTCGCACCCTGTTCTCACTCCCTGAATGACTAGTCCCCGGAAAGGAAGGGACTCAGACCCAGGAGCCATCAATTTCCCAGGCACTTGACCCCAGTGGACTCTTGTGTTTCCTATGACTGGATCTCGGTGTCTTGGGTCGGGAAAATAGAGACAAGAGGAACAGAGAAAATGTATTTACCACTGGAATATAGATATTGTCATCTAGCCATGCTCATCTCTATCCTTGGGAGGTAATTCTACTTGCTCTGAGTTTGCTGAAGCAGCAGCTAGGGTAGAGGCATGTGGCCAGAGCCTGACCTAAGTGACAGCTGAGCACTGCCCGTTGGGCCAGTGGGAGAACCTAGAGGAAAGAGCCACTGGGGAGGTGGAGACTTCCCTTCTCTTCCATACTTTCTTATGAATCCCTTGAACCAACACTCCTTTTCTTTTCTGCCAAGGAATGAAGACTCTGGCCATGAGGGCATGTCTGAAAGATGTGTATACTGTTTGAACTCAAAGAAACAACTGGATAGATAATATGGAGGGTTTTTTTTATTTTATTTTTGAGACAATTTTGCTACAGGGTGCATGTGCTTGCTGGAGAGAGACACGGAGAGACAGAAGGTGTGAAATCATCCCCCCTGGGGATGGCCATGCCACAATCCCTTCCCCATTCTCTTTTGGGCATGCATGTACATGCACCTAGCATGAGTTTCAAGCCTCCGGGTTTGAGACTTGAACCACAGTCAGCCACATGGAAGTCTAGTGCCTTAACTACTATGTCACCTATTGGCCCCACAAGGAGGTTCTTAAATGAGGACAGTAGGTAAGATTGGCAGCTATAGCACATAAACCATGGGCTATCAGGGGCTTAATATGATGCATTCATTTCTTGCTCCTATCTTAGTCCTATGGGAGTTGAAGGAAGGCTTTGCTTCCTGTAGTCTACAGGGACCCACCTTCACAGCATGGCTTCGAGGTCATGTGGCTCGGCTCAGCTAGAAACTGATGAAAGTGAACCAAAGTAGAGAGGTCCTAGTGACTTTTACCTGTCTCAGCCTGGAAGTGACCTCACACGTCTCTTTACATTCCATTGGTGAAAGCTTGTCACAAGGTCCGCTTTAGGTGCTCAGAGAACTAGCAAGAGTAGTTTAGTAATATGTCTGGGTGGAAAGGGAAGAAGGTTTGGTGCTAGCTTCTCTCCAAGATAAAATTGCCTTTTATTCCTCAGATTGCATCTCAGATTTCTCTGATAAGTTCTTTTTCCATATGAATGGAAGAAGGGAAAAAAATACCAGGTCTTACTTATGAGCAGTGACTTTGGCCAAACGCTTCCCGTGCTGTTTCATGTTTGTTTGTTAAGACAGGGTCTTGCTATGTTGTGATCTGTCAGAGGCCCCAGCCTCCTGAGTAGCTGGGATCATGAGCCCGCGCCCCCATGCCTGGCTCTCTCAGATAGGGTCTTGCCGTGTTGCCCAGGCCAGCCTGGAACACGCAGTCCTGCTCCAGATGTTCCAGTCCCTGGAATTTCAGGAGCAAGCCACCACACCCAGACTTTATGGTGGAAATCAAACCTGGGCTTCCCTTGTGGTCTGCAGTATCTTAGCAGTGTGTACTACCCTGGCTGGGCCTATCCTCTTTAGTATATGAGCTCTGTAAGTATATGTTGTCATTCCCATTTTTTTTTTTTAAGAGAGAGAGTTGTTTTTTGTTTTGTTTTATTTTATTTTGCTACTAGGCACAAGCACTCAGCCTGAGAGACAAGAGAGACAGAAAGGGAGAAATCACCCCCTGTGGGGGATGGTCATGCTTGCAATCCCTTCTCCTTCATTCTTCTCTCAGGATCTTGGGCACACACGCACATGAGCCCAGTGGGATCTTTAAGTCGCCGGGTCCGGGACTTGAATCACGATCGACTATGTGGGAATCCAGTAATGTAGCCATTACACCATCTGCTGGTCCCATCATTCCCATTGTGTAGATAAGGAAAGACCCGAAAAGAGGAGATTATTTGACTAAGAAAACCCAGTTTGAAAATGCTGGGTCTGAACATAGTTCAGCAAAAGAAGGAAGTCAGCAATTGCACAGATTTGTCACTATCAAAATTGGGGCAATTTCATACAGATTTTCAGTCCCTATTCCCTCTGCTTGCTTTCTCCCAAGGTTTAAGGTTATTAAGAAAGAACACTGCAGAGCTTACGAAGGGGGGTCACCAACTAAAAATGAAGCACCTCCCTGGATATCTAGATGTGGCCAAGACACCACACCCAGAACAGCTCCAAGAGGAAGCTCTCTCAGTAGGCAGCAGAAAGGTCAGACGGGACCAGCAGTTAGCGTAATGGCTATGTCGCTGGACTCTCATGTAGCTGACCGTGGTTTGAGTCCCAGACCCGGTGGCTTACACTCACGCCAGGTGTGTGTACATGTGTGTCCCGAGAGGAGAATGGAAGAGAAGGGATTGCAGCGTGGCCATCCCCCTGGGGGACGATTTCTCGCTTTCTGTTCTCTGTCTCTCTTTCTGGTGAGCACATGCGCCCTAGAGCTAAAAAAAAACCTCACACACAAAAAAAAAAAAAAAAAAAAGAAAGAAAGGTCAGAGGTCAGATGATGGAAGGTCTTGTCCTCTCAAATTCCTTAGGGACCTGCCACTGTGGGTTAAGATCATTTTGATGTATCCTTTCCGTGTTCACCCAACTGCATCCCCTCTTCCTCCTCAAAGCCCTCTTAGGCAAACCATCACAGAGAAAAGGCTGAATTGCCTTTCTAGTGTCTCCATAACTCTTATTGCAAAACCGTCATATGAAGAGATGATCAGAATATGTCAACCAAAAGAATAGGGAATAAAATATGATAGCGGTGTTTTTGGTTTTTAATTGATTAAAAACTGTGTTTTACTCTGGATTTGGGGTGTTTATGGATTTTCTCAGCTTTTTAAAATTTACCTTGTATTGGGACCAGTAGTTAGCATAGTAGATATGTCGCTGGACTCCCATGTAGTCAACCAAGTTTCGAGTCCTGGACCTGGTGGCTTAAACTCACACCGGGCTCGTGTATGTGCGTGCCCAAGATCCCGAGAGGAGAATGGAGGAGAAGGGATTGTGGCGTGGCCATCTCCCCTGGGGGGTGATTTCTTGCTTTCTGTCTCTTTCTCTCTGTCTTTCTAGTGAGCACACGTGCCCTATAGCAAAAACCTCTCCTCCCCCCCAAAATATTTTTGCCTTGTATTACTTATCCCATCATTCTCATTTTTGCTTCTGAAATTTTATATTCATATTCTTTAAGAGGATCTCCAAAATTATGTAAGCTACGGACCCCACACACTTGATTATGCCCCTGGGTTTTAAGATTCTGTGATTGTAAGATTCTGTGGTTGTTGGGACCAGCAGATGGCGTATGGTTATGTCCCTGGCCTCCCATGTGATAGACCGCAGTTCAGGTCCCAGACCCAGTGGCTTGAAACTCACACCGGGCACATATGCATGCGTGCTCAGAATCCCAAGAGGAGAATGGAGGAGAAGAGATTGTGTCATGGCCATCCCCCCAGGGGATGATTTCTCACTTTCTGTCTTCTGTCTCTCTCTGTCTCTTTGGCGAATGAACATTCTCTAGAGCAAAAAAATCTCTCTTTTCTTTCTATTTTTTTAAAAAAGAAAAAGATTCTGTGGTTCTTATGTTCTGCAGATCCAAGCCTTGTCATTAGCCCAGCCCTTCCGATTGCTCCCAGCCATTCTGCCCCCTGCCTTGTGTGGGGCATTGTTCATCAGGACTTTTGATTCCTAGACTTCACAGTCCTAGAAGTTCCTCCTTTGTGCCCAAAATATTTGTCGACCAAGATTGTAAGTTTCAAGGAGTTCAGCAAAGCTCAGCAGCTTCCGAAGGCTCCTGGCAGGGGGAGGGGAGGACGGAGCAGACAGCGCTCTGAGGAGGCCTGGCTTTCTTTGGATTTCTACACATCCATTTGGATTTCTGTATTTCCATCTTGCAGCTCACACATGCTGGGAGACAACCAGCCTCCTCTTAGCACAAGGTGGGTCAGGGCCAGAACGGGCTCCAACCCCTTTCTGTCACAAGCAAGGAAACGGCCCTGAGCCTGGCAGCCCCTGGCCCAAGCCTGATCAGCTCGTCAGCCCAGTGGGTAGTCGGGACTAAAACTCAAGGCCCAGACTCTGTCCTCTACTCTCTGCTCACCCCGACTCGGACAGGAGAGCAAGCACAGAGAGCATTTGGCTGCTACCTGAGGAAGAAATGGGAGATGATTTCAAAGGCAGAAGTGGAGATGATGCCCAGTGTCTGGAAAATAAAAACCTCCCAGTTCCCACCAAACCACAGACTCATCTCCCAGGACCCGTCTTCCATTGTTCCCATGGCAGTATTTGAGAACCCCTCTATGTTATTATTGTACTCAATCTGGGGGGGCACCCAACTGGTTCTTTCAGAGAGGATGAAAAACACTGCTAGCAGCCCCAGAGTTTCTGTAGCTTCGGATTCCAGTGTTTGCACAATTCGAAATAAACATAATAAAATTTTTACAACAGGCTCGCTGTAGGCTCTCCAAACTCTGGCTGACTCTGGGGCAGAAGAGGAGAGGGGTCAGTTAAGATCAGGCTGCCTTCTGGGACTCTCAGTCCAAACACCTAGAGATTAACACTTTCCCCTCCAGAGCCTGGAGAGGATGGATCTTAGTCTGACGGAGCTGACGGGGCCTGTTTTATAGATGGGGGAACCGGGGGCAGCTCAGCTGTCTCCTAGCTCTTCCAAGACGATAAGTGGAGCAGTCCCTGAAGAACAGGTAGCGTGGTGGTCCCCAAACTTGGCTGCTCATTGGACTCACCTGGGGCTCCCCAAACTATTACTGCCTGGGCCATACCCACAGACATTCTGATTTCATTGATTTTGGAAGCCATATGGGCATAAGGAATTTTTAAAGGCTTCTTAGGTGATTTTAATGTGCACAAAGATTGGACCTGCTGTTGTGGTGGAGGGACAGAGAGTTGTATATGGGAATCGTTAACCATGTCCTTCAGCAAGTGATTTCAATCACACGAGCCTCGGTGTCCCTTATCTGCAAATTGGAGCTCGTGGTAGTACCTATTTACATAGTAGGTGATTGGTATATGTTGGTTTTATTCTTATTTTTAAAGTTCATTTATTTCTTTCATGAACAAGAGAGAGAGGGATGCCCCTAACAGGATCTTTTTTTTTTTTTTTTTTTTTGAGAGGTTTTTGCTATAGGGCGCATGCGCTCACCAGACAGAGAGAGACATAGAGACAGAAAGCGAGAAATCACCCCCCAGGGGGGATGGTCACGCCGCAGTCCCTTGTCCTCCATTCTCCTCTCAGGATCTTGGGCACGCACGCACATGCGCCTGGCATGAGTTCTAGGCCACCAAGTCCAGGATGCAAACCGCGGTGAACTACGTGAGAGTCCAGCAGCATAGCCATTACACTAACTGCTGGTTTCCCCCCCTAACAGTATCTTAATGCCATGATCCACTCCCAGCCCTGACCCAGTCTTGGATCACGGGCATACATGTGCCCAGTTTACTCAGGGAAGTCTCGGGATGTGAACCCAGAACCTTCCCATGAGGTTCAGCCTTACAGAGTGTTTCACTACGACCTGCCACATTCAGCCTTATGTCGTTCTTTTTGTTACTCATACACATTGTTATTCCAAGGCCCCAGTTTGGGAAACGGGACAGAATTCCAGGTCCATTGATGGTTACATGAGGATTTGGGAGACAGACCTGATCCCCAAGAAATGAGCTGTGTGACCTTGGGCGAAGCTCTTGACCTCTCTGAGTTTAGTTGCCTCATCTTGCCAGATGGGTCTCATAGCCCCTGGCCATCTACTGCCTAGGGGAGTTGTGAGATTCCAATACGATAATGGATTTGAATGAGCTTGGAAAACAGGAATGCACCAGTGGAATCTGAGATGTTATGATTACGGCCCTTGCATCCCCTTGCGCCCTGGCTGGCCCATCTGCTCTGAGAGCTTTCGGTTCTCGCTCTGCCTCCTTTTGCCGCCAGTCCTGAGCTGCTCAGTCTGACATTTGGGCAGTTTCCAGGGAGGATTCTGTGCCTCTCCCATCTGCCCCTCAATTTAACTCTTTTCCCTCTCCTCTCTGGTCTGCCAGGATCTGATGCCAGGATGTGAGTGATGGAGTTCAGAAGCAATGCTAGGAGTCACTGCTCGTTGTACCCATTTACTGGGGTCAGGAAGTAGCCAGAGACCATGGGTATCTCACAGTGAAAAGGTGGGAAGGACGTTTTGAGACCTTCTCAATCGACGGCTGATGGTGCAGAGAAGGAGACAGAGCAGGACTCAAACCCCATTCCCTGGACTCCTGTATAGGGCTCTCTGCTGTCCTCCCCCAGGCAGCCCCACATCCTTGGGGATGTCCCCTTTCTAGCTCCTCACTGTCTCTTGGAGGAGTTACTGCCTGTGGGAAGAATATCAGGGCCTGGGGGGTGTTGCTTCCTTTCAGGAGCCTAGGCTGTCTTCCAAGGAGAATGTGTGTCCTTGGCCAAGTCATTGGGCTTCTCAGAGACTCAGTTCCTCAGCTATACAATGGGAAGCCCACCGCCTTTTCTTCTCTTTAATTTTCTTTTTCCCTTTATGAAGGAGAGAGGGAGGGAGAAAAGGAGAGAGACAGTGGTAGCATTTGTCCCAGGGTTTCACTGTGTTGGGATCCTCTAGCCAGGATGCCAGGAGCATACCACCATGCCTGGACCCATGGGCCCAGAAACAGAACCTGTACCTCCCACACGGCTCCCAGCCTCCCAGGCAGTGGTGCTCTCTGTGTGCCATTGTGGCCAAGCCAAAACCATCACCTTTTCCATTGGTCAGATGAGAGCCCAGGCGAGGAAGCATTTATAACCTCTGCGCTGGGGACAGGACGAGATGAGATGCAACAATTCTGCCAGGCCAGATCCCTGCGGCTGGAGACAGGGGCCAAGGCAGAGGCATCTGAGCTGCCCCCAAGCTGTGTGGGCTGGGAGGAGCCTGAGAGAAGGCAGGGCCTGCCTGGGATTGGCAGCTGCAGGCCTGCTGGCAGATGGTCTCCTAAGTGGGCCACCCCAGGGTCAGCTTTCTGGATTTGCGCATTAACCCTTCCCTCCCCAGCAACCCCTGAGACACTGGTTCTTTTTGACTTTGGCCTGACCCATGGAAGTGGCCCAGTATCTAACCGAACGATAGACCTGACCCCAGCCCATGTCGTGTCACTACCCAGCCCACCCACAAAACACCCTATGCATGCATGGGTCACTTTACAGTGTGCAGTCAGACCCTGATCCTCCCGATGCTCAGCACTGTGCAAGATGGACTGCACAAAGCAGCTAATCTGAATAAATATGGTGAATTTTAGACACATGTAGAAAAAAAGTAAAAATTAAATAGACTTGACTTCTCTGATAGAGATAGCCACAACCCCAAACCAGTCCCAGGTTTATTCTTTAAAACAAACAAACAAAACAAACAAACAAATATATATCGCCAGTTGTTTTCAGATGTTAAGCAACTAAAGATATTAAAAAAACACCTAGAGGCATGTAATTCTATATAAGTTCTTTTTCTAATCTTTTTAGACAAATTCTGATTAAACACATGTTCCTTCCTTTAGACCAATCCTGCTCTGCAATTCTAAACAGCTAACATGTTCACATATAAATTACTTTTATCACTGTACAAGTAACAGCTCACAAAACCACATTTCTACATGTGTCTAAAAGTCACCATGTTTACTCAAATTAGCCACTCTACAATGGATGAGAGGCATCTGGCCAACATTTGTCACTTTTATTAATACAAAACTTTGTAAAAAACCAATGCACAGGGACCAGCAGTTAGCGTAATGGCTATGTCGCTGGACTCCCACGTAGTCGACCGCGGTTCGAGTCCCAGACCCGGCGGCTTAAACTCACGCTGGGCGCGTGTGCGTGCGTGCCCAAGATCCCGAGAGGAGAATGGAGGAGAAGGGATTGCGGCGTGGCCATCCCCCCTGGGGGGTGATTTCCTGCTTTCTATCTCTCTGTCTCTCTCTGTCTGTCTGGCGAGCGCACGCGCCCTATAGCAAAAACCTCTCCAAAAAAAGAAAAAAAAAAAAAAAAAAAAAAAAAAACCAATGCGCACACACACACACACACACACACAAATATCACTACATGGGATAACTATCATGGATATTTGGGGATTAGTCCATCCAGACTCACTGACTCTAATTTTCTCTCTCATTTTGTCATCTCTCTCTCTTTGTGTTTAACAATAAGGGATAATATTAGACATGTTGTTTTATTACAGATTTAGAATTTTTCTTTTTGACAGAACAGCCTGAGTATGTTCCTATGTAAATATCCATCCAGTTCCTCATTTTTAAAGCCTGCATGCTTTTCTATAGACCTGTATCAAAAGAAATGTACCAATCCACTATTGTTGGATGGCATCGTTAGATAGAGAGGAAACAGTTTCAGAGAGTTCAGTGACTTTCCCAACGTCGCACAGCTTGGAAACAAGTCTGAACTTGAATTTTGGTCATGGGCCTTGAAATTGGGGTAAAATTCAGTTCCTGTTTTGGGTAAAAGGAGTGAAGGCTTAGAAGCACTACCCCTCTAAACCAGTATGAACCCAGTCTCACCTCAAGGGGGTGTAGACCAGCCTGGCTTTTTGGTTGGCCCAGTTCTGGGTTCAAAGATCAGCTTCCTCTTTATTGACTATTCAATGTTGGGAGCCTGATTCCCCTCCCTGATTCTCAGCTTTGTCACCTATAAAACAAGGCCATTAAGATCTATTTATTTATTCATTCATTTATTTTTATAGAGAGATTTTTGCTATAGGGCATGTGCACTCTCCAGAGAGAGACAGAGAGATAGGAAGTGAAAAATCATCCTCCAGGGAAATGGCCATACTGCAATCCGTTCTCCTCCACTCTTCTCTTGGGATTTTGGGCCTACACACCCAGCATGAGTTTTAAGCTCCAGGTCCGGGACTCGAACCGTGGTCAACTACATAGGAATCCAGCGATGTAACCATTATTCCATCTGCTGGTCCCTTGAGATCTAACACATCAGGCCATTGGAGGGCCATTTGGCAGATAGAGGGTGTGCAGCAGTGATACCATTGCTGCTAGAGCGTTTGGTTATTACAAGGATATTAATAACAACATTGCTAATATGACCTAATATCTATTAGCATTATCTAATATTATTTAATAGTATACAAAACCTGATATTGGTGCTCTAATAGTTGCATTAGAGCCCCAATCCTTTCTCCTCCATCTCTTCCTCCCTTCTGGGTTTTAGATACACACATACCTGCCAGTCCGGGAGCTGCCAGACCTGAGGTAGGCCCCCCTTCCTCCCCAGGCCTCAGTTTACCCCTCTCTGAAAGGAGGGTGATGACCTTGATGGTTTCTGAAGGTGATTCTAGTCCTTGCTCCCAGGTCCCTGTGAGGATGCGTGTTAACCCTTTGTGGTCTGCAGTGCCTCCTCCACCATGCTCTCTCCCCTCCTCCACCAGCCAGAGTCAACTGGCCACCCCTCCCCCACTCACTCTCAGGGCTTTGACACTAATTGATACGGAGTTTCCCCCTCTAATCCTGCCTCTGCCTCTGGGCCCTTGTTCCTAGGGCATCTGGTTGGTGAGAGGAGGAGGAGGCAGGGCCGGCCGCCACCCGCCTGTCTGCCATCTGGTCCCCTTTCCCTCCCGCCTCTCAGCACCACCAAGAAAAATCTGTAATGAATCCATGGCCCCCGCCCAAGGGGGTGGGCTGAGACCAGGCGCATGCTGGCCATGCACACGCACACTCGCGCACACACGCACGCGCGCAGCTCCAAGACACAATTATCAGCAAAGCTTTTGTGCGGCCCGCCCAGGCCGGCTCTGGCTGAACAGCTGCTGGAGGGCTCAGGGCGAGATGCTAACAGGAGGGGAACTTTAATTATCCTACCGGATGGCATCTTTGGGAACCCCGGGGACTGGACGAGATGGGGAAGAGGAGGTGGGCCAGGGAGAGAGAAAGACAATTAAACTAGAGAATCCTGGAACATCCCAGGCAAGAGAGGAACAGGATGCACACATGGACGGGAAGAAACGGCAATCACACCACTCGGCTCCCAGCCTCAGAGCTAGACCTCCCCAACACAGAAGCCAAAGAAAGACTTGGAAAAGTTACCATTTTTCTCTCCCTTTGACTCATGCTGCCTTGCATGACTTCTGTCACTCAGCTGCCAGGGCTGCCTTTGAAAGCCTGGTGTTAAGAGCTATACTTGGAATTTGAACTCTGCACACCTGGGTTCTCATTTGGCTCTGCTCCTTGCTGGCTGTGTGATGTTAGGCCAACTGCTTTACCTCTCTGAGCCTTGCAGTTCCTCTGTGTAAAATGGAGATAACAGCAATGGGGCTGGCAGGTGGCATGGTGGTTATAGGGGCTGAATTCCCACATGGCTGTCCAGGGTTCGAGTCCTGGACCTGGCAGCTTGCTTTCTTGCTTTCTCTTTCTCTCTGGTCAGATTAAAAAATATTAATAACACACAGAATACTACTTGCTTCAAGCAACCTTTATAGATGCTAACTCTTCTGCCCATCTCTGTCAAGACAACTTCTTTCCCTTTCTTAAGTCCTCAGCCTGCGTTTGTTACTACGCTGCGTGCTCATCATTCCAGGACTGTTCGCCAGTGGGAGCGGATATTCTATGAGAATAGGTTCAGGCTCAGTGCCTGGCACAGAGCAGGTGCTCAGCGATGTCTTCTGAGAAGAATCACTCAGAAATCCTGCATTTATTAAGTCATTGGGGGTGATAAGTACCAGATCATACACGGGAGTGCAATGAGAGAGGGGCTGGTCTACCTCAGAAGTTCTCTTTTTACTTTCAGAGTGTAATACTAGACATAGCAGGTGGCATGGAGGTTAAGGCGCTGGATTCCACATGGCTAACTGGGCGGTTCAAGTCCTATAGCCGGTGGCTTGAAAATCACGCTGGACATGTGTGTGTGCCTAAATCCTGAGAGGAGAATGGAGGAGAAGGGATCGTGGCATGGCCATTCTCCCTTGGGGCCTGATTTCTGACTTTACCTCTCTCTCTTTCTCTCTTTGTCTTTCTGGTGAGCACATGTACTCTACAGCAAAAACCTAAAACAAAACCAAAACTAGACATTTTTTATTCTCCAAATTGGCTAAAGTTGAACAATGTAATAATATCCCATTTTGATGAAGATATGAGGATGCAGGTATGCCCATACATTTCTGGTGGGAGAGTAAACTGGTGCAGCCTTTTGGGACGATGATATTTCAGCATTTATCACATTTTTTAAAAGTTGCCTCTTCTATCACCCACTCTTAGTGATAATTCTAGAGGAAAAGGAAGGCGAATACAAAAACATGTTCATTGTAGCTGTGTGTGTGATTAAGAAAAAACTGCAAACAGAACACTGTGTGTCACTTATAAGTATGTATGTGTAGAAAAATGTCTTCAAGGGTGTATACCAACCTGCTGCTAAGAGCATGACCCATGAGGGAGGAGGGACTTTGTAAAGCTTTATCTCTGTGACGTATTCTATTTAATGAGAAAGTTTTCATAATTCAGGAGCTTACCCCCGGACCTACATATATAAACATTCATGATAAAGGAAGGAAGAAAAGAAAGAGAGGGAGACATATAAGTAGCAAAAAAACCTCCACAAAAAACAAAACAAACAAAAAAAACCCAAAAACCCAAAACCCCAAAACAAAACAAAACAAAAACAAAACAAAACAAAAAAACCAGATATACAAAGTCCTATGAGGGAGCTTAGATGTCCATAATCAGGATTTTCGACCTTGGTACTGTGGACAGTTGGGGCCAGCCAGATAGTTCTTCATTGTGGTCAGCTGTCCTGAGCATGACAGCAGTGATCCCCAATGTTTTGGGCCCGAGGGACCTGTTTCTTAGAAGACAGTTTTTCCACAGGCTCAGGAAGGGTGTGGTTTTAGTATGATTCAAGTGCATTGCATTTATTGTATGCTTTATTTCTATTACTATTACATTGTAATATATAATGATATAATTATACAGCTCACCATAATGCAGATCAGTGGGAGCCCTGAGCTTGTTTTCTTGCAACTAGATGGCCCCATCTGGGGGCTCCTGTGAGAATCTAATGTCGCTGCCGATCTGACAGGAAGTGGCACTCAGGCAGTGAGTGATGTGAGTGATGGGGAGTGGCTGTAACTACAGATGAAGCTTTGCCAGCCCTCCTGCTGTTCACCTCCTGCCATGTGCCTGGGTCCTGACAGGCCACAGATGGGGTCTTGGGGGTGAGGGACCCCTGCATTCTAGGGTACTTAGCAGCATCCCTGGCCTCTGCTCAGTGGATGTCATTAGCACCACCTTCCCTGGGGGTTGTGACAATCACAAGTGTCACCAGACCTTGCTAAATGTCCCCTTGGGAAATAAAATCACCAATAGCTGAGAATCACTGATCTAAGATATTTTCCTACCTGCCTTGGGTGATCTAGTCAGAAAAAGCCAAACTGCTAAAAAGTCAGAACCATTAAAACGAGTTTTAAACATCAAGAGCTGTCTGAAGGCTTTGGAAATTGAAGAAAATAAAAGCCACGCTGAATCGTGTCTCCTGCCTTCCCATGGGATGCACAGGGGAATGTGTAACTGACGTGACTGGAGTCTGACATGCTAAGTCTGGTCTCTAGTTCCCTGAGCCTCAGTCTTCTCATTTATGAAATGGGGAGACTAGCGCTTCCTCATGGGGGCCATTGTCGGTTGAGGGCTTCTGAGTGCCCGTAGCTCAGGCTTTGGAATGAAATGATCTGGTTTCAGGTCCCAACGGGACCACCTCAGGCAGGTCACTTTGCCTTCCTAAACTCTAAGCTCATCTGTAAAGTGGGGTGATGATAACACCTACTTCCCAGTTTGGAGTCGAGGGTTCTTTTCTCTTTCTTTTTTCTTTCTTTCTTTTCTTTTCTTTTTTTTTTTTTTTTTTTTGAGAGATTTTTGCTATAAGGTGTGAGCACTCACCAGAAACACAGGGAGAGACAGACACAGAAAGTGAGAAATTACCCTCCCTCCCCACCAAGGGCGATGACCACACCACAGTTCCTTCTGCTCCATTGTCCTCTCAGGATCTCGGGCATGCATGCACATGCTTTTGGTGTGAGTTTCAAACCGCCAGGTCTGGGACTCAAACCGTAGTCAACCACATGGGAGTCTAGCACCTTAAATGCTATGCAACCTGTTGGATCCTGTGGTTGAGGATTAAATGAGATAATGTCTGCAAGCATTTAGCTCTATCTCGATATCTAGTGACGTGCTCAGCAAACAGGTAGTGAGGATGCTTTCTTTTTTTTGAGAGGTTTTTGCTATAGGGCGCGTGCGCTCACCAGAAAGACAGAGAGAGACAGAAGACAGAGAGACAGAAAGCGAAAAATCACCCCCCGTGGGGATGGCTACGCCGCAATCCCTTCTCCTCCATTCTCTTCTCGGGATCTTGGGTACACAAGCACACCCACCTGGCGTGAGTTTAAGCCACTGGGTCCAGGACTCAAACTGCAGTCGACTACATGTGAGTCCAGCGACATAGCTATTACGCTAACTGCTGGTCCTGTGAGGATGCTTTCTGTGCAACGTTTATAAATCGTACATTACCCGACATCCCGACCTAAGGCAGCAGCATTTACATGGTGGAAGAGAGCCAGAAGTTATCTGTCTCCCCTCTCTGGGATCATAGTCAAGGAATACGGATACATGCCTTACAGAGGTGTCTTTCATTCACTTGTGCAGCGAGTGTTTATCATTTGCCCGCTTTGGGCTTCTTCCTTAAGAGAGAGATGAACCAGGCAGAGTCCCACCATTGGGGAACTCCAAGCACACCTTTGTGACCGGGCATCTGAGCTGGGACTCACCTGAGTGTCTTCTGCATTGAGGTTCCTATGACACAACTCCCGGGAGGGTGTCCCTTGACATAGCAACGTTCCTCCGGGACAAAGCATTCTGTGAACTCTTCTCTCCCGCCCACGTTCCCCACCTCCACATGCGGCCTTTTCCCACTTTGGAATTGTTGGACAAATCATTAGTAATCTTCAGAGCACAGCTTTTTCTCTTTCCTTCTTTCTGTAGCTTGTCTGTCCTCTTCCTCATCAACTAATAAGCTCTTCTCTAAGATGATCTTCGTCTGCTCTTGAGACCTTTCGTCTTTCCTTTACATCACTCTTGTTTATTGCGCTGGCTTTCTTCAGTCCCATTGTGGCCTCTGCTTTTTCTTTTTATTTCCTTGCTAGAAGGTGTACGCACTTTTCCAGAGCGAGACAGAGATTAAAAAAAAGAGAAAGTACCCCCCTACTCCACGGGGCATGGTCATGCTTCAATCCCTTCTCCCTCATCTCTCTCTCCTTTTGGAATTTTGGTCATACATGCCTCTGGGCCTGGCATGTTTCTCAAGCTGCTGGGTCCAGGATTTGAACTATCATGTGAGATCCTGCTGCCTCAACCACCAGGCCCAGTCTTTGTTTTTTTTTTCTTTTCTTTACTTTTGTTTGTTTGTTTGTTTGTTTGTTTAAAGAGGTTTTTGCCTTAGGCTGCATGTACTTGCCAGAGAAAGAGACAGAGACAGTGAGGGGGAAAGTGAGAAAT
This sequence comes from Tupaia tana, assembly GCA_026018925.1. Lineage (NCBI taxonomy): Eukaryota > Metazoa > Chordata > Mammalia > Scandentia > Tupaiidae > Tupaia > Tupaia tana. Next base: position 13,748,491 of record JAKSZU010000026.1, on the reverse strand, counting down.
CATCCCCTACGAAAGGATGGCCATGCCACAACCCCTTACCTCTTTTCTCTTCCTGGGATCTTGGGCACACATGCACACATGCCCACTGTGAGTTTCAAACCACCAGTTCTGGGACTCGAACCTCAGTCGGCCATGTGGGAGTCAAGTGACGTAACAGCTATACCATCTTCTGGCCCCAGTCATTGCTCTTTAACCCATAGTTTGTTGCCATGCTCAGTAAAGACAAAAATTCCTTTACGTTTTATTTTTTAATCAGTTACTCCTCACCTAAGCATTTTCATTTTCTTGTTCCTATTGATAATACCTGCCTTGCTTAGTGATTTCTTCTGTTGACATTTACTATGTCTCTATTTACTCCTACCCAAGACCTAGACTGACCCAATTACCTTCTCAACGTTAGGGAAGTCTCCAGGGAAAAGTCTCGCCAGGTGTCTTACATCAACCTGGGAGGTAATGCTATTTACTCCCAGCATGCATTGGGCCACAGGTGGAATTAGCAGAAGGAAAAGTGAAAATCAGATCACCTTCTGGCATCTGCAGAAATGCCTTCATGGTAGGAAGCATCTTTATTATTTTCTTAACTAAGTAAGTGACACCATCTCCAAGACTATCAGCTCGATATTTGCCCATGAGTAACAATCAAAACTAATTTCGGAGCCAAGCAATTAGGCTGCTGCTTTTACTGAACCAGTTTGCCCTTCCAGGAGCATGAAGAACATCAGTGATGACAGGGACCAGCGGATGGCATAATGGTCATGTCGCCGGACTCCCACATAGTCAATCGTGGTTTGAGTCCTGGACCTAGTGGCTTGGGACTCACGCTGGGTGTGTGTGCATGCATGTCCAAAATCCTGAGAGGAGAATAGAGGAGAAGGGATTGCAGCATGGTGATTTCTTGCTTTCCGTCTCTCTCTCTCTCCAGTGAGTACATGCACCATATCAGAAAAATCTCTCTAAAAGAAAAAGAAGAACATTAACAATGACAACACCAACAGTCCCTGTGGCACCTCTCATCCAGTGATGAAAGTATCAGGCCCAGAGAGGTTGAGCAGTTGATCCAGTATAACACAGCCATGAGTAGAACATGAACCGACTTGAGGACTCAAACAATCTGATTGCAGATTTTAAATCCAGTACTGAAAGATTTGTTTTCTGCTAAATAGCTTGTAAACAAATCTTAGTCCTAAGAATAACACATTCATGGTTTATAAAAAGCACCACTTAAGTATCAAGGCGAAAGTCCCTTTTTTTTTGGCACCAGTGGGTGCATGCACTTATGGAGAGAGAGAGAGACAGAGAGAGAGAAAAAATGAGAAAGCACCCTTCCATGAGGCACGGTCATACCATAGTCCTTTCTCCTTCCTCTCTCCCATTTCAAGATTTGGGCGCACACACACACACACACACACACACACACACACACACATGTTTCTCTTTATTTATTTATTTATTTAAATTTGACCAGAGAAGGACAGAGTGAGAGAGAGAGAAAGTGAGAAAGCAAGCTGCCAGATCTGGGATTTGAACCATGGTCAGCCATATGGGAGTCCAACACCTTAACCACCACACTACCTGCCAGCCCCACCAGCATGTTTCTCAAGCTGCCAGATCTGGGACTCGAACCGTGCTGGTGGTCATGTGGGATTCACCTGCCTTAACCACCATGCTTTGGACTGGCCTTCCCACTCCTTATTTTTAAAATATATTTATTTCTTCCATATGAGAGAGAGAGACAAAGAGACAGAGAGAGGCATCCCCAACAGAGTCCTCATGCCACGACCAACCCCCAGTCTCAGCTAGCTCCAATCATGGGAATATACATACTCAGCATGCTCAGGAAGGCCCCAGGACACAAACCCAGGCCCCAAGTCCCTTCACTTTAACTTTCTATCTTTTAGAGACAACTGCTACAATACTTTCTTCTGCATCCTTCCAGAAATGTTTCATACCTATCTTCCTCTCTTTTGTATTTTGTATTTTTTTAAATGTAGTACTACATCTAGAACTTCCCCGTTCTAAGAGCCATGTTGTATTCTACGGTATAAATGTATCATCACTGATTTAACTGATACCCTATTGATTCACAACCAGATTGTTTTCAGGACTTTTGCCATAACAAAAAACACTACTGTAAACATTTTGGTACATTTACCTTTGCTCACGTGGGAGGATATATGTATATGTGAATTGTTAACAATGGAACTGTTAGAAATTTCTAGAAGATATTGCCTTATTGCCCTCTGCAAAATTTGTACCTACCACTTGCCTCCCCACCAGGGTGGAGGAGTCTTTCATCCTGACCATTACGTGATAGGGGATTATCAGCTCTTTTCATCTGTCTCATTCTGAGAGTCCGAAACGAGTACCTACTTGTTCTAATTTCCTTTCCTTTAATCAGAGAGGGTGCACATCTTTGTTTGTTGGCTGTTTCGTATTTTTGTGTGGTCATTTTACCCTTCTTGTCCTTCATTCATTTAATAGAATTGGGTTATTTTTTGCCCCTACATAGGTGGCACAGTCATAGCATACTGGACTCTAGAACTGGAAGCCACTTGGCTGACTGTGGTTCAGATCCTTGGGATGGCCTGGAAACATGACTGGGTGCCCCAAATCCTGAAGAGTGGTGGGCTGGGGAAAGAGGATCACAGTGTAAAGAGATTCTGTCGAAGGTGCCCCTTTCTCTCTTTCCCCATTTCACTTGTGTGTACATATGTTCTCTATCATTAAAAAAAAGAAAAAGAAAAAATTGAGTTACTCCCTTTTTTAATTTGTAGGAATTCTTTACATATTAAGGAATTATCCTCCTATGTCACATGTGTTGCCTCAAACTTTTTTTTTTTTTTTTTTTTGGAGGTTCTTGCCTTAAGGTGCATGCATTTACTGGAGAGAGACAGACAGACAGACAGAGACAAACAGACACAGTGACAGGGAAAGTGAGAAATCACTCCCCAGAGGATTGGCTATGCTGAAATCCCTTCTCTTCCTGGGATCTTGGGCTTGCATGCACATGCTCTTAGAATGATTTTCAAGCCACTGGGTCTGGGACTCGAACCACTGTCAGCTACGTGGGAGTCCAGTGATGTAACCACTACACCTTCTGCTGGTCCTGCCTCACACTTTGTGCATGTATCTGATGAGGACAGAGATTCAAAGCAAACAAACAAATCAATAGGGGAAGCTTTTGGAGAGGAGCTAGGAAGTGAGGTTTTATCTCCCTTCCAACCCTCCCAAGGATGACTTTCCATAGCAGATGGAGAGCTGTGAGTCAGAACAGGTATGAGGCTCGACTCTCCTACCTTCCTGCTGGACCAGGGTTCAAAGGAGGGCAGGTAGTACAGGCAGCAAGAACTGTCTGCAAGGAGAATTGGGCTAGTTCCCAGATCCAAGCTGCAGTTGGCAGCCTGGTCCTCTTTCCCAAAATGCCACTCCATGTTTTTAAAGACCAGACATAAGGTAGCATATGTCCTATGGGAACCCTGCAAGTTTTAAATTTAGGGAAGCACAGGAAGTGAGGAGGTGGAATGGGAGGTTGAGGGGGTTGGGGGTCCTTTGGGACTGCTCAACTTCAGAGGGTGGTGAAGGGCTGGGCTTTTTTTGCTTAGAGATACCAGCATATCTATGACCACTGGAACCATGGGAGTATACGATGGCTCTGTATATAACCCCATTAGCATGAAGTACCCTACTACCCAATTTCTCCTTTTTAGCCTGAAGAAACCCTCAGACACAGGCCCACATTCTGTTCAAGTAATTTATTCAGAATAAAGTCAGCAGTTGGAGCAATATTTCTATTAAAGTGTATTGCAGCAATGCAGTATCTGTCAGAAATTAGAAACAACCTAAGTGTCCAGCAGCAGGGGAATTTATAAAGAAAACATTGTGTTCTACTCAAAATAGGGAATGCAATGAAGCAGTTAAAATGAAGGAAGCTGGACTATACGTGGGGACATATTGGGTCGCTGGGAAAGTCATGATGCATTTTTGCATAGAAAAAAAACGCATCATAACTTTCCTGACAACCATATATAGAGAGAACCAGGATATGCATTGAGTGAAAAATAGCAGCTGCAGGTAGATATAGTATAGGATAGTAATTGGGACTGCAGGGTTATCCTTTGCTTTCCTAACACATAATCAAAACATCAGCGAGTTTATCTATTATAAATGCAGCCTGAGTCTCTTCTCCTCCATCTCCATTGCTACTGAGCTAGTCGGAGTTACCGTCCTCTGTCATCTGGACCTGGAGGAACGGTCTCTCAGACATCCTACTGCTGTTTACACTGCGTGCTCCCCTCCAGGCTGTGCTGCATGCGGTAGCCAGAGTGAGCAATTATCAACCAGACCAGCTCGGGTCGCTCATCCACTCAAAACCTGCACTGCTGTGCTCCTGGTACCATCCCAGACCCCTGGCAGCTCCGCGGCCTCCCTCTGTTCCTGTTCTGTCTTCTCCTTCCCCAGGCCACTCCCCATAGATCTTCTGACTGTTTCTCTTCTACGCTGTCCTCACCCCAGACTTTCACTCTGAACTATTCTTCCCCCACATTGGTGCATGTCCAGGGACTTCTCATTCTTCAGATCTCAGCAAAAATGTTGCCTTCTCGGAGAAGACCCCTCTGGCCACCTGCAGTGGGTTAAGTAGCAACCCCACGCCCAAATTCATATCCATCTGCAATCTTTGATTATGACATTAGAAATAGAATCATCGCAGATGTCATTTCAGTTAAAATGAGGTCCTACTGGTGTAGGCTGGGTCCTTTATCCACTATGAGTGGTGACCTGAAAGGAGAAAGACACAGACACAGAGGGAAGACCACCAGGTAAAGACAGAGTCAGAGGCAGGGAACCAGCAGTTAGTGTAATGGCTATGTCGCTGGACTCCCACGTAATCGACCGCAGTTGGCATCCCAGACCCGGTAGCTTAAAACTCATGCCAGGCACGTGTGCATGTGTGCCCAAGATCCCGGGAGGAGAATGGAGGAGAAGGGATTGCGGCGTGACCATCCCCCCTGAGGGGGTGATTTCTCGCTTTCTGTCTCTATGTCTCTCTCTGTCTGTCTGGCGAGCACACGTGCCCTTTAGCGAAAACCTCTCCAAAAAAAAAAGACGGAGTCAGAGGCCAGAATGATGTGGCCACTATCCAGGAATGCCAACTCAGCAGAAGCAGAGACAGAGAGGCAGAGAAGGATCCTCCCCCAGAGTCTGGAGGGAGCCAGGTCCTAACAGCACCTTGATTTCAGATTTCTAGGCTCCAGAACCATGAGACAGTACATGTCTCTGGTCTGCAGCCACCCAGGTGGTGGAACATGGTTGTGGAGTTGTAGGCAACTCATGGCACCTCCAGCCCCATTCCCACACAGCAGCCCCTTGCTCGTTACTCACTGTCAATGGACCCTCCCTGGAGATGAGCAAGATGTGGCTTCTGCTTTCCAGAGTTCAGGGTTGGGCAGGTAATGTGCTGTCATGTGATGTGGATGCACGTGGAAGATTGCAGGTTTGGCTCCGAGGTGGACCCATGCATGCTGGACACGCACACCCGTGATCCCGGCTGGCTGGGGAGGCTGGGGGTGGGAGGAGGTGCAGACTGCAATATAATGCTTGTTTTGCCTCCTTCTCTCACTCTCATGAAAGAAAGAAAAATATCTTTTCTTTTTAAGAGAGATTTTTGATAGAGAGCGTGTGCACTCACCAGAGAAACAGAAAGTGAGAAATCACCCCCCAGGGGGGATGGCCAAGCCTCAATCCCTTCTTCTCCATTCTCTTCTTGGGATTTTGGGCATGCACGTACACATGCCTGGAGTGAGTTTTCAGTCACTGGATCCAGGACTTGAACCTCAGTTGACTTCATAGGCGTCCAATGACATAAACTTTATGCTATCTGCTGGTCCAAAGAAAGAAAATTTTTCAAAGAGAGTTTAGAGTTCTTAATATATTGTTTTATAAGAAAAAAAAAATAGGGACCAGCAGTTAGCATAATGGCTATGTCGCTGGACTCCCATGTAGTTGATTGCGGTTCGAGTCCCGGACCCGGTGGCTTAAACTCACGCTGGGCACATGTGTGTGCGTGCCCAAGATCCCGAGAGGAGAATGGAGGAGAAGGGATTGCGGCATAGCCATCCCCCCTGGGGGGTGATTTCTCGCTTTCTGTCTCTCTGTCTCTGTCTGGCGAGCACACATGCCCTATAGCAAAAACCTCTCAAAAAAAAAAAAAAAAAAAGAAAAAGAAAAAACAATAGATGGTTGCACTTCCTCCTGGAAAAACTAAGTTTTCTAAGCCAGAATTATGAGAATTGTATCATTTAGACTTGTTATTTTTCTCTTTTTTTTTGGAGAGGTTTTCGCTATAGGGCTTGTGTGCTCGCCAGACAGACAGAGAGAGACATAGAGACAGAAAGCGAGAAATCACCCCCCAGGGGGGATGGTCACACCACAATCTCTTCTCCTCCATTCTCCTCTCAGTATCTTGGGCACGCACGCACATGCACCCGGCATGAGTTTTAAGCCACCGGGTCTGGGACACGAACCGCGGTCGACTACGTGGGAGTCCAGCGACATAGCCATTACACTAACTGCTGGTTCCCTAAACTTGTTATTTTTCTTTTTATCTGCTAGGAGACTCATGCCCAAATTTATGGCTTAGCATTTGTAATCCTGGGAAAGAACATGCCTTACAGACCTCTGTCCTGTTTTCCCCTCATCACTTTGGCTACTGTGTCATTAATTTTTTTTTTCTCTTCATTTTGATTCTGTATTCTTTATTTGCCTGTTTTGAGGAGCATATTAGTAGGTTTGTTTTGTTTCTTTCTTTTTTTTTTTTCCACAATATGCTGTGAAAATGCTTGGGAGGAGCTAGGTAGCATAATGCAGACAGGCAGGCTGAGTCTGAACCCCAGCTCTGCCACTTACCGGCTGCATGACCTTCGTCAAGTCACTTCACATCTCTCTCGGTTTTCTCATCTGTAAAATGGGGATAAAATGCTCCCTGCCTTATTGGGTTGTTGGGAGGATTAAATGAGATAGTATTTGTAAATACTATGGGGTCTGACAAATGGTACATGCTATTATACTTGTCAAATGAATAGCCAACTTATATATTCCCATGATTAAAATAATTCCTTACAATGGGAGCCATAGCATCTGCAGCCTCACCTGCAAGTGTCTTGTTGTTTTCTTCTATTTTTAAATCCCCTGCTCCCATGATAGGCCCATGACAGCTGTTTGATCAATCTTGGTTGAATGAATGAATGAGTGAAATCTAGTTCTTCCACCCATCAGGTGCCTGGTGGTAGACAAGTCACTCTCCTTTTTTTGCCTTCGTTCTCTCTAGCTTGAAACGGACATATCTTAAAGGTTTCTTGTCGTTTCGAAGTTCCCTGACTTTATGCCTGAATTGGCACATTAGCATACTATTTCCTTGCGTTGGGCATTGCCTTCCCTCTGGGTATTCCTCCTCTGGAGCATCTCCTCAGCTCCCTCGGTGCTGTGAGCTTGTGTACGCTCAGTAGGCCGGCTGCTGAGCTGGGGGAGATGGAGGAGGAGGCGTTAAGCTGGGCACAGGCAGGAGTGGAAGCAATGGAGGAGCAATGAACCAGTGGGTGCAGCTGTGAAATAAAAATGGAAGACTAGGACCCTGGGGACTTGACAGTTCTCAAAACCAACCAACAATGGGACCCACAGGTGGTGCAATGGTTAAGGTGCTGGACTCCCACATGGCTGACCACAGTTCGAGTCCCAGACCCAGCAGCTTGAAACTTAGGCCGATGAGCATACGTGTGTACCCAAAATCCCAGGAGAAGAATGGAGGAGGAGGAATTGCAATGTGGCCACCTCCCCTGGGGGGGGGGGCAGTGATTTCTCACCTTCTCGCTCTGTCTCTTCTATAAGCCCATACACCCTAGGACAAAAACCTTAAAAAAAAAAAAAAAAAAAAAAAAAAAAAGCAACCAGCAAGGAATAGAGTCTATTGAACAGGGAGTTGAGAAAGAAGGTTTCCAGCATCCTTTGGGGAGGGGCTCCATCTCATCTTGGCTTTAGCAGAAGTTCTTCCTCAACCCCACTTTCCCCGTCCTCAACAGGCTCAGACAAGCCACAGTGACCTCATGCTTGTCCTGTCCGCGTTCTGCTCCCACCTGCCTGCAGATTGATAGATACCCTCTCTCCCCAGATCTGGGCTCAAACGCCGGCTCTGCCACTCACCAGTTACGTGACCTTGGGCAGGTTGCTTAATCCATGTGAACCCCAATTTCCTCATCATTAACGTGGGGGAGAATAACTTAGCAGGGTGATGGTGAATATTAAATGAAACAATGTCGATAAAAGGCTTAGCATAGTATTAGACCATGAGCTCAAAACATCACAGCCATTAGGACTCTCACCGGAAGAAGAGAAGTGGAGAGAGAAATGTCTTTGTTGACACCCGAAGAACAAGTAGAATAAATGGATTTAACTGAAAATGCTGGGTGGCCAGATAGTATTGAAAAAAGAATCCCGTGGCTGGTCCTCGACAGTAATAGAAAGAGTGACTCTGCCTAATTTGCTTTGTTGTAAATTGGAACTTTCATAAACCTGGATTTACTTAAAGTGGGATGTACCCACTCTCAAGCACCTCGGGAGTTATGAAGACCCTATTGAAGATTCCAGGGTATTGATTTTCCATCATTTATCCTCAGGGGTGGCTGAAGTCTGTCTGTTTCCTTCAAGATAGTTTGGTTGGGAACCAGCAGTTAGCGTAATGGCTATGTCGCTGGACTCCCACGTAGTCGATCGCGGTTCGCGTCTTGGACCCGGTGGCTTACAACTCACGCCGGGCGCGTGTGCGTGCGTGCCCAAGATCCCGAGAGGAGAATGGAGGAGAAGGGATTGCGGCGTGACCATCCCCCCTGGGGGGTGATTTCTCGCTTTCTGTCTTTATGTCTCTCGCTGTCTGTCTGGCGAGCGCACGCGCCCTATAGCGAAAAACCTCTCCAAAAAAAAAAAAAAAAAAAAAGATAGTTTGGTTGTGGGAATCCATAACGTATTCAACAAAGCTGAAGTAGAAAGAAAGAGGTTGATCCACAGGACAGTCACTAACTGTTCTAAAATGATAGATTTGGTCCCCAGTTCATAATCAGCTAGGTCTGCTCCCCACAGCAGACAGACAGAACCTCTTCATCGCAATTCCACGTTTCCAGCAGAGAGGAGCCGATTGGCAAAGGTGATGTGTAAATCAATTTGACGTAAATCAAAACCTAATTTAAATGCTCCAGGGGCCAACTACTTAAATATTTAATGGAGGCTTAAAAAGAGTTGAGCACAAAATCCTTTGTGTAACACAAATGATCAAACCCTAATTAAGGACGTGTTGACCAATTCTGGGCTGAAATCTTGGGTGTTTTACGAGTTGGCGCTCCCTGCAGATGGGACATGCTGTCTCTTTTCCTTCAGTCCACGTGGGTACAAACAGGATTCGTATATATCCCTGATGTTCCCCAGGGTTCAGATCCCCCTAATATTTTCCTATCACCCACCCACCTTAGTTGTGTACATTTTAATGATTTTTTAAAAAAAGAGTTCTGCCTTTTTCTTCTTTCTCTAAAGAATCATTTATTTAATGTTCTTTATAATTATTATCACTTTTCAAATTTGCTATAGGGCATGTGCGCTCATCAAAGAGAAAGACAGGAAGAGGGAGAGAAAGAAAGTGAAAAAGCAAGCGGTCAGGTCTGGGACTCGAACCATGGTCGACTATGTGGGAGTCCAGTGCCCTAACCACCACGTCATCTGCTGGCCCTGTTTTAATGTTTTTACTCTCAGCCAGAAACTCTAAGCAATAGCATTGGCTTGCTTTCTCAGTCAGCAGCTGCCTTTCACCCTGTGGCCTCCCCTAATAACACATTTGACTAAGTTTTTACCCCACCCTTCGTAAGAGCTCCTCTGGCTGCCTGTAAATGTTCTGCCTCAGTCTCCCCAGGGCCAAACTGCTTCACTGAGAAGCGGAGCCATTGTCCAAAAGGTAGCCCTTCACCCATTTTTTTTTTTTTTTTTTTGAGGAGTGGGGTTCTGTGGGTATCAATCATTTCAGAGCTAGAAGGGGAACTTTGATGGGGAAAGGAAATACCAACACATTTACAGAATGGTGGGGAAACCAGGCTTATGAGAGACCACAGAAACTAGTGGCATTTTGAATCATTCAGGATGACCCCGATGCTTTGAGAAGATAGAAAGCCCTGGACAGATTATTATTATTATTATTATTATTATTATTGCCAGAGGACAGGTGTGTCTCCAGAGAAAAAGAAGCCGAGAGAGAGAAGACACCCCTCCCAGTGGGTCCTGATCATACTGCATTCCCGTTCCCCATTTCCCCACCCTGCCAGAATTTGGGGCACACACACACACACACACACACACACACACACACTCTGGGCTGGGATTCAAACTGCAGTCAGCCATGTGGGATCTGGTTCCCTCCACAGAGCACTTAACCACTGCACTAGGGGGCCCAAGCACTTATAAAAAAAAAAAGCTTATTCATTTGTTTCTTGCTACCAAAAAGACAGAGAGAGAGAAAGAGAGAGAGAAAGCTACCCAACGGAGTCATACTGTATTCATACCCAGTCTCAGCCAGCCTCGATGGCAGGCACGTGCACCCCTGCAGTGCTCAGGGAGGTTGTGGGGCACAAGCCCAGGACCTGCCCCCGTGAGTCGGTTTGCATCTCCACTATGCCACTGCCTGGTCCCAGCCCTGGACGTTTCCCAAAAACATGATTCGCACGTGCCACAGCAGCAGGGTTGCTGCCGAACCCTGCGATGCCTTTTGTGAATCGGGGAAGGGCGCCGTTCTCTGGGTGCTGCAGCTCAGCTCAGCAACTGAGGGCTGAAATCCCCAACAAGGTATCTCCATGCAGGTCACAACTGAGGGTGGTGGCCCCCCCCGGGCTCCCTCGTAGGTTCCTCCGCTCTGATTTAGTTCCGATCCCCGTTATTGTACCAACGGGGACCGTGACGTCCAGAGTGGGGAAGTGACATTCTCAAGGTCACGTAGTGTTTCTTACCTTGTCCCCCACACCACACGTCCACCAGCCCTCTCACCTACCTACTGATTAAATAGCGCATTGATTATGCTCCCTCTTCTCAGAGGCATGCCACCAGTGTGGCAGATAAGAATCTGTTGTCTAAATATCTAAATTAAATCCGTGTAGAAGATGCTTACATTGAAGTGTTGGTAAACCCAGTGGCCCCGGGCAGGGAAGAGCTATTTTGTGTTATCAGTACCGTCTGGGTTGAATGATCCATTTCCAACAGTGCAAAGGATGAAATCACGAAAAGGATAAGAGCCCTGGTGGAGGGGGAGTCATTCAGAGCTGGTGGCATTGAAAAGGTGTATCTCAGAGCGGGCCAGCCGTCCTGAAGAGATCATTCAGGTGTGTTAACGACAGGCCAGTGCGAAGGCACACATGATTCGCCTAAAATAGATGCGATTTCTCTCGGTGGTAATGGCAAGTGGAGTCGGAGAACAGTTTTATACTGAGAGCACAGGCAGGAAAGAGCTGGGGAAATAGGGAGGATTTTATTCTGGGACCAAGAATGAGGAAGAGCTTTTAAAAGGAGGGGGAGGGGGAAGGAAAGGGGGGGGTGTTCTCTAAATAGAAAATGGTCCTATTGAGTAGACAGGAAGAGCTGTTGATTAGCTCACGGAGGGTGCTGTGGTGGCTGCAAGAACCCGATTCACAGATGGTGGGGTGGGGTCGGGGGAGCTCCTTTGTCGTCTGGGTGACCTTGCTTGCGATTCCTCCTTCTGGGCCTTAGTCTCCTCATCTGTAAAATGGAAATAATTGAATTACTCCTCTCTACAGCAGCAACAGTCGATCTCACAAACTTAACGATGAATCAAAGACATGAGCACGGAAGAACACCCACTGTCCAATTCCATTTATGTTTAGTGCAGAAGCGAAAGCTCGTCCAGAGGTTAGGAAAGTCAGGAGCAATGAGAGAATCACTGGAAGTGAGCATGGGAGAGGGGTGTGCATCTGGGCATTGGGAATACTCTGTTTCTTCATCTGTAACCTGGTGGAAATTGGAGTTCTACCTTGACCATCCGGGCACTCTGCTGCACCTGTGTTCTACAGCCACTCCTCGCTTAATGACCCAATCCCCGTACAACGACCAGTTCTTTACCTTGGAAAATCCTCTTTATTTTCTGTGTCTTGGGAACACTCTTTCTTTGTCTCATTCCCACAACGGGTTAGTACGCACTACACAATGCATTTGCAGTCATGTGAGACTACAGGTTTTGTTTATAAACTTGTGCTTTTGTGTGCACACATAGTCGTATTTGGAATAAATAAAAAACAGTCACACGAGATTGCTATTACTGTGCTGTGGTGCGTCTTGTTGCTTTCTGGCACTCATCTGGTGTATGCTTTTTGTATGGGTAGAATTACACTATTCTAGCATGGAGTTGCATGGTATCTATTAAAAAAATACACACCCTACAGAACCACAATGTAGCAGGAGACATCTGCCTTTAAGCTCCTCACTGAAGAGACAGACAAAGAGAAAGATAGAAAGGACCTCCTGCGGGATGGCCACACTGCAATCCCCTTTTCTCTGTTCTGCCCTTGGGATTTGGAGCATGCACACACAAGCACACACATGCACTCAACCTGTTTTCAAGCTGCAGTTTTGGGACTTGAACTACATAGTTAGCCATGTGGGACCTGGTGCCTCAACCATTATGCCACCCATTGGCCCCAAAGTGGAGGACTTTGTACCAGAGCGAACACTGGGAGCAGCTTAGTACCTGAGTACCAGGGTCTTCTGTGTTCATCCTTTAGTCCTCCTAGACCATTGGTTCCTCAGGGTGGGAAAACTACAGGTGCTGAGATCCCAAAAGACACAGCATTTCCCCTGGTCCCCACTGAAGGCCAAATAATTAAAAAAAAAAAAAGTTATGAGTCCCAGATCACGTGGTGAAGGACTGTGTGTGTGTGTGTGTGTGTTTTAATTGCTAGAGGAAGCATGTGTTTGCCAGAGAGAGACTGGGAGAGAGAGGGAGGGAGGAAGTCCCCCCCCCCCATAGGTGTGGTCATACCACAACCCCTTCTCCTCCATTTCTTCATTCTGTCAGGTCTGGCACACATGCACAAGTGTCCAGCATGTTTTTCAAGTCCCCAGGGCTGGGATTTGAACTGCTGTTGGTTATGTGGGATCCAGCTCCTTTAACCATATGTCATAGGGCCGGCCTTGCTCGTCATGTCTTGGTGAACAGAGCAAGAGCAGTCCTTCGCATCATCCCCACACTGTAGCTGAGGGGCGCTGAGTCCTTAGAGTATACTACACTCTACTCAGAGCAGCCAGTGTGACCCCAATATGCAAGTCAGACCATGTCCCACGGCCGCTTAAAACCTCCCAGCATCTTCCATTATTCCCAGAAGAAAACTCCGAAACCTTACCTTGCCCTCCGAGGTCCTGACTGCTCTGGCCACTGCCTCCACCTTCCATATAAACTCATTCCGTTTTTCCCCTTGCTCTTTAATCCTGCCTCCCTGCCTTCCTTGTTCCAGACCCTAACACGTAATAGGTGCTTGATAAACATTGACTGAATGGATAAATATTGTTCCTGTGCCAGATATCTTACTTCCCTCTTCCCCCTGCATTCTACTTAACTCCTGCCTATGCTTCTTAACAATTCCTCCCCGCCTTGCAGATGAGACCCGCTCTGTAATTCTCTCTCCTAGAACTTTGAACTTTTCTGTATGGTCGTTATCACAGTTTCGGTGCATTTATGTGATGATTTCTGTAAGGCCTATTTCCCGTCTATTTGTGCAATCCAAGAGGACCATTTGTCTTTCTGTCTTGTCCTCAGCTGTCTTTCTGTTGGCCAAACACAGTCCCTGGCACACTATGGGGGCTCAAAAGTAAAAGCTGAAGCCCTGCGAAGATAGTCTGCCCAGTGCCAATCCACGTGTCGGGGACTGACGAGGGCCAGAGCCAGCTGGCCCCGATTTCTTTCCCCAGAGTCAGCCTCTCCTCACCCAAGGACACTGCAGGCTCCTGGCGCATCTCAGAGCAATTTCCAAAGGTGCTCTCTGGGTTGTTAAATTCCAGCTGATGCAACCTTGCAGCAGGGTGCACAAGGCAGTGGAGGGAATTGGGCTGCCTTTCAGTCCCTACAAACCTCGCCAGGCCAGGCGCCTTTGGGTATCTCATCAACCGCACACATAGAAGCCCTGTTCTCCGTAAGCTCCACTCCAAACTCCCCCTCCTCTGTCCTGGCTGGCCCCTCCCCTAACAGGCAGCTTGTCAGCTTTGATCTTTTAATCCTGGATTCAGCAGAGCATGATTGACATGCATTTAAACTGAGCCTCCCTGGGGCTCAGACCTGCTCCTGTCTAAACCCAGGGATGGACAGGCTGGTCAGGTCTCTAAGCCTGACTTGGGGCCTTAGAATCTTTTCCAATCCTTACACCCAAGGCAAACTGATGTGGGGTCATTGAGGGGGGGTGTATTCATGCATAGCTTTCAGGGCTCTATCAAGGATTCTCAATGTCTTCCCCAGCTAGGTGGTGAGGCCCTGGGGCGGGGGCATCAGTCCATAAGCACTTACTTGGGCCAAGTTCTGTTCTGGGTACTGCACAGACAGGGGAAACGGAGCACATGACCTTGCATTCTATGAGGCGAGGAACCTAAGTCAAACATTGCAACACAGACGCATGATTGCTTTGACGGAGGTCTGGAAGGGAGCTCGGGGCATCCACGCATGCACACATAACCATGGTGTGTGAGTGAGTGAATGCGTGTTGGGGCAGGGGGAGAATAAAGATTTCCAGGAGGAATGCACACATAACCATGGTGTGTGAGTGAGTGAATGCATGTTGGGGCAGGGGGAGAATAAAGATTTCCAGGAGGAATGCCACTTCCATGGAGACTTTAGCCAGTCAAGGGTGCAGTAAGGGAGGAATGCTGGGGCTGAGGGCCTGCATGTGCAAAACCCAGGAAGTTCAAGGAAGCTGTCTGCATTCCAGATTGGTTGGAGTAGCTTGTGCAAGGGGTGAGAAGTGAGAGACAAAGCTGGATACAGAGGCAGACTCCAGACCATGAGGGTGTGTTAGTACAGATAAGTCATCCTACTGTAGGTGCTGATGACTATGCAGGATCACACCTATTAGGGGAACTGCCTGAGAGAGAAATGGGGAGGGAACCAGGGCAGACCAGAACATTAGGCCCCCAGACCTTGAGCAAAGGAGGAGGAGAAAAAATGGGGTGGGAGTTCCCTAACCTGCCCATGTAGTCTCGGGAAGACTCAACCAGGCTCTTGAAGGACCCTCAAGCCAAAGTCACCATTAGAGGAGTCCCGTATATCCCTACTTCAGTGTCCCAGCCACCTCGCCATGGGCTGGAAGCAGCCTACAGAAGATGTGACCTTCCATAAAGTCAGAGCTTGGCACTGGAAGCCCCTGGTCAATTGCCCTCTCTGTGTTTGAAGCTCTGGAAGGTAGCATTCTCGTGACCGCCGCATCTGGGTTTGATTTTATTCTAGGAGGAATGGGAAGCCACAGAAACTTTTAAGCAATTTATGGTATTAAAAAAAAAAAAAACAACAACAACACTCTGCTGGCTGTGGAGAAGATGGGTAGGAAGAGATCGATAATTAAATTTAAAAAGGAATTGCAGGGTGGAGCTGCTGCAGGAAAAGTTGCAGGAAAGAGAAGAGGTTGACCTAGACTCGGAGGGTAATGGGGTCATGTGAAGACAGGAATAATCTAAAATTATATTAAGGGGACAGAATACTTAGAATGTGGTGACTATATATAAAAGGCAAGACAAAGAATTCAGAGACAGAAAATATAAGCAACATCTATTAGGTCATTAGGAAAGTCCTGACGTATTTTTCTATGCAAGAATGCGTCATAACTTTCCCAACAACCCAATATATGTGTCATTTGTGTCCTGGATGTCGCGTATGTTTCAATAATCTTGTTGACACCACAGTCACGTAAACTTGGTTCTAGACATGGATTTGGTGAATCTCCAATCCATTCACAGCATCCTAAAATGATCATCCTAAACTAACCACGCTAACCCCATTCTCACATGTGCAATTGTTTTAGGAACGGGAGAAGTCTCCTGAGAGGTTTGGGGGAAACATTTATCCTTTTCAAGAAGGAATCCCGGGGAACCAGCAGTTAGCGTAATGGCTATGTCGCTGGACTCCCACGTAGTCGACGGCGGTTCGCGTCTCGGACCCGGTGGCTTACAACTCACGCCGGGCGCGTGTGTGTGCGTGCCCAAGATCCCGAGAGGAGAATGGAGGAGAAGGGATTGCGGCGTGACCATCCCCCCTGGGGGGTGATTTCTCGCTTTCTGTCTCTGTGTCTCTCTCTGTCTGTCTGGCGAGCGCACGCGCCCTATAGCGAAAAACCTCTCCAAAAAAAAAGAAGGAATCCCTTCTTTTCTCTGGATAGTCTGGTGTGTGTGTGTGATATTTGGGACTGTCAGACATCTTGGAATCATGAGAGGGCAGTCTGAGAGCACAGCCCTCCATGAAGGACGGGAGAGTAAAAAGGAGAGAGCGTGGGCCCTGACTGACATCTTGGAGCTGCCAAATAAACCACCACTAGCATCTCCCTGACCAGTGGGCTTCTTAGAATAGAGAGTACATATTTCCTTATGGCTTGCACCAATTTGAGTTAGAGTTTTTTGTTTCTAGACACCTACGAAGTAGCATCCCTGTTTTATAGGTAATGAATTGGGATTGTGAAGTCCTAAGATTGATAAATGGCAGGATCCAACCCCAGGTCTTCCTACAAGATCATACCCCCCTCCGTTTTGGTTTTTTTTTGAGAGCTTTTTGCTATAGGGCACATGCACTCACCAGAAAGAGAGACAGGTAGCAAGAAATAACCCCAGGAGGGATGGCCACACTGCAATCCCTTCTCCTCCATTCTCCTCTCTGGGATCTTGGGCATGCACGTGCACACACCCGGCATCAGTTTAAGCCTCCATGTCCGAGACTCGAAACACTGTCGACTACATGGGAGTCTAGCGACATAGCCATTATGCTAACTGCTGGTCTCCATTTTCCCCTTTTTAAAATGCCACTTCTCCTCTTTGAGGTAAACTCAAGTCACCTGATCATGAGAAAGCTAGCGATCTTAGCCTGTATGTCATTACTGCACGAGGCAATGAGAGTCAGCTCTACAAGCATTAGCTATGCTCTTGCTGTATACTCTGCATGATGTAATTGTGGAAGACATAAATGGCCTAGATGCAAGTCCTGCTTTTCAGGGTTTTATGTATTGGGGAGCTGCAGGTGGCAGAATGGTTAAGGCGCTGGATTCTCACATGGCCAGCTGCTGTTCAAGTCCCAGACCTGGTGACTTGCTTTCTCATTTTCCTTTTCTCTCTCTCTGGTCAAATAAAAAAACAAACAAATAAATAAATCTGTTTTTTTTTTTTTTTAAGAGTATGCTATTACTGAAGTGAAATGAACACAATGAGGCAATATTAGTAGGTAAATTTGGGAGGGGGCCCTTATTATCCGCTATACAATGGGATAAGTATTCTATATGTTTTATCACAGATTATTCCTCTCAACAGCAGAGTATTTATTATTATGATCATTGGCTCCATATCACAGATATGGAGGCATAGAAAGGATACTAACTTATCCAGTATCGCAAAGTTGATATAAATGGAATTTAAGGTAATCTGGGAGCCTGTACTTTTATCAGTATACTTTCTGCATTCCTAGTAGAGACTGATTAATGCAAGAAAGCATCAAGCCAAACAGTCTATGTACAGGATAATAACAACAAGGATTCTTAAGCACCCACGTGCAGGTGCTTTGCATGTGTTGTTGCCAATCCTCAGTGGGTCTCAAACTTGAGCACGAGTTGGAATTGCCTGGAAGACTTGATACAGCAGCCTGCTGGGCACTGCTCCAGAGTTTCCAGCAGATTTGGGGTGGCGGTCTTAGGATTTGGATTTATAACGTGTGTGTGTGTGTGTGTGTGTGTGTATATATATACACACATGTATATATATACACACATGTATATATATACACATATACACACACTCTACATGTATATATGTGTATATATATACACTATTATATTATACTATATATACTATTAAATGTATTATACTATATATACTATTATAGATTATGTATATTATATATACTACTATATATTATATGTATCACACTATATATACTATTATATATTATATGTTTTATATTATACTATATATTATTACATATTATATGTATTATACTATTATATATAGTAAGTAATATATATTTGAGGAAGTTACTATATATAGTATAATACATATAGTATACATATATAGTATGGTGTGTGTGTATGTGTGTGTGTATATATATATGTATAGTACGTATTTTATATATACGCACACTATATATATAAATTTTTTTTGGAGAAGTTTTTGCTATAGGGTGCGTGCGCTCACCAGACAGACAGAGAGAGACAGAGAGATAGAAAGCGAGAAATCACCCCCCAGGGGGGATGGTCACGCCGCAATCCCTTCTCCTCCGTTCTCCTCTTGGGATCTTGGGCACGCATGCACATGCACCCTGCGTGAGTTTTAAGCCACCGTGTCCGGGACGCGAACCGCGGTTGACTACAAGGGAGTCCAGCGACATAGCCATTACGCTAACTGCTGGTCCCATAAATGTTGTTTTAGGTATATATATGGTGTGTTTTTTTGAGAGAGGTTGGGTAGGCATTACATTATCCCCATTCCCTCCAGTAGGAATGAGGAACACGGCTTATATATACTCCTACTTGAAGCTGCTCCCTTATTTCCATTCTAATTTCCTTAAGGACAAGGACAGTGATTTCTTCTTTATCCCTGAGTAGAAAACAAAGTTCTGTGAAGAGTGATAGAAAGTACTGGGAATGTTAAGCCTCAGTGAAGTCATGAAGACACAAGTGTTGTGGGCAGACGTTTCAAAAATTATAGACAGAAGAGAGATTTTGTGTGGGGGGCCAAGATTAGACATGAGACTAATAGGTGAAAATTCCAAACAAATGGAGAATGTGCTAGTAATCCTTTGTGTCATCTGCTTATCCCATCATTGAGTCACTCAACAACCATCCCTGAGGCGCTCACTGGGTTCCAGGGTGGTCACAGATGCGTGGGGAATCCAACAGAAACAGTTCTAGTGCCATCTTGCTGATCTCTGCTGAGATGTATGCTTTGTTTTTTGTTCCAAGAGGACTATTTTTGAAGAGATTTTTTGTTTGTTTTTGTTTGTTTGTTTTTTGCTATTGGGCGTGTTCACTCACCAGAAAGAGAGAGACAGAGACAGAAAGCGAGAAATCACCCCCCCAGGGGGGCTGGCCACGCCACAGTCCCTTCTCCTCCATTCTCCTCTTGGGATCTTGGGCACGCACACGCGCCTGGCGTGAGTTTAAGCCACCAGGTCTGGGACTCAAACTGCGATTGACTACATGGGAGTCCAGCAACATAGCCATTACGCTAACTGCTGGTCCCTGAGATAACTATTTTTGTGCCCTATTCATAACCCCCCCCCTTTTTTTTTTTGCTTTGATTTTCAACTCTCCTACTTTCTAAGTATTTCTTTTGTCTAACCCTTTGTGGTTATGGGCTTCGACAGGCCACGTAGCCCGCAGGTAGCCAGAGCGTCTTTCTTCATTCCCTAAGTTTGACAAATAGTGGTATGTCAATAGACAGCTCCCTGATATTTCTCCTTAGATAGATGGTAGTCTGGAATATTCCTCAAGGTTTCAGGGACCTTTATGCATTTTTCCAGTTGTGGGACATAGTTTTCAATGTTACATTATTTGATGGGAAGTTAGGAAATAAAGATTCAAAACAAAATTCAAACAAACAAAACCTGCCTAAGTTGCCATGATAATATCATAGGAGCCTCCTCAATGCATGCTGGGTGATTCTATAAGCTCAGGAAATCATCTCCAAGTTTCTTTACATCGATAAGATTCTTCTATGCTCTTTAATCTAAGCATATATGTATACATACAATACATGAATGTTTGAAAGGGGTATTTTTCAACACAGTAAACGGAACTCCGAACATAATATTTCAACACTTTGAACGGGGGAACCAGCAGTTAGCGTAATGGCTATGTCGCTGGACTCCCATGTAGTCGACCGCGGTTCGTGTCCCAGACCCGGTGGCCTAAAACTCACGCCAGGTGCGTGTGCATGCATGCCCAAGATCCCGAGAGGAGAATGGAAGAGAAGGGATTGTGGCGTGACCATCCCCCCTGGGGGGTGATTTCTCGCTTTCTGTCTCTCTGTCTGTCTCTGTCTGGCAAGCACATGTGCCCTATAGCAAAAACCTCTCAAAAAAAAAAAAAAAAAAAAACCCCACTCTGAACGGAAGTCTGACTTAATTCTAGATAAGATGAAGACCTCATGTGATAAACACAAATGAGTGATGCAAGTGCAAATCAAGTTGAAATCCAAACTTGCTGAAATAAATAAAATACATAGAGTAAAACAGAAAATAAAACAAAACAAAGCCCCAAACAAAAATGGTTCTTGTCTTCCTGGTCAGTCTAAACCCATCTTGTTACAACTTAGCTCAGCTTTTTCGTTTTTGTTTTTAGCTTTTGCTAACAAGTGAGAAATCACTCTCACTGGTAGGGGTGGGGATGAGGATAGCCATGATGCAATCCCTTTATTCTCCTCTCTGGGTTTTCGGCATGAACACACATGTGCCCAGTGTATTTTCTAAGCCACCAGGTCCAGGACTTGAACCATGCACTCAGCCATACGGGATCCAGCTGCCGCAACCACCACACCCCTGGCTGACCCACAACTTAAACTTAGTATTAGAGCGCAAGTATTTTAAGAGGTATTTTTTTGTTTGTTTGTTTTTTTGTTGTTGTTGTTGTTTTGTTTTTAGTGAAAGAAATGTGGCTAGCCACCAGCTAACCCTTCTCCGAATCCTTGCTTCTTCCCGCGATGGTAACACATGCTCTGATTGTAATGTAACTTGCTGAAGATGAGCAAGTCTTGTCCCTCAGAGCCCCCTCTCCTCCAGGAGTGAAAGTCTCAGCTTAAATGCTGGCATGATCAGGAATACAGAAAGCAGACTATACCAGGTGAATGTGCAAAGAGCAGATTGTGAGGTAGGGGGACATATTTATCCATGAGGACAACTTCCTAGCTAATGACCCATCCCTCAGGGACCCACACAGCTGTCCCAAGGCATGTCTGGAGTCTCAGAGAGAAAATCCATCAGCCATTCTCAACTAAAGTTGGGGAGCATTTCAGCTTTCTAATAGGGTCATTAGCTGGGTAACAGATGAAATGGAACAGCGACAGAAGGGCAAAGGTAACCGAAACACGGGAGAAAAATACAGAGTGGTTTTCCACATTCCTCCAGAACATGTTTCTCTCCAAAATCCCTCTGCTGCCCAGTATCATGAAATGTCAGAAACCAAGGGATTTGGAGAGAGCAACTCAAAGAACCAGGGATATGCCACAGGATGAGAAGAACCCGTCCACAAGGGAGGATGTCAGGTCTCCAGAAAGCAGACACGTAATCCTACAGAGCCCTTGATGATAGCACGGGGCACTTCTAAATGAATTCCCGGTGATGCTGTAAGCCCAGGGAATCAGGCAGAACGATTTGTGAGGGACAAGGGACCGTGCTCTAAGCAGAAAGTTTAGTTATGGCCAAGGAATTTATTTCACTGTGATTTGAACTAATGAACATTGTTTTCCTATTGCAAAACATAATATACATCCATTGTGGACTATATGGAAAAAAGAAAATAAAAGTCATCCCAAATCCCATCCCAAATCCCATAATTTAATGTGTATGTATATAACTACATATATATAAAATGTATTATATACTATAGAATATGTGTATAATATACATGTACTATATATAGTACAGTATATAATATATACTATAGTTCATAATATATACTATAGTATATATACATATATGATACATACTATAGTATATATACTATTATATATACAATTCTATATATAGTATATGCATATGCATGTAATATGTAATGTGTAATATATGATATATGATATACAACTATATACATACACATATACACTCTAGTATGCACATTATATACATATATTATAGTAATATATATACACATATTATTTATATATATATATACACATACTATATATAGTACATATGTAAAAACACACATGTATACACAATAAACAAATATGTATTTTATATATTTAAAAATTCATTGTCAGAGGGCTCTTGCACTTGCCAAAGAGAGAATCCCCCAAATGGGGTGTGATCATGCTATCCATTCTTTTTTTTTTTTTTTTTTTGAGAGGTTTTTCGCTATAGGGCGCGTGCGCTCGCCAGACAGACAGAGAGAGACATAGAGACAGAAAGCGAGAAATCACCCCCCAGGGGGGATGGTCACGCCGCAATCCCTTCTCCTCCATTCTCCTCTCGGGATCTTGGGCACGCACGCACACGCGCCCGGCGTGAGTTGTAAGCCACCGGGTCCGAGACGCGAACTGCGGTCGACTACGTGGGAGTCCAGCGACATAGCCATTACGCTAACTGCTGGTTCCCTCCATTCTTTGTCCTCCATTTCTCCATCTCATTAGAATTTGGAGTATACACACACATGTATCTGGTTTATTTCCATGCTGCCAGACCTGGAGTTCAAACTGGATGATCCATAATATCTGACTCCTTTACACAGGGCTTACCTGCTGGACTATGGGCTTGCCCTGTGCTGTCTTTTTTTCTATACATAACTATACATCTCTTACCAAACTAGTATTTTCATAGCTTTATAAGCTCTTTCTCAGTTAACAATATATTATGAACTTTTCATGAGGTTCCCTCCATATTATAACATATTTCAGGAATGCTTTTTTTTTTTTAAAGAGATTTTTGCTATAGGGCGTGTGCACTCACAGAGCAACAGAGACATAGAGAAAGTAAGAAATCATCCCTGAAGGGGGATGGCCACACTGCAATCCCTTTTTATCCATTCTCCTTCTGGGATTTTGGGCACACATGCACACGTGCCTGGCATGAGTTTCAAGCCTCCAGGTCTGGGATTCGAACCATGGTTGGCCATGTGGGAGTCCAGGGCCTTAACTGCTACACCACCAGTTGGTCTCTCATGAATGCTATTTTAATGTCTTTAAGATGAATGCATTTTTCAAAATATTCTTAGTGTTATTTGACCTTTCATAACCTACAAAAATGATGATTTCATATGGTTCAACTGTGTTGGAATTGATTTCTCCAGCCTTATATTCATTGACATTTAGGCTGTTTCCAACTATCTCAATTACAGCATTTCTACAGTGAACTTCCTTGTGTTCAGATCTTTACACCTATCTATGCAATTAATTTCTTGGTGTAAATCCTTATGCATGAGTGACATATTGTCGCGTGACCAATCACCAGAAATTTAGCAACTCAACACACATTTTTATCTTATTGCTTCCATAGATCAGGCTGAGTTAAATCCTCTGCTTCAGAGCCCCTCAAAAGTCACACTCTGTAATAGGTCTAGACCAGTGTGGAGGTCTCATCTGAAGACTCAACTGGGGAAAGATCTGCTTCCAAGTTCGTTTTGGTGGTGGTTTGCAGGATTCAGATGCTTGTGGGGTGTAGGACGGAGAGCCTCAGTTATGTGCTGACTGTTGACCTGAGACCTTATGCAGTTCCTTACAGGGCATCTCTGTAGGACAGCTCACAGCATGGCAGCCATCTCAGGAAAACCAGCAAGGCAAAGCGTCAGCAAGATGGAAGTTACAATCTTATGTGAGTTAGTCACAGGCATGCAAGTCCATTGCCTTTGCCATAGTCTCCTATTAGACGCAAGTCTCAGGCCTTTCCTCCACCCAAGGGAAGACGATTACAAAAGATTGTGAAATAGGGTCACTGGGAATCTTAGAGTATCTCTACCACATCCTGGAGGTGAAATTGCTAGGCAAAATAAGAAGAACCATGTTTAGGTTTTGAGATTTACTAAGGAATTGATTTCTGGAATAATTGGCATGAGTGGTATCTTTCCGTTAGCACTAAATGAGAGAACCCACTTGTCTGTAGGCTCATCAGTGCTATCTATTTTTGTTTGTTAAAAAGTGTTTTTAGGGAACCAGCAGATGGCATAATGATTATGTCACTGGACTCTCGCATGGTCAACCGCAGTTTGAGTCCTGGACCCGGTGGCTTAAAACTTTCACCACGTGTGTGTATGTTTGCCCAAAATCCCAAAAGGAGAATAGAGGAGAAGGGATTGCAGCATGGCCACACCCCTCAGGGGGTGATTTCTTGTTTTCTGGCTATCTCTCTCTGTCTCTCCGGTGAGTGCATGCACCATATAGCAAAAAAATCTCTCTCTCTCTCTCTCTCTCTCTCTCTCTCTGAAAAAAAAAGTGTTTTCAGGACCAGCAGATGGTGTAGTGGTTACATCAATGAACTCCCACATGGCTGACAGTGGTTCAAATCCTGGACCCAGTGGCTTAATAATCTCGCCAGGTGCATGTGCCTGTGTGCCTAAGATCCCGGGAGGAGAATGGAGGAGAAAGGATTGCGGCATGGCCATCCCCCCTGGGGGGGTGACCTCTCACTTTCCCCTTTCATGGTGTCTGTCTGTCTGTCTCTCTCTCTGGCAAGTGCGCGTGCCCTAAGTGTGTGTGTGGGGGGAGTCTGAAAAAAAAAAAAGTGTTTTCAGTTTGGTAAGGAAATGATGGAATCCTATTCTGATTTTATTTCTTCAGGAGTTAATATTGTTTTCTTTCTTTTTTTTTTTTAATCACCTCCCGGGGGGTATGGACATTCCACAATTCCTCCTCCTCCATTCTCCTCTCGTGATCTTGGGCAAGCGTGCACACACGTGCCTGGCATGAGTTTAAGCCACCGGGTCTGGGACTTGAACTGTGGTCAACTACATGGGAGTCCAGTGACATACCCATTACGCCAACTGCTGCTCCCAATATTGTTTTATTTTAGTAAAGTTTTTATTTATGATTGAGCGCACTTGTGTCCGTACCAGTGAGATAGAGAGGTATCCTCAATAGTCCCCTTCCACACCCCTTTAGCTAATTAGGATCTTGGGCACGAATGTATATACTCTATGTGATTTCAGGCCAACCCAGAGATCTGAACCTGTGGTTGGCCATGTGGCTTCCAACACTGTAGTTCAGTTTTGCTACTGACTATGCTAGGCCTTTTTCATTCTTCATTGATTAATTGGTCATTGTATTTCTCCTTTTATAAATTGCTAATTCATTTACTTTGCCAATTTTTTAAAAAACCTGTTCATTGTTTTCTTAGAAGATAGGTCTTATTAACCATTTGTTTGACCTGCATGGTTTGGGTATTTTTTCCTATTTTATCATTTGTTTTAAAATCTCATCTAAAAAACTTACAAAAATATTTCCTTTTTTAAGTAGTAAAAATCCAACAATAATTGACTTTATTATTTCTTTTGTTTTTATTTCTAAAAAGCCCCTCACCTCCAAACCAGATCGATTATCATCTGAAGTTCATTATTTATAATTATTTCATGGTGTTATTATTTATCTTCAACTCTTCAGTCCATGTTCTTCTTTTCCTCACCCATCTAGCCCAAGCATGGTAACATCTCAGCAGTGTACAGACCTGGCTGAGAACAAGAACCTTCCTCCCAAGGAGGAATATTCAAATCTTTCTTGTTAGCGTGGAGGGGAAGGATGGAGGGTGAGAATATTAATCCTGTTATTTCAGGTTCCTGCATCGATTAGAACTTCTCAGGGAAATTGTCAAATGAAAGCAGTGGGTGTTTTTGCCAAGAGTGTCCTGTTGTTTAACTATTTAAACATGATGTTCTTTGCTGGTTTGAAATATTCATCTTTTTAAAAAATTTTATTTATTATTTCTTCCATGAGTGAGAAAGATAGCAGCCCCAATAGGATCTCGATGCCATGATCCACCCCCAGCTTCAGTCAGCTCGGGATCATGGGCATGTTGGGCCTGGCATGTTCAGGAGGTCTCTGGAAGAAAATCTGGAGCCTTCCTATGTAAATCAACCTCATGAAGCATCATGTTCTACTACTACATCGTGTTCCACTGGCCAGCCCCTGAAATATATATTCTTAACCAAATTTATTTTGCATGGAGAAACGGTTGAAATAGATTTACAATGCATATTGGCTTTGGGGAGGAGAGCATTCATTTAAATGATTTCAGAACAAATTTCATTGGCTATGGTACATGTGACTCTTAAAAATCTTCCTTTTTCCATTTGCTAATATTTTATTTATGATTTGAGTACTTATATTTCAAGCGAGATCAATTGGTTAGTTATTGGTTTTAGGGTTATGCTAATCTCAAACTTTAGGGAACTTTCTCCTTTCTTGATGTTTTGGTAGAGTTTATAAGGTAGGGTACTGCTGCTGTTTGGAAGATTGAAAGGCTTTCTTTAGAATGGCCAAGGTTCAAGGCTTCTAACACAGTTGACTGTGTAACATTTGTTCAGATTCTTTGCTGTCGACAGACTTGTCCATTTTCTGCCTCTTGTTTAATATGATCATTTATATTTCCCCTAGAAATTCTCCATTTTGTCAGGAGTTTAAAATTAATCAGGTTAAAGTTATAATAATAGTTGCATAATGTTTAAATCTAACTTTTGATCTGTCATTATATTCCTAATTATTTGTATTCATTTGTTCTTTATCCTTGGCTAGATAGGATGAATCATCTGTTTTATCACTGATTTTTGTCAAGGCCAATTTTTATACATATATATCAATTCTATTAGCTTTTCATTTTTTTCTAATTCATGAATGTTTTCATTTATTTTTATTATTCCTTCCTCCTCTTTTCTGTTTTAATTTTTTTATTAGAAAAATGTTCAAACACACTCATCCTTATAGAGAATAATATAATATACCCTTACATATTCATCACCCATAGACAACAATTACCAACATTTTCTTTTTTTTTCTTTTTCTCTTAAAAATGTATTTCTTCTGAAAGAAAGAGAGAAGGAGGTAACCTAACAGGGTTGCTTCGCCACAATCCACCTCCAGTCTCAGCTGGTCCAGGTCCAGATGAAAAGCATGCAGGGCACACACCCCATGGCATGCTTAGAGAGG
Organism: Tupaia tana; assembly: GCA_026018925.1. Lineage (NCBI taxonomy): Eukaryota > Metazoa > Chordata > Mammalia > Scandentia > Tupaiidae > Tupaia > Tupaia tana. Next base: position 13,721,389 of record JAKSZU010000026.1, on the reverse strand, counting down.
TCTTGGGCCAAGAACCCAGGGCCTTACCCATGTGGGTCCAGTTGTGTTACTGTTGCATCTGCCTGGCCCCCACACCTACCAAATTTTTGCCACATTAGCTTCATCTTTCCCTCTTTTTTTGTGTGTGTTACTCACTGAAGTATTTTAAAGCATACCCTAACAACCCTGTCATCACACCTCTACACTCTTTATTTTTTAAAAGAATTACCTTATTTAACTTTATTTTTTTAATTTGACCAGAGAGGGACAGAGTGAGAGAGAGAGAGAAAATGAGAAAAAAAGCAGCCAGGTCTGGGACTTGAACCACGGTTGGCCAGATGGGCGTCCAGCACCCCAACCACCATGCCACCTGCGGGCCCCACCTCTGCACACTTTAGAATGCTTATCTAGACAAGACATTTTCCATGTCTTCCTAGATATGCTTTGTGCTCCTTTTTCTACCTTATTGGATTTCTTAGTTTATTGATTTTTCACTCTTCCCTATATCAGAAAGGCATTTGACACTATGAATTTGCTTCTGAGTGTGGAATTAGCAGCACACATTAATCCATTTGATATGTAATAGTCTCAGTGTCAATATGTTCAAAGTCAGCTACAGTTAAAATTGTGAGTCTCAGTTTAATAAGTATATAGAATAAACACATGTCCGTGTATATCCTTCCAGCTTCCTTGTTTAAATATTTTAGAAGCAATTGTAATATTATTGAAACATGGGCTGTTTCAAAGGTTGGGCTCCATGGGTCTGAGGTGGTGATTAGCATGCAGGGGACTTAGAAGCAAGGATCCTTGGGGGCAGGTGACTCTTGTAGAAAGGAAGGAAGCTGGACTGGACGGGGGAAGAGCTGAGCTTCGTGTGATGGAGTCGAGTGGAGGCCTCAGCCCACCCCACAGATGGCTCTAAAGGGCACTTCAGACTTGTTTGGGGTCGAAGGTGAGAGCACTGGCCTTTAGTCTCCATATCGGTCATTGAAGACAGGCTGCCTCAGGAGGGCGACATGGCTTTGGACTCTAGTGGGAACAGTCCCCAAAGGGAGCTGAGATCTGAGTGCTGTCTGCTGGGAGGATTCCCAGGGGTTGGGAGAATACACCTTTCCTTCTTCTTTTTTTTTTTCTTTGAAGAGTTTTTTGCTATAGGGCGAGTGTGCTCGCCAGACAGAGAGAGACAGAGAGATAGAAAGTGAGAAATCACCCCCCAGGGGGGATGGCCATCCTGCAATCCCTTCTCCTCTATTCTCCCTCGGGATCTTGGGCGGGCACACACGCACACACGCCCAGAGTGAGTTTAAGCCACTGGGTCCGGGACTTGAACCACAGTCGACTACATGGGAGTTCAGCGATGTAGCCATTATGCCAACTACTGGTCCCAATACACCTTTCCTTCTTGAGGGTGAATCTGGGCAAGGCACTCCAGCCTTGACCACCTGTGTTGCTTTCAGGATTTCTTCTTTATCACTGAAACTGAAAAAAAAAAACAAATTACTTATATATCTAGATATTAGTTGCTTTTCATTTGTTTTTTCTAGTACTCCGTAAGTCTGTTTGATTTGCAGATAGAAGTAATTACTCAGCGCAGCAGTTTTCGTCCTTGCGTCTTGGTTCTCTTGCCTTTTCTTTCCATTGTATAATTTTGGATGCTGTAGATCCATTTCTTTGTGTCTTTTTTTTTCTCTTTTTTTATATCATGTTTCTGAATTAGAATAGATATTCTTTTCTTTTTGAAGGTTTTTGTCATAGGGTGCATGCACTTGCCAAAGAGGAGAGAAACAGAGAGAGACGGTGAGAGGGAAGGTGAGAACTCAGTGCCCCCAGGGGGGATGCCACACCACAGTCCCTTCTCCTCCATTAGCTTCCTGGGATTTGGGGGACTCACACATGCCCAACATGATTTCCAAGCTGCCAGATCTGGGACTCGAACCATGGTTGACCATGTGGGAGTCCACCACCTTAACCACTATATCATCTACTACCTCCAGAAGAGATTTTCTTAAGCTTATCTTTATTTTTTCATTTGATCTTTCAGAATATGCAATCTATTATTTAATGCTTCTATTACAGTTTGTTTTTAAATTTGTCAAAGGCCATGTACACTCATTGGAGACACACACACACACACACACACACACAGACAGAGAGACAGAAAGAAAGCACCTCCCATGGGGAATGACCACACTACAGTTTCTTCTCCTCTGAGTCAGCCTCCTTTTGAGACTTAGGGCACGCATGCTTAGGTACCTGCCGTGTTTCTCAAGTCACTGGGTCCGGGACTCAAACAGTGTGGTTGGCCACGGGGGATCCAGCGCTTTAACCACAAGGCCACGGACTGGCCCTGCAGTTTCATGTTTAAATTGGCTTAAATGTTTTCGATTTCCATAGCATTTTTCAGATTTCATAGGTACCCCTCTCCGATGATCTCTCCTAGTTATGTAGATGCAATGTCCTTTTACATGTTATCAAGGTAACTTCTAAACTTTTCTTCTTACAGCGATGCCGTGCTGTGGATTCTTCTCTATCCCTGTCTTCTGAACTTTGCGTCTTCATTTGACCAGACCTTTGTATCTGTTTGTTCATGCGTACAGGACGAGGCCCATGCTTATCATAAGTTGGAAACCTATATGGGTTCTAAGAGGGATTTAGTCGATCTTTCCGATGAAGGGAAAAGGGAAACATTTAGATTTATTGTAATTGTCCTTTTGCTTTCGGAGCTCTGGCTGCTTGCAGAGATAAGAGAGGTAGCCAGAGCCAAAGACATCTTTGGCAAGGAGCTTTGCCTGTGTGAATGGGTTTCTCTTTCTTGTTTGTTGGAGGGCCAACAAAGGCCTCAGTCTTTGGTCCACAAGATCCCAGTAGTCACCCTGTTTTTTTCACTTTCTTGGTACTCTGTGGATCACAGCCACAGGCTTCCTTTGCTGCGGCCCGCGGCTTCGCTTCGTTTTCCACAGGTACTGCCAGCTTCCTTAATGGCGCCTCCCTGAGTGAGCACCCACCCTGGCTCCCAGCCAGGTGTTTGTAGGGTTCAACCAGGGTCTTCTCCATGTGCGTCCAGGCCCACCCTTCTGAGCACAGGGTCTTCTCCATGTGCGTCCAGGCCCACCCTTCTGAGCACGGGGTCTTCTCCATGTGCGTCCAGGCCCACCCTTCTGAGCACAGGGTCTTCTCCATGTGCGTCCAGGCCCACCCTTCTGAGCACAGGGTCTTCTCCACCTGCGTCCAGGCCCACCCTTCTGAGCACAGGGTCTTCTCCATGTGCGTCCAGGCCCACCCTTCTGAGCACGGGGTCTTCTCCATGTGCGTCCAGGCCCACCCTTCTGAGCACAGGGTCTTCTCCATGTGCGTCCAGGCCCACCCTTCTGAGCACAGGGTCTTCTCCACCTGCGTCCAGGCCCACCCTTCTGAGCACAGGGTCTTCTCCATGTGTGTCCAGGCCCACCCTTCTGAGCACAGGGTCTTCTCCATGTGCGTCCAGGCCCACCCTTCTGAGCACAGGGTCTTCTCCATGTGCGTCCAGGCCCACCCTTCTGAGCACAGGGTCTTCTCCATGTGCGTCCAGGCCCACCCTTCTGAGCACAGGGTCTTCTCCATGTGCGTCCAGGCCCACCCTTCTGAGCACAGGGTCTTCTCCATGTGCGTCCAGGCCCACCCTTCTGAGCACAGGGTCTTCTCCATCTCGTCCAGGCCCACCCTTCTGAGCACAGGGTCTTCTCCATGTACGTCCAGGCCCACCCTTCTGAGCACAGGGTCTTCTCCATCTGAGTCTAGGCCCACCCTTCTGAGCACAGGGTCTTCTCCATGTGTGTCCAGGCCCACCCTTCTGAGCACAGGGTCTTCTCCATGTGCGTCCAGGCCCACCCTTCTGAGCACAGGGTCTTCTCCATGTGCGTCCAGGCCCACCCTTCTGAGCATAGGGTCTTCTCCATGTGCGTCCAGGCTCACCCTTCTGAGCACAGGGTCTTCTCCATGTGTGTCCAGGCCCACCCTTCTGAGCACAGGGTCTTCTCCATGTGCGTCCAGGCCCACCCTTCTGAGCACAGGGTCTTCTCCATGTGTGTCCAGGCCCACCCTTCTGAGCACAGGGTCTTCTCCATGTGCATGCAGGCCCACCCTTCTGAGCACAGGGTCTTCTCCATGTGTGTCCAGGCCCACCCTTCTGAGCACAGGGTCTTTTCCATGTGCGTCCAGGCCCACCCTTCTGAGCACAGGGTCTTCTCCATGTGCGTCCAGGCCCACCCTTCTGAGCACACAGCGGCTTGCAGCTGAGCTCGCCTTCTTCCACGCTCATCCCACCAGCCCACGCTCTGCAGACACTCTTCTGTGTACCTCTGACTCATAGCCGTCACCCTCCCCCATTTTCACAAGAAATGGAGTATCTCGTGGTTCAGTAAAGGAACAATACCGTTTCCTTCTATGCACATATGCCGTGGGTCATCTCAGTGGCAGTTTGGGGACCAGAAAGGGGAGGAATAGGGATGACACCTTGGGGAGTTCTCGATACTCGGTTTGATTCTGAGTAGTGCCCAAGAGAATAATTATCTGGGCTTAAAGGAGAAGGAAAGGGGACAAGAAGCAGTTGTAGGCACAAAAGACAAGAAAGGGAAACAAGTAAGGAGACACAGGACAGAAAGGAGAAGGGTCCATCCCATGGGCTGCGGGGCTCGTCAGTGCCTTGCATTACCACCACTGCTGGAGCCAGCTGTGTTCCAGGTTCCCAGGACGGTCCCCCACCCAGCAGGGGTGTTTTAAGAGTACGATGATGTCCGAGGTACTATTCTGGGCGAGGTCCTTACCAGTCCCCTTCATGTCTGCCACGGTCTCTGCTGGGAGAAGAGGGTGGCCACAGAGTATTGTGTCTCGTTCCTGAGCCATCTTGAGAAGGGTGTGACCAGAGCCACGGGAGGCTCTCAAAGGCAAAGCAGAGATCCACGCCCCCTGCTGGTGAGAACAAGAAGTAACACCAACTCTTCCTGGGTTCTTTTTCCTATTGTTGGGTGTGGTTTGTCTCTAGTTCAGCCAGTGATGGGGGTAGATAGAGAACCAGTGGGTAAGAGGGAGAAAGAAAGAGAGATCAGAATGATTGTCACCCAGACTACAAAACACCATATTATGTGACGGGGAAAAAGGCCCCAGGAGTGAAGGATCATTCTCAGAAAATAGATTTTCCTGTCCGGAACGCAAAACAGATAACCAGGTCCTTGCCGGGTGGGGCTGGGGGGAAGTCTGGGAGGCAGGAAGAGAGACAGGGCACCTCTAGCTCTCCCATGTGAAGATTGGATTTCTCTTGAAATTTTTATGGACGTCTCTGTGCCTCCCCATCACATTACAGTCTGGGTGAAAAATTATCCCAGGCCCACCAAGGAAAATAGGTCTGCGTGCATCAAGATTTCATTGCCAATGGCCACCTTATCCCTCGGAATTTCTTTATGGGTCAACATGACTGATTTATTTATACATGCGCCCTGTGGGTATCTATTAGGCCCCCCCCAGACTGTGATCCCCCTGGGGACAGCTGGCTTCTATACGTGTTGGCTGGGCACATGGCAAAGCCCCTGTGACACATTTGCTAAGGAGAAGGGGAAGGAAGGTTCGGAACTGCATCTGGGCAGCTTCTAAGCTCTCGAAGCCTGAGGTTCTCGCTCTAGCCCCACTGATTGCTGGAGACATAAGCTTGGATGATAGCAGTATCTTGGTGAGTCTCAGTTTGCTCAGCTATAAGATGAGGGTCATAATATGCCCTCGTGGCCTAGCAGGTCAATGAAGCATGATTGTGGCTGAAACACTATAGGAATGACTAACTGGGGTAAGAATTAATACAACTATTATACTCAGGTCGGCAGGTGGCATAGTAGTTAAGGAACTGGACTCCCACATGGCAGACCATGGTTCAAGTCCCAGACCTGGTGGCTTGAAACTTGTGCCAGACGTGTGCGTGCACGCCTAAAATCCTGATAGGAGAATGGAGAAGAAGGGATTGAGGCATGGCCATACCCCCTGGGGGGGGTAATTTCTCACTTTTTCTCTGTCCATCTCTTTGTCTCTCCAATGAACTCACACACCCCTAAGAATAAACTATTATGCTTATTTATTTATTCATTCATTCAACAAACATTTACCGAGTGGCCATGTGCTTTTGTGGGTGTTGGGGGGCACAACAAAAATCAAGAAGGCATCGTTATCGCATTCACTGTGTTTACTGTACAGTGGCGAAAGACACGAGTAGCCTTCCCCCCCCCCCCACTTCCTGTCCTGCTAAGAGACTTCTTTCTCTATCCTTGAAATTTGAAATTTTTGCCAAGATTCCTAGGTGTTTGTCTTTTCTCATGATTTGTTCCTGGAACTTGCTTAGTTTGTTTGATTTGCTGACCCAAGTTCCTCAACTCATCCAAGTCAGCATCATTGCCATTGTGCTTTTATCTCCTTATTAGACAGGATGGAGTGATCTGGTTTCATCCGCCATATTTTCCTCTGTATTTACATGGTCTTTATGGAATGCTACAAGCAGGCAGCCTCTTTAGGAATTTACTAATGGCATTATATTTCTGCTGCCTGCTCAGACCCAGTTTATCAGCTCTTGGTAAAAGTCTATTTTGATCTCCACCTCAACACCTCTCTCCCTCCAAAGACATTAATGTTAAGAAATGACCCAATAGGGTGCAGATGAGGAGCTTGGATTGGCCTTTATTTTTAATTAATTAATTTTTAAGGTTTTTGCCATAGGGTGTGAGTGCTCGCTAGAGAGAGACAGAGAAAAGGAAAGTGAGAAATCATGCCACAGAGTGATGGCCACACCACAATCCCTTCTCCTCCAGTCTCCCCTCAGGATTTCAGGCATACAAGCACACACACCCAGCGTGACTTTCAAGCCACCGGGTCTAGGTCTTGAACCGTGGTCAGCCATGAGGGAGTCCAGTGTTTTCACTACTACGCCACCTGCTGGCCCCCCCTATTTTTAATTTTTTAACATTTCTTTCTTTCTTTCATGATAGAGAGAGACAGAGACGGGTACTCCCAACAAGGTCTCCATGCCGCACTCCACTTCAAGTCTCAGCTGGCTCGTATCACAGGCACTCATGCACGCACCCAGCATCTGAGGTCACAGCCTGCAAACCTAGGACTTTCCCCCATGTGGGTCCAGGTACATTACCACAGTGCCACCACCTGGCCTGTGAATTGGCCTCTAGATGTCCAGTTGCTCCCTTGATGTGTAGCGCCACTGATTAAGAGGTCATGGGGTCAGCATGTGGCATAGTGGTTAAGGCACTGAATTCCTTTGTGGCTGACTGTGGTTCAAGTCCTAGCCCCAGCAGCTTGAAAGTCATGCCGGGCGCATGTGCAAGTGTGCCCAAAATCCCAAGAGGAGAATGGAGAAGGAATTGTGGTGTGGCAATCCCCCCAGGGGTGGAGGGTGATTTCTCACCTTCTCTCTCTCTGTACCTCTGGCAAACACACACACCCTATAGCAAAAATTTCTCTAAAAGAAGAGAGAGACGTCTTATCCACTTCAGTTTCACATCCCAGTGCCAGAGCACTGAACAGGAAGCTGAAGAAATAAAGAACATCAGGGATGTGACCAGGCACAAACACAGCAAGCTTTATCTAATCTTTCCTTTCTGGAGCTCTGACAGTTGAATCAAAATCACTTTTCATCACCAATGAACAGCACCAACACCCCACGCTCTAGCATGAACATCCCCCTGGAGCACAAGAGAACAGATCGGATCAGTGATGTCATGGCCAGACCGACAGCACAGCACCAAGGAGGTACCATTTACGTGTGGTCTGTGTAAGCAGCCTGCTCTGGAGCACACACAAGGTGTCTCTCAGAGGGTCTGACTGGTGGTGTCCTTGGGTGATGGGATTGTGAGTAACATCAGTTTTCTTCTCTATTTAAAAAACAAAACAAAACAAAACGTTTTTTTAATTTTAAGCCAGCCCCAATGGTTAGGACAGCTGGATCCCACATGGCGCTGATTACACAGTTCAAAAACCAAGCCTGGCTGCTTGAAAAACATACCAGGTGCATGTACATGTGCATCCCAAATCCCAACAGGATGGAGAAATGAAGAAGAGGTTGTGGCCTGACCACACCCCATTTGGGAGTGTTTTCTCCCTCTCCCTTTCTCTTTGTGTCTCTGTCTCTTTCTGGTGATCACATGTGCCCACCAGCAAATTAAAAACATTTTTTTTTTCAGTTTATTTGTTTCTTTCATGAGGGTGAGAGACAGTGAGAGAAAGAGAAAGTGCTTTCGACAGGATCTTGTGACACAGATGGCCCGCACCAGCTGTCCCAGGCTGCCATGATTCTGGGTTGTACAGATGGACCAGGAAACCAAACCAGGATCTTCCATGTGGATTCAGCCTCTCTCGAGCAGCATGATACTGCTGCACTATTGAGCAGCCCTTTTTGCTTGTTGAGTGTTTCAAATGTCCCATCGTTTTCACATTTTACCATTACCATTACCATTAGTAGTAGTAGTTAAGGAGTCTGGTCTATCACACATCACTTCAAAGTTTGAACCAATGTTCAGGGAAGCCAACTGGGAAGCCATGGTTGGTAGGACTTTTGTAGCTTAGCATTGAAAGTTCCACATCCCAGGAGCCCCCTCAGTCCTGTTCGGACATCCCATCAACATGATGTATAAACAACCACAGGCAGGTTAGGGGCCAGCAGATGGTGTAGTGGTTAAGATGCTGGACTCCCATGTGATTGACTGTGGTTCAAGTCCCAGACCCAGCGGCTTGAAACTCATGCCAGGCGCAAGTACTTGCACGCCCAAAATCCTGAGAGGAGAATGGAGGAGAAGGGATTGTAGTGTGGCTATCTCCCCAGGGGGTGATTTTTCACTTTCTGTCTCTCTGTCTCTCCAGCAAGTACATGTGCTCTATAACAAAAATCTCTCCAGAAAAACAAACAAACACAAAAAACTCTTTCAAAACAAAAACCAACATGGGAGGTTAATAACCAAATGAAAAAGAAAGTACTGACATAAATATCCAATGCTAAACTCGAGTCAGCTGCAGTAGAAAATGCAGCCTGGGTCTGAAGGTGGATTAGGACATGTGTTTTTGTTACGGGGACTAAATCCCGGAACTGGAACTGGAGAGCTACATTTTCAGATGTGGCTGGTGAGGGAGAGCACTTGTCACCCCTCAGCCCCCGATGTGGGGGAGAAACATGGCACTTACTGCCCCTGTAAGCAGTGACCCCACAGCCCGATAAACCCCGTCCTAGTCATTTCTATTCTCTGGCCAATTGGGACGCCCAGTTTCACACGGAGAGGCGTGAATATGAGGAAGACTGAAGGTCAGAAATGGGTCTTATCACTTCCCTGGGATGGAGAGAGAGTGGGTGGGAGGAGGAAAAGGCATCTGTCCTGCATCAATAGCAGTAAGAAAAACAGTGACGAGAACAATAATAGTAACAGCGGCTACTCTTCATTGATTGCTCATGGTGACCCAGGAATCCTATAAACCTTTATCCCTAAGGCTTATTTGGTCCTCATAATAATTCCATGAGAGGCAGTAATATTACTCCCCATCCAAACGGGGAAACCGAGGCACGGAAATGTACTCAGTTAATGGGTGCATGGGGTCAGTGAGCTAAAGAGAGCTCTGAGCAAGGCCTGGGGGGGGGGGCTGATGGGGAAAGGGACAGAGGATAGAGAAGAAAGAGAGGCGAGTCAGAGGAGAGAGAGAAGGGAAAGATGGGGAGGGAACTGAGCAGAGAAACAAGATTTGCAATAACTATGAGGGATGCTATGGAGATTACTTTCTGAATGGCATTTAATTGGTTTATTAGTGTAATTCAGTTGCCGTTTGATTTGATTCAGACCTCTGATGTGTGTGATGTGCCGCCCACCAAGGACACTGGCAGCCTCACAAACAGCAGCAAATGGCAGAGAGGGGGGGAGGAGGAGGTGATGGAAGATAAGGGGAAGGAGGCGAGAGCCAGAGAAGGGCTGGATGCAGGATGGAGAAAGGGGAAGAGAAGAAAGGAGGGGAGAGGGAGGGGAGAGGGAGGTGAGAGAAGAAATGGAAGAATAGCAAGTGCAGAATGAGACAGAGAGCCCAAGATGCAGGGCTGTGAGAGTGTCATCGTGAGAGCCATGGTAGGGAAGGAAGGAGCTGGAGAGACAGAGGACAGCTTTAGAGAAAAGGGAGGGAGAGTTAGACAGAAAGAGGAGGCTGGGAAGACAGGGAGGGGGACAGATGGTGGGAGACAGGGGGGCCCGAACCAAGAAACGGCAAACAGCAGCAGTGCCCACACTACAGTGGGGACTGAAGGCCTCGAGAGCATGGGCCTCATGGAGTGGTTGCTACCAGGCGCTGCGTGTGCATGAGAAAATTTTTAATGGGCACAAGAATGCATGTATATAAAGGGAAGGGGTTGTGGGATGGTACCCCAGAGCAGAGTAAATAACTTGGACCATTTAATACATTTTTAAAAAAGAAAACCTATTAGAACTATTATATTACCAAATGTGCACAACATAATGTCACATTCAATATTAAAGAAGATGAAATGGGGACCAGTATATGGTATAATGGTTACTTCTCTGGACTCCAACATGGCCGACCATGGATTGAATCCTAGACCTGGTGGCTTCAAACTCACACTGGGTATCTATATGTGTGTGTGTCCCCACAATCCCAAGAGGAGGCTGGAGGAGAAGGGATTGCGACGTGGCCAACCCCCCTGAGGAGGTGATTTCTCACTTTCTGTCACTGTCTCTCTGGTGAGTGCACATGCCCTATAACAAAAATCTCTCTGGGGAAAGAAAAAAGATGAAATGAGTATGTCCTTGATTTGATTATTATACACTATCTACATGTTTTTAAAAAAAACCCATACCATAGAGACCAGCAGGTGGTTAAAGCACTGGACTCCCACATGGACCATTGTGGTTCGAGTCCTGAACCCAGTGGCTTGAAACACGCTGGGCATGTGTGCATGTGTACCCAGAATCCCAAGAGGAGAATGGAGTAGAAGGGATTGCAGCCTGGTCACCCCCCCTCTCTGGGGGGGGGTGATTTCTTATTTTCTCTCTCTATGTCTCTCTATCTCTCTGGCGAGTACATGCACCTTATGGCAACAACCTAAAGAAAAAATGATAGGTCTGGTCCCATCACCTAGTAGTTAGGGGATCAGATCCCACATGGTCAACTGCATTTCGAGATCTGACGCTGGTAGAACAACACTTTAGGCACATGTGCATACATGGCCAGAACCTGATGGGCTAGAGAAATGGAGGAACATGGACTGCAACATGACCATGCCCCGTTAGAGATGCTGTCTCCCTTCCCCCACCCCCCCCTCTCTCTCTCTCTGCCTCTTTATCTCTCTGGTGAGCACATGTACCCTCTGGCAACTAAAAAAAAATATGTGTATATACTGTAGCCCATAAAGACATGTATTGAATATATGTAAACCAGAAATCATAATTGTAAGGAGAGAGGGAGCGAGGACACGGGGAAGGAAGGAAAAAGTATAGAGAATAATGAGCTACACACACACACACACACACACACGCACACACAGCTATGTCCTGGGCTTCTCCCAGTGCCTCTGACAACCCATTACTGGGGCATTCCCTGGACTCCTGACACTAGGGTGGCTATTTTCCATCTGGGCTATTTTCCATCCCCTAGAATAGAAGCCCTTTTGGAGCCAGCCAGTGACATGGAGATTAAAGTCCTGGATTCCATATCGCTGCCTGTACAGTCTTGGACCTGGCAGCTTGAAAAACATGCTAAGTGCATGTATGTGCATGCCCAAAATCCCGAGAGGAGAATGGAAAAGAAGAGATTGTGGCATGGCCATAGCCTCCCTCCCCAGGTGGTGATTTCTCACTTTCTCTCTCTTGTTCTCTTTCCTTCTCTGGAAAGTACACACGCCCTACAGCAAAACAAAAAATTCTATGTCTGACTCTCTTTGCCCCCATGAAGGAAAAAAAAAAAACAAAAACATAAACCAGAATGTCTGGATTTGGATCCCAAACTCAGGAGCTCTGCCATTGTGTGATCTTGGGTGAGTTAATGACCTTGCTGCAGTGCCTCAGTTTCTTCATCTGTGAAATGGGGATGAAACTCGTCCTTTCCTCACCGGATTGCTCACAACGATCCAATCGATACAGAGGAAATGCTTGCAACAGGATCTGACCCATAGTAGATACACATAACTCTCATTGTCCGTACCATCGCGAGACGAGGCTACCAGGACGTAGGAATTTGGGACTGCTAGGTGGACATACCCGAAGTTGCTGCAGTTGTTACAGAACTGGATTTGCCCCCAGACCTGCCTGCAAGCTCAGGACTTTCCAAAGACTCCCGAACCCCTATTCAGGAATCTTCCCACATTGACACACTTTCCAAAGAAGACCCATCTCCCGCCCTTCCCCACTTCCGGCATCTGATGGCTTATTCCGTCTGACTTAACCTTTAGCTGCATCTTTGATGAAAATGCCTCCGTTCCAGAAGAAGAAAGGGCAGACCGTGCTGTGAGCCAGACTTTGGAACTCCCAGACCTTTGTCACTGCTGCCCTCTGCCCAGACTCACACACAGACACGCCCTACTTCTCCATCAGTAATTACAGAAGTCAAGTCCACGGGCTGCTGGTAATCGCCTGGGAACGCAGACTCCATTTATCCCTAATGCTGATTCCAGGGGCCTGTGATGTTCATCAGCACCATGTGACCTTTTTATGGAACCAAAGAGGCATGCGTAGCTAATGAGCTGTAATTCTGAAGAGCTCCTGCCTTGATTGGGAGTAATTATTTTTATAAAGAAAATAATTAACAATTCCCACCACCCATCGGATGAGGAAAGGAGGTCTGCTTTGGGCACTGTTAATTATCCAGGGCTCTTTTTCAGGTCCTGTTTATCTCTTCTCAGCCCAACCTGGACAGAGTGAAAGGGAAGCTGCCATCCTCTCTCTACCCTCACCAAGAAGATTTTCCATGGGCCCCGAAGGGGAGGAAGAGGAATGTGCAAGTCTGACCTCTCAGCCGCGGACACACTGGAGCTCCTCCAGAGACTCTTGGAGCTGGAAGGGGCCCTAGAACCCTGGAATATGCTTGGAGCTCTTGGTTCGGATTCCAACTCTCTGACCTTGAGGCAGTCACTTCCCTTGTCTGAGTCTCAAGTTACCAGCTCACCCTGGAAGAGTCATTGTATGGATTAAGTGAGAAGACCAGTGAAACACCTAGCGCTTAATGGGCTTCTCACAGATGATTTTCATAAATGATTCAGAGGTTGACGTTAACATCGTGCAGTTCAGGCTCAGAGAAGGAGGAAAACTTGACCAAGGACCCACAGTCAGTTTGCAACAAAACCAGGATCAGGCCCAAGTCTCTTTGGGGCCTGTGTGTTACTGTGTTTTGTTTGTATGTTTGTTTTCCATTTCATCATGGTGCATCCACTCTCCATTATCCAATTGTCATGAAAGATCTAGAACACTGATGATATGGTAGTTACTTTTTTATTTAATGGTTTTTATTTATTTTTTAAGAGAGATTTTTGCTATAGGGTGTGTGCTCTCACCAGAGAGACGAGAGAAGGAGAGACAAATATTTAAACTCCATCACTTGAGAAGTAACACACCTTATGTGTGCATGGCTTCTTACAGGTTTCAGATTTTCCCTTTCCCAAACGTTCTTTTTTTTGAGAGATTTTTACTATAAGGCACATGCGCTTGCCAGAAAGACAGAGAGACAGAAAGCTAGAAATCACCCCCAGGGGGGATGGCCACGCCACAATCCCTTCTTCTCCCTTCTCCTCTCGGGATCCTGGGCACGCATGCACACGCGTACGGTGTGAGTTTAAACCACTGGGTCCGAGACTCGAACTGCGGTCAGCTACATGGGAGTCTAGCGACATAGCCATTACGCTAACTGCTGGCCCCACAAATGTTCTTGTTACCCACACCACAGCCTATGACGTCGGGAAACTGGATCTCCTAGCAGTAGTGGAGCTTCCTCTGAATCATACCCAAAGAATGTCATAAAGCCAGGACCTGCATCTGGGTCTCCCTAACCCGTCCCCAGATCAGGGCTGAATCCATGACCTCAGCTGGAGGATGCTAATTCCCAGGGACCCTTACCTTTCTTCTTCCTGAAGTCAAGTCATGAGGCATATTCAGCCTGTCCATGTGATGAGAGTGAAGGCACTAGATAGAAAAACGAGAATGTGCATGCACTCTGAGCTCTGGGGAGACCCTCCCTACCTTCCCACTGCAGAGTTCTCTGAGTCCCTCCTTGTGTTTAAGAGACTGGAAATTTGAGGCAAAAAAGAACTGGGCTCAGATCCCACCACCAGCTCTCACTTGCGCTCTGATCTTGGACATGTGTTACCTTCACTGACCCGTAAAGGGAGGACACTAATAACATTTGCAAACAGAGGTGTGATTCGTTCATTCAGGAAATATTTATTGAGTTCTTATTGTGTGCCAGCCGCTGTTCTAGGAGCTGAAGAGGTAACAGTCAATAAAAGTCTTTGCCCTCCTGGAGCTTATTTTAGTGGAAGAGACACCCTGGACAGGTGCACAAGTACGTTCGTAATATAGAGAGAGTGGTGAAAGTTAAGGAGAAACACGAGTCAGGACAGAGGGGCTTGAGAAAGCCTTTCGTCGGGTAGGGGTCCTGGTGACCCCTTTATCTCTGGTGTTCGAGGAGGACTTCACTGATGAAGTGATATTTGAGCAAAGCTCCTAAGAAAGCGTGGAAACAATCCAGGGGACGTTTGGGAGAAGCGCATTCCAGGTAGTGGGGTCAGCAGGTGCAAGAGCTTTGAGGTGGGAACACACTTGACCCGCATGGTTGGAGCAATAGGATGAAATTAGATAACAGGGGCCCATTTGTGCAGGGAGTTTTGTTTCTTTAGTTTTGAGTTTGTTTTGTTTGTTTTTGTTTTTTGTTTTGTTTTGTGTGTGTGTGTGTGTGTGTGTGTGTGTGTGTGTGTGTGTGTGATGATAAGGACTTGGATTTATTCTTTGAGTGGGATGGAAAACCAGGGTTTGAGAAGAGGAGTCAGATGACCTGCCATCCACTGAAAGGATCACTCTGACTGAGGAGTGGAGGATAGACTTAAGGGCACCAGGGCTTGGATATTATGAAAGAATGCATGCAGGGCTCTTAACACAGAACCTATGTTGGTTTTGGTGATTTTGTTGTTGTTCTGTTTTGTTTTTTAAATAATTATTTTATTTATTATTATTAATTTGACCACAGAGGGAGACAGACAGAGCAAGAAAGTGAGAAAGCTTTCTGGCAAGCCGCCAGGTCTGGGACTCAAACCGTGAACATCCAGTACCTTAACCACCATGCCACCTGCCAACCCCAGAGCCTATGTTTGAAGTGATCATCAGTGTGTTAGTTGGCTAGGGCTGCCATAACAAAATGCTACAAACTAGGGGGTCTACACAGCGGAAATGTATGTCCTTGCTGTTCTGGAGGCTAGAAGTCCAAGATCAAGATGTCGAAGCTTTGGTTTCTCTGCGGCCTCTCTCCTTGGGTTACAGATGACTGCATGCCCTCTTTGTCTTCACATCCTCTGTGCATGTCTGTGTCCTAATCTCTTCTTGCAAGGACACTGGTCATATTGGATTAGGGCTCACCCTAATGACCACATTTTAACTGAATTACCTCTTCAAACACCTTGTCTCCAGGTACGAACACTTTCCACAGTACTGGGGGTTAGGACTTCAATCAATGGGTTGGGGGGTGCACCGTTCAGCTCATACAAGTAGTAATGTAATTACTGTTGTTATTATTAACCATCTGCTCCATTTAGAAACTCTCCCATCTAGACCAATCATGTAGTCTTTATACGTGAGCAACATCTCCCAGACAATGACAAGTGTCTTGACCCTTCTTGACCCCTCCTCCGGACTCATTAGTGGACAAATATTTATTAAGCACATGTTCTATGCCGGACCCTGGGATACTGTGCTGAGCAAGAATGTCAGCTCGTGCAGTGGTCCTTGGCTTAATATGGCTCTCAGCATCTTCGCCATCTTTAACTGAGTGCCTCGAACCTCTTCTGGATCACCTGCTTGGGTCAGGCACTGTGGCAGGCTCAGGTGATGATAACACTGAGCAAGACAGGGCTCTGCCTCCAAGGATTTCTTGGGGATTGGTTTTCCTGGTGTAGCTAATCATGTTAACACACCTACCTCGATTCATCAGTGGGCGTTCATACATTTTCCTCTTGCAGTACCATATCTGTCTTTCTTTTTTTTCCTTTTTTTTTTTTTTTAAGAGGTTCTTGCCTTAGGGCACATGCGCTCACTGGAAAAAGAGACACAGACAGTGAGAGGGAAGGTAAAAAATCACCACCCAGGGGAATGGCCACACCACAGTCCCTTCTCTCCATTGTCCTCCTGGAATCTTGGGCATGCACGCACACATGCCCGGCATGAGTTTCAAGCCACTGGGTCCAGTACTCAAACCGTGGTTGGCCATGTAGAAATGCAGCGACGTAAACATGGTGCCATCTGCTAGCCCTCGGATCTGTCATTCGGAAACCTTGCAATTCAATGGGATGCATATGGCAGCATTTTAGGCAAAGTAACAGCCTGCAAGGGAGGTGCCTTTGGGCACACAAGCTCAAAGCACTCACTTTATCTAGCATACTTGTTGGTGTCGACAAGTGTGCTGAGGACAAGAGCCATGTCCACCCTTTTTCCCTGGATAGCCAGTGTGTGGCATCTTGGTTGGCCCCTAAGAGGTGCTCAACAAATATCCGTGAAATGACTATTTGGGCCTCAAATTATGTATGTGTGTATGTATGTGTGTGTGTGTGTGTGTGTGTGTATGTGTGTATTTTTTTAAAAAACAAGTTTATTTAAACAACAAGATGCTTGACTTGAAGGGAAAACTATCTAGGATTCCTCTTTTCTTTAAGAGTAGTTTACCCCCCCGCCCACCTCCAGAGATCAGCAGGTGGCGTGGTGATTAAGGTGCTGGACACTCCCACGTGGCCTACCACGGTTTGAGTCCCAGACCTAGTGTTTTGCTTTTTCACTTACCCTCTCTCTCTTTCTCTCTCCCTGTGTGTCTCTCTCTGGTCAAGTTGAAATAAATGAATGAATAAATAAAATAAAAAATTCTTTTTTAAAAAAAGAGTAATTTACCCCTACTTAAAGACAGATTGCCCTACATGTAACAGCTACATACAAAAAGTTATAAAATTGTCCTTGGTTTTACAATGATAAATGAAAAACATTAAAATTCTCCAATCAAATAAAGTATGCAAGGATTTTTATGTTGTTGGTTTTTTTTTTTTTCTTTTTGTTAAAACAGTGAGAGCAAAATAACTTACTGGAATATAAAGATAAGAGCTGAACGAGCAGGCCACTAGTGGAGAAAGGGGGTATTTTCACAGAACCAGTATTTTTCCTCATCCCATCTCCATTTGATGTCAATCAAAACATACCATTGGCCATTTAGTTAAAAAAAATGCAATATGCTTGTGCACATACACCAGTTACTGTATGTACAGTAAAGGAAAGGGGAAGGGAAAATGAAAGCATAGAGAAGACTATACTGCAGTAGTCAGATATGGTGAAACCAAATTGCGGTTTTCTAATTGAGAATGTATTCTTGGTCTGTCAGAACAGAGTTCTGGAGTAAAGTAGCAGGTGCCCTGTTTAGTAGACACCTCCTGTCTGTTGTTGGAACTCATCCACATTTCCAGCTGTGTAGGTGTGTCTGTTTCGTTGATCGGCCGCCTTCACAATAGGCTTTCATTAGTTTACTAAGTGGTGTACTCCACTTCATCTTAAACTGCACCCCAGAACCTTCCCGCCCCGCCACCTTCAAATTAAGATGATCGTTGTTCTCAGTCTCAACAACTTCCTTGGGCTTTTCGTCGGCCTTGGCAAGCGCCGGAGTCTCCTCAGCTGCCACTTCACAAAAGAGGTCCCAGGTCCTCACCGCACGAGCACACAGGCAGCACCAGGAGCGGCAGAAGAAGCTCAAATTATATTATTTAGAACCGCGCTGCCCAATATAGTGGCCACTAGCCATCTATGGGCTTTTAAAAGTACAAATGAATAAAAATTGTAATTTTATTAAAATTACAAATTTATCATTAAAATCAAAAATTGGTTTCCTCGGTCACCCTGGCCACGTTTCAGATGCTGAAAAGCCATGTGTCACTACCACGGGGGACGTTGACGAAGACGCAGACTGTCTCTGCTGTCACAGAGAAGCTGCTAACCTAGGACAACGGTTCTCGACTGGGAGCAGTTTTACCCCCACCCACCCTAGGGGATCTGGCGGTGTTTGGACGTGTTTTTGGTTGTCACAGCTAGAGGCTGTCACTGGCATTTAGTGGAGAGAGTTAGGGATGTCACTGAACATCATGCAATGCTCAGGACAGACCCCAAGGCACTGCTGCCGAGGTGGAGAAAGCCTGGCCCAGGTCATCCATCTCCAGACGGCTGGTTCCTCGGATTTCCGCCTGAACCATTTGTATTTACGTGAGATTGTGAAACCGCTTTGTGGATGATAGCGCACATACCTGCCTCGCTCAGCCGTTTGCGAAGTCCAGATACACTGTGGAATCCTCCTGGCCCTGGGACAGTTAGGGCCAGAACCACTCCCACTTTATGGGGGAAATTTATTTTATAAAGCAAGGCTCAGGCACACCAGGTGGCATAGTGGTTAAGAACCATGGCTGGAATCCCACATGGGTGACTGTGGTTCGAGTCCCGGACCGGCGGCTTGAAAAATCACACCAGGCACACATGCGTGTGTGCCCAAAATCCTGGCGTGAGTTACAAGTTTCTCTTTCAAGAGACTAGAGAAGAAAGGATTGCGGTGTGCCCATCCCCACGGTGGGTGAGTTCTCCATTTCCCTCTCGCTCTCTCTGTCTCTCTGTCTCTCTCCAGTGATTGCATGTACCCTATGGCAAAAACTTAAAAAACAACAAAAAAAGGCAAGACCGAGAGGTGTTACGTGTCTCAGAGGGAGCAGAAATGGAACTCAAGGGTGCAAGTTATAAGGAAGTTGTCTTTTCTCAGTTGAAAAGATTTTTCTAGCCACCCGAGCTTCCTGCAAGTGGAAGGAGGGAGTTTCCTCTCGTCAGAGGTATTCAGCCAAGATTACTCCACAGGGCTGTGTTTTCTAAAGTGCTCCATGGGCTATTAGCCTGGTTGATCGCAAAACAGAGGTTCTGTAGCCAAAACGTTTCAAGAAATGCTATGTAACACATTCTCTTCCTGGGCTTTCACATTGCACTGAAGATATAAAAGACTCTGATAAGTCCTGCAGTTACAAGGGACCAACAGTTGGCATAATGGCTATGTTGCTGGACTCCCTTGTAGTCGACAGCGGTTCGAGTCCCAGACCCGGTGGCTTGGAACTCACATCGGGCATATGTGTGTGCATGCCCAAGATCCCGAGAGGAGAATGAAGGAGAAGGGATTGCAGCATGGCCATCCCCCCGCCCCGGGGGGGTGATTTCTTGCTTTACGTCTCTCTGTCTCTCTCTGTCTGGCGAGCAACCGCACCCTGTAGCAAAAACCTCTCCAAAAAGAAAAAAGTACTGCAGTAACAAAACTTGGTTCTTTTTGTTTAACCTCATGTTTCTCAGTCCCACTTGAGAAACAAGTCTATCCCTATTCCATGATAAGGGCAAACAACTTCTTTTTTTAAGAAGAATTTTATTAATTATTATTTTTAAATTGGCTATAGGGCTCCTGCACTCACCAGAGAAAGAGAGAAAGTAAGCCACCAGGTCCAGGACTCAAACCTTAACCACCACGCCACCTGCTGGCCTCAAACAACTTAACGTGGGGTGGGATCAGTGTTGGATGGAGCACAATTTGGTAAATGCTGCTTTATGGCATAGTCGGACATGGAATGTATTGGGTTGTCTGGGAAGTCATGATGCATTTTTGCATAGAAAAACAAAGGAAAATATGTCAAATATGTCATAACTTTCCCAACAACCTAAAAATGTCCAATAATCCCTCTAACTTAGTCTGTCTACAGTTCTGTGATTATCTAGGTGACCACGGACAAGCCCTGGTGTTCGGGGAGAGGCATTTGGAATGTCTGGTTTTGTACGGAATTACCCATGTCTATGCAGCCAGTGTGTGTCATGTCAGAGCTCGGCCAGGATTTCTTTATCATTTTCCTCTTTCTGCCTCTGGGGAATCCATTCGGTTCAATGTGAAGTTCTGCTTAAGTGTGAATCAGCTGCAATGTGCCCAGCTCATCTTCTTGATGCCACACTCCCAGAAAGAATGACATCACCTGCCTTGTTTAGAATAATCACCATGGCAACTGTGGCCGCCCTGGTTATGTGGATGTCCATGTCCCATGTAGCAGTGGCTGGGTGTTGCCTCATCCAAAAGAGAGGGACAGGATATTGAGTTTCAGCTGATGAGAACTGCTGGCTTTCATGGGCATCTGCCTGGTGATAATTGGGCAGGTGTATGTGTCAATGTGCAGTTCAGCTTGCCCAAGACTCACAGGGGAAAGACCCACATGAATTAAAGGCTTTTTCATGGGACCAGCAGGTGGCATAGTGGTTAAGGCACTGGACCCCCACATGGTCGACTGTGGTTCAAATCCCAGACCCAGACACTTGAAACTCATGCTGGGTGCGTGTACGTGTGTGCCCAAAATCCTGAGAGGAGAATGGAGAAGGGAATGCAGTGTGTCCAACCCCCCTTGGAACAGATTTCTCATTTTCTGTCTCTCTGTCTCTCTCTCCTGCGAGTGCTTGTGCCTTATAGCAAAAATGTCTATAAATAAATAAATAAAGACTTTTTCTTGTTTATTTTTCTTTTCCTTCTTTCCTTTCTTTCACTTAATTTGAACCAAATAACAACATAGAGACTCTCTAGATTACCCAACTATTGAGAGAGAGAGAGAGAGAGAGAGAGAGAGAGAGAGAGAGATGTTGTGTGGTGTAGAGAGGGTCCTAGGTAAAAATAAGCTGGAGTTTGGGAGTACTATGTTTTGCAAAGTTTGGCCCCTGTATTATTATTTTCCTGAGAGATTTTATGTGGCCCCGTGGACACAAAATGAAATATGAAATTACACGGTGAGAAAGGGATTGCTCTTTCCATTCACTTTCTTCCTTCCGATTGTCCAAGCGTTGTCTCCGTTTGAGGCTCCCGTGTTCTTAACACCTCTCAACACTTGTTAATCTTCCTTTCTTAACAAAAGAGAGAGCAGGTGTCGGGCTCAGTGCCCGGGGCAGGTAGCAGTGTAGAGCTAGAATTTAATAACATCCTTTTGTTTTCATCCTTTCCATTTGTAAGGCTATCTTCTGTTTATGAACAGATGCTCATTTTCCGTTCACAATGGCGCGATGAAGTTTCCTTTTTAATTAACTGTATTAAGTTAAAAAGCAAGTCAATTTCAAGAACAATCATAAGCAAATAATAGTATAGGAAACACACACGTAAATAGAAGAATCCGTCTCGGCTTGTGTGAGCCGCTGAGGTTTTGTAGTTTGGGAAGCGCGTTCTGTGGAAGACACGGCTTAGAAAGGCAAGCTGCTGGCTCCGTCACGTACTGACTGCGTCGTCTTGAGAAAACCGTTTTGACTCTCTTGGTCTCAGTTTTGTAGTCAATTAAATGGGGACAATACATTTCCTCTCTCACAAGATTGGTGTGAAATCATCATACAGGGCATGCATAGAGATCTAATAAGTGACAGTGCCCACAGGGCTCATTTTAGGACTAACATATCGATTCGTACAAGGGTCTACGGTTTGGAATAAGCCACCTTCTTTCTTCTCCACCTCCCAATAGTAACTTGTATTGGGATCAGCACATAGTGTGGTGATTATATCGCTGGACTCCCACATGGCTGACCGTGGTTCGAGTCCCAGACCCACCAACTTGAAACTCACATTAGGCGTGTAATGGTGCAATGGTTGTCACTGAACTTTCACATGGTCGACTATAGTTCAAGTCTCAGACCTGGAGACTTAAAACTCACACCAGGCACATGTGCGTGCATGCCCAAAATTCTGAGAGGAGAACGGAGGAGAAGGGATTATGGCATGGCCATCCCCCCCCGCCGGGGAGTGATTTCTTGCTTTCTGTCTCTCTGGCGAGCGCATGCACCCTATAACAAAAGTCTCTCTAAAAAGAAAAAAAGAGTAACCTTTATTAAACACTCTGTGCCAGACGCTGTTGCAAACCTTAGACATGTAGTATCTCACTTAACGTCCCCAATGATTCAGTGAAGTAGGGACTATTATTATCCACCTGTAGAGATAAGCCACAAAGAGGAGAAGTAACTTAATCAAAGCCACACAACAAAAAAGTAGAAAAGGTAGGCCCTACACTCGGTCAGCCTGATTCCATTGTGCATGTTCTTAACCCTTTTCAGGTATCTAAAGTGCCTACGTTTTGTAGACCCATGGTAAAGTTTGTTATGGATGGTGAGGGTGATTGCATTAGTTACAAATCTTTTTATTTTTTTAACCAGAGACTTCAACCACACTAAAGTGATTCTGGAAATAAAGATGAAGTGTTGGTTCTCATACATGAAAAAGTTGAATGGCTTCAGGTCCAGATGGATCCAGGAGCTTAAGCAATATAATCCTTCTATGCATTTCTTTTTAAAAAAATTTTAAAATTATTATTCATACATTAAATTGCTATACATCATTTATATTGTGAAGAGACTTTACCCATTATGATATACACCTCAGTCCAGCCCAGTCGAGACTATTATACACATCCTCGTCAACAGATAAAAAATGTAATCTGTGTCCCACAAGCATATTACCTCTCCGTCTTCCCCCCAAATTTCCTTTCCTATGCTTTTCCCCTCCCACACTCTCTTTCCACTTTGTCTCTAGTGTCCATTACAGTTTTTAATGCTTTTATGTTCTCCAGTCTTTTAATATTTACCATAGAGTGCAGTCAGTATATGTTACATGGAGACATACAGTGTCTCACTTTCATAGCCTGACTTGCTTCACTCAGCAACAAATCTTCCATATTCGTCCACTTTCTATCAAATTCCAGGGCCTTGTTGTTTTTTTATGGCTGAATAGTATTCCATGGAGTATATGTGCCACAATTTTTCAATCCATTCATCTGTGGACATTTGGGTTTGTTCCATGTCTTAGCAATCATGAATAAGGCTGCAACAAAAATAGTTGTGCAAGCACTTTTCCAACTGAATGCTCTCCTGTCCTTTGGGTAGATACCCAGGAGTGGAATTGCTGGATCATATGGTAGTTCTATTTGAAGGTCTTTGAGGAACTTCCATATCATTCTCCACAGTGGTTGGACCAATTTACATTCCCACCAACAGTGTAGGAGTGTTCCCCTTTTACCACATCTTCTCCAGCACTTAACCCGTTTAACATTATTCTCCATGATATTGGTTCCATTCTTAGGCAATCTCTCCTCTTGGGGTTTCAGGAAAGCTGCTAGAGCTCTGTACTTTTATACTTTTTAGTAACCTCTAACAAGTGAGGGTTTCTTCCCAATGGTTTCAATGGAAGTCCCAGAATTGGGTTTCACTGACTCTGATCAGCCTGGTTTGGATAGCTGGTTGACCACCTCTGAATCTATTCCAGTGGCCACGGTCATGCGATGCTTGGAATATCCAGGAGTGAATCGTGTGCTCATCCTGAAGCTGGGGTGAAGCTCCCTCTGCATGAATCCAATGGACTGAGATTAGAGAAGGGGCTGGCTCCTCTAAGAGCCTAATGCACATCATAGCAGAGAGAATGGATTCAGGAGGGAAAGCTATCCTCCCGTGAAGTCTCATTCATAATCTTCACTGAGAAGATGCATGGGCAAGAGGTCTACAGCCAGAAGGGACAGATGGGTTTTGCCACTTCTCCCTCTCTGGTTTGCTCTGTGACAGTGCATGATCCACTAACCCAGCGGGTCTCCGTGTCTTCAGTAGGTACATGGGGACAGTAACTCTTTCCCACCTGTCTGTTAAGGCTATTCTAGAGAGCACATGCCATAGTGTTATTTATAAACATCATTAACATTGTAGCTTTTTTTTTTCTTCCTGCTTCAGGAGGGTTCTATAAAAAAAAAAATTAAAGAAAAAATTTTAGTCCAGGTTTTTTTGTTTTGTTTTGTTTTCCCAAGTGACAGGTACCATTCTCAAAATCCCAAGTCAGTTAGTTCCTGTGCTAAATTTGAAAGACCTTCCATATGAATAAAGTGGCACATGTTTGGTCATTTGGTACAGACTCAATCACAGTTTTAATGAGGCCAAGCGTGATGTTGAGTTCTTGCAGGTGTGACCTCATTTAGACGTTAGATGGCCCCGTTCTGTCGTGAGTCATGTGAAAGAGGGAGACTAACACAAGCCAGGAAGCTTGGGGCCTGGAGAGCAGGATCAGAATCCTGGTTCTGAGGGCCCACGTGGGTGTAGTGGTTAAGGCACTGTACTCCCACATGGCCGGCCACGGTTTGAGTCCCAGACCTGACGGCTTCAAAATCACGCCAGTGCACATGCCCACGTGCCCAAAATCCCAAGAGGAGAATGGAGGAGAAGGGATTGCAGCATGGCCATCCCCCTGGGGGGATGATTTCTCACTTTCTCCCTCTCTGTCTCTCCAGTGAGTACACATGCCCTATGGAAAAACTGAAAAGGGAAACAAAACAAAACAAAAACTCAGATTCTGCCTCTAATGGCAGCAGGACCATAGCGAGTCACTTAACCTCTCGGAGCTTCAGTGTCCCCATCTGTAAAATGAGGAGTACACCTTGTTCCTGTTGCTTCGCCCACAGCAAACGCAGCCACTGTTGCCACTTATCCCCCACCATATTACTTCACACCAACCATAAGGTACGAAATGTATGGTCTCCGTTTAACTGACTACAAAACGGAGACTGAGAAAGTAAAAAAGATTTGTTTGAGTCAACAAGGAGCTGTGTCATGAATTAGCTAGGAGGACCCAGGAGCTAATGCATGAAAGGTGCTTAGCAACCTACCTGGCACCCGGTGGGCACCACCAGGCCACCCAGCAGCTGTCAACCCCTGCCCTGTCTGCTCCCAGAACCTAGCCCATACCACCTTACAGCAGAACCATGTCCCTTCTGGGGCCATCTAGGGACGTCCTTTGCCTTCTAGAACTTGCAGGGTCTCTGAGCCCTTCCAGTTTCTCCAGATTGGCTCTGTACACTCGGGCTACAAATTGCAAGCTGCAATGTCCTGAAATAACTCTGCTCTTCCGGCTAGCCCCTCTCCCAGCCTCCCTCCCACCAGGCTCAGAATAGCCCATACATCACGGCTCCCGAACAGTCTGCAACCAGCTCCCTCCCCTTTGATAATAGCTCAGCTCGGTCTAAGTGCTGGCATAACCAGAGCCACAGCGCCTGGTGCAACCACAATGAGGCCTGGGCATGCTGGGCTGTCATGTAACTATGTCACTCGATGTCACCTACAAGGAGATGTTACCCTTTCATTATACCTGAGTGAGGGGTGGCAGGACAGATGATATTATGTCACTTTGCTGATGGAGGAACCCAAAGGCTAGTGACAGATCACGAACGATGATCTTATGTGACATCCCCATGGCGCTTTACCATGTATTAAGAGAGTGCTCCTACCTTGCCGCACTTATAATCTCTTTGCTGTTGTTTGCAAGGCTTTCGAGACCTGGCACCCGTCCATCTCTCTGACCTTATCTTCTCCCCCCCCCCCATTTGTTCAAGTCCACCTCACCCCTTTTTAGTTCTTATAACCCATTAAAGCTTGCTCACCTGCCCCCAGGGCCTTTGCACATACCGTTCTCTCTGCCTGGGGGCTCTTCCCCACCCCTCTTTTAGTAAAAGAAGAATTTCTTTATTCATGATAGAGCATGGGTACATGAGAGTGAGAGAGAGAAAGGGGGAGAGAGAGAGAGAAGCAGCCTCCACAGACTAGTCACGCCGACTTCGCCCTCCTCCGGTCTGCCAGCTTGTTTGTTTTTGAGTACCTGCATGTATGTCTGCCATATTCCAGGCTGACTAGGCCAGGGGTTAGAATCTCAGTCACCCTGTGGCATACGGGTTCTCTTGAGCAGCACTTTATCACTGTACTACTGAGCTGGCACCAGCCCCCTTACTTCTTCTTTTATTTTTTGAAGTTTTTGCCCTAGGGCACATGACCTTATCAGAGAGAGAGAGAGAGAGAGAGAGAGAGAGAGAGAGAGAGAGAGACAGTCCCCAGGGGGTGTGGCCACACTGCAATCCCTTCTCCTCCGTTCTCCTCTTGGGATTTTGGGCATGCATGCACATGTGCCCAGCCTGAGTTTCAAGCCACAAGGTCCAGGACCTGAACTGTGGTCAACCATGTGGGAGTCCAGCGATGTAACCATTACGCCATCTGCTGACCCCATGTTTCCTTGATTTGTGTATTTGTCCATTCATTTGTACCAGATTGATCTGATATCTACTAGGTACCACACATTTGGGGGAACACCAAAAATACAGAGGTTAGGGAACAGCAGTTGGCATAATGGCTATGTCACTGGACTTCCATGTAGTCGACCGCAATTCGAGTCCCGGACCCGGTGCCTTAAACTCATGCTGGGCACGTGTGCGTGCGTGCCCAAGATCCCGAGAGGAGAATGGAGGAGAAGGGATTGTGGCATGACCATCCCCCCTGGGGGGTGATTTCTCGCTTTCTGTCTCTCTGTCTCCCTCTGTCTTTCTGGCAAGCACACGGGCCCTACAGCAAAAAACCTCTAAATAAAAAAAAATTTAAAAAAAATGGATGTTAAATAATAACACTGGGACCAGCAGTTAGCGTAATGGCTATGTCGCTGGACTCCCACGTAGTCGACCGCGGTTCGAGTCCCGGACCCGGCGGCTTAAACTCACGCCGGGCGCGTGTGCGTGCGTGCCCAAGATCCCGAGAGGAGAATGGAGGAGAAGGGATTGCGGCGTGGCCATCCCCCCTGGGGGGTGATTTCCTGCTTTCTATCTCTCTGTCTCTCTCTGTCTGTCTGGCGAGCGCACGCGCCCTATAGCAAAAACCTCTCCAAAAAAAAAAAAAGAAAAAAAAAAAAAGAAAAAAAAATAATAACACTTAACATACAAATAATATTAATTTATTGATAAAGCTAATAAGTAATAAAGATTAACTAGTTATTCCCTAATAACATAAATAGTCATTAGTCAACTTTTACTAAGCTCATATTGTGTTCCAGATACTGTAATAAGTGCCTTATGTGAACTATTCATTTTTTAAAAGAATTATTTATTTAATTTTATTGTTGTTATTGTTATTATTTAATTCCCTATAGGGCATGTGGACTCACCAGAGAAAGAGAGAGAGAGAATGTAAGCCACCAAGTCTGGGACTTAAACCACAGCCAGCCACTTGGGAGTCCAGCGCATTAACCACCATGCGATCTGCTGGCCCCCAAAGGACATTTTTAACCCTAATAACTGTGAGAGAGAGTCCCTGAGACTAGTACAGAACTTGTCCCCATTTTACAGAGGGGTAAGCTGAGATTTAAAGAGGTTAAAGAGCTTTCAGATCACACAGCCCAAAGTAGGAAAGCTGGGATTGCAACCCAGTGGTTTAAGTCAAAACTCCAAGATCACAACCTCTTGGTCATCTCACCTCTTCTACACATCTTCCATGGACGAGGTTCCATGGATAGTGACATGAGCCTCCCTTAGAAGTATGAGCTTTGGGGGACCAGCAGTTAGCGTAATGGCTATGTCACTGGACTCCCACGTAGTCGACCACGGTTTGCGTCCTGGACCCGGTGGCTTAAAACTCACGCCGGGCACATGTGTGTGCATGCCCAAGATCCTGAGAGGAGAATGGAGGAGAAGGGATTGCGGTGTGACCATCCCCCTGGGGGGTGATTTCTGTCTTTCTGTCTCTCTGTCTCTCTCTGTCTCTCTGGCGAACGCACACGCCCTATAGCAAAAACCTCTTAAAAAAAAAAGAACTATGAGCTTTGGTCCGAAACCTCTTCTTCATTCTCACCTCTCTTCGTGCTTCCTGGAGTTGAAGACCAGCCTGCCGCTGTCTCTTATCCCCAGAGCCCACCCTCCAGCCCCATTCCCCTGTCTGTCCCTCCTACATTTTTCTCTTAGAGCTATCGTTCCCTCCACCCCCTTCCCCTGCTCTCTTAGATCACCCCTGCCCATCGCAGCCGCACTGGGAGCCATCACCCGCCCCGCAGCTGTCTCTGACACTGTGAGCTCTTCCGCAGAGACCTGTGATCACTCCCCCACCCTCCCCGCAGAGGCAGATGGAAAAAGTTGCCTTCAAATCCTGCAATTACCTCTCTCGAGATTGCAGCTATTTAGCGGGAGACACCTCCGTCCAGCCCTCCTCCGTGCCCAGCAAGCTCAAGGCCCACGAACAACACGCAGCCATTCAGGCTTTCTTGGAAAGACCCCAGCCCTGAAGCCACTTCCTTGTGGCAGTTTGGGTCTTGGCTTAAGATACATTGATTCTTCCAATTAAATATCTCTTCCTTATCCACTCTCCCCTCTTCTGCTTTACACTCAGCACCTCGCCAGCTCTGTTGAAGAGACTCAGAGTAAGGTTTATTTGTTCGTTAGTTCATTTATTCATCCATTATTTGTGATGGGCGCTGAACCAGCCAGATGCAGATCCCTGATAAATACTTATTTGTCACTCCCTAGGTGATGGGTAAGAGAAGAAGCATATTTATCCAGGGCTTGAGATGCGAGGGAAAGCTTGCAGAGGTAGCATGGGTTAGAACAAAACTTGAAGCACAAGCAGGAGTTACCCAGGAAAGAGGAGAGGAACAGCTGATAGTGTCCCAAAGATGCACAAAGAATGAGGTGAGAGAGGCTGGCCCACTTAGGGAAGGGCCATGCTGGCTAGAGTATAGGGTGGAAGCTGGTAGTTGAAAGAAAGAGAGAGAGTGAGAGAGCGAGTGAGAGAGAGAGTGCAAGCAAGCGTGCAAGCTAAGGAGAAGGGATCCGATGCTGCTTTGCACCATAAAGGCCCTGCTCAGAAGGCAATAGAGAGCCACAGAAGGTTTTAGGCAGTGGCATCTGGTCCATCTCATGCCAGTGCTAACTCGACTTTTGATCACTCTCTTATCTTTCTACCTGAGGATAACTTTATCCACTTCCAAATCAATGACTGTATCCCAAGACTGTATTCCCCAAAGAAGGACAGATTCTAAGACTGAAGTGCCCATCATCTCTGGGAAAGGGAGAGAAGGTGCAGAGTTCCTTCGTGTGGGGGTGAGAGGGAAGTTTGTACCGACTGGCTCCTAAGGCAGTTCTCTGTTCCATGCCAATCCAATCCCTGACCATTGAGGAACCATGCTTAGGAGAGTGGTCATAACCCTCCAGTGGGAACCATGACACCAGGTCAAGGCACTGTCCCGATGGCTATGAGCCTTTGTGTGGATTTAACTCACTTTCTGGACTTCAGTTTCTCCATCTATCAAAGGCAGTGGTTGGAGGCTCTTTGAGCTTTGAAATTCCAGGAATATAATGGATATCCAAGGACAGCAAGTTGGTTTCTGAAAGGACTAGGGCCTGAAAACACTTGCATGTGAGTTCATGATGCAAACACCCTTCTTTGAATTACTCCCTTTGACAAACAGATAAATAAAACAGAAACATTAAAAGACAGGAGAGGAAAGGAGGGGAGAAGAAAGAAAAGACAGGGAAGGGAGGTGGCACAGCAGGAAAACACAATGCTCTTCAAGGCCAACCCACGTGGGAAATTGCTGGGTCATGTCCAGAGACCTCCCTGAGTACACTGGGCATGTGTGTGCCCATAATCTGAGTTGGCTGGGACTTGGCGGGGGATCTCAGTGTCAAGATCCTACTGAGGGTGCTATGTCTCTTTAGGTCTCTCTTTGACTTTCTTCTCATTCATGGGATTAAAAAAATAAACTTAAAGGGACTAGCAGTCAGCGTAATGGCTATGTCGCTGATCTCCCATGTAGCCGATCGTGTTTTGAGTCCTGAACCCGGTGGCTTAAACTCACGCCGGGTGTGTGTGTGTGTGTGTGCATGCTCAAGATCCCGAAAGGAGAATGGAGAAGGGATTGTGGCGTGGCCATCCCCCCTGGGGCATGATTTCTTGCTTTCTATCTCTCTGTCTCTTTCCGGGGAGCGCACGCACCCTATAGCAAAAACCGCCCCCCAAAAATAAATAAATAAATAAATAAATAAATAAATAAACAAACAAACTTAAAAGAAAAGGGGAGAGAAAAGGAGAGGAGCGGGAAAGGAAAGCTCCCCAGAGGACTTGTATCTAAAGGAGAGATGGCTACTGATATGCCACTACTCTTATCCCACACTTCTGAGCACTCATGGGCATTTTCACATGTATCCACGCAGACATTTCATACATTCATATGACCTGGAACTACCCATGTGTACATCCACATACATACATACACACACACACACACACACACAACCACCCTGGGGCTCTTTCTGTGTCTCAAATGTTCTGTTTTGTTTTTTGTTTTTTAACGTTTTTGCCATAGTGCATGTGCACTGTCTCTGGAGAGAGACAGAGAGAGACAGTGAGAGGGAAAGTGAGCTATCACCTCCCAATGAGTTGGCCACACTACAGCCCCTTCCCCTCCAATCTTCTCCTGGGATTTTGGGCATGCATACACACACACACACACACACCTGAAGTGATTTTCAAGCTGCTGGGTCTGGGGCTCAAACCACCATGGGCCATGTGGGAATCCAGTGCCTTCATCACTATGCCACCTGCTGGCTCCTCAAATTTTTTTTACAAGAGTCATATCTCTGCAAGTGCTCTGCAAAAATTAGTGGTCTTCATATATCATCTGCAAAATCTTTGGCAGGACTCCTTCCCGAGTATAGCTCAAAGAAGCAAAGGAGTGAGAATAGTGCCTTCAGCCATGTAACACTCAGCTTCCCATTCCAGCCCGAGCCTTGAAGAATTACTCCTATATACTGGATCTGCCCCATTTTACCCTCCAATTTTTCTGACTTTCTAAAGGACATAATGACCTCTGGAGACAGGCTTCTAGGATAAGGTTCACTCACTCCTGCTCTTATCACTCATTTTATCAATCCAATTTGTAGTGTGAGAAGGGGGGAAGAAACATAATCCCTCTCTAGCCAATCAAATCCTGATCCTTGGCCAGTCTGCTCTAAGAATGGAGCCCTCTATGCTACCTTTTACTCCCCTACCTGCTCCTTTAGGACAACTACTTCCTGATCATTTCTGAACATAACGGCTCCCTCCCTGCATCTCTTAACGTGGGGTGTGTGTGTGCATGTGCACTGGAATGTGTGGCAGGGCTATGTACTCAGTGGTAGGAAAGTCCTTGAAGGTTGAAAGAATGAATAATGGAAGGAAAACAATCGCCACCCTGTCAAGCCCTGGTCTGAAAATTCTTCATGATAGATTCAAAAATAGCAGTGTTTCCCGCATGTTAATTAACTGGTTTCAAGGGTGGGGGCACAATGTCCTTGAGATGTGGTTATAAAAGAAAACAACAAAAAAAGTGTAGCCCTGTGTATGCACTAGGGTGTGTGGGCAGAACTTTCGTTCAAATCCAGGGGCTTTGCTTGTTGAATCACGTCACAAAGAGCCTGACAGGAGTTCAGCACTGAGGACAGCGGCCGCTGATTAGCCAATGTAAGGCTCCAGTGACTCCAACCCTCCAACCGTGCAAACTCTACCTGGCTGCGTGCAGTTCCAGCCATCCTGACCTATTGAAAGTAATGTGACATCACCGTGCAGGTGTCTTTCACTCTATGGACTATGTGTGCTCGTGAAACTTTGTGTGTAGATCTATATAATGTGATCGATACACAAATGCATTGATTTATTTCTAGGAAGTCTTCGGGGGGCGGGGGGGCTGAAGTGAGAATTTTGAAGTTTTTTGTCTCCCTGATTTCTGAAACAACAGATGTGTCCAGACAGTATAAATCAATGGTTAGGGTCTTGTAGGAAGACATCAGTGTTTCTTGGTAGTGTTAGCATCAGGAGGGCTGCCCTGGGCATTGTATGACATTTGCAGCATTGGGGCTGGCAGGTGGCCAGTGCTGGTTAAGGGTACTGAACTCCCACATGGCTGAGTATGGTTTGAGTCCTGGACCTGGCAACTTGCTTTGTTTCTTTCTCTTGCTCTCTCTCACTCTGTCCCTCTCTGGTCAAATAAATATAAATAAATAAATAAAGTTAAATAAAATAATTCTTTAAAAAAAAGAAAAAAGAGAAAAAAAGATATTTGCAGCATCCTTGGAATTGACTCACTAGAGAGTTATCCATTGTACTTTCTCAGTTGTACCAACCCAAAGGGTCTCCAGACATTACCAAATACCCTCTGGGAACAAAATCTCCTGCTGCCATTGAGAATCTATGTAATAGATGGATTTGGATTAGAATCCTAGTTCTGTTTTTGTTTTGTTTGCTTGTTTGTTTGTCAGAGGGCCTGTGAGCTCACCAGAGAGAGACAGAAAAACCCTCTCCAATGGGACATGGTCATGTCACAATCCCTTCTTCTCTACTTCTCCACCTTGTTGGGATTTGGGATACACACACATACACACATGCCTGGCATGATTTTCAAGTTGTTAGGGCCAGGATTTAACCACAAGGTTGGCCATGTAGGGTTGGCTTCCTCAACTGCTAGACCATGGGCCAGCCCTCTGCCACTTATTAATGACCTTGGGCAATTGGCTTACCTGATCCATGACCCCAATTTCTCATATACAAAATGAGGCAAACATTCATATTACCTTATGGGGTTACTGTAAGGACTGAATAATAACTTGCTTGTCATTCTACCTAACATAGTGCTTGGCACATAGTAAGCCTTCAATAGATGCTAGTGTTATCAGTAATGTTATCGTCGTCGTCATCGTCATCATCTTAGCCATTTAACTCCAAAGGTTAGACTGTCATGTTCTGTTGGGTTATCAGTAAAGTCATGACACATTTTTGCATAGAAAAACAGAAAAATAGGTCATGACTTTTCTGATGACCTAATAGATAATTCAGAAAACACTATTGGCACCTACTAAATGGTTGACACTCCACTAGGTAATAGATATTCAAAGATGAATAAGCCAGTCCCTTTCCCCAAAGAACTGAAAATTCAGATTTTGATCTCATGGTCATAAATGCTTGCAACTCCCATGGTAATATATGCACAAAACTCTATCTTGCATGTACCAGTAAGGTTAAGTTTGGTTGTACTATAACAACCAACTCCCAAACGTCAGGAGCTTTAGAGAACAAAGGGGTTTCTTTTCATGCTTACACTACTTGTTCATTGTGGACTGATGGGAGGCTCTGCTCCTTATCCTCTCTCAAAGGCCCTGATTGAATGAAGCTCTACCATCTGTAATGCCTGTAAATACTAGGATGGAGGGGATGGGGAGGCTGGTGAATCACACAGTTGCCATTAAAGCTTCTATCCAGAATCTATGCATATCCATTATGGTCATACTTCATTAGTCAAAGAAAGCCTCGGTACTGTGCCTAAATTCAAGGGGACAGTAAATGCAATCCTACCATGTGCCTTGAAGAAGAACTGGGATATTAATTAACAGCCCTAATAAGTACCACATAACCATTCCACAACTGCTAGCTATTGGTTTCTGGGGATACTGTGAGTAAGAGTCAAAGGTTTTACTTAAAACACTTCCCACTAACAGGCATAATTCAATAGTTCCATCCTCTGATGAAGGGTAAGGAGCAACATCACACACAAAATATGGCATTGTGTTTTCTTTAAAATGAAGATGAAAGTGAGAGAGAGAGAAATGAATAATTAATGAATGATTAATGGAAGCCATAGGTCTGGCCTCCCATCTCCATTCTTAAGCCAAGGCAAGATTTCCCAGGATTTAACATACTATGTTATTGAGCTATCTTCGTAAGACATCATAAGAAGAGCTCATGCTTTTCAAAAGGAAATAAACATAACAATACCCTCCTATCTGGTTGTCTTATTATCCTCAGAAAATAATTAGCAAGGAAATTTTAATGAGAGCAAGATGAGACTGACACCATTGAGTTACAACACGAATAGCAACAATCTACATCAAGACTCCATTGGCCATTTCATTTTGGCTTCCAAAAGCCCCATTATTAATTCATTTCTAAAGTGATCTCCTTATTCCCAAGGGGTCCAGCCTGGTAACTACATGCTTACAATACTCTATTTGATTAAAATTTAACAAGCTATGTTATTGGCAAATAAACTACTTATTCCAGTGCTGTTGCCAATGCCAAAAGGAATGTTTCAAACAAAGAAATGGAATTGACACACTAAAGAGATTGCCATTAATAATTCACAGTCACCAAAAGTGCGCACATATACATTTTTTTTCTCCTGTGATGGCATTAGAGTATAAAAAGCCAGAGGAGTCAGTCATCATTTTCTGGTTTTCTATTTATTAAGAGAGAAAAATAAAACCCAAGAAGTTGAACTTAGATTGTCATGTGCTGTAGTAGAAAGAACATGTAAGAATGCCAGCTATACCCCCGCTCTTAACTTGTGGCGTGACCTTAGGCAAGCCACTTGCCCTCTCTAGACTCGAGTTCTCCTTTTCAAAATCGAGCCAAGAACATCTTGCTTATTTGAAGCTTAGGATTTTGTCAGGATAAAATGAGAGAGCGTATATCAACATGATTTGGAAATGCAGAAAGTGCTTTATAAATGTAAGAATTATGTCGATAAGTACTTCTTTTCATTGCTGCCCAAACCAGACACCAATTTACCTGGCAAAAATTAATGGGGAAAAAAAAGAAGTCTTTTTTTTTTTTCCGTAGTATCTTTCTCAATGTATATTCTCATAGAAAATCGCAAGCAAAGTTGTCTTCAGCTGATAATAAAGATGTTGATATAAGGGGTCAGATGGTGGTGCAATGAGAAAACGCAATGCTGTAAGACTGCCCCACTTGGAAAGGTTTTAGGTTCGTATCCAGAGACCTCCCTGAGATGTTGGGTATGCATGTGTGCCCATAACTTGGGGCTGGCTGAGGCCAGGGTGGATCATCGTGGTAAGACCCTATTGGGAGTGTGTGCTCTCTCTCTTTCTGTCTCTCTCACTCATGGAGGGAATAAAATAGATAAACTTTAATATGAGACTTGGATTTGAGCAAATGGCCCTGTCACCCCTTAAGTCCTCTGACCTACTGATAACAATAATAGTTATGATTTGTTTCACATTTAACTAAATATACCAGGAATCATGCCAACCGCCTTACACATATTAGATATTATTTCACAACCACCTCTTTGAGGGGGATATTATTACCGTTGCCATTTTCTACAGAAGTTTGAAACTCACCAAAGACTCAATTGACTTGTCCAAGGCCACATCACTAACAAGGAGGAAGTCCAGCAGTCAGGAGTCTACACCAGATCTGTCTGGCTCCAGAGCCTCAACGCCTTTGGTTCTCAAATTAGTTAAGGCATGCTGTTTGGAGTCCCTCCCTCCCTCTCCTCATTTACCTCTGTCAAGGGTGTAGACAGCTCTGAGCAAACCAGATCCCCTGGCTGGAACAGGGAAACAATAGCCCATTTGAGTGCCAGAGGGTATGAATGCCAGATCCACTTGACAGAGGGTGTTTTCCATTGAGCTTCACAGGATCTAACACCATTTATAGCGCAGGTTTGGAAAAATCCATAAGAAGGTGGTTGGCTGGATGAATGGATGAAAACTATGGTGGGTAAGTGAATTACCAAAAGGATTTCCCACAAATTAGTTAGGCAGGTAGACAAGTTGATTAAGCAGCCATGAAAAACCTATCCTCCAGTTACCATCTGCCTTTGAATACTTACTTGACAAAGAACAACTCCTCAATATGTGTTACCCAGTTATTGTCAGTATTTATCGGTATTGAGTAGTTATCACTCTAGTGGCCCCAGGCTTTGAGTGTTCATTGAAGATACCATTTTTAGTTTCCATCCTATTGTGTCTTGTCCAAGAGCTGGCTGAAGCTTTGTCTCTGAGTATTAATAACAACAGTTCTTACTTATTGCCAAGTATTACAAGACACCTTTGAATTGATTTCCTGTAAATATGTAATAAACTCACAATGTTGATATTACTGGTCCCATTTTACAGAGGGAATAAAAAAAACTTGGCCTAGTAGAGAGAGAATCTAATTCTACCCAGATTATATAAGGGCAGACACTGGATTCAGCTCTAAGGATGTGACTGCAAATTGGATGTTTTCTACTCTGCCCTGTTGGGTCTGAAAATGTCCCCGTGTCAGCAGAATCATCTGGAAGCTTGTTAGACATGCAGATTCTCAGAGCCCAACCCAAACATGCCAAATCAGAAACTCTGGGAGCAGAGTCTGGTAATCTGTGCCCTAAGAAGGCCTCCAAGTGTTTCTTAATGCACACGTTGGTGTAAGAAGCACTGCTCTAGTCTCAAAATATTGCTTCCTTAGGGTGTAGAGATGCATTTATACCAAGTCATATCGTGTATACTGAACTCCCCTCCACCTGATGTTGCTTACCACCAACTGCATTGACTGGTGTTAGGGAAAGAACTCAGGCTAAGGAAAGAGTTTCCACCACCTTTCCCCCTTTCCACTCCCATCTCGTCCCACCAGCCTTCCTACAACTGTTTTTAGCCCTCATCTATGATATATTATTCACGTAGACATACATATACATTCATATTATCCACAAAGCTAGAGGGGGTCTTTCCAAAGACTGGACCTGACCACATCACTTCCCTGCCTAACAACCATTCATGGCTCCCCCCTTCTCCCAGGATCAAATCCAAACCCATGGCTTTCAGGCTCTGCAGAGTCAGATCCTGCTTGCCTTTTTAATTTATCTCACAATTTTCCCAGTTGCCCCTTTCCGCTCCAACCACCTCTACTGCCTACCTACCAAGTACTAGTCACTTTCCTCCATAGTTCTTTTGAATAATTACACATCTTCTAGACCTCCCGCCAGACTGTAACTTCCATGAGGGTGGAAACCATATCTGTATTTCTCAGCATGCTCTCCCCAGCACCTGTTGCCATGCCTGACACATAGTACATGCTCAATAAACGTCTGTCCAACAAAGACCTGGGAGCCCGGTGCTTTTTGTCATATACCTTCATCGTAGCCATTGTTGTGTGCTTTCTTACCTTTTCATGAGCATGTTAGATCAGAGCGTGGGCTCTGGAAGTCAGCAGAGCTGGATTTGAATCCTAGCTCCTCCCTCCACATATGGTGTGACCTTGGACAGGTGATTTAATCCCTCTGAATCTATTTCCTTACCTGTAAAATTAAGGTAAAAAGAGTAGTTGGAGGAATTAAATGAGATAGTGCATATAAAGCTCTGAGATCTGTGCCTCGTATATGAGGACTTGCACTCTAGTTTTTGTTAAGTCTGGCCTCTCTGGCTACAGTGCCAGTTCTTCAAATGGCTGGTGGCACACACCTTACCTAGCAGATGTTCACAGAATACAGGTTCACCAGGGACATCCAAGTGAGGACAGAGCCCAGGACCATGGCATCGTAACTGGTATTAAAGGGCCAGGCTCCAGACTCGGACTAGGAAGTGCCTGGGTCTTCCTTCTTCTGACCGCATGATCTCAGATGAGTTTCCAACCTTCCCCTTGCCTCCGTTTTCTCAAACGTAGTCCGGCGGTGATAACAGGGTCTATGTCATAGCTGTTTCAAGGATCAGGCGCGTGCAGAGCACGTCCGTATATGGCTGGAGTCGGCCCCTGGCAAGGGCCAAACACCTGTTAGCTGTCATCCCCGTCATGTAACCAGCATCATCAGTATCGAGATCCAGCCTGAGAGCTAGAAAACAAAAGGGGAGAGAAAGCAGGCTTTGTGCTTCCCTCTGTTCGACCTCTTTCTTCTTACGTCCCCTTTGTTTTTTTATTTGTTATAGGGCATGTGCGCTCACTTGAGAGATAGAGAAACAGAAAGCAAGAAATCACCCCCCAGGGCAGATAGCCATGCCACAATCCCTTCTCCTCTTGGGATTCTGAGCATGCACACATGCACTTGGCATGAGTTTTAAGCCACCAGGTCCAGGACTTGAACCCCAGTCTACTACATGGGAATCCAGTGACGTAACCATTATGCTATCTGCTGGTTCCCATGAGTCTCCTTTCTCAACTGGCCCTTCAGCAAGCACAGAGAGGGGGAGGCTGGGCAGCTGAAGTGAACGAGTGGGGGGTCTTGTCTGAATTCCACTTTCTTTCCTTTTGTGCATGTGCAAGATCACCTTGAAGAGCCGCTGTTTCCATGGCTTTGGGAGGTTTAGATATTTATCTCCCGCCGGTGGAGCCCTGGGCGTGGTAATCCACACTCCGCCTGCAGCGGAGCTTCTGTCGCTCTGACTCAGGACCGACGCTATCCAAGCGGCCACCGTCGAGGTGTCGGAAAGGCTGATGGATTTCCAAAGCCAAGAGATAAAACGGCACTTGTTCCTGTTAATTGAGCCTAGAAGGAAGGCGAGGCTTAGACAGGGAGGAGGTTGGTGGAGAGAAAGAAACAAGGTCTGGGGTCTGGAAGGAATCTCTACAGAGGTGTGGCAGAAGGGCTGAACGATGGTGCTGGGGTTTCTCTAGTTCTTATTTGTTATTATTATTATTATTATTATTATTATTATTATTTTGGAGAGGTTTTTGCTATAGGGCGTGTGTGCTCGCCAGAAAGAAAGAGACAGAGAGACAGAAAGCGGGAAATCACCCCCAGGGCGGATGGCCACACCGCAATCCCTTCTCCTCCTTTCTCCTCTCGGGATCTTGGACACGCACTCACACATGCCCAGCGTGAGTTTAAGCTATCGGGTCTGGGACTCGAACTGCAGTCAACTACATGGGAGTCCAATGACATAGCCATTACGCTAACTGCTGGGCCCTCTAGTTCTTATTTTTAAACCCTTTCCCCAAAGATCCTGCTCTGGGATGTCTGGTTTTTTGTTGTTGTTGTTTCCTTCTTATAGTCTACACTGGGCAACAAGGAATCAGGGGCTCTGCTAACACCAAAGGATATAATTCAAGGTGGTTGAGGGAAAAAAACAGAAAAGGATCCACCAGGCTTAGGGAGCTGTCCTTGAGAGAGGTTCAAGGTGAAGCAAAAATCGAAATGGGAACAGCCCAAGTAGTACAGGCCACAGTGAGGGAGTGGCAGAACGGGCGGACCCCAGCGAGGCGAGGCGAAGCGAGGCGCATTAGTCTGTTTCCTCCGGCTCCTACCCCTGCTGGGCACTGGACTCCCCTGGAGAGCTTTCTATAAATATAGATGCCGGAGCCCACCCCTCCTTCACCATGACCTATTGGATCAGAGTCCCCAAGGGTGGCGCCGAGGGCTCCGTACTTAACAGGAAGCACCGTATGTGATTCCGAAGTAGCCGGATCAGCACGGTTCAGGGACACACATTTGGAATGTAGATAATTAAAACCTGATCCCAGCTGCTGGAGGCCCGAGCACCAGCTCCATGGCTCTCTCTAAACCTAATGGGAGCTGAGCCAACATTTTGGGACCTGGGAACAAAATGCCCCATGTGAGAAAGGGGGTGACTGGGTGCATTCTCCCTGCGAGGGACAAGAGGAGACCTGCATGCTGACCTGTGGGCCATTCCTGGAGCCACTTCCATCAGTGAGAGGTAAATCTACCCACTTGCTTGCCTGCTGGCTGGAGACAAAAAGGGAGGGGCCAGTTCATTTCTCACGTGGTGCCTTGAATCAGAAAGCCATTACCAGGTTACCCAGTGTCACTTAAGTTTTGGCAAGACTGGACCCAGGTGTGGCTCGCTCTGTGCATTTTCAGCACCCTCGAGGATGACGGAAGAAACTAACTTCTACACCAAAGAATCACAAAATTAAATACCGACCAGGGTTGTGAAGGCTCCCTAAATGTGGACAGTGAGCCAGGTGGTAACTAAGGGGAATTAGCGGGGTCACTCTTATCCAGATTCTGCGTCAGGGGAGGCAGGTAGGGTCCTTGTCTCCAATCTTAATCTTTCTTAAAACTCAGATTTGTGCAAGAAGTGCCTGATTTTGAAATATTAGCAGTGAATTTTTTTTTTTTTAATTTGCAGAAAGCACGTGCGTTCTCCAGAGAGAGAAGAACAGAGAAAGAGAGAATGTCCCACCCAAGAGGGCTCGGTCACGCCACACTCCTTTCTCCTTCACTTCGCCAGTGCGTTGGGGTTTGGGCCATGCGTGCATACGTGCCCAGCGTGTTTTTCAAGGAACCAAGGCAGGGATTTGAACTGCACTCAGCATTGTGGGACCTTGTCCCCTTAACCATTAGATTATAGGGCCAGCCTGAATTTGGTTTTTCAAAAGTGTATTTATTGAAACCAGCATATGGCATAATGGTTATGCCACTAAATTCCCATATGGCCAACCACAGTTCAAGCACTGGACCCAGAGGCTTGAAACTTCTGGGTGCATGTGTATGTGTGCCCAAAATCCCAAGAGGAGAATAGAGGAGAAGGAACTGTGGCATGGCCACCCCCTCTAGGGTGTGATTTCTTGCTTTCTGTCCCTCTATCTCTCCAGCATAGTACACATGCCCTATAATAAAAATCTCTCTTAAAAAATGTTTTTATTTCTTCCATGACATGGAGAGAGAGACAGAGAGAGATGGGAGTAGGCATCCCAAACAGGATGTTTCTGCCATGATCCACTCCCAGACTCCACCGGCCCAGATGAAAATCACATGCACATGCACATGCACATGCTCAGGGAGGTCAGAGGACTCCAACCAGGACCTTCCCCATGTGGGTCCACTTACATTATCGCTGCACCAACATCCTGCCCCAAATCTGAGTTTTTTAAAAGTGCTCTGCAGTAAAAGCAAAATGAGTGAGCAGGCATCCTTCTTAGAACTTCTTCCCACAGGGGAGAGTAAAGTCTGGCCACTTCCTACCTGTCCACTGCATTAACAGGATTTCCAATCACCTGTCCACTCAGTGTCTGTTAACTGGGCTGAGCATTGTTCTAGCATGAAGGATTTGGTTGTAAATAAGACGGGCAGACCACAGCCCTCTATGCCCTAGAGTCTGCAGATTTTAGCCTCAGAGACTCACCGTTCATGAGGTGTGTCTGCAGTTTCTGAACCATAGTCCATGTAGCTGTCTCAGGGTTTGCCTTGAGGAGTGAGGAGAAGGTTGACTGGTCAGGTCTCCACATTACCTCCCCCTGCTCCAAACAGAAGAGCTCGATTTCTTTTAGGTTTTATGTGGGGAGATGTTCAGGTGGCACCAAGTCTTCCCATGGGAAAAGTAGGAGCCAAGAACACGACACCACACGTTCTAAGTCGCACGTGAATAGTTGGTTACCATGCTAGCGCGAGAAACCGTATCATCTGGCTTCCTCAGAGCTAGGACTGAAAAACTGATGGGTTGTCACCTTATGGTCCAAAACCCGCCCACCCACTATTCTCTGGGACCTCGCCATGCCCACATTCGCCTACACTTAAAATGAGAACCAAATGACTAGAGACTCAGTGGGGAGGGTCTTGGGACTTGTCCCCACGAACTTGATTTCAGACATACCACAGTCACCTCCTCTACAGA
Source organism: Tupaia tana (assembly GCA_026018925.1). Classification (NCBI taxonomy): domain Eukaryota; kingdom Metazoa; phylum Chordata; class Mammalia; order Scandentia; family Tupaiidae; genus Tupaia; species Tupaia tana. Next base: position 13,679,940 of record JAKSZU010000026.1, on the reverse strand, counting down.
GTCACCCCCTCTACTGTCATCCCCTCTATGGACTCATCCCCTCTATGATCTGTCCCTCAGAGGCTCAGAAATTAGAGGGGGAAGCACTAAAATGGGCTATTCCTCCTGGGAGGGACTGGGGTATGCCCTCCACAGGACTTGGGTCCCCCATGACAGGTTATATCACCTGGAATGTGATACATTCGCCAGAGAGCCAGAGAGAGACAGAGACACAGAAAGTGATAAATCACCCCCCCGGGGGGGGGGCCACAGCACAACCCCTTCTCCTCCATTCTCCTCTCAGGATTTTGGAAACACACACACATGTGCCTGGCATGAGTTTCAAGCCGCCTGATCTGGGACTCAAACCATGTTCTACTACATGGAAATCCAGCACCTTAGCCACTATGCCACCTGCTGGCTCCACTGGAGTCTGTTTTAATCCCATGACCCCATACCTGGCCCTAGTGCCTGGCACACCAAATTTGGATTGGTTGAGAGATGAGTAAATAAATACAAAATGAATCTTGGCATGAGGACAATGATAGAGGGATAGAGATTTCTGCGATGCACACGACTCAGGATTGGGACCCTGGCTCTGTCCTTTCCTGACTGTGTAATTCGGGGCAAGTTGCTTCCCGTCTCTGAGCCTCAGTAATGCCGCTGTGAGCATTAAACTTACCAGTGCTTGTTCAGATTCAGCACAGACTCAGCACACCACAAGTGGCAGCCACGATTGTTATGTCTGTTTATTTTCCAATCCGCATTCGCACTTTTGTCTGGGGAATTTACATACAATGAGATGTGCACATTGAAGTGTGCAGTCCCGGGCATTGTCACAAATGCATAGACCCCCTGGAGCCCACACTCCATCTACATGTAAAACACTGTCATCAGCTCTGAAAACTCCTCCAGGTCCCTTCTAAGTCAGTCTCCAGCCCCCAAGTGGAAAGACTATCCTGGGGGTTTGCTGTGATTGGTTAGATCTGCCTGTTCTAGAATCTCATTCAAATAGAGTGTGTTTATTTTTGGTTTTGGTTTTGTTTTTGTTTTTGTTTTTTTTTGCGCACAGCATGGCGTTTGCGAGCTGTAGCTGTGCCCTTGCTATCATTATTACTTTTTGGTGAGGATCTTGTTCCCCCTTAGACTTAGCTCCCCTTGGAGTGGGCTCTATATCTTTAGAGCTCTGCCTTCCTGGCACCTAGCCAGTTCCTGTATTTAATAGACGCTCATGAGTTATTTGATGAGTGGACGTCTGAGTTTTAGGTGAGAAATAAGGGATGTGGGTGGCTGAGGCATGTGCTTGGTGAAAGAGGTGAGGAGATACACATCTTCCCCTCTCTTACTAAACCATCCTTTTTTTTTTTTAAGTTTTTGCTACAAGGCACATACACTCGCCACTGAGAGAGAGACACAGAGACAGTGAGGGAAAAAGTGGGAAATCACTCCTCAGAGGGGATGGCCACACCGCAATCCCTTCTTTATTCTCCTCCTGGGGTTTTGGGCGCACATACCTGCACCCAGTGTGTCTTTTAAGCCACCAGGTTCGGGACTTGAAGTCAGACCTGTTGGAGTCTAGCGTCTTAACCACCGTCCCACCTGTGGGTCCTGCAGACCCACCACTTCTGCCTAGAGAGGGGACTAGAGTCTGAGATCTCAGGCTTTAGAATTAGCCTCTGCAGCATTTGATCTCTACCTCTGTCTTCAACTTCTCCAAACCTCAGTTTCTTCACCTATATTATGGGCACTAATAACAGGACCTTCCGGGACCAGCAGTTAGCGTGATGGCTATGTCGCTGGACTCCCACATAGCCAACCGTGGTTCGCATCCTGGGCCCAGTGGCTTAAACTCACGCTGGGTGCGTGTGCGTGCATGCCCAAGATCCCAAGAGGAGAATGGAGGAGAAGAGATTGCGGCATGGCCATCCCCCCTGGGGGGGTAATTTCTTGCTTTCTGTCTCTTTGTCTTTCTGGTGAGAGCACACACCTTAGAGCAAAAACCTCTCCAAAAAGTAAAAAAAGAAAAACAGGACCTTCCTTGTAAGAGCTAAGGCCTTTGCAAACACAGTGATAAGAATTTAGTGACAGGTAACCAAGAGTATTTGTTACTATGGTTCTGTCTGACTAGCCTTTAAAAACAAGGGGGAACCAGCAGTTAGCATAATGGCTATGTCGCTGGACTCCCACGTAGTCAACCGCGGTTCGCGTCTCGGACCCGGTGGCTTACAACTCACGCCGGGCGCGTGTGCGTGCGTGCCCAAGATCCCGAGAGGAGAATGGAGGAGAAGGGATTGCGGCGTGACCATCCCCCCTGGGGGGTGATTTCTCGCTTTCTGTCTCTATGTCTCTCTCTGTCTGTCTGGCGAGTGCATGCGCCCTATAGCAAAAACCTCTCCAAAAAAAAAAAAAAAAAAAAACAAGGGAGGATGAGTGAGTAAGCCAGCCAAGTACCCTAATGGTTAAGGGGACCAGATTCCACATGGCCAATGGTGATCGGAATTCCAGTCCCTATGACTTGAAAAGTGTGCTGGGAGCATGTGTTCACGTCCAAAATCCTATGAGGAAATGAAAGAGAAGGGACTGCAGCATGACCAAACCCTTGTTGGATGGTGCTTCCTCTCTCTCTCTCTCTCTCTCTCTCTCTCTCTCTCTCTCTCTCTCATACACATGCCTTCTGGCAATTTAAAAAAAAAAAGTGGAGTGCCTTCCTCTCCACCCCCTTGTATTCACTCCAAACTCAAGCGGCAACCAGACTTGTCAAAGGGAGGAGATTGGCACCTGTCATCGAACTTGAAAGGTAACTGACCTAAAAATAGACCCCCTCCTTTCCCTCTCCTCCCCTCCCTGCTCCCCCCCACCCCGATATGTCAGCTTCACTTAGACATTCTTCGTCCCAATCTCATTCTTGGTTAGTCCCTCATCCTTGAGAGAAGGATGAGCAAAGGGGCCAGGGAGGGAAGATATATCTTTTCCCCCAGGCTGTTAGGGAAGGGAGGTGCAGCTGCTCTCTCTGAGTTGATTGATGTTGCGCTTGGGGATCTGAATTCTCTGATGTAATTACACCGTGTGCTCCCTGCGATAAGGAGATTAATCAGTCCATTATGCAGAGGCTGTTTTACCCACAGATGGAGGTAATTGAACAGAGATGTCGGACACCGCCAGGTCCTAGCCAGCCAGCCAGTCTGCTCCGGTTACAGGCAGGTGTCTGCCTCTGAGCAGCTAGGTCATCTTCTCTAAACAGGAGCAACAACTACCGTTACTACCACGGGCTAGCGTGTTTTGAGCCCCTGACAGGTCCAAGGTATTTTGCATGCATTCTACGATCTAATCCTTACAAGTGCCCTGTGATGATTCTTTATCATTTTTTTAGAATTATTTTGTTTCATTTATTATTATTATTTTTTAATTTGACCAGCGAGAGAGAGGGAGAAAGTGAGAAAACAAGCTACCAGGTCCAGGACTCGAAAGTGGTCAGCCATGTGGGAGTCTAGTGCCTTTAACCACCATGCCACCTGCTAGCCCTTTTAGATTTTTTTTTTAGAATTATTTTATTGTTATTATTTTTTAAACTGTGATGATTCTTACTCCCGTTGTACAGAAGGAATAAATGAGGTTCGACTTTAAGACATTGGTGCAACGGTCACAGAGCCTGTCAAAGCTCAGACTTGAATTTGGCTCAGGTGGGTTAAATGTGCCCACCAACATCATTGCCTCTGAAAGAGAACAAAGAAGTGAGGTGAGGTCAGGAGCTAAGCACCAACTTGTCCATTGTCTGGTGAGTGGAGGGAGCAAATGCATCATCTCAGTCAAACACACGAGAAGGAAAACACACGACCCTCCAAGGAAGAGTTGAGGCTGGAAGACAGTTTGTAAAATGAATCACCTGTCCCTGAAAAATAAGAAAATTAGTGATAAATATGAGAGAGAGTAAAAAAAACCACATTGACTTTGACCTTGACATTACCACTTAATTGCTGTGTGACCTTGGGTAAGTTATGTAACTTCTCTGAGCTGTGTTTTTCTCATCTGAAAACTGCATGTGTAACACCTCCCTGATAGGGTTGTCATTGGCTCCAAGGAGACAATATATGTAAAGTGTTTTGTTTCTACTTTTTTTGGAGAGGTTTTTGCTATATGGCACATGCGCTCGCCAGAAAGACAGAGAGACAGAAAGTGAGAAATCACCCCCCAGGGGAGATGGCTACGCCGCAATCCCTTCTCCTCCATTCTCCTCTCAGGATCTTGGGCACACACGCACACGCGCCCGGGGTGAGTTTAAGCCACCAGGTCCGTGACTAGAGCTGTGGTCGACTACGTGGGAGTCCAGCGACATAGCCATTGTGATAACTGCTGGCCCCTAAAGTGTTTTTTTTTAAAAAGCCTGGCACAGTTTGGGCTCGTTATTAGTAATGGTGGGTTGATGGCCAGAGTGTGGCAATGTCGGGTGCTTTGGAAATCTCTCCGTTCGGTTGAACGCTGCTGTTTCTCTTCCCTTCTTCTGACTGCCTGACAATGGACTTCGTAAAGGGAAAGAGGCTGGCTGGCCCTGTAACCTCATTGCTAAGGGCGCTGGATCCCACATGGCTAAGGTTCGAATCCCTGCCCCAGCAGCTAGAAAGAAATCACATTTACTGGGAATTTCTGAGGTTCCTGGCTTCATCTAGACTCCTTTCCCTATCTAAATCTCACTCTGTGCTTACCAGACATCGCTCTAAGAAATATTGTGCTGTCAGAAAAGTCACGAAGCATTTTTGCATAGAGAAAAATACATCATGACTTTTCCAACAACCCAATAGATGTGCTTCTTTCCCCCAACGTAGAGATGGAGCAACTAAGACTCTGAGAGGTTAAATATTAATAGATCAAAAGCACAATCTTTGTGAGCTAGTCAGGGTCATGGCATTTAATTTAAGAGTATTACTATCCAATTTAATAAACATTTATTAAGTGCTTATAAATCATGTGTCAAGACTGCAGGTACAGGGACCAGCAGTTAGCGTAATGGTTATGTCACTGAACTCGCATGTAGCTGACTACAGTTTGAGGCCTGGACCTGGTGGCTTAAACTCACGCCAGGCACGTGTGCGTGCGTGCCCAAGATCCTGAGAGGAGAGTGGAGGAGAAGGGATTGCGGCATGGCCATTCTCCCCGGGGGGGGTGATTTCTCGCTTTCTCTCTCTCTGTCTCTCTCTTTCTGGTAAAGGCACGTGCCCTATAGCAAAAAATAAATAAATAAATAAAAGACTGCAGGTACAAAGATAAGTATATGAGCTGCACTCAGTGGACTCCTTATCAAGTGGGCTAGGAGATCATATGTGTGTGTGTTTACACATACATACACATATGTATAGTGCAAATGGCCAAATGTAGTAGTTGTCACCTCCAGCTCTATTGGAATAAATAGCTGGCAGGAGGGAGATGCTTTCTTTTTTTAAATAATTTTTTTTTCAGTTTCTATAGGACCTGTGTGCTCACCAGAGAGAGACAGACCAAAAGAAAGAGGGAAAGTGAGAAAGCAAGCTGCCAGGTTTGGGATTCAAACCATGTGGGAGTCCAGTGTCTTACCCACCACACCATCTGCTGGCCCCAGAGGAAAATGCTTTTAAAAATTGCCATTGTCCGAGCCCTGCCCTTAATATTCTGTCTCACTGATCTGAGAGAAGCCTAGACAATGACATCTAAAACACATAACAAACAAGCAAAAGAAAAAAAAAAAAAACTCCCCTGGTGATTTTTCTATGAAGCCACTAGTCTAGAGACTTAGCTCTTAGCTGTGATTTAAAAACCCTCAGTAACCCTACAAATAAGCCAATTAGCTCATCCCATTAAATGCGTATGTCCCACTTACTGCTAGGGAAGTTGCAATTCTTGCCTTCATGATATCCTGGACCTAGAGAGCGTAGGAATAATGAACTCCTGTGTGAGATGGAAGAGAACTTCTTCTCTCAGGCCAAGCAGTGTGGGTAAAGCTCAGAGACAATGGGATTTCCAGAGCCGGCAGCCTTCGAGTGAACTGAATAGATGAGTAGTGACAGGACCAGTGTCCCCTCTGTAGGAGCTAACAGACCTGAGCAGGTGAGGACAGTGGTGAGGCCAGTCCATAGCATGGTGGTTAAGGCTTCTGGTTCCCACATGACCAGCTGTGTGATTCAAGTTCCAGACCCAGTGGTCCTGTAAAGCACACTGAGCTGGGATCAGCAGATGGCATAATAGTTACGTGGCTGGTCTCCCACGTAGTCAACTATGGTTTGAGTCCCAGACCTGGTAGCTTAAAACTCATGCCAGGTGCATGTACTTGCATGCCCAAGATCTCAAGAGGAAAATGAGGAGAAGGGATTGTGGCGTGACCATCCCCCGGGCAGTGATTTCTCACTTACTGTCTCTCTGTCTCTTTCTTTCTCTCCAACAAGCACATGAGCCCTATAGCAAAAGTCTCTCTCAAAATAATAATAATAATGGGACCAGCAGTTAGCATAGTGGCTATGTCGCTGGACTCCCATGTAGTCGACCGCGGTTCGAGTCCTGGACCCGGTGGCTTAAAACTCACGCCGGGCGCGTGTGCGTGCGTGCCCAAGATCCCGAGAGGAGAATGGAGGAGAAGGGATTGCAGCGTGCCATCCCCCCTGGGGGGTGATTTCTCGCTTTCTGTCTCTCTGTCTCTGTCTGTCTGGTGAGCGCACGCGCCCTATGGCAAAAACCTCTCCAAAAATAATAATAATAATAATAATAAAACCCCAAACTAGGCACATGTGCATGTGCTTCCAAAATTCTGGAAGGAGAAATAGAGAAGGGATTTGGGCAACCATCCGCCTTAGAGAGGTGCTTTCTCACCCACCTTCTCCCTCCCTCCCTTCCTTCCTCCCCCTCCCTCTCTCCCTCTCTCTCTCTCCCTCCCCCCCCACCCCGTGTATGCATATGCCCTCTAGCCCAAAAAAAAAAAAAAAAAAAAAAAAAGGACCAGTGGACACCACCCCTAAGCTCCACCTGAATAAATGTCAAGCGGGTCAATGAGTTTAGGAATCTCAAATGAGGTGAGTAATTCTGGATCTTTCTTATTTGTTCATAAAACATCCAACAAATATTGATTGAGCACTTTTATGTGCCAGACACTGTTTCTTCTTCTTTAAAAATATGACCAGGGTAAAAAATAAATAAATAAGAAGTTTAAATGTTCTGATTTTAGTAGCTATTCATTGCATGTGAACTGGGCTGATGAAAATGATGATGAGGATGAAGGCAATGATGGTGACAGTGATGATGAGGGTGAGGACCATGCTATCTGCCACTTATTGAAGGCATACTATGTGCCAGCCTGTGTTTAGCATTTTGTATGGATTAACTCCTTTGCTCTTTACAACAGCCCTTTGAAGGAGGCAGAATTTATTGCCCCCATTTTACAGATGAGAAAAGTGGTGTTGGGAGCACTAGGAATTTGCCTAAAGTCACAAGCTAGTAAATGTGGAGACCGGAAGCCCATGGGAGGCAGCCTGGTAAATCAGAAGAACCCTCCTCCAGGGCCGGGATGCCTGGCTATGTCCTGCTATGACGTGTGCCATCGCGTCAGGCGTTTCACTCTCCTCTCTCTGCCTCGACATCCTCATCTGTGACCTAAGTCTTCTAACTTCTCAGGCTGTAAAATTATATCAAAGACGTAAGGTACAGGGCCCAATGGTGGCACATTAGTAAAACATGATGGGGACCAGCAGGTGGTGTGGTGGTTAAGGTGCTGGACTCCCACATGGTCGACCATGTTTCAAGTCCCAGATCTGGCAGCTTTCTCTCTCTCTCTCTCTCTCTCTCTCTCTCTCTCTCTCTCTCTCATACATGGCCTATAGCAAATTTAAAAACAACAATGATAAATACAATTAATTCTTTCTTTTTAGAAAGAGATTTTTGCTATAGGGTATGTGCTCTTGCCAGAAACAGAGAGAGAGACAGAGAGAAAATGAGAAATCATCCTCCCAGAGAGAATGGCAATGCCGCAATCCCTTTTCCTCAGTTCTTCTCTTGGGATTTTGGGCACATATGCACACGCACCTGGCATATTTCAAGCTGCCAGGTCCGGGACTTGAACTGCAATTGGCCATGTGGGAGTCCAGCGCCACCACCACTATGCCACCTGCTGGCCCCAAGTAAGTAATTCTTTTAAAAATAATGCAGTGTTCCATGATGCTGATCCATGTAGGAAGGTTCACAACTGGAGGCCTCGCCAAGTGCACTGGGCATGTGTCTGCCCATGATCCTGGGCTAGCTGAGTGCTGTAAGAGGGGATTGTGGCATCAAGACCCTGTCGAGGATGCTGTCTCCCCATCTCTCTCTCTCTCTGTCTCTCCATGTCTATCTTTGTCTCTGTCTCTCATTCTCTGCCTCTCTCATTCATAGAAAAACTAAACTTGAAAAGAAAACAACTGTAAAGTATAAAAACATCATCAAAGAGTTTGAGGGAAAACAAGTGGGGGCCGGTCACGCAGGATGGGAGGTTTATTTTGGGAAGTTCTGGAGGTCTGGTATTCAACCCCAAGGAAGCCGAAGAGTGCAGCTGGTGCTTTGCTGATTCAGAAGAACGGCTGTCGGGGAGTTGGGAGCCAAGCAGACCGAAAATCTGTGTAATCAGAGAAAATGTCTCTGTGATTTGCCATTATAATTCTCGATAACAAACTCTGAGGCTCCAGCATCAATACTAATAACGTGTTGAAGGAGTTGGGGGTTAAGCATGAATTAAAATGTTTTTTTTTTTAAAAAAAAAAAAAAAAAAAAAAAAAAAAAAAAAAACTGCTTTTGGGTAAAGCATTGGGAAGTGTTCTGGGTTCCTAAATTTAAAGGGGGTATTTTTAGCACCTGTAATCAAACCAGCTTGCGTAAACACATCTGCTAGAGTATTGGCATCAAAATGTCTTTGCTGTCTTCATTTTATATCTCTTGCAGCCCTCCTGGGGCCAAGGGAGAGTTTTCACTGATTTTCTTCTTTTCATTATGGTTTTCCAAATCAGCAGAGTGAGAAAGTCAAATGGGATATTTTCTTTTCCGTTGAAAGCCGCTGGGTCCAAAGAGTGGCAATAAAATGCCCAACTTGCGTGGATGCAGGGCTCACCTGGGAACTCTATAGAAAATGGAGATTCTGGAGTCTTGCCCTCAAATTCTAGAGGTCTGATGTGGACCCAGCATTACGCATTTCACATGGAGGATTCTGATGTAGGGGATCTGGGGAACACATTGAGAAATACCGAAGGTGAGAATGAAGCAGATTGAGGATAAGAATCTGATTCCATCGCTACTGACCCTGGGGACGTTATGTCACCTGCCTGAACATCAATCACCTCCTCTGTACAACAAATATTAATGGTCTCTATTCCATAACTTAGTTGTGAGGATTAAATTTGACGTGTTAGCTTAGCACAGTGCCAGGCATGTAATAAATGATCCACAAATGTCAACTATTATCATTATTCTTAATTATAACTAGCTGGGCACGTTATTTTCCTTTCTGACTCCTAGTTCTATATCCACAGCATGGGAATAATTAGAATAATACCTTAAAGTCAACTTTAATTCTAGGGTATGTGAAATGGAAAACTATCCGTAGTGTTCTTAGTATACTTTGTGTCACAAAGTAGATACACCATAAATATTAGTCCAGGGAGTCAGCCAATAAACTCAATGAATCGTTCAATGCTTTCCTTCTGCCAACTACCATAAGAATTTTAGTGGGGCCAGCAGTTAGTGTAATGGCTATGTCGCTGAACTCTCATGTAGTCGACCACGGTTCAAGTCCCGGACCCGGTGGCTTAAACTCACGCCGAGCGCGTGTGCGTGTGTGCCCAAGATCCCGAGAGGAGAATGGAGAAGGGATTGCGTCATGGCCATCCCCCTTGGGGGGTGATTTCTCGCTTTCTGTCTCTCTGTCTCTGTCTTTCCGGTGAGCGCACGCACCCTATAGCAAAAACCTCTCAAAAAAAAGAGAATAATTTTAGGACAGCTTATCCTCTCCTCGATATCACAAGTTAGATCTTTAGTAGATGCCCAATGTGTAGGATTCTTGGTCTCTGGACCTTCAAGCCTTGGAGTCATTTTGCCTCTTACTCGCTCTAATCCTTATGTTCCTCTGTGCCTCATCCATGTCCAAGTGCGCCCAAGCATTGGAAGTATTCCATTGGGTCTGGCCTATTTGGTGGCTCCGAAGACCCTCCCCTACCCAAAGATGACATAGTACCTCGAGGGGAGGCAGGGGGATATGTATTATTCACATATCTACTGGGTATAGTCCTTGTGATTTTGGGAAGGCCATACCACATCCTTGTGCCTCAATCCCCTCCTCTGTAAAACAGATCATTGGGAGGGGGCTGGGCAGTGGCACAGCAGTGGCACAATGCTCTGTGAGACTGACCCATCTGCAAAGGTTTTGGGTTCACATCCAGAGACCTCCCTGAACATGCTGGGTATGCGCATGCCCGTTATCCATGGATGGCTGGAGCTGGGGATGGATGGTGGCCTCAAGACCCCGTTAGGAGCACCTATCTCTGTATCTTTGTCTTTCTCACTCATGGAAGAAAGAAAAATAAATTAAAAATAAGAGAAATCTACTCCTCCCTCTGTCCTGTATCGTCAGCCTCCATTTGCCCACCTTGTTGTGCATTGAGCTGTGAGTTACTGTGGAGCGGAGCTCTCTCCTCATCAGCTTGCTAGAGCTCAGGTGCCCACGTCAATGCCAGGCAACGGGAGGCATGCGACATGGGGCTGGGCGACTGAGTGAGTGAACAACGGAATCAGTCGTGTCCATTCCCAAGAGCTCTGGTCACTGCCGGTCCTTTAAGGCCCAGAAGGCTAAGAAGGCAGGGAGCCTCCTCATACTCATTTATTGAGCAAGAAAGCTTCCCAAAAGAAAGGGTGTTGCGGATGCCTTGCTTGCAAGGAGGAGGCCACACATCACCTGGACGGTCACAAGCAGCACCGGCAAATCTACACTCAAGCACTCAACGACGTCTCGAATCCTGTACACCAGACTGGACGCGGTGCTGGGTGCTGTGGCCAAAATTGATCAATAGACCCAAGTCCCCGCCTTCCCTGAGCTCAGACAGTTGTCCATGCAGGTAAAGCTTGCTATGAGAGGAGAAAACACAGCTGCTCTGAAGCCTGGAAGAAGGCCGCAAACTCAGCCGAGCGAGGAAGGATGTGGTGAAAGAGTTAGCCAGGTGCAGAAGGAAGGGAAGGATGTTCTAGAGAAAGGAAGCTGCGTATGCAAAGACAGAAAATCACGAGAGCAGGAAAGGTCTGGAGAGCTCCTTGAGGCTGGGATGCTTAGAACAGAATTGGCAGAAGGCAGAGCAAGGATTGGTAAATGCTAGGCTGAGATCAGATCGTATCTGGCCTCCTTAGCCTCCGTAGGGGGTCTGGACTGCTCCGCTCTTGAGAGGAATCCCAAGGGTTTTAATCAAGGAAGTGACTCTCTGAGCTAGCTGGGCCTTCTATAAATGGCCCCAAGCTGCAGTGCAGGACAGAGATGGGAAGGGGAGGGATGGAAGACAGGGAGACCACTTACAAGGCTGTAATACAGGATCGGAATGGCAGGGTTACTTGTCAGAGTAATTTCTTTGAGGCATTTGGTCGCTGATTGCCAGCGATCTTCCCAGGCCACATGTGTTTGTAATGACTCCGAACTGTGTAGAGAAAAGCCATTTAATCACGCCCGCCTGCTGCACTGCACTCGTCGCCCTGCCCGATGGTCGCATTCTTTGCTGGAGAATTATAAGTGGTACTGGAAGGGAAGGGGACCTCGGGGGTCCCCATAAACCCTCAAAGCATCCCATGTTGTCACATCCTTAAAAAGCTCTAAATGTGATGCCCAATCATTTCTGCCCATGAAACTGTTGGGCTCGCCTAGTCAATTGCTAGTCAAATGGGGTAATGTGCATTTCATTAGGAGGTTCTCCTTTCAGATCCACAAGGCCGTATATGAAATGAAATGTTCTGGAGTTGTTGGTTTTTTTTTTCTCCCAGCCAGTGATTAGGTGTTGTAATTAAGAAGGCATTGTGCCTGATTTTCCAATCTTTTTTCTTTATTTAAATTTAATTGAGTTTCTCCTCGATTTAATCAACCCAAATTCAGCTACCTGGTGCCCCTCTCCACTCAGTTGTTCAAGAGAACACTGATACGTAAAGATATAGGCCTGTGTTGGGAACCAGCAGTTAGCGTAATGGCTATGTCGCTGGACTCCCACGTAGTCGACCGCAGTTCGCGTCCCGGACCCGGTGGCTTAAAACTCACGCCGGGTGCGTGTGCGTGCGTGCCCAAGATCCCGAGAGGAGAATGGAGGAGAAGGGATTGTGGCGTGGCCGTCCCCCCTGGGGGGTGATTTCTTGCTTTCTGTCTCTATGTCTCTCTCTGTCTGTCTGGCGAGCGCACACGCCCTATAGCGAAAACCTCTCCAAAAAAAAAAAAAAAAGAAAAAAGAGATACAGGCCCGTGTCTAGGAAATGTGGGGTGTGGCTGGTCCTAAGCCCCCAGCCCTTGTTAGCTGGTGTGAGAAGTCCCAGGATGCTACAGACGGGAGTGGTTCTGCTGGTTGGTTGGAAAAGCCATGACATGTTTTTACATAGGGGGAATTAAAAAAAAAAAAAAAAACAGAAAAATCTATTATAACCTTTCCCAGCACCCCAGTACTTAGGGCTAGGGAAGGAAAGAAGAAGAAAAGCTGATATGGATCTTTGAAACCTCGCTCTGCTGTTTGTCCTTGGGTAAATGAGTTAACTGCTCTGTGCCTCAATGTCCTCATCATTAAAACAGGAAAAAAGGACATTGTCCTCTTAGCATTGTGGTGACAACAAAATGAGACATGTGTGAGAGGCCTATACAACATGTGTGGAAAATGGAATTGAAGTATGAGTTTACTTTGGTACACACAAGTTCGAAATCCATGCATCGTGTTTTCATAATATGTATTCTCCACGAACTCTTTGAAGGCCCCCTGCCTCTGTGTGTGTGTGTGTGTGTGTGTGTGTGTGTGTGTGTACGCACATGTAATAATGAGTTCTAAGTAATAAGTACTGAATAATAAGTTAATAAGCCTGGAATGTAAGCCCTAAAACTGTTACCTGTTACTGTTTCCGTGCCGTGGTCTACCCAGTAAATCATTTAATCCGCCTGACAAATACATGGGATTGGGTTATTCCCACTGGAGGTGAAGAAACTGAAACTCACAGCTAGCAAGTGGCCAAGTCGGGATTGGAATTCTGATCATAAGACCCACATCCATGCTCACATGAGGCATCTCTCTTACCCTGTGGCTCCTTCTCATCCTGTTGAAGATGAGGAAACAGAGGTTTCTAAAATGGAGTTCCTCGCTCAGGGTCATTCAGCTGGTGGCCAGAACCAGCACAATGGCCATCGCATTATTCCCCAGCTGACGCCCAGAGAGGGCAAGCCACGACTGCAAAGCCACCCAGCAGTAAAGGGTTATATAAAATACCTGAGTCTGCTCATTCGTTCTTTTGTTTTCAATTTCTTCTTCTTCTTCTTCTTCTTCTTCTTCTTCTTTTTTTTTTGAGAGGCCAGATGTATAACAGTTGATATGCCCACACGCAACACAGCCACAAGCATAAGCCCAAGATCACAGGGTGTGAACAGTCTCAGCGCACAAACTTAACTCAGCACCTCTTTTTCCTGCTCAAGAAAACATAATAGAATTCAACTGCATCTGGTCCCTAACTCCTGTAACAAATGTTAACTAAGTTCTTACTGTGTGCCAGGCACTATTTAAGGGTCTGAAGAGGGACCAGCGGATGATGTCATCGTTACGTCACTGGGCTCTCACATAGTCAACCGTGGTTCCAGTCCTAGACCCAGTGACTTAAACTCATGCCAGGCGCATGTGCGTGCGTGCCCAAGATCCCGAGAGGAGACTGGAGGAGAAGCGATTGTGGCATGGCCATTCCTCCTGGGGGGTGATTTTTTGGTTTCTGTCTCTTTGGCAAGCGCATGAGCCCTATAACAAAAATCTCTCAAAAAATAAATAAATAAAGGAAAAAGAAAAAAGGTTCTGGGGAAACAGCTGTGAACAAAATAGACCTCAAACCATTGCCCTCAAGAAACTTAGAAGCTAGCATGTTGGGAGTGGGGGTCATACAGTAATCAACATAAACATGTAAATGATCATGTGCTGTTATTCCCTTGTGGGTATAAGTACGAGGGAGGGAAATTAAGTAGGAAGAGAAAAGTGTACAATGGGGAGGGGCTGGCATGTTAAAGAGAGTTTTATCTAGGGTCATCGGGGAGAACCGTCCTAGAGAAGGTGACCTTGGAGCAAAGACTAGAAGAATATGAGGGAGGAAGTCCTGTGGCTATCTGGAGGAAGAGCTTCAGGCAGCAGCAGCAGCAGGTGCAAAGGTCCTGAGGCAGAGTGTAGTTGACGCGTCAGAGAAACAGCGAGGAGGCTATGGGGGTGGAGTGGAGAGAACAGGGGGAAGGGGTATGGTGTGAGACCGACGAGCAGGCTCTTGCGATAACGCAGGTGAGAGATGACAGCTGGTTAAGAGTGGACGGGCTGGTAGCCACGTAGGAGGAGAGGTGTGATTGGAATCTGGGGGATATTTTGAAGGTAACACCTAGATATGCTAATAGGTCAGACCTGGGGTTTGAGAGAGAGAGAGGGGTCAAGGGTGTTGCCCAGTTTACAACTGCAATGGTTGAAAGGAACTGCCTTTAACTGAAATGAAGATCCTCATATTTATACACCTACTTTCACTGGAAACCATTGCCCGGTGTTTGCCTGTAATAACCACTAGTAGCGAGCCCATGTCGAAGCTCACAGTTGATGGTGACAGGTTGGCATGTCCCGTCCTGCTGTGGCTGACCACCGCGGAGCCATTCCGCTCAGAGGGTGGCTCCTGTGAGTCTGTAGCATCCCTGGCTCTGGCTTGTGGCTTTCAGGGTCAGCCTTGTTATTCCGTAAGAGTTATTGGGACTGGGCTGATCACCCAGGGAGGGGGCTTGAAGGACTCTACAGCTCCTGTGGGTAGGATCCCAGACCCTCCTCCAGGGGAAGAGTTCCATACCTGTCCTGCCTCTGTAATTCCACCTCCTCCGCTAGGTGCAAAGCCAGGTGGTAGCACCTCCACCCCACCTTCCATAGGGGACACTCCGCCATCACTTCGGCCTCACAGCTTCTTTCCTAGTCTCCCCCCCATCCCCACCCCTTCAGCTGATGCAATTTGGGAAATGTGGACTTGTAGGGACTTGGGCTGAAAACATGTGACTGATCTTCTCAAAGGGACTGCTCTCTGGCAAGAGGGAGAATGAGTTTGCGCTTTCCCTCCTTATTTTAAATTGCAACAAAAGACAAAATCCCATTTTCTTCCCGAGACCGTTCCAGCACATAAGAATGCATTGGAAATGCTGAGCCCAGCCGGTCTGCCTGCCTGGTGATTCAGCCCCAGGGCTTGTTGGGGGGTGCTGGGGGTGAAGGTGTCGCTCCCTGCCAGGCCTGCATCTGGCATCCCAGTTTGCCCTCCTTATCCTCAAGCCAGGCCACCTAGGCCTCCAGCTAGGGAAAGTGCCTCTAGTAGAATGGGCGGAGATGGGGTTTCCAGAAGAACCCTCCTGAGAGGAGCCCGAAGCATAAGACGTCAGAGTTCTGTTTACTCTGCCGCTCACTGGCTCTGTGACCTGGAGCAGGGCGGGTTCCTTCTCTGAGCCTTATAGGAAGAATTGTTGGGACTGGAGACCTTGGCATCCTGCCTAATCTTTCCTAAGGCTTAGTAGGGCAGAAGCGGAGATACAAGAGGACTTCAAAAACCTCATGAAGGGACCAGCAGTTAGCATAATGGCTGTGTCGCTGGACTCTCATGTAGTCAACCATGGTTCGAGTCCTGGACCCTATGGCTTAAACTCACGCTGGGAGTGTATGCATGCGCGCCCAAGATCCCGAGAGGAGAATGGAGGAGAAGGGATTGCGGCGTGGCCATCCCCCCGGGGGGTGATTTCTCACTTTCCATCTCTCAGTCTCTGTCTTTCTGGCAAGCACATGTGCCCTATAGCAAAAATACAAACAAACAAAAACAAAGAAAAAAACAAAAAAACAACCTCATGGAAAAATGGAATTGAAGTGTGAGTTTATTTGAAATCCATGCCTCGGCTTTTCATAATAAGTATTTTCCATGAACTTTATGGAGAAAGGGGAAAGAAGGTAGAAAGGAAGGTGTGGAAGGAAGAGGATTCCATCAGAGAGAAGTCTGATGTTTCTCAGAATTCACGACCCCCCTTGTAGTTGGGATTTCTCGGGGCACCACACTAAGCCTAACATGAACCCCAGCTCAGCCGAAGCAGCCGACGCCATCACTGGCCAGCCCTTATCTCAGCACCCCCACGTCTGAGCATGCCAGCCTGACTTCCAAATGATGGGACCTACGGCTCTTCCCCTGAGGGTTCTCTCTGGTCGCCAAGCAGTCCCTGTCACACACGAGGCAGGAATGAATGTCCCTTTGGAGCAGCCTTTAACCAATGACTGATGGGAGCGAGTGGGTAAATGCCCTAGCCTCCTCGTGCTCAAGGTGTGTGGTCTACACTGGCTTTCAGGGTTTCCCAGCAGGATGCATGTCTAGTTCACGCCTTCTCATTTCCATGCCAAAGCATCCTAGGATCATGTCACAAATAAATGGCTTGCTCCTGAGCTCTTATCTCGAAGGCTGGATATTAGGGAACGGTCCCATTTCTAAGGTGACCAAGGACATCTGCCAGTTAGCTGATGCTTCAGAAAATGGACTTGAACCCATTGTGTTCCAGGGTGAACTGACAGCTATGCAGAACATTACGGAATGCCTGTCATGGGCTTGGACCTGTGCTGGAGGAGATAGGAGTGGCTGGGCATCTCGGCACAGAGCAGAGATCCCCCCAGTAGGACGTGGCCATGCAGAGATGGGGAAAAGGCACCAGATGTGTGTGGGACAGCATGAATACGACGTGGAGGGCCTGGAATCATTATTTTAAAAGTCTTCAGAAGCGAGACCAGCAGTTGGCGTAATGGCTATGACACTGGACTCCTATGTAGTCGAATGCAGTTCGAGTCCCAGACCCGGTGGCTTAAACTCACGCCAGGCGCATGTGCGTGCGTGCCCAAGATCCTGAGAGGAGAATGGAGGAGAAGGGATTGCGGGGTGGCCATCCCTCATGGGGAGCGATTTCTTACTTTCTGTCTCTCTGTGTCTTTCCAGTGAGCGCACGCGCCCTTTAGCAAAAACCTCTCCAAAAAAAAAAAAAAGAAAGAAAGTCTTCAGAAGCATCACTGAGGTCTTGGCCTGCACTACCCACACTACAAAATGCATCTTCTCGTTGAATCCTCACCACAGCCCAAGGAAGTAGGCCCTTCCATTTTACAGGTCAGAAACTGAGACGTGAGACTGGCAGGTGATGTAGTTAAGGTGCTGGACTCCCACATGGCTCCCACATGGTTCAAGTCCTGGACCTGGCAACTTGCTTTCTCACTTTCCTTCTCTCTCTGGTCAAATTAAAAAATAATACTAATGAATAAAATTAAATAATTCTTAAAAAAAAAAAAAAAAAAAAAAAAAAAAAAAACAGAGGCATGGAGAAGTAGCAAAGTCAGGATTTGAACCCAGAGAGTCTGACCGGTGGAGGAGAGGAGAGGGAGGTCCCTGGGGGTAGACAGCTCCTGAGCACCAGGCAGAAGGGTTCGGTTTGACCTCTGCACCCTGGTGTGAGGAGTTACATCTTCCAAAGAGGTGGGGAGTGAGAAAAGCAGGGGGGAGGCTGGGCACTGCAGCAGGAAGCCGGGGGGTCACGTGCCATCTCTGCGCATGGCATCCCTGGGGGAAATCGTCTGCCCTTCAGTGACTGCTCACCTTGGAGAAACATCCATTACCAGTGCCAGCGTCCTCGACTCGGAACTGACCCAACTGGCTATCTGTAGCCGCACTGGACAGAGAATTATACTGCCTTCCGCTGTTTGCCCCTCAGTTAACCTCTCCCTTGCTGGTATGAGTGGGCTATTTCTCTTGTCTACTGAAGACATACTTTGGACCTGGTCCTTCCCTGAGTGTGAGGATACAGTGGACAGAAGGTTCTGGTTCTGCCTCAAAGTACTCATGGGAAAGAGAATTCAACAGAAAGTTTAATTCTGCAATAGAGGGTAGATTGTGAGCACAGGGATGGGATAGAGCAGACCTAGTAGTCAGGGAAGGCTACCTGGAGAAGGCGACATCTAAATTGAAACCTGCAAAATGGACAGGAGATGATCACATTGACTGATGCTATTTCTTTCTTTTTTCTTCTTCTTCTTCTTTTTTTTTTTTTTTTTTTTGGAGAGGTTTCTGCTATAAGTCATGTGTGCTTGCCAGAAAGACAGAGAGATAGAAAGTAAGGAATCACCCCCCAGGGGGGATGGCCACGCCACAATCCCTTCTCTTCCATTCTCCTCTCGGGATCTTGGGCACGCACACACATGCGCCCGGGGTGAGTTTAAGCCACCGGGTCCGGGACTTGAACCGCAGTCAACTACATGGGAGTTCAGTGACATAGCGATTACGCCAACTGCTGGTCCTGACTGACGCTATTTCTTAATTAGTAAACAGAGCACTTACATGTGCCAGCCCTTTTCCAAGAGCTTTACATATATTCTTATTAATCCTCTCTGTAACCCTCATCTTACACATGAAGCACTGCGGTACAGAGAGGCGAAGTCAATTGCTCATGCTCACAGAGTGGCAGCACCAGGGTTTGAACCCAGCGGATCTGGTTCTAGACCATGCCCTTGAGTTCCATGCCCTGCAGCATCTGGCAAGGAGAACAAAGTGAGCTAAGATGCAAGGGCTGTTCAGGGCCCTGCAAGACCTTCAGAGGGTTGGAGGATATAAGCGAGAAACAGCAGAGAAAGACAGGCCTGGAGAGGTCAGCCAGGGCCAGACCTCGAAGACCTATAAAAGCCACATCGAGGTTTGGATTTGCTTCTCAGGGCCCTGCAGAGGGATTGACATGATGGGATCTGCGTGGTGAGCAGGTGAGCATGGTGAGCAGACTCAGTGGGTTCAAGGAGAAAGCAAGTGCCCATCTCTCTGCCTCTACATGCAATCCCACACCTGGAGGAGAACACAGAGCCTCCTGGCCCGTTCCACAGTGTTCTCGGAGGCTCAGAGTGGGAGGCGCTATCGGGGCTTGGAGAGTCTACCAGTGGTGCCCGTGGTGCCCAACCCAAGAGGCACTACAGTGTCGGGGTTCAGGCCATGGTCTCTCAGTGGTTAATGTCTCATAGGCCAGAGCTTTTTTCAAGTCTTTCAGAATCATCTTTGCTTTCTGCTTTGTTGCCAGATATAATTTATGCAGACTAGGCAGTTGACCCCTCTATGATTTCACATTTTTTTAGATTATTTATTTTAATTCCATTTGTTTTTATTATTATTATTTTTTATTATTTAATTTGACCAAACAGAGACAGAGAGAAAGGGAACATGAGAAAGCAAGTCGCCAGGTCTGAGACGTGAACTGCGGTTGGCCGTGCCTTTAACCACCATGCCTCCTGCTGGCCCCCAGTTGACCCCTTTAAAAATTCATATACAGGATGGGAATACTGAATCTTAATCTTCATGTTTTTCATTAGGGTTTAATTATTATTGGTCGTTAATAGGGAGACAAAATTAGTATCATCAAAACTGCCTGTAAAGGGACCGCAGTTAGCATAATGGCTATGTCGCTGGACTCCCATGTAGTCAACTGCCGTTTGAGTCCCGGACCCAGTGGCTTAAACTCACGCTGGGCGCATGTGCATGCGTGCCCAAGATCCCGAAAGGAGAATGGAGGAGAAGGAATTGCAGCGTGGCCACCCCCCCGGGGGGTGATTTCTCACTTTCTGTCTCCCTGTCTCCCTGTCTCTCTGGCGAGTGCACACGCCCTATAGCAAAAACCTCTCCAAAAAAAGAAAAAAAAAAAAAAAAACTGCCTGCAAAGAGGGTATTGAGTCTTCCTATAAAAGCAACATATGAATTGCCTTCCCACTAAAATCTACACCTTCTACGAAGACGGCTGAAGGGAAATTCAGCCATGTGTGTGTAAATAAGATGCATTGCTTATGTGTAAGTGAAAAATGGACCCTTTAAAATGGATTTTTATCTGATGCTTGTCATAGTCACATTTTTAAAAGCAGCTATATGGGACCGTAGCCCTTTTTCAAACTTGTGTATTGGTGTTGACTAGCTGAAGCATAAAACTTCATTGTGAATCAAAAAAACAAACGAACTGAAAAACAACAACAACAACAACAAAAAGACCATGGACGCTGAAGTCAGATTGTCTGGGTTGGAATTCCATCTCTATCCCACCTATGCGTGGGATCTCCTCGTGCCTCGGTTTCTTCCTTGGTAACTTGGGGCCGATCACCGTGCCAGCCTGCAGTAATCGTGGGGTCCATGAGCTCAAACTCGCACAAAGCACTTCCACCAGTGCCTGGCACGTGGCTGGTGCTCCTGACACTCGACTGAGTGCTGCAGTGTTCGTGTTGGTGACGATGCTGTCAGTCCTGTCCCACACAGCAATGATGGATGTGGGTGAAAGAAACCAGGAGCAGGAACAGAGAGAAAAGGAGTGAAAACAGGGCCTGGCGCAGGAGCTCCCCGGGGTTCGCGTGATGACATTTCATTCAGACATTTTTTAACCAGAATGAGAAATGCAGGTTCTATGTCAGAAATCATTGCAAATTCCAAATTAGTGAGGTTTCATGGTCCTCAGAAAGGCGCTGGAGGGAAAATTGGTCGACGGGGTGTTTTTTAGCTGTCGGAGCAGGCTGCCTGATTGATTGAGTGTCTCGGTCAATGGACTGTGCAGACAGCAGCCGGGGAACCGGGCACGGCTGAGGAAACAGGGAGATGGCGCACCAGGCAGCACGGGGAGGTGGGGACATGACCGGCAGTGGAAAGGGACAGAATGACACCCAGAGCCGTACAAACGCAGTCTGTCTGGATTGCAGAGCCATGCTCCGCCTGCAAGCAGGAACACCCAACCGCAATTTCTGACCATTCTGGGTTTCCTCACTTGCTTACTGTATGCCTTCGGGCATGTCACTGTACCTCTCTGAGCCTCAGTTTTCTCATCTTAAGACAATTGAGAGTTTATTATGGGACTTCAATGAGATATGTTTTTAAATAATTGTTTTTTAAATTTTATTCTTTTTTTCTTTCTTTCTTTCTTTCTTTCTTTCTTTCTTTCTTTCTTTCTTCTTTCTTCCTTTTAATCCACCAGAGAGAGACACAGAGAGAAAGAGAAAGTGAGAAAGCAACCTGCCAGGTCTGGGACTCAAATTGCAGTCGACCATGTGGGAGTCCAACATCTTAATCACCACACCACCTGCTGGTCCCTGAAATGATGGGTTTTATTTTTTATTTTTTTAAAGGATTACTTTATTTAATTTTATTTATTCATTCATTTATTTTAATTTGACCAGAGAGAGACACACATGAGAAAGCAAGCCACCAGGTCCAGGAGAAAGCAAGCCACCAGGTCCAGGACTTGAACCGTGATCAGCCATGTGGGAGTATCCAGCACACCAACCACCATGCCACCTGCTGGTCCCTGAAATGATGGGTTTTAAATGTCTAATGGGGTACTTGGTACATAGTAGGTGCTCAAGAAATGTGAGCGTTCTTTACTCTGGCACAGTGCATTGAGGAGCTGGTATGCCCATGCTTCAGTCGGTCACCTTAGATGCTGTGTGTGGAGGCCACGACATTTGGTCTTACATTATGGGCTAATGAGAATGCTGGTAGGTCCAGCCCCTCCTGGGCCACCCCCCAGCAATGTATTGAGAAAGCAGGGGGTAACTTAGCCCCAAAGAGGAATTTGACTCACACACATCTTGGAATGGATCAGGCTCTTCAGAAATCATTGGGATCAGGGAACCAGCAGTTAGCGTAATGGCTATGTTGCTGGACTCCCACGTAGTCGACCGCGGTTCGTGTCCTGGACCCGGTGGCTTAAAACTCACGCCGGGCGCGTGTGCGTGCGTGCCCAGGATCCCGAGAGGAGAATGGAGGAGAAGGGATTGCGGCGTGACCATCCCCCCTGGGGGGTGATTTCTCGCTTTCTGTCTCTATGTCTCTCTCTCTGTCTGTCTGGCGAGCGCACGCGCCCTATAGCGAAAACCTCTCAAAAAAAAAAAAAAAGAAATCACTGGGATCAGTCTCCTAACTTCAGGCTTCCCAAGCCATTCCAGGCAAATTGGAAGCCATGTGCTCCTTAGTGATGGTTGGGGATGAGTAACACACAGGCTCCTCACCAAACAGAAATTCCTTCTTGTACTGGAGCTACCACACCTCTTTTGATAATAATTGCAATGGGGGCCAGCAGGTGGCAGAGTGGTTATGGTGCTGGACTCCCATATGGTTGACGCTGTCCAAGTCCCAGACCTGGCAGCTTGAAACTCATGCTGGGTGCATATGTGTGTGTGTGCCCAAAATCCCCAAAAGGAGAATAGAGGAGAAAGGATGGATGATTTCTTGTTTCCTGTCTGTCTCTGTCTCTCTGGCAAGCACATACCCCCAACAGCAAAAATCTCTTTCAAAATAATAATTATAATTGCAATAATAAGACATTGTGCTTAGCCTTAAAAATATGTATTTCCCATAACCACCCCTCTATGTAAGGTATTATTATCCCCATTTTTAAAACGAGAAAACCAAGGTTTAAATATTAGGTTGTCAGAAAAGTCATGGCATATTTGCAAAGAGATGCTGGAACATGGTGGTGTGTTCACCACTAGAATTTATTCCTGTGGGGAGACAGGTCTGGGGCGAGGTCAGCCAAGGAGAGTGTGATCATTGAACTGAGCCTTGAAGGACGAGCGAGGCTCTTTCTGGCAGACAAGGGTAGAGAGGGCACTCTGAGCAGAGGGGTCAAACTGAGCAAAGACAGAGAGGTGAGGAGATTCTGGTCCCAGAGGCCATTTACAACGAATCATTACGATGCGGTGACAGTTAACATCGATTCAGTCCTACTCTGCACTGAGAATGGGGTTAAGCCCTTTGCGTGCATCATCTCCATGAGCTGGACACGATCATTATCCCCGTTTTGCAGAAAAGAGATGAAGGGATTCTTTCAAGATTGTGGTCTGAAAATACCAGAACAGCTTTCAAGCTGGTTTGCCTGTATCCAAAGCACCCGGTGGCTACCGGTGGTTCAGTCCCTGCATTGTCAACTGGAAAACCATGCAGTTGAAAGAGACTTCTGCCCACGCGGTGGAGGGGGAAGCCGGCCTAAGACACCCTACCTGTTCCTATTGCAGTATGGCGCCTTCCCCCATAGCCAAGGGGAGCCCATCAAATTGGTGGGCAATCATCATGAAGCTGACTGCCTAATAAAGATAAAGCTCTCCAATAAACCCACAATCCTGAGGTAATGGGTTTGACTTTTACAATGCAGATAAAAGTCCCAATGGAGGGACAGACCTTTCCCATCAGCTCCTTATTCAGAATCACGGTGGAGGAGCCGTTTCCTACAGGTGGGACAGCTGGGTGCTTCGGCTGACATTAAGAACTGGCCTCTTCATGTAAAACCAGACGTCTCCTCTCTCCAGAGCTCCCTTGCCCCCCCCCCCCCCCCCCCCCCCAGGGAATCCTTTGTCAGAGAATATCAGCAAAGGCTGGAGCTTCTGGGATAAGCCTAAAGAAAGAGGAATGGACAGGGTGTGATTTGAAAGCCCGCTGATGATTGGTGCTGGAGCTGAAGGGGTGGAGTCTTCTGAGAGATTTCTGCTGATTGGTGGAGTTGGTATAGAGCAACCTCTTCTTTCTTCCCATCATCATCCAATAACATAAATCGAGCATTTTTTATGCATCCAAGAAATGTCCATTAACATCTATCCTCAGATGAGAAAACTAAGGTTCAATAATGTTGTATTACTTCTTGTGGGTCATGCAGTCAGGGAGTAGCAAAGCAGAGATTCAAAGCCATGTCTGTCTGACTCCATGTGTCACTGTCACAGTCAATGCTTAACCTGGGCGTGTGTGTCGTTGGTGGTGGTGGGGGTGTTATTTCTTAGACGAGGTCTCACTAGGTTGCCCCTCCTGACTTTGAGCTCATGATTCTCCTGCCTCAGTCTCCCAACTAGCTAGGGCTACAGGTGTCAGTCACTGAGCCTGGGTTTTAAGATGGGGCTGGGGCTAGAACCCTGGCCTCCCATGTGGCTTCAGCTTCCTAAGTAGCAGCATCCAGCATGTGGTATCATGAATGGGCCTTAACCATTGCTTTGCATGTAGCAGTTTGATAGAGAAAAAATGGATGTGGTCTGTTTCTCACATGGCATTCATAAGAAATAAAACCCGTGGTGGGAGTTGGGTCCACGTGACAAATTGAGGGTGTGTTCACCGGACAAAGGCAGTAAGCAAGCAAGCTAGGGCAGAGGGTGGAAGCTAGGAAAGATGTATCGGGTCGTCCGAAAAGTCATGATGTATTTTCTTCTCTTTTTCTATGCAAAAATGTATCTTGACTTTTCCTATGACCCAAGAGTTTCAACTGGAATCAGACCTCAGCCTGATCACAGGGGAAGCTCTGGAATCTGATTTGCACCCTAGATTTGGTCCTGCCTTTTTTTTTTTTTAATTTATTTTAATTTGACCAGAGAGAGAAAGTAGGAAAGCAAGCTACCAGGTCCAGGACTTGAACCGTGGTTGACCATGTGGGAGTCCAGCACCTTTAACCACCATGCCACCTACGGGGCAGGTCTTTGTACTCTGAAATTAGTTAGGCACTGGCTAGGGGCTGCCGTCCCTGCCGGGGTGAGCATTATCTTCTGGAGGGGACCAGCTAGGAGGCATTTGTAGCCAACACTCACACCAATCTGGTAAAGAAGATCTAGGCTGTGACTACGGCATCCACTACAGCTGCAGAACAGAGATGACCCTTGTTCAGCCCCTAACTCACCAAGTGCCTGAGTGTAGCACCTGCCCCCTCAACCTTGGACTCCATGCCCTCCAAAGACTGGCCTAGCTCTGACAAGTTCTGAGTCTGTGATCTGACAGCACAGCCCCTGACCAAGTCAGCGAACTTAATTTCTACAACCCGGGAGGAGAGATGAGGGGACCCCTCCGGTGGTTCCCACTGTGTGAGGCCAGGAGTCTGACAGCTTTCCCCACTGAAGCCCTTTATCTTACTTCTCTGCTGTGTTATTTTAAAACTAACGAGCCCAGACCTCGGGAGCTCACCGCCTGCCATCGAGATTTGTGGCTTGTCTGGTCTGTCCTCTCTGCAGATTCCAACGGCAGCTTACTCTGCTTGTTAGGAATTTCCTCCCCAACCTCAGCCTTGAGTACAAGGTGTGTGTGTGTGTGTGTGTGTCTGCAGAAACAGAAAGTCCTAACTGAGTCATCTCAGAAGCTCCAACAGCAGTTCTGGCTGACAAAAAGGTCCAGTGGGTGACTGCAGGGGAAGAAAGAGACAAATTCATTCCTAGGTTATCGAGAGAGAAGCTCGGACAGAGCGCAGAAAGGAAAAGTGCCATTTCTACAAGAGGTTCTGAGGTAGCCTGCTCAGGTTGGAGTGCCAAGGACCTAGTGCAGAAATGTCTAACTGAAACCTTCAAGGACACTCCACCCTTCCTGCCCCTCCTACTCCCAGAATCCTTAGCCTTAGGCTATTGGGAGAAAGGTGACCAGAATCAGCAGCGAAAGGGTCCCCAGGGGCAAGCTTTGCAGGAGAGGTTAGAGACCAGTATGGGCTGTCCCTAGAAAGTGTGGCTGATACTTAAGTACCACCATGTGCCAGATACCATCTAAGTGTTAGAAATACATCATCGCATTTCATCCTCGTGACCACTCACCATGCGAGGTGAATACAGTGTGTGATTTCAACAGAGAGGTCAGTGGATGGGCCCAAAGTCATTCAGCCAGTGAGTAGCCAGGCAGAGTTCTATCAGAGGAAGCTAATCACTGTGAGTGATTCATCCTCCCAGACCAGAAACTCAGTCCCCTTCATACAGCTTGCCAGATGTACATCTGCTCATTGGGGATTTTCCTTTCTCGGGCATCTTCCGCTGCCCTATATGAGAGTTTTGTGGGTACCTGCCATGTCTCTTCCTTGGAACTGTGGACTTGAGGGAGGGACTCCTGTGTGGATCATCTTGAAGTAACCCTCCACTGGAAGTAGCAATAAAACGATGCTTAGCAAATGAGTGAGTGAATGAGTAGCTGATGAGCGAATGGGTGAATGAATGCACACACAACAAATGAATCCTTGCATCTGAATGGGTGATTTGGAGTAGCCAGCCACTTTATAAGTATATGTATCACATATATTTTAGAGATTTTTGCTATAGGGTACATGCACTTGCCAGAGAGACAGACAGAAAATGAGAAATCACCCCCCCCAGGGGGGATGGCCATGCTGCAATCCCTTCTCCATTCTCCTCTTCGGATTTTGGGCATGTACACACAGGCTCCTGGCATGCATTTTAAGCTGCTGGGTCTGGACCTTGAACCGTAGTCGATCACATGGAAGTCCAATGCCTTAACCACCATGCCGCCTACTGGCCCCTTTATAAGTATGTTCTAAGAGCCTGTCCACCGGGCTGGAACAGTTCTGTTGAGCCATTTTCTTACTCTGAAATCCCACTAGACTGATGTCATCAGAGCTGATGCTTCAGTCTAGCCAAGGGGATCCCGCTTACTCCTGAAGACTCAGCCTTCTGGCTCTAAATACCATGAAATGCTGACTTCTTTCAGACGTATTTCTCACCTCTGATCTCTCCTCGAAACCCCAGGCTCGTGTACTCAACTGCCCCAACTGCCCAGCTGCCATCTCTACATGGATGTCTAATTGGCAACTCAAAACTAACACATCCACGACTAAACTCCAGAGGCTCTTTTCCAAACCCCCTCTTCCACCTGCATTTATGTCCAACTCAGTAATTGGCAGCAACATCTTCTAGCTCAGATCGAAACCCTTGGAGCCCACCTGGACTCCTGTCTTTTACTCTCTGTATTCAGTTCACACAAAAACCGTCGATTTGACCTTCCGTAGATGTCCGGAATTTGACCTTGACTGCAGCCAGCCTTCAGCTTCTCTTGTGTGGGTTATCGTAGTTATTTCTTCATTGATCTCCCTGGATCTCTTCCAGTTCCCTTGCTATCTACACTCAGTAAGCTGCAAAAGAAGTCCTTTAAAATCTAAGGGGCAGGCAAGTGGTATAGTGGTTAAGGCGCTGGACTCCCACATGGCCAACCACCATTCGAGTTCCAGGCCCAGCGGCTTGAAGCTCACACTGGGCACGTGTGCATGCATACCCAAAATCCTGAGAGGAGAATGGAAGAGAAGGGGTTACAACATGGTCATCTCCCCTGGTGGGTGATTTTGCACTTTCTCTCTCTCTGTTTCTCTCTATCTCACTGGCAACTGCAGGTGCCTCATAGCAAAAATCTCTCCAAAAAATCTAAGTCAGATCCTGTCTCCTCAGCTCAGAGCCCTTCAGTGGCTTCTCATCTCACTGAGATAAAAAGTCAGGTCCTGGGACCAGCAGTTAGCATAATGGCTATGTCGCTGGACTCCCACGTAGTCGAACGTGGTTCGCGTCCCGGACACTGTGGCTTAAAACTCACACCAGGCGCGTGTGCATGCGTGCCCAAGATCCTGAGAGGAGAATGGAGGAGAAGGGATTGCAGCGTGGTCATCCCCCCTGGGAGGTGATTTCTCGCTTTCTGTCTCTCTGTCTCTCTCCGTCTGTCTGGCGAGCGCACACGCCCTATAGCAAAAACCTCTCCAAAAAAAAAAAAAAAAAAAGGCCAGGTCCTCGTGACAGCCCTTCAGAGTGCCATCACTGTCTGCTGACTTCACCCCTCCTCCTCTCCTCTTGTCCATTGGGCTCCAGCCACACTGCTGTTCTTCAGGGCATCTAGGATGTTCCTACCCCTGGCTGTGCCCACTGCTTATTTCGTCCTCTCAGGATTAAGGCTCACTCTCATCACGTCTGAGTCTTTTCTCTAATGTGGTCCTCTCAGTGAGGTCTTCACTGACTTCCCATTTTAAAACTGTAGCCTTGGGGCCAGTAGGTGGTATAGTGGTCAAGGCACTGGACTCCCACATGGCTGACCACAGTTTGAGTCCCAGACCCGGTGACTTGAAACTCACACCAGGCACATGTATGTGCATGCCCTAAATCCTGAGAGGAGAATGGAGAAGAAGGGATTGCAGTATGGCCATCCCCTCCCCGGGGGGCGGGGGGGGATTTCTCACTTTCTCTCTCTCTCTCTCTCTCCCTCTTTCTCTCTCTCTGGGGAGTGCACTTGCCCTATAGCAAAAATATCTCTAAATAAATAAATAACAAAATAAAGTCATAGCCTTCCCCAGTAACTTTCCATTTTCCTTACCCTGCTTTCTATTTTTTGCTATATGTTCATCACCTTCCAGAAGCTTACATATTTGCCACTTAATTATGTTTATTCTCTGCTCTCCTCCTCCCTCTGTCCATTGCAATGAAATGCAAGCTCCACTGGGCAAAGTTTTTTGTGTTTTTTTTTTTTCTTAGTCCCCATTGTGTCCCCATTGCCCAGGACATGGTCTGCACATAGTAGGTGCTCAAAACACTTGTTGGGTAAAGAATCAGTGAACGGTTCTGAGAGCAGCTATGGAGACCATTTTTCACTCTCCCAGGTCTTGTGCCAAGGTTCTTTTTGCCCTGGGTTCAGAATTTCCTCTTAGGTCAAGATCTTCCTTCTTCCCAGCAGACTCTTGCTTAATTGGACCCTCCTCCAGCAGTGGCTGCAATCATGTCCCCGAAAAGGACTCACCTGGCAAGAAAATATAATCAGCAACTCACCCTCCCCAGAGAAATCCAAGCACTGTTTGCAGTTCCAGCTGATGAAAAGGTTCTGAGGGGGCCACAGGCTGGCGTGAGAGATGTTATTCTTGCCCATGGTGACACAGCTTGACAGAATCAGGACTTAAACCTGGGTTAGTAGGACCCCAAGACCTATGTACCTTCCCAGCTTTGCCTAATTACCTTTTGCAACCTATTCAAGTGGAAAACGTGACATCTTAGAATTTAGCCTGTTCCCAAGTTAGGGACAGCTTGCATTTCAGGTAGTTGCCACAATCCAATCTAATCCTCTCAGCATTTTGATCCTGCTGATCCAGGCAAATAGGCAATCGACATGCCCACCTGGGGAAGGAGAAATGACTGGGTAGATTTGGGGTTGATTGGAGGGCAGTAGATGAATGTGTTCTGTGATGAGAGTTCGAAACCCAGACGGGTTGGGAGCCTGACCTGCTTGGCTGAGCTGGTCAAGAAATGCTGAGCTGAATTTTCTCCATATGGTTCTTTTGTCCTTTGACCTGAACTTGAGAACCGGGCAATTATTGATATACAAGAGTATTTACCACATGCTCATAGGCGTGTGTGCACACGCGCTCACACACTCCACACACTCAGGTACTTGTTGTCAGCTGTGAGAACTGAAATGTTCTCATCAGTTGCCTGAAGAGAGAACATGGTAGAGGGCTGTGCTTATCTGTGCAGGTGAGACCTTAGAGTCAAGTCGGAATCCTTTGTAGAATCTACGGTCTGGCTCCTCAAAGTGAGGTCCAGATGGAGCCAGCAGGTGGCATGGTGGTTAAGGGTGCTAGACTCCCACATGGCCGACTGTGGTTCAAGTCCCGGACCTGGTGGCTTTCTCTCTCTCTCCTCTTCCCTCTCTAGTCCAATTAAAATAAATTAATTAATTAATTAAGATAAATAAAATATTGAAAGTGAGATCCAAGGAGCAACAGGCACATCTGGTAATTGGTTAGAAATGCACAAGCTCAGAAACAGCAGGCATCATGGTGAAGGTGCTAGAAACTCCCACATGGCCAACCAACCACAGTTCAAGTCTCAGACCTGGCAGCTTCCTTTCTCACTTTCTGTGTGTGTGTGTGTGTGTGTGTGTGTGTGTGTGTGTGCGTGTTTCTTTCTGGTCAAATTAGAATAAATGAATAAATAAAATTAAATACATCTTAAAAAAAAAAAAGCACAAGCTGAGGCCCTCACCGAAACCTTCCAAATCAGTGTCTGCCTTCTAACAAGATCCCCGGGTAATTTGTGTGTCCATTAAGACTTGAAAAGCACCTGGCCACGTGCCCCTAAAGGATCCAACCTTTGTTTTCCTCCCATTTTAAACTCTTGCCTTCCACCTTCTACCCCAGTATCTGTTCCAATCTACTGCATCCTCTGCAGCTATGTGAAGGGCCACTCCTACGTCTTGATGCACATACTATTCTTTTTGGCTCCGTTCTCCTGACTTATTTCCATTCATCTTTTAGAGAACCTCCCAGGGCTACCTGCCCACCTTCCCCAGGTTGATTGAGTTGAGGCTCTATGGTCCATGCCCTCTAAGCTTCTCCTTATCAGAGAACCTACTGGATTACACATTGTCATTTCCAGTGAGGGATCTGTCTCCACTTCCAGACTGAGAATTCCCAAAGGAAGACGTCATGCCTTGGTTACTAGAGTCCTTGAAATCTGATGCTAAGTAGATGTTCGGTAAACAGCTATTGACTAATGCATGAATGAGGGAAACGCCAGGCTCATAAAACTTCCTTCTTATTTTTCATGCACTTTCTACTAAGATGAGCATTTACTGCCCTTGCATCTAAATGACATCTTCCATAGCAGCTCTATGGAATTCCCAGTCTCCCCCTACACTCTGACGCTTTCTCTAGCTGCAACAGCAAAGTTCAAAGGGTCAAAACTCCCGTAGATTAACTCCAACCAGGATTAATTTACTGGATTAACCTTGAAAGGACTTGGAGAGCCAAGACCTCAGGCTGGGATATTAACACAGCCCAGATGAGAGTCCCAGGAGCCAAGGCCCAAATTGGCCCAATTCATCTTGTCCCCAGGGCTGGGTCAGATCTGTGATGAGTCTCGGGCTTTCTGTAAGACTCATGAGCATGAGGGTCTGGACCTTCATTCTCTATTGAAATAGGCAGGTTGTGGGTGTCTGGCTAAGTGTGGGATGAAAATGGATCACTCACAGCCCCAGGTGCAAGTGGAGAACAAGTGCCAAGGGCATGAACCCTGGGTAGGAAGCAAGTCTCTTGGCCTCTGCAGGTCTCAGTGTCTTCAACTGTCAATACCAGGGAAGCCGACCTACTGCACCACATGCCTTATGAAGGTTGTCAGTATCTATCGAGACACTGGATTAGAAAATGCCCTATACACAGAAGGTGCTATTAGGGGATAAAGGCAGTAAGTGTCAGAGACTTCCCACTCTAATGGCCAAGTGCCATTTCTGTTTGCGAAATACAAGGTTCTGGCCCATCTGTGAGATACAGATCCTCTCCAGACACAGAAGGCAAGTCCCTGTCTTACAAAGAAATGACCAGGATTTACTCTGTGCCCCGCTTCTCACTTCTTTATATTTTCAGTGTTTTCCAGGTTCTTCTTCTTTTTCCCCAGGTTGATTCTTTGGTGTTTTCTTTTGTTTTGTTTTACATTTAATCACTGTACATCTTTACAAAATGGGTTTTCCCAGCATGAATGCAGTGCATATCAATCAAGTCAAAGATATTACCATATACATTATCACCAACAGATAACTTTTCATTCATGTGTCTGTTAGATGTTTTTTTCCCCTGATTCCCTCCCTCACACCCCATTACCCACCTCCTCCTATACTGTCTTTGGTATCTGCATTATCCCTCCCTGTCGTGATACCTTCCTATCTTTTGATCTCTGCCATAGAGTGCAGACATTCGGTATATAGTGAGCAGGGACATACAATGTCTCTCTCACAGTCTGGCTTGCTCTGCTTAGCGTTAAATCTTCCACGTTCATCCACTTTGAATCTTATGAACAGGCAGAACAGCTGGTGTTCTTGTCATGTCATACCTCTGAGTCTCGATTTTTCCATCCGCACAGCGAGGATGACAATGCCCACTCATGGATTTCTCATGGGAGCTTCGATGAGATGATGAGTGAGAAGTGCTTAGCCTGTGGTATGCAGTAGGCACTTGATCAATGGTAGCCACTGTGATGATCAGGGGATGTGGAAAGAGCCCCAGACTGGGAGTCAAAAGGCCACAGCTCCAGCCAAGGCTGTGGCATAAATCACTCTGGCCTTGGCCAAGTCCCTTGTGGGACTCAGTTTCCTCACTCCACACAGAGGTAAGCTGGATCTGAGGCCTGTACCACACCAACATCATCAGTCTCTGATTCTTTTTTTTTTTTTTTTTTTTTTTTGGAGAGGTTTTCACTATAGGGCGAGTGTGCTCACCAGACAGACAGAGAGAGACAGAGAGACAGAAAGCGAGAAATCACCCCCCAGGGGGATGGCCACGCCGCAATCCCTTCTCCTCCATTCTCCCCTCGGGATCTTGGGCACACACGCACATGCAACCAGCGTGAGTTTTAAGCCACCGGGTCCGGGACACGAACCGCGGTCGACTACGTGGGGGTCCAGCGACATAGCCATTACGCTAACTGCTGGTCCCAGTCTCTGATTCTTGACACAGTGTTTAACTCAGTCTGGTTCCTGGGGCATGAGGATTTGCCCCCAGCGCTGGCCGAATGAGCACTGTGTTGGGAGCAGCTGGCAGACAGGCTCGGGGAGCAGATGCTTTGATGAGAAAGCAAGGAAGCAGTTAGGGAGCGAGGCATCTTGGAGAGTTTTTTTTTTTGGAAAGTTCAGCCCTGACTAGGAAGTATCAGAGGCTTGGAATCTGCCGGTTGCCATGACGACAGAGAGCAGCATCTAAGCTCCAGGTCGCTGATTAGCAGAAAGAGAGTGGGGAGGCCTTGAGGAATTCTGCACTCCTGGCTCCTTTCCTCCCTCAGTGCAGTGGAGTGTGCCAACCCTTGACACCACTGTTTCAGCCGTCCCCTGAAGAGCTCCCCTTCTTTCAAGTTTTTGTTTTGTTTCGTTTTGTTTTTAATGCAGTATTGAAAGGCCGTGCGGTGGAAATGAGGCTGTGTGGTATTTTTCGTAAGGCTCCGCAAAGATGCAAAACCGGAGGCAGGGAAGGAAGAGGAATGGGGGCCCTGCCTGAGGTCCGACTCCACTGAAATGTGGTGTGACTTTGCACTGGCCCTCCTCCCTGGGCCTCTGCTTCTTTATTTGTAAGAAGAGGTTGGATCCGAGGTGTGTTTCCCATACAGACTGGTCATCAGAATTCATTTGTGCTTCTCTCTGCTCATTCATTCATTCATTCATTTAACAGACATTCTATCTCTGGGGATCCCATGGTGAGAAAAGAAACTATCTTCCCTCTCATGAAGCTTCCATTCTAGTCCAGAAGATAAACCAGCTAGCAAATAAATGTGGAGAAGGGTTTTTTTTGTTGTTTTTTTTTTTTGTTTTTTTTGTTTTTTGTTTTTTTGTTTTTTGCTATAGGGTGCATGCATTTGCCAGAAAGACAGAGATAGACAGAGAGATAGAAAGCGAGAAATCACCACCCTAGGGGGATGGCCACACCACAATCCCTTCTTCTCCATTCTCCTCTCAGGATCTTGGGCACGTCCGCACACACGCTTGGCCTGAGTTTAAGCCACCGGGTCTGGGACTCGAACCGCAGTGGACTACATGGAAGTCCAGCAACATAGCCATTATGCCAACTGCTGGTCCCGGAAAAGGGTCATTTCGAACAGTCACAAATGCTATGAAGAAAGACCTAGCAGTTCACTGCCAAGGGAGCAGGTGAAAGGGGAGCGAGCTGCGATAAGGGGGTTGAGAAGGGACTCTCTGAGAAGGTGACATCTGAATGAAGAGAAAGAACTGGACATGCGGAGAGCTGAAGAAATAGCATACCAGGTGGAGGGAATAGCAAAAGCCAGAGCCCTGAGGCAGTAAAAGGTTTCAAAGTTGGCCAGGAGGCCAGGTGGCCAGAGCCATGTAGGGCATGGAAGGAAGACAGGAGATGGGGCCGCGAGTGGGACCAAGAGTGGACCAAGGCCAGACCCTGCAGAGCCTTTTATTCCTGGTAAGCAGTTTGGCTTCCATTCTTGATCCAATAAGAGGCTGAATTATCTGTATTTCACTAAGGCACAGATTCCTGATTTTCATGCCTTTGAGACTCTTACTACAGCTGAGAGGGGGCCTAGGAATCTGCATCTTTAAAGTTCTTGGGGACCTCTCGTACTGTTGGCAGGCTTGGGAAATGCTGGACCACACGCTCTCTGAATCTCTTTCAGTTTTAGAAAGCTAAGAAGCAAAGTGTTGGAACATCTGGAAAACAGATCTTAAGGACCAGCGGATGACATAATGGTTACATCTCTGGCCTCCCATGTAGTCAACCACGATTCAAGTCTGGACCTAGTGGCTAGAAATTCACACTGGGCATGTGTGTGTGTGTGTGTGCTCAAAATCCTGAGAGGAGAATGGAGGAGAAGGGATTCCAGTGTGACCATCTCCCCTGGAGGGTGATTTCTCATTTTCTATCTCTCTTTCTCTCCAGTGAGTGCACGCTCTCTTAGAAAAAGAAAACAGATCTGAAATGTTATATTTTGGAGGATTCCGTTCTTCCTCTCCTCAGCACTGGTAGCATGAATTATATTTCCGTGTGTTCTATTGTAAAGTCTCAGGTACCCAACCCTTGAAATGTAAAACCATTATTATTGGAGAAAAATTTACCACTTCCAAGAGCATAAAGTTGGTAAATGACTGCAACTTCATTGCCTCTCTTCTCACCAAACCATCTTCAAGACTTCCCCATCTCTGATTCTGACCCCCGCTGCTGGGAATGATAGGGAGACGTGGTCCTCATCCCTAAGACTTATGCCCCAGTGCCTTGGTGGTGGCAGCCAGTAGTTTTTCCAAGACTGCATATAATCCACGCCCCTCCTCTTTCCATTAGACAAGTCATTGAAACCTTCCATCCAGTGCCACCACGACTAGTCATGTATTTATTCATAGCCAAGTGGCTCACATCAATTTCTGGTGTGTACCTGTCTTGGGATTGCCTCTAGCATGGATTTGTGTCTTGGTCCTATAACACCAAAGAGAGTCCAAAATTACATTCTTACATGTGTCCCACTCAAGGATCTGCTGATACAAGCAAAATGGCACTCTACTGATTGCTCTTCTAAGACACAAAGACAAATACGAGGTATTAGGTCATTGGGAAAGTCATGGCATATTTTTCTATGTCAAAATACATTATGGCTTCCCTGATGACTCAATCAAATTGAGAAAGATGTTGGTTGAACAGTCTGTGTGGGTAGGTAAGTTAACCCCTCTGGGCCTCAATTCCTACCACCTGCATCTCAAAAGCTTGTTCTAACTTTTAGAAATGAGTGTTCTCTTTAGTCCATGCGTTTGTTCTTTCATTTATTCCTGGAGAAAACATTGATGAGTATTTACTAAGCCTTAGGCTCTGGGACAGGAAGACATAATCCTTCTCTTAGGGAGCTCCTGGTCGAGTGTAAGAGAAGCCAATGAAATGACGAGAACATATGTTACTACAGGCTGAAGTAATGGTAGCAAAGGGACAATCTTATCCTAGAATGGAGTTTGACCTCCCCTAAAGCTTGCTCTTTACATCACCTTCCCTATAGCATCAGTGGTGACTTCGTCCTTGCACTTGCCGAGGCTCAAAACCCTGTGGTCATCCTTGACTCCTCCCCTTCTCTTCCTCCCTTCCTCCCTACATTTAACCACCAGCAAAAGGGGTTAGAACTGTTTTCAAACATGGTTAGCATTTAATCACATCTCATCGCCTCCATTGCTACTATGTTGTGATCGTCTTCCTGTCTCTGCCCATTCTTCCTCCAATCTACTTTCCCTCAGTCACTGGGAATAATCCTAAAGCAGACACTAGATCTGTGCACTCACCAGAGAGAGAGACAAAGAAAGAGACACAGAGAGAGAAAGCAAGCCACCAGGTCTGAGACTCAAACTGTGGTTGGCCATGTAGGAGTCCAGAGCCTTAACCACCATGCCACCTGCTGGCCCACACACACTGTTATTTCTACCACATTCTATTCATTAAAAAGTGAGTCACTAAGCCCATTCAAAATTCAAGGGGAGAGAAATTAAGCTCCATCTTTTAATGTCAGGAGTGTCGCAGAATCTGTGAACACATTTTATGTCACCACAAACTTCAGAGATAGTCCCTAATCCTTCAAATCTGCATTCCCTTGGGTCTCTGCAGGAAGGCTTTCCTTGATTACAGTAATCAAATCTCCCTCCCGTTTCTCAGCCCTGTATGCTGCTTTATTCGCATCACAATTTATTACCATTCGACAGTGGTAATAAAACTTTGACTTGCTTAAATGTTCAGTACCTGTTCCTCTGTCTAGAATGTGAACTCCAGGATCACAGGGGATGCGTCTGTCTTGTCCACTGCACCTCCACACCTAGAGCTGGCCTGGTCACCTTGCAGGCATTCAGGGACTTGGAGTCAATGAATACAAGTTAGCCTGGGCCAGGACAAGTATTAGAAGCAAGCCTTACCTATTGATGATGACGTGTATAGTATTCTTAACTGGACAGGTCTAAGAAGTATTTCATGTTAGGTAAAGTCTTTTTACAAGCAAAATGATAAATAGCAATTGAATGTTTAAAAAGTAATTGGAATAATAATAATAATCTGGAAAAAATGAAAAGTTATTGGATGATGATGGGGATTTTATTCTTTTTATTTATTTATTTTTTTGAGAGGTTTTTGCTATAGGGTGTGTGCGCTCACCAGACAGACAGACAGACACAGAGAGACAGAAAGTGAGAAATCACCCCCTAGGGGGGATGGCCATGCCACAATTCCTTCTCCTCCATTCTCCTCTTGGGATCTTGGGTAAGCATGCACACGCGCCCAGCGAGTTTTAAGCCACCGGGTCCGGGATTCGAACTGCGGTCAACTACAGTTGACCGGCAACATAGCCATTACACCAACTGCTGGTCCCAATGATGGGGATTTTAAAGTCTTTGTATTCACTGATATGAATGGTATTCCTTCTGGAAAAAGAAATGTAATACACTGTAAAGTTATATGTGATTCAATGTAATATAAACAAAATTATGATAATAAAAATTTTTTTTTTTAAAAAAGAAGCAAGCCTTGCCAGAGATATTGCTGGCAGAAATTGTAAAATGAGTTGTCTGCGAAAAGCCAGGCCAGTATTTCTCAGGAATAGACTAGCAGGAGTAAAGATATGGAAATGCAACCCTCATCGCAGGAGAAGTGGGGCAGGAAGGTGTAGGGAAAACCGAAGCTGGAAAGAGTGGAAGGAAGTTCTGGAAGCATGCAGATGGCATTGAGGAGGGCCGGGCAGCCCTGATTAGACTCTCCATCTCTCTTGGGCTTGCAGTATCTCACCGATAACGAACGGACAGAGATGGATGTGTTCTGCTGCCCTTCCTTCAGTATTGACTGGGCTTGGCCTGCTCTGAAGAGCTGGGGGCTTATCAACTGCATTCATCCTGAGTCATAAAACTGATCTTGATGTACTGGCTGCAGGAGCCTGATGCGTGAGAAATGTGAATGCTTTTGATCAGAGCTTGACCTGGGGTCTGAAGGCAAGTGAGCAGGGAAAGGAGCTGGGTGGATGTGGCTCTCCAACTTCTGATTCTTCCTCCTTCGGAGCCCAGAATTTGAGTGATAGTCCATTCAAAGGTTGAATACCTAGACAACTTCTTTTCCCACTCTGGGACTCAATAAGGGGAGAGGGACTCGTAGTTTTCGAAACCTATGTCAGGGTCATAAGGGAGAACTTTAGACCTTTAAGGGAACTGCTGTCCCAAAGTGGTAACCTCATAGCTGCTAAGGATACCAGATTGGAAGTTTAGTTCACAGGGAAGTAAAAGCAAGGAAACGGACACTTTTTAGGCCTTTCTGTTTGCGTATGTTATCTCATTTTATCTTCAAAACAGCTCAACAATACATGGGTTGATATTCATCTCTATTTTGTAATTGAGGAAACTGTGACTCAGACAGGTTAAGTTTCTGGCCTCAGGCCTAATAGCTATAGCATTTGAATCTAAGTTCATCTGTTCTATATACAGAAAATAGCAAAGAAATGGAACACAAATGGCAAAGGGGAGTTTGAATTAATCCTACTATGCTTTGGCCTTAATTATGTCTTCAAAAAGGAAATAGAATGCTGGTTTCCAGCATCAGTCTATGATTTAGTCAGGATAAGATAGACAATGTTACAGTAACAAATAAGCCCCTAAATTTGAGTCGCTTAACTTAATTAAGGTTCATTGCTCTCTGGCAAAGTATGACAAGGTTCAGGCATCTCCTTCACTGTGTAGCGTCATCTTTCTTTTTTCTTTTTATAGACAGAGATTTTTGCTCTAGGGCACGTGTGCTCTCCAGGGAGACACAGAGAGACAGAGACAGAAAATGAGAAATCACTCCCTGAGGGGATGGCCATGCTGCAGTCCCTTCTCCAGTCTCCTCTTCGGATTTTGGGCATGCATGCACATGTGCCCTGCATGAGTTTTAAGCTGCCAAGTTCAAGACTCAAATCACAGTCAACTACATGGGAGTCCAGCAACGTAACCATTTATTCCATCTGCTAGTCCCAAGTAGCTTCACCTTTCAAGAACCTATGGCCTTGGGACCAGCAGTTAGCAATAATGGCTATGTTGTGGGACTCCCATGTAGTCAACTGCGGTTCGAGTCCCGGACCCGGTGGCTTAAACTCACGCCGAGCATGTGTGCGTGTGTGCCCAAGATCCCAAGAGGACAATGGAGAAGGGATTGCGGTGTGGCCATTCCCCTTGAGGGGTGATTTCTTGCTTTCTGTCTCTCTGTCTCTCTCTGTCTGTCTGGCGAGGGCATGCGCCCTATAGCAAAAACTTTTCAAAAAAACAAAAGAACCTATGGCCTCTAAAGTCACTGTGGCAGAAGAAGAGAGAGCTCAAGAGAGCTCCGGATCTTGACTGCCTGAACAGGAATGACATATGTCACTTCTACTCAGAGACCACTGACCAAAGATAAACCTCATGGCTTTAACCTAACTGCAAGGGAAGCTGGGAAACATTAGGAAGTCTATGAATATTTAGTGACCATTAAGTGTGTCTGTGTCTACCCTAACACTTTTGCTTCTTTGTTTATTTCTTCTTCTATAGGGCAGAGCCCCAGAGCAACTCCATGGTGCCAGCCCAGGATGGACCCTCAGAAAAGCTAGGACCATGTCTAGTTACTGAGGCCTTGGGCACCAACAGCTGGGAGAGAGACAAGGCCTGCCGAGAACTGGGTCCTACCAGAGCACACAGGTGGGATGCTGCCCCTCCCCCCTTTTTTCAGCCCAATGGGAAGTTCGGGTGGAGGCTATGGATATAAAAGTCACCTCCCTGACCACTTCTCCTCTCTCTCTTTTGCAAATTTCTTTTTCCTACTCTTAAACCAGAGATCCATAAGTTTTTCTGCAGAGGTCAAGATAGTAAATGCAAGGGGTCTTCAAAAGGTTTGTGGGAAATGCATATTATGAAAACAAAAGTACGAATTTCACATTTTTTTTTACCAAAATAAATTCTTCAGTTAATTCCTCTTTCCACAGACTTTCTGAAGTTTTCTTGTATTTTCGACTTGAGGACCCCAGTGGTTTCTGTCACTATTACTCAACTCTGCCATTATTACACAAAAACTACCATAGACGGTATAGAAACAAGTAAGGATACTGTGTTTCAACAAAATTGTGTTTATACAAAACAGGAGGTCCTCTATATTTGGCTTGTGGGCCATGGCTTATGGACTCCTACCTAAAATGATAGAGTTCCTCTCTGTTCTAATGCCTTCGTGAGCCACTGACTTCCAAATCATGACTTCCACCCATACCTGAGTTCTAGATCTTCATCTTCATTTTTTAATTCCCTTATTCAACAAGTACTTATTGAACACCTGCTATGTGATAAACGCTTGCTAACATCTGAGCATTTTATTGAGTCTTAGATAGATACAGTGACTTTGGCAGGGTGACGTTTGAACTCCAGTCTCTGATCTTTTTTTTTTATTATTATTTTATTTAACTTTATTTATTTATTTTTACTTTACTGAGAGAGAGAGAAAGTAAGAAAGCAAGTCACCAGGTCCGGGACTCGAACCATGGTTGGCCATGTGGTAGTCCAGTGCCCTAAACCACCACGCCACCTGCTGGCCCCTCTAATCTCTGATCTTAAGTGCTCAATTAAACCCTACCATATTATTCCATTGATGCTACTGAAAAGGGAACTCTATGCCTTGTCATCTGTTTTTCAATATGACACCATACGCATTTGAAGTCAGGCCCATCGTTGCCTCTGGGGAGTGTGACTGTGTTGACAAGGCTGTCTTTATAATCCAGCTTTACGAGCTGGATCAAAGCCTGATCCCTACTTCCCTTTCGAACTACCACTCTCCCGCATCCACAAGCCTATCTCTATCCTCCAGTGACAGGTGGAGAGTGAATCTGATGTCCTTGTTAGTGAATGTCCCAGACACAGTCCCTGACCCCTTATGCTGACTCAGAGGGTATCCAAGCCATTGTACACCTGAGGAAACTGAGGCCAGTTGATAGCAGGGCCAACATTAGCCTGAGGACTTCTGACCATGGCCCAAATCTCCTCTTACAATCTGCAGTTCTTAGTTTACCAACATGGAGTTCCTGAGCCATATTGACCACCTACTTGAGAATTAGATGGAAGTTCTCGAAGTGCTGCCTCCAGGGAAAATGAACATGTTCCAAGAACACTGAGAATTCTGGGTACCATTTCAGAGGTTCGTAGACCCCTGAAGCTGAAGAATAGGCTCACCTAGTTAAAAACCCTGAGTTTAGGAGACTTGGCCACTGAATTTTGAAGAAGTGACTTGGAAAGCCAGAGTGGCTTTCACAGAGGAAGTGTGCCCCTCCACCCAGGCTGTAGGCTTTAGTTAGGCTGTGGTTTCAGCGAGGGAGCAATGACTATGTCCGATCGCCTTAGAGAAGTGAATTTCAACGTCTGGTCTGGAGAGATCTGTAAGATGTTGTTTCCGAGAGAGATAGGGAGAGATAAAGGGAAGAGGAGGAAGGAAAAGAATTTCTGTACTTTTAAAGCATGTTGTCTGAAACAGTTAAACCAGAGTCCATGTGCTCTGAAGCCTCACATTCAAATCTGAACCCTGCCACTTACTCACTGAGTGACCTTGGGCAAGTTCCGTTACCTCTCTGGTCCTCATTTTTTACAACTGAAAAGTGGGAATATTAAAATCTAATTCTTGGGACCAGCAGATGGCGTCATGATTATGTTGCCGGACTTCCCACAGGGCTGACCGTGGTTTGAGTCTCAGACCTGGCGGCTTGAAACTCACACTGAATGTGTGTGCTTGTGTGCCCAAAATCCCAAGAAGAGAATGGAGGAGAAGGGATTGCAGCGTGGCCATCTCTCCTGAAGGGTGATTTCTCCCTTTCTGTCTCTCTGTCTCTCTGGCAAGTACATGCACCCTATAGAAAAAAAAATCTCTCTTAAAAAAGAAAAACTAATTCTTAAAGTCAGGGTGAAGGCTAAATTAGATCAGGCACATACAGATCCTGGTGGTGGGCCTGGAATACGAGGTTCTCGAAAAATGAACTTGGTTGGAGTTTCATGGAGTCAGAAGAGAAGGTTCTGGATATGAAATGTGCAAAGTGATGCCATGTTCCCAATCCAGTTATGGTGTCTGGGCTTCTGACTCCCTTTCTCCTGTATGTGACTGACCCTTGTTATGATAAAACCCATAATAATGGTGATAATAACAATGGTGATAAAAATCTTAATAACTGTAATATTATCGGGTCATTGGAAAAAGTCATGATGCATTGTTGCATAGAAAAACAGAAAATACATCCTGACCTTTCCAGCGACCTAAGAGAAGCCCCTTTACAATAAACTCACTTTATACCAAGCCCAGGTATATTATGTGAGTCAGCTCCTTTATTGCTTGTAACAAATTCAGGAGACAGGAGACAGGTAACTACACGTTTTAGTCCCGTCTTGTAGATGATGAAAATAAGAGACAGAGAGTTCTCTGAGCTGGGAAGATTCCACACTGCTGCCTACTTAGCTGATGTGTATTTAACCTCTACATATTGAACCACTGTGTGTTGAACCCCTATGGGGACCAGTAGTTGGCATAATGGCTATGTCGCTGGACTCGCATGTAGTCGACCACAGTTCTAGTCCCAGACATGGCGGCTTAAACTCATGCTGGGCGCATGTGCTTGTGTGCCCAAGATTCCAAGAGGAGAAGGGATTGTGATGTGGCCATCCTTCCTGGGGGGTGATTTCACGCTTTCTGTCTCTCTGTCTTTCTGGTGAGCGCATGCACCCTGTAGCAAAAATCTCTCAAAAAAAAAAAAAAAAAAAAAAAAAAAAAAAAAAAAGAACCCCTGTGTAAGTAACCACTGTATAGTTACCTATTGCATATTTAACCACTGTGTGCTTAACCTCTACATTCTTCACCAGTGTGTACTTAACCACTGCATATTTAACCCTACCAACTTAACTACTACACAGGTAACCACTGTCTACTTTTAACCACTGCGTACTTCACCAGTGTGTATTTAATTACTGCGTATTTATTTACTTTGTAGTTTCCATGTGTGCTTGCCTTAGAGAGACAGAGACAGAAAAAGGGAGAGAGAAAGTGAGAAATCAGTCCCCAGAGGCTCCAATCCCTTCTCCTCCAGGCTCCTCTTGGGATTTTGGGCATGCACACACATGCACCCAACATGATTTGCAAGATGCTGGGTCTGAGACTCGAACTGCACAGCTGGCCATATGGGATTCAGTGCTTTAACCTCCAAGCAACCTGCTGGCCTAATCACCTCGTATTTAACTACCACTTAACTCCTGTGCATGTAACCACTGCATGCTTAATCACTGTGCTTTACCTTTGTCTATGTAACCACAGCGTTCATAAGCACTGCATACTCAACCCCTGCACACATAACCGAGGTATACCTAACCGCTCTTCTCCCTCTTTCAGCCCTCCAGGATGGCACATCTGGGAAAAATGATGCAAAGAAAAGAAGGGGGTAGAGGAAATGCAGACCTACCTGGATAAAGGCATTTGGGATTTATTTATTCAATTACAGTTTGGTTTTACTCCCATTACTTAAATCTCTAGAATAGTGGTTCTCAAACTCTGTTCCCCTGGGCTCTTAGGGTTCCAAAAGTTAGAGAAATTGAAATAATGGAACCTTTCACCATTTTATAATGCACACTCTTTTTTTTTTGAGAGGTTTTTGCTATAGGGTGCATGTGCTCGCCAGACAGACAGAGAGAGACAGAGAGACAGAAAGCAAGAAATCACCCCCCCCAGGGGGGATGGCCACGCCGCAATCCCTTCTCCTCCATTCTCCTCTCGGGATCTTGGGCACGCACGCACACGCGCCCAGCGTGAGTTTAAGCCACAGGGCCCGGGACTCAAACCACGGTCAACTACATGGGAGTCCAGCGACATAGCCATTACGCCAACTGCTGGTCCCTATAATGCACATTTTTAAAAGTTTTTTTTTTCTTTTTGATGTCTCCCTTTATCCCCTCCCCCTTGAAATTCCTGGCAGCTGTTGTACTAGGAAGAATGTATATGAAATAAGATGATGTAACAAGTAGCCCAATGATTTCATCCATGCATCCCTCATCGGTTACTCAAAAAGCATTGATGAGGCTCTTGTTCTGTGTCAGGCACTCTTTGTAGGAAAAATTGGGAAGTGGCCCAGCTCGTTTGTGTAAGAAGCCTGTTTGCTTCCTGGATGTACGCCCTATGCTTTGTGCTTTATAGCATGTAAATATAATTAAGTAGTGAGTTCCTTAATGCCTACGATATTTCTTTCTTAACCTACTAAAATTAACTCCTCCTAAAATATTATAGACACAGTTATATAATTTTTAATGATTGGAAAAGCAGAAACCTTTGCATAGATTCTAATCACTTTATCATTCTTTCTACTAATCATAATGACCCACATTCTTTTTTTTTTTTTTTTTTTTTTAGAGGTTTTCGCTAGAGGGTGCGTGCGCTCGCCAGACAGACAGAGAGAGACAGAGAGCTAGAAAGCGAGAAATCACCCCCCAGGGGAGATGGCCATGCTGCAATCCCTTCTCCTCCATTCTCCTCTTGGGATCTTGGGCACGCACACACACGCACCCGGCGTGAGTTTAAGCCACCAGGTCCAGGACTTGAACCACGGTCGACTACGTGGGAGTCCAGCGACATAGCCATTATGCTAACTGCTGGTCCCATGACCCACATTCTTAAAATGGAATTAAATGCAGCAGTGTTTTATGATATAAGGAGTTGGATCATTTCCAGATGATTGGCCACACAAACAAGTCTGAGAAGGCAGCTGGTTTTTGTGGTAAAGCTCTCAGGGTAGAAACCACATAGGCCTTGATTCAAATTCCAGCTTGGACAGTTTAATTGTGGGGCTACAGGTAAGTTAATTTAACTTTCTGAGTCTTAGTTTCTTCACCTGTAAAAATGAGGTATTAAAACTCATACCACCTTTAAAGCATTTTGTGAGTATCAAAATATATCAAATACTTGGTGCAGGAGTGAATACATGGTAATCATGCTATTACTAAAATAATGACAATAATCTATATTGCCAGTGAGGTTGAACTGTGTTGGCATATTTCAATTCCCGAGTATTGGTTCGTCAGAAAAGTCATGAAGCCTTTTTGCATAGAAAAACAGAAAAAATACATCATGACTTTTCCGACGACCCAATTTTTTTTTTCCCCATCCAAAACCATCTCCCTTTGCCATGGGATGGTGTTTAGAAGAATCTCTGGAGCCTGCCCCAATTATAAAAGGAGATAACTTGACTTCATTTAACTGCAGCCTGAGC
The DNA here is from genome assembly GCA_026018925.1 of Tupaia tana. NCBI lineage: Eukaryota > Metazoa > Chordata > Mammalia > Scandentia > Tupaiidae > Tupaia > Tupaia tana. The sequence goes on along the minus strand of JAKSZU010000026.1, from coordinate 13,635,214 downwards.
ATTTGAATTTAATTGAATGGGAAATAATTATTCCTGAAGAGCGGAGGTTTTTGAGGTTCTGTGAGGCAATGTAAGATATGCATCTCGTTACATTAGACCTTGGCAAATATACTTTCAATAATCAGCTGCTACTTCACGTACCTTCTGCCGCCTATTAAATTTCCAGCAGGAGCCACAGACACGATGTATTGGGGAGGGAGGGGGCCGAGTTGCCGATTCATTATTTAAAAAGTGATTTATTTACCAAGGTGAGCCATTTGCAGATTCAATAATAAATCTATTAAGGAGTAGTTAACCTCTATAACTCTGTTTTAAATAATCAATTGGTGTTTGGGTAACGTACAGCGTCTGTCTCATTAGGTCGGCATTAAGGCCTTATTTAAGCCACTTAATCTCAAGTGTGACCAAATCAGCCATGAGGTGGTAATTAGACATTCACTACGGGCGCTTGATTCTGCAAGGAATGGGGTGCTTCCCGGCTACAACTGTCCTGGTTGAGGATATGGGGGTCCCTGGGTCTTCTAATGCCCAATTCTTTGTTCCCTACAGTGCCTCCCGTGACAAAGACTTGACACCACCCCCTTCCTCCAGGGGGAAGAAGAAAAAGAAGAAATCTACCCGGAAGAAGAGAAGGAGGTGAGGGCACTAAGGGGAGATGAAAGTTTGACGATGAGGGATGGGACAAAATTGGAATAATATGGATTTTGGAGTCAGTCCATCCTCGTGGGGTTCAAATTTCCCCTCTTTGCCTCTTAAGTGGCTATTTAAGCTTGGACAAGTCATTTGCTCTCTCTGTATTTATGCCTACTTCTACCAAATGGTGCTACTACTTACCTCTTGGAATTTTGTGAGAATTCGAGGAGAAATGAAGGTGGAAGCAGCTGTCACAGTGTCCGGCGCATAATAAATGATCAGTTTACGGGAAGCATAATCATTACCATGCATATCAAACGTTTTTGGAGCATTTACCCAATGCAGAAGACGGTGCTAATCACTGTGAGCTCCATGATCTTTTCCACCCCTGACCATGATCTACCAGACGAACACTCTCTCCCCATTGCAGAGATGAGAAAGAAAGGCTCAGAATCTACTGGGAGTTGATTCCAGGCTCCTTAGCTGGTCCCACCAGGCCTAGCTACCAGCTAAAATGACCCAGCATCATGGACTCTTCATTTTTTGCCAGCTATTGGCTCTTGTGCCCTATACATTTTTTTAATGTATAATTTCTCTTTTAAAAATTGGAATTTTTTGTATTAAAAATAGCTTCAGATTTGCTGCCAGATTGCCACTAAGTAGACTCAAAGCACCACGATGTTGCAACCCCAGGGGAGAATCACATCGTATTGCTGAGGCAGTATTTATAGAAGCCTGCAGGGGGCAGCAGAGAGCAGTGTCTGGGTGCCTTGGGCCTCAACTGGAGATTTTCTGGAACTTGATTTCCCTGGACACCCTGTTAGCCTAGTAAATAGGACAGGCCCAGAGAAAACCTAGAGGGAAATATGGATACAGCGCTGGAGTTTCAGCCATTGCAGGTTGGGGGGGGGGGGGTGGAATTGGGGCAAATGTCTTAACTATCCTGTTTTAGGGATTGATGGAAAAATGTTCTTAAGGAGGAAACTGTGGGCTTTAGGATTCGCTAATTCGTTCATGTAGTTCATTTGATAAATGTCTGCCGAGCACGTGTTTGGGGACAGACACTGTGATTCCTTAAGGACTTGTTGAGATATTCTTCACTCAAGGATTTGCAGACAGATTTGGTGGATCTGTAAAGGTTTTATTACTTTTTTTCTTTTTAATTGGTGGCCAACATTTAAACATCAAGAGATTTCATATGACCATATGGATCTCTGAGGCTTCTAGGGAAAAGGGAGGTGTTCTGGAAGCCCAGGCCTCTATTTCCCCACAGGACCCGAAGCTGCTCTCAGAAGCAGCCATCCATTCCAGTCAGGCACTCTTTGGTTTACCATAGTCCCCACCCCTCCCTACTGTCTTCTACCCAATGTACTTTGTTCGTATATGTCACCTGTGAGGCTCTTACTGGCACTGAGTTTGCAACTGCTGATCTGTTTCAAGCCCAGTCTTTTGTCAGTGGGGAAATAAGAGACCAAGAGATGAGCAGTGGTGTGTGCGGGGTGCCTCTGTGAGTTGCTGGTGGTGTAGACAGGACTGGAAGTTGGGTCACCCGAGCCTCCATCTTGAATCATCGCTGTCGGCTTAGGGTAGCTGTGTTTCTCAGAGCTTCGCTAGTACCACCCATGTGGTACATCCTCATGGAGCTCCTTCAGGAATTCAGTCTTACCAGAGGAACATCATGGTGGGACACAGGAGAGACCCAAAAGGTCCAAGAAGAGGAACAGAGCTTGCAGAGAGAGCAGCAGATGAAAAGAAACCTATACAGCCTGAGCAGGAGGGGAGCTCCGGGGTAAGGCCATGCAGTGACAGAGACCACAAGCCCTGGCATCAGTGGCTCCACTGGAATCCCAGCGCATCCACTTCCTAGCTGTGTGTCTTTGGGCACCTCTCTGAACCTCACTTTCTTTGTCTGAAAAGGGAGGGTAACAATTGTACCTCCTAAGAAATATGTGTTAGGTTGTAGGGAAATTCAGGACATATTTTCCCTTTTTGTTCCTATGCAAAAATGCATTATGACTTTCCTGATGACCCAAAATAGAACGATGGAAGGAGATCGTGCGTATAAGACACATGGTGGGGCCAGCAGGTGGCGTGGTGCTTAAGGCGCTGGACACTCCCACGTGGTTGACCACAGTTCAAGTCCCAGACCTGGTGGTTTGCTTTCTCCCCTTCCCTCTCTTTCTCTCTGTGTCTCTCTCTGGTCAAATTAAAATAAATGAATGAATAAATTAGAAAAAAAAATGCATGGTAACATAGAAATGGTTTATTACTCGTTGACGAGAATGTGTTTATTATTCTCAACTGGATGGGTCTGAGGTGTATTTCATGTTGGGTGAATTCTCTTTATAAGCTAAATGATGTATAGCAATTGAATGTATTTAAAAAATAATTAAAAATAAAAGGAAATAATGATTAAAAATTTTAAAAATAAAACAAAATGCTGGCTAAGATCAGTATTGATATTAGCCTCGGTGTGTGTTTCTGAAAGAGCTGAGACCCTCCACAGCGGCTGGGGAAGGGTTCCTTTGAAACCAACCCTGACCTTTCAGAGCGATCCGCTGAGGAGTGTCCCCGTCCCCCGCAGGTCCCCGTCCTATAGCCCATCGCCTGTCAAGAAAAAGAAGAAGAAGAGTTCCAAGAAACACAAGCGACGCAGGTATTGTCCTTCCTCTTCCATAGCCGGGGACCCCCAGGTGGGAGGAGGTGACTGAGTAGCATCTCCCGTCATTACCTGCCATACTTACCTTTATGTGGTTATCACCTGTCTCTGTGTAAGCTGGGACTCTGGTTGTGAGGACCAGAGGCCCACCATTACTATTAGGTGGTCAGGGAAGTCAGGATGCATCTTTCCATGGAAAAACAGATCATGAGTTTCCTGACCACCCAGTAACTCAGGCCAGAGAGCGACTTGACTATAAGACAGTCGAATTGCTTCAGAGACCAGCCAGGCCTGGGCCAGGGGCCAGGACGAGGAGGGGAGAGCTGAGGACCCCAGGCAGGCCCTGCAGTTCCTATTTCCTGGCCCACGTAGGAGACGTGGCTGCCCACTGCCCCCTCCTCTCCATGCGGCAGGTCAGGCCGGAAGGAGACCCTGAATCTCAGTCTTGTTCTTATTCCTGCTTCCCAAGGAAGGGCCTCTCTCCTTGATCCAATGGTGTCCTAGAGGACAGAAGAGTATAAGACATGGCTCAGGGATTGTCTATCCTCAAGGGGTAGAGAGGAAGGGACGATAGTTAAAGGACATTGTGAACTGGGCGCACATTCCAGAAGGTGTGTACTGTACACACACACACCCACACACACACACACACGTACATACATGTCCTTTTTTTTTTTTTTAGAAATTTTTGGTATATGGCGTTTGTACTCGCTGGAGAGACAGAGACAGAAAGTAAGAACTCACTGCCCAGGGGGGATGGCCACACCACAGTCCCTTCTTCATTTTCCTCTCAAGATTTTGGGCACATACGTACATGCACCCAGCATGAATTTGAAGCTGCTGGGTTCAGGGCTCAAACTGTGGTTCAAGAGAGTCCAGTGACATGATGCCATCTGCTGGTCTCATGCACATGTATGTTTATACTGGGGAAAAAAGACTGGAAGGATATACACTAGAAGGCTCAAATTGTGGTTCATGACTCAAACCAACATGTTATATGTGACCCTAGGCAAGTTAACTAACTTCTCTGAGCTTCAGTGTCTTTGCCTGTAAAGTGGTTGTTACTCTTGGGTCGTTGGGAAAGTCATGACACATTTTTGCATGGAAAACCATAGAAAAATACGGCACAACTTTTCCAACAGCCCAATACTACTCCACAGGGTTTGTGGGGAGCTGAGATGAGATGGTGGGTGACAGGCACTAAGCGCAGAACCTAGTAAGCAGGAAGGGTTCACATATGGAAGCTGGCGGCCTCTTAATGATGAAGGTGAGGAGGAGGAAGTGGGGGAGGAAGAAGATGCTGATGATGAACCCACAACTGGGGGAGGGATGAGAGGGAAACTGGCGGAGGGAGGGAGGGAGGGAGGCAGAGGACTCTCCTATGTGTCCCTCATCCGGCCTCATCCAGGACAGTCTTAGTGACCATCTGGGGAGAGGCCTGAAGCACTGGTAACTTTTGACCTGGAGATTCAGAATGCAAACCAGTGTGTCCCGCCTGATCTTCACGTTCACAGTCTTCGAAATCTAACGGACGAGGGGATTGGCTGGATGTCTTGGCCTGATCACAAACAAATGGATACGTTCATTGCACAAAAAGAAACCTCAGACTGACTGGTATTTGTTCTCTCTCCCTCGCTTCCTTCCTCTTTTCTTTCCTTTCTCCCTCCCCCTCCTTTTTCCTCTCCCTCCTTTCCTCCCTCTCTCTCCTTCCTCTCTCCCTCTCTTCCCTTTGTTCTTTAACCAGGTCATTCTCCAAGAAGAGAAGGCACAGGTAAGACGCTTGTTGACCCTGGCTGTTTGTGTGGCTTTCTGCTTTGCCATCAGACTTGAGGCCTCTTCTAGGCCAGCTCTCCATCCCTGTCTCTTGGGCATGCCCCTGTCATCCTTCTGGGCCTCAGTTTCCTCCAGATGAAGGCCTGGGCTGGTCTGACTGAAAGTTCCAAGCCAGTTCTCAACTTCCACCAGGCTGAATGGCAGCTCCTGGCTGGAATATCCGGTTAGCCCTCCCGGACTGTTTGTTTTACCACGGGTTGTGTTGTTGAGCTGGGCACATAGGAAAACATCACCCTCACCACTTCAGCTAGTGCTTCCCAGAGCTGGCCGAGAGACAGATGCCAAATCCCAGCCTTCTGAACATGAGGCGAGCACAGATAAAGCTATCGCCTACAAAGCAGGCATTCTAAGTTGGATCCTGCATTCAGCTCCTTCCACATGCCGACATATTTAATCCGCATTAATCTCTATCAAAACCTTGTGCAGTAGATAGTCTTCTCGCTCCCCTTTTACAGATGAAGAAACTGAGACTAAGATGATGTGACAGGAATGTCCACAGACAGGGCCAGAAGGTAGCAGAGCCCAAATTTAACCCCAAATCTATCAGACGCCAGATCAGGACAGGTGACCGCGGCTTCTTAAATAACAGATCACATCTTGAGCAGCTTGAAGAGGCAAAACCCTTTCATGTATTCATTCATTTAATAAATAGACATTGATTGCCAATGACATTCGTCCACTCAGCTTGTCAGCCCACGAAATGGCTCCATTTCATGGCGGAGGAAACCAGGTCCCAGAGAGGACAGGTAACCAGCCTGATGTCACACAGCCTCTAAGCAGCAGAGCTGGGATTTGAACTTGAATCTTTCACTAACGACTTGGGCTCTTCCACTGCCCCACACTGAGTCTCAACATGGAGACAGTTCCTGTGGCTCAGTTCAAAATGAGTCAGTTGGATAAAATCAGTGTTCGTCTTCTCAGACTCTAGGCTAAGCCATGGGTTCTTGGTGAACCCCTGAAGTCAAACTGGCTTGAACTACCAAATAGTCCTCACCCTTCGGGACCTGTATTGGATTACACAAAAACCTAAGTCCTCATTCCCCGTTCTACCCATACCCCAGCCCAGTGGCTCAAAAACACTTTTTACCTCTTTATTTAAGTTGATTTATTTTATTTATGATTAAAAGTGTGTGTACGTACTAGAGAGAGAGAAAGAGAGAGAGGGAGAGGAAGAGAAAAGAGTCCCAGCTGGGTCTCCTACGGCCACAATCCCCCTTCCCCAGCCCTCCAGCCTATCAGGATCCTGGGTGTGTACACACATGCTCCTGGCATGTTTTCAGGCCCACCTGGGGATCTAAACCTGTGGCCGGTCATGTGGCTTCCAGCACTGCAGTTCCTGGGCCTCAGAAACATTTTTTTAAAATCCAAGTACTTGGGTCCTGCAGGTGGCCTGGTGGTTGAGGCACTCGACTCCCGTGTGGCCAACTGCAATTTGAGGTCCTAAACATGGCAGCTGGCTTTCTCACTTTCCCTCTCTCTGTCTCTCTCTAATGAGCACACTTGCCCTATAGCAAATTTAAAAATAATAATAGCAATAAATGAATATGTAATTCTTTCGAATAACAAAACCAAAACCAAAACAGTTACCTGAATATGCGTGGGAAGAACATTTCAGAATCTACCAAGCTTCATGAGACTTTGAATGTCTCCCTGGACACTCCATTGTCTTCTCTTACAAACTGATTATCAGTCAAGAGGATAGGCACCAAGGAGCCCTGGTCTGGGCCCACATTCCAGCTCACTGTGTGATCCTGGGCAAGTTTCTTAGCCCATTTAAGGCTCAGTTCTCACATCTGTAAAATGAGCACTTAGGAAATTGTGCCTGCACCCGTAGCTTATGGAGGAAGGAAATGAGATTATTGACACACGGCGTTTAGCAGAGTGGCCCACCTATAACCAAACCTCAAACAATGGCAGATGTTGCTATGATTGCCTTTATCACTGTGGTCAGCAGTGGTCTGCCAAAGCTGGCCGTGGCACCCCCACGCCCTCTGCTCGGTGTGTGTGTGTGTGCGCCCATACCCAGCTTCTGCCGTGTGGAAAAGCTGGCAGTAACTTCTCTGGTCTGGGCAATGACTATGTCTGTTCCCAGCATGCCCGCATCTACCACCATTAGGCATTTTAGCTCCTTGCTTATTTTTTATCTTTAACTAGAATTTTGCATCTTTCAATTAATTGACCATTTTTTTGTTTAGCTCATCTAGCCCAAAAAGCAAAAGAAAGGAGGAGAAGAGGCACAAAAAACAGTAAGTAGATACCGCTTACGGGAGCGCACTGTGGCTTGGGGAGTTGGGGGCCTGGCTCCGTAAGAGTCGGAGTGTTAAAGTTGTCCACTGAACAGGGACGGGCAGTGCAGGGGGGTGAGTGAGAGGGAAGGGGCGGAAGGAGGAGGGAGAGACTGACGGAGCTGCGTGTCCTCGCAACGGTGGTTTCGGCGTGCACGAGTGTGCACGAGCGTGCAGGCTGCGGATATGCCGTGTCTGTGCATGCGCGTGTGTTTACGGAGGCAGCAGTGTGCATGGTATGCCCAGCGTGCCCATCGTGTGTGTGCCCCGTGTGTGCATGGTGAGTGTGATATGCATATGTCTGGTGCGCACATTCAAAGTGCCTGCACACTTTCATATCACACAGACGTTTGTGTACACTGTACCGACAGATGTAGGTGATGTGGCTCCAGTTGCGTGCCTGTGGTGTATGTTGGTGTCCACATGGATACATGACAGGGATCTGTGCTCATGTGCCCATGAATGCACACAGTATCCCTGGGGGGGCACCGTGTACCCATGCCTGGGAATCATATCTGCTCTGCGTGTGCACTGCTTATTTATCTGTGTATATTACATGTGCAGGGATCGTATGGTGCCTTTGTCGTGTGCACATGTGTGCTATGTGTGCATGGGGAGTGGGGCGTGATCATGTGTGAGTTCATACCCTGGCTGCCGGGACAACGGTGCAGAGATTACCAGTGACGCCCCCATCCTCAGTCTCAGGGCCCAGCTGTTTCATGGTTTATAGCTAGTAGTAGAAATTCAAATCAGCCGGGACTGCCTGTGGAGTTCAGTTCCCAGCCAAATTAAAAGTAAATTTGGTTACAGCCCACCTCCCTTAGACCCTGCACACGTTCGTGTGTGTGTTTTCCAATCAACCAATATTTTATCTCCCACCAAGAAGCTTCTAAAGAGAGGATCAAAGACAACAGGATAAAAGGTAGTTGGCTGCCAGGGAGGGAACAGAGGAGGCAGGAGCACAGAGGGAGGGCACTCAGCTTCGCTGCCCCGAAGGGTTCACCCAAAGTCAGGGCAAAGGAGGCCTTTTCAACCACCACCACAGGGGCCTGGGCGGTGCTCCAGAAGGAGGCAGTAGCGCCTTGAGTTAGCTCAGGGAAGGACTTCCTTGCTTGTTCAGTTCCCATCAAGGGAAGTCCTGGGCCTGTGCGCTGAGTGTGCTTCATGCTAAGCAGACAGGATGCCTATTCTCAGAGGTGCCAGCATCACCCAGCCAGTGGGGCTGCAAGATAGGACCACAGAGTCAGGGGCTGGGCCCAGACCTCAAGAGCATGGGCAGGGACCGTCACTGAGATGAGGACCGCCTGCCTCAGGGCAGCAAGGTGGTCACACCCCGGAGCCAAGAGCTGAAATTGTTAGCAGTGCGTCAGAAAGCTTGTTCACAGAATAACTCTAAAAGTATGATTTCAGATCAAAGGACAAGAATCAGATATCATAACTCACATAAAGGTATTTATTTATTTTGATAACATTTTGTATAAGGTCACATTTTATTAACCATTTTTGTGTTAAGGGTTCTTTAAAATCATATTCTGTCTCAAGCATTTCCATAGGCTTTTCTTTTTTTCCTTCTTATTTTACTTTTAAAAGAATATACACTATCTTATTTATATAAGAATTAGAACTTCGTGGTAGTTTTAATTCTTTACATCTTGGACTTCAACTTACTTTTTAATTTTCCTTTAAATTTGGCTTCTTCAAATTTACCTGTAATTCTCAAAATCATGTCTCTCAATTGTATCTAGTTAAGTAAAGCTAAATAGTCCAGTGTAAAGTAAATATGTAGCACATTCTATTGACTAGATAATAAACAGTGTGAGAGTAAATGTGTCTATTCAGCAATGTATATGATCACCTTACATAATTTAGTCTTAATAAATACTTATTAAGCAAATGAATGAAAAAAAAAAAAGAGAGCTTGTTCACAGAGCCAGCAGTTGGTGTAGTGGTTACCTCGCTGGACTCCCACATGGCCAAATGCAGTTTCGAATCTCAGACCCAGTGGCTTGAAAATCCTGCTAGGTTCATGTATGTGTGCAAACCCAAGATCTTAGGAGGAGAATAGAGGAGAAGGGATCGCAACGTGACCATCCCCCCTCTCCCGGCGGGGAGTGATTTCTCACTTTCCCTCTCACTGTCTCTGTCTCTCTCCAGCCAGAGCATACACCCTAAAAAGCAAAAACCTCTTAAAAAAAAAAAAAAAAAGGCAAGCAAGCAAGCAAGGGTCATGCAAGCCAAAAGACAAGAGGCAGGAGAAGAAAAAGCAAGAAAAACAAGGCATCCCTAGGATACATGATGGTTTATTCTTGCCAAGTCTCATGGTCAGAGCTGCTTCTAAGCAAGTGACCATTTACCAACCCCCTTTTATTCAGCCTCCTTTAGCAAGGCCCGACTAGGTGGCAGGACAGAGATGAACCAGACATTTTCCTGGCCTCGGGGGCTCACAGGGCAGCAAGGGACAGGGCCAACGTGGCACGGTGGTGCCAGACGGAAGCTGGCACGTCGTGAGAATGCTGATGCTAGGAAAAGAGGGCTTGGCAGCGAGGGTGGCTTCCTGCAGGCCCCGATGTCCAGGCCTCAGGGGAGGCAGGTGGTGTAAACTCTTTGCACCTCAGTTTCTTCCTCTGTACCGTGGGAACAATAAGAGAACCTATTTCATAGGTTGTTACGAGGAAAACGGTTAGAACGCTGTGCCTGGCACGAAGTTTGTGTTAGGTCGGGTTCCCTGTCATCATCGTCGTCTTCACTGCAAGGACAGCGTGCACTGGGGAAAGTGCCAGCCAGACTATAAGCACTTCAGAGCAGCTTCAGAGTCTGCAAGGCTGGGGCAGACGATGCCAAGCAATGAGGCTAGGCAGATAGGCAGGGGCTAGCCTCTGAAGGTGCGTGGGGCCCAAGATCGCAGTTTTGACTTGGCATGAAGGTGACGGCAAGGTTTTAAAGAGGAAAGGGATGATGGATGATACAGTAGAAGAAGCCTCAAGTCCTTTGTTGGGATCACCAACCTACTCTCTCCCGATAGAATCCTCTCTGACTCCCACTGGCTCCCTGGCTTGGCCCAAACTATTGAGGTTCCTTGTGTGTTCCTAATCACCTTTGCTGCTGCTGCTGGGCTCTTGTTACTTCTAAGTAGCTTGTAAGAGTGCCGTTATTAGGGGTAGTGGTAGTAATAATGCTAAGTGTTGTTGATGTCTATAGCCTACTCTGAAAGGCTTTTGACTCCATGCTAAGAAATTGGACTTGGGACTGTAAGTTGGCATAATGGCTACATTGCTGTACTCCCATGTAGCCGACCATGGTTCAAGTCCCAGACCTGGTGTCTTAAACTCACGCTGGGCGTGAATGGAGGAGAAGGGATTGCGGCATGGCCATCCCCCCTGGGGGGGGATTTCTCACTTTATTTCTCTCTGTCTCTCTCTGTCTTTCTGGCGGGTGCACGTGCCCTACAGCAAAAGCCTCTCCAAAAAAAAAAAAAAAAAAAAAAAAAAAACTGGACTTAATTTTCCAGGTCTGAAGTTACAAATTGGCAGCCCAAAGGCCTAATTTATTCTGCAAATGTGTTTCGTTTGCCCCAAATGGTGTCTTTTTCACTTTAATGAGCTTGCATTTTAAAACAGGACTATTTCACATAAAAATCTGTATTTCCACATTTCCTGGAAGACTTAGAAGATCCAGCACCACACCAATATTCCAGGGGCAAAGCAGCTCATTCCTTTGTGGCTTAGGCCTTCGGCTGGTATTTTTGGTACCTGGCTGGTTCACAGACTTAGAGTCCCCGCCTGGCTCCCGAAGCTGTGTGAAACTGAGACTCCTACCTGAGGTGAGGGAGAGGTGATGTTGGAGGTGACTTTCTGCCCAGGGTGGCATTTGCATCAGGCCTTCTTCCAACAGAAGGGGAGGGCCCTGAGTCACCCTGCTCTCCACAGGCCCCTTTCTGCTCACATGTGTTCAGTACAGCTGGTTAGAGAACCCCAAACTTTCGGGCAGGAAGCTGGGGTGATGCGGGGTCGGGGTGGGTGGAGGGAAATGCCTAACTTCAGAAGAGACAGTGACTCAGGTGCAAGAGAGAAATACGTGTCAGGAGACCAAAATCAAATCTCTCTCTGTCTCTCTCTCCCTCTCCTCCTTCTCTGACTCACTCCTTCTCATCCCCCACCCCACCAAGATCGCGAAGCCGGCCCCGAAAGTCTCACCGCCACCGCCGTCACCGCTGCCCCTCACGGTCCCAGAGCTCAGCATCCCGCTCCTCAAGCTGCGAGAGCAGGTAACCCCTCACCCCGGGGTCTCTTCTCCCCAGGCAGCGCCCAGAGCCCAGCTATGGCACTGGGGTCACAAGCACTGCTTCCGACTGCTCGAGCCGTTGTCCCAGGGCAGGGCCGGCTCCCTGCCTCACACTCAGCCGCTGAGGCCGCTTCCCTGTAGACTGGGCTGCAGACAAAAGGGACTTGCTGCTCCCACGTACCAGAGCGAGGACAGCCATACCAGCTCACGCAGACGCCTTTAGATACCTGTACGCCATTGTTGTATACACCCACTCTCACGGTCCCCTTGACCAGCCCATGAAGCAGGTACTACTGTCACCTGCCCCCTTTTAAAGATGGGGAAACTGAGGCACAGAGGGATTGAGGAGCTTGCTAGGCACTTAGCTCTACTGAGTGGCAATGCTCTGGATTGAAACCAGAGTTTGGCTCCGGACTTGGTGGAAATCCCAAGAATGTTCTAAGCACAGAAAGGCTAAGCAACCGATAGAAGGTCACACAGCACAAAGCACCGAGTCCTGAGGCCCTTCCAAGTCAGTTTTCTCCTAACCTGGACCTGCTCTGTGCTAATGAACTGGCCCTGTCAGCCTGAGAAGGGGGAGATGAGTGCTCTTGTAAATGAAAAGAAGAAGGAGAAGGAATATGAGAAGGAAAAATAAAAAATAAGAATAAAAAGAAGGAACTGGAGTTTTCAAGACGTTGACCAACAAAAGAGGGCCTTGTCTTCTTTCTTTGTGAACAGTATTGGTGAAGACATCCAATCAGGGTGAATGTCTCCCCCTGCTTTCTGACAGCACCCGATCCAGAAGAAAGCCCCAGTTCCTTAATCACTCCCCTAAGCCACTACTACAAGCCCCAGTCCTGTACCAGATCTTTCTAACCCTCTCTCAGAGACGTCCGACACGTCCCTCTGGTATATGTTTTCTCTTACTGCAATAAACAGACATGCTTGTCCGACCAGAGATGGGCTCGCGGTGGCCTGTCCCCAGAGGTCATTGGCTCCCTGGCCAGTCTGCATCATGGACATGTTACAGCTGAGAAAAGTGCCTCTCGGTAGGCAAGGGATCTGAGTAAGGGCACGCACTGGGAAGAGAATAGCTCCTTGGCAGAGCTGGGACAGGGACCCTGGTCTGTGTGCCTCCACCTGAGCTCTTCACTCTCACCCTAAGCTAAATAGGCTCTCAGCAGCTACGTCCCGCGGGCCTGGCCCAGAGGGTGGGTAACACCACCAGCACTGGCCCTGGGTCTCCCGCTGTGCTGTCTCCAGTGGAGCTGCCATTCGAACTCCCCAGCACCTGTTGGGCTAAGGGGATCCCCAGTAGGCCTGCAGGCAAACTGAGAGCTGGTACAGGACACACCCCCAAAAGAAAACCAATCTGGAGGCGCCAGAGCAAAGGGGGACATTCTAGAGCAAGAGTCAGAGGCACCAGTTCTTTTATTATTATTATTTATTTTTTTAGAGAGAGATTTTTTTTTGCTATAGGGCACGTGTGTTCATTGGAGACAGAGAGAGACAGAAAATGAGAAACTATCCAGTAGGGATGGACATGCCACAATCCTTTCTCCTCCATTCTCTTCTCGGGATTTTGGACACACATGCACAAGTCGCCAGGTCTGGGGCTTGAACTGTGGTCAACTATGTGGGAGTCCAGAGCCTTAACCACTATGCCACCTGCTGGCCCCACAGCAGCAGTCTTAAAGGGGTAGAAAACTGCCCTGGCCCTGGCGCTGCCACTTCCAAGTTGTGTGGCCTCGGCCAGGATCCTAACCATCTCTGGGTCTCAGCTCCCTCACCTGTAAAATGGGAGCGTAATACCTGTTCTGTCTTCACGTTGTAGAGGACTGTGAAAGCACCCGAAGAAGGGCTTATCAGTGCCGTGCAAATCCATCAGGTGTTATTTTTATTGCTCCCGTGGTTCAGAGAGCTAACAGGAAGCACAGAGTCCAAATATAGCCTTTCTAAGAAGTCAGACATGCCTTTGATTTCTCTGCAGACAAGGCAGCCCGATCTAGACCTGACAAGCTGGCGGAAGGCACGCTGCGGTTTCTATCAACCATTTTTCCCCAACGTTTCGGGTGACAGTCTGTAGGATGGCTCTGTTTCACAGATGGTGAAGTTACATAAGCAAAGGCACACGGATACACACAGTTACAGACAAATGCACGGAAACACAGATGGACAGACCCAGGCGTACACACTGACACTTAGAGACATGGGCACACAAAGGAGATTACACTGAATCCCAGTGGGGCCAGACAGTGCCAGGGGTATGCATAAATATTTGCCAAATGAACAAATAAGAGAATGAATGAATGGGTAGGTGAATGGATAGAATGAATGGGTAGGTGGGTGGGTAAGGAGATGGATGGATAGTTGGATGGATATACACACAATCAACCTTCACATACTCACCGAGAGACAGACCCAGAGACAGAATAAAATATGCGGTGCACCCAAATACACTCTTCAGATCTTCTTGGTCCCTCAACTGTTTCCCTGCCACGCTCCTTTTCAAAAGTCCCTTAGGTGTCTCTCTCTTGGCCCCAGGCATCGAGGCCGGTCCCCTGAGGAAGGGCGGAAGTCCCGCCGAAGGCACTCTCGTCACTGCTCCAAGACCCTCAGCAAGGCCAGTCCGGAGGCCCGGTCCAGTCACCCACCTAGCCAATCCCTCCAGATGCTGGGCTTCCTGTCGGCCAGGGGTGTAGTAAGTATTCCACACAGCCTCCTCTGCCAGCCTTGGCCATGACACCTGGGGGAGGTGGAGGTACAAGTTCAGGGCAGTGTATGCTACATTTTTAATTCAGTTTGGGGCAAAATATCCCACTGGCTCCAGACCTCTTTACTGAATAACCAAATGGGCATTCACCAGCTTTTAGGGATTGGGGGAGGGACGGGGCACCAAAATACCCATGCTCTTCTATCAGGGGAGTGTTGAAAAATAAATTCTGATCTCCAGAGCGACATCTGTAGAAATACACATGTGAGTCACTGTGGGAGGGTTCTTTGGAGAGGAAGGAAAAAGAGGGCCTTTGACATAATAGAGGCCCTCCAGCTCTTGTACAAACTCTGCCTCTTTTATGCCAGCTGGCCAGTAGCCCTGGTTGGCAATTGGGATTTGATGCCATCTATGAACATGACCTTGAATGCATATGAGAATTTTCCTTTAAGGAGCTCACAGTACTTGACCTGGGTCCTCTCATATGACAAAAGGTCTCAGGGATTTGAGACACAGCAGCTGTACTCGTCCCTTCCATATACGGGACAGAAAAGCCAAGGCTCAGAGAGGTTAAAGTCTGGGGTAAAAGTCACAGAGCAAATCTAATTTAGCAACCTGGCATTGGAGAGAATTATGCAACATTTCCCCTGGTCAACAAGGAGGAGCTGGAATTTCATTTCAGACAATTTGACTCCATGAACAAGAGAGAGAGTGATGGATCTGAATTGAAGTCCTAGCTTTGTCACTTCCTAGCCATGCGGCTTTGGGCAAGTTACTTAACCTCAGTGTTCTCACTGGTAAACATGAAGTAATACCACCTCCAAATGGGACTGTTGGGACTATCCAATAAAATAAAGTACACGAAGGCCTTTTGTAGACTCTAAGGGGACAAACAGGAAGGGAGTTGACATTGGCATGCCCTACAATTGCAGCTAGCAGCCATGGAGAGCCCTGAACCCTGTAGCGACAGGTGAACCTGAAGCTTCATGAAGCGCCTCCCTTAGAAAGGATGAGGTGGAAGCAGAGGAAAGCTTAGGTGTGCTTGAGGGGAAGCCAAGCAAGTCATAGTGACGATGAGCAGCAGTTAGGCCAGGTTGAGGTGGTAATTACCTGCAGTGCATTCTGGGAAGCTATTCTTCACCAGTCAAAGTATCTTGTATCACCAGGGTTCTCATTTCCCCAAATCCTCTGCCCACCCAGAAGCATCCACAAGTCCTCCCAGACCCCTCTTTGGTAGAGATGTCTGTGGTTACTGCATGCTTGCAGGTGGGCATTGCCACCTCCATTTTCTCACCCCACAAGTCCTAGAAAGGGGTTTTTCCAGTATGGCAGAAAGTCTAGAGGCCTGGTCTCGAGTCTCGGCTTCGCTGGACTAATCATTTTACCCTTTCTAGCCTCAGCTTCCCTAGCTGGGAAATGGACATGATTAACCCATTGGAAGCATTGTAGAAAAGGTAAAGGTAAATTTGAAATATTAGCTATAAGAGACAGAGGAATGTTTCAAGGGCGTAAGGATTACTCAAGCTCCCTGGTCTTCTACTGGGTTGTCAGAAAAGTCATGATGCATTTTTACATAGAAAAATACATCAGGACTTTTCCAAAGACCCAATCCTTGTGGCAGCTCATCCAGAAGCCCCAGTTGACCATAGTTGAAATGGAAACCACTGACATAATGCCTTACCTGCCTTGGATGGTTTCCTAAGAAGGCCATGACTCTAAAGACATGGTAAAAAGCCGGATCTGTTCTCCCCCCATGACAGCTGATAGTATTACCAGATCGGCTAGTGGTAGAACACAGGTTCTTGATTGCTTGGGAATAAGATGCCTCGATGTCCCCCATTCCAAACCCAGCCCCTATTAGAAGAGCTGAAAGCCAAAGCTCATTTCTACCTACAAGGAAGAGGTCTTAAGGGCTCACCTAGACTGATGCCCTGATTATCAAGAAGGGGAACCGAGACGCACAGAATAGCAATGATGTGCATGGGCCGTGGCAAGGCAGCGGTGCTAGAAACAGGATTCTGGTTACATGGTCCAATCCTGGCTCTGAGCGTGGGGTAGTTACCTAAACGTTCCTGAACTGTACTTTTATCATCTGTTTTTTAAAAATGCAGATAATAACATTCTCTTAAACACACACACACACACACACACACACAACTGTTGAGCCCAGCACTTGACCCAAGGTCAAAACTCAGCCAATCATAGGGGAGGCTCTGCACTGACCAGCGGTGGCAGCTTGAGCAAGTTACAGAAACACTTTGGGTCTCAGTTTCCTCAAAATCTGCATAATAATGGTGAGACCTGCTTCCTAAGGTTGTTATGAAGAGTCAATGACTAAAATGTAAGTAAAAATTTATAATATAATAGGCAAGTAGTCAGTGCCCCGTAACTTTTGCTACTCACACCCACAAACATAGCAGGAAGAATGGAAATAGCGGTGGTAGTAGTAGTGGTAGTTATAGTGGTGGCGGTGGTGGTGGTAGTGGTAATCAGTAGTGTAATAGTTGTGGTTGTAGTAGTAATAGTATTACGGTATTACTAGAAGTAACTATAGCATCCTTCCAGGCCCAGGCCAGTCCATTGTCTAGGCCAGGACTAAGTCTTAGCCGGGACCCTGCTTTCCAGACCAGTTTCTTTTCATCCTACATGGTAGCTGCAGCTCAAATGGCTACTCCCCATCCCACTCAAGGTGGCCTGGTTCCTAGGGCCATCAGATAGCACCTATCTCTGGTCCGGTGTGTGCCCTCCATGCTTGGCCCCTTATCATCTTCTCTCTTACAAAGGCAGAGAGGGAAGGTTTCAAGATGGACCAAAGGTTTTCTAGGAGTGCTGGCCTCAAAATCTTTCTCTTTGTTAACGATAACAACAGAGTCACGTTCATGGAATCATCTGTTTGATCATTCATTCCAGTCTACCAATATGTATTGAGCTCCTACAAAGGGTCAGACTCTCATTGGTTCTCAGGCTCCAATGAATAAGAAAGCTCTGTACCTTCTGGTAGGGGATGCAAAAAGTTAAAAGCAGTAAAAGACAGCACACAACAATTGACACTGAGATGCTTAGATGGGGTGGAAGGTTAGCAGGCAGGGAAGGGAATTAAAGTTAAGCAAAAAAGATGACAAATACCTAAGAACTAAGGGTGACCAGGAGTTAGCCAATAAAAAGAGGGAAATGAAGATTAGAGACAGGGATCCAGATAGAATTCTAGGACAAGATATAGGTTCTGGAGGGTTACAAGAGCCCAAGCGTGAAGGGTCTTCCTTTCCATGACTCCTGCCACACTCAGTTACATGCATTTTATATGCACAGCTCTTTAAAAAATCAAGGACAAGTGCAGACATCCAGGGGCTTATTTGCATTTATGATTATGCAAATTCTGGGTAGAAATTAAATAGAAATCCTAGTTGGTGAAGTATAGGTACCCTGAGGTTTTCTTGCTCAGTCAATGACCCAATAAATGGAGGGTCCCAAGGAGATGGTATAGAGACCCTTCACGGCTTCACTTAGGGTCTTTATCTTCATCTTCTCATCTGTTGAAGGCACCGGAATCAACAGAAGGTTGTAATACAGTGTGATTGTGGTGTAATTGGGTGTGAGTGAGTTGGTGAGCACCAGGACCTCCTACAGATGTTAAAATAATCAAATATTAGCACACCAGTCAATCTCCCCTTCAGTTGACCCAGCCATCTCTTTTTTCCACATCTTCTGGTCCTTCTCACAATCCAACAACTAAAAAGTGACACCTAATGCCCTTGTTGTCAAGACCAGCTCCCCTTCTGATGGTACCCATGCCCAACCAGGTGTTGAATAGTTTGAGTCTCACCCCCAACAGTGATGGAAGCAAATGCATGGGAGAGCTGGACAATGTTGTCTTGATGTCTGAGAAGGATTTATGAGAAGGGGAACATTTCTGCTGGTCTTTGAAGGGTGGATAGGAGTTCATCAGATTGGGAGAGATAATGGAGGGGGACTTGCCATTATGTGCTAGGCACTGTCACATACTGTACAGTTTTCTTTATTTTTTCCCCTCATTTGATACACAAATTTCTTTAAGAAAGGTACAATTATCACTATTTTGCAAATGAAAAACTGAGGCTCTGAGAGGTGACCAGACCTAGAAATGAAACCCAACTGCAAGGAAGAGGGGACTGGTGTGAAGCATGGCTTGTGGCTTGGGCACTAATTCTGCTAGCGTGGAGGGCAGACTAGATGACAAAGAGGTGGGCTGGATGAGGGAGTGGCTGGTGGTCTCAGGGTTGGCCAAGCCCTTTCCCTTTTTACGGGGCTCTTTATCCAGTTGGCCATTACTAGACAGGCAATCTAGAGAGGCCGATGAGTTCTGAAGCGGGACCAAGGAAAGAGCAGGCTTCTTTTGTTCCCCCCCTTGTCCCCAGCCTGGGCCAATAGTTGCTCCATGCACCTTGTCAACAATCGCCTGCACAGATGCCAAGACCAGAAAGAAAAACGAAAGAACAAGAAAGCAGAATTTGAGGGTCTCCTGGAAGTTAGGAACTAGAGGAGACACTGCAGTGATTAAGACAGGGTAGGACCGGCTTCTCTGGGTTCTTGTCTCTCCGTGAGGCTCTGGGGTAACAGCACTAACAGACTGAGCACCTACTATGTGCAGGTGCCAAGCTGAAGTCTTTACATATATCATCTCATTTATTTTTTATAGCCCTCCAAGGGAGCTTCTACTAATATTTCCATCTCACACTGAGAAAACAAACAGGCTAGAAAAATTAAGGAAAAGGCAACAAGTAAATGGAGATTCTAGGCTTTGAACTCAGAAAGTCTTGACTTCAGAGTCCATGTGCTTAAGAACATAATCTTCCTTCTGTCATTTCACTTCTCTGGGCTTTAGTATCCTCATCTGTACCTAGGGGCTGGTGAGATAAGGTATCCATTCATTTTAAAATTAAGCATTAAGCACCTACTATGTGGCAGGCAGTGGCATCAAGCAGAGAACAAGACAGACAGGTCCCTGCCCTCCTGTAGCTTCTGTTTTGGGTGAAAATTTTAGCCCAGTGTTTGGGGCATAACACTCACTACATGATCATCACTAATATTACTCTAAATAAAGATTTTATGTCTTTGGAATTTATTTTTGGCCTCAAAAATTTTAATCATATCCAAGATCTCAGATAAACTTCACAACCACCCCAGGAAACAGTCAAGATGGGAATATGCCTCCCATTTTGTGGATAGGAAAAGTGAGGCCCTGGCTTTTGGACCCTGGACCCAGACTCTTGCACCCTCTGCAAAGCCTTGGAGCTTTTGCCCAACTGGGAGAGCCAACATCCAGTGCTAGTCATTGCAGGTGAAAGAAGAGAGAGGCCAAAGTACAGGAGGGTGGAGTGAGACAAGGGGATTTTCAGGATCAGTTATATTTACTTATTATTATTATTATTATTATTATTATTATTATTATTTTAATGGGAAGTGACATAGCATGACCTACTTTTACTTTTGCTAAGGAAGCACAGGGAAAAAAGAAAACTACCATTTTCTTTCACCAAAGGGACATTTTACCATCAGAAAAGGAAGGAGGAATATAACCTCAAAAGCAAGGATAAGTCTTTAAATCAAATGCATTTAGCTGGATGAAAAACCCATTACATTGAACTTATTTTCTTCATTTCAATTTGGACTGGCGACAAAAATTTTGTAACTGGGTCCGTGTGGAGATTTTCAAGAAAGGGTGGGGTGGAGGCCCTCAAGGGGTACTTCATAGGAAGGGGGACCCTGAAGCTGCCACTCCCTTCAGGGTCTTGTCAAAGGGAAGGAATTAACAAAAAAAAAAAAAAAAGGGAAGGAATGAGTGGCGCATCTCCCCCTACCCAAGGTCAGCTGCAGTGCACAGCCCCATCAGGACTGCCCCAGCCCTAAAGGACTTTGTCACCTTCCCACAATCCTAAGCAGATCTCCCCCCTCCCCCCAAATGAACTCCCAACAGGTCAATAAAGCCATTTTTTACTCTCTTCCTAATTAGTGCACAAGGGAAGATGAACAACAGAAAGGAAAATAAACTTAATGTCTTTGTGGAACAAAAAGATTTTTCTTTTTTTTTTTTTTTTTTGTAAAGGAATAACCAGACCCTCTAGCTAAAAGCTCTGCCATGCAGCTCTAGACTCACATGAGAATTTCCAGCCCCCTAGATGGAGGGAGGGAGGAAATTTATAGCCGTCTCTCTCCATGGGGCCATTTGAAGCTCAGTAAATGGACTTGTTCAGTTTAATTGGAATTCTCTTCTTGATTGTATTTTTGTAACCTATTAGGCCGTGCTGCCTCTTGATCTCCGAATTCAACTGAAATTAAATTTTGAAGTGTAAGTGAGAGGTTGCCTTTTTTTTCTCCCGTTCTTGATTAAATAATGATTTGAAACAAAAACAATAAATAACCATGCCGGCTTCCCTGGAGGGCTGAGAGAGACTCCCTGTGAAACGCCAGGAAGCTGGAGTTCGTGGTGGGGGGATTTAATTACTTATTAGAAAAACCTAAGTGTTAACACCAAGTATATTAAGGAACCAGTAGATGAGGCAAGTTTACAAGTTTAAAAAAAAAAAAAAAAGAAAAGAAAGAAGAAGAAGAAGAAAAGAACCTTAAAGTTTCACATTGGAGGAGGCTAAGAGAATAAAGAGGAAATATTTATTATATTTACTTACTTCCCCCAACGGCCATGTTTGTGAAGATCAGTTTGTCCAACATTTCAGTTTGTCCAAAAAAAAGAAGAAAAAAAAATCTGAGATTGACAACCCCAGCCCAGAGAGGGAGAGGGCTGTCATAGCTCTCAGATCCGGATACGGTTTCATGGCTCAGTTCTCCTCACTCCTTTCACCGAGAAAGGGCCAACAGGGATTAAAAGGGTGGAGACAGGAAGGCAGAGTAATCCACTTGCTAATTCTGGAAAGGAGAGATAAAACATGCAAGGGATACCATCTCTATGTTACTTACAAAAGATGAGAGTAGCAGCAAATTTTTAGAACAGAGGGTCTCAAACTTACATGTTTTGGGGGCCCAGGGCAGCAAATAGATCACGAACAACAGTGACCCCACAGGGCCTGGAGTCAAGAGAGCTCATACTTCATTCACATGGAGCTGCTGCTATCACTCTTTGGCTGATTATTATCAGGCAAGAATGTGGAGCCAATGTGGTCAGATCTTATTTGTCGACAGAGACTAGAAATAGGGTTGTTCTGTGAAACCTTCCCGTTCTACAAATGTTGGCAGTTAATAAAAATGTATCTTCAAGGATCTAAGTGGGTGAAGGAAAGCATATCTGAAACAAACATGGCTTGGCTTGCCAGTTTTCCAATGTTGACTTGAAATGTTGAAGTAGATACTGTCCATATATATCTCCTCCACCTTCTTGTTTTGGAGCACACGGCCGATTTCCAGGCTCCATATGGTACTCGCTGACTGCCAACGCCCACTTTTCCTGCTCTTGGGGTAATATGGACACACTAGAGCGTTGATACTCCCAAGGTGCAGCCTTCAATGCATGAGTGATGGGGAACTGGTGTATAAATATCCCAATTCCTCCACTTACTTCCTGATGAGGATTAACTCTGGAATGCATGTCCTACACTGATTCCCAGAGTGTCCCCAGTGGGATTAAGCTTCAGCTGCTAAGTATGGTAGTTAGTTTGCTAATACATCTTTCACTGGCTCCCTTTCTCCCCCCATCTCATTCCCCTCCTCCCCTACAAAGCTTCCTTCTCCTCTCAAGTAAACTATGGGGGTCCTTGGAAAATTCATGATGCGTTTTTGTACAGAAAATATACGCCATGGCTTTCCCAACGACCTAATATTAGCACTCAAATTCCTGTCTCAGTTTCAGAGAATCCAGATTAGATAGATGATATTTTACTTGGTCATTAAGGAGATCTTAGAGGGGCTAAATTTTTATGCCATTCCTCAAATGTGTGAAGACATGGCAGTAAGGGTAAGAGCTGAAATAGAAGATGGGGTAAGAGTAAACCAAAGAAGAGTCTGAGTATAAGTGTCCCAGGCCTTAAATGGAGGTCCTGAGTACCTTGAGGGCATTGTTACTGCATGACAGAGGACCTAGTATGGTCATTGCTCTCAAGTGTCTTGAGGACCATTTTTCCAGCCAGTAGTACAAGGGCAAAGAGCAGTTACATGCATAGAGAAATTCCCAACAGATGAAGAGCTCTTCAAAGATGAATGTTGGGGGTCTGTTACCTAAATGAGAAGATAGAAAGGAGCAAGGAGGAGCAGTCTTATCATGCCAAGGCCAAGTGGGTGACTGCATCTCACATGTTAGAGGGCTACCTAGGAGATGCCCAGAAGGGAGGCCAAATGTAAGATCACAGGAAGTCGCCACTGACCAGCCATCCTGGTGTTCATGACTTGAAAGTCTCCTTTGCATTATCACTGTCATCCACTTCGCCTAATATGCACTCACTCTGCCTTTGGCTTCTTACAATAGGGTCTTCCCTCCTCTTTGTGTGGAATGAGTGGAAAGCTCTGGAGAAGGTAGAGTGTAGGGTCAGGAGGTAATTCAACATCTAGACAACTCTGGTGTTGAGTATACTAAAACGCTTCTACCTGGAAATATAAACAGAGCCTACCAAGACCTGTAAAGAGAAAACCCAATAGAATTCATCTCTGTTTAGTTTTGAGCAGGGATGCTCAAGTGATAAAGAAACATGAAAAAATGTCTTCGGGCTACATCTCCTTCTTGCCAAAACGATGTCCTGAGAGGGCCAAATAGAGTGAGAGTTTGCGTATGATCAGACCTGCCAGTGGTGTTACATTATGCTACTTGTACCCGGTACAAGGGTGACTAGCCTAGAGGGCAAGTGGGAGGTTAAACCCACCCACCTTCTATTCACCAAGCTGTGAATACTAATGTAAGGCTACTTCAATATTTTTCTAATTCTTGACCCAGCATGAGCACTATTTTTATAATCCGAATGAAGTCTCTGTGGAGGTTAGCAGCTTTGCTGTATGCAACCCAGTCGTCCATCTTTTAACCCGACCACCTACAGTAGCAGAGGGTACAGAAGAAAGTAAGGAGACCCAACACACCTTGTGCCACCTGGAAGGCTTTTCAGGTCTGAGACTTCTCACCTGAAGCCCGAAGATTTTCCCATTGAGGATCTGTAGACAGAGTCTCCCTGCTTTCTCTCAGGGTCCTGGCTCTAAGGAATATCAGGAGGAAGGAAAGAAGGAGCAAAGGGAATTTCTTCTCTCTACCAAGGGCCTAGACCTCAAAGTGGATTTCAGGAGACTCTTTCTAACTCACACAGCCAGCCTTGAGTTGGCCTTAGGACCCCAAACTTCAGTCAGAGATCCACCCAGTTTCCCAGAGCTATTAAGAGTATGACAGAGGCCCATTCCTCCTCAAAACACATCAAATTCCCAAAGCTGGCAGTCACACAGATGTGACTCCAGCAAAGCTTGATGATCCCGCCATTCACACCAATGAACCGAGTTAGGATGGACTTGCGGAGACTTCCAAGGGGCCATGGAGAAGCTCCGTGCATTAGGCAAGATTTTCCAAGTGCCTACTCTGTGCCAGGGTCCTAGGATATACCATTGAACTAGTCACAGCCTCGGCCTTCAACAAGCTCCCCTCTCCCCACCCCAGATGAAAGAAAGACAGTAAGATAAGCAAGTACCCCACTAAATAGCAGTACTGCGACACACAGAGGATGAGCATTTTTGAGTGAGCAAATGAATAAAGTAATTTAGATAGTATGCTCTCCAGGTCTGGGGGAATTGGAGAAGGCTTCCTGAAGGATGAACAAATGCAGTCCTCTGAGATGGGAAAGAGAGGAGGAGGAAATGGCCTGGGCACATGGGCTGGGGCTAAGAGAACGAGCTATGGAAGCAGACTCCGGAAAACTCGAATCGGTTAGCTTGAGTTGCAGGAGCCAGGGTGGGACTTTGTATCGGGACGAGACTGGTGAAGTTCGCAGGGCAGGGCTGTTAAAGGCATTGGAGTATTTAGATTCATCCAAGGAAATGGAAGAAGTTGGTACTTCCAGGCACCACGTTCAACCGTCATGAGAATATTTTGGGAGGACCTTTGTCCCCGTCTCTGGTGCTGATGGAAAAGCACGATGCCTTGTAGCGTACAAGTTATATGTGCGCGAGTCACAGCCAGATGGAGACCCCCTGAACGTACAGGGTGAGCTCAGGGAGTAGGGCTGAGAAGGTGAACAAGGTAAGGTCTTCTTCTATACTCACTAACAAGGGGCGGGGGCTCACACTTGGAAATCCTTGCCCATGGGGACCCATGATACACCAGGAAAAAAAAGTGCTTTAAAATGAGTAGAACTGGGACTAAGTACCTGGGAGGAAAAGATGCCCCCAGGAGATCATGGAAGCCGTCTACTCAGCTTCCCATCCCCGAGTTATCTCCAAGCCTGGTTTCCTCCAAGAAAGGCTGATTCACTTGTGAGGGTGATTGCCACTGGCCACCACACATTCACCGTCACTGGGGCAGAGATACCATGCGTTTATCCCCAAACCAACCCCAGCCTGAATGCTCAGGTTTCAGAGTCTCGCTATCTGGCCTGATGCCTTCTCACTCCTGACAGATATGGTGGAAAATACATTTGACCATTGAACTCCAGAGGTGGAAATAGCACCCAAACTGCAAACAGGAAGACAAATAGGAAAAACTGAGTAGGAACAGGGCCTTTACATTATTTGAAAAGAAGTCTCCTTTAGAAAACTCTGGTTGGAGGTCTCTTCTCCCAAAGCAAAGCTAGCCAAATCGCCAAACAGATGAAGGCACAACTGTGCTGGATTGAACATGGTACAGCCAGACTATCACCTTGCCTGTGTGCAAAGGCTCATGGGAAAACCCACAAAGGAAGTCCCACCTCCCCAATCTCCCTGGAGCTGACAGCTTGGACTGCTGGAGTTATCCTGTTATTCTAGCAGTTCCGTTGTCTCTGTGCCTCACCATCATGACCAATCACTGAGAAAGCAGAAACTGTTTCTTACGAAAGTCCAGAAGTTCCCCTCCTTTAGGCCCAGGGTACATGGGATAAAATGGGGAAAAAGGAGGCACTTGATGGTATAATCTGCCCTAATATTTGTGGGGTCTGGGGCAAGAGTATAGAAGAGGGTCCACATACTATTAGAGATGTCTCAAGTTTATAAAATCGAGTGAGCACACTTAAATAAAATATGTTCTCCTGTCTTGGCAACATTTCCTCAAAATGATCTGAAAATCATTGAATTTAGAAACTTGGACCCTTCAGAGAGCGAGGTAGTGTGGGGAGAATCTGGCCCTAAAACTATCAGTTTCTCATCCCAACCCTGGTACCTTCCAGCACCGTGATGGGTCTCACACACGTGTGTGTGGACACCTCAGTCTGAATGTCCAGGTTCTGTCTAAATAGCTATCCTTGCACAGAAGGGTGTGCACACTTAAAGCGTGATCTCCCTGTGGGAGAACATATCCATGGGGGAGACTTACAGAACCCCTAGAAGGGGACTCAGGAACCACTTCAATAGAGAATGCTGGAATGCCGGGTAACCAGAGAGTAGTCTAGGGGGAGTGGTTTTTAGGTGCCCTCTGGCCACACAGGGATGGTTCTCGCTGGAAGAACCCAAGAGCAGGGATCCCCCTTGCTCATATTAAGCATGGTACTTTTGGTGGGGGCCAGAATGGAACACGCTGCGTCATCCTCGCCATGACACTGCTCTGAACATTTAAAGAAACCTATCCACCATGCTTCTAAACACACGACTGCCTTCCCAAATGCTAGCTCCCCATCACCTACGTTCCTCTTTCATCTGTCCTAGGTCAGCCCCAAACAGGGTTCAGAGGGCCCCTCTTCATTCCCAGTCACCCCAAAGCCCAAGCTCCAAGCCTTCCAAAGTCCTCTGATGCAAGCACATCCTCCCTCCCTCGTCCCCTCAATAGTTCTATCTAGATAAATGCAATACTCTAGCCTCCATTTGTATATTCAGCCAAGGTTTCCTAATCCTCCCTGGGCATTAAGGGATTGACTAGAGTGACTAGACCAGGCTCCCTTCATGAGAAAACCAACCAGAAATGGATGCCCCACCTGTCATGAGCACTAAAAAACCAGAACCCAAAGTTCAGGGCCAAGTTTGAGGATGTGCAGAAAGGTGTGTGTTTTTTCTTGTCATTTGCGACTCTAATGATGGACTCACGTTGCCCACTCTTCCCTTTCTCTTACACCTTACCTACCTACTAAAGGAGGAGTTCTTGCTTGGTAAGTGGATATAATCCGCAAAGACACGAGAGACTTTATTAGAAGCCACTCAAGAGCCTTAGCTACCTTCTACAAGGGGAAAAGGACACACACAAATATCTAGAGAGACGTTTTTGTTTGTTTTGAGTCAGCCTATTTGACTTCCATTTTTTTGTCCCTCCCCCCTTTCTTTTCCCCTTTAGTTGAAAAACTGCTAAAATGTCAGTTTGCGACCTTGACTTTATATTTAAAAAAAAAAAAAAAAGAAAGAAAGAAAAAAACTCTCATCTTTATTTCATTTCTTTTCCCCACATGATATTTGCTTAGGGTTCTATTCAGGCAACTTTTTCTTTTTTTTTTAAAAAAAAAAAAAAGTTAAATTGAGGATTTGGTTGACGTTTCAAATGTGGGCTTTATCTCCTGTTTTTTATTTTTTAATTTCCAAGATCTATTTTTTCCAGGCCCATAGCCCCATTTCTTTTTCCCTTTCCCCTTCCTTTGTTTATTTTTTTTATTATTGTTTTAGGTTGAGTTAAGGGTGTTTACACCCCTTTTCTATTGAGTTGTCTCTTTTGTTTGAGTTAATTCATTAGAAATTAAATTTTGTCTAATTTCCTTTTTCTTTAGTTTAAATCTGGATCGCATGCTTTTTCTCTGCATGATACTTAAATCTTCCAGTTATCCTAGCAGGGGGTAAAAAAAAAAAAATCTCTTTTCTGTGGTATTCTTTCAGGAATTTGTGCTTTTGTTTTTTGGCGTCTCTTCTTTCTCCTCTCTCTCTTTCCTTTTGTTACAGTGCATCATGACGGTAAACATTTCTTGGTTATTTAGACACACCTCACGGGCCCAGTGCTTAGCAGTGTCCAATGGGTCTTTTTGCTTTCAGATCACTGGGTCGGGGTCTGCTGCTGACCTCTTTACCAAAACAGCCAGCCCGCTCACCACCTCCCGAGGACGCTCCCAGGAGTACGACTCAGGCAATGACACATCCTCGCCACCCTCCACACAAACCAGCTCAGCCAGGTCTCGGGGCCAGGAGAAGGGGAGCCCCAGTGGGGGCCTAAGCAAGAGCCGGGAGCTTCACAGCGGCAACACCTCCGATTCAGGGAACTCCTTCACCACCTCCTCACCCCAGAACAAGGGGGCCATTTTGGAGAATCTCTCCCCCACCAGCAGGGGCAGGGAGTCAAGGTCAGTGCACCCGGTAGGAGGCCAGGGGGAGTGTCCCAATCAGCTCCACCATCTTATTCTAGACACCCCGGAAAGCCTTTTATTTGCAAGAGCGAAAATTCCACTCAAACTGGCTTTTCTTTTGAAATCGAAGGGTACTAGCTTCAGGTACAGCTGGATCTAGGGGCTCAAAATATGTCATTGGAAATCTGTCATTCTCACAACCTCCCTCAGTTCTTCCTCCTCCTGTTGGCACCATTCTCAAGCAAACCCTCTAAAGCATTGGTGAATATGCCGAATTGCTAACATTCTATCAATTTAGCCAGCCAATGGAAGAAAAAAATGCCTCTTTCCCAAAGTTTTAAGCAAAACGCCAGGGCAGATGTTCATTAACTCTCCTTGGTCCAGCTTAAATCATGCGCCCACCCCTGGATCAATCACTCCCGCCCAGGGGGCCCCGTGCCCATGACCAGACTGTGTCACATGCCATGACTGGGGACACAGAATGCAGCCTTCCTTCAGTCCTCTGTAGGAAAAGCCAGAATATTAATGTCAGGAAGGCTGGAGGGTAGACAAAACCAGATATCAATTTTGCCAATCATCTCAGGAGAAAGTCTAACTTAAATTCATCCTAAATCACTGCCATTTAAAAACATACCACCATATTTACCCAGATGAATTGAAAACTTACCTCTACCCCAAAACATGTATACACACGTTTATAGCAGCTTTACTCGCCTGGAAGCAAACAAGATGTCCTTCTGTAGCTGAGTGGGTAGATAAACTTGTATACCCACACAGTGGACTATGATTAGATGCTAAAAAGAAATGAGCTAGCAGCCATGGAAAGACATGGCTGAAACTCAAATGAACATTGCTGAGTGAAAGAAGCCAGTCCGAGATGACAATACACAATACGATTCCAACAGTATGACATTCTGCAAGAGGCAAACCTAAGGAAGCAGTAAAAAAAGATGAACCGGGGCCAGCCAATAGTGTGGTGGTTAAGACAGCTAGATCCCACATGGCCAGCTACAAGGTTGAGTCCCAAACCCAGCAGCTTGAAAAACACTCCAGGTAGGGAACCAGCAGTTAGCGTAATGGCTATGTCGCTGGACTCCCACGTAGTCGACCGTGGTTCGCGTCCCGGACCCGGTGGCTTAAAACTCACGCCGGGCGTGTGTGCGTGCGTGCCCAAGATCCCGAGAGGAGAATGGAGGAGAAGGGATTGCAGCGTGACCATCCCCCCTGGGGGGTGATTTCTCGCTTTCTGTCTCTATGTCTCTCTCTGTCTGTCTGGCGAGCGCACGCGTCCTATAGCGAAAAACCTCTCAAAAAAAAAACAAAAAAACAAAAAAAAAAAAACCACTCCGGGTACATGTGTGTGTATGCCCGAAATCCTGAAAGGAGAACCTGAGGAGAAAGGATTAAGGTGTGGCCATCTTCCAAAGGGGGTGCTTTCTCACTTTCCCTCTCTCTGTCTCTGTCTGGTGAGCACACACACCCTGTAGTGAAATTAAAATAAGATAAATAGATTAACTGTTGCCGAGGGCTGGGGAAAGGGAGGAATGAGTAGACACAGCACAGAGGATTTCAGGGTAGTGAAACTATTTTGTGTAATACCATAATGGCGAACACATGTCATTTTAGAATCGTCCAAACCCATAAACTGTACATCACCCGGAGTGAACATAAACTATGAATTTGGGGCAATGAGCGTCAAGATAGTCCATTGATTGTAACAAATACTCCACTCTGGTGGGGGATTTTGACAGTAGGAGATAAGGCTGTTCCTGTGTGGGGTCAGGGAGGATCTGGGAATTCCCTGTACTTGCCATTCAATTGTGTTGTAAAAGTATTGCTAAAACTCTCTAAAGGTGGTTGATTTAAATATACACACCCACACCCACACTGTAGAACCTTCGATGTCAAGGGGGATCAAGCTATCATAGGATACTGAGACTTATCCATGAAATGAGAAAAAAAAAGTTAAGGCTGAACAGAAAGAATTAAGCCATCTTTTTTGTCCAATTGTTTGTTTTGCTTTGTTTGGTTTTCCTAGAGGATGCATTGTATGCTTACCAGAGAGAGACAAAGAGAGATTGGGGGGGAGGGTGAGAGAACATCCCCAGGGGGAATGCCCACACTGTAATCCTTTCTTCTCCATTCTCCTCTCAAGATCTTGGGTATGCATGCACATGTGCTCAGGTCGTTTTTGTTTGTATTTTGTTTTGTTTTGTTTTTTTGAATAGATTTTTGCCATAGGGCATGTGTGCTTGCCAGAGAGATAGAGAGAGAGAGAGATAGAAAGTGAGAAATCATTCCCACCCCCCCCGGAGGTGTGACCACACAGCAATCTCTTCTCTTCCATTCTCCTCCAAGATCTTGGACACACATGCACATGCGCCTGGCATGAGTTCTAAGTCACCGGGTCTGAGACTCGAACTGCTGTCAACTATGTGGGAGTCCAGTGACGTAACTATTATGCCATCCATCGGTCCCCTTGTGCCCAGCCTTTATTTTTTTTATTTTTTTTTTTTATTTTTTTGGAGAGGTTTTTGCTATAGGGCGCGTGCGCTCGCCAGACAGACAGAGAGAGACAGAGAGATAGAAAGCAGGAAATCACCCCCCAGGGGGGATGGCCACGCCGCAATCCCTTCTCCTCTATTCTCCTCTCAGGATCTTGGGCACGCACGCACACGCGCCCGGCGTGAGTTTAAGCCGCCGGGTCCGGGACTCGAACCACGGTCGACTACGTGGGAGTCCAGCGACATAACCATTACGCTAACTGCTGGTCCCCCCAGCCTTTATTTTAAACTGCTGGGTCTGGCACTTGAATTGCACCGTCAGCCACCATAACCACATTACAATTTGGCCCTTTTGCCCATCTTAACGCACTTGCTGGATGCAATTTTCTTGCAGAAAACACTTCCATAGAGATGCTTATGAGACAGTTATAATCCAACAAATTCATCACTCCTTACTGCCTCACTCCAGAAATCACAGCAAAATGCCAATCACTGAGGATACCGTGACAATAAGAGCCACTAAAATTTACTTATCACTTGGTCTGTACCATTCATTCAGTTATTTATCCCTCAATGTGTTATCAGGCATCTCCTATATGCCAGACACCCGGCCTGGTCCTCTTCCTCAGGAGTTTATAATTAATGGGCAGATGCAGAAATGTGGGGCGTAGGGGATAGTTGGAAAAGCTTTGCTCTAACACTCTGCAGGCTCACAGCGGGGTCTTCCTTCTTCTGGAGGTAGGAGTCAGCCTTTGTTCAAAGTGGCCAACATTTCTCAACAATATCCAGAACCTTAGCACTGAAGGAGTTAATAACTTCTTCAAGGACAGAGCACCCTTGGGCCCCAAAGCCTAACCCACTTCAGTTCTGGACAAACGGCCTGGCATCCACACACGGACCTGGGCTCTGGTTTGCCTGCACCAGGACATCCCTGGTCCCAGCTCACACCCAAGCACGGCTGGGAGCCAGGGCTGGGTCAGAGCAAATGGCAGTGACTCTAAAAACAAGCAGTGACGTGTCCAGATGGGAGAGGGAAGACGTGTGTGCTGATATTCTGTGTGCTATTGCATGGGGGGAATGAAAATAATAGCAAGCAACAACAACAATAATAATAAGGGCAGCTCATAGTCATTTAGCCCTAATTATACGACAATGACTAATCTTCCTCAGTTGCTCACAAAATCTTCATAAGATAGCTACCATTACTACTCTCTCTTTTTATTTTTGAGAGAGAGAGTTTTCCTATAGTGTGCGCACACTAGAAAAAGAGAGACAGAAAGCAAGAAATCACCCTTTTTGGGGGATGACCATGGTGCAATCCCTTCTCCATTCTCCTCTCAGGATTTTGGGTGCACACACACACACGCCCAGCATGAGTTTCAAGCCTCTGGGTTTGGGACTCAAACTACAGTTGACTATATGAAAGACCAGCGCCTTAACCGCCACACCACCTGTAGGCCTCATAACCCTTTCTTAACTGACAGGGAAGTTGAGGCTCAGAGTGATTAAGAAACCCAGTTAATAAGTATCAGCATCAGGATTCATATATAGATCTGTCTCCAGAACTAGAGCTAACACGTTGGAGATGTCTAGCAGTTACCTGCTTAATTTGATCTACATGATAGCCAAATTAAATAATTCAGGCCCAGCCTTTCACTTTGAAATATAAATGATGGTTAAATCCAAAGCTATTTATGTCATGCCAGCTCTGAGTGAGGGCTCAGTACATATGGCTGAGTGAAAGAGACACCAGCTGTAAGTCAGGGGAAACACAGACATGAAGGAGGAAGCTGGTGAGGTGGCATGGGCTTTGGAGTCAGCCGATCAGGATTTCGGACTCTGAGTGGCCCTGAGCCGGTAACAAACTCTTCTGAGTCTTCTCTGTAAATTGGGAATCATAATTATGCCAGCTTCCTAAGGCTGTTGGAAAGACTACATGAAACAGTGCCTGTGTAGTGCCCAGGACACTGAAGAGGTTCAAAATGTTCTCCCTACAGCTATTGATTGATGACCTAGGATGTAGGTTCCAAGTCTTGTGCCAGGTGCTGGGGGCCAGTGTCCAGAGAGACATGAGTCCTGTCTCCAAGGAGCTCAATGTCTGGGGCAGAAAAGACAAGCTATAATTACACAACTAAGTGAGCCTCCTAGAGGTGGAAGGAGCAGGGAGTGAAGTATTTGGTAACACAATGGAGGTCACCCAACACGAGGCTTCAGGTCAAGGTCAAGGAAGGCTTCTCAAAAAAGGTAAAGTCAAACTAAAGCCAGACCACAGTAGGAGTTGCCAGGTGAAAAGGCCAGGCAAGAGGGTGGTAGCCAACCAGTGTGTTCTAAGACCTGACACCGGGGGGAGAATAGGGCTGCTCCAGGAGGGACAAGTAGTCTGTTATGGCTGAGGTCAACAGAGCAAAGTGTGAAGAGCCAGAGGGGAGGGATGAGAGCCTTGAACATATTAGTGATATTAATGGGATTTGAACTTGATGCTTGCCCCGATCCACATGGATGTGTTTTGACTAAGAACGTAACAGGAGTCCAGCATGACCCTAGAAAGCGTGAAAATACAGAAGACAGGACCCTGTCCTTTGAGTGATTTTGAGCAAGACTTCACCCTTTTGGGGGAAGTGTCTCAGTTCCTCCATCTCCATCTCAAACTTAAACCAACTACAGGTCAGCGTCTTGATTTTTACCACATCTGAGGACTTCCGGCACTCTTACTTACTTCAAAAACTCACTTGTTTACATAAGTGAATTTAAAGTGAATTTATTGTCTTTATCTGAAATTTTTTAATTATTATCATTTGTCCTAAAAAGAAAGCAAAAATATATGAGTAGGCCCAGCCGTGGCGTGATAGTAAAGGCTGCTGGCTCCCACATGGCCGACTGCATGTTCAAGTCCTGGACCCATGCTTGAAAAACATGCTTGGTGCATGTGCATGGGTGCCCCCAAAATCCCAAAAGGAGAGAGAAATGAAGGAGAAGAAAGTGTGGCATGACAATTCCCCATGAGGTGGAAGGTGCTTTCTTGCTTTCCCTGTTTCTGTCTCTCTCCAGTAAGCACACACACCCTCATACACTCTGGCCAAAACAAAACAAAAAACAAACAAACAAACAAAAAACCAACCAACCAACCAAACAAAAACAGAATTAAAACAAGGTGTTTAGTTCTAGTTAGTTACAGTTGCCTGCCCAAGGTTCCCAGTCTCAGGAACCTGGTTCTCCTCTCTTTGGGAGATTACAGAAGTGTCAGAGAGGTGTTAAAAACCCAACTAGGGGACCAGCAGTTAGCGTAATGGCTATGTAGCTGAACTCCCATGTAGTTGACGGCAGTTCAAGTCCTGGACCCAGTGGCATAAACTCACGCCGGGCGCTTGTCCGTGCATGCCCAAGATCCCGAGAGGAGAATGGAGGAGAAGGGATTGTGGCGTGGCCATCTCCCCTGGGGGGTGATTTCTCGCTTTCTGTCTCTCTGTCTCTCTCTGTCTTTCTGGCGAGCGCGCGCACCCTATAGGAAAAACCTCTAAAAAAAAAAAAAAACCCAACTAGCACTCAGTTGAGGCTTTCTCATTACTGTAATCAGAAGGACTGAAAAGAGAATAGACCTCTTATCATGTGATTTGATGTTATTTATCATTGTTCCCCTGCCCCTTGACCCAAAATACTCTGAAGTAAGCTTCTGTGGCATGTATCCCACTCTTGCGGAATGCTGACCTAGATCACCCATCTACTTTTAAGGTTATTTATTTAGCTATTTATTGCTGTAGGGCACATGCATTTGCCGAGGAGAGAGCAGAGAGAGGGAGAGAGAGCGAGAGAGAGAACCTCCCAGGCAAGTGGCAATGCAATCTCTTTCCCTCTATTGTCCTCTTGAGATCTGGGGCATGAATACACATATGCCTGGCATATTTCTCAATTTGCTGAGTCTGGAACTCAAACTGCCCAATCATCCATGTGGGATCCAGCCATCTTAATCACCACACCACCTGGCTGGCCCTTTTAAGGGTCTTTCTATCTCTGTTCCTCTAACATCTGTGGCCTAATATCCTAGTCTGTTATCCTGTTGCTAGACAGAAATACCTGAGACTGGGTGACTTGTAGAGGTTTATTTGGCTCACAATCCTGGTGGCTGACAAGTTTATGGCATGGGATCAGCCTCTGACCAGCACCTGCTGCCTCACAACACCGGAGAAAAGCTGCATGGTCAGTGGACTTGTACAGAGTGACTGAGGCCTATGGGAAGCTCTTACCTTATAATAGCCTCTTCCCCTGGGAACTAACCCCTTTCCCTAGAACCCACTCCCTCTGGACAGCACTAATCCAGGTGGTCCATCAGTGAATACACCACCCACTAGGCCTCACCTCTTAAAAGTCTCACCATCTCCCAGCACCA
The DNA here is from genome assembly GCA_026018925.1 of Tupaia tana. Taxonomy (NCBI): domain Eukaryota; kingdom Metazoa; phylum Chordata; class Mammalia; order Scandentia; family Tupaiidae; genus Tupaia; species Tupaia tana. The sequence goes on along the minus strand of JAKSZU010000026.1, from coordinate 13,600,543 downwards.
TTATATTGGAGACCAAATTCCAAAGCATGAACCTTTGGGGGACAAACCATTATCCAAGCTATAGCAGTGTTCTGTGAGACCACAGCCTAGGCAAAGGTAGAGAGGTCCGTATTAGCTCAAGATGCCCTTAGTGGCAAGCCGTCCTGTGCTAACAGATGTTCTCCCTCTTGCAGAGGATTTCAGTCACCATGTCTGGAATGTGCTGAGGTGAAAAAGTCCAGTTTGGTCTATTCCACAGCCCGGAGCTCCCCCGTGAAAGGGTCCTCCCGCAGCTCCTCCTATGCCAGCACCCGATCTTCCAGCCACTCCTCTAGATCCCCAAACCCCAGGGCTTCCCCTAGGTACACTCGGAGCCGATCCACCTCCTCTGAAAAAAGGTGAGTGTGGAGTTGACCTTTGCAGCACTTTCCTTCTCGGGGAGTGAGTTAAGGTAACTGGAGATAGCCTTGCCCATGGAGAAAAGCCAGACTTGACTTTGAATACCTGTCCTACTCGTTACTTCCTTGTGAACTTGAGAAAGTCAGTCAGCCTCTCTAAGTCTCAGTTTCCTCATCTACAAAATGAAAGCAATAATAATGCTTACCCTAAAGGGTTGTTCTGAGGGCTATAAAGTACTTAGAGATATACTTGAACCATAATGAATATTATTATTGCTCCTATTGGCATGAGGATGAGATAATACATAGCGACTCGTTTCTGCTGCACACAACGTTACCCCCAAATTTAGCATCATTAAAACAACAAGCGTTTGGTTTTTGATCCTATGAATCTGCAAGTTGGGCTCGACTCAGCTGGGAGGTTCTTCTGATTTCACTGGGCTCATTTCATGCGTCTGTGATCCATTGGAGGGTTGGCAGGGAGCTGGCTGGTTCAAATGACTTTGCCTGACTCATCTTTGCTCTATGTGGTCCCACTTCCTCCAGCAGGCCTGTCTGCTGGGCTCATTCACATGGTGATGGCAGGGAGCAGAGAGAGAGAGACAGAAGTGAACAAGGCTTTGAGTCCTAGACTGGGAAATAACATTGTCCCTTCTGCTATTCTGTTAGCCATAGCAAGTCAGAAGACCAGTCCAGATGCAAGAATAATCCTCTCAGTGGGAGGAGTTGCAAAGTCACATTGCAGCAGGTGTAGATACAAGAAGAACCGTGGCTGTGCTTGCATTCTCCTACCCAATTCCAATAATCATTGGTCATTGCTCCCTTACCTCATGTGGAATAATAATAGAATGTACAGACATGAGATCTCAGGAACTGGAGGATTCCATCCAATCTAATCAACCCATAGTTTCATGGAGTCTGGCTTCCCTCTGCAAACAGAAATTTCCAACAGCAGTCTGACTATTCCTCATTTACAGCGTATAATAATTTTTAAAAAATGGCAGTTTATTTAGTTGGTTATTTCAAGACCAGTACATTCCAATAAAAGGAGGTGAGGCAGCTGACAAAAATATTTAACGTGACAGAGTGACATAATTTAAAAAAGTAAATCAGTCTCTAAGGAAATTAAGAAGAGAATTAAACAATTAAGTCAAGAGAAAGGTTAAGTCCCTGAAGGCATATCTTATCATTATGTATAGTTGTTATAGAGGTGGTTGCAAATATGACCTCAGAGTTCCCTGGCAGATGCAGCAGAGAGGAAAATTGCTCCATTAATTGTCACATGATTAACAAAAAGAAAAAAAAAGAGAGAGGGAGAGATTTAAACTGGTTGCTTGGAAGAATAGCTACTTCTGATTTTTAAGTCTATGAAAAATGACTTGTGGCTCCACAGAAAAGGAACGCCATATGGTTCAGTGAATAGAAATGTCTGACAGTCGTTTCAAAATGTTCAAAAGCATATTTCCTCTTGACTCTTCCTTATAATGTCCCTCAGCGCACAACCTAAGAACAAATCAGCAAAACCATCTTCCAGGGATCAGAACTGGAATGTCCCAGGGCACTGGGATTGGAGGACCTAATCCTCCCCCACAATGTTTTCTAAAACTAGGAGGCACTAACGAGGGAGAGGGGGAAAACTAGAAGTAGCATAGGGGTTAATAATTTGGCTGGGAGCTAGCAGGTGGCGTGGTGGTTAAGGGTGTTGGACTCCCACGTGGCTGATTGCGGTTCAAATCCCGGACCTGGGGAGTTTCTCACGTTCCCTCTCTCTTGCTGTCTCTCACTCTATCCCTCTCTGGTCAAATTAAACTAACTAACTAAATAAATAAATATAATTTTTAAAAATAATTTTAAAATAATTTGGCTGGGGAGCCAGCAGTTAGCGTAATGGCTATGTCGCTGGACTCCCACGTAGTCGACCGCGGTTCGCGTCCTGGACCCAGTGGCTTAAAACTCATGCCGGGCACGTGTGCGTGCGTGCCCAAGATCCCGAGAGGAGAATGGAGGAGAAGGGATTGCGGCGTGACCATTCCCCCTGGGGGGTGATTTCTCGCTTTCTGTCTCTATGTCTCTCTCTGTCTGTCTGGCGAGCGCACACGCCCTATAGCGAAAACCTCTCCCCCCCAAAAAAATAATAATAATAATTTGGCTGTACAGTAGATTCTACAAAAGACAAGAGTCTATGGAACCAAACAGACCTAATTCCAGTTGCTTCAGAGATGACCAGACTTGGGATGTGAACCCTCTACAAGTTGTGTGACCTAGAGCAGATTGCCTCGCCTCTGGGTGCCTCTGTTTCCCCATCTATCAATGGGATTGGTAATGGTAACAAACTTTAGGATGTCTTGAGATAATGTACACAAAACATTAGTTCAATGTTTGGCACAGGATAAAGCACATAATAGTCATTGCTAACATTTTCCACGTGCTGGCTCATTGGCGCTTAACACATGTGCCGATGTGCTAAGTGATTGAATTTACAACGTTTTAAGTATTATTATTACCCTCGTTTTACGGAGGAGAAAACAGCGGCTTGGAGAAACAAAATTACCTGACGTGATAGTAGCACTAATAAGTGGCCAGGATAGTAAGCTCTCAGTAAGAGTCGTCGGTATTATTATTAACCACCCAAAGGGGAGGGGATTTCATTCGCTCTGAAGCTCTGAAAGGCCCAGTTCCTCCTTCTGGCCTCCAGAAGGGAAAAAGTCGCCTCCTGGTAACCAGATAAATTAAACAAGCCTCTAAGACAAGCGCTCAGCAGGCTTCTCAGAGGCTGTCACCTCTCCCCCAGGTCCTACTCCCGCTCTCCCAGCTATTCCTCCAAGTCTGGCAAAAGAAGCCCGCCTAGCAGAAGCTCTCGATCCCGCCGCAGCCCCAGCTACTCCCGCTACAGCCCCAGCAGGTACCGCCCACTCACAGGCACTAGCCCCGCCCCCTGGTAGGCCCCGCCCCTCCACAGGTATCGCCCACTCAGACACTGGCCCCGCCCCTCAGGGTAGGCCCGAGTCCATGTCCGCCTTTGATCTGATCCTCCTCTCTGACCCTGTCCCCCCGCCCCCTTCCCCCTCCAGTCTCCGAAGCGCGGCCCTTATTCTTAGTTCTAGCCTTGCCAAGGTAGGATGGGGACCCGACTCAGCATTCTTGCAGTTCCCTTTGTCCAATCAGGAGTGACAATGAGGCCCTATATATACCCTTGTGCTGCAATGTCCCCACCCCAAACACACCCACAGCCACACCCAGAATTCACAGGCCAGCCCTCAGCCTGTTCACCCACCTAACACCACCCTAGTACAACTATTCGGGGGGGCCCCATCCTTACCTATGATCCAGGGCCCGCGTAACAGTCACGTTCTCTCCCCTGTGGCACCTGCTCCCCTGCGATGCTCACCTGTAAAGAGTGACATCCCTTACAGGAATGACATCCTAGCCTCCCCTACATGGTACTCACCCAAGCACCCATCCCACAGCTCTGTCACCTTCCCTCCGTCTTCACTGGGACCCAGTGTGAACCCCATCTTCTGCTCTGGTGGGGGCGAGGGGACAGAGAAGGACCCCTCTTCCACACGCCCACACAGAAGCCACTCAGCCCCAGCTCCCCAATAACACCCCTCCCCGCACCCCTTCAGGGAACGGGACCCCAAATACAATGAAAAGGACTCGCAGCAACGGGAACGTGAGCGGGCGCGTCGGAGACGTCGGTCCTACTCTCCCATGAGGAAGCGCCGGAGAGACTCCCCTAGTCACCTGGAGGCCCGCAGGATAACAAGGTGAGGCCAAGAGGGCAGGGGATGCCCGCCTTCACCTTGTTCCCGTTCCCATTCCTCTTCCTACTCGTTCAGGCCTCAGAGTCTTCCCCCTGCCTCCTTGGAACTGGGATTTCAGGGTCCTGGGAGGTCAGGGACCCCCTCAAAATGATGTTTCTGCTCAGATCCTCAGGCTGCCCTCTCCCCAGCCCTACCGGCAGCACCAGAAGGAGGAGGCAGGGCTGTGGGGGCTGAGTTTGGGGCTGAAGCAGGTCAAGGGCGGGGCCAGGCAAAAGCTGGCGTGACCTGAAGGGCGTGGCCACAGTCCGGGTGGGGCTGGGACTGGACAGGCCAGATTGGGGAACAGAGTGGGGTCAGAGCAAGGTGTGGTCCTGGAAGTGGAGGCAGAGGAGGGAGACCTTCACCCAAAGACTCACCCACTCAGATGCCACCCTAAACAGACCCGGATTTAAATTAAACCCTGAACCAAATGTGGATTGCGTCAATAGGGTTACCTGAGTGCCAAAGGGATTTTAGGGCACCATGGTGGAGAAGGGAGCTTTCCCTAGATTTGGGGCTGAATCCTGGCTGTGCTAGTGTCCCCGTGACCTGGGAACGTCTCTTCACCTCCCCCAAGCTTCAGTTTTCTCACCCATAAAATACTAGAAGAAATCATTCCCAGGAGTATCCTGAGGATGAAATGAAAGTGGGGAAAGGATGTGAGCATGCGCTGTACATTGAAACACAGAACACACTGAGTGCCACTGTCATCCACTGGTTCGAATGGGTGGAGCAGGTTTCTGGTTACAGGTAAGGTCTCAGAGGAGAAGCTCTAGCAGAGAGGCCTGAGGTGTGAGAGGAAACATTTCTCTCTAAAGCTGGGAGAATGAGTGGCTGCTGTCCGGAAATTGGCTGGGGCTCTCGCTCCTAGCCCTCCAAGGCATCACCACTCAGTCCAGAGACCTGTGGGGTGCAGGGATAGCAGGTACCCGGTGTGTCCTCCAGGAGATGATCTGGAAGAAACACAGTGTACGTTGCAAACAGGAAGACCCAGACGATGGTGTCTTCTTTTCAAATACCCCACAGAGCACCTGTCTCAGCGTGGAAGTTTTGATTTGCTACCCCTATGGCCTTGACCAAGGATGTCCTTGGAGTTGATTTGCAGAAAGGCTGAGATAAAGAGAAGCATTTTCGAAAGGCTATCTAGTTTCCTTAGTCAAGGCCAAATAATCCATCCTTTTTTTTTTTTTTTTTTTTTTTTTTTTTTAAGTTTTACCAGAGGATACATGTGCTCACAGGGTAAAAACAGAGAGAGAGAGTGAAAATGCAAAAGTCCCCTCCATGGGGCATGGTCATGCCACAATCCCTTCTCTTCTCTCTCTCCTTTCAGAATTTTAGGTACACGTGCACGCATGCAAGCACGCGCGCACACACACGTGCACACACGCGCGCGCACACACACACACACAGTGTGTTTCTCATGCTGCCAGGTCTGGGACTCAAACCTCATTGTTGGTTATGTGGTATCCAGCCGTTTTAACCACATGCCACCAGCTGGCCCCAAATAACCCATCTTGATTAAGCCATTCAGCATTTCCCAAACCCAATCATCAAACAACCTCTTTACCACTCTTGCTTTGTCTGCTTATTGCTCATAACTGTTGACTTAATTTTCTTTCCTTACGCACTTTGTTCGTGGCCTCTGCATTTATTTCAAGCAGAAACTTGATACACTACTGTAAATGGGACCCCAAAAAAATCAATTTCTCTCTCCATAAATAGAAAATCCTAGTAAAAATTAAAATAGCAAAACAAAACTACAATTAAGGTTTAGCTGCAGATTCCATTGCCAGCTGCAGGCTCTGAGCCCGAGGCTTGCTTTGTTAGGGGTGAGATTAAGGCTTTTCCAGACAGATCAGCCCTTGGCGGAGACTTTCAGCAAAAGAAGTGGGAAGGGAATTTTGTTTTTCCCCTTAAAGGGGTTGGGAAATGGAAGGCTACTACTTTCCCTGTGACAAGCAGGTATCTCCCGGGTTGAAGCTCTTGCATCCTCCCTCTGTTCTCTGCAGTGCCCGGAAACGCCCCATCCCCTACTACAGGCCTAGTCCCTCTTCGTCCAGCAGCCTCAGCAGCGCCTCCTCCTGGTACAGCAGCAGCAGCAGCAGCCGCAGCTACTCTAGGAGCTGGAGCCCAAGCCGGAGCCCAAGCCGGAGCCGAAGCCGGAGTCGAAGCCGGAGTCGAAGCCGGAGCCGGAGTCAGAGCCGGAGTCGGAGCCGGAGCCGGAGCCGGAGCCGGAGCAGGACCCGCACTAGCAGCAGCTCAAGCTCCCGCAGCCCCAGCCTGGGCTCCCGGAGGCACAGTCGGAGCCGGAGCCGGAGCTACCGCTCAGCAGACAGCTACTCCAGCACCAGACGCTAAGCGAGCGCCTTCCCTTAAGCCGGCTGCCCGTGGGGGCCCCTCTGGCTCCGCCAGTCTCCCCCACTACCTGCCCTCCCTGCCTTCTCCTTGGTGACAGATATTGAGGGCTCTTGGACCCTGTCCTCCCTGCTCTCCTGGGGAGGAGGGAAAGAGGGTACAAGGGTTTTACCTTCTATGTCGAGCTGCTAGGAGCCTCTACCAGCACCATCCCGGGGCTCAACTCAGGCCTGGGCATATGGAGAAGCCATCCTCTTGTGGCACAAAAAAACAAAACAAAACAGCCTCAAGGTTTTATGAGAAGCAGTGGGTCCATGCTCAAGAGTTTGGGCCTGGCCAGGCAAGTGTGGCGACAGTTCTGCCCCCCTGCTCTCGGGAGGCTCCCGGATAGGCCCCACCCACCCTCCTCCCTTCATTCAACCTCATGGCTGCATGTTTGTGGACCCCCATGGCAGGAAGAGGTGAGAGACCCCAAAGGCACTTCAGGTTAGGATTCTAGCCTTTCACCTCCCCAGACAGGCCAGAGCGAAGGCTGGGAGACTGTCCGAGAGTAAAGGACTCGCATGAGTAGGGGACATGGGTATTTCGTTGGTAGGAGGTGTCAGGAGGTAGGAGATGGGTTCTGGGGTTACTTCATGAAATCAGAAAGAAATGGGTTCAGTACCTCCACGTGGTCAGGGGAAGGAGCCCAGCAGGGACCAGCTATGGGGAATCTACCACAGGCTTGCACAAAATGCCCCTGGCTGCCCTGCAACCCTCCCCCCCTACCACCACCACCAAGAAGGTTCACAGTGGGCCAGGCAGGACAGCTTAGTCTACAGTCCCTCTTCCCAGATCTTCTCGGCCTTGCTAGCTGGCACCAACTTCATTTCGCAGGACCATCTGCTGAACATTCCCCAGTGCTGTGGCCAGCTGCCAGTCCCCAGCGCCAGCCAGTCTGGCCTTACCCTCTGGTTGGCGCCTGCCCGCCCCCTCCCCACCACCCAGACTGCCACACCCTGGCTCCTACCCAGTGCAGCCTGGCACCTACCCCCCACCCTCCACCTAAGCCGCTCCCCTCACCTCTCAGGAATTTTGCCAGGACAGGGCACAGCAGCTCAGGTTTGGGGGAGAAGCCCCAAATCTAGAAAGAGTGGGGCTTGGATGTTTCCAGTCTGGGATTCCTGCTGACGTCTGCGGTTCCTAATCAGCTTGGGAAAGGCCCGTCTTTATTCCTGCCCTCACCCACCTTCCCTCTGCCCATGGCTGGGCAGTGAGGGTAAGCTGATCTCTGACACATAAATACCACCAGCTGCTGCAATCCACAGAAAGCATGAGAACAGGGAGAGGGAGAGGATCCTTAAAATAAACTCTCGGGCATCCCCTTCAGCTGACTGGCTTTCCGGAGCCTTGTGGGTGAGTTTCAAGTTCATGGTAGCAACAGCAGCAGGACGGGGCATGGAGGGAGAGGGGAGGAGAGGACAGTTTCTGGGTAAGGGAAAGAGGGGTGCAACCTTCTCTATCCTTCTCATCCCATGGAAAATATTGGGAAAAACTCTTTTTCTTAGAAGCAGTGACCTTCCCTTTACCCAGTCTTTCCCATCCTATCAGCCATGCAGCCAGAGATTGTCACGCAACTACCCTGAAAGTCCTTTCCCCATTAGGAGACAGCAAAGTGGCCACAGGCGATGGAGTCCTGGCTTCCCATGAGGCTCCTGGTGAGACCTAAGCCCCACCCACCAAGACTAACGGATGCCAATACTGTCACCAGAGAAGGCCGGATGGCAGGTGCCTGGGACAGGGGCAGGTGCCCCAGGAGGGCATGTACAGCTACTGTAAATAACCTTCTTCCCCACCCAGCAACCCGGATTGGCTTCCCAGGACAGCCATGGGAGAGGCACCTGCTCCTCCTGTTTGGACTGCCTTCCTTCAGACAGCTCCAGGGGATCCTTCTGCTGGGGCTCCTAGCAAACCCTTTATTTATTTTATTTATTTATCTGTTTATTTATTTATTTATGTGATCTCTCTCTCTCTCATGAGCAGTATTTATTTATTTATACAGAGAGGCTGTGTGTATGTGTTTGGGGAGGGGGCTTCTTGATTATTTTTATGTATCTCTCTCTTCCTTCCTCTCCTTCCTTCTTCCTCTCTTCCTCTCCCTCTCCTCCTGTCTCTACAGATGGGATTTGAGAGGCCGGATGTGGGTGGGATGTTAGCCTTTTCCCCAAGGGCTCTAAGCCTAGAACATCCTGGGGTTGGCCTGAGAGCCTATCTGTCCCAGGACCCATTACTCAGCTTATTGTCAAGGAGGTTCAGGCCTTTGCCTGAGCCCCTACCCACCATCTTCTTCAATGAGGCGTCAGAAAGATGCAAACAGCCAAGAGGCATATGAGCTGCCAAGCCACCGTGCTGAACCGACAGGGCGTGGAGGAGACAGGAAGTTGCCATTAATGTGGAGTCTAAAGTTAGCGTGTAAGACAAAAGTCACACGAAGTCGAAATCCCTCGTGCAAGTCCCTTAGGGAGGCAGACAGCTGGAAACAGACGTGCTACCTCTTGACAGATCCATGAGGCTTCAGTACTAGTTGCCTGTGTTTGGGTGACCATGGTGAACGAAAATGACATCCGGTTTAATGCTGAAATAGCACTTTCCAGAATGCAGCAGCAATGAGTTGACTGGCCTCACCCTCACTCCGGGCCGGAATCACTTACCCAGTTCTGAGCACACCTAGTCGGTTTCACATCAGTTACACATGCTCCACCTCCACCTTCCCTAACTTCTCCACCTCCTGAGATTTGAAGGCCACCCTTTTCCACTGGCGGTGGGTGTACTTAGCCATCCTGGGAGAGACGCACAAACCCGCAGCAGAAACCCTTTTCTGTAATCTGTTACATCAGGGAAGAACACAGTTATTAGAAAACAAACCAACAACAACAAAAGACAAAATGAAAGGAATAGCCAGTATTGTCCCCCAAGAACATTTCCAAGCTCGGTCTGAACAACAGGATCCAGAGGACTTTATCAATCCTGCTTCTCTAACCAACTGGCTATATCTATTGGCTGCTGGATGGAGGGGGTCTTTCTAAAGTCACCGTCCGCTGCCTTGCAAGTTCCAGGTCACCTGGTCCAGCTTTGGGTTCGGTGAGATGTTTACAATAGCTCTGGCTGTTTCCCTGACAACGTGACTGCTTCGCTCCCACCCAATCATGGAGTATCCGTATCTGGGAGAAAGTTTGCCTAAACACCTTCTGAGAGGAACTCTCTGGCTGTCTCTCTCGCTTGGTGTGTTTCTCTAATTTCCTTTAGACTTTCTTTATTCCCATCCAAACTGAAAACCTCATCGGGCCACGGTAACCTCAACCGGCACCCTCGATCTCTGGTATTTCTGTCCCTAGGTTCATTCCACCCTCATACCTTCTGCTTCCAAGGACCAAGACAGATGAAACCCGCTTGTGGTGAGGACTTATCTCAAAAACCAACACTCAGAATGGGAGAGGGAGGGGGACGTGGCTTGAGGTCAAGCGACATACAACCCATACCCTTTGACCTTCCCAGGATGGATGAATGAAACTGGGCAAATAGATCCCTGTCCTTGGGCCAAAGTTCCCACCTGTGTGAAGCGGGAGGGTTTTTGACATGCAGTCCACCATGTTGACCTGAGGCCTGAGAGAGTCACCCAAAGCCGGGCAGTCTTCACTGAGACTCAGAGGAAAAAGATGAAGCGCTTTAGACATGTTTAGGAGGTTCTCAATAGCAACATCTGAATTGTCTTCAGTTGATTAAGAAAATACGACTCCAAGCCCCCATGGGGGAACATTTATTTCATCAAGGTCCCTATCTTTATTTCTTCCCCGTGCATCTTTCCAAAGCAAAATACAATTAAGACGTACGAAAGACACAGGGGTCTCAGCCTCGCCTCATTTGCTTAGATTGACCTCTTTCTGCTTGAAGGTGAGAAAAACAAGGGTAACCTCCATCTTCTCCCATACTTTTGCCCACAAATATTCAGAATAGTCTTACATGTGTATGCATTTCTTTGATAGAACATTGTGTCTATTAATAAAACCAAATAAAAACAGGATCCTCCCCCCCCCCCCCCCGTTGGCCAACTGAGTCCAGATAAGGCACGGACACCAGATATGACATCATCGATCGCGCAACACACCAATGAGCCAAGGATCCTGACACCGTTGTCATCTCCTCTCTGTCTATGCCCATCGTTTTTGTTTTTGTTTTGAGTTATTTTGGGGTTGTTTTGCATTGTAAATACCATGATGGGGGACCCTTATTGTAACCCAGCTTATTTAATAATTTATTTCCTATTTATTGAGTGGTATTGGGAGAGGAGAGGGACCGCTTTTTCCCCCGAATTGCTATTGGAAATCAGTCCTCTCAGCTATGGGTGTTTTGGTCTACGGTGGGGGCATTATTGCCCAGGTAATGAGCACTAGAATCACCGAGCAAATTGGAATTGGCAGAGACGAAGGCTTCAGTCATACAAATTAAGCTCAAATGGAACTAAAACAGTGGTTATCTCCGGGCAAACCTCATTTAGATGGAAATTAATTGAGGAATAAAATGCCTACGCACGAACCAACTTGTATTAAAAAGTCACAACTCCTTGAAAAAAAATATGAAAAAGAGGAGAGAGAGAGAGAACAAAAATTGTCCTTCCTTTTCTCTGACCACGAAAATCTATGCCTCATCTTCTAACGAGCTGAGAGTGTGATGGTAATTCTTTGTGGTTTTCTTGCCCGTGTATCTGTCTGGAGGAAATGGAATGGGTCTCTGGCCTCAGTCTTGTCATCTGTCAAATGAGATTTGGCCTGAGTAATCTTGGCAAGGTTGAGGGAGAGGGTTATAGCCCTTATGCTATGGAGTCCACGCTGTTGGACACACTGTCCATTGTGTCTTCTGCGGACTGTAAGTTGACATCTTGGGGGGGTGGAGGGCAAGTCTAGTGCTTAGAGTTCATTTGTAGGTTGAGGGTGCCAAGTCCCACAGGGGGTGATGGGAGACTTCAAGGGGTTGCTGCCTTGAGAACTCTTGGATTGAGGTCTTCTGTAGTGAGCTGGAAGTTCTCTCCAAACCTCGTGTTCTGAGTCCTCACAAGAGAGGCAAAGATGGTTTGCCCTGCCCACGTTGGACTAGCCAGTGACTTAGGTCATATTGCCACTTTTCAGATGAGAAAACTGAGGCCTGGGAAGTGGAACGGACACGCTCAAGCTTCCTTGCGCTCAATCTGTTTGGTTCCATGTCCTGAGTTCCCTCGGGAGCTCTTCCTTCAGGAGCCCCTGCTGTAAGGACTTCTCTGTATGCTGTGTCTTTTCTCTCCCAATTCTGAGCTATTTCCTCAAGCAGTCATTGGCCAAGGACCTAGCAGAATCCCTCACATTGGTCCAGAGGACTTGGTGCACCCCAAGGCCATTCCTCTACATTGGGGGGCTGGGACTCCCATCTGGGAAACCCCAACCCAGAAGACCCACCACCAGCCCAGCTCAGCCTGACCAGCTAACCTCTGCCTGGGGTGTCCACATCAGAGGGAGAGAAGCTGCCGTGTCGTCCAGCATCCTGGGACCCTGCCCTCTGCCCAGTGACACAGCGGCCATGGCTTGATTTCTGGTCTTCACAGCTAAGCATAACCTTCACGGGGTTTCTGGTTTTTCAGCCTGTACGAGACATGTCTCTGTTCTAATTAAAGGTCCATGGTATGGTGTTCTCCTATACAGCCCAGCGTCCTCTGTCTCTATGGGGTGCTAGGAACAGAGAGGAGGGAGGGAGCCGGGGAGCTAGAGATCACTTAAGCAGCACCACTGCTTGCCTACATGTTCACCTTGCTCAGTTCGCTTCTTTAATCTTTTCAACAAATCTGTAACCCTATTGGTTATACATGGGGGTTTCAAAGGTTATAGAAAATGCTATTATGCTCACACCGGGCACGTGTGTGTGTGTGTTTGCCCAAAATCCTGAGAGGAGAATAAGAAGGGATTGCAGTGTGGTCATCCTTCTGGGGGGTGATTTCTTTCCCCGGTGATGTCACCCTCTGCCTCTCTGACAAGCACATGTGTCCTATAGCAAAATTCTCTCTCTAAAAAAGAGGGGGAAAATGTGATTATGGGGCCAGTCTTGTGGCCTGGTGGTTGGGAGAGCCAGATTCCCTGTGACCAATTATACAACTTCAATCCCAAAAGATGTAATGGCACATGTGCATGCATACCCCAAATCCAAACAGGATGGAGAGATAGAGAAGCAATTGTGGCTTGATCATGCTCCATTGAGGGGGGGGGGGGTGGTTTCTCCCTCTCCCTTTCTGTCTGTCTGTCTGTCTCTCTCTCTGACATGGGCATGCACTCTCTGGAAAATTAAAAAGAAAATGAGTATTATGAAAACATGCGCCAGTTACAATGTTTTGCACCAGAATACACTTGTATTTTAAGTCTACTTTTCCATTATTTTTTTGAAGTCCCCGTGTGTGTGTGTGTGTGTGTGTGTGTGCACGTGCGTTATTTATATATATTATCTTAACCTTCAGTACAACCCTATGAGTTAGGTATTAGCGACTCCTTCTTATGTAGAGGAAAACTGAGGCCCAGGAAAGCAAAGCGACTTGCCCAAAGGCCACAGAATCCAGGCAGATGGACTCCGACCCTCAGCTGCCAACCGTCCTGCTCTTCAGTCGGTGCAATGAGTGAACAGTTTTCCTCAGTAGGATGGGTTATCTGAGACCTTGGTGGTTGGAGTGAAGTTCAGTGTCATCACTGATTTTAGATTCCCAAAGATTTCGATTGAATTCTAAACCTTGCCATTACTAGCTGTGTGGCCTTGGGCAAAGGCTACACCCTATTGGTGCTTGGTTTGCTCATCTGTAAAATGGGAAAGCAAATGACTACCTCCTCCTGTGGAAACGAGATGAGACGGTGCCCCCTTCTATCCCAAATCTCCCTCGGGGACCATCTGGATGGGACGCCCTTTCCTACGCAGATCTGTGACTGTGTGGCTATGTGCCCACCCCACCTCCAACACTGCTTTCTTTCTTCCAAAATAGGTTTGGGTAAAGCAACTCCCAAGGTCCTCTTCTGAAGCTTCTCTAATACATGACAGTAACTAGTCATAATGATTCACTTTTTAAAAAGAATTATTCATTGTTTTAATGTTTTATTTGTCATTATTATTTTAATTTGACTAGAGAAAGACAAAGAGAGGAAGAGAAAATGAGAAAGCAAGCTTCCAGGTCCAAAATCCAGACCACAGTCAGCCATGCCGGAGTCCAGCACCCCAACCATCACGCCCCCTGCTGGTCCTGCATAATAACCTTTTATAGATTAATTCTCAGGCGTCCGGCCCTTTGCCTACTCTTCTAACAACACCATTTAGCCCCATTCAACAGAGGACAAAGTTGAGGCTCACAGAGGCAAGACCTTACAGCTAGTGTATTTGAACCCAGTCCGTGGGCTCCAGGACCATTTCTAGCACATCCGTCTACCCGCCAGGGTGTGAGCCCATCAGCTCAGAGCTAGCCCCCCATACAGACCCTGATGAGTTTTGACAGAAAACATGGCTGCCAAGAAGCTGTCCTGGTGATTCCACCTGCCTCTCCATAGCTCCGTCTTCTGTCTCTTGCTCTGGTTCCCTGTTACCAGAATCCACGTGCTCATTCTTCCAGCGATCAGCCCGAACAGGCGTCCCACGCGCTCCCAGCCCCAGCTGGCCTGGCTGTGGAGGAGAGAGACCTGCTTCCAGAGATGTGTCTTAGGTGAGATTGGCAGCAGTCCAAGCTTGGGGTGGAGGTGGCACAAACACAACACCCCACTTCTGTAGCCCCAGGGACCCAAGAAGTCCTTGCATTGGGTAAAAGCAATGGGAAAAGCAGAGGGGCGGGAGGAACATCAGAAAATATAACTTCCCAAGAGGCAGTGCCAGAAACTCCCGCTCCTAGCTTGCTGCAAATCTAACTCCTTTCTAGGACCTAGTGATTCTATTGGCTAAAAGGGTTTGAATTGGGACCAGCAGTTAGTGTAATGGCTATGTCGCTGAACTCCCACGTAGTCGACCGCGGTTCGAGTCCCGGACCCAGTGGCTTAAACTCACGCTGGGCGCGTGTGCGTGCGTGCCCAAGATCCCAGGAGGAGAATAGAGGAGAAGGGATTGTGGCGTGGCCATCCCCCCTGGGGAGTGATTTCTCGCTTTCTCTCTCTGTCTCTCTCTGTCTGTCTGGCGAGCGCACACGCCCTATAGCAAAAACCTCTCCAAAAACAAAAAGGGTTTGGATTGGGGCCAGTAGTTGGTGTAGTGGTTAAGGTGCTGGATTCCCACATAGCCAACTGCAGTTCAAGTCCCAGATCTGGCAGCTTGAAACTCATGCCAGGTGCACATGTGTGCGTGCCCAAAATCCCAGGAGGAGAATGGATTATAGCATGGCCATCCCTCTGGGGTTGGGGGGGTGATTTCTCACTTTCCCTCTCACTGTCTCTGTCTCTATGGCAAATGCACATGTTCTATGGCAAAACCTTAAAAAAAAAAAAAAAAAAAAAAAAAAAAAGGTTTTAGGTTAAGCCAGCAGTTCTCAACCCTAGCTATAGGTCTATCTGAGGTCACATAGTAGGTGGCCTGGTTGCTGGAATAAGGGTGAGTATAAAGAGGCACCTAAAACAGCGTTAGAGGGTTAAGGAAGGCGTCACAGGGAACACTGACCTCTAGGCTGATGCTCGGAAATGAGTAAGACAGGAAGGGAGTTCAGGAAAGAAGGGAGAGGGGAGAAAATCTCAGCTAGGGGTAACCGCACATGTACAGGGCCAGAGGCAACGACACCCTTCCACCCAGGGCAGGTTCCCATCCCGCCTACCTGGCTTATTCCTTCCACAACACTCAACAGGATCTGGAGTCAGTTCGCTGACTTGTGTACTGCCCGTCTCCATGACGACAGGAGCCTTGTCTGCCTCATCCGTCCCGGGCAGGCAGCAAGGAGTGTCACGCCTGGCCTGCAGTTGGCTCTCAAGCAGCTGAACCTGCCTGGGGTTGGCCGCTCTGCTCCTTTCCAACACCCATTCATTTCCGAGCTGGGTAATTTTCAGTGTATGGGACATGGGAGTGTGGCAAGGCAAAGGCGTGTCCCATACCGGGGCTCTGAGGAGCTCTCGTGCACACGCTTTTCCCAACCCAAGAGAGAGAGAAGCTAGCAGGGGTGATAGCGGGCATGAACTCCTAATATTTGCCCAGTGTTGTTTGAGGATGAGGGAATGGCATGATTTTTGGTTTTTTTGGTTGCTTGTTTGTTTGATATGTTTTGGGAGAGATTTTTGCTATAGGGTGCATGTACTTGCTGGAGAGACAGAAAGAGATGGAGAGAGAAAAAAACAGAGAAATCACCCCTCAGAAGGGATGGCCATGCCACAATCTCTTCTCCTCCATTCTTCTCTTGAGATTTTGGGCATGCACGCACATGTGCCCAGCATGAGTTTCAAGCCACCGGGTCTGGGACTTGAACCATGATCAGCTATGGTTCACCACTACCCCACCTGCTGGTACAAGAATGGCATGATTTTAAAAAAGCAATGGCTTAGGAGGCCAGGAGGTGGCATAGTGGTTGAGGCACTGGACTCCCACATGGTCAACCAGGATGTTAGTCCCAGACCCGGCGGCTTACATTCTCACGGCCCCATACCCTCCCCACTCTCTGGTGAGCACCCATACCCTACAGCAAATTAAAATAATAATAATTAAAGTAAAAATTACAAAGCAATGGATTAAAGCGAGGACTTACAAGCCAGGCAGACCTGGCTTTGAGCCTGACTCTGTTACTTCCTGGCTGTGCATCTACATATGTGTCTTTACCTCTCTGGGCCTCGTCTTTCCAACAAAGATAATAAGAATATCCATTTCATAAGGTTGCTTTGAATATTAGACACAGTTCATGGAAAGTACTTAGCAAAGCACCTGATTGACTAAGTACCATTGTTACTGATTCTAAAAAAATAGGAGTCCGTGGAGTTGCCTAGGTAAACTCATGACAAGTTCCTGGGAGGATTCCTTAGCAAAAGGTGGAGCAGTCTCTCTTCTTATCTTTCATGACCTTGAATGCCTAATTCTAAAGCGAGACGCTCCCACTTGCCATCCTCCATAAGTAGTAGCCCCCCCCACCCCCACACGGAAGAATCTAGAAGTCTCCTAAGAACTTGACAATTTACCCACAAATATCCCCACCCCAATGCTTGGTCAATATTTTCCACCTGAGTTCTAGTGTCAATCTACCAGTGGAGAGAGATGGGGCACTGTTTATGAGTTTTCATCTTGACTGGGTTTACAATAGGGGTTTACCACTCCCGTGGAATGCTATCAAAACATTCCACAGCTGTGGCCTATCTAGGCTAGTTGACTCATGGCAGTTTTCTTTCCTTCGCCTTGAAAACTTTCCTAATGTTTCCTTAAGGTAAGCTCTGGGTTCCTTTGACAATCTAGTCTCAAATAGAAAACCAAACTAAGCAACGCCCACCACATCAAATAGAATCGTATTGTGACATGAAAAGAGGTTGGAATCTTTGTACACATACAGTTTGTTTCTTCCCTCGGTCTCCCTCACATCATTAAATTAAGATGTCTTACACTAAGAGAATCCATGACTTTCTGTGCTTTGTAGTTCTGTGACTCATTTGAAATCCCAAGCAAAGTTTTATGTACAAAAAAAAATGATATTTTTAATGCAAAGACTTACACAGTTCCCATCAGTTTTCCAAAGGAATTTGACTTAAACCTTTAGGATTCTTTTGTGGTAGTGTTTCCAGTTGTTTCCCAATAGCCATTTCTCTTCATATACACTAACAAAAATTCTCGATTTTCTTTTTTAGAGATTTTTGCTATAGGGCACGTGCGATCGCCAGAAAGAGAGAAAGAAAGTGAGAAATCACCCCCCAGGGGATGGCCATGCCGCAATCCCCTGTCCTCCATTTTCCTCTCAGGATCTTGGGCATGTACACACATGCACCTGGTGTGAGTTAAGCCACCGAGTCCAGGACTTGAACCACAGCCAACTACATGGGAGTCCAGTGACATAGCCATTATGCCAACTGCAGGTCCCCAAAATTCTCGATTTTTAACTGGGTTCATAGCCACCCAAAATAAAAAATGTATTTCCCAGCCTCCCTTGCAGCTCGGTGTGGCCATATGACTACTTTTGGTTAAAGAGATGTAGGCAGAATTTTTGCATGATATCTTCCAGAAATTTCCATAGAAGAGATTTATCATATGGCTTTCTCCTCTTTGTTGTCCCCTCCTTATTCTTGCTGGTTGGAATGTGGACATGATAGCTGGAATTCAAGTACCCCCCTGGTTCATGAGGTGGCTTTGGGAACAGAGCCCCCAGAGATGAAGCAATGAAGTAGAGTGTCGGTCTTCAGGACGTTGTGGAGCCAGGTCACAATACCAGAAATGGGTGGACTGTCTCTGAACTTCAACAGCAGGAAATAAACTCTCTTGCTGCAGCCACTGTTATTTTGACTGTCATTTACAATTAATGCTAATCTAACCCACATTCAGGGGGAAACTAACAAAGACCCCAAAAAGAGCTATCTTGTTTCTATCTCTTCCTCTCCGTTGCTATACATCCCCCCACTCTTCCAGCCTTCCTCTTCCTCCCAACACAAGCCTTGAGAACGCTCAGGCTGAACACTCCTAAGAGCTGTCACTCCCAGACCTAAAATAAACTGTTTCCAAAGCAGTTGCCTGGTGTCATGGTCACCAACTGGTCAAACCAGCTTCTGCTCTAACCTCAGAGGTATCTGGGAGAGGAGATCTCAACATGGCAGACCTTCCAGCTCTTCCTCCCCCAAAGATCTCAGAGCCACCTTTTGCATAAGGGACTCATGGTGACATCCTTCATAAATGTACCACACTGAGAGGAATAAGTACCACTTTCCCAGGTCTTTTGGCAAAAATAAATCAGTAAAAAAGGAAATAGAACTGTTTACCCCTTGAAATGATATTAGCATTGAGAATATGAGAGCTTTTCAAAAATTTCACAAAAAAATGTGTATTATGAATAAAATGATACTTGGATTTCCAAAATATTTGCACCAAAATAAACTCATGCTTTAATTCTATTTTTCCATGGAAGTTTTGAAGTTTTCCTTGTCCTTCACTTGTTTGCTTTTTTAGCTTTGCTGTAGGGCACATGTGTTCATGAAAGAGAGAGAAAGAGCAAGAAATTACCCCCCAGGGGGATTGCCACCCCACAGTCCCTTCTCCTCTATTCTCTCAGGATTGTGAGCACATACACATGCACACCCAGCAATAATTTTTAAGATGCCAGGTTCAGGACTTGAACCGTGATATTGGCCATATAGGATCCAACTGCCTCAACCTCCATGTCACCTGTTGGTCCCTCTTTTTTTAGTCTTTTCTAGAGAAGTTTTTTTTTGTTGTTGTTGTTGTTTTGTTTTTGCTATAGGGCGCGTGCATTCGCCAGACAGAGAGAAATGAAGAGACAGAAAAAGAGAAATCACTCCCCAGGGGGTGGCCACACCGCAATCCCTTCTCTTCCATTCACCTCTCGGGATCTTGGTCACGCATGCACATGCACCTGGCGTGAGTTTTAAGCCACCGGGTCCGGGACACGAACCGCTGTCAACTACGTAGGAGTCCAGAGACATAGCCATTACACTAACTACTGGTCCCTTTTTTAGTCTTTTCAAGGAACACCAACAACCACTAAGGGGCACAATTAGAAAGACTAGTTATCAGCATAGGCTAAGTTACGCTGCAGTAACAAAGAAGTCCAAATGTCAACGCCTTGAAAGCATAAAGGTTTATTTCTCATCCACGCCCATTGAGAACCAGCAGGGGAAGTCTGTTCCTTAGTCATATTGACAACTATGATGCTGATGATCATAGCACAGAGGGGAAAAAGATACCCAAAGGTCCTGCCTGCATGGAGCCAAGGGTCTCCTGTGGGCATTTAAGGGCTTTGAACCCGCGGTGATAGACATCATGAGCAACCAGATAGGCATCCCAACCCTCCACCCTCGAGGAGCCTTTGTCCTGATGGAGAAGGCAGTTAAGCACAGGATCTAAAATGTCACCACTGGTTAGTGGCAAGTGCTATGCAGAAAGAAAGCCCCTCCACTGTGAGAGAGCATGACTTGACATGGCCAGAGAAGGTTACTCTGACAAGTGGAATTGAAGTAGAGACACAGATGAACTCAGACCAGCCTTGCAGAGACCTAGGTGAAGAGCGTTCAGGCAGGGAACACAGCTGGCAGGCAGCCCGCAGACAGGAACACCCTGGACTCCTCAGTTCAAAGGACAAAAAGGAGGCTGCTTGGCGAAGGCACTGTAACAGGGTAGAGGATGCGAAAAGGGCGGCCAGGAGTCTTTATGTTCTGCATAAACTTTTTCAGGCCCTGAAATTATTTTAATTATTATTTGCTTCTGGATGTGCATGAAAGCAGGGACTTAAGCCATATTCCCAGCTCACAGATTTGTCTCAAGCCCTCAGAAGAGGGCTTTGCAAATAGAGCTTAATAGATAATGGAAGGAAGGAATGAATGAATGAGCGAATAGACCATCTCTGGACTCCTCACACCTGCTCCTCCTCACGAGTTCACAGATGGACACCACCATCCACTCAGTTCCCCAGGTCTAAAAACCGAGCAGTGCTTTCGACGCCACCCTCTCCTACCCTTCCGCCCAGTCAGACGGCGTTTGTTCCTTTAATAGACCATGCTGATGTCCACACCTGACCAACACGCAGCCAACAGCCTGGCCCAGGCTGCCATGTTCCCCGGCCCTGTGCAGCAGCCTCCCCGCTGGTCTTCCTGGAGCCTCACTCCCATAGCGTACTCTCCACAGGCGGCCTGGAACTCAGTTCTTAGCACATGGCTCTCCTCCAAACAGTTCAATGGCTCTTCCGTGTGCTCAGGATAGAGTCTAACTCCAGAGTGGAGTCCACAAGGCCCTCTGTGGCCTGGCCCATACCCGCCTTCCGATCATCTCCCCTCTCCATCCGTGCTGACAATGTCTGTGACATGCGTCCTAGAACCATGCCGCTTTTACAGATGATAAGACAGAGGTTCAGAGAGGTGTTTCCTGCCCGGAGAAGCAGAGCTAACAGAATTCACAGCCGGATTTGTTCAAATATTGCCTTCTGTCAATGGAAATAATAATGCCTACCTTAGAGCAATTTGGGTGAGGATTAAATAAGCTGATAGATGCAAAATATTAAACAGGTGTTTATTATTATTATTCTTTATTCAGAGGAAGCAGCCCCTGAGGAAAGTTTTAGAGAAACTAATAGGAGGAACAGAGCCCCGTAGGTAAGTGTTACTGTCGCAGGTTGGTAAGGGCATGGACTTCAGGGAGGGATCATGTGTGGTGTTTGTTTTGTTTATTTGTTTACTTTTCTAGGGGTGTGTGGCAGAGGAAAGAGGCCCAGGCTTGACAGTCAGACAGACCTGGCTTCGGAGCCTACAGGCTGGTGACTTTGGGCAAGTCACTTCATGCCCTGAGCCTCAGTTTCCTCATCTGTAAAGTGGGGATAATGATAGTATAAAACCTCTGCTAGATTGCTATGACGATAAAATAAGAGTATGCTAGGAAGCCTCCAGCCTGGTGTTCAGCACCTACCTTCTACATATTTCAGAACTTTTCATTAATTTTTTTTTTCTTTTTTGCTACAGAGTGCATGTGCTTACCAGAGAAAGCCAGAAAAAAAAGTGAGAAATCACTCCTCCAGGGGGGGGGTGGCCATGACATAGTCCCTTTTCCATTCTCCTCTTGAAATTCTGGATACACACGCACACACAGCCACTGGGTCCAGGACTCAAACCATAAGGTTGGCCATGTGGGATCCAGCTACCTCTACCACCATACCACCACTGGCCCAGTATTCTAATGTTACTGTGTGTGTGAGCCGGTCAGTGAAGACCCAGGGTTGCCCATACCGCATCCTGTCCCAGCCAGGATCTCCCATGTTCCTGCAGCGCACCAGTGGCTGCCAACAGTGGGGGTGCCCCTGTGAATGAGACACATGGAGCCCAGGGTGCCCGAAATTCCATTAGTGCCATCCGTAGTGGGCCTGAGGAAAGGAAGAAAAAAGATATGAATATATGAGGGGACATCAAAAAGGTGGAGGGCCCCCCATAGTGCAGTGGGTAAGCACATGCCTAGGGACCTGCAGCTCAGCTCGCACAGCTGATTGTGGCTCGAGGCCAGGTCCCAGCAGCTTGAAAAACACACCAGGCTCATGTGCATGTGTGCCCCCAATCCTGACAGGATGGAGAAATGGAGGAAGAAGGAGTGCATGTGACCAGGCCCCATGGGGAGTTATTTTCTCTCTCTCTGGTAAGTCCACATGCCTTCTAGGAAAAAATAAATAAATAAAAAACAACCAACAAATAGGGGGGGAAAAAAAGGTGAGTGGATAAATGGATTTAAAGTACAAGTTTATTTTGGTACAAAAAAATTTGAAGCCCATGCACCTTTTTTTATAATATGCATTCTCCATTAACTTTTTGAAGACCTCCCCTCTCATATTTCTCTCTCATCTGCTGAGAATGAGCTGGGCCCTGGGGTGTCCAAGGGAGGGCCTTCAGATCCTAGAGAGTGTCTGGGGGCTAGAAATCCCCTGGGGAGGGTCAGAGCTTCTTATTGCAGTGGAAAGAAAAGGCACAGAGTTTGACACACCTCTTTGTCCTCCTCTGTCCCAGGCTACCTGAGTGACTTCAGCCTGCTGCTTCCCCTGGGCCCCAGTTTCAGGAATGTGGGGGGGGGGGGGTGGGATGTCACCCTGCACCTGGGCTGTTTGAGGATTAATTGTGCTACTTCCGGTGTGAAAGCTCCCAGAGGGTGGCGGCCAAGGGAATCCTTGTTCTGGCTCCTGGGACCTAACACCCGCCCCCAGCTCCCAACACACACGTGCATGCGCGCGCACACACACTCACACAATCACACACTCACACATACCCAGGGCCTGGAGGCTCTCCTCCAGCCTGGCTGTCCCTGGGCGTGGCCTGTTTCCACCCGGCTTCCAGACTGCTCTGTCCACCTGTTTGCTAACTCCTCACCAGGTGGCCAGGTCAGCAGGACTCAGCTCCCTCCTTCCTCAGCTGCCAAACCAGAAGGTTGGCCTGACCCAGAACCATAGAAAGACCCCAGAGGAAACAGGACACCCAGCAGTGTGGGAGGATCACTGGGCAAGACCTGTCTATACTGGCCTATGCTGGCTATTACCGGGCGCTCTCAAGCCCCATTAGCTTGAGTTCAAATCCTTGGTCAGCTGTGTGGCCCAGGGCAGGTAGTGTCCGCTCTCTGAACCACAAGGAGTCAATAAGGCCATGAATGAAACTGGGGAGCACAGGGCCCGGTGTCGTCAGGGCTTGACGAATGTGAGTCATGATTATGATTTAAGAGGGAGAGCCAGCAGTTGGCAGGGAAGTTAAGGAGGCTGAATCCCACATGGCCAACTCTGCAGTTCAAGTCCCAGACCTGGCAGCTTGAATATCATACCAGGCATATGTGCGTGCATGCCCCAAATCTCAAGAATAGAGGAGAAGGGATTGTGGCATGGCCATCACCCCCTCCCCTCCCCGGAGGGGTTGATTTCTCACTTTTCCTCTCGCTCTCTCTCTCTCTTTCTCTCTGGTGAGTGCATATACCCTATATCAAAAACTAAAAAACAATTAAAAAAAAAGAAGGGTAGCAGATGTCCACAGCCCAAGTGCCCATGTTCAAATCCCAGCTCTGCCACTTACTGAGAATGTAGACATAGGCAAATCACATAATCTCTCTATGCCTTGGTTTTATCATCAGTAAAATGGGAATAATAAAAGTTGCTTCCTTGTGGAAGTGTGGGGGAGAATTAGATAAGATAAGACACATCGATTTAAAGTGTTTAGAAAAGACTCTGTCACGGGCAAGGCAGAGCCCCATGAGTGATTAGTATTTTTATTTTCTGGCTGCTCACCCTGCCTTCCCGTCCCCTCATCCTTGAACCGAGAAGGAGATGAGGTTGTGCAGGTTCCAAGGTTCCCCACTTCCTCACCAGGGGGCCCCTCGTTCCCGGTCCCCTGGTCCCAGCCGAGCCTTGTCCTAGGCAGGCAGGTCCTCTGGAGGTTTCGGCTGGGGCTGTGGAAGGGAGGCCTGGGGGAGGAGGAGGAGGAGAGGAAGTTCTCCCAGAACACACCCACCAGCAGACGGGCCCATAAACAAACACAGCCCTGTCCGTCCACAGCCCACACATACACACACAGCCCCGCCGCACCCACTCAAATCCACATGCCAACTCTGCGGTCCAGGCCGCCCCCCGCCCTGTCCCACCCACTCAGAAACCTCACCCGGGCTCCCAGCCAGGTCTCAGGCAGGGCCAGATTTCTCCCGTGTGTCATGCAATGATTCTCCCCATCAGCGGCTTCAAACTCAGCCAGCCCCGCCCTGATGTAATTACAGAGAGAGCCCAGGCTGATGTGCCCAGCTCTGACGTCAGCCTGAAGCTTCTCGCTGGCTGAGCTCACCCTACATCAAACAGGGGCTGTCCCTAGGGAAGGACATGCGGGGGGGTGGGGCAGCCTCTCTCCCAGCCAGGGAGGAAGACTGGGGACCCAGTCATTGTCTCAGTGCAGATCTGGGATCCAGACGATCCGGGTTCCCAGCCAGAACAGGCCACCCCACAGCAAGGGCTGAGGCTTGGCCTCTCTGTTTCTTCACCTGCAAAATGGGGGTGACAGTAATGATGACCCTGTTGTGAATGTGATATGAACGTGACATGCCTGTAACATGTGCACCGCGGTGACGGATACACGGGGGCAATAAATGACAGTGATTGTGGTGGTTCTCTGTATTATTATTTTTAGCAAACTGCCTCACGCAAGCGCTGCTTAATATCAAAACAATTTCTCAACCTATGACTCACTGAATTCCTAACAACCCCAGCCTACCCTCCCTCAAGGAGAAGGCAGGGCTGAGACCCCGAGGTCCGCAGAGGGAGAACAGCAGGCCCAAAGTTGCCCACCTGTCGGGGACAGAGCAAAGAGTGGAATCCAAGCCGAAGGATCCTTCAGGCCAAAGGAAGATTTGTGAATTCACTCTTGGAGTTGCATAGGTCAGGCAGAAAAATCTAAAATATCAATCCTTTCTGGGCTTTAAGTTTCAGAACAGACTAGGTATAGTACCTGTTGGTAATTTTTTTTTTTTTTTTTTTGTGTGTGTGTATGTGTGTGTGTGTGAACCAGGCAGCGCTTCCAACCAAGGTAGTTCCAATGCCCCTGTGCTCATCTTTTTTTTTTTTTTTTTTTTTTTTTTTTTTCCCCTTGGAGAGGTTTTAGTTATAGGGTACGTGTGCTCGCCAGAAAGACAGAGAGAGACAGAGAGACAGAAAGCGAGAAATCACCCCCCAGGGGAGATGGCTTCGTCACAATCCCTTCTCCTCCATTCTCCTCTCAGGATCTTGGGCATGCATGCACACATGCCCGGCGTGAGTTTAAGCCACCGGGTCCGGGACTCGAACCGCGGTCAACTACATGGGAGTCCAGCGACATAGCCATTACACCACCTGCTGCCCCCCCCCCCGTTGGTAATTATTTTTAATAACAGTCACGATAATAACAGAAGCTTTCTGTTGGGGTTTCCTCAGGATGAAATGAATTAATATTTGTAAGAACACTTAGAACAAGGCCTGGCATATAGGAAGCATATGTGATTGACAACTCAGAATTGAAAATATAGGGGCATAGCGTTAACACAACTGGCCCCACATGAGATAGGTCCTGGGTTCATGTCCCAGGACTTCCCTGGGTGTGCCAGGGACACACGTGCATGTGCCTGTGGTCTGGGCCAGCTGAGACTGGGGGTAGGTTGTGGCAAGAAGACCCTGTTGGAGGAATCTCTATCTCTCTGTTTCTCTGTCTTGTGGAAGATTTTTTTTTTCTAGAGAGATATTTTTGCTATAAGGCGTGTGCACATACCAGAGGGAGACAGAGAGAGTGAAAGCAAGAAATCACACCCCCAGGGAGGATGGCCATACCGCAATCACTTCTCCTTTATTCTCTTCTTGGGATTTTGGGCACACATGCACATGCGCCCAGCATGAGTTTAAGTCATTGGGTCTAGGACTCGAACCATGGTCAACTACATGGGAGACCAGTAACCATTACGTCATCTGCTGGTCCCTGAAGATTTTTTTTAAATCGAAAATAAAAAAGTTGGGGCTGGCAGGTGGCATAGTGGATAGAGGCAATGGACACTCCCACGTGGCCAACCATGGTTTGAGTCCCAGACCTGGTGGCTTCCTTTCTCATTTTCTCTCTCTCTCTGTCACTCTCTCTGGTCAAATTAGAAAACAATAATAAATAAATTTAAAAAAGAAAGAAAGAAAAGAAAAAAGTTCCGATGAGTCTTAAATGCCAAATAAGATTTATTCCTCAGACACATCCCAGAGAAGGCTGCTTTGTGGCCATTTTACAGGTGGGAAACCAGTCAGCTCAGAGACACCAGGGAGATTTTATTACTACCAAGAACTCTTTGCTTGACCAACTTCAGTCAGGTTCCAGAACCTTCTTCTAGGTCCATCCATGCATTCCCTTGTACAATCCAATCTTAGCCAGAACCCTTCAAAATCAATTAGCCAGGACAGCCCTCACTGCTACCCTCTCAGTCCGATGAGGTTCCTCATCCTCCACCCTCCACCAGACGATGTCTGAGCACAATGGCCACCTTCAGCAAGAATCTCGTTAGGTCAGTTTAGCCAGAATCCCTCAGACTGTTGATTTTCCTCTTAGTGATTTTTTAAAAAATAATTATTTTATTGAACTTTATTTATTCATTGATTTGTTTTAATTTCCAGAGAGAGACAGAGTGAGAGAGAGAGGGAAAGTGAGAAAGCAAGCCACCAGGTCCGGAACTTGAACCACGATGGGCCATGTGGGAGTCCAGCATCCTTAACCACCACTCCTCCTACCGACTCCCCTCTTAGTAACTTTTTTTTTTTTTTTTTTTTTTTTTTTTTGCTATAAGGCACTCGTGTGCTCGCCAGACAGAAAGACAGAAAGCGAGAAATCACCCCCCAAGGGGGGTGGCCACACTGCAATCCTTTCTCCTCCATTCTCCTCTCGGGATCTTGGGCACGCACGCACACGTGCCTGGCGTGAGTTTTAAGCCACTGGGTCTGGGACTCAAACCACGGTCGACTACATGGGAGTCTAGCGACATAGCCATTATGCTAACTGCTGGTCTCCCTCTTAGTAATTTTCTTTCCACTGACCAACCCTACCTTGGCTATTTGATTATAAATCCCACTTGTCCATAGCATACTGGGAATTTTTCCTGGTCTTTCTCCTCGACAGCAAAATCCTTACACCCATTTCAGGGATAGCCCTTCATCTGCCCACCCCCAAATGTCTTTCTCACCTGGTTTAACCCTGAATTTATCAGGGGTCTTCAAAAAGTACATAACAGTGGCTTCTGTGGAAAAAAAAAAAAAATGCTAGAATTAAAATTTTTGCACCAAAATCAATGCATACTTCAATTTCATTTTTGCACAAACTTTCCAAAGCCTCCTGGTGTGTGTGTGTGTGTGTGTGCGTGTGTGTGTGTGTGTGTTCTTTCCATCTGTCTTTCTTACTCCCCTTGGAGGACATTGAGGCGGGTTTTAAACGGGATTCGGACCCAGGGCCACCTCCCTTCAGATGCACTGGGCTTCTCTCTCTCCCCCCCTTCTGCAGTCCCCGGGGGCCCTCGCTGGATGCAACACACTTCGGAAAAGGTATTTTCAGACGGTGACCTGAGTCCTCCTGGGTGGAGAGTTATTTATAGTCAGGCCTTAGTGCCCGGCCAGGGAGAGGAGGGAGCAGAGGGCGGAGCTGAGCCCGCAGCAGGCAGGGGGCGGAGAGTGTCCGGAGAGGCTGGCCCAACTGGGACGGCCCCTCCCAGGCCTCCTCCCCGGGCTGTCCTCTCAGCAGATTCTCCGGAGCTGGTTCATCACCTCCGAATACTCCTGTGACAGGAGGCGCCCGCAGAACCCGCCTCCAGCCCCCAGCAGCAAATAAATAGAAGGCTCCCAGCCTCAAGAAGCCGGGAGAAGTTTCTAGGCGCGCGACCCGGGTTTATTAAGCTCCTGGCTTCACTGTAGAACGCAGAGGGCTGGCTGTGAGCCTGGGCAGCCTGGGAGGATTGCTGAGCTCTGGCGAGGTGGTGCGGAGAGGGGCCCTCTGGGATTTTGCTGGACCAGCCGGGGGTCTTGTCTTTGGGGGCTGGGACCCCAGCCTGCTGTGCATCCCAGTGGATGGTCCTGCGACCCTCTGGCAGAAGATCTGCATTTTCTGAAGCTGAAGAATAAGCAGTGAAGGCCAGCCCACCCCCGTCACCTTGCTGTGTGACCTTGGGCAGGTGGCTCCTTCTCTCTGAGCCTCTGTTTCCCCTCTGAGCTCAGCAGCCATCATGGCAGATGGTCAAATGCCTTTCTCCTGCCACTACCCCAGCCGCCTGCGCAGAGACCCCTTCCGGGACTCGCCCCTCTCCTCGCGCCTGCTGGACGATGGCTTTGGTATGGACCCCTTCCCCAATGACTTGACCGCCTCTTGGCCTGACTGGGCCCTGCCTCGGCTCTCCTCTGCCTGGCCCGGGACCCTGAGGTCTGGCATGGTGCCCCGGGGGCCCACTGCCACAACCATGTTTGGGGTTCCTGCCGAGGGCAGGAGCCCCCCACCTTTCCCTGGAGAGCCCTGGAAAGTGTGTGTCAACGTGCACAGCTTCAAGCCAGAGGAGCTGATGGTGAAGACCAAGGATGGCTACGTGGAGGTGTCGGGTGAGTCAGGGAGAGGGTCCCCGAGAGGAGGACCCTGGGATCCTCCAAAGGTTTCCACAGAGAGGAAGCTGTGTGAGCATGGCACAGGTGACCTCAGGGCTCAGGAATGCAGCCCTTGGGGCTCTCTTTCGGGAACAACTTTGTTCCCAGATTTCAGGAGAGTTCCCAGATTTCAGGAGACATCGTCACCTGGCCCAGCTGCCGGGGCTTGGGTGTTGTCACAGGCAGCAAAGTAGAAACCACGTGGGGTATTCTGACAGCCAGAATACAAAGAATAGGTTAAGGGGTCAGGGGTTAAGAGGGATACAAGACAAAGAGGACATGGGAGTTATTGTACCCCAGCTTTAGGACACAGGCCCTAGAAGGGCAGGCTTCACCCTGAGCCACGACCGTTAATAACCACAAGTTTCAAGCAGAAGGCCTCCCCTTCCCCCAGACAAGGACACTGAGGCTGACTAGTCATTACACTGATCTGATGGGCAACTACATGAGTGCGTATTATCTGCTAGGTGCCCAGGCTAAGCCCTGTTACCTAAAACATCCCAGCTAATACAACCAGAGGCTGGGGCTCCTGCTTGCTGCTTCTTTTTACAGACGAGGAAACCGAGGCACAGAGAGAGGTTCAAGGAACACCTGGGATTCAGACGCAGGTGGCTTGGAATTGAGAGACTGGAATAGCATTGCTGATATATTGATTATCTCCTAGGTACCAAGGGTTAGGCTAACACTTTTATAATCTTTCTCCAAAACAATCCCACTTTCAGCCCTGAGGAGCTGGTGGTGTCTTGCCCCATTTTGCAGCTGAAGAGGCAGAGGCCCGGGTGGGACTGGTTCAAGGTCGTGCCATGAGTCAGCAGAGGATCTGAGCAGAGCCTGGGCCTGTCCAGGATTTAAGGCCCAGGGCTGTTGCTACCACATCCCACTTGGGAAAAGAGAAAAAGGAGACAAAAACGCAACCCTATTAAGCTGGGTAGCAGAAAAAGCTTTCTTTTCCTTTCCTCCCAATTAACACTCCATTAAAAGGAGTGTGTTCCTGGCAGAGCCAGCCCTCCCTTGGCACATCAATAAAAGCCATTGCAAACACAGGCTGGGCAGGGACAAGCCCCAGCAGCGGTAGCGTTCAAGGGAGTTTCAAAGCCACTTATGGTAGAATTATAAACATCACAGGCTCCCGCTGGAGGGTGTGGTGGGCCGGGAGACAGGCCGCAGGGTGCCATGAACAATGGGGTGGGAGGCTGGGTGTTGGGGGGGCAGGGTTCCACCAGGACTCTCTAAGATGGATGGGAAGCCAGGAGCCAGTCCCAAACTGACTCCATCACTCTCCAGAATAATGTGCGAATTACTGCTTTGTGCTTCTGTTTCCTTTTCTCTCTCTCTCTTTTTTATAGAGATTTTGCTATAGGGCATGTGCGCTCACCCAAGAGACAGAAAGAGAAAGTGAGAAGCAAGAAATCACCCTTCAGGGGGGATGGCCACCCTACAATCCGTTCTCCTCCATTCTCCTCCTGGGATTTTGGGCACACACACACATGCACCCAGTGTGAGTTTCAAGTCTTCCGGTCTGGGACTCAAACTGCAATTGGCCATGTGGGAGTCCAGTGCCTTAACCACCACACTACACGCTGGCCTTCTGTTTTCTTATCTGGAAATTGAGGTTCAAATGGCTCCACCAGGAGGATTATTGTATTCACTGGGGTGAAGCTGTGAAGTGTGTACAGACCCACCACCTGGAATGCAAGGCACTGATATTGTGGTGGTTACAGGGCTGGGCACACGGGAAGACCTCAATCCATGATACATGACAGATATTCTTCAAGACCCAGAGGCAGACTCGAGGACTGCTGCTTTTGTTTTCTTTTTTTTAAAAAAATAATTATTTTATTTAACTTTATTTATTTATTTAAATTTGACCAAAGAGACAGAGTGAGAGAGAGAGAGAGAGAAAGTGAGAAAGCAAGTTGCCAAGCCCAGGACTCAAACCACAATAGGCCACATGGGAGTTCAGCACCCTTAACCACCACGCCACCTGCCTGCCCCGAGCTCGGACTGCTATTTGCCTGCTGGATGGATATGGACAAGAAAGTCTTTTCACTGCCTGACCCTTAGTTCTCCTTTGGCAGAATGGGCATGGTGATAATCTCTATCCTGCAAGGCTGTGAGGAAGACTCATGTATGTGGACGATACGTGATCATATTCTTATTTGCGGCGTCTATACAATAGAGCTAAAAATGGAGCCCGCCTGGCACGCCTGTGGACACAGCGATTACTGTCACCACCTTGCTTTCATTAGGGTCTCAGAAGTTCCAGCTCAGATTCCAGGCTCGCCCATGCCTCTTCCAGGAGACCCTCTGTCCCTCCTGGAGGGCTTTTTCTCCATCCTCTGTTAGAGGTATTTAACAGGTGGGGTCTGGCAGCCCCAGGCTGAGATCCTAGCCAAGCACTTAGGTAATCCAGAGGGTCTGAATGAGTCATGGAGCCTCAGTTCCCACATCTGTAAAATGGGGTCATTGGAAGCTCCAATAAAATGACAGAACCTTTTAGATGCATGATTAGGGACCTCAGCTAGATAGAATCCAATCCCCTGAGAGAAAATACAAGGGTTCCATAAAAAGGACTGAAAAATACGATTATTATCGGGGGCTCCATGGATAAAGCAACTTGAGAGAAGAGTCTGAAGTCAGGCCCAGTTTCCTTATCCTAAACGACACGAAGACAAAGCTGTTCTTCAAGCACTTTGCTCTGGGCCCTGTGCTAGGTGTCTACTCAGGTTGACTCACGGGCTCCCACAAGGATCTCCTGGGAATGTGGGCAGGTGTATTACCCCCACTTTATAGATACGAAACCAAGGCCCAGAGAAATTAGGTCACCTGAGATCACTCGTTTCTCTAGAGCACGTGAGATTTAATGCCGGGTGTCCTGGATGGTTCTGAGTCAGGCTGCCTGGATCTGCTCGTGACTCTGCCCTGGACAAGGCCCACCCCCTCTGGGGCTCAGATCTATTGTTGGTCTATGAAGAGGTGGGTTAAAATGTGCTTCCGGGGGGCCAGCAGGTGGCATAGTGCGTAAGGCACTAGACGCCCACAAGGCCGACGACGGTTTAAATCCCGAACCCGGAAGCTTTTTGAAACTCACACCGCATGCCCAAAAACCCCAGAGGAGAATGGAGGAGAAGGGATTGTGGCATGGCCATCCCCCTGGGGGGTGATTTCTCACTTTCTCTCTCACTGTCTCTGTCTCTCCAGTGAATGCATATGCTCTAAAATAAAAATATCTCTCTCTCCTAAAAAAAAAAAAAAAAGATGTGCTTCAAGGGATGGCTTAGAGCTAAGAAGTGGGGGGAGGGGAATTCAGAGTTTTAGAACATGTCAAATAACAAAATTATAAACAGGTGTCCCCATTGCAGGACTTATTAGAGCCTTTAAGTTGGCTTGAGAGGTAGCCCTGTCTTATCTGACCATGTTCAAGTAGCTTGTTCCAGGGAAATGTTGGGAAAATGCTGGACTAGACAATTTCCAGCAAGCCTCACATGTCCCTACTCCCCCCCACCCATAGCTACCAGCCAAGAAGTGTTCCCTTCATGGGCCACTGGGCCAGGCCTTGGCTAAGACAGGGACTGGAAAGCCCCCGAGGCCTCATTCCCACCCTTCTCCTTAATCCAGGGCTTCTGCCTGCCCTAGAGACAGTACCTTCTTTCTTTAGCTGGGCCAATAGCTTCCCTGGGTGCTGACGCCTGCTTGGCACCTGGATTTCTCTAAGGCATGCTGAGAAAACAGCCCCTGCAAGGGGCCTCCGGCTCCCCTGGCCTCCCAGTGAGGCTTTTATTTTTTTTTAATCGTAATTTCTTTTTTCTTGTTTACAAAAATGAAATGTTTTCATGGTAGAAAATGTAGATAGAAAAGCAAAGCAAAGGAAGACATTAAGAATCACTCATAATCCTTAAACTGTACAATAAACCATGGAGATATGCAAATATATGCAAATTAAGCCTCAAGATGCTCTTCCTAACAACACTCTCTTTCAACCAGGTTAACCCCCTCCTCAGGCCCCACTTGTGGAAATCTTAAAACTGCTTTTGCTCAGAGATTCTTCCTTCCCTAACCCCAATACTTAATTTTCAGAGCATGGACAGAGAGAAAACTATATATTTATTTATTTTTATAGAGATTTTTGCTATAGACACATGTGCTTGCCGGAGAGACAGAGAGAGATAAAGAGACAGAAAGCAAGAAACCACTTCCCAGGGGAAATGACCATGCTGCAATCCCTTCTCCTCCATTCTCCTCTCAGAATTTTGGGCACCCATGCACATGCACCTGGCATGTTTTAAGCTGCTGAACCTGGGACGCGAACCGTGGCTGATTATATGTTAGTTCAGTAATGTAACCATTACACCATCTGCTGGTCCCAGATTAACTATTAATAGTTTGTAAGGATCACTCCTTTCCCCAAACATCAAGAGAAGTCACAGCATAACACTTCACACAGTATTTTTATAAGTTACAAAGCAATTCCGTGACTCATTTCATTTGCTTTCTACAGTAACTCAGGAAGGTAGGTGTTGTCATCCCCACTTTAAAGAAGGATACACTGAGGCTCCATGGCAAAAGGAGGTCTGCTAGGTGATGTTAGAGCAGGCACTCAGGACTAAAACCCCAGTGTTCTGGAACATACCTGCGTGCTTTGGCATCTTTGCTCCAATCACTTCTTTTCTAAGAATTATTTATTTAATTGAATTTATTATTATTCTTCTTTAATTTGACCAGAGAGACAGAGAGAGGTAGAGAGAGTGAGAAGGCAAGCCACCAGGTCTGAGACTCAAACCTGAGTCGGCCATGTGGGAGTCCAGCAACGTAACCAGCACGCCATATGCTGGCCCCGCTCCAGTCACTTCTAAAATGTGACCTTGGGCACACCCCTTAACCTCACTGGACATAAGTGTCCTCATCCACATAATGGTAATAATACAGAGACCTGCTTTCTAAGGCTGTTGAAAGAATGATAAAGGCAGTGTGCTCGGCACCGTGGCTGACATGAAAAAAACGCTATGTAAGTTTGTAGTTATTCTTATCACGGCCATCATTGGTTCTTAGGCCCAAGGCACCAGGCATGCACAAAGATTCTGGGATGAAAAAGGGCTGAGTCAGAGGCACTGGCTGGTCCCCAGGGGGAGCAGGCCTCTGGAGGCCCAGGCTTCGGGGAGGGTACTGAGGAACAGCGTTTCTGGCCACAGGCCCAGGCTAGAGCCGGCAGATGATGGTCACAGAGCTGGCAGTGCAGAATAAACCCTTCAAGTGACAGCACATTCATGGGATAGCTTGTTCTGGTAGCCAGACGCTCTGGGTTAAAAATGAATTCCTGTAAACGTACCCCTTTCTTCCCTGCTAGCGGGGAAGAAAGAACTGGTATCGTCTTTCCTGTGAGCAATTTAATAATACAGATTAAGCCGTTGGCATTCTAGAACTTGGAATTAAGCCTACCGAAGTCATCCAGCCCGGTGCAGCTACAAGATTGTTTAGAATAATGAGGTTCTTCCAGTCTGGACACCGCCTCCATGCGCCAAAGTCGAGGACTGGCCAAATGACCTGTTATATATTCCTTCAGTAACGCACTGTGCAGTCGTTAGACGTTATGTTGTCAAAGACTATCAGTCATATGATAGAATCGTGACACTGTGTTAGCGAGAGACAAAAATGGGTTTTAAGCACAATGCATAGAATGATCCCATTGGATAAGCTATGTGGTGTACGTTTGTACTATGTGACATTGCTGTGCTGCTAAGAAATACGGCAGTGGCACCCTTGGGGTAATGGGTTTTTTTTTTTTTTTTTTTTTTTTTTTTGCCAGAGAGCATGTACACCCACTGGAGAGAGAGAGAGAGAGAGAGAGAAGGCATCTTCGCGTGGAAGGAATGGTTACACCATAATCTCCATCTCTTTCTCTCTCTCTCTCGGGATTTTGGGCCCTCACGTGTACCCAGCATGCTTCTCAAGTGGCTGAGTTCGGGACTCAGACTGTGCAGTCAGCCATGTGGGAGTCAACTGCCTTAATTACCACACTGTGGGCTGGCCCTAAGGGGAGTACATATATATTATATTTCTATATAAATTATATATATGTGTATACATGGGCTGGCCCTTAAGGGTAGTATGTGTATATATATATATACACATATATATATATATAAATATTTCTATATAAATAATATATATAAATATGTAAATAATATAATAAAATAATATAAATTATATATATGTATATGTGTGTGTGTGTGTATATATATATATGTGTATATATATGTATATGTGTGTGTGTGTGTATATATATATATATATATATATATATACACATATATATAAAGTTTATTTCTCCCATGAGACAGAAAGCTACAGGAGACAGACCCCTCCCACACAGGGTCTTCGCATTGATCCCCCCAGCCTCAGCTGCTCTGGATCACCTGTGTACGTGGCATGTTCAGGACAGCCCCAGGAAGAGAACCCAAGCCCTTTCCCATGTGGGCCCAGCTGTATTACTGATGACTTATTCCTTGGCCCCTAGAGGGTCATTTTGATAGTTTTTTCCCCCTTTATTTTCTATATTTTCTAACATATTTATGTACTATCTTATAATCAGAAAACAGTTATGAATACAGGAACCATTGATGAAAAAATAATAAGCTAATCACCTGTAAAATATCAATTTTAAGCAATCTGGACTGTAAAAGATGCTGTGTCCTACAAGGTTACTTACAGCTTAGATACTGAAGCCCCTCAGAAGGGCCTCCCTTAAAAAGGAGGGTTCTTGACTCTGGAATGTGGCCCGGCAAATGAGGAGTGAGAAGTGATAGGAGCCAGCTGAGCTATCCAAGGGACTCATAGGGGCCAGTAGGTGGCATGGTGGTTAAGGGCTCTGGACTCCCACATGGCCGAAAAGCAGTTCGAATACTGAACCTGGTGGCTTGCTTTCTCACTTTCCTTCTCTCTCTCTCTCTCTCACTCTGTCCCTTTCTGGTCAAATTAAAATAAATAAATAAGTAAATAAATAAAGTTAAATAAAATAATTCTTAAAAAAAAAAAAGAAGAAGGGATAGGAGCCCCCAGGCTAGGCTCCCCTGTGTACGAATCTGGTTAGTTTCAGGATAAATTGGGAACAGCCTCTTTATTGAAGGAAAAAAGAATGACGAGAGACCAAGAAGATAGGAATTTGTTGTATATAATCTGCAAGATAAAAGCCAGTCTAGGCCCAAGTCTTGTAATTTCGTCTTTTGCCCTCTCTAAGGAAAAAAGAAAAAAAAAGGGGGGGGGCCTCTTCTGCTCCCCATAGGAGGTGGGCTGGTGGGATTTCACGGCTCTGGTTCCCTTGCTAAGCAGAACTCCCTTAGGAGTGCCTGTGTGTTCGGGCAGATTGAAGCATTATTTCTGGGCTGTCCTTTCACTACTAGATACAAATAACTTGGCTCAAAGAGTTAATCAGGAGGTGGAACAGACAGAAACCCGAGGGCAGAGGGGCACCAGGCCCCAGAACTTGGCCTAGATAGAGTCAGAGAGAGCTGATTTCAAACCCGGCGTTGCTACACACTGGCTGGGTGACCTTTAACCCATCCCGGGCCTCAGTTTCCCCATCCGTACCAAAGGGAGGAAGAAACCCGTGGTCAGAGTTAGGAGAGGGCTCTGTGGGTGGTAAAGCAAGCTGATTGGCCAAGCAGCCTCAGCACGTGACCCCTCTTCATTACCACCACTGGGTCTGGGACGTTAACCCCAGGCTTCTACACTGGTGAGGGGAGATTTGGGAGACAGGACAACGTTTCTGTGACTTCTAAGGCTAACACTGCCTTGTCTACACACCATGGTCAAAGCTTCCTCCCCGGCCATCATCTGATTTCACCTTCCAGCTGGAAAGGTGGCATAAGTGGGTCCGTATAGCAGACAACCGCCCTGAGCGCAGACACCCCGAGTTCTCACCAGCCCTGAGCCACACACAAGGCGGGGCAGAGCCAGCATGTGAGTCCTGAACAATGCCTGAGGGACGTAGTGGCTGACACCTGACAGTCTTCTTCCTTCCAGGCAAGCACGAAGAGAAGCAACAAGAGGGCGGCATCGTTTCCAAGAACTTCACAAAGAAAATCCAGTAAGTAACGGGGACGTGTGGCTCTGAGTGGGAGCCAAGGAGGGGTGTGCCTGGGACCCAAGATCTGGGGTCTGTCCCTCCTGAGCATCTAGTCCGTGAAATACCCTCCGGGGCACGAAATTGAACCCTCACAGCTAACGGAGAAGACACGTCACAGCAAACCTGCAGTAGGGTCCCAGAAGAGGGACAGGTAGATTACGGTATCTCATCCGCTCAGTGACATGCGAAGTGGATATTAACAGTCCCAGGGTGCAGGTGAAGAATACAAGAGTAGGGCCAGCAGGTGGTGTAGTGCTTAAGGTACTGAACTCCCGGGGCCAGCAGTTAGCGTAATGGCTATGTCGCTGGACTCCCACGTAGTCGACCGCGGTTCGCGTCCCAGACCCGGTGGCTTAAAACTCACGCCGGGTGCATGTGCGTGTGTGCCCAAGATCCCGAGAGGAGAATGGAGGAGAAGGGATTGCGGTATGGCCATCCCCCCTGGGGGATGATTTCTCGCTTTCTGTCTCTCTGTCTCTCTCTGTCTGTCTGGCAAGCGCACGTGCCCTATAGCGAAAACCTCTCAAAAAAAAAAAAAAAAAAAAGTACTGAACTCCCACATGGCCCACTGCAGTTTGAGTCCCAGACCTGACAGCTTGAAACTCACACTGGGCATGTGTGTGTGTGTGTGTGTGTGTGTGTGCACGCGCCCAAAATCCCAAGAGGAGAATTAGGAGGAGATGTAGGATGGTGGACATAGCCATCTCCCTGGGGGGATTTCTCGCATGTCTCTCTCTGTCTGTCTGGCGAACGCGCGCGCCCTATAGCGAAAAACTCACTTTCTAGCCATCTCCCTCTGGCATGTGCACATGCCCTAAATCACTGAAGAAAAAAAAAATGAATGCAAGAGTAAGAGATGCGAACTGGCTTCCCCACAGTTTCGCTGAGAGCCAGTGTACCACTTACCCATGTGTTATGGCTGAAAGAGGGTCCTTCCCATCATCAGAAAAGCCCCTCCCTGATGCAGCAGATGCCCCCAAATAATCTTTGGAGGCTGCTTCCTGTGCCTTTGTCCCGTAACCAGGAAGGACAGTGTGCACTTTCTCCAAGCATCCTCAAAGACTGAGCTGGCAGGGGGACACCTGGATGTCCCTGCTTACTTCCCAGAGCGGTTTGGGAGCTGAGAGTCTGAGATAGAGGGCACATCCAGTGTGGCCAAGGGAAGGAGTAGAAGAAGGAAGGGGGGCTGGGGGACTCTTGGGAACAAGAGGACAACCAGGCAGAGCTGAAGAATACTGGGAATATCTAGGGAGAAGAAACTCAGAGCGTTAAAGATGATTGCATTCCTGCAGCAACTGTCAAGTGCTTCATAGGCCAGGGGACTCCAAATGTTCATGGAGAATGTAATGGTTAAGGGGCTGGACTCCCACATGGCCAAACCGCGGTTCGAGTCCCAGACTCCACAGCTTGAGAATCATGCTGGGCACGTGTGTGTGTGTGTGCCCAAAATTCCAAGAGGAGACTGGAGGAGAAGGGACTGCAGCGTGGCCTTCCCCCCAGAGGACGATCTCTTATTTTCCCAGATTTTTTCACTCTCCAGTGAGTGCACATGCCCTGTAGTAAAAACTTTAAGTAAAGGGGGGGAAAAAAAAAAGCAAGGACAGTGCGAGTTAATGTGGGTGCAAAAAAACTGAAACCCACGCATAGGTTCCTGAGAATATGCATTTCCATGAACTCTTTGACAACCCCCATATACCCTGTCTCTAATTAGCATTGCTCTGCGGTGCGCATTTCTGGCCCGGGAGCCTTTTTCCAGCCATCATGGTATTTAGCCTTTGAGATAAAGGTGAGCATCAGAGAGAAGAGACATCCCCTCCATGGATGATGGGGAAGCAAAGGCTCCCTCAGGGGAAAGGACATACCCAAGGTCTTTACAACCAGAACTTAGAACAGCCCCGGACAGATCCCTGACCTCTGAGTTTCACACTCAGTTTTTCAGCAAGAAATGTCATTTCTTCATCTATAAAAGGGATGCCGAGACCAGCATGTGGCATGGTTAAGGTGTTGGATTCCCACGTGGCTGACCACTGTTCGAGTCCTGGACCTGACAGCTTGAAAATCATACCGGGTGCATGTGTGTGTATGTGCGTGGCTAAAATCCCAGGAAGAGAATGGAGAAGGGACTGTGGGGTGACCATTCCCCTGGGGAGTAATTTTTCACTTTCCCTCTCTCTCTGTGTGTGTGTGTGTGTGTGTATGTGTGTGTTTCTGGCAAGTGCACACGCCCTATGGCAAACACCCTTAAGAGAAAAAAGGATGCTGATTCTAGCCTTGTGGAGTTACCAACTGCAAAATGAAATGAGATAAGGGTACATAGTAGGTTCTCAGAAACGGCAATTCGTTATTATTATTGTTGATGGTGATGCATCTCGACTCCACCACTAGCCCTGGCAGAGCTGTCCAGTGCATGGAGCGATTGCTTTTAAATCCTGAG
This sequence comes from Tupaia tana, assembly GCA_026018925.1. Lineage (NCBI taxonomy): Eukaryota > Metazoa > Chordata > Mammalia > Scandentia > Tupaiidae > Tupaia > Tupaia tana. Next base: position 13,561,647 of record JAKSZU010000026.1, on the reverse strand, counting down.
GCTCCTTGAGCTCTGGGATTCTGCATTCCCGTCTCTCCACACACGTGCCTGTTTCTGACCCTCCCAGCGCCTCTGCAGTCCCGGGAAGCCCGCGGACACTTCCTGATAAGGCAAACGCCAGACGGTTTGTTCTCCTCGCTGGCTGGCTGGGCTGCCATCCCGTGACCCACACCTCTCCCTGGTATAGCAGCCAGATCCAATGTGCTGAGAGGGAGACAGGGAGGAAGAGGAGGGGAACTGGGGCTTCTTTGGGCAGAGGAAAGAGTTCTCAGGACCAAGGGCTAAGCTGTAAAAGGGCTGAGCCTGAAAGGAGTCAGAGAATTAATTAGCCTAAGAGGACAGCCATTTTCTTGGATTTTACCAGCTAAGAGGCCTCAGGAGAAACTGCTGCTTGCACTTACCTGAGCAGAGAAAGTTCTTTCTTTCTTTCTTTCTTTTTTTTTTTTTTTTTTTTTTTGAGATTTTTGCTATAGGGTGTGTGCACTCACTGGAGAGACAGACAGAAAGCGAGAAATCACCACCACTAACCCGCCCCAGAAAGGATGGCCATGCCCCAATCCCTTTTCCTCCATTCTCTTGGGATTTGGGGCATGCACACCCATGTGCCTGGCATGAGTTTTAAGCCAGCCAGGTCCAGGACTCGAACCATGGTTGGCCATGTGGAAATCCGGCAATGTAACCACTATGCCATCTGTTGGTTCCTAGAGGTTGGGCTGTTGTTCAGCTGGTACTGAGCAGCTGAGCTGGGCTAGTTGTTAAAATATCAACTAGCCATTGCTCTAAGCCCCCTCCATGTCTCCCTGCCCCCCTGGCCACCCTGACTCTGTCCTCAGGATCCTCCAAACCTCCCAACATTCCAACAACGAGAGGGTCACCAGGACCCTCTTCCATCACTATGTCAAATATTCCCTTCTGACAGGCCAGTGCCCGCCTGTGCCAGCTGTTACATATTCGAATATCATCCCTGAGAAGGGGGAGTCCTGGCTCCCTGAGAAAGCAACGGGGTAACTTTAAGCAACTTGCTTAACTGTTCTGAGCGTCCATGTCTACATTCCTGCATGGCCGGGGTAGTGAAGGACAGAAAGGGTGTTCATAAAATGCATCTGGTGGGGCCGGCAGGTGGCGTGGTGGTTACGGCGCTGGACTCCCACATGGCTGACTGTGCTTGGCGTCCCGGACCTGGGAGCTTGCTTTCTCACTTTCCCTCTCTCTCTTCACTGTTTGTCTCTCGTGACCACACATGCCCTAAACACATGAACAATAATAAATAAAAATTTTTAAAATCTTTTAAATGCATCTAGTTCTGGGTATAAACTCAGGACTTGGTCCGTGGGAACAGATTTTATTAAAAGATTCCAGAAGACTGGAGTCTCCCAAGAGCAGCTGGGACTCCTGGGACCTCCTGGCTCTGCCCAGACTCGAGACACAGGGGAGACAGCCTGCAGTCTGGGACGACTCTGTGCCAATCTCAAAAGGCTTCTCCCAGGGAAAGGTCTGGTCATTAGAGGACAGGGAAGTTCCTTCAGCCAGGCGGGGATCCTCGGAGATTTCTAGCCAGACAGCACGCTGCAGCTGTCGCCTGGGCCACAGCTGGGACATTCATCCCAGAGTCCTCGTCTCCTGTGAAGGGTCCCATTTGGACTGGACGAAGGGATGTGCCCAGTAGGTTTAGGGGCAGGACAGTCGGGTCAGCAGCTGGGCTCTTTTTCCTTCCCAACTGGGAAAAGAGAACAGGGAACAGTGGCTTCAGGAAATTGTCAGAGGAGGATGGCTCCCAGAGCCAGGGCAAAGTTTAGGCCCTTGGCTCCCCACTTTCTCAGGTCTCTGTCATGCCATTGACTGACACCTATGATGTGCTGAGAGCCACGTAGAGAGCTTTGCAAGTTTAATTTTATTTACTACTTAAAGGGATCCCATTGAGTAGGTATTAAGTTCATTAAGTTCATCTTGTGGATGAGGAAGCTAAAACTTAGAAGGTGGTGGGAGCCGACTGAGGTCACACAGCTAGTAAAGAGATCTTATACGGGGACCAGCAGATGGCGTAGTGGTTATATCTCTGGACTCCCACATGGCCAACCACAGTTCAAATCCTGGAACTGGTGGGTGAAACTCAGGCCAGGCGTGTATGCGAGCATTCCTAAGATCCTGCGAGGAGAATGGAAGAGAAGGGATTGTGGTGTGGCCATCACCCCTGGGGGGTGATTTCTCACTTTCCCTCTCACTGGGTCTGTCTCTCTCTCTCTGGCAAGCACACATACTCTAAAGCAAAAACCTCTTTAAATAAAAAAAAAAAAAAGAAAGAAAGAAAGAAAAAAAAGAGACCTATATAAATATAGGTATGCCTGTGCAATTTTATTTATCAATGTCAATAAAGCTCCTTAACAGACCAGATATGGGATTTGAACACAGACCTATTTACTTTTAAAGCCCTTAATTTTATACCTAGAGGAAACCAAATTATAGTCATTTGCTTACTATTTTCACTGTTTTGTTTTCTGTCTTGCATGGTGTTAAGATTTTTTTTCTAATTTTGTCAGAGAGCGTGTGCACTCCTCTCTGGAGAGGGACAGAGAAAGAAAGCAAGAAAGCATTCCCCCATGAGGCACCATCATGATGCAACCCCTCTTCCTCCGTTTCTCACATCTTTGGGGACTTGGGGTACCCACGCATACACACGCTGTTTCTCAAGCTGCCAGAGTCAGGACTTAAACCGTGGGATCAGCCAAGTGGGATTCAGCCACTTTACCCTCCATGCCACGAGCTGGCCCTGTCTCAACAATTCTGTGCCTCATTTATTTACATCCCAAAACCATTATTTGGATAGAAGACTTTTTTCTTTGCAATCAACTCACTTTGATAAAGTTAAATTCTCATCACTAAAATGTTCACTGAAGAAGCCGATTGTGAAATTAATCCAATGAAAACAAAATGTGGTTAAATTGTTTTTTTTTATAAATATTTAATTTTATTTATTATTATCATTTTTCAATTTGACCAGAAAGACACAGAGAGAGAGGAGAGAGAAGAGAAGTGAGAAAGCAAGCCACCAGGTCCGGGATTCAAACCACAGTTGGCCATATGGGAGTTCAGCACCTTAACAACCACGCCACCTACTGGCCCTGAAATTCTAACTAGAGAATGTTTCCTGCCTGAAGGTACCTCAGCCACAGACTTTCTTAAAAAGGAAAAAAACAATGGGGCCAGCAGGTGGTGAGGTGGTTAGGGCACTGAACTCCCATATGGCCAACTGTGGTTCGAGTCCTGGACCTAACAGCTTGCTTTCTCACTCTCTCCCTCTCTGTTGAGTGCATGTGCCCTATAGTAAATTTAAAATAATAATAGAAAGGAAAGTAGCAAGTAATAAAGGCTAAAGATGTTAAGAGTATATTAATACTTAGCTGAGATACCTACTTAGGTGAAAAGGAAAGGGTTGAAAGAAAATTGAGTGAAATACGGGCTAGCAGGTGGTGTGGTAGTTAAGGCACTGGACTCCCACATGGCTGACCACAATTGAGTCCCAGACCTGGTGGCTTGCTTTCTCACTTTCCTTTTCTCTTTCTCTCTGATCAAATTTATAAATAAATAAATAATTCTTTAAAAAAAGAAAAGGAAAGAGAGAGAGAGAATTGGAGAGAAATAATTTTCCCATCACCTGAGTTCAACATGCAGGTCACCTGGTGAGAGATATTAGATGAGTCTATTCCCACCTCTGGATGTCAAGGTTCCTTTTTCTTTCTTGTTTTTCTTTTTCTTTTTTTTTTTTTTTGGAGAGGTTTTTGCTATAGGGCGTGTGCGCTCGCCAGGCAGACAAAGACAGAGAGACAGAAAGCAGGAAATCACCCCCCAGGGGGGATGGCCACACCGCAATCCCTTCTCCTCCATTCTCCTCTCGCGATCTTGGGCACGCATGCACACGTGCCCGGCATGAGTTTAAGCCACCGGGTCCAGGACTCGAACCGTGGTCGACTACGTGGGAGTCCAGCGACATAGCCATTACGCTAACTGCTGGTCCCTTTTGTTTTTCTTTTACTTTTTTTTTTCTTTAGAGATTTTTGGTATAGGATACATGTGCTCACCAGAAAGACAGAAAGGGAGAAATCCTTCCCACCCTCAACGGGGATGGCCAGCCACAATCCCTCCTCCTCTATTCTCCTCTTGGGATCTTGGGCATGCACGCACACATCCCTAGCATGGGTTTCAAGCTGCTGGGTCTGGGTTTCAAACCACAGTCAGCCACGTGAGAGTCCAGTGCCTTAACCACTAAGGCACCTGCTGGCCCTGGGCCTCAGGGTTTCTATGTGTAATATGAGAGCATTGTCCTGGAGAGTCCAGAAGATGCTTTCAGGCCCTAACCTTCTGTACTTCAGTGATACCACAACTTGTGTTAAAGGATCCCTGGCCTTGAACATGCTGACGTGTAGGGCCAGTGGCCGCAGTGTAATTTTCATACCCTCCTAGGAGGGAGACACTGTGATTACCCCCTTTGTCCTACAAGACAAGAGATTCAGAGAGGAAAGATCACTGACCCGAGATCGCACAGTCAGGAGGAGTCCAAATTTTGGACACAGGTCTTCCTGCCTTTAAAGTCCATGCTCTGGATCATGGCTGCTCTGTCACATTGTCACAGGTGCTATTGGGCTGGCATACAAATGGTTAAAAAGAGCCCAACCCCAGCAGTGGGAGGGAGTTGCACACTTTTGTCCTCATCTCTGCTTCAAAAGCTCAGCTTGGCAGGGCACCAGCCAGGTCCCCAACTCTCTCTTCCATTCTTCATAGCGGTGCTCTTAAACTCTGTGGTTCCGCATTGGCAAGGAGTCTCCTGGGTAGACACAGCTCATGGAGCTACAGGGTGCTATTCACAGTGAAAAACTCCTGTGCCAAGGTAAACGCCTCAACCTAGGAGCAAACACAAGGGCCACAGGGCTCTTAAAGCCGACTGAGCTAAAACCTACTGTTGGCCACACCATTTTACCATTGGGACAGCCCATTCAGATTCTGTCTCGTTGTAGAACTCCAAATCTTGTACAAGTTTGATGTTACTTTTCGTTTTAGAGAGATTTTTGCTATAGGACACTTGTGCTCACCAGAGAGACAGAGAGAGACAGAGATAGAAAGCGAGAAATCATCTCCTGGGGGGATGGCCACGCTGCAATCCCTTCTCTTCCATTCTCCTCTCGGGATTTCAGGCACGCACATACATGTGTCCAGCATGAGTTTCAAGCCTCCAGGTCTGGGATTGAATCGTGGTCAACTACATGGGAATCCAGCGACGTAATCATTACCCCATCTGCTGGCCCCCAAGTTTGATGTTATTATTCCCACGTTGTCGATGAGAAAGTACGCTCAGAGCAATGGATTGATCTTCCTAAGACAGCTAGAAGGGGACAGAGCCAGGATTCAAACCCATCTTCGAAAGTCTCCAAAGCCTCAGCTTTTAGCAAGACGATTTTCTTTCCAGTGAATCAAAAAATGTTGAAGCTATATGAAAATTAATAAGTAAATCGCATCTTGTGCTTCTTCTAGACTTCCTGCAGAGGTGGATCCTGTGACAGTGTTTGCCTCCCTTTCTCCAGAGGGTCTGCTGATCATCGAGGCGCCCCAGGTTCCACCTTACTCACCATTTGGAGAGAGCAGTTTCAACCACGAGCTTCCCCAGGACAGCCAGGAAGTCACCTGTACCTGAGACCCCAGTCTCGGCCCATCCTTCTTTTGTCCCCTACCCTAGGGCTTCTCTGATTCCAGGGTACATTACTTTAGCTGAACTCAGATCTAGTGCAACTAAAATGTGGGGGGGTGGGGGTGGGGCCTGACCACTGATTTCCTGGATAGTGTAGCAGTAGGTTTCTCCACAAGGTGGCGCAATTGGCGAGCGATGCTTGGTTGCGTTATGCCAAAACACTAGGAATTTCTCTATCTTGACGAAAAGGTTGCACGTTCTCTAGTTGCCAAACAAAACGAAAGGGGACTTAGCATTTTACCTGGCATCTTGCCTTGCAGGAGATGCAAAGGTTACCTTCTCTGGGGACCTCCCCATCACCCAGATTCTTACTCTGGGCTTCCAATTTCCATGCCTGCTGCATGGTTTGGTTAATGGAACCCACTACTCACCCCACTGTGTATCTACACGGCTGACCTACAGAGGGTTATAACAGGTCTTATACCCCCTATGGGATTAATCTAAACCACACGAAACAAACAGTGCCTTCTGTCCTCTGCCCAGATGTTTACAACATGTTCCTAAGCTGGCACTCCCTAGGGACTCTGGGAGCCTCTCAGTTTATTCTCTGGCTAAGGTCCCCCTTTCTTGTGTCCCCTATGTCCAAGTCGGGATTTTTACAGAGGGAGCTGTCCCCAGACAGCTCCATCAGGAACCAAGCAAAGGCCAGACAGCCTGGCAGACTAGCGTGTGGTATTGTGTCTACGGGTGGGACGTGTGTGTCGTTGTTATTTGAGTTGTGCTGTTGTTTAGGTAAAATAACACTCAGTATATAAAGAAGAATAAAGGAGCTGATGTTCTTAGCCTTGTGTGCTTCTTTTGATGAGGAACTCAATGTAGTTACCAACTGGATAGACAGCATCAGTTAGAAATGCGGGGGCTGCAAGTCATAATGCCCGATGAACAGTGGTTGTAATGACATACATATTGTTTTACTTTTTAAGAGGTTTAGAGGTAAGTGGTGCCGTGTGTTTTTCAGCTGTTATGACACCAAGAACGAACTCAGAGTAGTTCTATCTTTTCCTTCCGCCATCCCCACTAAGTCCACACAAGAGTAGTTGCTGTCTATCCTCATGATTGCAAAATGGCTGCAATAGTTCCAAGCATCTCATCATGTGACAGTATATGGAAAGAGAAGGTGGGGACAGGTAAACAGGTCTTCTCATATGACTTCTTTTATCTCATTGACCCAAAGTGGGTCACATGTCTACTCTGAGACCAATCCATGATAAAAGGGAAGGGCACGGCCAAGACAGGCTTAAGTCAGTATTGACTTATCTTGTGAGACCAGAAACATTGCCACCTGAACAAAATGTTTCTTTTGGGAGGGAGGATGTGGACATAGCAGCTGCAAGGGCAGTAACAGGGCAGTGGCTGCCAGAGATTCGGATGTTGCCAGGAGCAGAGATCTCTGAGGTGGAGTGGCAGGAGAGGGTGGCTAGCGCAGCGCCTCAGGGAGGACTCTGTGGGAAGTGCCAATAAACTCAGTGCAAACGGATTCAGTGAAGAGGGATATTTCTTGGTGCACACTGTTCAGAATACAAGCTGCTTGCGGATGCCTCTGGCTTCAGGGCTCGTAATGAAATCGGAACTCCGTTTCCCACCATCCAATATGGCCCTGCCGGGTCAGCTTCATTCCCAATCTCCCTGTTGCAGGTGTCGCTCCTAATCCCAGTTGTCCTCGCCCCCCCCCCCCCCCCCCCCCCCCCCCCGTCATGGACACAAAGTGGCTGCAGTCACTACAGCCCCACATCTGCCCATCTTCCAACCCTGACGGGGGAAACCAGTCTTTTCTCACAGCGTCTGCCGTATTTCTGAAAGTCACTCTTATTGGATCAGCTTTGCCACGTGACCATCCCAGTTAATCATGAGTCAAGAAGCCAGTGCTTTGATTGGCCAGGCCTGGATCACATGCTCCAACCCTGGAGCCAAGCCCTTTTAAACCCCCCCCCGCCTCCCTCTCTCCCTCCCCCCCCCCCCCCATGGCGCTCTTAGAAGTAGCTGTGAATTTCAGAAGGAAGAAGCTGAAGCTGAGAGAAAAGTAGCAGGTGAGTTATGTGGTAACAACAGAACTTGAGCCCTTATATTTGCTTTTGGAAGAGTTATTGAGAGGCCAGCGAGGTGGCGTGGCAGTTAAGGCAGCTGAATCCCACGTGGTTGACTGTGTGGTTTGAGTCCCAGACCAGCAGCTTGAAAAGCACGTGCAGGAATATGCTCAAAATACCGAGAAGAAAATAGAGAAGGGATTGTGGTGTAGCCTAGCCGTCTCCCCTGAGGGTGCCTTCTTTCTCCCCACTTCTCATCTCTCCAGCAAGTGCACATGCCCTGTTGCAACATTTAAAAAAAAAGGTGGGGGGGAGATGGTGGTGGTTAATGAGCTACCGGGCTGCTCCAAAGCCCCAAAAGACAGCAGGATCAGGGAGCATTTCCTGAGCACCTACTTTGCTGTGCTAGGAGCCAACAATATAAATAGTCCCTGCCACGTGGAGTTCACAGACCAGGGACAGACCAGGGACTGAGGCTGGCAGGTGGTGTGGTGGTTGAGGGCGCTGGACTCCCACATGGTTGACCATGGTTCGAGTCCTGGACCTGGTGGCTTGTTCTCTCTCTCTCTCTCTCTCTCTCTGGTCAAGTTGAAACAAAGAAATAAAGTTAAATAAAATAATTCTTTAGAAAAAAGAAAGAGGACGTTGCCCCTGGATCCTCTGCACCAGATCCCGTGTGGAGGGCTGTATGTACATTAGCACATTTAAGGTGCTGCTTCGAGGCTTCCATTCATGGAAAAGACAATTTCCTTGTCACAAACGGGTTAAGTACACTGCCCCAAATCACGCACCTGGTATGGGCAGGCCCAGGCAGCCTGACTCCTGGAGCTTCTCGCGTTTTTCTTTATTGAGAGATGTTTGCTATAAGGTACGTGCGCTCACCCGAGAGACAGAGTCAGAGAGCTAGAAAGGGAGAAATCACTCCCGAGGGGTAATGGCCACAATCCCTTCTCCTCCCTTCTCCTCTCGGGATTTTTGGGCACACATGCACACACATCCAGCATGAGATTTAAGCCGCTGGGTCCAGGGCTCAAACTGAGGTTGATTACGTGGGAATCCAGCGACATAACCACTACACCATCTGCTGGTCCCAGACCTTCTGCTTTTAACTATTACAGTTTCCAGGTCTGCCTTGTTCTCAACCAATCAAGACGTAACGAGGTCTTAAGTGGGTCCGTCCAATTGTGGGAAGAGAAGAGGGGATATTTTGAGGTAGGGATTTGCAGGGGGAACTGGAGTCAGGGATGCCTTACTGGAGGAGGGGTCACCATGTGAAGCTTGAGGATCAGGCGTGGGTGTAGGACTTGAGCAAGGCTAGGGGTAGGGAGGAGCCTCACAGGCAGAAGAAAGCACGAGTCCAGGCGAAAGGCATGTTCCTTTAGAAATCTGTTGATTTTCCACTGTCCCCAGGAACTTGTCCAAACTTCTTCGTAAGACTTACAAGGCTGCCGGATCCATCCCTGGGTGCCTTTTTCCACCAAGGTCTCCAGCCTCACAACCCCCCCACACCTTACTTCCCTCTGTTCTTCCAAACAGACAGGCCCTTTATTGTTTTTTCTTTGAGAGATTTTTGCTACAGGGCACGTGGGCTTGCCGGAGAGACAGAGAGAGACAGAGAGACAGAAAGAGAGAAATCACCCTCCCCATGGGGGATGGCCACACAGCGATGCCTTCTCCTCCATTCTCCTCTTGGGATTTTGAGCACGCATGCACACATGCCTGCTGTGAGTTTCAAGCTGCTGGGTCTGGGACTTGAACCACGATTAGCCATGTGGGAAGCCAGTGATGTAACCATTATGCCATCTGCTGATCTGACAGGCCCTTTCTTGCTACTGGTACTTCGAATCCACTGCTCTCTCTCCCGTCCAAGGATTACTCTCCCACCTTCGTCATCAGTAAGTTCTTTTGCTTTTTTCTTTTAAGAATTATTTAATTTTATTTATTATTATTGTTATTATTTTAATTTGCCATAGGGCATGCATGCGCACCAGAAAGAGAGACAGAGAGAGAAAGTGAGAAAGTGAGTTGCTAGGTCTGGGACTGGAACCACAGTCAACCATGTAGGAGTCCAACGCCTTAAACACCATGCCATCTGTTGGCCCCCATTGGCTAGTTCTTTATGGTCTCAACTCTGTCTCCCACCACACTGGCAGAGGCCCTCTCGCTGACCCCTGTGCCAACACAGCACACTGTATTCTAACATCGTGGGCATTTATGTAGAGGAACTAATAATAAATAATGATAATGAAAACCCAAACTGATGCTGGCTGCTCGCATTCAAGGAAGGCAGGAGGAGTCTCTTCAAGCCTAGGGGGAAAGTCTCTACTTCTGTATTTGTTTGACAAATATTGGCTGGACACGTGCTGTGTACATAAAACTGGGCTAGGTATTGGATATGGTTTCTCCCCTGAGAGCCTGGTGTGAGAAGGAGGGAAACAAGGTTATTTTCAAGGTCGCTAGTTCCGGGCTGCTGAGTGGCCATAGGCCGAGCAGAGAGAGTGAGAGCTATCCATGAGCCGGTGCCAGGAGAAGAACATAGAGGACCACGTGGATCTGCCCAAGCAAGTGGGTGGGGTCTTCAAGGCCAAGGGACCTGGCAGTGGGTAGATGGTGGGACTGCAGGGAGAGGTGATCAGCTGAGATTCCCAGAACTTTGGAATTAACGATGCACGATACTCGATTTAAAATGCTTTGGCCAACTCCATGGCCTGGTAACTCAGGCAGCTGGATCCCACATAGCCAACCACGTGCTTTAAGTCCCTAGTGGCTTGAGAAACACAGTGGGCACATGTGCATATGTCCCCAAAGTCCCAGAAAGACAGAGAGGTGGAAAAGGGGTTGCAGTGTGACCATTCCCCATAGGGGGTGCTTCCTTCTCTCCCTCTCTCTGTCTCTCTCTGCAACTACATGTGCCCTCTAGCCAAATAAAATAAAATAATTTGTATTGTGATATAAAACTCACAGGCCAATCTCCTCTTCCCACCCCCCACCCCCCAGAGAGTTTTGCTATAGGGCACAATACGCTCACCAGAGAGATAGAAAGACAGAAAGCAAGTTATCACCCCCCATGGGGGATGGGGATGGCCACACCACAATCCCTTTTCCTCCGTTCTCCTCTTAGGACATTGGGCACTCATGCACACGCATCCAACGTGAGTTTTAAGCCACTGGGTCCGGGCTCAAACCAGGGTCGACCATGTGGGAGTTCAGCGATGTAACTATTGCGCCATCTGCTGGTCTCATGGCCAATCAAATTTTAGGGAGGTCTTGTGCACCTGCAGGTGCCTTGTGTTAGAGGGGAGGATCAAGGTTGAGAACGGCTCAGAGCAAAGCAAACAGAGAGGAGAATTCTTCACGGGCAGAATCTTGACATGAGAAGGAACCATCTGGAGGGACCTCCTGAGACATCACCGATCTCTTGGGGAGGGCGTTCAACAAAGGGTGTAAGTCATTTTTCTTTAACTATCTCAAGAGAGCACGGCTTCCCAGCTAGCAGGACTGTTCCCTGGTAGACGCGGGTCTCAGGAAGCCTGCTGGTGCTTCTCACCTACATCCCTCACTCCGGATGCAGTGCCTAGTGCGTAGGAAGCATCTCGTACAAACAAAATCCAGAGTCCACTGCGACCCATCCTGTCACCTCTCCAACTTCTCCTACAGCCGTTCCCTGTATACTGGCCTCCTTCTGTCACTCAGACACACCACGTCCCTTTGCACCCCAGGGCCGTGCACTTTCCATTTTCTTGGTTACAAATGCTTTGCCCTCAGCTCTTCGTCTCCCTCTTATTTATCATAATTTGCTCAGATAGCCCTTCACATGTCACCTCCCCGCCCCTACCCTAGCTTGCTGAAGGCTTGAAATAGTCTTCGTCCCACAATAGCCCCCATCTGATCATAGTTAAATGCACCACATTCACTTCAAAGCATTTCTCAGACTTGCGTTTGCCTGGTGCAGACGCACATCCGTGTTAAAATGGAAGCCACACCCTCGACACGCATCACATACGTAGATAGATCCTAGCACGCAAACTCCTAAAGGTTCTGGTGGTTACGTTCTCTCTCGTCCACTGCTGTCTTTATGCTCAGTGCAGTGTTTGACCCATCAGAGACAATCAATTTTGCTGGAAGGAATGGATGAATGAATGAATGAATGCGTGGTGAGTGTGGATCACCCTGGGAAATTAGGCTGACGGCACCGTTTCAAACCCTGGCAATCGGGCTCCTTTCAGTTCTGGGAGCTCTCTGCGCGAAGACACAGGTCTTGGTACTGAGATAGATGATCTGACCCTTCCCCAGAGAACTCCTAGCAAACGGCAGAGTAATATTGTTCCTGTGCCTTCGCTGCGATGGGGCCGGACAGGCAATGCCCAGGACCTGCTTCCACCCCCTTGCTTGACCCAGCGCCCAGAGAGTTGTAGCCGCAGTGTCCCTCCACCCCCTCCCGGAGCCTGCCAGCCAGCCAGCTGCCAATGGTGATATATGGAGATGACTTGATTTGACCTTGAAGGGAAGAAACAAATTAATGTGTCTTGAAATAAATTCCGGGAATCAGTGGCTGGCTTCTCTCCCACCCCTCCCCTCCGTGCCTCACGAGTTGTGCTTTGCAATGTGAAAATCAATACTGTCTCCGACAGGAGCCAACACCTGCAGCAGGCAGGACGTGGGGCTGCCTGGAAGGCTCCTCCCACCCAGCGTCCTGGCCCAGGAGTCATGTCGGAAGATGTGGGAGTCTCGGGCTGGCTGTGTGTTCCGCTCTGTGGTTGCTTAAGGGCTGGCTGAGTCACCAGGTCTTTGGCAAGGTTGTCAACTCACCAAGGCCCCGGCTTGAAGGCCTCCAAGGTGCAAGCAGATGTGGGTGACCTGGTGGCTCCTGAAGGAAAGGGGAAGGGCAGTCACATGGAATGGCATTGCCATGGCAATTTTCAAGGTCACCTTAGGTTCTTAAGGTCACCTTAGGTATGGGAGGGGACTCAAGCCCAGCCCCCCAGGCTAGCAGTTCAATGTGTATTTACTGAACGCGGGTGCTCGGCACTAAATTCAACTGGTGTTCCAGGCGTGATGACTTCAGTACTCCTTGGGAAATGGCACTGCTGGAGCCTTTAGGGCCCCCCTGCACCCTTGTTTGTATTAAGCAGGTCTTTTTTTATATATAATTATTTAATTTTATTTATTCATTCATTTATTTTAATTTTGACCAGAGAGAGATACAGAGAGAGAGAGAGAGAGAGAGAAGGAAAGTGAGAAAGCAAGCCACCAGGTCTGGGACTTGAACCGTGGTTGGCCATGTGGGAGTGTCCAATGCCTTAACCACCATGCTACCTGCTGACCCAAAAGCATGTCTTTTTATTCTGGTTCTTCATCTCCTTGGTGTCTCACTGACCCGCAGGGATTGCCCTTCCCACGGTAGCCAATGCAGAGCGGTAGCAAAGGACTCCCCTGGGAACAAATTGAACAACCAGAGCTCCTGTCCCAGCCACCAGCCCCCTGTGCTCTCACACTCTGGGCTTCTATCCACCTGCCCTAATCACCCCTGGTCCAGGATCCAGAGAAACAGGGACAGGCCCTCTGCCCCAGAGCCCGCCGAAAAGATCCAAACCTGCCAACCCTAAACCCGTTTACCCCACCTCGCCTACTTCCTGCAGAAATCCCAAGAAAGACTCTTGCCAGGGTTTCCCCCTCCCTCCCTCCTTCCCTCTCCTCCTGACCAACCCAGGTGCTTCCCCACCAGCCCCCTGGGCTGGGATGTGCTCCCTCTTCTCAACGGCCATGGACTCCTGGCCTGTCAGCCTCACCATCCCTAAGTAATATTGTGACGGGCCGGCAGGTGGTGTGATGGTTAAGGGCACTGGACTCCCACATGACCAACTGCAGTTTGAATCCTGGACCTGACGTTTTGCTTTCTCACTTTCTCTCTCTCTCTCTCTCTCTCTGTCCCTCTCTGGTCAAAGTAAATAAATAAATAAAGTTAAATAAAATAATTCTTTAAAAAAATAAATAATAATGCAACCTACAATTACAAATCATAGCCACCACACCACCGCTTCCCTGACAGCCAGGCCCTGAAGGACTAATGCCTCCTCGACAGGAACCCTCTGGGCCATCTGACTGGTTAGTGCCCTGGTCCTACCAGTTGTCACACACAGACACACACACCCCGTTCTACTGTGGATCAGGTATAGCACTGGGCCCCGGGGAAGCATCAGCTATAAGACAGACGTAGGCCCCTGCCCTCATGGGTTTCTGCTTTCTTGGGTATAGTGGGGCAGGGGGCAGGGAAGGGCTCAGGCAATAGGTTCTGTGTCTGCTGAGAGCCCTTTCCTGGTTCATAGCTGTGCGATTTTTTTTTTTTAACTTCTTTGTTCTTAGTTGACCACAATTCAAGTCCCAGACCTGGTGGCTTAAAACTCACACCGGGCGCGTGCATGTGCATGTGCATGTGCATGCCCAAAATCCTGAGAGGAGAAGGAGGAGAAGGAATTGCAATGTGGCCATTGCCCTGGGGAAGGGGGTAATTTCTTGCTGTCTTTCTCCATCTCTTTCTGTCTCTCTGGTGAGCATAAGGGCCCTATAGCAAAAATCTCTCTAAAAAAAAAAAAAGAAAAAGGAAAAGGCATCCACGACGGAGTTCCCATGCCACTCTAGCTCTAGTCTCAGTTGACCTGGGTCACAGGCCTGTGCCTTGTGCCTGGCTTGGTGGGGGAGTCCTGGGATGCAAACCCAGGACCGTCCCCATGTGCGTCCAGTGGTGCCGTCACTGTACCACCACCCGACCCCATGGATGCCCAACTTCTTGCTGTGTCCTCACGTGGCAGGAAGGCTGGGGGAGCCCCCTGGGGCCCCCTTTACCACGGCATGAATCCCATTCATGGAGCTCCCTCTTCCTAACCACCCAACCTTCCTAACCAGCCTAGCCACCTCCTCAAGGCCCCATCTCCTAGGATCGCCATCGTGGGGATAAGTTTCAGTATAGGAATGGGAGGGTGCGAGGGCACAAAAATTCAGTCTTTAATAAAAATTCATTTTAAAAGCAACCACAGTGGGAGGGAGAGAGAGAACAGGAGATGGTCAAATGCAGCGTTTTCCTGCCTGGACGAGTCGAAAACCAAGGGGACTTAGCCAGGCAGTGCTGCTTGGCTGGATGCGTGCCTTTTCTTTTTAAGAAATTTTTTTGCCATAGGCTCATGCACTCGCCAGAGAGGGAGACAGAGACAGTGAGAGGGAATGTGAGAAATCCCCGTCCCCCCGGGAATGGCCACGCTGGAATCCCTTCTCCTCCATTCTCCTCCTGGGATTTTGGGTACGCATGCACATGTGCCCAGCATGATTTTCAAGTACCGGGACTCCAACGGCAGTCAACCATGTGAGAGTTCAGCGACATAACCACTACGCCATCTGCTGGCCATAAGGCCTTTCCCCATTGGGCAGTGGCCAGGTCCTGAATGCGGGAGTGTGGGTGCTCTCCCCGATAGCACTTGGACACACGGCCTCCAGCTCTCTGCCCTGGCCCCAGGGGTGGTGGGAGAGCCCTGTGAAAAAGAGAAAATCTGCCCTTACGGGGTGAGCAGGTGATGCAGAGGTTGGGGTGGCTGGAACACACACGGCCAACTGTGTGATTAAAGTCCCAGCCCTGGCAGCTTGAAAACATGCCAGGTGTGTGTATGTACACATGCCCAAAATACCGAGAGGAGACTGGAGGAGAGGATGGCCGTGGTGGGGGTGTGATTTCTCACTTGCCCCGTTTCTCTGTGTCTGTCTCCAGCAAGCACATGCACCTCCTGGTAAAACTAAAGGGAAAAAAAATCTCTGTCCTTAGGAAGCTCATGGTCTATAAATACCCCCAGAGAGTCAGATATAATTGGTCTGGGCTCAGGCCTGGGCATGGATTCCTTTTTTTAAGCTCCCTAAGGAATCCTAAGATGCAAGGGGGCAGGGTTTAAAAGAATCACTAGATGGGGCTAGCAGGTGGCATGGTGGTTAAGGTGCTGGACTCCTACCTGGCCAACCACAGATCGAACCCCAGGCATGACAGCTCACTTTCTCACTTACTCTCTCTCTGTCCCTCTCTGGTCAAATTAAAAAATAGTAAAAATAAATGAAGTTAAATAGTAAAAAAAAAATAAATAAAAGAATCACTAGAGAGTGGGCTGGAATGGGGTGAACATCGGGGGAATCCAGAGGAGACCTGGATCAAGTCTAGATGGGGCAGGAGCATTGCTGCAGACTTCTAGGAAGAAATAGAATAAATGATGTCAAGTTGAAGCCCAAAGGGTGAGTATTAATAATAATATTATTAAGGGACCAGCAGTTAGCATAATGGCTATGTCGCTGGACTCCCATGTAGTCGACCGTGGTTCGCGTCCCGGACCCGGCAGCTTAAACTCATGCTGGGTGCGTGTGCGTGCGTGCCCAAGATCCCGAGAGGAGAATGGAGGAGAAGGGATTGCGGCGTGGCCATCTTTCCTGAGGGGTGATTCCTCACTTTCTGTCTCTCTGTCTCTGTCTTTCTGGCAAGCGCATGTGCCCTATAGCAAAAAAATCTCAAAAAAAATATTATTGAACATTTATTAGCTGCAAGGCATTGTCTACTCATTCATATCTATTTTTCCATTTAATGTATAGTCATCCCTGCAAAGTGGTGCTGTGATCCAGAATAGACCCGAGAGCCTACAGCCCAGAAATGGCAGAGTAATGGAGCCCGTTTCGAACTCAGCCAGCCTGGTTCGGGCATTCTGTTGGCTCGGCCAGGCAGCACAGAGGGTAGAAAGAAGGGTTAAGAATTTTAGCAAAGGGAGTAATGTGTGGATTCCTTAGGTGTGTGTTTTTAAGAAAATTAAGCTCTTCATCCTTACTCAGAGCTGCAGTTTCTCCATCTGTAAAATGGGAATCATTAATCACCTGGAATAGCCACCGGAGAATGGCTGGGAAGATCAGCAGAGAAGCTTGTAAACTCAACACGGGGTTATTGTCACCATCCCGGCAGTTCCAGAAGCAGGGAGGACAGAGGAACTGCAAGGAGCAGCTGCCTTGGAAACATCACTAGTGACCTGATACCACGGGACACTTCCATTTTTCCTGTGCCGGTTGTGTTCCGTCAGCGCTGCATGACACGCTGGCTTGTTCTGGATCTGACAGTGACAGCTTACAAAATCCACAGCAGACAGGATGACAGAGCTTACTGCCAATAGGCACACAGGGAGGTGCAAGTACGCGCGCACTCGCTCTCTCTCTCTCACACACACAGAGGCCCTGTGCACCTCCGAGCTAAGCCAGCGCAAACATGGTTGTTGGAGGACACAGACTGTCTTTGTAGAAGCAAAAGAAATGGAGACTTTCTGAGTGTGTCCAGGAGTTCAAGTCAGATCAGCAGTTCCCACAGTGAGTTCCGTAAAAAGAAGAGCAGGCAGGGGTTTGCAGCCAAGAAAGTTTGGGAAGGACTGGGTTAGACGAAATCGAACATGCTCTTTTTTTTTTTTTTGGAGAGGTTTTTGCTATAGGGCACGTGCACTTGCCAGAAAGACAGAGAGAGACAGAGAGATAGAAAGTGAGAAATCACCCCCAGAGGGGTATGGCCACGCCGCAATCCCTTCTTCTCCATTCTCCTCTCGGGATCTTGGGGCATGCACGCACACGCGTGTGGCGTGAGTTTAAACCACCAGGTCTGGGACTTGAACCGCGGTCAACTACATGGGAGTTCAGCGACATAGCCATTCCACTATAACTGCTGGTCCCGAACATGCTCTTTATTCTGGTGATGCGTATTGGGAACTCCCAGAGGAAGACAGAGCTGGTAGCTCTTGTTGTGGAGCAAATTAGCCTAAACTTTAACAGCTTAAAATAAGCAGCAGTCATTACCAGGCAGTTTCTGAGGTTGGTGAATTCAGTTGAGGCTTAACTGGGTGGTTCTGGCTCAGGGTCTCACGTGAGATTGCAGTCATGCTGTCAGCTGGAATGACAGTCTTCTGAAGGCTTGGCTGGGGCTGCAGGGGCTGCTTCTAAGCTCATTCTCATGGCCGTTGGCAGAGGCCTCAGCTTCTTACACATGGGCCTCTCCATGGGGCTACTTCTTGGGTGTCCTCATGGTATGCCAGGTTTCCCCAAACAAGTGATCTAAGAGACAGCATGAGACAGACACCTCCTCTCTCTCATGATCTATCCTTAGAAGTAGCTTAACATCACTTACGCTGTATACTATTGGACAGTCCCACAAAGACACCCTAGAGTGGAGCTGAATTTGTTCTCACCTGAGACAGGAGAGCTGGGCTTTAATACTCTCAGGCCCAGCACTCATTGGCTACTGTCTGCCCTAGGGACAGTTGCATGGCCCGGCCCGTAAACTCCCCCAGGAGGACACAGACACCAAGTTCTTTGACCCTGGCTCTGACTGTCCCAGAACAGTCCTCCAAAGAACAAGTGCACACTCAGGGACACAAGAGCACCCAGAAACCAGGAGAGGACACACAGAAACAGCAGAAGGAATCTGAGGGGATCTGGGCAGACCACTGACAGAGTCTGCTATATTTATACTCATGAATAATTGGAAATAATGAATTGGTTCACTGCAGGGGATCGGTTGGACATTGGCCTAAACACTGTGCATCCATGATGTACACCCATCATGCGCCTGAAGATGACAGGTGGTCCCAGAAATAGTACATGAGAAAAGCTGGACTTAAATAATTAGTAGGCATGATGCCCCACCCCATTTAAAACAAATAAATATAAATATGCTTTTATACCTTGTTTTTTAAAAATTTCTTAAAGAAGGTAGGTGTTCAAGTTGTATTTTTCTTTTATGTTTGTCGTGGACTGAGTGCTTGGGTCTTCCCAAAATTTATATGTGAAAAAAAAATGTATTTTTTTCCTTCCAGGGAGCATGTGAACTTGCCAGAGAGAGACAAAGAAACAGAGAGAGAAAGAAATCTCTCTCTAATGGGGTGTGATCATACCATAATCACTTCTCTTCCATTTCTTCATCCTGTTGGGATTCACACATGGTCGGTGTGTTTTTCAAGCTGCCAGGGCTGGGATTTAAACTGCAGTCAGCCATGTGAGATCCAGCTCCCCTAACTACTAGGCCGTGAGTTGGGGCCCTGTTAGAATCTTAATCACCAGGGCCAGTAGGTGGCTTAGTGGTTAAAGCACTGGACTCCCAAGTGGTTGATCATGGTTCGAGTCCTGGACCTGGCAGCTTGAAACTCATGCTGGGCGTATGTATGCATGCATGCCCAAAATCCCAAGAGGAAAATGGAGAAGAGATTGCAGCATGGCCATCCTCCACTGGGGGGTGGGGGAGGCTGGATTTCTCACTTTCTTTGTCTCTCCATGAGCTCACGTGCCCTATAGCAAAAATCTTTCAAAAAAAAAAAAAAAAACAGAAAAAAACAAACCCAAACAGAAAACATAACCCCAGTATGAATATATTAGGAGCTGGAGCTTTGGGGAAGTAAGTCGGTCATGAAGGGAGGAGTCTCAAGAATGGGATGTATAAAAGGGACCCCAGAGAACTCTCTGGCCCTCTTCTTGCTGTGTGAGGATGAGGATACAAAAAAGTTGTCAGTCTGCAACCTTGAAGAGAGCCCTCCCCAGAACTCAGTCAGACAAGGCCGGCACCTTGATCTTGGACTTCCAGTCTCCATAACTGTGAGAAATCCATTTCTGTTGTTGATGTGCCACCCAGATCTGTGGCATTTTATTGTAACGGTCCAAACTGACTAAGACAGTGCTTTTCTTTGCTTTTTATTTTTCAAACATTCTGCATAAAGGAATATATCACATTTGAAACAAGAAAAGTAAACCAAGCTGTTAAGTCTAAGAGAGTTTCATAAGGAACCCTTCGATGTTATATATACCTAATGCAAATTTCATTTCCCCCGCCTAGAATACGGCATGGATGTCTCCATATGTGGGTATACAGATGCACTCCAGGACTGCCCTATTTGAATTCTGCTGTGTCATTTATTAGCTGGGCATCTCTGGGTCAGTTTCTTAACTTCTCCGTGTCTCAAACTCCTTGGCAATCCTGTAGGAGTGATGACACAGTGCCTTGTAGAATTGTGGTGAGGACTAAATGAATTCAGATATGTAAACACTTCGAGCATTTCCTGGCAAATAAGAAGTGCATTAGCAGCATGGGTCTACCTTTCCCAAGCCCACCCTCATCACTAATTAGTCTGAGTGGCTAGGGTCTGTTTCCCGCTCTTCCCTCCCTCATTAGAGTCACCCTTTCCACCTGCTGTTGCATTCCTCTGGGATCCTACCACACGTAAGTGGGTAGTGATGAATTAATCAGGTTGGCCAAGTACGTTCATCTATGCTCGAGTGTCGCCTTCTCCAGGGAATGCCCTTTAACCCAGTTTTGGAAGCTCCAGAGAGCATTGAGTGGGCTGCGGGTGTGGACACCTGCAGCGTTGGCCTAACAGCACCTGTGTCTCTGTCCTCTAGCCACAGGAATACCTCTTCAGGGCATTCTTCTCCATTTTCTGCTTTCGTTGGGCATATGCCTCAAGGGCCCTGTCCAGGCTAAACCAATCGAGGCCTCTCGTGGGAATTCAAGCCTCGTGCCGAGGGCCATCTGGATAGGAAATAATTGAAGCTGATTCTTCTCAGAGACAGTGCCCGTTTTTCTTGTCCCCACGCCCCTAGAGTGGCCCCATTCCTGTCTTTCTTGAGATCCAGTTTCAGCTTTCCTTTCAATTATATGAGCTGATCTACATACTTTCCCCCCTAAATTAGGTAGAGTCCATTACTTTCACTTAAAAACAAAGAAAATCAGCTGTCATAATACACCAGTGGAGAGAGAGAGGGGAGAGAGAGAGGGGAGAGAGAGAGAGAGAGAGAGAGAGAGAGAGAGAGAGAGAGAGAGAGAGAAAGTGTTGTTCTGGGCTCCATCTCCCGTGCTGTTGATAAAATGATACCTGAGTTCAGCTTCTCACTCATTCTGCGACCATGGCCAATGCTCCCCTCCCCTGATATCCCTCAGTCTCCTTTGCAGAGTCCTCTTCCTGGAACAACCCACAAATGTCAGGATGCTCAGGCCTTTTCCTAAGGCCCCCATGTCGCCCTCTCTGACAGCATCATGCACATTCCATAGATCTGATAACCATCTCTAAACTAAAACCCTGAAGCCCCTGGTTCAAGTCCCGATCAGCTCTCAGAGCGTCAGCTGTCCTAGACATCTCCACCCATGGGCTTCTCGAACTCATGTCCAGACGGGAACAGTGTCTCCCCCTGCAAATTATTCGTCTCCCTCCCTCTTCCCAGCTTAGTACATGGTGTGAACATCTTCCCCCTAGCAATTCCAGAATGTTCCTAGACCTGTCCTTGTCACCTATCCATACTCTCTGATTTATATCTGTTGGTGTTGTCTTCTGTAACATGAGTTCTATCATAAAGCAATCAATATTTTCTTTCTCATTTTTTTTCATTTTGGGGAGGTTTTTGCTATAGGGCGCATGCGCTTGCCAGACAAACAGAGACAGAGAGACAGAAAGCGAGAAATCACCCCCCAGGGGGGATGGCCACGCTGCAATCCCTTCTCCTCCATTCTCCTCTCAGGATCTTGAGCACACACGCACACGTGCCCGGCGTGAGTTTTAAGCCACCAGGTCCAGGGTGAGAACCGCGGTTGACTACATGGGAGTCCAGCGACATAGCCATTACACTAATTGCTGGTCCCCATATTGTCTTTCTCTTTTTAGAGGTTTATGCCTTAGGGTGTGTGTGCTCGCTGGAGAGAGAGAAACAGAGACAGTGAAAGGGAAAGTGAGAAATTACCCCTCAGGGGGGATGGTCACAACTTCTCCATTCTCCTCCCAGGATCTTGTGGATGCACACAAACATGCCAGCATGATTTTCAAGCCACTGGGTCTAGGACTCAAACCATGGTCAGCCATGTAGGAGCCCAGCGGTGTAACTGCTACGCTATCCACTAGCCCCCAGTTGTTATTTTCAATGCCCATTTATCCTGCTATCACTTAACTCTTACAGGACATCTTGGAAGTGGGTAATATTATCTCAGTGGAAGGAAATGAGGGACCAGAGAAGGGAAGCCATTTGCCCAAGGTCACACAGGAAGTAGGAAGCAGAGTCTAGGTTTGAACCTGGAACAGTCTGAGTTCAAAACACACACTGGTTCCTCCAGGACCCTCTCTGTCCATGGCGCCTGGATACAGGAGGAGCAGGATTGGAGCCCATCTCCTTCTGGAGAGTTACTAGGGTCTGGACAGCAAATAGAAACAGTGTTGTTCGTGAGCTCATCTGCTCCACCGGGCTCCACCCTGTTCCTAATCTGGGCTCGTGACCTGGGAACTCATCTCCCCGGTAACCAGAGTGATGCAACAAACAGAGGCTGGGCTGGTGGTGCAAGCCCGGGTCAGGTTGCTAAAGTCTAGCCAGAATGTCTTCTCCATGGAGCTAGCACTGTGGAGACCCTGACGACCCAGATGAATCCAACGCTCATTCCTGGCAGAGCCATCAAGAGCTTGGAAGCATTGGAGGCTGGTGACCTGCAGGGATCATAAAACACTCACTGTGGGGCCCTGGGGTGCTGGGAGGGGTTCAGGAGATCTAGGCTCCATGTGTGGCTTCAAGAATGACTAACTCTACCCATGATTCATAAGAAAACCCACGACTTCCAAATGTATCCAGTCTCCCACCACATCCCCCCATCCCCCTCTCTACCTACATCAGAGCCTGTGTGACAGCGTAGGCTGTTTCCACCCTTGTCTCCGAGGTCCATTTTTTTTGAGAGACATTTGCTATGGGGCGCATGCCCTCATCTGAGAGACAGAGAGATGGAGAGATAGAAAGTAAGTAATAACACCCCAAGGGGATAGTCATGCTGCAATCCCTTCTCCATTATCCTCTTGGGATTTGGGCACACAATCATATGTGTCCAGTGTGAGTTTCAAGCCACCGAGTCTGGGACTTGAACCGTGGTCAGCCATGTGGGAGTCTAGCATCTTAACCACACTACACTTGGTTAAGATGCTACCCCCCCACCCAGTCAATTTTTAAGATTTTTTTATTGTGGTAAAATATACAACATAAAATTTGTCACTTTAGCTATCTTTATAAGTGTACCACTCAGTAGCATTAATTATCCTCACGACGTTGTGCAATTATCACCACGATCTTCAAACCTTGTTATGATCCCAAAGAAAATCTCTAAGCACCTAGCAATAACTCTGTTCCTCCTAGAAAGCCTGTCATAATTTCTAATCTGCTTCCTGTTTCTGAACTTGCCTTCTCTAGATGGTTCCTGCAAGCGGCATTATATAATATCTCTTCTTATGTGTCTGGCTTCTTTCGCTCTAGCATAACACGTTCAAGGTTCATCCATGTAGTAACGTGTCAGAGCGTCATTCCTTTTTATGGATGTATAATGTTCCACTGTATAGATATATTCCCACCTCCGTTTTCCTATCTATTTATTTGTTTTCCTATTCATCTGTCAATGCGTATCCCATGGCCAGTATCACACAACAGCAGAAATGACATCTGAGTTGACTTTCACTCAGAGTAAACTATTACTCAGATCATGGCATGACTTTTCTAGAACCCTCCTATGGTTCTCTGAATTCATGAAGAGCAAAGCTGGAGTCCTTATCATAGTGTTGATAGAAATAACCAACTCTGCAAAAATAATAATGTGGTTTATTTCTAAGCATGAATATGTGTGGTCTAGGCCCGAGAGGAGGCAAAACATGCCCCTCTCTCTCTGGGTGATCAGGTACAGGGATTCCTTTTATTTGATTTTGAGAGCGAGAGAATTTAGTGAAGAGCTTTCCATTGGTCTGGCCCAAAAAGGTGGGACATGTGGAAGCAGGGCTTGTAGGTTTTGGGAAGGAATTAGTAACAGATAAGGGGGTTTGTATACAAGTCACGGGATACTGTCCCAAGGACAGGATGTTGGAAGAGTCCTGTTATCAATGAGTCAAAATGGACTCAATGATTGTGGGTGTGACTCACCCATTATAGGGATACTATGCCAGGGATAGGATATAGGAAGATTTTTGTTATCTGGGACCAGCAGTTAGCATAATGGCTATGTCACTGGACTCCCATGTAGTCAACCACGGTTCGAGTCCCAGACTCAGTGGCTTAAATTCACACCGGGCACGTGTGCGTGCGTGCCCAAGATCCCGAGAGGAGAATGGAGGAGAAGGGATTGTGGCATGGCCATCCCCCCTGGGGGTTGATTTCTCACTTTTTGTCTCTCTGTCTCTCTCTCTCTCTTTCTGATGAGTGTACCCGCCCTATAGCAAAAAACCTCTTCAAAAAAAAGAGGAAGATTTTTGTTATCAAATGGGTCAAAATGATCTGTTAATGTCCATGAGTGTGACTCACCCTAGGCCCCCTGGAAGGGAACTTAGAAATAGGACCAACCTCATCACATCCTTCCCACTCTACTTGCTGTTCCATGAACGGCCCAGCATGCTGCCACCTCAGGCCCTTTGCCCATGCTCTTCTTCCTGCCTGGAACACTCTTCCCCTGCGTACCTGCATTGGTGACCCTCTCCTTTCTCCAAGTCTTGCTCAAATGTTATCTTTCCATGGCGTCAGCCTGCATACCCATGGAAAGCTGCAGCTGGTCTTCCCTTTGTCAGATCACGTCTTCCCACAGCACTGCCGCCTTTTAACACATGATGTAGTTTACCTAGTTTTTATTTCCATTTTCGTTATATGCCTTCACCTCTGGAATGTAAAGTCTACAGGTTAAGGATTTTTTCCCCCTGTTTAACTAATTAATGTACCAGAAGCACCTAAAACAGTGGTTAGTATGCAATACTCAGTAACTATTTGTTGAATGAATGAATGAATGAATGAATGAATATGAATTTGGACAAGTTGCTGCACCTTTCTGGGTCTTCGTTTCCCTGTCCGTGAATTAGGGACTGTGGTCCATCGCTGCAGTGGGGGGTGTGGGGGATGTGGTAGTGTCATGGTAGGAATCGTGTCAAATCATGACTGTCACCATACTTTGTAAATCATAAAGCATTGTGCAAGGGAGAGAGAGTGTGAGAAAACTGATCTTCATTTAATGCCCTGGAAGCCAGATATTTGTCATCATGGTCTTGTTTATTTTTTTAATTTTCCAGAGGGCTTATGTGCTTGTCAGGGAGAAACAGACTGAGATACGGGGGGAGAGAAGGAGAAAGCGCACACATCCCCGCCCCCCGCCACCCCCGATCCCTTCTCCTCCATTTCTCCACCCTGTTGGGCTTTGGGAATGCACACAGGGCCTGCCATGTTTCTCAAGCTGCCCGGGCCTGGGCTCACTCTGTACAGTCGTCCATGCAGGATCCAGCTCTCTCAGCAACCAGGCCATCGGGCCGGCCCAGATCCATCTCATTTCATTATTCCCGTTCAATACGTAAGAAAACCAAGACTCAGAGAGGTGAGGTAACTTGCCTCAGATCATACAGTGTTGAGTCAGAGCTTCAACATGGCTGTCTGCCTTTTTCTGTAAGTTGCTTCCAGTTCTCCATAAGCCTAGGAAAGCGTCTCTTCTCCAGGAACCCTCTCTGAGCACAGGGGAGAGATAATAGAAATGAAAATATGAAAAATAGCTGCCTTTGGGGCCGACATGGTATGGTGGTTAAGGGCGCTAGACTCCCACATGGCCAACTATGGTTCATGTCTCGGATGTGGTGGCTGGCTTTCTCTCTCGCTCTCTCGCTCTGTCTCTCTCTGGTCAAATAAAATAAATAAAGCTAAAATAATTCTAAAAAAAACATAGCTACCTTTTGGGGCCAGCAGGTGGCATAGTGGTTAAGGCGGCTGGACTCCCACATGGCTGACTGTGGTTCAAGTCCTGGACCTGGCAGCTTGCATTCTCTCTCTCTCTCTCTCTCTCTCTCTCTCTCTCTCTCTCTCTCTCTCTCTCTCTCGTCAACTTCAAAATAGAATAGAATAAAATAAAATAATACAATGAATAAAGTTAAATAATTAAAAAAAAAACATAGCTACCTTTTATTAAGAGCTTTCTACAGGTGTCGGGAACACTTTACAATATGCGGGATGCTTTTCATATGTTGTCTTCATAAGAAAAAAAGAACAGTTTTTTGTTTTATGCATTTTTTAAAAGATTTTTGCTATAGGGCATGTGAGCTTGCTAAAGAGGTAGAGAAGCAGAAAGTGAGAAAACACTCCCTGGGGAGGATGTCCACGCCGTAATCCCTTCTCTTCCATTCTCCTCTCAGGGTTTTAGGTACACAGCCATACGCACCTGGCATGAGTTCCAAGCTGCTCGGTCTGAGACTCGAACCATGGTCAACCATGTGGGAGTCCAGCACCTCAACTACTACACAACCTGCTGGCCCTGAACAGATATTATTATTATGCCTTCATACCAGATAAGGAACCCAAGAATCTAAGAGGTCATCCTGGGTTTGAGGCCACACAGCCGTGAACATTTGAGCCCAGTGCAATCTGACTCCCACAGCATCCTGAAAAAGTTCACGATCAAGGAGAGGGAACTTTTCTAACACCACATGTGCCCCCACGTCCATGACCCTCCCCAAGGACCTCCCCACTAGAAGCAGACCCGAGAGAGCGCGTGTGCAGCAGGGAAGGCAGACCCCACAGCAGCCCTCATGCCTACACCCTCAGCTTGAGCAGAGGGTGCAGGAGGGACAGGCATCCGTGGGAGCCGGATGGAGATCCCGGGGGCCTGAGTTGCCAGCGAAGATAAATGAATGAACCACTCAGCAAACCAGGGCACTTCCACCCCACGGCAGAACTGTCACGGGTAAATAAATCATCGAAGCTCCACGCCGGACGTGCCAATTTCAGCGGGAGAAGATGAGAGCATTTATCTGCCCGGTGACATGCTGGATGTCTTCAGGCTGTGAGGGGTATGAAAATACTCCCCAGCACGCGGGCCGCCTGGGGGGTGTGGGAGCCAGGAGAGGGTCTCATTCCAGAACCTGTGCTCCTCTTAGACTTCACACGGTTGTCCTGACGCGTTTCCGTGCCTTTGAAAAGACTCGTCATAATTATAGGTACTATGGATTAAGCGCCCACTATGCACTAGGCATCTGGTGACTTTTAAAATATGTACATTATCTCTCTAATTGGCTCAAAATAAATGATTGCTGGGACCAGCAGGTGGTGTGGTAGTTAAGGTGCTGGACTCTCACATGGCTGACTGTGGTTCAAGTCCTGAATCTGGTGGCCCACTTTCTCACTTTCCCTCTCTCTCTCTCTCTTTTTGTCTTTCTGGTGAGCACACAAGCTCTATATCAAACTAATAAAAACAAATAAAAATGAATAGTTGTTGAAGAGTTTCTGTGGCATTTGAGGATGCCTATTTTTATAACTATGCCCAAATGTTTTTTTGTTTTTTGTGGGGTTTTTTTGAGAGGTTTTTGCTATAGGGCATGTGTGCTTGCCAGACAGAGAGAGACAGAGAGACAGAAAATGAGAAATAA
Source organism: Tupaia tana (assembly GCA_026018925.1). Lineage (NCBI taxonomy): Eukaryota > Metazoa > Chordata > Mammalia > Scandentia > Tupaiidae > Tupaia > Tupaia tana. Next base: position 13,534,456 of record JAKSZU010000026.1, on the reverse strand, counting down.
CCCCCCTGGGGGGATGGTCACGCCGCAATCCCTTCTCCTCCATTCTCCTCTCAGGATCTTGGGCACGCACGCACATGTGCCCAGCATTTTTTTTTTTTTTTTTTTTTTTTTTTTTTTGAGTTTTAAGCCACCGGGTGCGGGACGCGAACCACGGTCGACTACATGGGAGTCCAGCGACATAGCCATTATGCTAACTGCTGGTCCCATAACTATGCCCAAATGTTAAATAATGCCCAGGAGAGGTGGTCCAGCCCCAGATCAGAGGTCAGTTCCCTAAGAGTTTTCCAGCTTCCCACCATCACCAGTAGTAATAACGCTCACCACGTGCTTGGACTCCAAAAAAGCGACAGAGGATAGTGAAGGAAAATCAAGCAGATACATGCACGTGGGAGGCAGAAGAGAAGGAAATGGAAAAACCCAGCCCTGAAGAGGTAGAGAATGCAGAAGCCCAAGACTTCAGAACCAACTCCCGCATTGAGACAAACCTGGTTATGAGCCTGCCAAGTTCTCTTGTGCCTTGAAGAAAAGCAGTTTATAAGGGACCAGCAGTTAGCATAATGGCTGTGTTGCTGGACTCCCATATAGTTGACTGGGGTTCGAGTCCTGGACCTGATGGCTTAAACTCACGCCAGGCACGTGTGCGTGCGTGCCCAAGATTCCGAGAGGAGAATGGAGGAGAAGGGATTGCGGCGTGGCCATCCCCCCTGGGGGGTGATTTCTTGCTTTCTGTCTCTCTTTGTCTTTCTGGCAAGCCTATAGCCAAAACCTCTCCAAAAAAAAAAAAAAAAAATTAAAGGGGCCAGCAAGTGGCATAGTGGTTAAGGTGCAGAACTTCACGTTACCAACTGTGGTTCAAGTCTTAGACCCCGCATCTTGAAACTCACACTAGGTACCCAAAATCCCAAGAGGAGAATGAAAGAGAGGGGATTACAGATGGCCATCCTCCCAGGGGGTGGGGAGAAGTGATTTCTTGCTTTCTGTGTCTCTGTCTCTCCAGCAAGTGCATGCACCCTATAAAAAAAATACTCTCAAATTTTTTTTTATTAAAAATAGAAGCCCTGGAAAGAAAGATACCTGATACTAACAGCAATTTTTTTGAAGTAGAGGAGGGCAGATTTACTGGGAATGTTACATTTTATTATTTTTCCTTACATCTATGTTCTAATTTTTCAGCAATGTACAAGTAGGACGTGTCTTAATTGAATAACAAAGGGCCAATAGAAGGTTTTGTTCCCCCGCCTCCAAAAGAGAGGGTGAAGTGGATATTTGGAAACACTTTCACAAAGTGGCTGCTGAGAAACTGTGAGCGTCTACACTGGTGGCTGACCTTGTTCTCCCACAGGTCTTTGTGCTTACGATTTTTGTTTTTTGTTTTTATATTTCAGGAAACATAATACAGTGGGATCCAAGCTTTAAGCCATCACGTGGCTATGGAACAAATAACTGGGCAGGGAGATCATCGGCATTTCCATCACTTTTGTTTCTACACGACACAGAGAAAGGAAAGGGGCTTGTCCTGACTCACATTGCCTTCTGCTTTTCCCATGTTTCTCTAATATCCAAATGGAAATTCCATCAAATGTCCTTAGCGCCTCCCCGATTCCTTCTTTCCAGGTATTCAGTCCCCATAAGTAGTCCCCCACCTCACCTTTCATTTCTTTTGTAACTGTTTTGGTAAAAGTCACAGGAAGTTGGGCCGGCAGGTGGCATGGTGGTTAAGGTGCCGGGCTCCCACATGATCGACCATGGTTCGAGTTCTGGACCTGGCAGCTTGCTTTCTTACTTCCCCTTTCTTTCTCTTTCTGGTCAAATTACAAAATAATAACAAATACAATTAAATAAATAAATAATTCTTTGGGGGGGGGGGTTCACAGGGGGTCATCTTTGTGGGAAGAAGTACAACCCAAAGACCAACACCATGGGCTCTGACTGCCCAAGTTCACATCCCCATCACAGTGACTCAAGTTGCTAAGATGTTATATTCTACATGGAAGTCCTGGGTTCTATTCCCAGCCCAACCTAAAGGCTGGGTACTATGATCCCAGCAACTGGGGGAGGCTGAGGCAGGAGGCTTGGGAGCTCATGGTTGCCCTGGGCAACAGAGCAAGACTGTTTTGAAAGTGCCGTCCATGGTTCCAGCTGAGATGCTAATGCAAGAGGATTGTGACACAGTGAGACCCTGTCTTAAACAAATCACACACCCACCCCGTCTGCCTGAGTTCAAATCCCCACTCTGCCCTTGGCTAACTAGATTATCTCCAGCAAGTCCCTTTACCTGTGCTAGAATGTCTTTATCCGTGAAGGGATAACTTTCATAGCCAACTCCCCGGGCTGACTAAAGGAGATAATATAATCTTGGCAGCATGTAATAGGGAGCAGAGACCCCCTTCCCTTTTTTTCATCTGCCTTTTTTTTCTCCCTCTTGAAAAGGTGACCAAAGACACAAAGTGGTGTTTGGAGACACAACATTTTCTTTTCTTCTGAGGTTCGAAATGCGACTCATGGCCTTGGAGGTAGGTCACCCCAAGACTCTGATGGTAACTGAGGCACGCATGGCCCCTGGCAGGTGTAGGAGGCCTCAGACCTATTCCTGGCTGACCACAATACACATATCTGCTGGACTCACCTGAAATGTTCTTGAAGATGAGCCTTTTCAAATATATTCAATGAATACGATTTTGGTTTTCTCTTAATGAGTTAATCTTGGACATAGCCAGGGAAGATATTCTCAGCAACATTTTAAGCCCAATTTGTCTAAAGCTAAATATCGTGGGAACGGTTTAGCTTTCTTATGGCTATCTTTTAATGAGGAGTATATTCCTGAATAGCTTAAACAGAATCTAGGATATAATTAAAATATCTTGAATACGTTTTTGGATACAAGTATTCAAGAAGTGTCAATTCATTGAGTAGTACATCAAACATATTAAAATAACTTTTTAGAAGAACGTAGTCATTATTCAAAAGGTGTATAGTCGTATTCATTAACTATATTCAATAAGAATTTTCTTTAAAAGAAGGTTTTGGGGGGGCAGCAGGTGGCATAGTGGTTACGGTCCTGGGCTCCCACATTGTCGACTACAGTTCGAGCCCCAGACCTGGCAGCTTGAAACTTGGCAGGCATGTGTACATGCATGCCCAAAATCTGGAGAGGAGAATGGAGGAGAAGGGATTGTAGCATGGCCATCCTCCCTGGGGAATGATTTCCTACTTTCTTTCTCTCTGTTTCTTTTCTGTGTCTATAGGGCAAGCACATATGCCCTATAGCAAAAAAACTCTCTCTAAAAAAGGTTTTGGAAAATTGGTAGATTTGACCGGTTTGATCAATTGATCATCCACATCTTGATTTTTTAGGGAACTGTTTATCATGAAATTGATTTTTTGGTAGATTGGCAAATTCAGAGACTGCTAGAGATAACATCCAAAGTACTCCCTATGAGGTCTGGGGAAGGACATTAGAATTACCTCTCACTTCCCTTCTCTTACTTTGGCCAGAGCCAAGAGCCCCCAACTCTGCCCTCAATCTTCCAGAACATTCCAGCCTTCCCGTGCTCTTCAGGGCCTGGGAGCCACCACATTTAAAAAAATTCTTCTTCTTTTTTTTTTTTAATTTGTTTTCTTAATCTTAGAATGAGACTAATGGTGCTTATCTTTAGGATTAAGCAAGTTAACATTTGACAGTATTTTAGACGTCTGTTCTCTTTATTCCTTTCAACACACAAACATTTACGATTGCTCCAGGAATGTGGGTCATGAGCTCATAGCCGAAACTCAAACGCATAACTCTGGGGTTTAATCCCATTTCTGACACTGACCAGCTGTGTATTCTTGAGCAACTGACATAACTTCTTACTGAGGTTTAGTTTCTTCTACTGTAAACAAAGGCCAAATAGTTCCACCCTACGGACTTGTGTTAAAGATAACTTCATAAAGGAATCAGCAGTTAGCGTAATGGCTATGTCGCTGGACTCCCATGTAGTCGACCGCGGTTCGCGTCCCGGACCCGGTGGCTTAAAACTCACGCCGGGCTTGTGTGTGTGCATGCCCAAGATTCCTAGAGGAGAATGGAGGAGAAGGGGTTGTGGCGTGGCCATCCCCCCTGGGGATGATTTCTCGCTTTCTGTCTCTCTGTCTCTCTCTGTCTGGTGAGTGCACGTGCCCTATAGCAAAAAACAAAACAAAACAAAACAAAAAAAAACCTCTCCAAAAAAATAAATAAATAAAATAAAATAAAAAAAGATGACCTCATAAAGTACTGAGCTCGGTGCCTGGCTCTAGTTAGAGCTTAATTCATAATAGACTTTTATCATTATCATTATCATTATCATTGTTATCTGAGAACTATACTTCTAAGCTTAGGCGAATATCTTCATGTCTTTAGCTCGGTAAAATACCAAAAGGTAGAAGCAGTTTAGATCCATGGTTCTCAAAGAGGGCTTCAGAGATTCTTGCCACACCTTTGGAGGGTCCATGAGATCAAAACTATAGTTCATTAATATGACTACGGTATTGTTTGCCTTTTCATTCTCATGCTCTCATGAGTGGGCAGAGGAATTTTCCAGAGTCTACATGATCTATGATAACACAGTAGAACGAAGGCATCCTCTATTGTTGGACTTTTAAGAGATTTGCTAAGCTGTAAAACCACGCCCCTCTTCTCACTTACTTTTGTGTGTGTTTTTTAGGAAAACAGTTATTTTCATAAAAGTACATTCTTTTTTGTTAACATTTCATAGACCGCCTATTGTTTTACAATGGCTTTATAAATACAGATTGTTCACATTGGTTTTAATTTCTAATTAGTAAATAATGATTGCTATAGCCGTGCAAACACATTCTTTGGGGTCCTCAGTAATTTTTCCATGTAAAATGTGCAGAGAGCAGGAAATTTGAGAATGGCTGCATTCAATTATTGTAATAGGCCAAGTCTGGGGTTTGTAGGTGCCAGACACTCCATATATCTTCCTCATTCACTCTTTCTACAAGAGACATTTAATAAGGACTTCCTGTGTGCCAGACACTTCGAGAATTGCTGGGGAAATAATGAAGAACAAGACACGTCTCTGTAGGGGACGGACCAACACGTACCCGTTGAGCACCGCAAACACCTAGACCTTACGTCAGCCCTTACGAGGCAAAAGGAAGGAGAGACTTGTGTGGGCTGGAGGTAGGGACTCTCCCACGTGGGAGTCGAGCGGCTCAACCACCATGCCACCTGCCAGCCCCAAGAAAGAATTTTCTTACAGTTTGGGAGCGAGAAGTCCAAGATCAAGGTGCCTAGTGAGGGCTCTCTTTCTGGCTTACGAAAGGCCACCTTCTTGCTGTGTCTCCAAAGAGAGAACGAGAGACAGAGACAGAGTCCTCACCAGCATTTCTTCTCATAAATACATGAATTCTATCAAACCAGGGCATCACTTCCATGACCTCATTTAACCTTAACTATAGATGGTCCCCAACTTAGGACCGTTCAAACTTCCCATTTTTGACTTTATGAAACTCTACTTCAAATTTTGACTCTCGATCGTCTCCCGAGCCAGTGATATGCCGTCTGATAGTCTCTCAAGGTCAATTCTCTTTACAAGCCAAATGATGTATAGCAATCAAATGTATAAAATAATAATAATAATAGTAATAATAATAATAAAGATGCCCAACAGCAGCGAGTTGCAACTCCCCTCAGTCACGTGATCTGAGGGAAACAACTGAGACTCTCCGGAGAACTGTGTCGCCAGCATTTTTTTTTTTTTTGGATACTGCAGTTTATTTTCACATCCCATCATGCCTACAAAATGCCCATGCCCATCTGCATCTCTTGCTTCTGATGAGAAAAAGAAGAGGAAAGCAATCTCAGAAATGTATCTCGACTTACACTGGGTGTATCGAGACGCTGTCTCCAAGCCACATTGGGGGGTCAAGTGTCAACACTGACTTTAGGGGGACACAGACATTCAGTCTCTAAAAGGACCTTTTCCCGGGGCCCCCACCTGCCTGTTCTGAATTCTACTATCCACACCCCACTGAGAAAGAAACTGCTGGTGGGAAAAAATAAAAGCTTTCTCACTCCTAAAGGGGAACTAGAATAAAGGCAAATGAAAACTATTCACCCAGGCAGGAAATATATACAAACTTGGCAAAGCTCTCCCTGAATTCCCACACCAAAGCAAACAGACACCGGAGGTTTCCACCACTGCCGTCTCAGTTTATTGAACTAAAAATATTTGCCACCCAAATGCTTTTATTAGTGGTATGATTAGGATTTTTTTTTTCTTTTTTTTTAGCAGACAAAGTCATTACCAAGTAGAAGCCTGTGGACATGTAAAAAAATACTCAGAAGAAGCCTACGGTGGAAGCTTTTCCTCATTCCTCTGACGGAATCTACATCAATTTATTTTCCTCCCTTAATCTTATTATTTTTTAACTACATAAAAATGCTTTATTGCAGGAAAATTGGAAAGTGCAGAAGAAAATGAAAATCACCCACATTTTCCCTATGTGGAGAAGGAAATTCTACTATTTCATTTTCTTCGTTTTTTTTTTTCCTTCCATCAACATTCATATGAGTGGATATATAGACAGTGTCACTATTAATATTATTAAATAATATAAATAATAATAAATACAAAAATAATATCAAACTTGGTTTAAATTCTTCTCTTTATTACTATGTATCATGAGTATCTCCCCATGTCCGTAAGTATAGATTGCACTCTTTTATAAAAAATTTTACTTAATTCTATTTGTTATTATTATGACTATTTTCTAACTTGCTACAGGGCATGTACATTCACCAGATAGAGCCAGAGAGAGAGAGAGAGATAGAGAGAAGGTGAGAAAGTGAGAAAGCAAGCCACCAGGTCCAGAATCATGGTTGGCTATGTGGGAGTCTAATACCACATGCTGGCCCCCCTCATTTTTGTTTTTAAATTTGCTAAAGAGTATGTGGACTCCCCAGAGAGACAGAGAAAGAGGGGCTGGGAAAGCAAGAAAGCATGCCCCATGGGGGATGGTCACACCAAAAACCCTCCTCCAGTTCATCTTTTGGAATTCTGGGCACATGTACACACAGGTCTGGCATGTTTTTCAAGCTGCTGGGTCTGGGTCTCAAACCATGTAATCAGTCATGAAGGATCCAGCCACTTTAACCACCATGGCACCAGCTGGCCTGGATCGATCTCGTCTTCAATGCCTACTCTACTATTCTGTTACAGGGACATCATTATTTAGACGAATTTCTATTGATACAACTTTAGATTGTTTCTCAATATTTTTTCTCATAAACAAAGCTGAGATAGGAATCCGAGTAGCTAAATACTTGTACTCATTCCTGTTTTCTTTCTCAGGATAGAAAGTATGCAGAAGTAGTATTTCTGAATGAATAGATATACAGAGTTTTGTTTTGTTTTGTTTTGAAGAGATTTTTGCGATAGGGTGCGTGTGCTCGCCAGAGAGAGGAAGAGAGAGGCAGAAAGTAAGAAATCACCCTCTGGGGGGATGACTATTTAGCAATCCCTTCTCCTCTATTCACTTGGGATTTGGGGCACACATGCACATGTGCCTAGCATGAGTTTCAAGCCTCAGGTCTGGGACTCGAACTGCAGTCAACCACATGGGAGTCCAGTGCCTTACCACTATGCCACATGCTGACCCACACAGTTGTTTGTTTTCTTTGGTTTTGTTTTGTTTCATTAGAGAGAGTGGATGCATGCCAAAAAAAAAAAAAAAAAGAGAGAGAGAGAGAGAGAGAGAGAGAGAGAGAGATGAGACCAGCAGTTGGCGAAATGGCTATGTCGCTAGACTCCCATGTAGTCAACCACGGTTCAAGTCCCAGACCCAGTGGCTTAAACTCATGCCAGGCGCGTGTGTGTGTGCCCAAGATCCCGAGAGGAGAGTGGAGGAGAAGGGATTGCGGTATGGCCATCCCTCCTGGGGAGTGATTTCTCGCTTTCTGTCTCTCTGTCTCACTCTGTTTTTGAGAGAAGCACCCTCAGTAAGGTCTGGTCATGTCACAGTTTCCTTCCTCATCAGGATCTTGGGCACGTGCTCATGCACCTGGCATGTTACAGGCCTACTGGACTGGGGAATCTAAATAGCGTTCAGCCACACAGCTTCCGAACTACAGTCTGGTAAGCTACCAACCACACCACAGAAACGGGGCTGATATATTTAGTTTTGCTGGTGTTCTTGAATGTTCACAGACTACAGCATATACATTTCACTATTAAAATGAGGGATTTCCTTTTCTCCCTTTTCCTTTCCCTTGTTGGGAGACATCTTTGGAAAGACAGAGGGAAAAGGCAGAAGTTTTTAAAAATGTAAAACCACATCCACATTATACTAGGAGTGTTAATCATTAAACTGGAATTGTGAGAAAGGTGCTCACCCGAGAACAGACACGAAGACACGAGGTACAACGAAGTGAGAGTTTCATGGCAGCCTTGCAAAATCAGGTGTCTGATAGGCAGGCACACCCAAAACAGTTACAAAAAGCAATTTATTCCCTAGTACGCAAGTCCCTCTTCCAGTTACTCATTGAGTATTCTCGGTGCACAATCTTCCCAAAGTGGCCTAAATTTCATTACTCCCTTACAAGGCATTTATTGCTCCCTTCTCTCTTTTGTCTGACAGAAGGCATAGGCTCAGGATGAGCCCATGAAAAAGGCCCCCCAAATATCCTGAGGAGGGAGAAGAACCAGAAAGTAAAAAGGGGCAAAGGGTGGTGCCCAGCCGCCATGTTGAAAAGTCATCGCCCAAGCGTGACCTGTTCTTGTTCTTCTTACCTTTTGTTTGTTCAGGAACTTCGCAGGAATGAGTGAGGCTGTCACATCTGCAAGCTGTCTAAGCAAGGTTTGTTAAGCTATTCTTGAAAATGAATCACTTAAGGGACCAGCAGATGGCATAATGGTTACGTCGCTGGACTCCCATGTAGTCAACCACAGTTCAAGTCCCGAACTCGGGGGCTTAAAACTCACGCCAGGCACATGTACGTGCATGTCCAAGATCCCCAAGAGAAGGATGGAGGAGAAGAAATTGTGGTATGGTCATCTCTCCTGGAGGGTGATTTTTCACTTTCTGTGTTCTCTGTGTCTCTCTGGCAAGCACAAATGCCCTATAGCAAAAATCCCTCTCAAAAAAGAAAAAGAAAAAAGAAAATTAATCACTAGGCTATTTTGATACAAACTGTACCACATATACTTAATTAACATGAATTCAATTGTTTTTATTAAACGTAAAACCTCATGATATTAAGACATGTCATTATTTTATATAAAATTAACAAAGACAAAAAAAAAAAAAGCTCTTTCAATTAAACTACAGTCCCGTGCCTTAATAATGCTATGTGATACTGTGACTGGTTATACCATTCTTCATTTGAAATTCCTGTTATCTTTTCCGGGGGATTTGGCAACTTCTCGTGCCTCTTATTGCCTGGCACGGTGTATCATAACACATTTGCACATACCTCAGTGACAAAATGTGACACAGCTCCATCTACTTGTGGTTTTTCCCTTTGTAGGTGTTAGGTAAAGATGTGGCTGTTGCTTTGCAAGAAAATAAGAAACTGGATAAATCATTCCTCCAAAGACGAGAATGCGCTTCACGAATATGAAATTTCCACACTACCGGTCCGTTTGGGCCTTGCTGCGTACCCAGAGACTTCCCATTTCCATGCCAAATCATATCACAGCATAATCTTTTTGAAGACATTTTAAGTGGCAATTTGAAATCAATACGTGATGTACTGGCAACGAACATAACTCAGTTGCAGTGACGACAGTGTGAACGGCTGGGATCAGATTTGCTCGGGCACAGAATGAAACTGTATCGTCGCTGTTGCCTGACTGGAGACAAGCTGTAAAATCCATCCCAATTTCATGGGAGTTTAAAATGAGAAAACCCGTGCATTTAAAACTTGATGGTATATTATTAGGAGGAGCTTCAAAAATTAAGATAAAAGGGAGGACCATTAATGCACATTTGCTGGTAATTAAACTCCCTTATTCCCCTTTACAGGTGTGTGGCCCAGAGCAGGCATTGGATGGAAAAGATAGGTCTGCCCCACACTCTGTTGGTGCCGGTTCTCCCCTGCGTCTCAGAGAGAGGACTTCTTTGCCCTACTGGGGATGAATCTAGAGTTCAAGATACACAGAAATCCATAAACTATACCTGTTTAGATAGATGATGATGGATAAGTAGGTAGATAGAAATACAGATGGGTGTAGCTCAGTCTGATCCCTACAACAAACCCAAGAAATACCATCCACTCCAATTTTGGAGGAAGACTTTCTAAGTGACAGTATGTAGCTTTCTGACATAATGTCTTCCAAAAGGACTTTGACGAGTAACTGAATTCTGAGATTGTCACCTCAGGTGCTCATCCAAAGTGGAACTGGGATGTAAAGGTAGAGAGCGAAAACAAGCCAATGGAATGCAAGAAAAGAGAAGAGGAAAAAAACACAGAGGAGAAAAGAACAACCCCCATTGGACCCCTATAATGGGATTCTAGAGGGGCTGCAAGAGGTTCAGTGGAAAAAGTCTTCCTTTTGTTTGATCCCCAGACTTCCCATTTCTTTAAGACAAGTCACTGGGAACCAGCAGTTAGCATAATGGCTATGTCGCTGGACTCCCACGTAGTCGACTGCGGTTCGCGTCCCGGACCCAGTGGCTTAAAACTCACGCCGGGCGCGTGTGCGTGCGTGCCCAAGATCCCGAGAGGAGAATGGAGGAGAAGGGATTGCGGCGTGACCATCCCTCCTGGAGGGTGATTTCTCGCTTTCTGTCTCTATGTCTCTCTCTGTCTGTCTGGCGAGCGCACGCGCCCTATAGCAAAAATCTCTCCAAAAAAAAAAAAAAAAAGGCAAGTCACACGTGTAATTATTTTCTTTGGCACCTGTGTGCCTTCGACAATTAATATTAGGTTGGCAGGAAAGTCATGATATGTTTTTACTTTGAAAAATACCTCATGATTTTCCCGACAACCTAATAGATGTTGTGAGTTTCCACAGCAAGATAACGCTTATTGAATGGCCACTAAACTTCACCGAGATTTAAGTGTTACTGAACCGAAGCATTTGGGCTGAGTCTAGCCACTCACCACACAGAAAAGCCAGTCTCTGAAATGAGAGCTCACAGAGAGGACAGCTTGAGTCCATCAATGTCAGCTGAGAAACGGCTTGGACCAGACTCCCAGGATGAGCAGAGTCTGGAGATTTTAAGGAGGGGGAGGGATGTGGCTATGTGATGGTATGGAAGTGAAAGGTCAAGGGGCAAGCAGGTGACTTCATTAAGACATCAGTCTTGGGGCCAGCAGGTGGCGTGGTGGTTAAGGGCACTGGACTCCCACATGGCTGATCGTGGTTTGAGTCCCAGACCTGGCGACTTGCTGTCTCACTTTCCCTCACTCTCACACTTTATCCCTCTCTGGTCAAATTAAAATAAATAAATAAAGTTAAATAAAATCATTCTTTGAAAATAAAAAGACATCGATCTTAATCCTGATGGAGTATGTCAGAGCACCTTCTCGTTTAAGTCAGGGAATCTGTCGTCGTCTTGTTTTTTTCTGTTCCTTGCTCATTCTGGGAAAGAGACTCAAAACACACATGCTTGATGTTATCAGTCTATAAGGACAGGGGTCCCCCACCCTGGGCCCTAGACTGGTGCCACATAGCTGGGAAGTATCTCTTCCTCTTGAGAGAAAGAGATGAAGTGAATGGGTTCTGGAGCCAGCAGGCCTGGTTTCCATACTCTAGACCAGCACACTTTTGAAAAAGTATTAGGAAAACACTGATAAATAAAGGAAAAAATTATTCCTAAACAAAATCCCAGCAACCTAATCTAAATCCCAGAAAGTTTTCTGTGGGTGTTAAGAAAATGATTCTAGTGGTGAAGACGCTGGATTTCCATATGGCCGACTGCCGTTCAAGTCCCAGACCTGGTGGCTTTGCTTTCCCGCGTTCTCTCTCTCTCTCTCCCTCTCTCTCTCTCTCTCTCTCTCTCTCTGTCTTTCTCTGATGAGCACATGTGCCCTATAGCACATTTTTAAAATAATAATACAATGTTCAAAATAAATCATTTGTTTTAAAAAAGAAAATGATTCTAAAGTTCATGTGGATAAATAAAAGACCCAGAATAGTCAACGCAATATTGAAGGATAAGAACAAAGTTTGAGGACTGATACAACGTGACTCAAGACTTCCTGGAAAGTTACAATGATCAAGATTGTGTGCCATTGGCAAAAGAACAAACAGATCAATGGAAAAGTATAGACAAACCGGAAATAGACTAAAAACAAATATAATCAACTGATTTTTAAAAAGAATAATTTATTTAATTTTCATTTATTATTATTATTATTATTTTAATTTGCTATAGGGCACTCAGGCCCACCAGAGAGAGACAGAGAGAAACAGAGAGGAAAAGTGAGAAAGCAACCCACCAGGTCCGGGACTTGATCTGCAGCCAGCCATGTGGGAGTCCAGTACCTTAACCATCATGCCACCCACTAGCCCCTAATCAACTGATTATTATTGTTCTTGTTTTGTTTTGTTTTGTTTGAGATACTTTTGCTATAGGGTGCGTGCACTCTCCAGAAGGACAGAACGAGACAGAGAGACAGAAAGTGAAAAATAGCCCCCTCCCCCAGGGGGAGGGCCACATGCAATCCCTTCTCCTCCGTTCTCCTCTCAGGATCTTGGGCATGCATGTACACGTGCCTGGCGTGAGTTTAAGCCACCGGGGGTCCTGGGCTAGAACTGCGGTCGACTACATGGGGCTCTAGAGACGTAACCATTACACCAACTGCTGGTCCCATAATCAACTGATTTTTTTTTTCTTTTTTTTGGAGAGGTTTTTGCTGTAGGGCGTGTGTGCTTGCCAGACAGAGACAGACAGAAAGCGAGAAATCACCCCCCCAGGGGGGATGGCCATGCTGCAGTCCCTTCTCCTCCATTCTCCTCTCAGGATCTTGGGCACGCACGCACACGCGCCTGGCGTGAGTTTAAGCCACTGGATCCAGGACTCGAACCGCAGTTGACTACGTGGGAGTCCAGTGACATAGCCATTATGCTAACTGCTGGTCCCTCTTTTTTTTTTTTTTTCTTTATAATCAACTGATTTTTAACGAAAGGAGCAAAAGGATTCAATGCAAAAAAGGTAGACTTTTTCACAAATGGTACTGGTAAAACTAGACATTCACATATTAAAAATGTATATAAACACAAACTGCACCTTTCACAAAAATTGACTCAAAAATGGGTTGTGGACCTAAATATAAAATGCAGAATTACAACACTAGAGGATAATAGGACAAAGTCTAGATGACCTGAGGCTTGATGATGACTTTTTAGATTTAAGCATGATCCATGACAGAAACAAATTGGCAAATTGGACTTTATTAAAATTAAAACCTCTGCTCCGTGAAAAGCACTGTGAAGAAAATGAAAAGACAAATCAAAAGTGGACGAAAATCTTTGCAAAGTACATATCTGAAAAGGGGCTGGTATCTAAATTCTGCAAAAAATTCTTAAAACTCAACAGTAAGAAAACAACTCAAATTTTTTTTTAAAAATTATTTATCTTATTTTATTTATTCATTCATTTATTTTTTAATTTGATCAGAGAGAGACAGAGGGTGAGAGTGAGAGAGAGAGGAAGTGAGAAAGCAAGCCACCAGATTCAGGACTTGAACCCTGGTCGGCCATGTGGGAGTGTCCAGCGCCTTAACCACCACGCCACCTGCTGGTCCCAAAACAACTCAAATTTTAAAATGACCAAAAGATCTGAATGGACACCTCAAAGAAGTGATGAAAACAGCAAATAAACACCCAAAGAGATGCTTAACATCCCATGTCATTAAAGAATTGTACATTCGGGAACCAGCAGTTAGCGTAATGGTTATGTCGCTGGACTCCCATGTAGTCGACCGCGGTTCACGTCCCGGACCCAGTGGCTTAAAACTCACACTGGGCACGTGTGCGTGTGTGCCCAAGATCCCGAGAGGAGAATGGAGGAGAAGGGATTGCGGCGTGACCATCCCCCCTGGGGGGTGATTTCTCGCTTTCTGTCTCTATGTCTCTGTCTGTCTGGCGAACGCACGTGCCCTATAGCGAAAAAATCTCTCCAAAAAAAAAAAAAAACTTGTAGATTCAAACAATGATGAGACACCACTACCCACCCACTAGAATGGCTAAAATCCAAAACACTTCGGGCCAGCAGGTGGCGTAGTGGTTAAGGTGTTGGACTCCCACATGGTTAACTAAGGTTTGAGTACCAGACCTGGTGGCTTGAAATTCAGGCCTGTGTGTCTGAAATTCCTAGAGGAAAATGGAAGAAAAGGGATTGCTGCACGTCCATGCTTCATCCCACTCAAGGGAGTGATTTCTCACTTTCTCTCTGTCTTTCCAGGGAGCACACACGCTCTATAGCGAAAATCTCTAAAAAAAGAAATTAAATAAAACCCAAGACACTGACACCACCAAATTTCAGTGATGATATGGAACAAGGAAACTCTCATTTATTGCTGGTGGGAATGCAATATGGCACTGCCACTTTGGAAGACACTTGGACAGTTCCTTACAAAGCTAAACATACTCCTACCATAGTATCCAGCAACTGGGCCCCGTGGTATTGATCCAAGTAAGTTAAAAGCTAATAAAATAAAAACAACCTACACGTGAATGTTCACAGCGGCCTTATTCATAATCGCCAAAACCCAGAAGCAATCCAGAAGTCCTTCAGTAGGAGAGTGGATAAATAAGCTGTGTGCCTAAGCACAACGGAATATTATTTCAGTGCTAAAAAGAAATGTGTTATTAAGCTGCAAAAATCTATGAAGGAACCTCACACACGTATTGCTAAGTGAAGGAGGTCAGTCTGAAGCTACATCCAACATAATTCCAACGAATTGACATTCTGGATATGGGAAAACTATGGAGACAGGAAGAATAGCAGTGGTTGCCAGGAGCTGAAAGAGGAAGGGATGAGTGAGCAGAGCATCAAGGATTTTCAGGGACAATAAAAACTATTTAGTATAAGGGCCAGCAGGTAGGATGGTGGTTAAGAGGCCGACCATGGTTCAAGTCCCAGATCTGGGGCTTGCTTTTTCACTTTTCTCTCTGTCTCTCTCTGCTGAGCACATGTGCCGTATAGCACCTTTAAATAATAATAATCAATAAAATAAATCATTCTTCTTTTTTTTTTTTTTTTTTCCTAGAGAGAGGTTTTGCCATAGGGTACATATGCTCGCTGGAATGACAGAGAGACAGAGAACAAGAAATCACCCTCCAAGAGGGGATCCACAATCCCTTCTTCTTCATTCACCTCTTGGAATTTTGAGCATACACACACACACATACTATACACACCCTGTGTGAGTCTTCAGCTGCCAGGGAAGGTGAGAAATCACCCTCCCAGAGGAGAGGCACAATCTCTCCTCCTCCATTCACTTCTTGACCTCTTGGGATTTGGGGCATGCACACACACACCCTATATGAGTTTTAAGTTGCCAGGTCCGGGACTTGAGTCCAGTGATGTAACCATTATGCCATCTGCTGGTCCTGATAAATAATCCAAAAAGAAACCTAGGGACCAGCAGTTAGCGTAATGGCTATGTCTCTTGACCCCCCATGTAGCCGACTGTGGTTCGAGTCCCAGACCCAGTGGCTTAAACTCACGCCAGGCACGTGTGCGTGCGTGCCCAAGATCCCGAGAGGAGAATGGAGGAGAAGGGATTGCAGCGTGGCCATCCCCCCTGGAGGGTGATTTCTCGCTTTCTGTCTCTCTGTCTCTCTCTGTCTCTCTGGCGAGCACACACGCCCTATAGCAAAAAAAAAAAAAAAAAAAAAAAAAAAAAAAAAAAAAAAAAAACCTCTCAAAAAAAAAAAAGAAACCTACCTAGTATGTTATATAATGGTGGATACATGTAATGATACATTTGTCCAAATCAATAGATGTAAACTATGTACCTTAGCTAATATAATAATAATGCAATAATAATGATTCATTAATTCTAACATATGTTACCCTGTTAATGCCATGGGAAACCGTGTAGGGGGGGAACTCTATTCTTGCTCCTCAATTTTTCTATAAACCTAAAACTGCTCAGAAAATGACTGACTAATGTGATATAAATATTTACATAACATTATATTAATTAAACACATATATGTATCTTTGAAAATTCATTACACAGAAACAATCACTATTCAGTAGTTAGTCTTCTAGAGTGTTGTTTCCACTCAAATATTTTTTTAAAGAATTATTTTATTTAACTTTATTAATTTATTTACTTATTTTAATTTGACCAGAGAGGGACAAAGCGAGAGAAAGAGAAAGTGAAAAAGCAAGCTGCCAGGTCCAGGACTCGAACTGCAGTCGGCCATGTGGGAGTCCAGCACTCTTAACCACCACCACACCTGCTGTCCCCCCCATTCAAATATATTTACACTTCATTTAATGAGGGCATTCTCAACAAGAGCACATGCATTTTTTTAAGGGTTTCAATAAAGATGGCCAACGTTTCCTCCAGAAAGGTACCGATTTGCCCCTCCCACAGCAAGCATAAGCATCTCTTTCCCCCTGTTCACTGACCAACCAGCCAGGTTCTAGCCACCCCACAGCTTCTCTGTGTGTGTGTGTATGTTTTTTTTCCTCCCCACAGCAAATGAACAAGAGCTCAGTTGCCCTGCCAGCTGCCCACCGGACCGAGCCGTGCAGGCGGAGAGAACTCAGAGTTCACCTTGGCCCAGTGCCTGAGCCCCAGGACGGGCTGTCTCTGCAGACTTCCCCTGCAGACAGTCTAAGCAGTGACAGTCGAGAGGACCTTGAGGCAGGATGAGAGCTGGCCTTTCGCCAGGATGAGATCCGTCAATAAAGCTGCTGCCTGGTCAGAAGCAGGCCTGTCCCTCTGCGCCTGCCCCAAACTCTGGCCCTCTTGGGATAATACCAAAGTCAATTCCACAGAGCGCCACACACTTGATTCCAGTCCAAGACAAAGACAGCCAGAGGTGAGCAGAGCTGGCTGGCTGTCAGATCGACACTTAAGGGTGGCAGGCCTAACTATGAGTGACCCCAGGTGTAAGGTTAAAAATCAAAGAAACCCAGTGATTGAGCTTGTAAGCTCCATGGCTAACACTCACATGCTCTGGATACTTAATAGCCATGCCACCTGGAATACGTTACTTAACCTGTCCGTGCCTCAGTTTCCTCATTAATAAAATAGGCATCGTTGTGCTCACCTCCTAGGTGAGGATTGTGGGGATTAAATGAGGCAGTCCATGTAATGCACGTAGCACATCATAAAACTCCTTAAAGGAAGGCTGCTAGGGGGCCAGCAGGTGGCATAGTGGTGAAGGCACTGGACTCCCACGTGACCAGTTTCAGTCCTAGACCCGGTGGCTTGAAACTCACGCCGGGCATGTGTGCATGCGTGCCCAAAATCCTGAGAGGAGAGTGGAGGAGAAGGGATTGCTGCATGGCCATCCCCCCCGGAGGGTGATTTCCTACTTTCTGTCTCTGTCTCTTCCAGCAAGTGCACGCACCCTATTGCAAAAATCTCTCTCAAAAATAGGAATATTTGAGTGTCATTAGGGACCACACAAAACTGATCTCCTCTTCTCTACCCTCCCACCCCATCCCTGCCAACTGGCTTGCATTTGGTGACTAAGGGGCCCAGAGAGGGAAATGCCTTGCTAAAAGTCACACCGCAGACCATGACTGAAGGTCAGGTTTTGAAGGCAGTCCAATGGCCCCTTCTTGCTAAAGCCAGCGGCCCCTCTTGCGGATGGGAAGTGCTCACAGGCCCTAACCTCTTCCCACTTCCCTGGCGTGCTCCCACTGACGGGGGCCGGAAGCACCGAGCATGTGCAGTCAGCGTCTCAGACAGCAACTCTCTACCAGGGATGTAACTTAGGACCTGAGTGGGTTCTGCATGAAATTTAATCAATCGATATTGTGACACGGCTTCTCAGAAAGCCGGGGACTGGCTGGGAGGCACCTGGTCGCCAAGAATGCTTTGGTTCCTCCTTCAGATCTTCAGCAGCCGGTTGGAAAGAACAGAGACCAAGGAGGTTTCCATCTCCTGGGTGGGGCATCAGGGCTCCCGCTACTTGCAAAACCCCCAAACCCTTCCTATTTTCCAAGGGTCTCTTGTGGGGTCCCACCTCTGGACCTTTGCCCACTAAAATCCCAAGTGACTGGAGAGTCACTCCTTGTCAGATCTCCCTAGCTGTCCTCTCTGCTTCCGCCCGGACTCTCTCCTCCCTGAATCCACAGAATGGCCGTCCACTGGGAGTTGGACGCACCCACCAGATCCCCTTCCATCATGCAAAGCTTATTTCCTGATCTGCTGGGGAATGTTGCCTTGTTCCAGGTCACGTTCCCTTTGGAAGACGGCTTGATTAGAGACTGGTCACCATAGGGATACAGAGGTCCAACCCCCTACCCCAGTATGGGATAGCTCTGAGGGACCGTCCTGGTTCAGAGTTCCCCATGGTGTCGGGTGAGCCATTTCTTATGATGCATCAGAGCCCAGCATCTCCCTCTGCCCTACTCTACTTCCCACATTTACCTTCTACAAGTGTGGATCCCAGAGCACCCTCTAATAAACCTCCATTCTCCTCTCAGGATCTTGGGCACGCACACACACAAGCCCAGTGTGAGTTTAAACCACCGGGTCTGGGACTCGAACCACAGTCAACTACATGGGAGTCCAGCAACATAGCCATTACACTAACTGCTGTCCTATCCATGAACTTTTTGATGATTCCTTCAAATATTTTATTTACACAACCCAGTATCAAAATAGTACCATTCCAACAGGTAATCCATACAAAATACAAATACGTTATTTTTTAAAATAGTCTGTGGAATTTGTTGTTGAATTTCAAGGACTCAATAGCCACTCGTGATTAATGGCTACCAGTGAACCCTCTGGTGCCTGACGCTCTCCCACCTCATTTCTGCGACAGTCCCTGCTTTCCCCGTGTCCTAGCCTCCCTGCTCTTCTTTTCATTCTTGGAATACCCCATCCCACTCATGCCTTGGAGATTTTGCACCTGTATTTCCTCTGCCTGAACCGTGATATTCCTAGCACTTAGCACAGCCAGCTCAAAATATCACTCAGGTCTCCACACAAAGGTCACCTCTCTTAGACAGAAGAGTCCCGACCACCAGCTGAAGAAGCTCCCCTCACACTGTCAGCATCAACTCATCTCAGGGTATTTTCTGCATAGGATCTATCACCTTCTAACTGGTCATATTTAATATGTATTCATTTTCTTAAGGTTTTTGCCACAGGGTGTGCATGCTCACCAGAGAAAGACAGAGACAGAGAGGGAAAGTGAAAAATAACCCTCCATAGGGAGATGGCCATGCCACAATCCCGTCTCCTCCATTCTCCTCTTGGGATTTTGGGCACGCATGCACATGTGCTCAGCATGGTTTTCTAGCTTCCAGGTCCGGGACTTGAACACGATCCTTCATGTGGGAGTCCAGCACCCTAACTACCGCATCACCAGCTGGCCCCACATTTTATTGCCTTTCTCCATCAAAAGGTAAGCTGCAGGAGACCAGAGATCTGGGTTAGTTTTATCTATTGGTACATCCTTTTCTGGGCCCAGGACAGAGGATGTTATTAGTAGGAAGTTAACAGTTTCTGTAGATATGCATATGTGTCACACACACACACACACACACACACACACACACACATGGACTGAATAACCCTAATTCAAAAATCTGAAATCCAAAATGTTCCACGATCTGCAACTTTCCAAGCATCAACAGGACACCACGAGTGGAAAATTCCTACCTGATTTCCTATAATATGTCCACTCTAAATGCTGCCCATACAGAAAGATTGTCTAAAATTACCTTCAGGCTGTAAGGGTCTTCAGTAAGTTCATGGCAAAATGTAATTGAAATATAAAACATGTTTACAAAACATTTCAAATCCTATGCATAATTTTTTTCTTTTTTTAATTAATTAATTTATTTTATGTATTTATTTGTCATGATTTTCAATCCACCCAGTCCAGGACTTGTACCACAATCGACCATGTGGGAATGCAGTCCCTTAACCACCACACCACCTGCTGGCCCCAATTTTTTCATAATATGCATTTTCCATAAACTTTGTGATGACCCTTCATATAAAGTATATAGGAAACATAAATGAATTGTGTGGTTAGTCTTGTGTCTCATCCCCAAGATATTGAATTATGTAGATGCAAACATTCCAAAATGCCTCCCTCCCCCCTCCTCAAAGAAACAAACTCTAAAACACGTCTGGTCCCAAGCATTTCAGATAAGGGGTACTCACCTATATATTTCCATAATGGTTGTAAGCACTAAGAGAAAACTCACGGAAAGAGAGTTAGAGGAAGTCAGGGGGGTGAGGTGTGTTTTTTTGTTTGTTTTAATCTTTTTTTTTTTTTTTTTTTAAGGTTTTTATCATAGTGTTCATGTACTTGCAAGACAAAGGAAAAGTGAGAAATCTCCCACCCAGAAAGGATGGCCATGCCACAATCCCTTCTCCATTATCTTCCTGGGATGATCC
Organism: Tupaia tana; assembly: GCA_026018925.1. Classification (NCBI taxonomy): domain Eukaryota; kingdom Metazoa; phylum Chordata; class Mammalia; order Scandentia; family Tupaiidae; genus Tupaia; species Tupaia tana. The sequence continues at coordinate 13,513,905 of JAKSZU010000026.1, read as the reverse complement.
CAGTGTGAATTTCTTTCTTTTTTTCTTTTTTTTTTTTTTTTGGAGAGGTTTTTGCTATAGGGCACATGTGCTCGCCAGACAGACAGAGAGACAGACAGAAAGCGAGAAATCACCCCCCCCCCTCCCCAGAGGAGATGACCCTGCAGCAATCCCTTCTCCTCCATTCTCCTCTCAGGATCTTGGGCATGCACACACATGCACCTGGCATGAGTTTAAGCCACCGGGTCCAGGACTCAAATTGCAATCGACTACATGGGAGCCCAGTGACATAGCCATTACGCCAACTGCTGGTCCCCCCAGTGTGAATTTCAAGCCACCACGTCTGAGGCTTGAACCATGAGGGAGTACAACGCCTTAACCACCACACCACCTGCTGGCCCCAGGATGGGGTGTCATTTTCTAATTTCTTGTGGGGTGGGGTCAGGGAAGGCCTGAATGAGAGGGAAGCATTTCAGTAAAGACTTTAAGGTAGTAAAGGGATGAGCCACATGGATATTTAGGGGAAGTGTGTTCTAGGAAGAAGTTTCAGCAAGTGCAGACATTTGAAGAAGACAAAAAAAGCATGGCTGGAGGGAGTGAGCAAGGAGGAGAATGGTGGGAGAAGACGTTGAACTTGGTGGGGACTGGAACCAGCAGCTGGCACAATGGTTACATCGCCGGACTCCCAAGTAGTCAACTGAAGTTCGAGTCCCAGACCCGGCAGCTTGAAACAGGCAGGGCACATGTGCATGGGTGTGTGCCCAAAATCCCAAGAGGAGAACGAAAGAGAAGGGACTGCAGTATGGTCATCCCTTCTGGGGGGCAATTTCTCACCTTATGTCTCTCTGTCTCTTTAGCGAGCACGCACACCCATAGCAACAATCTCTATTTAAAAAAAAAAAAAAGTTAGTGGGAACCAGCAATTGTGTAGGGCTTACTGAGTACATGGACACCATTGCGCTGCAGTTTTGAACAGAGAATAACCTGTTTCAGCAGCACTGTCGTTTTAGAACAAGCCAATTGGAGCAAGGGAACAGTTGGGAGATCATTACAGTACCCAGGTGATAAACCGGTGGCTCACATCAGATCCAAGATTGCAATGGATACTGTCAGTTTTCCAACAAATCCCTTTCTTCCTTTTTTCCTCATAGTGACTGGTGAACACACACACACTTAGCTGGGAACTACATTTCCCAGCATCCCTTGGGGCAAGGTAGGACCATGTGACTAAGTTTCAACTAGAACGTGAGCAAAAGTGATGTGTTCATCCAGCCTTGCTTGCTTCATAGACAGTCGTTGTCATGTCCTTTATACCAAGGTATGTGTGTGGCTGCAGCTGAACCATGCGGATGACGACAGCGAGTCCTTAACTGAGTGGATCCAAGCCTATCATATTTCTGGACTACTCAGCTTAGAATGGTTTCATGAATAAGAAATACATTCCTGTCTTCTTTAATCCACTGTATTTGGGGATTCTTTGTTACAGCGGCTTAACCTTTACCTCAACTAATACACAGACTTTTATGGAAGGTTTAGCAATATCAGAAGTGACTTACAGCTCAGTATGGAATAGGAAACAACCCCAGCTGTAATAGTCACCATCTCTATCCCTAAAGCTCCTTTACCGATCTCTGCAGGGACTTTTCAGACTTGTCTTTTCACCTAGGTCTGTTCAGGTAAAACTTTAGACAATTCGAATGTAGCAGCTTTTAACTGATTGAAGAATAATTTGCAAGTTGGGCAACTGTCAGAACCAGAACAGGTTCAGAGAACTCTTTGGTCCTGCAAGTGGTCAGGCAGAATTCCTGGACAGAAACAGAGGAGGTATGGAGGCAGCGCACCTGCCTGCAACTCAGCCGAGTCTGCCTTATCTGAACACCGTCTGAGCACCTGGCTGCCTGTAACAGGCTGAAGCTCTGCGCTGTGACTGGCTGAGACTCGCTGTTCATTACAAAGCGTACCCCTGAGTTAGGCTTCCAGTTAGTGTATGTACTGCAGTGTCGGTTCCTTACATAGGACTCAAACACAGCGGCACTCTCAGGCCCAATTTATCTATAGTGGAACAGCTAATACCTGCCCCAACTCTTCTCTGTTTATGCATTCTCACGCCTCTGACTTACACATTTCTCCCCCAGCCCAGTGCCTGAGGACATTTACAAATTTCCTTTTTCTTTTTCTTTTTTTTTTTTTTCCTTTCTTTTTTTTGGAGAGGTTTTTGCTATAGGGCGCGTGCGCTCGCCAGACAGACAGAGACAGACAGAGAGACAGAAAGCGAGAAATCACCCCCCAGGGGGGATGGCCACGCCACAATCCCTTCTCCTCCATTCTCCTCTCGGGATCTTGGGCACACACGCACACGCGCCCGGCGTGAGTTTAAGCCACCGGGTCTGGGACTCGAACCGCGGTCGACTACATGGGAGTCCAGTGACATAGCCATTACGCCAACTGCTGGTCCCTCTTTTTCTTTTTTTTAGAGAGGATTTTTGCTATAGGGTGCATGTGCTCACTAGAGAGACAGAGAGACAGAAAGCGAGAAATCATCCCCCAGAGGGGATGGCCACGCCACAATCCCTCCTCCATTCTCCTCTCGGGATCTTAGGCACGCATGCACACACTCCAGGCAGTTTTAAGCCGCCGGGTCCAGGACTCAAACCATGGCTGACTATTATTTGAGAGTCTAGCAATGTAACCATTACGCCAACTGCTGGTCCTCCCCCCCCCAAATTTTACTTTTTTTCAAATTGTTATTTGTTTAAAACTGTTTTTAAAGTTTATTTATTTATTCCTTCCATGAGTGAGAGAAACGGAAAGAGAGAGACAGACAGACAGCACCTCCAACAGAGTCCTGATGCTGTAATCCACTCCAGCCTCACCCAGTCCCCAATCACGGGCACACATGTGCCTGGTGTCCTCAGAGAGGTCTCCAGACACAACAGACCTGGAACCCACCATGTGAGTCAGCCTTGCAGAGCATCAATGTTTACCTCTGCACCTCTATCCTGCCCTCTATTTCTATTTTTTTTTTAAATAGGGTCTTGCCTTGTTATGATCCTCTTGCCTCAGCCTCCTTGAGTCTCTGGGATTATAGGTGCATGACACGGTGCCCAGCCTTTGGGTGGGACCAGGAATTGAACTTAGGCCTTCTGTGTGGGCCTAGCCTACAGAGCACACTTGTAGCTTACGTACCTCCATGGCTGGGTCATATTTTAGTTTATTAAGCAAATGGATGTTTTCCCAATTGCTATCCCTGGTGGGCTCCAGGAACTTCCTTTGCAGTACTCAAAGGCTGCAGAGGGCCAGCAGGTGGCATAGTAGGTAAGACTCTAGACTCCTACATGGCCCAACACAGTTCAAGTCCCAGATCTGGTGGCTTGAAAATCACACCAGGCACGTGTGGGGTGTGTGCCCAAAATCCCAGGAGGAGAATGGAGGAGAAGGGACTGCAGTATAGCCACTCCCTCCGAGGGAGGGTGCTACTTCTCATTTTCCCTCTCTCTGTCTCTGGTGAGCACACACATCCTATGGCAAAAACCTAAAAACAAAACAAAACATTTGGAGGAACATTCTCAAAAGAAGATGCATGTAGCCCAGATCACCATCGTAACACACACACACACAAATGAGCAGACGCTTTGAAATCATAGTTTTCCTCTCACTTATCTCTTGGTAGTTTTTAGCACTTATCTAAAAATACTCTGAATAAGCAGAAATAGAGGGGAGGGTGTGTAGGAGAAAGTATGCTTCTCTCTACCCCACGCCAAACTTAAGAGTCCGCTCCTGGGTTTTAAATTCCATCTCAAGTTTACTCCACCACAAATATTTATACAACGGCCATTCCTGTAAGTGTGTCCACATGGTTCTCTCTCTCACACTCACTCAGATGCACACGGACACACAGACAGCCAGAAGGCCCCGGGCTGACCGTTCTGGTATTTTCTGCTTTCAAACGCCCAGCCTCCAGCCGCACTGCCGTGGTCTCGGGACCTGCGTGTCCTTCCCACTTGCTGGTTGAGTTTCTCACCCAGATTCACAGTGGGATCACTAGGCGGCTTCACTTCCTCCCTGCTTTTATGGTCTGTTACATTCATTAACGACGCTGAATAGGTTGTAAAATGCGTCAGAAGTAGGGCTCCATCTTGAAGCTCTTTGGAAACTGAGACCAAGTAGGCCACGGGCTTTGCTGGCATGTCAGAGAGGGCAGGATTTCCCTCCTGAACAAGACGAGGTGTCCAATAGGGTTAGCCTCCCATAACGTATAACCCCGCGATAAATGTCTTCTATAACTCATCGTGGTTCTGCTCCTCTGATCAGATAAACCACCTAAAACCTCCCTGCGGACAAGACTTCTACTCGGCTCTTAGGCTAACCTGATTTTCCCTGCTGACTTGTCAGGGTGTAGCATGCACCCCGACTTGGAAACAGCTTGGGATGGTTGCGCCACACTCAGGCCCAGTGTGGATGTGTTTGCAGAGTGATGGATGTGCGCACAGGGATTTCCATCGCTCTTATTCAATCAGCAGTCACAAACTGCCGGCTCCGGATTAAATATGTCCCACTTATGGGCTTTACTCAATCTGCAGTGCTTTTTACATGTTGAATTTGTTGTCAACATTTAGAAGTCAGATTTCTCACACAAAATCCAAGTTTTAAGCTTTTTTTTTTCTTTTGGAGAGATTTTCGCCATAGAGCACCTGTGCTCACCAGCGAGACAGAGACAGAGAGACAGAAAGCAAGAAATCACCCCCCACGGGGGATGGCCATGCTGCAGTCCTTTCTCCTCCATTCTTCTCTTGGGATCTTGGGCACGCACGCACACATTCCTAGTATGAGTTTCAAGCCGCCAGATCCAGGACTCGAACCACTGTCAGCCATGTAGGAGTCCAGCACCTTAACCACTACTAAATTTTTATTTAAAAACACAGAATATGGGACCAGCAGTTACCGTAATGGCTATGTCACTGGACTCCCATGTAGTCGACCACGGTTCGAGTCCCGGACCCGGTGGCTTAAACTCACACTGGGCGCGTGTGCGTGCGTGCCCAAGATCACGAGAGGAGAACGGAGGAGAAGGGATTGCGGTGTGGCCATCCACCCTGGGGAGTGACTTCTCGCTTTCTGTCTCTCTGTCTGTCTCAGTCTGTCTGGAGAGCGCACGCACCCTGTAGCAAAAACCACTCCAAAATAAAAAAGAAATAAAGAAAAAAAAAAAAACACAGAATAGGGGTCGGCAGGTGGCGTGGTGGTTAAGGGCATTGGATTCCCACATGGCCGACTGTGGTTCAAGTCCTGGACCTGGCAACTTGCTTTCTCACTTTCCCTCTCTTTCTCACTCTGGTCAAATTAAAATAAATAAATAAATAAATAAATAGTTAAAGAAAATAATTCTTTAAAAAAATAAAATCATGAAAACAAAACAACAAGGAAAAAAAACCCTCAAACAGCAGTCCAGGCCACCTGGAGCCTACATTCTCCATGGCATCAGCTGGGTGAAGCTGGATAACTGAAATCCCCTCTGGCTCCTTCCCCAGGGCACCCACCCACCCTCCCCTCCTTACATTGCTTTCTGGTCACTGTAGAACTGAGTTTGCACTCCTCTGTATCTGGGCTTCTATTTCTTCATAGAGAGTAAACTTCTAACTGTGCTAACCCACTTTTTTTAAGCTTTTGTTTTGTATTGTTTTGCCATAGGGCATGTGCATTTGGCAGAGAGAGACAGAGAGAGACATTGAGAGAGAAAATGAGAAATCAGGCCCAGGAGGGTTGGCCACACTGCAATTCCTTCTCCTCTGTTCTCCTGGGATTGGGGGCACACATGCGCACGCACCTGGCATGATTTTCAAACCGCCAGGTCTGGGACTCAGATCACAGTCAGCTATGTGGGAGTCAAGTGCTTAAACCACAACACCACCTGCTGGCCCCAACTAACCCATATTTTTGTATGTCTCTCACTTGCAGCTGAATTGACAACTACCAAACAATACAATAGGCATCACCACATTAAGAAGGGATTTTGAAAACTGCCCAGAAAAATGAAATTAAAGTACAAAATTATTTCAGTGCAAAAAAATTTTTCAAAGCCATGGATATTTTTTATAATATTAATTTTTTCACGAAGTTTTAAAATCCTCCATGTACAGTATTAAAATGAGAAAGAATGGGATATCCAGTACTTGACCAAAATGTCTTCCCATGGGTTAGTCAAAGCATATATCCTAAATCCAAATTAATGTACATAATAAATAGTTCTTGTCTTTACTTAAGTCATGCATTTCTACCTGTATGGTTCTTCAAAGGTGGAGAGTTGGGAGAGGCTACTCTCCTCTGTCTAGCTTTTCCCTAGATCTTTTATTTTTTAAGAATTATTTTATTTAACTTTATTTATTTATTTAAATTTGACCAGAGGGGGACAGAGCAAGAGAGAGAGAGGGAAAGAGAGAAAGCAATCTACCAGGTCTGGGACTCAAACCACAGTCAGCCATGTGATAGTCCAGGGCCCTTAACCACCACACCACCTGCCACCCCCCGCCCCCAAGATCTTTTTTTAATACATATTTTTTGTTGTTACTAGAAGATACATGCACTTATCAGAGAGAGGGAGAAAACACCACCCCAATGGAGCGTGGTCACACCATAAAATCTTTTTTCTTCTATTTCTTCATTCATCAGGATTTGGGGCACACACACATACCAGTCTATTTTTCTTCTTTTTTTTTTTTTTTGGAGAGGTTTTTGCTATAGGGCGCGTACGCTCGCCAGACAGACAGAGAGAGACAGAGAGATAGAAAGCGAGAAATCACCCCCCAGGGGGGATGGCCACGCTGCAATCCCTTCTCCTCCATTCTCCTCTCGGGATCTTGGGCTCGCACGCACAAGCACCCGGCGTGAGTTTAAGCCACCGGGTCTGGGATTCGAACCGCGGTCAACTACGTGGGAGTCCAGCGACATAGCCATTACGCTAACTGCCGGTCCTTCTTTTTTTAAAAAAAAATTGGCTATAGGGAGTGTTCATTTGCTGGCGAGAGAAAGAGAGAGGAAGTGGGAAAGCACTTCCTAGGGATGGCCATGCTGCAATCCCTTCTCCTCCGTTCTTCTCTTGGGATTTTTGGCATGCATGCACACATGCCTGGTGTGTTTTTCAAGCTGCTGTGTCTGGGACTCCAACCACAAGTTGACCATGTGGGATCCAGCTACCTTAATCACCACAACACTAGCTGGCCCCATTGGTGTGCTTTTCAAGCTACTGAGGCTAGGATCCGAACCACCATTCCTCATGTGGGATCAAGTTTATCTATGCACAGCACTTAACTAGCATGCTATGGGGCGGGCCCTCTCCGGCTCTTTCATGGTATGAGATCTTCATTCTAGATTCATGGTGCTTCCTATTACCCCGTGGAGCCATTCCTCACTTCTCCCCATCCCTCCCTTTCTCACACAGGTGTCTCTGCCACCTCCAGGAGCCCTTGTGACTCTTAACCTGATGCATTCACTGTCCTTTGGCTTTTGGGTGGAGCGAGGACATACCATTGAGTCTAGCCCATTAACCCACATTAGCATAATAAACCAGAGGCCTTGTCTCTTTCTGTCTTGAGTTACATTCGGCACATTATTATGTATCCGATATCATTTCCACATGCATATTTAGACGCATTTTCACATCTGTGTGCATACTTAATTCCATACACAGGTGTGTGTGATGGCGTTTCCCATATTATGTGTATTGTGTCATTTTTTTTTTATGCCAGAGGGCTTGTACATGAGTCAGAGGGCGAGCCTCTCAGAGAAACTTGATCACACCAAATCCCTTTTCCTACATTCCTCTTTCTTGGCGGTATCCTGGGCACAAGTGCACATGTACAGAGCGTGTTTGTCAAGTCACCAGGGCTGGGATTCGAACCTTGGCTGGCCACGTGGGATTCAGCTCCTTCCACATAGTGCTTAACTGCTGCATTGCAGGGTGGGCCCATATTATATCATTTAAAAATACATTGAGTACGTGCACGGGACACTTCATATGTGAATATGGGAGACTTTAAAAACTATCTAAAAGAAATTCAAGTGTGAGTTTATTTTGGTGCAAAAAAAAATTTGATATCGTGCGTCGCTTTTTCATAATACACATTTTCCATGAACTTTTCAATCCATCGCCTATGCATGAGCGAATATCTGCATATTAAGGCATTTTCCATAAGTCAGGAACTATGCAAGACTCCTTATGATCTCATCTAATTTATGCAAATGTCTTATAATGTAGATACTACTATCAGCATTTTATAATGAGAAAATTCAGGCTTGGGGGGGGGAAGTCCTTTACCCAAAGTGACATAGATATAGATACACACACACACACACACACACACACACACACATATATATTTTAACTTTATTTATTTTAATTTCACCAGAGAGGGACAGAATGAGTGAGTGAGAAAGAGAGAGAGAGAGAGAGAGAGAGAGAAAGTGAGAAATCAAGCTGCCAGGTCCAGACTCAAACTGCGGTCTACCATGTGGGAGTCCAGCGTCCTTAACCACCACGCCACCCACTGGCCCCAACACGGCTATATATGCTGAGTTATTTGCGGCAGATACGCTTGGTACCACCCTCTTCCCACCTGCACCTGCAATTGTTAAGGGCTAACAGCTCACACTTGCATGCTTTGCTTGACGATGCCTGGAAGGTTCCATCTCCTGGGACTTATCCTGGGCTAATGACTGATCTAGAGGCGTAGGACCCCCCCCCCCCCCCCGGATATTACCTTCCAGGAGGAGGAGAGTGAGGAAAGCAGGTCAGAGCCGGGGAAGAACTAGGCCGTGTGACTTCGGGAGATTCTAGTCTGAATCCCCCTCTTTGGCCCTGCCTTTCGGGATCTCACTGTAGACATTATTGAATCCGAATTGGAATGTAGGTTCTATCGCACGACAAAGCCTGCGGATTTTCATCCACACACATCGCCTCCTCCTCCGGTGTTGGTGTTACAGTGCACGCTCATCCGGGATGATTTTCCTATACCTTTCTCCAGAGGTAGCAATGAATAGGAATTGTTTGTTTGTCTAAAAGCAGAGAGGAAGCTAGCCGCTGCAGACTGCGAAGCGGGGTAATGGACACTGCGCCCGTTACATTACATTTTATGGTTTTATAGCAATTACATTGCATTTTATGGTGTCATAACATATTACATTTTATGGCTTAATATCAGCTTTAATACAAGACACCGTGGACCGGAATTTTAACCAGGGGAAGCTTCTCCTGGTGGGGTGGTAATGGGCTTTCTGCATGACCACACACCTTCCAGCAGGAGGCCACGGAAGGCGAGTCAGGGACCACGTCTCCCTCCAGCCTCCAGAGCCACCCCATCCTGTGCCCCTCAGTCAAGCCTGGCTTTGTCACCGTGGGTCCTACGCCGACTAGTTGAACGGATGCCGCTCTGGGCTTTCGGCCCCCATCTCTCCCTCACCACCCCCCGTTTTTTTCTCCACGTAAGAGACGGGATAATCTTTTAAAAGTACAAAGCTGTTCATGCTACAGCTTTGCTGGAAACCTGTCTTTTCTTCTTCATTGCCATCAGAGCCAAGTCTCCATTAAGCTTATGGCTCCAGATCCCTCTTATGCTCTGATAATCGGCCTCTGTTCATGTATCGCCTTCTGTGTACCTTACACGACAGCCACAGTGGGCTTCCTCCTCGGCCCACGTGCACAAACTCCTTTACCCTCTGTCCCTTTACACATGTTATTCCTTCTGCTTGGAATCCCTTCCTGCATCGTTTTGTTGTTGGTGGTGATGGTGGTATGCATTCATTCCACAAATATTTATTGAGTACCTACAATGTTTCGCAGTACTCTGACAGCTAGGGATGTTACAAGCCAATGAAGCACTCAAAGACTTTCACAGAACTCATCTTCAAGTGGGGAAGAAAGGACACTGTAGCCGGCCCTTCAAAAATCAACTCACATCACCTCTTCCAGGAAGCCTGCCCTGATAAGCCCACTAGTGAGATAAGCATTCTCTTCCACGCCTGTGTCCTAACACTTACCATAGTGACTGTTGTCTGTTTACTTTTCTACCTTCCTCCAAGAACAGAAAGGATGCCTTATCTGTTTTTACCAAGCAAACTCCCTAAAACTTGGAAGCACCAGCAAGTTGACCAAGTAAATGAATAAAGCAAGAGGGAATAAATAGTTGGGGTTTTAGAGGAATCAGTAAGAGTCCACCGCCACCATGAAGCATTCCAGAACAGATATCTCAAATCCTGCTACTAGAAATTCACTCCTTTTATCCACTCCCAACAGTTCTTTTGACTACAAATGGCCCTAGAAATAACACTGGAAGATTTAAAAAAAAAAATAAAGGAGACAGAAGGACCAGTAGATGGTGTAATGATTCCATAGCTGGACTCCCACGTAGTCAACCATGGTTCCAGTCCCGGACCCAGTGGCTTAAACTCATACCAAGAGCATGTGCATGCGTGCCCAAGATCCTGAGAGAAGAATGGAGGAGAAGGGACTGTGGCGTGGCCATCCTCCCTAGGGGATGATTTCTCGCTTTCCGTCTCTCTCCGTCTTTCTAGCAAGCACACGTGCCCTTTAGCAAAAACCTCTCTATAAAAAAAATTAAAAAAAAAAAAGGAGACAGAAAGAAAACTTCTCCCAGGCCTCTGGCCTGTCCGGGCTTAGGAAAATGACTGCAAATGTTGACAGTCATGGGAAAAGTCATGACTCATTTTTTGCATTGAAAAACATAGGAAAATATGTCATGACTTTTCCAATGGCCCAATACATTGACTAAACAGTCTTGTTGGAGAGGTGTTTGGGGGAATCAAAAAGAGCTCTGAGCTAGGCATCAGATTCTAGCCCTGGTTCTGCCACTGACTTGCTGTGCAAACTCTGGCAAGACACTCAGCCTCTCTGGGCCTCAGTTTCATGCACTCTAAAACAAACAGTCTGAACTAGATATAATCAGGACCTCCAGGAGTCAGCAGAGCTCAGTGGTTCAAATCCCAACACTGCTCCCATCAACTATAACCTGGGTGAGCTACTTAACCCTCTGTGTACCTCAGTTTTCTCACATATAAAATGGGGAGTGGCATATATATAGTATATATATATATATACTATATATATATATAAATATTCCTCAAAGGGTTGATGTAAGGACTTAACAAGTTAGTACAAATAAAGAAACTAACACAGAACCTGGGCTCTCATAAACACACATAAGGCTTAGTTATTATAAAATGAACCAAAAGATGAAATTAGAATCTCTTTAGAACACGGAGGACTGGGAACCAGCAGTTAGCGTAATGGCTATGTCGCTGGACTCCCACATAGGCAACCGCGGTTCGCGTCCCGGACCCGGTGGCTTAAAACTCACACCGGGCGCGTGTGTGTGCGTGCTCAAGATCCCGAGAGGAGAATGGAGGAGAAGGGATTGCGGCGTGGCCATCCCCCCCCCGGGGGGTGATTTCTCGCTTTCTGTCTCTATGTCTCTCTCTCTCTCTGTCTGGCGAGCGCACGCGCCCTATAGCGAAAATCTCTCCAAAAAAAAAAAAAAAAAAAAAAAAAAAGAACATGGAGGACTAAAGCTGGATACACTCTTAACCTAGGAAAAATATCAGGCTTGGATCAGGGGCTCACCATGCATTCATCAGCCACTGTTTCTTCAACTATCTTTTCCATCCTTTTCCTCTCTCCTCTTTCTTAGAGACTTCAATTACACATATATTAAGCTGCTCAAAGTTGTCCCACAGCCCGCTAATGCTATGCTACATTTTTTAAAACATTGTTTTCTCTCCATGTTTGATTCTTTGGATCGTTTCTATTGTGAAGCCTTTGAGTTCACTTTTTTTTTTCCTTCGGTAATGTCTCATCTGCTATTAACCCTCATCACTGTATCTTTCATGGCTCACGTTGTAGTTTTCATAAGTTTAACTTGGTTCCTTTTTTTATATCTTCCATGTTTCTTTTCTTCTTTTTTCTATTTTTTTTTCTTTAAGGTGAGTAGGCTCACTGGATAGAGAAAAAGTGAGAAATCACCCTCTTTGTGGGGGCAGCCACATCACAATCCCTTCTCTTCCATTCTCCTCTTGGGACTTTGGGCACACATGCACACATGCCCAGAGTGTTTTTCAAGCACCAGGTCTGGGACTTGAACTGCTCGGTTGGCCATATGGGATCCAGTTCTTCATCTCCACGCCACCTCTTGGCCCTATGTCTTCCATAGTTCTACTTAACACATTTTTTTAAATTATGAAATATAGTTAGAATAAGTGCTTCATTGTCCTTGTCAATTAATTCTAACATCTGTGTCTACTCTGGGTTGGTTACAACGGATTGACTTTTCTCCTTACGAGTTGTATTTCCCTCTCCTTGACTTGGATGGTTACGTTTGACTGAATATCAATCTGAAGTTACCATGTGAGACATTGGCCTATGCCAGTCATGGCCATTCTATTCCTCTAGCCAGTGATTGGTTTAGGAGTGAGCATGTGACCCAGCCTCGGCCAATTAACCATGAGGGGAAATCTGTAGGGAGATTGACAAGGGATTCTTCAATCTTAAGGAGAGAGACCAGTTCCTTTGGATGTGACCATTTCTGAGAGGGATACCAGGAACTGCTGAAGTTACTGTGTACTCACTGTGTGCCTGGCCCTGTGCTAACTGCATTGAGTCATGTGACCCTACGGCAAGCCTTTGTACATGTTATCACAATTCCCATTTTACAGATAAGGAAACAGGTTCAGAGAGGTGAGTGCCCTTTCTCCAGGTCACATGGATAGCAAGAAATAGAAAGCTAAATATCCCCGATTCCAGAACTCATGGCCCTAAATCCCTACTCTATACTGTCTCGGCACTAAGACAGCCTAATCCAGATGGCCCCTCCTCCCACTGATCCACAGTCACGTGCTCAGAGCCAAGTCACTGGGACTGCCAAAGGGTGCCAAGAAGCCATCCTAACAAGCGTGCTCGGCTCCTCCGGAATGGCATTCCCTGCCAAGCCATGGGGCCTTTGCTGTCAATACTGATGCCTGTCTGAGACACTCGGGACCTGCCACGGAGAGAGGAGCAGCTGCTGCTGAGATTTAAAAAGAACAGAAAAGAAGGAATACACAAATCCTCTCAACAAAGCTACCCAGCAGATGCCTGTGTATCTGGGGAATCTGCTGAAGAAAAGGTTAGATCAAATGCCAGCTGCCTGTCGAAGTGTTTGGCTGGACTTACGCACCTCGGATCTGCTCACCTACCTGCCCCACAGTGCCACGGAGAGCTGGCCAAGCTGGACAGGTCTGCTCTGGCCAGGGAAGAATGCCTTCCCGCTAAACGTCCTCCTCGGTCAGCTAAGATTCCCGGTTCCTCACCTCTCGTGGCCCCCGGGAGGCCCAAGTCATGCTCTAGGAGGGCATGTTGCTTGAGGGTGGGATTGAGACCACAAAACCATCCATCCAGGAAAGGCATTGCCATGTAAGGGGTACTGGCCGGGCAGTCAGAGAATCCTGGGTTCAAATCCACAGTAAGGGAGTTATTCTCTCTGCCAAAAGGGATTTATCTATTCAACAAATATTCATGCATCTAGAGATATTGGCAGTGAAAGGTCACGGGGATGTGAGTACAATGCCAAGCACAGTCAGGCAGATAGAAGGTCCTCAAGAACTGCACCAACTGCAGATAGATCATGCAGGTGTCACCACTCTACAGCTGTCTCGTCCATAGGGGCAGTAACATCGGTGTGTGAAAGAACCTCCAGGGACCAGCAGGTGGTGTGGTGGTTAGGGTGCTGGACACTCCAACGTGGCCAACCACAGTTCCAATCCTGGACCTGGTGGCTTGCTTTCTCACTTTCCTTCTCTCTCTCTCTCTCTCTCTCTCTCTCTCTCTCTGGTCAAATTAAAATAAGTGAATGAACAAATAAAATTAAATAAATACTTTTTTTTTAAAAAAAAGAAACAGCCTCTGCAATGTTTATACCTCAGCCTTGCTATATACACTGCCATGCAACCTTGGGTAGTTAGTCTATGTAATGGTTAATTTTATGTGTTCAGGTAACTGGACCATAGGGTGCCCAGACATTTGACCAAACATGATTCTGGGTATGTCTGTAAGGTTATTTCTGGTAAGATGAACACTTCATTGGTAGACTGAGTTAAACATGATATTCTCTCTAATATAAGTTGGTCTCATTCATTCAGTTGAAGACTTAAACAGAACAAAAGAGGAAAGAAAGAGAGCACGTCCCCTCCCTGACTGCTTGGACTGAGACGTAAGTCCTTCCTGACTTTGCACTTGGACTGAAACATCAGCTCTTCTTGGGTCTCAGGCTTTCAGAATAGGACTTGCCTCCTGTTCTCAGGCCTTCAGTCTCAATGTGGGACTATGCTTTGGCTCTCCTGGGTCTTCAGCTTAACCAGCTCTTGGGAATTCTCAACCTCCGTAATCATGTGAGATGATTTCTTGTTACAAATTAAGAAATCTTTCCCCTTCCTCTTCTCTCTCTCTCACTCCGTGTGTGTGTGTGTGTGTGTGTGTGCGTGCGCGCATGTATGTATAGATATAGATATATATCTATATCTATATCTATATATATATATACATAGCCATTTCTGAATGGAATACCTAGGCACTCCTGTAGTTATTCTGCACTTACTGTGTACCAAGTCCTGTGCTAAATGCATCAAGTCACATGATCCCAATGGCCACTGTGTGAAGACACTCTACTTTTCTAATTCTGTCTCTTCATCTGTAAACTAATGACGATTATTTCTACTTAGCAGCTTGTTGTGAGGACCAAGTAATTACAGCGCAAATTACAATATAGCTTGCAACGTGCTATGTAATGAATGAGAATAAAGGGCAGTGGACCCAAAGGAGCACATGACTCAGAAATCCCTGTCTTCTTCCTTCTCTTCTTTTTCTTGAGAGAGATTTTTGCTAGATGGTGTGTGCACTCACCAAAGAGACAGAGAGACAGAAAGTGAGAAATCGCCCCCAGGGGTGATGGCCATGCTGCAATTTCTTTTCCTCCCTTCTCCTCTCAGGATTTTGGGCATGCATACACATGTGCCCAAGTGAGTTTCAAGCTGCCGGATCCAGGACATAAACCAAGGTCAGCCATGTGGGAGTCCAGTGCCTTAACCACCATGCCACTTACTGGTCCCAGAAAGCTCTGGGCCAGCCAGGTGGCATGGTGGTTAAAGTCGCTGGATTCTACTTGGATGACTGCATTCCGAGACGTGGACCTGGCAGCTTGAGTAACATGCCTGGTGTGTGCATGTGTGCCCAAAATCCCGAGAGGAGAATGGAGGAGAAGGGATTGCAGTGTGGTCATTGCCCCGAGGGGTGATCTCACTTTCTCTCTCTCCCTCCGCCTCTATCTCAAGCCAGTGAGTGCATGTGCCCTATAGCAAACTAAAATAAAATATATTTTAAAAAAAGCTTATAGGAAAAGAGTGGAAGGATGAGTGGTTGATATCCAGAAAAGGGTGTGGAAAGGTATTTCAGAAAAGGGGAACAGCCTATGCTAAACCTGAAGGCCACATATACAAATCACAGGGCACTTTTTAAAAAATTATTTATTTATCCATTCATTGTTTTTTGAATTTGATCAGAGTTAGACACAGAGAGAGAGAGAGGGAAAGTGAGAAAGCAAGCCACCAGGTCCAGGACTTGAACCATGGTCAGCCATGTGGGAGTGTCCAGCACCTTAACCACCATGCCACCCGCTGGTCCCTCACAGGGCACTTTTACATTGCATTCCTAGTTTGGCCTTTATCTGGAAGGCAATGGGAACCACTGAAAAACGTTCAGGCACAGCAGCGACGTGAATCTATGGAATTTTAACGAATTCATTTTAACATCTCTGAGTTTCAGTCTCCTTACAACTAACATCAAATATCTCTCTCTGCTTTACTGAGTTTCTGTGAAAACCAGATGAAGTTATGTACCTTGAAGTGCTTTGGAACTCATTGAGTGCTTAGCAAATAGAAGACAGGGTTATCAACCAATAAGTCAATATCGTTATAATAACTTCAAGGCTTTTGTGTCTCTAGGCATTTTTTTCACCAAAGCCACAAGTCAAATAAGATATGGAGTAAGAAGTTATTTGACAAACCCTAGAACTTTGGATGAAAGTGAGAGGCTTGTGAGTTGCCTCCATAGTGTCTGTGTTCATTTGGGTCTCCTGAGAAGCAGAGGATGAAACAGGGTTAAACATGCAAGATATTTAGTAGGAGAAATGGTTGTGAGACATGGTGGGGAAGTAGGGGCATGTGGAGAACGCTCACCTTGATGTGGTTAGATCCATCCCAACTGAAGAGTAGGGAGAGGGGGACCAGCAGTTAGTGTAATGGCTATGTCGCTGGACTCCCATGTAGTTGACGGCGGTTCGAGTCCCGGATCCAGTGGTTTAAACTGACGCTGGGTGCGTGTGCGTGCGTGCCCAAGATTCTGAGAGGAGAATGGAGGAGAAGGGATTGTGGTGTGGCCATCCCCCCGGGGGGGTGATTTCTTGCTTTCTGTCTCTCTCTGTCTGGTGAGCGCCCGCGCCCTATAGCAAAAAAAAAAAAAAAAAAAAGAGTAGGAAGAGGGAATGAAAGAAGCATGAGCAGGAGCATCTTTTAAAAGAATCATTTACTTATTTATTTAATTTGTTATTATTATTATTATTATTATTTAATTTGACCAGAGAAAGACAGAAAGAGAGAGAAAGGGAAAGAGAGAAAACAAGCTGCCAGACCCAGGACTCAAACCACGGTCAGCCATGTGGGAGTCCAGCACCTTAACCACCACAACACTTGCTGGCCCCAAGGCAGAAGCATCTTTGACTAGAATACAAGATCATTCAGTAAGGTCACTAGGGAGTCCATGAACAACGCCACCTGTCAGAGAAGTCCTGTGTCCCCCAGGAATGGGACTGCCCTAGTATCCCTGCAGCCGTGAGCCACTGGCTAGAAACAGACCAAGAGAAGTATAAGTCCAACAAACTATTCTCTGGATAAAATGCCATGGGGTGGTGAGAGGTGGTGGTAATTCTTGATAACTACTTAAAAACAAGGCAGTTTTAGGAAAACAATCTGAGTGATATTAGGAGATGGTAAAGTCCACAGAATTTGGAATTACAAAAGGCGTGGATTGCACACTAACCCAACTACCTTCTAGCTATCTGTGACCTGGGAAGAGGTTAAACTCTTTGATCTTCAGTTTCTGCATCTGTGAAATGGGAATAGCACTACCTACCTCACTATGAAGTTGTTTGGGGAGGCACCGGGATGACACCCCTAAGTGTCAGCACCTAGTATACAGTAAATAATATGCCGTCATGAAAGGCAGTACTGTTATTAACCTGCTGCACTGTACTGACCTAACTCCTCAGCTAATGATCGAATTGGGATTTGTCTTGTCTGTAGCTATAGCCTGAGGAGAGTACAGATGAGTCACATACTTGGGGTACACAGTCCCAACATCCTTCCCCCCAAATCATGTAGGTTATGATGGCAGCCCAAAGACCAGTAAGGACCAAGAGTAGCTTAATGTACTTGTCCAAAGCAAAAACCAGAAACATAAAATCTAATGCCCATTTGGATATTTGGACCCCAAATTATTCAAGCTAGTCAGTCAGACTGTTGGGCTGAAGCTGTCTATCACTGTGACTGCCCTAGCCCAGATGCTCATGAAGAGATGTGCCCACCTTCACACCATGGTTAAGAGACGAGCATAGACAACCGGGACCCTGGCCTATGGCCGATTGGACCATACCCGATAAGACATGAGCCCCTGCTCTGATCTGATGGGGCTGGTGACATAGACTGGCCTCGTGAGGAAGAGACGGGAGCTGGGCCAGTCATGGAAATTTGTCATGGACTCCCTCTGGAAATTTGAACTAAGGAATATCCAGAGAACTAAGGTGTTCCCAGAGACTGAAACACATGTTGGCATGAACCAGTGAGGCCACGAGGTTAGCTCCTGGCAGGAAGGTGCCGGTGGAGCCGGGTCCGGAGGTTTGAAGGAAACAGAACCAGGGATAAGCAGAAGGCACAGTGAGAGGAACAGCAGAGTAGACTTCAGAGGAAGAAAGTCATGTCAGAGAAAAACCCAGTTAGTCCCTAACCCTGATTCAATTCCCAAAAAGTTTCCATTCCATTTCTGGGTATCATTCTCTAGTCTGTCTGTCTGTCTGTCTGTCTCTCTTTTTCTTTTTTCTTTTCTAGTATCTTTTTTTGAAATAGATTTTTCTGTTCTTTTTAGAAATACATTATTGCTGGGCAAAATCAGAACAGTAAAACTCCACAGAAGACTACAGAAATAACCCAGACTCTCATCTTCCCAGAATGTATTTCCTTCCTGTCTTTTTTTCCAATGCAGTCATAGAGATAGATAAATAGATTTTTTCCACCAGAAAACTGAAATCATACTATTCAGTATCCTATTTAGTTTTAGTTAGTTTGTTTGTTTATTTTAGTTTTGTTTACCATAGGGCATGTGCACTCACCAGAGACAGAGGGAAAGTGAGAAATCACCCAAGGGGAGATGGCCATGCCATGATCCCTTCTCCTCCATTCTCCTCTCAGAATTTGGGGCATGCACTCACACATATCTGGCATGATTTTCAAGCCACTGGGTCTGGGGCTCAAACTGTAGTCAACCATTTAGGAATCCAGAACCCTAGCTACTACTCCACCTGCTGGCCTCTTCTATGTAGTTTTTGTCACTTAATGTATCATAGCCATTCCCCCACATAGCTGGCTTGAGTTTTAAGCCACCAGGTTCAGGACTTGAACAGTGATCAACTACGTAGGAGTCCAGCAACATAATCATTATGCCATTTGCTGGTCCCTATTATTATTTTTTAATTTGACCAAAAAGAGACACAGAGAGAGTGTGAGGGAAAGTGAGAAAGCAGGCCGCCAGGTCCAGGACTTGAACTGCAGTGCCATGTGAGAGTTCAGCACCTTAACCACCATGCCACCTGCCAGCCCCTCCTAATATACTTTTAAATAAGTTCATAATATTCCATTTTAAAGGTACACCACCATTAGTTTATGTAATTCCTTATCTTTGGACAATGAGATTTTTCAAAGTATTTTTTGCTTTGCTTTATAAATAATGCCTCAGTGAACACAGCAGTAGCTGTATCTGCACACATACTTGATTATCACCTTATCATAAATGATTAGCAGGCCAATTGCTAGGTCACTGGACACACGCCTCTCTTTAAATCTCTGGATACATATTATTAAATTACACTCCAGGAAGCCTGCAAAATTTATACGCTTGCCAGTAGTGTATGTACATGGCCAACCCAAGGACTCTTTTTATGGACTCTTCTAGATCTTTGCTGCCTGGCATGGTGTCTGGTATCCAGTAGACACTCAATACATGCTTTTGTTACATGTGCTCCCTTTATCCCAAGAGGTAACCGAGAGCCATCTTTCTCTCGAACTGAGTTGAGGGGCCTGTGCTCCTTGAGGTCAGCACAGCATTAGACACACCTCCCTGCATTCTTGTCTTTGGAAATATCATTCCTTTCTTTCTTTCCTTCTTTTTGCAGAGAGATTTTGTCCATAGGGTATACGCACTCACCAGAGAGACAGAAAATGAGGAATCACCTTCCAGAGGGGATGACCATGTCACAGTCCATTCTCCTCTTGGGATTTTGGGCATGCATGCACATGCACCCAGTGTGAGTTTCAAGCTACCAGGTCCAGGACTCAAACCACAGTCAGCCATGTGGGATTCCAGTGCCTTAACCACCACTTGCTGGTCCCTGGAAATACCATTCTGATTTCATCAGGGGGCAGTAGATCCAAGTCAGACCCAGAGACACCCCTATCTCTGAGTCTATGATCTCCCTAGAGTGGAGTCTGTCCTTTCCTCTCCCCGAAACCAACTACTGGGGAGAGAAAGACAGAAGAAAGCGAGACAGATGGAGAGCTCATTAAAACAATCAATTATTTCGATGCATTTGGACATGACAAAAGTACACCAGGGTGTGTGGGGTTTTAGTAAGGGCTAAGCCAGGAGAGCAGCCACGGGGCCCACTGGCAGAGAATGAGACACTGCTTTCTAGAAGGCGCCTACTGTGATAATGTTACCTGCCGCTTACGCTGCGGCAGAAAATAGACGCAGAATCAGAGAACGTTAAATCCAAGATAATGGGTTTTTTAATTGTTTTCAAATTTTGGATGAGCATTTTAATTGAAGTGGTTGGGAGGTTAATATAACTTCTGTATTTGATTATCTGGCAAGAAAGGGAGGAAATAAAGAAAAATGGGGGAAGTTGAGGTAGTCTTTAAAAAAATAAAAGCCTTGCATGCATAGCATGATAAATTCCATTTCTGTACAATCGTTCTCATTATACGTGGCAGAGACAAAATGATTTCTGTACCTAATTAGTGCCAAGATCAGAAAAATGCTGACAGACTGAGATTCTAAGTTAACCCTCTGCAGGCTGAGAGAGAGGAGAAATTTCTTTTCCTTTAATAATTTTTTTTTTTGAGAGAGATTTTTGCTAAAGGGCGCATATGCTCACCAGAGAGATAGGAAGAGACAGAGAGAGGAAAAGCAGGAAATCACCCTCCCCGGGGGGATGGCTACACCACCACAATCCCTTCTCCTCTTGGGATTTTGTGCACACACACACATGCCTGGCATGAATTTCAAGCGTCCAGGTCCAGGACTTGAACCACGATCAGCCATGTGAGAGTCCAGCACCCCAACCATTATGCCACCAGCTGGCTCCCAAATGTTTTCATTAGAAGTAGGAGGGCTCTAATAGTATATTTTGGAGTGGCCACCATTGGCTAACACAATGTCAGGCACTTTCAATATATTTTTTTAATTTCACAAGTCTAAGAAAAAAATGATTATCTATTGAGTTGTCAGAAAAGTCATGACGTATTTTTCATGTTTTTCCTATGCACAAGTGTATCGCAACTCCGACGAGGGGGCCAAAGCTCAGAAAGGCCAGGTAACGTGCCCAAAGGTCACACAGTATGAGAAGGCTGCATTAAAGAAGGCAGAGGCTCCACCCTAAACCTAATTGATTCCAAGGTCAGGATGGTAGAATAGAATCACACATTTGTGGGTTCAAATCCTCCCTCTTATTGCTTTGAGTTCTGTGACTATGGCCTTATTATTCCATCTCTTTGAGCTTCAGTTTTATCTTCTGTAAATAATGTCAAGCAAAAAAGAACAACTACAGAGTAAAAGTCATAAAAAAAAGAAGGGATTTATTGGTCTATCAAGGCTCGGGGCCAGCAGGTAGTGTGATGGTGGGGTGCTGGACTCCCATGTGGCCAAGTTCAGTTCAGGTCCTGGGCCCAAAGATTTGCTTTCTCCCTCTCTCTCTCTCTCTGGTGGGCACATGTGCACTATAGTAAATTGAAAAATCATAATAAATAAAATTAAATAAATAATTCTAAAGGAAAAAATGAAGCTAGCTCAAAATAAGGGTTCAATCCTGAGGCATGCTGTCAGATCCATCCAGCGGCAGGACCAGAGAGGAATGAAAAGCATGCCCGCTCGCTCTACCAAAACATCCTCCTTTTACTGAAGAAGAAGGGGGAGGAGGAGGAAGGAAGAAGTCGTCACTGGATAAGTTTACATTTTAGCATGAAGATAACATGGGAGAGTCCAGAGGAGATGGGAAAGGGATTGAGCAGAAGTCCGTCCTCGTTCCTGTTGACAGCGAGACTGCAAATTCTGACACAAGTTACAATTATCTGGAGGAACGGGGCTTAGAACGTCAGTCACGCAGGGTGCAGAAAGTCACCAGTAAGGACGTGAGTCTGTTACCCCCCTCTTGTCCACCAGCCCAGTCTTTTTTTTTTTTTTGAGAGGTTTTAGCTATAGGGCGCGTGCACTCATCAGACAGACAGAGACAGAAAGACAGAAAGCGAGAAATCACCCCCCGGGGTGATGGCCACACCGCAATCCCTTCTCCTCCATTCTCCTCTCGGGATCTTGGGCACGCACACACATGTGCACGGCATGAGTTTTAAGCCACCGGGTCTGGGACGCGAACCGCGGTCGACTACGTGGGAGTCCAGCGACATAGCCATTACACTAACTGCTGGTCCCCTCCCAGGCCAGTCTTTTAAACTTAGACCAGCACTTCCTTTTCTGATAAACCTTACGTTTTCTCCATGGTCATAATCATAAAACTAATAAGTAATAAAAAATTAAAAATAACAATAGCACTATCATCTTGGTGGGGTTTGTTTTGTTATTGTTGTTTTGTTTGGAGGATTTACTGAGCTAATAATTATCAAGCACCCCATGTTTCCTGAAATAACTCAACTATTCATTAAACAGTAGCCGTCAGCGTTAACAAGAACCTGTCTCCTGTAGAAAACTATTTTCAAGGTTTTATGGGGGAATAAAGGTATCCCGAGGTATGGTCCCACTCTTGGGGTGTTTATCGTGTGTTGAGATAATAGATCAGGATGCCTAAATTTCCAGCCAGCTCTAATCTGGCGAGTGGACAGAGGAGGAGGTGACCGAATATCCCTCCCCAGGTTTTCAGAATGGCAAATATTATTCTATCCTAAGGTCAAGTATACCGTCTCCACCCCCATCCCCACCATAGGTCCCAACTCATTATTTCGAAAAACATGATCCCTTTAATCACCTAGAAAAATATCTATGGTGTTAAACTTCCTCTGTAAGCATAAAAGCTGAAAAGCAGGTTTTGCCCCGTTTGAAGTCAGGGAAAAGTGAACTTGCAAGTCTTTAGCAAACATGAAAGGGTTTATGCTCTTGCATTTGGAGAAACTTTCTCTCACGATGTCTCAGGGACCAGGTGCTTTGAAGAGCTCTGTTAACTATTTCGGAACCAAGAGCCTTTCTATATGGTACCCTCTTCCTCACACCCAATGCTGCAGGCAAAGAGGGCTTGGGGCAGAATTTTCCAGTTTGTTCCTACAGTCAAGATCCATTGTCCACCCAGCCATAGTAGCAATTGTTTGTCAAGCATTTATGGTGACAAATGCTGTTCTTGTCTGTTCAGTGCTAAAGGGACTTGAGATACTAAGGGTCGCCCAGCTGCTCAATGGTAAACATGGGATGTGGGCTTTGAACCCCTGTCTGCCTGACATTGCAGCTGTGCCTTTCTGTCATTGCATCTACCACTCACACCAAGAAGTGATGGTTACGTCTCATTTCTGGCACTCTCTTCCTCTTAAGGAGTAGCCCAGAGTTCCATTGAATACCCAAAGCATACAGGAAATAAGACTGTCTCCATAGCAGATGCTGAGCTTCTTGGTCTGGTATGTTTTGGCACTCATGAAATATTTGTTAAACCAACGAGTGAATAATTACTGCAGATATAACTGGACAGTCAAGATTTTAAACATAAATGCTCTAATATTGAAATTTCTGTTCTACCATCAAATCACTTTAAATTTGGGGGAAAAAAGGACCCTGTGGGGACTAGCAGATTGCCATAACAGTTATATCTCTGGACTCCCACATGGCTGACCACGGTCCGAGTCCTAGACCCGGTGGCTTGAAAATCATGCTAGGTGCATGTGTGTGTGTGCACGCCCAAGATCCCAGGAGGAGAACGGAGGAGAAGAGATTGTGACATGCCCATTGCCCCTGGGGGGGGGGGGGGTTCTCACTTTCCCTCTCACTTTCTCTGTCTCTCTCTCTCTGTGGCGGCGAGCCCTAAGGCCAAAACCTCTCAAAGAAAAAAAACAAAAGACACTGTGGGCTTGGGGTTTTCGTGTTCCAGAAGAAACAGAATGCAGACGCTCTTTGACTTACATTGGAGCTATGTCCCAATAAACACATCATAGGTTGAAAATATAAGTAGAAAATGCGTTTATTTCACCTCACCTACCAAAGACCATAGCTCAGCCTAGCTCGCCTTAAATGTACTCAGAACAGATACAAAATCATCTAACACAAAGCTTATTTTATAATAAAGTGTTGAATAGCATGTGATTTATTGAATAGTGCACTGAAAGTGAAAAAAACAGAATATGGTCCTATAAGCACTCCAAGTCCGGTTTCTACTGAACGCACGGATATTCAGACCATCGTAAAGCTGAGAAATCATCCATCGGACCATCATAAATTGAGCGCTCTCTGTGCTGGGGCTTTTAATGCAAAAGAGATGGCCTTGGGTGAATGGTTCAGATTTCCTGAGCTTCCATGGATTCACCTGGGTAATGAGAGCCATCGCAGGAATGCGGAGCTGGAGCCCTGCACGGCCGCCTGCCTAGCCCCTGACACACCCACACACTCTCAGGGCTGTCCGCTGCAATCTGCTGTGCTTGGCAGCCAGGGAGGCAGGGGTGCTTCCTGGCTGGCGGGGAGAGAGGAAGACAGCCGGAGCACTGGTCCCTACTGAGCCTGAGAGCAGAGTGAGCCCCTATGTCACAGGGACCAGAAGGGGCTGCCCCATGGACTAGTGATTAAGGGAGCCAGATTCCACGTGGCCAACTGAGATTCAAATCCTGACCTTGGTGGCTTGAAAAATACAGGAGGCACGTGTGCATGTATGGCGCAAACCCCAACGGGATGGAGAAACGGAGGAGAAGGGATTGTGGTGTGATCATGCCCCATTGGAGGGGGTGCTTTCTCCCTCTCTGGTGAGAATACAGTGTCTGACAGCTAAAAAAAAAAAGAGGGACCAGAAACTGATGGAAATATCCATGAAAGTCTCCGTGTTCTGTGAGATGCAAACAGAACAACTTTGGATCCCAGGGTAGAGAATAACCTTTCTCCTCACTATGGCATGGACACAGTTTTGTCCAGGTATCCCCAAGCCAGCAAGCATAGGAAGATGCCTGACATTGACAGATGGAGCACAGCCATGACAAGGTCACCACTCCAAATGGCTTTGGTGGTTCAGAACACTTGGAGCCAGAACAAGAGGACATGCATTAGGTCATCAGGAAAGTCATCATTTTTTCTATACAAAAATGCATTGTGACTTAGGACCAGCAGATGGCATAATGGTTACGTCGCTGGACTCCCACATAGTCACCCACAGTTTGAGTCCCAGACCCGGCAGCCTGACACTCATGCTGAGCATGTGTGTGTCTCCTCCTCTGGGAAGAAAAGGGATTGCAGTATGGCCACCTCTCCTGGGGGGTGATTTCTTGCTTTCTGTCTCTCTGTCTCTGTCTCGCTGGTGAACACACACACCTTATAGCAAAAATCTCTCTCTGAAAAAAACCCAAAGTGTTACGACTTTCTTGATGACCCAATAGGACAGCCTGAAGCTGTGTGGGACTGTCTCTGCCTTTCAGGCTTCTGGGCACAGTGAGGGCAGGACACGTGAGTGGGCAGGATGGAAGCTCCCTACGCTGCATTAGTAGACAGGGATTCGGCCCAAATTGCATATAGAATCCCTCTTCTTCTCACCAGTCCCAGTGACCCTCTGCTTCAAGCTGCCATCCTCACAGGAGTCTCCTCACTAGTCCTCCTGTTTTCTCCCCTACCGTCTTGTTAAAACCCAAGCCAGATCGCATTACTCCACTGCCCAAGATTTTGCAATAGATCTCACTTCCCCAGACTCCTTACAGTGGTCATAAGACCACGTGGCCCAGTTCTGCAGACCTTCTCCGTCTTGGCCTCCAACGACTCTCCTCCCTCTTTCACTCTGCTCCTTGACACTGGCTCTACACACGTGCTCCTGCCTCAGGGCCTTTGCACTTTGCTGTTCTCACCTCCTGTTATTCCCTTCTTCAAAAATATACATATGCCTCACTGTCCACCTTTTTTAGATCTATGCTCAAATGTTCCCCTTTCAGGGAGTGTGTTCCTGACCATACACCTTAAAATTGCATCCTCACCTCCGCCATACTCACCATCCCCATTCCACGCATTTTCTTTCTTTCTTTTTCTTTTTTTGGAGGTTTTATTTTATTTTATTTTATTTTTTGCTATAGGGTGCATGCACTCACCAGAAAGACAGAGAGAGACAGAGAGACAGAAAGCGAGAAATCACCCCCCAGGGGGTGATGGCCATGCCACAGTCCCTTCTCCTCCATTCTCCTCTCGGGATCTTGGGCACGCATGCACACGCCCCCGGCGTGAGTTTTAAGCCACCGGGTCCAGGATGAGAACTGCGGTCCACTACATGGGAGTCCAGCGACATAGCCATTACGCTAACTGCTGGTTCCCCTGGCACCTTATTCTCAATCTCCCCTACTCTCTGCTTTGGCTCCCTCTGGGTCTCTTCTCCTTTCTCACGAATTCCTATCAGCTGTTTGACTTTCCTCTCTTCTAGCTGCTCAGGGAAACTGTCTAGACCAGCAGGCCTCTGGGACCCTGGGGGCACCTCCACTGAGTCTCCATTACTCCCTGAAAAAGTGAATCACCATGAATCATTTCTGCTCTGGACCAAAGTCCAAAAGCATTCTTGACAGCATGCACCTGTTCTGGCTTCCAACAGACCTTTTCAGATGGGATGAGCTTCCAATCAATTCTTATTTTTTCCAGGTGAGAGAGAAAGGCGGTTTGGTGACCCCAGAGGCCCCTGGAGTCTCCCACAAGAAATCACTTTGGCTTCTACTTTTCTACTTAGATGAGCTGCCAGATTCTCTGCAAACTCGGATCTTTCTCCAAATAACTCACAGAGACAAACACTCCTTCAAGGCAGAGCCGGCCCATCTCTGGGACCTGGCATCCTATGACAGAGTGACTTTCATGAATTAAATGAAAAATATGACATCGTCATGGCACTAATCATTGGTAACCCTGAGGAGCACACGCCAGTGGCGACAATGGGTGGACAGGCATTGATTTAGCTCTCTTCGCTGTAGATAACATTCCCCACTGTACAGATAAGGAAAAATGAGGCTCAGAAAGTTTCATTAACTCACCCAAGGTCACACAGCTTGTGGGTGGAGAAGCCAGGATTTCAACTCAGCAGCCTCGATCCAGTTGTGAACAAATACCATTTGACCAGACACTGCACTGGGTGCTGGGAATACAGGAAGGCACAATGAATGATTTGGTCCATGCCCTCATGGAGTTTACGGTCTACAGGGGATGAGGGGATGAGAGGACGAGAGGCCATTCATTAAATACTCAAATAAATGTATAACTGCTAGTTGTGATGATGCCAGGAAGTAGAAAGAGCGTGGAATTCCCTTGGGGCTTCCTCTGAGAATAATGGTATCATTTTTTGCTTTTTGTTTTTGTTTTTGTGAGTTGTTTTGTTTTGTTTTGATTTGCCATAGTTGCATGCGCTTGCAGGGGAGAGAGAAAGACAGACAGAAAAACAGAAACCTATAAATCCCTCCCCAGGGAGCATGGCCACACCACAATCCCATCCGCCATTCTCCTCCCAGGATTTTGGGCACACACACACACACACACACGCCTGGAGTGCATCTCAAGCCCCCACGTCCAGGACTCAAACTGTGGTCGACCACATGGTAGTTCAGTGCTCCAGCCACTATGCCACCCACTGGCCCCAAATGATGGTATCTTTGGAATTCACCTCTGCAAAGACCTTCTGGTAACTTTCAGATCATAGAAGCCCAGGCTTAGAGAAGTTGAGTTGCTATCATTTCTTGGGTGCCAGTACTACGTTTTATGCCCCAGCTTTCTTCAGGCATTAAAAAAAGGAACCGGCACCAGCAGATTGCATAAAGGTTACGTCGCTGGACTCCCACAGAGCTGACCGCAGTTTGAGTCTCAGGCCTGGAGGCTTAAAACTCATGCCAAGCATGTGTGCACGTGTGCCCAAAATCCCAAGAGGAGAATGGAAGAGAATGAATTGCAGTGTGGCCATCCACCCTAGGGAGTAATTTCTCACCTTCTTTCTCTCTCTGTCTCTCTCTGTGTCCCCAGAGAGTTCACACTCTCTGTAGCAAAAAATCTCTCAATTAAAAGAAAAATAAAAATAGTTTTCTTTTTTCAAAGTTTATTTATTAATTTATTCCATGAGTAAGAAAGACAGAGATAGAGAGAAAAGCCCTCCCCAACAGGGTCTCCATGCCTTAATCCACCCCCAGTCTTAGCCAGCCCTGCATCATGGCCACGGATGTGCCGGGCATGCCCAGAGAAGTCTCCAACTCAAACCCAGAACCCCCCCATGTGGGTCTGACTCTCGGACAAAAGCATCGCGCTTTGTAAGAGCCATGGTCTGGTCCCCGGGGAAGCCTACTTCTTTCCACTGCATTATAGATCAGATTTTCAATCTCAGCGCTAAGGACATCTTAGGGCAGATAATACTTTGAGGGGAGCAGGGAGCTTCCTGTGTGTTATAGATGCTGAGCAGAATCCCTGACCCCCACCCACTGGATGCCAGCAGCATCCCTTCCCCAGTTGTGACACTCCAAAATGCCTCTAGACACTTCCCAGCGTCCCCTTAGGGAGGCAAGGAAATCACCCCCAAAAGCCACCTTCAGATCGTGTCTTAGTAATCTCTGTCTACACAGCACCCAGCACAACCTCCAGCCTATAACAGGTGCTCAACTAAAGTTGACAATGACAGGATGGAAAAAAGAAGGCCCAAATTCACCCAGGGTCTTAATAAAAGTATGTAGATAAATCAACCCAATTTTTTCTTTTTTTGAGAGAGAGATTTTTGCTATGGGGTGCTTGCACTCACGGGAGAGACAGAGAGAGAGAAAGTGAGAAATCACCCCCTGGGGGGGGGGGCCCTAACCATTCTCCTTTTGGAGATTTTGGGTACACACACACACACATCTGGTGTGAGTTTCAAGTCGCCTGGTCTGGGACTCGCACTGCGGTCAACCATGTGGGAGTCCAGTGCCTTAGCCATTATGCCATCTGCTGACCCCAACCCAAATTGATTTTAAACCCCCAATTCTATTTAAAATATCTTGGGGGAAAAGTCAGGACTTCAGGGAACCATGTTGTAAATTAAATGAGCAGACTTTCTGTGATACGATTCCGTGTAAAGATACAACCACGCAAACACACATCCACATATGTGCACACAGGTGAGAATGGCTGTGGATTTGACTTTTCTATGTTAAATTTACATAAAGATGAGAACACCTCCCAAAGTGGGCTGAACCAAGCCATCCTGGCTCCCTCCCAGCAGAATTTCAATTCCCTTGGACAAAACAGCCCAGGGGCTCCTCCAAACTTCTTCATAGAACAGTATTTATCGGTGATTGGTCATTATTATTACCGAGAGGATCCCAGTTGGCCTGGGATCCACTATTTACCACCCAGGAGTTCCACATTTTGAACTCTGCAGGGTGTGGCTGATAATACCATAATCTCTTCAGTTCAGAATTCCCCCGGACTCCAGGAAGCCCTTTTCTATTTGTACGTTTCAATCAACAGAAGCCCCAGTGTTTCCAAGGCAGATGTTTCCTGTTGCTACTCACTGTGTCCTGAGCGGGTGGCCCTGTTAAAGCTGGATTGTCGCACAAGCCTTTCAATCAAAGCTTTCCTTCCTGCATGTGAGCAATGAGTGGCAGGAAAGAGAGTTCCCATGTCCAATCCAGACAGGAGAGAAGTGTGCACCATACCATCTTCCACATGCTCTGCAATGAGACCAAGATGTGCCCTTCCTGGGGCTGGCAGGTGGCGTGGTGGTTAAGGGCGCTGGACTCTCATATGGCCGACCCTGGTTTGAGTCCTGGACCTGGCAGCTTGCTCTCTCTCTCTCTCACTCAAATTAAAATAAATAAACAAATAAAGTTAAATAAAATAATTCTTAAAAAAAAATTAAAAGATGTGCCCTTCCTATATGGGATGCTTAGGAGCAGGGCACATGAGCTTGAAGACACAGTCGTGGATCCCACCTTCAACATTTACCAGTTGGCTGACAGATGGAGGAGCTATACCACAGCTAGCAGAGCTGAGTGCAGTGTCTTCATCTATAAAATAGAAAAACTACTATCACCTACCTCATAGGGTGGCTGGGAGAAAGAAATAAATCACTCAAAGTCCATAAAAGCCGTTAGCATCCAGTAAGTTCTCCGTAAACGATCACTCTCGTTCTGACAGTGAGGTGGAGGCCAGGGCCATTTTTGGGTTTCTCCAGAAAATCCAGATGTACATCTAATAGAGTCCTTGCCTTCACGAAGCTTGGTCTAGTTGGGGGGATAAAGCTCAGCACAGGGAATTGTCCTGGCTCTGTCTCTCCCTAGCTCCCAGCTCTGGATGTGTCATCTCACCTCTCAGAGCCTCAAGCTCCTCGCCTGGAAGCGATGGGGGTGAGGATTTAAACATCTGACCCCTCGCAGAGAGGGTCTCAGGCCCGAGCAGCGAGATGCACTGTGGGCCAGTCCCAGGCACTGTATATGATTCTTATCACAATGGGTTGGAATCCCAGGGAAAACAGGTGATGCGGATGCGACAGTCATGGTGGTTTGATTTGTGATGCGAGGAACTGACTTAAACCTTCCACTTGACTTAGAAGGGCTTGGAGTTTTGTTTGTTTTAAGAAAGATTTTTGCTATGGGATGCATGTGCTTACCAGACACATAGAGAGACAGAGAAAAATCATGGCCCACCCCCAGGAAGGATGGTCACCCTGCAACCCCTTTTCCTCCACTCTCCTGGGATTTGGGGCACACACACACACATGCCTGGTGTTAGTTTCAAGTCTCTGGATCCGGGACTCAAACAGTGGTCGGCCATGTGGGAGTCCAGCACCTTAACCACTACGCCAGCCACTGGAGCTACTAAAATAAATAAATAACCGAAACTTGTTTCCATCCAGCTACTATCAATATTATAATGATGCTAGGAAATCCTGTGCACTAAGGACAAGGCCCACGAGAGTCTCACTTTCTTATTATCTACAGTTTAGACGCTGTGTGTTCCATGGGCATGAGCAGGAAACTCCTGATTCAGGATGATCTCAGAAGTTTTCCTAAAAACAGAATGGGGAGATAAGTATGAAAGGTGGTGGGAAAATTCTCCAGATTTCTAGAGAAGTCTGGTGTTTATGGTACGAGATTTGAGACAAATGCCCTGAATTTAAAGTTTCGTCCCAGGTCGGGTGGCATAATGGTTAAGGCACTGAACTCCCATATGGCCAACTGCAGTTTGAGTTCCAGACCAGGAGGCTTGAAACTCACACTGGGGATGGGGGCGTGCATGCCCAGAATCCCAGGAGGAGAATGGAGAAGGGATTGCAGCGCGGCCATCCCCCTAGGCGGTGACTTCTTGCTTTCTGTCTCTCTCTCTCTGTCTCTCTGGAGAGTGCACGTGACCTAGGGCAAAAATCTCTCTACCATAAATAAGTAAAGTTTGGTCCCACAGGTCACTCTCTGCGACTTTGGACATGCCTCTTCACGTCTCTGAACCGCTGTGTAATGAACACTTTGGGCTGTTCCCCCACCCCGCCCCAGGTCCCTCCCTTCCTACCAAGGGCACTCAGCCCATGTGCTATCCCAGCCCTGTCGCCTTCAGCTCTGCTGTTTTCAGTGGGATTGATCCTGCCCTTAGCTCTAGGCCAGGACCTGATTGGCTTTAGCCAATGACAGTGTACTCTTCCTAATCCCCTGGGATTGGCTGAGGGCTGAGTACCTGATGTGGTTCACACCAATGAGACAAGAGGACGGGGTTTCTGTTTTCTGCCACAGACAAGTGCCTTCTATGAGACCTGCTGGAAAGGCTCACCTGTCTCCCTTTTGACCAGTGTGATGTGAGGATGTGAAAAATAGGAGACCAGAAAACTTACGCTCTGGAAGAGTTACCCTGAGGATGAAGTCAACAGGGCAGCTGAGAGAATCACCTAGAAACAAAGGAATAGTAGCCCCTGGATCAAACCATTCCTGAATGAGAATACCCCTGGGATATTCAGTTATGTGAATCAACAACCTTCCCATTCTCCTATTTCTTTTTTCCTTAAACTCATTCAGGTTGGATTTTTGTGTTGCTTGCAATGAAATATTCCTGCCTTCTATATCCTATTTTTTTTTATCTACTCCCTCCTCAAAATTCTAGAAGAAACAAGATAACCAGGTATGCGCAAATGATATGCAAACTGTAAAGCACCGTACCAATCAGATGTGATAATCATCACAATTATTGCTGCCTCAAGGACTTCCTACCCAGAATAACCCAACTTGCAGCAGAAAAAGACTATTTCCTTCCATTTCTCTAAAATATATTAGTTTCATTATGTTGAAATGATTAGATCATGCATTGATAAAGGTACTTAATGGGGCTAAGAGTATTATTCTCCTGTAAACAGAAATGTATATAATTAATAACGCGGGTAGGGGTCCTTGTAGCCACTGGTCGTAATTATACTGCAGCCCTCATTGACGTGCATCCAGTCTGAGTAGCCTTAGTAGAAACAGACACCTGCTTCTCACGGGAGAAATGTGAGACTCAGCACCTGCTCCAGCTTCCAGTTGACAGCCCTTGTTTGAAGACGGCACTAGTCTATGCCCCTGAATCTTGGACATGCCACCTAACCTCTGCGGGCCTCTGTTTCCCACTCTATAAAATAAGGAGATTGGACTTACCAGAGATTCTTAACTTGTGGCAAATGCCTAAGAAAGTCTGTGAAAAGTGTTGCTTCTTCTCTAGAGAAGTGGTTTTCTGCATTTCATAGATGGGGTCATTTAAATACGATGGGAAGAGGCCCATGGCAAATTTGATTTGCTCTTTATTTTTAGAGAGATTTTTGCTATAAGTGCATGCCCTTGCCGGAGAGACAGAAAGTGAGAAATCACCCATCTGGGGAATTGGCTGTGCTGCAAGCCCTTCTTCTCCATTCTCCTTTCAGGGTTTGGGGCACGCATGCACAGCACACGCGCCTGGTGTGAGTTTCAAGCCAGCAGGTCCAGGATCCAAGCTATGATCGGCCATGTGGGAGTCCATTGCGTAACTTGTATGTCATCCGTTGGTCCCTGCTCTCTTATTTTATTTTTTATTATTATGTCAAACCAACAAGAAATCCAGAATTAATGACCTCTAATAGTCATTCATTTATTCATTCATTCATTTATGGTTTTTACCATAGGGTATGTGCACTCACTGGAGAGAAACAGAGAAAGACATTGAGAGGGAAAGTGAGAGATCACCCTCCAGGGAGGATGGCCACACTGCAATCCCTTCTCCTCTTGGGATTTTTGGCATGCACATACATGGATCTGGCATGATTTTCAACCCACCAGGTCCAGGACTTGAACCATAATCCCCCATGTAGGAGTCCAACACCTTATGCACTGCACCGCCTGCTGGCCCTCCTCTAATGATCTTTTAATCTCTTGGTTCCCCAAAAGTTATATCTGAGTTTTAGAAAGTTTACTTAATTAAATGATGAAAATTCTTTGGGTATGAGTGTTGGCAGAGAGAAACTGAAAGCAGGGTGCCAGGGAGGAGGATACCACAGTTGTGCTACAAAAATATGATGTAGGACAAACAGGAATAAGATGAGGGGGTGGTCTGGTCCTCCAGAATCCACAGCTTGTTAGAAAAGCACATGTAAGAAAGGAGTTCTGATTCTATTACTTAGTATTCGATTCAGCTGTAAGGAATAGGAAACTCAATTACTATGGCTTAAACAATCAAGAAGAATCTTTTCTTAAGTGAAAGACATCTGGGGTGAACAGTCCAAGGTTGTTTGGCAGCCTCTCAATGTTTAGGAGCTTTCTATCTGCTCCATCACCCTGTCAAATTAGTTCTATCCTCAGAGCCCACAAAGACTGCAGGAGTTCCAGCCATCACACCTGTGTATCAGGGTGTAAGGAGAACAAGTCAAAGTATAAAATGGAGTTCCCTGAATGAGCTTACCAGGAAGAGATGCTTCCATTTATATTTCATCAGCTAACTCAGTCATACCTAGCTATATAGTAAAGGAGTGTTTTGCTAGACACACCCCCCAAGATTCTGTTACTAAAGCAGAGGGAAGAAATGATATTTAGATATGACTAGCCGTTTCTACCACAGATTCCATTTAACAAAACAAAGGGTGAAGGGGACCTTGAAGGAGAGGCAGGTTTGAGGGAAGAAGATAGAGTTCAGTTTCAGACACGGCTGGGTTTGGGGCATGTTTGAGAAACAACCGTGATAGTTTTCCAACAGACAGTTGAATACACGTGTATGAAATAGGAAAAAGGCTTAGGCCCTGGAGAACTTTCACCTGAACAGTCTCAAAACAGGTGCAGTCACGGTGGTAGGGCAGTGCGGCAATGCTGCCCAACACTGGAGCCAATGTGAAGACTGGGTTCAGTTCCAGGGTCGACTTGTAGACACTGCATGAGTGCATGTGCCCACAATCCATCTGGCTGGAAAAGGCGGCAGGGGGCAGAGGGGAACTCACCCTGTGAGATCCTGTTGGGGGTAAAATGGGGGATCGGCAGGTGGCATGGTGGTTAAGGCACTGAACTCCTACACGGCCAACTGTGGTTCGAGTCCCTGACCCGGCAGCTTGCTTTCTCACTTTCTCTTTCTCATCCTCTGCCTCTCTCTGGTCAAATTTAAAAATAATGCTAGCAAATTAAATAAAATAAATAATTCTTTATTTAAAAAATTGCAAAAAGAAATAAAATGAAAAGCAATAAAATAATCATCATCTCAACACGATGATCTCAAACCCTGACGTCTTTGAAATATTTCAAGGTGTCCTCATAGCTCCCAAGAGAACGATGACAGTACTTCCTGTGGACTGTACCAGTTTCTGTATCCTCACTCCTGATCACCAGCTTCATGCGAAATTGCTCACCCTTGTTCCCATCACCCCAAGGTCTTTGCAGGTGCTGGCTCGTCTCCCCTCATGGGCTCCACCACCAGCTCTGCGTCCTGCCACGTTACCTCTGCCGGCCTTTGCAAGCCTTCAAATGTTGGAAAATTGGAAGACTCACCCCAGTTCTACAGCGAAGCATGACATCAGCTCAAAGAGCAAAGGAACAGCTTCTTCAGGTCACCCAGAATCAGAGCCCCATTTTCCCAGGAGCCATTACCTTCTCTCCGGTCAGCCCAGCAGCCTGCCACTTTGGGGTGGCTCTCCACGCCCTCCCCTGAAAAGATAAGCGACTAAGAGCGGAGGCGGGGGAGGCCTCCGACGCTCCAAGAGTTGACTTCAGAAAAGAGCTTATTAAATCAGTCTGGACAAAGCCTGTCCCATCACGCCTTTCCTCCCTCCCCTCCCACCTTTTCTTCCCACTTCCCAGAGGAACTTGATTAATCCATTAGGTTTAACCTCTCTTTAACTTCCTGATTAGTTACATTTATAAACTCCATTTGTTTTTGCTTTCTCATCAAGCCAAACCAACACCCCCAGGAAAAAAAAAAAAAAAAAAAAAAAGAAAGAAAAGAAAAGATAGGCCAATTTTCAGTGCCACTGATTTTACTGCAATTTCTGAAAATCAGACTGAACGGAGGAGAGACACGACTAGAATTTCAATTCCTCCTTTTCACATGCAGGTATCTTTGCTGAATCGAAGAGAAGGGTAACCGAGAAGGAGAAAACTCAATGCTGGGAAGATCCCAGATCTAGCCAAGGTGGCGAAGCACCACGCCTGTCGACAAAGCGGATTAATCAATTTTGTAGTTTCCACCTCCTGATGGAGTAACAGGGTCAACAAATAAAGAAACACTAAAGAAAGCGAAGCTGTTATGTATCTTTATTGACAAAGTGAGATACTCAAAATGATGGCATTGGTTTTCCTGCTTCTATTTTCACCCTATGGTCTGTGGTCCAGAATGTTTAAAAATTAAATTAATTCTTGGAACAAGCAGGTGGTATGGTGGTTAAGGCACTGGACACTCCCACATGGCCAACCACGGTTCAAGTCCCAGACCTGGTGGCTTGCTTTCTCACTTTCTCTCTCTCTGTGTCTCTCTGGTCAAATTTTTTTTAAAAAAATCTTTTTAAAAATTAAATTAATACTTATTTTAATGGAAGTAATACAGAGGCATATGTACATAGTCAAAAAACAAATCATCTTACACAATTATAACATTTCATCAGTTTCTAATATTTCTCGCACAACATCAACCCCCATCTTGCCCCACAGAGGCAACCCCACTCAATTCTTTAGGCTGTCTCTCTTTTTTTAATTTAAAAAGAAAAAATTTTTGGAGAGGTTTTTGCTATAGGGCGCCTGCGCTCGCCAGACAGGCAGAGAGAGACAGAGAGATAGAAAGCGAGAAATCACGCCCCAGGGGGGATGGTCACGCCACAATCCCTTCTCCTCCATTCTCCTCTCGGGATCTTGGCCACGCACGCACACACGCCCGGCGTGAGTTTAAGCCACCGGGTCCGGGACGCGAACCGTGGTCGACTATGTGGGAGTCCAACGACAGCCATTACGCTAACTGCTGGTCCCAGGCTGTCTCTCTTGACATTTGTCTCCATATTTTATTTTATCTACTTATTTATTTTAAAGAGTTATTTACTTATTTTTATTATTGTTGTTATTTAATTTGCTATAGGCCACATGTGTTCACCAGAGAGAAATGAGAAAGAGAGCGAGAGAGAGAGAAAGTGAAAAAGCAAGCCACCAAGTCTGGGACTCGAACCATGGTCAGGCATGTGGGAGTCCAGCACCTCAACCACCATGCCATCTGCTGGCCCCACATCTCCATATTTTAAGTAATATCCTAATATCACTAGTTACTGAGTTATCCATTGTAAGCAACATCTGTGATATTTCAATTATGGAAAGTAAAAACTTAATTTTCTTATATCAAGACCCTCTAGCCCCAGCCACATACTCTCAATCTCTTTGTCTCTCTCAATCCCTTTCTCTCCCCTCCATTTTTCCTCCTCCTCTTCTCCCCACCCCCTTCTTCCACCTCTTTTTTTCTTCTTTGTTCCTGGTCTCTCCATTTTCCTGGTTCAAAAGAAATGTGTTCCTCTCCTGGCTTGATGCACGGCTGTTGGCTGTCTATGAGATTTTCCTTTGGAATTACCCTGGGATCCTGAGACTTCCACATTTCTCCCGGGCTCCCAGCCACGTTTTTTCGGATTACTCGCTATTTTGCTGGAATACCTCCTCCAGCAACATTCTGAGAAAAGTCAGGAGGAAATATTGACCTCTGGGAAAATTTGAAAAGGTCTTTCTTCTACCCTTGTACTCGATTAGTAGTTTTCTTAGGTATGTAATTCAAAATTGAAAGTAAGGTTTACTATGAGGGGGCCAGCAAGTGGTGTGGTGGTGAAGGGCGCTGGACTCCCACAGGGCCAATGGCAGTTTGAATCCCAGGCCTGGCGGTTTGCTTTCTCACTTTCCCTCTCTCTTTCTCTCTCACTCTCTTTTACTCTGTCCCTCTCTGGTCAAATAAATAAATAAATAAATGAAGTTAAATAACAGGATTCTTTTTTTTTTAAAAAAAAAGTGAGGTTTATTATGAATTTCAGACATCAATGCATTTTCTTCAATCTTCCAAAAGTACCACCGCAGACGGCTGCCATTCAGAGATCCTTGTGTCTAGTTATGTGACCTAAGCTTTTTAAGTTTTCTTTTTTCCTGCATGCTTTTATATTCTTCTTTGTATCTCTTCTGTTTAAAAATATCACAATAGTGTACTTTAGGGTGGATATTTTTCCCCCTTCATTATACAATTCACTCACTAGACCCTCCTAATTTGGAATTTCATAGTCTGTAGTTCTTAGACATTTTCTTGTAATTTGTATTTGTCTACTTCATTCACTCCTCCCCCCCCCCCCCCTTTTTTTTTTTTTGGAGAGTTTTTTGTTTGTTTGTTTTTGTTTTTGTTTTGCTATAGGGCACATGCGCTCACCAGAAAGAGAGACAGAGAGACAGAAAGCGAGAAATCACCGCCCAGGGGGGATGGCCACAATCCCTTCTCCTCCATCTAGGGATCTTAGGCACGCACACACAGGTGCTTGGCGTGAGTTTAAGCCACCAGGTCCGGGACTTGAACCACGGTCGACTACATGGGAGTCCAGCGACATAGCCATTACGCCATCTTCTGGTCCCATTGTTTTACCTTTCTATTTTTTTGTTTATTATTTTTTAATTCTTTATGCATGTGTATGCACATGAGAGAGAGAGAGAGAGAGAGAGAGAGAGAGAGAGAGCTGCACCGTCCACAGGACTCAATCACACCGTCATCCTCTTCCTCCAGTCCCATGCAGGCACCTGGTATATGTTCAGGCTGACTCGACCAGAGACTGAGGACCTGAATGGTGGCCAGTGTGGTGCTCCCGGTTCTGTCCACTGCACCACTGAGACTCGGCCACTAGGATTTCTTTTATTCATACGTTCAATTTCTTAGACTAAGTCTCTAACTTTCTTACTTCTATTTTCCAGCTCTTTATTTATTTATTTTTTTACCCAACTTTATGGGAGTTTCTTTCCACTTTATAATCTTTTTATTGATTTTACTTTTTTGCAGTACAGGGTAGTCGACTTTTTCATCTCTGTAAGTTGTAAAATATAACACATATTAAGAAGTACACAGGAAAAAATAAATACCCTGAATTATTTATTATACTACAAACACCCATCTCCTTTCAATTGTTTCGATAAGTCATTCTTAACTCTCATTGCTCCTTGTGGTAGTATCCTCTGTTTGTTTCATAGATGTAATATCTTTCCTTAACTCTGTAGGGAGGTTAAGTGGTCCTTTTATTTTGTTTTACTTTACTTTCTGTTCCTGCATCCCTGTTCTCTGTTTTACTTTAGTTGCTGTTGCCGTGTCACTGTTTTCTCCACTCCCAGTCACTCTCAATTCCCTGGCATTTTCTTCCTCACCTGAGTTTTTTGCATCCAGCCAGTTCACAACCCAGTTTCCCAATTTTTGTACCCAGTAACATGGCATGAATCTCAGGAACCTCATTTCTGGGTTTTGGTGTACATTCCCATCACGAAGATTTAAGATAAAAGTGAACGAAGAATAGGGGCCAGAAGGTAGCATGGCAGTTATGGCATTGGACTCCCACAGTTCAAGTCCTAGACCTGGTGATTTGAAAATCACGCTGGGCTATGTGCGTGCATGCCTAAAATTCTAGGAAGAGAATGGAGGAGAAGGATCGTGACATGGCCATTCCCCTTAGGGGGTGATTTCTCACTTTCCCTCTCACTGTCTCTATTTAGCAAACACATGTGCTCTATGGCAAAAACCTTTAAAAAAAATGAATGAATGAAATCTTCGTAACCATAAAATAGGAGTGATGCCACCTCTCCTTGAGGTTCCTATGGAAGAGCTACCATCAGTCAAGGCACTCAGTTGTCATCCCAGCGACATGTGACTGAGACTAAGGAGACTTGAGAGTTAGTTCTCTTTTTACAAAGGAGGAAACTGAGGCACAAATATTCCTAGTACTTCACCCAAGATGGCACAGCTAGAAAACATTGGAAGTCAGAGTTGAAATTGTCTACTTATTTTTTTAAAATAATTATTTTATTTAACTTTATATATTTATTTACTTAATTTTTTTTTTTTTGGAGAGGTTTTTGCTATAGGGCGTGTGTGCTCACCAGACAGACAGAGAGAGACAGAGAGACAGAAAGCAGGAAATCACCCCCCAGGGGGGATGGTCACGCCACAATCCCTTCTCCTCTATTCTCCTCTCGGGATCTTGGGCACGCACGCACGCACGCCCAGCGTGAGTTTTAAGCCACTGGGTCTGGGATGTGAACCGTGGTCGACTACGTGGGAGTCCAGTGACATAGCCATTACGCTAACTGCTGGTCCCTACTTATTTAAATTTGACCAGAGAGGGACAGGGGGGTGGTGGGGGGAGGGAAAGAGGGAAAGTGAGAAAGCAAGCTGCAAGGTTTGGAACCCAAACCATGGTTGGCCATGTAGGGGTCCTGGGCCCTTAACCACCATACCACCTGCCAGCCCTGAAACTGTCTACCTTATTCTAAAGTCTTTACTTTTAGTTACTACACCATGAAGAGAGACTGGATGAGCAGGCTAAGAAAAAAAGAAAAAAAGAAAAAAAAAAAACACACTTCTTTTTAAAAGGATTTTGCTATAGAGCGCATGCACTCTCCAGAGAGAGACAGAAAGCGAGAAATCATCCCCCAGGGGGGATGGCCATGCCACAATCCCTTCTCCTCCATTTTCTTCTCGGGATCTTGGGCACGCACGCACATGTGCCTGGCGTGAGTTAAAGCCACTGGGTCTGGGACTCAAACCATGGTCGACTACATGGGAGTCCAGCGACATAGCCATTACGCCAACTGCTGGTCCCCAAAAAAATATTTTTTAAGAGAGATTTTTGCTATAGGGCACATGGTCTCACCAGAGAGACAGAGAAAGACAGAAAGTGAGAAATTACCCTCTGTAGGGGATGGCCACGCTGCCATCCCTTCTCCTCCAATTCTCTTCTCAGGATCTTGGGCAGGCACACACATGCACCCAGCATCAGTTCAAGTTGTTGGGTCCAGGACTAGAACTAGGGTCAACTACACGGGTGTCCAGCAATGTAACCATGATGCCATCTGCGGGTCCCAAAAATGTCAATGTATAAGCCAGTGCAGCCATTATTACTATTCTCGACATTCCTTTCCACTAGATCCACCTTATCCCTGAGCCAGCTGGACATGGTAACCAACCCGTAACCATGAACAACCTGCAAGGCACAGCTCCTAAACCTGTGCTTCTCAGATTGTCTATTAGAAGGCTATTTCTTTTTCTCAGTCCTTTATAAGTCAATACTTGCGGTCTATACCCTTACAAGATGAGTCCCCTCAAACACACTCGAATGTTGTATAACGTTCCATTTCTCCAGAAGTGTCTAAATGCTTGCTCTCAATTTCTATTGTCCTCTGTCCTGGCAAACAGTTCATGAACCACCTCAGCCTCCATGAGTGTTGCCTGGCATTCATGGGTGGAGTGGGCATCCACCAGGTGTCCATTTCGCTTCTTTATTCCTTCTCAATAGTCCTCAGTTCCCATCTAGGGACTCACATTGCTCTGAGGACGGTGGCACCATCCCAGACTGCAGGCACAGGCCATGTGACCTCAGAGAAGCCAATCAATGGATTCCATGGCACAGCCCCCCTCATCCCCAAACACCTCTCTCTCCCTCGCTCTGTTGAGTCAGTTGGAGTTGAATTTTCTGTGAATAGCAATGGAAGCTTCCTTTTTCAATCCTTTGTTACATGCATTTCTTCAACAAGCACCTATTAAGGGCTTACCTTGTGTCAAGTACTGTGCTAGGTCTAGAAGGGTGCTTCTCACAGCAGAAATTGTGAAATGAGTCGGGTAAGGGATGAGTGGTTAATGTAACTGGAAGCATTCAGACCTATCATTTGACTCACTTTAAGAGAGTCCCATGTAATTTTAACTTATGTAAAGCACAGATGTTTGCAATTTATTTGCAAATTATGAACTTTGCAAGGGCGAATATAGAATAATTTTAAGGTTGCCCTTAGGAGAAGGACAGCATGGCATCCTTGTATGACAGTATCTGCTGGGTCAGGTCATGGTGCTGTGGTAACACACATGGACCCACATGGGCTAGGTCCTGGGTTCACATCCTGAGACTTCCCAGAGAGCTCCAGGGATGCACACGCACGCCCATGACCTGGGCTGGCTGAGACCAAGGTGGGTCATGGTGTGAAGATCCTGTTATCAGTGTCTCTCCCTCCCTCTTGCTCTATCTATCTATCTATCTATCTATTTCAGAAATAAACAGGCTTTTAAAAAATCTGCTAACTTGGGACCAGCAGTTGGCGTAATGGTTACATCGCTGAACTCCCATGTAGTCGACCGTGGTTTGAGTACTGGACCCAGTGGCTTAAACTCACTCCAGGCACAGGGGCGTGCGTACCCAAGATCCTGAGAAGAGAATGGAGGAGAAGAGATTGTGGCATGCCCCCCCCCCCCCCGGGGATGATTTCTTGCTTTCTGTCCCTCTGTCTCTCTCTGTCTTTCTGGCGAGCGCCAGTGCCCTATAGCAAAAACCTCTCAAAAAACAAACAAATAAATAAGTAAATAAATAAATAAATTAAATTAAACAAACAATTCCTTTTTTAAAATTCCAGGTTTTAAAAAATACCTGCTAACTTTATAATCCGTCATTTTTGTAGACTATCATTTTTTTTAAGAGGGAGATTTATGCAGTAGGGCACGTGCACTCACCAGAGAGACAGAGACAAAGAGACAAAAAGTGAGAAATCAACCCCCTCCTTCAGGGAGGATGGTCACATCGCAGTCCCTTCTCTTCCATTCCGCTCTCAGGATTTTGGGCACGCATGCACACACACACCCAGTGTGAGTTTTAAGCCGCTGGGTCCAGTACTTGAGCAGCAGTTGACTATGTGGGAGTCCAATGACATAACCATTAGGCCACCTGCTAGTCTCTGGAGACTATTTTTATTTTAGTATTAAATTGACTCACTTACAGAACTTAAGTAAATGTATTCTAAGAGAAAGCTGCTGCAACCACCATGGTAAATGGAAAACCAGTACCAATTTATATTAATAGAAGGTAATCACAAAATAAATGCAACGAAATTCTAGAATGACACTAAATTCTGAATATTGTGACCTGACAGAGGCCCTGACCCTGTGGATTGCTCTGTCTTTCACTAAACAGAAAATTATCAAGTGTTCAAAAGGTGCTAAAGACATGTTAGCATCAACACTGAAGCTTTCTCCTTGTTGTATTTAGAGGGATTAAAAGGAGATTGAAAAAAAAATGGATTCAGTATTTTTAAGGACTTTATTTATTTAACGCTGCCTCTGTGTACAAACACCAATTATCTCCTTTGTGCAAAATATGCTACCTTGACTACTTTTCAAGAAACACCATTCTGGCCAAATTTTATATTAAGGCTGAGCAAATTGAAGCCAGACAGGCAGTGGGACTCTCCGAAGGCTTTCTGATTTCCAGCTTTCTCAGCTCCCCAGTATTCACTAACATTTGATTACTTTCATAGGATTTATTTTCTGATTACCTTCTAATTAAGGCAAGTGACTGGCTTTTTTTAAATTTATGGTAATGATATCAAGTTTCCTAAATAAGCTTTGGTTGCTGTTTAACCTTCTCCCTGTTGAAAGCAACTTGAAACAAGACCCTTAGCACTTCCACCAGCCCGTGTTCCCACCACCACCACTTAACCCAGGAAGCAAAGGTAGGCAGAAAGGGTTTCTACCCTCCTCTGCTGCACCATGCTGGAGCCCAGACATGCTTCAGATTTGGAGCCTTCCTTTCCCCAACCTAGAGGAAAAAATCGAATCTAGGATGCTGTGATTCCTGCAAAGCAGGGGTTCTCAGCATTGGCACCGTTAACATGTAGGGCCTTTGTGGTGGGGCTGCCCTGTGAACTGAGCAGCATCACTGGCTTCTACCCTCTGGATACTGTTGCAAGATGGCTTCTTTGATGATATCTAGGTTCCTGGTGCTTGGGACAATGAATTGAGCAAAACACGGCAATAGTGAAAAGAAAATATAGTTTATTAAGTAAAGCGAAAGTACACCCCTGAGAGTTAGGAGCAGGAGTGGACAGAGAAAGAGTGCCAAGGGCCCTGGCAGTTGCATTCTGCAAAGTTTATTTTTTTATTATTTTTTTGGGGGGGAGAGATTTTTGCTATAGGGCGTGTGTGCTCACCA
The DNA here is from genome assembly GCA_026018925.1 of Tupaia tana. Taxonomy (NCBI): domain Eukaryota; kingdom Metazoa; phylum Chordata; class Mammalia; order Scandentia; family Tupaiidae; genus Tupaia; species Tupaia tana. The sequence continues at coordinate 13,470,493 of JAKSZU010000026.1, read as the reverse complement.
GACAGAGAGAGACAGAGAGACAGAAAACGAGAAATCACCCCCCTAGGGAGGATGGCCACACCGCAGTCCCTTCTTGAGAAGGTTAAGAAAAGCCTCCACCATAATCTAGGACACGGGTCTCCAGAATTAATTCTAACGGCCTCCTAATAGACTTCCTGTGTCTAGTCATTCACTCTGCACCTACCTGCCAGTGTGGTCTTCCTAAAACACTAATCTGGTTATTTTACACACACACACCCTTTAAAAGTATAATACGTGGTGCCTTTAAAATAAAGCTCAAAGCTTTTTTTTTTTTTTTTTTTTTTTTTTTTTTTTTTTTTCTCCTAGAGGGCATATGCAGTCACTGGAGATACAGAAGAGACAGAAAGTGAGAAATCCCCCCCTCCCCAGTGGGGATGGTCAAGCTGCAATCCTTTCTCTTCCATTCTCCTTGGGATTTTGGGCATGCATGCATGCACATGTGCCTGGTGTGAGCTTTAAGCTGTGAGGTCCACGACTCAAATGACAGTTGACCATGTGGGAGTCCAGGGCCTTAACCATGACACCACCTGTTGGCCCACATTTTTAAAAAGATTTTAATTTTATTTATTATTATTATTTAGTTCACTATAGGGGATATGGACTCACCAGAGAGAGAAAGACAGAGAGAGAGGGAAAGGAAAAAAGCAAGTCTCCAGGTCTGGGACTCAAACTGCATTTGGCCATGTGGGAGTCCAGCACCTTAACCATCACATCACCTCCTCACCCCAAGCCCAAAGCTTTCAACAGTCCACTGTTACTTATCTATCTCTGTGGACTTATTTCTCACCATGCCCACATCTTCTCAACTGAGCTACTTAAAGTCTCCAAGCAAAGCACCTACTAATAACTCAAACTGTGTCACGTGTAGGGGACGGAGAAGGTGACACAACACAGACCCTGCCCTCAATTATGTCACTGAAGTCTATGAACTGGCCTACAGGGTGGAGGGGATGCAGAAAACCAAGATGGAAATGAAGAATTCCAATACTGTGCATGCCCAGGAAGCCACCTGGGAGGGACTCTTACCTAGGTACCATCCACAGATAGAGATGTGGTTATTTTAAGATTCACCCCTTCAAGTCTGGAGTTACTGAACAGAAAGGCGGGGATGGACACAGGGCTGCTCAGCTTGAAAAGAGTCTCTCCTGATGGATGTAACAGATTACACATGGTAGTTGGGGAAACGGGGATGTCCTGGAAGAGGAACTGAGAGAGAAGAGAAAATGCAGAGTTTTGCTTCTTTCTGGGTAGCCTCCATACCCCTAGATGACACTCTCAGTGTCTGTGGCCCCAGTCCAGCCATCTTGGGATCTGCCGAGCTGAGCAGATCCACGGACCTTCAACTGGGCAGCTCCAAGAGGCTCAAAGCCGAAGCCGAGGAAAAAGGGTGCAGGAGTATGAGGGTAGAGGGGCCTAATTATGCAGGAGCCATTTTCTGTTTACATAAAAATATCTTGAGTAATCAGCTGGTGATGAGCAAGAGGAGGCAAGAGCCTGCTAAGAGTCTGAGGATGTTATGATCAATTAAATTCCATCTTCCCAAACGCTTGCAGAGGGGAATTTTTAAGGTGGAACTGACTTTCATTTGACAAAGAAAACCTGAAGTGCTTTTCCTTGAGACTCCAAAATGCAGCATATCCATCTAGTCTGTGTCCCTGGCTGCGCTGGGGAGTACTCATTCCCTGCGCGTTATCACTCCCATAGTTTTAGAGTGAGTGAAAAACCTGAGCCAAAACAAAACAAAAACTCTCTAAATTACGAATGCCTACTTCATGCCAGGTGTGCTGGGCTTGGTGGCGTGTGCCTGTAATCCCAGCTACCCAGAGGCTGAGGCGGGAGGAGTGCTTGAGTCCAGGAGTTCTGACCTGTAGTACGCTATGCCGATCGGGTGTCTGCACTAAGTTAGGCATCAATATGGTGACCTCCCAGGAGTGGGGGACCACCAGGTTGCCTAAGGAGGGGTGAGTTGACTCAGGTCGGAAATGGAGCAGGTCATGCCAAGTTTTTGGTGTTTTTATTTATTTATTTTTTTCTAAGAGATTTTTGTTATAAGGCACATGCGCTCGCCAGAGAGACAGAGAGACAGAAAGTGAAAAATCACCCCCCAGGGGGGATGGCCACGCCACAATCCCTTCTCCTCCATTATCTTCTTGAGATCTTCGGTACACACGCACACGTGCCTGGCATGAGTTTTAAGCCACCGGGTCCGGGACTCAAACCGCAGTCGACTACATGGGAGTCCAGCAACATAGCCATTACACTAACTGCTGGTCCCATGCCAGGTGTTTTGCAAATATTATTGCTAACTGTGTGAACATACCATAAAGGTGGGCATTATGAACTCCATTTTCCAGTTAAGGAAACTGAGGCTTTAAGAGGGGAAGCGACTTGCCTATGGCAACTTGGCAAAGCAGAATTTGGAGTCTGTTTCACATGCAGTTGATATTACTTCCACATTGGGGAGTTCAAATGCACCACCATACCCGAGGACAAAAGCTGAATTTGGAGCAGATATGAAGATTCCAGGCCAGACTGTGCCTCCAACTTCTCTGTTAAGGGGAGGCTGGATCACATGATTAATAGGCCCTTCTAAACCCCGTCAGCCTCCTTGTCAGTGGGTTTGGCTATGGCCTTGTTGCTATTAAAGAAAAGCAGGTAAGTCTGGAATGGAGTGAGGTGGGGTATTTTGGAATCGGACAGGCCCTACTTATAAGCTGAGCAAGTTACCCAACCTCCTTTTTTTTATTAATTAATTAATTAATCAATCTCTTTATCTCTTGTGATTTCCAAGCTGCAGGTCCAGGACTTGAACCACGGTCAGCCATGTGGGAATCCAGCCCCTTAACTACCATGCCTCCTGGTGGCCCAGTTACTCAATTCCTTTGAGCTATGATATCTACTTGTGTGAGTCAGAGGTAATATTTACTCTGGAGAACTAGAGCAAGATTCAGTGTGATGATGCCAGTTAAGTGCTGGGCACGGAGTGAGTATTCAGCAGAGGTGAACACCCTCCTGTCCCTTCTCTCCATTCTTCCCAGGACAGCTCCCTACTTAGGAGCCTTCGTGCAGTAATGGCCCCGTGGGGCTGTGCTGTGTTCAGATTCAGTTCAGATCTGTGAGTTTGGCATAACCACACACGGAGCTCACAGTAAGAGCACAATGAGGGTCTTAGTTGTAATGACAACCATTCTAGGGCTGGCTCTGAGGTCTAGTGGTTAAGGGAGCCAGATCCTCCATGGCCAACTGTGCTTCAAATCATGGCCCTGGTGGCTTGAAAAACATGCTGGGCGTGTGTACGTGCATGCCCAAACTCCTGACAGTGTGGAGAAGGAAGACGAGATTATGGCATGAGCACACTCCATTGGGGAGGTGCTTTTTCCGTCTCGCTCTCTTTCTCTGTCTGTCTCTCTCTGGTGGGTGCATGTGTTCCCTCGGGAAGTGAAAAAAAAGAACTGTTCTAATTGCTGTTGCTTAAACGTGTACCCCTATCATCTGTAGATAACCCCTGTTAACATTTTCCCATATATCCTTTCAGCTACGTTGAGTGGATAAGAGGAGATCATAGCCAACATGTTGTGTGTGTTCTGTTCCCTGCTTTGTCCACTTAACTTACATTGTGAACCTTTTTATCATCCATAAATACTCATCTACATCATTACCTTAAAAACTATGTAGTATCCCAGTGAATTTACAAGCCCAGAACTTTGTGGCTTGATATTTAGGTTTATATCCTTTCCACTCTCTTAAAGAAGACGGTAGTAAACATCACGGCTAAGCCACCGTACGCATTTTTCCCTGCATTCATCAAAGACACAGTTTCAATGCCCAGAATACAGGAATGTCATAATTTATTTATTTGTCTATTCATTTATTTAAACCAATGTCCTATTGTTGGATATTTAGATGATACAGTAATACAATTTTTTGGCACCTAGAAATAATAATATGAGTGTCGGGATAGCACATCTTCACATCTTATCTGATTACTTCCTTGGGATAAATTTTTAAGAAAGGGAATGAATGGGATCAGAAGGAATTTACCTTTTTAAGGCATTTGACACTCTCAGCAAAATTACTCCTGGAAAAGATGGCTCAGTCTCTCGCATTCATTCAACACACATTTACTTTGTCAGAGAGGGCTCCTCACCTTCTCAGCTTAGTGATGGGATGGATAGTGTAACTGGGGTCGTTGTTGGGATCCTGGCTTGCCCTCCTTTAACCTGTATGACCTTGGGCACTTTATTTCCCTGAAACTCCCCTTCTCTCATCTCACCCACCTCCAGGTGTGTTGTGACCACATGAGATGCTAGATTCAAGAAAGCTTTGAGGACTAAGCAAGGAGAAGAGACTTAACTGCTAACACAAAGAGAATTTCTCATGCAGCATTCTCATTATTTTGTTTTTGCACAGAACTTGGAGTTTTCCATGAGACTCCTTATTAGGTTTTTCTTATCTCCCCTGCTGTGGTTACCAAGACACTGATCGAACATAATTTCTTAAGGAAGAAACCAGTCTAGAGAGACTCGGTGGCTTTCCCTAGACCCCATGAGCCTCAGGACAGCTACCAAACCCATCACCAGCTTGCTGTCTGAGCCATATTTCGTTTTCTCTTGATCAGCAGTATAAAATAGCTATCACCCCTCAAAAGACGCCCTTGCGTTCATACTGAATCTGATGGTCCCAGCATTTTAAAACATAAAGGCAATCTACCAGTCAGTGCTTTGTAACCAAATAAAATGCAGTGACCCTTTTTTCCTCTTTCAGAATTTTTGGAATCCAGGAGCCAGCAGGTGGCGTAGTGGTTAGGGTGCTGGATTCCCACATGGCCAACAGAGGTTCAAGTCCTGGACCCAGCAGCTTGAACATCTCATCGGGCATGTGCAATGTGTGCTCAAAATCCCAGGAGGAAAATGGAGAGGGGATTGTGGAGTGGCCATTCCCCTCGGGGTGGGAGTGATTTCTCACTTTCCTTCTCACTATCTCTCTCTGCCTCTCTCCAGTGAGTACATGCATCCTTTGGTAAAAACCTTAAAAATTTTTTTTTAAAAAAGTAGATTTGGAACCCTCTGAAGGGTTGGCAGGGAGGGAGAGGAGGAAATAGGAGTGTAGGGTTCTTGAACATTGAAATGGCCTCTTATTTCACCATGACACCTAGCACAGCCCTAGCCCTCTGCAGAGGCAGCTCCCGTGCCATAGATAAGCGTTCATCTCGAAGCCTGCAACCTTGGCTTGAATCAAAGCTTTGCCACTCCTCCTAGGAGTCAGGCACCGTGCTAGGTATGGTGCAGCTTTGAGTAAGTTAATTCACCTCTCTGAGCCTTCGTTTTCTCTTCTGAATAATGGGAATAATAAATTCCTACCCAGTATAAGCATAAAAGGAAACCACCTGGGGAAAGGCTTAGTTCGTATGGAGGCGATTAGACAAATCTGGATCTAAGCCCCCATAAAATGACCATTCAAATGACAGAGCCATACTTCCCTGTTCAAATACGTAATTGTGCGTGGAGAGACACACGTGAGGGGCACCACAAAGACCCCAACAAAGGGGAGTGTGGTTGTCTCCTGGAGTAGCACCTCGAAACACACAAATAGGGCAGGATCAGTAGTTCATGGCATACATACCTGAATCTTCTCTCCCTTGGCTCACAGCAGACATTGCTAATCAAACAACATTCTTCTCTATAGAGAATCTCAGCTAGTCACAAGCTGCAGACTGGTGTTGCCTAACGTGGTGAAACCCAGTCAGTTAGTTGCTTGAAGCACAATGACTATTTTTTAAATTAAATTATTTTACTTACAATTTTTTACGATTTTAGTTTTTACTATAGGGTGTGCGTGCTTGCCAGAGAGAGGGGAGAATGAGAAATCACAACCCCCCCCCCCATGGGTATGGCCGTGCTGCAATACTTTCTTCTCCATCCTCCTCTTGAGATTTTAGACATGCAGGCACATGTATCTGGCATGATTTTCAAGCAGCCAGGTCCAGGGACTTGAACCACAGAGTTGGCCATGTGAAATCCAGATGCCTTAACCTCCAAGCCACTTGCTGGCCCCATGTGTTTTACATTTTTTAAATTTTACATTTAATCACTGTACATCTTTGCAGTGTACGAAATGGTTGTTTCCTGGCATGAACGTAGTGCGTGTCAATCAAGCCAAAGATATTGCCGTTTACGTCATCCTCTACAGGTAACTTTTCATTCCTGTGTCTGTTCATTTCTTTTTCCTATCCCTTCCCTCCCACCCTGCCCTGTACTGCCTCAGGTATGTACATGTGCCCTTCCTTATTACACCTTCCCATTTGCCCATTTCTGCCATAGAGTGCAGACATTCGGTATGCACTGAGAGCACCATTATTTTATTTCTTTGTTTTGGGGGTATGAAAATGTGTTCTTTTATTTTCTTCTTACAATTTTATTTACCTCGAACCACTGTATATCTTTACAGCATACAGAGTACAATTATTTGAAATAATCCTCCTTGGGGGACTTTTTTTGTGTAGTTGCTAAAACACAGCCCCTTTAAGGACAATTATCATAGACAAACCATTTCCCTTGCACTGAGGAGCATGAAGGCAACCCTTTCAAAAGTGACCTTGTGGGGCCAGCAGATAGAGTAATAGTTACATCACTGGATTCCCACATGGCCGACCGCGGTTCGAGTCCCAGACCTGCCAGTTTAAAACTCATGCTGGGTGCATGTGGATGTGTGCCCAAAATCCTGAGAGGAGAATGGAGGAGAAGAGATTGTGGTGTGGCCATCCCCGCTGGGGAGTGATTTCTCACTTTCTGTATCTCTACATCTCTCCAGTGAGTGCATGTGCCCTATAGCAAAACTCAAAAAAGAAAAAAAAAAAAGTGATCCATTTAGTCAATGGGTGCAGGAATAGCTTTTCACAAATACCAAGGAATACCAGAAATTTCATAAGACAGAAGCTACCCAAAGTCAGGCTTGAGAAACACTGAGGTTTGGCACCAGTCTCACTAAAGTAGTGTATTCCGTCCTTGCAGACCTCCCCCAGAAAATTCATCAGGCTAAAAAGAAACTGGCCTTTCTATTCAATGTGTGGCCGTGGACGAGTGCTTAACCTCCATGACTTCCTTTCCTCAACTATAACGTGGGGCAGTTAAAGCACCTACCTCAGAGGACATTAAATGGCACAATGCCTATTAAGCTCTGCTACACAGTATGTGCTCAGAAAGTTTTATTTATTATTAGCTATTATTATTAAGCACTTACCAAGTGCCAAGCATCACTGAGTATTATCTTAATTGTGTCTTGAAAGCAATCCTATGAGGTAGGTTTCGTGTCGTTAAATTTTTTTAACTCATTATTGTTGATTGATTTGTACCAGCATATGGTGTTTGTTGATATAAAGCCTTTAATGATGGGCTGGTTTCGTTCTCGTGCCCACACCCCCTTCCCTGGCAGTCCTAGCGCAATGCTATGACGATGCTCTGCAGTAGATGTGACCACTTGAGTGTCACGTGGCTTTAAACAATCACATGATGAAGTCAAGGTTTGAGCCCATGTTATTTTGGTGCCATGCACCATGATGCTTCTTCTGGTCTTTTCCACTGCTCTCCCCACCCCATTACCATCCCCTCCCACCCACACATGCTCTATATTAGAAAACAAAAAGGGCCAGCAGCTGGCATGGAGATTAAGGCATGGATCCCACAAGGCCGACTCCGTGGTTCAAATCCCAGACAGGGTGGTTTGGAAAACACACAGGGCACATGTGCAAGTGTACCCAAAATCCCAACAGGAGGCTGGAAGAGAAGGGACTGCAGCGTGACTATTCCTCTTAAGGGGTGATTTTTCACTTGCCCCCTCTCTCTGAGTCTCTTAGGCAGAGAAAGAAGCATCCTCCATAGGGTCTGATCACACTGCAATTCCCTTCTTTCAGTCCTCGAGCCCAGCAGATCTGCACACTCATGCACGTGCCTGGCATGCTCCTGCCTGACTGGGCGAGGGATTCAAACTGTGGTCACCTTATGAGATCCAGCTTCTCTTGAGCAGCCAAGTACCACAGAGCTGGCCCTCTCTGTTTATCTTGAAGATGAGACTATTACCTCCACTTCCCGGGATTGTCGTTCATTCATTCGTTCTCTAGATATTTACTGCATGTCTAACATCACGAATTGTGCTAGAGCGTGTTGGCATATTCCAGAAACCAAAACAGGCATCATCTCTGATTTCACGGAGCTTCCTGTCTAGTATTATATAAAACTCCCTGCACAGAGCCTGGCCAATCAAACATGCTCAGTAAAGAGCCAGCAGGTGGTGTGGGGTTAAGGTGCTAGATTCTACATGCCTGACTTCATGGTTGGAGTCCTGGACCCAGTGGCTTGAACATCACTTGGGATGTGTGTATATGCGTGCCCAAGATCCCAAGAGGAGAAGGGAGGAGAAAGGACTGCCACATGACCATCCCCCTGGCGAGTGCTTTCTCACTTTTCCTCTCTCTCTGTCTCTGTCTCTGTCTCTGGTGAGTGCACATGACCTATGGCAGAAATTTGAAAGAAAAGAAAAGGGGTGGGGGCTAGCAGGTGGCATGGTGGTTAAGGGGCTGGATTCCCACATGGCTGACTGAGGTTTGAGTCCTGGAAACTGGCGGCTTGCTCTCTCTCTCTCTGTCTGTCTCTCTCTCTCTCTCTCTCTGAGTGCATGTGCCCTATAGCAAATTAATAATAATAATAATAATAATAATAAGATTAAATAATTCTTTTAAAAATGCTTAATAAAAGTTATCATCATCATCATCATTATTATTATTATTACTATTATTGTGCCCCAGTCAGGATCAGGACAAAAAGTCTTTTTAACTGCAAAATCCTTTCCATAAAGATAGGGTTTTTTAGGGGGCCCATACAAGATTGGAATAGAAAGGGCTTGCAGATGTCCAGAAAGCCTTCAATTGCTATATTTTTTATATGTTCAATAGCAACCTGCATGGTTCCTCATATATTGCCAAAGCATTTTAGATCTTCTCATTCTCTTTCTCATCATCCACCTCAGTTGGATATATATACGTCTTTAAATTTCCATAAGCACACCCCTCTCTGTGGGAATAAATTTCTTTCTCCCTTGAATTTAGACCCCGTGTGTTTGATTTGCCTGGAAAGGTGTGGAAACCACCCAGACACGGTGCTAATGGGATGTGACAGAACTCACAGCTTCTACAGGCCTGGAAGGGAGAATGTTGACGAAGGGAAGCTTAATGAGCTTCCACCCACATTTCAATTATCCTAACAAGCTGCCAAAGGAAGCCCTGTTTGCTGTACTGCATTCTGGAAAGTTTTGACAGGCCCAGGAGGAATCTGTCCAGGCCGAAACTGAGAGTGCTTAAGGAAGGAAAATATTCTTCCTCCAGGAGGGAGCTGTGTGGATGACAAGGCCAAGCTAGCAGCCAGCTTTGTCATCTGGTATTTGAGAGGGCCCTTGGCTTGAAAACCACTCCCTCATTAGCTAACTCAGTATACTGTATCAGTTATCCACGGCCCCCCGTAACGCTGCATAACAAACATCCACCAATCCTCAGTGGCGTGCAATAACAAACGATTATTTTTACTCACAAGTCAGTGAAGTCAGCTGGGCAGTTCTGATCATCTGAGCTGAGCTTAGCAAAGTTCACACATGTCTCGGTGGTCAAGGAGGTGGCTTTGCTGCTGTTGGTTGGGCGTTGTCAGGTATCTGGGACAACAGAGATGACTCAGCTCTGTCTCATGTGGCCCCTCATCCAACTCACAGGTGTATTCAGAGGGCAGCAGGAAGGTTCCAAGAAAAAAAGCCAAAATCATGTCTCTTGTTTTCAGGCTCAGAAAATATATAACATTACTTCTGTCATGCTCTGCTGGTAAAACAAACACAGACTAGCCTAAATCCAGGAGTTGAAAATAGGCTCCATTTCTCAATGGGGCGGGCCACAAAGCATGTGGACACAAAGACACCATGAACTGGTCATTAAATGCTACCAATCTCCACAGCAATGTACAAGTATCAAACACCACATTGAATAGTAACTACAGACTTTTTTATGTATGTAACAGGATGTTAAAATGGGATGGGCTGGCCCTGTAGCCTCGTGGTTAAGGGAACCAGATCCCACATGGCTGGCTGATGATGGAATCCTGACCCTGGTGGCTTGAAAAACATGCTGGGAACAGGTATGTGCATACCCCAAGTCCTGACAGGATGGAGAAATAGAGAAGGGATTATGATGTGGCCACGCCCCACTGGGAGGTGCTTTCTCCTCCCTCTCTCTCTCCCTCTCTCTCTGGCAAAGACACACACCCTCCAGTGATGAAACAAAAATGAGATGCCTTGGGTCTTGCTTTAAGCTGAGTCTTCATAGACCAAGAGTAAAATGAGACGTTCAGATATCCCACATTTCAAAGGTAGGTGCTGGACTTGCACAGGACCTAGGTGAAAACGCCTTTGTGAGCCTTGGTTCAATATCCACCTCTGGGATAGAAAAAAGTTAACATTGGAAACTGTGGAGAAGTTCTTTTGGGCAAAGAGTCCAGTGTGAAGTGAATCTAGTCCTCCAGGGGGAGAAGAGAGGCGATTGCTTCTGAATACAGCCTTTTCTTGTGTAAGGAACCTCTAGTTTGCTATAAATTCTCTGCAGTCTGGAGAGACTGATGTCTGACTCAGACCTGAAAATGTGTAGATTGGTCAGATTGTGGCTGATCTCAGTAGGAGGAGAGAGAGTAACAGTGCAAGCAGATGTTGTGTCCATATTCAGGCACGAAGGATGAGTCTTCAAGGGATCCTTCTCTAAAGGAGTAGAAAGTGGGACTAACATCTAATGCCTGTGAGGGACCTGGAAAAGAAGCATCATGAGGGAGGAATTGAAGAATCCTCACCTGGACACAGTCCTCAGCTGAAGAATCAGGGTCTGTGCAATGTGGAAGGAAGCCACCACAGAGGGCCACAGAGAACCCACAATGCCCCTCAGAGAGTCAACTCAGCTCTCACCACCTGCCAAACCCAGAGAAACTATAAACGCTTGCCAAATAGATTGCCTACACTAAGTTGTGGCACAAGGGAGCCCTTCTCTGCCCTCATCTTTACTCATTCTGTTCCCTCAGGCCTTTGGTTAGCAAGCGGAGAAAGAGGGAGGCTGAGTGACAGCACAGTTGTAAAATCTGGTGTTCTGGGGGCTGACCCACATGGGGACGTTGCTGGTTTATGTCTGGAGACATCACTGAATATGTCAGGCTCATGATCTGGGGCTGACTAAAGCTAGGGGTAGATTGTGGCATCAAGACCCTGTTGGAGGTGACGTATCTCTGTCACTGTTTCTCTCATGCTCAGTAACTCATGGAAGAAGTAAAAAAAATAAACTATTTTTTCAGGAGAGATTTTTGCTATAGGGTGCATGTGTCACTGGAGAGACAGAGAGACAGAAAGCGAGAGATCACCCCTAGGGGTGATTTTCCCACAGTCTCTTCTCCTTCATGCTCCTCTTGAGATTTCAGGCATTCACACACACATCCCCAGTGTGAGTTTCAAGCCTCCAGGTCCAGGACTTGAACTGTGGTCAACTACATGGGAGTCCAGCAACATAATCATTATGCCATCTGCTGGTCTCAATAAATAAACTTTCTTTTGGTAAGAGAGGTTTTTGCTATAGGGCATGTGTGCTTGCTGGAGAGACAGAGAGAGACAGAGACGCAGAAAGCAAGAAATCACCCTCAGTGGGGGTGGTTGGCCACATCACAATCCCTTCTCCATTCTCCTCTCGGGATCTTGGGCATGCATGCACACGTGCCCAGCATTAATTTTAAGTCACTGGGTCCAGGACTCAAACCACAGTCAACTATGTGGAAGTCCAGCCATGTAACCATTACACCATCTACTGGTCCCCTCAATAAATAAACTTTTTTAAGGAGAGAAAGCAGGGACACGGGGAAGCCAATCACAACCCCCTTTTCCAATGCCTGAGCTGAGAGAGGGGTGTTGCAGGGATACATCTAATGCAATTAATGCTACATCTTTGTTTGAACTAGGAAAAGTCATCCTGTCCAATAATTTTACTTCCATTAAGTCTGTCATAATATTTTGTATTGGTTATCTATTACTGAAGAACACATTTCCCTAAAATTCAGTGATTCAAACAACATTTATTATCTCACAGTTACTGGTGGGTCAGGAATCTAGGTGCAGCTTAACTGGGTCCTTTGGCTCATAATGTCTCAAGAGGTGGCAGTTAAGATATTGGCTGGGCTGCAGTCTCATGTGAAGGTTTGACCGAGGAAGTATTTACTTCTACGTTTACTCCCATGATTGCAGGAAAGAGTTTCTCAAGAGCTGTTTCCCAGTGGCCATGCTCTTAGCTCCTTGCCCTGTGGGCCTCTCCCTGGAGTAGTTGACAGTGTGGTAGCTTGCTTCATTAGAACAAGAGAGAAGCGCTAGAGAGAAAACATGCCAGACAGAAGAGTCTATAATAATCTAATCTCAGAAGTGGTCTTTCATCACGTTTGCTCCATTCTATTCAATAGAAGTAAGCCACTTGGGCCAGCAGATGACGCAGTGGTTGTATTGCTGGACTCTCACATGGCTGACAGCAGTTCAAGTCCCAGACCCGGTGGCTTGAAAAATCACACCAGGCATGTGTGTTTGCTTGCCCAAGATCCCAGTAGGAGAATGGAGAAGAAGGGATTGTGGTGTGGTCATCCCCCCTAGGAGATGATTTCTCACTTTCCCTCTCACTGTCTCTGTATCTCTCTCTCCAGGGAGCACACTTGCCCTAAGGCAAAAGCCTCTTAAAAAAAAAAGTAAGCCACTAGCTCCAGTACCAATTTGGGGGACAGGGGGGAACAGTCACATAGGGCATGAATACCAGGAGAAAGAGGAAGAAGAGATCATTGGGGAGACATCACAGAAGTTTACTTATCAGTGTAACAAAACATATAATTTTATTAGAGTACCACACCACCTCCCTCCATCGGCCAACATGCAGATCTACAATGTCTATGATATGAACAACACACACCAGCCTTGTGTGCTAAACAAACCACCAATAATATGTGGCTACCTAGGGGAGATGCTTTCACGTCTCTTTCAAACTTTTATTGTGGAAGTTTTCAAACATTCATAGCGGTAGGGAAAAGAACATAAAATAAACATTTTTAAATGGTCGTTCTTGTTTCGTTGATGCCTCGACCCTTTGTCCCCAAGTCACTAGTTACTGAAAAGCAAATCTCACACATCACGCTATTTCATCTTTAGACATTCAGCATGAGTCTCCACAGACCCTATTTACCGTGACAGAGTTCACAAGGATTCCTTAATTTTATCTACCATTCTGTCAGTGTTCTAATTTCTCCAATTATTTCAGAAATATCTTTTTTTTACAGCTGGTTTGTTTGAAAGAAGCTTTAACTTTAAATGAAACCCAGAGTTTTAACCATGACCTACAAGCGGGCATTTTAATTACTGAGACAGAAGTGTTCTGTGAGTAAAAATGACTCCAAGAGACTTTATTATCCAGGAATGATCAGGAAAATGATGGAGGCTGCCCAGGCGTTTACCCAAAGCAGAGGAAGCCCCAGCTCACCAAGGCCTTGTCAATGAACGGTGGAGAAAAGGATGAGGTTGCGTTTTTGCTCCCTATGGAGTTCTGCTTGGTCACCACAATGATGACTCACAGGTCATAGCTAATCCTCACTACACTCCTTCGGGGAGGATGTTATAATCCTCATTTTAACAGATAACATTTAGATCCAGGAGAATTAACTTGCCTAAAGTCACACAGCTATTATTTCACAGAGAAAATATTCCAACTTGGGTCTGTCTGACCACCCCAATGGGCTCTGGAAGCAATCTGTAAACTAACATTGTCATAGGCTTGGGGACACTAAGATATTGAGAATGCTGGAGTTGGGCGATGGTGCAGGGGTTAAAATGTGATGGTCTCTGAGGCTGATCCACACAGAAACAGTCTGAGTTGTGTCTAGAGACTTCCAGGAGTACACTGGGCACAGATGTGCCCACAATCCGGGGCTGGCTGAGACTGGGAGTGGATTGCGACATCAGGATCCAGCTGGGGGCACTGTCTCTCTGTCTCTTTCACTCAGGAAATAAACAATGAAGCTTCAAAAAAGATACTCCAAATACCTTTTTATTTGACCATACCTCCTCCTAGGGAGAGCCTAATTATTATTTTTAAAGGTTTTGTGCCATAAGGCATGTGCGCTTGCTGGAGAGACAGAGAGATACAGTGACAGGGAAAGTGAGAAATCACCCCCCGGGAGGATGGCCACACCACAATCCCTTCTCCTTCATTTTCCCCTTTGGGATTCTGGGCATGTACACACATGCACTCGGCATGAATTTCAAGCAGCTGCATCCAGGATGCGAACCGTGGCCGATCATGAGTGAGTGCAGCACCTTAACCACCACACCACCTGCTGGCCCCTAGGGAAAGCCTTTTTACTTGACGTTAGCAAGAACTGCCCCAGGTATGCCGTTCACTTTTATCTCGGTACAGAAATGGGTACACAGTATTGTAGGTGCCTAATCACACTGCCCCATAGAAAGCCTGGCCGGTCCACTTCAGGCCACAAAACCCTACGCAATAAAACTCTAGTTCTGACAGCCAAACGACCAGTCTGCAAAGCAATGTACACCCCTGCCTCAGCCGCCCTCAACTTTATCTCAACTCTTGTCTCTCCAATGGCGGGAGCAAAAGTGTAGGCAGCAGCAGGGGCTAGGTGCAAGGCAGATTCATGTCCACACACTAGGAACTCACCTCCGCGCATTAGATCTTACTGCAAAGTGAGTATTGAGGAGAGGCTGGAGCAGTCTGGGTATGGAGAAGAATCCCGGCATTATTTCTTTTGATGCGGCAGCTATAGCCAAGGAAACCACATTCTTTCATTCCATGAAGCCTTCTCTAAAGCCATTACCCTTGTCGGAAACTATCCATCCACCCCACCCGTTTCTCGTTGCCCGACCGACTAATCCTTCAGGGCTCGGCATAAATCTATTTGCTCAGCGAAGCCCTCTCTGTCTTCCGGATGAAAGCCCATTCCTCTTGTATGCGGCCCTCTCACAAATGCAGTCTGTCTTTTCCTCGGAATGAGGGGCCAGATAAGGCCAAGACTGCCATCTGTCTTGTGACCGAAACATAGTAGGCGCTCAATAAACACTTGCTAATTGATTGATTCTTTGAAAAAGCGATTTAAAAATTACATTGACTCAAGTCTCTTCAAAAGCTAGCGCAGAGCACAGAGGCACTCCATTCACATCATAAAACGAATCTTAAAATGTGCTTCCTTTATCCCACTCGGTTTCAGCCAACCCACCCCACCGAAATCCTCTCCTCTGTTCTGTAAACTCCCTGAAATCTCCAGATTTAGGCCTGTCTGTTGTTTCATGTTCTCGCTGCTTCTTCTGATGCAGCTGTTTCTCCTATGAATTGACCTTTCTGTTTTCTTTGAATTTTGGCCTTTACCCATTGTCCGCATTCTAAAAAAAAAAAACAAAGCCTGAGACTGACCTAATAATTGTACCTCCTTTGGAGGTAGGGCAGGATTATAAATGCGTGGATCTTTGCCCATCTGTGTTTTCAGTGCTTAGCACACAGTAGGATTCAATCAAGGTTTACTGGCTGAATAATATGTTTTCTTCTAAACTTGTCACAGTTTTATTTTTTTGTTGTTTTATGTGTTTTTTTTTTTTCTTTAAAGATTTTTGTTATAAGGTGCATCACTTGCCGGAGAGACAGAGAGACAGAAAGCGAGAAATCACCCCCCCCATGGCAGATGGTCACACTGCAGTCCCTTCTCCTCCATTCTCCTCTTCCCGCACATGTACCCAGCTTGAATCTCAAGTCTGGCACTTGTGCTGTGGTCAGCCACGTGGGAGTCCAATGCCTTAACCACTATGCCACCTGCTGGCTTCATTTGTCATATAGTTATGTTGTTGACAATGAATAAGTAACAAGAGGAGGGTCAGTCTCACAGCCTAGTGGTTAAGGAAGCTGGCTCCCATATGGCTAACTGGTTCGAATCCCAGCCTCGGAGACTTGAAAAACATCCCAGGTGCCTGTGCATGCATATTCAGGATACCCTGACAGAATGGAGGGATGGAGAAGAGACCGTGGCATTTCTATGCCCCACTGAGGAATCCTTTCTCCTCTCGTCTCTCTCTGGCAAGGACATGCACCCTCTAGTAATTAATTGATTTGTTGTTGTTATTGTTTTAAAGAGGTATTTCAGAGAAGAAAGGAGGCAAGGAAAAGACTAACAAAAGATCTGTCTCTATTTGGAGGTCTAAGATGGGCACTTTCCTGAAGCACCAAGGAGCCGCTGGTCATTCTCAGGCTAGCACCGCCGAGTCCTGCTGACTCCGCAGGAAACAGCACCAGGGACAGGGCGAGGAACGCTCAGCCACGTGGCAGCAGCTCGGCTGACAACTGCCGCCTGTGTTTCAGCATAATTGAATTAGCATCCATGGAGACGGTCTCCCAGACATCGGCAACCCCGATCCTGTGAAGCAGGCACTGCAATTCATCTGGCATTATGAGGCGCTGAATTGCCATCCAATCCCACACTTCTCCTCGTTGCTTTGTGTGTGCTCGTTAGAGGAAATTAGGTGGATGTGACGAGCCTGGGAACAATTAACAATCTTCCCACTTACCTGATTCCCAGTTGCGGCGTCCAAGCTCTTGCAGGCTCACTCAGATTTGCTCAGCTGGTACGCACAACTTTCTGGGTGTGCTTTCAAATTTTGACCAATGGATACAAATTCCTTTTGCTCTAGCTAAGGGTATGGACTGTTAGGGCATAGAGAAAAGACATACAGGAACAGACACCATACAAACTACGAGAGCACCATCACTAGTGGATAGTATCAAGACCAGGCAATCTGGAGCTTAGGGAGACCAGGAAGCGCATTTCTCAAGGCCAGTATGGGACCGTGAAACTAAACGGCGAAGCCAGGCAGATAGCATTCAGCATTGAGTCCAGAGGGCTGATTGAAGCTAGAAGTCAGTAATATTAAAAGTGGGGGTGGGGCAGGAGTTAGCGTAATGGCTATGTTGCTGAACTCCCTGTAGTCGACCACCGTTTGAGTCTCAAGTCCCGGACCCAGTGGCTTAAACTCCCAATAGCCATTGGGTATGAGGAGCATCTAAAAGGCCTTCAATAAATGGTCGCTCTTATTGCGAGAACCTTGTACAGGTGAAGGTTAAACCAGATTTTCAGAGTTAAATCCCAAGGTATTTGCTCTCAATTATCAGCCCTAGGGGACAGCATCTGCCCTAGGTGAGGAGACAGCTGAGAGAAGGCTCTGTGTCCCCCAGCAAGGCATGGACACCCCTTGCTCCCCAGCTACTGTGGTCAACAGTCCCAAGAAGGCTACATGTGTTGGTTTCACGATGCGAGCACCTTGGAGGGCATCTTGCTTCTTCTCATCGGTCAGCGACTGGAGAGACAGACTTGGTCATTATCCTTTCCCAAAGTAAACCTCAGCATGGACTGGGGAGGAGTGTGTGGGGGAGCCAGGACTGTCTGCTGTCAGGTCTAGCATCGGGAGGCAAAGATCTGAGCTCACCCAGAGCTCAGACTCTAGCCGCAGGTCAGACTCAGAGAGAATGTCCACTCCTTTGGGGTGTAGGGAAAATGCACCTGAGGGTTTTAGGCAGATGATGAAAAAAAGTAACATCAGAGGGACCAGCAGATGGCGTAATGGTTATGTTGCTGGACTCCCACATAGTCGACTATGGTTCAAGTACCCGACCTGGTGGCTTAAATCTCATGCCAGACACATGTGCATACATGCCCAAGATCCTGAGAGGAGAATGGAGAAGAAGGGATGACAACGTGGCCATGCCCCCAGGGGGGTGATTTCTCACTGTCTGCCTGTCTTTTCAGTGAGCTCCCACACTCTATAGCGAAAATCTCTAAATAAAAAAAATATATCAGATTCAAAATGAAGGGATGTCTGTGCACAACCTGTCCATTCACCGCCTTCTTACCTTACTGGAGACATGCAGTTTTATTTATTTATGCATGATACATTGTTCGATGGGGAACTCGTCAGTCAATCTAGTTCCTTTCTTTGCAAGAAGCAGACCTCCTTAAGGGCAGGAGGTATGTGTCAACTCATCTTTGAATCCCTGGAAACCAGTCTAGGGCCTGGGTTAATACAGAGAAGGAAAATAAATCTTATTTATTTTATTTTTAAGAATTATTTACCCAATTTTATTTTTTGTTATTATTATTGTTTAATTTACTATAGGGCATGTGTTCTCATTAGAAAGAGACGAGAGAGAGAGAAAGAGAGAGAGAGAGAGAGTAAGAAAACAAGCCACCAGGTCTAAGACTCAAACCTTGATCAGCCATGTGGGAGTCCAGCCCCACCACCACCATGCCACCTGCTAGCCCCAGGAGAATAAATTCACAGGAGTCAGGGTTTGAATCTCAGCTCTGTCACTCAGTAGCTGTGTGACCTCACGCAGGTCACTTTATCTCTTCGAGGTTCAGTTTTCTCATCTGAACCATGGAAACAAAAATATTAGGTCATCAAGAAAGTCATGACACATTTCTTGCATAGAAAAACACATCATGACTTTCCCAGTGACCTAATATCTACTTCCTAATTTGGGAGAAGCAGAACAGTATTCATAGGTTGATTGTAGTACCTGGCCCCCCCGAAAAGTAGCATTTATCCTTGCCTTTTCCTCATTATTTTCCTCTGACATCCTCTCGTTTTCTCACAGTTACATTCAAACAGTCCTGCTTCAATTACAGAATTTGCTACAAAGTGGCCAGATCATTTATCTACCAGTCTGGGTACCTATCTTTAGTGAGGCAGTTGCAGTTGGAGCTGAAAAGACTTTCTCAGGATCAGATAAGATTTCCTTCCTGTTCCTTCTGCAGTTCCCTCAGGCTCCCATTCAGCTCCTGAGGGAAAGCAATCTCCCATGACATGTGAGCTTACATCTACAATCAAATGTAGCATCCTAGTTTCCAATGGGACCAGCGCGCCTTGTTCACACATTTCCAAAATGCCAAAGAGACTACCCGCATCTTTTGTTTCAAACGGCAGGGACTGATCTGAGCCTCGGCTGCTCAATCTGTAAAAAGGATCTGTAATTCCATCCTCACTCAGGGAGTTGCTCTGAAAGGGATGAGTGATCAGAGAACCCAGCGCGTTCACACGGGCACCATCCACCCTTGCCGTACCTGTGGGAGAAATCGGTGGTTCTAGTCCGTGACGGCTGCTGGTTGGCATCGCATCCGGGCTGAAACGGACCGGATTTGCTCTGTGGACTGCGACACTTTTTGTGAGTTCTGATCCCAAATCTCATATGGTGTGGCTGTAGGTCCTGTTGTAGGCTCGCTGTTTAGCCATTTCGAAACCCTGAAGGCTACAGAAAGGGCATGGGAGGGAAGGCAGTGCTTTCGGGGTGGAAGGGACCTGCCTCAGGAAAGGAAGCAGGGCAGAACTGGGAAGGCCGAGGGCTGCCGCAGGTGGAGGCGTCTGAACATGATCCCTCAGGCCGCAGGGAGTGGGGAAAGGAATCAGAACAGGAAGAGGGCCCTTCTCTCGCCTGGTGCAGCCCCTTGGTTGAGAAACGTGCAGTGGAAAGCCACATTTATGGCGTGGAAAGCCACGGAACGCCTTTGAATATGGAAAAGGGAGGGCACGCCAACCGCAGCTGCTGTTCACTGCGTGCTGTGGTAGGTGCCTTTCGAGGGGACCTCAAAAAGCTCATGAGAAAATGGAATTAAAGTATTTGGGTGCAAGAACAATTCTTTTTATGCCAGAGGGCACGTGTGCGAGCATGAGAGAGAGAGAAAGATAGAAAGAAAACGCCGCTTCCAATGAGGCCTGGTCATGCCATCATCCAGGAACTTGAACCCTGGCTGGCTACGTGGGATCTGGTTTTCTCTGTCAGCACTTAACCACACACTGTGGGGCTAGCCCTTGAAGGAGAAAAAAATTGAAATTCATAGTTCTTCATAAGCATTTTCCATGAACTTTCCAGGCCCCCCCCCCACATAGTAGCAAGTATTTAATCCTCACAATAACCCAAGAATTAGAATTCTTCTCCTCCTTACATAAAGACAGTGATCAAATGCAGACAAGGGACATCTTCATCCTTCTTCAATTCTGTCTTTCCATCCACCAGGACTTCAGTAGCTTCATTTTTTATCCACTCTTCAAAGACCATTTGCTGCGTGTCAGGCCCGGTACCAGCACTAGACAGGCTGGGATCAGGTAAGCAGAAAGAAAGAGAAGAGAAGAGAAGAGAAGAGAAGAGAAGAGAAGGGGGGGGGGAGGGGAGGGGAGGGGAGGGGGAGGGGAGGGGAGGGGAGGGGAGGGGAGGGGAGGGGAGGGGAGGGGAGGGGAATTTCAGATAAAGAGCAAGGGGTACAGCTAGAATTGCCCCAGGGAAAACTCCCCCAACCCCCCCCCCTCCTTCCCAGTCCCATTGTCACAGAGATAAGAGAAGCCTGTGGGGTTAACAAGCAAGGTTTGTTTTGTTTTGTTTTTATATTTTAATTTTTTTTTACTTTCAAAGTCTCTGGAACAATGGTACCAATAAGCTGTGCCTCAGGCAATCAAAACTAAAAAATAGGTTACAGCCTTGGGGGAAGCAGGTGTCACCTAATCCCTCCCCCGCATCTTGGTAGTCCAGAAACAAGCACGGTAACAAACACCGTCACACAAAGTGAGCATTTACTTTGCACCAGGCTCTTACAGGCATTGCGCATGCACGAGCCCATTCCACAGGTGAGCTTATTGAGGCTCAGAGCGTGGTAGTGGCAGAGTCAGGGTTCAAGCCCGATTTAGCGAACTCTAAAGGCCCTGTCTGAACCCCCCTGCACCACAAGGTCCCTCACATCCCTGCAATCATGAGCTCAGCCCCGCTCTCTGTGGACACGGGTCGGCCCCCTCCTAGGTGGGCTCTGGCAGGTGAGGGTTGAGCAGTAGGGACAGTAGCACAGTCGCCCTGCCATTAAAAGCTGTGTGACCTTGGACAAATGACTTCACCTCTGGGAGCCTCAGTCTCCTCATCTGTACAATGGGAACTATTGGGTCATTGGGAAAGACATGATGCAGTTCTGTACAGAAAAACATAGAAAAACACATGATGACTTTCCCTACAACCTAGTAGATGACAGCGTTCTTATAGGGACCTTACACGGGATCTCGTGCATAAAAAATATGCACGCTGAACACACCCACCCCTTTAGGGGTCTACCACGCCACCCTCACTATCCATGGGAGAAACAAGACAAGTGGCACCAGGATGGTGAAGGAAAGGAGTTGACCGTAATAAAATGATAAAATGATAATGATAAAATGATAAAAATAGCATCCAAGCCAAGGATGTACTTAAAGAAATAAAAAGCCCCCTCTAACTCCTTCGTCTCTCCCACGCACATCCCCCTGAAGTGTCCGATGGTACCACGAAAGTGAGTGTCTTCTTCGACCTCAGATAGTGCCACCAATAATACACGTCCCTTATAGGACAGTCAGAACATGCAGATAAGCAAAAAGAAAGATAAACGGCCACAACCTGGGGATAACTGGGAGAACACGCCAACGTGTTTTCTTCCTATCCTGCATGCGTGCATGTGTGCGTGTGTGTGGGTGTGTTTTCAGAAGAAACATTACTGAATACCTATCATGTGATCATCCCTGTAGGGAAAAATGATACTGGTGAGAAAGAGATGAATAAGACCCACCTGTGGCCTCTACTCTATGCTGAGAAAAAGGTAAGTAATATAGCACATTATGGCAGAAATAGACACAATAAACCTCAGCAAGAGCAAAACTTTTAAAGGCAACTTCTCTGTGCTTCAGTTTCTTCTGTAAAATGGGGATTGAAAAGCTATTTGATTGTAAGATTTAAAAATAAAATATGTAAGAAAAACTCAGCATATAGAAAGTGATCAATATATATTTTCTCTTTTTTTAGAATTATTTTTTATTGTAACTTTATTTATTATTATTATGTTCTAGTTTGATCAGAGAGAGAAAGTGAGAAAGCAAGCTACCAGGCCTGGGACTTGAACCGTGTTTGGCCATGTAGAAGTCCAGTGCTTTGAACCACCATGCCTCCTGCCATCCCCATCTTCTTTTTTAATTGCCTGAGGGCATGTGAGCTAGCTGGAGAGAAACAGAGAAGAGAGAAAGAAAGTGAAAAAGCATCCCCATGAGGAATGGTCACATTGCAATCCCTTCTCCTCCATTTCTTCTTCCTTTCAGGATTTTGTGTGTGCCAACACACATGCCCCATGTGTTTCTCAAGCCTGTGGGTCCAGGATTTGAACCACTGAGCTTGACCATGTGGGACCCAGCCACCTTAGTCACCATGCCAAAGGCTGACCCAGGGATCAATAACTTAAAGCAATCATTATTACCTTATTTGGGAGTTATTTTTATCTGTGGCCTTTTTTGCATAAATAGATGCTTTGCTAAGAACCTATGGGATGAGAAATGAACCTTTACCAAAACCAAACACTCAGTCAACACTCTGCATCTCACCATGGTGAACTCCATAAGAAAACTCAAGGTCCCTTTGGAACAAAATAGTTAATCACTTACTCTAATGTCGAAGCTGACCCCTTTCACTTCTCTAGATCTCTTGGTGACAGATCTTGTACTTCTTCAAAATGGACAGAAAAATCTGAATATATATATATATATACATATATATATATATACATATATATATATATATATATATATATATATATATATATATATAATTCAAATTTAAATCACCACAAAGCCTTCTTCTGGATAGAAAATTCACCAGCTCCCTCCCCCCTCTATCCTCAAAAAATTATGAGTAACAAAGGTGCTTTATCTCAGATATGATGTCACAGCCAAACTCATTTTTCCTTGTGTCTCTGAGAACTCACTCGCCTGTTGACCCAGATACCCTACACGTGCTCACGACAACTATGTGCCAGACTCCATTAGCCATTCAGGCTTCTGCGGTGCAGTTCAAAGTTTCTTATTTTCTGGCATTCATTTAAAACAGCATTTTCTCACCTCGGTAGGCATGTTTCCATGAGTTAGCGGCTTAACAAGTGGATAGTGATGAATTTTGTCACAACTTGCCTAAAATCAAAATGTTTGGTTCCATCTCCTATTTCATTTCCGAATGGTTAGTAGTTGCCTGTAACACCTGCTAGATGCTGAGACTCATCCCAGGCAAAAAAAAGAAAAAAAAAAAAAAAGACAGACAATAAAATCATAACCTTAGGGCCAACAGGTGGCATAGTGGTTAAGGCTCTGGACTCCCACATGGCCAACTGTGGTTCAAGTCCTGGATCTGGTAACTTGAAACTCACACTGGACATGTGTGCGTGTGTGCCCAAAATCCCAAGAGGAGATTGGAGGATATGGGATTGCAGCATGGCCATCCTCCACGATGGATGATCTCTCAATTTCCATCTCTCTGTCTCTCCAGTGAACACACATGCCCTATAGCAAAAATCTCTCAAAAAATAAAAAATATAGCCTTCACAGATTAACATTTCCTGCTAATGAATCACTGATGTCTGCTGTGATATGAAATCAAGGGCTATGCTCCAATTCAGACATATCCCCCCGCAAAAAAATTCATGTGTTGAACCATTGCGATGGGATTAAGAGAGCAGACACTTGATCCAATTATTGTGTGGAAGTTGGGGCCTTTAGAAGGGCCTTTAGAAGTTGGGTGGTTAGGGCAGGGCCCCACTGAGTCCTGGTGGATTTATAAGGAGAGGAAATGAGGCAAACAGGGACCACTTAGATAGAAACCATGCTCCTCTCTGCCTGCCTTACCCCATTCTGTGGTGCTTTTAGACTTTCCAGTTACCAGAATCATAAATGGAATAAGTCTCTGTTTTTATAAATTACCCAGTTTGGCGTATTTCTGGTTAGCAACACAATAATGGACTAAGACAGGTTATTGGCGTATTTGACATCTCAATCCAGTAAAGTGCTTTCTCCTCTTACTTCAACGAGGCAAACTGGTGGGGATCCCATTTTGTACAGAGTATCTACGATGACAGCTATCATTTATGAAGTGCCACCGTAAGCTAGGGGTTTTCCATATGTAATACATCTTCTGAGAACTCCCCAATTATCAGGACAGTTGTGGCTGCAAATATCAGAGAAACAAATTTTTTTTTTTTTGGAGAGGTTTTTTTTTTTTTTTTTTTTTTTTTTTGCTATAGGGTGTGTGCGCTCACCAGACAGACAGAGACATAGAGACAGAAAGTGAGAAATCACCCCCCAGGGGCGATGGTCATGCCGCAATCCCTTCTCCTCCATTCTCCTCTCGGGATTTTGGGCATACACGCACACACACCCGGCGTGAGTTTAAGCCACCAGGTCCGGGACTCAAACCGCGGTCAACCATGTAGGAGTCCAGTGACATAGCCATTATGCTAACTTCTGGTCCCCAGAAAACCAATTTTTAACTTAAGATGAAAAGATACATGTTGGCTCATGTGACTTGAGTCTAGACTCACAGAAGGAGTTTCAGGAACCAACCTCAGGGACTCAATCTAGAAACATCCTCTATATTTCTCATCTGTACTTACGTCTGTTTGTATATATCTGTTATTCCCATATCCTTCTACTACAAATAAGTCTATTTTATATGAAGAGAAATATAGCTGCCATTTTTCCAGATGCAAACACAGCACTTCTTTTCCTCAACATACGTTTATTAGTCTCAAGGAAAACTCTGATTGGACTCTTTCGGTCACATGACCATTCCTTCAACCAATCACCTCAGATGGTTTGGCCAGAATTGTGCTATAGTCTCATTCTTTTAGACAAGGGGTCTGTTAGTAGAAGAAGGATTTAAACAGCTTAAGAGGCAGGACCAGCCCCCTAGCACTGTGGTTAAACCCTGTGCCCAGAGAACTGGTTCCTGTGTGACTGACTGGAGTTCAAATACAGGCCTAAAAAACACATTGGGTGCATGTGCATGCATGCCCCAAATCCTGACAGGACGGAGAAATGCAAGAAAAAGGATTGCAGCGTGACACCATGGGAAGTAGTACTTTCTCTCTCTCTCTCTCTCACACACACACACACACTATATGGCAATAAAAAAAGCTTTTTTTTTTTTTTTTTTTTAGCTTAATAGGCAGCTAGAAGCAGTGCCACTATGAATGGTTGTGCAGGTTGCATGCTTCACAAAGACATCAGCTGAAGGGCTGAGTACGAGATAAAATCCTGCCTGTGCTCTGCTCGGCAAGTCATGCACCCCGGCCTCAGAAACACCTGCTAGGAGAAGGAATGCCTTTTTCAAATTCACACAATGTTGTTGTATGGGCTAACAGCAGCCCTGGGCAAAAGCAACAGCTACTACGGGCCACTAGAAACTCTGGGAAGGAAATAATGATCATGCCATGTTTTTTTTGGAGGGGGGTGATGTTTTTGCTATAGGGCTTATGCACTTGTAGAAAGACAGAGAGAGACAGAGAGACAGAAAGCGAGAAATTACCCCCCATGGGGAATGGCCACGCCGCAACCCCTTCTCCTCCATTCTCCTTTCGGAATCTTGGGCATGCACACACACACACACACACACACACACCCCAGTGTGAGTTTACGCCACTGGGTCCGGGACTTGAACCACAGTCTACTACATAGGAGTCCAGCAACATAGCCATTATGCCAACTGCTGGTCTCAATCATGCCATTTTTAAGATGAGAAAAAGACTATAGAGGTAAAGAGACACGATCAAGGTTATACAGGAAGAAACAGCAGAGCCAGGATTGGAATCCAGGTCTGTCTGGCTCCAAAGCTCACTTTTCCCATTCAACCACCTATACAAAGAGTGGGACGCACCGGGCTCCCGATGGCATGAAGTAGAAGTAAGAGAAGTGAATTATTTGTGCCTCTTCTCTCTGAAAACCCAGCTAACTCCATGGGGACAATCTATTCATCTAAGCCAAGCCTGAAACAAGACACTCCACAAAAACTGTGTTTGCAAACAGCTTGAAAGTCATGGTGTTTCACTTCAAAAGGTAATTTCTTGCTTGGAACAGTGAGAAATTAGATGCAATCTGTTTTGATTTCTTCCCAATTGAGGACACGCTTTAGTGACCAATCTGAAGACATGCCAGCATCCTTCTGTCTCGAGGATACGTTCGCTTGGTTTATGTCTCTGTTCATAAAAGAAATCTGAATCATCCCACAGGAAAAGCAGCTCCGAATTTATACAGCTGTCATGGGGACTGGCTGAGTCACCTCTTCCTGGATATTATTATTAATAATTATAATTTTCATTTACTAAGCATTTACTGCATGTCAGGTCTGGTGCTTAAGGACATCTATCACCATATAGCCATTTGAGACAGCCAGAGGGGAGGGATCCAACCCGAGTGGCTGTTGGCAGGATCCCGGACAGCAGGGTCTCAGACTGCAGTGCTGGAAGCCACATGACCTACTGCTGGTTCAGATCCCCGGTTCGGACAACCTGAGCTGTCACGCACATAGGGTACCCCAGATCCTGAGGAACAGGAGAGCCAGAGGGCTGGGCAAAGGAACTGCAGCAAAATGAGAACTTGTTGAGAGTTTTTTCTCTCTCTTTTTCTCATACATGCACTCACTATCATGAATTTTAAAAAAAAATCATAAAACTGTTAAAAAAGGACCGAGTATTCTGGGTACTCAGCAAATGAACAACCTTCCTGCTGGGGAAGAATCCCCCACTGGGTGGTTCTTGGTAGCAGCAGCCATGGTCATCCATGGAAGCAAAATAGGCCAGAGATCTCTGAGCTCCCCCTTATTTTTTCAGTACATTCCATTTAAAAAAAATAGACTGTTTGTTTTTAGAGCAATTTTAGGTTCACGGCAAAATTGAGTGGAAGATGGAACCAGCAGGTGGTATAGTGGTTAAGGCACTGGACTCCCATATAGCTACTCATGGTTCAAGACCCAGATCCAGAGTCTTGAAACTCACGATGGGCACGTGTGCACGTGTGCCCGAGATCCTGAGATGAGAATGGAGGAGAAGAGATTGTGGCATGGCCATCTCCCCTGGGGAGATGATTTCTCACTCTCTCTCTGTCATTCTGTCTCTCCAGTGAGCGTATGTGCCCCATAACCAAAATTTCTCTAAAAAAAAAAAGCTGAGTGGAAGGTATCGATATCCCATATAACCCCCCTTCCTCAACCCCCACAGCAACCCCATTGTCAACATTCCCCAGCAGAGTGGTACACGCATTACCACTGATGAGCCTACACTGACACATAATTATCACTCAAAGTCAGAGTTCACTTTCGGATCATACGTGACATTGCACATTCTATGTGGACAAAGGTATAGTGACATATCTGCCATTGTCATATCATTCAGAGTAGCTTCACTGTCCTAAAAAGAACCCTATTCATCATCTCTTCCTATTCATCTCACCCTGGCATCTCTCCCCCTTAACCACTGTTAAACACTGTTCTTTTTTTCTTTTAAATCATTATTTTATTTAAGTGTATTTGTGTACTTATTTTAATTTGACCAGAGATAGACAGAGTGAGAGAGAGAGAGCGAGGGAAAGTGAGGAAGCAAGCCGCCAGGTCTGGGATTCCAACTGCAGTCACCTGCCGGTCCCAACACTGATCTTTTTACAATTTCTGTCATTTTCTCTTTTCCACAATGTTCAATGCTTGGAATCAGTCAATAGGTAGCCCTTTTGGACTGACTACTTTCCCTCAGTAATAGACATTTAAGGTTCCTTCATGTCTTTTCCTGGATGTAGCTCATTTCTACATTCCATTTTTGCTAAAATGAACCCAAGTCTGTTTCTGTTGTTTGTACCCATCACCCCACTCTGTAAGTGTTGTTATACCCATTTGACAGGTAAGAGACCTGAGACTCGAAGACACAAGACTTGACACAGGAGGGAGAAGAAAAAAAGAAAGAAAGAAATGTGCTCCATATATATGCAGCCTTGTAGCAAAGCTGACTTGGCCATGAGCGCCAGCTTCATCATTTACCTGGTGGGGGGCCTCAGGCAAGTTACTTAACCTCTCTCTGGGTCTCCTTTTCTTCATGCATAAAATGCCAACAGCTGTGCTTGTAATGTGGCATTGTTGCAAGCATGAAAAAAAAATCATGATGTATTGTATTCAGCACAGCATCTGGCACCTAGACTACGCATGTGTTCGCCGTCGTGTTTGTTAGTCTCTGTGTCCCTTCACTCTCTCGGTCACGTCATGTTCTAAGTGCGGTTTCTCTAGTCATCAAGTAGAATCCCATTTGCTTTATTTCCTCATCTCTGTCCAATCCCTACAGTCATGATTCAGGCAAGATAGAGAGTGAGTGATTCTTTCTCCAGAAGATTCTTGACACAGGGGTGACTTCTGCAACCAGACATTCACTCTGATTCTCTCTGGGTCTCAGGAGGAGCCTGGCACAACCCAGCCAGGGCTCAGCCTGTGCTCATTGATCACACTAATGACGATGGATTTCCTCCCCTTCGCTGCTTGATCACCGGCTGCCCGAGGTTTTATCACCATGTCCCAGGGCAGAGCGGGCCACCCCCACCCCTGCCCATGACGGCCTTTTATTCTTACTCGCTGTCACCCAGAACAGAGCCAATTAAAGACCTCATTCATTTCTCCACCCTCCACCCCTTTAATTACAAGCAGCATGGGAGAGTTGAATAACATAGAACAAAAGACAGATTTATTTACCCCAGGACAGAAACAAGATTATCCAAAACAAGCATTCAGAAGCCCTAAGCTCTTGGGAGATTTTTAATTTGCTGACCCCTGCCTTACAGAACTCTTAGGTCTTTTTATATCATTATAAAATCATCATGAGGTGGCCTGCTTATTTGTTGGCTCACACCCACCACCCTGATTCCTTGTTCTCATTGGCCTTTTACAACCACCTCCATTGGAGCTTTCAATGGAGCCCTTTCTAGACAAGGCAGGAAGATAAAGACTTCCTCTCTTCCTGGTGAAGTTTTCATATTGGAAGCTTCCTGGAATGACAGAGGTACATAAGCAGGAGGGAAAAACGAGGCATACTTACGTTGATTAGAGCTTTTTTGGTTACACCCCATATCAAACTGGCATAAAGCCAGAAGGGAGCGATAAGAGAAAAGTCTACCATGAAGGCCAATCTTGGGCGTCAAACCTCCACGACTGTAAGGCAGCACATTTCTGTGGCTATCGGGTCATGGGGAAAGTCGTGATTTATTTTTCTATGCAAAAATGCACCATGGCTTTCCCATCGACCCAAGAGTTGCAGTCCTTCACACAACCCAAACAAAGACGGCCTTCCCTGAGCACAACGTGAAGAGTGCCGGCCTCCTGAGAGCCGATACGGGTTGGCGCAAACCTCACTCCATGTCCTAGGAGACTCCAAAGCACTACCTGGATTCCTGCAAATTCCTGGGGGCTTGTGCTGACGCGATCACTCCAGCTTTCAGGTTATTTCCACAGGGGTGTTTACTGTTCTCACAGCATTGATTCAGATGCGAAACGTCATCTCTTTCATAATTACCACTGAGAAAAAGCTCTCACTTGCCCAAATCATGTCTGTGTACTTTGCTGAAGTCTCAGAGTGGGGAGAGGAGAAAGCTAAGTTGCAAGTTCATATAAGCTTTGAAATTAGACAGGAAGGATCTATTTTATTCATTCATTCAGTTAAAAAATATTTACCAAAACGCTACTTTGTGTCAGACACTGAGGCATGACAAGGCACAGCAGAGAACAAGATAGACATGACTCCTGTATTCAAGGAACTTGTATTTTAGTTGGGAAGACAGATGATAAACAAGTAAAATAGGCACGAAAATTCCAGATTGTTCGAAGTATTGTGAAGAAAAGATCAGGGTAGGGTGATAGAGATGGCATGGGAATGGGCACTTTGGAGGTGATTTTTTTTAAAGAGGTTTTTCCTTAGGGCATGTACACTCACCAGAAAGAGAGAGAGACAGAGACATTGAGAGGGAAAGTGAAAAATCACCTCCTAAGGGGGGAAGGCCATGCTGCAATCCCTTCTCCTCCATTCTCCTTCCAGGATCTTGGGCATGCACGCACATGCACCCCACATGAGTTTCAAGACACCAGGTATGGGACTTGAACCATGGTCAGCCATGTGAGAGTCCAGCAATGTAACTGCCACACCACCTGCTGGCCCCATGAGACGATATAGTTTAGCGGGGAGGGGAAGTCGGGAATTGCCTCTTGGAGGAGATAAAAGTAGGGCAGACTCTAGAAGAGAAGGGTTGAGCCATGTGCCAATGATGAACAACTGGGTCCAGACTGAAAATAAGGGTGGGATGGGGACCAGAAGGTGGCATAATGGTTACATTTCTGGACTCCCACGTGGTCAACCGTGGTTCGAGTCTCAGATCTGGCAGCCTAAAACTCAAACTCACACCAGGCACGTATGTGTGCATGCCCAAGATCCCAAGAGGAGAATGGAGGAGAACCATCGCGGTGTGGCTACCCCCCGAGGGATGATTTCTTGCTTTCTGTCTCTCTGGCGAGCACATGCGAACTATAGGAAAAGTATCTAAAACAAACGAACGAATAAATAAATAAGGTTGGAAGGTTAATTTTATGTGTCTACTAGGCCCTGGGCTGTCCCCCTACCTGGATGGATCTTACGTCTGGGCGTGTCTGCATGGGTGTTTCTGGATGCATGAAACATTTGAATTGATGTCTGAGTAAAGCAGATCGCCCTCGCTGATGTAGATAGACCTCATCCGATCCATTAAAGGCCTGAACAGGATAAAAGACAAAGAAAGAATCCTTTCTCTTTCTGCCTGTCTTTGAACTGGGACATCAGTTTTCTTCTGCCTTTAGACTCAGCCTAGAATTTACACCATCCTCTCCCCTGGTACTTGGGCCTCTAGACTTGGACGAAAACTATGCCATTGGCTCTGGGCCAGTTGGGTCTGGACTTCTCATGTAAATTATCTAAGTCAACTCCTTGTAAATGTGTGTGTGTGTGTGTGTGTGTGTGTGTGTGTGTAGATGTACATGCAGTCATGCATAGCCTAATGATGGGGACACAGTCTGAGAAATGTATCATTAGGTGATTTGGTTATGACCATCACAGACTGTACTCACGTGAGCCTAGATGGGTTAGCCTACTACACACCCAGGCTGTATGGTACAGCCCACCACTGCACCAATGTATACGTGGTCTGCCATCGACCAAAATGTCATTATGTGTTACATGACTGTATATAGACAAGGGGACTTCAAAAACAGTTGTGGAAAAATAGACTTACAGGGAACCAGCAGTTAGCGTAATGGCTATGTCGCTGGACTCCCACGTAGTCGACCGCGGTTCGCGTCTCAGACCCGGTGGCTTACAACTCACGCCGGGTGCGTGTGCGTGCGTGCCCAAGATCCCGAGAGGAGAATGGAGGAGAAGGGATTGCGGCGTGACCATCCCCCCTGGGGGGTGATTTCTCGCTTTCTGTCTCTATGTCTCTCTCTGTCTGTCTGGCGAGCGCACGCGCCCTATAGCGAAAAACCTCTCAAAAAAAAAAAAAAAAATAGACTTACAGTATGAGTTTATTTTGGTGCAAAAAAAAAAAGATGATATCCATGCATAGTTTTCTCAGTATACACATTGTCCATAAACTTTTTGAAGGTTCTCTTAGCTATGTTCTTTTTCTCTCGAGAACTCTCACTAAAACGGGGCCATAAGGCAATATAACCTCCATGATGACGTGATTGAATTGTCCCTGAAGGGGGTGGAAATTCCCGCTGCTAGTCACCCTGGAATGAGGTCAGACACTGAGGATGCAGAGAGGCGAGCTTTAGAGTTGGCAGTGGTAGGTGGGTGTGAGCTGCAAGGCAGGCAATGCCCTGAGCACTGCGGGTGTAGACAGGGTGGGAGCAGCTCTTGGAGTGTCTGCGGAGTTCGGTCCACTGGCTCTGAGCACATTGCCTCTGGGAGCAGTTAGAAGCTGCACTTTACATCTGTTTCCCTTCTCCCACCCTGGAACTTCCAGCCAAGTCAGCATAAAAGTTGCAGCCTATTCTTTGCTGCTGTCCCGGGCAACAAGGAGAGTTTGTCCTCGGCCTGAGGGGAGGTGGGGAGGTGCAGGGGCTGAGCTGCAGCAGCTGGAGGCAGAGGGAAGGTCGCTGAAGCAGACAGAGCAGCCCCTCGTGGGGAATGTGGTGCAGTGGTCCAGAGAGCCACGGCTGGCTGAAGTGACAAGCAAGATGGATTTGTGAAACATGCCTGTGCTCTCCAGTGAGGAAAACCTGGTTTTATAGAGCAATGGGAAGAAAAGGAAAAAGAAAGAGAAAGGAAGAGGGAGAGAAGCCTCTAGAAACTGAGTTTGAACATCATGATTAAGGCCTTTAGAGATCAGCACCAGGCCAGCAGATGGTATGGAGGTTAAGATGGCCGGATCCTGCATGGCCAACTGTGTGGTTTGAGTCCTGCACCCATCAGCTTGACAGTCACATCGGGTGTGTGTGCGTGTGTGCCCAAAATCCTGAGAGGAGAAGGGAGGAGAAGGGATTGCAGTGTGGCCACCTCCATGGGGAGTGACTTCTCGCTTTCCCTCTCGGTCTTGTGCACATGCCCTATAGCAAAACTTAAAACAAAAACAGCAGCACAGGCCAGCAAAATTGAAGCCTAGTGATAAATAAGTAAATAGATAAATGAATAAATAAAATACAAACAGTGTGTCCAGGTACTGGAACAAGCCCCTTCCACGGCCCATTTAATGTGCACTGTACAACAGCACTGAGACCAGTGTAATTGTCTCACTTTATAGATGAGGACATCGAGGTTCTGAGACTTGACCTTGCTCAAGGTCACAGAGCTAGGAGCTAATATAATCCAGAGTCGAACTTGGCTCTGTCTGACTCCAAATTGGGGCTCGAGTTTCTTAAAACATGTTCAGCAGAAAACCATGCCCAAAGGTTTCTATTTTAAAAGAGAGGGAGGGCAACGAGGAGATTTGACTACATAACCCACTTGGAAAGTCACAACATGCAGCAGACTGTGAGAGGCCACTCGGGTTATCTACTGCTGCGTAACAAACCAGCCTGTGGTGGTGTGTTACATGAGTCAGCTTGGCTAGGCCCCAGAACCCAGGTTTCTGATCAAACACCAGTCTAAAAAGGTTGCTGTGAGGCTTCTTTTAAAGATGAAATTAACACTTCAGTCAACAGACTTTGAGTAAAGCAAACTACCCTCCACAACATGGGTGAGCCTTATCGAATCCGTCAAAGGCCTTAAGAGAAAAGAAGGGAAAATTCAGCCTGGAATCTGCCTTTGTACTGCAATTACATGACTCAGCTCTTCTCTGGGTCTCCCGTCTCTAGCCTGCTGGCCCACCCAACAGACAGTGGACTTTGCCACCCTCTGTAATCACATGGCCCAGTCTCCTAAGGTAAATCTCCCTACGTCTCTCTCGGTCTCTGTCTGTCTGCCTCTCTCTCTCTCTCTCCACACACATACCCTGCAGGAGTGGGTTGTCCAGAGAGAGGGAGAGAGAGAGTTTGCTGCCTGACATTGATTGCCCTTATGTGAATTACATGAACTCAATTTTCGGAAAACAACTCCTACCTTGCCCATTTCAATCCAAATGGAGGTGGATGTGACTCCAGGTCTGGTTCCAAGAGTGAACACATGCTTCAGTCCTGGCCAATAAGCGCATTTTTACCCCATTACCATGATTGGATCAAAGATGGTGATTTAGATCAATCAAATAAGAATTATTATAAAACTGGGTCTTTTTGGGAAAAAGAAATTGGGAGTTAATACCTGAAAGAGAAGCAAAATAGAGAAAAGAGAAAAGAACTTCAATGAGTTTATTTAAGATTTTGGATACAGCCCTGCCTGATGCATTCACTTTCATAAACAAACACTCCTAATTTCCTTTATTTTTTTGTTTTTTAATTTGCCCTAGGGCATGAGTGCTCACCAAAGGGAGACAAAGAGAGAAAGAGACAGTGAGAACACTTCCTCTGGGGGAAGGGGCGTACCGCAATCTCTTCTCCTCCATTCTCTCAGTATTTTAGGTATGCATGCACACATGCCCAGTGTGTTTTCTAAGTCACCAGGTCCAGGACTTAAACCACATAGTCTGCCATGAATGATCCAGCCGCCTTAACCACTATGCCACCAGCTGGCCCACCTAGCATATTTTTTCTTAATCCAATTTGAATGATATTTTCATCACTTGCTCCTGAAAAGAGACCTGATCAATTTTAAAAGGTACTGAAAACTTGAGTGGGTAGGTGAATTTACAGCACAACAATGCAAATAATATACATTCAATGTTAGATATTCTTGTTCCTAAAAGCTTTTTATTTTGTTCATCTTGTTACCTTAGGTTCTGCCCACCTCCTCCTCCTGCTCCCTGTTCTAAATTCCTGTTTATTCCGTGTTGTGGAGTGGTTCAGCTACTCCCTCCCTCACTTCATCCATCCCAATAAGCATTTATGAAGGTATTTCCCCAAAGCAAATTCTCTCCCTGAGGGGAATTCTTATACCAGCTATTGAGGAAATAAACTTTTCACTCCTCTGCATATAAAATTAAGAGGTTGGACAAGACTTGCTCTATGATTCCATGCAACGTAGAAACTCCGGGGTTCAAAATATAATAAAGTCATTAAAATCGTGGCATAGGAGAATGTTTCTCAAAATGCAAGTCATAACCCATTAGTGGGTCTTGAAATCAATTTACTGGGTCATAACCAACATTTTTAAAAAATGAAAGAGAATAAAATAGAAAATAACAGAGTACCTCATACATAATAGAGGTGAGTATTGGTTTGTAAAATTTTTATTTCAATTATAAATATATATATACTGTATACATACGATGCCAGCATTTTTCACTGTGTCTTTCAAAATTTTGAAAGCCGATGGTGTAAATCAGTACTCACCAAAGAAAACAATAGCAGTATGTTAAAGACTGATATATTTAGTGTGATGAAATTTTGTTTGAAAAAAACAACAGCAAGGATGAGATATAGACAGGTTTTTTTTTTTTTTTTTTTTTTTTTTTTTTGGAGAGGTTTTTGCTATAGGGCGCGTGCGCTCGCCAGACAGACAGAGAGAGACAGAGACATAGAAAGCAGGAAATCACCCCCCAGGGGGGATGGCCACGCCGCAATCCCTTCTCCTCTGTTCTTCTCTCGGGATCTTGGGCACGCACGCACACGCGCCCGGCGTGAGTTTAAGCCGCCGGGTCCGGGACTCGAACCGCGGTCGACTACATGGGAGTCCAGCGACATAGCCATTACACTAACTGCTGGTCCCAAGACAGGTTTGTTTTGTCTTGTTTTATTTTTGGAGAGGTTTTTGCTATAGGGCGCGTGTGTTCACCAGAAAGACAGAGAGAGACAGAGAGACAGAAAGCAAGAAATCACCCCCCCAGGAGGGATGGCCACACCGCAATCCCTTCTCCTCTATTCTCCTCTCGGGATCCTGGGCACACATGCACACACGCCTGCTGTGAGTTTAAGCCACCGGGTCCAAGTCTCAAACCATGGTCGACTACAAGGGAGTCCAGCAATATAGCCATTATACCATCTGCTAGTCCCAATATAGACAGTTTTAACAATATGGAATTTCATATGCCAAAAAGCTAACTTATTATTCTCTGGGTGAGGTAAATTACAGTATTTTTTTTCTTTTTCACATGTAAACCGTATTTTTCTAGTTTATTTTTATTTTTTAGAGAGATTTTCAATATCGTACGTGTGTGCTCGCCAGAGAGAGAGACACAGAAAGACAGAAAGCAAGAAATCATCCCCCTAAGGGGGATGGCCATGCCGCAATCCCTTCTCTTCCATTCTGCTCTTGGGATTTGGGGCATACATGCACAGGTGCCTGATGTGACTTTTAAGCCACCGGGTCCTGGACTGAAACCATGGTCAACTGTGGAAGTCCAGAAACATAACCATTACGCCACCTGCTGGTCCCACATGTATACTTTTTATGTTATCTAGTTGTTTTTTTTTGTTTTTTGTTTTTTTTTTTTTTTTTTTTTAGGTTTTTGCCATAGTAGGTATATATTTGCCAGAGACAGAGAGAGGGAAAGTGAGAAATCACTCCCCTAGAGGGGATGGCATGCCACAATCTATTCTCCATGACAGAAAGAGGGGAAAGTGAGAAATCACCCCCCCTAGGGGGGATGGCACAACACAATCTATTCTCCATTTTCCTCCATGGATTTTGTACATGTGCCTATGTGCACCCAGTTCAAGCCATAGGTCCAGGGCTCAAACCATGGTCAGCCATGTGGGAGTCCAGTGTCTTAGCCACTATGCCACCTGCTGGCCCCATGTGATCTAAATTTTAAAGTTTATTTATTTATTGAAAGAGAAAGATAGAAGGGACCAGCAGTTAGCATAAGGGCTATGTCGCTGGACTCCCATGTAGTTGACCGTGGTTCGAGTCCTGGACCCGGTGGCTTGAACTCACTCTGGGCGTGTGTGCATGCGTGCCCAAGATCCCAAGAGAAGAATGGAGGAGAAGGGACTGCGGCATGGTCAACCCCCCTGGGGGGTGATTTCTCGCTTTCTGTCTCTCTGGTCTCTCTCTGTCTAGTGAGCGCACACACCCTATAGCAAAAACCTCTCCAAAAAGAGAGAGAGAGAGAGAGAGAGAGAGAGAGAGAGAGAGAGATAAGAACTCCTGACAGAGTCTGGCCACACCACATTTCTCTCCCAATCTTCCAGCCAGTCAGGATCTTAGACATGATCATCGTGTGCAGTTCAGGTAGACTTGAGATCTGAACCCCAGGCCTTTCCATAATGCTCCAGCATCATGCAGTGGCACCTTACCACCTGAGCTACCACAGTTATGTCTACCAGAGAGAGAGGGAGAGGCAGGAAGGACTCCCTCAGTCCGTCCTCAGTGGGGTGTGGTCTTGCCATAAACCTTTCTCTTCCATTTTTCCATCCTGTCAGGATTTAGGGTTTGCATACACATGCACCCAGTATGTTTTTCAAGCTGCCCGGGCCAGGATTTGAGCCATGCTGTTGGCCATCTGGGATCTGGCTCCTTTAACCACTAGGCTACCAACTGGCCCATTATCTAATTGTTTTAAAAGACATGTCTTACTTCTACAATAAAAAAAAAATCAAGCTTATTTTTATTTTGAAAGCTAAGTGTACTTGTAAAAAAAAACTTCTAAGAAGAATATCTGGAGGTTGTACAGCCAAATATTAACAGCACTAATTTCTAGACAGTTTAGTATAGTATTTACTTACTTATTAACTCTTTGTATTACATAAATTTCCCACAACAAAGTATTATTGTCAAAGTGATAAGGAAAAGGGTATTTGCCTTGGATTCTGTTCCAATTCTATATTTTTCCAGTATCAGAAAGAAGTTTGCAAACATTTGAAAAACCAGAAAACGTAGCCATAGGAAAGAATGGCAGGGGGGCACTAGGTGGGGAGGGGGGGGGGGTCGGGACGGGCGAATATGCAAATTCTTTGCATTGATTTTTCCACATCGGTGAGTTCCTTTTCTTCTTTGAGCTACTGTCTGATGATGGTAGATGTTAGAATGCAACTATTATATATTCCAAATGTCATATTCCTCCACATCTGTTTGAAAGAGCATAATTTATTGGGAAAGATGTGTCACTGGAGTTAGAGAAAGAAAGACAGTTTCTACCAAAGTGCCAGGAGTCAGGTTATGGCTAGACAGGAAATTGTAGTGTACCTCTGAGGCTGTCCTTGAACAACACGCAGACAGCAACAGAGGACAAAACCAAAACAGAGGAGGCAGGGAGTCTCTTCAAGGAAGATATTGTCAGGAAATTGAAAAATTGGGCTCCCCCATCCAGACTAAAC
This sequence comes from Tupaia tana, assembly GCA_026018925.1. NCBI lineage: Eukaryota > Metazoa > Chordata > Mammalia > Scandentia > Tupaiidae > Tupaia > Tupaia tana. The sequence continues at coordinate 13,432,677 of JAKSZU010000026.1, read as the reverse complement.
AATGATGTCTGAAAGAAGGTAAAAGCAGGGAGCTTGGCACCCAAATAGTTAGCTGGATTGTGAGTTCAAAATTGCAAGTTATATTAAAAAAAAAAAAATTACAGGGAGAAAATGGGGAGGCAAGCAAAAGAAAGAGGGAGAGAGATAAAGAAAACAATAGCAGTCAACTAAATTCTTACCTGTCGCTTTTTCAAAAGAGCAGGGAGAAAAATAGCATAGGGAAGAGACGCATTTGGGGAAGATACACACAAATTGGAACCTTCCAACGTCTTGGTAATGGTCAATCTAGCAGCCTCTCCTAGAATGCTCAGCCCCCTGGGGCAGAAGCTGTTGTGTCCCAGCTCTGTGTCTGGAATAGAAAGTCATTTGTTTTTTTCTTCTTTTCAGCGAGTAACATTTTTCTCTTTGCTTCCATGTGCAAAATGGAGAAGGGAATTGAAATGTTTTATTTGTGGATTTTTTTGGTTTATTTATTTTTTTCTTGGTGGAGTGAGGGAGAGAGAGGGACAGATACCCCCAACAGGGTCTTCATGTCACACTTTGCCCATAGCCTCAGCTAGCCAGGATCATGTGGCTGGATTGCATGCAAACCCGGCATATACGGGGAGACTTTGGGATGTGAACCAGAGACCTTCCCATGTGGCCTCAGCATCACAGAGCACTACGCTATTGCTGTACCACCATGGCTGCACAATGTGTGTGTGTTTTAAAATAATGCATGCATGTACATTAGGAAGAAAATTCAAAGTATGAAATGTGACCAGTGTAAAGAAAGTTACATTCTGTGCTAGACATCTTCCATTTGCCCCCAGATCCACATTCCACCTCTATGGCACCAATTGGTCTCCCATGCCCTCTGGCTTCTAAGTGGGTTGAGTCAATAGGAAGCACTGGCAGAAGATAAGAGGACAGGAGCGGGGAGTGTCTAGGGCATTTATGCCCACGGCACCCCTCTGGCATGGTTGCCTCAGACTGGCTGTATCCCGGAATTATAGATCAGTGCTCCTCTTTTCTCTCCAGGAGGCCTTCTCAACACTATCTTTTCCTTCAGGCTTTGGCCAACATTTCTCCCTTTGTCCCAGGAGGATTAGGAATGATCACAGCTTTCTTGGTTCTATCTCTAGGTTACTTTGCTTTTTCCTATGGTCCACTACACCCATACCTGTGTAAGTAGTCCCTTAATAAACAGATGCTCCTCGTGTTATCTGAATTCAAGTCTTCTCTCTCTGTCTCTGTCTCTCTGTCTCTCAAGTCTCCTTGATTATCTCCCTGTGACTATATTATTCTTTTTTTCTGGGGCTCTGATTGGTACCTAGATCATCTCAGAGCAGTACATACAGCATGATCTGATTCTCACTTTAACAAATGAGTGGAATTCTGTTGTAAGAACACAACATAATTATTTGACCAAATCCCTATTAATAAATACTTAAATTGAAACCAATGCTTAATGGCACTAGCAGATGGCATAATGGTTACACTGCTGGGCTCTCATGTAGTTGACCACAGTTCGAGTCTCAGACCTGGTGGCTTAAAAGTCACGCTGGGCATATGTGCATGCGTGCCCAAAATCCCGAGAGGAGAAGGGAAGAGAAGGGATTGTGGCATGGCCATCCTCCCCGGGGTGGGGGTGGGAGGAGTATTTCTTGATTTCTGTCTCTGTCTCTCTCTGGTGAGCACACACATCCTATAGCAAAATTCTCTCCTAAAGGGGCCAGCCAGTGACATGGTGGTTAAGGGCACTGGACTCCCACATAATTGACCATGGTTCAAGTCCTGGACCTAGGGGCTTGCTTTCTCACTTTCTCTCTCCCTCTCACTCTCTCTCTCACTCTGTCCCTCTCTGGTCAAATTAAGCTAAATAAATAAATAAAGTTAAATAACATAATTCTTTAAAAATAAAACTCTCCTAAAAAATATTTATTTACAACATACTAAGTAACTGACAGATTTTTATATGAAATAGCTCATTTGGTTCTTGCACCCACCCTGTGGGATAGATATTGCTATTACATCCCTTTCTGAAAACAGGACACTGAGATTCAGAGAGGTCATGACAGGACTCAAGGTTACCTACGTAGTAAATATAAACGACAAGATGCGAACCCAGCTCTGACTCCAGATCTCATGGTATACTGAATGCTGGTGTAAATACTAATATTTCCCCTCAATAACAAATATTTCGATAGTTTTAACATATACTAGAAATAAAGGTATTTACTGCAGTACAAGATCGATACAGAAAAACATAATCATAATATATAGCATTTAGTACTCACAAAGTGAACACACCCATAGAGTCGCCACTGGGTTCAACAAATAAAACATTATCAGAAGCACTGACCTTCCCTGGGTACCTCTCCCAGTTACAATCCCTAATTCTCCCTCCCCGCAAATAATCTCTACTCTCCCTTCTTTCTTGGCCCAATATAATGTTATATTTATATATTGAGGACTTAACCTCAGTTATTGCACTATATAGTTATAGACTTTCTGGCCAAGATGGAATAATAGGGATTGTGCCCTTCCACACTAAAACACTAAAGAATCAAATAATACATATAAAATTAAGTTTTTTTTTTTTTTTTTAAACATTGGACATCAGCCAATGATGGACAGTAATCTCCTGAGAGACAGAAAACAAACACGCAAGGTGAGCCCCGGCGTTGTCTCAGTTTAATGACTGGGGAGTTTTGTGTCTGTGGTAGAGATAAAGGGAACAGCATCCCTGGGCTGAGGAGATGAGGTTGGGAGTCCAGCGAGGTCAAGACATCCAGAATTCACAGGGAAGGGTAGTACAGACAGTAAAGCTATCCAACCGAAGAGTTCAGGAGATTTTCAGAAGTTCTCCCCCCAATGCCCAGAGTCTCCTGTGCATGCCTGTGAGGAATCAGCCGAGGCTATGAAAGAGCCATCTGAAAGAATCAGAGGGAGAAACATCCAGACCTCACACACTGCCAGGAATAGTGTCTGCTCAACCTAGCCAGACAGGAAAAGCTCGTAATTTATGGAGCACCAAGCAGAGTACTCAGAAAAGCTTGCCTTCATAATGGGACAAAAATTAGTCCTCAATTAAATCAGCCTAGCAAGACTTAAAAGCTAGACCTGAAAGAATGCAGCTTAACTATGTCCCAGGACAAAGCTCGAAAACATTTATAGGAACAGGAAAACATCCAATGCCCAAGAAGGTAAAAATCACAATGTCTAGCATCCAATCAGATATTATCAGACATACAAAAAATTAGGAAACTATGACTCACGATAACATGAAAGTCAGTCAGTTGAAATTGACTCAGAAATGGCAAGTATGAATAGACAAGGACATTAAAAAGGTTATAAAGTAACTAAAGGAAAGATGGAACATATTAAGTAGAGACATGAATGATTAAAAAAAGACTCGAACCTCTAGAGACAAAATTACAATGTCTCAGATGAAAAATACACTGGATGGGATTAATAAATATTGAAGAGGGAAAGATTGGTGAATTTGATGACATAGAAATATCTACTTTTTTTAACATATTGATCCCAGTTATTTTAGAGTCTGTGTCTGTTAACACTAATATCTGGATCCCTTTGGGTTTGCTTCTACTGTTTTTTGTTTCTCTTGGTTTCTGCTATCTGGGCCTATATCCTAGCAATTTTTCTAAGTGTTTTTTGTCTGTCTGTCTGTTTGTTTGTTTTCCCATAGGGTGTGTGTGCTCACTGGAAAGAAACAAGAGAGAAACAGTGAAAAGGAAAGTGAGAAGTCACCCCACCCCCAGGGGAGAGGGCCACACTGCAATCCCTTCTCCTTCCGGGATTTTGGGCATGCGTGCTCACATGCCCAGCTCGATCTTCAAGCTGCCAAGCCTAGGACTTAAATTGCAGTTGGTAGTATGGGAGTCTAGTGCGGTAACCCCTACGACACCTGCTGGCCCCACATACTAGCAATTTTTGATGTACTGCTAGCCAATATGTATGGGAAAAAAATATATATAGTTATTTTGAAGTCCTGAATAGTAAGATCACCTTTCATAGAAGAATACTTTTGATTTCTGACAGTGACAGCAGGAAAGATCACCTTAATCTAGTCAGGGGTTAATTTGATTTAAAGCTTAGTTTTAGTCCTTTTTCAAAGACTGGTCTATTTCCTATTTATCACCATTCTTAGACTATAGTTCATCAGTGGTTTCTTTCTTTTTTTTTTTATTAAGAGAGATTTTTTGCTATAGGGCACATCCACTCGCCAGAAAGACAAAAAGACACAGGGAAACAGAAAGCAAGAAATCACCCCCCAGGGAGGACGGCCAAGCTGCACTCCCTTCTCCTCCATTCTCCTCTCGGGATCTTGGGCACACATGCACATGCGCCCAGTGTGAGTTTTAAGCCGTCGGGTTCAGTACTTGAACCGTGGTCGACTACATGGGAATCTAGAGACATAACCATTTCGCCATCTGCTGGTCCTACTCATTGGTGATTTCTAACAGGAAGAAGGAGGGAAGAAGGGAGGAAGAAAAGAAAGAAACGAGGAAAGAAAGGAAAGTAGAGAGAGAAAGAGCAGGATCTTCCAAGAACACCAAGGACTTAGGAACTAATAATAAGAGCTAATGTTTATTTTGTACCTATTTAATGTTTTGTAGCTAACGTATATACTATTATGTGTTTTATCTATCTAACATATGATTATATCGATCACATACATACACACACACACACACACACACACACATAATAGAGGTTATATAGATAAAGCCAGATAGGTAATTATGTCATTTAACCCCCAAGTGACCCTATAAGTTTGGTAGGAGATTTTATTTTTATTTATAGTTAAGTTTGATCCTTCCAGGTCTAGCTTTATAAAGAAAGTATCGAGGCTCACATAGGAAACTTAGCTAAGATAACATGGCTAATACACGTGATTAAAAAGCAGTAGCTGAATTCAGTCGTGTTTGACTTAAGTCCTAGGCTTCCCCCCCATCCCATACAATTCTGCCTTTCAGTTGGATGCAACTTCCCCGCCCTCCCCAGAACCAGGTCTCCTGATCCTGTAGTCAAAGTGACCTACATCTCATGTCAGAGTATATTTTTAAATCCCAGATAGGATTTTTAAAAGATTAGGATAGAAAACAACACTTTAGGTAGAGAAGAGTTAAATCAGTCAATGTTTCCATGCAGATGACAAATCCCAACCCAATTAATTTTAAAAAGACATTAAAAAACCTATCACAGCCACAGCAATAACAAAATGGTGTTCAAAGACTCATATAAGTGGATTTCTTTCTTTTCTTTTTTTTTTTTTTTTTTTTTTTTTTTTGGACAGTACTAGTTTCATGACCACCTGGATCCAGACACATAAATTTCATCAGAATTCAATCTCTCTCTTCAGTCTGCTTTTTTTCTGAGTTGGCCTGGTCTTTTTCTCTTTTAGAACGGCTCTTCTATGTGACAAAAAAAAAGAGAGAGAGAGACAGAGCCCATGTACTTCTATTTCTATAAACTGAAAGAAAGTCCTTTTTCTTGCATTACAAAGAAGTACTTTGCAGGTGCTAGTCAGTGGTACAGCACTAACTCGATGCTCTGCCATGCTAGGTCCATGTAAGAAGGTCCCGGGTTCATGTCCCAAGGCCTCTCTGTGCACACTGGGTGTGTGCAAACGCTCCATCATCCAGGCTGGCCAAGGCTGCAGATGGATGGCAGCATGAAGATCATGTTGGGGATATGTATCTCTCTATCCCTCTCATGACCTAAGTAAAGTATTTTTTAAAAGTACTCTGGGATGGAACTAGCAGAAGGCATAATGTTTATGTCATGGGACTCTTGGGTAGTCAACTGCAGTTCAAGTCCCAGATCCAGTGGCTTAAAACTCACATCAGGCATGTATGCATGCATGCCCAAAAATCCCTAGAGGAGAATGAAGGAGAAGAGATTGTGGTATGGCCATCCCCTCTAAGGGGTGATTTCTCACTTTCTGTATCTCTCTCTCTCTCTCTCTCTCTCTCTCTCTCTCTCTCTCTGTCTCCTCAGCAAGTGCACACACCCTATAGCAAAATCTCTCTTAAAAACAAAAGCTCGGGGCAATCATTCTGATAGACCCATTTTGGAGAACATCCTGCTGAGATTTTAGACATAAGCACATGCACCTCGCATGATTTCAAGCCACCAGAGTTGGGATTCGAACCATAGTTGGTCAGCCATGTGGGAGTCAACTCCCTTCACCACTAGGCTAGAGGCTGGCTGAGGGAGACCTCGTATTTCAGTCACTGAGTCTGCACTACTGTGCAGTCGACTTCCTCTGTTATCCTAAGCCTCCAGCAGAGCCCCACTACACATGGCCTTTGGAAATACACAGCCTCTGAGGGCATAAATAAACTGGCAGAGAGGACCGTCCAGCAGGTGGTGTAGTAGTTAAGGTGCTGGACTCCCACATGGTTGACCGTGGTTCAAGTCCTGGACTTTGTGGCTTACAAAACTTATGCTGGGCACATGTGCATGTGTGCGTGCCCAAGATCCCAAGAGGAGAATGGAGGAGAAGGGATTGTGGCGCAGTCATCCCCCAAGGGAGCAATTTCTCACTTCCTGTCTCTCTGTCTTTCTGGTGAGTGCATGCACCCTATAGCAAAAATCTCTCTCTCAAAAAACAAAACAAAACAAAAAAACAGGGACCAGCAGTTAGCATGATGGCTATGTTGCTGGACTCCCATGTAGTCGAGCACAGTTCGAGTCCCAGACCCAATGGCTTAAACTCACACCGGGCGCATGGCCAAGATCCCAAAAGGAGAAAGAAGAAGGGATTGCGGTGTGGCCATTCCCCCCTGCGGGATGATTTCTTGCTTTCTGTCTCTCTGTCTCTCTGGTGAGCGCACACGCCCTAAAGCAAAAAAACTCTCCAAAAGAAAAAAAATATTGTGGCAGAGAGTAAAACACAGCTGCAGCTAAGCTGGGTGGTGTATTAGTTTCTCAGGACTGCCATAACGAATTATTTAAAACCATGTGGATTAAAACAACAGACATTTATGTTCTTGATTCTGGAGGTAGAAGCTCCAAATTAAGTCACTGGAAGGGCCATACGCTCTCCCAGGGCTCGAGGGGAAGACCCCTCCTTGCCTCTTCCTGCCTTCTGGTGCATGTGGCCATCCTTGGTGTTCTTAGGCTTATAGACGTGTCACTCTGATGTGGGTCTGTGTTGTTACGAGGCTTCCTCATTGTGTGTCTCTGTCTCAATACCTAAAATCTCCTCTTCTTATAAAGTCACAAATCATTTGGGTAGGGTCTATTCTAGTCCAAAAGAACCTCATTTTAACTTGATCATCTGCAAAAGCCCTATTTCCAAATAAGGTCAGATGCACAGAAACTGGGCTTAAAGACTCAAATATACCTTTTTCAGGGTGATTTAATTCTACCAATAAAGACAGGAAGCAGTCTAGAACGTATAGTGAATGGAAAAGTGTGAGACACTTGAAAATTCACAGGAATATTTGAAATGAGGTGCCTTCCTACCTGGGGTGATTTGGCAGTTAAAGCAAAGGCTTCCTTGGGAACCAGCAGGTGGCATGGTGGTTAAGGCTCTGGACTCCTACACGGTGGACCATAGTTCAAGTTTCAGAACCTGGTGATATGCTTTCTCACTTTTGCTCTCTGTCTCTCCCTGGTCAAATTAAAAAAAAAAAAAAGATGAATAAAATTAAATAAGTCTAAAAAACAACAAAACAATAGCAAACAAAGGCTCCCTCTAGAACCCTAGAGAAGTTCATTTTCCAGGTGACTTGAAAATCCCAGTTTTTTTTTTCCCCCCTTGGTAGATCTTTCAGAAGTTACCCTAGATTTTTCTGCAGAATTACACACACACACACACACACACACACACACACACACAAACACAGACACACACTTTTAAGTGGAATAGCATTAAAACAGTATGAAAGAGTGGTAAAAATAAATTACTGAATTCAGAATTTTAAAATAAAATCCTGCATTCTCAGACAACCTCTACCCCTGACAAATCACTCAATCCCAGAGTTTGCTTTAATTTCTACATTTGTAAAATGGAATTGATAGTCCCCTAATCTCAATCTCCCAAGACACAGTGAGGTGAAACATATAAAAATAGAGATAGCTTGAATCCCATCCGAGGTCTCCAGGAGGAGAAAGTCACTAAGAATTAACCCAAGAGCCAAAATTTTTCTGCTGCTACTGGGCCAGGTGTGCCAATGAGAAGAAAGGGGAGAGGAGGCAGACTAGCATGACATTTTCTTCCCTACACTTACAAAGATCCAAATTCACTTCCTGCCTTGGAAGATAGGATAGGAAGGAGATGTGAAGCCAGAGAGCCCCCCAGGGACAATGTAGCATACAGTAATCCTTCTTTAATCCAATAAAGCACAGGAATCCATGGAGGTGGTAAAAATGCACATTACCCGTGGTATTTCATCCTGGAAACAATTCGTCAGTAGATTGCCAGCCACCAGGTGTCGAGGGAGTCCCAAATTTTACTCTTGCCCTGAGCCCCTTAATTTGTAAAGCCAGTGCTGACATTTCAATAAAAATACCCAGAAGGAGTTCTCTGGGTGCTAGAAGCAACACAGACAAAGCATATTAACGATACGCAGAAAACGATGACTTCTCCAATAGGTTTTTAATACCAGACATATGTATTACTGACTGAAATCTGAGTGTTTACCAGGTTTTGAGATTTCACTTCAGCTATCCCAGCTGGCGTCTGACACATTCCCCAATTTTTCTTCTACTTGATACGTCTATTTTTAAGCCCTTTGAATGCTTTTCTTTTTTGGCAAATTGGGAGGAGAGAATGCCTGTCGCTTCATGTCCTTCAGTTCTTATTTTGCATAAATCACCCAGGAATTAAGAATTAAACAATCACTTCATATCTCAGTTGTCAAATATTTCACTGTTGGGGGATATATTTGCATATCTGAAAATATGTTGGCCTCTCAGAGTTTAAGGGATGTGGAGAATATCAAGGAACTCTTTAAGATACCCATGAAAGGGGCCGGCAGGTGGCGTGGTGGTTAAAGGCACTGGATTCCCACATGACCGACCACAGTTCAAGCCCCAGACCTGGCAGCTTGCTTTCTCACTTACCCCTTCTCTCTGTCTCTCTCTGATGAAATTAAAAAATAATAATAATAACAAATGGAATTAAATAAATACATAATTCTTTTCTTTCTTTTTCTTTTTCTTTTCTTTTCTTTTCTTTTTCTTTTTTTTTTTTTTTTGAGAGATTTTGCTATGGGCACATGCAATGCCAAAAGACAGAGAGAGAGAGAGACAGAAAGTGAGAAATCACCCCCCAGGGGAGATGGTCACACCACAATCCCTTCTCCTCCATTCTCCTCTGGGGATCCTGGGCATGCACGCACATGCACCCGGGGTGAGTTTTAAGCCACCGGGTCCGGGACTCAAACCGCAGTCGACTACATGGGAGTCCAGCAACATAGCCATTATGCCAACTGCTGGTCCCAATAATTCTTTTTTTTTTTTTTTTTTTAAAAAAAAAAGGATATCCATGAAAGTGGTGGTAAAAAGGAGACTATGGACTAGGTGATCAAAGAAGGTAGACAGCCCATGGAATGAGACGAAGGAGGAAGAACTTCAAGTGTCCTGACAGGAAGCTAGGGCACAGCTTCAAGGCCTGACTCAAGTCTGACCTCCCTGATTACCCCAGTCATCGCTGACTGAGGTTGGGTTCCCCAGAAGAAGATCCAGAGACAAGGGTTTGACTATGAGTAGCTTCTTTGGGAGGCCCCTCGGGAAGTGCTGGAAGGGAAAGTGAGGAAGCAAAACAGAAACAGGAAAAGACATAATGTGGGTGCATTGGTGAGCAGCAACCGCTGTGGGCTATGAGGGTGCCCACAATCAGTCCAGCAGGGGACCTCTGGGGAGGGCAGAACATGCTCCGGAGATGTCCCACCTAAGGAGCGAGGAGGCAGGACATTCATCCACACACTTACCTTAGTCATGGCTTTATGGCTGTTCCTGTGGGCATGAATCTCTTGCAATTCCAGCCTGTTCTGCTCAAAGGCAGAATATCCTCATCCATATAGTCCTGTGGTTCCCAAACTATGCTCCGGAATGTCTCAGGATGCTGTAGAAAAACACAGAAGATGTTAGTTAGGGACATTTTTAATGTCCTTCTCCTGACAGAAATACAGCAACATCTATTGTGTATTACTGAAACTACTAGCTTGAAGTAGCTCAGTGGTGCAGGTTGAACTGTGTCACCCTCAAATTCATATGTTGATGTCCTAATCCCCAGGACCTCAGAATGTGACATTATTTGGAGATAGGATCTTGACAGAGGTAACTGAGTTAAGATGAGGTCATTAGCATGGGCCTAATCTAATATAACAGGTGTCCTTATAATAAGAGGAAATGTGAACAAAGATGGGTACAGAGGAATGATTATGTGATGACACAGGAAGAGGGAGGTCATCTGGAAGTCAAGAAGAGGGACCTCATAAGGAACCAATCCTGTCAACACCTTCATTCTGGACATCTAGTCTCCAAATAATGTGAAAATGAATTTTAATAGTTTAAGCCACCCAGACTGGGGTGCTTTGTTATGCAGCTCTAGCTGACTAGTACACTCCCTTTCAATAGTAGATTGTATTATGTTCCTTTCATGACATCATAGTTTTCAAAACCAGGTTTTGAGGGACTAGGCAGTAGTGTGGCAATAAACCATTGTACTCTGTAAGGCAGACCCATGTAGAAGGGTGTCGAGTTCATATCTGGAGAGCTCCCTGAGTATGCTGGGCATGCACATGCCTGTGGTCTGGGGCTAGCTGGCTAGGGGGTCAATCATAGCACCAGGACCCTTTGGGGTTGCTGTCTCACTGTCTCTCTCCCTCACTCTCTTTTGCACTCATGGAAAATAACGTATAAACTTTTTAAAAGATTAGGTTCTAGGTAGTTGTCATGATAAAAAGTAAGAACTGCACAAAAATCAATGTGCTGCAGAAAATGAAGGTGATGGTGTCCAATATGGCCCCACCATCTGAGAGGCTGTGCAGTGCCAACCAGGTGCACTGTTCCACTAGTATGCAATTGGGGCTATTTAAGAAATCAAACACAAATATTATTTCTTTCCACTTACGCATATCATTTTTTCCAATGTCTTCTATGCTGTTAGGATATAAATACTTTCTAAATTGTAGGGACCTAACTACATAATACAATGGGCTTCTTCAAGTCTTTATTTTGGCTTAAAGGTGACATGAAAAATTAATGATGAGCCAAGGATGCCATGAACCAAGAAAGTTCGGGAACTTCTTCTGAATCCAGAGAAAAGTCTCAGGTAAAATAGTAGCAAAGCGCCCTCCTTGGGAGCTGTGAGTGTTGAAAAAAAAAAGTGACCTGGTGCCAACACTGTCTGCTACCATCAGTGCCTTCTATACCCACGGAAAGTCTAAACACTAGAAACCTGCTTCACAAAGGCCATGGCATACACTTATATCACATACCATCTCACCCAAAAGCAATTAAGTTCCAGAGTTCTGGACCAGTTTGTTGAAAAAAACAACTGAGGGCCAGCAGGTGACGTAGTGGTTAAGAAGCTGGACTCCCACATGGCTGACCACGGTAGCTTCAAACTCATACCAGGCGTGTGTGTGTGTGTGTGTGTGTGTGTGTGTGTGCCCCAAATCCCGAGAGGAGAATGGAGGAGAAGGGATTGTGGCATCGCCACCCTCCCCTGGGGAGTGATTTTTCACTTTCTCTCTCTGTCTCTGTCTCTCTGGTGAGCGTACATGCCTTATGATTTAAAAAAAAACTCTTAAAAAATTAAATAATGATAAAATAAAAGAATAAACTGAAGCACCAGCTCAGAAGCTGTGAAGATGGGGTGCTCTACTACAAATTGAAGTATATGCATCAAATAAAAGACCTCTATACGACACTGTGTACCCAGTAGGACCAATCTATAGACCCAGGAACCAAGAAGTAGAAACGGGGTGGTCCCATTGCCCTTTACATCTAATAATGCACTAAGGGAATGTGTCCTTCTCATTTCTGCAACTCTGGGGTTGGGATTAGAAGTCCAGGTGGGCACGTTTTTAACAAGAGACACACCATGGATTATGTTGATTATTAGCTACAATGGCCATCGGGCACTTTGGACTTCTTATGTCTAGGACCTAGCAGGCAAAAAAAGAGGCATACTATTTTGGTAGGGACAATTGCTCCTGACTAATAATAGAGACAGGAAGGAATCTATATGGAGCCTAAGTAAACCATTTCAGTGCATCTTAGCACTCTCTTGCCAAACTTTAATAGGAATGGATATGATGCAACAATTCTGAGACAATAAGGTGACTAGTTATGGTTTAGATGACGGTTTGTCCCCTAAAGGCTCTTGTTTTGGAATTTGGCCTTCAGTGTAATGGAGCTGGGAAGTGGTGAGATCTTTGAGAGGTGAGGCCTAGTGGGCAGTGATTGATTGTGAAAGCACGACCCTCATGAATAGATTAATGATTTCTCATGGGGTCCAACAGTTCTAGCTTTTGTGAGAAGGGGTTAGTTCTTACCAGAGAGAGTTGCTATAAAAGGAGGATTATTGTCTCCAGGTCTCTCTGTCTACACTCACCTGCCACCTCTCTCCCTCTGTTAGCTAGATTGTGATATAGCTGGCTTGATGCCAGCCTCACATCTTTGGACTTTCCAGCCACTCAAATCATGAATCAAATAAACCTCTATTCTTTATTCACCCAGACTCTGTTGGCAACACAAGAGCAGACTAAGACAAAGGAATATTTACTTAAAGGCTCAGAGTTGTCAGGAATGAAGACTTTGGTCACATCACCAGGTAAGCCACCAGGAGACCTATAGAGGTAAGAGTTGAAGGTAAATTTAGAATGGACAGCAAAGGAAGAAGAAGATGGACACAAGTGACATCCCCAACATCAGCTGCAGGGATAGACACTCAAGTTTTGCCAACTAATATCCCTTTTCTAAATCTTCTCTAGGGAAGAGAGGCCTACAGGAGCTCTGAGAGAGGACCTGCTCCTTGAACATGCATCCAAAGTAAATCTGTGCAGCATAAAAGATGGCTTGAGGTGGCCCTGATGGTGTCTGACTCAGTGGTCTCAACAAGAGAGTGCTGTAGGGAGCATAGTTGATTGGTGGGGGCTGCATCTTTGGAGCCACTGCATGCTTTCAATCCTTACCCCCACAGCTCCCAGACAGTCACTGAGCAGGGTGGGAGTCCTAGAACCAGGCCTTTCCTGCCCAATGGGGAATTCATTTCTCAGGCAACTTAGGCACAGGGGCTCCTCATTAGCCTGGTCAAGTCTTTCTCAAAATGGCAGCTCTTCCTACCCAATCCTTCCTATCCTTCTTCCCATCTCCCCTTCAATGCCTTCTCCAGCTCACTCCTGCTTACCTCCCTACTATCCTTCATAATCATTATCCCCAATAAATCTCTTGCATATCCGGTCCCACTCTGACTTTTCTTCTGGGAGATTCCAATTACATGCCCTCTTGTACACTCGTCAGGGGTTGTTTCAATTCCAAAACCCTCCCTGCTTTCAGTTCTTCTATCCACAGACAGGTGAGTATTCATAACAGAAGAAATAAGAGCTAACATTTAATGAGTACTTTCTTTGGGCTAGACATTGGGCTTCAAACGAATGAACCCATTTGGATTCTAGCATACTCCTGGGAGGATTATCATCGAGGCTGCTCAGTGGCACAGCCTTACTCCACAGCGCACGACTCTAAAGACAATGTTCTGTTGTGTGTGATTTTCTCATACTGAGACAAAACCCTCCTCCTATTCTTTGGGTTCATACAGAACTGGTTGAGTCACTCTTTACCAAGCCTATGTCCAAAACTATATGAAGATAGTCCCTTGTCTATTCTGTTCAGAGGTGAATATTTCTCATTCTGTTGTGTTTTCTCAGCCCCTCATCCCCAACCCCATCCTGCGAACATGATTCTGTTTATCTGCACCATTCTGAAAGGCTTGCTGGTGGCTTACTGCTGCCCACGGAAAAAAGCAGGAGGACCAAAACTTCCTGTGAAAGGGAAGGTCAGAGCCAGTCTTCAGACAATGGCGAGAAAAATCGTGATTTCCAGGCAGGAGCATTCGAAGCGGGAGGCAGGGAATTTTGCATTCTGCGGAGTGTCATCTTGGTGGTGGACACCTTCTAAGGAGACGAGGCCATGATGATATCATAATCCTCAGCAGATCAAGGTTTAGGGATAATGCATGAATGAGATTGATCCAGTGTAAAATAAGGCCACCGCAAAAGCATGCGAATCAAAGCCTCTGCAATAAATCTGCTGCAGACTGGGAATGTACCCCAGAAGGTTATGGGGAGGATTAAATAAATTAATGCATGTAAAGTGCTTAGTACAGTACCTGGCACAGAGCGAGTGATCGATAAATATTAGTTAGTATTATTATCTGCTGTGAAATGAACCCAGCACAGTACCGGTGCCTAATTCTTCCTAGGGAAGGGATGCCAGGGAATAATAATAGTACCACTTAACCAGGACAGCGCATATGTTCAGCCTTTGTATATATTATCTAGTCCAATCCTTAACAACCTGTAACAAAGCTATTATTCCCATTTAAAAGATAGGGACTCCAGGCACCAGCAGATGGTGTAATGGTTATGTTGCTGGACCCCCATGTAATCTACTGTGGTTCGGGTCCTGGACCCGGCAGCTTAAAACTCACACCAGGCGTGTGTGCATGTGTGCCCAAAATCCCAAGAGAACAGAGGAGAAGGGACTGTGTCATGGCCAACCCCTGGGGGGTGATTTCTTGCTATCTCTCTGTCTCTCTGGTGAATGCATGCGCCCTATAACAAAAAAAAAAAAATCTCTCTCAAAAGAAAAAAAAAGATAGGGACTCCACAGTTCAGGCATTTTATCTCAGGTCATGTAGCAGATTGGTTAAGAGTTTAGGCTTTAGAATCAAACAGTTCTGGCTTTGAACTCAGCTCGGGTACTTGCTGAGCGACCTTAAGCATGTCATTTTATCTCTCTGTGCCTCAGTTGTTTGGTCTCTGCAAAATATGGGCCTAAAACACCTTCTTTAAAGGAGCGCTGTGCTAAATTGAGTTAATATACATAAAACACTTAAAACCACACATTCTAAGTCCTTGAGAAATGCCATACACACATATACACATCTATGAACGTATTTATTAGGGATGTGTGTGTGTGCATGTATCTACGTACAGACACGGACTTGGCAGGATGAGTGTTTATCAAATGCAAAAGAGGGGAGAAATAAGTATCTCAGATGAAGGTAATAGTGAGACTGAAGGCCCTCGTCAGCTACCCAACCCGAAGCACAAGATTGAACTAGTGAGTTAGCGGCAAGACCAAGCAGAGTTTGAAAGGAAGGAGTGGTTTGTAGTTAGGCACATACAAAGGGTCAGGGGCCTAAGGGCTGAGAAGAGAAAACACTTCAGATTTATCTTTTCCGGGCCCAACTGCCGGCTCAGAGCAGTTGTCCCAGTAGCCAGAAAGAGTTGGCGTCCCCGCCCCCACCAATCCCGGCCAATGAGGAAGCCCTCCACAGCGTCCTGTTGCCAGGCAACAAAGTGCCCTCCCAACTTCCCTTACAGTTGGCACTGCTTACTGTCCCTGCAGTGCAGGGCTGAACCCGTATTGGGGCTGCCTTAGTTCCCAGGTGCTGTCTAGAATGGGGATCTGGGGGCCCCTCCACGGGGCCCCCTCACATGGTATCAGTGGGAGTTTATTTTTTTTAGTTCATATCTTATTTTGCTTATAGGAGAAGAAAAAAAAAATCCCTTTCCAAAGAAGGGGAAAGATTATAAAACTTTGTAACTTTCTAAAAGCAAATACTTCTAGGCTTGTCTGGTTCTACCCTATCCAGTCTTCCTTATCCTGTCTGTGGGAGACCCAGATGACTCGCTCTCCCCTCACTTCTGGGACAGCAATTCCTCTGGAGTTGGTTTACTACTTGGGACTTGAGAGTCAAGAAGAAATTGTTGGAGCCCCTCCCACCAGTGGATACTGAAATAGAAGATTCTGAAGAAACCCTTTCCTTGGGGGACAGGCTAAAGCCTGAACAGTTTCCAAGATGACAAAGCTACCAGCCACCAAGAAGATCCAGAGCCCCCCCAACATGGGGGCCATGTGGCTCTTTCATGGCACAGAACATCAAATGCAGGTGAGTCTCCCCTTGCTACCGCACCCCGCCATGTTTTCAGAAAGACATGAAATAGGAACTAACCCTTAGATCAAGCAGGGAGGGGCAAAGCGGGAAGAGTCCTGGTGTATTTCAGTTGTCGGGACATCTCCCTGTGGCTATCAACGGTTGGTTTCTTGAAAAGAATGAAAATGTGAGCCAGAACGGTGAGCTGGACTATCCTATTAGCCAGTAATTCCAAAATGATGGAATAAATCGGCAGCGACACTGTAGAACATCGGAAAAAAATTAAGATGAATTGCAGGTTTGCCGTCACAGAACTTATTTTCAGAGATCCTCCGGGCCCGGGGCTGTGTGTATCTCTCTCTGGAGGCTGCAGAGTGTCGAACTTCTGAGTTGGAAGGCTGGGTTTGCTACTCACTAGCCTGGTAACATTAGACAAGTTGCTTAGCATCCCTGGGCCTTTATTTTCTCGTGTTTACAGAACGAGGACAGGAACATCAACTAGGCAGAAACAGTGTGAAGATTAAATGGAGTAAGATACGGAGATTGTCTAGCATGATGTTAACACTTGATAATGTGTATGCGTGACAGGAAATACTGGCGTCGGTTTGAAAGAAAAAGGAAAATGAACATAGAATGAATGGCTGGAGTCGCAGGTCTCTGTTTTGTTTTGCTTTTTAAGGTTTCTTTCTTTCTTCTCTGAGAGACAGACAGAGCACCCCAACAGGGTCTTATTGCTAAGATTCACCCCCCAGGCTTCATTCAGCCCCAATCATAGGGGCGGTGTATTCAGGCAGGTCTCTGGACTTGAACCGGGAACTTCCCACACAGGATAGTCTTGCACAGTGTCACATTGTACCACCATCATTTGGCCCTGGGTTTCTGGGGGGTTATTTGTTTTTGTTTGTTTTTAAAGAGATTTTTGCTATAGGGCAAATGCATTCTCCAGAGAGACAGAAAGCGAGAAATCATCCCCCCCACAGGGGGATGGCCACACCGCAATCCCTTCTTCTCTATTCTCCTCTCGGGATCTTGGATGCATATGTGCCTGACAGGAGTTTTTTTTTTTTTTTTTTTTTTTTTTGGAGAGGTTTTTTCGCTATAGGGCACGTGCGCTCGCCAGACAGACAGAGAGAGACAGAGAGATAGAAAGCGAGAAATCACCCGCCAGGGGGGATGGTCACGCCGCAATCCCTTCCCCTCCATTCTCCTCTCAGGATCTTGGGCACACACGCACACGCGCCCGGCGTGAGTTGTAAGCCACCGGGTCCGAGACTCGAACCGCGGTCGACTACGTGGGAGTCCAGCGACATAGCCATTACGCTAACTGCTGATTCCCCCTGACAGGAGTTTTTAAGGCGCTGGGTCCAGGGCTCGAACTGAGGTTGATTACGTGGGAGTCCCGCAATGTAAGCATTACGACATCTGCCAGTCCCAGGTTTCTGTTTTTTAAATGATGATAATTAGGTAGGTCACAAGTATAAGTGTGCCCACCTTCAAACCCCTACATTGCCACAGATTGGCCAAGAGGAAGAGTGGGAGTCCACGCAGGCTCCCTGTGGTACCCCCGTGCACACACCTCAGGGTCCCCGTCACGTCCTAGGAAGGGTAGCCAGGGGACGCGGCACCAGTGAATGAAGGAGAGCTACAGCTCACTAGCACTTTTGAACAGGATGGTGAAGCTGCCGAGAAGCTCTGCTCTCTGAGGCAGACCCGTATGGGCTGATTGCCATTCACATCTAGTTGCTGGCCCCCAGGTGACCTTTGGGACACCGAGCAGGCATGTCTATGCCCATGATCCTGGGTGAGCTGAAAGCTGGAGGGCGGATCGCTGTGTCAAGTCCTTGTCTGGGGTGCTGTATTCTCTCTCTGTCTCTCTCATTTATGAAATGAATAAATAAACTTTGAAAAGGCTCTCGTTAAAAACAAAACAAAAACAAAAACCAGGGACCAGGAGATGGCATAAAGGTTACATTGCTGGACTCCCACATAGTTGACCACGGTTCAAGTCCTAGACCCTGTGGCTTAAACTGTGCATTGGGCATGTGTGTGTGTGTGTGTGTGTGTGTGTGTGTGTGTGTGCCCAAGATCCTGAGAGGAAGATGGAGAAGAAGAGATTGCAATGTGGCCATCCCACCTGGGAGGGTGATTTCTCACTTTCCGTCTCTCTCTCTCTCAGTCTGTCTCTCAGGTGAGTGCCCATGACCTATAGCAAAATCTCTCCTGGAAAAAAAAATTAATAAATAAATAAACAAGGCTGGTCTCAAAGCCTAGTAGTTAAGGGTACCAGATCCACCTGGTCAGCTTCGGCTCAGCACCCAGCACCCAGCACCCAGCAGCTTAAAAACCACACTGGGCACGTGTGGGTGTGCATAAAGTCTCAATAGGATGGAGAAATGGAGGAGAAGGGATTTTGACATGACTATCACCATGAGTGATGCATTCTCTGTCTCTCTGTCTCTGTAACTCTGTCTCTATCTGGCAAGTGCATGTACCCTCTGACAATTAAGAAAAACTACACACCAACCTTTCATGGTGGCCCAAAGTGTCCCTGAGCTGCTCTTTCTAAAGATTAACTCACATTACACACCTCTCATTGATGGCTTTCTGGGTGAGATCACTCTGGGGTAAAAACAAAACAAAACACATACACAAATTCAGCTTCTCCCAACTCCTTTTACCTCAGAATGCTACACAGAAATGTGCTTGATCCAGAGCAGCCCTCACTGGACATCAGACCAGTGGGGGAAAGAGAATGAGAGAGACTGAGGAGATGGACATTTCAGTAGCTAGGAGTATTGGCACAGTTGTAAAGGACACAAACAGCCTGGATTCGAACCCAGATATGTCTCTTAGCAGCCCTGTGGACTTGGAAAAGTTACAGAATGTTTCTGCTTCAATGTTATTGTGTGTAAAAACGACATTGGCATTGTGTGAACATCAACTTCAAATGACTTACTGCATGCCAAGAGCAACTAGAAGCATTCCTGACAGAGTAGACACTCCCTAGATTTTAGTTATATGGTTATTTCATTCATTTAGCAAAGACTTATTGAATCCCTGTTGTGGGCTAAACACTCGCTCTTGTAAAAAATGAGACTCACCTTCAAGAATCTCACAATCTATAATGCGTATGTTTGGGACAAGGAGTAAAAGAAGTAAGAAACAGATCATTACAATACAGAGTGATTAATGATGTGCTGAGAAGTGTCACAGGGTACTGTGGGAGCAAAGAAAAAGGACAGCTAGCTCAGACTCCGTGTGTGCACACGCACGTGTGTGTGTGCGTGTGTATGCACGCGCGTGCTGGATCTGGGATAGAAAGAAGCTATATACCCAACTAAATTCAAAAGAGTCTTCCATCCTGGGATAGAGGTGTGGAGAGTATGGAAGAAGATACAGATTGGAATGATGGGAGGAAGGAAGATACTGAGACCAGGAAGACCAAAGGATGGGAAGAAGGTTTGCAAGGAACTGTTGGGTAAGCTAAGACTTCCGGGGCAAAAGCCTCACTGAAGTCCTTCTGCACCCACCCAACCATGCTATGATGATATACATAGTCTGGGTTTCATCCGCAGTTCCTGGTTCCTAAGTAGTTGGTCTTTCCTTGGTTCCTGAAGCAGCTTCACAAGAGAAAGGTGTGGGACCAGTAGGTGGCATAGTGGTTAAGGCACTGGACTGTAACATGGCTGATGGAGGTTCAAGTCCCAGATCTGACGGCTTGAAATTCACACTGGGTGCATGTGTGTGTGTGTGTGTGTGTGTGTGTGTGTG
Organism: Tupaia tana; assembly: GCA_026018925.1. Taxonomy (NCBI): domain Eukaryota; kingdom Metazoa; phylum Chordata; class Mammalia; order Scandentia; family Tupaiidae; genus Tupaia; species Tupaia tana. The sequence continues at coordinate 13,412,774 of JAKSZU010000026.1, read as the reverse complement.
TGTGCGCTCAAAATCCTGAGAGGAGAATGGAGAAGGGATTATGGCATGGTCATCCCCCCTGGAGGGTGATTTCTCACTTTTTGTCTCTCTGGCAAGTGCACACCTTGTAACTAACTAACTAACTAACTAAATAAATAAATAAACTCTCAAAAAAAAAAAGAGAGAGAGAGATAAAAGTGAAAGACAGTACTTCCTTTCACCTACCCCTAAAAGCAGGTCATAGAACTCCAATCTTCCCTTATCTCCAAGACCTTCATCCTAGGCCTTCACCATTCATGGTGCGTTCTCCTAGAAGGGTCCCACCCCATTCCCAGGGAGGAGCACGTCATACAGAGAGGCCAGTGGTTTGAATGACAGGCCTCGCTGGGTTCTCCCACCCAGTTGCTGGCATCTCACGCCTGTGCAATGTCGTCTCCATAAAACCCAAAGGACAGCGTTCAGAGAGCTCTTGGCTAGATGGACACCTGGAGGTTTCCAGACAGTGGTACACCTAGAAGGGGCATGGAAACTCCACACGTACCCCCACTCCCCACATACCTTGCCCTATGCATCTCCTCATCTTTAGCCTTTCAAAAACCCTTTATAATAGGGGCCAGCAAGTGGCATAGTGGCACTGCTCCCACATGGTGGACTGCGTTTCGAGTCCCGGATCTGGTAGCTTAAAACTCATGCCAGGTGTGTATGTGTACATACCCAAAATCCCAGGAGGAGAACAGAGAAGGGATTGCAGTGTGGCCATCATGCTAGGGGGTGATAAAGGGATTCCTTTATTATAATAAGCTTGTAATTGTGTTTCCATGAGTTCTATGAACCTCTCTAGCAAATCAATTGCATCTAAGAAAAGGAGGAGGTTTGGGGAACTCCAACTTGGAGTTGGTTGGTCAGAAGCTCCAGAGGCCTGGACCTGGGGCTGGTGTCTGAAGTGAGTAGAAGGTAGTCTTGGGAACTGAGTCCTCACCTGTGGAATTCTGGCTTAACTAAAGCTGGGGATGAACTGTGCAGTGAGGACGTGCCGGGGCTGGACCTCTCTCTCAATATCTCTCTCTTCCTCTGTCTCTCTCTGACAAAATAAATTTTAAAATGTTTAAAAAATAATGATGAGGATGATGATGAGAGCTGGCATGCATCGAGTGTTCACCATGTCCCACATTCTGAGCTAAAGTCTTTGCGGGTGATATTTCAGAACCTTCTACATCCCCTCAAGGTATAAACCGTCACCTCCTGGTGAGACAGGTGGCAATATCAAGACGTAGAGAAGACAAATCCCTTATCCAAGGACACCTCACCAGCCTGGAGGAGGGCTGGGATTTGAACTTGGTCTCGTCTGACTCCAGAGTTCAAGCCCTCTCTACCTAAAAAGCCAATCTGGCTATAGTAAGGAGATGTCCTGTCCAGTGCCCAGCACCATACGGGAAACAAGAAGGTACGAGGCACAGGCTCCTATACTTAACTTACACAAATTCTCTATTTGAAGGCCTTTGAGGAAACCTAGTATGCCCTGATGCTGGGCTCCCTAATCTATTTAGGGAGTCCCTTTTCTCTCTCTCTCTTTTTTTTTTTCCCCCAAGGCAGCCAAAGAGAAACCTAATGGGATGAGTCATGGCAGAGAGGAGAAGGTTGTATGTAGAATTTCTATGGACCCCCAATGTCTGCCTTGGAAAAGACTAAAATAAAATGGAGGGGTTCGTAAGACACCATTTCCCATGCTCTAGAATGGGAATGCAGAAACAGCAGTTGGCAGAAACTGTAAAGGTGTGAAATCCTTTATAAAGACTCTGTCTCCTGATGTCTGAAGTTTCTATCTCACTGTAATTAAAAACCCAGAGAGAGGGGCCAGCAGGTGGTGTGGTGGTTAAGGTGCTAGACTCCCACATGGCTGGCCATGGTTCTAGTCCCGGACCTGGGAGCTTGATTTCTCACTTTTTCTCTTTCCGTCTTGTCTCTCTCTCCCTCTGTCTCCGGTGAGTGCACATGGTGTATAGCAAGTTAATAATAACAACAAGAATAACAAATAAAATTAAATAGTTTTTTTTTAAAAAGAAGGACCAGCAGATGGCATAATGGTTACATGGCTAGACTCTCACGAAACTGACCGTGAGCACTGTAGGGGAAAACAAGAAAGTGCGAGGCACAGCCTCCTAATTGTTTTCATGTTTCTTTGGAGAGGGACGAGAATAACACATAAAATAGATTAATAAATGCCCAGACCCAGGGCCTTCAAACTCACGCCTGGCGCATGTGCGTGTGTGCCCGAAATCCCAAAAGGAGGATGAATAGAAGGGATTACAGCATGGCTATCCCCCTGAAGGGTGATCTCTCACTTTCTGACTGTCTCTGTCTCTCCAGTGAGCATACATGCCCTATAGCAAAAATCTCTCTCCAAAAAAAAAGAAAAGAAAAGAAGTATCCCTAATTTGGGCAGATCCTAAAATTTCCAGGACTCTTACCAGATGCTTTGCTCATATGCTAGTTTTATGATGAAAAGAGAAACTTCTCTGGCAAACTACGTGGGTTCAAACCCCAACTCCACCACTTAGCAGGTAGTGCAATCTTGAGCAGTTTCTTTCTGTGCCTCAGTTTCCTCCTTTGAAACCAGTGTGCTGTATTTGATCTAATCCTAAAAGCCTTCCATTTCCAGATGCATCTTAATTTTCTTGGGTCATGCATTATAGAAAGGAAACTGTACAGTAAACGATTGCCTACTTTCCCTGGTAAGCTGTATCCCCATTTCAGAGGTGCTAAAATGCAGTAAGAAACAGCATATCTTAGAATACACAAAATACAGCTAAAAAAAAATGCTCCCTCCTCCTAGGAGCATGAGAATCTGAGGCGTTAATCCGAGTAAAGGTCTTGGAAGAGAGCCTGGTACAGAGTAAATGCTACTCAACTTTCGCCATCATTGTGGTCTTCTCTAATCCTTTTAGCAACTCTGCAATAGAGGGGTTGGTTAATCCTGTTTTGCACCTAGGTAGACTGAAGCTTGAAAATCCCCACAGTCTAGTTCTTTGCTGAGAGGTGAATTGGCAGATGTGGGGGGGAGGGGGCAAACCAGGCCGAATTCCAGGGGTGAAGATGACCTGGGCCCGAGCGTCTCCTTTTCTCTACCCCTAAATAATGAGGGTGGGTAAGCCCAGAGGACCTCAAAAGCCTGCTCTACCGTACACAGCAGCTGGGCTGCCTAGAATCAGAAAAAAAGAGAACCAACGTATTTTAGAAAGATTTTCCCCAACAAGAAAAACCTTGACTCCCAGCACAATATTTTTTTCACTGCAAATATGAAATGATTTTCCTCCTTGTCCAGATAGGAGAAATTGTGACCCGAAGAGATAAATGCCGGCCTTGGTGAGTCATCAGTCTTTGTTAGAAGCGCTCAGCGCTGGGCGAGCTCTCTGGCCTCTAATCACTAAGACCACTCCCCCTGCACCACATCACTGATTAGCCTGAAAAACGAAAGTAAAATCAAATAAAATAAAAATCCAACAACCACTTGAGATTCAATTCTGAAGAATTCCATCCAGCCGTATGTCCTTTAATAACGTCGGCCAGGAAAAGAGCAATGAGTTATTTTCTCCCTCCAAGGAGGTTCTTTAGGCTCCTTTGTGACTGTATGAGACAACTGCAGCATCAACTCTTCATTTTGTTGTGTTTCTTTATGGCCTAATGCTTTGGGCTGGTAACGCTTGCCTTAGCAAATCTAGCTGTGTCTAATTGCAGGCCCAGGTGACTGTCGGCTCACTTCCTTGATAAATAAGGATTTGAGGAAGGAGTGTGTTCATTACCTTCTGACCCAGGGAAAGCAACAGGCACTTTCTTTGTGTTAGACAAAAAAAAAAAAAAAAAAAAAAAAAAAAGTCTTTATCCCATCTGCAAAGAGGCAGTTACTCAGCGTGGGATGAAGGGGGACAAGGTGGGGTAGAAGAAAATGATCCAAGAATCCTGTTGATGTGATATAGCTAAGTGACCGGTTAGGAGCTCTGCCTTTGAAATCAGAGAGAGATGGGCTCCGATCCCCTTTAAAACACTCTCCACTGTGAAATTCTGTGGAATGGGTTGAATAGCAATAGGATTCCTCACGTAGATGTTATCATAGCCCATTTTCTGCTGGCTAACAGAATGATCTGATACTCGGTAAATTTATCAAACAAATAGAGACTTATTCATTCACAATTCTGGTAAAATCCAATTCTAGAAAATCCAAAGGCATCATCACAAAATGGCAGAAGGCAGATCTTCGGGCCATGGCCTGTATCCATGTGGCCTCTGCCTGCTTCATTTCTTCTCTGAATAAACACACCTGTGGCAATGACTTTATCACACCCAAGGCCCCAACCTGGGACACCAAGAAGGGGTTAAGTTTTCACTTAATGCCTTTACAATACAACCAAGTCTCAACACATGAACTTTTGGGGGACATCCAGTCACTACACACTAAGACCAAAGTCCAAAACATGAATCTTCCGGGGACGAACCATTATGCAAAGCATAAGAGATATTTGGGAAGAAGTAAATCAAATAAAGCTTGTGAATCCTGAGCAGTTAATCCTCAAAAAGGGGAGGCGAGGGTTACTGTTATGACTTATGCGCTTCTCTTCTCTGACTGGCCAGGAGGGCCACCACCACCATTTTGAAGATGTGATTAGCCAAGGTATGGAGTCTAGAAGAAGATGAATATTGACTCCAAAATTACAGAGTAGGGGTCCACCATTAGTGAAACAAGCCCCATTTAAAGAGAGAAGGGGAAAAGGAGATCTAGGGATTTTTCTAGAACTGGTAAGAGAACATATTTGCATGAAGAAAAAGGCATCTCTCAAATAGTTCATCTTGATGGCAGAAATGCTTGACCCAGTTAAAAACTTTAGTTATAAAAAAAGGGGGGGGATTGCTTCTTAGCAAGGTTTGAGACCTTCAGATTTAACTCTCACTCTCAGTCCAGTATTATTACTCATGTTCAAATTCCATGGAGAACCAAAAGGAAAACACTATGTATCAGTTAGGACCATCTTTGGCTAGAAGTAAGAGAATTGAGAAGTAGTAACATAAACATGAAATAAGCATTTTCTGGAAGTAGATGGCTTAGTATGAGTTCACTAATGTCAGGGCTAGTCTTTTTCCCTCTTGGTCACAAAATGGCTGTCCCAGCACCAGTCATCACATCCGTTTTCCCGTAGAAAGAAGAAAAGGCAAAGAGTAATAGCTGTACATGTCCCTTTTATGAGACAAAGGCTTTCCAAAAACATTCTCAGCATATTTCCTCTTATGTCTCACCTGCCTTTCCCAATTGCAAGCACAACAGAGAAAGTATACTTTTGTTGTTGTTGTTGTTGTTGGAGAGCTTTTTGCTATAGGGCACGTGCTCTCACCAGAAAGACAGAGACAGACAGAGAGATAGAAAGTGAGAAATCAACCCCCAGGGGGAATGGCCACGCCGCAATCCCTTCTTCTTCATTCTCCTCTCGGGATCTTGGGCACGCACACATGCCCGGCATGAGTTTAAGCCATCAGGTCCGGGACTTGAACCACAGTCAGCTACATGGGAGTTCAGCGTCATAGCCATTACGTTAACTGCTGGTCCCGAGAAAGTATACTTCTAACGTGAGTTTAGAAGACAGGAGAAAGGGAGAGGTGGTCATAGTGAAGATGGGTATTGGATTGACTATTCAGCAGCAACTTGCACAATCTATTTCACTAAAACTCACACTGGGTATCCAAAGCCACACACTGACAAAAGAGTAACCCAAAAAAGAGAAGCATCCTCTATCCCCTTGCCTACACAACTGCTTAGGAATCTCATAGACTCTGATCCCCAATGGTACTTTACAAAACCCAGTAGGGGGACCTTCAGTTAGCATAATGGCTATGTTGCTGGACTCCCATGTAGTTCGACCACGGTTCGAGTCCCAGAACCGATGGCTTAAACTCACGCTGGGCGTATGTGCATGCGTGCCCAAGATCCCGAGAGGAGAATGGAGGAGAAGGAATTGCGGTGTGGCCATCTCCCCTGGGGGGTGATTTCTCGCTTTCTGTCTCTCTGTCTCTCTCTGTCTGTCTGGCGAGCGCACGCGCCGTATAGCAAAAACCTCTCCAAAAAAATAAATAAAATTTTTTTTTTTTTTAAATTTAAAAACCCAGTAGGGAGTTATAGGGCCAGTGGAAGGGTAGAGGCCCCTAGTGGGAACATTCATTCATTCAACTAATACTCACTGAGCTTCAAGTATGTGCCAAGCATGGCACGAGGTGTTGGCTACAGAAATGAATTGAAACAAATAACATGGCACACTGTTCTGGGAACTCAAAAATATACTTAGAGGGAATAACAGGACGAGGGACCTGAACCTGTGGAATGTAAATCACCTTTATTCCTGTGATTCTCATCTGTTTCCACAATTTGATGGGGCTTGAAGAAATTCTGGCTAGCCGATCCTTTGCACAACTGTGGAAGGAGATCTAATCTTGACCTTTTTTCAACATCCCTAGAGTCTCCCAAAACTTAGCCCTCAGCTGTTAAATTCAAAAGTTGCAAGAATTGAGACCAGCAGTTGGCATAATGGCTATGGCGCTGGACTCCCATGGAGTCGACCACAGTTTGAGTCCCGGACCCAGTGGCTTAAACTCCCTCCTGGAGCGTGTGCATGCATGCCCAAGATCCCAAGAGGAGAATGGAGGAGAATGGAGGAGAAGGGATTGCGGCATGGCCATCCCCCCAGGGGGTGATTTCTTGCTTTCTATCTCTCTGTCTCTCTTTATCTTTCTGGTGAGCGCACATGCCCTATAGCAAAATCCTCTCAAAAAAAAAAAAAAAAAAAAAAGTTGCAAGAATCCATTTGGGACTCAGTGGCAAGTATCACTTCCATTAAATCTGAAAGAAGCCAATTAAACCCTCTTGGACTGAATAAACCAACCTATTTTTTTTCTCAGAGATCTCTCTGACAGCTAAATTCAAAATCATAATCGCTGGTAATGGGGTACCTTCTATCATAAGATGGTCGTGGCATTTTCCTTTTTAAGTTCCTATGTGCAAACTCTACTGACTGAGAACATTTCTTGCAGGGCTCAATTTTGATCTAATGTATTTCTGCCTAAATTGGAATTTATGCAATCGGTAGTTTTATTTAATAAGTCGAAAATTAGCCACGTCTGGTGATCTGCTTGCAAGCTGAGAAGTGCCTCGGGGTTTGTGGGTTTCACTAAGCGGGAAGATTATGGCCAGGACGGTTTCTAGGATGAGTCGGTGTTGTCAGGGGCTTTATGGCGGGCTGCAGCTCAGTGGCCGAAGGGAGAGAGAATATGTCCCCGTGGGATTAGAGCTGGGTATTTGGTCAGGGTTACCTTCCAATGGTGCATACTGACCACCTACCAGGTGACAGATGTTTGGGGGACACTAAGACAAATCAACTTGGAGCCTTCTTCCAAGAAACCCACAGTTCTGTTGGAGAGAAAATTTATAAATAACTAAGGATCAAGATAGAAAATTTAAAAATAATCATAAAGAAGGTCAGTGAAGACATCTGGTGTGAATCTTGAGTGTGGGCTGCACACAGACTTGAGATGGTCTGAGACGCTTAGCCAGCGCTAGAACTTACGTTCTAATACACTGGGGGTGGAAGCGTATTACCATTCTCCCCCAAGGGACACGTTCTTTCTTGGCACTCTGACAAAATCCTGCCCCACAGAGGTTCAGTAGACTGATCTGGCCAGGAGGGCCAGCTCTTCCTCTTCTTACTCTTCTTCTCAAACACGAATTAACGGAGGGCTGTCAATAGGGAAGACTTTGCTCTGCGAATGCCCACTGAAGGTTTGAAGGTTTAAATCATCAGAAAGGGCTACTCCTTTCCTGGCTTTGGATTTCTTCTTTCTTTTTCCCTCTTTCTTTCTTTCTTTCTTTCTTTCTTTCTTTCTTTCTTTCTTTCTTTCTTTCTTTCTTTCTTTCTCCTTCCTTCCTTCCTTCCTTCCTTCCTTCCTTCCTTCCTTCCTTCCTTCCTTCTTTCCTTCCTTCCTTCCTTCCTTTTCTTCTTTCTTTCTTTCTTTCTTTCTTTCTTTCTTTCTTTCTTTCTTTCTTTCTTTCTTTCTTTCTTTTTCTTTTGGAGAGGTTTTGCTATAGGGTGTGTGTGCTCGCCAGAAAGACAGAGAGAGACAGAGAGACAGAGAGACAGAAAGCGAGAAATCACCCCCCAGGGGGGATGGCCACACCACAATCCCTTCTCCTCCATTCTCCTCTCGGGATCTTGGGCATGCACGCACACGCGCCCGGCGTGAGTTTTAAGCCACTGGGTCCTGGACGCGAACCATGGGTGACTACATGGGAGTCCAGCGACATAGCCATTAAGCTAACTGCTGGCCCCCTGGCTTTGAATTTCAAGAGCAGGTTTTCTCAAATTCAGTGCTAGTAACATTTTGGGTCACATCGGCTTTCTCATGCTTTCCAGGATGAATGACTATACAATATCCCTGCCCTCTACTCATTAGATGCTGGTAATCTTCACCTTCTCCCCCCAAGTTGGGACAACTGAAAATGTCTCCAGATTGTCAGATATTCTGGGGGGTAGGAGAAGATCATCTCCAGTGGAGAGCCACTAGCAGAGGACTGTGGAGTCCCAAATACCTTTCCTAAGACGAATGCTCATCCGACGGTGAAACCTCCCCTACCTCATACACGATGCCACCATGTGCCCGGTCGTTCAGATAGAAACCTAAGTTTCACCTTTGACCCCTCCCTCTCCATCACCCTGTTCGTCCAGTCAGCTACTACAGGCAGATGTGTTATGGGTGTTCCTCCTTCCCCAAGGTCACTACCTGGCCCAGAATCCTGTCATCTGTAGCCTGTACTATTCCATCAGCCCTCTAACCGCGCTCCTCACTTTCCACCTGACCCTCCAACCCATTCTCTTTCCGAGCGAGTATAATATTGTCATTCCCCCGGTGAAAGCTATTCAGTGGTTCCCTGTTGCCCTCGAAAGGAAGATGAATATCTTTAATGAGGTTTAAATGGCTCGGCATGATCGGACCCCTGCCAAGTTCTCCGACCTCATCTCTTATCACTTGGTCTCTACTCTGGAGCTAAACTGTTTTTTTTTTCTTTCTTTCTTTTTTTCCTTCTTCTCTCTCTCTTTAATTTGCCAGAGGGTGTATGTGTTCTCTAAGAGCGAGACAGAGAGAGAGGGAGAAGGAGAAAACAGCACCAAGGAGGCTTGGTCATGCTGCAATTCTTTTTCTCCATTTCTCCATTCTGTAGGGATTTGGGGCATACGCATACATGTGCCCAGCCACGCCACCAGGGCCAGAATTTAAACCATATGGTCAGCTATGTGGGCTCCAGCTCCCTTAACCACAACTTCTTCCTCCTCCTAGAACATATTCTATTTCACACAGACACACACACACACACACACACACACACCACACCTAATTCCTTTAGTGTCAGGTTAGATGTCATTTTTTTTTTTTAGAGAGAGAGATTTTTGCTATAAATCACATGTACTCACCAGAGACAGAGACAGAGAAAGTGAGAAATCACCCCACGGGAGAAATTGCTGCACCACAATCGTTTCTCCTCTATTCTCCTCTCAGGATTTTGGGCATGCACTCACACACACCTAGCGTGAGTTTCAAGCTGTCAGGTCCAGGACTCACACCGTGGTCAGCCGTAGTGGGAGTCCAGTGCCTTAACCACTATGCCACCTGGTGGCCCCCTGGATGTCATTTCTTGATAGAAACCTTCCCTGACCACCACCTCCCAACCCAGGTCACGTGCTTCCTGTGCAACAGGAACTTCCTCTTTATAACACTGCCTTCCCTTGCAAACTATAAACTCTTCGGGAGCAAGAAACATGTCAGCTTTGCTTATTGCTCTATCCTCAGTAACTATCAAGACCTGCAGAGAATAAATGCACAGTTAACACCTGGGTGAGTGGCTAGAGTTTCCTAAGGCTCTCTTGTCTCATAGGCAGCCATTAATTAGTATTAAAGCCAAATCAACCCTGCTTCAAAAAGAAAGAGGAGCGTGCAGTCTAGGCGGGAACTTTGAAGAGAATAGCTCAGAGCTACCTGTCAAGACCTCACCTGAAAAAGCCACATCCTGACTGGTTTTCTGTGGCAAGATGTTTCCAGAACGCCTAACGGTGGCAGAGCAGGCTCAGCCCTTGCCTGGAAGGCCTGGTTCTAAGCTCTCTCTCTACCTGGCTGTGTGACCTGGATAAACCACTTCACTTCTCTGCTTTCTTCATCTTCATCTGCAGAAGCAGGGCATCTAATCTGGAAATTTCAGGGTTCCCTTGTTGCTGCATGACTCTAGAGAGCAAAATGATGGCTATTGAGTGTCTATGGTGAGCCGTGTACTGTGCATATATTAATAAAATTATCTCCTCAATCCTGTGGGCAGGTGCTACCCTAACTCCTAATTTTAGAGATGAGGAAACTGGGGCTTCGAGAGGTTTTCTAACCTTCTCAGAGACACTCAGAGAAGCAGATGATGGAGTTAGGATCTAGGAACCAAATAGCTGGGCTCAGGATGAGCCTGGGAGGTGGTGGCAAGCAGGGGTGGAAGACAGATAGCTCTCTAAAAGAGGCATCTGTTGGTGTGATTTTTAAAGAAATATTTTCAAAAAGTCTCTATCAGGAGAAGCGAAAGTACTAATTTTAGCTGTAGGCAATGCAAACAAGAATGTGACTGCCTGTGACCACAGACAAGGACATTTGCATTTTCTTTAGCCCTTGCTAAAATATGCTAGCTCGTTTCTGGCAAAGACATACAGATAAGAATGGGGAAAGGAAGAAAAAAGAAAAAAAAAAAAAAACTCTGTATGTAGTTTAGACTCATCTTGCTAAATAATGCTCATTTCAATGAAGATTTATAAGCCATTTCTAATTAGAGTCACATTTCTAAGGAAGGCATATTTTGATCCTGGGTCAATACACTGCCAAGACCCACTAGATAAAAGGAGAGGAAGACAAGCCTAGCTAATGAGGAATGAGGTTCTGGGCTGTGTGTGTCTGAGATGTTGATAATCATAAACAGCTTAATTGGGCTGCATAATTTAGGTAAATATCGAGTTAAATAGATTGGCTCTGAATCCAGGTTTTGACCCACTGGATTTTTTATTTTCTACAGAAAATACTCTGCATCATAATTACTTGTTTATTTGTCTTATCTCACCACTAGACTTGGCAATTTCTCTCTCTCTCTCTCTCTCTCTCTCTTTCTCTCTCTCTCTCTCTCTCTCTTTTTAAATAGAGGTTTTTGCCCGAGGGCACTTGTACTCTGAAAGAGAGAGAGAGAGAGAGAGAAAGTGAGAAACCACACACACACACTGCCTCGGAGAGGATAACCACACCATAATCCCTCTTCCTCTACTCTCCTCCTGGGATCTTGGGCATGTATGCACACATGCCCAGTGTGAGTTTCAAGCCACCGGGCCTGGGACTCGAACCGTGGTCGGCCGTGTCTTGAGTCCAGCAACGTAACTGCTACGCCATCTGCTGGCCTCTGAGTTGGAGATCTTGGAGGAAGGTGACCAGGCCTTGCCTGTGATTCCGTCCCAGAGCCTCACAGGGAGACTGGCCCTGGGAAGACGGTCTCTACTCTCTAGTCTCTGTTCTCAGGACCAAGGATAGCTCCAAGTTCTGAGTAAACCAACACATCCCTCTCATCTGTAAATCCCAGCAGGGCAGAGGTCACAGATGACTTATTCACAACCCCATCCCCAGCACATGCTGAGTGCTCCATAAATGGAAACCCCATGCTAATACTTGCTTTGTGAGCTGGGACAAGTGACTCCCTGTGCCTCGGTTTCCTTTTCTCGCACATGGAAATAATAACCATTCCTGTCTCCTATTGAGACAGGCCGTTGGGAGGATCAATGGCATCAAGCTAAGGAAAAACCCCTGGCCCCATAAGAAGTGCTCATTCCACGTTATCTTTTAATATCTCCACTTCAGGATCAAAGCCAATGGCCCCCAAATAGCAAGAATTAAAACATTGAAATACTGACATTTCCAGAGACGACGACTCTCGTGTTGATTATTTTCGTATGCACCCAGGAAAAGGCAGCCCAAAGGGTAACGTGACTGAAATGTTTCGTTTCCAAGAGTCCTTGAAGAAAATGCCCCCAAGGCAATTAGCATCTGACTGTCGCCTGGGTTGCTGTTACTATTAGCTGAGCCCGTCCTCCACTAATCAAAGTGCGTCTTTGATATTTTTAGACCTTTTATAAGAAGCGTCTCAAAACTCAGGAAGCAATGCTTGTTGACAGGTACCAAGGCATTTGAGAAAACGCGTGTCTGGCATCCTTATAAGGAATGAAAAAAAGGCGAGAGTTGGAGAGCCTCCTGCAGGGTCTGTGAGAATGAGGCTAGGCAGCATGGATGGGTCTTTAACCCTAACTAGCCTCCTCGCCTCTTCCTCCCTGCCCCACACCAATAAATGACCCACCTACTTTTTTTTTTAAAGGTTTTTGTCATAGGTTGTGTGCACTCCTCAGAGAGAGACAGAGTGAGGGAAAGTGAGAAATAACCCTTCAAGGGCAATGACCACGCCACAATCCCTTCTCCTCCAGCCTCCTCTCAGGATTTTGGGCATGTATGCACATATGCCCAGCATAATTTTTAAGCCACTGGGTCTAGGACCCAAATCATAGTTGGTCATGTGGGACTCCAGTGCCTTAACCACTATGTCACCTGTTCCCTGTTCCCCCTACCCATCCTCTTTGTGTGGTGTGTGTGTGTGTGTGTGTGTGCGCGCGCGCGCGCGCTCTTAGCTTGGGATTTAAATCATCTCAAGATAATTAATGAATGAATGAATTGACCAACCCTCCTGAATTCTTTGTTAACCAACTTTGTTAGGGCTGATTGCCATGACACTGGGCGATAGACTCATTGCAGGTCTTGGGTCCTGATTCTGGTGCCCCTTGCCTGTTCTGTGACCTTAAACTATCTGCTTCACCTGTCTGATGGCAAGTTTACTTCACCTGTAATTGAATCTTGTGACAATTCAAGATAATGCCCATAAAGATTGGGTCCAGAATTAGAACTGAGATTGATTAATGATTAATGTGAATCCACCTTTTGGCGGTATATGTACATCCCAAACTCACTCATGTGCTGTGGTGTGTAATGCCAACATTGTGTGGTATGTAATGCCAACATGGGCTTTTTTTCCCCCCAAAAAAAAGGTGATATAAAAAATCTGTCTTCTAATGAACTGACAGTCTCTCAATCCTCAATCCTGGAGATAGCAAAAACAAGGCATGCTTTGGTATCCTCCACAAGGGTAAAAATTATGTCAATGTTTTAAAAATCAATGAAAGGCATGTTATATAGTCATATAATGACGATGGAAATAATTGATGTTATTGGTTAAGGACATAGTATGTGCCACGTGCCTGCTAACCCTCTCCGCAAGTTTTCCAATTCCACGCACTCTGTGATGCTAAGAGATTAATCCCAAGTGAGGAAAATAAGGCTGAATGACTTAACCAGAGTCATACAGCTAGTTGATGGATCACCCGGCATTTGAACCCAAGTCAGGTCAAACTGCAAAGTCCCCATTGCTAACCATGGGGACATATTAAAAAAAAATGCAAAAAAAACATCTGCAAAGACAAACAGCATAAAACATATGCTGTTTTACTCAACAAGTTAAGCCCAACTTTTTCTAGAGGTAGGTAGGTTGAGGGATAGGGCGTCCCCTCCTCTCAAAAGAAGAGCCAGGGCCAACCTATGCCTGGTGGTTAAGGTGGCTGGATCACACATGGCCTGCCACATAGTTCGAGTCCCAGACCCTGGCAGCTTGAGAAACCTACCAGGCACACTCTGTGTGGGCTCAAAATTCTGAAAGGAAGGAGAGAGAGAGGGGAAGCGATTGTGACATGACCATGCTCCAAGGGAGGAGGGTGCTTTCTTGCTTTCCCTCTGTCTCTCTATCACTCTATCTCCAGCAAGCACAAGTGCCTTCTCATAAATTAATAATAAGAAGAAGACAACAAGAAGGAAGGAAACTCACCTGCTTTTAGGCTCTCTGGAGGTGGGGGTGTAGAGAATGCACTGACTGCTTTCCTGTAGGATGTCCACTTCCAGCTTATCCTCACCACCAAGGTCATGGTCCAGGGTATGTTTCAAGGATACCCTACTCACTCCAGCAGTTTCTGAAGTTGGCAACTGACAAATGAGTCACAGGACTCTCTGTCCACTCCAGCCCACTGCCAAGAACCCCACGAAGCCTCCATCCTGTCCTTCGTAATGTCAGCCATCACAAATGTAACCCGTAAGTACAACTTCATTCTCTCCTTTTATTTTTAAAGAGAGATTTTTATCTATAGGGTACGTAAGCTCACTGGAGAGACGGAGAGACAGGAAGCAAGAAATCACCCTCCAGTGGGGATGGCCATGCCACAGTCTCTTCTCCTCCATTCTCCTCTTAGGATCTTGGGCACGCACGCACATGTGCCCAGCATGAGTTTGAAGCCACCAGGTCCAGGACTCGAACCATGGTTGACTGTATGGGAGTCCAGCGACATAACCATTACACCATCTGCTGGTCCCTCGTTCTCACCTCTTATTCCTCATTTCAAATATTTTCAGTGGGGGAAACTTTTCTCTGGAGTTTGTGTAAATACAAAGTATCCAGTGCCTTGCCCTTGGGTGATTGCCAGCCTCGCTGTCTCTTTAAGTCACAAAATAGTCACGATTCGGGAGCTAAAAGCATCAGTTTAAGATACTAAGCAACACTTCAACCTTCCCTCAAGGAAAAGAGTGGTCTCTCTCCCCACCCTGTAAAGGATGGTTTCAGGCTAGCTAGCCGGGAGGGAGATGTGAAGCGTGCCCCTGTCTTTACCACAGAGATGGCCTTCTAACTGCATTGAAAACTAGAAGGAAAATTAAGGAAACTGAAAAGCTCTTCTAGCAGTGGTGTGATCCTAAGATAGCTCTGTTCTTCCCAGGTCCAGCAGATGCCTAAAGCTGGCTCATTCCCCTGTAGGCGCTTTGGTTGGCTTTTTAGAAGTTCCTTACTGCAGCCCTCACTTTGCAGCTGTTCACGCGTTTTCGACAAGCTCTCCACTTCCCTTAGATGCTGGTATACCAGTAGTCCACCCAACCCAGACTCCTAGCGTTGGAATCTCCTTTCCCATCATTGTTGAGCAGGATCTCAGGTGTTACATCTGGCTCTTGGATTTCACACACTCTTGACACACCCCTGAAGACAAGCACCACTTCCTGGCTCTTCATCTTTCTGCCTTGTCCAGATGCACTTTCCAAAGCCTTCCTCTGGCCTCTGGATTTTCCAGGATGGTGTCAGAGACCAGGCCACCAGTCCCCCAGCTGCAGGGTCGCTTCTTCAGCTCTAAAACAATCCCACCATGGCCTACTCCTCATACGTTTTGAGGTGAAGGATGAAGTAATCTCTTCCTTGTAGAGTCAGAAGTAAAACATCACAGAAGTGGTGGCTGAAGAAGTTTCTTCACGAATCTCTCCTTCCCTTTCACTTTGTGTTTATATTCCCAAGGAGGATAAGAAGGGCCAGCAGGTGATGTAGTGATTCTGGTGCTGGACTCTCACATGGCTGACTGTGGTTTGAGTCCTGGAACCATTGGCTTAAAATTCACGCCAGGTGTGTGTGCATGCATGCCCAAAATCCCAAGAGGAGAATGGAGAAGAAGGGATTGCAGTGTGTCCACTCCCCTGGGGGGGATTTCTCACTTTCTGTCTCTCTGTGTCTCCAGCAAGTGCACAAGCCCTATAGCAAAACTCTCTCTTAAAAAAAAAAAAAAAAAAAAAAAAAAAAAGGATAAGAATTCAGGGACTCAATGTCCTATAGCTACCTTGAAGATTCTTTCAAGATGGTCTTTGTCTTGCTCTTTTGGAGTCTCATGTCTATGGTATCTTGGCCTCTCAGTCAATGTCATCCTACCTGTTAGTCTGTTCTGTTATCTACTATTTATGAATGGTTCACAATGTGCCGGATAACTCACAAACACTATCTTGAGACCCTCGGACAACCCCGAGAGGAAGGTGTTATCACCTCCTTTTTTTTTTTTTTTAAGGTTTTTACCTTAGAGTGTGTACACTCACCAGAGAGAGAGACAGAGACAGAGACAATGAGAGGGAAAGTGAGAACTCACCCCTTCCCCCAAGGGAGGATGGCCACAGCACAGTCCCGTCTCTTCCATTCTCCTCCCAGGATCTTGGGCATGCATGCACACATGTCTGGCATGATTTTTCAAGCCACCAGGTCTGGGATCTGAACCATGGTTGACCATGTGGGAGTCCAGTGACGTAACCGCTATGCCATCTGCTAGTCTCATCACATCCATTTTACAGATAAGAAAACTAAGGTTAAGAGAGAAAAACTGTGTCAAGTTGTACTGCTAGCTGCGGGAGAAGCTGACACTCAAAACCAGGTCAGTCTGGCCTCAAAGTCTCCATTTTTCCCTCCATGGGATGCCGTTGGCAGTTAAGATTTTATGGGATGGGGGACCAGCAGTTAGCGTAATGGCTATGTTGCTGGACTTCCATGTAGTCGACTGCGGTTCGAGTCCCGGACTCGGTGGCTTAAAACTCACGCCAGGCACGTGTGCATGCATGCCCAAGATCCCGAGAGGAGAATGGAGGAGAAGGGATTACGGCGTGGCCATCCGCTCGGGGGGAGGTGATTTCCCGCTTTCTGTCTCTCTGTCTCTCTCTGTCTTTATGGCAAGCGCATGCACCCTATAGCAAAACCCTCTCCAAAAAAAAAAAAAAAAAAAGACTTTATGGGATGGGAGCTTGGCTTAACTCTAGGTTTCCAGACCCACTTACTCTGCATTCTCCTTGTTGCCAAAGCCCCTCTGAACCTCAAAAGAAGTTCCAGGAGCATTCTGGGCTGGCAAGGGGTGGGGCTGTTACACTGCCCACAAATATCACATCAAATGCAGCCATTTCATGGTTATTCACCTAGCAAAGTGTCCCTTTTCTTCCTTTTTTTTTTTTTTTTTGATATTAGAACATGGTCCTCCTGCAAATTGACTTGAAAGGAAGCCAGACCCTGTTGTTCTTTTTCTGACCATGAGGAAAGACGGCCTCTGCTGGCACTTAAAGGACCTTCATTTAATCTATGGTAGGGGGCTTACCAAAGGGGCAGGGCATGTCAGTCAGAGGTCAGATGACCCCTAAGCAGCCAGGCCTGATTCTAGAAAAATCAAAAAATCTCATTCCCAGAAAGCAGTTTTCATTTCATCAAAGGTTTTTTTTAGGGAACCAGCAGTTAGCGTAATGGCTATGTCGCTGGACTCCCACGTAGTCGACCGCAGTTCGCGTCTCGGACCCGGTGCCTTACAACTCACGCCAGGCGCGTGTGCGTGCGTGCCCAAGATCCCGAGAGGAGAATGGAGGAGAAGGGATTGCGGCGTGACCATCCCCCCTGGGGGGTGATTTCTCGCTTTCTGTCTCTATGTCTCTCTCTGTCTGTCTGGCGAGCGCACGCGCCCTATAGCGGAAAAAAAACCTCTCCAAAAAAAAAAAAAAAGGTTTTTTTAATCTATTCATTTTTTTAAAGAGAGATTTTTTTGCTATAGGGCATGTACTTTCACCAGAGGGATAGAAAGCAAGAAATCACCCCCGGAGGGGAGGCAACACATCCCTTCTCCATTCTCCTCTTGGGATTTTGGGCATGCATGCACATGTGTCTGGTATGAGGTTTTGTTTTGTTTATTAGAGAGATTTTTGCCATAGGGTGTGTGAATTACCAGACAGACAGACAGAAAGAGAGAAATCATCCCTCCAGGGAGGATGGCCACGCCACAATCCCTTTTCCTCTATTTTCCTCTCGGGATCTTGTGCACACATGCACACACACCTGGTTTGAGTTTAAGTCACCGAGTCCCGGAATGAATTTTAAGCTGCCAGGTCCAGGACTCGAGCCGTGGTCAACTATGTGGGAGTCCAGTGATGTAACCATTACATCATCTGCTAGTCCTTCACCAAAGGTTTTGAAATTGTGCATTAAATTAATCTCTCTCTGTCCCCCACCTTTGTCTCCCTCTCTATCTGTTCTCTCTTTTCCCTTTCTTCTCTCCTCTTCCTTCCCTATCACTCTCTTTCTCCTCTATTATTACTTAAAATTTTTGTTACTATTATTAATTTTTAAATTTGACCAGAGAGAGAGCAAGAGTGCGAGAGCGAGAGTGAGAGTGCGAGAGCGAGAGAGAGAGAAAGTGAGAAAGCAAGTCTCCAGATCTGGGATTTGAACCATAGTCAGCCATGTGAGAGTCCAGTGCCTTAACGCCACCTGCCGGCTCCTCTTTCTCCCCTATTATGATTATATAATAATATTCATTAGTTCTTTCTATGCCTTCTTTTAGCTTCTTTAATTATTGTAACAATTCCATCTGTTTAAAAGAGAAAAGAAAAACTAGACCTTGGACACCTAGGGAAGGCAGCCTTTCAGACTTACTGCTAAGCAATTCCATCCTGCAGACTCCCGGTTTCATTAATGTTCTCTGCCCTGGATCAAAATGGGAGTCTGTCTGTAACCGTGTACTTTAGGTAAAGAGATCATTAGGTAAGATTGATAACGGAGTGGTTCAGGTAATGTTTTAAGCCCAAAACAAAAGATCACAAGGGTATCTCCAGCTGTAAATGACAAGACTGCAATTCACGCGGTTTCAGTGAAGAGTCTTTCAGGGTTTTCCAGCATAAATCGCCATTTTCTGAAGGTTCTCCTTTCTGCTTTAACAAAGAAAAGGAAGGCTTTCTTTCTAGCTGCAGCACAGACCACAGGGCTTCAGGATGCGGATTTGTTTTCATCAAGAACTTGATATCAAGTTCCAACTCATTAATGGAGACCACGCAATGTTCTTGCAGATAATTTCTTCATTTTATAAAGCCTGATTCTCAACAAAGCATATTATTGGCTCCAAATGGGGGGGGGGGAGGAAGTAAATGCCATAAAGGCCCAGTGGGTTCAAGGCAGAGATGAGACAGTCGCACAGGAAGCAGGAATTTACAGAGTGCCTTCACAGCTGGTTGGACCACGTTCATAGAGCCCCCAGATAACGTCTCTGTGCTTATGTAGAGGAAGAACTCAGACTGGCAGAGATCAAGCCAAGGAACACCTCGCTCCGATGAAGGCAAACAGCGCAAACCAGCAGATGCCCCTGGTTCTGAGAATCTCTGAGGATGGGGACGTGTCACTCAGAACTATTAGAGAAAACTGAAAGGCATCTGACCAGTTTCCTCATCACAGTGGGAGAAGGTAGAGGTTATATTTGCTGGCCCTTGGGGTCTGTCGAGTACCATGAATCCTGGCTCTGCCATTTCCCAGCTGTATGACCTGTGTAAGTCACTTCTTACTCCAAACCTCAGTTTCTTCATCTGCAAAATGGGAACAAAGCTAGTCCCTGCTTTTGAAAGCCCTGTAACGGGTAATGACAGAATCCTAGTCTCTCTTAGAGAAGGCTGTCTAGAAGAGGACACAGAACTCTTTAACTTCTTTAAAATAAGGCATATTATGGGGACAGCAGGTGGCATGATGGTTAGGGCACTAGGCTTCCACGTGGCCGACCCAAACCTGGCAGCCTGAAAACCACACCAGGCATGTGTGCATACATGTGTGCTCCAAATCCCAAGAGAATGGAGAAGAAGGGATTGCGGTGTGGCCATTCCCCCTGTGAAGTGATGTCTCACTTTCTCTCTCTCTCTCTCTTTGGTAAGCGCATGTGCCCTATGGCAAAAAAAAAGAAAAAAGAACAACAACCTTAACATAAAATAAAGCATATTAGAAAGTTCTTCCCTTCAAGAAAGTTTCTTTTGCTTTCTTCCTAAGTCTGTGGGATTCCACAATCATAGTCCTCATTAGACAGCTGCTGATATGACTGGAGGGTCATCAGAGCAGGGACCACCATGAATGAACTTTGAATTCATTCATTCATTCATTCATTCAACAACTATCAATATTTGCAGCACGCCTATTACGTTCGAGTTACTGTGTCTGTCAAGCCTTATGGAAGAAACACAATAAGTGTTGTTGAATAAATTAATCCAACATCTTTCCCCAACAATGGACTTATCATTTCATTATACATCTACTTACTCTGAACAATACAAATCCTATTTTAAATGTATTGATTTTGGTATTTTCTGACAGTTTCCATTTACTCTTGCCTTTGGGTTTACTGGGTTATTCTGGAATGCTCGAAAGCTCCATTATTTCAGGGATATGCCCTTCTAGCCATCTTACATGAAATATCTTTGAATACCTAAGCTCACCAATGTCCCGTAGAAGTCAAGGTTTCCTTAGCTACTACACTCTGCGTTGTTATTAAAACTATGAGTAGCTGTTCATTTCATTTTGTTTCATTCATTTTACTCATACTGATATTCATTCAAATGTTCATATTATAGCATCCTTCACCCATCCTAATGCCATATTTCTTTCTAGAGACTTTGGCCATAATCTCATGTCAACCTTTTATCAAATTTTAGGTCATTTTCCTCTAAAATCTATCTAGTACAGAATGTGACCAAAATTGTATTCCTTCCCCAAACCATACTAACTCCCAGATGCAGATACTGTCGTCAACTTTCCTCCAAAGTTTCCATCAACTTTTTCTCATTTATCGGTCGCTGGTCTATTTCTCACTTTATTCGAGTTTGTCCAGAGATTAAATTCCTAGCCATGTAAATGAGAATAATATCAGATGTTTCATGTTGGGTTTATAACAAAGGCCTGAAGAATTGGCCTTTTGTCATTGCAATATCTTGTGCTAGGACCAATTTTACAATTTCTAGCATTTGCCTGTGTTTTCTGAAATATTTTTCCATTATTAGGTTTTTCTCCAAATTATTTTATTCTCACCCAAATGCTATTTTAAAACAACAATAATTTTATCAGGGCATAATATACAGAGAGAAAAGTATACAAATATAAATGGACAGGTTTATGAATTTGTACACAGTGAAAAGATTCATGCAAACTTTTCACCAAAATCAAGGTACAGAACATTACCAGTGCTATGGTATGAATGTTTGTCCCCTTCAAAACCCATGTCAAAATTTAACTGTCATTGTAACAGTATTTAAGAAATGATTAGGCTAGGGGCTGGCAGGTGGTGTGGTGGTTAAAGGCGCTAGATTTCCACATGGCTGACCGTGCTTCGAGTCCTGGACCTGGTAGCTTGCTTTCTCACTTTCTCTTTCTCTCTCTCTCTCTCTATCTCTGTCTGGTCAAATTAAAAATAAATAATAATAACAAATGGAATTAAATAAATAATTATTTTAAAAGAGAAACTATTAGGCTGGGACCAGCAAATGGCATAATGGTTATGTTGCTGCTTCCCACATAGCTGACTGCAAGTCCTGGACCTGGCAGCTTGCTGTCTCATTTTCCCTTTCTCTCATTCTCTCTCTGTTTCTGTCTGGTCAAATTAAAAATAAATAATAAGAACAAATGGAATTAAACAAATCCATTATTATTTAAAAAAGAAGAAGAATTGATTAGGCTGAGACCAGCAAGTGGCATAATGGTTACGTTGCTGGACTCCCACATCGCCAACTACGGTTCAAGTCCCAGACCCAGTGGCTTGAAACTCACAGCAGGCATGTGTGTGTGCCCAAAATCCCAAGAGGAGAATGGAAGAGAAGGGACTGTGGCATGGCCATCCCCCCAGGGGGTGGTTTCTCACTTTCTATCTTTCTAGGGAGTACTCCCCCCTATAGCAAAAATTTCTCTTAGAAAAAAAGAAAGATGTGATTAGGCTATGAGGGCTCCCCCTCATGGGTGGAGTTGGTGCCATCATAAAAGAATAAATTCAGCCCTCTCTCACTATCTCCCTTGCCCTTACTCTTTCAACCATGAGAAGATATAGCAAAAGTCTCTTGCAGATGCTGGCCCCTCAACTTGGGACTATAAATTACCCAGTCTCAGGTGTTCTGTTATAGCGACACAAAATAGAATGAGACAACCAGAACCCCAGCAGCTTCCTTAAACTCCCTCTCAGACACGACCTCCATTCTCCCCAGTGGTAATCATCACCTCAATTAATTGTACCTATTTTTTTTTCCAACATCATATAAATGAACCATACAGAATATACTCTTTTGGTTTGGCTTCATTTGCACCACATTATGTTTATAAGATTTCACTTCTGTGTTTGTGTGTAGCTGTCATTGGTTCTTTCTCATTGCTAGATGATATTCTACTATGTGAATGTACAATTTACTTACCCATTTACCTGTTGAAGGACTTTTGTTTGTACCTGACTTTTGGTGAATAAATGTAAATTTCCCATGAGTACAATCACTGGCCAGAGTCTATGCCTATATTCAGCCTCACTAGATGCTCCCAAGCAGTTATCCACAGTGGTGGTACAATTTACACTCCCACCAACAGCGTAGGAGAGCTCTGGTTGCCCCGCATCTTCAAGAATCTTGGTATTGTTAGTCTTTTTCATTTTAGATATTCTCGTGGGTGTTTAATGGTATCGAATTATGCCTTAATTTTCATTTCCTTAATGCCTAATGAGGTTGAGCATATTTCCAAAGGTTTCTTGGACATTTAGTCTTCTATAAAGTGCCAGTTCAAATCTTCTATTCATTTTCTCCATTGTCACATACACCTAAGATCCACTTCCAGGAGTGGGGAAACTGGCACCTTCCAACAGTGTGAGTGGGAGTGAAAATTTTGAAGCATGGTTTTAAATAGATAAAGACCTTTTATTTAGTCATCTCACTTTTAGGTGTTGATCTCACAAAAATATTCCTATATGTACCATCTTCAAGAATAAATATCACATGCATATGTATATATATCTTGAATATATATACATATTCTTAAACATACACGAGGGATCTTCAAAAGCTCATGAAAATGCATACTTCTAAAAAACCATCCATGGATTTTAAATCAATTTTTGCACCAACATAAACTCACACTTTAAGAGATAGATGCTCCCAACAGAATCATCATGGCATGATTCACTCCTAGTCTCAGCTGGCCTGAATCATGGGCATGCATGCACATGGTATGCTCAGGGAGGTCCCAGGATGCAAACTCAGGGTCTTTGCCATGTGGATCCAGTTGCATGGATTACCACTGCACCACTGCCTGGTCCCTTTCTGAGAACTTCTTTTTTCCCCTAATGGATGCATGCACTCTCCAGAGAGAGACAGAAAGAGAGGGAAAGGAGAATGCAACTCCTCCATGGCGAATGGTCATACCACAATCCTTTCTCCTCCATCTCGTCCTCCTTTTGGGATTTTGGGCATGCATGCACACTCATCTAGTGTATTTATTAAGCTGCCAGGTCAACGACTCAAACCATGAGGCTGGCCATGCGGGATCTGGTTGCTCCAACCACCAGGCCACGACTAGCCTATTTAAGAATTTTATGAAGTACCCTTGTATATGCTTATGGCAGCTATGTTTTGTCAAAAATATTGAGTTGCAGATTTGAGGTGCAACAGAAAATGCTCTCAAACTTGCACAAGACAAAAAAAAAAAAATCAGTTCACATTACAAAAAAAAAAAAAAAAACTCAATGTGTCGTGACTTTTCTGACAACCTAATAGTTTCAGGCATAGCTGGATCTAGGAGCTTAGACAAAGTCATCAAGATTCTGCCTATCTATATTTATTGTGTTTATTTCTATCTGTGATGGTTTCTTTCTCAGGCAAGAGTTTTCCTTGGATTGTCAAAATTGTCACCAGCACTGCTAGGCTTAAATTCTTCAGGTTGAGGAATAACAGGAAAAAAAGAAGCTTCTCTTTCACGAAATCATCACTCCTGAATTATTCATTTGGATAACACCCACACCTGAAGCTCAGAGACCAGGGTCATCACTTGCACTAAGGATGGAGAAGGGGTGACTCCTGAGAGAAAAATCCAGGTGCTGAGATAGAAAGAAGGTAGCCCAAATGTTGATAAGACAAAAGTAGTTCATGGTCATGCCATTAGTATTAATCATTTTATGAATAAAACTGCTGACACCCCCAAATCTCCATCATCAGAGGAATCAGATAAGTTATGTTCATGTACACTGTGGAATATTATATAGTTACTAAAATGAATGAAGTAAATCCATACATATAAACATGGAAAGATGGCCATTGTGTTTAGCCTGGTGGGAAAAATGATTATGGTGTGTACAATGAGTATGACTTTATCATGAATTGTCCAAACTAGAGACTTTTCATAGTAAAGTGAGGTACGACAATCAATTACTCCAGAATGCTATCAATTAAGATTGTACTGGAAAACATATATGTATGGTGGCCAAATACAATGCCATTATTATTTAAATATCTATCTATATATCTGTATCTGTGTCTCTGTCTATCTGTATGCATGTATGTATGTATTTGTTTATATTTAAGACTTGAAGATTGACACTGGGAACTTTGAAAAGGGACTAAGGGGAGATTTTTTTCTTTCCATTTTGTAATTTGAGATGTAAATTACACACAGTGAAATGTTTAAATCTCAACTTACAGCTCAATCAAATTTTGAGTATCTATGTACTTGTGTAACCACCACCTCAATCAAAATATAGATCATTTCAATCATCCCAGAAGATTCTCTCAACTCTCTTCCTAATCAATACCACCCTGAGACAAGCAGATGGCGTAATGGCTATGTCACTAGACTCCCATGTAGTCGACTGCAGGCTTAGTCCTAGACCCGGTGGCTTAAACTCATGCCAGGCGTGCATGCGTGTCCAAGATCCTGAGAGGAGAATGGAGGAGAAGGGATTGTGGCGTGGCCATCTTCCCGGGGTGGGGGGGAGGGGTGATGTCTTTCTCATTTTCTATCTCTCTGTCTTTCTGTGTCTTTCTGGCAAGAGCATGCACCCTACAGCAAATAAATAAATAAATAAATACATACATACATACATACATACATACATACATACACCCTAAGCCCAGGGATAATTTCTTTCACAATAGATAAGCTTTGCCCATTCTTGAGTTTCATATCATGAAATCATAGAGTGTATCTTCTTTTGTGTCTGTCTTCTGCTCCCCTGTGACCATGTGATTTAATCCACAGTGTTACACTTATCACCATGGTTTGCTTTCTTCATTGGTGGATAGTACACCACTGAATGAATGAACCATAATTTACTTATATCCTATACCATTCATGGGCCTGATTGGGGACTATTATGAGTAAAGCTGCTTGGATATCCTTTCACACATCTTTTGGGTGGACAGATTTGTTATATTTTCTTAGCAATAGCTGGGTCACAGAATATTTATCAGAAACTGCCACCATTCCAAGGTGTCAGCCACACAGGGCAATTACAACGGCTGGGCATCCTCCTTGAAATGTACTCCCTTTAATTTTTGTCATTTTGTTGAACGGGTAGCGATTTCCCTTTGTGGTTTTCATTTGAACTTCCCTGATGAGTAATGATGTTGAACCTCTTTGTATATTGATACGGAACATTTGGACTCCCCTTTTGCAAACGCCTGTCTGAGTCTCCTATCTTTTTAAATGGGTTGTCTCTTAGTATTGATTTGTAGACATTCTTTACACATCCTGAGCCCTCTGTCATGTGTTCCCTTAGTGCTGCCTTCGATGAGTCGAAATTCTTAAATGAAGTCAAATGCATCAATTCTTTCTTATTATAGTTGGTGTTTTTTCTCTATACTTATTACAAAGCCACAAGACATAGTTATTAATATTGCTTTAAACAGTCATTTTTCTATCAATCTGCACACATACATTTACTCTTTTGAGTCTCCTCCTTCTTTCCTCTGGGTCCCCCGTTTCCGTTTGGAATCAACTTCCTGCAGCATGAAGACCTGTGTTAGCGTTTCTTGTAGTGCAGGTCTGCTGGTAATGAGAAATTCTCTATCTTTTTTTCTGTCTGAAAATGTCTTTTTTTGGGACCAGGAGACAGTGTAATGGTTATGTAGCTGGATTCCCATGTAGGAGATGGCAGTTTGTGTCCCAGATCTGGCAGCTTAAAACTCATGCCGTGTGCGTGCGTGTGCATGCCCAAAATCCCAAGAGGAGAAGGAATTGCAGCATGGCCATCCCCCCGGGGGTGCTTTCTCACTTTCCATTTCTCTATGTCTCTCTGGTGAGTGAATGCATCCTATAACAAAAATCTTTTTCTAAAAAAAAAAAGAAAAAAGAAAAAAATAGAAAATGTTTTTTATCTTGCTGCCACTTTTTACTGGATCCAGAACTGCAGGTGGACAGATTTTTGGTTTTCGGTGTTTTGTCTGTTTTTTGGTGGTTTGCTTGTTTAGCACTTTAAAGATGTCATTCTGGTGTTTTATGGTTTTCATAATTTCTAAGAGGGACTCTTTGCTCTCTGGAATTTTAGTTCACCTAATCTTCTCTTGCTTCCATGGCTCTCTTGTGTCTTTAAAAATATGATTTTTGTAATTTATCTTTTCTTCTTGTTGATGCAATGAAACAACAGGATTCTACTAACTGCCACAATCTACCCGGAAATTGAAAATCAAGTTTTAATTTCAAACCAGGATTTATTTCTCCTTATCCTTCTTTCCTTCCTTTTTTCTTTCCTTCCTTCTTTGTTTCACTCTTTTTGGCTTTCTT
Organism: Tupaia tana; assembly: GCA_026018925.1. Taxonomy (NCBI): domain Eukaryota; kingdom Metazoa; phylum Chordata; class Mammalia; order Scandentia; family Tupaiidae; genus Tupaia; species Tupaia tana. The sequence goes on along the minus strand of JAKSZU010000026.1, from coordinate 13,386,241 downwards.
TCTTTTCCATTTATTTTAAACCAATTTTCTTTTTCCTTAGAGGTTTTTGCCTTAGGGTACATGCACTCACCAGAGAGAAAGCGAGACAGAGAGACAGAGACAGTGAAAGGGAAAGTGAGAAATCACCCTCCAGGGGAGATGACCATGCTGCCATCACTTCTCCTTCACTCTCTTCCTGGGACCTTGGGCATGCATGCACACGTGCCTATGTCAGTTTCGAGCCAAGTCCAGGACTCGAACAATGGTTGGCTATGTTGGAGTCCAGCAACATAACTGCTACGCCATCTTCTGGTCCCTTAAATCAACTTTTTTTTTTTTTTTTTGGAGAGGTTTTCACTATAGGGTGCGTGTGCTCACCAGACAGACAGAGAGAGACATAGAGACAGAAAGCGAGAAATCACCCCCCAAGTGGGATGGTCACACCGCAATCCCTTCTCCTCCATTCTCCTCTCGGGATCTTGGGCATGCACACACACGCACCCGGCGTGAGTTTTAAGCCACCAGGTCCGGGACGCGAATCATAGTCGACTACGTGGGAGTCCAGCGACATAGCCATTACGCTAACTGCTGGTTCCCTTAAATCAACTTTTTGAGGTCTCATTTACATACAATAAAATGCATACATTTTAAGTCTATGATTTAATGAGATTTGACAAATGTGCATACCCATGTAACCACCATCTCAGTCAAGATATAGACAGTATTTTCATCATCCCAAAAGGTTCTCTCATACCCCTCTGAAGTCAACCCCCTTCTACCTGCAGACCTAGGCAATATTGATCTATATTCCAGAACTATCAGTTAGTTTTGCCTGTTTTCAAATTCATCCGACAATGGAATCATGTATTACAGCACATCCAGCATGTTTTCGAAGCTCATCTGCGTTGCTGGACATATTAGTAGTGACCCCTTTTAGTGACAAATCATGTCCCTTTGTATAAATATACAAGTTTATCCATGCCCCTGTTGTTGGGCATTTGGGTCGGCTCCAGTTTTTTTCTTCCTTTTTTAGGACCCAGAGTGCCACGAGTCCTTTGCTGGTGGGTCCTGTCATTGAGGCTCACACTGGTAAACACAGCCCTGTGTAAGCTGCAGCCCAGAGGGGGGAGACTCGTGTTGGACAAGTAATTTCAAGCATGATGAGTGTTGCAGAAAGGCAAGCCCAGGCTGTCACAGAAGCAAACAGCAGGAAGACCTAGTTTAGTGTAGGGCTTCAGGAAAAGCTCCCTGAAGAAGCATTGGAGATGAGACTCAAGGAAGACTCGGGGGGAACAAGGCAACGATTGAAACAGGCTCTGGGGTCTATAGGAAACCCACTGGGTGTGAAAGGCGGACGGAAATTAGTACATCATTGAACATCTACACAGCAAGGGAGACACTTAGCCATTTCTTGAAAATGTTATTTCATTTCAACCTCAGAACAACCATTAAGCTCCATTTTACAGACAAGGAGTCCAAGATTCAGGGAGAGGAGATAATGTGCCCCAGGTGACACCATGAGTGGGTATAGCAGGATTCAAACCCAGCTCTGTCTGATTCCAAAACTCGTGCGTCCCTCCCAACCTGAGGCCAACCCTGGTTAGACTGACTCCAAGGGAGACAGAAAGAATGAGACAGATGAGATATAGATCAGCACGTTCCCAGCAGGTAACAGACACTTAAAAAGTGTTATTTATTGGATGAATAAACATCCGAGAAAAGAAAACGGTAGCCCATTGCCTGTAGTCCCTCATTTGTATTTTTCGTTCATTGCTCAGAAATAAAAATAAAGAGACTTATCACAGACAAAGTGATCAAATCCCATCCGTCCTACCCTCACGATGTCACATTATACAAATGTAGACTTTAGCTTTCTGTGGTGTTTTTTGTTATGTGTTGGCCTTTTCTTCTTTATTTTTTCTCTTTACGGTCAGAGACAAGAGCTAAAAGAAAGGGGGATCAGAGAAACACCAAGCGGTGTTTACAAGCTAACGGACAGAGAGCTCTATCAGTTAGCCACAGCGAGGTAACGGGAGCTGCCAATTAACTTCGGGTGCTCAGACGCGGTGAGCAAAGCACGCAGCCTGAACAATGAAAGTGTGGCTGTGAGCTTTCATACGTGGCGTTGCCTGCATGTCGTTTGTTCCCTTTTACACAGAAATGTGTGGTGTGAACTGGGAGATGTGATTAGAATACAAGCGGAGGCCGGCTTTGATAGGAGATACACTGGCGGGCGCCTAACAGCCGCCGGAGATCAGAGACGGTCTCTCTCCACTACACTCACAAATTGCAGAGACCATGGCCCGTTTAGTAAGTGAAGGGCATTGGGATCGAGATTACAATGTTTTAAAGACCCGGGCCTCCTCCCACCGGGAGTCCTGGCTTCCCAGAAATTGCAGCGACACAAGAGCACTGAGGTACATAGATGAAAACAAACCACACGAGGACGCCTCACGTGGAGTCACGCATTTCATCCTCCAATGACCAGAGAGGTGAGATGATCTTACCCCCATTTCTGAGATAAAGAAACTGAGGCTAAAGAGGCTTAATGACTTGATACTGGTTGTGGGACCCAGAGCTTCTTCTGTCTTTCACAAAAGCCTTTGTTATTTGTGTGTGTGTGTGTTTAAATTTATTTTACACCTTCCAATCATTGTACATCACCACAGTCGAAGCCCTTGATTTTTAACCTTTATGCTGTCTGGCACCCGCTTCTCAGGGAGAGGAGCCAGGAGAATGGCGGGACAGAGCACAGGATGACTCACTTCCCTCCTGGCAGGTCTGAGAGACCCCCCTCTCATGGAGGGGGGGGGGTCTTTTTCTCTTTTTCTCAGAGAAAACGGTGCCTGGGGCAGGGGGAAGCGCTCCATGAAGAAATCTGAGGGGCCGACAGGTAGTGTGGTGGTTAAGACGCTAGATGCCCAAACGAGCAACCAAAGTTCGAGTCCCAGACCTGGCGGCTTGCCTTCTCACTTTCCCTCTCTCTTTCATCCAAAAAAAAATATATATATATAAGATAAACATAAATAAAATTAAATATAATAATTTTTTTAAGAAAGAAAGAAAGAAAGAAAGAAAGAAAGAAAGAAAGAAAGAAAGAAAGAAATCTGAATAGTCAGAGAGATCCTTAACATACTGATTGTGTGTGCCCGTTCTTCTCATTTAATGGATGGGAAAACAGAGCCCCAGCCCAAGTGCAGAGGGACAGTGAGGGTCTCTTAGAACAAATACAGCCTTTGGTGACCTGTACCCATGGGAAAAGAGGAACCACCCCAAGGGACAGCTCCTACACAAAAACAGAAGCAATAGGACACATGTCTGCAGTATTCTCTATGCATGAGGTACTATTCTAACAACCCCTTTTACACAAATGAACTCATTTCACCTCCAGACAGCCCTAAAGGGTAGGTACTATTATTATCTTCTATTTTACAGATGAGGTAACTGAGGCATTGGACAAGAGACTTGTCCAATATCACATAGGTCCGTAGTTCTACCCTCTGAAGTGAATCCATTCTACTCCAGAAAAACAAGCAAACTATATAAATAAACAAAATAACATTCGAATCTCCTTCTTCTTGTTCCTACACACTCACTCCCAGCTTTCTTTCCCAGCATGGCGATTGCACATCTCCTAACTCCTGAGTGCCCCCAAACTCTGTATTCAAAGTATAGGAGCTTCACATATTTCTTTAATAATATGGAACGAGGTCCAGCAGGTGGCATGGTGGCTAAGGCACTGGACTCCCACATGACCTACCATGGTTCAAGTCCTGGACCTGGTGGCTTGCTTTCTCACTTTCTCTCGTTCTCTCTCTGTCTCTGTCTCTCTGTGGTGAGTACATATTCCTTATGGCAAATTGAAGAATAATGACAAGAATAAATAAAACTAAATAAATAGTTATTTTAAAGAAAAAAAAAGTTAATAGGGAATGAGAGATCTAGCTTAGTGTTTGTGTGCATAAGCTAAAGAGGAAGACCTGGGTCTGAGTAACAGGTTTGCCCTTCACTATGACCTTGAGTAAGCTTACTACCAACAAGAGAGCTCTGCCCTGCTGTCCATCTGGTGACAAACGGATAAACAAGATGTGCCATATCCATACAAAGGAATATTAGCCAGCCACAAAAAAGGAATGGGGTCCTAATAAATGCCATTATGTGAAGTGAAAGAAACTAGTCACAAAGGACACACAGTGTATGACCCACTTATGAAAGTTCCAGACAGGGAAACCTGTAGAGACAGGAAGTCCATTGTGGTGGCCAGGGGCCGGGGTGATAGCTAAAGGGTTTCTTTTGGACCTGATGAAAATGTTCTAAAATTACCTGTGGCGTGATGGTGGCACATACTTGTGAATCCACTAAAAGTCATGAAATTGTACACTTCAAATGGATTGAGTGTGTGGTACGTGAATATCAAGGAGAAGGAGGAGGAGGAGGAGGAGGAGGAGAAGAAGAGAACTTCAGAGCAAGAATTCCTGAATTTAAACCCTGAATCTGCCACTTCACAGCTTCGTGGCCTAGAGCTAATAGCCCAGACCTCATTTTTCTTGTCAAATAATAGCTGAGAATGAGCATAAAGTGATATTGATATACTTAGCAACCAGTACAGCAGGGACACTGGGCTCCCTCTTAACCTTTCTGTTGCTGGGTCTGATGGAGGCCCAGGAGGGTTGCCAGAGAAGGACTAGGATGGCCAAGAGGGTACAGGACATAACCCTTTGCCAGCCAGCAGAGAATGCCCCAGCGGGCGGGTGAACTTAGAGTTTGCCTCCTGAGAGAAAACACCTGAATTAGGTTGGTCCTCAGCAGTACCAGAGGTTGCCCCAGAACCCCTGTCTTTGTAATATGTCAGGGCACATGGGGTACATTTCCTCCTGCCCTTTCTCAGCACCTTTCTGCAGAATGGAGATTTCCAGATAATTAGCACAAGTTCATAAATGTGGGTTTCCATGGAGACTCCCGTGTGTAATTAATGTGGCCCATGTTTCATCCCGTGTTGTATGTAGTTCAGGCCGACCTCTGCTTACTCCCATTTATTTTTAATACCCCCAATTTTTTTTAGAAGAGATTTTTGCTATAGGGTGTGTGCACACTCACTGGAGAGACAGAGAGAGACAGAGAGAAAGCAAGAAATCACCCACCAGAGGGGATGGCCACACCACAGTCCCTTCTCTTCCATTCTCCTCTTGGAATTCTGGGCATGCACACACACACGCCCGGTGTGGGTTTTAATCCACCAGGTCCAGGACTTGAACCATGATCGAATACACGAGAGTCCAGCAACATAAGCACTACTCCATCTGCTGGTCCCTAATGCCCCAAATTTAATCAGTGCTAATGATTTCTCCTCCTCTAACAGCGTTTACCTCCCGTTCTTTTGCTCCATCCTTCTTTCTCTTTCTCACTTTTCCAAATTAACATCCTAAGAGGAGCTGGAAAAGAGATGGGGGTGGGAAGATAAAACCTGTTCTCTTTGGTGACAGAAAAAGAACTCTAGAAAGATAAGAGTCACAGCATCTGGCCACCCAGCGAGGTCACAGCTCATAGAACTCGAGGCTACAGAATGAGGGTCACCAAAAAGGAAAACCAGGGAGGTTTGTACAAGGAGACAGAGGCTCTGTAAGTATGACCTTAAAAGGGGCCTTCATCGCCTCTGCTGGAGGGACAAACGCCAAATCTGGGTCTGAGAAGTCGCCGTATTTGGAGAGAGAGACGCTTGCCATGTGGGTTTTCAAAAAGATTTACAATACACAAAACACCAAGGCTCATCTCCGAGCAAACCTCTTGTAGGCCAGAAAGGGATGAAAATTGCAACCAGAGGACTAACAAACGGCATTCCTGGGGGACAGGGAGGAAGACGCTTTCCAGTTGTATTGAGTTAAGACACACAGGCATGTGTGCACACACACATCATATTGCATTTGTTTTTTAGAGAGAGATTTTTGCTATAGGGTGTGTGCTCTCACCAGAGAGACAGAGAGACAGAAAGTACAAAATCACCCCCCAGGGAGGATGGCCATGCCATAGTCCTTTCTCCTCCATCTCCTCCTTTCTCCTCTTGGGATTTTGGGCACACACACACACACACACACACGGATGGCGTGAATTTCAAGCCTCCAGGTCTAGGACTCGAACCACAGTCAGCCATGTGTAAGTCTGGCGATGTAACCATTACACCATCTGCTGGTCCCCAGAGTGCATTTCTTAAATCTGCACAGCAGGAGTGATCCAGAGGGCTGTAAGAAGTTCAAGTCAGATGAATCCTTGAGAGCCAATGGACGCTCCCTAGGAATCAGTATTGCCAAAGAAACAGTGATGTGTGGTGGTGGTTAAGAACACAGACTTGCTCACTAGCTGTGCAACCACAGGCAGGTCACTTCACCTCGCTGAGCTTCAGAATCCCCATCCATAAGCCAAACTGAGAAGAGTCACAGCACTTACCTCCTGGAGCAGTTCTGAGATGAATGGGTTAATGTGTTGAAGCAGCATCAGACCCGTAGTAACCGTCATGCGAGTTAGCTAACTCGCTTACGAAAGGTCGTCAAAATGTTTATGTAAATGGTATATTATGGAAGAGCTATCTGGGAATTTCAAAGTTTTCTGTGACAAAAATAACTTGTACTTTAATTCCATTTTTCCTTTTCTTCTTTTAATGTCTTTCTCTTGTTCTCTCTGGCACAAGTATACACCAGGGAGGGCCTGTACTCGTCAGAGATAGGGAGAGCCAGAGAGAGGGAGAAAGCACCTTCTCTGAGAGGCATGGTCACCTGCAATCTCTCCTCCTCCAGTTCTCCATCCTGGTGAGATTTGGGGCGCACATGTACCCAGCGTGTTTTTCAAGTCTCTGGGGCCAGGATTTGAACCACTCTGTGGTAGCCAGCTTCCCTAACCATTAGGCTATAGGGGCCAACCTGACTCCATTTTTCTACAAACTTAGGGAAGTACCCTCCTACCGTCTGCTGGCCTTGTTTCTAACACCCACCCTGCCATGGAGTAGGTGCCAGAAAATGTTTCTGAATGACGAGTGAATTAATATGATGAAATGGGGGTCCAGAGGCCGGCCACAGGCACCAGTAAGTGCCTCAATTACCCAGGTTTTTGTTTCCTAATCCACTTCCTGAATGCAAGGACTTCTCAAATGGTTTTAAGGCTCAGGTGGTAAAAACACAAAGGAGTAACGTTGGCTTGGGGATGAAAACACACACCTCCCTATCAGACACAAGGGAAGGCCAGGCCTGTCAGAAGAAGTGGCCACTCGACCTGTCCCAACCTGTCCAGACCTGCCTGCTGTCTGGTTTTATCCCTAACACCCCTGTGCACTTCATTCCAAACAACACAATCCGTTTCCAACCTCGCTCTCTCCGACCCACAGAATCCGTAATGAATTAAGGAAAGCATATCAAATATAATCATGCACTGTTGTTAGGTTCTCGGGGAAGTCGCCAAATGTCAGGCAGTCGGCACACCGGCAGTGCGTTCGGTGTCTGGGACCGTGGCTTAAGTTGTCATGATAATGAATTGCCGTGCTCACTTAGACTCGGGAACCGATCCAGAATATCATGTCGGGTTGAGAAAAGAAGCACCAGGCAAAGGTGGCACCTTGTATCAAACACACATCACAGCTGGACCCGAGAGAACAGATTCTTTTCAATGCAGCTCTTTAAGACAGTACTTGAGGGCCTGAGTTCTGCTGGAGGGGTCATGTGGGAGGAGGAGCCCACTCCTTCCTGTAAGTCTTAGAAGCATCACTGAAATCCCACCCTCAGCCCAGGACTTGACGGCTGAAACGCAGATGTTCAGGGAAAACCGCTTCAGGCTGGAAGCAGGGGCACATGAGTCAAAAGAAGGGCTGCCTTGCAGAGCTCAGTCCTGTGCACCTGTAATCCCAGCTACTCCTGGGCTGAGGTGGGAGGATTGCGAATTTGAGGCCAGCATTGGGAAATGTAGCAAGACCCTGTCTCTTAAAGAAACAAACAAGCAGACAGGGACCAGCAGATGGCGTAAATGTTACATCACTAGACTCCCACATAGCTGACCACAGTTCGAGTCCCAGACCTGGTGACTTAAAACTCACACCCAGTAGTGCATGTGCATGCGTGCCCAAGATCCGGAGAGGAGAATGGAGAAGGGACTGCGGGTCTAGACATCCCCCTGGGGGGTGATTTCTTGCTTTCTGTCTGCCTGTATCTTTGGCAAGTGCATGCGCCAGAAAGCAAAAATCTCTCTCTCTCTCTCTCTCTCTCTCTCTCTCTCTAAAAAAAAAAAAAAAAAAAAAAAAAGAGAGAGAGAGAGAGAGAAGAAATGAAAAGGAAAAAAACAGACAAAAAGACTCTCTAACAGTTTGGTTTAAAATATTAGTATATGAGGCCAACATGGCCAACTGCAGTTTGAGTCCTGGACCTGGCAGCTTGCTTTCTCACTTCCTCTCTCTCTCTCTCTCTCTCTCTCTCTCTCTCTCTCTCATTGTCCCTCTCTTGTCAAATTGAAATAAATAAATAAATAAAGTTAAATAAAATAATTCTTTAAAAATATATATTAATACATGAGTAGCTGGGCTGGCCCCATTGCCTAGTGGAAAAGGGAGTTTTCTGTATGACCTATTGCATGTTTCGGATCCCAGCCCCAGGAACTTGAAAACCATTCAAGTGTGCATATGTACCCCACATCTCAACAGGATGGAGAAATGGAGGGGAGGGACTGCGGCAGGACCATTCCCCGTTGATGGGTGCTTTCACTCTCTCCTCAGTCTTTCTCTGGCAAGCACATGTGCCTTCTGGCAATTAAAAATAAAATACATGGGGACCAGCATGTGGTGTGGTAGTTAAAATGCTGGACTCTCACATGGCCAAATGTGGTTTGAGTCCTGGACCTGGTGGCTTAAAAATCATGCTGGGCACATGTGCATATGTGCCCCAAATACCATGAAGAGAATGGAGGAGAAGGGATTGTGGTGCGGCCATACCCACTGGGGGGGGGGGGTTATTTCTCACTTTCCCTCCCTCTCTGTCTCTCTCTGGTGAGCATGCATGTCCTATAGCAAAAACAATAAATAAATAAATACATACATACATACATACATACATACATACCTGCATAAGCACCTTGGCCCCGGAACCTGTATGTCTCAGGTGCTGGATGCTTCAGCTGTCTCTACTGATTCCACTTTCTGAGACATTCTCATGTTTCTTCACTAAACCACCATCCTGGGGAAATAATTCCTCCTATAGGAGAACAAGATGGTAAGGTTGAGTCTACATCAGCAAAATGGACATTTGAGGAAATTAGCAAAAACAATGCCAGAACCCCTCCCCACCAAATCATGCCCATTATCCCATGAGGGAGAGGGGAAGAAAGGCTGAAATCCAGAAAATTCCAGATTTGTCTCCAGAGCCCAAGACAAACCTATTCCCAACCTATTTCCAAGGCCGGGAAAGAGCAGCAACTCAATATCGAGTTGTAGAATGAGGGGCTAGATAGTGGTGCAGAGGTAAAACAGGCTGTTCTGTGAGAAAAATCTCCATGGGAAGGTTTTTGGTTCAAGTTCAGAGATATCCCTGAGTACACAAGGCATGTGTGTGCCCATGATCAGGGATGGCTGAGTCTGGGGATGAATTGTAGCATCGAGACCTTTTTGGGACTATTCTCTCTCTCTCTCTGTCTCTCTGTCTCTCTGTCTCTCTCTCTCTCTATGTGTGTGTGTGTGTGTGTGTGTGTGTGTGTGTCTCACTCATGGAAGAAATAAATAAGCATTAAAAAAAAAAAGATATGGAGGGTGGCCTCATCTTGCAGTGATTAAATGCCATGCACAGCGAGTCATGCTCAAAGCTGGTCTCCTATGCTTGCTAGCTGTTCCACTTAGTCTCCCTGAGTGCTCATCTGGAAAACTGGAACATAATGTCAACCTTTCAAGAAATTGTAAGGTTTAGAGCAGAAACATAAGACTGAGGCTGACCAGGAGCCATCCTCCCATAGCCAGGGTCCTAGGATAACAGATATCATCAAGCAAAATCCTAGAGATTCGAATGATACATAAAAAATCCCCCACACCATGTAAGTCAGACAGTGCCTTAGTTCAAACTTTTCATCTTGAAAGTACTTCAGACTTCAGTATCCACTAACAAATTCCCCCTTGGAGAGATACCCATGCTGGACCGCACCACCTTTATCAGCCAATATGACATAGGTTTTACCCAATCCCTGGGCCTTTTTGCTACCCAAGAGGTTGCTACAGCAGAAGTTGCTACAGTTGCTAGTGATCCACAGGACGGTTTTGGATGGACAGCCACTTTCACTGTTGGGTTCGGAAACTCTAATGAGCATTTTCAAAAGTATAATGTTGTGTATATCGTTGCTTAGGGAGACACTAAAGCACATGCATAAGGTTTTATGTTTAATGCTCATGTAAAAAAAATAATAGTAAAAGAAACAGTGCATGGATACCATGATAAATTATGATGATTATAGGTGGAAAACTGAATTTTGGAAGACATGGAGACAGGCAGAGGGGAACATCAGATTTAAGCTTCAGAGTGGGGTTTTGTTTTGTTTTGTTTTGTTTTGTTTTTGTCATGGGGTACTTTCACTTTTCAGAGAGAGACAGAGAAAGACAGTGAAAGGGAAAGTGAGAAATCATCCCCTTAGGGGGATGGCCACACTGCAATCCCTTCTCCTCTATTCTCCTCCTGGGATTTTGGGCACACATGCACACGTGCCCAGCATGTGCCAAGCCACTAGCCAGGACTTGAACCATATTCAACTATGCGAGAATTAAGCACCATAACCACCACGCCACCTGTTGGCCTCTGGGTGGTGATATCTTAAGGCAAGCTGGCTGACCTTGACCTAACTGTGGGGCAACTTGAATTCTCTGACACTAAATAAATGTTCAAATAGTCCTCCAGTGCCTTTGCAGTCCTAAAATGCCTCACACATAGTATTTGCTCAGTAAATGATCACTATCTTATTATAACAATTAAGATGATTGACCTAAAGGAAAACTGGGTTCCAATCCCACGCAACCCCACCAGTGGCCGTATGACCCACAGCAAGTTCCCTAACCTGTCTGAGCCTTGGTTTCTTCATCTGCAATGAGGACTTTTATTAGACCAGCCTGCATATCACTACCAAGAGAAGGCACTATCGAGAGAAGCTTATAGGGGCCAGCAGGTGGCATGGTGCTTAAAGTGCTAGACTCTCACATAGCCAACGACAGTTCAAGTCCTGGACCCAGTGGCTTGAAAATCATGCCAGGCACATGTGCATGTGTGCCCAAAATCCCAGGAGGAGAATAGAGGAGAAGGGATTGCAGTGTCACCATCCTCCCTGGGGGGTGATTTCTCACTTTACCTCTCTGTCTCTATCCAGCCAACGTGCATGCCCTATGGCAAAACAAACAAACAAACAAACAGACAGACAGACAGAAAGACACTTGTTCCCGGGTTATCTACTACATGCCTGTAACTCCGTGCCTGGCACCATGTTGAGAAATTTCAGCCAAATGGGGACAGTGTGGTGAGCTTAAATCCACACCGATCAAAGTTTATACACGCTCTTCCACTAAAAACGTGTGCACTTAGACAGGGTACTTCCCCTCTGGGGGTCTTAGTTCCTTCATCTGTAAAATGGGGGGGCCCTTCTATTTCCGCAAGTTCTCATTAATAAAAGCGTGGCTCTGCCTCCTTTTCTTGCCATCCAGATGTTTCTAAAATATACCAGTTCTGACATCGCAGAGCCCAAACATGTGGATGATTGACTACATTTTTCACAATTCATTTGTCATCTAGACAGGCTTTAAGTATGTGGATAATGAACTCAGAATTCCAAATGAACTTAAACCCGTGTCTTTCCTACTCTCTCTTGGAGCAAGATAACTTTCTTTGAAGGAAATGAGAACTTCATCTTTTTTTGCTCCTGACAGAACACCAGTGCGTGCCCAAGGCTGGGAGTGGGAGGTTGACTTACCAGGGGGAAGAGACATGCTACAGAGACAGTTTAATGCAGTGGTCGGGCACATGGGCTGGGGAGTCCCCAAAGCTCTGAGTTCTTTAATCCCGGCATTGCCTCTAATTGGATGTGAGGCTTTCACTCAATGACTCAAATCTCAGGGCTTCCTCTTCTTCATGTGGGTTTTTGTGAGGATTAAATATATTGAACTGTTAAATATAACGTAATACAGCACTCTACCATGGCTGTAGTGAAGAAAGTATCATGCAAGAGTTGATGTTCTTGTTACCCTCATTTTACAGATGAGGAAACTGAGACACAAAGGCTCATTAACTTGCTCAACTTCAGAGATATAAGTGGTAGAGCTTATTACACTATTACTTGCATTGCATTAAAGGAAACATCATTGAAATAATAAGTATGGGGACGCAGTGGTGGTATAGTAGCTAAGGTGTTGAACTCCCATATGGTCAACTGCAGTTCGCGTCCCAGACCTGGAGGCTTGAAACTCATGCTGGGCTCCTGTGTGCATGTGCATGCCTAAGATCCTGAGAGGAGAATGGAGAAGAAGGGATTACAGCATGGCCATCCTTTTGGGGGAGGGGTGATTTCTCGCTTTCTGTCTCTGTGTTTATCTCTGTCTCTCTGGTGAGCACATGCACTCTATAGTCTCTCTCAAAAAGAAAGAAAGAAAGAGAAAAAGAGAGAAAGGAAGAAAGAAAGAAGGAAAGAAAGAATAAATATAAATATATTGTTAACAATCTAGGAAGGAAAGGATATAATATAAAGGGATGGTGGGGGGGTTAGGGACAATAGTTCTTAGGAATGTGTCTACACAGACCCAAAAATTTTTGCTCTAATGATGTGCTGGTAAATGTTTGACAATCAGCTTTCTGGAAACAAACAAACAAACAAAACCCTGATTTGTAGTGTTTGCTAATTTCTGTGGTGTAAATATTCCTGCTCTGTGGCAGATCTGAGGCTATGAACCATAGAGAAAACAGTTGGGAAGAAGACGCATACAATGAACTCTCCCAGTTATTCTCACAAGCTAGCATACCGCTGCTTCTGTCTCAGCTCCTGTGTTGCTAAACAGAAATACCTGAGACCGGGTGGTTTATAAAGAATAAAGGTATACTTTATTTACAATTCTGGTGGCTGGAGCATGGGGCCCGCAGCCGGTGGTCTTCTCGTGGTATAGCCCGACATGACTGACAGAAATGGGAAGGACAGCAGGTACATGCAAAAGAGAATGATATGGCGGCAGCTCCCACTTTTTTTTTTTTAACAACTTGTCCTCGTGGGAACTAACCCTTCCTGGGAAAATGAGGACCCACTTGCTCTCTCAAGGCAGTATTAATCCTTTCAATAAGGGTGATGCTCTCATGATCCAAACACTTCCTGTAGGAAGTTCCTGTACTTCCTACAGGAGCCTCTCAAACGTCTCACCACCTCCCAAAGCCATTACACTGGGGACCAAAATCCAAAACGTAAACCATTCTGGGGGGACACCATTATCCTAACAAAAGCAGCTTCTGATACGCTGTCCCTGATGGATCTCCTAGGCTGTCTTTCCTGGGCCGTATCCCTCCCCTCCACCTCAGCTGTGGACCCATCACAAATGTGCAAATAAAATGTGTCCATGAGCCCCCTCCCAATATCTGTCCAGGGATAATTGTGTTTGATTGGATCAAACAAAATAATGAAATATAGGGTCAGGGATGGGGGAACAGTATCCTTCCTGACCTAAATGACTTCCTGCACATAACAAAGGCCACTTTCAGCAGAAGGGTCAGGAATGGCGCTGTAGAGTGAAGTGGCTTGGATGTCATTACAATTTCATGAGCTCCTGGTGCATGCAGGGTGCAGTGTAGGGTTGTTACTCAGAAGGCCCCGGGGCCAGTTTTCAAAATGAATCAACTACTCCGCACCCCCACTCCCCCTGAGCATTTAGTGTAAAGTCTGACAAATGTAGAACCGCCTAATTAACTTGCCTGTTGTCTCTTTAAAATACCTCCTCTCCTGGCTTTCCTTTGGTGGAAAGAGCAGAGTGGTAATCAGATGGAAAGGTCACATTATACCCAGAAATGCAACTGTTGGATGAGGGCCCAGACTGGTGCATTGGACACATTTTCTCTCAGTATTTCATTAATGACAAAGAAAGTCTGGCCACTTTTAGGGAAACCTACTTGCTAAGACCCCAGTGAATATTAACCCAGCCCATCAGAGCAGCAGAGACACTCCTTTCTAAGATGAAGACTGGAGTTTGCCAAACTGCCTTATTCCACAGGGGCTGTTCCTAGACCCTCTTGATCCTCCTGTCCTTCCTCTCCAGGAACACCTGCAGGTATACAACTAACCAGTATGAAGAAACTGCCTCCCTGTGGCCAGAGAACATAGGTGTTGTGTCAGTTCAGGTCCTTCGGGAAGCAGATGCCAAAACAGAGTTAGAAGGGCACGAGATTTTGGTGGAGTAATCCTTGTGATGGTTAAAGAGGACAGGGTTCGGAGCTGAACAGGGAGAGCCTTCAGACTGCATTGTCAGTCTGACCCCTGAGCGAGACGAGAGAGAAGGAAGGGGGACTGGGTAAGAGAAGCCTCAGACTACAGTACAGCTTGGAGAAAATCCAGTCCAGCTCTCTGGCATGCCCCAGAGCAAAGACGCCCAGTAGAGTCTCCCCTTGGGCTGAAACGGACAGGTCCTGGTATACTCACAGGGCTTTGTCACTGGCGAGGGCTGGCTAGGGAGTGAATGTTCTCGGCCCCAGCGTCACAGTGGGTTATCTCATTGCACTCCTTGCAAAAATAAGAACAGCTCACCTCTCCCTCTGTCTGAATCCAGAGCCTGTCCTCACAACCTGATGCTGGTATGACAAAGCAGGTTCTCTGCCTTATATAACTCGTGGAGTTGAGCTAGATACACAGAAGCAACCCCAGGATGCTGGCTTAATTCGTTCCATCCCCAATCGTCCCTTAAGGTCCCCATCCTTTAGGCGGTTTGCCCTATATATCAGGTCATCGGAAAAGTCATGACTCATTTTTGCGTAGAAGAACCTAGAAAAACACGTCATAACTTTTCCGCCTATGGAATACTTCAAACAGTAGAGCCACCCACTAGGCAATGATGTCAGTAGTTGGGAGTGGGGTCATTTACCCATTTCAGAATCTTGGGGGACATTCAGTAACTGCAAGGACTTGGGGCTAGAGAAAGCCCTTATGCTCTGGGCTGAAGAGGATGGGTAGGCCCCCACAGACTATGTGGAAGGAGAGGACACCTTTCATTTCCAACCTAAGTCCCAAGAGATGGAGAAGCAGAGGAAGTATTTCCCAGTTGTCACAAAGCCTTGTCTTTGTGGCTCACGAAAATCTGGGAAATTTAAACCACCAGTCCTATTTTCTTTTTATTTTCAGTGTTTATGTGTACAAGTAATAACATAAATATCTTAACTTTGTGAATAATCACGTTACTACAAAAAGGTTAAATTACAATTTTTTTTTTAAAAAAAGATGAAAAGTTTCATTCACCATTAACCCAAACCAGCTCTTACTCCCTGAAATAGATGTGATTAACTATTAGGTCATCTGGAAAGTCATGATTGATTTCTCTATGTTTTTCTGTGCAAAAATGCATCATGACTTTCCTGACAACCCAATAGTTAGAGTGATTTCTTCTATATTCTTTCTATATTCTTGCCAACTAGTGAATAGAATAACTTGAAATCAAACACAGGACAATTTGGTTCCAAAGTGTTTCTATTTTACCTTTTACTCATTTTTCTCCCATACCAAATGTAAGTACTCTGAACACAGGCTCTTAAACGCTTTTCCAAAAACATAATGACTGGCTTCCTGTGTGCCACACAGTATACAAGGTACCTCATATCATCTTTGCAAGTCCTTGAGGGGTGGTGCCATTAGTCCCACTTTACAGACACATAAACTGAGGCTCAGAAAGATTAAGCAATCAGCCACAGATCTAACAAGCATCAGAGATGAGATTAGAACCCAAGCGTGTCCATGCTCCTAAGAAATCTGGTACCTGCCTCTTAGGACACAACTGAAATTTGCCCTCCCTCCAACAAGTGGCAAGTGCATGGCTGAAATTGATTTCATTTGCCAGACTCACGGCACAAGCCTAGATAATATTGTAGGGAAAGCCCTAGCACAGACCAAACTTACCATGTGCTTGTCAGAACAGGCAGAGGGCCTGCTGGGCCTGTGCAGACAGCCAGATCCATGAGGGGAATTCTCCCTCCATTCATGACGGACAGGCCCCCCCACCTAATCCTAGATGTCGGTAACAATCGATGCTCACCCCAGAGCCGACAGACACATACTGGTGGGTCTGAGGCGCCCAGGGGGCCAGGTCATCCAATGACCAACTTCGATCAGTAGTTCTCCACTCATTCTGGAAACCCCAGGTTCAGCCTGGCTTGGCTATACCAGACAGTGCCCAGTTCCAGTACTGGAGGGAGAAAGGAAAAAATAAAAACCCACAACAGGAGCTCATGCCAAATCCTTGTTAGAAAGTTAAAAATAGCTGTTGCTGTAGATGGCCGCAGATCATGAAACGCATATGCCAACGTAATAGCCCCCGTGTAAAATCGCCCCATGCAGAGTGGCCTCCAAGCCACTCGCAATTAAGCTTAAGTGATGATATATAGGACATCATTTTCCAGGTGGAGGACACTCAAATGCTTTGTGGCCTGGACACTCAGGAGGTGTTGGAAGGGATGGGCTGGACTGGAGAACAGCCAGGGCCTGCATCTGGAGTCTCTGGCAGTCCTATCACCAATGAGTGTTGATGGGAGACCCATGGGGCCCAGGGCACTGTTCTGGGCTTCGTTGGGTTCCACAAAATGAACAGAAAGCATGGCACGACATGGCAAATGTGGGTTTGCTTCTTATTTCATTCCCACTGCAACTCTGTGAAATAGTCACTCTGATCATATAATACCTGGCATAGAGTGGGCACTCAATGAAATGTGATTTAGACCTGGTATTTACAGCGAAATGTGCAAACAGATCAGATGAAGATTTAATTGCCATACTAATACACAGTAATTCACCTGAGTAGAGATGCAGACAGTAATTGGTATGTGGGAGATGCTAAGCCTTGAAAGGTGATGAACTGGCTAGAACTGACCCAGGAAAGCTCCTGGAGGAGGTAGGAGCCTTGTGCTGTGACTGAACAGTTAAGCAGGCGGGAGGCTGAACCTTCTGCTTAGGTATGAGGCAAAGCTCCAGTTGCGAATAGACAACAGGTGAAATGCAGACATGAATTAAATACAGATATGCATAAGGAGACAACTTAAAGCCAAGGTTTTAGTGGTTACTGGGACCAGCAGATGGCATAATGGTTATGTCACTGGACTCCTACATGGCCAACCATGGTTCGAGTCCTGGACCCGGACCCTGGACTCAAGCTGAGAATATATACATGCATGCCCAAAATCCCAAGGGAGGAATGCATGTTATGGGGGCTAGCAGGTGGTGTGGTAGTTAAGGAGCAGGATTCCCCTATGGCTTACCATGGTTTGAGTCCTGGACCTAGTTGCTTGCTTTCTCGTTTTCCCTTTCTCTTTCTCCCTCTCTCTGTGTCTCTCTCTGCTCAAATTAGAAAATAAATAATAATAATGAATAAAATTAAATAAATTATTCTTTTAAAAAATGCATCTTATGGGGAAAAACATGAATTTGAAAAATTTTTGCACCAAAAATAAACTCATACTTTAACTCCATTTTCCACAAACTTGTTAAGTCCCCTCTTATAAACAGTCTGAAAACAGAAGGTTTCTCATTGTCTCTACCTCAGTAATGTGTGCAAATGGACTTGGATGGTGCAGGCAGTCTTCTGGTTCATCTCATACACGCACTCTCCAGGAAATGGCCAAGTGTCTCAGAGGCTCTTTGGAGACCTCTAAGTATTAGATCTCATGAGGACACCCACAGATGGGTGGGAACAGTCCTGTGTAGGAGACAGTTGCACTGGCTCCCAAAAGCCTATCATATTCATCTCTTCCAATGCTGTATTCAATAACATCAAGCTGGTAGATTGAAATCAGTTATGGTGGAAGTATGGTGGGAGTATTTACACCATGGAAATTGGCAAACACTATAAGTCATGGCTTTCTTTTTTTTTTTTTTTGAGAGGTTTTTTTGCTATAGGGCACGTGCACTCGCCAGACAGACAGAGACAGAGAGATAGAAAGCGAGAAATCACCCCCCAGAGGGGATGGCCACGCTGCAATCCCTTCTCCTCCATTCTCCTCTTAGGATCTTGGGCACGCACACACACACGCCCAGCGTGAGTTTAAGCCACTGGGTCCGGGACTCGAACCACGGTTGACTACATGGGAGTCCAGTGACATAGCCATTACGCTAACTGCTGGTCCCAAGTCATGGCTTTCTAATCTCTCCTGGAGAGCAGGTTGTTAAACGTTGACCAGCATTTAGTGGCTGAGAAATTCATATCAGGAAAGAAAATGAGAATTTGGGGTCATAAAATCTCAGAGACGGAAGAGATTTTATAGCTTCTCTTACCCAAACTTGTAACTGGTGCTAGAATTTTCCCAGTGGAGATGGGGCCTAGCACCATTGAACAGATGTAAGATGATTTTTCAGTGCTGTACATGCTATAACACGAGACCAGTCAATGGAAGAGGTAGTCATTTTTAAACTCTTTTCCATCCTTTTATATTATGCAAAGAAAGTCTCACTTTAGTGCTAGCTCAGTTACCTTTCTTTTTTTTTTTTTAAGGTTTTTGCCGTAGGGCATGTGTTCTCGCCAGGGAGAGAGAGAGAGAGACAGTGAGTGGGAAAGTGAGAAATCACTCCCCAAGGGGGATGGCCATATCACAATCCCTTCTTCTCCATTCTCCAGGGATTTTGGGCAGGCTTGCACACGCACCCAGCATGATTTTCAAGCCGCCAGGTCTGAGACTTGAAGCACAATGGGCCATGTGGGAATCCATCACCTTAATCACTATACCACCTGCTGGCCCCTCTAACACATTTCTAACACTTGTTACTCTCCAAGAACTAACAAGGAGAGGACAGGTCTTAGACTCAGAGCCTTGCACAGGCCAGCCATAGCTAGCTGTAACTGAATAACATGGTCTTGTTTGGGGGTATTCACTTTTATAGTTACCTTCTTGTTGTGACACAGAATAATGGCTTTCTTCCTACAGTAGTGGCATCAAGTTTTCTTTTTACCATGCTTTTAAAATGAGTCCAGTTAAAGACAAACATTAAGTAACCAGTAATACAAGTGCTACAGAGAGACGGTAAATACCCTGAAGGTGGTTTGCAAATGACTGAAGGAACACAGATGGACCCTAGGTCAGGTAGACTTGCTTGCAAGTCCAGTGACAGGGAGCTCACTACTTTTCAAGGTGTCCCTTCTGTTACTGTTATCGATAAAACATCCCATTCAAATTTAAAAAGTCTTGTTTTGTTTTCCTCCTCCCACCCCCACCAATTTTAAATTAAGTGTATTTCTTACATTATTTTTCTTCTGGGCCCAAACCACTCGGTCCTCAAGGTTTTCAGTTTCTATTGTTGGTTCGTCTTTATCCCAAGATCCCATTAACTAGCATCAGCTTCGAGTCTTGTCTGCAGTGGTCTCATTTTGCCCTTGGTATGTCAACGTGTCTCCAGCTGAAACTCTTCTCCCTATGCAGGAGGAATTGGGAGTCTGTGATTACCAGCCAAGATCATTTGTTTCCCTTCATTAAATCTCTGGAACTACATTTTCTCTCCTTCTCCCTTTGGAAAATCATCCCCTCAGTGCAATGTCCAGATATTCAGACTCAGTGGTAGCTGATAACAATGACCATAGTCTATCGCAGGCTTCCTATGTACCAGGCATCAAGCCGGGAGCTTCCCATGCATTCTTTCGCTGATATCTCCTGACACCACTAGAAGCACCTGCTATCACCGCCCTATTTCTAGAGATACTGAAGCTGGAGCTCAGAGAGGTGAGGTCAAGGGTTCAAGGTCACCTGGCCATTAAGCAGCAGAGCCTGGACTTCTAACAGGTCTATGAGCCTCTGAAGTCAGTGCTCCAAGGCCAGGACCAGGATTTCTCACCTCACACCTTCAGATCTACAATGGGAGTTGAAGCAGGAGACAAGAGAAGTGCCCACACTATAACAAGAGGCCTTTGAAGAAAGGCTGTAGAAGACAGGAAGAATGAAGACAGAAAGAAGTAGTCAGAGAACACCAAGCAGGTTGGTCCCTGTAGGCATTTGACAGCTCTTCAACATCACTGAATAAGAGAGAAATAAAGAATGTGAATGAGCAAGAGAGTGTGCTCGCATGTGTGTAAAATGTGTGTGTGAGGTGGGGAGTGAGGCAGGGAGGCTCTCCTTGACCCTCGCCTAGGCAAAGTCATAGCTCACTTCTCCCTTGGCAAACATGGAGCTGATTTTCAGGTGTGTTAGTCACCATTCTTTTTCCCTTGGCAATATCCAAGAATTAAGCATTCTGGGATCAGCAGATGGTATAATGGTTATGTCGCTAGACTCCTACATAGTTGACTGTGGTTCAAGTCCTGGACCCAGTGGCTTAAAACTCCCACCAGGTGCATGTGCATGCATGCCAGAAATCCCAAGAGGAGAATGAAGGAGAAGGGATTGTGGTGTGGCCATCCTCCTGGGGGATGATTTCTCACTTTCTGTCTCTCTCGCTCCCTCTGGCGAGCACACATGCCCTATAGCAAAAATCTTTCTTAAAAAAAAAAAAAAAAGAAAGCATTTTTTAAATTAGCCAGAATTAAATGAACTGGTTTAAATTAGTTAAGCATCCTTTTTTTGACATTTACCCATTCAGCAAACATTGCCTGATGTCTCACTGTGTGTCAACTGGTAGATAGTCACAAGCAAAATGGGGGCTGTCTCTGCCCTCTGTGTACCTCCCAGTAAGTCCCTTACCAGCGTGAGGATGTGACAGAGGAGGGGAACAGGGTGCAAAGTGCTGTGGGAGCACTTTCCTGGTGACAGAGGTGAAGGAAGAAAAAGTGCTCCCAGCAGGGGGAGTAGTAACTGGGAAGATCCTGAGCCATGAGAAAGCAGAAGGGCTCAGTGAGGTCCCGGATGGTCCATATTACTGGGCTGGCTCATAGTAGGCGTTCAATAAAGTGTAAATAAATGGATGAATTAATGAGCAGGGAGTATGATGGTGAGTAGTGGAAGAGAAGGATGGATGTGTACGCTTAGGCTGAGCCACAGTCTCTTACAGGGAATTTTGACTTTGCTCCTAACTGCAAGAGGAGGCCATGTCCATATTCGAATCCACAAGGATGTGATCACATTTATGCTCCTCCAGAAATAGCAGGCCACTGAGCTGCGACTCCCTCTCCCACCCACCCACCCTAACACCTTCAATGTGAATATGAAGCATTAGTTTGGCCGTCTGCTCCAGAGAGACGAGGCTGTTGGAGACGCAGAAGACCCGTGGAAATTGTGGATCCTTTCCTATCAGCCTTCCTTTGAAAGGAGTTTTGCACATGAGGGACTTACTGTGCACCTGCCTGTCGGCCATGTTCTTGAAACTCAGGTCGCAGTATTGACCCTGGGTGCCGGCTGCCCTAGACCCTTTTCCTGTGACAACTAACTAGCTTATTTACTCTTTGCTTCAATTTTGGTTTCTGCAAAAGCAAAATCTCAGACAAGGGACTTGAGATTTGGGTGCAGGGAGTTTATTTAGGAAGTGAT
Source organism: Tupaia tana (assembly GCA_026018925.1). NCBI lineage: Eukaryota > Metazoa > Chordata > Mammalia > Scandentia > Tupaiidae > Tupaia > Tupaia tana. Next base: position 13,364,603 of record JAKSZU010000026.1, on the reverse strand, counting down.
GCCAGGAAACCAGAATGAGGGAGTGGAAAGAGCAAAATAGAGGAAGAAAACTACTAAAGGGCATATCGTTGAGCCCATCAACGTTGTGGGCAAACCGTGGTGCAAGCAAACCTTAGAGCAGAGTGGGGACTGGAGCATTTGTTCACCCTCTTTCACCTCCACTGGTGGGGGTTCTTTTTGAGGTGTTAATTTCCTCAAACTTGTGGACTGTCCCTGCACGCAGGCTCGGCAGGATCCTGTGGCTAGGAGAGAGACCTAAGGCAGAAAGAAGGGAGGCAGGTGTGCAGGGTGAGACGCTGTCATCACCGCTCTCCTCAGCAACCGAGGAGCTGGGTGGGCCTAGCGAATGGAGCACATGTGTGCCACTAAGGAACATTTCCTGGACATTCACCACGTGCCAGATATATTAACCCACACTTCACATGTGCAGATTCAAAACACGGTGAGGCAGATATTACCGTTCCCATGCACCAGATGAAGACACTGAGACTTATAGAAATTACTGGGTTGTTGGAAAAGTCCTGATGTATTTTTGTGTTTTTCTGTGCAAAAATACATCGGGATTTTTCCTACGGCCCAAAAAATAACTCCTCAAAGGCCACACACCTGCAAGGGGCTGGATGAACAGAGATTTAAATCCAGATCTGCTTTTTGCCAGGAGATCATCTCCTTCTGAAAGTTCTAGGGAAATTCTGGTTCCACCCACATTTCCAGTTTCTGAAACCTGGAAGCTGTTTATACCACAAGTCACGCCTCCAGGACACAAGTGATTAGCTCAAAGGAAAACACCACATAGGATGCACCAATCAGATTTCCTGCTCTGGGAATTTGGACTTTGGACACTGATAGATTGATGTGGATAAGCCTCAGGGTATGGAGATGAGGGTCCAGTAAACTCAGGGATGGGACTGTCATTTACACAGCTGTCACAGGGTGTTTGTGGGGACAGGATACAGTGAGAAAGAATAAAGAATCAAGTGTGCAAAAGTACTGCTGAGCCAGAGACAGAGCAAGTAGCTGAAGTTTCATGTACTCATCAGAGAGACAGAAAAGCAAATCACCTTCCAGGGGGATGGCTATGCCACAATCCTTCTTCATTCTCCTCTCAGGATTTTGGGCATGCACGCACACACGCCTGGTATGAATTTTAAGCTGCCAGGACCTGAACCACAGTCAACTATGTCTACCAGTCAACTATATCCAGCGATGAAACCATTACGCCATCTGCTGGTCCCAATCTCCTACATTTTTTTTTTTTTTTTTTTTTTGAGAGGTTTTTGCTGTAGAGCACGTGTGCTCACGAGAAAGACAGAAAGAGACAGAGAGACAGAAAGTGAGAAAATCACCCTCCAGTGGGATGGCCACACCACAATCCCGTCTGCTCCATTCTCCTCTCAGGATCTTGGGCACGTCTGCACACGTGCCTGACATGAGTTTAAGCCACCAGGTCCGGGACTTGAACCGCGGTCGACTACATGGGAGTTCAGCGACATAACCATTACACCAACTGCTGGTCCCGATTTTTTTTTTTAGAGGTTTTTGCTATAGGGTGCGTGCACTCGCCAGAAAGAGAGATAGAAAGCGAGAAATCAACCCCCAGCGGGGGTGGCCACGCCACAATCCCTTCTCCTCCATTCTCCTCTCAAATCTTGGGCACGCATGCACATGCACCCGGCATGAGTTTAAGCCACCGGGTCCAGGACTTGAACCGCGGTCGACTACATGGGAGTCCAGCGACATAGCCATTATGCTAACTGCTGGTCTCATGGTCCCGATTTTTCAAAACTTATCTCAGATGAAGGAATTTTTGTTTTAGCAAAGTACAGTCTGAATAAAACATGATCTAAAAAACACAAGAAGTATTCAAGAGGGCATGTTGGTAAGAAGCTGAGCATTTCATAGGCAGATGAAGATCTGGGACCCACGTTGGTTTTCTCTGTCATCTCTGCCTGATTGGAGATGGAGCAAAGATACTATGAAGACAAAGGCAAGTGACAGGAGAAAAGAGTCAAGCACTGGGCCACTGAAGGAAAGATGGTTCATTGAGGGTTCCACATCTACTGTTTTGTTTTGTTTTAAAAAAGAAGAGGAACACAGCTCAGGCCTCATCTCTCTCCACAGCGTCGCCGCTATTAAAAGCAGCTGGGTGATGGGTGTCTGTATCCGGCGAGTCTACTTCATTTTTCGTCCCTCTGTCGACTGCAATGTAAGACAGCTCGAGAAGAAATTAATACTCGGAGTCAGTGTCAGCCCCACTGACAGCAGATCAAGGCTGAAAGACAAATTGCTCATTACAGTTCAGGGAGCCGGAGCCGGAGGAAGACAGCCATGCCATCCCGTGCGAGCTCCAGGCAGCTCCCACCAGTGACTAACTTGGCACAGGACCTGTTCTGGCTTCTGCATGCCCGTGAGGTTTGCAGGGGGCTGCAAGGGGTTCGTTCGAGGGGAGCAGCCCACTTGGACCACCTGGGAGCCCATGATCAGCCATGTTCGTAGCATGTCACCATGCCACTGGCATGACCAGGCCTAATACTCTGGAAAAGCTGTTTCTGTGCTCACCCTGGGTCACGGTGATGATTCTCAGAGGTAGCAGGGCTGACAGGAAGCCAGAGGGCCCTGGAACAATGAGAAATCTGACAGAGACAAAAACCCCATCTTTCCTTGCCTTGTACTTTCTATTACTCTCCTCCAACTTTTTTCTTTCATTTTTTTTTAAAGCTTATTTCTTCCATGAGAGAGAGAAAGGGAGAAATCCCCCCCACCACCACCCATAGGGTTTTCCTGCCATGATCCACCCCAGCCTTAGCCAGCCAGGATCACACACACACACACACACACACACACACACACTCCGTCACATGCCTGGAATACACAGAGAGGTCTCCAGATTCTAATACGTCATCTTCACATGTGAATCCGACAACGCAGAACGTGGCGTGACCATTGCACTAACTGGCTGGCCTTGATTCTTCATTGTCTTTTTGACACCTTGACTACTTGATTGTGGTTTGTGGTTGAGTCTCACACAAGCTCCTGGTCACACGTTGAATGGGAATGGACACCCAGCCCGCATTGGCTAAACAGGGTGTCCTGGCACGGGGCTGCATCCGTCTGGAGAGAGGGTGGTGGTCTCCAATTTTCTCACAGATGCTGCTAGAATTAGTGAAGGCGCTGACATCGTTATATTTCAGAGCTGTTGGCTTATCTGTTTGTGGCCTGCCTGACCCAAGCAAAATGTAAGCTCTATGAGGACAGAGACCATGCTGGAATGATCCAGGGCCACCAGCCACCCTTCTCTCCTTGCTCCTTGTCCCCTGGAGGATGACAAATTGGTGACCTCCCTTGCTTGTGAACTTCTGGCTGAATTCAGCCAACAGGAAGCACAGTAGGACATCAGAGGGCAGAAGGAGAGAGCGGCCAGGGTATCGGTTCCCAGTCTCTCTTCGGCTGCGTTGACTCTGTTGCAACCAGTCACACAACGGGCCATAGCTCCTGTCAGGCGGCCTCTCTTCTGATACCCTCTTTGCTTCTGGTGGCTGCTCCCTTGCATTGCCCCCAACAGGCTTAGGGTGGTAAAGGCTTCCTGCGGCTGCCAGTCCTGGGGTACTGCACAATCCCGGGCAGGTTTTTTTGCACCTTGCACATTCCTTTGTAGTCCCTTTACTCAGCTCTCCTCAAATTCCCAATTGGGGGACCAGCAGTTAGCGTAATGGCTATGTCACTGGACTCCCATGGAGTCAACTGAGGTTCAAGTCCTGGACCCAGCAGCTTAAATTCACGCCAGGCGCGTGTGCATGTGTTCCCAAGATCCCGAGAGGAGAATGGAGAAGAGATCTCAGCGTGGCCATCCCCCCTGGGGGGTGATTTCTCGCTTTCTGTCCCTCTGTCTCTCTCTTTCTGGAGAGCACACACGCCCTACAGCAAAAATCTCTAAAAAAAAAAAAAAATTCCCAATTAGAACGTGCTCTCTCTTTCCCACTCGAAGCCCAACGAAGATATAGACGTTGGTTGGTTGATCGCAATGTCCCCACACTGAGCAACCTCCAGCATTCACTGAATGAATGAATTCTGATCCTCAAAGGAGGCAAGACTTGCTTTTTCAGTGCTTTGTTGAAGACTCACCAGCATCCCCTCTACTCAGCCCTGTAGCTTATCCGTTGGAAACTGGTCACAAGGACCGTTTCTCCCGCCTCATCTTTCTGTGTTCAGCAGACCTCAAATCTCCCTGTTCTCAACCATTTATTTCAGATGACAATTAGACTTTGTCCTGAAAATGTTGCTTCTGTCTCTTGCTGGAGGGTGGGAGAAGAATTAAGTGATACTCTTTAGCGGAGCATCCTTTTTGATTTCTGCAAAAAAAAAAAAAAAAAAAAAAAAAAAAAAAATTCCCCTGCCATTCTTCTTTTCTTTACACACATTCTGTAGACCCCTACCTCCTAAATTAGTGCTAGTGGGAGCTTGCAGACCAGGATAATTCCACTCAGATAAAGCGTGAGACAATAACTGACGCGCCAGGGCCGTTCAGTCTGGGGAGCTGTCGTGTAAGTCACAACAAAAGCTCACACCTTCAGGGCAGCCGTTGGAGGGCTGTTGGGCATAATGACCAGGTGGCAGCATTCCAGTCCCGGACACCGTGCAGTATTTTCCCTCCAGGGTTTTGCAGAAATGACACTGTCAGAGAAAACAATGATTTAATGGCCACATGACAGGAGCCTTGAGACTAATGGTACCCAACCCGGAAAAATCTAGGAGACAACTGGAAGGCAATTACGACACAGTCCGTGCCTACAACTCTGTCATTACCATTCATGCATCACGAGGAAGCCCTTCTCCTTTGGAAGGTCAAATCCGCGTGGTGCCAAGTGGTTGAGAGAGAAGAGCTGGTGCTGGGAGACACAGGGTGGATGTTTCTATGGAGAATTCTCCAGAATCATGTGCAGAGCTCCCTAACCACTGCCCCTCTCTCTTCCTCACTCACTTTCTCTCCCTCCTCCCCCTCCTCTCTCTCTCTCACACACACACATACACACACAAGTACATACACACACAGACACACACTCTAACTCATGCACACACAGACACACACTCTAACTCAAATGATACAGCTCTTCCAGTTTCCAAACCCGGCTTCCACAAGGCTTTGTTTATGCGGGCTAGGGTAAGTGACATTGCCTACTTGACAACTAGATTTTGATTAAGAACACTGAACTCTGCCCAACTAATTGTGTCACACAGAAGAAAAATATTTGAGGTCCTGAGGAGAAGTTCTTTGTTCCCGGGAAGGCTGAAATAGTGGAGCGGGAAAATAGAAAAATAAAAGACTTCTGGTTGATACCGTTTGAACAAAATTTGAAACTGTGCGTTCTAGACTTTGCTCGATTTTTCTTATAATGAGCATGTACGATATTTTCTGAACATTATTTTTTTATGGCAAAGTCATAAATTCATCCATTTGTGTTACCTAAAGGACAAGTATTCAATATAAAATAGCAACAGTCTCTCTTCATTTTCACTCCTTGTCCTTCTCTCATCTCCAAAGGTAGATAGTTAGAGGTGTACAATGTGGCCCCTCCCCAACCCTTTTCTCATAGGTGTGGATGTATATAGATGACTCTTTGTACATATTTTGTTTTGAGTATTATTTTTGTTTTTCATAAATGGGGTTTATTTCACTATATCTTTCTTTCTTCTTTCTTTTTTAAGTTTTTTGCCATAGGGCACATGCACTCACCAGAGAGACAGAGACAGTGAGAGAGAAAGTGAGAAATCATCCCCCAGGGGGATGCCATGCCGCAATCCCTTCTCCATTCTCTTCCTGGGATTTTGGGCACACATGCACATGTGCCCGGCATGATTTTCAAGCCACCAGGTCTGGGGTTCAAACCACAGTTGGCCATGTGGGAGTCCAGCACCTTAATCACCATGTCACCTGCTGGCCCTTTTTCTCTCTCTCTCTCTCGCTCTCTCTCTTTTTTTTTTCAATTTTTTAAATGATAATTTCTAGTTTACATGTATTCAATGTATACCTTTGTGGGAAGTGGTATGATTTTTCAAAGCACACATACAGCATGTACTAATCAAATGAAGCCTATATTGATCTTTGTCAAGACAGGACATTACATTATGGTGTGCATATTTGATAATAGTTCTAGTTTATTTGGGAAGCATGCATGGAATTGTCCCGATTTTTCACTCTTCTGTGGTACTCTATTCCATAATCTCTTCCCCTCATTTATAAACATTCTTATGGTTTGCAACTTTTTAAAACTCAAGAATACGTCTTGGTCATCTTTCCGTGTTGGAATTGGTGCATAACATTCTACTTTTATCACTTTTAATGGCCGCCTCAAATGCGGTAGTGTTACTGACTGGTAGTTTATTTCCCACATTCAGGTACTCTTAAATGTCTCGCCGTCACATGCCATGTTATACGAAAACACTCGTACACTGCCCATTGGGATAAGAGAGCTCAAATTTCTGAACAGAGAGATCATTATATCAATTAAGATACTTTGGGCGGTAATTAAAGCTCCAAGTGGCTAAACAGCAATTGCTTTCTTTTTTTATGTTAATGGAAAGTCTGAAGAGTTCAAAGGTGGCCTATTCGATAGCTCAACACCATTACCATGGAACCAAGAGCTTTCTATCTTACTGGTCTACCTTCTCAGTGAGTTGGGATTCTTCCTCCCCACGCCCCCACCTCTATGGAAACATTTGGGTGGAGGTGTAATAGGTGACATATGCAAATACAGCTCTTCAGTTTTCCTTGGGTCCCACTGGCCAGTACTGGGCTGCAAGCTCACACACACACACACACACACACACACACATACACACATACTGGCAAAGGGCAATGGAATGAGCATGACTGACGTGGACCGACTGCGATTCCCCCGTGGGTCTTAGAAGAAGAAAGGGAGAGGGGGACCGATAGATGGTATAATGATTACATCGCTGGACTCCCACTTTGTTGACTATGGTTCAAGTCCCAGACCTGGTGGCTTAAAATTCATGCTGGGCACATGTTGTGCATGCCCAAAATCCTGAGAGGAGTCTGGAGGAGAAGGGATTGCAGCATGGCCATCCCTCCCAGGGGGAGATTTCTCACTTTCTGTCTCTCTGTCGTCTCTCCAGTGAGTACACGCGCCTGTAGCAAAAAATCTTTCTTAAAAAAAAAGGGGGGGGAGGGAACCAGCAGTTAGCGTAATGGCTATGTCACTGGACTCCCACGTAGTCGACCGCGGTTCGCGTCCCGGACCCGGTGGCTTAAAAGTCACGCCGGGCGCGTGTGCGTGCATGCCCAAGATCCCGAAAGGAGAATGGAGGAGAAGGGATTGCGGTGTGACCATCCCCCCTGGGGGGTGATTTCTCGCTTTCTGTCTCTATGTCTCTGTCTGTCTGGCGAGCGCACGCGCCCTATAGCGAAAAAACCTCTCCAAAAAAAAAAAAGGGGGGGGGGCGGAGAGAGACTTGCAGGTGGCATAATGGTTAAGTCGCTGGGCTCCCTTGTAACCAACCACAGTTCGAGTCCCAGACCTAGCGGCTTAAAATTCACACCAGGCACACATGCATGCGTGCCCAAAATCCCAAGAGGAAACTGGAGAAGGGATTGTGGTGTGGCCACTCCCCCCAGGGGGGAATTCTTGCTTTCTGTCTCTCTGTCTGTCTCTGTCTCTCCAGTGAGTACATGTACTCTGTAGCAAAAACCTCTCTAAAAAAAGAAGAGAAGAGGAAATGGATGTTACTAATCAAAGCAGCATCCAGAAAATCTGTAACCAATGTGCAGCCTGAGAATCTGACTACCAGTTACTCCACATCTTCAGCCAAACTTAAATAAGGTACTTGGGACCAGCAGTTAGCGTAATGGCTATGTCGCTGGACTTCCACGTAGTCAACCATGGTTCGCATCCCGGACCCAGTGACTTAAACTCATGCCAGGCGTGTGTGCGTGCGTGCCCAAGATCCTGAGAGGAGAATGGAGGAGAAGGGATTGCGGCCTGGCCATCCCCCCTGGGGGGTGATTTCTCGCTTTCTATCTCTCTGTCTCTGTCTGTCTGGCGAGTGCATGCACCCTATAACAAAAACCTCTCAAAAAAAAATAATAAGGTGCTTAAATTTTTGCCAGTATGATGAGCAAAGAGGGCATTTTGCTGTTGTTGTTGTTTAAGTTTATTTACTTATTTCTTCTCTGAGTAAGAGACACAGAGCGAAAGCACTTCCGTGGGCTGACACCATGAGTCACCTCCAGTCAGGCCCAGATCATGGCCATACACGTGCTCAAAATACTATAGAGGTCTCTGAACTCGAACCTGGAACCTTCCCATGAGCAGCCTCACAGAGAGTTGCATTTTGTCTGCACCACTGTCCAGCCCCCTCGTTGTCTTGCACTGATTACTAATGAGATTGAGGTTCACCTATATATTAATTGTCTGTTTGTATTTTCTCTTCTGAGAATTACCTATTTTATTATCACCTATTTTCTACCCCATAGTTTGCTGGGTTTTTTTAAATTGATTTGTAAAATTGCTAAATATAAATCCTGGAAACACACACAATCAAAACATTTTAAAAGGTTCTGAAAGAATAAAGAACACTTCAATTATCTACCTTTGTTCTTAGATTCTCGAGTGCTTCTGTAACAGTTCAGGGAGCAGAAGAAAATCCATTTCACGGAAAAGGTTATGGTGACATGCTTCCCAAACCGTGTGCTTCAGAACAAAAGTTCCTAGATGGATGTTAAAATGCAATTAGGAAATGCCACATGAAATGTCCAGCGTTCAGCATCTCACGATGAAGACATAGCATTAGGGACCAGTTCGACTTTGATCCTTACTATTTAGCTGTGTGACCTCAGGCCCCGTATGTCACCTCTCTGAGCCTTGTTTCACTCCTTGTGAAACAGTCCTCTCGGGTTGTTGGGGGTTGGCACCGGTGTCAGTGTTCTGCCTGTACTCCCCTGGCTCTTACCTGCTCGTGCACATCCAGGGCTTCCCACGGGAGCACGTGAGGCTTCCCACTATCGCTCTGGGTCAATCCAGAAGGGACGAGAAGGTAATGCCCTCAGAAGAAGGATCTGGATTGGAATACCAGCTCCCACACTTTATGGCTGTGTGACTTAGGGCAAGTTATTTAACCATCCTGGGCCTCCGTTTTGGCTTCTGTGCAATGACAGCAATAATCATTTCTACCTGAAAGGACTGTTGTGTGTGGCAAAAAGAATAGTGTGTGTGGAGCACAGGCTGCAGTGTCTGGCTCGGGGCAACTGTCAGGAAATAGGGACTGTTGTCATCGTTGATATCACTGTCATTTGTGGTCGATACTCCTGGAGAAATCTAAGAGTGTTTTTGATGTGTAGATTGAAAGGGCTTTTCTCTACTAGGGTAAAAGATGGCCCGGCATTTTTTTTCCTTCCCTCTGAGCCCTGGAGAAATGCTTGGCCTGGCTTTGCCACCTTCTGGAGTCCTTTTTCTGCTGTGAGTCCTGCCGCATGCCAGGGAGCTGCTTGGCATGGCTGAGTGCTCAAGACCTCTGCATTCCCGGGCCGCTCCACTGTGCAATTCTGTGCACAGCGTTGCAAAGGCCAGAGGCTAAAACTCAAGCCAGCGCCCTGGAAATACTCAGCAATCTGTGATTACAAGATGAGCTAACCTGAGCCCTCTTGGTTGTAAGTAACACAAACTCTTTTAGAGGCCAAAAGAGGGAATTCCTCCTAGAGACAATGGGTTTCCTGTGGAGTTCAGTGGTAGATAAGGCAATGAGACCTCCCACAGGAGCGGTCCCAGGACTGAGGATATCACTGGCCCTCTCCCATCGCTTCATCTCTCCCCATGTCCGCCCTCTGCAGACTGGCAGATGTGGAACAAGTTGGCTGCTCACAGGGACCCCACTTCTCTGGGAACTGCCTTCTGCTGGACACTAACCAGCTTTGCACCACATGACCCCAAGCTGGGCCAGTCAGATTCTTCCCTGAAAATTTAGAATTGAGGCTTGGTAGTCTTGGCTGGTTTTCTCACCTGTAAAATGGTGACAATAATAACATTTACCTTCCAGTATTATAGAGATTACATGAGAGATTCCATGTCAAGTTCTTACCTACCACAAGATATGTAATAAGCGCTCGGTAAAATACAACTGTTATTATCATTGTTATCCCTGATATTAAGCAGTTAGCATATGGCCTAGCACACAGGGGTTCTCAATGCATGCTTATGAGATGAATGAATAAATGCATCTTTCAACCAGGGACTATCATAGGCAACAATCACCCAGGCTATCTGATCCTCAATTCCAGCACTGCATGGACCATTTGTCTCTGGAGAACCCTGGACTTTGTCTCCTAAACAAAACCAAGTTGAACATCCCAAACTTGGATCTTGTGTTTGTGAAACGCAGATGTTATAGCAGAGTTTAGAGGGTTGCCAGGTGCTCACGAAACATTTTACAGGTCATTAAATCTCTAGTTAGACAAACTCAATCATGTGTACTCGTTAGAATGAGATTTGGGCCATTTCAAAGATTAGGCTCACAGTGTAGGAAATATAGTTTAAGTTTTCCTTTGAAAGGGAGAAGTAGCAGGGGAGGGGGGGTGTTTCACAATAGCATCGAAGCGCTCCACAGCATATTTCTCATTTTACGTATCCTACCATCATTCTCTCGCTTCCAAATGATTCCTTGTTCTGCTTTCACTGCTCCTGAATAGTATTTATTTTGTCTGGGTCTCTCCACCTACGCCATAGGCTCAAAAATGCACATCCTGGAGATTTGTACCTGCATTAAACAAAGAGCATGTTTATATTTTTTAAATGTAGCTACCATAAATGACTTTTGAAATGTGCGTTGAATAAACCCAGACAAACACAATTAATCAACTCACCCTCAGAGAGCAAGTCACGGGAAAAGTTTGGCAAATGCAATTTTCTCCTGGTGGTTTATATAAGAGCTTTCAAAGTGGCACCCTGGGCTCACACCTGGACAGATTTCAAGAGGAGAGAAATACCAGTCTGTAGCTGCCTGCTTTTTGTGCGACATTTTCAGCAAAGGGATTCATCAAGGAAACAAGAATTTACTTCACAAGAACTCCCCTCAAAGGTGTGGACAGGATGAAAGAAGGTCAGACCTCCTTTACTGACCCAACAGGGCTACAAGGAAGCCATCAGACTATAATGAGCACCTTCAAGATGCCAGCGCTCACACACACCTCTGTCGTCTTGTAAAACAGTGTTTAACAGCCTAAGTATCTTGAGCATAAGCATTTTTGAGTCCCAAGATCCTGGAACAATGACAGGCCCTTAATAGGCCCCCAGAAAATACATGTTGAACTAACAATATCCCTGCTAGACAAAAAATGACAGGTCCCATTTACCGACTGGCATTCTATGTAGGCCAAGTCTAACTTTCAGAATGGCACCACAAGACGGGTATTATTATGAACATCCTCACCAATCTAGAGATGAGGACTGAGGCTCACAGAGGATAAAGGACTTTTCCAAGGTCACTCTACCAGGAAGTAGAAGACTGAGATTTCAAAACCTGTGTTTGTCTGACCAAAAAATCCAACATGCCTCCTCGTGTTTACTCCACTCTTCCTTTTAGCTTCTTAAATGCTTTTCCTCTAGCTTTTTGTTTTTTTTTGTTTTTTTTTTTTTTTGTTTGTTTATTTTTTTCCCCCTGCCTGTCATGAAGAAAGTAGGAATAATTTCATGGTGCAAGGGATCCACTCACTACGTGGTAGTCTATGCAGGCACCATACTCCCTGGTTCCTGAGAAACCTGAAGAGACCACTAACTGCTCCCCAGAATCCCCCCAAAGCATATTTGCATTTACCACTTGCTCCAGGATGGACAGGCCACGGGTTGCACAGACAACAGTAATTCTCACAGGTGACCAAGGCATAACATATGCAACCGCATAGGCAACTGGGACAACTGGTTACGTATCAGTCTCCCCAAGCTGATTGGAAAAAAATTAAGTTTGTTCTCTTCTTCCTTGTATACAGTCTGCCACCTCCCAGCTGTTGCATCTCTTGTTAAATAGTGTCATTTCTCTCCATCTTTCATTACGTATTCCAAAGAGTCATTTAGTTAACCAATAAACATGTATTGATCCCTTCCAAAGACAAAGCCAGCTCTGATCTCAGGAGCTCACACCTCGAATAAAGGGAGATGCATAAAACAAGTAACTTTAGCACACGAGCTTAGAGTTCCTAGAAGAAAGGCTTACCCACTATGCTATGAGACTGGAGAGGCAGTTACAGGAGAATTAAAGAAGGGGATGCTGGAGAAGCCTTTACAATGGTGGCGATAATTAAATTGGGTCTGAAAGGATGAACAACATTTCCCAAGTGGGACAGGAGAGAGCGATTGCCCATCATCTACATGAGATATAATACTTTCAGGAGCTCAGTATGTTTCCAGACTATTCACAGTGACTAGAGGACAGACAGCATGGGTGTAGAGATGCAGCCAACAGTTGCAAAGTCACAAAAGGCTCTCTAGAATGCCCTGGAGAATTGGAACTTTGCCTGGAAGTCACAGTGGGGAGCCAGCGAAGGATTCTCAATAAGAGCATGGTGGTTAAGATTCACTTTATAGAAACACGGTATATCCCTTTCCTAGAGCTGCCATCACAAATGATCACAAACCAGGTAGCTTGAAACAACAGAAATTTAATCTCTCATAGTTCAAGAGGTCAGAAGACTAAGAGCAAGCTGTCAGCAGGGTTAGTTCCTTCCAGAAACTCTCTGGACGAATGTGCTCCCTGCTTCTCCCCTAGCCTCTGGGGCTCTGGCAATCCTTACTATTCCTAGACTTGTAGACTCATCATTCCAATTACTGCTCCCATCTCACATGATCTCCTCTGTGTGTCCTCTTTTCTTTTCATCTCTCTTTATAGGAGAGAGAAAAGGGAGAAAGACAGAGATACCTATTTTTGACAGGATCAAAAATCCTCAGCCTCCCAATTAGCTAGGATTACAGGCACACACAGTCTCATCTGGCAGGTTCAGATCAGTGGATGACGTAAACCTGGGCCTTCCATGAGCTTCCAGCCACCCACAAAGCGGGGCTATGTGTGTGTCAGTCACTAAGGCTAGGCCTGTCCTCTCCCTTTCTTATAATGACATCAGGCATCGGATTTAGTGCTCACACTAATTCACTGGGACTTTATGTTAACTAATTACATTTGCAAAGATCCTATTTACGAATAATCTCCCATTCTGTGGTCCCAGGTGAATGTGAATCTGGGGGGAGGAGGAGGCATTGTTCAATCTGCTACAGACAAGAGTCGAGGCAAGACTGTCACTGGGAACCTAGAAGACCAGCCAGGGAGCCATCCCCACAGAGTCATGGAGGCAATGGAAAGGGGACCAAGTATCACTCCAAGGACTTCCATGTGGACCTTTTCTAAAGAGGAAGAGAGAGAAAATGATACAGTAAGTCCCATTGGAAGGGACCTTAAACATCAAATCACTCACTTTTCCTCAGTTTGCCAAAGGAAGTGGTCACGGACACTAGGAAAGGGTGGAACTCACATTTTATAACAGAGTCTGTCTCCAAAATCCCTTTATGGCCTGAAGGTTGTTTTAATGCCTACTAGATCTTCCTAGTAAGGTTTACTTTAGGCGTGACTTTCAAGAGCTGAGGAGCTTTATTGGCAGAGCTTGTAATTATCTTAATGGCCAGCATTTATTAAGCACACACTAAATTCCAAACACTATGGAAGGTGCCTTGAATTCGTTAGCTCTCATTCCCACAACATCTTTTAGAAGAAAGGCAGTATTACGAATGTCTCCTTTGTACAGATAAGGACACCGATGCTCGGTGAGATTTTAACTTCGCACAATGGAGAAGCTGAATCGGAATCCAGGGCAATGCGATGCCAAAGGAAGTTTCTGAAACTAACAAAATCCTATTAAGAAAAAAAATATATAGAATTGAAGGGCAGTATGAATATTTGATATTCAAATGGCCCCAATTTGGTTTGCTAACAAAGGACTCTCTGCTTCCCTAGTGTTGGAATAAGAACCAGTTCTAGAAGCCTGGACAACAAATTGGGGTCACCCCCCTAGTCTGTGGGGTGTTTAAAAAGAGGTGCACTAGAGGGAGCCATTAGGTGACATAGTGGTTAAGGCGCTGGACTCCCACGTAGTTGACTGCAGTTCAAGTTCCAGACCCGGAGGCTGGAAACTCATGCCGGGTGTGTGTGCATGAATACCCCAAATCCTGAGAGAATGGAGGAGAAGGGACTGCAGCATGGCCATCCCCTCCTGGGGTGGGAGGAGGGGTGATTTCTCACTTTCTGTCTCTCTGTCTCCCTGGTGAGTGCACACATACTAGAGGAAAAAAAAAAAAATCTTACAAATTAAAAAAAAGAAAAAAAGAAGTGCACTTGAGACTCAGGCAAGCACCCTCCTGTCAAGCAACAGACCTGGGATCCAATTTAATTAATCCCCTTCTCCCTGCCCACATCTCCCTTGCCCTCCCCTCCCTTGCCCTCTCGTCTGTTCAAAGAAGCTTTTTCCCTCCAGGGATTAAGGGACCTTTTCAGTTCCAGCTTGTTCAGAATGAAGTCCTTCGAACAGTGGCCAACTTCTTTTTCTCCTTTGTGCTTGGCATGCAGGGCCAGCTGTTGAACCAGGAAACTCCGCCAAATGAACAGTTGCACCCAGACCTCATCTGGTGTCTGCTTGGTTTTTCTTTTTTTTTTTTTTCCCTTTTTTTCCTTTTTTTAATACTTGTAGGAATTTTTTTTTCTTTTTAATTATAATTAAACTTCAAAGAGAATCTGGAACTGGCAGAGCTAAAGATGAAAGCCTCAGGAGGGGACACGTCCTTCCTTACAGCCCCAACAGGACTCTGAAGACACGGGCAGAGGACAGGGCAGAGGTGACAGCAGCAATCTGACTAGTCTCAGCCCTCCCTCCTTCCACCCTGTGCTCATCTGAGCCTTTGCCGCCTGACAGCTGCCACTGGGCCTCCTGTTCAGCCGACAGGTCCCTTTAGTGTGACCAGAGTTGGAGTTATCAATGGAGTATGATCTGAGGATGGACTCACATGGTCCCACCCCAAAACACACCCTGACACACTAAAACCTAGAACATGCCTGAAATTGCATCATTTAGCAAACACCCCTTTGTGCTAAGCATGGCCCACTTAATTTCCAAGGTGGAAATGCTGTTAGATTGAATGATAGATATACCTCGTGTCACTCACACCTTAGTATAAATTATTCTACAGGTTAGTTTCTATAGGTCAGAGCAGCATGAGGATATTTGGCACCTGGGTAGGGGGGAATAATTGTTAATAGAAAAGAGTAAATATTTAGACATCACCAAAGAAGGAAAGGAAAGAAGGAAACCACAGGTTATTAAGTACTTACTGTGTGGTAGTCTTTCACATATATGATACTATTGGGTCATCAGAAAAGTCATGACATATTTTTCTATGTTTTTCTGTGTAAAACTGTGCCATGACTTTTACGACACCCAACATGTGTGTGTGTGTGTGTGTGTGTGTGTGTGTGTGTGTGTGTGTGTGTTTGGTTTAGGACACATGCATTAACTGGAGAAAGACAGAGAGGAAAAGTGAGAAATTATTGTCCCCCAACCCCAAGAGGAATGGCTATGTTGCAATCCCATCTCCTCCATTCTCTTCTCAGAATTTTGAGTATGCATGTACACATGCCCCCATGTTTTTCAAGCTGACAGGTCTGGGACTCGATCCATGTAGCTGGCCATGTGGGATCCAGTCACCTTAACCTCTGTGTCGTCCGCTGGCCTGCTATTTCTATTTTCAGAACAACTCTCTAAGGTTGGCATTATCCACATTTTGTAGTTGATGGACCAGTACACATACCAGCTGAGTTGTCTTATCTAGTGGTTCTCAGCCTTTAGCAAGTCTTACAGAACAGATTCCTGGGCCTCACCCAGAAGTTCTAATTCACCTGGTCTTCTGTGTGGCCTGTGGATTTGCAGGTATAATAAGCTCCAAGTGATGGTGATGGTGTTGGTCCATGGACTGTCATTTGAGTAGCATTGGTCTTGGTCAGTTATGGCAATTTTATTCATACAACCAGCAACTGCTTCAAATGATGGGCATGCCTGAGCCCAATGAGGCCACTGAGACATGAAAGACTTACCAGGAATTTCTGGGGGGAGAAATATCCATCTGATTGCTACCAGAGCCATTTCATAACCACGAGGGGGAAATGTCTAAGGATAAAGCTGATTCTGTGAATGGTGGTCTCTGTGCAGAGCTCCATGGCATGACAGACTTTCTGTGTCAACCTTAAATCTCATTCTGGACTCCCTCTTATGTGAGGGAATAAATGTCCTTATGTTTAAGCAAGGGTGGATGGAGTTTCCTGCTACTTTCAGCTCAAAGCGTCTTAACAAACACTACTATCATTCTCAGATGAAGAAAGAGAGGTGTGGTCCAAGGCCCAAGATGACATAGCTGGTAACCCAGGTCTGTGTGATGCCAAATGCTTTTCTGATTTGCCACGCTTCCTGGGTGACTTTCTTTTACCATAGCCAATGTGTCTCCCCATCTACTTTGGCACAACATTTGGGACTGATCCACCTAACGTCCTATCACCAAGAGGTCAAGGATTTCATCTAGCACCCTCCCGTTCATCCATCCATCCATCCATCCATCCTTTCCTTCTTCAAGCATTTATCCAGCACTTGCTGCATGTTGAACCCTGTGCTCAGTGCTGGGGATCTGCAAGAGTACAAGATGCAGTCTTAGCCCTAACGGAACTCAAATCTAGAAGAGACAGCCCCACAGTCTTGGCATGTCCTTCTACGTTCCTGATACTCTGGCATTAAGATCATCCCACTGATGCCCAGATGTTTAGTTCTAGTAGATTTCTAGAGTGCTGGCAGATAATAAAAGCCAGTCTTCTTTTATTGAACTCAGATGGATTTACACGCCTTTGGAAGGTTGTTTTTTCCTTCCTTTCTTTTTTATAATATCAGTAAAGCAATTCAAGATCCTCAGTGATGGGGATTATATAAATATTCAGTCATCACATTTCTCTGTTTATAGAGCATCAAAGTGCACAGCACATTATAAAACTTCTAATTAATTCTCGTAACGCTCTGGTGTCATGAGCAAAGGGCAGATAATAACCCTATTTTAGCAATGGGACCAACAGCCACTGTAATTCAGCTACTAGCCTGCGGTCATGTGGCAGATCACCTGCGTTTTACACCTTCATTAATAGCACAGCTTATTAATTATAACAATTACATTAACAACTAGCATTTATTGAGAGCCCCTGGAAGTCTGGCTCTGTCCTGAGAAATTTGACGCACACATTAACCTGTTGAATCTCCATTATAACCTCAGGAAGGAAGGTTTGGATTTTTTTTTTTTCTGAGAGATTTTTGCTATAGGACATGTGAACTCGCTAGAGAGGCAGAAAGTGAGGAATCTCTCCCCCAGGAGGGATAGCCTCCTATAATCCCTTCTCCATTCTCCTCTCAGAATTTTGGGTATGCATGCACACATTCTCAGCCTGAGTTTCAAGCCACTGGATCTGGGACTTGAACTGCAGTCAGCCATGTGGGAATTCAGTGCTTTAGCTACCATGCCACCTGCAGGCCCCAGGAAAGAGGCTTTGTAATGATCCCTGACTTGGACACAAGGACACCAAAACTCAAAGAGGTGATAACTGCAAGAGACCCTAGCTGGTGAACTCAGGTGTACATGACTCCAAATTTCATACCTGTCCTTTGACTTATTCTATCTGCTGGGTGGCATGTTGGGAAGTAAGATTATGTGTATTATTGTTCTCAGTATTCCACTGCTTTGCTGTGTGACCTTAGGAAAACTCTCTAGCCTCTATGAGTCATGGGTTGCTCATCTATTGGTGAAAAAGGAAGAGACAGGCTTTGGAGCCAAAGTCTGGGTGTAGGTGTGAAACTCACCTCTGTCCCTCACTTTTCAGACAACTCTGGAAATTAACCTCTTTGTATCTTGTTTTCTAATCTGTAAAATAGAGATAATAACAGTCCTCTCCCTCAAAACATGTTTTGAGGGTAAACTGAATTATGTGTGAAGCTAAGTGAACATTTAGTAAGACACTTAAACACATGACAGCCATTTTTAGCATGCAATGGATCGGACTATGCTGATCAGTCTTTTAGTGTTGATCATTTAGTATAACTCTCCTGGAACACAGTGGGGTCTTCCAGAGAAAATCTTAGCAATGTGTTAACAAAATCATGGCCATGTCAAGATCCTTTGATCTGCAAATGATAGAAAAACCCAATTCAAATTGATCTAAATGAAAGTGAAAATTGAGACAACCTCATGGCCTGGTGGTTAAGGGAACCAGACCCTGTACAGCCAACCATGATATTCAAATCCTGGCCCCAACTACTTGAAAATACACCAGGCACATGTGCACGGATGCTTCAGATCCTGAAAGGAGAGAGAAATGGAGGAGAAGGGATTGTGATATGACCACCCTCCATTAGTAACAGCTTTCTCCTTCTCTCTCTCTGGGGAGCACACATGCCCTCTGGAAATTAAGTTTTGTTGTTTTTTTTTTTTTTTTAAAGAGAGAAAAAAAATAATCATCTATGGTCAACAACACATCCATAGGTAACCTCACTTCAGGAATAGTTAGATCCAAATGCGGGGTTTCAAACTCAATCTTTGGATACATACTCTTCTTACTTCCATGTTGCCTTCATTTTCAGCCTTTGTCAAAATAGTTGTCATGATGGCCACCAGTGGCTCTATGACATTCTTCTATGACAGTAACTGCAGAGGAAGAGCTCTTCTCTCCCTCAATAGCTGCAGCAAATGTCCCAAGAGTGAATACCATTGTGCTTCTTTGAGTCTCAGACTTATCCAAAGGAGCTCCAAAATGTTCATGGAAAAAATGCCTATTATACTATGAAAAATTAGGTATGGATTTCAAATGCCTTTTGCACCCAAATAGACATACTTTAATTCCATTTTTGTAATATTCTCACGAAAATAACCAACTCTCACTGTGGCCAGGGAGTGGGCTATTCTGATTGGCTGGGCCAGTGTGATGGACCCAGCTCTGAAGTTCTCCCAGGGAAGTTGACTGTGGTGTCAATGCCTAGAAAGAGACTACTGCGGTCTAGCTGCCATCCATCAGATTTCCTGGGTCTGGGGTCCAAGAGCATACCTTTTGGCTTTAGTCACCTAGCTGCAAACTAGTGTCCTGCTCTCAATCACAGTGGCCTGGGAAGCTTCCAGCAACCATGCTCAATCCCCTTTGTCCTCAGCATAAAAATCCATCTTTGTTGTCATCTTCATAACTGGGACTTCCTGTCTCTCCTTCCTCATTCCTACCACTCTTCTTCCACTAACCTACTTAAATGCTCCAGGTAGACCGATCCACCCTCAGTATCGAGTCTTCCCTCACCTCTGGATCTCCCATGTGATTCCCACTGCCTGGCACTCTGTCCTCCCTCCTCTTATGTTTTTAATAGACTGATTTAAATTTATATATATTTATGATACACAATGCCATGTTTTGATATACATACACCTTGTTAAGTGATTAAATCAAACTAGCTAAACAACCATCACTTCGTATACGTAACATTCTCAGTCCTTCAGTGCTCTGCTTACTCCTGGAAGTCACTTCCTTTATTCCTGACTGCCTCTGCACCTTTGCTTTGTCAGAGGTGCCCCTGCACAAGTACCCGGCCCACTCGCTCCCATCACAGCTTACATCACGTCGTATTTTAATTGTCTGCCTAACCGTTTGCCTCCCTGACTCCAGCCTACCCCATGAGACTCTGAAAGGGAACCTTGGGAAGGGTGTATAATTCCCAGCTTCTGGGTTAGCATCCTAACGGGAACTGGGGAAGTTCTTCTGAATGAAAAAAGTATCCAATGTGTCCTGGACAGTGAAGATGATTCATTGACAAATCCAAAGGTCCAAAGAACAAGAAGCCAGGCACAGAGGGAAGCCAAGGAGACCTGTCGATCATCAAGAGACCTCAACGGAGATGGAGATAGACTAGGTCTGCACCAGGGTAGGGAATAGGGGCCCTTTAGTATCTGGGCTCTTATAAGATCTTAGCCCAGACCATGTACTACAATAGGATAGATCTAGAAGGTGTGCCCAGAAGGACCACTTGAGACAAAGATCCTCATCACCTCTTCCCCAAAAGCACACCCAGGTGGTTTTAAAGGAATCTTTGCAGAGGCCAGCAGGTGGCATGGTGGTTGAGGGCTTTAGACTCACTCCCACATGACCATCCGTGGTTCAAGTCCCCCAACCTGGAGGCTTGCTTTCTTGCTTTCCCTCTCTCTCTGTCTCTCTTCCTCTCTCTCTCTGTGTCTCTCTCTGGAAATATTACAAAATAATAATAATCACTAAAGTTAAATAAAATATTTTTTTAAAGAACTCTTTGCAGTTCTCACAAGAAACCTTGAGCTCTGCAAGCAAAAAAATGCTCCCTCACCTACCTTTGAGGCCTTTGGTTCTCCTCCCTCTAATTTGCATGGTGAACCTGTTTCTGTCTCTGATTAGCCCCAGGAAAGCATGAAAATGAGCATTTGACACCATCAGGGAGCATCCAAGCTTAACCTCTTTGGAGAAGGGCTCTCCTCCGCCAGGCTCTCATGTGTGAAAATAATAAGCAAGTTCAGCTCGGTTCTCCACCCCAAGCTGGCTTGGCCTGTCTCCACTCATCCCTCCCTAGGAACCATGTTTGCTAACTATGAGGAGGAAGGTGTTTTTGCTTTTCAAACAAGTCTGCACCCCAATTAGTTTCTCAGCAGCTGGATGCTCATTGGTGGCGACTGCGGTTTCTCATCTAGCGTTGTTATTGATTTGGTCAGAAGTAATTAAGGAGATAATTCTTACTCAATTACATTTCCCGGAATTTCCTGAGGTTGCTAACTCTGCTCCCCGGCTGTATTTTCTTTTCCAAATTAATTTTGTCTTGACTCTGAAATGAGAATGGATATTACGGGGCTTGTTGTGGTTGTTGATTTTCACGGGAACAAAGGGGGGCCTCTGTATTTTCATTGCAACTAGGGCACTCAAACTCTTTTAATTTTTAGAAAATTAATGTAAAACATGCACAGGATTTTTTTTTCCTTTTTCTTTAAAAATAGCATGAAAAATTTTCTACTGAAGAGCAGGCGACCCTCCTCCCTCCTCCCTTCTCTATCCCTCGGGGCAGCTGCTGTGAACATTGTTTATTTTTCCTTCTAGTGGCCCATGTGCTAAATTATTTAAGTTTTAGTTGTATTTCTCAGTTTATGCATCTAAGACTTTAGTGGTTTTCTGTTATGAAAAATGAAGATCTAGCTCCTTTGTATCCCTACCCCACTCTCCACCTCCAACTCCCAATCCTCCCCAAAATAAGTGTTAATTCTGATTCATTCCATAACTTTAAAAAAAAAAGTCACACTTGCATTCCCTGCTCCATTCACCAAGGAGAGTACCTTGGACTCTTTCCAGAAGAAGAGACGAGCTCCTCCTCAGCTCTCCTTATTGTCTTTTCTAAGTTTATTTCTTCCAAGAGAGAAAGATAGAGACAGAGATAGCACTCCCCCCAACAGGTTCCCGATGTCTTGATCCACCCCCAACCTCAGTCAGTCCCATGCATATATGCCCAGCGTTCTCAGGGAGGTCTCTGGATGCAAACACAGAACCTTCCCATGTACGTCAGCCTCACAGAACGTCGAGTTTCACCTCTGTGCCACCATCTGACCCCTCCTCGCATCTTTTACTACTATATTTACGTTTGTCAAGATCGATAGCATTCGTCTGCCCTTCCAAACTCCGTCATTTAGTTTTCCCAGCTTTGCTTCTGAATTGAGTCTAAAAGATGCAAATTAACAAATGTTGCCATTTGATTTTTCAACCATTCATCTACTCACTCAACAAATAACTGCCAAGAAACCACTCTTTGTTTGGCACTGGGCCTGAGACCAAAGATGCAGTGTGACAAGGTCACAGTGCCCGCACACATTGCAAGGCGAGATTCCAGACGAGCAGGAGGGAGAACGCATACATTTTACAATGTAAGAAGGGTAGCTGCTCGAATCAGTGGTTTGGGACATTATGTTTAAAATGTGAGTATAAAACATAATAAAGAGGCAAGCTAAATATAACAACAAAGAGTTTACACTGGAGCTGCCTGGTGTTCTTCGTGATTATCTGCAGAATCTTGGTGCTCAAACTTTGGCCTGTTTCCTTCCCCTACGGACACTCAGGCGGAAGCCAGAGCACAAGGATGCCGCACACAGGAGGGATTGCGCTCTTCCTCCAGGGACTGAGGGATGGTGAGAAGTATCCTTGCTGCAGTTTGGTTTCATGTTTGTAAAGTTCCTTCCTCCACAGCGAGTCTTTGCAGCCAGTCTCTGAGTCCAAAGCACACTGCTGCAAATACCACTTTGAGTTCAGCTGGGAACAAACATCTGCTCCTTGTGAAAGGTGCCAGACCAGTATCCACAATCCCTGGGGCAGACAGCACAGAATACCGAGCAGACCTCTGGACAAATGGAGGGGGAAATTCTGACCGCCCTCAGGACGAATGGCCCATCCAGGTGGGGTGTGTGTGTTTAAGCCGAGCATAACCACATGTCCAAGTGTATCGGGAGAATGAACGTGATAAGATTTATGGCCAGGTGGCAGTGCAGTAATGATATAGCTGAACCCACATAGGGAAGTTCCCGGGTTCACATCCCGGTGCTCCCTGAGCACACTGGATGCCTGCATATGTCCGTGAGCTGAGTCAACTGAGACTGGGAGTGGAGTGTGGTATGGGAGACCCTGTTAGGGGTGCCTCTCTCTCTTTTCTTCTTCTCTTTTTTTTTTCTCTTTCTCCTTCTCCTTCTCTCTCCCTCTCCACCCTCCTCCTCCCATGCCAAATAATAATAATAAACTTAAAGAAAAAAGATTTAGTATCTATTCAAATACTATGCATGCATACATACCCAGATGATTCTTCTACTTACTTCCCACGCAAATCATTTGTTTCCTTAATGATCATCACTGAGACCATTTGCCTCACCCTGTGGTCTCTTTCAGTCACTTGCCCAGCCAAACCTTGGTATTTTTTCTAGCCTGTGAAATGGGCATTTAAGAATATGTATTTTCTTGGGACCAACATGTGTCACGGGAGTTAAGGGCACTGGACTCCCACATGGCTGACTGTTTCAAGTCCCGGATCTAGCAGCTTGTTTCTCACTTTCTCTCTCCCTATCTCTCTCACTCTCTGGTCAAATTAAAATAATTAAATTAAATTAAATAATTCTTAAAAAAAAAAGAACATGTATTTTCTATAGCTCTTGCCCAACATAATAGCCAATGTCACAGCTGAGATTTGAACTAGAGTTGCTCTGATTCTATTCCAATGCTATTGTGTACTGTCTCCTGTAGAAGCTCAGTTATGGAATAATCTTGTTTATAACTCAGTCATACAGAGGCCAATTTACACCTTGAAATGGACCAACACTTTTTCCTCACCAATAGCTGAAACTGATACGGTCAAAGAAGTCCTATTAATCTTGTAACTAGGCCCTAAAGAGAAATTAAATGAGTTTGCGTAACCCAAACCACCAACCGTTCTCTGTAGAGAGTTTATTCCTCTATGGCTGTACTTCGTTATTAATATATATGGCTTTGCAACAAATTACCTCACAACTTAACAGCTTAAGATAACAAACATTTATTATCTCCCAGTTTCTGTGGGTCGGGAGTCCAGGTATAATTTAGCTGGGGCTGCAGTTGCCAAATCAAGGTTCAAATGGGAGAGGGGAGGTCCACTGACAAGCTCACTCAGTGCCCACTGCAGGTCTCAGGGCTTGCTGGCTGGACAAGCGCAGCCAGTGCCTTGCTACAGCGGTCTCTCCCAAAGGGAAGCTCACAGCTTGGAAGCTGGCTCTCCCCAAGGCGAGAGAGGGCACCAAAACAGAGGCCATGTTCATTCTGTAACTTAATCTCTGAAGGACATTGTATCACTTTTGCTATACTCTATTCACTAGAGTCATTGGGGGCCAGCAGGTGGAGTGGTGGTTAAGGCACTGGACTCCCATATGCCCGACTGTGGTTCAAATCCCGGATCCAGTGACTTGAAAATCATACTGGAGGGGCCAG
This sequence comes from Tupaia tana, assembly GCA_026018925.1. Taxonomy (NCBI): domain Eukaryota; kingdom Metazoa; phylum Chordata; class Mammalia; order Scandentia; family Tupaiidae; genus Tupaia; species Tupaia tana. The sequence continues at coordinate 13,340,495 of JAKSZU010000026.1, read as the reverse complement.
CAGGTAATGTAGTGGTTAAGAAGACTGGACTCCCACATGGCCAACCACAGTTCGAGCCCTGGACTTGGTGGCTTGCTTTCTCATTTTCCTTCTCTCTCTCTTACACACACACATACACACACACACACACACAATCACTTTCTGGTCAGATTTAAATAAATAAAGTTAAATAAAATAATTCTCAAAAGAGAAAAAAAGAAAGGAAAAAAGAAAAGAAAATCGCGCTGGGTGTGTGTACATGCACACCCAAAATCCCAAGAGGAGAGTGGAGGAGAAGGGAATGTGGCATGGCTATTCCCCCCAGAGGATGATTTCTCACTTTCTGTCTCTCCAGTGAGCATGCATGCCCTATAGCAAAAATATCCTTTAACAAAAAAAAAAAAGAAAAGAAAAAAAGAAGTAAGTCACTGGGGGCAAACAGGTGACATGGTGGTTACGACACTGGACTCCCACATACCTGACCATGGTTCAAATCCCAGACCCAATGGCTTGAAAATCACTCTGGGTGTGTGTGCGTGCATGCCCAAAATCCCAAGAGGAGAATGGAGGAGAAGGGATTGCAGTGTGGTCATCTACCCTGGGGTGATTTCTCACTTTCTCTCCCTGTCTCTGTCTCTCCCTGGCAAGCGTGTGTGCTCTATGGCAAAAACAAAACAAAACAAACAAAAAACCTAAATAAATAAATAAAAAAGTAAGTCACTGGCTCTAGGGGAAAAGCAAAACATAGACCATCAACAAGCCAGGTACTGGATGTCCTGGGATCTCCAAGAATTTATAAAACACAGTGCTCGCCTTCTGTGCTCAAATAGCATTGCTCGATCTCACAGCGCCAGTGGCAGTGTGGACCAGACACAGCTCCGTGTGACCATCCTCACATCGTAGGAGGTTTAGCAGCATTGCTGGCTTCTACGTACTAGATGCAAACCCCCACCCCCACCCCCGTGCCCCCTTCAAGTTAGGGGGCACAGAACAATCACACCTTGAGAAGTTGTCTGGTGTCTACTGAGGGTCCACCATACTGTGTGGTAGAGGAGACACTGCATCAACCAGGCTTTAATGAATGAATGAATTACTATCACCAAAACATGCTCCAACTCTCACACCAACAGATAATGAAGTAATGGGAAAAGATATATGAGTTGGGATTTTGTAAGAAGAGAAGGCTGGGGATTCACCCATATCCACTTCCTTTAAGAGAATAATAATAAAGAGTAAGAAGAAGTGCTTGATGTCTGTACGTTGTATGCACCGAGAGCAATTCTCCATCCGAACTCCTAGGACTCTTGGCTGTCCAGTCTTTTAAACATGAGTGGAGAGATAATGGCAAGAATTATAGAAAAGATTTGCAAGCACCTCTGCAACACTGTCACACTGATGGGGTAAGGTTTGGAATTGCTGCTCTTATTTATTTGGGGCTGGTATTTTTGTTTGTCCTTGGAAATAGCCTGTGGCTGAAAATGAGTCCGTGAAGAAGCATACTTCATTCTCCTAAGCCAGGGCTTAGCAAACGTGTTCACGGAGCCAGGCGGTAGACATCTGAGTCTTTGCAGGCCACATCGTCTCTGTTACAAACTATGACCACGCTCTAGTAACACAAAAACAGCCGTAGGCAATATGTCAATGCATGAGTGGTTGTTGTGTTGCAGTACAACTTTATTTACAAAAACAGCCAGGCTTTTCCATATCTTGGTACTCTCTATTCTTTGGCAGTTTTTCTTTTCTTGTGTCAGTCCTGGATCTCTGTCTCGTTCTCTCTCTTTTATTTTTTTAAGAGATTTTTGCTATAGGGTACTTGCACTTGCCAGAGAGACAGAAAATGAAAAATCATCCTGCAGAGGGGATGGCCATGCCGCAATCCCTTCTCCTCCATTCTCCTCTCAGGATCTTGGGCACGCATGCACATGCCCCCAGCCTGAGTTTCAAGCCACTGGGTCCAGGACTCCAACCGCAGTCCACTATGTGGGAGTCCAGAGATGTAACCATTACGCTATCTGCTGGTCCCAGTCCTTGGCCTTTTAATTTTAGTATCCTTTTCTCCCCTCTTCACCCTTGTCCTCCCTCTGTCTCTATTTCTCTGTCTCTCTCTCTCTCCTCTTCCTCACCGCCCTCTCTGACAGTCAACTCAACACCTCATACTTTCATCTCCAAGTCCATCTTCTTTGAGCTCCAGCTATGTATTGGCAAGGCCTCTCCACCAGGTTGCCCCTCCTGTTCCTAGTTCCACACTATAGTTGAATTGCTGTTTTGCTTTTGTTTGTTTGTTTTAATTGCCAGAGGGCATATGTGCATGCAAGAGAGAGAGTACCCCTCACCCCAAATGGGGCATGGTCATGCCTTCATTTCTCCTTCATTTCTCCATCCTGTTGGAATTTGGGATACACACACACACACACACACACACACATACCATGACATTTTTTTTAAAGAGAGATTTTTGCTATAGGGTGTATGTGCTTGCTGGAGAGACAGAGAGACGGAATATGAAAAAATCACTCCCCAGGGAGGATGACCACACCACAATCCCTTCTCCTCCGTTCTCCTCTCAGGATTTTGTGCAGGCACGCATGCACACGTACCTGGCACGAGTTTTAAGTCACCAGGTCCAGGACTCACACCATGGTTGACTACATGGGTGTCCAACAACATAACCATTATGTCATCTGCTGGTCCCCACATGACATATATTTTGAGCTGCCTGGGCCAGGATTTAAAACAGTCTACCATGTGGGATCTGGCTCCCTTAAACACGAGGCCACAGGGCCAGCCCTGAATTGCCTATGAGATGCCTGCCTCCTTCACTGGACCATGAGCCCCTTGAGGAAAAGAATGGTGTCGTGTCCAGTGTTGTATCCCAGACAGTTTCTTAAATGCCCATTATAAAGTCTTGGGGCTGCTCTTGCCCCTCACTGAGCCTCATCATGTGGCCCATGCACATGGACATGAGTAGCATCATGGGAACAGCATCGCAGAATTGTGGCCCCACAGCCCTGCAGCCATGTTAAGGTTCGTCCCAACCATCAAGCCCTAGCCAGCACCTCTGCCTCTCGCCTCTTTCCTCTGTCACCAGTGGCTTAAACTCAGCTCTGTTCTGCTTCTTTGCTCTTGTGAAAAACAAGGTTAAAAGTTATTAACCAGTCAATGCCTGGATTTCTTTGGAACTTCAGGGGATTCCTCTGGTGGGTGTAGAGATGTCAATTTTATCTTCTTCTGGAAAGAGAGAAAATAGCTTAACCACTAGCACACACTCTTTTACCAGAACGTTGAGAATGGAAAAGGAGATGTTCTTAGATCACTCCTTGTTTACTTTCTCCAGGATGAGTTGCCAAGTGGTTGGTTTCATTTCCAAGAAAGGAAGTAAACTGTGGTCTGGTGAGCAATTGAGAGAGCCCTGTGGTCAGCCAGACTACTTGAACTTCTGATTCTGCCTCTCAGGAACTGGGTGACCGACCTCAGGCAAGTTATTTGACTTCTCTGGGCCTCAGGTCTCTCCGTCATAAAATAGGGATAATAATAATAGCACCGCTCAACTTTGGGGCAGTTGTAAGAAATCAATGAGAAAAAGAAGGTGAGGCGCTCCACACAGGAATGGCAATTGTGTGTCATTGATACTGCTGTTCTATTTTGGATCCGTGACAGACATTGCTAATCAATTGCTGAAATCTCTTCTGATGAGATTGGACTGTAGGGTACTCCAGACAACCATGACTCTTCATAGGTATGTTGAAGCTGGCTTTAAGTTGGAGTCCATTTGCCATCTTGAGCCTAGCACATTTCCAGACACACGGGAGGGGCTGAGAAGTTTGACACGGTTCTAATTATTAAACAGAAGCACCATGGACAAGGTTCACAACACAGAATAGAACAGCTGTCACATCCTGGGACCTATTTCCTGAAGCTCCTCCAGGCCTTTGAATGGCAGCCCCAGCCCATCATACAGATTCCCATTGGCTACTGGTAACTGACAGCTGGACGGCTGGCCCCTCATATCTAGTCTTTCAAAGGAGCTTATAAGATTAATGTATTTGATTAATTTTTTTTTAACTGGGTGGATAGCACATTGACTGCTGCCATGCCAGCCAGCTCAGTCCCAGGGCTGTTGGGGGCTTATTGAGGCTGGCAGCCAATTTCCATTTCAATCAAGTGAGAGAGGTAAAGAAGGTAAAGGCTGAGAGAAAAAGAGGACTTGATTGAAAGCTATGGCATCTAGCGCCACCTACTGTTACATTGCCGCATCGCCACCGTTGCCGACTACACTGATGACCATAATCTGCCCTTAATAAGTTTATTTGGGAATACTTTTGCATTCTCACTCAAATTACATTTTTCATTTACAGTTTGTGATTCAATATGTAAAGCCTGCTACTGTGACAGTGACTGTCATACTTCCCTGGCACACTTGGTTCACACGGTGCTACGTGAGTACCAGGTGTGTCTCTTAGTGCATCCCAGGCAGGTGCCAGGTTGGAGCCCTGATGTACACAGGAAATTGCTCGGGGTCTCGCCAATAGCAAGGTTCAGAGCTAGGACTCCGCCCCCACATCCTCTTCTCCCCCTGCACCTGCTCCTCTGGAGACTGGCTCACATCTCGTCAAGCCCCTCAGAGTACAATTCCTATGCCAAAGGTGCCAGCGCATGATGTGGATGTCGCTGAAGGCTTCATGGGAGAGACAGACAGGGTTACATTGCACCCATGCAGGGAAAACCAATAATGCAATCCTTTAAAAGTGTGGGTCTTGTCTAGACGCCAGCTCTGGCTCCTCCCGCCCTGCTCAAAAGCCCCCTCCTCACCTTCCATAATAAGTTGCTCTGCCTTATTAACTGCAACCATCCATCCTCTCTCTGAGCCTCTCCAGAGTCCCTCCTCACACTCATTTTCCTTCTCGGCAAACCAATTACCCTCTTTAGAAAACGGGGAGGATTTAAGAAACAAATGACGGAGTAATGACTTTCCCTCGAAGGACTGGAAGACTGAATTTTCAGGGAGGCTTAATGGCTAAGAACTCAGGGTATTCTTTCTGTCTTTCTTTCTTTCTTTCTATTTATTTATTTATTTATTTATAGGTTTTTGCTATAGGGCTCATGCACTCATTGGAGAGAGAAGACAGGGAAAGAGAAAGCAAGAGATTCCCCTAGAGGGGAATGTCCAAGTCACAATCCCTTCTCTGTTCTCGTATCAGGATTTGGGGCACACATACACCCACACCCAATGTGATTTTCAAGCCGCTGGGTCTGGGACTCAGACTGGGATCGCCCATATATGAATCCAACACTTCAACCACCATGCCTCTGAGGACTCAGGTTTTAAATGTGGGAGACTGGGTTTCTAGTCTGGGCCCAGACAGCTGGCCAGCAGCATGACCCAGAATGACTTCCTCATCTCTTCCATGACCTCCTCTGCAAGAGCTTTACTAGTAACTGTCTCACTGGGCTGTTGGAGAAGTACACAAGACCGATGGCGTCAAATACTTGGCATAGTGCCGACAGTAGCAGTCTCTCCCTGACCACAGTACACCCAAAGAGAGAGTCCATCACAGACTGAAATGTGGATAGTGTATTTCGTGCAGTGTCCAACCTGCACATCCTCAGATGACAGCCTGCCAGGCTTAGAGAAATCAAGAAGTGCATCCCAGCTGAATTAAAGGCTGGGCCAGCGCTAACAAGTCGAAGAAGGAAGGGCTGCTCTTGGGGAGGCTGTGTCTATTGTCCAGGTAAGGGTCAACGTGACTTGCAGCAGTGTGGGAGACAACATGCATAGTGATGCAGGGAACACAGATCTGAAAATTCCTTAAGGACTAAGTCAGTAGGACTTGATGAATCAATTCAGGGATCAGTACATTTTTTATCCGAAGTGGCCAAGTAGTGAATATGTCAAACTTTATGCAAGCCATGTGGATGCCAATGCAAATTCTTAACTCTGCTGTTACAACAGGAAAATGCCCAGAGTAAATGCAGAGTAAAGAGTAAATGCAGGGGTCTGACACCGTTCCAATAAAAGTGTCATTTGCAGGCTGGCTCATAGCCTGGTGGTTAAGATGGCTGGATCCCCCATGGCCAACTGCGTGGTTCAAATTCCAGACCTGGCTTTGAAAAACAGCGAGGTGCATGTGCATATGTACCCAAAATCCCAAAAGGAAGCGAAATGGAGAAGAAGGGATTGCAATAAGACCAGGGATGCTTTCTCACCTACTTTCTCTCTTTCTCTGGTGAGTTTACAGGCCCTCTGGCAAAATAAAATAAAATATAAATAAATTTTTAAAATGTGATATCTTATGTATGTATTCACATGTCCATAGCATATGTACATGTGTACATGTACATACAATATATATGTGTGTTTATACTTATTTATAATATTTTTAAATGGAGCTCTTTGAGAGTTACTTGCAGACACTTCACACCTAACCACTTGAGCGTGTATTACCCAAGGACGTTCTCCATAATCACAATCCAATTAACACAGAAATTTCACATACACCCAACACTATTATCCAATATGCAATTCAGATACAAATTTCCCCATTTCTCCCAGTGATGTCTTTTACAACTTTATCTTCTCAGTCCAGCCTCCAATCAAGGAATCATGCATGGCATTGCATTGTCATCTCCCTCTTGGTTCCCTAAATAAACACATCCTCAGCCTTTTTACCTCTTCCATGACACTGTGGAAGCCAAGAGACGTATTGCTTGGATCTCTCTCCCAGCAAGGAGTGCAGGTGGTTGAGAGACTCCAGCTGTTGGCGCGTTCAGGATCTGCAGCAGCTTTCCTGCTGAAGCCAAGATCTTCCCGGTGGTCCCAGGCAGCGAGCACTGGCCACTTCTGCCCAGCTCTTAGACTCCCATCATGCGGTCTTTGCTCTGGAGCTCCCTGGTGCACCGGCTGGCATTTGCCAGATCGTGGTCTGAGGCTCTCCCTGCCCAACCCTGCTCCCTCCTGCTTTTCTCTTTCCCAGGCTTAGCCTCAGTGAGCTCTGCGTCTTATCTAGGTCTGCTTCTCAGAGGCCCCAGCTGACACCCTTGTCGATTTTTCACTATGTTCTGACCCTACTGCCTCAGCCTTCCGTGTAGCTGGAACTACAGGTGCTTGCCACTGCACCCCGCTTTTTGGCTTGCCACAAATCCGACCCAGGCTTCCCATGTGTCCTCAGCTTTCTGAGTAGCAGCATCAACCAGCACGTGCTGCCACCAGACATTGCCCTTTTATAATGTCCGGATCACTTATTTTGCAGCATGACCATCACTTTTTATTTTCCGACTGCTTCTTCATGATTAGATTCAGATTGGCTTTTTTTGAGCAAGAAATGTATGCAATGTAACCGTTATCAGTGATGCTGTGTCATCCCCAGGGTAAAACTTCAGGGACACGTGATATTAGTCTTTCCCTTCACTGGTGTTGGAGATGTAGTGGTGAAGGTGGTGTCCACCCTATCTCAACATTCCTTGTTCCCTTTGTCATTAATATGTAACCTGTGGGATTGAATCTTGAGCCCGTAATGCATTCATCTCTTCATTCATTCAGCAATGATGGAATGAACTCAGAGCCGGGCTTTGTACCGGGAGCAGGATCAGAAGCCTTCTTCCCAGGGTCATTGTTTGTCCCCATCATCCCCCAGAGAACTCCTGCTGCTTAGTCTCCTCGTGGGTTCCCAGCAGAGAACTTGCTCACCACCCCAGATGACAGACCACTATTTTTTTAAAAGAATTATTATTTGGGAACCAGCAGTTAGCGTAATGGCTATGTCGCTGGACTCCCACATAGTCGACCACGGGTTCGAGTCCTGCACCCGGTGGCTTAAACTCACGCCGGGCGCATGTGTGTGCATGCCCATGATGCTGAGAGAATGGAGGAGAAGGGACTGTGGTGTGGCCATCCCCCTGGGGGGTGATTTCTCACTTTCTGTCTCTCTGTCTCTCTCTGTCTGTCTGGCGAACACATGCGCCCTATAGCAAAAACCTCTCAAAAAATTTATTATTATTACTTTTTAATTCCTCAGTGAGACCGGGGGGTGGGGAGGCGGGAGCCACTAGATTTGGGACTCAAACCACATTCAGCCATGTGGGAATTCAGCGCCTTAACCACCATGCCACCTGCTGATCCCCACCACCTCTTCCTTCCAATTCTCAGGCCCCCAACCTCCTTTCTTGAGGAGATCATAAAATGATGAGGGGAGGGCCAGTCCTGCAGTCTAGTGGTAAAGAGAGCTGGATCCCATATGACTGATCAGGGTTTGAATCTTGACCCCAGCAGCTTGAAAAACAAATTGGGCACATGTTTTTGTGCCCCAAATCCCAGCAGGATTGAGAACTAGAGGATAAGGAACTACAATGTGATCACACCTCATGGGAGGGTGCCTTTCCCCTTCTTTGTCTCTCTCTGTCTCTCTCTCTAGCGAGTGCACACACCCTCTGGCAATTAAAGAAAAAAAGATGGAGGGAAAAAAAAAGTGATTCAAAGTACTCTCTGAAGGATACACCCCGCCTTCAATGGAGAGAGTGCTGAGATCATTTAATAGCACACTTCATATTTCAATTTGAAGGAGAAGCATGTGGATGAGGTCCCGAGGCCAGGGTGTCCCTACGTAGGTAAGTACCTATCATAGATTCATATGACATTTAAGAAAAAGAAAACACCTCACTCTCTCCAGGGGAAAGTGCTCATCACCACCAGGAAAACCACTGAAAGCTTAAATATCAGCCAAGGTCTCTGGGTTCACATGTATCCTCTTGCCACGTTCAACCCACTCCCTACCTCCTTCTTTACAGTGCCTGCATAATGAGTCTGAAATTTGCTAATCATCTTGCTTGCTCCTCGATGCTCTTTCATAGTCTCCCTTCCCCCTCGTCACTCAAAGGAGCAGCCCAGCTGTTCCCTGATGTCTGCATCAACCCGGGCGCATTTAACAGGAATTCATTTCCATCTTCATCTGATTCTAGAAAGTAGATCATATTTTAAGGAGTAACAAAGATGGGTTTGGGAACATTCTTTCATAAAACGCGGAGAACAACAGATATTTAGAAGATTGGCTTTCCGGCCGTGACCTTCAACAAATCATTCTGGTTTTCTGCCATATAAAATTCTTTATGATGAAATCTAACCATTCAGTGGGAGCGCTTTGGAGGTAATATCTGTAAATCAATAGCTAGCAACTGTTCGGTCTTCCTTCGTCCCCACTATGCAGAATGTGGGGGGAGGCTGGGGGAGGCAGAAGGGAGAAGTGGTTAAGGAAAACATATGCTTTGGGCCCCACAGTGGTGCAGTGGTTAAACACGATGCTCTGTGAGACAGACCCACATCGATGGAGTCCCTGTCCCAACGGGAGACCTCCCTGAGTATGTCAGGCATGCGTGTGCCCATGATCGGGGGCTGGTTGAGTCAGGGGTGAATTCCAACATCAAGACGCTGTTGGGACTCCTATTTCTCTGTCTCTCTCTGTCTCCTGCTTAGGGAAGAAATAAATACACTCTAAAAACAAAAAGAACACATGCTTTGACGTCACTTGAATTTGAGTTCAAATCCAGACTTTGCCACTTGATAATATGCCATCGTCACCTTTCTAAGCCTTCACTTGCTCCCCTAAAAAACGGGAATAATAATATGGCAAAGACAAAAATGGAATCCTCTTTCATATAAAAATAGACTAGCACATAGCACACAGCCAAATAAAGATGTTACTGCTAGGATTAATACTAGCTGCAACTCACAGGTGAGGGAAATTGAAACCGGGAGGGTGAATATAAGGGAAGAGGTGACCTTCAAAAGTCCTAGAGGGACCAGATTGTGGTGCAGGTCAAGGTCACTCAACTCCTAATGACAGAGCCAGGACTCAAACTCAGAACTTTTTGACAACAAAGTTTTTTCCATCCCTTCCTGCTATCCCCCACTTCTCGGCTGTCAGTTTAAACCCAATCACTTCCAAATGTTATTTAAACAGTCCCAGCACATAAATATTAAAAGTGAACATACCTGCCAAAACAAAACGCCCCCAACTAAGGCTCCATGGTGAGTCTGTGCTCTCATCCCACCCTCGGCCCTCCCCCACACTCATCAGCTTTTAACCTGGCACATTAAAGGACATCACCAGGCATTCCTCAGGGTCCTGCTGTCAAAGCCTCACCTGCAGATCAGTCGGAGAAAGGATGCGTTCACAGGCGCTGTAGGGAAGGTGGGCAGGGCAGAGACGTGGCTTTGTTTTCCGGGAAGCCAAGAATGAAGTCATCACCCACATTCTGCAGAGCAATGGAAAAACAGAAAGCTCTGAAGGCCAGTGGCACATCTGAGGGAGAGGAGGACAGAAAATCGACATCAACTGTCACCAGGATAGGATGGCTTTTCACAGCCAGGCTGGGAGTACGAAACCAAGGAGAGAGCCACAGAGGTGGCGAGGAGTTACGCCTGATTTTTATTTTCTCCTAACTTTAAAAAAAATCGTTTTCTGATTTTTCTACAGCATTCATGAGTTCTGCTGCACTTGTGTTCCTGGGTAGGGAACAAGGGCAAATGTGTCAGGGAGTTTAGGGATCTGAGGGAGTGGGACACAGGACAGGTAACTGCCGACGGGAGAGGACGCGATCTATACAGATCCGCACATACAATACTCCCTAGGACCAAACACCGAGAGAGAAGTAGGAAGGTCCTGGGTAGCCTTGAATCGCAGGATTTTATTTTTTGTTTTTATTCATTTTTATTTCTATGAGGAAGGGAGACAGAGAGAGACATACAGACAGAGATGGCACCCCAACAGGGTCTTGATACCACAATGCAACCCCAGCCCCAGCCTCAGCCAGTCCCTGGACATGGGCACACAGCTGCCCGGTGTACTCGGGGAGGACTCTGGAAACAAACTCAGAAGCTTCTCATGTGAGTCAGCCTCGCAGAGCGTTGTGCTGTATTGCTGTGCCACTATCCAGCTGCAAGAATCATAGTTTTGGGGTAATGGTTTTATGAGGAAATGATCCCAATGCTGGACATGCATCTAATCCGTGGAAAACTCTGACAACTTCAGGCTTAAGATCAAAAGATAAGAAATATCCAAAACTATCATCCGTGAAGGGACCCTTGATTAAATTAAGGAGAGTTAAATAAGTTTATTTATTTCCTCTGAGAGAGAGAGCGAGCCTCCAGCAAGGTCCTGATGCCACGATCCACCCCCAGCCTCAGCCAGCCTCCATGATCCGGGGTTGGCTACACTGCACTGGTGGATGCGCCAGTGCACACAGGGAGGTCTCTGGTCTTGAATCGGGAACCCTTCCCATGCAGGACTGCCTTGCAGAGACACGTTCTACTACTCCACCACAATCTGGCCCCTCTAGGATTTTGAAGGCCACCTCTTCCCTTAGTCTCTCCAACCCTGGATGTGGTGGTAAGGGCTTTTCTTTTTTTTTCTTCTTCCTCTAATCTCTTGCTTGTCTTGCCCACCCCTTAACTGGCTTTTCAGATCTTCCAATACCAGTGCAATACTCCCCCTGTATTAAATTCCCTCTCTCAATCCAGACAGTGGCACAGAGTAATGCAACACTCTTCAAAGCTGACCCTTATGGGAAGGTTCTGGGTCCATGTCCAGAGACCTCCCTGAACACTGAACACATGCATGCCCATGATTGGGGACTGGCTAAAACAGGGTGGATCATGGCATGAGGACCCTGTTGGAGATACCTGTTTCTCTGCCTCTCTCTTTCCATGTAGGGTCTGGCTTCCTTAACTACTAGGTCACAGGGCCAGCCTGTCATATGCATTTTTCACTTGAAACTATAGTCTATTACCACCTTTCCTATGTCAATAAATAAAGATCTAGAGCAACATTAAGTGGTCACACCAAGACTTAAGTGTATCATGTGCCAGTGTCTGGATAGAACATGATTATCCCCCCAATTTCTTTCTTTCTCTCTCTCTCTCTCTCTCTTTCTCTCTCTTTCATTCTTTCTTTCTTTCTTTCTTTCTTTCTTTCTTTCTTTCTTTCTTTCTTTCTTTCTTTTTTTAGAGGTTTTTGCTATAGGGCATGTGCGCTCACCAGACAAACAGAGAGAGACAGAGAAACAGAAAGCGAGAAATCATCCCCAGCGGGGATGGCCACGCCACAATCCCTTCTCCTCCATTCTCCTCTTGGGATTTTGGGCACGTGCCCGGCGTGAGTTTTAAGCCACCGGGTCCGGGACGCGAACCGCGGTCGACTATGTGGGAGTCCAGTGACATAGCCATTACACTAACTGCTGGTCCCTATCCCCCCGATTTCTATGGTTGGACACTTTGGTCTTTTTCACCATTATTTACATTGCATTACATTGAGCCAGCCTCACAAATAAATCTTTTTCTCTTTGTCATGTGTTTTTAAGGTTTGTCGTACATTGGCTAAGGTGCCTTCCAGAAAGATTGTAGAGAGTGATTTTAAAGACTTTATAAACTTCTAATTGTGTTAATACCAAATGACATCTGTCAATGTCCTAATTCACTCAATGCCAGTTATTACCACGGTCTTACTATAATTGTAATTAAATCGTGGTTGTGACAAAAAAAAAAAAAAAGATTTCCCGAGAAATCACTGAAATGCTGACATAGCTATGGGGTGTGTGGGGCACAAAGTTTTGTGTCAAGTACCATTTGGTTCTGCTGCTCTAAGTTCAGCACCCAGTCAATATGAATTTACGCTTGATACAATTATGTCATTCCTGATGCGTAGGAAATAAATTATTTACATAAAAAGTCTTGAACGTTGGATGTTATCGTAGCTGTTTTATGAGAAAGGTGGAACCTAAGATATTTAAGAGAGTGACAGACCTTCACATTCAATGGGGTTTCAATCATGTATTTTCAAATTACTTAGAAAAACAACTTTAGTGTGCTTATTTTTTTCTTTGTTGCTATGTTTAGTTGACAGTATCTTTTAGGAATATTACTTTGGTCCTGCAGGAAAGATATAATGAAGTGGTCAAGAAAAAAAAAAAAAGGTAAAAGAGTAGCAACATAGATTTCAAATATTTTCTCTCAAAATGGCCATTCTCATTGCTTTCATTGCAAATGTACCAGAATGGAGGCTGTCTGATCTTGATCCCTCAAGAGAAATGGAGAATGGGGAACAAGGACTATTTAAAATAATTCTCAACATTTTGTGTGCCTGGCACTCCCAAGGGAGGAGCACATTTCAGGTAGAAACCTTGTGGTTTCAAGTAACAGAAAACTGATTTAAACAGTAAAGGAAATAACTGTGAAAAGCCCAGGTTTAGAGAAGTTTGGGTAATTAAACAAAGTACCATTAGGGAAGATTTTTTTCTGACTCTTCGCTCTGTTCCCCCCCACACACATCTTCTTAGCCCAAGGCTGGCTCCCCTCGTGGGCACAAAATGGCTGCCAGCAACTCCCAGGGATTGTCTGCTTCCTCACACATAGTAAGGGAGGAAAGAATATCTCTGCCTATGGCTCCTAGAAGATCGATGATCATTGATCATTTTCAGCCCCTGGAAAATGTCTCCTTGCATCTCCCTTGCACAACTGGCTTGTTTCTGTTTTTAGGTTTCTGTCATGGGGTACGTGGCACTCACTGGAAAGAGACAGTAAAAGACAGTGAGAGAGAAAGTGAGAAATCGTCCCTTCCCCCAGAGGGATGGCCACACCACAATCCCTTCTCCTCCATTCTCCTAGGATTTTAGACATGCATGCACACACGCCTGGTGTCATTTTTTAAGCTGCCAGGTCGACCATGTGGGAGTCCAATGCCTTAAAGATCATATCACCTGCTGGCCCCTGTCAAACTTCACTTTGACTTCCATGCTTTTAACCTTTACCCTCTATTTATTATGTCACTAACTCATATTTATTGCAAAGTTGTAAAAAAAATTCACATCAGCTAATAAACAGAAATGAAACCACTGTACTCCCACCCCCAAAAGGAAGCTCCACTATGATGACAGACATGGGACTGGCTATGTCCTTCCATATCTTTGATATCTGTATGCCCACAAAGATTATTTTTTGGAGAGGTTTTATTTATTTAGTTATTTATTTATTTTGCTATAGGGCGTGTTCACTCGCCAGACAAAAAGAGAGAGACAGAGAGACAGAAAGCGAGAAATCACCCCCCAGGGGAGATGGCCACGCCGCAACCTCTTCTCCTCCATTCTCCTCTCGGGACCTTGGGCATGCATGCACACATGCCCGGCATGAGTTTAAGCCACTGGGTCCGGGACGCGAACCGCGGTCAACTACATGGGAGTCCAGCGACATAGCCAATTATGCTAACTGCTGGTCCTGCACAAAGATTATTTTTCAGAAAACAGAAACAGAATCATGCTATAAATTTTTTTACTTAGTAGATCTTTGCTATAGGGTGTGTGCACTCAAAGGAAAGACAGAAAGACGAAGAGAGACAGAAAACAAGAAATCACCTCCCTGTGTGATTTTTCTGGGAGAATGGCCTCATCACAATCCCTTCTCCTCCATCCTCCTCTCAGGATTTGAGACATACATACATACACATGCACCCAGTGTGAGTTTCAAATCACGAGGTCCAGGTCTTGAACCGTGGTTGACAATGTGGTTCGAGTCCCGGACCCACAGGGTTAAAACTCATGCTGGGCGAGACTACATGGGAGTCCAGCAATATCACCATTATGCCATCTGCTGGTCCCCATGCCTTCTCATTCAAAGAACTCAAGCATTCTATACAGCAATAAATACACTTACACTGTGACGTTATCTTTATATTTCATTGCTGCGTGTTATCCTGTTGTTTAGATGTGCCATAATTATTTAAGTGTTTATGTACCTGTCTTCTATTGCAAGATGCAGAGGTGGTTTCCAAGAGCTTGCTATAATAAGCAGCATCCCAGTGAACAATTTCGTCAATGGACCTCAGTGTCCATTCAGGGATATTGCTCTGGGATGCTGGACGGCGGATGTTAGCTCTAAGGGCATGCTCACTTTGAAAGCGTTTACGTGCATTGATGAATGGCCCTTCCACGAGTCGTCACAATGGATTCTCACAGCTTTATCTGAGAGTGTTCAATTCCCCATAATGTCTTAGTACTTCTTTTTATTTAAAAAGAGATCCTATTGTGTAGGAATTCATTTCATGGCAGAAGAACCAAGATAATATTTTGGTTATTGTTTCTCCAAATTGGGGGCTGAGAAAAGTGACTTCTGTATTCAGGCATAGTTAACTTAAGCCTCTTCTTTATGTTGGCCCGGTGTCAAACTCTGACTAATAAAGTTAGGCACTGTGAGGTTTTCATGGTGTATAATCAAGAAAGAAAGAGGGAAAACCCATGACCTGGTCATAAAATCCTGCAGGGGACAGGAAGGGAGGAAAAGACATATGTGCATCTTCACATTGACGAGATTCAGTTCTCCAAGTCCTTGTCATTGCCACCAATATAATAGGTATGCTTAATGCTTAGGTATTTGCTTTACTTTAAATATAATGCTAGTAATAGTAGCTTCCATTTTTAAAATGTTTGCTATGAGTCAGAAATTTGTCAATTCATTCAATCATCACAACAAAGTAAGGATGATTCCCCCATTGTATTAAAGAAACTAAGGCCCAGAGAGGTTGAGTGATTTGTCCAAGGTCCCGCAGTTGGTCACCAGGTAGAACCAGGGTCGAGCTCAGGTTCACCCATCCGCCCTCACTCTATGTCGACTGTGCCACAGGGCCCCCCCTTGATACAGAGATGGACTCTGTGCTATCCTCAGATTTGTCTAGACCTCTCAGATGAATGCATGAGCCTCGTATAGCCTGGCTACATTTCTAACAGGTGTGTATACACACACACACACACACACACACACACATACACACACACTTTTTTTTTTTTGGAGAGGTTTTTGCTACAGGGCGTGTGCGCTCGCCAGACAGACAGAGAGAGACAGAGAGACAGAAACCGAGAAATCACCCCCCAGGGGGGATGGTCACGCCGCAATCCCTTCCCCTTCATTCTCCTCTCGGGATCATGGGCACACACGCACACGTGCCGGCGTGAGTTTAAGCCACCGGGTCCAGGACTCAAACCGCGGTCGACTACGTGGGAGTCCAGCGACATAGCCATTACACTAACTGCTGGCCCCCTCACATTTTTTTAAAGAATTATTTTACTCAATTTTATTTATTTATTTTTAATTTGATCAGAGAGGGACAGAGCAAGAGTGGGAGAGAGAGAAAGAGAGAAAGCAAGCCGCCAGGTCTGGGACTCAAACCACGGTTGGCCATGTGGGAGTCCAGCATCCTTAACCACCACACCACATGCCAGCCCCTGTAACAGGTATATTAACCCTGCTTCTACTTTCGCTTCTTGTCTTTCCAACAGAACGCAGAAAATTCAATGAAGAGCATGAAGTATATGGGCAAGGAAATAATAAACCTCAAAAAAGACCTTATTCGAAGCCGGTGAGTGATCCCAGCAGGGAATGACCCCCCGACAGCTGGATAACGATGAGCAGGGCGTGGGGTAGTGCCCACAAGCCCTTGCTGAGACCAATGTCCCTCAACCCTCAGGCTTGGACAGAAGACTCACAGGATGGTAGCTCTGTATGGAGCAGTGGCCAGGATCCCTTTCCTGGTTGGGCTTTCCAGTGAGTCTTTTCCTGTCTGTTGTGAGATGCAGAGGTGGTTTCCAAGAGTTTTCTACTATAAGCAGCATCCCAGTGAACAATTCTGTCAATGGGCCTCAGCGCCCATTCAGGGATCTTGCGCTAGGATGCCAAACAGCGGGTGTTAGCTCCAAGGGCATGCTCACTTTTTTTTTTCTTTATTTTTTCTTTCTTTCTTTATTGAGTGGTTTTTGCTTTTTCAGGGCGCATGCGCTCGCCATAAAGAGAGAGAGACATAAAGAAAGAAAGAAAGCGAGAAATCACTCCCTAGGGGCGATGGCCATGCCACAATCCTTTCTCCTCCATTTTCTTCTTGGGATCTTGGGCACACACGCACACATGCCCGGCATGAGTTTAAGCCACCAGGTCCAGGACTTGAACCACAGTCGACTACATAGGAGTCCAGCAACATAGCCATTACACTAACTGCTGGTCCCAGGGCATGCTCACTTTTAAAGCTTGTACTATGCACTGATGAATGACCCTTCTGCACTCTTACTCATGCCAGTCTCTTGCCTAGAATTCCCTCTGCTTTCCTTCTTGGACTAGAATCCAACTCCAGAGAATCCTCATGTGCTCTGGAAAATTTCCCCTTTTCACTCCAGACTCAGCTCAATGATACCAGAGTCAGACAGACTCAGTCTCCAGTACTGGCCCCTACCTGCCAGCCAGTGAATGGGAGAGTTATCTAATTTCCCCTGGTCTCTGTTTCCCTATTTATAAAATGACAGTAATAGGAGGTTATTGGAAGGACTGAGTGAACTAATGCGTACCAAGTGCCCCTCACGTGGCCCTTCAGATCCACCCCCACCTCATTCCCGCCATTCCTTCCCTCCCTGATGGTGTGAGCAAACTCAGGTCCAGGATGAATGTTCTAATTGTCTCTGTGTAGTGAGATGGGACTTTTTTACCCTCTCCCCTCAACTCCTTCCTGGGACCTGAAACATTCCAAGATGGGATTGTTAAATGGGACTTTTGACAAAGCAACTCAAGGCAGAGCAAGAGCTGGAGACCTGGCATAACACTCAGAGATGCGCTGAGACGGGGAATAAGAGACTGCAAAAAGGTCATAGGAGCCAGCAAGTGGTTTAGAGGTTAAGGCACTGGACTCCCAAGTGGCTGATCGCAGTTCAAGTCCCAGACCCAATGGCTTGAAACTCACACTGGGTGTATGTGCATGCATACCCAAAATCTTGAGAGGAGAATGGAGAAGGGATTGTGGAATAGCCATTACCAGGGAGAAATTTCTCACTTTCTATCTCTCTGTCTGTCTCTCTCTGTCTCTCTCTCTCTTCTCTCTCTCTCTCTTCAGCAGGCACACACACCCTATAGCAAGTCTCTCAAAAAAAAATCATAGAAAATGCAGTCAACATTCAAATTTATTTTGGTGCAAAAAAAAAAAAAAAAAAAAAAAGAAGAAGAAGAAGAAGAAGAAGAAAGAAAAGAAATCCATGCATAGTTTTTTCATAATAAGCATTTTCCATGACCTGTTGGAAGACCCTTCATAAAGGCTGAGGGTGTGGGGAAGATCTGCTCATCTTAGCCACCCCCCCCCCCACTCTGAGCTGGACCATAGAGAAGACACAGCGAGATACTTGCTCCTTTTACCTCCATCATCCAAAAGCTCCCCCTCCCCACAGTCAGCTGTGCCTCTGCCCTGGCCTGTCCTACAGCACGATGTGAATGGATGACGGAGCCCAGGGAGGGACCCAAGGGGAGGCAGGCAGGGGTGGGTGCAAAAGCCTGGAGAAGGAAATGGGTTAAAGGGGCAGGGAGGGGCCCGGAGGGGGCTCTAGAGAGCGATGTTCCCAGTGCCTGCGAGAGGGCGGCTGTGTTCACTCTCGGAGGGTCTCTGGACAGACACTGACCGGTGGAAGCATAACATGATTGTCTAAGTTTCTGAGTAGCTACACTAAAAAGTAAAAAGCAGATAAAAGTAACTTTTTAAAATTTGCCAGTGAGAGAAAGAGGGAAAGTGAGAAAGCACCCTCCATGCCATAATCCTTTCTCCACCATTTCTCCCTCTTTTCTGGATTTTGGGTATATACATGCACGTGCTTGGTGTGTTTTTCAAGCTGCAGGGCCTGGGACTCAAATCATGGGGCTGGCCACATGGGATCCAGTCACCTTAATCACCATGCCAATGCTGGCCTGAAAGTAATTTTAATAATGTGTTTTTCTTAACTGAGTACATCCAAAATATAATCAATATAAAAATAAGAATGAGGGGCTAGCAGGTGGAGTAGTGGTTGGGGTTCTCAACTCACATGGTCAACTGTAGTTCGAGTCCTGGACCTGGTTGCTTTAAACTCATGCTGGGTGCATATACATGAGTGCCCAAAATCCCAAGAGGAGAAGGGACTGCAGTGTGGCCATCCTCCCTGGGGGCTGATTTCTTGCTTTCTTCTCTCTAGCTCTCCAGCGAGTACATGCACCCTATAGCAAAAATCTCTCCCAAAAAAATCATATGAATGAGATGTTTTACATTGTGTTTTTCATACATGAGGAAATGATACACAATAATGAACAATTTTTTTAAAAAAATAAGGAGTATTTCTTACCTAGCGCATATATCAGTTCGAGCCAACATCATTTCAACTGCCTGATAGTTGTTAGGGAATGAATTGTCCCTCTTGTTCTCCCAAGCAAAAATTCACAAGTTGAAGCTTTTACTCCTATGTGACTTTATCTGGAGAAAGGACCCTTAAAGAGGTAATTAAGGTTAAACTGGAGCCCTAATCCAATTTGAGTGGTGATCTTACAAAAAAGAGAAAGAGACTCCAGGAATGTGCTCACAGAGAAAAAGGCCACATGAAGGACCAGCAGTTAGCGTAATGGCTATGTCGCTGGACTTCCATGTAGTCGACCACAGTTCGAGTCCCAGACCCAGTGGCTTAAACTCACGCTGGGCGCGTGTGCGTGTGTGCCCAAGATCCTGAGAGGAGAATGGAGGAGAAGGGGTTGCAGCATGGCTATCCCCCCTGGGGGGTGATTCCTTGCTTTCTTTCTCTCTGGCTCTCTATGTCCTTCTGGAGAGCACACATGCCCTATAGCAAAAATCTCTACCAAAAAAAAAAAAAAAAATGTACAAAAAAGGAAAAGAAAGAAAAAGGCGTGAGGACATAGCGAGAAGGTGACTGGCTATCTCCAGACCAAGGAGAGAGAACTCTGGAGAAACCAACCCTGCTGGCACCTGGACCTTGGCCTTCCAGCATCTGGAGCGAGGAGGAAATAAATCTCTGTGTTCAAGTCACCTAGTCCCAGTGTTCTGTTCCAGCAGCCCCAGCAGAGTAACATAACTGTCCATGTTGGGATAATCCTGCAGACAATGTCCCCAGCTCAAGGGACCCATGGGGCTGTCTCAGAGATAGCATGTGAACTGGGCTCTCAGAATCGATGGCTGAGACCCACCAGGACCCTCTGGACGTATTGACCTCTACGGTGTTTCAACCCAAGGTAGGGTGCTTTTGAGGCTCATGTCGTGGGAACCTTGAAGCCCCAGGGACTAGTGAGAAGTGGGGTCAAGAAGCCGAGAGTTACCTGAGTAGGGGCAGCATCCGTGGCAGGAAGCAAAAAAAGGATTGCAGGGCTGAGAATGCGCCTCCCAGCCGGGAACTATACTCTGACCCACCTTGTCCCTGGAGGGTGTTCCAGGCTTCACAGAGCGGTGCAGTGGGAAATTTGGATCAGAGGTGAGGTTCAAAATACGGAATCATCTGTTTGTCACGGGCTCCTGTCCATCAGCACAGACACTGGCCATGCACAGCCATGGTAGCCATGTCGATTCTTACCAGCTGGATATCATCAGCTGGAAGGGAGGTTGTACTAACCCAGAGCTCCCCAGCTGCAAAGACACACCGGATCTGCAGACCCTGAGAAACGAGGGTCCCCACAGCCATCTGTATACTGCAGACAAGCGGCTTATATGAGATAGATGCTAGTAGATGCCTTGATCTGTGTAAGTCCCAGACACCAACACTCAACCCCACCTAAGGAGAGGACCAAGCAATGGTGAGCCAGCTTAGAACCAGCCCTCACTGCTAAATTTTCAGGAAAATTTGCAAGCCAATTATTAAACACAGCTACTGCTAAAAATTAAATTGGGGGGAATAAAAGTAATTCAATTAGATTCTATAAACTTATAATTAAATAAATTATATTAAAACACAGGTAATAAATACCCAAGACTCATCCCTTCTTAATTAGGCTATACATTTTACAATTATCTGGGCTCTTGGAGTTATTGATGGTTATGGTGCCTGTGGGTGGAAATTCTATAGAAAGAATGTTAACAGTGAGCAAATTTCCTCCCAGCTCTGTGCTCACTGGCATCTCCAAATCGGCCATGATGGCGTATTTACAGTATGGAAAAGTACAAATGCTACAAGTCAGGCCTTACTGCTCACCCCCTACAGAGAGCCGGTTGTTAAGCTTTTACCAGCCCACCACCAGGAGCATGCCCCAAGAACGACAAACACTGAACTTCCTGTGTGCCCAGCAGAACAGAGAAGCTCGATTAAAAGGTGATAAAGACAATGCCACTCTCCGGTAAACTAAATCTGTCACTCCTGCCAGATCCATTTACCATGGCTCTGAAAACCAGCTAGAATTTAACATCTCACCGGACAGTCCTTAGCCTGTCCAACTGCTGGACCCGAAGGACAGTGTGCAAAAGGCCAGACAGAAAAGCCACCCGCAAGAAAACAAGAAACGACAATAAAATGTTCCATCTGGCCACACTCCTGGGACCCGTTGACATTTGAGAAATCAGCCGATTCCCTTCGGAAGGAAACACCCTGTTTTCCAGGGGATGTCACCTCTCTGAGAGGTGCAAACCTTGTGGCCCCACCTCCCAGTATTAAATGAGGCAGATTATTAGCAAAGAAGATGTTGTCTTTTCCACTTACTGTTTTCTAAATTTCATTTCACCTCCTATTAGAGTCGAACCCACCTTGAGCCACACACCTTGACTGTCTCCTGGATTTTTATTTAATACTTCAGCCCTCTTATAATTCAATTGCACCGTCCCTGGTTTCATGGCCAATTTAACATGGTGCTAAAAAGAATAAAACTCTAACTGCTTTCCTCCTCGCCTGTTCTGCCAGATGTTCAGAGGCACTAAGCGGCACTTGCCGAGTTTCTCCTGGCGGAAGTCGGCAATCCCGGCTTCTGCACGTGCCCAGTTCTTGGTCGACTCTTAAAGCTGATGACATATTTTCCTCCAAAGCTGCCAGCACTTTTTATTGCAAATGTTTTAAGGAAAATAAACAGCTCTGCAACTAAGGCAACCGAAATGTTGAACCCGAAGCCATGATTCACCCATGGTGCAGTTTAGTTAGAATCAGGCAACAGCAAATAAATGGTGAGGAATTACCCATCCCCCTGCCCACCCCCAGCAGACCCCAGCAGGGTACAGATTATGCAGGATACAGTGTTTATGAGGGCTGAGGCTTTGCTTTCCACCTGCATTTGGCAGACACCTGAAGCAAGACAATTAAAAATAGCAACAGTGGGATTTGGGGCCCAGGAAGAAGCTATTTTTCTGTCTTTTGTATTGTGTTAGGCATTTCTCGGAACCTCCTTGGCCTCTGTGCGCATTCATGTTTTCATCATGTATTTATTGAGTCAAGGCAACACCTGGCATGGCTGTATATAGGGAAGGCACAGCCATACACAAAACTCCTGTCCTTGGTGAGGAAGAGAAGAGGACGTGCATTATAATGAGGTCAAGAAAGCAAACGTGTTAGCAAGTGACCGAACAATTGGAGGTAGGGGGACAGGTATAAAGCAGAGTGATGTGTGTATAGATCCTGGTGATGGGGAACAAGCTACCACTAACTACATTGGCTAGAGTGTTCAGAGAAGACTGGTTTAGAAAGGGAACCCTGGGTCCCATACCTGAATGGTGAAAAAGAGCCACTCGCATAAAGATCTAGGGCCAGCCCTGTAGTGCAGTGGGTTAGCCCCATGCAGAGCCGGATCCCACACGGCCATTTGAATCCTGGCTGCAATGACGTAAAAAATACCCTGGACACATGTAGTTGTGTGCATGCCCCAAATCCTGACAAGATGGACAAATAGAGGAAAAAGGATTGCAGTGTGACCCCGCCCCATCGAGGAGTACTTTCTCCCCTTCTGTCTCTCTCTCTCTCTTTCTCTCTGGCAAGTGCATGCACCCTTTAGCAATTAAAAAAAAAAATCTAGAGGGGAAAGACGGTATGGTATTTCAGAGAACACTAAGTGAATGGGTACCAAAATCAGAATAAGCTGAAAATGTTTGAGGAACTGAAGGATGGCCTCTGTGGCGGTAGCAGAGTGGGAGAGGTAAAGGACTTGGCAGGGTTGGGTTCATACACAGCCTTACAGGCTGAGATGAAAAGTTTGGGTTTTAGTCTCTAAGTGCAATGAAAACCACTGGAGGGTTCTGAGCAAGGGAGATATGATCTGATTTTTCTTTTTTTTTTTTAAGAGACATTTTTGCTATAGGGCATGTGTGCTCACCAGAGAGACAGAGAGACAGGAAGTGAAAAAATACCCTCTGCGGGGATGGCCACAATGCAATCCCTTCTCCTCCATTCTCCTCTTGAGATTTAGGGCATGCATGCACATGCGCCTGGTGTAAGTTTCAAGCTGCCAGGTCTGGGACTCGAACTGTGGTTGATTACGTGGGAGTCCACTGATGTAACCATTACGCCATCTGCTGGCCCTTAGGAGAAGGGATTGAAACATGACCATCCATTTTAGGGGGTGATTTCTCACTTTTCCTATCACTGGTTTTCTGTCTCTCTCTGGCACGCACATGAGTCCTATTGGGGGTGAAAGATTCCATTCACCACATAGAGACCAACTGGAAGGCTATGGTAAAGGTGACAATGGCTTGGATCAGGAAAACAGCAGTGAAATGAGAAGAGGTGAACAGATTCAGAATTTCTTTGGAGGCAGAGATACAGGACTGGCTACCGGGTTGGTGGTAGTAGGTAAGGGAGAAGGCAGCATCCTCATGCTACAACGACTTGCATCCATCTCCATCTCCGTCACCATGATGTAAGAGCTCTCGTGTCGTGGGCACTGTCATATCCACTGTCATGGTCCTTACCAAGTGTTTATTGATGGGATTAAATGATTATCTCGTTCATCCCTAAAACTTACTTGTTAAAGATGAGGGGAAAGGCCTCTATGTTAACCTAATAGGGGAAGTAAGCAACGTATATGGTTTATATATAAATCTGTAGAATATATCACGAAATGAGATAACTGGCCTATCACCTTAGTTCTTTCAGGTGAGCCTGCTAACCTCTCTCTTCTCTACCGCCACTCAGTCAGGAGTGTTCACTCAGAATCATTAGTGACTGACCTGTGGCTAGAAGAAGAAGGTATTAACACTGTCCTACAGCAGAGCCAACCTGTTCTGTCAGTCTCCAGTTCAAACTCAGTAGGTGGCACAGAGTAGATATTCCACAAATACCTGCTGAATTTTATAGTTGTATAACATCTTAAAATCTTCCCCAAGGTAAGCAGGAAATATCCTGTCAATTCATTTCTCAAATAAGCAAAGTGAGACCCAGAGAATGTCACAGATTTACCTAAAGTCATTGTATCGGTCAGCTATCACTATATAACAAACCATCCCAAAAACTTAGTGACAGAAAACAATAATAAGCATTTATTAGTGATTAGGAATCTATGGTGGTCCAATCTGTAGCACAGTGGTTAAGCTCCATGCACTGGGAGTCAGATCCCACATGGTCAACCACAGTTCAAGTCCCAGCCAGTGGCCTGAAAAACACACCAGGAGTGTGTGCACGTGTGTGTGCCCAAAATTCTAATGGGATGGAAAAACAGAAGAAAAATGGACTGTAGAATGACCATGCCTCATTAGGAGGTGCTTCTTCTCTTTCTTTTTTTCTCTCTAGTAAGCACATGTGCCCTCTGGTAATTAAAAAAATGTTTTCAAGTTATTTTTTTAAAGAGCATATAGTTCATAGGGATCTCTGGTGGCCCCCCTTGTGCATCTATAATTAGCTGAAGGCTGGGTAGGTGACTTCGCTGATCTTGGCTGGACTCTCTCATATGTTTAGAGGTCAGCTGATTATATACAGATCTGCCATGGCATTGGCCAAGGCAAGGGTTTCTCACTTTCATCAAGATAGCTAGGGCTTCTTCTCATGGTGGCATACCTGAGAAAGAACAGAAGTATGCCAGACCTCTTGAGCTTTAAGGTAGGACCTGTAAAAACATCACTTCCACCACATTCTTTCCATCAAAACAAGTCATAAACCCACCTTTTCCATTTGAACCTCCTTTCCTGTGCCCATGGCAGACATCACTAATGGATTACGGCACTTTTTCCATTTAAGCCCAGGTTTGGTCTCAAAAATCCACTCAGCCCAGTGATCCAGGAAGCTACCACCGTGGCTTAGAACTTCTTTATGGGATTTAATTTACTGATATTTTCCATCATTAAATTAGAAGAATTAAAGGAAAATTTTACTATCTATGATGGCATTCTTTTTAAGTCTATTTATTTCTCCCATGAGCAAGAGAGACAGAAAGAGATAGTGTATGAGATAAAAAGAGATAGCATCCCCATCAAGCTCGACACCATGACCCACCTCCAGTCTCAACCAGCCCTGGATCATGGGCATGTATGTGCCCAGCATGCATGGGAGAGCCTCCAGATGTGAACCCAGAAATTTCCCATGTGGTCAGCCTGAAAGAATGTCACAGTTTACTGCTATAGCACCAACCAGCCCTTGGTATGGCATTTTAATTCAATTCAAAGGCTAGAGTGTAAGAGGGCACTTTACGAAGAAGGCTGAATTTAAATCTGCAAATTTAAACAGTTGGAGAAATTCCTGTTGAGGCCAGACATTTACTGACTGCTCTCAGTAGCTTCTGAACCTCATCTTTCAATACCGAGGATCCCCATATCTACAGTCACTAGCTCATAACTTTACTGAGAAATCCAACCCTGGTTCTTCCCACCACCTCCTCTCCCAGACCCAAGACCTTGCCTGGAAGCCCAAGAAGTGTTTCAGATCATGGATTTACATGCTAGATGATACTTAGAACACAGACAGAGTTAAGGCTTCTGAATTGCACTTTGTGAATCATTCAAAGACCTTACTTGCCCACAGCATCGTGTTGGCCCCACACCACACGCCAGCGGGTGGACTTTAATGAGTCTCTGGTACGTTCCACAGGACAAACTTGAACGCGTGTCATTAGCCCAGAACTGAAAAGCAAAGCCACACACCCGAAGGGTAGGTCCCTGCTATAGACTGGAGGAACCTGCTCAAGTTAATTACATTTTTATCATCTTGGTTGTGACCCAGAGGCCCTACCCATTTTTTCTGTTTCTGGTGTCTTTGTGTGTCTTTAACATCTCTAGTTAACCATGGTTCTAGGGCAAGTTTTTTTCTTCTCTGCATTTCTTGTACCACTCTCTACTGAGGGTCAATACCTTTTTCATTCTTTTCCTTGTGGCTAGGGCTGCCTCAGAGGGTTTCACATTTAAAAAAAAAAATAAAAAATAAATAAAAGGACTTAACTAGAGGACACTGTTTTCAGATGTAAGCATCAAAATACCTTGAGCCTTTCAACCTTTCTTTACATAAGTATTAGCACAAACCTTTATCTTCCTAAATTCTTTCCCAGTTGACAAGAGATGCAGTTTTATAGCCAGGTTTGGAGGGCTCATATCATATAGTTGGAAGTCTGGTGGCTTTGGAGTCAGCTGTAGGTTCAAATCCCAACTCTACCAGCTATTAGCTAAGAGGTCATAAGCAAATCACTTCAACATTCCAGACCTCAGTTTCTGTACTTATGGCATGGGCTATAGGGATAACAGGATCTTCTCCATACCGTTGTGGGATTTGTGGGAACAGATATGGATTAGGAATGTAAGAGTGATCAGTAAAGGGTATTTATTGTTACTGTTATACTGGTTGTGATGAGAGTTTCTGAAAATATTCTCAGGTGGCAACAAAAAGCATGAGCTTCGGACACAAAGAGATCCAATTCATCTCTTATTACCTGAGAGACCTTAGGTCAGTCATTTCACCTTTTTGAACCTGTTTCTTACAGGTAGGGTGGGATCAATGCCTTTTTTCAGAGTGTGTGTTTACAAAGTGAGACAACGTAGGACCAGCAGATGGCATAATGATGATGTCACTGGACTCCCGCATAGTCAACCATGGTTCAAGTTCCAGACTTGGCAACTTAAAACTCACACCAAGCATAAGTGCGTGCTTACCCAAGATCTTGAGAGGAAAATGGAGAAGGGATTGCAGTGAGGCCATCCCCCCTGAGGGGTGATTTCTCACGTTCTGTCTCTGCCTCTTTCTGTCTCTCCAGTGAGCACACACACCCTATAGGAAAAATCTCTCAAAATAAAACTCCCCCAAAAAAACAAAATGAGAGTATGTGAAATCCTCTGTTCTGCCTGAGCTCCTTTCCTTTGTCTTTATAATGCTCTGGGAGCAGGGGTGAAGCCAGGGAATCCAGAGCCCAGTAGTCCCACCCAGCTCTGCCTGGCTAGAGGACCTCAGTCTGACATCTGCATTCCTTGGCCTTCCTTCGGCGGTCCTGGACCATGCACACACGTGCTCCTCACCACTGAAGATGGAGGGTGGGTCTTCACTGAGTAGAGTACAAACAACATGCACATCTGTCTTCTGGGCAAAGAAGATGAGTTAACTCAGTCTCTGCACTGCCTACAAAACTTCTAGGTAAATGGATCCTTAGGTGAATAATTTATCCTGCTGTTTAAATGTGTGTACGTGCACGTACGTGCATGTGTGCTTGCATGCACAACAGAAAAAGAGAGACTATCTACGATCTAGTGCAGAGACCCCACACTACCTGACTTCCCCAGAGCTGGGGAGAGATGGGGACACCCAGGCCTGAATTTGGATTCATTCACATCCCCCCTTTACCAATGGGAGAGTCCAGATCAACTACAATCAGAAAGGACATGTCAAGAAAATAAAATATTGACAGGGAATAACAATAATTACTCTTTTATCACTTTCAATATCATTGCAGTAATGATAACCTCTGTTCCCCCCAAGCTACGAGCAGAGGGAGCTAATGATTTAAGGAGACCAACTGGATTTTAGCTCTATAAAAACACAAGTCGTTTTCCCCTGTTTGCCTGTGTATGTTGAACAGGGCACCCACCCGACAAGATGTGCTATGAAGAAGTGTTCTGAGTCACATATGTCTGGGAGGTGCTGTGAACTGCACCCCTATCTTGGAGATTCCCAGTGCAAAGAAGGATTGTTAAGCTCTGTAAAGCCTGTACTAAAGAAGCCTATTTAAATGCATGTAGCTCAACATTTCCTAATCATTAAAATACAGACTTCCATTTCCAGCTATGTGGTAGACCTTGAGCAACTCCCCAGTATGGAAAAAATATATACAAAATAAAAAACTGGATATAAAATCCATTGGTGTTTAATATCTGTCATAGGATGGGTTCTCAGGAAAATATAGTCTAAGATGAAGGTTTTCGTTCAGGTGGTTTATTGGGGAGTGAGGACAAAGAATGGGGCAGCGGGAGGAGTTGAGTTGATGCTGCCACAGGAGGCCTTGGCCAATCCCAGGGGAGCTCTGAGGCTAGGACTGCCCTTCAGAGATGTCCTGCATTGAGCAAGGGGCTCTTGCCTTTTCTACTTTTTCTTTTTTTTAATTGCCAAAAGACACACGCATTTTCCAGAGAGAGAGAGAGAGAAAGCACTCCCTAGTGGAGTGTGGTCATGCCCACTGCAATCCCTTATCCTCCATTTCTCCGTCTCTTCCAGGACTTTGGGTATAAATGCACATATGCATGGTGTGTTTTTCAAGCCATCTTGGCCAGGATTCGAACCACAGCCTATCACATGGGCTCCAGCTCTAAAAGCACTGGGATTAACCATGGTAGTGCAGGGCTGGTCTTGAGCTTTCACCTTTGTGCCCATGCAATTCCAAAGGAGGGGCTCAACTGAGAGCCTTCGGTAGGCAACAGTCTCCATAGGTGCAGGATGAGGTACTTTGTTCTATAAGGGTGAGTTGGATGGTGCACCACAACACCCAATTCCAACCATTCTTTTTGCTTCTGGAATCCACATGCTTTGTATAACAAGTTCACCCCACTTGGGGACAGATCTCACAGGGATAAATTTAATTTCTTTTTTTAAAAATACACCATAGTTTGTTTATTTTTAATACCCATCATGCCATGAATTCATAGGGAATAGGTTCCAGAAGCTCAGGCTCCTTTCCATTGGTTCTCACAAAGTGTCTTTCTCTGGGTGGAGCAGGCTGGTGCTTCAGTTGAACCCAGGTACCTTTCTCTTTGGCTTCTTTCTTTTTCTGGTCATTTTCCTTCACACATTTTAGAAAGCTATCTCTGCTCTTAGAATGCTTAATATGCTCAATATGCACATTAATTCTCTTAGCAAGAATCTTGCCCTTAACTCATTTGTTTACAACAATGCCAACAGCATGCTGGGTAACATTGTAGACTCTTCCAGTTTTGCCATGGTAACATTTGTGGGGCATTCCTTTTTTAACAGTACCCATTCCCTTGATGTCTATAATATCACCTTTCTTGTAGAACCACTTCATGTTTTCTAAAAGGCCTAGAGAACATATATCAGGTGCCTCTCCTCTTTCCCTTTGTGTTTGTTATCTTGGTGAATTACTGGAAGATGGTGGTTCCAGCCAAAAGGCTCAAATTAATTTCTCGACTTAATGGTTAGTGGGTCAATACTGTCCTCACCTGTACAGCTTGGTCTTTGCAGAGTATGAGTCTGCCCGTGCACTTACTTCCACAGGTATCCCATCCCCTTTGACCGCTATAAAAAATTTTACCAACTGCACTGCTACAGCATACCTAAGGCTATCAGTACGCTACCTACCATTAGAGGTAAGATCAGTGGTGCACTGGAGAGTATTTAACATCCAGCTCTTAAGAAGGAGAAATAAGTCTTAATAAGTAGTGTGTACTCAGTTCTGTGGTGTAAATATTCCTACCATGGCCAAGTCCAAGGTACCAACATGATGGCACTGAGCATGCAGTTGGAAAAGATGTGCACCATTGGCTCAATATATCACAGGACCAGTTCTCATCGCCAGATGAAAATATAGCTAATACAGCTTTCAAATCCCATTTTAGAGTCTGTTTCTAAGGATTACTCCTAATCCATCTATAGTAATTCAGTTTCCCTGGGAAACAAACTGAGATGGAGATGCGCATGCAGGTGACTCATTGGAAAGTATTCGTAGAAGCAACACCTGGGAGCAAGTAAGAGATGCAGGATTGGGTAGAGGGAGAAGGTCAACTGAGGAGCAATCACTACAGACACTTCAGAGAATCCCATTAATTGCTCTAGAGCTAAGATGGCCCTTCATAAATGTCCCAGTTTGAGACAAGAGGACCAGACCTTTTCACTTTTGCAGAAACCAGTTGTGAGATACAGGTTTCTCCTATAGAGAGGCTTACCCTTTACTGAGGTAGCTTCCTTTATTTAGGGAAGTTCCTGAGGAAGAATTCAGCTACAAGTTTTCCAAAGAACATCAGAAACTAGGGAAATGAGAGCCTCTGTCTGGCAAGGGGAATCTGGGTGGCACAAGCCAGCATCCACAAGACTATGTGTCAAGAAATAAAAAAAGAACAGCAAGGACCAAAAGGTTATGAAGAAACAGCAAGTCATTTGACAATGGAACATTTTTTTAAATATTTTTTTAAACTTTTATTTGTTTATTTTCATTTGACCAGAGAGGGACAGAGAGAGAGAGAGAAAGTGAGAAAACAAGCTGCCAGGTCTGGGACTTGAACCACAGTCAGCCATGTGAGAGCCCAGTGCCCTTAACCACCTCACCACCTGCGGTCCCAACAATGGATCATTTTATCCTCATGCAAAGCAATCATAAATTCACATCCTACAGGTGGCAGTCAATGGAAGCCACTTTAGGAATTGACAATCTAGTTTAAGGTCTTCATGACCCAAGTAAGGAGGCTAAGACAAAAAAGATGAATTGCCTCGTCCAAGATGACCAAGCATGTTTGTAGCAGAGCTGGAATTTGCATGTGCTCCTAGGCCTTTGTTCCACATTTCACTGCTTCTTTAATGTGTATAGTTTGCATTATTATTATTATTATATTATTTTAGTCATTTGAAGCAAGCCCTTTTCTTATGCTAGACTAAAGGTCCATAAGAACAGAAGCCAAATAGTTTTTTTTTTGCTTACTGATATATTGCCACTGCCTCTCGGACAGTGTTTAAAACATACTTGTTGTGTAACAAATATTTGTTGAGTGACGGCTCCATGGCCTAGTGATTAAGGGAGTCAATCTTATGCGGCCTACTGCATGGTTTGGAGAGGTTTTTTTTGTTTTGTTTTGTTTTGTTTTGTTTTGTTTCGCTATAGGGCGCGTGCGCTCGCCGGACAGACAGAGAGAGACAGAGAGACAGAAAGCGAGAAATCACCCCCCAGGGGGGATGGTCACGCCGCAATCCCTTCTCCTCCATTCTCCTCTCGGGATCCTGGGCACGCACGCACACGCGCCTGGCGTGAGTTGTAAGCCACCGGGTCTGAGACGCGAACCGCGGTCGACTACGTGGGAGTCCAGCGACATAACCATTACGCTAACTGCCGGTTCCCTGCATGGTTTGAATCTCAGCCCTGGTGGCTTGAGAAGCACAATGAGTGTATGTATGCACATGCCTGAAATTCAATAGTATGGAGAAGTGGAGAGAGTATTATGGCAGGGCCACACCACATTTGGAGGTGCTTCCTTCCTTTCTTCCTCTCCCTCTCTCTCCATCTCTCTCTGCCAAGCTCAAATGCCCTATGGCAATAAAACAAATAAATATATGTTGAACAAGTGAATAAATGAATGCTTCAAAATTCCTTTTTTCTAGAAACCAGGCTGAGGGGGACCAGCAGTTAGCGTAATGGCTATGTCACTGAACTCCCATGCAGTCGACCGCAGTTTGAGTCCCGGACCGGTGGCTTAAACTCACGCCAGGCACGTGTGCGTGCGTGCCCAAGATCCCAAGAGGAGAATGGAGGAGAAGGGACTGTGGGGTGGCCATCCCCTCTGGGGGGTGATTTCTCGCTTTCTGTTTCTCTGTCTCTCTGTCTTTCTGGAGAGTGCACGTGCCCTGTAGGAAAAAAACCTCTAAAAGAAAGGAAGGAAGGAAGGAAGGAAGGAAGGAAGGAAGGAAGGAAGGAAGGAAGGAAGGAAGGGAGGAAGGAAGGAAGGAAGGAACCAGGCTGAGGGAAGGAAGAGGAAAGGAAAATGTGGTCCATCCTTGAAAAAAAAAACAGGTGGCAGGCTGAATCGGAAGGAAACCTGGCTTAGTACAGCAAGCACAGGCCTGCCTTCTGTTTCATGAGTCCATCCAGGCTTTGAGACAGACTGCTTGAGTTCAAAACCCAGTTCTACCACTGACAAGCTGCATGGTAATGTGCAAGCTGCCTACTTTCTCTGAGCCCCAAAGTGGGGATTGCAAAAATACTTGCTCCAGCTCCCAGGGCTGGTTAAGGATTCAATGAGCTAATAATGCAAAGCACTTAAAACAATGCCTGACACCTGGCAAGTGTTCAACAAATGGAGCCACGTCTATGCTGTCATTCATAGTCCCTGAGTGACTGTAGCCATTTTACCATATGATCATAAGCTCATG
Organism: Tupaia tana; assembly: GCA_026018925.1. Lineage (NCBI taxonomy): Eukaryota > Metazoa > Chordata > Mammalia > Scandentia > Tupaiidae > Tupaia > Tupaia tana. The sequence continues at coordinate 13,308,245 of JAKSZU010000026.1, read as the reverse complement.
AATTTCTCCCCGTGCCCACTCCTGGGGCCACGGGCAGAGCTCAGCCTCAGACCCAGTTTTGTTACACCAGCTCTTACATTCTGAGCCTTGGGGATTCATGTTGTAGGGACAGCTGGAGCAAATGTAATGGGGTGGAAAAGTCAGGATGTTCATAAGTGGAGGTCATGCAGATGCATCCGGTAGTCCTGGGTTTCCGTATCAAGTTTAAATCTCGTCCTATTGGGTTTGTTGAACAAGCATTGCTCTAATGGATATGACCACAGGCTGCATGAAGAAGCTCTACTCCGCCCCTTAGGGTGGATGCTGCACGCAATAAGCCTCATATTACTTTTGAACTTTTTATTGAAATAAAATACAGGGAAGCACACAAGTCATTAAACAGACAGCTCAGTAAATTTTCATAAAAGAAACAAACCCACGTAACTTGCCTTCACATTAAGAACAGAAACGTTACTCAGGCCTCCCAGAAAACCTCCCCATGTCCCCTTCCAGGTACCAGTGGCCCAAAGAAAATTGCCACCCTGACTTCCAGCTCCCCTGGTTGGAACTTCACACAAATGGAAGCACCATGTAGTCTGCACTCGGACAGTATCTGGTTTCTTTCTCTCAACGTTATGTTTACGAGATTTATCCATGTTGTCTCATAACTTACTTTGTTCTATCCCAGTTTCTGTGTAGCTTTCGTTGTGTGGAGACACCACAGCTTACCTGTTCTAGTACTGATGGACATTTAGGGTGTTTCCACTCTGGGGCTGTTACAAATAGAACTGCTATAAACATTCTTGAATTTTTTTTCTGATCACATGTATGCATTCCTGTTGGGAATGCACCTAGAAGTGGAGTTGTTGGTTCATGGAGTTTGCATCTGCTCAGCTTTAGCAGATTTGGCCAAACGATTGCCCACACACAATAGATTGGGTCGTCAGGAAAGTCATGATGTCTTTTTGCATAGAAAAACATACACAAATATGTCATGACTTTCTCAATAACCTAATATTGAAAGACTTAAAATATGCAAATAGCCCAGACAGATGGTACAGTTGGTAGCAGACTGAACTGCAGTGCTGGGAGCCATGTGGCCAGCCACGGGTTTGAATTCCCAGGTCAGTCTGAAAGCATGCTGGTTGTGTGTATGCACGTCCAAGGTCTGACAGGCTGCAGCACGAGGGAGAGGGGAGAGTAGCATGACAAGGTGCTTCTTTCTCTCCCTCTTTCTCTCTTTCTCCCTTGCATGTACAAGCTATCTCAATCATCAATAAAATGAACTTTTAAAAATACACAATTAATACAACCTAGAGAAATTAAAAATATAGGGAAGTAGATATCGATAAACATAAAACCATCCACCATTACCCTACCCAAGAATAACTCCTATTTTCTTTTCCTGCATTCGTTCCGCAGATATTTAGCATAAATGTGTGCCTGGCTCCATACCAGACACTGGGAATACAACAGTGGACAGATAGGGGCTGCTCTTACAGTGCAAAGTGTAAGCTACAAGGGACCTCCCCTATCCAGTCTACTATCCTCTCCTCTACCCGGCAAGATGTGAGAACAGAGAAGACTCCAGACAGGTGACTAGACGGATGGTGTGCATTTTCTGATTTGGAGTACACAGAGAAAGGAATAGGAGACAAAGTGAAAAATTAAAAGGGAGAGGCACAACACCAATGGGTCCGAAATTAAAAAAAAAAAAAAAAAAAAAAAATGTCTGGCCTTAAAAAGTGAGATGGTGATTCTTCTCAAAGAGAGTTTATGTTACTCCCAGTGCCAAGTGATACCAAGCTACAAGGTACAGTCAGAAACAGAGCAGGTCAAATCAGAGGAATAACTCCTATCTTAGCATATCAACTATCCGTGATTTTTTTTTTAATTGCCAGAAGGTATGTGTGCTTGCCAGACAGAGAGAGAGAAGGAGAAAGCATCTCTCAATTGGGGCACAGTCACACCACAATCCCTTCTCCTCCATTTCTTCATCCTGTTGGTATTTGGGACACCCATGCACAAGTCCCCAGTGTGTTCTACAAGGTACGGGATTTAACCATGGTTGGCCATATGGGATCCAGCTTCCTTAACCACCGGGCTATGGGGCTGGCACAACTCAAAATAATTTGTTACACATTCATGTATACACATGTATTTTTTTTTAATTCTGCATATACTACTTAGTAACTTACCTTTTTATTTTGCAAGATTATGAACATCTTCCACAACTTCCATGCATTCACAGCTTCATTCTTTAAATTTTGTAGCATGAAAATGTCCAAGTATCTGTAAAGCAAGAAATAATAATATAATGAACTCCTATGTACCCATTACTCAATCAGTAATTATGGGTTCATAATCATTTGTTTATATTCCATTCTTTCTCCCATTATTAAGGATAATCCCATTTTACCTGTAAATATTTAAACAACTATTAGAGAAGATAATGACTCTTTTTAAAATTATAAGCACATTAATATCATCATACCTAAAGAACAATTCTTTAATATTAAATATTCAAGCAAACATTTCCATTTTAATGGCTGTATAATACTCCATTGTAAGAAAATGCCATAACTTATCTAACCGAACCAATTTTTTTTCCCTCCTCCATTCTCCTCCCAGGATCTTGGGCATGCATGCACATGCACCCAGCATGAGTTTCAAGCAACCAGGTCAAATATTTGAGCCACAGTCAAACATGTGGGAGTCCAGCAACGTAACCGCTACACCATCTGCTAGCCCCACCAATTGCTTTTTTTCCCAAAAAGGTTATTTATTTATTTCTTCCATGAGGGAGAGAGACAGAGAAAGAGAGCACACACTCCGAACAGGGCCTCAGCACCATGGTCCATCCCCACCTTCAGTCAGCCTCAGACCATGACACATGTGTGTCCAACACGAGCCCAAGAGGTCTTCAGGCTTGAACCAGGAACTTTCCCATGTGGGTCAGCCTTGCAGTGTTGTGTTTTTACCACTGTACCACTGTCTGAAACATCTAACCAATTTCTTTTCTTTTTTTAGAGGATTTTTCCTTAGGGTTCATGTGCTCACTGGAAAGAGAGAGACAGAGATAATAAGAGTGAAAGTGAGAAATTGTCCCCCAGCAGGGATGGCCACACTGTAATCCCTTCTCATCCATTCTCCTCCCCGGATCTTGGACACACACACAGATGTGCCCAGCATGAGTTTCAAGCCACCAGGTCTGGGACTCGAACTGCAGTCGGCCATATGGGAGTCCAGTGATATAACCACTACGCCATCTGCTGGCCCCTAACCAATTTCTTATCACCAGGCTTCTTGGCTATAGGAACAAGCTTAGATGGACATTCAGAGTTACATCATTCTACACTTCAGCTCCTTAGGACACATTCCCAAGGTATTCGGCTTTAAGGTTCTCTGTACTTAATCAAAGTTCTCTAGCTTTCCATGGATTTTCAGCTGCTGAAAAGTAGCTGGTAGTTCATAAATCCTTGAAACAAAATGAACCCGTCTCATAAGAAATGAAAGCAAGAAATGTGGTCTAGGAGTTTGAAAAGATTTCAGATAGAACTTTCGGCCCTTTTCACTTTAGCACAGTCATTGTCAGCAAATACACGGTTCATGGAAAGCAAAACAGAAACAGTGTTCATGAACGAAAGACCCCCTGGATTTACCAGCAGGTCTGGCCAAGCCACAGACAGAGCTGGCCTGAGTCAGAGCTAACACTTCCCACCCCCAGGGTTCTTTGCATAAAGTCTTTGTCCCACTCGGTAACATTCTGGGCTCCCCATTTGCTTTAACGTTAGCCAGCATCTCCAGTGACTGTCTGGATGGTTTCCACTCAGATGAACCTATTGCCAAAGTCTATAACCTCTTCTCCTTTTCCAGTGCAGGCTGCCTTGACTACTAGTATGTCTGGTTCTTCTCTACAATATTAACTGACGTTTTGCAGTCAGAATTCCACTTAAACTATTAAAAAGCCAGAAAACTCACCAGTTCACTGAGCTAACCGCAGAACACCAGTATGGTGAATAGGAGCAATGCTTGGGAGGCTAGATGGAAAATGATCTGGGGACCAGCAGTAATGGCTATGTCTCTGGACTCCCATGTAGTCAACCGCGGTTCGCATCCCAGATCCGGTGGCTTAAAACTCACGCTGGGCGCGTGTGCGAGCGTGCCCAAGATCCCGAGAGGAGAACAGAGGAGAAGGGATTGCGGCGTGGCCATCCCCCCTGGGGGGTGATTTCTTGCTTTCTGTCTCTCTCTCTCTGTCTGTCTGGTGCCCTATAGCAAAAACCTCTCCAAAAAAAAAAAAAAATGATCTGCAGCCCACTGGGGGGAACTGACACTTCTGTCACTCATCCAACCATGACCCACATGAGAGCAAAGTGACAATAATAGTAATAAAAGATCGGGCAGTTTAAACCCTGTTATTCCAAAATTAATGCTTACAAATATATTTCCACAGGCACTCATTTCCTCACGGCTCTATCCCAGCAGTGTGTGGGATCGTCAGAAGCAGCTTCCCAGTCGTCTGTCCCTCCCTTGAACTAACGCAGTGACAGGCGGTATACTCTATCATGACTTTTGGAGCCAGGCTGAATCCTTTCTTCACCACCTACTAGCTGGCTGAATATGGGCAAGCTACCTAATCTCTCTGAGTCACATTGCCCTCATCTAGAAGATGCAGAGAACTGGAAAACCTACCCCACAGGGTCGCTGTGAATTAAATAAATTAAAATGCATATGCTGCCAGCTCTGAGGTGCGGCGGTAATGCGCTGCTCAAGCAATGCTGGGTCCATGTGGAAGACTGCCAGTTCGGTTCCCCTGCTGACCCGTATACACCTGGCACGTATGCATGATCCTGACTGGTGGGAAGACTTGAAGAGGAGTAGGGGAGCTTAGGACCCTGTTGAGGGTGCTTGTCTTTCTCTCTCTCTCTCTGTCTTCCTTTTGTTTTCTTTTTCTTTTTCTTCTTTTATTTTTCCTTTTTTTTTTTTTTAAGAGATTTTGGTTATAGGGCACGTGCACTCACCAGAGACAGAAAGCGAGAGGGAATGGCCATACCACAACCACTCCCGAGGGGATGGCCATACCACAATCCCTTCTCCTCCATTCTCCTCTCAGGATTTTGGGCACGCACGCACCCACGCCCAGCATGAGATTTAAGCCTCGGGTCCGAGACTCAAACTGTGGTTCACAACGTGGGAGTCCAGCTACGTAACCGTTATGCCATCTGCTTGTCCCATTTTTCTCTCTGTCTTGCTCTCAAAAGAAACTTGGGGGTGGGGGGGGAAGATATGTATGCCAGGCACATGGATGGCATAAGTGTTAAATGCACACGCACAGAGAGAACTACACACACACATTCACACACACAAGCACAAACCAGAAGAGCCAATACCTCAGACGACCAGTGCTATACCTCACCCCAGCTGTTGGTCATGCCACTGGGGTTCCATCCACTCCCTAGGTGAGATGTTCTTACTACCTGTGCAGGGACTCAGAGTTACTTCATCCCTGTATGATTGGGAAATAAGATGCCAGGGGGCATACAGCCAAGATGCTGAGGGTGCTATGGTGTGTTCTTTGCCTTGAGAGAGGAAGAGCTGGATACCTTTCCGACACTGTTTTTATTTTCTCATGGATGAGTGCGTATGATTTCTTATGGACAAATGATAGAAAGATGTTCTAATATTCACAGGCTTAGTTCTTTAGGTCCTATGGAAAGAGAGACTATATTAAAAGTGTTTAAGATAACGTTAGTTAGAATGTGGAAAATATTTAGAATAGAGTCACCACAGTAAGTATTGGTTCTTGTCATTGTTTGTGTTCTTGTCATTATTTCTTTTATTGAACATAGAGTCTACCGCTTGAACCTGTGGGGCAAGGCTGGATAAGAGCTGAACTAAACAATTTCCTTCCTCTAGCCCACCACTGGGTGAAGGGCGGGGATGAGCAATTATACCATAAGGATCCTTTCTTTTGTAACATGAACTGGGCTACAAATTCAAGGTCTACCTCTTTTATTTTTCCAGTTAGCCATCACATGCATCATTTGCAGGAAGCTAGTGTCTCCCTCTAGGAGTTTCACTTGACCCTTGAACTGTCTAATTTTCAGAAGGGTTTTTCTGGGGGGAGGGTTCCTTTTTGTTTTGTTTTGTTTTCATAAAGAATTATTTTATTTAACTATTTTATTTTATTTTGACCAGAGAGGGACAGAGCGAGAGAGAGAAAGTGAGAAAGCCAGCCACCAGGGCCACCAGGTCCAGGACTGGAACCACGGTTGACCATGTGGAAGTCCAGCGCCCTTAACCACCATGCCAAGGGTTCCTCTCCACACCCAAGGAGAGGAGAAAGTTGCTGCTGTCCTCCACGGTCACTACTTCTTATAACCACAAGGTGTCACTGTAGAGAACAGGTCGTCTAAGGTCTGACACCACCTTCACTGATATCTCACTGATCAACAGGACCATAACCCTAAAAACCCACAGGGTGGGACTGGGAGGTGGCATGGTGGTTAAGGGCGCTGGACTCCCATATAAATGAATGCAGTTCGACTCCCAGACCTGGCATCTTGTTTTCTCACCTTCTCTCTGCCCCTCTCTAAAATAATTATTTAAAAAGGAAAAAAAAAAATCCATAGAGTTTGATTGGATCTCATTCCAGACAGGCTACTTACATAAGACAGTTTTTAGGGGCTCCAGGATGCCCTATTCTGCTCAACCTAAGGGACTCTGCCCTAACGTCTAACTAAAGTGGTTTTCTGGCTCTTTTCTTGCTTAAAAAAAAAAGTTGCAAGGACATTCTACTAAGGTGCCAAGACGTATTACATAAAGCATTTTAATAAATGGGCAATGAAGTGAAGGGAAATGGTTACCCTCGGTCAAAATGCCTTCAACCTCAACACAGCTGCACCTTACCCAACCCTGAATTAGAAAGAACCCTTAGAAATTTGCCTGAACTTTATCTTCCCCAAATTTCCCATGAAAACGAGAACAAAGTCAGCAAGAATGCCCAGAAAAGCACTTTTCAGCTCTGAGATTTAAAAAAAAAAAAAAAAAATGCAGGACAGCCAAATCAAACGCCTGAGAAGTGTGGAGATGATGCTTCAGCAAGTTCCCTTAGGTTGCATCTGAGGCAGTTTGGGGGTCAGGAAATTCTGTCGTAGTGTCTTCTTTGCCAGACCCCTGGGTCTCATTTAAAGAAAGTGCATGGCCCGGCCCTGCAGCACATCGGACCGTGTGTTTAGCTCCAGGAATCATTCAGGGTCAGATTAACTTAGATGAGTTCCCTGGCAGAATGTGGGAACAAAGTTAAAGACAGCTATTCAAACATGGTTTTGCAAGATAGTCCTTACATCAGAGAAGCCTAGGGGGAAGCCAATTAAATAAAGCCAGATCCAAACAGCTACTTAAACAGGGATTGGAGTCTCCATCATACCCTGAGACAGTTCCAAATGCACGTTAGCTGGAAACCAACCCCTAGATCCGATGACCTTTTCCTAAACGCCTACGACTACCCAAGTACAAAGACCAGGGAGTGGTGGTGGTTGGGGGTGGGGGGAGATGCAGTGTATGTTCAGAGCGGGATCGCCCCTTTGCACAGTTCCAGGCCATGCCATTCCCAATAAATGCTCCGGGGTGGAAGCTGTCACAGTTTGTAGAGTTCAATGTCAATGACTCCCCCTGAGGTTGTACAATTGGGCAGCCCCTTACTGATCCTCATACCAAGATAAAAATAAGAGCTTAAAGTGCTGAGTTGGGAGAAACACGGGTGGGGAAGAGAGGAGGAGAGAGAGAAATAAATCACAACCAAATGATGAGCAAGATGTCTATGGTGGGAAAGCAGATACAGCAGTGAAAGGCAGGTGTGGGGCCAGCAGATGGCGTAGCAGTTACATCCCTGGACTCTCACATGGTTGACCGCGGTTTGAGTCCTGAACCCGGTGGCTTGAAAATCACACAAAACACGTGTGTGTGTGTGTGTGTGTGTGTGTGTGTGCATGCATGCCCAAGGTCCCAGAAGGAGAATGGAGGAGAAGGGATTACAGTGTGGCCATGCCCCCTAGGGGGTGATTTCTCACTTTCCCTCTCACTCTCTCTGTCTCTCTGGCAAGCACATGTGCCCTAAGGCAAAATCCTCTAAAGAAAAAAAAAAAAAAAAAGGAGGCAGGTGCATGGGGCGAGATGGTGATACAGTGGTGATGCAACTAGATCCACTGGGACGGTCCTGGGTTCACGTCACGGGGCCTCCCTGTGTACTCCTGGCACAAGGACAAGGAGGGATAGGTGGCCACCCCAGGGGGGTCCAGTAGGAGGCCACCAGCAGCCTTCTCTCAGTGTCAGTCAGTTGTCAGGCAAAGCCCAATCGTGAATTCCGAAGGGGAGCCTTTGACACACACCCGCAACTGCATTGCAGCTCAGTTTCCCCTCTGCTTACAATTGGTGAGAGAGCCATTGTGAATTCCTAAAGAGTTCCATTCTCTGGCAAGCAGTCCCCGTCACCAATCAAGTAGACACGGGTCGAACCGTCACAGGCTGCTGGTCTCGTGCCTGACTTCAGTGTCTGTTGTTTGCCCCCCAATCCTACACCAGGGGTGTTTTGGAAATTGTCAGTGTGCCCTGGAAAAAGCCGCTCTCCCCTGTTAATGCATTTTTTATATCCACACTGGCAGCTCCTGGAAGAGCAATCGCTCCCGTTCCATTTAGCCATTAAGCACGTTGGTAGGAATGGGGATTGCAGGGTGGGGTTTGCATTCTTTCAAAAACATATATTGAACTGGTTTATCTCAGCCCTGGAAGCTGCCATCTGCCTTCACACGTGAGGCCGGGCTTCTGTTTTCTCTCCAGGGGTAGTGGCCTGGGTGTGGGCAGGCAGCAGAAGAGTACCCGTGGTTAAGAATGTGGCTCCTGGATCTAAAATCATCAAACTCAGAAACAGAGAGTGGAACAGGGGTTGCCAGGGCCTGGGGTGGGGGTTGGGGGCCGCTGGCGGAGATGCTGGCCAAGGGGCATGACGTTTCAGTTACGCGAGATGACTACGTTCTGGAATTGCACCACACAACATGGTTACTGCAGTGGCCCCTTACCCACGGCGGGTGACATTCTGAGAGCCCCAGTGGATGCCTGAAACCAAAGACCATAGCAACCCCTAGGGACACTATGTTTTCCCCTATGTATAAAAACCTATGATCATTTCATTTATGAATTAACCACAATAAGAGATTAACGATAACAGTAAAATAGAGCAATTACTGAGTTGTCGGAAAAGCCGTGACATATTTTTTTCTGTTTTCCTATGCAAAAGTGCATCATGACTTTCCCAATGACCAATATAACGAGGTGCTATGAGAAAAGTTACACAAATGTGAGTGTGTCTCTCTCCCTCAAAATACCCAAATATACCGTATTCACCTATTCACGGACCACAGTGGATCACAGATCTGAAACTGCAGAAAGCAAGACCGCAGAGAAGCAGTTTCGTATACGGCTATAGAGAGAACAACGCAGAAGCCCGTAGATGGCATTGTGGCTTCACCAATGGACTCCCACATGCCTGACCATGCTTTGAATCCCAGACCTGGCTGCCTGAAAATCACACTGGATGTGTGTGCGTGCATGCCCAAAATCCCGAGAGAAGCAGAAGGGACTGCAGTGTGGCCATCCCCCTAGGGGTGATTTCTCACTTTCTTCCTCACTGCCTGCCTCTCTCCAGTGAGCACACATGGCTTATGGCAAAAAAAAAAAAAAAAAAAAAAAAAAAAAAAAATCTCTTAAAAGAGAAATATCAACACCATTTTGTACATTGGAAATTTCTTTAGCAGGTAGATCCCAAGCATCCCATAAAAAAGAAAAAAAAAGGGGGGGGGCCAGCAGGTGGCGTGATGATTAAAGGCACTGGACTCCCACATGGCTGACAATGGTTCAAATCCCAGACCTGGCAACTTGCTTTGTTACTTTCTCTGTGTCTCACTTTGGTCAAATTAAAATAACAATAATTATAAATAAAATAAATAATTCTTTAAAAAGAAAAAGGGTACTATGTGATGCAATAGATATGTTAATTATCTTGATCATGGTGGTCATTTCATGATGTATAAATATACACTTTTTTTTTTTTTTTTGGACAGGTTTTTGCTATAGGGTATGTGTGCTCGCCAGAAAGTCAAAGAGAGACAGAAAGCGAGAAATCACCCCCACCCCAGTGGGGGATGGCCACATCACAATCCCTTCTCCTCCCATTCTCCTCTCGGGATCTTGGGCATGCATGCACACATGCCCGGCGTGAGTTTAAGCCACCGGGTCTGAGACTCAAACCGTGGTTGACTACATGGGAGCCCAGCAACGTAACCATTACGCTATCTGCTGGTCACAGTATACACATTTTTAAAAGGTACAGTGACTCTGGCATTCAGACAGACCAAAGTCCAAATTCTTCTTATTGTGCAGTTTTAGACAAGTGCCTTTGATTCTGTGAGCCTCAGTTTCCCCATCTCTGAAATGACAGTACCTGCCTTGCAGGGTGACTGCAGGGATTAAATGAAGTGACACCGGTGAGGCACTGGGGCCTGCCGGACACACAAGTGCTCTGTAGCTGTCGGCTGCCATTAGGATGAGTTCTCAAGCCTGAACCCGCCCCAGGGCTTTTGCCCTCAAGAATATTTAACTTCCTCTGCACCTCCTTCAAGCTCTAATTTGCTTCTAAATGTGATGGGGTAAACAGACTAGCCTGGGATTGGGGAGTGGGGGGCTGGGGGGGGGGGGCAGGAAGAGGCACATTAGGCTCCTTAACAAGGCAGACCTGGCAAGCTTCCCTTTCCAATGAGGTTCAGAACTCCTAATAGCAGTTGCCTAGAAACCATAACTGTGGTCGGCTTCTGCTGCCTTCCAGAAATCACCCTAATTGGGATGCATGTAGAACTGTTTGTTGACACTTGGCAGGTTTTTCTTCTTCTTCTTCCAGAAGGGATGCAGTCCTCTTCTACAAATGCTGGCTCACATTAATTAAAGAGAAGCCCTGAGCCAAGGCACCTTTTACCCACACAGAAGCCAGTGAGGAGACTGCAGTCTTGGTCGGCATTATCTACCGAAATGGCTATGTAAGTGGCCATCGCTACGTCTGCATTTCAGGGTGTTCCCAAGGTTTGGGGTGACTTTCGGGGGCAGGATGCTGTAAGAATGAGGGTGTGCATGTGTGTGTGTGCACGTGTGAACGGTGAGGTCACCGAAGCTTGCAGTGTCTGTCAATCAAAGCCCACCGTGCCTACAGTGTAACCTGATTTTAGATGCTGGATCCGCGTTCCCTTTGGGGGTTTCAACACCACTCGTAGTCATTTACCATAAGGTAGGTCAGAGACGGCATTAGGAGATAATGAAATAACTTTTCCTGAGAGGCACATAGGGAGCCTGTTTCATTTGATCACTTCTTCCAGAGCACAGCTATATTCTACCTCCCAGTTGGTAAAAGGAAAAAAAAAAAAGTGTCTATATATATATATTTTAAATGTCAAAGGCATCCATTTGTCTCTGTGCTGTTTGGACTACTTAGCTTCTGCACATATGTTTCTATCACCTGCTCCAGCCACACAGAATGCAAATGCACCACCTCGTTGGAAGGGGGAACCCTGATTACAGGCCAGAAAAGGCAGGCATGTATTTAATTAGGATTCGAAATCCAAGAATTTCAAGTGGTTTATTCATACAATAACTTTGTGTGTGTGTGTGTGTGTGTGTGTGTGTGTGTGTGTGAGTATTCCCTATGGACTAGTCATGGTGCCAGATTCTGGGACACAGAAAAGATTTGGAAATTGCCCCTACTGGGCCAGCCAGTGGCTTAGTGGTTAAGGAGGCCAAATCCCACATGACTGTGGTTTGAATCCCGACCCTGGTAGCTTGAAAAACACAAGAAGGCACATACGTGTGTATGCTCCAAATCCTGATGGGATGAAGAACTGGAGAAGGGGTTGGGGCATGACAACACCCCCTGGAGGGTTCTCTCTCTCTCTCCCTTTCTCTCTCCCTCTCTCTCTCCTCTCTCTCCCTCTCTCTCTCTCTCCCTTTCTCTCTCCCTCTCTCTCTCCTCTCTCTCCCTTTCTCTCTCCCTCTCTCTCTCCTCTCTCTCCCTCTCTCTCCCTCTCTCTCCCTCTCTCTCCACGCCCTAGCTCTATGCCTCTCTCTGAAGAGTGTGTGCACCTTCTAGCAATTAGAAAAGAAGAAACAAGAAGAGTTTGGTCTAGTGGGGAATGGGTGTGAAGGGGGTGCTGCAGAGCCAGGAAGATCAATCAATCAGCAGCTGATAGGAGCACAGACCAGCCCGCCTGGGGAAGCAGAGGCAACTTCCAGTGAAGATGGGGGGCTCGTACGTGAGCGCTAAAGGATGAGAAGCAGTAGCCAGGGGAAGGAGAAGGGTACAATATCCAGGAAGACAAGCAGAGGCCCTGAGAGGAGGACGAGGAAGGCCGTGCAGCCGAGTGTTTGGTACTGTCAGAGCATTGAGTGGCAGGGAAGAGGCCAGGGAAGTGGGACAAGCCCAGCTCTCACAGGGCCCCGTAGGCATACCACAGAGTCTAGGGATGAAGCACAATGCAGGAAGGGTCTGAGGGAGAAACAAGGTTGAAGGCAGGAAGGGCAGCTAAGAGGGAGTGGTGGTTATCTGGGGGACAGATGGGTGACAGCTGGTTTTCAGAGCATGGCAGTCGGGATGGAAAAGAGGTTTTTGCCATAGGGCACGTGCGCTCACCAGACAGAGAGTGACAGAGAGACAGAAAGCGAGAAATCACCCCCCAGGGGTGATGGCCATGCCGCAATCCCTTCTCCTCCATTCTCCTCTTGGTATCTTGGGCACGCACGCACACGCACCCGGCATGGGTTTTAAGCCACCGGGTTCGGGACGTGAACCGCGGTCAACTACGTGGAAGTCAAGAGACATAGCCATTACGCTAACTGCTGGTCCCGGGATGGAAAACTTCTAATACCTAGCCCCATAGTGGACAGAACCCTGGGACAAAGCAAGGTCCAGCAGGCATGGAGAGAGAGGAGTCGTGATAGGACTTACGATGGCCAGATGATGCCTTTTTCATGGGATGGGCATTTTCATATTTAGGAGGGAAATCCCTGGTGCAACATGGAAGGCCAAAATATCAGGGGAGCAGAGCTAAGGAGGCAAAAACACATTTTGGCCATTCTTTTGCCAAGATTTTTGAACTCCAGACTCTCTGCTAAACACATCATGCTGTTCAGTTCCTTGAGGAGTGTGTAAGATGCTTTAGAAGCAAGCACATTGGGGGAGCAACACATGGCATAATGGCTACATTGCTGGACTCCCACGTAGTCGACCTCGGTTCAAGTCCTGAACCCGGTGGCTTAAAATTCACACTGAGTACATGTGTGTGCCCAAAATCCCAAGGAGAATGGAGGAAAAAAGGATTATGGCGTGGCCATCTCCCCTGTGGGGTGGTTTCTCGCTTTCGGTCTCTCTGCGTTCTTGCTTTCTGTCTCTCTGTCTCTGGCGAGCACACGGGCCCTATAATAAAAATCTTTAAAAAACAAAAAAAGAAGAAAACATATTGAGCTGGGAATCCAGAGACACCCCATCACTGCTACCACTGCCACCACAACCACCATTTTTGTCCTAAGTCTGCCTCTAACTTGCCACATAACGCACCTCCTTTCAGAGTTTCAGTTTCTTCTCTGCAAAGTGAGGGCTTATGCCTGGGCTCTCCCCAGGCATCTTTTCACCCCCAGCATTCTCAGTCCAGCTTCTGACTCGGGTCAGAAAATGACTCTCAAGGCCAAGTAGTAGATACCAGGAACGGAGGGCTCTGGCCCCCAAATATCAACCAGAATGTCAAATGCGGCAAGAGCCAAATCTCAATTTTTGCATCTTTCCTCAGCTTCACATAGTACCTTGCACACAGTGCCAACCAAGTAAGATATCGGGAAGGAATGAAATGAATCGCACTCAAAATTAGGTGGGGGACCAGCAGTTAGCATAATGGCTATGGCGCTGAACTCCCAGGTAGCCAACCACGGTTCCAGTCCCGGACCTGGTTGTTTAAACTCATGCCAGGTGCATGCATGTGTGTGCCCAAGATCCCGAGAGGAAAATGGAGGAGAAGGGACTGTGGCGTGGCCATCCCCCCTTGGGGGTGATTTCTCGCTTTCTGTCTCTCTCTCTCTCTCTGTCTGGCGAGTGCACGCACCCTATAGCAAAACCTCTCAAAAAAAAAAAAAAAAAAAAAAAAAGGTAAAAATTAGGAGGAATACATGGAAACCCAACTGACAAGCTGTGAAGAGATTTAGATCAGATAAATATTCACTGACAGCGAGTTTGTGAATCACGAGAAATGTCGCCTGAATACGTTGGTCTCTCTTTTTAAAGATAGATAAGGATAGAACTGACCTTCAGAGGAGATCAAATAATCAACATAATCCTTCTTGTCTTCACCACATCAACTAGTATTTTCTTAAATTGATGATTGTGAGCAATATTAGGTCCCCACTGTATGCCAAAGGAATGGGGAGAGGGGCGGAAGTGATGAACAGATATGTGGGGCCGGCAGGTGGCATGATGTTTAAAGATGCTCCCACATGGCTGACCGCAGTTCAAGTCTCAGACGTGGCAACTTGCTTTCTCTCTCTCTCTCTTTCTCTGGTCAAATTAAAACAACAGTAATAAATAAATAAAGTTAAATAAAGTAATTTAAAAAAAAAAGAATATGATGTCTCCTTACAAAGGACCTTAATTTCTGAAGTTAGTTAGCCAAAACTCTGAAGCTGCTCTGCATAGAAACCCAGTGTTTTTGCATCTTCATTTCCCTCATCACCTACTCATCTGTGTGTATCCTACGCTGCTGAGAGGGTTTGCTTTCCTAATTGTGGCCCTGGCAATTAGCAATAATGTGATTAGATGGTAAGGGCCCATCTTTTTTATAAAGCACCTTTGCATATCCAATTGAGAATGTTACTTTGTGTTCATATGGCATTTTTCAAAAAACCTTCTGAACTGCTTTCACAACTATTTTCTCAATTTTTAAAAAATCTTTCACAAAAAGTCAGGTATTATCTTTTTGTTTTGTTTTGTAGAGGTTTTTGCTTCAGGGCATGTGCGCTTGCTAGACAGAGACAGAGACAGTGAGAGGGAAAGTGAGAAACCAAACCCTCAGGGGTGATGGCCATGCCACAATCCCTTCTCCTCCATTCTCCTCCTGGGATCTTGTACACACACGCACACACCCACCCGGCGTGAGTTTCAAGCCACCGGGTCTGGGACTCAAACTGTGGTTGGCCACGTGGGAGTCCAGCGGCGTAACCACTACACCATCTGCTGGCCCCAGTCAGATATTACCTTAAAGAACCATTGAGGGAGATACGTACCAGTCCAGGCTCCACTCACCCCAGGTGGGTAACTTTGCAAATGTCACGGAACCTGTCCGGGCTCCAGTTCCCTCACCGAGATGGTGCTAATAACACTACTGATAGTTGCCTTAGAGGATTGTTTTGTTTTTGTTTTTGTTTTTGTTTTTGTTTTTGTTTTTGCTGTACTTGCCAAAGAGAGATAGACAGGGAAAGTGAGCACTCACCCTCTGGGGGGGTGGAGTGGGGATGGCCACATTGCAATCCCTTCTCTACTCTTCACTCCTCTTGGGATTTTTGGTACACACACACACACACACACACACACACAAACACGGCATGTTTTTCAAACTGCTAGACCTGGGACTCAAGCCACGCAGTCGGCAGTGTGGGATACAACACCTTAATCTCCGTGCCACCCACTGGCCCCACCTTAGAGTATTGTTTTAAGAAGTTAAAGAGATTGGAAGCTGTAAAGCCCTTTTCACAGTTACTGGCATATGGTAATTATTCATGGTCTAGTTGTGTTGATGATGCTGTTTGTGGAGGTGATGCTAGAAGTGGTAGAAATGATAAAGTGATTTTGGTAGAGGTGGAAGTGGTGGAGGTGATAAAGGTAGAGGTGAAGGTGGTAGTGGTGGAGATGGTGAAGGCAGAGGTGGAGGTGGAAATGGTGGAGGTGATGATGGTAGAACCGGAGGCGGTAGTGGTAGAGGTTATGAAGATAGAGGTGGAGATGGTATTGATGGAGATGGTGAAGGCAGAGGTGGAGGTGGAAGTGGTGGAGGTGATAATGGCAGAGATGGAGGCGATGATGGCAGAGGTGATGATAGGATAATGATGGTGACGGTGGTAGAGGCAATGGTAGTAATGGTTATTTATTTCTAGTTAATAGAATAGAGTGCTTAAATATCCTGCCTAAATCACACAGCAAGCTGTTGGTAGAGTTCAAATTGGAACCTGGCTGGGGTTTTTTTGGAGAGGTTTTTGGCATGCACTCGCCAGAAAGACAGAAACAGACAGAGAGACAGAAAGTGAGAAATCAACCCTCACGGGGAATGGCCACGCCACAATCCCTTCTCCTCCATTTTCCTCTCAGTATCTTGGGCATGCATGCACACACGCCCAGTGTGAGTTTAAGCCACCGGGTCCAGGACTCAAATCGTAGTCGACTACATGGGAGTCCAGTGACATAGCCATTACACCAACTGCTGGTCCTGGAACCTGGCTTTTAAATTAATAGTAACATACATCCCCCTTTAGTCTAAACCCATAGCTTTGGTAATTCACTTGTTCTTAGCAGTGTCTTCCTCTGAAACATTCACCAAGCTGAGATGTGGGTTCTTAGGTTCTTCCTTCATTTTTTTCTCCCTTTTCTTTCATTTTCTTTAGTAAAGATGTGAGATAGAGATTAAACAAAAGAAGAATCCAGAAAAGAAAACCACTTAAAATAATTAGAAGCTTTCAGCATGTAATTTCTCATTCAGCAGAGCAGAGGTTAATTCTCTGGCCCTTTAGCTTTAATAAATTTCATTACTTACATGATAACTAAGCATTTATCCTACCACTACTACATGCAGTAGCTTCACAGAACTTTATGAATTACTTCATAATGCAATTTACTAAATCCCAAAATAATTGTGGTCTAATCAGACTGTTCTTCCCATCACCCTCAGAGAAGAGAACTTCCTAAGCTCACCACTTGAACCAAGTGCCACTTCCCAGAAGCCTGTGGGGCTTACAGCCAAACCACCATACTGGCTGGGTGCAAAGCAAGAAAGCTGTAACAGCAGGAACTCACGGCAGTGTGATGATAATGAAAACAGCCGCGGCTGTGACCACTTATCGAATGCCTCCAGTGTGCCAGACATCACGCCAGTTACTTCTCATATATGACTTTCAACAACCTCCTTGGATGAATATTAATTTATCCCAATTTTACAGACAAGGAAAGTGCATGTCAAAGAGATAAAATAGGGCCAGTTCCATAGCTTATTGGTTAGAAGATCCAGATCCCACATGGCCAATCATGGTTTGAGTCCAGGGCCCAGAGGCTTGAAAAACACGCTGGGCTGGGACCAGCAGTTGGCGTAATGGCTATGTCACTGGACTCCCATGTAGTCAACCGCGGTTCGAGTCCTGGACCCGGTGGCTTAAACTCACGCCAGACGTGTGTGCGTGCGTGCTCATGATCCTGAGAGGAGAATGGAGGAGAAGGGATTGCGGTGTGGCCATCCCCCCTGGGGGGTGATTTCTCGCTTTCTGTCTCTCTGTCTCTCCCTGTGTTTCTGGAGAGTGCACAGGACCTATAGAAAAAAAAAAAAAACTCTCAAAAAAGGAAAAGAAAAACATGCTGGGCACATGTGCATGTATGCCCCAAATCCTAGCAAGATAGAGAAATAGAGGAGCAGGGATTGTAGTGTGACCACATTCCATCAGGGGATACTTTCTCTCTCTTTCTCCCTCTCCATCTTCATCTTTGGCAAGTGCATGCACCCTCTGGCAATTAAAACAAAACAAAACAAAGAGGTGAAATAAAATGCAGTGTCACAGACATTGAGTGACAAGGAAATGATGGCCAGTTAAAAAATGTAACAGACTATTTCCAAAATCAATGCATCACTCATGCAGTCCTTTGGAATCAGGCTGCCTGAGTTTAACGTCCAGTGCCACCAGTTACTAACCTAATGGTTAGGCTCTTGATCTCTTTGAGCCTTGGTTTCCTCATCAGCAAAATGGGAACGGCAGCACTCACTTCACTGGATGTTACGAGGGTTCAGGGAGTAAATGTATGTGAAGTGCTTAGCTCTGGGCCTTACTCAAGGCCTCACTATACACCCCCTCACTGTTTCAGCGCCTCTTCCTCCCCGATGATGACGACCATGCCCTACTCTCCTGGCCTGCCTTCCTTCCTCACAGTCAGATCCTCCTGTCGGTCTGCCAGCTGCCCTAGGCACCCTCAGTGGATTCCCAGAGCTAATTTTCTTCTAAGGGTCTTTGCCTCTTTTCAATAATCTGCACTAGACTGTCTCTATTTGTCCCTAGTCCATGGCCAGTGATTTAGCCTAGAACAAAGGCATTTTAAATGTGTGAATTATGACAGTTGGGTCAAGAAAGAGAAAGACAGAGAGAGAGTGAGTCACTTGAAACTTTTCTGCAGCATAGCAACAGAGCCTTGAAATCACCAGGGCTTAGACAAGATAAGAATTACCTCCTTGAGAACCAGCAGTTAGTGTAATGGCTATGTCGCTGGACTCCCACGTAGTCGACCGCAGTTCGTGTCCTGGACCCGGTGGCTTAAAACTCACACCGGGCATGTGTGCATGTGTGCCCAAGATCCCGAGAGGAGAATGGAGAAGGGATTGCAGCGTGACCATCCCCCCTGGGGGGTGATTTCTCGCTTTCTGTCTCTATGTCTCTCTCTGTCTGTCTGACGAGTGCACGCGCCCTATAGCGAAACCCTCTCCAAAAAAAAAAAAAAAAAAGAATTACCTCCCAGGGACCAGCAGTTAGAGTAATGGCTATGTGGCTGGACTCCCACGTAGTCAACCGTGGTTCGAGTCCCAGACCTGATGTTTGCCAGGCACTGTCCTCAAGGAGCCCACAGTCTGGGGAAGGGTAGACTAGCAAACAGGGCTATCGCCATATAGTGTGACCAGGGCAATAAAGGTGTGTATGTGGGCACAGAGAGCTGAGGGTGCACTTGACGTAGCCTGGAGTTGGGAGGGGAGGAATAGAGGGAAGGAGTACTGAGTGGCCAGCAGTTGATAATTTTCCCCAGGCCTTGAAGGACAAATACAAATCAGCCCAACGAAGAAGAGGGAGACAGTGGTGCCGGCGGAAAGAAAAGAACGTGCGATCTCGAGGGGTGGAGAGATGCAAATAAATGACAACAGCGTGAACGAGTAAGGAGCGACCACAGATTTTTAGAGGACGCTATTGCTGCGAGGAGGAGGAAGCCACTGGAGGATGTGGAGTGTTCCGGAATGTTGAGATTTCCATTTTAGAAGGAGCCCTTAGGCAGCCAATTGGACATGGGGCCCAGAAGGAGAAAGAAAGGGTAGGAAGCTACTTAGAGAAAACGAGCCAACAAATGATAGTTTCTGGCTAGAGTGGTAGCAACAGGAAGAGAGTCAAGTGACATTTAGGAAGAAGAGTTGACATCACTTCATGATCAATTAATTGTATACAAAGGGAGGTAAAGAAGACACAAGTAGTCTCTCTACTTTACAG
Organism: Tupaia tana; assembly: GCA_026018925.1. Lineage (NCBI taxonomy): Eukaryota > Metazoa > Chordata > Mammalia > Scandentia > Tupaiidae > Tupaia > Tupaia tana. The sequence goes on along the minus strand of JAKSZU010000026.1, from coordinate 13,288,688 downwards.
TTGAAATAAATTGGGTTTTACTACTCTAGAGTGACTTCAGCACACTTACCTTTGGCCAATGAAACACTCTAGGTAGAGCCTCCTTCAACAGCCGTCTGCTAGGTGCCTAATATACTGTCTGCCCACATCTAAGACATGCCACATGAATTTTGCAAAAGGCCAAAAGGGTAGAAATGAAGCTGCTAAAGTGACCTCTTCTCCATTGAGAATAGACTTTTTTTATTCCATTATGACAGTCCCAGTAGCATCTTCCTTCCATCTGACTTAGGATCAAAAGGAACCCATTAGCAGATGCCTCTCTGGGCTGAGTCATTCCGAAAGGAGAGAAATCCATCGGAACCTTTGATTTGAAAGGTGACATCCTGACTCAGCCAATCTCCCATTGTTGGGCATTACAATTAGCAAATGACTCAGGCATGGTGAAGAGATGTTTGGATGTGATTTAATAAGAATCCGGTTGCAATAAGCACTCAGAATATGTTTGCAATCAATTTGCTGTATACACAATATGCTACCAGAGCAATCTTTTGTGTACGTAGTTGACCTTTATCTCTGGCAATCTTGTCCTATAAAGAAGAGTGAAATCCTCCATTGCAAATCATTAGCACTCAGGAAATGGCTTTAATTTGCATGCTGACAAAGATATTAACTTGGGGAGTGGGGGGAGAAAGAATACAACACGTCCTTTTGTCTGAAAGGCAGTTCAAAATCTGTGTTGTGACTACAGTTGACTGAAGTTCAATTACTGTAATAAATGTATTCCAAATTTCATCTCAATTGCATTTGCATTTTAATGAATGATTCTCACCTTCTTGTCAATTTGGCAGCCAGGCTAGATTTATTAAGTTATTGTATAAACAGGGCATTCTAATGCGGGAATTTAAATGCAAAATATTTGCTCGGTGCGTTTGAACTGGGGCTGTGTTATTAATTTGCCTGTACGAGTTGCCTGAAAAATTCAAGAATTTAAGGACGGTGTTTCAGATCCCTTCATTCCATCATGTTGCCGCCTTCTCCTCTGAAATCGATATGTCCGGGTGGGCTGACAAAGCAAGGCGTGAGAAAGCCAGATGAACTGGGCCTTCCAAACCTCCAGCCTCAACAAACTGGGAATAAACTGATTTATTTGCTATTATTTGAAAACAGCAAAATTTGTTAAGTGGAAATTTCCCATGTAGGCAGTTCCCTTCTGCGAGGGCAGGACACTCCTGAAATCGGATTGTCAGGAGTGTTTGTTCATCTTAATGTCATTCTGCCTTCCTTGTCGAAGCACTCCCGGCTTTATAGTCCCATATTTCTTGTAGGCAGAGATGGAAAATGGGAGTGAAATCCAGCTGGATACAGAACCGTAATACCATTCAAAGTTTTCTTTTTTTTTCCCCCCCAAGTGCATGTGGGCTGTTAGTGTTTCACAAAGTGATTTGCAGTAGTTAATCCCATGCCCCTCATAATTAGAAAGGTTGACTATGAGTTCCTCTCTCGGCTTCCCAACACTCCAATATTCTGCAGCTTCTTGCAAGGCTGTAGAGAAGAGGGCTGGGATCGTCTGTTGTAGGTGATGCCAGTCCTAGTTTCCTTTAGGGCCCTTGGAAAGGAGGCCGGTTCAGGTAAGGGGAGACTTCACGCAAACAGAATGTCTCTTGTGAGAATGGGTGAGAATGTCTACTGTGGATGGTCTTGAAGAATTTCTGGAACCAGCTGGTGGCCTGGTGGTTGAGGTAGCTGGATCCCACATGGTCAATCCAGCAGCTTGAGAAACATGCCAGGCACAGGGGCATGCATGCCCAAAATCATGAAAGGAGAGAGAGATAGAGAAGGGATTGCAGCGTGACTATTCTCCATGAGCAGTTTAATTTTTTCACTTTTTCTCTCTCTGTGTCCCTCGCTGGTGAATGCACACACCCTCTGGATAATTTTTTTTTTTAAAGTAGAGGGGACACTTCTGAGCGGAACTGATGGCTAGTATGTGTCCAAGCTTTATTTCCAACCTGGCTGTAGTGATACACAGTGCCAAGATGCTGTACTCCACAAATCGGGACTGCATGAGAGGCCTGAGTTCCATACCCAGTCCAACCTGAAGGCCTAGTGCAATGGTGTGAGCTGATAATCCCAGCAGGAAGATCGTCAGCTCAAGGTTGACCTGATCAAATAGCAAGACCCAGAGAACTCAAGCGACTTGCCTGAAAAAAAAAAGTGTCTATCCCAATTAAAAGATGGAAAAAGGAGCTGAACAGAATGTTCTCTAAGGAAGACATACGAACAGTCAAAAAGCATATGAGGAAATGCTTAACATCCCTCATCAAAAGGAAGGTGTAGATTAAAACCGCAGTGAGATACCACCTAGTGCCTGTCAGAATGATGAAGATTAAAAATACAAAAAGTGATAAATGTTGGTGGGGTTGTGGTGAAAGGGGAACTCTGCTAGACTGTTGGTAGGAAGGTAAACTGGTTCATTCACTGTGGAAAAACAGTATGGAGGTTCCTCAAAGATCTACAAATAGAACTATCATTTGATCCAGCAATCTCACTTCTGGGTACCTACCTAAAGGACAGGGGAATGCTCAGTCAGAAAAGCGCTTGCACATCAATGTTTACTGCAGCCTTATTCACGATCGCTAAGACATGGAACCAACCCCAATGTCCACGAACATATGAATGGATGGAAAAAGTGTGGCACACATACTCCAGGGAATACTATTCAGCCATAAAAAAAAAAACAAGATCCTGGCATTTGATATGGAAGATCTATTGCTGAGCAAAGCAAGCCAACATATGAAAGAAAGATAGTGTATGTATCCACTTAATATATACCAACTATCCACACTTTCTGGTAGAGATTGAAATATTGGAGGGCATAAAAGCAATGAAAATAGTTATGGATGCTGAAGACAGTGTAGAATGGGGGTGGGGGGGAGGAGGGAAGAGTATAGAGAAGGATAGCAAGAGAACAAATAGAGAGGCATGACTTTCGTGGGACATAGAAGTGGTTTATTACCTGTTGATGATAACAGGTATAGTATACTCAACTGGACTGGTCTAAGAAGTATTTCGTGTTGGGTAAATTCTCTTTGCAAGCCAAATGATATACAGTGATTGAATGTTTAAAAAATAATGAGAATAAATAATAATAATAATAATCTGGGGAACCAGCAGTTAGCGTAATGGCTATGTTGCTGGACTCCCACGTAGTCGACCGCGGTTCGCGTCTCGGACCCGGTGGCTTACAACTCACGCCGGGCGCGTATGCGTGCGTGCCCAAGATCCCGAGAGGAGAATGGAGGAGAAGGGATTGCGGCGTGACCATCCCCCCTGGGGGGTGATTTCTCGCTTTCTGTCTCTATGTCTCTCTGTCTGTCTGGCGAGCGCACACGCCCTATAGCGAAAAACCTCTCCAAAATAAATAAATAAATAAATAAATAAATAATCTGAAAAAAGAGAAATAGATCTATTGAGTATCTCTATATAGCATGCATTATACTATACAAATACATGCATTATGTCATTTAATTCCTATAAAAATATGAACTGTTATTATTTCCCATTTCACAGATGAAAATCAGAGAAATTTCATTACTGAGAGTGGTAAGGCTGAGATTTAAAGTTAGGCCCAAATCACCACTCAAGTTAGCAACAGATACCTCCCCACAGTTTCTGTTAATTACACAGAGTGTCAATTGAGGAATTTGGATATATTTATACAAACACACTTCTGATGCTGAGAAAACACTAGAAAGATTAGACAGGTAAAAAATGAATAGATAGATCATGATCATACCTTATTTTTAGGCTTATCAAATCTTTTAAATTCTAAATTCTGCTTAATATAAAAATAGTTGTAGAACAAGATTTTAATTCTTTTTGATGATTATGATGATGATATGACATTCTCATAAGAAAATAGTACTACCTTCTGGCAAGTAATTGTAAATAATCAGATCTTTACATTAAATGACTCTTTTTTTTTTTTGGAGAGGTTTTCGCTATAAGGTACATGCGCTCGCCAGAAAGACAGAGAGAGACAGAGAGACAGAAAGCGAGAAGTAACCCCCCAGGGTAGATGGCCACACCGCAGTCCCTTCTCCTCCATTCTCTTCTTGGAATCTGGGGCACACACACACACGCGCCCAGCATGAGTTTAAGCCACCAGGTCCGGGACTCGAACTGCGGTCGACTACATGGGAGTCCAATGACATAGCCATTATGTCAACTGCTGGTTCCAACATTAAATGACTTTAAAAAGGTTTCTGAAAAAAAATTTTATAGAGGCAGCTTATTATTTTATTATCTTACAAGTATTTAACTGGCATTTGTCATCCTTGGGGTGATGGGATAAAATATCCCAAAGTCAAAGGAATAAAGGTAATGATTAAAATTAAAAATGTATATATATAGCAAGACTCTACCTAAAAAAGAGCCAGATGTGGTGATGTATGCCTGTAGCCCTAGGTACTCAGGATAGTGAAGAAGGATTGTGACAGTGAGAAGAAGGAAAGGAGGGGAGGGAAAGAGACATGAAGGAAAGGATAGAGGAAGGAAGGGGTTTATTTCAAACTTATAGCAAGTTTACATAAGGTCTGGTAGATCTAGGCCTGGGTTGCTACATTCAGAAAGGTCTGTTCTTTGCCTTTCTCAATCCCATGGGTCCAGTGAGATAGCAATTTTTACTCTTCTCATGGATCTAACCTGAAGGCTCATCTCGTTCATCTATCAAGTCATAGCTAATATCCCATGAGCTAAAGAAGGCACATGGGTAAGTCCACAGTCAGGGTGCTAGGAAATACATACAGTTCACCTGTGAACATAGGGGACAGGGGAGAAAGGGAGTATTTGCTGAATAATCTGCTACAGAGTGTCCACTGTGTTGCTATAATAGAAATACCCACGACTGGGAGATTTATAAAGAAAAGAGGTTTATTTGTCTCACAGTTCTGGAGACTGGGAAGTCCAAAAGCGTATGTCCAGCATCTGGCTGGCCTCTGTTTTCCCAGGATGGTCTCCTGAAGTACAAGGAGGGAGGCCATGCAAAAAGAGAACTGTGGGCAATCAGCTTGCTTTTGTAACAACCTGCCTTTGAGAGAAATAATTACTGAGAACTCTCCCTCCTGGGAGCCTACATTTACTATTTGTGAGGGATTCACATCCCCAAGTCCCAAGCACCTACCAACATTGCCACACTGGTGCTGAATTACATATATAAGTGTGGGGGGGGATTTGAACTGTATCGACTGATGTCTCAGATTGAGTAAAACATAGTCTGAAAGGGAAAAGAGAAGCCACCAGTTCCCATATTACCAACCTAGAGATAAACTCTGTACAATAAACAGCCCAGAGACACATACACTCAAAGCTTCCTCCAGAATACACCTGTGGGTGGAGCATACAGATGAGAAGGAATTCTGGAATCGGTCCTCCTGGCTTCAATCCCTGCTTTGGCCCTTTCTAGTTTACATGACCCTCATCATTGACCTAAACTTTCCTTCTGTTTTCTCATCCGTAAATCATACCAACCTCTCGGAACCATGAAGTGAGCTGACAATAATAACAGTAGCTCCCCAATACTGAGTCCCCCGTAGTAAACACTAAACGTGTGTGTCTACTGCCTGCTTAATCCTCCCAGGGGCCCTTTGAGGCAGGAACTAGTATTTTCCCCCATTTTTTAGACAAAGAAATTGTGATACTCAGCAGCTTAAAACCTGTCCAAGGGAATGGCAAAGAAAAGTCCCAAGCAGAGCTCTCCCTCCAGGGCTCTCCCATTGCACAAACTGCCCCAGAAGTCTGAAGGTCCCTGGGAGTGGAACCTCTCGGCTTCTTTACTTTTGTGCCTCTGGCTCGGCTCCCCTGTGCCCTGCTAAAAATTCCTATTGCCTATTGCATTTTTCACTCAGCAGCTCACACTGACTCCCATACAGAGAACATATGTCCCTTAAAATAAAAACGCACCCCCTCCCATGCATTGGCTAAGAAGTGGTACTGGGAAGAGGAAACTTTCCATTTTATAATCTACTTCTTCCTCCGCTTGCCTGACGCAGTTAATTATTTTACTCCCCATCGTTCCTCTTGCAATGTTAGCCAGGGGAGTTTTACATCCTGCAAAGCAGTGAGCAGGAGGCCCCGGGTGAGTGAATTTAAAGGCGAAAACTGCTCTTCCCTGCAAATAGCTCCCTTCACACAAATAGCCTGGTAATCAGCAATAATGATGAAGAAAATGTAGGGAACATACAGGGAATTAAATGGGAATTTGCTAAAATATTAAGCATTTTTAAATGGGCCTCCACGGTATCGGGGGAGCACTTTGAGGCTTGCTGAATGAACATCCCGCAGCCTGAAGTTCTCAGAATAGACTGGTGTGTCTGACACAAAGGCCCAGACCCTCCCCCAACTCAGTTCATCTGTCACCCAAGCCTTGTCAGAAGATCTAGCATCTGGAATTCTGGCTGCTTTGGCTGAAGAGGGACTAAAATTCCACCAGAAAACTTGCTTGCTAGGTTCTTCAAATTGTCTAACACTGACTCTCCTATCCCTGTCTGAGGAGTTAATTGATAAGACAGGCATTTATCACTCTCTTTGCATCTAGGAGTTTCAGAATTGACTTCTCACAGCCTGTTCCCTGTATAGAGTCTTGAGGGAAAATGTTTCCTTCAGCACCAGGGACAGCTTCTTTTTCTCCCCACCAAAAACAAATTAGCTATTTTTTGAGAAATTTTTGCTATAGGGCGCATGAGCTCACCAAAGAGACAAGGAGAGACGGAGAGATAGAAAATGAGAACTCACCCCCCTCCAGAAGGGATGGCCACACTGCAATCCCTTCTCCTTTATTCTCCTCTCGGGATTTTGGGCATGCACTCATACATGCCTGGCATGAGTTTCAAGCTGCCAGGTCTGGGACTAGAACCACGGTCAGCCATGTGGGAGTTCAGCACCCTAACCACCACGCCACCTGTTAGCTCCCAAATTCCCATTTTAATTCCATTTTTCCATAAATTCTTTGAAGTCCCCTCATATGTACCACATTTTCTTTATCCATTCATCCACTCATGAACTCTTTGGATGATTTAGTATTTTGACTATCATGAAGAATGCTACAATAGGGACCAGCGGTTAGTGTAATGGCTATGTCACTGGACTCCCATGTAGTCGAGTCCCAGACCCTGTGGCTTAAACTCACGCCAGGCGCATGTGCGTGTGTGCCCAAGATCCTGAGAGGAGAATGGAGAAGGGATTGTGGCATGGCCATCCCCCCAGGGGGGTGATTTCTCGCTTTCTATCTGTCTCTCTCTGTCTTTCTGGTGAGTGCAAGCACCCTATAGCAAAAACCTCTCAAAAAAAAAAAATGCTACAGTAAACTTAGGAGCACAGGTACTACCCAGACAATTTTTGGTATATCAATCTTCCATTCACATAAAAAAGAAAATATAAATACATGAGTTAAAGTATCACAAAACGTCTCCACATTCAAAGTTCAGCTCTCCTGAATCGCTTTTCCACTCAGGCAACAATGTCTGATGAGAAAGAGAAATAGCACATGTTCTCACTTCTGTGTGGAAACTGAAAAGAAAAGAAAAAAGAAAAAGAAAAGGAAAAAGAAAGGCGGAAGGGTGAAGGATGACTGTTAGAGGCTGGGGAGGGTGGTAGGTGGAGGGTAGAGGGATGCTGACTAACAGAAATAAAATCGCAGATAGATAGGAGGAAATGTTTCTAGTGTTACAAAATGCAGTGGGGAGTGCACAGGTGGCAACAACTTCCTGCGTAGCTCAAAGTAACTAAAAGGACATATTTTGAATGTGCCAAACACAAGGAATGACAAATGATTAAGATGACAGCAATGCTGACTATCCTGATCTGGTCATTACACATTGTATTCCTGGATCGAAAAAATCATATTGGATTCCCATGAAAATATACAATTATAATACATTATTTTAAAAAAAAATTGGAGGGGGGGTAGCTGGTGGCATGGTAAGGTGACTAGATCCCACATGGTCTACTGTGTGGTTTGAGTCCCAGACCCAGCAGCTTGAAAAACACACTGGGCATGATTGTAAACATGTCCAAAATCCCTAGAGGAGAAGGAATTGTGGTGTGGCCATCTCCCCTGAGGGATGCTTTCTGACTTCCCTGCTCTCGTTTTCACTCTCTCTCTTTCTCTAGCAAGCATATGCACCCTAGAGTAAATTTAAATAATATATATGTGTGTGTTTGTGTGTGTGTGTGTGTGTGTGTATATATATATATGTATAATTTAAATGCATATATAAATACAAATTTAAGTACATATTTACAAATGCAAGTTTATGTGTGTGTGTGTGTGTGTGTGTGCGCGCGTATATATATATATATATATATATATATATATATATATATATATATATGTTTGTCAGTTTAAGAAAAGTCACAGACCAAGAGGAGAAATTCAGTGTCTGCGGCGACATTTCTCATATGGAGATTCCACTGATGTCTACAGGATTTTCTTCTGAGCTGCCGACCCCCGGTCTGAAAGTTTTGATACCAGCACATTCTTGATTTTATAAGAATATGTCAAAGAAAAAAGAAGTGAGACTCCCAGCTCACGGCCGAATGGTGTGTCGACTGGCACATCAAGGAGACAGCGGTGCAGCCTGGCTACCAGGAGTGACAACAAAGTCTGAGCAGACGGAGGCAGTGACAGACACGGAGGCTGGCAGCGACTGTGAAAGGCCAGCATGGCTTCATCTCAAAGACGTCAGGATGTGGACAAACAGGTGCATTGCAGAGCTGGTGAGCTAAGATAAATACCATGGAAGTGACGGCAGAAGCCTGCCCATAACACGACGTTTTGTGTTTTTACACTCGTTAATGGCCTGAGAACTTGTTGATGAAAACTTGGCCACTCACGTGTAGTAGATTCCTGAGGCATTTTTAGAAGGTCATTCCAAGCGAGCCCCAAATCCAGGCTCGCTTAAGAACCCAAGGCCATGCACCCTCTGTTTCCTGCTAGCATTGCCAGCTTTAGCGCTGCTCATTCTCCGACTTTGCTCTTGCTTTTTAAATATACTTTTAAAATAAACAGGCCATCTTGGGACCAGCAGTTAGTGTAATGGCTGTGTCGCTGGACTCCCACATAGTCGCAGTTTGCGTCCCGGACCCGGTGGCTTAAACTCACGCCGGGTGCGTGTGCGTGCATGCCCAAGATCCCAAGAGGAGAATGGAGGAGAAGGGATTGTGGCATGGCCATCCCCGCCAGGGGGTGATTTCTTGCTTTCTATCTCTCTGTTTCTCTCTGTCTGTGTGGCAAGCGCACGCGCCCTATAGCAAAATCCTCTCCTAAAAAAGAAAAAAATAATAAGTAAAATAACAAATAAACAGGCCATCTTCAGACTCATCATTCTGCATTTACACTGGGTGTTTCAACCAATGGGATGCCATTTTCCACCCTGTCTTATTGCTGAATTCTTACTTAGCTCAAATGTCACTTCTTCCAGGAAGCTTCCCAAGATTTCTGTAAGTTCCTTGGACACATTGGCTGGAGAGTGTATGTCTGTACATATGCTTCCCCCATCATACTGTGAACTCTCGGGGGGTAAATGCCTTGTCTTATCACTTTGTGCAGTGTTGGTCTCCTGCTCTGATACCTGAAATAGCAAGTTCTCAGCCAAGGCCAGCCCCAGAAATGAGCCAACGGGAAGCTATCACTCAGCTGCCACCTGTCTAACAGAACTTGAGAAATGTCAGAAAAGCCCCCCCCCCCCCCCGCCCTCCTCCCAGCATTTCCCCAGCGGACATTTATAAGCATCCCCTGCTGTGCTGACATGAAAATGCCCTTAGAAAACACCTTAACTCCTCCCAGCAAATAAGCGGGGAGTGAGTTAATCATGTCAGAGTCTGACTATGACAGCTGGCTGAGATTACCCCCACCCAGAACTGCGCACAAGAGAGAGACCAGGAGAAGGAAACCGGTACTTTGCCAAAGAGAGCTCACCAACCAACCCCCCCCCCCCCCCCCCCGTCTAAATTAGGTGCCCCTCTCCCAAATCCAAGAGTCCTCCCCTGCCACCACTGTGTTCTCGCTGACTTCACGAACCTCCCTCGCCCGCTGGACCGAGAACCCTGACACTGGGACTCCGTGGCTCGCTCTCTGCTGCGTTCCCAACAGGCAGCATGCACCGGCTGCCCACAAGGAATTTGGAGAGCAAATAACACTGGATTTCACAGCCGACATTTATATGCAGAGAGCAATGTGGTAGGTGTGTGATACGGTGCCTGACAACATCCCAGACAGTCGGACGGGTGGACACACAGACAGACATGGACACAGCCTGCACCGCTCCTTCTACCATAGTGCTAACTTCAATCCCAAGGTAAAGACTGGCAAAGGGCAGGGTGCTGTGCAGACCGTCAGGGCACAGAATGTCTTCCCATCAAGCAGGTGTCGAGACCTCTGAGAAGCAGCCAGCGGTTCAATTGGCAAGAAACGTCATCACGAAGTCTCAGCCTGTGTCCTTTGACGGAGCAAGCACCTACACGGGGCCCCCTTGGACTTCCGCGGCCACGCTCCCGAATGTGAGCATCGGGGCAAATCCAGGAGGCCCTTAGTACCTGCTCTGCCATGGGTTACTGTGCAAGAGCCCCTCGTGAGTGCCAGGAACCAGGCTGACCCCGCCCACGCATGAAGGTAGCTAATCCTGTCAGGCGTGAGTTGTTACATGGACTTTACCTCACAGAGCGCCTGGCGCAAGCAGGCGCCTCAGAAATATTTACTGAGTGATGGGGGACCAGCAGTTAGTGTAATGGCTATGTCGCTGGACTCCCACGTAGTCGACCGTGGTTCGCGTCCCGGACCCGGTGGCTTAAAACTCACACCGGGCACGTGTGCATGCGTGCCCAAGATCCCGAGAGGAGAATGGAGGAGAAGGGATTGTGGCGTGGCCATCCCCCCAGTGGGGGGGATTTCTCGCTTTCTGTCTCTCTGTCTCTCTCTGTCTGCCAAGCGCATGCGCCCTATAGCAAAAACCTCTCAAAAAAAAAAAAAAAAAGAAATATTTACTGAGTGATGGAATGATGAAGGAAATAGTGCTTAGAGATATTTTGTGACCTGTTCAAGGACATCAGGAACAGGTGGGTCCAGAATTCAGGCTTAACACCTGTCTGATTCTAGAAATCTAGAAGAGAGAAGGTTCCCGCACTGCAGGTATGAGGATGCCCTCAGAGATCATTGGTCCCAAGACAATAGGATATCTTATTAATATAAGTCAATTAACCTTTTTTTTTTTTTTTTAGAGATTTTTGCTATAAGGTGTGTGTGGTCACCAGACAGACAGAGACAGACAGAAAGCAAGAAATCACCCCCACTCCTGGGGAGATGGCCGTACCACAATCCCTTTTCTTCCATTCTCCTCTTGGGATCTTGAGCATGCACATACACGCGCCCAGCCTGAGTTTCAAGCTGCTGGGTCCAGGACTTGAACTATAGTCAGTCATGTGGGAGTCCAGCACCTTAATCACTACACCACTTGCCGGCCCCTCAATTAACCTTTTTTAAAACTTGTCTCTCTCTCTCTCTCTCTCCCCCTTTAGCCTCTTGATCCAGTCAGTGAAAATAGGCCGCGGATATTTTGCCATTCTGAAAGCGGAGAGTGCCTTGAAAAAGAGGCAACAGCAACTTCAGAAACTAAAAGAAGAAGAAAGAAATAAATTTCAGCCTGCCAAAAAGTTGTCAGATATCCAGTATGGAGATGCCTTATTGACGTAAGTGGACACAGTAGATGTGGCATGAAGGCTCTGCAGAGTGGCCTTGGCCTGCTTGGCGGAGCGAAGGCAGCTACCTCCAAGCAGGAGCCCATCTTAGCCCTGCATCTAACACCTTCCTTTTCTTCTCTTCTCTTCTCTTCTCTTCTCTTCTCTTCTCTTCTCTTTTCTTTTCTTTTCTTTTCTTTTCTTTTTTTCTTTCCTTCTTTAAGAGAGATTTTTGCTGTAGAGCACGTGTGCTGGCTAGAAAAGACAGAGAGAGCTAGCGAGACAGAAAGCGAGAAATCACCCCCAGAGGGGATGGCCATGCCACAATCCCTTCTCCTCCGTTCTCCTCTCAGGATTTTGGGCACGCACGCACATGAACCTGGTGTGAGTTTGAAGCCACTGGGACCGGGACTTGAAACATGGTCGGCCATGGGAGAATCCAGTGATGTAACCATTACACCATCTGCTGGTCCCTCTAACACCTTCTTTAGTCGGTGCCGACACGCCTTGCCAGCCTCACCTTCTGGAACTTGCTGGAGTATCTTCCCCTACCTATGTCTGTCCTCATATCTAGTGCTAAGAGCTACACAAGACAAGGTCCTCAAGTGTTCCCTTTTCCCTCCATGTCCTCCCCAGACCTTTCCCCATACTGTTCCTGGGGCCTTAAATACCTTCTCCATCGCTTCTTGCAACTAAAGTGCTATTTACCGTGAAACGCTCAGCCTAAGGGCTGCCCTGTCCTGAACTTCCTGGATTTCAGCCCAAGCCTCTCCTGCATGCATTTGCATTCCAGATATTTGTGTGCTAGTTCGCTTTACTCCGTGTCAGATCTCTGTTCTAGACCTTCGGTTGTCTCTCCTGAGCCTAGTTCACAAAACAAGTACACAAAAAGTGTTTGTGGATTTTGTTGAGTAAAGCAGTTCCCCACTCCCTCCTTTTTGTAAAGGGCATTTCCCTAGTTGGGAAAGGATCATCAACGGTCTAGTCCATGATAAAATGTGCACGCATATAAAAACAACCACTAGGACAAATGACAAGGATAAAACAATGACGGGCCGTCCCCACGGAGCAGTGGTAACGTGCTGCTCGAGAGAAGCCAGATCCCACATGGCAACCCCGGTTAGAATTCCTGGCCAGGTCAGCTTGAAAAATATCCTGGGCACACACACGGGTTCCTAGGAGCCGATGGGCTGGAAAACGGGAAGAAGGGGATCTCGATGTTACCAAACCCTGGGGAGGGAAGGTCAGTCTCCCGTTTTCTCTCTCTCTCATGCACACGCACTCTGTCATGAATAAAGAAATTATTTTTAGACTAGATCAAGGTGACGACTGCACAGCATGGTGAATATACTAAATGCCACTGAATTGTACCTTTTAAAACAGTTCATTTAGGCTCGCTGGTAGTGTGGTGGTTAAGGGGGTTAGATCCCACATTGCCGACTGCGTGGTTCAAGTCTTGGAACCAGCAGCTTAAAAAACATGCCAGGTACTTGTGCACGTGTGCCCAAAATCCCAAAAAGAGAGAAATGGAGGAGAAGGGATTTTGACCATTCCCCATAGGGCAGGAGGACTCCCTCTTCTTTTTCTTTCTTTGGCATATGCATGCACCCTTTAGCACATGTTCACTCACAAACATGCACATACACCACACACACACACACACACACACAATAGCATTAGATCTGTCCATACCAAGACAGGGTAATGGTTAAGAGCAAAAGCCTTGGAGAGCATCAGAATTCAAGTCCTGACTCCCCCACACAACTGTTAAACTTTGGACAAGTATGGTACCCCCTTGAAACCTTCTTTTTATTCCCCTGTAAGAATGGTACCAAACTCCCAAGCTTGTTATGTGGATTAAATGGAATAATGTTTAGCACAAAGCCTGGCATATAAGACATGCTCATTAATTGTTAGCTATTATTATACAATAAAGTGAGTTTGATCTCTCTGGGTCTCAATTACCTAAAAATCCTTAAACGTATGACTAAAAAAAAATCTCAATTTCCATGAAGGTTAGAAAGCACCCCACATCTAAGAGCTACGCTTCTATAAATACAATTGCAATCACACAAGTATCAAAACTACAAGTGTTCATTTATAAATACTTTGACAAAGTATTTGATCTTGTGCGTTACAAAAGCAAAAGGGATTATTCCCCCCCCCCCCCCCCCCCCCCGGATCTAAGACCCTAGAATAAAGTTCTTTTAGACAAAAGTTTTAAGTCTGACAAACTATGCAGGGAAAAAAGAAAATCAAGCATGTCCCCAAAGATTTCTGCCTGAAAGCAGTCTTTCCCACTGTGCTCAATGACCTCATTTTTCAGCTGCAGATTCAGCTGAAAAGGTAAAAAAAAAAAAAAAAAAAAAAAAAAAAAAAGTAGAATTTATTTTATTATTGTGGCTGAGAGAAGAGATAAAACCAGAGATTAAAGAGTGCAAAAGCTGGGTTAATATCTCTGTATTCTAAACCTCTGGGAGACACAGTTGAGCCAGTGAGATGGGGCCACAGCTTGTGGTTTCCTCTGCTCTAGGGCTGAACAAAGAGTGAATGGAAATGGTAATTGGGGGACCTAGATTTGGACCTTGGTTTTGTTTTTGTGTTTGTGTTTGTGTTTTTGTTTGTAGAGGTTTTTTTGCCTTAGGGCAAATGTACTCACCTGAGAAAGGCAGACAGACACACAGGGTGAGAGGGAAAGTGAGAAATCACTCCCTGGGGAGGTGGCCACGCCCTTCTCCATTCTCCTCCCAGGATCTTGGACTCTCATGATTTTCAAGCAAAGGGGTCCCGGACTTGAACTGAGATAGGCCATGTGGGTGTCCAGTGATGTAACCACTAGTCCATTTGTTGGTCTCTCTAATCTTGTTTTAGGTAATTCTGTGATTCCAGATTGCCCACAGATTCCCAGCAGAGAGGTATACTCTTATTGGGTCATTGGGAAAGTTATGATGCATTTTTGCATAGAAAAAATATACCATGAATTTTCCAAAGATCCAATAATTTGGGCCTCAGAATCTCCTCCTTTGGTCTCCCTTCATCCCTTCCCCTGTGCTAAGCCTGTGTGATTTTTTTTGTTTTTTCTCAAAATTATAAATTGCTTTCATCTTAACACCCTCCATGGCTGTCATGCCTCGTGGGATAAAGACAAAAGTCTGAGCAGAGATTCCAAGGCCCTGGGTGATCTAGCCTTTGGCTGGTCTCTCCAGTCCCGGCTCACAGCCTCCTCTCTCTCCCTCCACCCCAGCCCCGTCTCCCACTCAGGACTTGATCTCCACCACAGGGTCTTTGCACTTGCTAGTCCCCTGGCCAAAGGCCTTCCCCTCATCCCTTTGACTCATTAATTCCCACCTGCCTTAAAGATTTCAGCTTGGTATTTCCCTTTGTTCCTCTTACCTACCACCACTAACACCACTCTAAAACTCAGTAACTTAAGACAACCAGCACTTCTTTCTCACAGAAGTGCAACCTGAGCAGGGCCCAGAGGGTCAGGATTGTCTCCTTCACTCAGCGCCAGATGGAGCATCTCAAAGGATCCACTCTAAGATGCCTCACTCAAATGGGGGGGGGGGGGGGGGGGATAGTTTGTCCTTTTGCTAATTACAGAAAATCTGTAAAACTGGGTGGTTGAAAAAGTCAAGGTTTATTCAGCTCTCAGGTTGGAGGGCTCAGGTCCAGGGGCCACAAGTGGTGGGGGCTCTTACAGAGTCCCACAGCATCACATCACAAGAGCAAGGGCAGAATGTCTGCATGAGCCTCTGTTGTGAGCTCATTCCCTCTCCTTGCAAACCTGCCAGGACTCACTCTACCCTGAAGACCTTAATCCTAATCTCTTCCCAAAGGCTCCACATTTCAACACCATGGTCTGATTAAGTTTTTAATCCTCTCTTTTTTTTTTTTTTAAAAAAAAAAAAAAGCATTATCTATTTATTTTATTTCTTCTTATTAGTTATTTTTTAATTTGACCAGAGAGAGAAAAGGAAAGTGAGAAAGAAAGCCACCAGGTCCAGGACTCGAACCACAGTCGGCCAAGGGGGAGTTCAGTAACACAAACACAAACACCATGCCACCTGCTGGCTCAAGTTTTTACCCTTTTAATCCAATCACAACCAAATCTCAACACATTCATTTTTGGAGAGGAGGGATGTACAAACAGTAGCAGGTGGCAAATGAGAGCTGGCTATTCGCTGTGAGCTTGGTTCCTCTCCCGGTGACCTCCTCATAGGCTGCCAGCTTCCTCACAGCATGGCAGCTAGATGCTACTCGTGAGCATCTTAGGACACAGGCAGGAGAAGCTGCCCGTTTCCGGAGTCTGGCATCACATCCCTTCTGACACATTCTATTAGGTCAGCTGTTCACAGAGCCGAGATCCCAAAGGAAGTAGACAGAGACCTACTTCTAAATTAGAGGAATATCATAGGATGTGGGGCACACGTTTCACAAATGCTGTTGCTTCCTCAAAGACGTGTTCTCTGCCTTCCATTTCAGTCGAACGCTCTATTTCAGGCTGTCAGAGCGCTAGCAGCAAACCAAGTCCAGCTGCTGCTTCTCACTGACACGTCAATGAAATGAGAGGCAGAGGTTAGAGAAAAAGAGTTTATTTCTGCAGCCAGGTTATAGGGAAATAGCCAGCAAGCACCCCAAACTGTCTCAAAAAAGCTCAGCATGTGCTCAATATTTATAGTAGGTTGTCGGAAAAGTCATGACACATTTTTGCGTAGGAAAATGTGTCATGACTTTTCCCACGACCCAATCAATGTGAGATACAAGCGCGTGAAAATCATTCCTCACTATAATTAAAGTCAATTGCTTCCCCCCCACACACCCCCGAATAATTATCCTGATTCCTGTTTCACTTCAAATATCCATTCCTGGTTTCTCATCTGACCATTCCTCAAGCAGGTCTCCTTCTGACTCAGCACTTGGTCAGACTGTTCTCATTGAAGGCCTTTCTGAATTTCAAGATGGCTACAGTCTGGGGCTATACCTCAAAGTTGGCCCGCTTCAAAAGCTCTGAATGGATCATTGCGGCTTCGTGTACGGTTATGCCCATCTCCCTGACTAGACTTGAGCCCTCAGGGGAGGGAAAGGCTGTCTGTCTCATGGCTGCATCTGGAGCCCCCAGCACAGAGAAAACATTCAATACATATTGGTAGAAATGATTGAATGGGGAATCCAGGGAATCTATTAACAATTCAATTCAGTAGACTGGGGCTAAGGAACTAAAAGGCCTTCAGGAAACAGGCAGGTATCATGAATTAGTAAGGCAGGCGGGGAGTGAGAAACCACAGGTGCTCAAGTCTGGGGTGACCCTTAGAAGCACATGCCTCGTGCAAAGGCTTGCAGTGGTCTTTGGTCCTCAGAAGACTCTGTCCAGCAGGACCACTGGCCCAGAGCGGCCAGAGCTTTCAAGTTTTTAATAACCAATGCTTTTAAATTTGTATGTGAAATCTCCCTATTTTAAAATATATTTGTTAAAAAAAAATGATTCAATTGTATATACACAGAGTAGGCTAATTAAAACATGCCTATGGGCTGAATTTGGCCATGAGCAAAAATATATACCCTATGATTCAGCCATGCCAAAAAAAAAAAAAAAGAAATCTAAAGCTGAAATAACTCGCTCCATGATGGTGAAGGAAAAAACATGGCTGAAGAAAAAAAACCACTATGGCTTAGTGGTTAAGGGGGTTGGATCTCCTGTGATTGGAGTCCTGGTCCCCATGGCTTAGAAAACACACCGAGAGCACGTGCATGCATTCCCCAAACCCTGATAGGATGGAGAAATGAAAGAGAAGGAATTGCGGGGTGGCCATACCCCATTGGGGGATGCTTTTTCCCTACTTCTCTCCCTCTCTGTCTCTCTCTGTGTATCTCTCCTTGGTGAGTGTACGTGCCCTCTGGCAATTAAAAAATCAAATTAAATTGCCATTTTTAGAATACAGAAGAAAATATTTCTTGTCTAATTCTTTAATAAAACATTTCCAGGGACTAGCAGGAGGCATAACGATTACATCGCTGGATTCCCACATGGGCGACCACAGTTCAAGTCCCAGACCTAGTGGCTTGAAACTCACACTGGGCATGTGTGTGTGTATGCCCAAAATCCTGAGAGAAGAATGGAGAAGGAATTGTGGCATCATCCCCGCAGGGGTGATTTCTTGCTTTCTATCTCTCTGTCTCTCCAGTGAGTACACATACACTATAGCAAAAATCTCTCCCTCAAAAAAAAAAAAAAAAAAAGAGAAAACATTTCCAGGGCCAACAGGTGGTTAAGGCACTGGGCTCCCACATGGCTGACCATGGTTCGAGTCCCAGATCTGGCAGCTTGCTTTCTCACTTTCCCTCTCGTAATCTAGTGAGCACATGTGCCCTATAGCAAATAATAATAATAATAATAATAATAAATTTAATTAAACTAAGTAAATAATTCTTTTTTTTAAAAAAAGGCAAAGCAAAGAAAACATTTTCAAGCACTTGCATGGTATACTAGTATACCATACAATTTGCCTGTTAATTTTGTTGATTCTCTTTGCTCATCTGGTAGAATATGCACTTCATGAGGGCAGAGGTGTTTATTTTCTCTGTTCACAAATGGCATCTAAGAACCCTCATCTGCAGAGTCGAAATTATTGCCAGGCACATTGCAGGGGCCTTGCCGTGTCTGTAGAATAAGTCCTGGCAAGTGGCAACGGGGTTTAAAGCTGCTGCTCACTGTTTGCTCTGTCCCTCTCTGCTTTTCCTTCAGCACATATGATGATGATAAGCTCAAGAAGTTGGGGACCGAAGTCATCCTCCGCCCGTTCACCCCCGTGCATAGCTGCATCATTTCTTCCTCGCTCCCTGAGGCTCACGTGTAAGTTGTCTCACCCTGGGTTCACTGGCCTTCCTAGCTTAGAAACTGAAGCAGAGCTGAAATGACTCAGTAAGCCAACATGTGTCAGGAGCCGTAGAGCTAGTCCTTTGTCCCCTGGAAAGGGACATGGAGCCTGGAGCTGGCAAAGCTACTCGGTGAATAACAGAACGTAGACATGGTGTTTTAGAGCTAAGTGGCAAAGCAGCTGGGATTGAATCACTCCATTTCTTACCTAGCCAGACGCTCTAATGTCAAATAGTTTGCAGAGCCTGATAAAATCTGTCTACAGTCCTCACCAGGCATGGGTGAGAATGTCTCAGCCTGTGTTCAGGGGATGTATTTTCCCCCAAGACTGAAGGAGCAATTTCCCAGAGAAGCCCCTGTAGCCGTCTGACCCACATGAGGTCACCAGTGCACGGCGTAGCAGGGGCGAATCAACCCTCCAAAGAACACTCTTGCTTTCTAAAACCTTGACATCTTATTCCCCCGGTGTCTGTTCCAAGGAAGTCCAAGCGCGACATTTTCTTTTTCACTAGTTAGCACTTTTCAACGGGAAGATGAGAGGTGCAGAGATACACGCTTTTGACTTTAGGGCAGGGCTTCTCAACCTCAGCACTTCTGACGTTTGCAGAGAAATAATTACTTCTTTGTTGCAAAGGGCTGCCCTGAGGATCTCTGGGTGTTTAGCAGCATGCATGACCTCAATCTACTAGATGCTAGTAACTTCCCTCTCCCTCACAAAACCATTAAAATGTCTCCAGACATTTCCCATTGCCCCCTGGGAGCAAAACCGCACACACCCCACCCAGTGCAGTAGGGCAATTCCAAACATCTCTGCTCATTTGCCAGGTATTGATTAGGCTCCTACAGTGTTCACAGTGATAATGGCCACCACTGACTGGTCTGTAGGTGTCATATGATTCAATCTTCTCTCCAGCCCTTCTATGTAGGTATTTTTTTTTTTTTTTGAGAGGTTTTTGCTATAGGGCGCATGCGCTCGCCAGACAGAGAGAGAGAGAGAGAGAGAGAGAGAGAGAGAGTCAGAGAAGACAGAAAGCAAGAAATCACCCCCCAGGGGGGATGGCCACACCACAATCCCTTCTCCTCCATTCTCCTCTCGGGATCTTGGACACGCACGCACACGCACCCAGCGTGAGTTTAAGCCACCGAGTCCGGGACTCGAACCGCGGTCAACTACGTGGGAGTCTAGCGACATAGCCATTATGCCAAATGCTGGTCCCGTAGGTATGTTATTAATCCTTCTCTGCACATGAAAAAGCAGAAGCTCAGAGAGGTGTACTCACCTACACAAGGTCACAGAGCTCAGTGTATGACTGCACTGGGTTTTAAGCCAGGTCTGTCTCAGTTCAGACCCCAACTGCCATCATCTCACACTACACAGAAAGTGTACCCCAAGACCTAGTCACTGAGGAGCTCATAATACACTTAGAAAGCCGAATCTCTTATACTTCAAGGATAAAATAATGCAAGAGTAAAACTGTAGGACAAACATAAAAGGGTCATTACGGAGAGTGCTTAATTCATGGATGGAAGGTACCAGAACCACTGTCATCATCATTTCCATGATCACCATCACCATTGCCATAATCATTATTATCATCACCACCATTATATGGTCCCTTCATACCGGACACATCCTTTTCCCTGTCTAGTATTCCAGCCTTTAATGACCCTCTCGTTTTTCTCCTACCTCCTTCTGATTGCTATTGCGATTGGCTTCTTGGTAGACCTCCTTGGTCAGGGACATTCCAACTGGCAACCTAAGCCTGATGTCCTTAAAGCATCTCCTTCCAAAAAGAGGCCTTGCGATTTCTCATAATGTCCTTTGGGAAACTTGCACGTCTGTCTGGCTCTCCCATAGGCAAGGCTCCCGAAACCAAGTGGTGTAGATCAGCGAGCTTTCCCTTGCTTTGGAATCATCTGAAGATGAGGAAGGGAAGAAATGCCTTATAAAATGCATATCCCTGAGGCCAACCATTGATTCATTTGGTCTAAGCAAATTAAGGATTAAATCAGCTCTGAAATGACTGGAGAGAGTTTTTTGGCTGTCTTCCTTCACGCCAGATGGGGAAACTCCAGCCCAGCAAGGTGGCAGAACCTGTGAAAGGTCTCACAACAGGTTTCTTGATCTCCTGACTACTAAATCAGATGTTTACACCAGGTTTGTTACATAGGGTAGAGTAGTAGTAGTATCGCAGTGGATGTTGCTGTTATTTGTTATACCCTAGACCAGGGATCAGAACATTTTTCCTTAGAAGGCTAGAGAGTAAAGATTTTAGGCTTTGCAGACCAGATGGTCTCTCTTCCAATTACTTGATTTTGCTGTGGTAGCATGAACACCACCAACAATGGATGTGGATGTGTTTCAATAAAGTTTTATTTACAAAAACAGCTGGCAGATGGACTAGATGTAGTTTGCTGATTCTTGCCTCAGGATGAATACTGTCCTTTCATCTCCTTAGCCATAAAAAGGTTCTGGCCATATTGACAACCTGTGGTAATCTATGGCTATACTACAGACCACCTCAACGTGGAGTGGCTTTTTTAAAAAAATATATATATATTGCTCTACAGGTCAGCTGGTTTCTGCTGGTCAGGTTGGCATGACTAATCTTGGCTGGATTTGCTTTGTGTCTGTACCCAGCTGATGGGAGAGCTGGAGTTTGGCTGATCCATTATGGAACGGCCTCATTCCTAAGACAATTGGATGAATGGCTGTTGGCTAGGAAGACAGGGTTGTCTCTCAACAAGCTAGCCTGGGTTTATTCACATGGCCATCGGAGAGGGTTCTAGGAACAAGAGCCTGAGAACCCAAAACCCCTTTGAGACTTAGGCTCAGAATGACACAATGACCTTTCCACGACATCCTACTGGCCAAAGCGAGTCATCGGGCCAGCCGAGATACCAAGAGTAAGAAGGAATTTTGATAGGGCAAAGCCATAAAATCGCATCACAGAGTGCACAAAGCGGAGAGAGACGGCATTGCTGTAATCAGTCTACCGAAAGCCATCAGGGCAGGCCTGCCTGGTCAATTCCTGAACTCTCAATTGTCACATCAGCCAATGCACATCAGAGTCTGGTCAGTCCTTTCAGTCTATGTGATCGATCCCCAAACTGGCTGATAATTCTGAATTGGCTGCATGGGAATCAATTCACTCATGTCACAGAAGACCTGACCTTTATCTTTAAAGGGGGAAAGGAATGGTCTCTAGGAATGAGAAACTTCCCCTCTCCCTGTTTCCTCTGTGAGATTGTGGGGCTTTGTGAGCAGCCATGCAGTAAAAGCAGTGCCGGCCACCCATGTCCATCTCTGCCCTTGGCAATCGGCACGGAGTACTTGGAATGGTTTTGTGCACATTTTCTCATTTCTTTTAGTGAAAGAAAAGAATGTTGTTTTCTTCCCTGGGGGTTTATGCCCACTGGTATTCTGGTCGGTAAGGCAGTTTTAATAGAGTGGCTATTCAGGTGTACTGACTGCTGGTTCTCGCCCAGAGTTTCAAGCTCGGGGATTTTAGAAGCAGGCTGTCCGTATCTCTGCTCAGCGTCGTTACCTACTATACTCTACATTTAAGAAAATAAACACTTTTCTCTTTTAAGTTATTAAAATGGAAGGCTGTGCTATGGCTCGATGATACACAGTTACTATGAGAAAGGACTGGTTTCTATCGAGCATGTTTCTGGAGGACCTTCTTTGGTTTGTTTGTTTCACTGCAGGTTAGATGAGTGACCATCAGGTCTGAGGCATGTTTTATAAACAGAGAAAGGTCCAGATCCATCAGAAGAGCAGACTTTTCACACGTTCTTTATTTATTCATTGTGTTTTATCAGATTTAACAGTTAGGCGCCCATAAGATCTTGATTTCCCAGAATTGTCTTACTCGCCTGTGTCTTTGCCTCCTACACATACCAATGTCCAGTAAATGGCATAAGATCATCTCATTTCAAATCAGGGCTCTGCCCCCTACTGGCTAAGTGACCTGGCACAACGTCCTTTACTCCTCACAATCTCAGTTTCCTCATCTGTTAAATGGGGCTAATGAATACCTCATGGACCCACTGCAAAGATCTAGGGAGAAAATGTATGCGATATACATGTGCTTTGAGCCCATTTTCGAAATGAGAGCCTGCCAACTACTATCTCAATGGTTTTCATAGTGAAGAGTGTTGTTCTAACAGGTTCCCACTGTGCCCTCTCTGTCTTTGCAGTGAGCCCCTCTTCCGCCAGCTCTGTGCCCTCCACTGGCTTCTGGAGGCCCTGACTATCGACCACACCCACCACACCATGAAGCCCGTGATCACCTGCTGGAATACTAAGTATGCCTCAGCCCTGCAACTTGCCACAAACAATAGACTCAGATACGTCCCTCCCCTCCTGTTGCTATATTTGGAGGGTTGGTAGCTTTAAGAGGTTTTTGTTTTGTTGTGTTCTGTTTTTTTGAGAGATTTTTGCTATAGGACACCATGTGCTTGGCAGAGACAGAGATAGAAAGTAAGAAGTCACCCCCCTGGGGGGATAGCCATGCTGCAATCCTTTCTCCTCTGTTCTCCTCCTGGGATCTTGGGCACCCACGCATTCGTGCCTGGCATCCAGGACTTGAACCCTAGTCGGCCATGTGAGAGTCCAGTGACACAACTGTTACACCATGTGCTGGCCCCAGCTTTAAGAGTTTTTTATATGGGCTCTGTGGAACTCAAGCAGGGGTGAGCCAATACAGCTCAACAGACTCAACAGAGCCAATTGTGCATACCTCTTTCCAGAATCTCTTTCCAACTCTTCATTCAGTGACATCGTATTAGTAGCTTAAAATCAATCAATAGGGTGGATATATTTACACCATAGGAATTGGCAAGCTGCACCAGTACACCACTGGATCCACAGTTAGATTTCTCTCCAACTGTTTTTCACCTGGTTCTCTTCCTTTCCTCCTTCTCCCCTTCCATCTCTGTTTGTTTTTGGTTTTCCTCCTCCTCTCAAAGTTTTCATCTTGGTTTCTTCTTCTTTTTTTTTTTTTTTTAACTATATATTGGTGGCTATTTCATCACTTGGACCAGAGGGTGTACTTAGTATTGAGGTCCCTAGAGCAGCTACATTTTCTCAGGCAGAATACCCAGGTCAAGAAAAGTGTTAGGTGTCTCCTCACCAGAGGGGGCAGCCTATTACAAAAGTTTTAAGGTCCTGTTGCAGTAACTACATCATACACACAAGACGGAACAAGGGACAGACAGGCATGATGAATATACTGTTTTTTGTTTATTTGTTTGTCTTATTTTGTTTTAGAAGGTTGCCTGCAAAAATGGGACCAAAAAAAAGTGAAGAACTCTGACTTGCAGAATTGAATTTGCACTGTGAAAATCATAGGCTGAATTAAATAAAATAGTTCCCTATCCCCAGTGCTAACACTCCCCACTCCTATTCCCCAGACACTGATAACAGCACCCTCTCATAGCCCTGGCTCCCAAGTGAATTTAATATTCTTTCTTTCCCAAATCCTGAGTCTTAATTAACTCCCTCCTCCTGAAGACATCTACCACTCATTCCTGACTTCATGTCTTGCACCAGGGCCCAAATAACTAACCTCAAAGAAATATAAATTATGCATCTCCTGACAGGTAACTCAACTGGTTCATGTCGCTAGGCTGTATTTAAAACTGTAGTTTCCATTGATATAGTGGCTAACAAGATTTATATTTTTTTAAGCAGCGGAAATCCATTTTTTTAATGGGAACCCCAATAACATAAAAGAGATTTTTCTAAATGAAACTTCTTCATTAAGCAAAAGGTTTGGGGACCCAGGAAACCACGGGACCCTCCCATTTGCTCCTATTCCCATCATGATATCCCAGTTACTTCTAAAATGTCACTGTGGCTCCCAAAGTTTCTTTGAAATCCACTGCCTTAAAACATTCCCCATGCATTATTTACTTGTCTTTAAAACAAAGCTGCTCAAGTAATAAGTGAATACAATTTATTCTTATGGAAAAATTTCCCCAAAATCCACAAGTACAGAGTATATAAATTATATTAAGTATAAAAGCTTTTAGTCCCTTCCTGAAACCTCTCCTTAAAGAAAGCCCCTTTTAAAGGTCTCAATTGCATCCTTCCAAATATTTTTAATGCCTTTCCCCTTATAAATACATACAGAGACACACTTAAAAAAAAAAAAACAGAAATGGGATTATACTCTGAATATTTCTTTTTCTCTACAGGATTTTCCCCCTTTTGCAATAACTCGTGAGCCTCTCTCCATGATGGTACACACAAAATGTCCACATTCTTTTTGTTTTATTAAGAGAGATTTTTGCTGTACGGTGTGTGCATTCACCAGAGAGACAGAGAGAGACAGAAAATGAGAAATCACTTCCCAGACGGATGGCCATGCCACAATCCCTTCTCCTCTAGGGATTTTGGGCACACGTGCACATGCACTTGGCATAAGTTTCAAGCCACTAGGTCCAGGACTCAAACCGTGGTCAACCACATGGAAGTCCAGCATCTTAACCACCATGTCACCTGCTGGTCCCAAGTGTCCACGTTATTTTAACAGCAGCAGAGTATCTACTACATAGATAAAGCATGATTTAGATAACATGTTCTATTAGCAGATCATTCCCATATTTTTGGCATTTCAAGTGAGTAGCGCTACACGGGTTATCCTTACAGGTATCTTTAATGCTCTGGTGCAAATATTCCTATTGGCTAGGTTCTGAGATATGGGAACTGCCAGATCAAAGAAATACCTAATTTTTTTTCACAGTTAAATGCTCATCTTCTAAGAAAAAAGCCCCTGAGCCAGAGGATTTCCAATAGCATTTTGTCTTCCTGAGCAAACCTCCAACATATGGGCACCCATTCTTCCAGAATAAGGAAAGAATATCATGTAAAATTTGAATTGAGCAGAGAAAAAGAACCATCTATTTCCTTTAGTTGCTTTTATAGACGTACCCAGATCATGACCAACAATTGTCACATGTAGTAAAAAGACACAGAGGTCACATTGAGAGTAGTAGATATTCTACTAAGATCTGTAAGGACAGAATTTCAACAGGAATCTGAGGATGTCCAACTCTATATGAGCAGAACCTGAACCAGACCTCACCCAAACAAAAAATACAATCCAGAAAAGGAAGTCAGAGTATTTTGTTGAGGTTTGCCTTTTCTAGTGAACCATTGGTTCCTGAGGAGAACTGTAGTTTGAAGTCAGTTGTATGCTGGTAAATGTGGGGTCTTTTTTATTACATATTGATAAATTACAGCTACATACGGTAAAATGTTTAGCAAACAATTCTCCAGGAGGTACAGAGTCATGATTTGTAACAATGCCAATTCCCGTGGTGTAAATACTCCCACTGTAACAGATTTCAAGCTTACCAACACTATATCACTGAACTTGTAGTTGGGAAGAGATGCACAAAATTGGTTTTCTGCAGCTGGTATGAGCCAGCCCTGGCACACCACTGCTTGGAATTCATTTTTTTTTTAAATGTATGCATCAGGATGGGAAGGGAGTTTTAAGTTCTCCAAAAAGTGCTAGAAAGTGTTTTTTTTTTTTTTTTTTTTTAAATTACTATTCAATTTAATTTTATTTATTATTATTATTTTTTTAATTTGGCCAGAGAGAGAGAGAGAAAGTGAGAAACCAAGCCACTAGATCCAGGACTCAAACTGTAGTCAGCCATTTATTTGGGAGTCTGGCACCTTAACCATTATACCACCTGCTGGCCCTAGAAAGCACCTTTTTAGTTAGTAAGGGATGTCTTCCTTACAATGCTTGATTATGCCATATAGTGTGAATTTCCCTAGATCTTCAAATACATTTTTTTTAGCCAGAGAGATTAGAGTGCCTAAAAGCAAGAGCTTTGAAATCAGATAAACTTAGATGAGTCAAGGCCCTGCCTCTTTATAGCTGTGTAACCTTGGGCAAGTCACTTCATCTCTCTGGGCCTCTGTTTCTTCTTCTATCAAATGGGTTCCTGCCTTAGCAGAGCTATTAAGAGGATTAACATCTACTAGATCTTATTGCATTGGCTGTCCCAGGGAGACATTCTCTACTGGGGAAGCCAGGTGGATATAATTCCGCACTTCTTATTCTTCTTTTTTTTTTTTTTTTTTTTGAAGAGGTTTTTGCTATAGGGCATGTGCGCTCGCCAGATAGAGAGAGACAGAGAGACAGAAAGCGAGAAATCACCCACAGGGGGGATGGCCACGCCGCAATCCCTTCTCTTCCATTCTCCTCTCAGCATCTTGGGCATGCAGGCACACACGCCCGGCGTGAGTTTTAAGCCACCAGGTCTGAGACACAAACCGCGGTCGACTACATGGGAGCCCAGTGACATAGCCATTAGGCTAACTGCTGGTCCCATAATTCCGCATTTCTAAAGAAAGTCCAGACACTCAGGGACTGAGCTGCCCAGGCACAAAGAACTTACCACTCCTGTAGAAAAGCTAAAAGGCCAGCACACTCTGCCTTACAAATGTGGCACAAACACCTATTAAACCCAGCTAATGAAAACAGGTGGCATCTGGGTGCTTTCTGTGTCACACTGCTCTTGACCTATTACCTCACTTAAGCCTTGTTCCCACTTACCAATGAGAAAACGGAGGCACAGAAAATGTAAGTAAATGTGTTCAGAGTTGCAGAGCCAGCAAAAGACAACTCAGGATTTGAACCCAGGTAGCCTACCTTCAAAGTGTGAGTGTTTATCCATTAAATGACCGTTTCTCCCGTTTGTAACCAAAGCCCAATGTCTTTAATTTTGAGAATAATCTGCTGCTCCCCTCAAAAAAAAAAAAAAAAAAAAAACCTCATTATAAAGTGGTACTTACTAAAAGGCTCCAGGATACAAAAGGGAACCAACTTATCAAGATGATATAATATATTATTTTCTTTTATAAAATAATTAAAAGTGCCATTCTGCACTTGCTGTTCTGCAATTAAATTTTTGCTACTTAACTTAATATAGAAGGAACATCTCTCCTTGCCTAAACTTTTACTGTAGAGTTCTTTCTTTCTTTTTTTTTTTTTTTTTTTTTTTTTTTTTTGAGAGGTTTTAGCTATAGGACATGTGCACTCGCTAGAAAGATAGACAGAAAGCGAGAAATCACCCCCCCCCCCCAGGGGAGATGGCCACGCCGCAATCCCTTCTCCTCCATTCTCCTCTCGGGATCTTGGGCACACACACACACACACACACATGCACAGGGCGTGAGTTTAAACCACTGAGTCCAGGACTTGAACCACGGACGAGTACATGGGAGTTCAGCGACATAGCCATTACACCAACTGCTGGTCCCCCTTTACTGTAGAGTTCTTTAACATATGAGTGAACAGAGACATTTGCCCACTCCTCCAAGACCTTTTAGCTTTTTCCGAGTTTCCACTTTCATGAAACAATTGACCATTGTTCTGAACAACACGTAAATAAATAATTTTTTAAATTTAAAATTATCTTCCCTTTACAATGTGATCCCCCTCCCCCCCAATCAAGAAAGTCTTCTTTTTCTCAAACTTGCTTTTTCCAGGCACTACCTAGGGATATTGTCATGGAGAAAACAGGCAACGTCTCTGCTCTCAGGAGCATCCATCCTGGGGAGTATGGGGGAAGCAACAGATAATAATCATGAAATAAGATACTTTGGGATAGCGATAGACATCATGAAAAAAATTGATAGGTGACATGATTGTGATCGGGTAGGAGGGTTCTGTTTTAAATTGGATCATCGAGGAAAGACTCCCTCAGAAGGTGGCACCTGAGTAGATCTCTGGTTCCCGCTGCTCTTCTCTTCACATGATTGGATCCCATCGCTCCTGCACTCTGGTCCTTAAGCAGGCACCGCTATGGAGCGGGAGCACCTGTCAGAACAGTCACATCTACCAGGAGGCAGGGGGCCACCTGGCCTGAGAAGTTCCAAGAGCTTTGACCTCTGCCCATTCCCTGGTGCACAATCAGCAGTTCTTCCCCTCGGTCATGGACACGTGAATATATCTGAAACCAGCCAACAGACTTTCTATCCTGAGACGCAGAAGTTTCACCCCAAATAGGAGTTCAGGAAGAGATAGTGAGGTGTTCGAGCAAATAGCTCTGATTGCCACTGTAGATAGACATCTTCAAGTGACTGCCGGGAAGAAAATGTGCCTGGGGAATGCAGTTAAAAGAGATGCAATACTGCTCAACGCCCTCATCCCTTGATTTCTGACATATAGGGTCTCCCAACAAGCTTCAGTAGTGGAAAATTGTGGCCTGAAGATTATAGCTATTTCTCCCCCAAAGAACTGCCCTCATGCCTCATTCCCTGCCACCAGCACCTCCCCTAAGCCACATCAAGATTTCAGGTGAAAAAAGCACATTGCTGGGACCAGCGAATGGTGTAATGCTTATGTTGTTGGACTCCCACGTAGTGAACCATGATTTGAGTCCCAGACTCGGAGGCTTAAAACTCACACTGGGCGTGTGTGCATGTGTGCCCAAAATCCTTAGAGGGGAGTGGAGAAGAAGGGATTGCAGTGTGGCCATTCTTTCTGGGAGGTGATTTCTTGCTTTCTGTCTCTCTCTTGTTTCTCTGGCAAACACACACCCTATAGCAAAAAAAATCTCTCTCTAAAAAGAAAGCACGTTGTTATTAATAGCTGAACTACATGTGCTTCTCTATATAAGGTACCTGCCAAGTCCTTAACAACTCTCCCTTTTTTTTTTTTTTTTTTTTTTTTGAGAGGTTTCTGCCATAGGGCATGCACTCACCAGAAAGACAGAGAGACAGAAAGTGAAAACTCACCCCCCAGGGGGGATGGCCACGCTGCAATCCCTTCTCCATTCTCCTCTCGGGATCTTGGGCATGCACGCACACGCGCCCTGCGTGAGTTTAAGCCACCAGGTCCGGGACTTGAACCACAGCTGACTACATGGGAGTCCAACGACATAGCTATTAAGCTAACTGCTGGTGCCCTCCCTTTTTTTTTTTTTTAAACCATCATCACAACAATCTTCAGGCAAAGCTACATTTTCCTCCCATTTTGTAGATGGGGCTGTTGATGGTCAGAGAAACGAATTTGCACAAAGGTACACCGGTAGGAAGCAGCGAGACAAGTGGAGGAAGCAGCGAGACAAGTGGAGGAAGCAGCAGGCAGCTGGTCCTCCTGATCCTCAAATCTGCTCTAAACTACCAACATAACACTGTTCTGGTCCTGGTGCTCAGGGAGACCTACCGGAGGTGACACAGTGTCTCGGGGGCATCAATTAGGTCACAGACAACCCCAAAATCTCAGCGGCATAACGCAACAGAAGCGTGGTTCCTGCTCACCCTGCAAGTCCGGCAAGGGCTTCTCTGGGCTCGTTACAGTCACTCAGGGACCCAGGTTCACAGAGGCTCCAGCTCACCGCACGTCTCCACCATCCAGGAGGCCAAGAAAGGAATATGATAACTTGAGGACCGGCTCTTCAAAGCAACCGCCCAAAGTGCCACAAGCCATTTCCGTCATGTCTTTTCCAACAAAGCAAGTCATAGTGCTACACCTGACTGCAGGGAGGAGGGCAGGGCTGGGACTACTTGGTGAAGGGCACTAAGGATTGCCTTGCCAGGTGGCAGGGAAGGACCGCCAACCCTCTTTACCCATCTCCACAAGGAATGCCATGGACGGGACAGCTCAGGTGGTTTTATTTTATTTTTTTCCCTCCCCCTATTGATCTTCCTTTTTGGTTTATTTGCTACTGAAAATGAAACATCAGAGAGACTGATTCCGTCTAACCGGGCCTTGTCTTTATCAATGGCTTTGCGAGAGCAAAGGCTCAGAGCGTTTTAAGGTCTGTGGGAACCTTGCTGCATTTTTCACTCATTTAGCCCGGCTGCTTGAAGTCACAATAGATTTCGGGTCGTCTTGGAAGTCAGCATTAGTGGAAAACTTCCATCTTCCCGATTGGGCCTGAATATTTAAGATTTGAAAGCTTGGCTGGGACCAGATTTAATTTTAACAGGGGAAGGGGGGGTTGCTTTTGAACTTCAAGAAGAAGGCTGGAGGCTCAGCAGGGGCCGCCTTAGCAAAGGGAAAAGCAAAAAGCCCTGTGGTCTTGAAAGAAATGCTCCAAAGTGGAAATGCTAAAGCCTCCAGTTGGTGAGTCTTAAATCAGACTTCAAAAGCAACGCTAGTTTAACTATTGTTTATGGAACTGAAGTATCGCTCCTTCTTCCTCTGGCTGGATTTTAAATATTCCCTAATTTGATTACTCGGGGGAGAGGCAGGCAGAGCCAACTTAAATGAGCTTCACTGTTAATTATTCAGAGGGCTTTTTATTGTGTAATCAAACATAAAGTCTTAACAAAAAGCTGTGAGGCATATCCTCACCCTGTCCTCCCCAGCTCGACTCCCACCTGGGGGTCTGAGCGCCTTTCCCGTGTTGTGACTGTGTGCTGGTTTGGCCAGATCCTACCAGTGAAGAGAGGACACCCCAGTCCCCCAGTTTGGGCTAGTATAAGCCTTTGATTCTGCTACTCGGATCCGATGCCTTGAGAAGCCAGTCTGACGTCAGGCTTATCTTGATTCTCTTCTGCCTCGTGTATCTGAACTCCTCTCCCAACACCAGTACTCCGCAGCCCCTGAGCAGCCCTGACTCCTGTCAGCGTCTCCCCACATCAAAGCTTGTCTGTCCATCTTCTTATTGCCACAACACGCTGCTCCGTGGTAGGTGAGAGCCAGCCAAATGATGAAAAGGATCTCAACCAACTAAAATTCTTCCTCCAGAGAAAAGAGGAGATAAGGAAAGAGATGAATGGATGATGGGTGGATAGACAGAGAGATGGAGAGAGATTGATAGACCAACCGCTCGATCAACAGATACGCGAAGGTACTTAGATCACGCGCTGAGACTTCCCCCCTGCTCTGCAACAGAGGCCGCCTAGAGCCCTAAGTCCGAAGTTCAAAAGGCTGAGAACTGTTTCTCCATAACTCATCCTGCAGCAAAATCCAACAGGGACCAAACTGATTTGGTGGCAAAATTTCACATGAAGCTGTTCAGAGTAATTTTTTTCTATCCCACCTAGTATAAATATCCGTATGTTTCATTGCAGAAATACTAATTGCGTTTGATTATAGGATGCTTCCCCCAGACCTAATCAGAGGGATTATGTTCAACTATGATATGGGCAGCACATTTCCTTCCCCAAATGCCAACCTTGGGAATCCGGCCACATTTAATCCCACAAGTTCAGATAGCAGGTTAAGAGCCTGTTACCAATAGACCCTTCAGTCTCCTATCCAGAAGGCCCCCAACCCAGAAAGGGAGGATCTAGGTTTTGTAGGGCCTGGAGCTTATTTAACTGGAGGAAAGGTCCCTTTAAGAACAAGAATACAGGGACCAGCAGATGGCATAATGGTTATGTCGCTGGACTCCCACATGGCTGTCTGTGGTTCAAGTCCCAGGCCCAGTGGCTTGAAACTCATGCCGAGCGTGTGTGCATGCATGCCCCAGATCCCAAGAGCAGAGAAGGGACTGTGGTGTGGCAATCCTCCCTGGGGGTTATTTCTCACTTTCTGTCTGTCTCTCCGGTGAGCACATGCAGCTTATAGCAAAAATCTCTCTCTCAGAAAAAAAAAAGAAAAGAATACAAAATTAGGTATAAGGCCCTGCAGGAGGGCCCATGTAAGTGAGGAGCCCTGAGGCATTAGTGTCATTCATTTTGTTGCAAATCTGCATGAGTAAGTGACTTAAGAGCCTGGAATTTGTTTTCTTGTCTGTGAAATGGGGTGATGATGACTATGTCACAAGGTTATAGCAATGGAAATGATTCAGTGAGAAGGCGCAGAAGCATCTCACACATGATATCATAGAGAACTTTTGCTCAGTTAACCTCAAAACAATGATTTTTTTCATTGTGCAAACCATCCCATCCACTCCCTCCAACCCCACCTAGTAATATTCTCATTGTGTTATGCAGAAGTGTTCCTGACAGTGAGGCCCTTAGGCAACAGAACACGCAGCGATTAAGAACTGAACACACCTTTCGCTTCACCCTCAGGAGTAACAGCAACCCTGCCCTGGAGTCTGTAAAAAGACTTAAGGCCAAAATGCCCAAGATGCAGAATGCAAACAGATGCAGTCCACCTCCCTCCCCTCCAGAGTAATAAACAGTGGTCTCGATCCTTGGTTGTCACTCCAAAGATCCGGCTATGGAGAACTGTCCTTCACACTGCCTTACCAGTATAGGAAGGGCAGGAGGGGAGAGGGACCTTGCAGAACCCAGCCACTACTCATCCTTTATTGCGTTTCTTTAAGGAACTTGTAATAAACCGAGGTCCTGGAAATAGAGAACTCATTAAGCTGTTTCTCATTCAGGGACCCTGGCGGAAGCAAGAACACAATAAAAAAACTCAATAAGGACAAGTCCATGGGACAGAGGTGGGAACACTTCGTCAGCGCACCCAAGGTAATCGCCGCCACCAGGCCAGACTGTGCTGGAGCGCGTTGGGGCCCAGCCTTTTCTCTTTTGCCAGTCTTCTTCTTTTTTATTTTTTCTCTAGTGAGTTCTCAGAGTGAAGGGAAGTCAGCCCGCATGCCATTGGGTGGTTTTTACACATTTTAATTAAAATGGTTATCTGGGGATTATAGGAGAGATGACATCTGGCCGGACGCTACTTGATGGGGAAGGGATGGGGGTGTGAGCAGCTGCTTAATAAGATGTCACCAGAAGGAAATGGACTCACCTCACTCTTTCTTTTAAATCAATAACAGTCATTTCTCTCTCTCAATCTCTCTCTCTCTTTCTCTCTCTCTCTCTCTCTCTCTCTCTCTCTCTCTCTTAGTCAGAAAAGGAGTGAATCCACAGACAGGATTTTCTACAAACTAGAATGTATGTTTACTATTAAGAGGATTTCAAGAGATCTATTCTTTTCGATCCAAAGCTATTTCAAACCCAGAAACACCCGAATGTATCTACTCAACAAACAAGCACCATAATGATACTATGGCAAGTGGTGATTTGATAAAGATATATATATATACATGTATGTGTGTGTGTGTATCTTTTTTTTTCTTTTTCTGCTATAGGGCGAATGCACTTGTCAGAGAGAGAGACAAAGAGAGAGAGAAAAAGTGAGAAATCATCCACCCAAGGAGATGGCTGCACCTCAATCCCTTCTCCTCCATTCTCCTCTCGGGATCTTACGCACACACACACACACATTTGGTGTATTTTCTAAGCTACCAGGTTCGGGATTTGAACCACTCAGTCAATCATGTGTGATCCAGCTGCTTTAACCACCATACCACTGGCTGGCCCACCAAGTGGTAATATTTTAACAGGTAAAGATAGAAGAACAAGTGCACAACTACACAACCCATCTCTTACCCACAAAAGGGACACAGTCTAAGGCTCATCCCTGCCTACCTCACAACATCCGTGAAGAACCCGGAAAACCTTATGGAAAGTCACTCTGAATGTATGAAGATGTTGAGCATCGCTGTGGTTATGTCAGTTTCACAGGTCCCTCTTAAATATTATTGCAATGGGCCAGATTCTGTGCTAAGGAAGTTCTTTGGGTACGAGATCCATTTTTGCCTTCTGAATAACCCTGTGAGGCACCGTTTTTATCCTCTGGTGGGAGAAGAGGAAGTTGGAGCTCAGAGAGGTTAAGTGACTTACATGAGGTAGCACAGCTAAGTGATGGCAGAGTCAGCCGTTAATCTTATGTCTGTTTGTGAAACTGACTCTGTTAATTAAACCACGCTCTTTGAATGCATATTCTCCATCATATGACTATACTGTCCCCCACTGGAAGAGTTTCATCATTTTCTCGCTCTTTCATCGGGATGCTCCTAGACCTGAGAAGTGGGAGCCTTTGTTTTGATCACAGAAAGTTGCTATGGAGATACTGCACGCATGCGTCTCCAGCGATGAACAGAAAAAGCAGCAGGAGACAGAAACCTTACAAAATGTCCTTCAGGAATATTCATGACTAAAGCTAGGAGAGGGGAAAGTGAATCACTGGACGCGAACTTTCACAAGATCGCATTCTCCAGCAAGTCTGCAGGTCGAACCCTGAGCTGCAGCACTGCCCAGTCTGGGGGTGGAGAGAAGAACTAAATTAGGACTCGGGAGACCTGGTTTGGTCCCTGTGTGACCATGGACAAGTCCTCTCTCTCCCGACGTCAAGTTTCTCCACCTGTAAAATGAGGACTTTGAAAGAGAGACTCCGACCAATTTCTGTAGCCTCTGACACACTTTTGCACTTGCAGTGCTTATCAATGCCAAATCAGCCTCTAAGGACCAGGCACACTGTACTTAGGAAAAAAATCAGGCTGGGTGGAGAACGGCAGGGAGTGGTGGGGTCTGTGGCAAGCTCCAACACTCTTGCACAGCGGAAAGGAAGAACCTCTTCTTAGCTCTAATTCATTTCACCATGTGAGAATAGGAGCTCGAGGCTTATCATTTTCAAGAGAAACCAAACATTTAGATTTCTAGATCAAAATCTCCCAATTCGTAAAATCCTTGGCCACTAACCATATCTCCCTGTGGGTCAACAATTCGCAAACCCTGCTTCTTAGAAAGTATAAGGAACCATTCAGGAACATCTTTGCCTCTGTCGCCAAAAATCAGTCCCCACTGAGGTGGAACACAGCAGCTGGTTAACCCAACTCCTGAGTAAAATATAAACAATGGAGAAGAAGCATTTGGGGATTTCAGTCGATTCAGAGTTAGTTCAATAAAGGGCACGCAAGATACCGAAAGTGCCTGTCACATCTTCCCTCAGCATTTTATTTTTCTGCCACTCTCAATTAATCCGAAGTGTCAGCCCTTCACTTTGGATTTCCTGGCTGGGATGGTTAATTGAATTTTAATTAATGGCAACTTTGGGAGTGCAAGATGAAATCTTAACTCCAGAAAGATGCACACAGACCTCAGGATGCAGAATGTCTGAGGTCACCCCACCCAGTCCATCCCCTTTGTTTGTAAATGAGGACACTGAGGAAGAGCCATGTGACTTGTCCAAGTCCCCACTGAGGGCCTCCCACTAAGTCTAGGGCTCATACAAGACTCCAGGCTGCCCCCATGACACAAACTGTCCAGCCTTAGAAAACGACATTGATCTGAAGAGCACGGTTTCCAGAATCAGAAATTCACAGTGTGCCAGATGATATAGGAAGAGGCAGGGCGTTCTATCTCTGGGCTGACACCTTTCCCAGGGTAGGGAGTAAGGGGCTTTCTGATGGTCTGGCAAGCTCTTCACCAGTTGCAGTGTCCGGACAAAGGCGCATTGTTCTTAATTTAGCAAAAGAGCAAACATGCCCCCTTTTGCTGTTTTCTTTTCTAATTAATTTATTTATTCTATAAGAAAGAGAGAGAGAGAGAGGCAGAAGTGGGCAGCCCTGATAGGGTCTTCATGCCACCACACTCCTCCCGTCCCCAGCCAGCTGGCATCATAAGCGCGTGCACCCAGCCTGTGCAGGGAGACCTCAGGCTGCAAACCCAGGACCTTCCCATATCATCAACATGCCAGGCATGGCATCACGGCTGTGCTACCACGTCTGGCCACGCTTTTGATCACAGTCATTTTATAACCCACATGTTCCCTTGAAGATCTGAGTAAATCCAGCTCAAATTCCAATTCCCCAGTCTGTCACA
The DNA here is from genome assembly GCA_026018925.1 of Tupaia tana. Lineage (NCBI taxonomy): Eukaryota > Metazoa > Chordata > Mammalia > Scandentia > Tupaiidae > Tupaia > Tupaia tana. Next base: position 13,252,497 of record JAKSZU010000026.1, on the reverse strand, counting down.
TTCTAAAGTATTGTGTCATCTGTGCAGAATTTCGCTGAAGACTGGGGGGTGGAGGGAGGCAGTCACAAGATGTAGTTCCCTCTGACATCTTAATCTCCACCGACCTCCCCACCCGTTCTGCCTCCTCCCCCCACTTTCTCCTTCCCCTGTGCAACCAAGAAATCCCTCCCCTCTTCTAGCACTGGGAAGTTCTGCCCATATTCAGGGCCCCACATGGTAGCCAATGAAAATATGGCTTCTGGGACCAGCAGTTAGCATAATGGCTATGTCGCTGGACTCCCATGTAGTCGACCGCGGTTCGAGTCCCGGACCCAGTGGCTTAAACTCACGCCGGGCACGTGTGCGTGCGTGCCCAAGATCCTGAGAGGAGAACGGAAGAGAAGGGATTGCGGCGTGGCCATCCCCCCTGGGAGGTGACTTCTCACTTTCTGTCTCTCTGTCTGTCTCTGTCTTTCTGGTGAGCGCACGCGCCTTATAACAAAAACTTCTAAAAAAAACAAATGCTGCCTCTGATTACATGCCGTGGACTCCCTGAAATGAACCCTGCTGGATCCGACCTCTGCCCCCCCCCCATTTGACACGTATTAATTGGGATGACTGTCAATGCTGTTGTTTCTCTATTTCTCCTTTCCAAAATACTGAACAAACACTAGGAGTTTCATCTAAAGAAGACAGCAGTCTACCCCCAAGAGCTTTCATTCCAAATCTTCTCAAACAAAAATTGTTTCTGTTAATTGAATGTAAACTATAGACCTGCATGTATTAAACTCCTTCCCTGGAGCCACTGAGAGCCTAGTCTGCCCCTCTGTAAACCTGGCTTTTCTTTTTTTCTTTTCCTTTTTTTTTAAGAGGGTATGTGTGTTTGCCAAAGAGAGACAGAGGGAGACAAGAAGAGACCATCCCCCAGTGAGACAGAGGTCATGCTGCAATCCCTTCTCCATTTCTCCACACTGTTGGATTTGGGGCATGTGTGCACATGTGCCCTGTGTGTTTCTCAAGCTACCAGGACTGAATTTGAACCACATGATTGGCCACATGAGATCCAGCTGCCTTAACCACTGTACTACAAGGCTGGCCCGATCTCGCATTTTAAATGCTATAAGGAATAAAAAAGGATCTCGTAAAAGTTGAGGGTTGAAGAATGACTGCTAGAGGCAGGGAGGGATGGGGGAAGGGATAGAGTGATATGATTAATGGAAACATTACAGATATATAAGAGGAACAGATAGATAAGAGGATACATATAGATAAGAGGAACAGCTTCCCCCTCCCTTTATTTCCTTCATGAAAAAGAGGGACAGAGAGAGAGAGAGAGACTGGTGCATCTGATAGGATTCCCATGCAGTGATCGACCCCCAGTCTCAGCTGGTTCCGATGAAGGGCACACATGCACCCAAACACCCCAACCATACCTAGGAAGGTCTCAGGATGCAAATCCAGGACCTTTTCCATGGGGTCCAGCTTCACCATTGCCTAGCCCAAAAAAGAACAAGTTCTAATATGATAAGATATGGTGGGAAGAATACGGTTAACAACAATTCACTGAATATCTCAGAGTAACTAAAGAAGATTTTGAATGCTCCCAGCACAAAATAATAACAAATGGTTGCAATGATGGATATACTTGTTACCTTGATTTAATCATTACACATTGTATTCTTGTACTGGAAAAAATCACATTGTATCCCACAAATGTGTATAGCTTTTATACGCCAATTAAAAAAAGAATCATTGGGCATACATTTTCAATGCCATTGACAAAGGTTTTTAAGGTTTTGTTTTTTGTTTTTGTTTTTGTTTTATAATAAGGTATAGTGATTAGCATTGGGGTTAGCCTGACCTGGTTACACTCACACACACACACACACACACACACACACACACACACACGATTAGTTCCCTATGAATTCTTTCTTTCCAACAATCCACCTTAATTCCCTCACGGACTTGCCTTATACACCCCTTAGTCCCTTCAAGGACTGTCATCCAGTCTTTCTCACGCATCACAACCATGCCACTCCATCAGACAACTCTGCTTCCCTCTACTCTACCTCTTAAATGTCAGGCCTAGAACTTTCTCCATGATGTGTTCTTGCTTCTTCTTTCAGATTTCTTTCTTTCTTTAGTAAGAGAGAGACCGAAAGACAGAGACCTTACAGGGTCCTCCCACCACGATCTGCCCCTAGCCTCAGCCAGCCTAGGTCACGGTGTGCACATGCACACGCAGCTGCTCAGGGCGGGGCTCTGGGACTTGAGGGCCTCTCCCAGAGGTGTCCAGTTGCATTACCACTGTCCCACTTCCAAGCTTGTATCTCGTGTTCTTTAGAAAACTCTAGTGAAGGGCCTACCCCATAGCCTGGTGGTTAAGGGAGCAGGGTACCACATGGCTGACCACTATTTGAATGTCAGCCCCTGTGGCTTGAAAAACACACCACATGTGTGTGCATACCCCAAATCCCAACAGGATGGAGAAATGGAGGAGAAGGGATTGTGGTGGGACCACGCCCCATAGGGGAGGGCTTCCTCCCTCTCCCTCTGTCTCTTCGTCTCTGGCAAGTGCACATACCCTCTGGCAACTGAAAAAGGAAAAGAACAACAGAAAATAAAACCTCAAGGAGTGCACATTCTTTGAGGCTCTGGTATCAGCTTGGTGAACAAGAAGTTGATACATGCAATTTGGATTCAGAACCAAGATGTCATTGGAAAAATGTTGACCCATCCTCTCCCACAGTTCAAGAACCCACTGTAATAGTTACTTCAAAAGAAAGGTCAAAACCGCTCTAGGCTTTGGCACCTGCACCAGAATACACGCTTGGCTTCCTGTGGTGACTACTTGGGAAACTGTAGACTATGTTCTGTCACTTTTGCTTCAAATAATGCACTATTTAAAAAAAAAAAAAAAAAAAAAAAAAAAAACCTTGCCAGAGGGTTTGTGTTCTCTCCAAAGAGACAGAAAGGAGAAAGCACCCCCCGTGGGGGGTGGTAAAGTGCAATCCCTTCTCCGTGTCTCCCTCCACCCAGGATCTGGGGCGTGCACGTACAGCGCCCAGCAAGCCACCAGGTCCAGCAGCTGGCCCTGTGGGATCCTGCCACCTCAGCCACCACGCCATGAGCTGGCCCTACAGGTTTTCCAAATTACCTTGATTTGTGAGGACGGGCCAGTCCAGATCCTAGACTTGTTTAATGGTGACTGGAAAGAGCCAGAATGAAAGAACCAGTCAGAGCTGGGTTTTGTTTTTTCTTTCAGATCCTCCCTTTCTTTCTTCCTATTTTCCTCTCCTCCTTTCTCCCCTCTTTCTCTCCATCCTCCCTCCTCCCTCCCCCTCTCCCTTCCTCCTTTCTGAAATCCCTTTCTTCTCTTTCCTTCAGACCAAGAAATTCAAAATCCCTACCCTGCGAGCCACCAGCCGCAAACCCAGTCGGCGAGGCTCCACGCTCAGCCTCTCTCGGACCAGTGGGGGCTCGTCCCCCCAGAGCAGCATGGTCTCCATGAACCCCGGCTCAGATGAGCCCCAGAGTGTGACCCTCCAGGTGGTCCTCAACAGGGAGATTGAGGACAACGAGTCGTCTTCAACCAAACCAGATGAAGAACCTCTCCACATCAGTAAGTCCCACCCGAGGTCTGGCCAATCTACCCGGACTCTTTGCCTTTACGCCAGACGCCAAGAACCTCTGCCCTCGCTCAATCACTCAGTTAAAGGAGATTTAGGGGTTCCCTAGCCCTGCTCGATTTTCTTGGAGCCCATTGCTTTCCCTCAGCAGAAATTAGAGTACTCTATAACTTGGGTTACACTGAACCATTTGTCCTAGGGAGACAGCCCATGGTCAAACTGCCTTTTTTTTTTAACTTAAAAAATATATTTTTATTGGGCCAGCAGGTGGTGTGGTAGTTAAGGTACTGGATTCCCACATGGCTGACCATGGTTCGAGTCTTGGACCTGGTGGCTTACTTTCTCACTTTTTTTTTTTTTCTCTCTCTCTCTCTCTGGTCAAATTAAAAAATAAGTAATAATAGCAAGTAAAATAAATAAATAACTCTTTTTAAAATGATAATAATTTTTTATTGGTTCAGCAAGTGATGTGGAGGTTAAAGCACTGGACCCCACATGGCCAACTGCATGGTTCAAGTCCCAAACCTGGCAAAAATCCTGAGAGGAGAATGGAGAAGGGAGTGTGGCATGACCATCCCCCTGAGGAGGTGATTTCTCACTTTCCGTCTCTCGCTGTTTCTCTCTGGCAAGCACATGTTTTGCCCTGTGGCAAAAACAAAACAAACAACAATTTTACTTAACCCCCATACAGAATATAATCATCTCAATGTGTACCGCAATATAAAATTTATTTGTAAGCTTATTTCTTTCTTCCATAAGCAAGGCAGTCAGAGACAGAGACAGAGCATCCCCCAACAGGGGCCCTCCTCTGTAATCCACCCCGACCTTTGGCCGGCCCTGGACCATGAGCGCGTGTGTGTGCACATGCTCAGAGAGGTCTTCGGACACGACTGGAACTTTCCCATGTGGATCGGCTCTACAGAGAGCTGCATGACTGCTGGGTCACGGCCCACCCCTCAATATACACACTGACTTCATTGACCTCTGCTAGAGGATACACGCACTTGCCAAGCAGAGACAGAGAGACAGAGGGAGAGAGGAAGGGAGAAAGTACCTGCCACGGGGAGCGGTCATGCCACAATCCCTTCTTCCCCAGGTCTCTTTCCTTTTGGGGTTTTGGGCACCCACGCACACACGCCCGACGTGTTTCTCAGGCTGCCAGGTCCAGGGCTCAAACCGTGTAGTCGGCCATGGGGGATCCAGCTGCCTTAACCACCAGGCCACAGAGCAAACTTACAAATAGATATTTTAGATTCTTTTTGTCATACTAAGTTTTTGAAATCCAGTGTCTCCTTTTTTTAAACAGCTCCGTCGAAGTATAGTTTATATAGCAGAAAATTCATTCGTTTTAAATGTACAAGTCAATGATCTTTAGTAAATTTACGGAGTTGTGTCACCATCACCACAATCTAATTTTAGAACATTTCTGTCAACCTGACAGAACACCTCGGGCCCGGTTTCTTTCCTTTCCACCCAGATCCCCCAGGCAATCACAAACCTACTTGCTGTCTCTCTGGATTTGTCTTTTCTGAACATTTTATATACGGAAATTGTATTGCTCTGCCATCTCCACCCTGGAACAAGCCTTTTCAGGTCAAAATTGGGGGGACATAGCGCCTATAGAATGTGTTGGAAGCTATAGGCCCTGCTCAAGAATTCAAACACACGCATCTACACCATTTCACATACTGTGTAGGGCTGGGGAGGTTGTGAACCTCAACCAGATAGCACAGTGACTGGGGTCCATGTCATCTAAAAAAATTTGTTCTGGCCAGCAGATGGCAGAGCGGTTACATCACTGGACTCCCACATGGCCAACCGTGGTTCGAGTCCCAGTGCCTTGAAAATCACGCCGGGCGTGGGTGTGTACGTGCCCAAGACCCCGGGAGGAGAATGGAGAAGGGATTGTGGTGCAGTTTTCCCCCTAGGGGGTGATTTCTCACTCTCCCTCTTACTGTCTCTGTCTCACTCTCTGGTGAGTACACATGCCCCAAGGCAAAAACCTCTAAAAATAATTTGTTCTCATGATTTTCCACCTTGAGCTTATAGAGTAAAGGGAGATAGAAAAGGAAGGGAAGGATCCATATGGAAATATGAAGACAGTAGAAAAAAGAGAGAGAAAGACAGCGGCATGCAGGAGGACTGGCCCACTGAGAACTTAGTGACTCTGGGACATGGGACATCTCCCTGGCACGTCCCCACACACTGTGTCCTCTTGTGGCATCTAAGCTGAGGCCTGCCTGCTCGGCCACCTGGAGGGCCCACGGCAACCACGACTGGGCTGCAATGAGGTGACAAGGACTGGGCGGAAGGGAGATTCAGAGAGGTCGAAAGCCAGGGCAAGGCAGACCAAGAGTCTATGTGGGGCCCTGATGATCAAGCTGGAGGCAGGCTAAGTGCAGAAGCCCAGGAGGTGGTCAGGACACAGAGGGATGACTGCCAGCAGGGTAAAGCCCCACTGCCCCTGCCTGTCACTGGGGGACTGAGAAAGCCCCACCGCCCCTGCCTGTCACTGGGGGACTGAGAAAGCCCCACCACGCCTGCCTGTCACTGGGGGACTGAGAAAGCCCCACCGCCCCTGCCTGTCACTGGGGGACTGAGAAAGCCCCACCGCCCCTGCCTGTCACTGGGGGACTGAGAAAGCCCCACCGCCCCTGCCTGTCACTGGGGGACTGAGAAAGCCCCACTGCCCCTGCCTGTCACTGGGGGACTGAGAAAGCCCCAAGCCCCAACAAGCTATTTTCTGAACTAAAATGGAGCCGCCGCTCCAGGCACTCGGGAAACCACAGATCTTTACCCAGGAATCTGCGATAGCAGAGAACCAAGGTAAGCTATCAGCAGATAAGTGATTTGTGGATTTCTTGAGCCATCTTTCACTGAACATGTAGTTATTGACTGACTGACTGATTGATTTTTGGAGAGATTTTGGTCATTGGGCGCATGTGCTCACTAGAAAGATAGAGAAATCACCCCCCCGGGAGGATGGCCAGGCCACAATCCCTTCTCTATTCTCCTCTCGGGATTTTGGGCATGCACACACAAGTGCCCGGCATAAATTTTAAACTGCCGGATCTGGGACTCAAACCGTGGTCGACTATGTGGGAATCCGGCGATGTAACCATCACGTCATCTGCTGGTCCCCAACATGTATTTATTAAGCACCTCCTGTGTGCTGGGAACTGTGATACAGAGCGTGCCCTCCCCACGCTTACATTGTATAAGGAAGAGGCAGGTGATAAACCAGACAATCGTACTCAGAAAATGATAGAACTGGTGGGGGTGGGCTGCACAGAGCCCCCTCAGTGGGGCCCACTGAGCCGAGACGGCCAAAGCAAGCCTCTCTCAGCTCATATTGAGGTGAGACCTGAAGATAAAAGCTGGGGAGAGAGGCAGGGGCCAGGGGTGCAGGGCCATTGCAGGGCAAGTAAGAACCCCATGCCTGTCTAAGCATACAGGAAGTCTCTGGCAGGTTTTCTATGCAGGAGGAACAAGACCTGGCTTCCTTTCCCCCGGTGCGTGTGTGGTTATTGATGCGATATCCAGGCCTCTGGAGCTTTTGACTCCAGAAACCTTGTTCCTAAACAAGAAGAGCAGAGAAGTGCCCCCAAGTCAAGACACCGACGTCCCAGAACTTGCATATGGTTCCCCTGGGTCGCCCTGGGTGCTGGAGGCAGGAAGGGATGAAGGAGGGAGACTTTGCAAAGGGGAAGGGGGTGATCACAGACCCCTACCCAACAGCCAGTTTCCTCCCATATCTGACCAACTGCCTGTTTCCATCGGTGCTGTCTCCTAAAGCTCACAGCCCTACTGTCCTCACTCCTATTGCTCTTCTCTTCATTTAGAGAGAGAAGACGAGGCGCACAGAGATCTTGCTACTTATGCTTCGCTTAGCATAAAACAGATTTGTTAAAAAAAAGAGGAAAAGTAGGGGTAACTTTTTAAAAAATAATTATTTATCTAATTGTATTTATTATTATTGCTATATTTTTTTGAGAGAGTTTTTTTTTTTCCTTTTTAAGTTGACGAGAGAGAGAGAGAGAGAGAAAGTAGGAAAGTAAGCCGCCAGGTCCAGGACTCAAGCCATGGATGGCCATGTAGGAGTCCAGCGCTTCAACCACCATGCCACCTGCCAGACCCTTAAGAGAGATTTTTGCTATAGGGTGCGTGTACTCACCAAAGAGACAGAGAGAGACAGAGAGACAAAAAGCAAGAAATCACCCCCGGAGGGGGATAGACATGCCACAATTTCTTCTCCTCCAATCTCCTCTAGGAATACTGGGCATACCCGCACACAATACTCACACACCCAGCATGAGTATTATTAGTATTTTTAATTTGCTATAGGGCATGTGTGTTCACCAGAGAGAGAGAGAGAGAGAGAGAGAGAGAGAGAGAGAGAGAGAGTAAGCCATAGGTCCAGGAACTGAACCATGGTTGGCCATGTGAAAGTCCAATGTGTTAACGCCATATCACCTGCTGGCCCCAGTAGGGGTGAATTTTTAATATTAAGAGATTTTACATAAAAATTCTGATTTTTAAAAACAAGTCAGTCTTTGTGGCATGTAGGGCCTGCCACTGTGCATGACAATAAACTAGAGCTTGCCCCCCCCCTTTTTTTTTAAGAGAGATTTTTGCTATAGGATGCGTGCACTCACCGGAGAGACAGGGAGAGACAGAGAGACAGAAAGTAAGAAATCACCTTCTGGGAGGATGGCCACGCCACAATTCCTTCTTCTCCATTCTCCTCCCGGGATCTTGTGCAAGCGCACACATGTGCCCAGCATGAATTCCAGCTGCCTGGTCCAGGACTTGAATCATGGTACACTACGTGGGATTCCCGTGACATAACCATTACACCATCTGCTGTTCCCTAGAGCTTGCCCCTTTTAAGTGGAGCAGGTACTCTAGTTTTCCGCAGTCCCCACCACTCCCTGTTCCCCCCCCCCCCAGTCACTGCTCCCAATTGGCCAAGTGTGTGACTATTTATCATGGCCTTATTGTTTTCCTTAGAATGGTGATGATCATGGTGATAAAACAATAGCTAAAACTTAAGAGGACTTTTATGAATCTGCTTTTTTATATGTACATTAGTTATACGGATATTAGTTCATTTTAGCTTCCCAACTTTTTATGCCTGTCTTGTATTGGGTTGTCAAGAAAGTGTTGCATTTTTTGCATAGAAGAACATAGAAAAATACATTGTGACTCTCAACAACTTAAGAGATGAGAACAGTAGGGCCAAGAGAGGTTACATTCTTTGTCCAAAGTCACACAGGCAGTGAGGGGGGGAGCCAGAATTTGAACCAGGCAATCCTTAAATGCTATGCTTTATCCAAGTCTCAAAGAAAAAAAGTAACCCATGAAAGACAGACCAATGGAGCAGCTTTCTTCTCCTACATCAACCCCTGTCACTCACTCATGTTTGGACTCTGACCCCAGAAGACCACCCGAGTTTGGGACTCCTGATCCAAATCCTTGTCACCTCTCACTTAGGTGGCAGCAACAGCCTCCTGACTGACTAGTCTCTCTGCTTCTCAGCCTTTCTCAGCCCCAATTGTTCTCCCTATTGACTCAGAGGGAACTTCGTACATTAAAAGTCTTATACTGTGCTCTCGGCTTAGCATCTTTCAATGACTCCTCTAAGAAGCCGCATCTGATTTTGCCCCAGACTGCTTATAATAAGCCCAGCTCTTGCCCCGTCACACCTTAAATGGACCACCCCACCCTCACCAAAATACTTTTCTTTAACAATGCACATTCTTGCATAATGGCCTCTACTTAAAATGCCCTTTCAGTTGGGTGGACTCCTACTCAACTTTCAAGACCCAGCTCAAGTGTTCCCCATGATGTGAGGCCTTCCCTGAGGCCCCTGGGTTTCCTTTTCTTAAGTCTCTCAGTACTCTGAATTTGTTTTTATTGAGTACTTAATTCTAATTTACAACTGCATCTATCAGAGAAGATTTTTTTTGGCTGAGTATAGAAACCAAAAAATTAAGGACTTAAAGGAGATAAAAGCATATTTTTCTTACAGATTAAAGGCCAACCCAGGACTGATAAGGTGAATTCAAAACTCATCATGGATTCTACTTCCTTCCTTCCTTCCTTCTTTGCTATCCTACATACTACCTCACGATCCAAAGTGACTGCAGGAATTCCAGCCATCACACCCACATTCTAGGCTGGAAGCAGAAGGAAGTACACAAGTACAAAAGTGTTCATTCCCAGCTGAATTTAAGCAACTTTCTCACAAGCTCCTTATTACACTTCTACTATAATCTCATTGCTCAGAACTTAGTCGTGGGAGTGTGGGGGGAGAAGAGCATGCCCAACTGCAATGAATATTGAGAAAGAGAGCTAGTAAATGTTGCCCCTCACACACAAGCAGAAAGAGTCACAGTTGTATTACTAAGAAAAAAGAGGTAAAGAAATGTTAGCTCCTTACAGGAGTGGAACAATAATCTCTTAATTACCCTCACTCTGGCACACAGTAGGTACACAACGATGGCTGAGAAATTCATTTCCACTGCAGATCTACCCTCAGTATGGAAAGTCCTTCTACTCAAGCTTCCCCTTCCTCCATTTATATTTTAACCTTCATCCCATTTGTCACAGCCTTGACAAAAGTAGATTAATTTCTCAGCCGCTCATTGCCTTCTAAAACCTCCTCAAATTGATTCTGAATTCATGAATTCTATTCTGAGAGATGTACCATTTGACCAAGGTCTAATTTCCAGGGCTGGCTGCATAATGAAGTCTTTGTGGATGCAAATCATTGGGGACAGCAGGTTGTGACCTCTCCATGGACTGATCCCCTCCCCAAATCAATGACAGAGGTATTCCCAAGTCCAGGCCATCCCCTCTGCCAGTCTTGAAATGTCTAGTCTTAGAACTACCAGAGAATGAATTTGCTTACGTAGCAACTTAAAAAGATGGGGGGAGGGGTCTAGCTAGCAGCATGGTGGATAGGGTGGATGGATCCCACACGGACAACTGTGTGGTTCAAGTTCTAGACACGGTGGCTTGAGACACTAAGGTCCGTTTGTGTGTGTGTGTGTGTGTGTGTGTGTGTGCCTGTGTGTGCCCAGAACCCCAAGAGGAGAAATGGAAGAAAAGGGATTGTGGCATGACTGTGCCCCATCTTGGGGGGTACTTTCTCAGTACCCCCCTTGCCTTGTCTTTCTCTAATGAGTGTACATGCCCTTTAGCAAAACACACACACACACACACACACACACACACACACACACAAAGATGGGTCCCCTATCCTACAACACCATCACCTGTGTTTCCCTCAAAGAAAAACAATGAGTTTAGTCACTCAAGGGTGTGATTCTTACATGTTAGGGATGGGAGATGGAGGATGGAAGTCAGAATTCTTTTTCTCTGGGGAGATGGCGTGGCATTTGAAAACACAGGACGTCACTGTCCCTGAGCCGTAGGTAATCGCGTTCCCCACAGGCCTGGAAACTGCGAACGGATCTGGTTTCCAGTCCCTTTCTCCCCCATAACCTTGAGGCGCCCCGAGGCTTTGTTCTATTTCACACACATCCAACCTTGGCAATATGATGGATGGACCTTCACATTGGTGGGCCCCATTCCTGCCCAGGGGCGTTATTGGCAAGCAGGGGAAAGTCTGTGGTGTATTAAGTGAGTGCAGAGTTATATATGTGACTTTCTAGGAGGGCTGTCCAACGTGCATGTCGCTGACGTCTTTTGCTGGTATCTACCCACCCCCAGACTGGTTTGCTTATGGGTGAGGGTCGGGGGAGCAGCCGGACATTGTTGCTTTGTTCCCAAGAGAAAGGAATAAACTAGAGAAACTAGCCACAGTTCCTTCACTAACAGGCATCTGGACATCCTCCCTCTCCCCAAAAAAGGATTCTGGGATACATGGTAGTAGAAAAGGTGGGCCTGATAGTACAAACACGAAGGGGAGATTCAGGTCACAGGAAACCATGCCCACAAATGTTAGGAAGATAAATGGCTTGATGATACATATTGGGTTGGAAAATGGCTAAGTGTTGACATTTATCACAGCCTAGGTGGCTCCAAAACCACTAGAGGAATGGTCTTTCTAGACCAAGTGATCGCATTCCTGAACAAGGCTGGACGCAAATGGTCTTGGGAAGTCCTGGGCTCCCAGGCTCCCTTCCAGGTATGACTTTGGAGCCTTGAGCTTAAGCCAACTACAGCACAGGGGTGGAAAGTACTTGCACTGGCCCTTACATCCTTCATTGGTACCCAAACCTGACTCACAGTTTCCCCAATCCCTCCCTCTTTTTCCTCCTCAGTTGTTCAGACAAATAGACAATTGTGATCCCATGGAGATCAGTGCTGTGATAGAATAAGACAGTGTCCTGCTGGAGACCACAGGGGAACACCTTACCAGCTGTGGTGGATGAGGAGGGAAGAGAATGTGATTCCAGAACCCAGAGGGGAGGAGGAAAAGGTGATAGACCTTTCAGAAGTACATGAAACCAACATTACCCACTCTACTGTCTATTCTGAGATGGTGTACATGTTCCTAATATTTTTCATTGAGATAGAAAGTAAAAATCAAAAATTGTTTTTACTGGGCCAGCAGGTGGCATGGTGGTTAAGGTGCTAGACTCCCACATGGCTGACCGCAGTTCTAGTCTTGGACCTGGTGGCTTGCTTTCTCACTTTCCCTCTCTCTCTCTCTGTCTCTCTCTGGTGGGTACACGTGTCCTATAGCAAATTAAAAGTAATAATAATACATTAAATAATAAATCATTCTTTTTAAAAAATTGTTTTTACTCAGTGGATTGGAGCTGCCATATAGTACATGTGTTCATTTGGGGATGCAAACAGGTTACACTGCTCAGGACACACGTTTAAGACTCTCCCTTCAGTTGCGAAAGTTCTGGTCATTGCAGATTGCGGTTTCCTTCTTACGTCCTGGAATTACTGGAAAACCATCTCAGAAGTCTCCCCCATTTTTATTTCTTGGGATGCCTCTGCTCCTCCAATGGCTCTCTGAATGTGTTTCCTCCTCTTCTTGCTCCAAGCCCCTTCGCCTTTCGCCTTGTTCCTAAATCCGGGGCATGGAGGAGTCACAGCAAGTGATAACCTCACGCTGTGAGGTTTCAGCACCACAGACAGCTGCAAACTCAAAGAATGGGAGGTCCCAATGCCCAGGGTTTTGTACCAAGCCAGTTCCATGGTAGGATGTAGAATTGAGTGAAGGGAGGGATTTGCAAATGCATACACATTAAACAGGGCCGTGTGCTTGCTCTCACTGTTCTTGAAGCCCATAGCTCACTCCACCTATTTTCCAGTTTTTGAGAGTGTCAATCAGTATGCTAGTTTCCTAGGGCTGCCAAAACAGATGTCCACAGACTGAATGGCTTGGAACAACAGAAATGTGTTGTCCCACAGTTCTGGATGCTAGACATCCAAAATCAAGGTGTCGTCAGGGTCATGCCTCCTCTGAACTCTGTAGGGGAGAATCATTTCTTGGCTTTTCTTGCTTCTGGTGATGGTTGGCAATCCTTGGCATACCTTGGCTTATAAATACCTTACGAGTGCTTATAAATGATGTCCTTAACCGTCTTCTCCCTCTGTGTGTGTCTCTCTTCTTATTATAAGGACACAGTCATACTGGGTTAAAGGCCAACCTACTCCAGTATATATATATATATATATTTTTTTTTTGCCACTGGGCACATGTACTCACCAGAGAGAGACAGAGACAGTCAGAGAGAGGGAAATCAAGGAATCATTCCTCAGAGAGATGACTACAACACAATCCCCTCTCCTCCATTCTTCTCTCAGGGTTTTGAGTACATGATTTTCAAGCTGCCAGGTCCAGGACTCGAACTGCAGTCGACCCTGTGGGTGTCCAGAGCTTTAACAGCCATGCCACCTGCTGGCCCAACATCTCTTCTTCTTAGCTTAACTAATTACATCTATAGCAACCGTATTTCCAAATAGCGTCACATTCTGAGGTGTTGAGGATATTAGGACTTCAACGTATCTTTTGGGAGGAAACAGCTCAACCCATAACAGTCAGGTGTGAAGAAATATTTCTACACTATATAAAAATCAACACTAGTAAGTATGAAAATCAAAATCAAAATTGCATCATTGCTTATTGCACCATTCCCAATGATGCAATAAGCAATCGTTGGAGCCATGAGAATTTAGAGAGCACACACCAGCCCAGGCCACAGTTACCTGCAGCAGGGATGAGGGCCATACAGAGAGGTCTGGGTTTTATGTGAAACCTTCCTGATCTGAAAGGTTCGTGTCCACACCAAATCAAATCAAACATACATGTGAGTTGGTCTTAGACTGTGGATTGTCAGTGTGAAAATTCGGTCCTATGGAGATGAGAGGGTTTCCCAAACAAGATGATTTCTTCTTGAAATTGGAAATAGCTCTCTCTGGCTGCAGTAGTGGTTTTGGTTTTGGTTTTGGTTTTGGTTTGTTTGTTTTTTAGTTTAGTTTAGTTTAGTTTTGTTTTTCCATAGAGTGCATGTGCTGGCCAAAGAGGAGAGCAACAAAGAGAGGCAAAGTGAGAAATCACCCCCCAAAAGGGAATGGCCACACCACAATCCCTTCTCCTCCAGTCTCCTCTTGGAATGTTAAGCACACATGTATATGTTCCCAATGTGATTTTCAAGCCACCAGGTCCAGGACTCGAACCACAGTCAACCATGTGTGAATCCAGTGCCTTAACCACAATCCCCACCTACTGGCCCCAGACTGCAGTGGAGTTTAAGGTGGGGAATGGAAGGAAGATGAAAAAGGAGAGAGAGAAGCCAGATCTGGGAAGGTGTCATAAGTCATGTGGAGGAATGTAGACAATGCCAAAAAAAAAAAAAAATGGAGATTCATTGATGGGAGGGCGGGAGGAGGGTGGCATGGTCAGATTTACACTCTACCAAACACTATGGGTCACCTTTTCTGGACCGCGATCACATCCCTCTCCTGCTCCCTGACACTCAGAAGCAGAGGCAATGCCAGCCTGGAGGCTAGGCTCTGCCCTCCACGGTCCTGTCTCAAGGACACCCTCTAGTGAAGGGTTAACCTGTCTTCTCCTCATCAGATCTTCAGAAGCTCCTGGAGATGGTTCGGGAAGATGCCCGGAGGACAATCATAACAGAAAATGGGATGCAAAAAAAAGCACCCAGGTACGTTCTCCTGACTCCTGGGGCTCAGAGAGGATATGACAGTAGTGGTGATAACATTAACAATAGCTGTGACCAGCCACGGAACATTTTCTCTGTGACAGGCACTAACAGGCGCTCTGTTCGTATCTCACCTCCATGAGTTTCTTACATCAATCCTAGGAGGTGAGCTATTATCTGTACGTTACAAATCAAGAAATGGGGCTGAGAGAGGCTAAGTGACTTTCTCGGGGTCTCTTAGCTAGAGGATGATAAGGTCATGACTCAAATTCAGATCTTTCCAGTTCCAAAGACCATTCTCTTAACCACTTTGCCACACAGCCTATTGGAAATCCTACGGTTAGTCGTTCATTCTTTAAATAAATAATTATGAATATGTATGATCTGTTATCACCATGACAAGCATTACAAAAGAAAAGCTCCAAGCTGTGAGGACAAATAATAGGAATATTTGATCTAATCTGGGATGGGGATGAGAATCAGAGTTTTCTCCAAGAAGGGAACTTCCTTAAAGTTTGTTTCTTTCTTCCATGAGTGAGAGATCAGAGACAGAGATGGAGAAACAGTCACCCCCAACAGTGTCTCCATGCCATGATCCACTCCCAGCTGCAGGCAGCCCTGGATCATGGGCAAGTGAGTGCCTAGTGTGTTCAGGGAGGACTCCAGATGCAAACCTGGACCGTTCTCATGTTGCTCAGCCTCACAGAACACTGCATCAGCACTGCACTATCTTCCAGCCCCTCCAAAGAAGAAACTTCAAACTGATGTTAAAATACAGCATGAAAAGAAGTTAACCTGCCGAAGTTAACAGGGGGTGCAGACAGGAAGTGGGGGAAGTACTACAGGAAACATGAACAAGCTTAGACAAAGTGACCGTGGCACTTTCAAGGATCTGAAATGCAGCTAGAATGGGATAAGCTGGTCTGGAGACGTTCGAGGCCAAGTCAAGGAGTTTGGTTTTGCGCCTAAGAGCAACAAGAACTCTCTGAAGTTTCAAGGTGGAGACCAACACAGCTGTCTCACAAGGAATCCGTGTTAGACTAGACCACAAGGTGTTCTCCTGGTGGGAAGCACTGTCCACCAGACTTCCAACTTTTAAAAGCCTCAGAGAGTGTGCAGGCTACAGCCTGAGTTCTCTTCCTGAGTGTGGACCCCTCTGAGTAAGCAAATTACTTCCTGAAAATAAATGAGGCACTGGAAGAGGTTCATCATCGCCTTCAGCCTACTGGGATGCTGGCTATGACTTATTGGTTATTGTTATTACCGTAATTACAGTTCACCAAGCACTTTCACATGCATCACGCCCTGCCTCTGCTTGTTAATGATGAATTTGTCTGCTGCGGCCTCAACTCACATCCGGGATGGGAAAGGTGGCGCTCAGAGGCACGCAGAAGCAATGGCCCACGAGGCCCCCACTGCTGTGTCTGATTATCTGTGTTAGAGACAGACAATGGTGATGAAGCTGCAGCTCAGTGAGGCTCCTTTTCTGAGAACTCATAGCATGCACACTGGCTTCTAGGCCAGACAAATGTGGGTCCAAACCCTCAAGTCCCTGAACAAGTCACTTAGCCTGTCTCTAAACCTCAAACGAGACTGTAGCATCAACGCATTGGCTTTGTACCCAAATAGACTAGGGTCGATCTCCAGCATGTAACTGCTGTGTGACATTGGGCAAGTTACTTCACTTCTCTGAGCCTACCTGTGTAGAATGAAGCTCACTGGCAAACCATCTCAAATGGCTGTAATTGGGATTAAATGGTATTATCCTTGTAAAGTATTAGTAATGTTACAGAGATACGGTCTACTTCAATGAGTCGTTTTAAGCATTTAGTGAGCTAGGAGTTTCTTTAACATATTAGCATGTGCCTAGCATCTAGAAAATACCCAGTCAATGGCAGTGAGGGTGGGGTGGGGATGGTGGTGGGGATGGCTGTGACTTTTATTTCACACATAGTGCCGCCATGGAATCTTCACAGCACCTTGCTGGGACCCATACATAAGCCATGACCGTCACCCCATCTCATCAATGATGAAGAACAGCCAAGAGAGACTTCCAGAAAGTCTTCAAAGACAGAATCACACCGGAACCTGGTTCCTATGAGGCTTGCCACGTGGCCTCTACTTTCAATTTCATGATAAAATAACCATGGTTACAGAGCGAGGACCTGTTGAAATTTCCTTTCCTCATTAATTCCTCTGGGAGGAAAAAAAAATCTCCCTAATCTCACACTCAGGCAGCAGATATGGGAAGCTTCAATGTGGAGCTGCAGAGAGATGGCTCAGAGAGGCTGCAAGTTTTCTCTTCCCACCTCACTTTAGAACTCGAATTCCCTTATTCTAGACCCTGAATCTGCTCCCATCAAGGCTGACAGAGACTCTTGGGGTTTTAGGAACCCATAAAAAGCCATCCCATCCAGACCCCCAGCCTCAAAGCCAGACTGTCCCCTAGTCATCTAAGATGATGACTTTAAAAATAAATTTAAGGGAACCAGCAGTTAGCGTAATGGCTATGTCGCTGGACTCCCACGTGGTCGACCGCGGTTCGCGTCCCGGACCCGGTGGCTTAAAACTCACGCTGGGCACGTGTGCGTGCATGCCCAAGATCCTGAGAGGAGAATGGAGAAGGGATTGTGGCATGACCATCCCCCCTGGGGGGTGATTTCTCGCTTTCTGTCTCTATGTCTCTCTCTGTCTGTCTGGCAAGCACACCTGCCCTATAGCAAAAGCCTCTCAAAAAAAAAAAAAATTTTTTTTTAAATTTTAATCCTTTAGCAGGGTTTCCAAAATGTCCCCGAAGATCAGAAATAGCTTGAGGTATTTCTGAAAAATACAAAATTTCAGACCTCATCCCAGACCCATCCACAGGCAACTTTATTTTCTTTTTTCTTTTCTTTTCTTTTTGATTTTTTTCTTTTATGGTTTCTACTATAGGGCACATGTACTCACCAAAGAGAGAAACATCCCCCAGGGGGCATGGCCACACTGCAATCCCTTCTCCTCCATTCTCCCCTCAGGATCTTGGACACACACACATGCTCAGGGTGATTTTTAAGCCACCAGGTCCAGAACTCAAACCATTCCCAGTGTCTTAACCATCATGTCAGCTGTTGGCCCCAACAACTATATTTGAAATTTTTTTTAATTAATAAAAAAAATAATTTATTTATTTATCCATTTACATGTTGTGATTTTCAAGCCACCAGGTCCTAAACCATGGTTGGCCATGTGTGACTTCAGCACCTTAACCACCATGCCACCTACTGGCCCCTGTATTCTTTTTTTTTTTTTTTTTGGAGAGGTTTTCACTATAGGGCGTGTGCGCTCGCCAGACAGACAGAGAGAAACATAGAGACAGAAAGCGAGAAATCACCCCCCAGGGGGGATGGTCACGCCGCAATCCCTTCTCCTCCATTCTCCTCTCGGGATCTTGGGCACGTACGCACACACGCCCGGCGTGAGTTTTAAGCCACCGGGTCCGGGACGCGAACCGCGGTCGACTACGTGGGAGTCCAGCGACATAGCCATTACGCTAACTGCTGGTTCCCTGTATTCTTTTTTTTTAACAAGCACTTCAAATAGGCATTATTCCACAGTGTTTCACAGTGTGCTGGGGAATTCTGGGTAAGTGTATAGTGTTAAATACAGATTCTGGGGCCCCACTCCAGGCTCAATATATCCAGACCTCCAGAAGTGTGGCCCTGAAATCTGTATTCTGAGCAAGCTCTCCAGGTGATTCCTAGACCCAGGAGGTCTGAAGATCTCTGCTCTAAAGAGAGGAGCTCCCACACCTCCCAACCCCATCTCCAGCTATCTACTGTCATAGGAGAATCACGTATCCGTGCCTTGTTAAAAGATGCATTTGCTTTGCAGCATCCTGTCAGTGCTCAAGCAAAACAAGAGTGATTCTGTCACGAAGAATCCCCAGACCACCCATAAATCAAGGTAGGAAGGCCCACAACAGGTGGGCCCAGAGGCACCCCACCCACAGCTGCAGGGGCCACCACAGAGATGCTCCTCATCAAATCCTGGAGCATGAAGCTGGGAGAAGGGGAACATGGCCCTTCTCACTGGAAACAAGCCCCTTCACTCTGGAAGGGGCTGGGTGTGGGTTCTAGGCATTCTTGCTCAACATTTATTTACCCTGAGGTTAAAATCTTCCAGTCGCAGGGCTGGAGTGTGATGCTCTGCAAGGCTGGCCCATGTGGGAAGGGTCTAGATTTGCATCCAGAGACCTCCCTGAGAACACAGTTCATGTGCATGCTCAAGATCCCAGCCGGCTGAGGTTGGGGGATGGATCACGGTGCCAAGACTCTGCTGGAGATCCTATCTCTCTGTCTCTCATGCTTGTGGAAGATATAAATAATTTTAAAATGATGGGACTAGTCTGTGACATGGTGGTTAGGGCAGCTAGATCCCACAAGACTGACTGCACAGTTCTAGCACCAGGTCCAGTGGCTTAAGAAACACTCTGGGCATATGTGCATGCATGCCCAAAATCCCCAAAGGAGGGAGAGATGGAGGAGAAGGGATTGTGGCACGGCCATGCCTCATGTGGGGTGCTTTTTCTCATCTTCTTTCTCTTTCCCTTTCTCTCTCTCTCTGTGTCTCTATATCTCTCTCTCTCTGGTGAGCACATGCACCCTCTAGTAAAATTTTTTAAATAACTACTAAAAAATCTGTAGTAATGTAGATTACTATATTACAGCCAAATTTAGTATATAGCAATCTACGAGCTTCTTCAATAATGCATAACATAACAAGACTTAACAGCAGCTCTAGTTACTACTGTAGTTCGGAATTCATGTTGAGTATAAATGATTTTTCAAAATATCCCCCGTAACTGTAATGTGAGATGCAAATGCCCGCGATTTCCATTTTGGTTGAGCACTAGTTGAAATGAAGATGTAACTTTCTTCCCAATCTGCAGACATGGGCCCTTCAGTTCTCCCCCATGTTTGAGAATGACTGCTCTCATGGGAGAGTTAAGTCCTCTCTAATAATCCCATGGTTAGCTGTATAGCCACTCCTGTGAAAGGGTCCTAAAGGACAAGTAGGGAGGGTCGGTCGGGTACACCTTAACAGCAGGACCCTCACCAAGACTGAGATCAGCACTTAAGCTGACACCTGACAAGCAACGGATTGGCACCTCTGAGGTGGAGATACTATTCCAAGCAGTGTGAATGGCGTGTGCAAAGGGCTTGAGACAGGATGAAGCTTAGAAGCACTGAGAAAAGACCAGCATGGCCAGAACTTCCCCAGGGAAGGGGGAAACGAGACAGGCAGAAGGATCTCTTATTTGTTTCTGCTTGTTCATTTACTACGAGCTAGCATCACCCCTTCCCTCACCTACCTCTTGCCTAAGTCACTGTCCAAGCCGTGCAAGAAAGAGAGCCCATCTACAGGAGGGAGGTCGGCGCCAGCATGGTCCCCCACTGGATCCATCTGCAGGGGTAGGAGCAGCTGGCTGGCACCCCAAAGCAGGGCCTTCTGGATATTGTTAGTGGAGCCCTGCATCCTAGCCGGGTGGGATAAGGGCATGTCCTGTCCCCTGCCGGGACTCAGACGCCTAGTCCAGTCCCAGGAGTGTCTAGAACAAGCAGCGAAGGCCAGCACCTTTCGTAAAGAGAGGTCTGAGAAATGGCGAGGCCGGTCAGCCTGCAGAAGTCCCAAATGCCATGGGGCCAGAAGGGAAAGGCCAGCCACACGTTATCGGAATAACGAAACAGTCTTAGCCGCCGGAACCACACCGATAAAGTGCTCGAGTCAGTTTTCCAAGCATCTGGGAGAAACAAGGGTAGACAGGGAGGGAGAGGAGGGCTGGACAGTGTCACTGAAGGCCCTAAAGGAGGGCCAGAAACAAAGGTATAAGGAGGGGACAGGCATGAATGGGCGCCTTTACACGCCCCCACACACCAGGACCCCTACCCGCACAGAGGCACAGGAGGGAGCAGCCACGCAAGGATCCCACAAGTCCACGTGGGATTTAAAGGTTCCGACAGTGTGACGAGTTGACTGGTCATCGGGAGGAGATAGACATCAGGAGGGAGTCGCTTTCCCATAGACTGGGAGGTAATGCTGCTGGGTTGGACTCTGAATCTAGCTTTGTCTGCCTCCAAGGTAGAGTAAATTGGCTTTTCAGCACCTGGGTCCAGCGTAAGGAAGAGAATCCTTGAATGCAAATGCAGTCTGGGGGCCCGGGAGGTGGCATGGTGGTTAAGGGCGCTGGATTCCCACACGGTCAACTGCGCTTTGAGTCCCAAACCTGGCGGCTTGCTTTCTCACTGTCCCTCTCTCTCTCTCTGGTCAAATTTAAATAAATAAATAAATAAATAAATAAATAAATAAATAAATAGAGTTCAATAAAGCTAATTCTTAAAAAAAGAAAAGAAAGAAAAGAAATAAAGAAAAAAGAAAAGGGGACCAGCAGTTGGCGTAATGGCTATGTCACTGGACTCCCATGTAGTTGACGGCAGTTCGAGTCCCGGACCCAGTGGCTTAAACTCATGCCTGGCGCATGTGCATGCGTGCCCAGGATCCCTAGAGGAAAATGAATGAGAAGGGATTGTGGTGTGGCCATCCCCCCTGGGGGGGGGGGGTGATTTCTCACTTTCTGTCTCTCTGTCTCTCTGTCTCTCTGGCAAGCACACACACCCTATAGCAAAAAACCTCTCAAAAAAAAAAAAAAAAAAAAAGAAGAAAGAAAAAGAAGAAAGAAAAGATAAAGAAAATGCAGTCTGGGATCAGGGACCAGAGATGAAGTGGCTGGGAGGACTCAGCCACCCTAACCCATGCTGAGTATAAATGGCTTTTTCAAACATCTCCCTCAGTGGCGATGTGTGAATGCCGTGAGGCTAGGAAGCTCTGTGTTGAGTGTTGGGTGTGGAGAGGAGAGCGGAAGGGTCCAGAGGGAACTCATCCTCCAGATGGAGAGAACAACTCCTTACAATGAAACTGAGATCCAGAAAATATATAATGCTGACACTATCCAGGCAGAAGGTCAGAGACAGACTGACGAGTCAGGACATGTGAGATTTGCAGTGGACCATAAAACAGGGCAGGGTTTGAGTGGGTGGGAAAGAAAAGAGGACTCTCCAGGTAGGAGGTGTGGCAGGAGCAATGCCCAGAGGTGAGAAGAAAAACACCGAGCTCCGTTACTGGTGCCTTAATTAGAGACACTTCCTCGCCTGAACCCTGGGGGCTACGGGTAGCACAGAGGTCCTGGAGCCCCCCTTTTCAGGAAAAGTGGACTTGGGCAACCCTTTGTGTTTCAGTGACAGAACCAGCAGCACAAGCGGGGACAGCCATACCCAGATCAGCCAGAAGAAGTCTAAAGGGTAAGCCAGGCGGGGATGACAGAAGCCGGGCAAGAGGGACTCGAGTGACACGCCCTCCATCTCCCCAGGGGTGTGGAGATGACCCGATGCAGACCAGACTCCTGCAGCCATCAGCAATGCTGAAGGTCAAGAGACCCCCGGGGACGGGGCTGATGGCCACGATGCTATGCAACAGGGCAAACGTGGACGCACCCCTCCTCTGTGCTGGGCACCGGGAAACACTTCCCATGTTCATTCCTTTGCTTATCACTCAACTGATCATGGAAGGCGGGAGCATTATCCCATTTTATAGATGAGCAAGCTGGAACGCGGCCAACCAAACTATCTTGCCCGTGGCCAAGACGTGGGAGAGCTGGAGTTTAAGCCTGAACCTCCCAGCTCTGGATTCCAGCTCACTGTCTTAACAATGCTGGGCTCGAGCAACTGGCAGTCTCACTGAGGGCTCATTTACTAAGGATCAACCACCTGATGTGGCTGGAAAGATCTGTCCTTCCTACCTCCAGAGCAAGGCTAGAGGAGGCTCCTGGTGAGGACAGACAGCCTGGGTGGGTACACAGAGTCTTCACTGTCCAGGGAGGCCAGAGTGGAACCCATGAAGTGGGGAGTCCCTTGGGCTCCACCCTCAAAGCCCTTCTTATCTGTGTCTGCAGCCGCACTAACCGTGACTTCATTCAGTACAAGAGTGGGGTGTGCAACACCATGCGGGCCAAGTTCTACAGCGTGGCCCAGGAGGCCGGCTTCTGCCTGCAGGACAAGATGGAAATCCTCATGAAGTAAGGGCACCCCTGTGCACATTCACACCAAGGACAGGTATCTGGTACCTACTGTGTGCCAGGGGCTGAGGCTATAGCACTGACAAGCATTTTGCTCCTGGTCCTCAGAGAGCTTGCAGTCTCCTGGAAAGTATGGACAGAAACAAAATAACTGCTTCTGGGGACCAGCAGGTGGTGTGGTGGTTAAGGTGCTGGAGACTCCCAAATGGCCGACCATGGTTCGAGTCCCGGTTCTGGTGGCTTGCTTTCTCACTTTCTCTCTCTCTGGTTAAATTAAAATGAATGAATAAATAAAATTAGATAAATGTTTTTAAAAATAAATTCCTCTATAAATATAGAGATACAAATTATAATTATTGCCATACAGGGAGAGAACAAAGTGCTAAGGGAAAGACAGAAAAACCATGGGGATCTAATTTAGGTTGAGTAATCTGGGAAGACCTCTCGAAGGAGGTGACTTTAGGCTGAACCGTGAAGGAAGAAGAGGATCTGGCCACATGATGAGAAGGTAGAAGGGCATTCTGAACAACAGGAAAAGTGCAAAGTCCTCAGGTGAAAACAGACGTGATTTCTTTTTTCTTTTAGATTTTTGCCATAGAGCACATGTGCTCATAGAGAGAGACAGAGAGAGAATGTGAGGAAATCACCCCCCCACCAGGAGGGATGGCCATGCTGCAGTCCCTTCTCCTCCATTCTCCTCTTGGGATTTTGGGCACCCACACACAAATACTCAGCATGTTTTCTAAGCCATTGGGTCCAGGGCTAAGACTGTGGAGCTGGCCATGTGGGATCCAGGACCTTAACCATCGCACCACCCACTGGCCCTAGGACATGAAAATGTTAAAGAAGAGTAAGAAGGGGTAGATGGTGGACCAGCAGTTAGAGTAATGGCTATGTCGCTGGACTCCCATGTAGTCAACTATGGTTTGAGTCCCGGACCTGGTGGCTTAAACTCACGCCGGGCACGTGTGTGTGTGTGTGCCCAAGATCCCGAGAGGAGAATGGAGGAGAAGGGATTGCAAAGTGGCCATCCCCCTGGGGATGATTTCTCGCTTTCTGTCTCTCTGTCTTTCTGACAAGCGCACGTGCCCTATAGCAAAAACCTCTCCAAAAAAAAAAAAAAAAAAAAGAAAGAAAGAAAAAGAAAAGAAGGGGTAGATGGCAGCTGCATCGTGCGTGACCACAAATGCTCTCTCTAGAATATAGACTTCTGTTTTAAAAGCACCAGCAGGACAATGGAAGGTTTTTCTGTTCTGTCCTGGAAACCCAGTGACTGCCCTCTTCTAGCCTGTTCCTTGACTCCAGTGATCGTCCGCCCCAGTGACTTCATTCATTCCATGAAGGCTGTGTGATGACTCATTGCACACTCATCCTCACAGCACTGAGGCAATGGCTGCTCTGGGCCAGGGGTTTGGAGAGGACCTGCCCCTGCCCCTTCCTCTGAGAGTCCCGGTCTAGTGAGGAGACATATCAATAACCAGACGATTACCACAGAAGGCGAAAGAGGCCAGTAAGAAAGTAAGCAGGGGGCTAAGGAAATACAGAAGAGGTAAGCCCTGGGACCAGCAGGTAGCGTAATGGCTATGTCGCTGAACTCCCATGTAGTCGACCACGGTTTGAGTCCCGGGCCTGGTGGCTTAAACTCACGCCGGGCGCATGTGCATGTGTGCCCAAGATCCCGAGAGGAGAATGGAGGAGAAGGGATTGCGGCATGGCCATCCCCACTGGGGGGTGATTTCTCACTTTCTATCTCTCTGTCTCTCTCTGTCTTTCTGGCGAGTGCACACGCCCTATAGCAAAAACCTCCCAAAAAAAATAAATAAATAAAAAGAAGGTAAGCCCTGCCTGGTCCAGGGCAGCCACCAGCTAGGTCTTCTAGAGAAAGCAATGTTGTCAGTTTCGGGAAAACAGATGCTATTTCCAGGGCACTGACTACATGCCAGGCATGAGCTCGTGTATATTTGCTCCTCACAGAAATCCTATGCGGTGGGTGCTATTATTAGACCCCTTTTATATGTCTCTTGGCAAAGGTTTCCTAGTGGCCAGGCAGTGACAGCAGAATTCAAACCCAAAGAGCCACCCCAGGAAAGCAGGAGGAAAGGAAGTGAAGTCTCAGAGGCCACGGGAGTGCAGTGAGCCGGGGGACTGCCGATAGTCAGGCACGGCGGGCTTCAGGATGCCTGCGAAGTGAGCGGAGAGCCAGACGGAGGCCGTATCATAAATGGCCTCCCACGCTCAGCTGTGGAGGCTGAACTTCGTCTCAGAGACTTTGATCGTGAGCCGGAGCATAACATTCGGGATGGGGGGAGGGGACAGTGATGAAGGATGGACAGGAAACTGGAAAATGCTGTGAGGACGGAATCACCCAGAGCCTTGGAAGGCAAGTTACTTGGGAAATGGGATGGAGAGCTGTACACAGGGGAGTGACATGGTTATATTCATAAAGTCTTCTTGGAAAGATAGGGTTGATGTGCCAAACCATCAGGGTGGTGGGAAAGAGAGAAACACACATGAGTTAAACACCTACACCGGGTGCTGGCACTCCACTCAGCCCTTGACACACGTGGTATTATCTAATCCTCACCTCTTAGAGGCAGGAACCTTTATCATTCTCCACTTTACACGTGGGAAATCTTCATAAATGCAATCAGAAGTAGGAAGAGAATGGGGGCTAATTGAAACTGGATTTAGCCAGAAAAAATGTTTCAGGACCTTGGAGAGAGCCGCGTTGCCCTTTGGCAAAGCCAAATCCTAAATTAAAGTGCGGCTGACGGAGTTGAGGAAGATCTCCTGAAGGAAAAGGCGTTTAAGTCAGATCTCAAAGGGCGGCTACGACAGCTAAAGGAAAGGGGGTCTTACTGACTGTTCTTCCTCTTTCTCATACGCCTTTGCAGGCGCCAAGAGGAGAGAGGTCTCCAGAAGTTCCGCTCTTTTGTCCTGGTCTCAAACTTTCAAAAGGATATAGCAAAAATGAGACATCAAGTATCCATAGTAAAAGGAGATGCAGAAGAAATTGCAGACCACTGGTAAAAATGCCGAGAGCCAGATAACATGGCCCTGAAGGGTCAGGGGTGGTGTTACAATATCATAATTGATCCCGTTGTCCTTCAAGGCCCAGAGGAGCATCACCCCAAAACTGTCAATGGGCCCCCAGTAGGGTCCCCCAAAACAGGCTAAATCCAGAGCACAATCAGGCAAAAACTCCAGTTTATGAACCGCAGATAGCCCAACCAGCCATGTTCTCCAAATTTACCTTTTGTTTGATTCGGACTTGCAAATAAGGAGACTAACTTGCTCATCCCTGAGAGAGAGGCAGATGAGGAACAAAACCTTGAAATTTTCTACAGATTCTGAAACCTAAGGGGTGATCACTACATTCCCCACATGGTTTAATCCCTTAAAGATACAAAAGCAGGCGAGTGTATCCCAGGAACACTGTGCCCCAGACAAGGGTAATGATAGGTAACAACAAAAAGTAACATGAATTGAGCAAATGCTGGATGGCAGATTCTACCCTAGGTGTGTTCATAAATTATCTATTTCATTCCCCCCCCCCAAAAAAAAATCCTGACAGGTACATATTAAGCCCCACTTCACAGACAAGGAAACTGAGACTCAGAGAGGTCAGTTCACTTGCCCAAGGTCACACATCAGTAAATAGTGAAGAGAGGGTGTAAATCGCTGCCTGACCCCAGCCTGTATGCTCACTTGCAATACAGGATTGAATCCTGATGAACTGCAACATATGGACCTCACCCTAGCAAGATGAATAAATATCCAGATCTAAGAGCAAAAATGAGAAAGTCTGAAAGCATACCCAGAATCCCTTCCGTGATTGTGGTGGTGGTGTTTTGCTATAGGGCACGTGTGCTCATCAGAGGGACAGAGAGAGAGACAGTGAGTAAACCCCACCCCACGTCCCAGGAGAGGACAGACACGCCACAATCCCTTCCCTTCCATTGTCCTGTCAGGATTCTCAGCACACACACGTGCCCAGTGTGATTCTTAAGCCTCCAAGTCCAGGAATTGAACCGCACGGTTGGCCATGTGGAATCCAACGTCTCAACCTCTATGCCATCTGCTGGCCCCCTTTTCGAGATTTTAATAATGTGGAGAAGGAGCTTGCAAGTGGGTCTCTGGGAGCTTAGCAAAGGTGTGGGACCTTCCAAGCCTCTCCCACTTCAGGGAATCACTTACCAACAACTAGTATCTGGGCCTGAAGACACAGAGGCTCTCAACAAGGGCCATCGTGAAAGGACAAATATGTCTTCTGCAAACCCCCTCCTCTTTGGGAGGGGAGTAAGGAGAAGACAAGGAGCCAACTACAGAAAAGTATCTCAGTGGGAAACCACTGGTCCTCCCAGTGGCATTCAGCCCACATCTCTAATGGTGAAGATTCTGGCACCGTGATGGGGGAACAACTGCCCTCTATGGTAACGTTAAAATCAAGTCAGGGACAGAAGGTGGCATGGAGGTTAAGGCACTGGATGCCACATGGCTGGCTGTATAGTTCAGGTCCCAGACCCAGCAGCTTGAAAATCAGGCTGAGGGTGTGTGTGTGTGTGTGTGTGTGTGCGCGCGCGCACGCGCGCGCGCGCCCAAGATCCCAAAAGGAAAGCGGAGGAGAAGGGATTGAGACATCCCCTCGGGGGTGATTTCTCACTTTGTCTGGCAAGCACATTCACTAGAGCAAAAACTAAAAACAAACAAACCAATGAAAGAATGATGCTGAGTCGCAGTTCTTCATTCATCCAACTATTCAGTCTTCCCAACAGTATTCATTGAGCACCTACTATGAGCTAGGCAGAGTTCTAGCACTCTGAAAATTAAATAAGCCAATGCTTCTGTTCTTACGGAGATTTCATTCTAAGCCAGGACACATGAATAAATATATAAATACCTAGCATAGATAGAAAATAGTATGAGTAGCTCAAAATGTATGAAAGATCATTGAGTTCTTCTTTAAACTTTTTCACAACAGGCATAGATATAGCAGGGAATTGGAGGGGGGATAAAACTTTTTTTAAAGAGATGCCATCTCCGGGACCAACAGCGTAATGGCTATATTGCTGGACTCCCATGTAGTCGACCATGGTTCGTGTCCCGGACCCGGTGGCTTAAAACTCACGCCGGGCACATGCGCGTGCGTGCCCAAGATCCCGAGAGGAGAATGGAGGAGATGGGATTGTGGCATGACCATCCCCCCGGGGGGGTGATTTCTCGCTTTCTGTCTCTCTGTCTGGCGAGTGCACATGCCCTATAGCAAAAACCTCTCCAAAAAAAAAAGAAGTGATGCCATCTCCTGCCTTAAGTCTTGATCACATCTGAACTATCCCCTGGGTTTAGACCTAAGTTAGGTTTGACCAAGGAAGGTGAGAACCTACCTATGCCCACCATCTCCAGGATGGATTCCCAAACTCCCTGCACTCTGTCAATACACTGGGACCCACAGAGCCTGAGCTTGCTTGTTCTGAGGGAGATGGAACGTACACATACATCGTCATCATTGTTATTATCTTACACCTAATGCGTAAGAGCCTCCTACGTCCCAGAGGGCAGCCCTCTGACGTGTCCATGTCCAGCCTGGCCTGAAAAACTCTCAAGAGAGGAGCTTCAGAATCCCAATACCCCTTCCATTCTTTTAGCTTTACACATTGACTGCTTATGGGACCAGCAGATGGCATAACGGTTACATCGCTGGACTCCCACATAGTTGACTGCAGGTTCCAGTCCCAGACCTGGTGGCTTAAAATTCATGCCAGGCGTGTGTGCGTGTGTTCCAAAAGTCCTGAGAGAAGGATGAAGGAGAAGGGATTGCGGCGTGGCCATCCCTTCTGGGGGGTGATTTCTCACTTTCTGTCTCTCTGTCTCTCTAGCAAGTGCACACATCCTATAGCAAAAATTCCTTACCAAAAAAATTGCCTGCTTAATGAACAAACTTCAAATGCATCCCTTGAACACATGCACTTAGTTTGTGTTCTAATGAGATGCAAATCATGCTCCAGCTTTTTCGATCCCTAAAAATAAAGACTTGCCTGAGCTGGGGGACCCTAACAATTTAGGATGAAGGGAAGCCCCCCAGATAAAGGCTCATGCTGTCCTGGAGCCGTTTACAACAGTGGTAGAAAGGGGGAGACCCTGGGGTACTCACGCCACCTCCCAGCAGCTTCCTCACAGCCCTCTCTTCTTGAAATCAAAGGTACTTTGATCTGTTGTCCAAACTCCCGGAAGATCTGAAGAGCTTCCGCCCTGCCAGAAAGATCCTGACGAAACTGCAGAAGTTTGGGGAAAACCTTGACTTGAGGATCCGACCCCACGTTCTCCTGAAAGTGCTGCAGGAGCTGAGGATCTGGGAGCTGTGCTCCCCCGACGTCGCGGTGGCTATCGAGGTAGCCACTGCTCCCTGTCCTGTCCCTGTTCCTTGGGGTGATGGCAAGTAGCGAAGTGTGAGCTCCCTCATGAGCCCTCAGGGTGGGCCAGGAAGTGACCTCTCGCTCCTTCAGTCATCTCTCCACATTCAGACACCCTGTGTACTATTGTGCTGGGAGCACAGTAATGACAAGGCACAAAGGCCCTTCCTTCATGGAGCTGGGATTCTAAGAGATGGTCACGCGGCTCACATGGCCTTGGTTGTTAACTCCACCTCCAAGGGGCATTATATTCTGTGTAAATGGCGGCCCCTGGAAAGGGTCAACTTGGGGAGACGCAATTAAACGAACAACTATCATAAGAAGCACTGCAAATCTTGCTACTAGGAGTGTGGTCCACGGACCTGCAGTGTAGACCTCACTTGGGTGCTTGTCACAAATGCAGAGTCTCGGCAGGGCACCAGACCATTATCTGCCAACTCATGATTTACAATTTAATGGAATTCCTGGGTTTTGAGGGGCGCTGATTTAAAGGAAATTAGAGGGGCCCTTAACTAGGGACACTGGGGAAGGTGACCTTTAAGCTAGCACCTGAAGTAGGAGAAGGCAGTCCTGTTGAACCAAGAGGAAAGGGCAGGTCAGGAACTCTATTCCCTTAGGGCACCAAAAGTCAGAGCAGCGACCACAGGGAGGTGTTTACAGATGCTAATGGAGTCACCTTCTTTATTTTATCAGATGGCATATGTGCATTTTAAGAGTTTTTTTTAATTTATTATTATTATTTTGTATTTAATCACTGTATATCATTACAGCATACAGAATGAGCTTGCCCGGCATGAATACACTGTATATTAAGGGGGTTTGAATGTCTCAGGACAAAGATGTGATTCAAATAGTGACTTCTCAGACTGGAGCAGGCTAAGGTCCTCCCGTAGGATGGCCTGGGGGTGCAGGGAGTGCCGGGACACGAACCAGTCCACCATGTGGGATCAGCTCCATATGGACAGCACTCATTCACTGCGCTAACCAGCTAGCCCTTACCTGTTCGTTCAGGTGGGTTCACAGTCCTGGCTAAT
The DNA here is from genome assembly GCA_026018925.1 of Tupaia tana. NCBI lineage: Eukaryota > Metazoa > Chordata > Mammalia > Scandentia > Tupaiidae > Tupaia > Tupaia tana. The sequence goes on along the minus strand of JAKSZU010000026.1, from coordinate 13,222,182 downwards.
AGACCTTAGCAGGCTCCTCTCCCAGTGAGAACATCACAGAACTTCTGGTAACTCTGACGTCGGGGTCTTTTAATAGAAAGCCTAGGCAAAACTCCCTATTTTGTGCATCTTAAACCCTTTCTGAAAATAAGCACCAAACTTATCAGGTCTCAAAAGAATCTATGAGCCCTTGAAAGTTTAAGAACCAATCACTTTTCTTCTTTTTCTTTTTTCTTTTTTCTTTTTTTTTTTTTTTTTTAGAGAGATTTTTGGCTTAGGGCATGTGTACTCACTGGAGATAGAGAGAAGAGACAGTGAGAGGGAAAGTGAGAAATCACTCCCCTGGAGGTATGGCTACACCGCAATCCCTTCTCCTCCTCTTTCTCCTCCTGGGATCTTGGACACGTATGTACCAGCATGAGTTTTAAGTCACCATGTCGGGGATTCGAACTGCAGTTGGCCATGTGGGAGTCTGGCAATGTAAACACTATGTCATCTGCTGGCCCCAAGAACCAATGACTCTTCGAAAGGCATTAAGGAGTAAAAAAGAAAGAAAATGCAGACAGTTGGGTTTTCCTCCCCTCCCTAAATTTCCTTGGCCCAACAGTAACAAAAAGCTCCTTAAAATTAGCCTGCTGTGGCTCAGCTGAGGGAGCATGTGCTGGATCTGCCACTTGAGAGACTGAGGCCACGTGGGAGGCCTGGCTTTGTCCCCCAGCCCACCCTGAAAAGCTCAGAGAGGTGGCACACACTCTTGGCCTCTTGGAAGACACAGCACTGAGAGCTCATGGCTGGCAAGGACAGCATCCCGACAGCCTATCTGAATCTGCTGGAGGTGAGAGCAACTCCAAAAGCTTAGGTAGGAGGATCACAACACGACAAGACTCTGTTTAAAATATCAGGCACAGGGGGGCAGCAGGTGGCGTGGTGGTTAAGATGCTGGGTCCCACATGGCCGACTACAGTTTGAATCCTGAACCCGGTGGTTTGAAAAAAACACATGGGGAACATGTGCATGCACGCTCCAAATCCCAAGAGGAAAATGGAGGAAAAGGGACTGCAGTGTGGCCATCCCCCCAGGGGGTGATTTCTCATTTTCCCTCTCTGCCTCACTCTCTCTGGCAAGCATGCATGCCATATGGCAAAAATTCTTGAAAGAAAGAAAGAAAGAAAGAAAGAAAGAAAGAAAGAAAGAAAGAAAGAAAGAAAGAAAGGAAGGAAGAAAGGAAGGAAGGAAGGAAGGAAGAAAGGAAGGAAGGGAAAAGAAAAGAAAAAAGGAAAGGAAAGGAAAGGAAAGGAAAGGAAAGGAAAGGAAAGGAAAGGAAAGGAAAAAAAGGAGGGAGGGAAAAGAAAAGAAAAGAAAAGAAAAGAGAGAGAGAAAAAAAGGAAGGAAGGAGGGAGGAAGGAAAGAAAAAAGGAAGGAAGGAAGGAAGGAAGGAAGGAAGGAAGGAAGGAAGAAAAGGACAAAACACACACACATACACATTTCAGTCTGCTGAACCAGGAAACTGGAGACAAGGCAGTGTCTTTCCAAAAGGATCACTGCAGCCTGATGCTTCTTCCAGGCATGAATAGTCGGAAGCATGGTAGTCTCAATCGCAAATCTTTAGGGGCCTTGAAGGGAAGGGGAGAGGGCAGAGTCTCGCTTTCAAACCAGATTCGGAGATGGCCTCTGTGTTTGCCTCGCAGTTTGTACGAGAACATATCATCCATATGCCTCCAGAGGACTACATCAGCTGGCTGCAGAACCGGGTCAACATACCCATCCGGCCCCACAGTGCCCTGACGTAGCCTGGGCCTGGATTGACCAGCTGGCCCAGTGGAAAGCCCAGCCAGCACCATGTTCCCAGACTCTGCCTTGTTCCAGCTTGTGGCCTGTTCCCATGGATGCTCAGACGATACAGTAGGGTCGTCTGGAGACAGACTTCTGGCAACATCCTTGAGGGAGATATTCCCAGGAGGCCCATGCCTCAATTCCACATCCCAGCCCCAACTTTCCAGTCTGTTCTTCATTGGTCTGGCCTGACTTTACCTATTCCAGATTCCTTCACCCGATTCCTCTTCTTCAAATTCTGGATAATAAAATTAAGGTGAATGTTTGATATCTGGGTGGAAAACAGTTATTGGCATAAAATTCGTGGTGGTATTCTGATCCTAATAACAGCAATGACCATTTATTGACTTTTTGCTATTCAATAGGCCCAGTGCTAAGTGTTTTGCCTGTATAGTGTTTAAAGCTCACAAAAACTTGGTTGAGTAGGTACTGATATTGAAGCCAGAAGATGATGTAGCAGTTATGTTGCTGGACTCACACATGGCCAGCGATGGTTCGAGTCCTGGGCCCAGTGGCTTGAAACACATGCCAGGTGCGTGTGCATGTGTGCCCAAGATCCCGGGGGGAGAATGGAAGAGAAGGGATTGTGGTGTGGCCATCCTCCTGGGGGAGTTGTTTCTCAATTTCCCTCTCATTGTCTCTGTCTCTCTCCCCCAGCAAGTGTATGTGCCTTAAGGCAAAAATCTCTTAAAAAAAAAAAAAAAAAAGTACATGATCCCATTTCACATCATTGAAAGTAGAGTGTTTCTCAATATTATATGCACTGCCTTGGCTGGGTGGACGAATGGATGGGTAGATGGACAAGCATTCCCCAACAAGACCATGGTGTACAAGGAAATCTTAGTCTTCAGAGTCCTCATATATTTTCCAGTGGTCTTAATTGCAGAAGGAAGTTTATCTTTCTGCCATCTCAAAAATGCATGTGGGGGGAACCAGCAGTTAGTGTAATGGCTATGTCGCTGGACTCCCACATAGTCGACCGCGGTTCGCGTCCTGGACCCGGTGGCTTAAAACTCATGCTGGGCGCGTGTGAGTGCGTGCCCAAGATCCTGAGAGGAGAATGGAGGAGAAGGGATTGCAGCGTGACCATCCCCCCTGGGAGGTGATTTCTCACTTTCTGTCTCTATGTCTCTCTCTCTGTCTGGCGAGCACACGCGCCCTATAGCAAAAACCTCTCCAAAAAAAAAAAAAAGAAATGCATGTGGGCTCACTGCCTTTTAGCCTCTGTTCTCATCTTGACCTTATGCTTATCTATATTCTCACTAAATTGTGGAAACTGTAGGCATTTTAACTCTCTTGGCCAAGCTAAATTAACAACTGCATAACTGGGCTTGATTTGCTGTTATGTCCAGTTCGCCAAAGACTGCACAGAGGCTGGGCTTCAACCTCTCACCTTGACAACCTAAAGGTAGGGGAGGAGAGTTGAACTGCAATTATTAGTCAATCTAAGCAACATCTCACTCCTCCATTCACTTATTCGGTCACTTATTCATTCAACAGACATTTATTGTGAGCCCGATATGCCCAACAGAGTTCCTGATGCGGAGGGTACAGCAATGACCAAGGCAGACGAGGTCTCTGTCCTTCCGGGGTTTATGTGGAGATGGACAAGTCAACGAAATATGAGGAGGGGTCCAGATGGTGGCACAGCAGTAATGCAAAGCTCGCAGTGCAGGGCCCACAGGGGAAGGTCTTGGGTTCAAGTCCCAGGGCCTCCTTGTACACACACACACACACACACACACACACACACACACACACGATCTAGGCAGTGGCCGAAGGTGGATCATGGCATGAGGACCCCGTTGAGAGCCTCTTTATCTTGTTCTCTAAGAATAAATAAACAAACTTTCTTAAAAAATGTGATGGATGGGACCAGCATTTAGCATAATGGCTATGTCGCTGGACTCCCACGTAGTCAACCGTGGTTCGCATGCCGGACCCGGTAGCTTAAAACTCACGCCAGGCGCGTGTGCATGCGTGCCCAAGATCCCGAGAGGAGAATGGAAGAGAAGGGATTGCGACGTGGCCATCCCCCCTGGGGGGTGATTTCTCGCTTTCTGTCTCTCTGTCTCTCTCTGTCTGTCTGGCGAGCGCCTGCACCCTATAGCGAAAACCTCTCAAAATAAAAATGTGATGGAAGGGCAGAGGGGTTATGTCACATCACACGTCTCTCCTCGTTGATGCCCGGTGTAACGTGTTACCTAGGGAAGATAACTGAGGTGTAAATGCGAGATACTGTGCACAAGGAGACTGCGTCTCTGAGATGGAGAGAAAGAGATTACAAGAGGAGGACCGAGAAAAAGAAGAAGAAAAAGGAGGAGGAGGAGGAGGAGGAGGAAGGAAAGGACTGAGTAATATGAGAGAAGAGACCTTGGGAGAAGCCAACCAGGGAACAGCTCCCGGGCCGGGCTGGCTGAAGGACTGGCAGAACTATGATGCAAGCCAAGCCCTCCAGGCCCTCCCAGACCTCCCGTAGTTCTGCTGTGCACCCAAGCGTCCTCCATGGCAGTTTCAAGGACGTGAAGAAGAGCTGCGTTGTGCATTGGGTCTGCTTGGGTCAGAGAAAGGAGATGGGAACTCTAAACCTGAACACAACAAAGAATTGAGTGGAAGCAGGAAGTCAAAGCTGGAGAGATGGCTATGAGATGAGCTCCCTAAATTTACTGACAGTTGACTTCCACTGGACCAGGGGTGAGGACTCAGCAAAGAGACATCTCAAGTGTCAGGTGACCACAGCAGCTGTCACTATATCACCCTAGAAAATCACTGCAGTGGAGCTGAATGCAAGCAAGGATGAGGAGAGCCTAAGACCTGGGGAGGGAGCCCTGCGTTACACCGGAGCTGACAGGAAAGGCTTTCAGGGGAGGCGATGATGCCTGTGGATGAGTAGGACTTGGCCAGGGAGAGAAGGACAGGCAGATAAAGACGGAGGGAAGAATGTTACAGGCAGGGGAAACAGCATGTGCAAAGGCCTAGAAGCAAGGCAAAAAATAAAACTTGATTTGTCATTTAAGAAAACAAACAGGAGTCCAGCAGGACTGTATTTCATACTGGAAGTACAGGACAGATAAAGACAGGGTGGGCGGCAGGGGAGGAAGGCAGAGTCCAGATCTTTAGGTGCCTTGTTGGCCATGCTATGAAATCTGAACTTCATCTTACTGGTGATAGGGAGCCACAGGAGGATTTGAAGAAGGGGAATAATCAGTTTTGTTTTCAGAAAAAAAGTGACTACGGTGTGGCTGCCAGGCCGGGAGCTGGGAGCTACGGTGAGCCTGTGGCGGGGGGCATGGGGAGAAGAGTCGCATTGGAAGGGTACTTACGTGTAGCATCAGGGGCCGGGTGGTGGCACCCTGGTAAAATGCAATGCCCAGCATGGCTGACCCACATGGAAAGGTTCTGGGTTTGTGTCCAGAGACCTCCCAGAGTACGCCAGGCACAGGCCCACAATCCGGGGCTGGTGGAGCCTCGGGATGGCTCACAGTGTCCAGACCCTCGGGGGCTCTCTCTCTTTCTCTCTCTCCCTCCCTCCCTCTGTCTTGCTCATGAAAAAATAAATTTAAAAAAAAAAAGCACTTTTTTTTTTTTTTTTTAAACATAGAATCAACGAAACTTGGTGTGATGGATGGATTACAAATTGGGTGGGGGGGATAAGAGTATCAGGAATACTAGCCGGAGGGCGCCGCCTTTAATGGATCAGGAAAAGAGGAAAGAAAGCGAGCGCATGGTGAGAAGGCGCGAGTATCTTTTAAACATCTGGAGTTCAGGGTGCCCGAGGGGCATGAAGTAGAGGATGTAAACTCGGGAGAGAGGGCTGCACCAGAGATGAAAACACGGCACCCACATCTCACGGGCCAGGACGGTTAAAGTAAGAAGCAGAAGGAGGGAAAGAAGAGGAGAGGGAAGAAGAGGAGAGGGAAGAGGAGAGGGCGCCTTGAGGACAGACTCGCGAAAAGCAGGAATGCATCAAGCAGCCCATTCACAACCTAGCGAGTACCAAAGGGCTGCTTTGTTCCAGACGCTGCAAAATACTCAGCACATACGAGGGGACTTCAAAAGTCTGGGGAAAAAGGACGAGTTCATCTCGTGGCCAATAAGTAAATAAATAAATAAAGTGACGTCTGTACACAGTTTTCTCATTTGGATTTTCCACGAACTTAAGAAGACTCCGTGTATATTCTCATTTCATCTTCAGAATGCTGCACGGCAAGGCTCGTGTATTCTTCCTGTTTTGCGAACGATGAAATGAAGACTCTGAAAAGTGTTTTACGTGCATGTCCAAATGGTGGTGTATCCTCTCCACACACACACACACACACACACACACACACACACACACACACTGCTCCCCTCTCACCCCCTGCCCTCACTGTTATGCGACAAGAAGGCCATAAAGTATCGTGCTTTTGGAGTCGCGCCCAAGAAACAGCTCTCATGATGAGGCTTCCGGGCTGCGCATGAAGGCACAGCTCGCTGCATTCCACGGTTTTCCAAGTGGAATGTTCACAGCATCCCTCTGAGGTGCGCGTGATTACAACTCCCATTTCGCAAATAAGGATATCGAGTCTCAAGGTGGTTTCCTGACGGTCACATAGCAGGCGAGTGGTAGAACCACGTCTGGAACGATGTCTGTATGTCCTGGGCAGGGACGTTCAGAAATCACAAGTCGGGAAACTGCGTGCTTGACAGTATCTGAACCTATTTCTCAGACCTATGGCGCCACCTAAGGGCCGCTGTTGGTATTACTCTCTCACTATGCTCTCCAGCAAAATGTAATCTTCCTGCCCAAAGGGGAAAAAGCAAGTATTAGCAGTAACAAAACCTACTCTGCTTAGACAGTGAGTATCACTCAAACAGGAAATACCTAATTTTACTACCAAAATAGACTGGAGACTAAGAGAAGGCAACACATCACTTCCCAGCTCCCAGACTCAAAGCAGAGCCACAAGGAGAAATATTTGTGTTGTATTCCGGTCGGAATCCTAACTGAGCACCTACTGTGTGCCAAGCCTGTGTCAGATCTCCACGATTCACTGTCCTGTTGCTCTGGCCAAGTCACCTGAGTGGTTATCATGAGAGTTTTAAAAACTACATGTGTCCTAAAGAAGCCTTTTCTATAAAGAACTAGATAATAAATATCTGTTGCATGGTTCTTTTTTTCATATGTCGTTCTTTAAAAATGTAAAGGGCTGTTCTTGAAGGGAAAGTCAAACAAAAACAGATCACAGACCGTATTTGTGCCACAAATCATAGTTTGCGAACCCCTGCTAGAAAGATAAATTTAAAAATGGGGGAGAGTTTTCTAGTCTTCCCAAAACAGAGACAGGGAGAATTTGTGGAAGTAATACAGTAAATATGTAGACAAAGGGTGGGGTTGCTTTTTATAGTGATTTTGTCTTTTGTGTGGAAAAGGAAGGTATGTGTGGGACAAAAGTCCAAACAGTGCAAAAGGACATAAACTACATCGTAAGTATTCTTCCCTGCTCCAACACTCAGACCCCACTCCCAGTGAGTGAGGCAGTCACACAGCACCAACCAGCTTGTGTATGAAGAGTCTTCAAACTGTCATGAAAAACGTGCATTGTGAAAAAAACGATACATAGGTTTCAAAAAATAATTTGAGACACCAAAATAAACTTGTACTTTAATACCACTTTCCAAGAAATGTTTGAAGTATCCTCATATTTTTCCTGGAATGTTTTGTGCGTGTACAAGCAAAAAAAAAAAAAATTCTACTTAACTGAAACAAAGCATTTATGGTATGTTGACTGTATGCCAGTCACCATCCTAAAGGCTTGGCATGCTCACCTTAGTTTATCCTCACAACAGCCCTAGGAGGTAGGTATTTCTCTGTTCCCACTTCACAGTGGAGGAGACTGGCAGGCAGAGATGCTGAGAAACTTGCCCAAGGTTACCTAGCTTAGGTGAGAATCTTTTTCTTTTCTTTTCAACAGATGAACTGAACCTAGCATATAAACCTTTGCGTTAATCTGTTATGTTGGGGGTAATTTTGCTTCCTACCTTCCTGAGGCCTGCTGCAGATGGAACACACAGAGAGCCATCTCCCAGTCTGGGGAGTCCAGGAAGGTGTTTCCACCAGGGTCTTTACATGCCAGCAACAGAATGTGATTCTGGCTGATTTAACCCTGAATCTTTACCCTGCCGCTTCAGAGAAAAGATCTGACTGCAAAGCCCCGTTATTACGATCACACCCTCGCTGTAAGAAAAGCTGGGAAAGCGGGTATCTGGCTTTTTCGACTTTTATAACAGCAGAAATAATCTCACAATTATTTTTCTAGGATTCCTAGGAAAAGGAAAGGGATTCAGAAGCTAGTCATAAAAAAAAAATTTTTTTAATTAAAAAAAAAAAAAAAGACTGTCCTCTAGGGAAGGCTTCCTGGAAGAAGTAACATCTTAGCTGAGTCCAAACCATTCACAACCCACATTTTACTGATGAAAGAGCTGAGACATGGAAACATAGTATTTTCCAAGGTCACAGCTTTGAGAGGAAGAGAGACCAGGGCTGGGAATACAGAACAGGAGGGTCTAGGAGGAGAACCGAGGCAGAGTCTGACCGGGCTGTGGAAGAAAGAGGCTAAAGCCCTAACCAGGGTTGATGCTGGCTCTAGAAGTGGCAGCAGCAAAGGGGGAAATGAAGAGTGGACAGTGGTTAGTCCCCAGGCCTGGGAAAAGCTGGGATCCAGCATAGAACAATGTCATAAAATTAAGAATTTGTCTGGTCTCTGTCTCCAGCTCCTAGGAAGAGAGTCTCTAAACCTTTGGCAGTTCCCGAGTGATAGGAATATCTTTGTTGGGGTCGACAGATGGCATGATGGTTAAAGGCACTGACTCCCACATGGCCAACTGCAGTTCAAGTCTTCTCACTTTCCTTCTCTCTCTCTGTCTCTCTCTAGTCAAATTGGAAAAGTAATAATAATCATAAGTAAAGATAAATAAAACAATTCTTTTAAAAAAAATAACAAATGTTTTAAAAGGAGTATCTTTGTTTTGTGTGGTGGGCCTTCAGAATACCCCTGAACTTAATGCTAATAAGGTGCCTCACAGTGGGCCCCTAGGTAGTTTTATGTTGGAAGCTGGTTGTGCCAGGAAGACCAGCCATGTGATTAGAAGGGTAGAGCTTTGATCCGTGTGCTATCCATCCATCCATCCTGTCCTCTAGGGAGAAGCGGAAGGCTAGAGATCAGCTTCGTCAATAGCCAATGACCTAATCAATCATGCCTACATTTTGAAGCCCGAATAAAACTGAACATACGCTCAAGCGCATGTCCCTGTTCAGTAATAACACAACAATATGGGAGGGGGTACATCCTGGGGACACAGAGCTTCACATTTGGGACCCTCTCAGCTCTCCCCCTGTGTGTGTAGCTCTTAATTTGGAAATCCCGATTTGTACTCTTTATAATAAACTATGCTTTCCCAACTTCTGTGAGTGATTCTAGTAAATTATTAGATCTGAGGAGCCAGTGGGAACCCTCAAATTATAGCCAGTTGGTCACAAGTATAGATGGCCCGGAGACCCCTGAACTTACAGATTACGTCTTAATTGAGGGCATTCTTGTGGGGGACTGTGCCCTTAACCTGACAGATTTGACCCAGCTCTGGGTAGCTAGAACCCCGTGGTTGAGCCTCTGCCAAGGAAAGTCCTCTTTCAAAGGCGGGGAGCATGTTTTTGTGCCTGCCCTCTCCCTCTTCTGTACGTAGCAATCCCTTCCTCCTGACTCTCATCCGTCGAGGGTAGGCCAGTGCTGGAACCCCAATGCCAGACATGGTCCCATGACCAGGACCTGGCAACATTCAAGCACGACCTTTCTCTGGTCAGAGCAAGTGAACCAAGTATGGACACCCAACGTACACCCCAGAAGTCAATCCTTGAACTTCTATTGGAACTGGAACAGAAAATAGGAGCCCTCCCTCTTCCGGAATTATGAGGATAGGGATAAAACAAACCTAGAGCTTCCAGAGGGCCACCACGTAGAGAGATCGCCAGCAAAGAGAGGAAAACCGAGCTGAGAAGTGCAGCAAGAGTGAGATAAAAATCTTGACTACATCATCTGAGCAGCTGGATTTAGTAACTGTTCAGTTACGGGGAACAACAAATTCTCTGTCCTACCTAAGCCAGATTCGATTTTATTTCCTTCACTTGTAGCAAAAAGATACCTAATGAATGTAAAAGAGAGAAAAGAGATCTGTGTACGGGTATAAGTGTAGTTAAATTCTAGACACCGCTGAGAAAGGGCCTTTCCCCTATCAGGGCCTGAGTGACAGCAGAGGAAGACCGTCATCAGACATACTTGGTCGTTGGGAAAGTCATGACATATTTTTCTGTTTTTCTATGCAAAAATGCATCCTGACTTTCCCAACGACCTAATATTATGCAGGTAAAGGGAAGAGAAAATCCTGAGTTAAACCCACAACATTAATCAAGAGAAAAGGAAAGACTAAGAACACAGATGTTCTATCACTCAGTTTTGCAGCAGGTGTGAAAGTGCCGATTGGGATTTAAAAGAGCATGAAACGAATGCAGGGTAGGGACTGTTATCAGAGCCAACCCTCATGTATCTGCCACTGTGAAAAGAGGTGCCAGGTAAGTGAATTTCCTAGCTCAGTGGTCTCCAAAGTGGAAGCACGGGGCACACGATGATCCATGAGGAAGCAGAAGGAAACATTACAACTTCACTTAGAGAAAGTGTATTTTAAGCTTTACTACTTGTTTCAATGTGAATTAATCCTGGCAACCTCACTTGGTCTACACTGAGAAGGGTATCAACAGTCAAGACAGGAAACCCCAGGGGAGATAAGAGCTCCATCGTATGGAAAGGAAAATGGTGGCCTTCTTGTCTTCTCATGCCCAGTCTTCCTTTGAGTAAACCACAATGCCTCTTCTTTTAAAATTATTTATTTTATTCATGATAGAGAGTACATGCTTGAGAGAAAGAGAGAGAGAGAGAGAAGCACCCCCTAACAGGGTCTGGCCACACTGTCATCTCCTCCTCCCAGGCCTCGAGCTCATCAGGACTCTCATCGTGTGTTTATGTTCCAGTGTTTCTGGTGGACCAGTCTGGGGACCCCAACCGTGGATGACCATGAGGCGTCTGGCGCTGCAATCCAGCAACTACCAACTGAGCCACAGAGGCTGGGACCTATGCCTCTTCTTTCATTTTCCCGGACTACTAATTCTAGGAGCATCACGTGCGCCTATAAAAATCAAGGCACCCCAGTGATGCTCTTAAATACCGAAGAATGTGTTATCTGTGCTTATACTAAGTGGCCCCTGGCAACTGCTCGCCCTTCCTTCCTTCCTTCCTTCCTTCCTTCCTTCCTTCCTTCCTTCCTTCCTTCCTTCCTTCCTTCCTTCTTTCCTCTCTTTCTTGAGAGAGACTTACCCATAGAGTAAGTCTTTCTCACCAGAAAGACAGAAAGCAAGAGGGATGGCCACGCAGCAATTCCTTCTCCTCCATTCTCCTCTCAAGATTTTGGGCACACATGCGCACATGCCTGGCATGAGTTTTAAGCCACTGGGTCCAGCGACAGCCATTATGGCATCTGGGGGTCCCAACAATTCTGCTTTTCTAATTAGCCCGTCCTTTGTCTTCTCTTTGGCGCTCCAGCTTTTTTTCAGCAAAACTGAGGTTGCCAAGAGAAACAATGTACCAAACTTGTTGAATTAAAAAACTCAGTACAGAGTTGTCGTTTTTTCAATTCCCAACACCGAGTGTCAAGGTTACATTTCTAGAAAGCCAAATAGCCAAGTATTTGAATGAAAGAGCATGAAACTATGCTTTGCAATGTTTTTGAGTTTCCTCCACAACCGAGCACTTCTGAACACTTTCTAATTCTCTCAGTCATTATCAGAAGGAGAGTTGAGGGGGATAACAGCAGATAATCCACTCCAAACCACTTTTACTTGCAATGACACAGAAATATCACCATCCAGCCTTGCTAAAATAAAACATCAACCATGTCTCACTTGTAGGCAGTCCTGGTTGGGAAGGGAGAGGATACAAATTTACAAAACAACAAATCTGACATGTTTCTCTTTATACCAGAACTGCTGGGAAGATGCCACGACCTATCTAGCAGCTATAGGGCACCAGAAATGTGGTCTCATTTACAAACATTTTCTTTCTGCCTTATTATTTCAAAAGCCACGGATTGCATAAAGCAGATCAACTTTTCTCATCTCTTTAAGTTAGTATTAGTTTATATTTCCAGAAAACTCACCAATGAAAAATAACAGGAGAGCTGGGGAGGGCTAGCCAGCAGTAGGCCAGATGGTAACAGACTTTCGTCTCTTCTGCAACCTCAGTGTCCCCCATCTGTAAAATGAGAGAGCTAGATTATGAGGGCCCCAAACTTGCATTTCATTCATTCATTCATTCATTTATCATTGCCAGGGGGTACATGTGTGCATGAGAGAGAGAGCAGGAGAGAGAACCCAATGGGGCGTGGTCACAGTACAATCCTTCTCTTCCATTTCTCCATCCCATCAGGATTTGGGGCATGCATACACACAGGTCTGGTGTGTTTTAGAGCCAACAGGGCTGGTAGTAAAACGACAGTCGGCCATGTGGGATCCAGTTGCCACAACATACACTCAACTAGTGCACTCTGTGACCAGCCCCCAAACCTACATTTCTACTAGGTAGAAATGTACCTAGGCTAGGTGCAATGGTTTGAACATATCCCCCCAAAATTCATGTGTTGAAATTTGGTTACTACTGTGATGGTATTAAGGGGGTGGGAACTTAATCCAACTATGGTATTAAAAGATGGGGCCTTTGGGAGGTAATTAGAACTAGATAAGGTCATCAGGGTGCAGCCCCTATGGCTTTATTAGAAGAGAGAAGGAGACCAGAGCTGATATACACACGCCCTCTGATCACGTGATGTTCCAGGTGGCCTCAAGGAGTTCCAACTAGCCCGAAGGCCATCAGTGGATTTGATCCATCCTCCCTGCACCTCCAGAATGGTGAGCTGAACATACTCTCATTCTTTATAAATTACTCAGTTTGTGCTATTCAGTTATAGCAACAGAAACATGGACTAAAACACCAGGCTGGTAATGAACAAAGGGGTTTGTGTGTAATATGTGTCCCTATTTGAGAAGCATTGAGTGAAAAACAGTACTGGGAGCAGATGGATGGACAAGCCATGGTCCTTGCCCATAGGAAGCATTTGGCCTTGTGATGGAAGCAAGCCATGGTCAGTTACCAACAAACAGGGTAAATCCCGTGTTCAAAGTACTATGCAGACTCATAAGAGGGTTAGACTAAACCCATCGTAAATAAATTCTGGAAGTTTTTTAAAGGAAGAAACATTTCAGTTAACTCTTGGAAAAGAAGTTTTCTAGATGGAGGAATGAGGGAGTCTTTAAAACTTCTCAGGCTTGGGGCCAGCAGGTGGCATAGTAGTTAAGACCCTGGACTCCCACATGGTCAACCGCAGTTCAAGTCCCAGACCCAGTGGCTTGAAACTCACACCAGGCACATGTTTGTGTGAGCCCAAGATCCCCAGAGGAAAAGGGATTATGGTGTGGCCATCCCCTCTGGGGGTGGTTTCTCATTTTCTCTCTCTCTGTCTCTCCAGTAAGCACACACGTCCTATAGCCAAAAAAATCTCAGGGGAAAAAAAAAAAAAAAAAAAAAAACCTTTCCATGCTCAGAAATTTTTATTTCATTGTTGTAGGGTATGATGTAGAATCCAGGTAATTCTACTATGCTGTGGAGAGCAGACAATCTGAACAAACGTGGTTACCTTTACACACGTGCAGAAATGTGGTTCCATGAGCTTCATTTGCAAAGCAATAAAAGCATTTACATATGAAAATGCTAACTACTTATTGTTGATACCACAAAGCAGTCTCAGGCTAAAGGAAGCCACATGTATTTATCAGCTTTCGCCCCAAAAAGATCAGAGAAATTACATGGCACTAGCTATTTTGACATTTTCAGACAATTTACATCCAAAAGCAACTGGCTTTGCATTCCATTTCCTCTTCCATTTTCTGTCTTTTAAAGAATAAACCTGAGGCTGGTTCAAGGCTGCAGCTTTTCATCAGAAAAGTTAGGCCCACCCAATCCTCATTTTGCTTTACTTGTATGTTTTTGTGTGTTTGTTTTTATGTTTATTTCTAATCCTCGGCCTTCCCACACAGAAAAGCGTGTTCTGCTGAGTGGGACCCAGCACTATGTGGCAAAGTTTATGGACCATGGAGTTAGTGTATGTAAGGTATTTAAAATGCTGAAGTTGTCTGAGCACAACCTCTGCAGCTCAGGCAGTAACATACTGATCTGCTGTGCTGGAAGCTTCGTGGCTGACTACAGGTTCAAATCCCTCACCCAGTCCACCTGAAACATACTAGGTGTGTGCATGTACCCAAGATCTTAAAGAGCTGGAGGACTGGGAAAAGGGGGTTGGGGACCCTGTTAAGGGTGCTTCTCCCTCTCTCTTCCTCTCTCTCACAAACATGTACTCTCTTTCATGAATAAAAAATTAAATTAAATTAAATTAAATTAAAGCCATCTCTGGCACAATATAACCATGCTTTAAGTGTTTGCTATTACTATGCTTTCCATGTCTCAACTAATTTATGATATATTTAGAATTCACAATGGAGAGCCTACTATGTGCCACCGAACGCCATGGCAGGGACAGGACATCTTCCACGTTAGCCCACAGAGTTCACGGGGAACATTCTGATGTGTCCTCCCTGGTGAGTATAGGTGGGCCAACTGGAGCTTGAGTTCAGATCCGGCAGCTTGTTCAGCAGTTCCAATTTTTTGAAGCCTTATACAGTCCATTTCCCAAAACACTTAACTCCAACAACAAGGTTTTAGTGTTTGGCAATGTACAAGCAGAATGCAATTAAGCCTTGGAGCTGTGCACTGAGTGTCTACCAGCTGGAGCCAAATGGGAATGTAGCAAGGTGAGGCTTCATTTGGAGCGTGGAACAAGCCCATCTGTGTCTCAGGTCCCCACAATGGAAACACCTTAATGAGAGCTAGCTAAAAATGGTGAAGGACCGTGAAAACTCGGTTTGTCATCAACAGATGAGGCGTGTCTGGTCCTAAAAAGGACGTGAAACTAAAAGATACTAAGGTCATGAAAAATGGCCCTTCTCTCTTTGATACAGCTGGAAAAATAATAAAAGTCACCTTTTTTTCTTTTAAAAAAAGAATTATTTATCTAATTTTATTTATTATTATTATTATTATTATTACTATTTTAATTTGACCAGAGAGAGAGAGGGAAAGTGAGAAAGCAAGCCTCCAGGTCTGGGACTCAAACTGTAGTTGGCTATGTGGTAGTCCAGCACCTTAACTGCCATGCCACCTGCCAGCCCCCAAAGTCACCTCTCTCATTATTTGATAAACTTATGCTCTCATCCAGATTGCCTCCAGGTACCATGGATCCCAATGCTAATAATGATCATTGTTGACATTCACTGGGCACTTATTATGTGCCAGGCATCATCCTAAACACTTTATATGCATCATCTGTTTTAACATTCATAACAACTCTATGAGGAAGGGATCATTATCATTTCTCGTTTTATAATGAAAGAACTAAGGTTCAGAAAGGTGCAGCATTTTGGTTGCAAACTACAGAGTCCCAACTCAAAATAATTTAGGCCAAAACAAACTTTATTAACTTGAGGAATACAAGGAAAGGTTGAAACATCAAGCTATGGAATGGACAAAGATGCATCTGGATCTTCCATGCAACTGGTACCAGGGGCTCTTTCTCTCTGCCCTCCTCTTATTCTCTTTGTATATCAACCACATCCTATCTTGGTGCATACCAGCTCCTTTAAAAATGGCAATGTAGGGACTAGCAGATGGCATAATGGTTATATCGCTGGACTCCCATATAGTCGACCACAGTTCAAGTCCTGGACCTAGCAGCTTAAAACACACTGGGTGTGTGTGTGTGCATGCCCAAAATCCCAAGAGGAGAATGGACGAGAAGGGACCTGTGGTGTAGCCATCCCTCAGAGGGTGATTTCCTACTTTCTGTCTTTCTGTCTCTATTTCTCCAGCAAGTACACATGCTCTATAGCAAAAATCTCTTTTAAAACAATGGCAATATGGCTCCTGGAGTCTCCAGGCTCTCTCCCTTTGTTTTGGTTTCAAAAATCCCAGAGAAATCTCTGATTGGCCCAAAGATTTAGGATCAGAAATCCATCTTGGGCCAATCAACAGCAACCAAGAAAGAAAGGTCATATAAGATCATGGCAGCTCACTCAAGCCACAAGGGTTGGAATCGGGAAAGGGTAAAGGAAATGATTTCCCAAAAGAAGAATGACATATATTCCCAAAAGAAAGGAAAACAACCTATCACAGTCCACTACTTCCAAGAACAGGAACTAATAAGGCTATTGGGTAGGGAGGGAAGCGACTTCTAAAAACCTCATCACTCACAAATTCCTCAGGGGGTTTGAGCTTTGGATCACTTGTGATATGTCAATCCAATTTAACATTAATTGAATTTTTACAGTATATTGGCATTATGTTCCAGGCAGCTGTGGTAAGGGTTCAATAAATATTTGAATAGGGATCAGCAAGTGGTGTAGTGGTTGAGGCACTAAACTCCCAACTGGCCGACCACCATTCAAGTCCCAGACTTGGCAGCTTGAAAATCACACTGGGGGGAACCAGCAGTTAGCGTAATGGCTATGTCGCTGGACTCCCACGTAGTCGACCACGGTTCGCGTCCCAGACCCGGTGGCTTAAAACTCACGTCGGGTGCGTGTGCATGCATGCCCAAGATCCTGAGAGGAGAATGGAGGAGAAGGGATTGCAGCGTGACCATCCCCCCTGGGGGGTGATTTCTCACTTTCTGTCTCTATGTCTCTCTCTGTTTGTCTGGTGAGCACACACGCCCTATAGCGAAAAAGAACCTCTCCAAAAAAAAAGAAAAGAAAAGATAATCACACTGGGCGTATGTGCATGTGTGCCCAAAGTCCCAGGAGGAGAATGGAGGAGAAGGGATTGTGGTGTAGCCATCGCTCCTGAGGGGTAATCTCCCACTTTCCCTCTCACTGTCTTTATGTCTCTCTCTGGCAAGTGCACACACCACAAGGCAGAAACCTTTAAAAAATATTGTTGAATAAATAATGCAAAGATAAAGAAGTCATGGTCCCTCTTCCCAACGAACTTAGAGGTTCCTAGGTGATTAAGGAAACAGCCCATTCTGAAAGCTCAAACGAATGAAAGACCGCACTGGTTTGAGAAGAGACATGGGAATTAAAAGTTAGGAAAGCCATCAAGGGAGAAGATACTATTTAAGACAGGTCTTGAAAATAAAATGGGATTTCGACAGACAGAGAGGTAAGAAAAGTAAGCACCAGGAAAACTAAACCACAAGAGTAAAGCAGGGACGAACAAGTCATCAGGTTCAGTCTTATGCTCTGGACATAATAAAATTCTTCATTTTAACCATTTTTACAACTCATTGACATTAATTACATTCACAGTGTTGTGCAAACATCGCCACTGTTTCCAAAATTTTTCCACCACCCAAAGCAGAAACTCTGTACCCACGAAGCAGGAACTCCCCATTCTTTGGAGTATGCTAACTCTAACATACGTTCTGTCTCCATAAATTTCCCTAACTTATATATTTCATATCAATGGGCTTATTAAAATTCCATGTCTGAAGTATGTCACTTAGAATAATGTTTTCAAGGTTCTGTCGTGTTGCAGCATGTACAAGAATTTCATTCCTTTGTTTGGTAAATAACACGCCATCCGGGCCAGCAGATGGTGTAGCGGTTACATTGCAGGACTCCCACATGGCCGACCATGTTCAAGTCTCAGAACCTATGGCTTGAAAAATCACACCAGGTGCATATGTGGGCATGTTCAAGATCCCAGGAGGAGCATGGAGAAGGGACTATAGCATGGCCATCCCCCCTGGGGTGATTTCTCACTTTCCCTCTCATTGTCTCTGACTCTCTTTCTGGCAAGCTCACATGTCCTAAGGTAAAGCATCTCAAAATAAACAAATAAATAAATACATACTTACATACATACCCCATCCTATGTCTATACCAAATCTGCTTATTCATTCGTCTGTGTATGAACACATGAATCGTTCCCATCATTTCACTATCGTGAACCTGGTGAACCTGTTCAAATCTTCAATCTCAGTTCTTTGGGGCAGGTACCCAGGATGGAATTTATGGGTTACATAGTAATTCTACCTTTACTGGGTCGTCGGAAAACTTATGACACATTTTTGCATAGGAAAACAGAAAAATATGTCGTGACTTTCTTTTTTTTTCTTTTTTAAGAGGCTTTTGCTATAGGGCGCGTGCGTTCGCCAGACAGCGAGAGACAGAGAAACAGAAAGCAAGAAATCACCCCCAGGGGGGATGGCCACACCGCAGTCCCTTCTCCTCCATTCTCCTCTCGGGATCTTGGGCACGCACGCACACGTGCCTGGCGTGAGTTTAAGTCACTGGGTCCAGGACGCGAACCGTGGTCGACTACATGGGAGTCCAGCGACATAGCCATTACGCTAACTGCTGGTCCCTGTCATGACTTCTTAACAACCCAATAGCTTTGTAGAAAACCATCAAACTGTTTTCTACCAAGGCTGTACCACTTTACAGTTCCACCAGCAATATACAAAAGTTCCCCCTCCTCTGCATCCTCATTCTGTTTTTTGGTTTTGTTTTGTTTTGTGTTTGATTTTTTCATATAGAGCCATCCTAGTGAGTAGAAAGTGGTATCTCAGTGTGGTCTTGATTTGTATTTCTCTAATGACTAGGGATGTTGACAACCTTTTCACGCACTTACACAGCCATCCAGTTTTACTGGTGGACAGCCTGACAGTAATAAAGCTAAGGTGTTTCGGTTTGATTGTGGTGGCAAGAGGGGGTCGATGATAGTTTAGAAGCAGAATGACATGATCAGAAATATAAAATCTTGGGAGCAGCAGTTGGCGTAATGGCTATGTCGCTGGACTCCCATGTAGTCAACCGCAGTTCGAGTCCCAGACCCAGTGGCTTAAACTCACACCGGGCGCGTGTGCGTGCGTGCCCAAGATCCAGAGAGCAGAATGGAGGAGAAGGGATTGCGGCGTGGCCATCTCTCCTGGGGGATGATTTCTCGCTGTCTCTCTGTCTCTCTCTGTCTTTCTGGCAAGCACACACGCCCTATAGCAAAAACCTCTCCAAAAAAAAGAAAAAAAGAAAGATATATAAAATCTTGGAAGAGGAGCCAGAAGACTATGTAAGAGGCTGTTTCAATGGCCCACATGAGGAACAGTGCAAGCTTGAGCCAGGTAGGTGGTGGTGGTGATGGAAGGATAGGGACAGTCACTAGAGCCACCATCCCTTCAACACACCGGAAGTGACTTACATGGGACTCATTATATAATACGGCCCAGCCTGCATGACAATCACTCCGCATCCATAAAAATAATGATGCGGATGAATAAATAATAAAGCAGAAAGATGTTCACAAGACTAATTAGCTGGGGAAAAAAATGAGGTTACAACACTGAATGTACATTGTGATCCTGTTTCTAGGTGGATGATACAGAATTAGATCAGAATGGAAAGAGAAGGATAGACACCGAGGGGAAAAGACCCTGAAAACCAGATACGCGAAAATATAGATCGTGATGGTCTCTGGCTAAACTAACCTCCCACCAGGTGACTCTGGCTTCATTGGATTTTCTTCATGGCCCTTTTCACTATCTAAAAATCTATTCATTTGATCATCTGATCATAACTTCCAGGAAGGGCATGTCCAAGATCCCAGGACGAGAGCGTCTGTTTTGTCCTCCTATTCTCAGAACCTAGAAGCTAGTCACACATGAAGCTCTGGAGAAATGTTCTGATGAAATCACTCAGTGACGGGATCCAACTCTTTTTCTTACCGTTTTTTGTTTTGTTTTGTTTTGTTTTTAGTTTTTGTTGTTGTTTTGTTTTGTTTTTGAGAGATTTTTGTGACCGGGCACATGCACTCACCAGAGAGACAAAGAGAGACAGAGAGAAGAAAGTGAGAAATCAGCCCCCGTGGGGGCGGGGAGGTGTTGGTCACATCACAGCCCTTTCTCCTTCTTTCTCCTCTCGGGATTTTGGGCATGCACACACGCAGGCACCCAGCATGAGTTTCAAGCTTTCAAGTCCAGGACTTGAACCATGGTCAGCCATGTGGGTGTTTGGCAACATAACTATTACACCATCTGCTGGTCCCTCTTACTGTATTTTTAAAAGGTATATAATGGATTTAGAAGTTTCATCAAAGGCTGAAATAACCAAGAAGAGAGACAAACGGGCATTATTCGCACATCTGCTATGACCGCCTTTACCTCTGCCAATGCCACTGGCTCTTCGATCATGGCTGTTACCCCCAAAAGGACCTCAAAGCCAGGGGCCAATGCCAGACACTACCAGTGCAGTATCAAAGTGCTTTTCTCACCCTGTGAACCTACCCAATGCCACTCTTGCTTCCCCCAGCTTCCAGGGTATCCGCTTCCCCTATCTCTGCCCACTCAGCACAGGGTGATGTTATTAACACCATCCCAGCCCCATCGACTCAGAATCCCAGAATAACCTGCACTGGTAGGGCGTACTTGGAAGGCTTCTGCAGGAAGAGGAGGTCACTGACCGATACCCACGTCTGTCCTACCCTTACCCTCACCTCCCTCCCCCCGTTCTTGAAGACTACACAGATCGTTTGTAAACACCACAGCTGGTGGGTGTTTAGGATAGGAGCCCAGCTGTGGGCATGGAAAAGCTAGCAGGAAGCCAAGTAGCCCACTCAGAGATTCTTCTTACAGTTTCGAACACTAGCACCTGGCTTCTAGGTCCAGCATTTTTGAACCAGCGACTAATCACCCCTGGGTCTGAATCCTATGAGTAAGTCACATTCATGGGCCACTAACAATTTAGACAACTTAGTGCCCATTTACAGTTACTTCATATACAATCTAAAAAGTGTAACACAGTGCATGGACTCCTATACTACATATGTTACACATGCTATATAAAAACACGCACATTTTCACATTTTTATTATAACACATATGTATCTACACAGAAAGATTACATGCAATCTTCATGTACTCATTCATGCGGTGAAACTCATCCTGATATTTTGTATCACCTTGTTGGCTCCAAGTAGGGAACAAACATCTTTTAAAAAAAAAATCATCATGGGGCCAGCAGGTGGCATGGTGGTTAAGGTACTGGACTCCCATACAGTAAACTGCAGTTTGAATCCTAGACTTGGTGGCTTGCTGGCTTGCTTGCTTTCTCTTTCTCTCTTTTCTTTTGCTGGCTTGCTTGCTTTCTCTTTCTCTCTTTTCTTTTACTTTTCTCTCTCTCTCTCTCTCTCTCTCTCTCTCTCTCTCTCTCTCTCTCTCTCATAGCAAATTAAAAAAAAAATTGTCAGAGGGTGCATGCTCTCACCAGCGAGAGACAGAGAAAAAGAACCCCCCTCCATTGGGGTATGGTTATACCACAATTACTTCTCCGTTTCTCCCTCCCTTTGGGATTTGGGGCACACATGCACACACACACACCCAGTGTGTTCCTCATGCCTCTGGGCCTAGGTCTCTAACTACATGAGCAGCCTTGTGGGATCCAGCCACTTTGGCCAGCAGTCTATGGGCTGGCCCCAATCACATATTTTAAAGCCACCCAAATTTTTTCAGCTGCTCCTCACATAGAGGTTGAGTTCATTGTAAAGGGTTTGAGAAGAGGAGGGAATATTTCTCTTCTGTTTTGAGAGAACATTCTTGGAAGGTTTTGTTTTTGTTTTTGTTTTTGTTTTTGTTTTTCAATTGCCAGAGGGCACGTGTGCTCATGAGAGAGAGAGAAAGTAACCTCCAGTGGGGCATGTTCATGCCACAATCTCCCCTCAGAATCCCAGAATAACCTGCACTGGTAGGGCATTTCTCCATCCTGTCAGGATTCTGGGGCCAGCCGGCACATGCACCCAGCATGTCTCCCAAGCTGCCAGGCCAGACTCAAATCATGGGTGGCCATGTGGAATCTGGCTCCCTTAACCACAAGGCTTCAAGGCTGGCCCTGGAGGCCTTTGAATTAGCAAAGGAGAAACAAAGTCCTGTTCTGAAAAGGTCTTCACTGAGGGTGGAAATGCATCTCCCTGAAAAACACTTCTGTGTGATGGAGAGGAAAGGATGGCCCTCCTCTCTCAGGAGTTGGAGACCTCCTCCTGATTGGGGGTGGGGGATGGCCAAGGGCACCACTGACACGGAAAGCAGACTGACTCCGTAACACGACAGCAGGAGAGGAAGGTTCGCCGGCTGAGAGCCGCCATGTGCATGACATATGAAGAGACATCAAAAAGTCCATGGAAAATGTGTATCTTGAAAAACTATGCATGCTTTTCCTTTTTTATATTTAACTATTTATTTTTCACCAAAATAAACCCATAATCCCATGAACTTTTCAAAGTTCCCTCATATGAGCTGTGGGATATGTGAAGTCCAGGAATCAGGGTCCAGGTTTTCCTTCCTCTGATAGACCTTTCTGTTCTTACCACCCTGCCCCCCAGTAAAAGGCGTGGGGATAAGGCCATGTGAGATGTCCAGCCGAGAACTGCAGAGCACGAGGTTGGAGAACACTCTTAGAACAGATGTGCAAACATAGATGCATCCCTCAGGGACCCATGAAACAGCTGGGAGGATGGGCTGTTTCAGACTGCAGTTCCATTGGATCAACTCAGAAGAGCGCTTGATATTTGTAACACAGGGGCCAGCAGGCAGCATAAGTGGTTAAGGTGCTGGACTCTCATGTGGCCAACCATGGATCGAGTCCTAGACCTGGTGACTTCAAACACGTCAGGTGTGTGTGTGTGTGTGTGCATGCCCAATATCCCAAGAGGAGAATGAAGAAGGGATTACTGTATGGCCGTCTCCCCTAGGGGATGACTTCTTGCTTTCTGTCTCTCTGTCTTTCCAGCAAGTACACACATCCTATAGCAAAAATCTCTTAAATGAATGAATGAATGAATGAGTGAATGAATGAATTAAATGACTGTAATAAGTGCTGGCTCAGTAGCCTTGTGGTTAAAGGAGCCAAGTCCCACGTGGCCACCTGTGGTTCGAATCCTGCCCTCAGGGACTTGAAAAGCACAGCAGGCTCATATGTGGCATGCCCCAGATCCTGACAGAATGGAGAAATGGAGAACAATGGTTTGGAGCATGACCGTGCCCCACTGCGGGCTGCTTTCTCCCTCCACCCCCATCTCTGTCTCTCTCTGGTGAGCACACACCCACTCTGGCTTATGAACAAAACCTAAAGTAAACGAAAATTGGAACACAATCATTAATGGAAGGTGACCTGTGAAAGAAGAAAATTGCAGGACAGATGGGTTAGGATGAACTCAAAAGAACTTTTTTTGTTGTTTCAAAGAATTCTTTTATTTAACTTCAGTTTATGTATTTACTTATTTTAATTAGACCAGAGAGGGACAGAGTAAGAGAAAAAGAGGGAAAGTGAGAAAGCAAGCCACCAAGTCAGGGACTCAAACCACGGTTGGCCACGTGGAAGTCCGGCGCCCTTCACTACCACGCCACCTGCCGGCCCCTCAAAAGAACTCTTAATTCTGAACTCTAGGAAAACAATGACAAAATTATGGTAACCTTGAAAATCACAGATAATACCAACAAGGATGTGCTGGTGGACTCCAGTGAACAGACTGCCTGGCCAAAGTGTTGGCAAACTTTTTTGTAAAGAGCCAGATAAGAAGTATCTTGGGCTCTGTGGGCCTTAAGGCCTGTGTTACAACCACTCAACTCTGCACTGTCGTGTGAAAGCAGACAGTGCGTAAGCCAATGGGCATCGCTGGAGTCCAATAAAGGTTTATTTATGGATACTGAAATTTGAACTAAATACAATTTTCACATGTCAGAGAATATTCTTTCTTTTCCAACTTTTTAAAGATGAAAAAACCTGAGCCAGACCGTGACACAGCAGTGAAACGTGACACTGTGAAGCTGACTCACGTGGGAAGGTTCTGGTTCACATCCTGAAACCTCCCCGTGCAAGCCCACAATCTGGGGCTGGCTGAGGCTGGGGGGGAAGTGGGGGTATGGGGGTATCAAGACCCTGTTGGGGGTGCTCCCTCCCTATCACTCATGGAAGAAATAAATAAAATCAAAACTTTTAAAAAAAATACAAAAATAATTCTTAGCTCACAAGGCATACAAAAACAGGCAGGGGCTGGACTTGGACTGTAGGGCGTAATTTCACTACATCTGCATTTTAGTCCATTTTGTTCCTAATAGCAGAAATACCCAAGTCTGAGTCATTTTAAAAAGAATAGAGGTTGGAGCCGGCAAGTAGCGTGGTGGTTAAGGGTGCTAGGCTCCCACATGGCTGACTAGGGTTCGAGGTTCGAATCCTACACTTGGCAGCTCTCTCTCTCTCTCTCTCTCTGTCTGTCTTACTCTGTCCCTCTCTGGTCAAATTTTTAAAAATAATTAAATAAATAAAGTTAAATAAAATAATTCTTTTAAAAGAGAGAGAGAGAGAGAGAGAGAGAGAGAGAGAGAGAGAGAGAGAGGTTTATTTAGTCCACAGTTTTAGAGGCCCAAAGTCAAGGGGTTGCATGGGGGGAAGAGGGAGAGAGAACAAGCACGGAGCACAGGTCTGTGTCCATGTCACCCGATAAACTCCCAGTCGTGGGCACCCCACCCCGATCCTATTCTCCTACCAAAGGTTCCACTGCACAACGTCATAGTTGGGTTACGATTTCACCCTCTTAGGTCCCAGTCACAACCAAACCCCAATACGTGAATTCTGGGGGGAACCATTCAAACCCTAACACCCTAATAAAATCTTAATCCTGAAAGTACATAATAATTAAAATCCTGACTTTCCGCATTTACTAAGAGTCAGGTACTGTGCCAAGTGTGTTTCGCTATAATGTTACTCTCATGGTTGGACGTGCCAGTGGACTTTGTTCAGTGGGAGAGCAGGGAGGGGCCGCTGCAGCCAACTTTCAAGGGTGGAGCACAATGACGGTGGTGTCGCCCTGTGAACGCCACCCGTGTCAGTCTCTCCTGAAAGAAAGCGTGGAACACCCGCCCCACCCGCTTCCTCTTGAACTCATCAAATGTCAAGCAAGAAGGGAACCAGTCCAATCTTGACACTTTATATAAAAGAAAACCTGCCTTAGCGTTACAGAAAACTTACCCCAACGTGGCAGACATTTTGCTGCCTCTTCCAGACCTGTTTGCCATTTCTCCCCGCCCCCCAATGTCCACTCAACTTCTGGTCACGACTTGTCAAAAGGGACCACAGAAAGCCAGGTGGCCTTGGGCCAGCAGAGCATCCTGCCCAACGAGGTAACCCTTGGCTAAGAGGGCCTCACTTTTGGGGGAGAGGAAGTTTAACAGGCCTCCGGGCAGGAAGCGCTGCCCTGTTTATTGATAGGAAACTGTTTGCCAGAGTAAGAGCTCTTTGGGGACCTTTGAAGATGTCTGGCAAGCCCCAGTCCGAGGGTTGCTGTGTGCTAAGAAAGGAACTGTGAGCCCTCTGAAAACTGAGCAGCCAAAAGTTACCTCCCCAGAAGCCTATCAAAGGAACGCTGGAGAAATTCCCCATTCAAGGAGGCCCAAGAGGGTGCTGGTGGGTGAGCTACCATTTCTTCCTTTAAGAGATGCTCCTCCTCTAGGAGCTAAGTCAAGCCCTCCGCCCCATCCCTGTACCTTTTCCTTTGAGTAATTTGCATAACTGTGATTAGTCATCTGTATGCATTTTATACTCATGAGTCTCGGAGCTCTATAAGTCTATTCACTGTGCTGGGAACCTGATTAAGAACTTGTTGGCCACAATGAGATCTCACCTCTCATCAGTTACAATGCCTACCATCAAAAGAAACAGAAAATATCAATTGTTGCCAATGATGTAGAGAGACTGTAACCCTTGGAAGCTGTTGGTTACAATGTAAAATGGTATAGTTGCTACAAAAAACATTACAGAGGTTCTTCTGTAATGGTGCAGCGGTGACTGGTGTAGCAATAACACAATGCTCTACAAGGCTAATCCACAAGGGAAAGTTCCAGGTTTGCATCCAGAGACCTCCCTGAACATGTTAGGCATACATATGCCTCTGGGTGGGGCTGGCTAAGGCTGCGGTGGATCACAGCATGAAGATTCTATTGAGGGTGACTTTCTCTCTCTCTCTCTTTCTCTGAAGAAAGAA
The DNA here is from genome assembly GCA_026018925.1 of Tupaia tana. Lineage (NCBI taxonomy): Eukaryota > Metazoa > Chordata > Mammalia > Scandentia > Tupaiidae > Tupaia > Tupaia tana. The sequence goes on along the minus strand of JAKSZU010000026.1, from coordinate 13,196,155 downwards.
ACCTTTTTAACAAAATTAAAATTAAGAACTAAAGTCAGGGCCAGCAGGTGGCACAGAGGTTAAGGTGCTGGATCCCACATGGCTTACTCCACGGTTTGAGTTCTGGACCTGGCAGCCTGAAAATCACGCCAGGTGTGTGTGAGTGTGTGTCCAAAATCCCAAGAGGACAATGGAGGAGAAGGGATTGCGGCATGGTCATGCCCCCAGGGGATTTCTCACTTTTCTTCTCTGTCTCTCTCTGTAGCAGGTGCACACACCTTGTAACAAAACTAAAAACTAAAAATATAATTTAATCAGGATTGTGCTAAATGTGTAACCTGAAAGCAGGGTCTTAAAGCGATATTTGTACTTCATGTTTATAACAGTATTATTCACAATAGCAAAAATGTGAAAGTAATTCAGATGTCCATCAGCGGATGAGTGGGTAAGTTCAACGTGGCATGTTCATACTATGAAGTGTTCTTGGGCCTCAAAAAGAAAAGAAACTCTGACATATACTACATCATGGATAAACCTTGAAGACATATTTACATGAGCTAAGACAGTCACAAGAAAGTAAATACCATATCAATTCGCTTGTATTAGGCATCCAGAATAGTTACAATCATAGAAAGTAAATGGTGGTTGTCAAGAGCTAAAGGATGGAGAAATGAGAAGTCTTCTTTTTTTTTTTAACTTGCCAGAGGGCACATGCACTGTTGGGAGGAGAGCATAAAGGGGGTAGAGAAAACACCTCCCGTGGGGGATGACCACACCATGACCCCTCCTCTTCCATTTCTCCTTTCAAGATTTTGGGCACACACACATACAGCCCTGGTGTGTTTTTCAGGCCACTGGGTCTAGGACTCACACCATGGAGCCAGCCATGTGGGATCCAATCCTGAACCACCACACCATTTTCTGGCCCTACCCAGTTTTTGTTTTTTTGTTTTTTTTTTTCTTTTTTTGGAGAGGTTTTTACTATAGGGCACGTGCGCTCTCCAGAAAGACAGAGAGAGAAAGAGAGACAGAAAGCAAGAAATCACGCCCCCCCCCGGGGGGGATGGCTATGCCACAATCCCTTCTCCTCCATTTTCCTCTCGGGATCTTGGGCACACACATACACGTGCCCGGCGCAAGTGTAAGCCACCGGGCCCGGGACTCAAACCACGTTCGACTACGTGGGAGTTCAGCGACATAGCCATTATGCTAACTGCTGGTCCCTTGTTTGTTTTTTTTTAATGAGTAAAAACCAAAAGCTTGTTAAATAAAAGAAGAACACAGATGGGAAGGCTTTTAGCCCTGCAGAACAAAACCCAACCCAAGCCCAATTAAGAAAAAATAAAATTTTCTTGGCTCAATGACAAAAAGAAATCCAAAGAGAGATGCTTCTGACAGAGCGGCGCCCAGCTGTTCGTGACATGATGCCCTCAGGAATCTGTCTTAATCTCTCAGCCTGGGTTTCTCCAAATTGTGGGAAAGATGGTCCCAAAGTTGCAGAAGAGGGACTTTGCTGTTCACCGATTCCAGTTTCCCTCTGAATCAGACAGTTGGTGGATACCATTTAAAATCTCCTCACACCCCAGCCTCTGCCATGGAGACCAGCTCCATGGAGGCTCTGACCGACTACACACAGTGACCACTGGACGGTGTGTCTATCCCCTTGTCTACATTCGCTTCCTCCCAGGGATTTATCGGCTGCCTAAGATTGGGTTCCTCCTCTAGGGTCCTCCGGTAGAAGACACTTCAGAGTCTCTTCACTGAGGTATCTACCCTCCATTTCCTGTCAATCAATCATGGGTTGAGGATTGCTCTCATGGCGTCAACTCCCCTGCTTCCAGCCTGTCCCCCCCCCATGCAAGAATGCTCTGCTGTAGGACACAGACTATCTCAGTGGCTGCAGTAGGTGGAAAGGGTGGGAGAAGAGTGGGACTGCAAATGGACAACATAGTGATGTGGTTGCACATGGACCTATACGTGTGCTTAAAATTTTGCCAATTTTCGGCCAGCAGGTGGCATGGTGTTTAAGGTGCTGGATCCCACATAGGGCTACTATGCAGTTCGAGTTCCAAGACCCACTGGCTTGAAAAATCACACCCAGGGGCCCAGCAGGAGGTATAGCACTTAAGGCACTGGACTCCCACATGGTTGACTGCAGTTTGAGTCTCAAACCCAGCAGCTTGAAAGTCATGCCAGGTGCATGTGTGTGCACGTCCAAGATACCGAAAGGAGAATGGAGAAGAAGGGATTGTGGTATGACCATCCCCCCAGGGGGTGATTCTTGCTGTCTGTCTATCTCTTTGTCTCTACGGCAAGTGCATGCGACCTAGGCAAAAATCTCTCTCTAAAAAAAAAAAAGAAAGAAAAAAATGAAAGAAAAATCACATCTTGGGTGTGTGTGTGTGTATACCCCAAATCCAGAGAGAATGGAGAAAGGATTGTGGTGTGGCCATCTTCCCGGGGGCTGCTTTATCACTTTCCCTCTCTCTGTCTCTGCTGTGTCTCTCTGGCCAGAATATATGCCCTATAGCAAAAAGTTTTTTAAAAATTTAACCAACTTTTCTATATGTTAATGTAAAAAGTTCAAATATGTCACCAAAATATAAAAAAGAAAACAGTGAGCAAGACATAACAATTTGCCTAAATAATCATGAAATTTTGGAAAGTAATGAAAAGGAACTACTCAATTTTTTTTTTATAAATCTGATCATTTAAAACCCAGAGGGTAGGTTAAAAAGCAATTTAGCAACTTAGACCTGGCTACATAGGAAATCAATAAACTAAAAAACTCTAGATAAATTACCCAGAAAGTCACATCGTTGACCTGGAGATATATATGAAAGAAATATTAAGTGATATGGATCATAGATGAAGAGGATTTAGTCAAAGATGTGGGTGTTGACAATAAAGAGAATGGAAAATAGATAACCCTTGAAGATATCAATTTTTCCAAAATTGATAAAAGACATAGATCTACAGGTTAAGAAGCCTCACAGAATCCAAACAGACTGAATAAAAATCTCACTATATACATCATAATAAAATTACAAATGACTAAAAGAAAGATCTTAAAGGCAGCTGAAAAAAATGCTGGTCATTTATAATGAAGTGATAAGTAAGAAGATGACACACATCAGTAATACTGAAAGCTAGCTGAGAGTGAAATAGTATTTTTTTAAATATGGAATGAAAATAACTGTCATACTAGTATTGTATACTCAGAAAAATCACCTTTCCATAATGTGAGCTGCATGAAGACATTTCAAAAAAAGCAAAAACTGAAATATTGGGTCTTTGGAAAAGTCATGACGCATTTTTGCATAGAAAAACATGAAAAAAATGAATCATGACTTTTCCAATAACCCAATAGTTTATTGCTAACAGTCCTTTCTAATATACCTTCTAAAAGATATAACTCAAAAAAAGACAAGAAAAGAAAAGAAGAGAAAAGAAAAGAAAAGAAAAGAAAAGAAAAAGAAAATTGGGCTGATTCCATAGCCCAGTGGTTAAGGGAGCCAGATCCCACATGGCAGACCAGGTGGTTCAAATCCCATCCCACATGGTTTAAAAACAAGAGAATTGGGACCAGCAGATAGTGTAATGGTTACGTTGCTGAACTTCCACACAGTTCGGGTCCCAGTTTAAAACTCATGCTGGGTGTCTGTGTGTGTGTGTGCGCACGCGCGCACGTATGTGCGCATGCGTGCGCACGTGCCCAAAATCACTAGAGGAGGAGAGAGTGCAGTGTGGCCACCCTCTTCGGCGGTGATTCTTGCTTTCTGTCTTTGTTTCTCTCTGGCGAGCACACGCTCCCTATAGCAAACAGACAAACAAACAAATGAAAACAGTGTACAAAAAAAAAAAACTAAAACTAAAAACAAGAGAACTATAGTACAATATGGTGACTATAGTTAATACTGGGTTGTTGGAAAGGTCATGATACATTTTTGCATAAAAATAAATAGGAAAACATATCATGACTTTTCTGATGATGCAAAAATAATGTATTGTATCCCTAAAAATTGCTAAGAAAGGGACCAGTATGTGGTGTGGTAGTTAAGGTGGTTGGACCCCACATGGCTGACTACATGGTTCAGGTCCTGGACCTGGTGACGTGGAAAACACACCAGGCATGTGTGTGTTCACGCCCAAAATCTCAAGAGGAAATGGAAGAGAAAAAAAATTGCTGCGTGGTCATCCTGTCCTGGGGAACAAGGGTATTCTCTCTCTCTCTCTCTCTCTCTCTCTCTCTCTCTCCCCCCCCTCCCTCCCTCCCTCTCTCTCTCTCTCTCTCTCCATGAGCACATGTGCCCTATAGTAAACTTTAAAACAAATCCTAAGAAAGTAGATTTTAAGTGTTCTCATCACCAAATAACAATAATAATAATAAGGTAATGTGTATTACATATTTCAAAATAATATCATAAATGATAAATACAAACATTTTTGTCAACCTAATAAAGTGAAAAAATTATATATAAGGAGGAGTGATCAAAGAAAAATCATTCTAGAATCCTAACATTGTCCAGCTGAAAGATACAAATTAACTAGATTTTAGAAAGTATGAACTGTAAACTTTTATTTATCATTATCATTATTATTATTATTTTATTTGACCAGATAGAGACAGACAGAGCGAGAGGGAAAGTGAGAAAGGAAGCTGCCAGGTCCAGGATTTGAAGCACAGTTAGCCATGTGGTAAGCCAGTGCCCCAACCACCATGACCCCTGTCAGCCCCACCCCTTTCCTTTTTTTAAGAGAAATTTTTCCTATAGGGTGCATGCACTCGCTGGAGAGAAAGAGAGAGAAAGTGAGAAATCATCCTCCCCAACCCCTTCTCCATCTTCCTCTTGGGATTTTGAGTGTGCACACACACGTGGCCGGCATGAGTTCCAAGTCTCCAGGTTTGGGACTTGAACAGCACTCAGCCATGTGGAAATCCAGCACCTTAATCACTATGCCACCTGCTGGCTCCAAAGAACCCTGGTTTCTTTCTTTCTTTCTTTCTTTTTTTTTTTTTTTTTTTCTTTTTTTTTGGAGAGGTTTGTGCTATAGGGCATGTACGCTCACCAGAAAGACAGAGAGAGACAGAGAGACAGAAAGCAAGAAATCACCCCCAGGGGGGATGGCCATGCCCTGGTTTCTCAATTAAATATATATATATATATATATATATATATATATATATATATATGTGTGTGTGTGTGTGTGTGTGTGTGTGTGTGTGTGTGTATATATATATATATATATATATATATATATATATATATGACTTTTATGTGATTTTTCTCTTTCATTCACTTGATCAGTATTTAGTGAGCTACATGATGCCAGGCACTATTCTAAGACCTAGGATACAAGGATATAAGGATGATTTCTGTTCTGTGGAGCTTACGTATTAGTAAGGGAGACTGATACTTACTAAATAATAAGAGCAATAATAACAATAATACAATAATGATGATGATTGAAAAAGATTAATTCAAATAGCGTTAACTTCACAGCATGGAGGAAAGGACGACGTGATGGTGACTCGCGGCCCCCTTAGTTGGTGTGCTAAGAGGAGGCAACGAGAGTGGAGGCCTGACTGTCAAGAAGGTGCCGACAGACGGATGTCACCCAGATGGAAGAAAAGCGTATGCAAAGGCTGGGATGTGGGAGTGAGCATTCAGAGGAACAGGATAAAAGGCCAGTATGAGTCCCAGTTCCAAAAATTAAGTAAGTGTCCAGAATAATATTTTTTGAGCCACGGTTTAAGCTGAATGCTCCCAACTGTTGAGAATTTAAAAAGGACATTCATTCTTGTAAACACATAAGGCCTTCTCCATGACCTCGTCCGTGAGTTCATAGATTTGATCACAACTACCCTTTAGCTTCCACCCTCTAACTTGAAGCATCCCAATTGTTTCAGCTTATCTCATGCCACCTTGAGTTCTCCTGGTAAAAATAACTGTTTTGGGGCCAGCAGGTAGCATAGTGGTTGAGGTGTTATACTCCCACATGGCTGACCATGGTTCAAGTCCTAGACCTAGCAGCTTCCCTTTCTCTTTCTCTATGTATCTCTCTGGTCAAATTAAATAATAACAACAACAAATAGAACGAACGAACGAAAGAAAGAAAGAAAGAAAGAAAGAAAGAAAGAAAGAAAGAGAAAGGAAGGAAGGAAGGAAGGAAGGAAGGAAGGAAGGAAGGAAAGAAAGAAGAAAGAAAGAAAGAAAGAAAGAAAGAAAGAAAGAAAGAAAGAAAGAAAGAAAGAAAGAGGAAGGAAGGAAGGAAGGAAGGAAGGAAGGAAGGAAGGAAGGAAGGAAGGAAAGAAAGAAAGAAAGAAAGAAAGAAAGAAAGAAAGAAAGAAAGAAAGAAAGAATTTTTTGGACAGGTTTTTGTTATAGGACGCATGCACTCACCAGAAAGGCAGAGAGAGATAAAGAGACAGAAAGCGAGAAATCACCCCCCAGGGAGGATGACCACACCACAATCCCTTCTCCTCTTGGGATTTTAAGCCACCGGATCTGGGACTCGAACCACTGTCGACTACATGGGAGTCCAGCCATGTTACTATTACACCATCTGCTGGTCCCAATAAATTATTAAAAAAAAAAAAAACTGTCCTTTTTAAGCCCCCTGCTTAACACTTAACAAGCACTTATCATTTGCCAGGCACGCTGCTAATCACTTCACATGCATTATCTCGTTTAACCCTCACAATTACCCCATTAGGGATGGCACTACTGTCCCATTTTACAGGCCAGAAAATGGAGGCTCTCGGAGATTGAACTACTCATCCAAGGTCACCCAAGCAAGAATTGGGAGAACAGGAATTTGACCTGTCTGGGCCACCATTTTTGGCTATGTTATATTGTCTACCATTATTCTCCATGTGATGTACCTGACCTTTGATCTAAATCAGTTCCTAAAATCACGGAGGAGCTCAGAGAGTCCTCAGGCCTTTCTGAGGAACCTTACGGTTCTGCTCACTTACTATTCCCAAAAGCTATTTGGGACCAGACCCAGCTGAGTCTCCATGTAAGGATGGAGGTTGGCTCCATCTGAATACCAAGGGAGGATTTTAATAAACAGAGATGATGCCAAGATTTGAACTCAAGGCTAAAAATACATCTGCCTTTTTTTGGAAAGCTTGCCCAGGTGATTCTGGTGAGCAACCAGGAAGAGGGCTGGCTCGACTTCCCTAACATACTCAGCCTCTGTAGAGAAACTTTCGGAGACAAGGAGTTCATCACATTCCAGTGTTAGTCCACAGTTGGAAACACCTTTCTTCATTGCCTAAACTCTACTCTGCCCAAACTTTGGCTGCCTGGATAAACAGAAGGCATCTACTAGATGTGGTTGGAAATTCTTACAGCTCTAAACTATTTCACATCCCATTTTCTGCTACTGTGATGCTTGTTTTTGGTTTTTATAAGGAAAACCAAACCAAACCAAATATCGTGTCAGAGTGAAAACCATAAAACTTAAGAAAAGCATGTTTTATTTCTCATTATATTTACTTGATAAAAAAAATTCAAAGGGACAGAAAGCAAAGAGGGATGTAGAAGGGGGTAGAGGGGGAACGGTTGATTGGGACAGAACTTGAAGGAATGGGTCAAATGTGGATTCCATGACTCTGACTTGGGAAAACCTCATTTCATTTCAATCTCACTTAAAAGAACAAAAAGGAGATTTGTCCCTTAACAAGAGCACGTAGTACCTTCATTGGCCAAAAAGATGCAGGAAAGTTTTAATTCTTAATGCATAAAAATTCCCCAGGAGCCTAAGAAGAGCTTTCTTTCTAGATTGTGATAGAAAGCCCACTCCTTCATGTATAATTGAAGACATTTAGGATGGTATTACAACCCTTCCTGCTTATACACAGAACTGCCTCCAAACACTTGCTAATGTTCAGTTCTCCCAGAAAGCTCCCTTAAGCAATTAAAAACAGTTAATTCTGCTGCCGAGCAAGAACCTCAGTTCATCCCAGCCTCTGTGTGGACTGCAAGTGCACTTTGATGACTTAATGTACTTCAACTGCGCTCATTCTGCAAACTTTTCTCAAACAGCACTTGCTAAAAATACAGGTAAGGCTCGTTAATTTTTTTTTTTCAAAATAACACAAATAGTGACGTGATTGTTTTTGATAGGCATTCCATTTTCATTTCTCCAGTTGGTTTCTAAATTTCTGGGTATAGGAACCAAAACTATACTATATGTAGTCTCTTCCCCTCAGGAACAATTTGCTTCTGAATGTTTAATGCTGGAATTCTTATCTTTCACGTGGGAGAATGAACCTAATTCACAGCAAATATTGCCCTGGAAAGTTATTTTGCATTACAACTGTGATATGTGTAGTCTCCAAAAGATGGAGAAAGGGGTCATCTTATTTAGGCTGTGTGGTTTGGAGCAGTGTTATCTTAGTGTGTGCTCCATAGGCCAGTAGCTCCTTAGAACAGTGACAGTATATTAATAAACTACTTATGTGGCCAGTAAAGCTCCCAGCTAACAGTGGGCCATTAGAAGTTAAATTTGAGGAAAGTCAAAGGTATAAGTGGGTTTTCAACTGCACAGAGAGTACCACATCCCTGTGTTGTTCAAGGATTAACTGTATTTTTAAAAATAATAGAATAGCCACTCCAATACATGCAGAAAAGTATTCTATAAAACCTAACACTTACTAATAACTTTAAAAATTAATAAACTATTGGAAATGTACTTAACATTATAACGAGTATCTATGCCCCCAAAACAAACAAAAACTATGGCAATTGACTATAAGACATCACTCTGAATTACGTAGGTTTACTTGCCAAATCTAAAAGATATATAAGTAAAGTCATACTTTAAAATTCTAATAAAACATAACTTCCATAAAAAGATAATTAATATTTCCTACAAAAATATAAACAGATTTATTGGTGAAAGTTGATATTTGCTATCACCAGTTACAATAAAAAGTATAATTGAGATCTTAGCCATTCCAATAAGATAAGAAAAAATAAATTATGTTTAGGCTAGGAAAGGAAGATTCTATAATAAATAAGATTAGCTATACAGAAAATACAAGAGGACTTACAGAAAAACTATTAAAACCAGAAAGAGGAGGCTGGCAGGTGGTGTGGTGGTTAAAGGCACTGGACTCCCACATGGCTGACCATGGTTCAAGTCCTGGACCTGCCAGCTTGCTTTCTCACTTTCTCTCTCTCTTTTTCTCTCTCTGTCCCTCTCTGGCTGAATTAAAATAAATAAATAAAGTTAAATAAAATAACTCTTTTAAAAAACAATAAGAGAGTTTAGCAAGTTTAACTCAATAACAATATAAAAATACTATATTCCAAGTACTACCACTTATAAAATGTAATAGAAAAAAAAAGATCCTATTTAAATAGCATTGAAAACTATAATGCCCCTAGGTATATAAGACCTTATGAAGAACATTATAAAATATTATTAAAATACAAAGACCCAGCCACAGTGGCTCAAGCTAAGACTCTGTGCTCTGTGGCTGGGACCATGTGGAAGGTCTGAGCTCAATTCCTGGTCGAAACTAAAGGCTGAATATTGTGGCTCATAGCCTCAGATTGGCTAAGGCAGGAGGATCATAAGTTCGAGGCTGCCTGGGCAACTCAGCGAGACCCTATCTGACAGAGTTAGACTTGGTGGCAGGTGCCTATAGTCCCAGCTAGGAGGATGAAGCAGGAGGATTGTGACACACCTCTGAAGGGAGGAGAATAGAGAAGCCCTGAAATTGAAAAGGGTAGTACCATAGAGAGAGTTTCCCTTAGAGGATCTGTGACCTTCAAACCCAATGATTCACTCAGCCCAAGGCAATTTAGAAAGGAGGGAGCCAAGGAAGAAATACAGGTCATCACCTCTCTCCCTCTCTTCCTCCCTCCCTCCCTCCCTCCTCCTTCTAGAATTCCCTGTTTGCCAAACCCATCTGAAACAAGAAGGCTTCCTTGCTGAGGTAGAATAAGGGTTGGCAAACTTTCTGGTAAATATTTGAGGCTTCTTGAGTCATGCAGTCTCTGTTACAACTACTCAACTCCGCCAGTAGGACATGAGAAAAGCCACAGACATGGAGCCAAGTGGTGACACAGGAATACAACTAGATGCACATGGAGTAGATCCTGGGTTCAAGTCCCAGAACCTCCCTGAACATGCAGGTTGACTGAGACTGAAGGTAGATCATGGCATGAGAACCTTGCTGGGCATATATATATATATCTCTCTCTCTATCTATCTATCTATCTATCTCTCTATCTCTCTCCCTTTCTGGAAGAGGATATGGAGAAGGAGAAAAGAAGGAGAAGAAAAACATGACCCTTGCCATAGAATATTCATGGTGACCTACTAGGACAGAGAACAGAATAGAGAAAGTTGAAGAGTGGCCCTAGAGCTAAACAGAATATATCTAGCATCCTTTCCCTGGCCAGGACATCTAAAGTACTCTATTCTCTCAAGTCATTATTGCATTATCCTATTTAATTTCCTTCCTTGCAGAGTATAAGTATTTTATTTGTTTGTCTGTAAGAGGAATCATGGCTCTCTTGCTTGCCACCCTATCACCATAATAACATCTGACAGATGGTAGCTTCTCAAATAAATATTTTTGAACACTAAAACTTTACTGAGAATGGTATGAGTTGACAGAAATCTGGTCTTCCTTGCTTAGGTGGACCAAACAATATGCTCCAAACATAGAAATCCAGGGCTCCCTCTCTAGGCCACACATACATGCATTTCTATTCCATCTCTATCTTCTCAACACCCTCTCCAGATCAAGTCTCACCATTATACCCAGTGTCTCCATAATCCATTGCTTCAGGTTGCAATTCCCCACATCAACTTTCTTCTTGTTAGGCCCTTCAGTGGTTTGGAGTCCAGGTCCTTTAGAAAGAGTTCTGCTTCGTGAGACCTTTCTCCCGCCATCCCAGCAGAGTCAGCTAGAGGAGACCTACTTTGGATATCTCTGTCTTATCTGAGAAGACCAAGATTCTTTCCAGGTTGGATGGAACTCACAGTCACACTCATACTCACACTCACATCCCACGTAGTCGACCGCGGTTCGCGTCCCGGACCCGGTGGCTTAAACCCACGCCGTGCGCATGTGCGTGCGTGCCCAGGATCCCGGGAGGAGAATGGAGGAGAAGGGATTGCGGCGTGGCCATCCCCCCTGGGGGGTGATTTCCTGCTTTCTGTCTCTCTGTCTCTCTCTGTCTGTCTGGCGAGCGCACGCGCCCTATAGCGAAAACCTCTCAAAAAAAAAAAAAAAAATGCATGGTGTAAGAAGTTAACAGTACAGAATCAGTCTCATCCTCATACGCCCTCGCCCCTGTTTTGACATTTCCCCCTCTTTCCTTGTGAGAAGACCAAAGTTGTTGAAAACTGGAAAGGTAAATGGTTTTCTAATATTATTAGCCAAAAAGATAACTGTTCTTTTGTAGCAAACCCCTGAGACCACAGCAGTCGCTTTATGACTACTGAAGGCTGGTACTTGAGACTAATGTGAAATCTGGCAGCAAACGTACTCAACCACTTTCCATTTCCTAAAGATCTGGACTCTCTCTTGCATTCTCACAGATCAGCATAATCAAACAGCATTTCTGTGTGTGTGTGTGTGTGTGTGTCTCTCTCCTTTTGGAATCCTGGGTATAGCTAAGATTATACACACACACAGACACACAGAGTTCCAACACACACTCATAGATTCCACATCACCTCCATTGAATATTACAGATTTGGGGATCCATTTAGCATTGGAAAATTGTTCTTCGAAGCTATCTAATGTTATCTACTTTGAAGTAATTTGTTTCTATAATCCATTCAATCTGTGATTGCTTCCTCAGCCTAAATTTTAATGTTTCTTTTTGTACATATCGTACCATTTCCCAAGCAGCCAATCTGAGTTTGCTCTTTCAAAGATTGGTATCTGCTCTGTAAGATCATAAGTCATAAAGAAAAAATTGCAAATGTAAACACTCAGGTACAAAAGATGTTGTTAATCACAGTAAGTTTCATACCAGAAAGACAAAAACTAGTACTTAGTAATCAGGGCATTATATAAATAATAGTCATTCTAATTGATGGGAAATTATGCAGGCTATGAAAATATGTGTAAAGAATATTAATTGTCATATAATATTGAGTGAGGAAAAAATGACAAAACTGTGTATAATTCCATTTTTAGTAAAGGAAAAATACACACTTATAGAAAGAAGGCAAGAAGGGACCAGCAGATGGCATAATAGTTACATTGCTGGACTCTCACATAGTCAACCACAGTTTGAGTCCCAGACCAGGTAGCTTAAACACACCAGGCACGTATGCGTGAGTGCCCAAGATCCTGAGAGGAGAATGGAGGAGAAGAGACCTTGGCATGGCCATACCCCTGAGGAAGTGTTTTCTCGTTTTCTGTCTCTCTGTCTCTCTCTGTCTCTCCAGAGAGAACACATGCCCTATAGCAAAAAATCTCTCTCTTAAAAAAAAATTTTTTTAAGGAAAAAGAAAGAGGGCAAGAAAGAAAATAGCTCCACGTATTTGTGGTGGTTACCACTGGGTGATACCTCTTCTTATTTATGTTTTTCTTCATTTCGCACTTTTCTAGACTAAATATGCATTACTTTACACTTGGATATAAAACATTTTTCAAAGACCAAAGACACAAGTTGCTACATTGGAATCCAAAAAGCTACAGTAAGCCTTTCCCCTCTCCTAAACTGGCTACTAAGAAGTTATTTTCACTTCTGTTTCACTTTAGAGGGAAGGTATTGCCACATTATTAAGCAATCAGCCAGTAGGGTTCATCCAAAAGTAATAAGCTGACCTCTCAAGAGAAAATTCGTGAAGCCCAGGAAATTAGAGTTGGAAACCCCTACTGAGCAGTCTAATGTATCCCTCAAGAATCAGTGCCATATACATTACACTTTCTGGTGTGGGCACTTTATTTTCTATTTAATTTTAAATGTTTCAAGTGATTGCAATTTCACTGCTACATTTTAGACCAATCAACAAACTATTAATCCATCTTCCCTGAGTAGAAAATTCTAACTCCAACTCTTGCCCGGAACCTATGGCTAAACAAGTATCTTGGACCCAATTTAAAGTCTGGCACCTCCACTTCACTGTAACACCTAACACAGGTCTCTTTACCTATCTGATCTGACCTTTACTCATTTGTTAAAAGGAAATCTCACTACCTACCTCATGAAAGTGTCTGTAAGAATTAAATGAGATGTTTGTAGGGACTGCATTGAGTAGGTATTTAGTAAATGTCCAGCAATTCTAGGAGGTTGAACTAGTGTTGAACAGTAGTTTTCCGGGCAGAGGAAATAGTCTATGCTGAATTGTCAACCCTGACTTTTGTATTTTTCTTGATGATACTAGGGGGTTGGAGTGGACAGTATAATTCATGACCTCAAACAGTAAATTTTCATCTAGTACTCACACCTTCAGCTTAGTCACACCAACTGATGTAACCAGCCCTTGTTCACAAATATGGCTCAGAAAGAACCCATCGAACCTTTTCATAGTTGATTAGAACTGGAATTGGAACACAGGCCATGGAATGGGAAAAAGAAGGTGCAGTGAAGAGCCTAGCCACATTTGGGATGGAATCAAAGGATTTGATGAATACTTCATGTAAAGGTTGAAGGCAAGATAAGAATAGTGCCCCCAAGTGCCTAACTTGGAGACTAAATGCACAGTTTATTCATTCAATGAATTACCTGTTGAACACCTACGAAGGGCCAAGCATGGATTAGCAAATGAAACAGAAAAATTCTCTGTCTATGAGGTAGGACAGTGGTGCAACTATAACTCAATGCTCTGCAAGGCTGGCCCACATAGGGAAGTTCTGAGTGAGTAGCTGGAAATCTCCCTGAACATACCAGACACACGCATGTCCATGATCCAGAACTAGCCAAAGCTATGGGGTGTTTCATAGCATCAAGAACTTATTGGGGGGACCAGTAGATGGTATAATGGCTACATTGCTAGACTCCCACATAGTCAACCATGGTTTGAGTCCCAGACCTGGCAGCTTGAAACTCACACCAGCATGTGTGTATGCATGCCCAAAATTGCAAGAGGAGACGACAGAAGGGACTATGGTGTGGCCATCCTCCCTGGGGGCAATTCTCACTTTCTATTTCTCTGTCTCTCCGGTGAGCGCACACACCCTATAGCAAAAATCTCTCTCTCGAAAAAAAAAGATCCTATTGGGGGTGCTTTTTTCTATGTCTCACTCACTCTCTCTCTCTCTCTCTGTCTCTCTCACTCATGGAAGAAAAAAGAAACATTTTACTAAAAATCCTCTATCTAAATAAAGAAAACCTCTGCTTTTTGGAGCTTTCTTTCCAATAGAAAAGACAGACATTAAATACGTAAACAAATAAATAAGTCAATTTCTGATCATAATAACTGTGACATAGGAAATAAACAGGGTAATGAGATGCAGAGTAAGAGGGTGGAGTCTATTTTAGATATGATGGCCAGAGAAGCCCTCTCTCCAAAAGTAATGTGTGAGCTGAGTGGGTCTTGAAAGATGGAAAGGAGCCACAGGTGAGAGGAGGGGAAGTATTTAGGAGGAACAGCAGGGGCAAAGAGACCCTGGGGTCAGAAAAGGCTAGGAGTGCTGGAGAAACTAAAGATAACATTGAAAGGCCTATAACTGGAGTGCAATAAGAAAGAGGAGAACAGGCAAAATAAGAGACTGAAGAGGAGCCAGCAGATGGCATAGTGGTTAGGTGCTGGACTCCCACATGGCTGACTATGGTTCGAGTCCCAGACCCGGTGACATGAAAATCATGCCGGGCACATGTACAAGCATGCCCATGCTCCCAAGAAGAGAATGGATGACAAGGGATGGCAGTGTGGCCAACTCTCTGGGGGAAGGGGATGTGATTTCTCACTTTCACTCTCTCTGTGTTTCTCTGTCTCTCTCTCTCCAGCAAGAGTATGTGCCCTGAGGCAAAAACTTAAAGAGAGAGAGAGAGAGATTGCAGAAGTGCGCAGAGCTCATTGGTCAAGAACTGAGGCTTGGGAAGCTGGTTCTTGGAAGATGTGGGTTCACCTTTGAAGACAGGTTGAGTTACAGGCCCCTGAGGGAGTGCTCTAAACTGAAGATCCAGGACTAGATTCTCAGAAAAAGAGACAACACTGGAATTTGAGAAATTGTTTGGTTGTATCAAAATCACTATGGAGTGTTCTAAAAACACAAATTCCTTAGGCATTAAAAATACAGATTTGGGGGGCCGGCAGGTGACATGATGGTTGAGATGCTGGACACCCAGATGACGGACCACGGTTTGAATACCCGGACCTGGAGACTTGCTTTCTCACTTTCCCTCTTTCTCTTGTCTCTCTCTCTCTCTGGTCAAATTAAATAATAATAAGAGTAATAAATAAAATTGAATAAATAATCCTTTAAAAACAACACAGATTTGGATGGGCCCTCCACCACCTAGTGGTAAAGGGAGCTGAGTACCACATAGCTGATTGTGGTTCAAGTCCCCATCCCAGCAACTTAGAAAACATGCTAAGTACATGTGTATGTGTGTGCACATGTGTGTGTGCCAAAAACCCAACAGGATGGAGAACGGAGGAAGGGATTCTGGCATGATCACGCCCCCCACTGGGAAGGTGCTTTCACCCTCTTCCTCTCTCATCTCTCTCTCTCTGGCAAGCACACATGCCCTCTGGCAATAATATACATACATAAATAAATAATTTAAATAAACAAATACTTTCTAGGATGCCACCCTGGGAAAATCTAATTCAAGTAGGTCTTTGCCAGGACCTGGAAATCATCTTTTTTAATACCTCCGGATAAATCTGGTCCATTCATTGAAGAAATGTTTCTTGCATTCCTACTATGTGCCAGGACACTCTAAGTGCTGGGACAAAGTGATGAACAGGTTAAAGAGCTTTCAGTCTAGAGAAGGAACAGGCGATGAACAAGTAAACCAATAAATTACGACAGTGATACACGCCACCAAAAATAAATTAAAAAGCCAAATAAATATAGAATATGTATAGACCCCATGCTTGATAAGTCCAAGGAGATGACCTCTCTTTAAGGAAGTGACTTTTGAACTGGCAACAGAGGAAGGAGGAGGAGCCACAGGACTGCCTGGGGAATAGCATTCCAGGCAGAGGGGATGAATGGAAAGACTTGATTGAGAACTCAGGAGAGCAATGGAACCTTTTGGTTATTCCCACTTGATTAACCAACCAAAATGGGGGAGGGGCATGGTGGAGAAAGTACTATTTCATCTTTTTGTGCCTGCCTAGCACGAAACACATAACCTTGTACCATGCACTGTGACGGGGCTGGACAGAAAGATGACCAAGACAGGTCCCTCTTTCAGGGAGTTTGCAGTCCAGTGAGGGAGGCAGGTAACCAAATATGGCCCCGAGAGAGAAGTGAGAACATCGCAGACCATCGATATGTGTTCTGAGAAAACCAAGCGGATGACTAATGCTTTCGAGTATGATGATGTGAGTGACTGTTTTTGAGATTGCACGTGATAAAATCACTTTCCTTTCTTTGTGGTCCTGCTAGCTCAGAACATCTGGGGTGTAGGTGAAATATCCACAACCATGGATCTTAGGTTTGAGGTGGTATAATCAACCACATTTGGGAGCAGTAGCGCCCCCATACTAGCTTACATGTATCGAGCACTTAGATTTCACCTGGCTTAATGTGCAATCTCAAATAGTCTCCATGATGTCCCCAGGAGGAACTATTACTCATTTTTCGCAAGAAGAATTGGGACTCAGCAAGGTGAAGGGACTGTCCTAAGATCACTCAGCTCAGCTGTGACAACCCTCAGTTCTGCCTGGTTTCAGAGTCTCAGTTCTGGTCCACACTGCCTCTCACGAAGGCCTTAGACACTGATGCAACTGCCACCCTAACCCCAGTTCCTAAATCGACCCCCTCCTCCACACCACCCCAGTGATCTGCCTGGGTTGCCTACCAGTCAGTCTATCTGTGTTTCTCTCCCGGGGTCCTGTAGGAGAAAAGGTGGAGAGGAGAAAAATTCTTTTTCCACACTTGGGGAAAGTTAGGGAGCACCAGGACAGGCCCTGACGGGCAGTGCCCACTGACTGGCCACCCTGACCCCAGTCTCTTGAGCCTCCTGTGGAGTGTGGGTAGCCGAGGCCAACGCTGTGCACCTGGTCCCCTGCCCACCTGTGAGGGAACAGAGGTTATCTGGGCTCCATGTTCCATGTCAGAGTAGAAGAGGGCGGAGCCAATGAAATGTCCCAGGAGGCAGACCATCCAGGTAAAATGTTGAAGCTTAGAGGAAGTTTATGTCACCCAGATAGAAAGGGTGAGTCTTAGGACCAGCAGATGGCAAAGTGATTATGTCGCTGAACTCCCACGTAGTCCACGGCGGTTCCAGTCCTGGACGGCAACTTAAACTCACCCCAGCGCCTGTGCGTGCGTGCCCAAGATCCCAAAAGGAGAATGGAGGAGAAGGGATTGCATAGTGGTCATCCCCCCTAGGGAGTGAGTTCTCTCTGTCTCTCTGGTGGCGAGTGCACACACCCTATGGCAAAAAAACTCTCTCGTAAAAAAAAAAAAAAAAAAAAAGATGAGTCTTGTCCTGTCCAAACGTATTCTAATTCAGTGGTTTTAAAAAATAAACTGGTCATCTTTTACCCCACAGGCTGGCCACTCTGGAACTTAAAGGACCTTGGCTTCCTCGTTTCCTGAACCCCTTTTATTCCAGACTTCTCACTGTGTGTCTGTGCGTCTGTCTGGTGTTCTCTGGGTGTGTGTCAGGGAGCAGTGTCTTCCTCTGCTGTTCCTGGTTGCTCAGGTTGGCAGGCTCCCTCACCCCTCCCCACCTCCCCTCCTTCCCTGTCTCCCTCCCTCTTTGTGGGGAGGCTCTTGGCCCGGGTCCCTGAGCCCGGGTCGGGAGCAGGCGGAGGATGCAGGCGGGGTGAAGTCACGTCTCCCTTGAGCCTCACACCGCCGGCTTTTCAGAGCCTCGCCAGGAACCCGCGGCCAGAGCCCCAGACAGCGCCGACAGTGCGCTCCTCCGCCCTCCCAGCGCCGCCGGCCTCGCCCATGTCTCAGTACGCGCCCAGCTCGGACTTCAAGAGGGCTTTGGACAGCAGTCCCGAGGCCAACACTGAGGATGACAAGACCGAGGAGGACGTGCCAATGCCCAAGAACTACCTGTGGCTCACCATCGTCTCATGCTTTTGCCCCGCGTACCCCATCAACATCGTGGCTTTGGTCTTCTCCATCATGGTGAGTGAGTTGAGGCCAGAAGCAGACAGAAACGACCTGGGGCGGCACTGGGCCCTTCCTGGGGACCCGCCGCACTCTCCATAGCCCCGCGCGCTAGGAGTTCTTGGCCCCCCCTGCACCTCCTCCCCTCCTTCCTCAGCTTCTTGTAGCTTTACCCAACCCTTGGCACCTCTGCGCCCCGTGCGCTGCTCAGAACCCCGACCAAGCCTTCTCCTGGTTAGCTTTCTTCCTCTCTGCAGCGCCCGTGGTGCGCTGTCTCTCCAACCCCGGGGATTTCTCCCGAGTGCTTTGCTGCTTCTGTCTGTCTCCTCCGACGCGCCTAGGTACTTGCCCTGGTCTTCTCAACCCGGCTTTCGAGGGCCCCACTGCGCGCCACCCTAGCGGACACCTCTCTCTGAGCGCGCGGGCTCTCCATCCCCTCCGCGGCTGCGCCGCGCGCCCGGCTTTCCGCGCCCGGGGCTGTCTCGGTCTCCGCACACGCCCGGCTCTTTGCTGCGCCCGGGACACCCTCCGAGGGTCCCCAGGCGATTCCCGACGCCCGCTCCTATACCCCCGGTCCCGCGCTTTGGGATGGCACTCTCTCCGGAACAACAGCTTCTCCCTTTTCCCTCTCTCTCTCTCTGTCTCTCTCTCTGACTCTCTCTCTCTCTCTCTCTCTCTCTCTCGCCTCTCCTCAGCACCCCTTTCCTGACTGAGCGCCCAAGGTTGACTCACACCGGCTCTCTCTCTCCTAGCCCTGCTTGGGCCCCCCACGCCCCTGTCCCCAGTAACGTGCATGCTCGCCCCTCTCACTTTCTACCCCACCTCGCCGTAGTTCCTCTACCATTTGCTGCGCACTGAGCCGACCCCCGCCCTCTTGGCGTCCCCGTGGGCTCCCAGGCGCCGCTCCATCGCTCCAGCCTGCTCCGGGGGCGCTCCGGGGAATGCGCCCCGCACCGCCTCGGCACTGGCCTCCGCAGCTGCGAGCCTCTCTAGGAGAGGCCGTGGGTGCCTGGGTCCGCTGTCCCGGAGCTCAGCCCCAAGGCCCTCTTCAACCCTCGTGTGAACTCCTAGGCGAACCCCACCACGAGCGCAAGCGCCCGCGAAGTCCTCGCCTTATTGACTGGAGCAGCTGGCCCGCGGGGTGGCGGCGGGGTGAGGTTCCGACGACGCTGTCCCGGGACAACCCTTGCAAGTGCGCTCCTCCCCCACCGGCCCATCTCGCCTGCCTGCCGCTGGGTCACGGAACCCCGGGTCCCAGAAAGGGAGAGTGGGGATTCAGCGCGGTGAGGACTGTAAGCTATCCCTCCACACATCAGGGCCGACCACGTTAGCCCACAGGTGGCACCAAATCCCCTTCGTGGGTACCCACGAAGCCTCCCATGCACCCACTGGCCCGTTTGTAGGCTGGATCTGCACCAACATTCCAGTGCACAAACACTTTAGTTCCCCCTACCGGGGTTCAAATCCCAGCTCCACTACTTGCTAGTGCATGATCTAATGCAGGAAATCACGGCATCTCTCTGAACCCCAATCTCTGTAAAACGGGAATGATCATAGCCAGATTTCTTCGAGTTGTGAGCATTAATAACACTTTAAAGGCTAAGAATAGTCCTCTGCCTGGTGGTAGTACTATTAGATCTTTACTCAAATCTCGCTTGTGGGGCCTTCTCTAATCACTGTTTTAAAAAAAAACTATATACGAACAGTTCAATTTCTCCTTCCTGCTGTTTTTTGGCCAAAGCACTCCTCTCCGTCTGACGAATTATTTCATTTATGAAATAATTTATGCTTACTGTGTGTTCCCTCGGTAGAATATACGCTCAATGAGGGCAAGGATATTTATAGGTGGTGTTGTGGCCATACCTTCAGCACCCAGAAGAAAACTGGCATGTGGTAGATGCTTCACCAATAGCATGAAAGGAAAGCATGCGTGAATGAGGTGTTAATGGATCATGTCCGCTTTATTTCTGTTGCTTTCTTTGCATCCTGAAGCCCCAGAAGCCATTGCATCAGGTTTCTTAAGACCAACCAGCCAATTTCCTCCCTTCCTTCCTCTCCCCAGATATCCGGTCTTACGGTTTTTTGCAGAGAGGCTGGAAAAGGTAGAGCAGCCAGATTCTCCAGGCAGCAGCAGACTCTGGCTGGCACCGCTGCCCACAGTCTGTCCTGATTTATTAATGAAGCAGCCGATTCACCCCTTTCCCTTGTGCCACCTGGAGAACTGCCAGCAAAGGCTTTTCCCCTCATTGGTCTGAGGTCAGCTAACACTTCAGCTGGTGGTGACAGGCTGGATGCTAATGATGTCACTGGGTGTGCCCCCCCCCCCGCCCCCCCCCCCCCCGCGGCTGAGGGGGTATGAGATTTGTAGATGCCTTGAATAGTAATCTCAGTTTTCCAATCCCTTCATCCTCAATCCCTCTTCTCAAGCCTTTTTCAATAGTGTTATGAGGGACCAGCAGTTAGCGTAATGGCTATGTCGCTGAACTCCCATGTAGCCAACCGCGGTTCGAGTCCCAGACCCGGTGGTTTAAACTCACACCAGATGCGTGTGCGTGCGTGCCCAAGATCCTGAGAGGAGAATGGAGGAGAAGGGATTGTGGTGTGGCCATCCCCCATGGGGGATGATTTCTCGCTTTCTGTCTCTCTGTCTCTCTCTGTCTTTCTGGCGAGTGCATGCACCCTAAAGCAAAAACCTCTCAAAACAAAGAAAAAAAAGTGTTCTGAGACCCAACTGTGCTGCAAGAACTACTAGAGACAGAAAGTTGACCGAGGGCAAATTTTCATACCTTTTTAAGATCTTAGTTTCTTCCTCTACAAAATGGGAGTGTGGAAGGTTTTTAATTGAGCAAAATTGTTGCAGGGATGGACAAAATAAAGCATGTCAATCTCCAGGCACTGTGCTAGGTACATGCAGTCGTTAGATGGATGGATTTGGAAACTGGAGACAGCACATGTCACACGTGAAAACACACAGAACATCAAATGAGTGAAACCCAGATTCCAAAAAGTGCCTTCTACACACCCTCCCTATTGCACTCTCATTAAGGTACTGCAAGTGTTTTTCTATTGATACAACGCAGACCTGAGCTTAATCAGTGCCATCACGGGACCAGCAGATGGGTTGTTTTTGTTAGGACCTTCGGTTTAACAACTTGAAATAGATGTAGTCTGGATCTCCGATGATTTAGGATGGAAAGGTCTCAGACAGCTGTTTGAATTCTAGATCCCTAGAATTCTAAAACCAAATGTCAGTGGCCATCTTCCCCCATGTCACGGTGAAATTAGTAAAGCCACTGACAAGGCAGGGGCTGCTTGGGTGACATGCATATCTATGAGTCTAGAAGAGAGCCTTCAAGGATGAAGGAAAGTTTCATCCTGAAGTATCTGAACTCTCACCATGACGCACCTTGGTGTATATCTCGTTTCATTCATTTTACTGGATATTGCGGGATCCTTTTAATCTAGAAAGTCACACATTCAGTTCTGGGAAATTTTTCTTATTTATTTGATCATTTCCTCTCTGCAATTATTTGTTCTTTTATTTTTCTGGAACTTTCTGATTAGATGTTCTATTTCTGAGAATAATTCTCAAATTTTATTATCTTTTCTTGACTATTAATGAGAGAATATTTTCTTCTTTTTTTGTTATTATATACTATATATTACATGAAATTTATCAGTACCAGGACCAGGAGATGGCATAATGGTTATGTCGCTGGACTCCCATATGGCCAACTGCAGTTCAAATCCTGGACCTGGCGGCTTGAAACTTACCCTGGGTGTGTGTGTATGTGTGCCCAAAATCCTGAGAGGAGAATGGAGGAAAAAGGATTGCTGCATGGCCAACCCCCGTGGGGGGTATTTTTTTGCTTTCTGTCTCTGTCTTTCTGGTGAGCGCACATGCCCTATAGCACACACACACACACACACACACAAAATCAATACCATTTTAACCATTTTTAAGTATACAACTAGTGGCATTAAGAACATTCGCACTGTTGTGTAACCATCACTACTATCTCCAGAACTTACATCCTCAGAACTGAAAGTCCGTACCCATAAAACCCTAACTCCCTATTTCTCCCTCTCCTGCCCCTGGAAACTACCATACTGGTTTCTGTCTCTCTAAGTTTAACTACTCTAGGTACTTCATATAAGTGGAATCATGTTTTTCAAGCCACAGGGCTGACTTCATTTACGTAGCACAGTGTCTTCATGCTTCATCCAAGTCATAGCACGTGCCAGAATTTCCTTCTTTTCAAAGACTGATTAATATTCTATTATTTGTTTATACCACCTTGTGTTTATCTTGTATTTATCCATTCATCATCCACTTGGAGACTTGGGTTGCTTCCTGATTTTCCATCTTTTTTTTTTGTTTTGCTATAGGGCACGTGCACTTGCCAGGAAGACAGAGAAAGACAGAGAGACAGAAAGTGAGAAATCCTCCCCCCCAGGGGGGATGGCCACACTGCAGTCCCTTCTCCTCCATTCTCTTCTCAGGATCTTGGGCATGCACACACTTGCGCCCGGCACGAGTTTAAGCCACCGGGTCCGGGACTCGAACCACGGTCAACTACATGGGAGTCCAGCGACATAGCCATTACACCAACTGCTGGCCCTGGATTTTCCATCTTTTAAAGTCTCCTTCCTTCCTTTTTTATTGCCAAAGGGTGCTTGTGCTCACCTGAGAGAGCGAGAGTATCCCCAAGTAGAGTGTGATCATGCCACAATTCCTTTCCTCTATTTCTCCTTTCCATCAGGATTTTGGGTAAACACACACACACACACACACACACACACACAAATATGCCTGCTCTTTTTTCAAGCCAGTGGATATGAGATTCGAACCATGATCGGCCTTATCAGATCCAGCTCTGGAGGCACTGCAGTTTAACCACTGTCCTATGGGGCTGGCCCTTTATTACTTTCTTGAGCTTCCCTCAACTTTAACTTTCAGTCCTCCAGTCTCCTGTCTGTCTGAGTGCAAAGGACGGGCAGCAGCCTCTTTGTTCAACATGCCGACTTTCCTTTCAGCCCATTTCCAGGATGGCGCTCTGGCTCCGCTCCCAGCTGTGCCTGGTATCTAGAGTCTTTCTGTCAGAGCTGGTGAGGAAGTAGGTGCCTGGCTGCAGGGGGTGGTACCCAGTCTCTGGCAGTCTCCTAACTTCTGAAACAGACTTTCAGACATGCCTCCTCTCTTCAACCCTACTCTTCACTCCTGACGTCTTCAGTGGGTACCTCCAATTTCTGAGCCTTCCTAGAGTTTCCCGGGCACACTGAGTCCCTTCTCATTGGTTGCTCTTTCTGTAGGATTTGGTTTTCTATGTTGTTTGCTCTTTAAAGTCAGTCAATGCTCAACTAGCCCTTTTCCATCTTCTAAGACTTTTTGTCATCTCCCTCATTTCTTTTTCTGTTCTCCTAATTTTTCCTTGGCTTTTATTTCACTTACTATCATTTTAAGTGGTTTCAGAAGGGAGTGGAAAAAAATAAGTATGCTCAATACTCGATGCCGAGCCACATAGTTAAGTAAAAGAAGTAAAATAAAAGGACTTGAACTTCAGTGCTTGGTCTCTAGATAGACAGGTGTGAGGGAAAAAAGAGGGTCTGATGAAAGGAGGCTTATAAGCTATGTTTTAGTTTTTTGTTTTTAATAGCCAGAGGGTGTGTGTGCTTGCCAAGGAGAGACAGAGAGACAGAGTGAGGGAGAAAGCAACCTCCTGTGGGGCGCGGTCACCCCGCAATCCCTTCTCCTCTGTTTCTCCATGTGATTTTGGGCACACATGCACGTGTACCTGGTATATTTTTTTAAGCCCTTGGGCCAGGATTCAAACCTGCAGTGGGTGGTATATGGCACCCTTGACCACTAGGCAACAAGACCAGCCCAGTCATTGGCTATATTGTATCTATGATTAGAGAGACAATTATTTCAGTTGTGCAATGATTGCATTGTAATGTCGTAAAATTGAGACTTGGCATGGATTTAACAGCAGTCTTCCAAGGTAGGTAGTAAATTCCAGCTACAAAACCAATAAACAGGGTCAGCAGGTGACATTGTGATTAAGGCACTGGATTCCCACATGGCTGAATGCCGTTTGAATCCCAGACCTAGCAGCTTGGTTTCTCACTCCCCTCCCCCCACCGCTCAAATTGAATAATAATAATAATTAATTAACTAATAATATAAAATTTAAAAACCCAAATAGACACAGAACTCGCCCTAAATTTGCCAACATCCCTGCAACTTGCCTGGAACTTCAGTCCCTCCAGACCTGGGAGGGCAGAGACCTATTGATCTTACTTATCTCTTGCCGGTGATAAAGGAGCATACCAATGCCTGGAACAGAGTCTGGCACATAATAGATGCTCAATAAATTATTGCTGAATGAACATTCTCTAGGAAATAGGAATATTCTCCAGGGACTAGGAATTAGGAAGTTAGAGGGTTCCTTTCAGATAGAATAGAGATATCCTGGGGTGGGTAGGAGCATGACAAACAAGACCTAAGAGCCCGTCTGCGCTCCACCTACCAAACTGTGAGCCCTGGAGCATGAAGAGTGCCATAGTCAAAGTCAAACAGAGGTACAATAGAGGCTAGCAGCCACTCAGACCAGGGAAAGTTTCTGAGATATGTATTCCCCTATAGAGTTTAAGGACACTTTCCACAAATCGAGTTTCAGCACATAGGGGAGCAGAGACGTCTGTGTCCCTGCCGTTGGCAGTGTCTCACCCGCCAGCCTTCTGCTACAACGGGACACGTACTGAAACTCGTGAGGTGCACGTTCTCACAACTCCAGACTCCCCTCGTTCCACATGAGTGATGGAAAGAACACAAACGCCCAGAGCTTGAAGAACAGTCTTCTCCGATGTGTATTTCTTAAAGTAGTTTTATTCCCTAGCACCTACTCCTGCTTTACAATTTTATAGAATGCATCTCAGACTTGGCTTAATAAACAAAGGTATTGTTCTGAGATTACTGAACATTACCCCCTTTATTTTACCATTCCGGGAACTAGTTATTTGGAGCCCTGTCAATATTTTCCACACATCCGTGTTTACATCAACTTGCGTTATCAACTAGTGTTTCTTAGTTGGGGTGCTATTGGTATTTGGGGAGTATCTGTTCTTCACTGGAGGACAGTCCCTAGCATTGCAGGATATAAGTACTTTGACTCTTCCCACCAAATGCCAATACTGCTCCAAATAATTAAGACCACTATAGATGGTTCCCCACATTTCTCAATGCCTCTGTGTGGGATGGTGTGCAACCCTCAGCAGAGACCCCCCCCAAGTATACCCTTGCTGTGCCTGAGTTGATTGCAAATTACAGGTGAGAATGAATATAGCCAGGACTGAACATTACAGGACACCTGGCAGAACTGGTAGGACACCTTCTTCCTGCACACCCTTCCTCTTCCTCTTTGGCCTTTGGAGTCTTTGTGATGACATTTATTTATTTAGAGAGAAAGAGATTTTTGCTATAGGGCATGTGCACTCACCAGAGAGACAGACAGAGAGACAGAAAGCAAGAAATCACACACTCCCCCAGGGGGGATGGCCACACCACAATCTCTTCTCCAGTCTCCTCTCAGGATTTTGGGCACCATGCACACACACCCAGCATGAGTTTCAAGCCTCCAGGTCCAAGGCTCGAACTGCGGTTGGCCATATGGGAGTCCAACGACATAACCATTACACCATCTGGTGGTCCCGGTATTGATAAATTTCATGTGATATATAGTATATAATAATAAAAAAGAAGAAGAAAATATTTCCTCATTAATAGTCAAGAAAGCATAATACAATTTGAGAATTATTCTCAGAAATAGAATATCTAATCAGAAAGTTCCAGAAAAATAAAAGAGCAAATTAATTGCAGAGAGGAAATGATCAAATAAATAAGAAAAATTTCCCAGAACTGAATGTGCAAGTTTCTAGATTAAAAGGATCCCACAATATCCAGTAAAATGAATGAAACGAGATATACACCAAGGTGTGTCATGGTGAGAGTTCAGATACTTCAGGATGAAACTTTCCTTCATCCTTGAAGACTCTCTTCTAGACTCATAGAAATGCATGTCACCCAAGCAGCTCCTGCCTTGTCAATGGCTTTAATAATTTCACTGTCACATGGGAGAGGATGGTCACTGACATTTGGTCTACAGGGATCTAGAATTCAGACTACTGTTTGAGACCTTTCAATCCTAGATCATTGGACATACAGACTATGTCTATTTCAAGTTGTTAAACCAAAGTTCTTATCAAAATACATTTTAATTTGCTGGGGGAAATGCTACAATGTCTATAGTTATCATAATATGGGGAGGATATAGATAATAAAAGATTGGCCACTAATGAATCGTTGCCAAAACCATGTTATGGGAAGATAAGATTCATTATATTCCGTCAATTTTTGTATACTTTTAAAACCTTACATAATATAAAGTAAAAATGGTGCCAGCCTGATAGCCTAGTAGTTAAGGGAGTCAGATTCCACATGGCAAACTGTGGTTCAAATCCCAGCCTTGTGTGTTAAAAAACATGCCAGGCAAATTTATGTGCCCCCAAGTCCCAACAGCTGAGGAAATAGAGAGAAGGGATTGCAGTGTGGCCGTGCCCAGTTGAGGAGTGCTTTCTGTCTCTGTCCATCTCTCTCTGGTGAGTGCACACTCCCTCTGGCAATTAAGAAAAAGAAAAAGGAAAAAAAAAGAAATCTAGACAGAACCTTCCTTTCAAAATCATTGAAAACTTGCCCAGATGAATGAGATAAGATAACAAGACAGCGACTATTAAGTGAGTTGGCCAAAGCTGAGATGGTGTTTGTCATCATGGATAAGCAAATCACTTCTGACATATAATGTGTAAATTTTAATAACAACTTTGGAGAAAACCTTCAAATAATTCTCAAGAGGAAGCCAGGTAGTATTCACATCCTGGAACAGAGCTTCTCAAATTTTTATCACCGGAGGATCTTGTTAGAATGCAGATTTCACTTCTCTTTCAAGTCTCAATTGGTAGATCGGCCTTTCTTAATTGCTCTTTCTCTCTCGCCCAAAGTTGGGTGCCCCACTGGATTTCTCTCCGCTCATTTTATTTCCCTGCATATATACTGAGCTGTACATATGAGCTCTTGAGGTTGCAACCTTAGTCCAAGTGCCTAACACAAAGTTGGGCATATGGGCAACCTGCAACAAATGTTTAATGAATGAGTGGATGAGTGGATGAATGAATGAATGACTGAATGAATGGCTAGCTAGGCCTAAGTCTGCTCCTAACTTTATCCTAAGGATTCTCTTCCTCTCCCCAGCTGTGTGCCACATTTCTGCCAAAACTTTTTGTTGTTAACTATCCAGGAGACCTAGGCAAAGGCCAAGGGTCACTGAGAGGATGGCCAAAGCTTGGTTCCCAAGGGCAATTTTCCTGGCTCGTCTGGAGCTCACTGATACCCTTTGCTACAGATCGCTGAAGACCGTTGGAGAATGGTCTTTATTCTCAGCCTGCTAGGACATGACATGCTTCAGGTCAAAGCCCCTCACCCAGAAATGTGAGATCTTCAGAGCATGAGCCTGAACTTACCTAGAAACTTCTTATATTAGAAAACAGCTAGGAGAGGGGATTTTGAATGTCTTCAACCCCAAAGAAATGATAAATGCTCGGGGTAATGGAAATGCTAATTACCTTGATTCAACCATTACACAAAGTGTTATGAGTCAAACACCCTATAAATGTGGACAATTGCTATGTGTCAATCAAAAATAAGGTAAAACATTTTTTAAAAGAAAAGAAAAATAATAATAATTAAGTCAGACTTTCCAAAACTGTGCTTCTCAGGCAACTTATTCTGCCTGGTGATAACGAATTGTTCCAAAAAAGGTGTAGGAGAAAGGGGAGGATGCAACTGAGAAGTCACACCTTAAAGTAAGCAAAAGTAACCTTTTCCTTTCCTCTGGAGCTTCCGGTGCCTTTGGCAGACAACTGTGCTGTGGCTCTTTAAGGAAACAGTGTAGCCTGGGGCAGCTACTGAGCAGAGTCCTGTGACCAAGAGGGTAACATTCCACAGGACTGCCCTTAATGGATGCTGATTCTCACTTTAATGAGTGTGTTATTGTTGATATGTTGATATGGTAGTATTGTGGGGTGCTTCATCCCTGACATTCTTGCTCTGTAGACTCACTCCCCACCCCACCCCCCCTTTTTTTTTTTTAAGTTTTTGTTATAGGTTGCTTACACTTGCCAAAGAAAGGCACAGGCAGGGGTCGGGAAGTGAGACTTGAACCAGAGTCCAGGACTAGAACCACATAGTCAGCCATGTGGGATATAGCCGCCTTAATCTCCATGCCATCTGCGAACCCATTTTCTCCTCTTCCCCCCCCCCCCCCCCCCGTCAGAGGTGTTTTGTTTTGTTCTGCTTAAAAGCCAGAGGCCACATGTACCCCAGGGAGAAGTGGAGGATGGGGGAAGCACCCTCAGTGGAGGTTGGTCACATCACAGTCTCTTCTCCATTTCTACATCTCGTTGGGATTCGGGGTGCACATGTACATGCATCGGAAATGTTTGCCAAACCACCAGGCCAGGATTTAAACTATGGCAGCCATGTGGAAACCAGCACCTCTAACCTTGAGGCTACAGGGCCAGCCCATTACAGATGTTTTTAATGAGTCTCCCTAGCCAAACTTTTACTAATTTTCTTCCTCTCCAAGTCTCCCCCCTCCACTATATGAAGTTTACAAACTCATCTTTCTGTTTTCCTTTGCCCTTTGTATTGTATTTCCTATGCCCCAAACTAAGGAGAGCTATGTTTCACTCCCTCTTCTATTCATTTCATTCATCCTTTGTTCTGGCTAATTCTCATAGTACTGTGTTGCTTTTATTTTGTTGTGGTTATTACATTTATGCGTGTGTCTTTACTTTTCAAAGCATTTCCTTAAACTATTCCTTTTTTTTTTTTGGAAAGAAGTATTTATTCAACTTAATTAATTTATTTCTAATTTGATCAGAGAAAGAGAGAGAGAGGGAAAGTGAGAAAGCAAGGTGTCAGGTCCGGGACTCAAACCGCAGTCGGCCATGTAGGAGTCAAGCACCTTAACCACCACGCCACCTGCCGGCCCTTCTAAGCATTTTCATATCAACACACTCGTACTTGCTCCTCACAAAATTCCAACAAGGTACTCGAGAAAACTCTCCTTCTTTATCCATAAGAAAACTGAGGCTCAGAGAAGGGATCTTAAGGGAGTCAAATCGAACACGACAGTCCTCGCCCCATGGAGTTTGCAATCTAGCCTCCTGAAGCACTATAGTCGGACGGCTACGACTTACGCTTTGCTGGGAACACAGCTTTGATGTTCTGAAAGCTTTCTCTTTTAATAGACTTGCCCCATCGATATAAGAAGCATCATATAATATTCTCAATCGAGCCTGGCAGAATTCCTCCCTAGCTTTTGGCTTTAATGATGGACAGACAAAAGGACAATTCTCACTTGTCCTTGCAGATATTTATGGAGAGAAAAAGCCGTAAAGTTCAAAAAGGAGGCAGTCAAGCATGAATGAACTGATGGTGATGAGGAGAAAACGGGCCTTGTAACCTGGAAGCTCCGTATCAGAACTCCCAGCACCATCTTTACACACAGACATGTAGGAGCAAGCAAAATCTAAACAAGGAATCCCAAAGTCATCTGGAAACTCAGGAGCCATTACTATAAATGTGTACTAAGTGCCCACATACGTCAAGCTATTTTGATGGGAGCCTGCTATCTAGGAGTTTGGAATCTAAAGCAGCAGTGACCTATGTACACAGAGAGAGTTCCTACACCTAGGCAAAAGCACCTCAGACTATATTTAGAAATCAATATCAAGTCTACAGGTGGATGCTGGGGAGGGGAGAGGAACAGAGACAGACAGACAGACAAGCAGAGAGAGAAAATCTCACTTACTTCCCACTGGTCAAATATGTACTACAAAAAAAAGGGTAAAGAAAATGAGGGTGGGGGCCAGCAGGTGGTACAGTGGTTAAGGCACTAGACTCCCACATGGCAGACCATGGTTTGAGTCCCAGACTTGCTGACTTGCTCTCTCACTTTCTTTCTCTCACTCTCTGTGTCTCTCTGGTGAGCACACGTACTCTAATAGCAAATTTTAAAAAAATAATTAATGAAATTAAATAAATAAATATTTTTAAAAAGAAGAAAATGGGGAAGGCTCTGAAAGAAAGATAAAGTGTTTTGAAGAAAAGGTAACATGCTCTAAAATCAAGATTTCATGGGACCAGTTGGTGGTGTAGTGGCTAAAGGTGCTGGACTCCCACATGGCTGATCAAGTCCTGAACCCGGTGGCTTGCTTTCTCACTTTCCCTCTCTCTCTCCCTGTCTCTCTCTGTCCAAATTGGAAAATAATAATAATAATAACAATATTAAATAAAATAATAAAATTTTTTAAAAAAAACTTCAGTATCACAACTCAATTAGATCAGAATATGAGCATATTCATAATAGCAAGCAAAAATGAAAAATGCCTGAAAAAAATCTTAGGAAATGTGCAAGACCCACACAAAAAAAGCTTCACGGGAACCAGCAGTTAGCGTAATGGCTATGTCGCTGGACTCCCACGTAGTCGACAGCGGTTCACGTCCCGGACCCGGTGGCTTAAAACTCACG
Organism: Tupaia tana; assembly: GCA_026018925.1. NCBI lineage: Eukaryota > Metazoa > Chordata > Mammalia > Scandentia > Tupaiidae > Tupaia > Tupaia tana. The sequence continues at coordinate 13,165,291 of JAKSZU010000026.1, read as the reverse complement.
CCGGGCGCGTGTGCGTGCATGCCCAAGATCCCGAGAGGAGAACGAAGGAGAAGGGATTGCGGCGTGACCAATGCCCGCTGGGGGGTGGTTTCTCGCTTTCTGTCTCTCTGTCTCTCTCTTGTCTGTCTGGCGAGCGCACGCGCCCTATAGCAAAAATCTCTCCAAAAAAAAAAAAAAGCTTCACCAAGAGGTTAAATAAAAATAAATAAATAAATGTAAAGGTACAAATATTACATATTATTATGTTCATTCCAGCATTTGTTATAAATTATAAACATGACTGAAGAGACATGAAGCATGGTGCCTAGCCGAGAGTAACTGCCTAATTAATATTTGTTGTAATAAATGTGAAAATTGTGAGATGGATCAAATGTTAATTCCAATGTAGCCTAAGTACATTATAATACATCTGTAACATGGACTATTTCATCACTGTTAGAATTATGCTTTTGAAAAATTATGAGGTAAGGAAATGCCTAGGGGAAAGGATCAAATTAAAAAAAAAAAAAAAACAGAATACAAAATTGTATGTACACTGAAATCCTACTTTTTAGAAAAGAATTATTTATTTAAGTTTATTAATTATTATTACTGTTTTATTTGCTATAGGGCATGTGCGCTCACCAGAGAGAGACAGCGAGAGAGAGAAATAGAGAGGGAAAGTGAGAGAGTAAAGCTGCCATATCCAGGACTCAAACCCTGGTGAGCCATGTGTGAGTCCAATGCCTTCACCACACCACCTACTAGCCCCAAGATCCTACAGTGTTTATCAGTTAAAAGTATCCACCTTCCCATGCCTATGCATTCACATGCATGAACACTCAATGGGGAAGAAAAGGTGGAAAGTATTCTAAAATCCCTACAATGTTTTTCTCTAAGTGGCAGGATTATGGATAGTTATCATGTAAAAGTGAAGGGCACAAACTATTATCATACCCACCAAGGTTTCGATCCTGGCTTTATGACTTAGTGTTATGTGACACTGATTCAGTCACTTCACCTCTCTGAGCCTCCATTTCCACATTTGGAAATGAGAAACCATATCACCTACCTCCAAGGGGTGTTGTATGAATTAATGAAATAACAAATGCAAAGTACTTGAGAAATACTGGCTATTATCATTTTAATTTTTTAATCTTCAGTTTTACTATTTTCCAAATTCTTATTAAAAATATTTAGTCCTTATTTCTAGCCAGAAATAAGCATTTTTCCAAAGATAATAAAAATTTAAAAAATGTTAGCCCCAAGGAGGAGGGGGTTTGTAATTAGGTGCATTCTTCTCCAAATCATACACTAAGGGCCTTTAGAAAATTCATGCATATTATGAAAAAAATTATGCATGGATTTCAAAACTCTTTTACACTGAAATAGAGTTGTGCTTTAATTCCATTGTCTCACTATATATATATATGTATGTGTGTGTGTGTGTGTGTGTGTGTGTGTGTGTGTTATTTTAGGGGAGGTTTTCGTGTGTTTTCGCCAGAAAGACAGAGAGAGACAGAGAGATAGAAAGCGAGAAATCACCCCCCAGGAGGGATGGCCATGCCACAATCCCTTCTCTGTTCTCTTCTCAAGATCTTGGGCACACATGCACACGCGCCCGGTGTGAGTTTAAGCCACTGGGTCGGGGCCTTGAACCACAGTCAACTACATGGGAGTTCAGCGACATAGCCATTACACTAACTGCTGGTCCCTCTCACAATATCACAATATTTATTTTTTCTTTTTTTGGAGAGGTTTTTGCTATAGGGCGCGTGCGCTCGCCAGACAGACAGAGAGAGACAGAGAGACAGAAAGCGAGAAATCATTCCCCAAGGGGGATGGCCACGCCGCAATCCCTTCTCCTTCATTCTCCTCTCTGGATCTTGGGCACGCACGCACACACGCCCGGCTTGAGTTTAAGCCTCCGGGTCCGGGACTCGAACCACTGTTGACTACGTGGGAGTCCAGCAACATAGCCATTATGCTAACTGCTGGTCCCTCTCACAGTATTTTTGAAGAGTCCTTGTATTCTTAGAGAGCTGAAATGGTTATCCTTCTAGGAAGCTCAAGACAGATACTGTTTTATTCTAGCCATGAGGGTCTCTAAAGATAGGGAAACTACAGCTTAGCCCAGCTCCTGCCACAAAATAAATGCTTGGGAGATGTCAGAAGTTTTGTTTTGTTTTGTTTTATTTCTAATTTTTAGTCTGAAATGGTAAGAAGTAGCTATCTCTACCAACTGGGTCATTGCAAAAGTCATGACATATTTTTCTTTTCCTGTGCAAAAATGTGTCATGACTTTCCCAACGACCCAATAAATAGAAGCCCACTTCCACTCATCCAAAGGGTCTTCAGAAAGTTCATGGAAAATGCATATTATGGAAAGCTAGGCATGGATTTAAAAAAATATTTTGCACCAAAATGAAATAAAATAAACCTGTACCTTAATCCATTTTCCAAGAACTTTTGGAAGTCCTGTCCCCTTCTGTAAGCCCACTTTTTGGTTTTGTCTCCCAACTGCACAGAGGATACCTAATGCTCCTGAGATAAATTCATGTGTTTTTAATGGTTTATAATGGTTTCCTTGAGTCTCCCTGTCTTCCAGTAAGTATCTGCCAACAGCAGGAAACCACAGAGCCTCCCCAAACTCCTCTTCCTCATTCACGTTCGATAGTGGTAAAGTCCAAGAGGCCATACGGCCTGGCGTGTGCTCTGAGGTCTCCCTGTACAGCAGGCATGTGTGAGGGGGCCTTTGATTCTGGCTGGCTGAGTCGGGGGTGGATCATGGTGTGAAGATCCTGTTAAGGGTGTCTCTCTCTCTCTCTCTCTCTCTCTCTCTCTCTCGAAATAAATAATTTAAAAGAAATAAATAAAAAGAAGGGGCCAGTAGGTGGTGTAGTGGTTACATCGCTGGACTCCCACATGACCGCCGATGGTTTGAGTCCCAGACCAGACCCGCTAGCTTAAAGATCATGCTGGGTGTGTGTGTGCCCAAGATCCCAGGAGGAGAGTGGAGGAGAAGGAATCACCATGTGGCCATGCCCCCCCAGGGGGTGATTTCTCACTTTTCTTTTCACCGTCTCTGTTTCTATCTGCCTCTCTCTTTCTCCAGCTAGTATGCATGCCCTATGGCAAAAAAAAGAGAGGGGAAAAAAAAAAAAAAAAAAAAAAAAAAAGAAAAAAAGAAACTCTATTAAAAAAATAATAAAAACAGAAAGGAAAAAGAAAATCCTCAGTAATGTATGAAATGAAGGTCAAATGGCCTATCAGTCCATCTCTACCGCAGGGACCATCCTATTTGCTTCGTTTATCCCTGCCTGAAAGTTCCGTTTTCCATGCTGGGTTTGAGTGCTAATCGTATGACTCCTTTGACTCTTTGAGGACAGGCACATGGCTGCCTGGTTCACACCCAGCTGGTATTTCCACCCAGCTGGTATTTACAAGGGTCTCAGTATAAAGCAGAGACCTAGTAAGTCTTTAATGAATGAGTGAGTGAAGAGGGAAAGTGACTTACAATGTTTCATTGTCTGGGAAATGTCCCCCACCTACTTATCTCCCTTCTGCTGGCTGAAAATAGACAATAGCTGTGAATGTTAGTGATGTGCCAGGCACCGTGCCAAGAGCTTCCAGTATATTCCTTCGTTCCGTCTGCCTGGAAATTCCACGAAATTTGTATTTCTTTTATCATCACTCCCACTTACAGAAGCAGAGACTGAGGCATGGAGAATTGGAAACTTGCTCAAGACTGCATGAGCGGGTAGTAGAATTGGGTGGGACAGGCAGGCTGGCTCAGAACCCATGTACTCAACCTCCATAGCCCAACGTCTTTCAGGATTAGGGGGAAAGGTCTTCATTTTCAAGGCCACTGTTAGATGACGGTTTCCAGACTGCAGTCTCACAGAGGACCCCCCACTGTATGAAACAACTGGAGGATTATCTTTGGGAGACCGGAGATCCACATGAGGTCCTGGCCACAAGACTCTCCAAGTGAAAGCTAAAAAATTAATCAAATCCTCCAGGATCTATAGATAGACAGATTTTTTAGTAACATGGAGGGAAAAAAAAATCAGATCACTAAGAGAATTAATCACTTTAAGGTCACAGAAACAGTTTAATCTGTCTGGTTAACTAAGCATTCTCACACCCAGCAACCTCACTGGCCAAGTGCCTGTATCTTTGGGCAGATATGTTCATAAGAAGGCTATTTCCATACAAAGCATGATTACACATGGAAAAGTGAAAACCTGGCCATAGGAAACTTTTTCTTTTTTTATTAGAAATATACATTGAGGGGGCCGGCAGGTGATGTGGTGGTTAAGGGCGCTGGACTCCCACGTGGCAGACTGCAGTTCAAGTCCCAGACCAGATGGCTTGCTTTCTCACTTTCCCTCTCTCTTTTTCTCTCTCACTCTGTCCCTCTCTGGTAAAATTAAAATAAATTATAAATAAATAAAGTAAAATAATTCTTTTTTTGAAAACAATGTATGTTTAGAGATCTGGGACTAGCAGAGGGTGTAGCGTCTCTAGACTTCCTAGAGGCAACTGCAGTTCACATCCCGGACCCGGTGGCTTAAAACTCACACCAGGTGCATGTGCATATGTGCCCAAAATCCCAAGAGGAGAATGGAGGAGAAGGGATTGTGGTGTGGCCATCTCCCTGGGAGGTGATTTCTCACTTTCTGCCTCTCTCTGTCTCCCCAGTGAGCGCCCATACCCCATAACAAAAATCTCTCTCAGGAAGGAAGGAAGGAAGGAAGGAAGGAAGGAAGGAAGGAAGGAAGGAAGGAAGGGAGGGAGGAAGAGAGGAAGAAAGAAAGAAAGATAGATTGATTGAGGGATGCTAAGTGTCAGACCCTCCATTAGGCCCTAGAAACAGCGCTGGGTAAGAAAAGATACCGTCTCTGTCTGCAGAGAGCTCATACTCAGGAAGCAGAAACGAATACCCAAAAGCCAGCAGAGAACTGAGTAAAATAGCTGTGACTCACGCCAAGGGCCAAGAGGGAAACAACCTGAAGACCGAGCAGGCTACGGAAAGGGGATTATGGCATGGCGAGACCATGCTGAGGGTGCTTTCTCTCTTTTTCTCTCTCTCAGGCATGCTCATGTGCTCTTCAACCATAAAAAAAAATAAAATAAGGGAACCAGCAGTTAGCGTAATGGCTATGTCGCTGGACTCCCACGTAGTCGACTGCAGTTCGCGTCCCAGACCCGTTGGCTTAAAACTCACACCGGGCGCGTGTGCGTGCGTGCCCAAGATCCCGAGAGGAGAATGGAGGAGAAGGGATTGCGGCGTGACCATCCCCCCTGGGGGGTGATTTCTCGCTTTCTGTCTCTATGTCTCTCTCTGTCTGTCTGGTGAGCGCACGCGCCCTATAGCGAAAAAACCTCTCCAAAATAAAATAAAATAAAATTTTAAAAAATTAGAAGTAATAATAAAAGAAATAGCTTTGGAGAATTTCCCCTCTGGTCTACACTGGCAGCAATATGACAGGTAATGCTGTCTCACCCAGGGTATCGGGTGGGATGTAGCAAGAGTTCTGCTGTAAATAACAGAAGGAAGGGATGAAGTATTGTCCATATTTTCCTGGGTTAGGATAGTGCAGTGGCTTCACTGTTGGGTGTGAAGTGTCATGAATTCCTAGGACATTAACCCACTGGTGTTCAAGTCCAGTTCTCAAAATCTATGGAATTATTCTAGTCTCTAATTCTTTGAAGTGTGGATGCCAGGAGCTGCGTGTACCTCCTGCCAGGTAACCAGGAGTCTCCCCTGCGTGGCCTTATGAGACAATCCTGCTGGTCCCTCCTTTTGTACCTTCTCGAGGTTCAGCATGGAAACAGTCATCCTCACTCTGGCTTTTGACCAACTTTCCTTCCATGGGTATTTGAGTATCAGGTGTCCATCCAGGGACACGGTGTGTAAATAAGCTCGAAATAACTAGATGTGGTGACCATGATGTCATTAGGATTCACTACAGGAGAGAAGATTTTGTCCACTTTTGTGCCAAAGGGTGGCCTTTGCTGGTTCAAAATGACTGACAGAGACCTGGAGGCTCTTAGTAGTTTTGTGATGTCTCTTGCATTTTGTAAATGGAAGCTCAGGCTGAGAGGAGAGGCAGAAGGCACTTCAGGGAGTTCTTGCATGCTTTAGAAAATGTGCGATGAGAAATAATTTGTTCTACGGTCTGATAAAGGTTCATCTGTATCACAGAAGACAATAAAAATGGAAAAGAAACTGAAGGCCCTTCTCTCTCTTTTAAAAATTGGTTTCTTTCAAGGGAGAGAGTGTGTGCACATTTATGTGCGAGAGAGAAAGAGAAAGACAGGCACCCTCAACAGGCTCTGGTCACCCAGGATCCCCTTCTCCCAGCTCTCCAGCTGATCTTGATCTTGGGCACACCTGGCATGCTTCTGGTTGTCTGGGGGCCTGGCCTGCAGTCAGCATGTGGCTTCCAGCACTACGGATCAGGACACTGCCTACAGCTCCTTCTTTCTAACATATTTCCAGGATGATCAGAAATTGCAACTGGCTGCCTAGCGTCTTGTAATAAGGGCAGTTGGTTTATCAAATTATCAAGTCTACAGCTTTAGAAACAAACTCCAAATATTGGTAAGCACCACACAGGTACATTAAAAGATACGGGCATGGAGGAAGGATGTGCCCTATAAGGAGTAACAGGAGAGGGTTTCTTTGTAGTGATGGAGCAGTTCTATATACTGACTGGTTACTCTAATCCGTATGGGACAAAATTCCACAGAACTGGACACATACCCTCAGACACAGTACATCTGGAAACTACTGAAATCCGAATATGGTCTGTAGCTAATAGTATTCTATGTTGATGTCTTGGTTTTGACAAAATACTGAGGTCACAAAAGGTACCATCATTAGGAACACTAGATGAAGAGTAAATGGAAGCTTGGGGTACTAGCTTTGCAACTTCTTGTAAGCTTTAAACTATATGAAAATAAAAGCTATAATAATACTATTTTAAAAGTACAATAGGCTGGGACCAGCAGTTAGCGTAATGGCTATGTCGTTGGACTCCCATGTAGTCGACCGCGGTTCGCGTTCCAGACCCAGTGGCTTAAAACTCATGCCGGGCGCGTGTGCGTGCATGCCCAAGATCCCGAGAGGAGAATGGAGGAGAAGGGACTGCAGCTCTCTCTCTCTCTCTCTCTGTCTGGCAAGCGCACGCACCCTATAGCAAAAAAAAAAAAAAAAGCTCTCAAAAAAAAAAAATACAATAGGCCAAAAGAAACTGGAAATAATTTTGCAAAACATTTGACAGATTACAGAATATTATCTGTGCTCTTAAGTATAGTCACCACTAGCCACATGTAAATACTGAGTACTTGAAGTTTGGCTAGTGTCACAGGTTTTAGTGATAATACTTTGGACACATTCATTCAAATATAACATATATTATCAAAGTTGATTTCACCTACTAATTTTTACCTTTTTTTTTTTTTTAAGGTTTTTGTCATGGGGTGCATGCACTCTCTGGAGAGAGACGGTGAGAAGGAACGTGAGAAATCCCAGGGGGGCATGGCCATGCCATAATCCCTTCTCCTCCATTCTCCTCTTGGATTCTAGGCACACACATACACATGCCCAGTGAGATTTTCAAGCTACCAGGTCTAGGACTTGAACCCTGATCAGCTATATTGAAGTCCAGCACCTTAACCACCACACCACTTGCTGGCCCCTATTTTTACCATTTTAATATAGCTACTAGAAATCTAAAATTACCTATGCGGGTCCCATTATATCTCGATTGCATAGGGCTAATCTACAACATAGAGAAAGTTACCACAACTCAGTAAGAAAAGGCATAAAAAAAAATAGATGATCAATAAACACTCATTTATACATTCATTATGCAGTCGACAAGTACTTATTCATCTCCTTCCCTGTTCCAGGTACTAGTTTCAGGGAGAGATGGCCAGGTTTAGGTAAGCTGGTCTGAGAAAGGCCCTCTGAGGAGGTGACGTTGGATTTGAGATCTGAAGGATAAAAACTGACTACTATAAAGCTGTTAGAAAAGAATGAGAAAGGGCCAGCAAGTGGCATGGTGGTTAAGACACTGGATTTTCACATGGCTGACTGTGGTTTGAGTCCCAAATCTGGCAGCTTGCTTTCTCACTTTCCTTCTCCCTCTTTCTCTCTCTTTCTGCTAAGTGCACATGCCTATAGAAAAAAAAAATTCTAATAATGATAAATAAATAAAAAATTATTTTTAAAAATGAGAAAACTACACTCACAATGATTCTGTAAGTTTGAAGCTATTTGAAAATAAAAAGTGGACCGGCCCTGTAACACTGGTTAAGTGTTGTGCGTTGGAAACTGGATACCGCATGGCTAATCCTATTTCAAATTCCGGCTCCAGTGTCTTAAAAAACACATGAGGCATGGGTGTACACATGCATAAAATCTTGACAGGATAGAGAAACGGAGGGAAAAAGTAAAGCGTGACCACACCCCACTGGGAGGCTCCCACATTCACACATGCGTTCTCTCTCTCTCTCTCTCTCTCTCTCTCTCTCTCTCATACTCTCTGGCAGAAAAAAGTTACTAATAAAAGAGTGCCAAACAAATTAAGACTTTATCTCAAGTAAACAAGGATGATGCAGCATTAGGAAATCTATCAATATGACTCATTATGTTAAATCATGGATGGAGGAAGGAAACAGGAAGGGAAGAGATCGGGAAGCGCTAGCTTGGAAAACTGCCCACTCTAGGTGAAGTGGAAAAAGCAAGCTGCAGAATGAGTGTACTACGCCGGAACAAAGAGAAAAAGAAAACAATAACAAAAAACTCTGTGTGTATCAGAGAGTGTGTAAACAATTACTTACCAGGCTAGCTGTCTAGCCATGTGACTTTGGGCAAACTGCTTTAACTTCTTTATGTGTCCATTTCCCCATCAGTAAAATAAAAACAATAAAATGTCTATCTCGGGACCAGCAGTTGTCGTAATGGCTATGTCACGGGACTCCCATGTAGTCGACCACGGTTTGAGTCCCAGACCCAGTGGCTTAAGCTCATGCCGGTGCATGTACATGCTTGTCCAAGATCCCAAGAGGAGAAAGGAGAAGGGATTGCGGTGTGGCCATTCCCCCTCGGGGATGATTTCTCGCTTTCTGTCTCTGTCTCTCTCTGTCTTTCTGGCAAGCGCACGTGCCCTATAGCAAAATCCTCTCCAAAAGAAAAAAAGAAAAGGTTTTACTTGAAAAGAAATGCCAGGGAGTCCAACTTAATAAGAACTAGCCAGGGACCAGGTGGTGGCACCATAGTAGTGCCACTGAAACCACATGGGAAACTTGTAGGTTCAAGTCCTGGGACCTCCCTGAGTGTGCTGGGCACATGTCCACATGCCTGTGAGCCAGGCTGGCTGAGACCAGGAGTGAATCACAGTGTGAAGACCCTGTTAGGTGTGTATGTGTGTGTGTCTCTCTTCTTCTAGGAAAAAATAAATATATGAACTTAAAAAATAAAAGACTGGCTAGGCAAATAAGAAGCGAAGTATTTAAAGGAAACAAATGTAGTGTTGCCAGGGTTACCAATTTTACATCAGTCTGTTCATCACGGGGGAGAAAAAAAAAAAAAAGCAGTATCTTTCTCAAGAGATTACAATATCCACAAAGGAAGTACCCTATGTCTAGATATCACCATTGCAAAGAGGAGAGATAAAGTGGTCTTTGCCAAGATTTATGAGAACTACTCAAGTTTTAGTTATGCGAGGAACCAGAACTTTATAGACTGACTCTGTGACTCTTGGTTTTATTAGGGTACAAACTGCTGTTCCTTCCTCCTGTGACTGTGATACATGATACTCTAGGTCATAACAGGAGCGGGAAAGAGGGTCGGTTTTCCTTTCATATTGGAAAAAATACATAGAAGCAAACGTGTCCCACCACTAAGGATTTTCTCTGAGAAATAAGATTAGGAAAGACCTTTTTTTTTTTGGTCTTTGCTAAAGGGCATGTACACTCACCAGAGAGAGAGACAGACAGAGACAGAGAGGGGGAAAGTGAAAAATTACCTCCCAAGGGGAATGGCCACACCACAATCTCTTGGGATTTGGGGCATGTATGCCCACATACCTGGTTTGGTTTTGTTTGTTTGTTTGTTTGTTTTTAGAGGTTTTAGCTATAGGGCGCATGCGCTCACCAGAAAGACAGAGACAGACAGAGAGACAGAAAGCGAGAAATCACCTCTCAGGGGGGATGATCACGCCGCAATCCCTTCTCCTCCATTCTCCTCTCGGAATCTTGGGCACGCACACACATGCACCTGGCATGAGTTTAAGTCACTGGGTCTGGAACTCGAACTTTGGTCAACTACAAGGGAGTTCAGCAACATATCCATTATGCCAACTGCTGGTCCCCCTGGTGTGATTTTTAAGCTGCTAGGTCCAGGACTCAAACCATGGTCAGTCATGTGAAAGTCCAGCGCCTTAACAACATTCTGGCCCCAGGGGAAGAACTACTATGTGCTATATATGCTTCTGTAGCATTTGAATGCATTACATGTTCATAAATTACATTAGTAATTTAAAAAAAAAAAACAAATAAGATCATGTAAGTTTTGAATATCTAAGGCCATTTCATTTATTTCTAGCTCTTCCATTGCTAGATGGGATAGTTTACCTTCTAAGCTCCTCAGAAAAAGAATTATAAACCATGCATTTTCTCTAAAACTCATTTTGGACACCCTTAGTACACAATTTCACCTGAAAGAGGAAAGGAATCCCAGCTGGCATATTGGGGAGGAGGGTAGGAATTCCTTCCACTTCATTGTTACTGGGTCATCAGAAACGACAGGTTGTATTTTTCTATGCAAAAATGTGTCATGACTTTTCTGATAATCCAATAGTTCTGCCCTTAAGCCTGACACCTCCAGCCAGTGAAGTCCTCCAAAACGAAATCTGAGCCTTCTAAGGTCTCCTACTCTCCATCACTGTCCCTACCCCGTGACTAATCTCAGAACTGTGTTTTCCAAGGCAGCATAACAGAATAATGAACAGTTTGGGAGAGTCTAAAGCTACATGATTCTAAACTGGATTATAAACTCAGAATTTGATTCTAATAGTCTATGCGATGAGATTGGTTATACAATCTCTATATCAGCTTCTCGAATTTGAGTCTCCACATTTTCTGATCCAGCAAGGAGTTGAGCTGATTCTGTTGCACACCAAGGATCTCAGCTTTTCAGTAAGAACAAGATTGGAAATGGCAAACCACAGTATAAGCTTTTATTTATTTATTTATTTATTTATTTATTTATTTAAGAAGTTTTGCCTTAGGGTACATGTGTGCTTGCTGGAGAGAGACAAAGACAGTGATAGGGAAAGTGAGAAATCACCCCCCCCCCTCCCCAGGAGGGATGGTCACACTGCAATCCCTTCTCCATTCTCCCAGGATCTTGCGCACACACATGACCCACGCCCAGCATGTTTCAAGCCACGGGTCTGGAACTTGTGCCATAGTCAGCCATGTGGGAGTCCAGTGATATAACTGCTACGCCATCTGCGGGCCCCTAACATTTATCGAGCATATATTATTGGGTCGTTGGTAAAGTCATGACACATTTTTGCATAGAAAAATACATCATGACTTTCTTGACAACTTTAATATATGCCAGGCCAACGCTAACCATTTCACACGCATTAGTTCACTGTGTTTTCCAGTAAGTAGTAGACACTATTACTGTTGCTTTCTAACTTACAGATGAGGACACTGAGGCTTAGAAAGGTTAACAACTTCTACCTTTCACAGCTGATAAGGTAAGGAATTTAAACTCAAGTCTCTGAGTTTAGAGCCCATGCTCTGTTATTTTCTACTTTGGATAACTGTAAATGTAGCATGCACCTTGACCTTGATGATGTTAAGGATAGCTACCTAGACCGAGCTTTTCAATCCTGGGAAGCTTAAAAGATAATAGTGTGGGGCCAGGTCCAGGGTCTGATGGTTAAAGGAGCCAGCTCCCACGTGGTTGCCTACACGGCTAGAAAGCCTGCCACACTAGCTTGAAAGACACACCAAGCACAGATATGTCCGTGACCCAAATTCCAACAGGATAGAGAAATGGGGGAGAAGGGACTGCGTCATGACCACACCCCACAGGACATACTTTCTCCTTCTCCCTCTCTCTCTGTCTCTGCCTCTCTCTGGCAAACACACATGACCACTAGCTATCTGGACCCCACACTAGTTAAATCAGAATCTCTCTAGGCTAGGACACACATATCTGTATTTTTTTTTTAAGTTTTGAAAAAATACTTTTTTTATTTTGTTTTGATTTTGATTTTTCAAGAATTATTTATTTTATTTATTTATTACTATTATTATTTTTTACATGAGTTTTGCCAGAGAAAGAGAGAAAGAGAGGGAGAAAGCAAGCTGCCAGGTCCAGGACTTGAACCACAGTCAACCATGTGGGAATTCCAGCACTTAACCACCACACTACCTGCTGGCCCCTGTATTTTTTTTAACTGCTAAGGAGGTTCTAGGGGGAACCCAGAATTGAGAACTCTAGAATTTGGGATTTGGGATTTAGGATTCTGGAAGTCACCTTGCTGGAAATCCCTGACCTGCAGGTTCTTAGTTTCTCATTCACAGAAAAGGCCTGAAAGCAAGTTCTCTTCATTGCTGAGTTTCCTGGCCTGTTGCTAAGCTGGCCTGGAGCCAAGAATTAATGGAACATTCCGGAAGCAGAAAGCTCTGTGGTATACTGGTTATTTCTCTGGCTTGTAATTGTCTGCATATGCTTAATCTCCCTTAATAGTCCAGGAAGTAGAGTGATGATTACTGAAGTGCCGTGATTTCAGAATCAAGAACAGAGGATTCCAATCAAATCTACAATTCATCGCACTGATGGAATCCTTCTCTACGGAACTCCCACATTCACATAAAGGGTCTTCAAAGAGTTCATGGAAAACGCGTATTATGATCAAACTTACAGAGATTTCAAAATATTTTGTACTCAGGTTGGCAGGTGGCATGGTGGTTTAGGCGCTGGACTCCCACATGGCTGACCACGGTTTGAGTCCTGGACCTATGGGTTTGCTTTCTTTCTTTTTCTTTCTCTGTCTCTCTCCAGCCAAATTTTTAAAAATAATAATAATAATGATAATAAATAAAATTTAATAAATCATTAAAACGTTTTTAACCAAAATAAACTCATATATATGTTTTTAATTTGCATGTATGCTCACCAAAGAGAGAGAGAGAGAGACAGAGGGAAAGTGAGAAAGCGTATCCCACGAGGGAAGGTCATACCACAATCCCTTCTCCTCCATTTCTCCTCTCAGGATTTTGAGCTTGCACACACATACGCCCAGCGTGTTTTTCAAGCAGCCAGGTCCAGTACCACACAGGTTGAACCACACATTTGTCCAGTCACCTTAGCCACCATGCCTCTTGGTGCCCCAATTCAAAATTTAATTCCATTTTTTCCACAAAAGTGTAAAGTTTTCCAGTTGTTTTTGGATTGCAGCATAATTTGGGGTGGTTCTTAGCAGAAGGATGACAAAAGGGGCTTACTATAAGGAAGAAGAACAATATCCGGCCTTCAGGTCAGCAGCTAATACTCTCTGAGCACCTGCTCATTGCCTGTCAGAGGGCTAGGTCCTGGGAAACTCCCAGGTGCCCTCAAAGAACTCACATTCTGCAGAGAAACAGACATAGCCATTCACCCGTTCAGTCGATACCTATTTCTGAAGCTTCTACAGTGTGCCAGACACTACTCAAGGTACTAGCACAACAAAGACGGTATTTAAGTATTTAACAAGTTTGGCAAAGATACAGAATTAAAAAGATGCTCTTCTGGGCCCAGTAATAGCCCTTAAGTTTCTGGATCATGGGGCAGTCTGGGGGGGAATTCAGAGGAGCCAGGATGGCTGGGACCCTGGAGAACAGGGGCAAGCCTAAGGGCAGGTGCCATATATATCAAAGAGTACAGAAGTATTTCAACATTTTCTTTATGCCAGAAAGGGCATGTGCATGAACCTCCCACCAGGGCCTGGTCACACTATTATTCTTTTTCCTCCTGTTCTCCATCCTATCAGGATCCTGGGCAAACGCATACATCCTCCCAGCTTGTTGCTGCCAGGATAGGGATTCAAACCATGGTTGGCCATGTGGGATCCGGCTTCCTTTACATAGCGCTTAACTACTGTGCTGCAGAGCTGGCCACATTTCAACACTGAACAGCTGGGAGTGCTCTGTCCTTAGGAGCCAAGTGAATGACAGCCTCTGCTCGGGCGCAGACACGAACAATTCAGCCAAGGTCCTTGACCTCGTGCACTGATTTTCTAGTGCAGCGGTGAATGAACCTTTTCTTTATGACCAAATAGCAAATATTATTGGGCCTTTCAGGCTCCACATCCCTGTCCCAACTACTGAGCTCTGTCACTGTAACACAACAGAGGTCGCTGACAATAATAAACAAGTGGCTGTGGCTATATTCCAAGCCAACTTTACAAAAACGGTCAGCGTGGGCCATAGTTTGTTTGCAAAGCCCTGTTCTAGCAGCTAAGGTAGACATACCATTCCTCCTTTCAAATATTTATCAAGCGTTTTCGACATGACGAGTATTACATGGTAGGCTGTGCTGGACAAGATAGTTGTCCCTGTTCACACAGCACTCACGTTCTGGTGGGAGAGACAAGTGCAGTTCTTTTGGTATGTTATGGTAAATGTGAAGTACAAAGTAATCAGGAAATGCAGAGCAGGCAGTTAACTCAGCCTTGACTGCTTGGATCTGATACCCATGATGCTGGCTCAGCAGCCTGGCACTGAGATGAGCACGATCACTAGAGGGCGCTAAAAGCCTTTTCACTGGGACGGTCTTAGAATCCCCATAGCTTTCCTGGTGGGTTCTCTGTCATCACTGCTTTTCCCTTGTGTCCCCCAGTCTCTAAACAGCTACAACGAAGGAGACTATGAAGGATCCAAGCGGCTTGGGCGGAATGCCAAATGGGTGGCCATCGCCTCCATCATCATTGGCCTTCTCATCATCGGCATTTCTTGTGCCGTTCACTTCACGAGGAAGTAAGTAGGCTTTCTAAATCTCCCTCCAATATAAAATGCCTATTTTCGAATGCCTGTTGAAAGCTGTTAGGATATATTAGGTTATGCAACAAATGACCTCAAACTAAGGGCTTTCATGTTTTCTTTACTGATGTTACAGGGACCATGTAGGTTGGTAGAAGAGCTCTCCTCCACACAGTCATTCAGGGGCCCAGGTAGTTGAAATTCTACCGTTCTTGTAGCTGCTCTACCTAGAACAGGAGCCAATAAACTTTTTCTGTAACGGGCCAGACAGTAAATGTCTTAGCCCTCTCGGACCATATGGTCTTCATCATGATCTCTGCAGCAACTACTTAGCTCTGCCTTTTAAGAACAAAAGCAGCCATGGGAAATAAACAGGCATGGCTGTGTCCCAATAAAACTTTATTTACAGGGACCAGCAGATGGTGTAATGATTATGTCGCTGGACTCCCACATAGTCAACCGTGGTTCCGAGTCCTGGACTTGGCAGCTTAAAACTCATGCTGGAACCAAGTGCGTGTGTACCCAAAATCCCAAGAGGAGACTGGAGGAGAAGGGACTGCAGTGTGGTCATCCTCCCTGGGGGGTGATTTCTCATTTTCTGTTTGTCTGTATCTTTCTGTCTCTCCTGCAAGCACACACACCCTACAGGGGGAAAAAAAAAAGAAGAAGAAGAAAAAAACTCTCTAAAAAAAAACCACTTTATTTACAAAAACAAGTACCTTGTCTGTGGGCTATCATTTATCAGTCTATGACCTAGAACTGAGGTGTTGTAGGCGAAGGCAGGGGAGAAGAGCAACGGAGAATCTCATGTAGGCTTTTCACTGCCTAAGCCTAGAAATGACAGGTGTCACTCAGGCTCACAATTAATTGATTAAAACAGTCACATATTCCCATCTAACTGTAAGAGCATGAGGAAAGTGGTAAAGTAAATGGCATATTCTGGACTGTTCCTTGCTCTGCCTTACCATGTGACCTACTAAATGATTTCCTACATGAATTTGCATTAAACTAACCTAATTGATCTTAGTTTAAGGGCAGAAAGGTCACCACATATTTTTGGAATTGTCGGTGAGCTTTCATTTCATAAAGAGATGGATGCTGGACCTGGGCAAATTTATCCCGATTTCTCTAACCAGCTGAGATAGGCTCCATCTGCTAGAATTAATAACACTCTGTATCAGAGGATTGACAGAGGACAAGGTGACGTGATGGACAGCCCAGACCCAGCCGTGACAAGCCCAGGCCCGTCTCTGTCTTGCTGTGAACTCCTGGCAAGACAGATAAGAACGTGGAGACATTCTTTCGCTTTTCCGCAGAGCAGCACAGTTACTCCTGTACCCTGGACCAAGGAACAAGGCCTAGCAGACCAAAGAGGCTCGCTTGAGTGGGAGAGGGAGAAGGGGAACCTCCCTTGGCCTGCCAGAGCACCCATTCCAATGTTGGCAACCAAGAGCATTGTCACAGATGTCACGGTTGATTAGCTTCATATCAGACAAGTCCGAACAAGGACCAATCAGTGGCAGCTGGATGGAGAGAGAGAGACATCAAAACAGGAAGTGTCGCAAAGGAAAAATGGGCAGCTTTGTCCAAAGACAGGAGAAAAGGTCATTAATACATCAACAGAAACTCAAGGTTTCTCGCTTGCAGGATGGCAAATTCGATGATGCTGGCTCGTGAAGGTGAAGTCAGTGGGAGAATAGATGTGAACACACCCGAGTGTGTTCTTTAAAGAAGGTGTAAGGTGCTTGTGTGTATGTGTGAGTGTGGGGCATGGTGTGTGCGGCTAATGGTTCGGGTTTGGCAGCGGGCTGCCTTGGCCCACTCTCTCTCCAGCCTCTTACTGGGAGACCTTCAGCCAATTGTTTTAACTCCCCAAACCTCAGTTTCCCCAGTAAAATGGGGACTATAATATTGAGTTGTTGGGGAAGTCATGACACATTTTTGCATAGAAAAATATGTCATGACTTTCCCGACAACCTAATAGCACTCATTAAGGTTAATTAAATGACCCACACAATGTGTAACTGGCTGTCCGTTCCTTAGGTGGGACACAAAAAATATAAACCACGTCCTCATTCTGTTACTCTTGTCATTACCAACGTTATTGAAAGAAGACCTCAGAATTTTAGATGCCATTAAGTAGAGCTCGAGGCTTTGAACTCATGAGCCGGTCTCAAAGGACAGCATTCCGAGAGATTGAGACCAAGTCTTGGCTTAAGACCGGGGAACTTGTGAAAATACATACTGCCCCAATCAGTGTTTGAGCTAAGCGAGTTATAACAGCAGCTGACGCTGACATGGACCTTACCATAGGTCAGGCACTGTTCTGAGCTCTTAGATGAGCAACTCCTCACTGAATACTCACAGCAACCGAGAGAGGTAGGTATTATTATCCCCATTTTGAAAATGAAAAAATTGAGGCTCAGAGAGGTGAAGTGATTTGTCTAAAGTCTCATAGCTAGCTAGAGGTAAAGGTAGGTAAGCCCAAAATAGTGTGGCTCTTCAAGCTATGCAAATCCTAATTCTCCCACATGGACCATCTGGGCAAGTTATTAAACTCTGTCTCAATTCCCCCATTCAAAAAACAAGGATGGAATTTTTTCTCCATCTGTAATGTCGGGTTCCTTTTAGGTACCTTTCTCTCCATGTTATCAAAGAAAACACAAATTTTACTGAATTAGAATCCCATGAAGAAACTCAACAATAAAGGCATTGACATGGCCACACACATGCAAGGGAGAGAGAGAGAGAGAGACACAGAGACAGAGGGAGAAAGAGAAAGGGAGGGAGAAAAGCAGGAAGTAGCCCTCAGAAAATGAAACTAATTCTTTCATTTCTTTTTCTTTAATTTTGCCAGAGAGTCTGTGTGCTCACCAAAGAGAAATAGAGAGAAAAGGAAAGTGAGAAAGCACTCCATGGGAAAGGTTATGCCATAGTCCCTTCTCGTCCATTCTACTTTTCAGATTTAGGGCATGCATTCATACATGCCTGGCATGTTTTTCAAGCCTTTGGGTACAGGATTCAAACCATGCAGTCAGCCATGTGGGATCCAGCCACCTTAACCATCATGCCACAGGCTGCCCTTCTATCTTCCATTGAAACAAATAATATGGTCAATTTCTCGGCAATCCTTTGGAATAAAATTCCCCAGCCTTAATTTACTAGAGGAATTGAAGTTGCAGAACTTCTAAGGCAGAAGTCCCCAAAGTTTGGGCTACAAAAGAGATACCTGGGAAAGTTTGAAAGAAGTTGGAAGGGCCAAGTGGTGACGCAGTGGTAGTTCAACTGGACCCGCATGGGCAAAGTCCTCGGTTCACATCCTTGGGCCTCTTGTGGCACTCCAGGCTCACGATGTGCCCATATTCCGAGCCAGATCTTGCTGGAGGTGCCTGTGTGTGTGTGTGTGTGTGTGTTGCTCATGGAAGAAATAAACAAACAAAAAAATGAAAGTAAGTTGGCATCCAAGCCCCACTGCAAGAGATGAACAATTTGTGAAATCAGAAACAAGGCTGAGGACTTTTGCATCTTTCAGCTCCCCATTCCCACCCCAGCCATACAGAGGCAAGTAGCATTCGTTGCCAATTGTTACCACTGGGAAATTTTCTCCCTCAAACTCCAAGAGGAAAAACTCCCTAATGGTGGCCATTAGCAGGATGGTCAGTTTTCATTCCCATCAGCAAACTCATCATCCTAATTTGTGCTAAGTCAATGCCAAGAAGGGAAATAAAGTTATCACCCAGCAGATGCACCCACAGGGAGGATCTTTTATAACCATCTGATAGGCAGCAAGGACTTCCACGAATGAGCTGGAAAAAGCCGACCATCTACAGATGAAACCAAAAGCTCTGAATACATGTTTTCAGTGCGTCCTTCAAAAATACTATCTGAAGTAAGCTACTATCCCCCCACTTTTTTTTTTTTTTTTAGTTTTTTGCCATAGGGTGTGTGCATTCAACAGAGAGAGGGAAAGTGAGAAATCACCCTTCTACCCCCCTCGCAGGAAGATGGCCACATCACAGTCCCTTCTCCTTCATTCTCTTCTCGGGATTTTGGACACGCACACACGCACACAGCATGATTTTCAAGTCACCAGGTCCTGGACTTGACCGCCGTCAGCCATGTGGGAGTCCAGTACTTTAACTACTCTGCCATCTGCTGGCCCTGAAGTGCCTATGTTTTAAAGAACTGTTCTTTGTCCTTATAAAGAAGACTGTAACCAATCTGTTCTCCCCCTCAAATAGTTGAAATCTCAAATAGTTACTTTCTTTTAATAGTCTCAGATCATGATAGTCTTTACCCAAACTCATAAAGAGGTGTCATTCATTCTAATTTTACAAGAGATTTATGTAACCCACATGATGGTTGAGGCAAAGAAAGACGGGATTTGGGGACCAGCAGTTGGCGTAATGGCTACATCGCTGGACTCCCATATAGTCGACCATGGTTCGTATCCCGGACCCGGTGGCTTAAACTCATGCCAGGCGTGTGTGTGTGCATGCCCAAGAACCTGAGAGGAGGATGAAGGAGAAGGGATTGTGGCGTGGCCATTCCCCCTGGGGGGTGATTTCTCGCTTTCTGTTTTTCTGTCTCTCTGTCTTCCCGGTGAGCGCATGCACCCTATAGCAAAAAAAAAAAAAAAAAAAAAAAAAAAAAACAACAACAACAACAACAAAAAACAAACCTCTCCAAAAAAGAAAGAAAGGAAGGAAGGAAGGAAGGAAGGAAGAAAGAGGGAAGGAAGAAAGGAAGGAAGGAAGGAAGGAAGGAAGGAAGGAAGGAAGGAAAGAAGATAGACAGACGGGGTTTCAGGATACCCAAGTCAAAAAGGCTTCAATCGCTGAACTGAAATATTCACCAGCTCTTGATAGAACACTGTGTTGACAGGAGAGAAGTGTTCTGGCCCGAGCACAGTCAGAAACTTGTAGTCTTCCAGAGTCAGAAAATGCTCTGCCCTCCAGTTGTTAAGTAAGTGGAGGAATGAATCACATGCTTAATATTTACTTATTACAGCAGTCTCTTTACCAGTCCTAATCGTTCAAATGCTCTGCCTAGATCAACATGTCTGCAGGCTTTTGCTTTCAGCAGGTGCACTGAAAATTCAAGGTTATGTCATCCTAGTCATATTTCTTACAGCAGAGGTCTCAGGGCCATTAGGACGGATTCAGCAAGGGTGCTTGTGAAAACGCAGATTTCCGGGGCCAGCAGATGGTGTAGTGGTTATGTTGCTGGACTCCCACATGGCCGACTGCAGTTCGAGTCCCAGACCTGGTGGCTTGAAAATCATGCCGGATGGATGTGTGTGTGTGTCCCAGGTCCTGGGAGGAGAATGGAGGAGACAAGATTGCAATGTGGCCATCCCCTCTGGGGGTGATTTGTTACTTTCCTTCTCACTGTCTCTGTCTTTCTCTCTCTATCTTTCTCTGGCGAGTGCACATGTCCTATGACCAAAACCTCTTAAAAATGCAGATTTCTGGACCCTGGTCCTTGAAACATGCATTAGCACAAGCCCCCACCCCCACCCCAACTTGCAAAAAGTATGCCACAAAATAAGACATATGCATCCCTCATATAAACAATAAACAGGTTTTCTCCATTTACATAGTCAACACAACACAGCTCTGCAATCAGATATGCAAGGTGTGTCCCCACACACCAAGCTGGTCTCCAGTGGACACCAACTGGGTATCCTGTCACTTAACTGAATTCCGACACCCTCTACCAGCAGTTAAAGTCAGAGCCCACAAGTTGAGGGATTCGGTCCCACAAGGCTGCCCTGTACTTTGGATGCCAACTGTAAGCCCCAGGCTGTAACCTGTGCTTCTAACCAACGGCTAGAAATCGGGGCTCTCAGGGCCTCCCTCCTCAAATTCTATTAAGTGGCTAGAGAAGCTCATGAAACTTAGGGAGTTTTAAAAACCTCTTACTTAGGTTTTACTGATTTATTATGAACCTATTCCATTTCTTTCCTGTGTCATTGGCTGGGGTAAGGCTCTCTGGGGATTGTTCTGCATGAGTCTGTCTTCAGAGAACTTTCATGACTCCATCATGTAAAATGGGGAATGCTACATTTTTCTGGAAGATCAGAAAGGCCTGTCATCATTCGTTCAGATAAACTAAGGTAGAGACAAGTCTAGGGATCATCAGTTAGCATAATGGTTATGTCGCTGGACTCCCACGTAGTCGACTGCGGTTCGCGTCCCGGACCCGGTGGCTTAAAACTCACGCCGGGCGCGTGTGCGTGCGTGCCCAAGATCCCGAGAGGAGAATGGAGGAGAAGAGATTGTGGCGTGGCCATCCCCCCTGGGGGGTGATTTCTCGCTTTCTGTCTCTCTATCTCTCTCTGTCTCTCTGGCGAGCACATGCGCCCTATAGCAAAAACCTCTCAAAAAAAAAAAAAAAAGAGAGACAAGTCTGATCTAAGTCACAGACACCACAGAAAGATCTGTGCTTTGAAAAGAATAGAAACCATTGGACACTGATGAAGAAACCAGAGCAAATATGAAAAAGATGTTCCCCCCCTCACTAGTAACCGAGGAAGCATAAATTAAAGCAACAATGAAATGCTGTAACTTTCTGTCTGCCATATTGAAACCATTAAGGAAATGGACAGTATCCCAGGTTGGCCGGGCATGAAAAACTGGACACTACACTGCTGGTGGAAGAGAAGACAGGGATGGGCCTTTCGGAAGTCAATCTGGACATGTCTCTTAAACTTTAAACCCATATGCCACCAGATGGCAACTCCACTTCTCAGCAACCACCCTAGACACAGATGCACAAGAATACATGTAAAACGTTCTGCCCTCGACACACGTTCGGATGAGCTGGGGAGCTTATAAAAAATACCGGCGCCATCCAGACCAATTAAACTAGAACCTGCAGTGACAGGCCGGCCAGTGGCAGGTGTTGGGGCAATTCGAATGTGCAGCCAGGTGGGTGAAGCCTAGATGTGCAGTGGTGTTGTTCACTGTAGCTTTGTCTGAAACAGGGACAGCTTGAGACAACCCCAGTGCTGATCAGGAGCAGGTGAAATAAGCAGAGCTTCATTCGTATGATAGGGTACCACACTGGACTTTAAACACCAAAACGCTTTCCTTACTCTGACTTTTCTGCCTCTCTGTCCTCATCTCCCAGTACCCCACCCCCTTCTTCTCCTTCACGTCCTCTACTTCAGTCACATTGGAGTCTTCTGAGTAACACGAGCATGCTCCTGCCTCAGGGCCTCTGCACATGCTGCTCCTTCTGACCCTCTGCCTGGAACTCTCTTCCTTCTAATAGCCGCACAGATTGTTTTTTTTGGTTTTTTTTTGTTTTGTTTTGTTTTTGTTTGTTTTTGAGAGGTTTTCGCTATAGGGCGTGTGCACTCACCAGACAGACAGAGAGAGACATAGAGACAGAAAGCGAAAAATCACCCCCCGGGGGGGATGGTCACGCCGCAATCCCTTCTCCTCCATTCTCCTCTTGGGATCCTGGGCACGCATGCACATGCACCCGGCATGAGTTTTAAGCCACCGGGTCCAGGATGTGAACCGCAGTCGACTACGTGGGAGTCCAGCAACATAGCCATTACGCTAACTGCTGGTTCCCCGCGCACAGCTTGTTTTCATCTCCCCTTCAGGCACTCACTCGTATAATACCTTTGCAGAGCGGCTATCCTCCCAAATACTTCGAAATAGCACCCCAGTCTAAACCTCCTTCCCTCTGTCCCCTTATCCCCACTAATAGCCCTTACCACTCCCTGACAAATTGAATACACATATATATATCTATATTTATGTACACATACACGTATATGTGTGTATATTATATTTGCATATACATATAGATGCATATGTGCACATATATTAATGTGTGTGCGTATATATTAATATTATATATATATATATTTTATATTGTGTCTCCCCCTACTGAATGAAAAGCCAGAGAACATTTTAATCTGTCATTGCCTATAATAATAGAGGATAGCACTTAAAGGCACCTGCTTTGAAACTCAACTACTAGAATTTCAGTCCAGGTCCCACCTCTAAGTAGCTGTGTGCACTTGGACAACTCTTTAGGCCAATCTGTGCCTCATTTTCCTTGTCTATAGAATGATGATAATAACAGAATCTGCTTCATTGGGCTGGAAGATTAAACTGCATAAACACCGTCGTGCCCAGCACACTGTACTGGCCCTATGTCGCTGCTGTGTGTCATTATTAACACAAGCACCTAGACCAGTGTCCAGGATGTAAATATTTACTGAATAATGAATTAATATGTTTTTTTTTTTGAGAGGTTTTTGCTATAGGGCACGTGCGCTCACCAGAAAGACAAAGAGAGACAGAAAGAGAGAAATCACCCCCCAGGGGGGATGGCCACACCACAATCCCTTCTCCTCCATTCTCCTCTCGGGATCTTGGGCACGCACGCACACGGGCCCAGCCACCGGGTCCGGGACTTGAACCACGGTCAACTACATGGGAGTCCAGCGACATAGCCATTATGCCAACTGCTGGTACCAGAATGAATATGTTTTTAAAGAGGGGAAATTGCAGAACAATGTATGAGCATGATCCCATTATGTAAAAACACACGCGATGAGTATACATTTCTAAGTGCATATGTATGGACTTAAGCGCAGAGAAAAATGCCTAGGGGATGCACACCAAACTGCTGACAGCACTACTAACCCTCAGGGAGGAGAATGAGATTCAGAAATGCTCCAGAGGCTTTCTGCTACATCTGTGTTGCTCTGTCTTCTGCATAAAGTAAAATGGTTTCCAAATATGAGGGGTCTTGAAAAGTTTTTGGAAATTGCAAATTGTGGGAAAAAAAACTATACAGAGCTTTAAAATCTGTTTTGCACCCAAATAAACTCATACTTCAGTTTCATTTTCGCATGAACTTACATGTCCCCTCATAGAATGTATTTCTCAAGAGAAAGCCAGGGCTTAGAGTCAAAAGGGTGCAGGCCTGCTGGTCCATTTCAGCATCTGTTTATCCAGAGTAATCTCCATCAAATAAGGAAGCTTTGGTCACACCAAGAAAGCCAACCCCGGCAGCTGAGCCCAAGGTCTTTCCCTCCTTCTCACCCTCTCTGTCTGTACCACGCAGTGCCTGAGGAGCCAGCAGTCGGCTGCAAACGTGAAGGACGGACCTCATCCGTACACACACCAAAGGAGTTTCTGAGGAATGGATCCTTGACTGCAGACTGGGAGATCTTTTCCTGCAGGACTCTCCAGAGGCAGGTCCCTGGCAAATGAACAACAGAAAAGTCCGAAATTTAGAAAATCTAAGCAGCACAGCCAGCTCAGCCAAAGTCATGGATTTGGGGGGAAAAAAAAAAAAAAAAAGAAAAGAAAAGAAAGAAAAAAAAATGAAGTCTCACTGTCTCAGTTTAGTGAAGCCCATTGTATCCATTCCTCTTCTCCAGAGATGACCTTCAGGAAATCTCACTATTTTTAATAGGGGCGAGTAGGAGGGTGGGGTTCCTCTTTGGGGGGAGCAGTGGGTGCCGGTGTTCACAGTGTTAAGCACAGGTGTGTGAGGCACGTGTAAAGTTGTCTATTTGAGCTGTATGTGTGAGGCAGTTTCCTTTAGTGTTCACGTGTTGTAGCTTCACTCTGATCTTCACTAACTCCTCCTCCATCAGCACTTTGGGGACCCCAAGAGTTCCCTCATCCGGTCACCAAAGACTCAAAAAGCAAGAGGCTTTCTGGCCTTTCGCCTTGATCTGTACTTCTAATAACTCCCCTCCCTTGCTTGCATCCACATGGGTCAGTCTGACCACAACCTCACTTTACAAACGAGCTCTGAGAATCTATTCAGGGGACAGTTCGAGGCACGTGGGCACCGTCTCCATCCCAGTTTTGGGAATACATTGGCTGTATTTATGGAATGTGCTTTTTTCGATCTCTATTTCTCGTTCTCCTTCCCACCCCACCCCCCTATTTTTAGCAAGTCTCAGGCAAGATCTTTGATTTCCCTGGATGCCATCTGGAAATGCCACTCCTTGTATTTCTATTCTGTCACATGTAAACCCTTTAGATGTGAATGTATTAATGATGTCATTATTCTGCCTTTCAGAACACGCTAACCCAGTGTTTCAGAGTGTGCGAGGTGTGTACCGCTGGTGGTACACAAGGCCCTTTAAAAGTAGTTTACAATGACATTAAGTAATATTGAATTACAAAGAACATTTTCCTTTTTCTATTCTTCCACAATCCTGACCACAGCGGGGGCAAAGTCTCTGTTTAGTGCTAGTGAGTCCTTAACACTTTTCTAACACTGTGGCTCATTTCCCTTTTGAACAAAGAAAGAGCAGGCCTCAGGTTCAGAGTCTTCCAGATGGAATTCAATGATAGGGTTTTGTTTCCATGCTATTTATTTATTACCTTCCACTCATGGCTTTCTACAAATGGATGTGATATATCATTTCTGTTTAAATAAATTTACTTAAGAAAAGTAAATGGACTCAAAGGAAAATACCAAGTGATTAATACAACATACACACACACACACACATACACACACACCAAAAATCACTTCAAGAATGAATATTAGAATGAGTGATAAAGAAATTTCATAAGCAAAAGAAAAGGCAGCTTATTCTATTTGAAAGAACAAGAGGTTGAGAGTTAAAATACAGGTGACCCTCCATGTCTGTGGGTTCCACATGCACAGATTCAACCATGAATCAAAAATGTTAAAAAAAAATCGGTTGCCTCTGTACTGATCATGTACAGACTATTTTTTCTTGTCATTGTGCCCCAAACAATACATGTGATAACTATTTACGTAGCATTTATATGTATTAGATATTTATTGTAAGTGATCTAGAGATGATTTAAGGTATACAGAAGGAAGTGTGTTGGTTATTTGCAAATACTGTGCCACATTATATAAGGGACTTGAGTATTCATGGATTCTGGTATTCTTTGCTGGGGGGATTTCTGGGGTCCTGGAACTGGTCCCCTGGTGATACCAAAAAAGGTAGTTCGCATGCCTTTTTTTCCCCTCCACCAACAAGCTATGCAAGCTGATTTTAGAGAAGTTTCTTAGCCTCTCTGTGCCTCAAATTTCTTCATCTGGAAAATGGAGATAAGAATGCCTGCCTTCTTACCTCAGAGGGTTATGAGAATTAATTGCCATGAGAAATGTAAATGCCCCTGGTGGGGAAGGGGGATTCTATGTGCTTTACAAATACAAACCAGTATGCTTAGATTATTGTGAATCTCGGGCATTTGTTAAAACCCTGGACCCTAGCAAAATATAAAAAACTCCAACTTGAACCTGTCATCTCATGAGCCAGCATTTGTCCCAGGAGGACACTGAATCAGGGACACGAATTCTCAGCACACAGAGATTCAAGCGTCATTCCAGAATATTGGATACTGATTTTTGTTCCTGGCAGAAACCTTGGGGTTTTTCTTGTTTGTTTGTTTTGTGTTTGTGTCCCTGATCATTTACCTAAATCAAATGATAAGTGTTGCTGAGAGGCAGAATAAAAATGGTTTTAAGTAAACTTGTTTACTGCTGCAGTGTGTGACTTGTGTTTTCTTGGGCATGTGGGAAAACCACAGACACGCCAAGGGTGGGGCTAGAGAGGCATCCGCTGTGAATTAACTTACAGCCTGAAATGTACTCCTATGAGGCATTAAAAATGTTGGCCTCGGGGACCAGCAGTTAGCGTAATGGCTATGTCGCTGGACTCCCACGTAGTCGACCGCGGTTCGAGTCCTGGACCCGGCGGCTTAAACTCACGCCGGGCGCGTGTGCGTGCGTGCCCAAGATCCCGAGAGGAGAATGGAGGAGAAGGGATTGCGGCGTGGCCATCCCCCCTGGGGGGTGATTTCCTGCTTTCTATCTCTCTGTCTGTCTCTGTCTGTCTGGCGAGCGCACGCGCCCTATAGCAAAAACCTCTCCAAAAAAAAAAAAAAAAAAAAAGAAAAAATGTTGGCCTCAGGACCAGCAGTTAGCGTAATGGCTATGTCACTTAACTCCCATGTAGCTGACCATGGTTCGAGTCCTGAACCCGGTGGCTTAAACTCATGCCAGGTATGTGTGCGTGCATGCCCAAGATCCCGAGAGAACGGAGGAGAAGGGACTGCAGCATGGCCATCCCTCCTGGGGGGTGATTTCTCACTTTCTGTCTCTCTGTCTCTCTCTCTCTCTCTTTCTGGCAAGCCCACGCACCCTGTAGCAAAAATCTCTCCAAAAAAAAATTTGGCCCCAATTCAACTCTTATGCCATCTCCTGCTATATTTCTTCCCATGGCATTCACAACCATCTGACACATGTATCTTTACTCAATCATTTGTTCACTTTCTGTCTTCTTCAAGTAGATTGTGAGTTTCATGAAGGCAGGGCTGTATGTTTGCTACAGTGTTCCCAAGACCTAGAAATGTGAAATGAATGAATGATGTGAAAGTAAGACTTGTGAAATTCAATTATATTCATAAAATGAAAGTGTACCTTCCTTGGTTGTTAACAATAATTAAGGCAGAAACTCTTATTTATTAAAAAAAGAAAAAAGAAAAAGAAAAAAAGAAATGTTGGTCACACTAAAATAAAGTAAGAAAAACTCTGCCTAAGTAAGATGCCGGAGGCCAAAATGGGCTCTGACTTTTGTTGGCCCCTGGTGCCCTAAGCTCTCAGATCAAGCTGGTGATCCCCAGGGTGTCCTGGAAAAACCCTACTCCACTCCCCAAAGCACAGTTGGGAAAAGAGTGACCTGGTGCATCAGCCAAAGAATTCTCTCATCAGCCAGTGACAAAAACTGGCTAGAGCATTACGATAGAATTTCCTGGTCATAAAACTGAAAATTCTAGGGATGGCTTCAGGTACGGCTGGATCATGGTGCACAGTGTTATTATGAACTGTGCTTCTCTCTTTCTCAGCTCCGACTTGTTGAGTTTGTTTCAGTTTCATGGTGGTGGGATAGCTGCCAACAGCTTTGGGTTCTTCCTATCAGCTTAGCAATGCCTGTGGAAATAAATTACTTCTTCCTAAAAGCTCCAGAAAAATAAAATTTGATTTGATTCAAAATAGTGCACGATTGATTTGCAACCAGAACCAGCCCATCAAAATGGATACTGGCCATTAACAAATAGGTGTGGCCATTGTACCTACACAAATTGGTGCTGTGGCCAAGGGTGTGTGAGGTACTTTTTGACCGGGCCCTGAGTCGGGATTCAACCTCTAGAGATGAATGTGAAGTCAGCTCCACCCATGCTTTATGGATTGAGGGTGCGAGAATGGTGGTTCCCCTAAGGAAAGCCAGTGTTTTTACCAGAAGGAGAGACAGATGCAACCACTGTCCACATTAAGCATACTGCTTCTTACTATGCCTTCCATGTATGGCAGAAAAGAATTTAATAGCTTTTCAAACAACGTCCCCATTGGGTTGTCACTCTTATCTATTTCCTCATCTGACCACTACTTACAAAAAAAGCACCTGTTCCACCACAGAAATGGGCTGGGCTTTGGAAATTCCCATGTGATTAAGAGAGACCCCAGGGAAGGCTATTCACAGTATATTGGGAGATGACGGAAGCAGGCATGCACACCAACAATTAGAAGGGAATGTGAGGGATGGGACCAGCAGTTGGCGTAATGGCTGTCACTGGACTCCCATGTAGTCAACCGCAGTTCAAGTCTCGGACCCAGTGGCTTAAACTCACACGGGGCATGTGTATGTGTATGGATGATTTCTCACTTTCTGTCTCTCTGAATCTCTCTGTCTTTCTGGCAAGTGCACGTGCCCTATAGCAAAAACCTCTCCCAAAAAAAAAAAAAAAAAATGAAGGAAATGTGAAGGTACCAAGGGAGAGGCAAGAACTGAGTGTTGTGTGGTCATGCCACAGAAGGAGAGCTATCTGTATCCAAGGACAATTCTCAGGGAGTAGAAGTTCCTGTCCCATCGTTCTTTGTGTGGCTAAGGCTGGTGTGGCCAGAGCTCTTGAAGCTGCCCTGTGTTGGCCCACAGGTTATAGGCAGAAACAGATGCAGACATAAAATCGCTGGCCTCAGCTCCTGGATCAGCGAATTATCCTTGGCCCGCATCAGGACAGCTGCATTCAGCAAAAAGCACCGTGCATGTATCATGATACGTAACCCTAGATCCAGGCTTCTAAATATAAGAGACAGTTTTGGGCCACTGAATTAAAATAAATAAATAAATAAAAATTAAAAAAAAGAAAAACACTTCTAAAATAATGTCCACATTTGTGGGTTACTACATCCTGAAAAAAATACTCATAGATGTTGAATAGTTAAAGTTGGAGATTTTCCCCTATAACAGTAGATCCCTGAACCCAAACGCTTCAAAAATTCTAGTTTGGACAAACACAAAGAGAGGCATGCAGACTACTTCAGCATCACCTGTCACTGTTGGAGAAGCTACACAAAAAAAGTTCTCTAGGATTTATGATTTCTTTATGATGACAGAGGTTTGTTTGGGGTGGGGGGGAGTCAGGAGAGGGAAGCACAAAGTCTCCTTCGTGCACTGTTTGCGAGAAGCATCTGAGTTTCTTCCTGGGTACCTGTTCCAAGGCCCAGATGAGCACCTAGCCAAATCTGCAAGCATCTGGTCACAAGCTTCCTCTCTCTTCCTGTCCAGGCATAAACTTTCCCAGCTCAGGCTCACACACCGGCTAACTGGTGTGCCCTGCCATTTGGCTTTTCCAAGCCATCTGCTTCTGGCACTGCCTCCGGCGTTTATTCCCCCAGGTGACATAGAATCCTGTGTACAGGGACTGGTTGTGCTCTGGAGTGAGCATAAGCATTGGGAGGAACTCGTGAAAGGCCAAATCCTATCTAGAGGTAAAAAATGGCCTGATCTTGAGTATGAAGGGGGCCTTAACACCAATCCCCACATCTAAGAGGGAAGGTACGTAAGTATTTCTTGAGCCATTACCCAAGCTCATCTAATCAATTACAGTAGCATTCTTTTTATTTTTTTAAAGAGCTTTTTGCCTTAGGTCACGTGCTTTCACTGGAAAAAGAGAGACATTGAGAGGGAAAGTGAGAAACCACCCCCTAGGTGGAATGGCCACGTCATAATCCCTTCTCCTCCATTCTCCTCTTGGAATCTTGGTCACACTTGCACATGCACCTAGCATGATTTTCAAGCCGCCAGGTCCAGGGCTTGAACTGCAGTCGGCCATGTGGGAGTTCAATGACGTAATCACTATGCCATCTGCTAGCCCCTGCAGCAGTATTCTTATAGGACTAGTTGTGTATTCATTTCTAATAGATGACGTGACAAAGATTACAAATGTAGGGACTTAAAACAATCCAATTTTATTATCTTATATCTCTTTAATTGCCAGAGGGCATTTGTATGCACTAGAGAGACAAAAAAAGAGAGAGAAAGCATCCTCCAATGGGGTGGGGTCGTGTCACAATCTATTTTCCTCCATTGCTCCATCCCATCAGAATCTGGGCACACACACACACATTTTTTTTTTCAAGGTACCAGGGCTGGGATTTAACTACCAACCATCATGTGGGATCCAGCTTCCTACGCACAGCACTTCACCACACCGCAGGGCCAGCCCTATCTTACATTTCTGTAGGTCAGGAGTCTGACTTGAGTTGCACTGTGTCCAAATAGATGGCAGTGGGGTTGGACTCCTTCTTGGGGCTCTTAGGGAGAATCCTTTTTCATATCTTTCCACCTTCAATGGACTGCCCACATTCCCTGGCTCACGGCTCTCTTCTTTTTTTAAGAGAGGTTTTTTTTGGTTTGTTTTTTTGTTTTGTTTTGTTTTGTTTTGTTTTTCCTACAGGGTGCATACACTCATCAGAAAGAGAGAGAGACAGGGACCAGCAGTTAGCATAATGGCTATGTCGCTGGACTCCCACGTAGTCGACCACGGTTCAAGTCCTGGACCTGGTGGCTTAAATTCACGCCGGGCGCGTGTGCGTGCGTGCCCAAGATCCCGAGAGGAGAATGGAGGAGAAGGGATTGCGGCGTGACCATCCCCCCTGGGGGGGTGATTTCTCGCTTTCTGTCTCTCTCTGTCTCTCTGGCAAACGCACATGCCCTATAGCGAAAACCTCTCCAAAAAAAAAAAAAAAAAAAAGAGAGAGAGAGAGAAACAGAAAGCGAGAAATCACCCCCTAGGGGGGATGGCCACGCCGCAATCCCTTCTCCTCCATTCTCCTCTCTGGATCTTGGGCACAGAAGCACAAGCGCCCTGCGTGAATTTTAAGCCATTGGGTCTAGGACTTGAACCGTTGTCAACTACATGGGAGTTCAGTGATATAACCATTATGCCATCTAACTGGTCCTGTGCCCTCTTCTTTTAAGCTGGAAAGTTATAACATATTTTTCTATGTTTTTCTATGCAGAAATGCATCATGACTTTCCCCACGATGTTCAAATCAGCCAAAGACACTGAACTCTTGCCCGTGCCATCTCTCTCATACTGACTTCTTCGCCTCCCTCCTCCCCAGGGAAGGACCCCTGTCATCACACTGGGTCCACTCAAATAATCTAGAATAATCTTTTTTTTTTCTTTTTTCTTTTTGGAGAGATTTTCGCTATAAGGCGCATGCGCTCGCCAGACAGACAGAGAAAGACATAGAGACAGAAAGCGAGAAATCACCCCCCAGGGGGAATGGTCACGCCGCAATCCCTTCTCCTCCACTCTCCTCTCGGGATCTTGGGCACGCACGCACACGTGCCCGGCGTGAGTTTTAAGCCACCGCATCCAGGACACGAACCGCGGTCGACTACGTGGGAGTCCAGCGACATAGCCATTACGCTAACTGCTGGTTCCCTAGAATAATCTTATTTTAAGGTCAGTTGATTAGCAACCTTAATTCTATCCAGACCCTTACTTCCCCCTTGCTACGTAACTTACCGTATTCACAGGGTCTAGGAATTAGTACAAGATATCTTGGGGAGACCATTATCTTGCTTACCACGGCAAGTTTTTATCTTCATCCCCCTCCAACACACACACACAGCGACCAGGGTCATCGCAGAACCACATCGCTCCTCTACTGAAACCCAACTCATCCACCCAACGGCTTCCCTTGAGATTAAACCCCAAATTTTGGAACAATGATCCATAAAGCCTTACGCGATCTGCCCCTTGGCTGCCTTCCAGGTCTCATCTCCCACCCCCTCCATCTCACTCTGCTGCAGCCACACACTGGCCTTCTCACCTTCCCCCAAACATGTCAAGATCATTCCTGCCTCGGGGCTTCATTTTTTTTTTTCTTTTTAAGAGATATTTTGGCTGTAAGGTGCATGTACTCACTCAAGAGACAGAAAGAGAGAAATCACCTCCCAGGGCAGATGGCCATGCCACAATCCTTTCTCCTCTCTTCTCCTCTCAGGATTTTGGGCGCACACACACACGCATCCTGCATGAGTTTGAAACCACCAGGTCTGGGACTTGAACCGCAGTTGACTATGTGGGAGTCTAGTGAAGTAACCATGATGCCATCTGCTGGTCCCACTGCCTCAGGCTTTGTACGTGCTGTTTCCTCCACCCATAACATTGTCCCCCAGATTTTCACATGGCTGGTTCTTCCTCAGAGCCCAGGTCTCAGCTTCTCACACAGGGTTTACCTCACCCCCCTCTATCTACAGCAGCCATCCCACTCCTACCCAGTTTTATGTCCTCCGAGGGGACTTAACCACTACCTATCATTTTCCTGTTTATTTAATCACGTGCTTATGTATTATTTTCTTTATTGTTTACTTGTTTATTGTCTATCTCCTCCCGCTAGGATGTCGGCATCCTGAGGGCAGAAATGGTATCTGTTCTGAGTACTGATATAGCCCAGCCCCTAGACCAGGGCATAACACACGGCAGACACTGTACAAATGAGAACTCTGCACTCATTTGCTGAATGAGTAAAAAGTTCCTCTTCACATGTGTCCCTTCCCCTAGCTAATGGCCACTCTTCTTTTGTTAAGGTTTTTGCCATAGGGCAGCATGTACTCACCGGAGAGTGAGAGAGAGAGAGAGAGAGAAAGAGAGAGAAGGTGAGAAATCACCCCCCATGGGAGATGGCCACAACACAACCCCTTCTCTTCTATCCTTCTTCTGGGATTTTAGGCATGCACACACATATGCCTGGTATGAATTTCAGGCCTCCGGCCCAGGACTTGAGCTGTGGTCAGCCATATGGGAGTCCAGCACCTTTACCACTACACCCACCTGCGGACACCAACAAATATCCACTCTTTCATCTCATATAAAGTGCCTCTTCTTCAGGGAAGCCTTCTCTGACATTCCAGCTCTTCAAGAATATTAGAGTCTCCCGTCTGTACGCTCACACGGCTCTAGTTTCACAAAACTTCAAGGCCTTATGCCAATGACAGTTACGTACAACTTGTGTAATTATTACTCAATATCTGTCTTTCTCAGGAGATTATAAGCCCCCATGAGGGCAGGGACCATGTCCATCTTGTTCACCTCTGTATTCCTGGTATCCACCTTGGTATCTGGCACATAGAAGGTTTTTCCTAATTATTTATTGACTACATGAACAACTGACTGAATGAATGAATGAAGGTGTAAAGGCAAGGATAAATAGAAGATGAGAATTGAAGTAAAAGTTTCTCCATCATCCTACCTTTATTTTGACATTGTTTTTTTTTGACAGATTTAAACCTGAGTTTTAAAGCAAAATGAAGCTAATGAAGGTATTGGCTGAAAATCCTGTCCCAGAACATTCACGCGTATCCTTTTGTCATTTATCATGAGGGTTTAGGAAAAGGAGATGAAAATCCACCTACACTAAGCAAAAGAAGATCTGGACACAAATGAATTCAAGGGAACCCTTAATTCTCATTTGGTATGAGTGCCCTTTCCCACAGTCTCTTTTGAGGCTGGGATGCCCCCTAGTGGAGTCGATGGAGAAAGGCATCTTAGGGTGTTCCTTCTGATGAAGGGCCCATTTCTTTCGCCTCGCCTTGCATACTCTGACTTGTGTAACAGGATCCAGCAAAACTGGAGAGAAAAGATGAAGAAAAGAAGCAACAGATTCTGAGATAACCACCTTTCTATAAAACAGGCACTGAGGGCTGCAGTGGTAATGCAATGTTCTGTGAGACAGACCCAGCAGGGAAGGTTGTGGGTGTGTATCTGAAAACCACCCTGAACACACTTGGTGCACATGTGTCCATAATTCAAATTATGAAATCTGAAACTGGCTGAAACTGAGGGCAGATCACTGAGTCAAAATCCTATTGGGAGGTTCACTCACGGAAAAAATTAACATTTTTAAAAAGGAAAAAAAGGGCCAGCAGAAGGTGTACTGGTTATGGCTCCGAACTCCCATGTAGTTGACTGTGGTTTGAGTCCTGGACCTGGTGGCTTGAAAATCACACCAGGTACCTGTGCGTGCGTGCCCAAGATCCCAGGAGGAGAATGGAGAAGAAGGGACGGTGGTGTGGCCACCCCCCAGGGGGTGATTTCTCACTTTCCCTCTCACTGTCTTTTTCTCTCTGCGGCAAACGCACACACCCTGTGGCAAAAACTTCTAAAAAATTTAAATAAATAAACAAAAAGAAAGAAAATGGAAACTGAGCTAATGTTTTCTTTTTTTTCTTTTTTTAAATCTTACATTATGCCAGCACTATTCTAAGCACTCTGTGCTACATAACATTTAACCTTCACAGAAAAACTAAGGCAGGCACTTTTTATTATCTACTTTTGAAAACTACTTTTTATACATAACAGAATGAAATGACTTAATCTCCTGTTACCCATTTTCTCCAACTAGTTGCAAGCTTGACATAAATTTGTGTAGGCTGTACTTCTGGGACAGATTTGCATTAATGATAACCATTTGCTGTTTGGAATCTTATCAGATATTTAAGAAGTTCTGAGGTCTCACCTCTATGTCTAAAATATATTTCCTATACACAATGATTAGTACTCACAGAAAAGAAAAAACCAACTCCCTATCATATGAGCATATGAGCTTGAGGCCAGAAGGTGCCATGGGGCACTGGACTCCCACATGGCCAACCACAGTTTGAGTCCTGGGGCTGGCAGATTGCTTTCTCACTTTCCCTCTCTTTCTCTCTGTCTCTGGTGAGCACACATGCCCTATAGCAAATTTTAAAAATAACAGTAATAATAATAAATAAAATTAAATAATTCTTTAAAAAAATAGGAGCTCCAGGGCCAGTAGGTGGAGTAGTGCTTACAGTGCTGGACTCCCACATGGCTGATAGCAGTTCAAGTCCCAGATCTGGCAGCTTGAAAATCACACTGAGAACATGTGCACATGTGCCCAAAACCCCAGAAGGAGAATGGAGAAAGGATTGCAGTGTGGCCATCCTCCCTGGGGGGTGATTTCTCACTGTCTTTCTCTGTCTCTCACTGGTGAGTGCACACGCCTTATGGCAGAGACCTAAAACAAACAAACAAACAAACAAACAAAAAACGAAAAAACAATGGCAGGCAAAAACTGGAGGAGGTAGAACTCTTGAAAAAAGGGAATCATCCACATTTACCTAGCCCTTCCTCTGAAGGATCTCCCAGTGTGCAAAAGAATTTTGAGAAAATAAGAGACTAATTAAGTAAATGACAGCATGTCCATGCTACAGTAATTTAGCATGGTAGCAAAGAATGTAGACTCAGGGCCAACAGATGGCGTAGCGGTCATGTTGCTAGACTCCTACATGGCCGACCATGGTTCAAGTCACCTGGTGGCTTGAAAATCACGCTGGGCACATGTGCATATGTGACAAAAATTCTGGGAGGAGAATGGAGAAGGGATTACGGTGTGGCCATCTCTCCGGAGAAGGGGAGTGATTTCTCACTTTCTCTCTCACTGTCTGTCTCTCTCCGTCCACCAATTGCACATGTTCTAAGACATAAATAAACAGATAAATACATACATACACACACACATACATACAAACCTCTTCAAAAAAAAAAAAAGAACGTAGACTTGAAAGTCAGAATTTTTGCATCTAAATCCTTTATGGCTGGTACTTTCTAGCTCTGAGATATTAGGAAAGTTATTTGTCTACTTATGCCTTAGTTTTCTCATAAAGTGGGGGTAATAACAGAATGCCCTCTTAAGATTTTATAAACATTAAATGCCTAAAGCAAAGAAGAAGCTTAGGTATACAATAAGCACTCTATAAATGTTGTTGTTGTGAGATCTGCAGCCATTTTTTTTTAAATGAGGTAGATTTGTATGTGATAAATATATGGAAAGATAAATTAAGGGAGAAAAAAAATCCCAGTTTGGGGGAAATTTATTAAAAGAGAGACATATGAGCAAATATTTTACCTAGAAAAAAATAGTAAAATAATTAGAACAAAATATACCCCTGAAAAGTATACAAGAAATTCTCAACAGGTTATTTAGAGAAAAAAGAAATTAGGGATCTAGGAGAAGATGTAAAGGAGACTTGTTTTGGTCCAGTACCTCCTATACTGCTTGAAGTCTTTAGTTTGTTCCTTCATACTTAAAAAATATGTTTAATTTTTTCAAAGACCATGGAAATATTTTTTGCTGCTCTTTACTGCCACCTGGGGGATGCTGGGGGCATTGCCTGCCATGATTCCTGGCATTGCTGTTAACCCTAATCACTATTTAATAAATGACCACACCCTTTTTAAAAAGTTTATTTCTTTCTTCCTTCCATAAAAGAGACATACACAGACCATTAGAGAGAAAGAGAGAGAGGAGGCAGAACGCCAACAGGGTCTTGAGGCCATAATCCATCCCAGTTTCAGCCACCCTGGGGTCATGGGTATACACACAGGCCCAGTATTCTCAGGAAGATCTCTAGATGCAAACCAATTACTTTCCTATGTGGGTCAGCTTTGCAGAGCATTTTAACACTGTATCACTCTGCCTTCTACCCCTTCTTTTTTTTTTTTTTTGGAGAGGTTTTTCACTATAGGGCGCGTGCGCTCGCCAGACAGACAGAGAGAGACAGAGAGACAGAAAGCGAGAAATCACCCACCAGGGGGAATGGTCACGCCGCAATCCCTTCTCCTCCATTCTCCTCTCGGGATCTTGGGCACGCACGCACACGCGCCCGGCGTGAGTTGTAAGCCACCGGGTCCGAGACGCGAACCGCGGTCGACTACGTGGGAGTCCAGCGACATAGCCATTACGCTAACTGCTGGTTCCCTTCTACCCCTTCTTCATTTAGCGTGTTATGCTAACAAGTCATGATTTCTTGACTCTCAAATCTTTATCAAATTTGGTAACAGTAAGAAATATAAATCCACAGCTAGAAAATTCAGCCAATAAACAAACACCTTGTTTGATCTTCCCCACTAAATGACTCTTCCAGCTTTATATTCATCATCTAAATCAGCCTGACTATTGGACTGCCTGAAAGTCTCTCACCTCTCGCCCAGTGATCTGTCCATGGTGCCCAAAATTGTTTTACACCATTCCGGTTGCCTGATTTTGATCACTGTTTCCGTGACTTCCCAGTGTGTGACCTTGATCAAGTCACTCCACTCTCCGAGCTTCAGTTTCTTCGTCTGTAAAACATAAATGATAGTAAGAGGAATCCTCCCTCAAAAGACATTTGGGAGGATTGCATGAGTTCATATGTCAAGCACGAAGCCAACAATATAATGAGTTGAT
This sequence comes from Tupaia tana, assembly GCA_026018925.1. Classification (NCBI taxonomy): domain Eukaryota; kingdom Metazoa; phylum Chordata; class Mammalia; order Scandentia; family Tupaiidae; genus Tupaia; species Tupaia tana. The sequence continues at coordinate 13,127,674 of JAKSZU010000026.1, read as the reverse complement.
ATAATAATTTTCATTTTAACATCTATACTCTTCAAATATCAACCTGATCATCACTTCCTCCTTCCTTCCCTCACCTTCTGACTTAGTCACAGTTGTCTTACTAGGTCACTTTATTCTTTCCTAGCGTTTGTCATGGATATCAGCTGGATGGTTGCTTAACTGATGTCACTCTTCCTGACAGATCATAAGCACTCAGGGCAGAGCTTGAGCGTGCTTACCCACCATTCTATCCCCAGCATCTACTGCAGTGCATCGCAAATAGTAATTGTGCTATACAGAATTGTTCATAGAGAAATGAATTAATGAAGTTAGAAAATTTACGACCTCTAAAAATAGGTATGTTAGCTAGAATGAATGTCATGAACTGGTTAGGTCCTTTTCTGAAAATTCAGTGTGGCTGCCCAGAATTTAACTGTATATACTGTGTTGTATGGCAGGGACCCTACATACCAGATACCTCTGTTATTGTGTTCAGCTGTTTCTATTAGAGAAAGGCCAGGCCCATTGCTCCTCCATATGATACCTTTGTATAAATTAGAAAGCCATCCATTCCTCTAGGCAATGAAATCTGCTGAGTAGAGCTTGGGTGGAATCTCATTGCCTCCTTGGGCAAGCACCATTCTGCAGAGCATACCTACCGAACCACGAACCCCATTACTAGACCATTCCATTGATTGAAACTATTGACAGCATCTTCAGGGTATCTTTACACTATTTGGCATCAAGGACTCATACTTTCACTGTTATCTTATCCAGGCCAGAGCAAAAGTCCTGAAACTTCCTTCAAGCATTAAAGCATCTGCATAGCTCAGATAAGGAGTTCACAGCTCATGTGTTCTTCCTTATCTCTCCAGTTGTTGGGGGAAGAGAATCTAAAGCTCAACATCATGTGCATGGCTTCCTCACCGCCTATCATGAATAAGTCAGGGCCACTGTTAGAAAAACAGCTCAAAGAATGGATGCTGGATCACCTGTGGTATCTGGGCTTATTCAATTCAGCAAGCCCATTCAACAGTTTGGATTATATTGAGTAAATTCAGATTCTTCATTCATCAGTTCCATGAAAACTTTCCTGGCTTCCATCCCCATTGTCTGGCCTGCCTCAAGTCCCTTCCAGGTTCCAGTAGAATCTCTTACCTACCTCTATTATTGCCTTTCCATGGGCCCATTCTTACCTCTATTCTATGGCTTCCTTTGAAGCTAGAAGAACCATATCTTATTTATTTTTTTGTCTTTTAAGGTGGTTTTTAAATTTTAAAAGTAGTATATCCTCATAGTAGAAACATTTTCCAACAATACAAGAGTATATAAGCTAAGAAGTGAACATTCCCTTTTTATCAGTTCCTGTTGTCAATTCCATCCCTTTCCCCAGAGGGGGCCACTGTTAATAGTGTGTGCATATCCTTCCAGAACTTTCCATGTAAAAGCATAATGATGTTCATAAAAGGACTAACAGTTATTGAGTGTTTATTGATTCGAGCTCGACACCAAGCAATTTTTATGCAGGTTTCCAATTAATTCACAAAACAAGCCTGTAAGGTGGAGAGAATTTTAATTCCCTCTTTCACAAGAGAAGAAATGAAAGCAATGGTTACTAAGTGGTGAAGCCAGACCTTATACTGGGGCAGGGTCACCTCAGAGCTCATGCTCTTCCCTTCTAATGTTCTGCCCCTTCCTTTTGGACACAGTAACATCTGACACTCCTCCATGATTACCCACAAAATTCTATTTCTTCCGTTTAAAAAGTCACTATCTTACAAAAGGAATGTATGTCATAGATTTAGCTATTCTCCTACTAACAAACTGTGAGGATTTTTAACTTTTTCATTCCTTATGCCAAATTTAGGAGTTCATTGATTTAAGGAGCACCCAATTTCAGCAAGGTTAAATGTGGGAAAAAGGGCAGTGCAGCAGTAACACAACTGAGTTCTGGGTTGTCACCCCAGGACTTCCCTAAGCATTCTAGATGCACACCTGTGCCATGATCTGGGCCCACTGACTCTGGGGGTGGCTCGTGGTGGTGTGAGGATCCTGTTGAGAGCACCTGTCCCTATGTCTGTCTCTCTCATAGAAATAAAATTTCCTTAAAAATTAAAATACAATTTAAATGTGCAGAGCAAGGAGGTGGCATGGTGGTTAAGGGCAGTGGACTCCCACATGGGCAACTGTGGTTCAAATCCCAGACTTGGCTGCTTGCTTTCTCACTTCCCTCCCCCCACTCTGTCCTTCTCTGGTGAAATTAAAATAAATAAATAATAAAGTTAAATAAAATAATTCTTTAAAAAAATTTAAATCTGCATCTTAGAATTAATATATTATGGTATTAGATATGATGCTGAAAGTGAACACGCTTATATATAAGTTTCATGAGTACACATCTCTCTAGAATTCTCCTAAAAATAAAATTATATGTCAAAATGTGGGGTAGTTTTAATATTTTTATTATTTTTTTAACTTTAGTTCTTATTATTTTAATTTGATTAGAGAAAGGCAAAAAAAAGTGAGAAGCAAGCTGCTAGGTCTGGGACTCGAACCCTGGTCAGCCATGTGAGGGTCCAGTATCCTTAATTACCCTGTTATTTGCCCACCCCAAGTGGCAGTTTTTATTTTGATAGATACTGCATAATTTCCTCCAGACCTTATCTGTGTTCCTCTTTATTTAGCACAATGTCTGGTCCTCTGTAGGTACTAAAATGTTAAGCGGAAAAAAATGTATAACCAGATCTACCAAATGTGAAGTGATACAAGATCTGCTAAAAAAAAAAAATTATAATGACTGACAGTGAGAAGGTTAGAACGTTGTGTGTATTGTGTGTATGCTCTCCTCAATGAAGTACTGGCCACAGAAAACAACAAATGTTAACGATGCACTTTATGCAAAATCATGTCTCTTAAGTGATGACAAGTTACCTTGCAATATTACCTAGCAAAAGGCTGTGCACGGGCCAGCAGGCAGTATGGTGGTTAAGGTGCTGGACTCCCACATGGTCAACGCAGGTTCTAATCCTGGACCTGGGAGCTTGCTTTCTCACTTTCTCTCTCTGTCTCTCTAGTCAAATTTTTAAATAATAGTAAAATTATAATTATTTTTAAAAGAAGGCTGTGTACTCAACTAAGTAAAAATATACTAATTAATTCCAACCTACTGAGCATAGACATGTCCAGAGGTCTTACGGTCTGCCATTTTCTCAGATACCTTCCGGACTACCTGTATTTCCCAGCCTTTATCTCCAGAAAAGACTCGGCAGGTACAGAGCGGGAGCTGCGCTTTAAACAAGCACTCTGGGTGATTCTAACGCGCTCGGCGGCACGAGAGCTAGTACTATTCGAGGGCTTCAAGGTCAGGAGTTTCTTAATTCGACTTTAACTTTAGAAAAATACCTTCGGCTGTCGAGCGAAGTGAGCCAAGGTATCTAACGGCACCACGGAGCTCAGCGTGGGAAGAGCGGCCCGGACGTCCCGCGCTCTGCGGCGCCCCCTGCCGCCCCTCAGCTGCCTCGTCCGCGGCCCGGGCCTGAGCGGCCGACTGCGACTGCGCACTCCGAGTCCTGAGCCGGCGGACCCGGGGTGCCTGCGACCACACAGCCCAAGACCGGAAGCGGAAGTGAGGTCAGTGAGCCTCTCACGCTTCGCCGGCCGCAGCCACCCCCCCCCCCCCCCTTGAGCCAGCGGACTCGCCGGAAGCGGAAGTTGCTAAGGGGTTGGCGAGTTGTTGGGAAAGTGTCGGGTTATCTTCTAGTTTCTTGAGCCGGCTGCTGCCTGGGCGGGCCAAGGGAGACTGAGACCTCGCCATCCCCGCCGAGTCGGCTGGAGCCGGCTCCCGGCCCCGAACGTTCACCTGAGGGGCGTGGTACTCCGGTGCTCCGACCCCTTCCGCAGGGTCCCTGTGACTCCTTGGTTCCCGAGAGTCCTCGTCCCCGGTCCCTTCGTGGAGCGAGACTGCGTCCGGCTTCCCCTTGTCCCTGCAGACCCCCGCCATGGGCAACACGAGCAGTGAGCGCGCCGCGCTGGAGCGGCATGGTGGTCATAAGACGCCCCGGAGGGACAGCTCGGGGGGCGCCAAGGACGGGGACAGGCCCAAGATCCTGATGGACAGCCCCGAAGACGCCGACCTCTTCCACTCCGAGGAAATCAAGGTGCGGGGTGTGGGGGGTGGATCCGATTCCCCTTGGCTGATGTGAATCTGCTAGTTTCCCGCCACGTCTCTGCAGCTCGCCACCGTCAGAGCGAGGAGGGCAGTGGTCCTTTACCGAGATGGCCCTGTAAGAGCCCGCCGAGCAGTCCAGGCACCTGTGTCTAATTACCGATATGAGAAAGTCACCCTGAGGGAGGAAGAACTCACTGCGTTTAACATCATTAAGGAGAAAGCAGCTCTGGGACAGCGTTTCAAATTCTCATTTAATTAAGAGAGTCGAGCTAGCAGTAATTGAGTCGCAGTCTCTGCTTTTCTCTTAGGTATAATTAATTTCACAGCTTTGAGAACTCTTCCCTCACCTTGACGGCAGACTGGCGCTTTTGTAAAAAGTTGGTCTGAGAGTTTGTTTTCCTTTTTGGAGGTAAACCAGAGTCCACTTGGAGGCTGAAAGAGTTGAACTGCTGATTGCAGTTGCCAGAGGGCTTTAGTGCTGCCCAACACTTTTGGTTCGCCCTGCTTATTTTGAGCAGCATAGAAAGGTAGCTCTACTCCTGGGGGTCAGTGAGTGAGGGAAACGTGTTTGCAGGAGGCAGCCAGCAGTTGTCCAATACCTCTCCCTGTTATTTAAATATGCCTTGATATTTAAAGCAGGCCAATGCAAATATTACCGAGCAGGTTTGGACTTCCTGCTGTAGCCTGCCTTTTATTTTTTTAAAGAGGTTTTTGCCTTAGGGCGCATGCGCTAGCCAGAGAGAGACAGAGACAGTGAGAGGGAAAGTGAGACATCTACCCCCCAGGGCTTGTGGCCATGCCACAATCCATACTCCTCCCAGGACCTTGGGCACACACACAAATACACCCAGCGTGATTTTTCAAGCCACAGGTCAGGGACTTGAACCATGGTTAGCTGTGTGGAAGTCCAGTGACATAACCGCTATGCCAACTGCTGGACCCTGGAGTCTGCTTTAATTCAGATAATTCTTAATTCCTGCTTCAGCCACATTCCTGTTAACCACCTCAATGTGGTCTGTTTCCAGCTGCAGGGCCTACTCCAAGGACACAGTACATATGTTAGATCTGAAAATAACTAATTCCTTAAAGAAACAAAGCAGGTTTTAGGAAGGGTGAAGGTGCCCTTTGGCCAACATACTCTGAGTATCCACTTTCATGTTAATCATCGTTGTCTGTAAAGTGCATATCCGGGCAACTCCTTCCATCTCGATTCCTTGTTTTTTCCCCTCACATTAGTTTGGGTGATCCATCAGCCTCTTACCTTACACCCTCACCTGGATTGTTGTTTCAAGTCTAACTCTAAAGAGCCTGCTTTTACTTGGCTTCTGTATCCTGTGATTTAAGCTTGCTTTCTGCATTTATTGCAGTCTCAAAAAGCTGTGTGTAAAGTGAACTTTAGAATCCTGTTTCTCTAGTGATTTGACATCCCTTCTCCCAGAAGTAAGTTTGACCTCAAGAATGCCATTTAAGACACTGCAGGGATCAAACCACTTTCACCCAGATGCGGCAGTGCAGCATGGACACTGCTGCTCAGCAGTGGGAGGATGACCTCACCCACATTCATGCCTGTGGCCCCAGCTGCTTAGGAGGCTGAAGCCGGAGGATCACAGCATAGGGAGACTCTGTCTAAATAAAAACCACATGTACACGTGCACACTAAAGAATCAAACTGCTTTCTTTCAAGAGTATTTGTCCTATTGTTCTTCCAAAACTTACAAGAAATGTTTAGCATATAGGTAATCTGTGGAAAATGATTTTTTTTTTTTAGGTTTTTTTTCTGCTCTAGGGTGCATGCACCTACCATCAAGACAGAGACAGAAAGTGAGAGATCACCCCCCAGGGAGGATGGCCACACTACAGTCCATTCTCCTCTTGGAGTTTTGGGCATACACATACACATGCCCAGTGTGAGTTTTAAGCTACCAGGTCCAGAACTCAAACTATGACCAACAACATGGGAGTCCAGCAATGTGACCATTACGCCATCTGCTTGTCCCAAGAATGACTTAAGGTAGTGTCCGTTCTCATGTCATCAGAACCTGTTGAAATCGTGTAGTAGACAACCTAGCTTGACTGCTCCAAAAGTCTAACTGGCCCATGCACCACTCTGACTGCTGTTCATTACCATGTCCTCAGTGCAAAGTGACTCCAGTCTGTTATTCTTCAATCCATAGTTCTTGTTAGAATTCAAAGATGATGGCGTAATGGTTACATTGCTGGACTCCCACATAGTTGACCGCTGTTCGAGTTCCGGATCCGGTGTCTTAAAACTCAAGCCAGGTGCGAGTACATGTGTGCCCAAAATCTCAAGAGGAAAAAGAAGGGGTTGTGGTGTGGCCTTCCCCCAGGGGGTGATTTTTTGTTTTAGGTCTCTCTGTCTCTTCAGCGAGTGTGCCACCCTATAGCAAAAATCTCTCTTGAAAAAAAAAAAAATTCAGAGACGCAGGCCTCTTTTAGACAAAGTTCAGGGCAGTATTTGAAGTGAAGGTGCTAGAAGCCTCCTTGACTCCCTGAAGGATCTCTCTCAGCCTGGGACTCCTGCTCTTTTAACATCTTTGGCTTCTGGCTAGGAAAAATGTAAACGATCCATAACGACATAGAATTCACCTAGCCAGAGTTGGATGAGTTTCTTTCTTTCTTATTCTGGAATACCTCAGTTATTGGGCACTTACAACACTGGAAGTTATGAAGGGGTCCGACTCTGCCTTACTTACTTTTCTTCTCTTCAGTTCCTGGACTGTACTCCATGAATAGTTTTTCCCTTCCTTAAAAATCTGGATTTGCCAGTTCTCAAGCAGACAGCTCTGAAACCGTCCCTCATAAATTTTCATGTATTTCAAATCCGGCTTAATTAAGGAAAGACAGTGACATTTATTGAGCTAGACTGGGATTCATCACAGCGTTTTTCCAAGTGGGTTTTATAGTTGTCCTAGAATTTTGATGACTGCAACTATTGCTGATCATTTTTCGGCACTCATTGGGTGTCAGATGGTGCTCAGAGCATTTTATGCAGAGTATCTCACTCAGTCTTCACCATAGCATTAAGGAATTACTATTTGATTATTTCGGAGTTGCAGATGGGGAAACTAAGGCATTGCAAGTCAGTTGCCAAGCCCGAGTATGAGCCTAGGTAGTAACAGCTGCTGCTTTAGAATTGTCAAAACTAGTGTTACTGTCCCCTGTAGGGAGCTCACTAAGTAAGGGCTTCCTCTCCCTGAATCAGCTCCTCTGCTTCTAGGCTCCAGAGAAGGAGGAATTCTTGGCCTGGCAGCATGATCTGGAAGTGAACGATAAAGCTCCCGCCCAGGCTCGGCCAACTGTTTTTCGATGGACCGGGGGTGGAAAGGAAGTTTACTTATCAGGATCCTTCAACAACTGGAGTAAACTTCCCCTTACAAGAAGGTAATTGCTTGTGAATGTTCTCATATTTGTCTTAAGCCATGGATTCTCTCGTTTCTAGATGATCTCTGTGGGTGAATAGAAATAGGATGTTTCTATAAACTAGAAAAATTAATCATAGGGTACACATCTCTAACCTAAGTACACCTTTGTCAGAAGAAAAAAATATCCCTGATTAGAGAGCCTGTCTGTGTCACAGACAACTTTGACTTTAGATACTCAGCCGAATATTTGTTCAGTCAGAACCCTTCAGAAACAGAAACCTCTTCCTTTTTTTTTTTTTTTTGGAGAGGTTTTTGCTATAGGGCGCATGCGCTCACCAGACAGAGAGAGAGACACAGAAAGTGAGAAATCACTCCCCAGGGGGGATGGCCATGCCGCAATCCCTTCTCCTCCATTCTCCTCTGGGGATCTTGGGCAGGCATGCACGCACACGCGCCCAGCGTGAGTTTAAGCCACCGGGTCTGGGATTTGAACCGTAGTCGACTACATGGGAGTCCAGCAACATGGCCATTATGCCAACTGCTGGTCCCACACTAGGATACTTAATCAGGAACCCTAACAGAGACTTCTGTCTCAGATTGCCAGTTATAAAGCATGTTCCCTAGCGAATAACTCTTGATGACATGAAGAGAGAAATCCTGCCCTGCTGGGGCAGGATTCTTTAGAGGGCAGTTTCTTTAGAGAACATTTTGCATCCTATTAAATTGAGCCCCTCTTCTGCCCAAGGCAAGCTGACAAGGACAAAACCAGGCAGCTTGCTATTATGTGTCTCATGTTATCCTCCTTGGACTGCCGGATGGTGTTTTGCTTACAGGCTTGAGAAGGGCAAATGCCTGTCCATTGATCTTTTAATGTTAGGAATGTGGATTCCTGGTATCTGAACGAAGTGAGTTTTCAGGAAAACTTCTTGCACTCCTGCTTCCTTTAAGCTTTTGCACATTGAGATCTAGACGCTGAATTGTCTAAAAACGTTTGTTCTCCTGCAGCTGAGCTCATGGATCTACACGGATGCATTCTAGGTCATTCAGTCCCTGGGTTGGCAAGCCAGCTAAGAGGGCAGAGCCCACCCAGCTGAAATCCTCTGCTTCCTTTTGCCTTGCAGCCACAATAACTTTGTAGCCATCCTGGATCTGCCTGAAGGAGAACACCAGTACAAGTTCTTTGTGGATGGTCAGTGGACTCATGATCCTTCTGAGGTACTGCTCCTCCCATGCCTGGTCCTCTGGGTGCCTGCATGCTCCAATCAAGTCACCCTCTTTTAATGAGGATTGTTGCCCGGTCCCTTTGCCCTGCTGGTAAAAGTCTTTGCATGTAACTGAGCTAGATAGCAGCACTTATTTTCAGACTATTGGCATGGCTGACCCAGATGAACAGAGGTGAGAACACCCCACTAGGAATCCCAAGTCCTCTGAAGAATAATTGCACAGACTTTGCACATTATGATTTCTGCCTGTCTGTCTCTTCCCAGCCAGTAGTAACCAGCCAGCTTGGCACAGTTAACAACGTCATCCAAGTGAAGAAAACTGACTTTGAAGTATTTGATGCTTTAATGGTGGATTCACAAAAGTGCTCCGATATGTCTGGTATGAACACAGTTACTTTATACCACATGTGTGCCGGTGGGGTTGTACACTCTAGAGGTACTCTTGTTTCTCTTGTCTCTCACCCTTGAGCTAAAGCTGCCCCATCAGGTGGATGCATTTTGCCCCCTGAAGAGCCACAAAACCAGTTCCTCACTCTTACCAAGTCAGGTTGTTGAGATTTCATCCCCAGAGAGCTGTAAGTCATTTTCCTGTCATCTCAGATATTCAGTAGGTCTGCTTGGCCACAGAGAGCAGACCGTGGAAGTGAAACCAGAGCTCGATCTCGTGCCAGAGGCAGGGCCAAAGAGGCCCTGGAGAGTCACATGGGGCCAGCTTCGAGCCAGCACTGGGGAAGCCTGCCACCTTCCTCTTTGTGGTGCCTGGAGAATTTTAGCCTGTCAGGTGATAAGCAGACACCTCAGTGACCTCGGCATCATAGGTGCTACATGAATACCGGTCAGAATCACCTGAGGGTAAGGGGCTCACCACAGGAAACAGGCCACCCACCACAGCTCTCCTTAAAGAAAATTGGCTCAATACAGTCCTGGTAAAACTTTCCATTCAGTCTTAGTCATCAAGGTTTCCATCAACTGCTCTTCATCCAAACCCCCCGGGAAAAAATACCTGGGATGTAATCCACAGTTCAGAGGGAAAGTTGGGTTGTCACTAGAGATGTCAGCACCAGCTGCACTTCCTCATCTTGTAGAAAGAGGTTTAAACAATTCCTGGACTCTCTCGGAGGGTAAACGATTGTACAAGAATGTGTCTGCTCTCTTCAGAAAATGGGCTCAGTTCTTCATCACCTGGCAAAGCCTGGAGGTTCTGCCCCAGGATCTTTCGATGTTAGCAGTTCAGAAGTCACAGTGGTGAATTGACCATGGTGGGCTTGCTGTGGCTAACAGGTCAGGTTGCTGAGCAGGATTTGGAAATCCTAAAATAGTACTTCTTTGGTTTTTGGTTTTTGTTTTCCTTTGTACATAAACAGCAGCTTTAATCTGAGTTGTTGGACCCCAACGAGTCTCTGGAAGGAGATCATCGAGAATCTGAGCAGCTTTGGGACTTGAACTTAACCCAAGACCCAAAAATAGAACTCTTCTATCTGGCTAGCTCCCTAATTTTATACAGATCTCATTTATTGTTCAGATAAAAAGGGTTGGAGGAAATGCCCACATATCCTTCTACTTGTTGATAAATGTAATTTTCCATATACCAAAGCTTTTAGTCAAGTTTCCACAGTATAGGCCTCCTGGGGAAAAAAAACTGACCCCTTGCTGCTGATAAACGAACTTCAGGCCCTCAATGGTCTTCTCATCTTTAGATACTCACTTTCTTAAATTATCGTGTATTTATTCCTTCAGCTCAGTTTTCTGCACTTGATGCTTTTTTCAATTTCCTGTTGTGATGTAGTCGGGTCACCTTAAGGGGCCGTCCCCTGGAAAATGACGAGGGAATTGGCAGAGCTAGATTTATTCTGGGCCAGCCCTGGAGTTACCCAGGATCAGGTGATCAGAACCCATCCTACATGTTCTTCTGTACCTTCCACCTGACCAGCCACCACTAAATGAGTTGCTTCTAGCATCGTGAACCTCACATTTCCTGAAGCTTTTTAGCATATCCATATAACCGAGATAAGCAAGAGTTTGGCAGGGACTTGACTGTGAAGGATTTAAAGAGCTTTTTATTATTATTATTATTCCCCCCCCCCCCTTTTTATGAGAGGTTTTTGCCATAGGGCATGTGCGCTCGCCAGACAGACAGAGACAGAGAGACAGAAAGCAAGAAATCACCCCCCAGGGGGGATGGCCACGCCGCAATCCCTTCTCCATTCTCCTCTTGGGATCTTGGGCACGCACGCACACGCGCCCGGCCTGAGTTTTAAGTCACCGGGTCCGGAACGCGAACCGCGGTCGACTACAGGGGAGTCCAGCGACATAGCCATTACGCTAACTGCTGGTCCCTCCCCTTTTCTTTTGTCTTCTCTCTTTCCTCCCTTTATTTTCCTTTCTTTCCTCCCTTCCTTCCTTCCCTCCCTCCTCTTCTTTCTTTCCTCCCTTCACTCACTCACTCTTCCCTCCCTTTCTTTTCTCCTTCCCTTTCTTTTCTCCTCCTCTTTCTTCCCTTTCTTTCTTCCCTCTCTCTCTTCTCCCTCCCTTTCTTTCTTCCCTTTCCTCCCTTTCTTTCCTTCAATTAATCTCCATAAGCTAGAAAGACACAGCACCCCAATAGGATCTTGAGGCTGCAACACCCCCAGCCAGTCTGGATCATGGGCACATGCATTCTGGCTTGTTCTGGAGGGTCTGTGATGGGAACTGGGAACTGTCCTTGTGTGGGTCAGCCTCACGGAGCATCACATCACATTTTACTGCTGTGCCACCCTCCAGCCCAAAGAGCCTTTAGATACCGAGTTTTCAGTCTCTTAAGTCCAAGTATGCCTGGCGCCTCGTCCAACCTGTTTCCTCCAGTGCCTCTGGGTGACCAGTCTCCTTGATCCTCTGTTTTGCTCTGGCTGGTGGTGCTTACAGCTTGGACCTAGTCACCTAATCCTCACCTGAGGGCTCGAGCGTATCTGTGGTATCGTGCCCAGCCTTAAGTGTAAAGGAAGCCACATTCTTCTGTGGCACATATGATTATGGGACTGAGAACAGCCTCCTTTTTGATGTGACCCAGGCTTGCTGCCTTTGTCACCAATTTCCACCTCCCACTTCCCACTGGGTTAGGCCAGTGGACCAGGTTGCAGAAGAGTGTGCTCCTGTCCTCTCCACACTCTTGGAGCCTGTGTGTCCTGCCAAAGCATGCAAATCTGTATTGCAGGAACAGTGAACGAGGAAAACTAGGCGATGCTGCCATAAATTAAACGATCCTCGTGTTTTAAATATCATCCTGTCACCATCTCCCAACAGAGCTGTCCAGCTCCCCGCCAGGACCCTACCATCAGGAGCCCTATGTCTCCAAACCAGAAGAGCGGTTTAAAGCACCGCCCATTCTCCCTCCACATCTGCTCCAGGTCATCCTGAACAAGGACACGGGGATTTCTGTGAGTACCAGGCATCTGCCTGACCACCCTCCGTGGTCATGCTCAGCTGTCGCCCTTTCTGTCCTCATCGTATGAAGCTGAGTGGGATCAAGCTCAGCGCCAACCACTAGCATGAACTGCCAGGGCCCCTCTGACCTGGGGCGGGGGTAAGAAGAGGTTCTGAGTGTGGCTGCTGCCTCCGTCCCTGCCTCACAAAGACATTTCTGACTTTTCATCCTTGCCTGTCACTCTGCCTCAGCCCAAGTACCACTCAAATTTTAGACAGAATATAAGAGGTCTTTAGCCAGTTCAAGGGAAATGCAATTGAAGCACAAGTTTATTTTGGTACATGATTGATTCCTGTTACACGTTTTCTCTGAACTTGTGGAAGACCCCGTCTTAGTAATTGACATACTCTTCCCCCCAGCCCTCAAACTTTAGCACCTAATTTCCATCAGTAAGTTGCTTTCAGAAACATCAGTGCTCCTGGATCGAAATTTGGGATATCTAAACAGCAGCCAGTTATATTCCCTTGTGGTTAATTCTCCACTCTGTTTAACCTGGATTGCCAGAGCCACCTAGCTTGGCTTTTGACACAGCTGAATTCTTGAAGAGTAGACTCTTCCACTGGGTGCAAGCTACTGCCTGAGAGGCACACGTCTTCAGGGCTAAAGTAACGGAGCTGCAGCTAATCTCTTCACCCGGACGGAGAGGACGCAGGTGCTGAGATGGGGAGCTGGGTGTGTAGGTGTGCAGACCTCCTCTTGTCGCGGCTAGCGTCCTGGTGTTTGTTATCCCAGCCCAGCAGGTTGGGATACCAGAACGCTTTGAGCACATACCTAACAGGCATGTAGGCTGAGAAGAGGCCTCTTCATTTCGGAAGATGTGGTTACACATCCTCAGCAGTCCTGTACGCAGAGTGGATCCAGAGTTTCCCTCTTACACCCTGTCATGGGCCATGTAACACCCTCGGGTGGCTGTGAGGTCTTGAAGTTCTTCAGGGCTGGGGCTGTGGAGCTCCTATGAAATGTGTTGGGGGACCATGAGCACACCCTTACCTTAAAGCAGAGACCACAGCCCAGAACCCACACCACGATCATCACCCTACACTTTTTTCATTTGAATTAGCATTTTAAAAATTGGGAGTATACAATGGGGAAAAAAATCCAGATCTTTGGTTTCACTTAAACAATGAAGCATGGCAACACTGATTGCCGGTCCTTATGAGCTTTATGGAAAATAGTATCTCCCCGCACTCTCCGCTTCATTCTTCAAGGTCCAATAGTGCCTGAGCCTTAGACCCAAGTTTGAAATCCACTGCTCAGGAGCCTTCAGTAGAGAGGGCATCTTCCTGCGTTCTCTGAAAGCGCTTCCTTCGGGCAGCTCCTTTCTTCCTGCCCCTCCTCTGTAAGAGGACAGAGTCGTGGCCTGCCCTTTACAGGCCAGGGCTGAAGGCTGACATCCAGCAGGCACATAGGAAGTGCCCTCAGGTCAGCGGGCATGATCCCCCCCACCTGTCATCGTGGGCAAGTCTCTCGGCCTGCCGTAGGAGGAGGGGGCGCCGTGGCCTTGCCTTTGACTCCCCGTGCCACGAATCGAGGGGGAGACTCATTAACTTCCAGATCCCAAATGCTCACGCCTCCCTTCGTTCCCTCATAGTGTGATCCAGCGTTGCTCCCTGAGCCCAACCACGTCATGTTGAACCACCTCTATGCACTTTCTATCAAGGTAAGTGCCATGACTGCCCTTGAGAGCTGTTTCTCAGCATGTGCCCTGAGGAATCCTAGCAGCAGAATTGCCTGGGGTCTGTTTCAAAGGGTCACTTTTGGGACCTGATGCAGACCTACAGGCTCAGGTTCTGAGGGCAGGCCCGGGAATTCATATTTTCTCAACCCGTTAATGATTCTCAGGCACTCTCCAGCCTTTGGTAATTCTCGCCTTCTTCCTTAGGATGGAGTGATGGTACTCAGCGCAACCCACCGGTATAAGAAAAAGTACGTCACCACCTTGTTATACAAGCCCATATGAAGAGCCGGGAGCCGCTGGGGGTCAGGGACAATTTGCACCACCAGGCTCCACGCGTGCATGCTTCCCACAGAGGGAATGGACTGTAAATTTCTCATTTCGCACCCTTTATAAGACATTTCATACCTGCCCTCGTCCTGCGTGAAGGTTTGTCTAGGCATGGCAGCTCCTGAAGAGCCTCGGTCTGTAAAGTCCTCTTAGTACCCGTAGCCATGAGCCTCGGGGCTCATCACGGCCGAGAAAGGAGCAAAGGGAAGCAGGGGAAAGCGGGGGTAGGGGGCTGCAGCCTCTGCCCCACAGCGCGTGAGGACGGGTGCCGTTGCAACCGCCCATCCTCTCCGTGGTTGTGGAGATTCTTAAGCCAAAAAGAAAAAATCTAGGAAGCAGAGATTAAGGGCACAGTTTGTGATTATGCATTTTAAGGCCACTGTCTTGTCTAGATTGAGGCCTGGCTGTGGCGCTAAGAGTAAACACAGCACTGGTCTTGCCTATCCTGTAAAATCAAAGCAATAGGTTGTCTCCCTTTCTCGCTCCAGGGAGGTAGAATTTCCACAGACATTAGAAGCCATCTGATTTCCAGATGAAGTTTTACAATTGTTTCTTAAACTTACATGCACTAAATACTTTTTTTAACCAGAGGCAGCTGGCACCGCCTTAAGGTAATTTTTACATCTCCACAACTAGCATATAGATCACGTGAACTGCTAAGCAATAATCTGTTCCCAGAACAGACTTTTAAACCTGCTGCCAGATTTCTCCACGAAGCTGGATGATCCTGAGGGCCAACCACTGCTGCTGGAGGGTGGCTCAGGTTTTTATTCTAATCCCAATGAGTCGATAGTGTGACCCTGAAAACTTGGGAGGAGCACCCCATCCCTCCTTTTGGTTACGGCCTGGGCCACCCTGCTTGGTACCTCTGCCCCTAGTGAGCGAGGAGGGCTGTAGCCGTGGAAGTGACTATGGCCCTGACAACAGCCTTCTGAACATCCTTTGGACCAAAGCAGACCTCTTGATGCCCCGCTCGGTTTCACAGATGTGCGCATTAGCCCAGGTTCCTGTCACCCATTCAGCAGCAGCTGTTGTTATGCCCTTCGTTCCTGCTGGCGAGGGAGGAACGAGCTCCCTGGTTTCCAGTGTTTATTTGGTATCCTGAGTTCAAGGTGTCCTTTTTTTGTTATTTTTTTCAAAACACTGAATTACTGTCGCCTTGACATACACGTTTCAATAAAGCTTTGTAAGGATAATCGGACATGTGCTTGGAGGAGGCTTTGATGTTACTAGCCAGTCATGTGGGCAAGTTACTGGCACTCTTCCAGAGGTTTACACAGGACCATCCTGTGGCTCTAGGGTGAGGGGACAGGGCTGCTCCACCACTCCAAGAGCTGAGGGCCAGTCCCTTGACCCACCCATTCACCATGGTTTGGAAGTCTGTGAAGTGGCTTAGAAACAGCCCCTCGGAACTGACCCAGTAACAATGGGGAGCTGAGGAGAGGAGGTCAGAGTGAAGATTCCTGGCTTGGGCAGGTTGCTGGCATCCCTGGCCAGAGGCTTCGCTTCCTTTGGCTCATTAGCAAGCTGTGCAGGGAGCCTGAGAGCCTGACACCGGCTGGTGAGACGGAACCTTTCTGGAGTCAGAGCTGTTCTCATCAGCTGAAAGGGGCTCTGTTCCTCCTCCCCAGAAGATGGACGGTTACCGGTGTCCCTTTAACCCGTTTCTTCTCAGACGTCAGGAAATGTGTAAAGTAAACGTAGCAGAAAAAGGAAGCTCTGGCTTGTCTGGTCCACTTGGGGTAGAACGTAGCCTAGGAAGTATTCCGAGTTGGATAATTACCCATCTTACCCTGGAAACCTAAGAAATGTAGGCACCCTAGATTTAGAGTCTATAGGGTTATTAAAGTAGACAAAAAAGGCAAAACAAATCCTCTCAAAAATTGGATAAAATGTTTTAAAATACAACTAATGATACATAGCCAAGCTCAGGCGCATAGGAATTGTACATTACGCCAGAAACAAAGATGCCATTGCCCTTTGCAGGGGGCTGGGGCACGTAGGTGGGGCCAGGACCCAGCTCTGGCCTCCAGGGCTGGGGTTTGGCATACCCAAGCAGGAAGTGCCCTGCTGGAGTAAGCCCCAAACAGCACTGCCCTTTCTATAACAGGGTTGAGAAAATGCTGGCCTGAGTCAGGGCTCGAAGGGAGCCACCAACCAGCCCCAGGCCGCAGGTGTCAACAGCAAGAAGTCAGAAAAATCCAGCAAACTAGTTCTACCCACAAAGGGTAGGAAAGGCCGAGGTAAAAGTCCAATGTAGAAACTAGTGTGGAGCCAGTCACCCTGTAAGAGTCCTCTAAACTTCGGGGCCACATGGGACCCCCAGGTGAGATAACTTGAAAGATGACAAGCACACCCACAAAACAAAGAGGTTCATGGGTATCTGAAATAGCACTCGCCATGTGTGAGAGCATGTTTAAAAGATTTCATTTTCTTTACAAAGCAACACAAGAGGAAGTCTACTGTAACCAGCAAACACTGCCCACAGACGCAAATAAAAAAAAGTTTATAGCCAATGAGCTAAAAGTTATGGGCGTTATTTTATGGAGATGGAAAAGGAGACCCTGCTTTGCCCAAATCATGGGGCAAAGTCACAGGTCGGATTGGGGTTTCCTGTGTTCCAGGTCATGTTTCCTCTGTTAGTGTTTCCCTTAGGGGGTAAGGGCTGGCTGGTTAGTTAAAGCTTAACTTAAATTGCTTTTGAATGAAGATAGATTTTCCCTCCGGAAGCTGAGGTACAAAGGAATTTATAGAACCAAAGATAAGACCTGAAAATTACTAAAATGTAAAACAGTCTTGCAGGATAAGTAGAACCATAGATTGAAAAGATGAAACAAAAGAGAAAAGGACCCAGACAAGGCTGTTTCCTTCTTAGTTCATTTGTGTTGCCTCAACAGAAATACCCGAGACTGGATGATTTATAAAGGGAATTGGCTCATGATTCTGATGGAAAGTCCTGGCATCTGGCCAGGTTCTGGTGCTATGTCACAACATGGCCAGGAGAAGCAGGAAGGGACACGGGTACATGCAGAGAGACCTATGAGTGGCTGACTTTTAGAACAACCTGCCCTCTTGGGAACTAAGCCCTGAAAACAGACTGCTTAATCTACTCATGAGAAATCCATTCCTGTGCTCCAGGCACCTTTCATTGGGCCTCCTTCCTAACGCTGCTCCTTTGAATGTTATTGTGTAAGTTTTGGGAGGGGCAGGCCTGGCCTCACTTCTTATGGGTATAAATGTGAGGGTAGTTGATAGAGCTTCAAGACCAGGTCACAAGCCTGATGGGGTCACTGTTGAGTTAGCCGTTCCCCCACCGTCCCGTCTCCTAGAGTGGACACTGGACCAAGATTAGGGATGATCCAGTCCAGTCACTGACTAGCTTTTGGCAAATCACATGGCTTCTCAGCCTGATTTTCTCCTCTAAAGAAGAAAGACGTCGGACTAGCACTAAGTGTTCCCTAAGGCTCCTTTCATTTCATGTTGGAAGCCACAAAGCCTTTACAACATGAGTGGAATATGGCCACCGACAGGAGCCAGGTAAGAAGAAAGTGCCAGCACCTCACTCAGCTCAGTTAGGAAACCACCTAGAGTCTAAGACCAAGACTGAAAACTGGAACATCAAAAACCTATACCACGGCTGAGGTAAGAGACTGAACCTCACGTAGGGGAAATCAGAACTTTAATTCAGTTCCTTTTCTGTAAGTATGGCTTCATCTCTAAGTATGTACTCAGTTCTGATGTACAACTGTCCACTGCTGTCCTTTCCAGATATTGCCAATGAGATAGTGCTAAGAAGCAGTACCTTTTTACTTTTTTTTTTTTTTTTTGGAGAAGTTTTTGCTATAGGGTGCGTGCGCTTGCCGGAAAGACAGAGACAGAAAGTGAGAAATCACCCCCCAGGAGGGATGGTCACACCACAATCCCTTCTCCTCCATTCTCCTCTTAGGATCTTGGGCACACATGCATATGCACCAGCATGAGTTTAAGCCACCGGGTCCAGGACTCCAACCGCAGTCAACTACATGGGAGTCCAGCAACATAGCCATTGTGCTAACTGCTGGTCCCAGAAGCAGTGCCTTTTCAGAGGTGACTAGGCCATGAGGGAATGGGATTCCTGCAGCATTCAGCTAGCTTGTCCTCACACATCCTGCCATGTGGGGATGTAGCAAGAAGACATCATGGAAGCAGACAGCAGCTCTCACCACACAATTCAACCTGCCAGTGCCTTGATCTTGGACTTCCTAGCCTCCAGAACTGTGAGAAAATTCTTACTTTATAAATTACCCAGTTCTGCACATTTTGTTATAGCAGCACTAGACAGCCTAAGTCATCCACTGATGTTTACAAATGGCTTGTTTTTTTAAAGATTTTTGCTATAAGGTGTGTGCACTCACCTGAAAGAGAAACAGAAAGCAAGAATCTACCCCCCAGGGGATGACCATGCCACAATCCCTTTTCCATTCCTCTTTTGGGATTTTGGGCACTCATTCACACATGCCCGACGTGAGTTTTAAACCACCAGGTCCAGAACTCGAACTACATGGGAGTCCAGTGACATAACCATTACGCCATCTACTGGTCCCATACAAATAGTTTTAACGAACTAATGAAGACCTAAGTCTATGGACCACTCGTTAAATCCCACGTTCAAGGAATCCTTCCTTAGCACCTCTACTGACCAGGCTTCAGCCGTGCAACACCAACTACAATTGTCTTCAGGCAATAACAAGGAAGTTATGGACATACACATTTCTTCTAAAACCCAAGTCTTCCCAAATAATTGTAAAAATATCTACAGGGCCCTCCTAATAGCTGTCACCAATGTGAGCCAGACCTCTGGAGAGCACTCTAAAAGCTAGAGCAACAGCCAGAGCCCAATCTGTGTCCCAACTACCATCTCTGGAATCAGCCACTGGGCCCTCCTCTCAAGAGTGGGCTCCTATGTCTTTTTTTTTTGTCCTTCATACAACTAAAGGGCCTTTCCCTTTATGGGGACACCAGACTTTAATGCTACCTTTATTTCTGGCCTTTAGAGCAAATTCACGTAATATCTGGAAAACTCCCCAGCCAGTGAAACACAGGCGATAGCACCAGGTGTGCACACCCTGGCGCCATTTTATTTTTCCTTTCTCGTGGCTCTCTGAAGGACAGCCTGACTTATGTACGGTAGTAAGTCATTTTCAGAGTTCTTTCCTCTACCTCTAACAAGCTCTTCGGGGCAAGTAGAGTTCCATTAATCATTGACAGACTCAAGGGAAAACAAAATGATCAATGCCGTACTATATTTGCACTACCCCAACTTCAGACGATAAAGCTTCAACATCTGATTAAGCAAATGATAAAATCTCTATATAAACTTTGCTGGATGCCGAGGGCCACAATCCCCCATGCTTTAGACATTATTAGCAGTATTTAAACTACCAAGAAAGAAATCTGACAAAAACTAGAGCACACCAAGATTTCTCAACCTTAGATAACTGAGACAGGGCTGGGACACTGTCCATAGAGGGGTTGTCCTGTGCATGGTAGGGTTTTCAGCAGCATCCCAGAGCGGTAAACCCCGAGTTGTGACAAAAATGTCTCCAGACATTGTCAAACATTCTCTGCAGGGAAGGGAAGCAACATCTCACTTAGAACCAGTGGAACAAGCCCATTGAACTGTTGTATTATGAGAGTGAAAGATTAGCTGGTCACATCCCTAGAGATCTACCCTTAAGGCTTTAGACTTCAATCTGCATGAATGTTTCTAAAGAAAATCACATTCAGGAGGCTCAGTTCTGAAGACCGACTAGCTGTTCAGTTCTATGAAGCAAATCATCTCTTTTTGCCCTAAGTCTCCAAATCCTAAAGCTTCATGGTTATGGAATTTGCTATGCTGTCTTCGGTCTCATGAAAAATTCAATTGTTAAGAGACTGGCAATTGGCGTAATGGCTATGTTGCTGGACTCCCATGTAGTCAACCGCAGTTTGAGTCCAGGACCCAGTGGCTTAAACTCACGCCGGGCGCATGTGTGTGCATGCCCAAGATCCCGAGAGGAGAATGGAAGAGAAGGGATTGCGGCGTGGTCATACCCCCTGGGGGATGATTTCTCGCTTTTTGTCTATTTCTGGTGAGCGCACACACCCTATAGCAAAAACAACTCTCAAAAAAAAAAAAAAAATTCAGTTGTTAAGAGGGCCAGTCAGGTGGTGGTTAAGGCAAGTGGATCCCCCATGGCTGACTGCATGGTTCAAGTTCTGGACCTGGCAGCTTGGAAAACACACCAGGCGCATGTGCATGCGTGCCCAAAAATCCCTGAGATAAGGAGGAATTGTGGCATAGCCATCCCCCGTTGATGGTGATTTCTTGCTCTCTTTCTCTCTCTCCCCCTTGAGTGCACATGCCCTATAGCAAAAACTATAAAAATAAATGAAATTTTTAAAATTGTAAGCTCAGAAAATGCTGACATCTAACTACCTACTTAAGAAACAAGAGTGGCAGCATGAAAGGTTGGGCCTCGTTTTACGATGTGGCTGAGAGTAATTTGTTGGCTGTTTCTCTGAGGTCATTCCTTAGGGTCCAGAGACCCTCTTCTGGCATATTCCTTTTAAGGAAAAGAAATAAGGAAACCAAACCACGTTTACTTAGCTTTTGAAGTGTTCTGTGGCTACCAAGAATGCTCAGGACAGTAACAATGCTCAGGTTGGCATTTAATGGACTTTTTCCTGATGTTATGAGGAAAGAAAGGCTCCATCATTTTACTTGTCTTCTGAATCACTTTCATTCTTACAATAACTTTGTGGATGAGCCTGCCCAACAATAAAATAGAAAAGAGGAACAGAATTGAAACTACGGTTCCTATCACATGTGCTGTGGTTTAAATGTGTTCCCCCAAAGTCCAAGTGTTGGAAACTTATTTCCCAATGCAACTGTATTAAGAACTGAAACCCGGGGCCGGCAGGTGGTGTGGAGGTTAAGGCTGCTAGATCCCACATGGCTGACTGTGCAGTTCGAGTCCCTACCTCTTTCAATACCTGGTGGCTTGAAAATCATGTTGGGCACGTGTGCGTACCTGTCCCACATCCTGAAAGGAGAATAGAGAAGGGATTGCAGTGTGGCCGTGCTCCCCTAGGGGGTGATTCCTCTTTTCCTCTTTCTCTGTTTCTGGTGAGCACACATGCCCTATAGTAAATAAAAAATAATAATAAATGAAATTAAATCATTCCTTTTAAAAAAATTCATGACTAAAAGCAGCAGGAACCATAGTGAGGATAGGGATCACCATTTGCCAACACTAGTGTTTGTCTGGATCAAGCAAGTTTATACTAATGAACTAAAATATCATAGACAAAATTTACCTTGCAGGCTGTAAAATTCACCTAGTTAAAAATGGAAGTATTTACATTTTTAATTACCTTGATTTGAACTCCTCCCTCCAAAGGAATATATATTATTACATTCTCAGTGTCCTGATCGTAATGGATGAGACTATTTAAGTTGACCTGTTTTTCTGCTTAGCTGCTTTATAGAACTGGGTAATCCATACTTAAGTAATCCTTTCGAAATGGCCTATGGACTGCCTAAGGGGCTTTCCCGTTCCACAGTTCTAGAAAATGACCTTAATAGCCAAAGTACTGAATAAACGTCAACAACTTTGCACTTCTGGAAGAGAATGCCACATCTCTTGATTCCAGGATAGCAGCATCCTCTAACTGCCATGGCTCCCCCCACTCCACTCCCCACAAAGGCCCCAGAACAGGACAATAAACCTGTGATTACACTGGTGATATTTTTTATGGACTCTCTTACGAAAAGAAGAGGTCATTGCACTAACGCAAATGTTTTTAGATCATTGCTTTATTTCACTATTGTTCAACAACAAAGTTCATTTCTCTCAAGGTGGATCTTGAACTGTTCTTGTGTTCTCTTCCTCATTCTGAATAAAAAAGGTAATGAAGAAAAAGCCTGTATTTTTGGAGACCTAGAATCTTATTTATGCTAATAAGCTTTTGACTGCAATTTCGTGTCACGATATTTCCCGCTGGCACTCGGTGGTCAGACGGAGCTCCCCACCTCCAGTGAAGATAGGTATCCTCAGCGACCACCGTTGAAACCAAAAGTAAGTGTTGAAAAATGCACCTTTTACAATAAAAAAGTAGAAACCAATTCAATTTCCTTTTTTTTTTTTTTTACGAATATAAAGTTTCTTGTAAATATGTACAGTCTTTTGAGCTAGTTCTATATAGCAAGAAGCATTTCACAAATGAGACACACGATATACACTTTTGGGGCTCAAGAAGCCCGTTTCTCATGGAGATCCTAAATGAAATGCCAAGACTGAAAGACCAATTTTCAGTGACCTTTCCAAATACTTGTGGACCAAGAGACATAAACTTCAGCAAACATTCAGTCAGATCTGCCCTGGGGGAGGGTGGGGAGGAAGTTGACTCCCAAGACTCCAAGCAACACATAAAATACAACAGCAGGACACTTGGCAAAGATGCGACAACATGGAGTTCATGGGCGTTTCGAACAAGAAAGCACTTAGGTAAAGAGACGAGCAGGAAGGAGCCAGGAATCGGGCCAAGTTGCAATCTGGAAGTGACCTGAACTGTGGACACATGGGTTGAAAACACGGGCGTGTTCACCTGCTGCGGTGGAAACAGGTCTACCTTTCAGCCTACCTAGGATATGCCTTGGTTGTCGAGGCGAGCCTAAGAGTCATGGAGAATCCAAAGCAAGAGATGCCTTGTGGGAGATTAAAGGCAGAAATAAGGCCGCTAGTTAGCTTGCCAACTGCAAAGCCTCTAGGTTGGTTCTATACCGGTCGCCAGGAACACCTACTCTACCAGAGGATAGAGAGAAACGGTGGGAGCCGCACTGCACCTAAGGAGGACCTCCCAAACCCGGCGGAGTTGGAGGAGTTGAGCTGCGGCTTCTTTCTCAAGCTTCCTGGTCTTAGGTCTAGCCCTAGGAAAAGGCTCATTTGGGAAGTCACAGTTTCGTGGGGTAGAACCGTGCTGGATTTTGTGTGAACACAGTCATCCGCGAGGGAGTCGGCAGGGAAGTGTGAAGGCCGGAGGGGATACTGAGTGTGAGGTGGTGGCTTGCTGAAATCCTTCTCTGGTCGTAAGGCTTGAGCGTTTTGTTTTTTGTTTGTTCAGTGCTACAGACTGCAGCTTGGTGTGGCCAGTTGGTAAGTCATCAGAGGGTCTTGATTTGGTGGGAGCTATGGGATGGCATTAGTACATTGGCAGAGCAACCCAAGGGGTCAGCCAGGTCAAGGGGCAGCACATGCAGTGATCCGCCATGCAGAATTCCCGGATGGGGCTCTTCCCCATCCCGGAGTGGGGAACAACACACCCTCACAGACAAGAGGTGGGTGTCCCCAGTCCCCTCCCCGACCCTGAGGCCCATTAATGCCGGGCTCAGAGTAAGTCTATTGCATGCTTTCCTGGCCAAAGCTACGTGGAAAGCAGGGACAGCAGGCTGAAGGGGGTGATGCTGAGGGAGGGAAAGGAAAGCTCTGCGAGGTCCCTTGGCCCTAAGTCACTGCCTCCGAGCGAGCGGAAGCCCGATGACCTCCGTACATTCTCAGCTGGTGGGAGGGGGAAGTCGTCAAGGCCATTAAAGGCAATGAGAACAGTAAACATTTGGCTACGATGTCACCCTGGGTAAAACAGGGCCATCTATGGGAACGGACTGGAAGAATGAGCCTACGTGAATGCGGGAAGGTAGCCAACTGACGGGGACTCTTCTACACTACATTTCGGTAGCAAAGACCTGATGGTGTGTGATCTAGCTAAAAATGACTACGACAGGAAATACATTGCTATTCAAATCTATTAAGAAGTCTGTTGTCTTAAAAAAAAAAGAAAAGAAAAAAGGAAGAAAGAAATGAAATGAGAAAAAAACTAAAGCCAAAAGAAAAACCAACCAACCCTAGGACGTTAGAGTAGCTAATTAGGATTCTAACCACGTGGTAGTTAGTGTCCTGGTTGGTTTCCTTGGATGAATTGGTACAGGCTAGAGCTAGGTACAAAAGTTTATGAATGCTCTGAAAGAGTAACAAAGTGCAAAGGAGATGACTGCAAGAAGGTGCCTGGAGGAGGCACCGAACGCCGACAGCTCCGAAGAGCCGCAGCCACCTGCACCTCCTGGCGACGGGGGTGTCCGTGCTGAGAAGGGTCTGGGCCCAGCTGTGCCGTAGGGTGGCTGAGCAGATGGGCACTGGGGTCCCTTGCAGCAGAGTTCCATAGTGTGTTTGCTGTTTTCCTGCAGACTGAGATGAGGAGTTGGTTTTTCTGGCTGATATTTATACTGAAGACTGGTCCCAGACCTAGGAGCGAAAGAAGGAGGAGGGGTTTTAGCTGTCCAAGGCCAGAAACTGCTGTGCTCACTTTGCACAACCCAAAGGGGGACTTACAGCAGCTGTCTGTCCTGTCAGCAGGTAATGGTGAGTGTTACACAGGGCAGTGTTAGGAAGAAAAGTTCCCTGAAGAACCCCCAGAGCTATATGTGCACTTCCACTGTTAGGAGCGTACATACACACACACACACACGCACACACACACACGCATGCACACACACACCAGTTTTACTGGTCAATCAGAAGGGATAAGAAAAAACATCTCAATGGCTTGTCCTTTTTTCTTTACTAGCAAAGGTGCCAACAGTGAACTGCAGGTAGCAGTGAAAGGAGAATGCCATTGGGGAAGTTGGCCCTGATGACAGAAAAGTAGGTCTGCTGTCCCCAATGCATTGCTGGAACCAGCCAGCCTGCTGAGGGGACACCGAGCACTTGGGCTCTTCTCTGCTCATGGGAGCCTCCTTGTCTTCAACATATCCTCTCATTCCCTCAATCACGAACCTAAAAATCACAGAGAGAACACGTGCATGTGATCTAAACTTTTCAGGAAGTTCAAAGCTGTAGGAAAAGTCAACCATTATTACCAGTTTCTGTGTAGCCTTCTAGGAAAAAACCCTATATATACATACATGTCTATGTGTGTGCATCTGTGTGTTTGAAAACTTCAAGGCATAGGACGTTTTGTATAGTTTGTGATCATTTGTGTTTCAAAGGGCAGACCACATGTAGGTGTTTGTGTGCATAGAATTTTCTCTAGAAACTGAACACTCGCCTCTGCAGAAAGGGACAATATAGCCCTTGGTGGCTGCTAGATTCTAGCCTTGGGGACAGATGCGCAGACCTCAGAATGTCACCTCACCTTGTTGACTTGGGACAATGGGGTCCTCACGGCTCCTGCAGGCAGCCGGCCCCTGCTGCTGTCTTCGAACAGCCTCCCAGGGGATCGCTCCCTCCGCGTGCTGAGCATCCGGCCTGGGGACTTCTCCCGCTCCAGGGGGCGGCCGGGAGACTTGTCCCTGCGCAGCTCGGTCCGCCCCTCTCGGTAGCGGTGGGGTGTGCTTGGCTCTCGGGGGTGGCTGGGGCCTTCAGGTGGTGCTGGGCTGGAGGCCACGCGCTTGGTGATGTGCTCGTTGTATGTTGGCGGGCCTCGCTTGTTGGGGCTGCTGGCAACAAGAGAGGGAGGTGGGGAGCTGAGGAGTCACAATCCTGAAGGGGTATCTTCCCTCTTCTCTAAACAGTCCTCACACCCTCACATGAGAAAAAGATTAGACCGGGGCCAGCCAGTGGTATAGTGGTTAAGGGGGCTGGACTCCCACATGACCAACTACAGTTCAAGTCCCGAACTTGGTGGCTTGTTTTCTCATTTTCCTTCTCTTGCTCTCTCTCTCTCTCTGTCCCTCTCTGGTCAAATTAAAGTAAATAAATAAAGTTAAATAAAATAATGCTTTAAAAAAAAAGAAAAGAAAGAAAGAAAAAGATTACACCTGGAGTACTTCAGACCTTTCGCTTTTGTTTGGTAGTGAGAATGGGAATAGGGCAAAAATGGCAACGAGAAGACACTGAGCTTTTTGATCTTGATGCAGGCTTACTGAGTACCTACTGAGTACCAGGCCCTGTGCTCAGCCCTTCCTAGGTATTATCTCCTTAAATCATCACAACAGCTTTACGAGCTACGAACAAACATGACCTTCACAGTATAGGCAAGAAATGGCAGGCCACGTGGTAATGCGAAGGTAACACCACTGGACCTCCTGGGTTCATGGCCCAGGACTCTCCTTAGTACACTGGGCAGGGCATGCCTACGATCCAGGCTGGGAGGGACTGGGGGTGAATTGTGGTAGGAAGACCCTGTTGGTGGTGCCTATCCCACTGTGTGTCTGTCTCTCTGATGGAAGAAATACATTAATTCAATTTTTATTTTTTTTGGAGAGGTTTTTGCTATAGGGCGCGTGCGCTCGCCAGATAGGCAGAGAGATACAGAGAGATAGAAAGCGAGAAATCACCCCCCAGGGGGGATGGTCACGCCGCAATCCCTTCTCCCCCATTCTCCTCTCGGGATCTTGGGCACACACTCCCGGCGTGAGTTTAAGCCACTGAGTCCGGGACTCAAACGGTGGTCAACTACGTGGGAATCCAGCAACATAGCCGTTACGCTAACTGCTGGTCCCAATTAAAATTTTTTTAAAAGAAAGAAAATGGAGACAGAGAGAGATCGGGGACTCCCCTGAGCCAGTGTGT
Organism: Tupaia tana; assembly: GCA_026018925.1. Lineage (NCBI taxonomy): Eukaryota > Metazoa > Chordata > Mammalia > Scandentia > Tupaiidae > Tupaia > Tupaia tana. The sequence continues at coordinate 13,100,869 of JAKSZU010000026.1, read as the reverse complement.
GCTAGAGCTGGGACTCCTACAGAGGTCAGTTTGACGTCATAATCCCCCAAATATATCCCACTGACCTAGTATCTTCCTGAGCCTAGAAGGCACAGATGGAAGTCTTCCTTTAGGAGTTAAGCCTGCTAAAAACCCAGAAGTCAGTGACCCACAAAGGCCCTTGATTCATGAGAGTGGTTCTGAGGAAGCCTGAACTCTTCACTGTCAGTGGCCATATCTGTCCCACTTCTGGGCCTGGTGTTTGGTCACCTTCCCCTCCAGATGGTTTTCTAAGAGTCTGTGTGACATCTGATGAGGATGAGGAGCCATGGAAAGTTGACCATTCTTATTCAAGAAAATAAGATGGGCCCAGCATCCGTGGCACAGTCCACTGCAAACTGAACTGCAGTGCTGGCAGCTGCACTGCTGACCATAGGTTCGGATCTCTGGCCCGGTCAACTTGAAGCACTCTGGGCACATGTGCACATGGCCCAAGATCCTGGTCAACCAAAGGGCTGGGGGACAGAGATCGTAGTGTGACCAGACCCTGTTAAGAATCTTCTCTCTCTCCCTCTCTCCCTCTCTCCCTCTCTTCCTCTCTCTCATTCTCCATCACAAATAAATACACTTTAAAGGGTGGTGGGAGAGAGGCAATCAGTGGTGTGGTGGTTAGGGAGCTGGGGGCTGGATCCCACATAGCCAACCTCACATTTAGAGTCTGGGACCTGGAGGCTTGAGAAACACACTGGGTCCATGTGCTTGTGCCCAAAAATCCTGAAAGGAGGGAGAAATAGAGAAGGGATTGCAGTGTGACCATTCCCCATGGGAGTCGCTTTCTCACTTTCCCTCTCTCCCTAGGTCTCTGTGTCTCTCTGGTGAGTGTATACACCCTCTGGCAAATAAAAAAAATAATAAGATGACTGAGAAGCATAGGGTTCAGTCCTCATATCATCAGGAAACTGAACAGGGAAGACAAAAACAATATAGCTAGCTCAAAAAATGTTCCTGGCCCCCAGGGCTGTTGGTTAATAACCAAGCAGTTGTTTGTTTTTGTTTTGTTTTGATGACCCATTCTACACCCTTGCCCAGACCTGACCTGGATATTTTCAATGAAGACTCTAGCAGCCCCATGACCCTAACTACGTTCCTAAAGACACAGATCTACAGATACAGAGAAAACTGAAGTGCAGCCTTCTGAGTCAGTCCCTTCTCACCTCAATCAGCAGAAAAAGTCCTGGGGTGCTCATTATCTGAGTATAATTGGAGCTGGGAAAGGGCAACTCACTTAAAACAGGGACAACAGTTTATAGTGAATAGTACTTTGATTGATTAGGGTTTTTACTCTCGGAAAATAAAACTAGAAATCAGGATAACAATTTTATCCCTAGATATTTTTAAAAATCTAAATTACAATGCAATTACATGCAGGTTCTAAGAATGAACCCACTGTGACTCACCTACTGATTTATTTTGCTCTCATTTTCTTAACGAAATTACACACTAACGTAATATGGTATTCTTTATATAGATTTTTGCAATAAGATTCTAAAGAAGGTCATTTCAGAGCCAGACATTGGCTCAGTGGTAAAAAAGAAAAAAACAAACAAACAAACAAACAAAAACCTTGTGACCCTGCACAGCAATCGCACATGGGAAGGTTCCTCATTCAAGTCTAGAGACCTCCCTGAATAGCTCCGGGGCTGGCTGAAAGCTGGAGGTGGATTGTGGCATTGAGACCCTGTTGGGGCTGCTGCCTCCACCTCTCTCTCGCTCTCATTCTTGCTCATGGAAGAAATAAATAAATGACCTTTCTTGGGGGAGAGGCATGTGTACTTGCTGAAGAAAGAGAGAGAGAGAGAGAGAGAGAGAGAGAGAAAGTGAGAAACCATCCCTCAGGGAGGATAGCCACACCTCTCTTCTATTCTCCTCTTAAAATTTTGGGCATGCATAAATTTGGGGCATACACACGCCTGGCATGAGTTTCAAGCTGCTGGGTCCAGGATTCAAACTGTGGTTCCCCATATGAAAGTCCAGCATCTTATTCACCAAGTCACCAGCTGGCCCTAGTAAATGAACTGTTAAAAAGGAGATCGTATCTTCAAAAATCTTTGAGCACATCATTGATTTTCCCAAAGGCCTATCTTAATCCTTGGTATTTGAATTCTTCTCTTTGGAAGAGGCTATCAATTTACCAGCTGTTACCAGAATACATAAGGAACTAAAGAAGCTGTTTGGAATGAAGATGATGAACCCTATCAAAAGATGGGAGAAGGACTTGAAAAGAACACTCACTAAAGATGACATACGAATAGCCAAAAGGCACATGAAAAAATGCTCAACATCCCTCATCGTAAGGGAAATGCAGATCAAAACAACCATGAGATACCACCTAACCCCAGTCAGAATGGCTAAGATTAAAAAAACAAAGAATGATAAGTGTTGGCGGGGTGTGGTGAAAGGGGAACTCTCTTACACTGCCAGTGGGAATGTAAATTAGTCCAACCACTGTGGAGAACAATTTGGAGATTCCTCAAAAATCTACAAATAGAACTGCCATATGATCCAGCAATCCCATTTCTTGGTATCTACCCAAAGGACAGAAGAATTCCTCATTGGAAAAGTGCTTGCACATTGATGTTCATTGCGGCACTTTTCACGACTGCTAAGACATGGAACCAACCCAAATGCCCCCATACGGCTGAATGGATTGAAAAACTGTGGCACATATATTCTATGGAATACTATTCAGCCATTAAGAACAACAAAATCCTGGCTTTTGACAGAAAGTGGAAGAATATGGAAGATTTACTGCTGAGTGAAGCAAGCCAGGCTATGAAGGAGAAACACTGTATGTCCCCACTTAATATATACCAAATGTCCGCACTCTATAACTGAAACAGATGGGCTATAGGATGTACAAACACAAGAGATGGATGGGAATGCCAAATGTGGTGTGTGTGGAGGAGTGGGGCCTGGGGAAAAACATTTGAAGGAGGGATACAAAGACAGCATTGTTGAGACAGGGAGGCAGTGTTGTTATATTTTGATCAAATGGACCAGGGAGAAATGTTCACATATTGAAATGATCACCTTGTAAGCTAAATAATGTGATTGAATGTATTAAAAAAAATGTAAATAAAAAAAATTTACCAGCTGTTGATTTTTTTTGGTCAATTATTGGTCTAAGTCTACCAGCATCTCCCCCTGTCAATGCCCATAATTGAGAAGCAATTAAGCAGCAAAGACACCAGCCCAGTGAATGAAGGGAGACTCTAGGACAGGCTCGAGGGCCAAGTCCAGGCAGATGCTTGTGTTTGTAAATAAAGTTTTATTGGAACACAGCCAGGCCCATCTGGTTACTCCCTGTCTATAGCTGATTTCACTCTTCACAATAGGGTTGAGCAGCTGGGACAGAGACCATATGGCCCACAAAGCAAAACATATTTACCATCTAGATATTTACAGAAGAAACTTGCCAATTCCTGCCTTACAATAAAGCAGAGAGGTTGGCGAGCAGAGGTAATTTTGTAAGGGGTGAGTTCATTGTGAATAGTTTCATGTCATTCTCTCACTTCTGCATGCAACTCTAACTGTGGAGATTCAGATCACAAATGCTCAGAAGGCCGGAGCCTCAGAGAATAGTCTGTGCAGGAGTCTGTGCACACCCTGAAATCAACATTTATAGCCACCTCTAGCCACAGAGCTTTGCAATTTGGAGACAAGTAAATAAGCTCCAAGTAGAACTACATGAAGACTCTGCGATGTTAGAGAAATTGTAAGATGTGTCTATGGGGGCCTGTTATCAAGCAAATGAGAGGGTGCTCACTGCCTAGTGGGTGAAGGATGGCTCGGGGAAAGCCATTCGGGACGATTAATGGGAGAAAAGAAAACACCCATCATTCTGGGCTGAGTGGGCACTCTTCCATGCCCATAGCCATTAATGACCAATGATCTACCACATCAATTTTATGTATTTTTGCAGAGAGCTGCATTTCCTGCTCTGCTAAACAGACCAGGGCAATGGGGCCTGCAAGGAATGACATCCAGCCCAGCCAGCCTTGTGCTTTCTGACCTGTCCAAAGCGGTCCACAGCAAAAAGACCGTTCTCTAAGCTGAGAGACAGCTAAAGACAACTGCTCATTTTTCAGGCATGCCTGGCAACAGCAGGAAGGCAAACACATTATTTCTGCCCCCAGTTTATAGGTACCGGAATCATTTTTTTTTTTTTCTTTTTTTTTTGGAGAGGTTTTTGCTATAGGGCGCGTGCGCTCGCCAGACAGACAGAGAGAGACAGAGAGATAGAAAGCAGGAAATCACCCCCCCAGGGGGGATGGCCACGCCGCAATCCCTTCTCCTCCATTCTCCTCTCGGGATCTTGGGCACGCACGCACACGCGCCCGGCGTGAGTTTAAGCCGCCGGGTCCGGGACTCGAACCGCGGTCGACTACGTGGGAGTCCAGCGACATAGCCATTACGCTAACTGCTGGTCCCCCGGAATCATTTTTGACCACAGAATAAACAATTCCTTACAAAGGAATCAGTCTCGAAAACAAGGTGCCTGGCCACCTAACTAATGAGGCAATGGATTTAAAAAAAAAAAAAAAAGAAAAAAACTAATTACAACATTTCTATTTGTTTCTGGCATGACTTGGGAACTACTTAGAGATCTAGACATTAACAGAAGAGGACTATGGTCCACTGAGCAGTCTCTACAGAGGCAGGAGAAAGCCAAGAGTTAGAACCACATTATGGTTTTACAGCAAGTTCCTTGAATTGAAAGCACACTGAGCAGGGGCCAGGCAGTGGCATGGCAGTAATGCAATTGGGCCCACAGGGGAAAGGTGTTGGGTTCAAGTCCTGGACTTCCCTGTCCATACCCTGTGTGTACGGGCCTGTGATCTAGGCAAGCTAAAGCCAGGGGTCTATTGCATTGACACCCTGGTGTGGACTACAGCTTTGCAAACTGGAATACAAAAAAAAATAAATAAATTCTAAGTAGAACTCTATGAAGCCTATTTGTGACAGAAGAGAAATTATAAAGTGTGTGCATGGAGGCCCATCCATCATCAAGCAAATAAAAGGGTACTCACTGCCCAGAGGATGAAGGCTGGCTCTGTGTCCCCTTCTCTCTCTCTCACAAGAGAAGTAAATAAATGAACTGACCTGACCCAGGGCCTGCTCAGTAAGAACAGCCTTATGCCCGTGCAAAAACAATCAGAGGAAATTGCTGAACATGGCAAGTGGGGATGGTGGCATCTGGGGAAAATGAGAAGGCTTCTTTGGGGGAGGCGGTGATAGAAATGTTCCCAAACTAGATTGGAGCAATGGTTGCACAAATCCGTGAACACACTACAAACCACTGCACTGTACACTTCTAACGGGTGAATTTTACAGTATACCAGTTATCTCAATAAAGAGTGTTACAGGAAGGAGGAAGTGCACGCACTCACATCTGCTTATAGAGGCATGGAAGATTTCCTAATGGAAACCTAAAGCTTAATGAGCTGGTTTCTTCCTGGGTGGAGACATGGGTGGCAGGAGATGGAGAGAGTTGGGAGACATGAAAGAGCCAAAAGAGAGACTTCGCATTACGGCAACCCCCTCGTCCACAGTTTCAGGTCCCCACAGTCAAACGCGTCCCGGAAGGAGACGGGTGCAGCAGGATATTAGAGAGAGGGTGACCTCATCCATGTAACCTTTATTAGCTGGCTGTCGGAAAAGTCATGATGCATTTTTGCACAGAAAAACATAAAAAGTATGTCATAACTTTTCCAATGACTCAATACAATATAGTATTAAACTTTTTATTTTATTATTAGTTACTGTTTTTTTTTTTTTTTTTTTTGGAGAGGTTTTCACTACAGGGCGCGTGCGCTCGCCAGACAGAGAGAGACATAGAGACAGAAAGCGAGAAATCACCCCCCAGGGGGGATGGTCACGCCGCAATCCCTTCTCCTCCATTCTCCTCTGGGATCTTGGGCACGTACGCACACGCGCCCGGCGTGAGTTTTAAGCCACCGGGTCCGGGACGCGAACCGCGGTCGACTACGTGGGAGTCCAGCGACATAGCCATTACGCTAACTGCTGGTTCCCTAGTTACTGTTTTTCTCTTCCTGTGTCTAACTTACAAATTAAACTTTGTTACAGGTCTGAATACATGTGTGTGTGTGTGTGTGTGTATGTGTGTATATATATATATACACACACACACACACACACATACATACAGTATAAATAGGGCTCAATGTTACCTGGATTCAGGCATCCACTGGAGTCTTGGATCAACAGTATCCCCTAAGGATCACGGGGGCCTAATGTGTACACCCATCTTTATCTTTTGAAATCTGTGCCCTGTGATTGAATTACTGATTCAAAACTAAGTAAGATTTTCAAAATAAAATTTGAAGAGGGTATCAGCCAGCCACGTTTAGGTCCCGGAAGCTGCCAGGTGGGTGGGAATCCCTGCTGCCTTCTCATCATCTCACACCTCTGGACCTCCTGTTAGTGGCTTGCCTTTCCTTCCTGGGTGTGCTCCTCACTGCCCTCCCTGACCTCACCCTGACCCCCCAACCTCATTTCTTCAAAAAAAAAAAAAAAAAAAAAAATCCTCCCGGTCCCCCAAGTCCAAGCCAGAGATCCTCTTCTGAGCTCCCCTGGTGCTTTGTATCCACCTTATTGAGAGGAGGAGGGTGTAGAAGAGGTAGAGACAGAAAAAATATTTTTAATTTGCCAGAGGAGAGGAGAGAGAGGAAGCAGCCCCTAATGAGGTGTTGTTGTGCTGCAATTCTTTCTCCTCCACTTCTCCCTCCTTTCAGGATTTTGGGCACACATGTACATGTGCCCAGTGTGTTTCTCATGGGATCTGGGACTCAAACCACATGGGTGGCCAAGTGGGATCTGGCTTCCTTAACCACTAGGCCATGAAGCTGGCCTAAAATAGGCATTTTGGACAAGGTCTCAACGTGGCAACCTTCTGCCCCAGCCTCCCAATCAGCTAAGATTGCAGGTATGCACAACCGTGCTAGCATGTGTAGGTCGGCATGGGAACCCAACCCTGACTCCCTCCTCTGGTACTTTACTTTTTATTTTTTTAAGAGATTTTTGTTCTAGGGCATTTGTACTTGCTGGAGAAACAAAGAGAGATGGAGAGAGAGAAAGTGAGAAATCAATCCCCCCCCCCAACACCCAGAGGGGATGGCCACGCTGCAACCCCTTCTCCTCCATTCTCCTCTTGGGATCTTGGGCATGCTTGCACACGTGCCCGGTGTGAGTTTCAAGCCTCCATGTCCAGGACTCAAACCATGGTCAGCTATGTGGAATCCCAGCGTTTTACCCACTACACTATCTGCTGGCCACTTCACTGGTGCTTTAAACTACCCCCAATCAGAGCCTCATTAAACTGTGTTGTAATCCTGACTGCTAGTGTCTCTCTCACTAGCAGTGAGGCTGAGCGTCCTCAGGGAGGGGCTGCATCTGACTTGCACGCCTCCCCCTGCCAGCCCACCAACTAGCACAGCAGACACTTACAACGCAATGCACAAGGAATCAGTGCTCCGTTCCTAACAGAGCCATTAGGTACCCATCAGAAAAAGACAAGACTACTTCTGTCCAACTTTCACAAGGAGGTGTTTTACACTTCTCCCAGGGCTTATAAGGGACTGTACCATTTTCGTGCTGCAGATCTCAAAAAAATGAGAGGTTTGAGCTTGAGAACAAAGTGAAGACTGGGAAACCTTCACCCAGTTTTGCAAGATTTCCTTCTGCTATGCAGCAAAGCACTCTGCCTGCACTTTGTCACGAGGAAGAGAAGAGGTTCGGTACCTGCGGGAGGTGGAGGGGACCCGGTGGTGGTCAGTGCCAGACTCCTTCACGAGGTTCCCTTTGCAGCAAATGACCCTTAGTTTATCCTGGTATGACGACGCCAAGTAAATAGCGCCCGAGGAAATTGCGGGGCCCAGGTAGCGTGGGTTCGGGATTTCCAAGTATGCTCGGGCAGGGGTCCTGCAGAGTTACAGGCAACAGTTGACACTCACTGTTCAGTAGATTAGGAAGGAAAATGCACACCATTCCAATACCTCCCAAACAGCTGAGGTTTCCAAAGCATGAAAGAGTGATGCTTACCCCAGCGAGGAGCGTGCCTGGATCTCAATTACTTCGAGTGAGTTGAAGTGGGTCACAAACAGGTAGGGTTCTCTGTAGGCTGCAGGCCACCAGGGAGGAAGAGTATATGACAAAGAAGGGTTAAAAGAGGAAAAACCCAGACCTGGCTGCAATACATTCTTTGATTCAGCCATCCCACATGAAGGACTTTCTCCTACAAAGACATCCATGTGCTGGCATAATCATGCATGTGTTGGAGGTTATTCATTATTTTATTGTCTGTTATAGCAGAAGACGAGAAACAACCCTATGTACGTCACAGGGGACTGGTTCAATAAATCATGGTACATCTGTGGAACGTGTACAGCTGAAGCAAGGCATGAAGAAGTTCATTAAGTACTGACATGGGAAAATACCCACAATATAGTGCTTGGCAAATAAAGCAAGGTTTGACATAATATATGAAATGTGCTCCCTTACTGATTTAAAAAAAAAAAAGTGAGGAAAGAATATATATATTTTTATGTACTTAAAGGTACACAAAGCACTGGAAGGATAAGGAACTCATAAAGGTTTTTTTCTTTGAAGGTATAAAGAGGGAGAATTTTGGAGATGGGTGAGACAGGAGAGACTTTTCATCGTCTGTTTTGTAAAACTGTCTGCATACATCTTTGAAAAATAAAAAAAGATAGGGTTCAGAGATAATGAAATATTTCTGGTGCTCTTAACATGCTGAATCATATTGTCACTGAAATGAGAAACAATACGACTGGAACTGTTTTCTGCCTTAACGGGAAAAGGTGATGATCACAATTATCCCTTGCAATAAAGTATTATATCGGTACTAACTATCAATCGAGCCTCCCAATACTTACGTCCTCATGTCGTCCCCTCCCTTAAATCTGGGCTAACCCTTGGCCTGCTTCAACCAGTACAATGAGGTGGGAAAACCGTCTGCTTCTGTATTCTTGGAAGAAGCCCACGTGGAGAGAAACTGAGGCCTCCCCGCCATCAGCCCAAGCTGAGCTCCCACCTTATGGCACCAACTGCCTGCCATGTGACTGCCACCATGAGACCATTTGGACTTTCTAGTTGCTCCAGCGCCCCAACTGACGTCATTTAAAGCAGAACCGTCTAGTCAAGCCACAGAACCATGGCCAATGAAAATTTGTGGTTCTAAGCCACTATGTTTTGAAATGGCTTGTTATACTGTAATAGATAAAGAAAATAGCCTTGAAGGGTGTTTTGGCCATGATGGGATTTCAGCTGGTTCACACAGACATATACGTACATATCTGTAAGTAATGTCTATGTTTATTCTTTGACCCAGCAACTCCACTTTTAAGGACTAGTGCTCAGGGGGTAGTGTTTGAAAAGTGTATAGAAATTAGCTTAAGGACATTCATCACAGTGTTGTTTACATTTTAAAAGAAAGAGCATCTCCCAACTGCTCCGCCTACCTAAAACTGATATTAGAGGTATTCAGCTAGGCCACGGGACACTAGGCGGCCTTGGAAAATGACTTAAACAAATCCACAGGGAATGGCCTTCTTTCCATGGGAGAGCCTAGCACATGTTTAACAAGGCTGGGATTGCGGCTGAATGACCTGACTTAGCCACTTCATCGAGCCTCAGAATCTGTGCCAGGAACTTGTATTCAGATGACTGTAACCCAGGACACTTGGAGTCTAATGGAAGCCATGAGTGCAGTGCTCAGGCTGAAGAGAGTCCCACCTGCCATTCTTTCTCAGGACAGTAGCTGCTGGCAAAAGAGGAGCCGTGTGCCCCGTGCCTCACTTACCAAACGCCAAAGGTAAGCGACTCCACTTGAGATCGTCAGTGCGGCTCCGTCTTCCGTAAGAATCCACGAAGACCCCAAACTCTGCAAGGAGTCAGGAGCACAGGGCATTAGCACAGCGAGAAGCTGGGGGTGTCAGTGACAAGCACTGTCACGGGAGGATGGGGAAGAGAGGCCAGGGATGACTGGCTGGGTTTAACTGGATGGTTAACATGAGGACCTCTGCTGGGCTCTAAGTTTTATTAAAAATTAGGGTTGTTTTGAAAAAAGAGAGGAGAGGGGACCAGCAGCTGGCATAATGGCTATGTTGCTGGACTCCCATTTAGTTGACTGTGGTTCGAGTCCCAGACCCGGTGGCTTAAACTCACGCTGAGCGCGTGTGCGTGCGTGCCCAAGATCCCAAGAGGAGAATGGAGGAGAAGGGACTGCGGCGTGGCCATCACCCTGCCCCCGGGGGTGATTTCTTGCTTTCTGTCTCTCTGTCTCTCTCTGTCTTTCTGGAGAGTGCATGCACTCTATAGCAAAAAAACTCTCAAAAAAAAAAGGAAAAAGAGAGGAGGGGAGAAGGGTTGGTGGCCCAGCAGTAACTTGTTGCTCAAGAAATGTGAACTTGGGAACCAGCAGTTAACGTAATGGCTGTCGCTGGACTCCCATGTAGTCGACCGCAGTTCACGTCCCGGACCTGGTGGCTTAAAACTCATGCTGGGCGTGTGTGCATGCGTACTCAAGATCCCGAGAGGAGAATGGAGGAGAAGGGATTGCAGTGTGGCCATCGCCCCTGGGGGGGTGATTTCTTGCTTTCTGTCTCTCTGTCTCTCTCTGTCTGTCTCGCGAGAGCACGTGCCCTATAGCAAAAACCTCTTCAAAAAAAAAAAAAAAAAAAAAGAAAGAAAGAAATGTGAACTTGGGTCCAGCGGATGGTGTAGTAGTGGTTACATTGCTGGACTCCTACTTGGCTGACTGTGGTACAAGTCCCAGACCTGGCGGCTTAAAACTCACACTGGGCACATGTGCGTGCATGCCCAAGATTCCGAGAGAATGGAAGAGAAGGGACTGTGGTGTGGCCATCCCCCCCGGGGGGTGATTTCTCACTTTCTGTTTCTCTGTCTCCATGTCTCTGGCAAGTGCATGTGCCCTATCACAAAAATCTATTAATCATTTGTCTACAAAAAAGAAAAAATTAAAAAAAAAAAAAGAAAGAAATGCAGGCTCTGCACTGAATACCCTGAGTTGGTCCGTGGTTAACGTGTACACACCAGGTCCAAGCACCCATGATCCTGGCTGGCCGAAAAGCCTGGGGGGTTGGGGCATAAGACCCTGCTGAGAATGCTGGTTGATCTCTCTTACTCTCATGACATAAATAAAGCTAAAATTTAAAAAAAAAAAAGAGAGAGAGAGAAACAGTAAGGAAAGAAGGGAGAAGAAGAGGAAGGGACAGAGGAGGGAGTAAATGAACAAAGAGGAAAGGGGAGAGTCAGAGACAAGGAAGGAGGGAAGGAAAAACTCAGAGATTTTTTTTTTTTTAAAAAAAAGAGGAGGTGGGAGAGGAAGAAAGAAATATCTTGAGAAAAAGAAAGAAGGTCAAAGAAAGAAAGCAAGGAAGAGAGAGGGGGGAAAGGGAAAGAGAAAACGTCCAGGAGACAGAGGACAGGACTGTCAGCTTGCTGGAGAACGTGCCATCAGGTGGGACCACGCTAGAGTACAGTGTGGGGAGAGGGAACCCCGGCGAGCCTAGGTGGTGTCAAATGATCCTGTCCCGGGGACCAGCAGTTAGCGTAATGGCTATGTCGCTGGACTCCCACATAGTCGACCGCGGTTCGAGTCCCGGACCCGGTAGCTTAAACTCACACCGGGCGCATGTACGTGCGTGCCCAAGATCCCAAGAGGAGAATGGAGGAGAAGGGATTGTGGCGTGGTCATCCCCCCTGGGGGGTGATTTCTTGCTTTCTGTCTCTCTCTGTCTGTCTGGCGAGCGCACGCGCCCTATAGCGAAAACCTCTCTAAAAAAAGAAAAGAAAAAAAAAAATGATCTTGTCCCGGAGCAGGTCCTACCCTGCCCAAAGCACCACCAATCACCCCCAAACCCCACAGGCCCAGCTGGGAACCCCAGAACGCAGTGGGCCGCACGCCGCTCACCGTGGAAGCAGAGCAAGTACTCCTCTCGCTGCCCTGCGCCGTTCACCTGCACGATGGAGACGGGGAAACTGTTGGAGGAGGAGGCAAAGACGGCAGGCGCCAAGGAATGGTCGTTCTTATCTAGGAACTCTGTAAAGGCAGGGGAGAGGTGGGGCTTCAGGGATCATTCTGCCGCTTGCTGAGGCCTGGGCAAGGTGTGGGCGGGGAAGAGGACAGGCCTACCCTCCAGTGTGTACTGCTTCATGTCGATCTCGTAGAATTTATTGGTTCCGATGAGGATACTGTAATTGGTGAAGTGGATACAGCTGCAGGGCTCTGAGGTCTCTATCTCCTGGGGAGGGGGCAGAAGGGGAGGGTGAGAGGAGACTCGGCACAGCCACGATTCCACTGCTCCTGCCTTACACACCCTCCGGACCTCGCAGATCGACACCACCAGACTTGCTCACGTCACCCAAGGCCCGTTCATCTTTCAGGCCTCTCAGGATGGCCACTGAGCTGTCTGCTACCTCTTTCCCTTGTCCTGTACCACCCCAGGCTAAGAAAGGAAGGCCAAAGTGCAACTGAGCAGAAAAACGCCATTTTGATGAAAAGATACAAGGGCCAGACAAGGGTGCATGAGTAAAATGTGATGCTCTGTGTGGCTCATCCACCTGGGAAGGTTCCCAGTTCAAGTCCAGAGACCTCCCCTGAGTACAATGGGCACACCTGTGCCCCTGAGCCAGGGCTGGCTGGGGCTGGGGATGGATCATGGCATCAACTCTCCCCTTATTGGGGATGCCTGCCTCCCTGTCTCTCTCACTCACAGAAAAAAAAAATTAACTTTTTAATAAACAGCTTAAAGAAAGAAAATATAGAACTTTATCAATCCAACATTTTTTGTCAGAGAAAAAAAAATGAAAAGGCTGGGAAAACACACCAACTATTGACAGTGGTGGTTAGCAGGAGTGTTTCTAGTTTCCTTCTCTTTGCTAGCTCCTAATTTGAGCCTACGCTGTGGGTACAATTATCATCATCATTTTCATTATAGCTGTCATTCCATCTTAATTATCTGCTTCCTAATTACGTTTCTTGTTTTTTAGACCAATCCTAAGGTCATCGAAAAATCTGCCATGATTATTCTGCATGGTGGCCAGGAATCGTAAAGACGCAATGGTTTCTGAGAATTTTCCTGAAGCTAACAGTTACATGTTACTAAGCATTATCATTACCATTGAATACTTACTGATCACCTGCTAAGTAGGAGGACATTTTAGGCAGGATGATATAGTGAAAGGTAGGGAAAAATCAAACTCCAGGTCTGGTCTTACCAGTATAACTTAAGGTCTCTCCTAACGTCAGCTGTCTTACTTGAAAAGCAAGGATGACACCCCATTCTCCTGCTAGTCGGCACTTTTGTGATCAAGCGTAAGAGAGGCAACTCAATCTCTGGTACCAGTGGGTGCTCACTAAATACACAAGCTAAACTAACAATGTCCTCTCCAGAGGACATCTGGGACCAGCAGATGGCGTAATGGTTATGTAGCTGGACTCCCACATAGTCAACTGTGGTTCGAGTCCTGGACCTGGTGGCTTAAGATTCACACTGGACATGTATGGGTGCGTGCCCAAAATCCCAAAAGGAAAATGGAGGAGAAGGGACTGTGGCATGGCCATCCCTGCGAGGGGGGCGATTTCTCACTTTCTGTCTCTCTTTCTCTCATGCACATGCTCTATAGCAAAAAATCTCTCTTTAAAAAAACAAAAACAAAACAAGGGACCAGCAGATGGCATAATGGACACTGGACTCCTACATGATCACCTGCGGTTCGAATCCTAGACCTGGCGGCTTGAAACTCACACTAGGCGTGTGTGCATGCATGCCCAAAATCCCAAGAGGAGAATGGAGTAGAAGGGATTGTGGCATGCCATCCCCCCCCGGGGGGTGGGGGGGTGACTTCTGTCTGTCTGTCTCTCCAGCAAACACACACATCCTATAGCAAAAATCTCTCTCTTAAAACACACACACACACACACACAAAAGAAATAGTTCCTCTGACAGGTAATGACTGTTAGATATTATTTCATTCTGCACACGAATCATGAAAGCACCTGAAATAAACCAAGCTTATGTTGAGCAGACCATTCTGAGTGTGGGGACAATGGACAGCCTTCTCCAGAAGAAGGGAAATGTAATCGTTGAGGGCTTTGGATGTGATAGCATGGGCTCTGCTATGCTGGACACACACGGGAAGGTCCTCGGTTCATGTCCTGGAGACTCTTTGTGCACGCCAAGGACACACACATACACACGAGTGCCGATGACCTGGGCTGACTGGGAGAGGACTGCAGTGTAAAGACTGTTGGGGGTGCTCTCTGTCTCTCCTTCTCCCTGTGTGTCTCTCCCTTTTCCTCTGTATCTCTCTCTCTCATGGAAGAAATGGAAAAGACTATAAAAAATAGAATGATCTGAAACCAGCAGGTGGTATAGTGGTTAAGGCACTGGACTCCCACATGGCCAACTGCAGTTTGAGTCCCAGACTTGGCTGCTTGAAACTCACACTGGGCACCTGTGCATGTGTGCCCGAAATCTAGAGAGAAAAATGGAGAAGGGATTGCAGCATGGCCATTCCCCATGGGTGGTGATTTTTCAATTTCTCTCTCTCCATCTCTCTCTGTCTATCCAGTGACTGCACACATCCTATAGCAAAAGAAAAAAAGAAAAATAAATAAAACCTCTCAAAAAAAATTTAACAATCTAATCTCCACCTTGTCCACACTGCAAACATCACCACAATGCACTCTGCTCCGAGGAGAACCTGCTCCCTAATTACCTATCTAAACGGAGCCAGCGCTGGGTACTCCAAAATGCTATTAATAGAACAGACTAGGACCTGAGGAAGATTCTGATAAGTGCTACCCGAGACGTCTAGCTCCTCAGAGAGAGCACCTTCCTTTTATCCACTGGTTCAAAATAAGTGTCTCCTCTGTCGGCCAACTTTCTGCTTCAAGAAGGGACTGAATTTACTGGGCTGGATAGGGAGGCAGCTCCCAGACGTGAGCAGAAAAATGAGAGCGAAAACGGTCGCTACCAGTGACAGTGGAGCTTCCTCTAGGAAGAAGGAACTTGCTGCTGAGGGAGGTCACCTAGTGGAAGACTGCATGGTAGAAGGGACCAGACGCTAGTCCCTGAGAAGGCACACTGTCCACACCAGCCCTCCATGACAGCAGGCAGGCTGAACCTTGCACAGTGGAGATGAGGCCGGGACTTACTTTCCGAATGCAGTACTTGCTGAGGTTCTCGTTGTAGCGGAGGATGATGACTTTGTTGGGCATGGCTGCACAGATGCAGAGCCCGTTCTCGATCTGAAAAGCAACCAGGAGGGGGGAAAAAAAAGAAAGGAAGAAAAAGAGAGTCACCTGTGTGAATACTGGCTCTGCAGCAACACTAGGAATGGAACATCGGCTCAGAGCGGGGTCTTCTGCCCTCAACACTACTGACCGTTTGGACCAGATCAGTCTTTGGAGTGGGGAGGGCTATCCCGTCCACTGTAGGATAAGCAGTATCTCTGGCTTTGACCCACCAGATGCCTGTAGCACCCCCGGGCCTGATAATCAAACACGTCTCCAGACATTGCCCAGTGTCCCCAAGGAGGGCAGAATTTCTCCAGCTGAAAACCGCTGTTTTTCCTGGGATGCAGAGATGGCCTCGGGGCTCACCTGACACCACACTCATTTCTTGGGTATGTGCCTTTTGCCGGAGACAGTCTTTCGACAACCTTTCTAACTATGTGGGGAGGAGGAGAAGGCGGATGAGGGAGGGGACAGAAAAGGTAGTAGAAATAACTAAGAATTTAGAGAGGGCTGTCTTCATGGCTACTGATTAAGTAAACTAAATCTTACATGGTTGATCTTGTGGTTCAAACCCCAGTTCCAGTGGCTTGAGAAACACCAGGCACATGTGTGTGTATGTGTGAGAGTCTGCCCCAAATCCCAAAAGGATGGAGAAATGGAGAAGGAATTGTGGTGTGACCATGTGCCATTGGGTGTGCTTTCTCCCTCTCCCTGTCTGCCTCTCTCTCTCCAGAAAGCACACGTGTGCTCTAGCAAAAAAAGAATTTAGAGAAAATTCTGGTCCAGATTGAAAAGTCTTAATTAAGATATGTGTGTATAGAATTCTACGTCAAAATTCCCTTTTTCTAGAAGAGTTGACTCTCTCTTGCATCAACTCCTGTAGTCAGATTTTTGTCTTTCATCAGGGATGAAAGAGACTTATTGCTCAAATCAGTCCTGAAAAGATAACTGGTGGTTGGTAAGGAAGCTGGGGAGGATAGGATGGGACTGGGAGAAACACACAGGAGAATGAACGTGGTTAGTGATATTCTACTCCTTAGGTTGGGTAGTGCATCCCTGGACGTTTACCACATTAGCCTTCGTGATTTGTATGGATTCAAGCATTTTCATGAAAATAATTACTAATGCATAAAAAGCAACTTTTGGAAGCCAAAATGCACATTCCTAAGTAACTCCTCATTCATAGAAAATTCATAAGAAAAATTTAAAAATACATGGAATGATAGTAAGTTTCCAGGGTATAACTGAAATAACAGAGGAAAATGCATAGCCTTAAAATGCTTAAAACAGAAAAAAATACTCTAAAAATTAATGAACAAAACAAAAAATTAGAAGAACAGAGGAAGGTCAGGGAAAAAAAAATGAAGGAATTAGAAAACAAAATAGGGCCAGCAGGTGGCTCAGAGACTGAGGTGGCTGGATCCCACATGGCCAGCTTCCCAACTGGAGTCCTGGACCTGCAGCTTGCGACACACGCCAGGTGTGAATGCACACGTGCCCGAAATCCTGAGAGGAGAGTGGAGTAAAAGGCTGTGGTGTGGCTATGCCCTGGGGGGTGATTTCTCACTTTCCATCTCTTTCGCTCTCTCTGAGAGTGTACAAGCCCTAGCACAAAAATTTAAAAAATATAATAAAAGCAAAAATTTATGACAAATAAAATGATGCCATACTGGTGAGCCAGCCTGTGGCCTGGTGGTTAAGGGAGCTGGATCCACACGACCGGCTGCACGGTGAAGCGTCCTGGACTAGGCAGTTTGAAGAGCATGCCAGGCATGTCTGCGTGAATGCACAGAATCCAAAAAGGAGGGAGAAATGGAGGAAAAGGGAGTGTGACGGGCCATGCCCCATGGGAGGTGCCTTCTTCCTCTTCCTCCCTCTGTCTCTCTCTGACAAGCACGTGTGCCATCTGGCAAATTAAAAAATAATAATAACGCCATAATGGAGATAATCAATAAAGCTCAAAGCTGCTCCTTTGTGAAGATTAATAAAATCACAATGTCTCTGGTGAGATTGAGATAAATGAAAGATATGTCACAAGTAATAGTTGGGATGAAAAAGGTAATGTGATACTAGAAAAGAACACAGCAAATAACAGAAGAGAGAAAAAAGAAAAAAATTTTCTCTTTCAAAGAAAAACATTGTTCAAATCGATGAGTACATGGTTTTCACCTTATTTGGGCTTGTCTGAAATCCCCAGTTCCCTCTGGCAATTTCTATCATTCCCCTTAAGATTCACCTCTGGGACCAGCAGTTGACACAATGGCTATGTCATTGGGCTCCCATGTAGTCAACCGCGGTTCAAGTCCCAGACCCGGAGACTTAATCTCACATGTGTGTGCGTGCCCAGAATCCCAAGAGGAGAATGGAGGAGAAGGGATTGTGGCATGGCCATTCCCCCGGGGGGTGATTTCTCACTTTCTGTCTCTCCGTCTCGCTCTTTCTGGCAAGCACATGTGTCCTATAGCAAAAACCTCTCCAAAAAAAAGATTCACCTCTTCCAAGAAGCATGTTTCAAATTTACACTTTCCTAAGCCAGCCACACCTTCTTTTACATGCTGTCTCCTTTCTCTTATTTGCCACAATTAAACAGGCCTGCCATTCATATAAGTGACTAGGAAAAGAATCTTTCTTTTCACCAGAAGGCTCCAGAAACCACAACCCTACCAAGAACAACAAGCCAGGGTTAAGTTTTCCATGCAGAGGGCTGATGGCTGGCCATGTCTCTTCCCGACCAGTCCTGCATCCCTCAGAATAGACCAGCCACGTACCTAAGATGTAGTCAACGTTAATTGAGCAACTAAATGAACAAACATCCTGTGGGCAGTCTGCTGAGGTGCAAAAGGTGATGTTTACAAAACGGCAAAACTCCCTTGACTCAGATATTGTTAAATTTTTATATGTGTGTATATACTCATAAATATTAATTTTTATTAAAAAAATTTTAAAGACACAAGTGTGGTTATGAGGAGGTCTTCGAAAGTTTATGGAAAATCCATATTATGAGAAAAATATGCATAGATTTTGATTTTTTTGCACTAAAATAAACTTGTAATTCCATTTCGCCACACACTTTGAAGTCCCCTCATATTTATGTGCCAAATTTCAATATGCTATGAAAAAATTAACTTGCATGCTCATGGACTGATTAGAAATGTGATAAATTAGAAAGTATAAATTTCTGATAAATAAAACATCCTTTCATCCATGGGATTCCATGTTAGATTTGTTTTTTTTTTTTTTTTCAAAAAAAGGGCTCATCATACAACACACATTCACACTTTTTAAAAACAAAGGGCCATCCTGTCAGTTTTGTTAATTTTCTTCTCATTTTCCTCTCAGCCTGTGCAATTTTCAGGGCTACATAAATTATCTCATGTACTTAAAGGAAACAAGAGAAATTTAACCCAGGGCGAGGGCACATAATTTTCAAGGTCAAATCAATAAGCTCTGTGGGAAGAGGGGCAGTGTTAATTTCCAGAACATTCCACCAGCTGACAGCTCACCTTGCCAGCAGCAAACAAGTGGCAGCCCTTGATAGCTTCAAAAATGTTGGGCGAGATGTCTGGCTGGGCGGGAAGATGGGACTGTGCCAGGGACTGCTTCACTTTCTTCACATCCACAAGACACAGGGCCCGTTCTTCTCCTGGAGGGGAAGAGAAGCCTCTTATCAGTGTGAAGTGAGTAAAGACCCGGAATGACGGTCCTGGTTCAAGTCACCAATAAATCATAAGAGACCATGAAGATAGATTTTTCCACAGATCTCTATAAACATATTGGGTCGCTGGAAAAGTCATAATTCATTTTTGCACAGAAAAAAAATGTATCAAGACTTTTCCTACAACCTAATATTTTTGGTCCATGTTTTAGATCTAAGATAAACACATGGCCTTTTAGTCGAGAGCCTGAGGGGACGGCCCAGCCACAGTGTTGGAAGAGGGAGGGAGCCACTGCTTGTTGGTTGAGGCCACATGGAAGGCCCAGGCTGGGCTCCCAACCCAAACTAAATGGGCAGGGCACAGTGGTGTGTGCCCAAGGTCCTAGCTAATAAAGAGGCTGGGACAGGAGGGTCATGACATGATGAAACCTTGTCAAAAAATTTTTAATTATCTCTTTTCTTTCTCCATCCCATGCTCTCTCATTTAATAAAAAGGGGGTGAGGAGAAGGGGCGGTGGTGGCATAGCAGTAATGTAACTAGATACACGTGGGCAGGTCCTGGGCTTTCATCCTGGGCCCTCCCTGTGCATGCCAAGCACACAAGTGTCCATGATCTGGGCTGGCTGATATTCAGAGTAGACTGACCGTCTCTCTCTCTCTCTCTCTCTCTCTCTGAAGAAAGAGAGAGAAAAAGAAAGAAAGAAACTTAAAAAGATTCTGAGGGAAAAATATCTACAGATATAAAATTGGAGAATGTGAACTGTATTTTCA
The DNA here is from genome assembly GCA_026018925.1 of Tupaia tana. Lineage (NCBI taxonomy): Eukaryota > Metazoa > Chordata > Mammalia > Scandentia > Tupaiidae > Tupaia > Tupaia tana. The sequence goes on along the minus strand of JAKSZU010000026.1, from coordinate 13,081,100 downwards.
AACCTGCTCCCTAGCAAAGAAATGAAAGACTGAGTTAGGGAGCAATGAGTGAACCTTCGACAAGACAACAGGCTTGGACTATTCCAATGTGGCGGCGTCACAGAGGACAGAAGAAAGGCTGAGGAACCGTCCCAGGCTAACGAGACATGAGTCAATGCAGTGCATGTCCTCGGGTTGGACTACGAGTTGGGAAAATGAAGGACTACCAAGGATATGACTGGGGGCCACAGGTAAAATCTGACTATGGACAGTATATTGGCTCAGTATGTTAGAGCAAGGGTTAAATGTCCTGCATGTAAACGTCGTACCATGTGAAACGATTCTGTTTGATACTATCATGGTAGACACATGTCAATATACATTTGTCAAAATCTCTAAAATGTGTGGCAGCAAGAGTGAACCCTGTGTAATCACTGACTGGGTGGTAAGGAGGTGTCGGTATCGGTGCGACAGTCACAGCACACGTACCTCCGTGGTAGAGGACGCTGACGGCAGGGGAGGCTGTGTGCACATGCAGGGACAGCGGGTGGATGGGGACTCTCCGTGCTTTCCTCTCCATTTTGATGTATGAATGTAAAATGAAGGGAGGAAGATGGGAGGGGAGGGAAAACAGGGATGATGGCAGGAAAAGAATGACGAGATCAAGAAAGACTCATTTCTGACCACATTATTTTAGCCTCTGGATCCAACCACGCCTGAAGCCTCGAGATCTAACTGTGGATATTTCAAAAACAAAACCAATCAATTACTGGCTTTCCCTTAAGAAAAAAAAAAAAAAAATACAGTATGGCCAACAAAGTGAGAGAAAAAAAATTATGCTAAGATTAAAAACAAAAAACCTGAAAGAATGTTCTTATTCTAAGGTTAACATGCTGAAGACTTGAGGTCATACCTACAACTAATTCTCAAATGGTTCATGAAAAAAGTGGTGTGATGGGGAGGGGGGAGCAGAGAGAAGAATTGTGACAAAATGTCAGCAAGTGCCGAATCTGAAGGAAGGGTCTGTGAGAGTTCGCGGATCTCAAGGACAGCACACAGTGACAGAGCAGGTGGGCTCTCAGATGGCCACGGCCCTCAGCGGCACCAGTGCAGTCAGGACAGAGGGTTTGACTTTCACGAGTCTTTGAGGCTTGGCACTCTTCACTTGGCAAGATGGTGAGGTATTCTTTGAGGGCTGGCAGACTGTGCTGATCTGACTCTGAAAAGGGACCAGATCTGGTCAGAGAGGCTTGGGCGTCTGCAGGGACAGGAAGAAACAGGCCGGCACTGCTCCAGCCTTTGCCCAGGAGGCTCTGCCTTGGTGGTGCACGAGCATGAAATCTGGCTCTCAAATGGCTTCCCTTAAAAGACAAGAAGAGCACCGCATCCCGGGCCTCGCACCTGCTATCATGAGTAGCTTCTCCAGGTCCTTGATGATATAAATTTGGAAGACTGCTCCGATCCCTGGGACATGGGTGAGGGAGTTTTTCAAGACATTCAGTGCATACAGCCCTTCCTCGGTGCCCACCAACACCACCTGCAAGGGCAGACGTCCAAAGGCAGGCCGTAAGCACAACCATGTCACCATCGCAACCCCCGCCAGTGAGAGCACCAGAGACCGCACCGCCCTTTCTGTCTTGGTGGTGCGGGGCTGTGGCTGGACACCAGCTGACGGTGCGCAGGAGACACTACCTGATCGCTAAAGGGCAGTGTGCAGTTCATGTCCAGGCGGTCATCACCTTCCAGTTTCAGCAGGGAGTTTCCAAGTAATTTCTTTACATGTGTGGAAGGAAAAAAAGAAAAAGAAATTCACAGTGAGACTGAACTGCTCATGACCAAACGATATCAAGAGACAAACAGAAGTTTCGAGGCAAGTGATTCCTGAAGATGCTCAGAAACACACATCTACTAAGCTCGCCCCCGGTTTTGACCTGAGCTCTAAAGGCAAGCTTTGGGTGTTAACAGTCTCTCTGGGGGGCGGGGGTGGCTGTTAATCAGCACTGGAGTTAGAACTCGACTTAGATGCAGAAGTGGGTGAGCGTAGTTGGCACAGGAAGCTCTCCTGTCATAAGAAATAAGCTGAAGCTAAAGCGATTTCACCTGCAAAGGGTTAGCAGGCCCCGTGGAAGGTTCCTTCCCTCTGGGCTGCAGTCAAAGTGCAAAGCACAGTGTCAGCAGCAAACCAAGAAGCCTCAGAGTTTCTTTACCTGAACCCACGCAGGAAGAAGCTCATAGGAAACACAGTCACGGGCCTAGTATACACACACGAACGTGGGTTTCAGTGAAAGGCTCACATGGGTAACAGCAAAGCAGGTCATTGAAACAGGTCTACCCAGTGAGCAGTGCCCTTTTTGGCAAGCCCGCGGTTGACAATTTTCCAAAAGCTAGCAGTCTGTGCGTTTACTAGGCGCTAAGAGTCTGAAAAGAGCTGTTTAGTCTTCGGTGGAGCAAACACAAAAACGCCTCGAGCGCCGTTTGTATCCGCTGAGACGTTCTAAGGGCGATGCCAAGCACGGCCCAGCCACGTTTCTAACGTCTCAAGGATAAGGAGGATTTCGGAGCTGCCCACGGAAAGGCAAATACTGCAGCAGTGGAGAGGGTGCCAAGGCTGTCTTTAGTCTACCGTGTGGCTTCAGAGCCCTCAAACCAAACAAACTCATCAGAGCCAACAGGAGAGAGGATTTCCCTGTGAGCACACTTGATGCGACATTCCCATGACCAAGGTTTATCAAGCCCCAAGACCTGGCTAAACGGTTCGGCTTCCCCCATTCTCCAAGGCTGCAGAGGGAGGGCTTGGGACGCTATACAAGCTACCTCGGAGCCTGCGCTTGGGACGCTATACAAGCTACCTCGGAGCCTGTGCCTCCGTCACCAGTCATGACGCTGACTGGGGCCATCACCCCTCAAGGGGGGGGGAGGCTGAGGGACATGGAGACAGCCATGAGGGTTCCCATCGTTACGATCAGTTACCGAGTCAGCCCCCTTCACAAAGACAAGTTCCAAAACCCGTGTTCATACTCACAGCATCGGCTTCTGCTTTTTCCCTAGAAACTCTCCCACCTGCGACAACTGATTCTAAGGCGGTGACCCAGCGCTGTTTGTCGGGGAAGCTGGGGGCTAGCAAGTAGAGGGTTCTCCCGGGCCAACAGGTGGTGTGCGGGTGAGATTCCATCTTCAGTATGTATGGGACATCTAGGAGATTTCAGAGAGCACAGGATGGTGTGTGGATTTCCCCCGTTCTCTCTGGGAGAGATGGCCCTGAGACATCGGAGATCCCACCAAACCAGGTGAGTCCCAGGTACCTCTAAGAGAGGGAGCTCAGGAGGGTGGATCTCCTGTGTAGAGCCAAGCTTCTGCCTCCCTCCTCCTGCCCCTCTGGCTGACCAAGCCCTGCCCACCTGCAGGGTGGGGCCCCTCCGACTCCTCCTCACCTGCTTTGGCTGTGTTTGCGAGTTCGGAAGCACCAACGGCACCGTGAATAGATACATCCCCGTCGGGAAGGCACAGCTCAAATTCTTCCACCGGCCTCTGTCCAGCTTGGTGCAAAGAGGAAGGGCAGAAAGAAAAACAAAAGAACAGGAACAAGAACAAGGAGAGAAGGAAGAAAGGAGAGAAAGAGAGACAGAGAGAAGAGGAGAGAGAGACAGGGTACACGTGGAGGAGACAGGCGCACGAGAACAAAGAAGGGAAAGAGATGTGCGGAGAAGGCAGAGAGGGAAGATAAAAAAAAATAAAGTGTGTCAGATGAGTAGCACAGTCAAATTTCTGATGACGATGCGGATTTATGGGTTAGTTGACTGAGGCGGAAGTTCTTGGAAGGTGTATTAGCAGGTAGAATCTTCAGGGCAGCACCCTGCGGGTCCTTCAGGGGGCAGACCTATAGATGTGAGTATCGCACCAATAACCTTTAGAGAAGTCATTTGGTTTTTAATTTTCAAAAATGGAAAAGCGGAGAAGGCTTGCAAGGCAGTCCCCAAAAAAACGCAAAGCCTTCATGCCGATACTAGGAGACCTGGGTTAACCACGTGCAAGAAAATTCCCCCTGAATTATTAATTTACCTTCTCGGGCTTCGTTGTCGTAAATGAGGACTTTCGATCCCTCTAGGACAATGTACTTTCTGTCCCAGCCTTGCTGCCCTCGTTTGTTGTTTCTGGGAAAAGGAAAAATGTGTGAACTTGGAACAGCCAGGCTGGAGGAAGGGGTGAGGAAAAGAGGTAGAGCACGAAGGGGATTTTTAGTAAAAACACCTCCCTAGAAAACAGGAATGGAGATGGCTGGGGCATTCCATGCCTGCACCTGCCCTGGCTCAAGGCACCTGCAGCGATACCTGGGCACCTTCATCCACCCTTCCAGGTGCAAACTGCTGCTGGGCTCCTTGGCCTGGAGACCCGGAGAGTTCATTTTGTCACGGCAGAAGGCCTCAGTGAAGTGCGTGGCGTATTCGGCAGGCAGGCCGCAGGTGGCTGGCAAGCACGTGGAGCACTTGGGGTGACACATCACCTGACATTCTAGAGAAGAACCATAAACAATGTGAAAACGTGCTCGGCCGATCCTGGAACACCTTCCTCCACCTGCCAGCTTAACCCCAGGGTTTTTCCACCTCCAGCCAGGCCCTGTATGTCTGGGCCTGGCATCTGGGTAATCCCTAAGCCTTCCCAGGTGCCAGGTCCCTACAGAGAGATGACACAGAGCCAAATACTCTTGACCCAGTTTTCCTGACTCCGATCCAGGCTGCTGACAAACAGGTGTGTAAAGGGCACATTTGCCCATTTTAGTTGGAATCAGTGGAAAGACAGGGAGAGACCCGACTTTCCAGCAAAATGGGCTGGAAATTAGCAAAGCTGTGAGCTGAAGACATGTATAAACTCACTTCTGTAACAGGGTTCACCCACGGAAGTGAAAAGCCTGAAAATCAGTGTGCTATATGAGAAGGAGTTTAAAGATAAAAAACAAACAAACAAACAAAAAAAAAAAAAAAAAAAACCTCCATTTGATAAACTTTTCTTTTCTTTTTTTTTTTTGTAGAACTTTTGCCATAGCACATGTGCACTCACCTGAGAGAGATGGAGAAAGATAGAGAGAGGGAAAGTGAGAAATCACCCCCCAAGGGGATGGCCACACTGCAATCCCTTCTCCTCCATTCTCCTCTCGGGATCTTGGGCACACACGCCCGGCATGATTTTCAAGCTACTGTGTCCTGGACTCAAACCACGGTCAGTCATGTGGGAGTCCAGCAATGTAAATGCTATGCCATCTGCTGGCCCATGAATTCGGTTTTTTTTGTTTTTGTTTTTTTTCGGAGAGATTTTTCTTTAGGGCACGTGTACTCACCAGAGACAGAAAGCAAGAAATCACTGCCACCACTCTCGGAGGGGGTGGGGGATAGCCACACCACAATCCCTCCTCCTTTACCCTCCTCTCGGCATCTTGGGGATGCACACATGAGCTTGGCATGAGTTTGACGCTACCAGGTCTGGGACTTGAACTTCAGACAGCTACGTGGGAGTCCAGTGATGTAACCATTACACCATCCACTGGTCCCCTCAATGTTTTTTGGTTTTGTTTTTTTGTGTGTGTGAGAGGGTGCTTACAATCAAAAGAGAGAGAGAGAGTGATCCTCCCAATGGGACGTGGTCAACCTACAATCCTCTTCCATTATCTCCATCCCATCAGGATTTGGGATACACATGCACCTAACACATTTTCCAAGTTGTTGGGGCCAAGATTTGAACCATAGTCACCCATATGATATCTGGTTTCCTATGCACAGCATTTATCTGCTGTGCTATGAGGCCAGCCCTGAGGAATTTTCTAGATGGAGACGTAAAAGTGCCCATCACGGATGCACAACCACTGGTCTTACCGAGACATTTGGATGCCTGGCGTCCAAAGTGCACAGTATCCAGACACACAGCGCACTTCGTGGCTCGCATATTCAGTCCTACGTTAAATCTGTGAGGGATATTGTGATGCATGCGCTCCTTAAGACGTCGACTAAATTCTGGAGGGAAATTTCAAAAACAAATCATTAGGATGCTACAGGAAATACCATTAAGAAAGTGAAAAGCAAAGACATGTACAAATCATACGTCTGTTAAGGTACTTGTATCTAGATTATATAAAGAAGTTTTATGACTCAATAATAGAAAGACAACCCAACTGAAAACAGGCCAAGGATAAATAAAGACCCAAAAAGCACATGAAAAGATGCTCGATACAATTTGTCACCAGGGAAAGACAAATCAAAAGTACAATGAGAGGAACCAGCAGTTGGCGCAATGGCAATGTTGCTGGACTCCCATGTAACTGACCGCAGTTCAAGTTCCAGACCTGGTGGCTTAAACTCACGCCAGGTGCGTGTGTGTGCGTGCCCAAGATCCTGAGAGGAGAATGGAGGAGAAGAGACTGTGGTGTGGCCATCCCCCCTAGGGGGTGACTTCTCACTTTCCGTCTCTCTCTTTCTGGCACCCTGTAGCAAAAACCTCTCCAAAAAAAAGTACAATGAGATATCATATCACAACCACTAGAATTTCCAGAAGACAAAAATTAGAAATGTTGGTGAGGATGTGGTGAAATTGGAACCTTCAGGATGAAATGGTACAGCCACTGTGGAACCCAGCCTGGCAGTTCCTCAAAAGATTAAGCACAGAATTATCATATGACACAGCAATTTCACTTCTAGGCATACCCAAGATTGAAAATATAGGTACCCACACAAATGTGCACACCAGTGTTTATAATTTAGCAGCATAATTTATAATTGCCAAAAGTAGAAACAACTCAAATGTCCAACCATGGATTAGCAGTAAACAAAAGGTGGTACTCATACAACAGAGTATTACTCATGAATATAAATTCTGGGAACCAGCAGATAGTGTAACGGTTATGTCACTGGACTCGCATGTACTTGACTGCGATCTGAGTCCCAGACCCGGCAGCTTAAAACTCACGTCGGGCACATGTGCATGCATGTCCAAAATCCTAAGAGAAGAATGGAGGAGAAGGGACTGAGGCGTGGCCATCCTCCCTGGGGGTGATTTCTCGCTTTCTGTCTGTGTTTCTGGCAAGTGCACGTGCCCTATTGCAAAAACTTCTCAAAAAAAAAAAAAAAAAAAAAAGCTATTACTGGTGGGATATTAACTATGTGACAGCATATGTGTGTGTGGGCTAAAGAAACATAAGCTTTTAAGTCAATTGTACTTAAGTATTTCAGTCATGAAAATAGATGAACTGACCAAAGAATTATTTTGCTTTTCACAAATAACCTTCTTTTGTTTAACATCTAACTTTTTAGTCTCAGAGAAGTGATTCTTACATTTATATTTCAACCTATGAAAATGATTAACATTAATTTTTTTTTTTGTATTTAAGAGACTGTCTTTCAATAGTAAACTAATTAGAGGCAACTTTAAGTAAGAAAGCAAAGCTCGGTTATTCACAATTGCTAAGACATGGAATCAACTTAAATGTCCATGAGCAGATGAATGGATTGAAAACATGTGGCACATACACACTATGGAATACTATTCAGCCATTAAAAAAATAAGAACCTGAAATTTGATACAAAATAAACAAATATGGAAGATTTAATGCAGAGCAAAGCAAGCCAGACTATGAAAGAGCGGCACTGTATGTCCCCACTTAATACATACTGAATATCTGCACTCTGTGGCAGAAACTGAAAGATTGGAAAGTATAAAAACAGGGAGAGCAACTTGGGATACTAGAGACAGAAAGGGAGGGAGGTGGGCAGTGGGAGGAGGGAGGGATGATTAAGGGGGAGAAAAAAGCAAACACTTAGTGGACACAAAAATGGAAAGTTACCTGTTGATGATAATGTATATGATAATACCTTTGACTGGATTAATATAAAGTGCATTCATGCTGGGAAAAATAATTTTGTATGCTGTAGAGATGTATCGTAATTAAATATAAAATAATTTTTAAAAGAATTATTTAATTTTATTTAACATTATTATTTTTAAATTTGCTAAAGGGCACACGTGATCACCAGAGAGAGACAGAGAGACAGAGAAAGAGAGAAAGAGAAAGTGAGAAAGCAAGCCACCAGGTCTAGAACTTGAACTGCTGTTAGCCATATGGAAGTCCAGTGCCTTAACCACCACACCACCAGCCAGCCCAATAATATTCATTGTTTTTTAGAAAGCTTGGGAATCTAGATTTCTGAATCCCATTCAAATTCTTAGCTCATCACCCCTCTTCCTTTCTCAGAAAATTGTAAGGAATAAATAACACGAATGCACTCCTGTGTGTGCAAAACACACATAGGCGATACTTGACATATTCACACTATTCTAGGAAGGTATTCTATGCAGCCTTGTGAATGTACACCACAGCTGGAAACATTCTTTCCTCTATGATACCATCACTATTTTGATGACTTTAAGGGTAAAGCTCTCTGATTCAAGACATTAAGCAAATATAGGAACAAAATGACATCACAGCTGATGAAAAACAAGAGCAACACAATGTCATTAAGATTTACAACCGAAGTGGGTTTGAATATGACTTCTACCATGATGCTCAACCACAGCTCTATTCTACTCTCCCAAAGACTTTCCAAACTAACTTCCTTGGCTTTTTAATTTTTTTCCCCATCTCTATGTGAACAGAGTACTCTTGAGACCACAAAGAAAACTCCATACACTTTGGTAGGAATATGAATTGGCACAAACCACCAACACTCAAAATGCATATAATGTATAACCCAATGATTAGGGTCCCCAAAATGAATCCTATGGCGACACTCACAGAGGTTATAAAATGTTCTTTGCAGGGTATTTATAGTTAACAGAGGATTGAAAACAACCTAAATTCCCATCCATATGAGTTTAATATAAGAATTGTATACCCACACCATGGGATAAGGTGTAGTCTTTTTTTTTTTTTTTTAAAGAATTATTTAATTAATTTTATTTATTTTTAAATTTGATGAGAAAGAAAGAAAGAGAGAAAGAAAGCAAGCCACCAGGTCTGAGACTTGAGACTTGAACCGTGGTCGACTATGTGGGAGCCTAGTACCTTAACCACCATGCCACCTTCTGGATCCTATATAGTCTTTTTAAAAAAACGAGGTATGGCCAGCCATGTAGGTGCAGCAGTAAGACAATACTCTGAGATGTTAAGGCCACACAGGAAGGTCTCAGGTTTGAGTCCCAAGGTCTCCCTACATACACCAGATATGCCTCTGTGTGCTCAGCATCTGGGGTGGCTGAAACTTGGGGTATACAGTGAGACATGAAGACCCTGTTGGGGGTCCCTCTCTCTCTCTAATGTAAGAAATAAATAAACCTTTAAAAAATGAGATAGATCCATAGCACTAATATGAAACATTCTTTTTTTTTTTTTTTTTTTTTTGCTATAGGGCACATGCACTCAACAAAAAGACAGAGAGAGAGACACAAACGAGACATCACCCCCCAGGAGGATGGCTACACTGCAATCCCTTCTCCTCCATTCTCCTCTTGGGATCTTCAGCACACACACACACGCACCTGGAATGAGTTTAAGCCACTGGGTCTAGGTCTCGAACCACGGTTGACTACATGGGAGTCCAGCGATGTAGCCATTACTCTATCTGCTGGTCTCTAATATGAAACATTCTACGATAACAGTGTGTATATGTAGTGTGTAGTGTAGTGTGTTATGATACTTAAAAAAAATTGAGAAAAATCTGCTAGTTTTCTCACATTCTGGAAATATAATCATTTAAGATACATGAATAGTATAGACATGCAGTTATGTACATGAACCATTGCTGGAAGAATACCATGGTTAAAAGCAATGGTTGATTCTGGATAAAGGATCTGGGGACGGGGATGGAGGAAGGCTTATTTCTACTCTTTATCCCTTATGATCACTCATAAATCTGTATTCCTCAGTCAATTAAAAAAAACTTCCATTCAACTCTAGCAGTCCCTTGAGAACGTACCTTCTGGAGTTGAAGACTCCTTTCGGCGGGTGGACGGCGGGGCAAGCAGGCTCATGGCACTGGGCTGGTGCTCTGGTGACCGCACAATGGCGGACATGGCAATCTGCTGCCTCGCGGTGGCTGGCGTAGACGGGTGCGGGTGGTCCGTGGCTTTTCGGTGGGCAGCTGCAGAGAGACCAGTACACCTGGTTAGTTGGGTTGCCAAGGGGACCAAGCGAAGAGGATTGCCCCTGGGCTGTCTTTCAAGGCCCAGAGACTAAAAGGACATGTGTCATGCCGACTTGGGGGGGTCTAGACTGAAAGCCTATAGGGCCATAAGCAAAGATGCTGAGTCAGTCTTGGCTGATCTCACTGAGATCTATCCTCTGCCTTGTCCAAAGCCTCGAGCACTTTGTAGAGAGAGCCCCTACCTTCCTCTCGGGCGGAGCGGAGCTCGATGCGGGTCTTCTGAAGGGCTTCCTCTAGCTCTGCACAGCGAGCTTTCTCCTTCTCCAGGGCCAGCTTCAGCTCATTGTACTGCAGAGGAACCTGTGTGGGCAAAGCAGGGTCCTCTTTCCGTCGACTAAATAAACCCTAGCAATGGAAACAGAGATATCTCCTAACTCCTGGAAACTGGCACTGCAAACTAGCTAAAGGAAATCTGACTCGGGAGGAGCATACCACGAAAGCCAGGAGCATACTCACTGTAAGTGTATTTAGTAAAAATGGCATGTGAAGGGGGAAAAGGGTAGGCTGAGCCATAGCCCGTTCCAGACGGCTGAAAAAAATAGGGGTGCGGACGTGTTCACCAAGAGGGTTAAAGATGCTTGGATTGCCACCACCTCTTCCTTTAGCATTCCCAAGACAGGTGAGTCATTTCCTGAGTCTTTCCCCCTCAAAAAATGGAATCAGGAGAGGATGGATCATGGAGTCAGAAGAGATGGTTCAGAGGTCACGCTGGCCTTTGAATTTGTCTCATGACGGTTAGTTACAAGACACAGAGATGAGTGCTTTCAAAAAGGAAGCGGAATTGAAAAATGAATCATAAAATGATGTCAAAACAAGGGGGTTGCTGAAAAATGCAAATGGAAACATTTGCTGCATGTGAAAGAAAAAAGAAAAACACAGACGGATGCAACTGAAAAAATATTAACAATAGCAAAATAAATGGAGACACCCTAACTACATCAAAAGACATAACCAGATAACAGTCCGCTGCTAAAATAAAAGAGATTAAATATCATAAGCATAAAAGCATAAACAGTCTCATGGTATGCAAGAATAGCTTTCCAGGCAGTCACTGTTTGCTAGGAGGCAGCCTGTGAATGTAGCTCTCATCCCCTTTATGGTAAAGATGGCCTCAGCAATATGGAGACCGAATTTCAACTTCATCTGCCATGCCTTTCTCCTAGAACTCCAGGCCATCGACTCTTTCCCATAGAACCACTGCCACTGTCACTGTGGTGCACGAAGGTCTTTGGAAGGCAACTTCAAGCTCCTTAGAGACCTTTTGGGACGTGAGAACATTTGGCTAAGCCTGGTATAAGGGGGTCGTCAAAGAATTCATGGAAGATACTTATCATAAAAGCACCAAAATAAACTCATTCTTTGAGTCCATTCTTCCGTGAACTTTTTGAAATTCTTTCATCTGTGGCTTTAGTGGCTTGCAGGGGAAAAGGATGTACTGGGCTAATTAAAATAAAGGGTCCCTTGCACACCTGCATATAACCCTCCATAGTTTAGGACTTAGGGTGCTAGTCTGCTACGATTTAAAAGGAAGCGTGCAGTACGTGCTGGAGGGTATGGCTATCAGTCAGGCACTTTAAGGCAGTTCACTCCAACTCTCTGGGTTCCAGTGTCTTCATTAGCCAACCAAAAGGACAGGACTAGATAATTTCTTAAGCCCTTCCTGAAGCCCCCATACAAGTGACCTCTAGAGTCCCATACATAGGACCTGCTAATCCCTCTGAACCCCATCATGTGACCTGCTAATCCCTCTGGAGTTCCATTCATGTGACCTGCTAATCCCTCAAGAGTCCCATGCATATGACCTACTAATCCCGTGAGAATCCTATACACATGAACTCTGAACCCTTTTGGAGTCCTATACACCTTTCTCTCTGCATACCACCCCTGCCCCAGCTACTATGCAGGAAGGGTGGGGGGAACAAAACACCTCTTCCTTAACAAGGAAAAGCACTACAATTTTGAAGGCCATGGATGTAAAGTAATTAGTTAGGCTGGATCAATGATAGTCTCTGATAAGGGCTATGCTAATGATCTCAAAGCTTATTTTTCTGGCTTTATTAAATAGCCAGAAAACATGCATTTTGTTTTCTTCTACCTTCCCCTGATTACATGTCAGTGGTGTGCACTGAACCGTCAATGATGGAGTGAAACTGTCAACGACTACTTTTCAGACACTTTGACCCACCTTTTTCTTTTTAGCGGGTTGGTCCATTTTGGCTTGCAGAAAATCAATGAGTTTGGTTTGTTGAGAAATAGTGCCTTCCATTTTCACCTTTTCATGAGAATAGAGGACCTAAAATTCATGAAAACAAAATAACCTCAGACCCAGACAGAAGTATGCTTTTAAATTTGGTATTTGAAGAAAATTAAGAAGTAATGTCATTAGGATACCAGCATCTAGAAATTCAATACAAACAGCACCAAGCTGCTATTTATTTAGTTCCAATTTTATTGCAAAGGCAAAAGAACTGGATTGACAGCTGGGTAGATTGATGTAACAGTAAAAACACCAAATGGTTCATTGTAGAATTTGGGTGGTGGTGGTCAGCACAGAAATCTTCCAACCTCTCTGAATATTTGAAATTTTTCATTATAAAATACTGGAGGGGGACCAGAAGTTGGCATAATGGCTATGTTACAGGACTCCCATGTAGTCGACTGCGGTTCAAGTCCTAGACCCAGTGGCTTAAACTCACGCCGGGCACATGTGCGTGCATGCCCAAGATCCTGAGAGGAGAATGGAGAGAGGACTGCAGCGTGGCCATCCCCCCTGGGGGGTGATTTCTCGCTTTCTGTCTCTCTGTCTCTCTCTGTCTCTCTGGCGAGCGCACACGCCCTATAGCAAAAACCTTTCAAAAAAAATATTGGAGGAAGTAGCATACAGTAGCATACGATGTAAAGATCCTGACCATTTCACCAGATGCCTTTCCACCACTGTACTTGAGCTCTGGAGACCACTTTAAAGCAGCTTTCCTTTGCTGGTCCTCACCTGAATGTTTTCTAACTGATATTCCAGATCGCTTCTTTCCGTCTTCAGTAGATCAGCCCGATCCAGAGCTTCTTGAAGCCCTTGAGTCAGGCGGAAAATGTGATTCTTCTGCAGGTCCATCTGCTGCTGCAACTTGGCTTGCTAGTGGGGAGAAGGACCAGAGAAAGGCTTGACGGCCACATATCACACAACTCGCTCTGCACTGTTGCCATTCTCAAACTAGTTCCAGGCACGGCACCAAAAGTCCAGCTTTTGAAACCATCTCACCCCAGAAATTCTCGAATGGCACCTATTCCAAAATGACGCAGGCATAGTCAAAATGAAATTTGCATAGGTCTCTCTGATGGCCAGCAAGTCACAGGATCCCTGCTGAAACAGGAAGTCCAGGCTGCAGGGTCTCCCTTCCCAGTAGAGCTACAACTGAGGATATTTTGGTACTAAAGAGGATGAGCAAGCTGAGTTGACATCCGAGGAAGTATCACTCAGTACCATGACAACCAAGTTCCCCTGTGTCCCTATTTTTTAAGATCTCAGTTGTTAGGAGAATCACTCTGTGCAGGCGGTGTGGAGAATACAAAGAGTTATATCCCCCCAACTTAATGAGTGCCTCATCAGGACGAGGGACTCCAACAGGTGCACGAATATTTACCATTACAGCATTTATATTTATAGTGTGAGGAGAAAGGAAGAGGAAGATCCCAGATACAGTATGAAAGCTGGTAAAAACCCATGGGAAAAACAAAACAAAACAAAAAACAATCAACTTAGTACATTGGAAATAGTGCTGAAAATCTCTCTGCAATTTTGACAACCAGAAAATAGGGCAGGTTATGAAGGCAGTGGTTTTATGTCTCTCTTTTCTAAAATGCTTCTGTTTCTAAAAAGCAAGAGAGAACGGTCATCCCGCTGAGATGCTGCTTGGTTTCATTCAACCCCCGGGTTAGAATCTAACCACACATGCTGAGGGCCGAATAATCTCTTTCCCGGGAATCTAGACCCTCTGCAGACTTAGAACTGAGAGCTGCAGAAGAGCAACGAACATAGCATAGGAGTTTTCAAAAGGGTCAATAGCAGATCCCAAGTCCCAACCCGTTGGCCAAGAGCCACAGTTAAACCTCTGAGTTCCCAGGCCCTCTCTGTTTACTTGGCTTCTCTCCATCTATGTTTTTCTTTCTATTTCTAATTCCAATTCATAAAGACCCTGGTTTAAATCCTGACTTTAACACTTACCAGTGGGCAGCTAATAATGTTTCTCAGAGCCTCGGGTTCGTGATCTGACAGTGGGTATACTACCTTGCCCTGCCGAGGACATACTGAGCGAGGTGCCCAGGATACAGTAGGTGCTTAATGATTATGAGTCCTCTCCATCTCTCCTGTCCTTCTCTCTTCTCTCCATCCAGTTCAGGTGCTCTCCCTCACTATCCCATGGGCCTTTCTCCTACCAGCCCTGCCATACAGCAAGAGACACGAATACTAACTTAAAGATTACCTGCCCTATGGGCATAAACCTGGAATCTTCCAATCAAACCACAAAACACCCTAAAATAAAAGGGAAAAAAGGAAAGAAAGAAAATAGCTAAGATACTTTTCTAAAGGGAGCTATCGGTGCCCAGCAACACAGGCGCTTTCTTCTGTAAATTACCCTCTTTAGTTCCTCCCCACTATTTTAGGATAACGTTAATTATTAGGCAGGAACCAGAGAAGCAAATGCTAGGGATGAGAATCTGTTTGGTGACAACCAGGCCCAAAATATTTTTCTCAATACACACATCAACTGTCCCATTGGCTTTCCAAGGAACAGGCTGGTTAATTCCAATTAAAAACATGGAAGAGTGACAGCTGTGCTCTATGAAATATTTTTCAAGACCATTTATCGCTTTCTCAGAGACAGGCAAACAGAGGCATGTGCACGGCTCAGTGTTAGACTGAAAGGGATGGTTGGCCATGGGCTTAGACGTGACCAACAATTCTCTAAGAGTGCAAGAAAATGGGGAGGAAGAATGAAGGAACTGGATAACAGAACCAGAGTGTAAAACCTCTGTGGGGCTGGATTTTGAATGGACCAAGACCAACAAGACAGAGCTAAATAGGAACACATAGGTGTTACTTTTTTTTTTTTTTTTTTTTCTGTAAATCTTAAAGACTAGTTGTAGAAGAGTAAGTAGTGACTCAGCAGGTTAGTGGGTATCAGCAGTAAGATACAAATACCCACAGAGCCTAGGTAACTGGCAAAGGTCCACAGACTCGAATACAGAGGTAGAAATATCCCAGTGTATTCTGCGTTATTCAGATCATGTGAGCTTCTAGAAACTTTCTTTGGAAAGACAAATCTACCAGAAAAGAACATCCAAAGCTTAGAGGGATTTGAAATGTTTCCCTTAGAAGAGAGAAGGCAATTGGGAGGAGGAGAGCTACTTGGGTATCTAATATACTGTCATGGAAATAATAAAAGAAGTGGATTATTGGATTATTGCAAGGACAGTAAATGGGTTAATTGATGTAAAGAACTCAAAAAGGCACCTGACATATGGTAAGAGCCAATTAAATATTCATTATTTTTATTATTAATTAAGTAATCTCATTATTAACCAATAATAATCTCCAACTTTGATTGGAGAGCAGACTACTCTAATTTCATGTTTCCAGTGGGAAGGAGTTGTAGGTTTTAGTTCAAAATAAGAACAGACTTTCTAAGAGTTGCTGAAATATGGGTGGGGATGTCAGAGGTACTGTTAAAGGTTTAGGGTGAGGTTCACTGAAGCCCTCCTGTGAGGAGTGTGGGTGAGGGTTCTCTTCCTTGAGGAGGAGATGAATTTGACCAAGAATAACAAATAGACTTTTATCTCTGGCGTTAACTTCCGATGGACTGATAGCAAAGTATCTGAGGCCATTATGGGCCCAGGAGAAAGGATTTGGAAGAAAAATCCATTAGTAAAGTTTTTCAGGGGATAGGATAAAAGAAATAGTGCTGGGAATTTGGGGTGGATAATCTAGAGGTTCCTTCCAATTCTGAGATTCTGATTCTGGCTACTTTTCAAAGTCTCTCTACGGGGAGGGCATTAGGTTGAGCCCTTGGACATGCACTTAAAAAGTACAGGCCACAACTAAAGATCCCAGACACAGGCAGGACATAAAGATCCCTCTTTATTTCCTAGTGGCTTCCACTGTCGGTGGAATCTGCCTCAAACTCCATGTCAGCCAGATGTCTGTGCTCTAACAGCACACTGCGAGGTACAGACCAGGGAACTGGAAATGTTCTCATGTAGGTTAGAAGTGAGAACGAGAGGACTGAATCGGGAGCATTCTATTCCGAGCCTCACCACTGAGTCACCACGTAACCTTGGACCAAAAGCATTGAGCTGTCAGGGCCAATTTGCCCTCCTCGGAGAGAAACTAGGACAGGCAAGAGCATTGATTATTTCTGTTCTTCCTGTTTCCAGCATGTGTCTAAGTAGGGACAGTGCCTAACCAAAACAGATGAGGGACCATCATAATTCTCTATGTGATTAACGCTTTTAAATCTAAGTAGATTTAAAGTTTTTATCATATAGTCTTAGTTCACCATTGGTGAACTTCGTGTGTGTGTGTGTGTGTGTGTGTGTCCTTTAGTATTTTTTTAGCGTGGCAAAATAAACATAACACGTAACATAAAACTGACCACTTCAATCACTTCAAGTGTACAGTCCGGCGGCATTAAGTATATCCATGTTGTTGTGCAACTTCCAATCTTTCTCTAGAACTTTCCCAGACTCCCACCCATTTCATACTCACCTGCGCCATGTCCCCTAGACTTTGCAAACGTAACTGCCTAGCAGTATTATCTCTATAGGCAGGATGGCTCAGCAGCTATGGGTATCCTATGACGAAACCTCAACAAGGCATTCTAGCTTACTTGAACTGTCCAGCTCGCTCTGGGTTAAACAGAGCATCCTCTGTAGCCCAGTTTTGCATGAAAAATCTTTACAAAATACGTATGACCTTGTGGGTTGATTTGAATGAACAACACTTTGTCATTAGTGATTCAACATGCGGGCTTTGGGTGGGAGTGGAGAGTAGTAATCAGTTTAAATAGCAATTATCAGAGTTCTGTGAAAAGGTGTAGGAAACAACATAAGAAATGTTTTCAGGAGATCAACTTGAGCCTGTCACCTTATGTCGCAAAATCAGGGCACAATTCTTCTTTTTTAATGGAATTAACTGAATGGTTCAAAAGACTTCATGAAATTTGGTACTTGGCATAATCTGATCAAATCTCTGCCCCATGCAGGAAGCTAATTTGCATGGCTAGCCTATCAGCATGAAACTTAATATACTTTGCATATTAAGTGTAAAGAACAATTTAACTCAATAGTCATTCATTGCTTGGCACATACTCACTAGGTGCTTGACAGTCTACTACGCATTATGTAAGGGAGACAAATGACAGAGACCCTCCATCCTTCATGACTAGTTTCTTAATATGTTAAGTATCTTAAAGTCCTTCCAACTTCAAAATTTCAATGTCTAACTTGGATCTGATCATCAGAACATCATGAACTTTCGCTTTCAGAATTCCACCAGCCTCTATTTTCCAGGTGTTGTATGCTTGCTCACCTCTTCCAGAAGCCTTTGTTTGAGCTCTCGTTCAGTCTCCAGTTTCTGCTGTAAGCTTCGGGCATTCATTTCGAGCATGGCATGCTTCTTCTCCAGGTCATTGAGCTGGACATTGGAAAAATTGGCCAAAGTGCCACAATTAGGAATGTTAGATGCTAATGACTTTTTTTTTTTTTAAGAGAGGTTTTTGCTATAGGGCGCGTGCACTCGCCAGACAGACAGAGACAGACAGAGAGACCCCCCCAGGGATGATGGCCACGCCGCAATCCCCTCCCCTCCATTCTCCTCTCGGGATCTTGGGCACACACGCACACGTGCCTGGTGTGAGTTTAAGCCACCGGGTCCGGGACGCGAACCACGGTCGACTACATGGGAGTCCAGCGACATAGCCATTACACTAACTGCTGGTCCCGATGCTAATGACTTTGATGAATGCCCACAAATCGAGTTCTAAAGGTCAGAACATAAATGGTGTCTTTTAAAAACAAAAGTACAGGGTATCAGCCAGTGGCATGGTGGTTAAGGCTCTGGATACTCCCACACAGCCAACCATGGTTCAAGTCCCAGACCTAGTAGCTTGCTTTCTTACTTTCCCTCTCACTCTTTCTCTGTGTCTCTCTCTGGTCAAATTAAAGTAAATAAATGAATAAATAAAAATAAATTATTCTTTAAAAAAAAAAAGAAGAAAATATACAGGGGTGGCATGAAAGTTAAGGCACTAGATCCCACATGGCCACCTGCACAGGCTGCAGTTAAAGCCCTAGACCCGGGTGTGTGAAAATCACACACAAGGTACATGTGCGTGCCTAAAATCCCAAGAGGCGAATGGAGAAGAAGGGATGGAAGCATGGCCATGTCTCTTTCTTTTTCTGTCTCTCTCTCTCGTAAGCACATGTGCCATACAGCAAAAATGAAAATATAATAAAATAAAATTTAAAAATAAAAAGTACATATCATAGGTAAGTCTTCTATCATTACGCAAGGATAGGAATTATTTCTATGGGACGGATCATATATCAATAGCTAGCTGTGACACGTTCTGAGAGGATGACTGCTCAAGTATTTACTTCTGTGACCTGTTTTAGCTGGATTTAATTAAACAATCATATGCTGAATGCTTACTGCTTGCATGGCACTGCGGCTTTCAGGATGAACTGACAGCCAAGTTGTCTCAAGGATCTTACATCAGGTCAGAAAGGCGCAGGATGGCCCACAGCTAGACACGTGTGCAAACAATGACTGCATTGTCAAATGGTGACAAGAAAGTATGAAAAGAGACACCTATCCCCATGTAGAAAGATCAAGAAAAGATGGTATTGGAATATCTGGGGCTTTAAAGAACAGGTAGGGGGAACCAGCAGTTAGCATAATGGCTATGTCGCTGGACTCCCACGTAGTCGACCGCGGTTCGCGTCCCGGACCCGGTGGCTTAAAACTCACACCGGGTGCGTGTGCGTGCGTGCCCAAGATCCCAAGAGGAGAATGGAGGAGAAGGGATTGTGGCATGACCATCCCCCTGGGGGGTGATTTCTCGCTTTCTGTCTCTATGTCTCTCTCTGTCTGTCTGGTAAGCGCACGCGCCCTATAGCGAAAAACCTCTCCAAAAAAATTTTAAAAAGACAAAAACCAGGGCCAACAGATGGCACAGTGGTTAAGGCTCTGGACTCCCACGTGGCTGACAGCAGTTCAAGTCCTGTCCCTGATGGCTTGCTTCTCCATTCTTCTCTCAGGACTTTGGGCATGAACACATATGCACCTGGAGTGAGTTTTAAGCCACCGGATCTGAACCATGGCTGACTACATGGGAGTCCAGTGATGTAATCATTACACCATCTGCTGGCTCCTATTATTTCTTTTTAATTTGATCAAAGAGAGAGAAAGAGAGAGAGAGAGAGAGAGAGAGAGAATGGAAAAGTGAGAAAGCAAGCCTCTAGGTCTAGGACTTGAACCAAGGTGGGCCATGTGGGAGTCCAGCACTTTAACCACCATGCCACTTGCTGGCCCCAGTACTGAGTTCTTTAAGAAGTCAACTAGAGGGACCAGCAGTTAGCGTAATGGCTATGTCGCTGGACTCCCACGTAGTCGACCGCAGTTCATGTCCCGGACCTGGTGGCTTAAACTCACGCCGGGCGCGTGTGCGTGCGTGCCCAAGATCCCGAGAGGAGAATGGAGGAGAAGGGACTGCGGCGTGGCCATCCCCCCTGGGGGGTGACTTCTCGCTTTCTATCTCTCTGTCTCTCTCTGCCTGTCTGGCGAGCGCACGCGCCCTATAGCAAAAACCTCTCCAGAAAAAGAAAGAAAAAAAAAAAAAAAAGAAAGAAGTCAACTAGAAAAAACTTCAAATTCAACATAAAAGGGTTTCTTATCTCTAAGTAATAAATTTACTTTCCTCATGTTTTAAAAAATAAGATAAGCCAATATCAGGGGACTCAGAAGTATTCCTGAGTGGAAAGTGCCGACCTTGAATCTAATTCTGTTCCTATGAATTTCTGGTTTAAAAAAAAATCAGGGATGTTTATACAGATTTATGTTTGTCACAAAGTTATTTATAAAGCAAAAAATTGGAAGAAGCCCAATTTCAAATACAATGGAATGATGAAATTAGGTACCTCCATGAAATTGTGGTTTTTTTTTAGAATTACATCTTCCAAAATAATTCAGTAACAGGCCCAGCTGCAGAGGAACAAACTGCTCTTCAACACATGGCTAGTCATGGGTTCAGATCCTGAGTTGACACAAAACACACCAGGCATATGCGTGCACACTCAAGATCCCCTAGCTGCAGAGCCAGGAACAGAGCATGAAGGCACAATGAGATAAATTTGTAAAAGTACTCCAAGCATGTGTGCGTATGTGTGTATGCATAAATAGAACCAAAAAACAGACTGCAAATAAAGTCACCAATATAACAAGGATGATAGGTTACCAGTTATTTTTTCTTTACTTTTCTGTGGTTTCCTTTTTCTTTTATTAATTGCCAGAGGGCAGGTGTGCTTGCCAGAGAAAGAGAGTGCAAGTGAGAGAAAGCAAGAGAGAGAGGGAGAAAGCACCCCTCGGCAGAGACAGTGATGCTGCAATTCCTTCTCCTCTATTTTGTCATCCTGTAGGGATTTGAGGCACGTGTGCATGTGCAGTGGACATGTTTTACAAATGCCAGGGGCCAGGATTCAAACCATGGTTGGCCATGTAGGATCTGGCTCCCTTAACGACTAGGCTACGAGACAGCCTTTTCTATGGTTTCTATTATCCACAATGACCCCAGACAATTACTTTCATAATCACGAAGTAAAAAAGTTATAGAAAATACAAAATCAGGTTGTTACTTTAATTTGTATGCCTATGTATGTGTAAAAGAATGTATGAGTGAGTTTGTGTGTGGATACAAAAATTTCTCTGATCTTCACATTTTTGCTTTTTTCCATTTGTCAGAGGGTGCATGTGCTTATGGAAAAGAGAGAAAGGGGGGGAAGGAGAGAGGGAGGGAGGGAAAGTGAGAAAGTACTCCCCATGGAAGATAGTCACACTGAAGTCCCCTCTCCTCTACTTCTCCTTTCAGGATTTTGGGCACACGTGCACACAGGCCCAGAGTTTTTGTCAGGCTGCTAAGTCCAGGACTTGAATTGCACGACTGGCCACGTGGAATCAAGCCGCTTTAACCACCATGACATCGGCTGGCCCTTGATCTTGATTTTTGTTATCTATAACATTGAAGCAACTATTCTATATCTCTTTCAAGACTATTAGATACAATCTCCAAGGCAAAGGTATAGCGCTTTGTACATATAACATGGGGTGGTCCGTAGGCAAAACACGTGTATGTCCATTGTGACTACTGAGGACTCGCATCAGGGCCCTGAACTTGGATCACAGAGAGGCTGAGCTGTCTGTTAACGCAGCAATGGCATGTGTGTTAGCCACTGCCACCAAGCACTTCCCAAGGGGTCTCGATATTAGATTCCTAGAGCCTTCTAGAAATAAAATGCCCGAAAATAAGAAAGCTGCACACCTAGATCAAAACTCAGACCACAAAGGCCCACACAAGTAGACATTAAAAAGTTACTGACCTGATGGTGATAACCCAGTACTCCCCACGCCCACCCACACTATGCCCACCAAGGATGTCCCATGGTGAAGCATAACTGTGTGGCATATTTGGAGTAAGCAAATGTATGTCAATGAAATATGGTTACCACAGATTGCATATGAATGTGTGTCAAGTCTGCCTTTACAAGAAAGAAATGAACACATTTTCCTAAAAGGCAGAAGGGATGGCTGCTGACCTTGTCAGAGAGGCTCTCGGCTTTCAGCTTCTGTTCTTTGAGAGCCTGCTGTAGAGCGAGAATCTCGGCCTTGTGCTCCTTCACTGCCAGCTCCACCACCTGCCGAGACTCAGTGATCCGCTGATCGGCTCTTGCCCTGCAGAAAAATACAGGCGTGCTTTCAGAAGCTGAATCGTTGTCAACCTGGAAGGAGGAGGAGGCTGGTCCAGCTCCAATCCTGATAGGCAACTAGACAGACCATGGGTCAGATCAATGCCCAACGCTGACTCCTCTTTCCAAATTATATTTTCCTTCCCAACAGCTCTCTGAGCAAAGATGTGACCTACATACATTAGGCCTTGGGGAGCAATACCCTGAAAGGGTAAATCCTGGGGTCAGATAGTGGCCCAGTGGTAAAACCTAATGCTCTGTGAGGCTGACCCCAGCTCCGCGTCTCTAAACCTCCCTGAGTACACCAGACACCCACACGTCCATGAGCCTGGACTGGCTGAGGCTGTGGTTGGATCATGGAACCAAGACCTTGTTAGGGGTGATGTCTCTCTCTCTCTCTCTCTCTTCTCTCTTTCAGAAGTAGTAAATTGATAACTTTTTTTAAAAAGTTCCTGTGAGGGGCTAGCAGGTGGCATAATGATTGAGGAGCCAGACTCCCACATGGCCAACCGTGGTTCGAGTCCCAGACCTGGCAGCTCCCTTTCTGACTTTCCACCTTTCTCTGTCTCTCAATGGTGAGTGCATGTGCCCTATAGAAAACTAAAAATAAGAATTATAATAAATAAAATTAAATAATTCTTTTTTAAAAAGTTACTTTGAGGAGTCACTTGGAAAGGTTAAAGGAAAAAACTGCATGTCCAAATGCAACTGGGCTGACGAGGATGTCACATATCCCAGGGGGGAACAGAAATGGAGTGAGGCCCCACTGACGGTTCACAGGGGGCAGAAGGCCATGGGAGACTTCATTTAAGCAAACATTTCCTCTCCTGAATGCATATACAAAGAGTTAGAAATTTGGGTGCTCACTGGCAAACTAAAACTTGTCGCTGATGAATGTGCCCATAAGCTATGCTATAGAGAGACCAGAGGCAAACTGGAAAAATGGCTTCCCTTCCTTCAGTGAAGTATTAGGTTTTCCTATTTTCATACTTTGGCTTCTACAAGTCCCTCCACTTCAAGTCTATCCTTTCCTCCTGTACAAACCCAGATCTTACTCAGCCTTCACGGATAAATGCACGTGCCCCATCCCCCATAATCCCTTTCCCAGAGTCTCCCCTCAGAAGCAACCTCTCCTGTTCTGGATCGAGGGCATAAATGTGTTTCCCTCCTAGCATGCCACGGCTCCGTTTTAGGTGATAAATATTTATATGCATAGTTTGTCTCCTCTGATCGTCTCTTAGACTCTTGAGGACAAAGATTAAGAATGATACTTTACTTGTTGCAGTATGGAAGTAGAGTAATGCTAGTCTTCCTAAGCATAGTCCATAAGCATCGCTTCCACGTGTGGTTGTGTTGTTGTTTTTTTCATGCTGAAGCCATATCCTGCCTCTAAAATTATCTCTGGAGGCTCTTATAGGCAGTTAGGATAGAAACAGGACTTGAAGGTGGGAAGAAAGGGGTCTGGGAGAGCTGCCAGATCTTACAGTGAGGATGGGGAGAGCCCAAAGGTTCAGAGAGAAGCAGGAATAGAATCTTGAAAGAGCGGCCACTCACATCAGCAAATACCCTGAGCAGGAGGCTGTCCAAAGTGGAACCTATGTCTAAAAGAGTCTCTAGAAATGCAAGGGTTCTCATCTTCTGCTTCTTATCTTTCCTAGCTCAACTGAACTCAGCAGAGATTATATTCATCCAACATCTTTACGTGAGTCTACTATAGCCGAGTAAATGTGGGAGATACTGGGTATCCAGCAGGTAGCATGGAGGTTAAGATAACTCAGTTCTGGGGACCAGCAGGTGGCGTGGTGGTTAAGGTGCTGGACACTCCCACATGGTCGACCACGGTTTGAGTACCGGACCTGGTGTCTTGCTTTCTCACTTTCCCTCTCTCTCTTTCTGTATCTCTCTCTGGTCAAATTAAAATAAATGAATGAATAAATAAAATTAAATAAATATTTTAAAAAAAAAAAAGATAGCTCAATTCCACATGGCCGACTCTGAGGTTCAAATCCTGAAAATCATTCTGGGCACGTGTGCATGTGTGCCTGAAATATCAAGAGGAGAATGGAGGAGAAGGGACTGCAACATGGCCATCACCCCAGCGGATGATTTCTAATTGTCCCTCTCTCTCTGGCTGTCTCTTCAGTGAACACATGTGCCCTATAGCAAAAACTTAAAAAAAAAAAAAATGGCGGATACCCAAATGAGTGTGATACAATCCAATGAAATGTCATAAATATGTCCACGTATACTGTACCTGGCTTAACAGGTTCAGAGAATCACAGGAAGGAAACCGTGAGAGGACGGCAATGTCAGCCAGGGGTGGACACAATTCAGCTGGGCAGACGTGAAGTCATGGGGTAACACGAGCGCACGCGCACGGCAGCTTTGTGCAAACTGGAAAAAGGCTCTCGCTTGTCAAGACCATCTCTTTCCATCTGTGAACTGTCATAACATGCTAATTTTGCCAGAACAAAATACTTCCCTGCCATGAGCTGTAAACTATCACAATAAATCTTCAAATCTAGGACATCTTTGTCATGCACGGCGTCCCCTCGAGTGATACAGAAGAACCTGCGCTATCATGGCCCAGCGGGAAGGGGATTCTGTGTTGCGGGAGCCGAGGAAACATAAGTGGGAAAGCAGAGGGAAGGCACTGCTTAAACTTCTTATCACCATTTCTTAAGGAAAAAGAAAAAACTATCCTGTAGAACAGTGGTTCTCACAGGGGGTGATTTTACTCCCAGGTGACCTTTGGCAAAGTCTGGGAACACTTCTAATTGTCACACTTAGGAAGGGGCTGCTGCTGGTGTCTAGGGAGTAGAGACCAAGGATGATTCTCAACATCCTACAATGCACAGGACAGCCCCGTATGACAAAGAATAATTCGACTCAAAAATGTCAGCAGGACCAAGGCTGAGGAACCCTAGTGTAAGGGAAAATTGAACATCCCACTTGACCAGGATCAAATGGTGATGGTCTTGCTATATGGTCACAGAGATAAGAAACCTGATGCCAATGTTTCTGCAAATGAAAGGACCAAGATATTTGCCCAGACTCACAGGCCTCTGCACTGGGTAAATGGACACCAGCTACTACCACAGAATCCAAGGGTTTTGTCGGGACCAGTAAATGGTGTAATGGTTACATTGCTGGACTCCCACGTAGTCAACTACAGTTCGAGTCCCAGACCTGGCAGGTTAAAACTCATGCTGGATGTGTGTGCGTGCATGCCCAAAATCCCGAGAGGAGAATGGAGGAGAAGGGACTGCAGTGTGGCCATCCTCCCAAGGAGAAGGGACTGCAGCAAGGCTGCCCCCCGGGGAATGATTTCAATTTTCTGTTTCTCTGTCTCTCCCACAAGAACATGCACCCTATAGCAAAAATCTCTTTTTTGAGGGGAGTGGGGAGAGGTTTTTGCTACAGGGTACGTGCGCTCACCAGAGAGACAGAGACAGAAAATGAGAAATCACCTCCCAGGGGAGATGGCAATACCACAATCCCTTCTCCTCCATTCTCCTCTTGGGATCTTGGGCACGCACGCACACACATCCAGCGTGAGTTTAAGCCACCAGGTTCAGGACTTGAACCACGGTCGACTACATGGGAGTTTAGCAACATAGCCATTACACTAACTGCTGGTCCTGCAAAAACCTCTCTTAAAACAAAACAAACAAACAAACAAAAAAAACACAACAAAAACCAGAATCCAATGGACACTGTGTATTTACCACTAGGATAACTGACTCATCCTGGTTTTCCCAGAGTCTTTCGGTTTCAAAACTGAATGTCTGTGTCCCAGCGAATTTCTTAGTCCTGGACAAGCTGGGACAGCTGTCACCCTGTTCAGAACTCCCGGGAGGACCCTGCTGCAGTCACCTGTCAAACAGAAAGTCCCACCTGCTTTGTTTCTCAGTGTCCAGCATCCTTTGTAATTCTCGAACCCGACACTCAAACTGGGACTTCTCGTCCCCGAGGACGCTCCTCCAGGCCTCCCACTGCCGCTCTTTTTCCAGGAGCTCGTCGTTCAGGGCCTCCAAGTCCATGACCTGTTCCTCCAGCATCGTGCACGTGGTCTTCAGAGCCTCCATCGTCTGCAAATCAGTACCACTGAGTTGTGCCTTGTATCAAACGAGGATTTCCTGGAGGTTACTTTTGGCAGATCAGTTTCAGAGAAGCACAAGTTTCTAACTACGGTGTGAAATACAGTTGATCTTTGTCTATCGCCCGAGAGGACAGGATGAGAATGGAGGAAGGGCCATTTCTGTGAACGTTTTAGCAGCAAAATTCAATGCAAGGCCACAAGGGAGTGACTGAGCTTACAAATCAACTGGCTCACGGTAGCTTCCCCAAACATTCGATTTTATTTTATTTATTATTTTTTAATGCCAGAAGGCATTTGTATATGCCAGAGAAAAAGGGCAAGAGGGCGAGAGAGAGAGAGAAAGTGTCCTTTAACAAGGCCTGGTCGTACCATAATTCTTTTGCCTCCACTCCTTCATCCACTCAGGATCCGGGGCATGTGCACACACATGCCCAGAATATTTTTTGAGCCACTGGGGCTGGGATTTGAACCACAGTTAGTCATGTGAGATCTGGCTCCCCTGACACAGTGTTTAACAACTGGGCTATGGAGCCAGCTCCGATTTTATTTTTAATTTTTGTAAATCAAAATTAATAACTACATGCCCTTAAAAAAATCGCTTTTTCGGGAACCAGCAGTTAGCGTAATGGCTATGTCACTGGACTCCCACGTAGTCGACCGCGGTTCGCGTCCCGGACCCGGTGGCTTAAACTCACGCTGGGTGCATGTGCGTGCGTGCCCAAGATCCCGAGAGGAGAAAGGAGGAGAAGGGATTGCGGCGTGACCATCCCCCCAGGGGGAGGTGATTTCTCACTTTCTGTCTCTATGACTCTCTCTGTCTGTCTGGCGAGCGTACACGCCCTATAGCGAAAACCTCTCAAAAAAAAAAAATCCCTTTTTCAAAAGAATTATTTTTATTTAATTGTATTTATTATTATTATTGTTCAATTTGACCAGAAAAAGACAGAGAGGGAAAGTGAAGCCACCAGGTCTAAGACTCAAACCGCAGTCAGCCATGTGGGAGCCCAGTGCCTTAACCACCAAGCCACCTGGCTCCCTAAAAACCATTCTTTTTTTGGGGGGGGGGGGAGAAGATTTTGCTACAGGGTACATGCACTCACCAGAAAGACAGAGAGAGACAGAGAGACAGAAAGCGAGAAATCAGCCCCCAGGGGGGATGGTCACGCCGCAATCCCTTCTCCTCCATTCTCCTCTCGGGATCTTGGGCACACACGCACATGTGATCGGCATGATTTTAAGCCACCGGGTCCAGGACTTGAACCATGGTCGACTACATGGGAGTCCAGTGACATAGCCATTATGCCAACTGCTGGTCCCCCCTTAAACCATTCTTTTTTTTTTTTTTTTTTGGAAAGGTTTTTGCTATAGGGCGCGTGCGCTCGCCGAACAGACAGAGAAAGACAAAGAGACAGAAAGTGAGAAATCACCCCCAGGGGGGATGGCCACGCCGCAATCCCTTCTCCTCCATTTTCCTCTCGGGATCTTGGGCACCCACGCACACGCGCCCGGCATGAGTTTAAGCCACCGGGTCCAGGACGCAAACCGCGGTTGACTACGTGGGAGTCCAGCGACATAGCCATTACGCTAACTGCTGGTCCCCTTAAAACCATTCTTAAGACCTCCAAAGCAGTGCAGCTGCTACAGCACAAGATAATGTAATGTCCTGCGGTGCTGGAAGCCATATGGCAACTGTAGTTCAGATCCTGAGTCAGCCTGAAAAACATGCCAGCCTATGAGGGCTCTTGAGATTCAGAGGAGCTGGAGGGCTGGGGAGAGGGGACTGTGGAATGATGTACCCTACTGAGGGTTCTTTCTCTTTCTGTCTCATGCACATGTTTTCTATCATAAAAAGAAAGGAAAAGTGAAAAATAAATAAAACCCCAAAGTCTCAGAAATATCATGATTGTAAAACAAACAAACAAAAAAAGCCTATTTCCTGGATGAGGCTCAGCCTTAGCACCCTCAGGAGAACAAATGGGGCCTGCTTCCTTCTAACATCCTTCCTCAAGTCTTCCAGGGGTCTCGTGACCTTTTTTGCCCTCCTTACCTGCTTCTGGCTGGTGAGCTGCATCTCTCTCTCTGTGATCTCGCGGCGAAGATGGTCCACTTCACTTCGAAGCTGCACTATCTCGTCGTTGGCGCCAGAAGCCTCATCAAGTTGTTTGGACAAGTAGAAGTTCTGGTTGTTGAGTTCAGCGTTGTCCTCGGTCAGCTGATTTAGCTGCTCCTCCAAGTCTGTGATCACCTAAGAGAGGGAAGGAAGCCAGTTACACACCAACCAAGTTCATTTTAAGTGGGCAACTGCTTCTAGGGCTATTGATTCTGGAACCCACGTGACCCTGGCAATGGATGTGCAGCTCTCCCAGTTTGAGAGCCAAAGCCAAAGGCCATCACCTACCCACTGAGCGCTAACACACACACACGGTGGTAAGAAAAGGGTCTGTTTCTCTAACTCGGGAAACATTTGGAAAATACAGCAAGAGCAAATCAATCAGAAGTGACTGCAGGGCCGGTTCCGTGCAGGGGTGACATACTGCTCAAGAGAAGCCAGATCCTACTTGATGACTGTAGTTCGAATCTTGGGTCTGGTCAACCCGAAACACGAAGGGTGTGCATGCACGTGCCCAAGACCCGACAGCCTGGAAGACTGGAGGAAGGTGACCAGATCTGGAAGAGGGTGCCCCCCACTCACACTCAGGTGTGCCTGCATGCACTCTATCACGAGTTTAAAAAAGAAAGAGTCTGCTATATAAAAGGAGCAACTTCAAATGAGATCAAATTAACAGACAATAATATGGAAATAATATGGAAAATGCACATTGAGAAAAGAGAAATAATAGTCTGGTACCGTAATCAGTTAATTAAGCTAAAAATACCCATGACATCACCTATAGGACTTCAAAGTCGGAAATGGCCATAGTCTTAAAAGACAAAAGAAAGTCCTTATCAAAGAAGACTGACAGTGAGGGACACTAAGAGTTATTTTAATAATGTCACAGACAATAAATTTAATTTTATGCAACAAAGGGGAAAAAAAACTTAAGGTAAGCTCAGAATAATTCTAAAAATACAATATTGTACAATGGCATCACTTTAATAGATTTTACTCTATAGCTAGCTATCAGAAAGTGGGAAGTCATGTATATAAAATTCTCATTTTATTGGGAGAGATCTAATCTAGTTTTGCTAAATTATTTCCCTGTTCAATGGCAGAATAACTTTAATTTCAGTGCACTTAGCTTTCTGATTCTCTTTGCAGAGGTTTGGTATCAGTGCTTGCAGAGAGCTTTTACATATAATAGTTTAGAAGTTTAAAGGCAATTTTCTAATAATAGTTGGAATGAGGCACGCAGGCAGTAAATTAAATTTTATGTAACAAAAAAGAAGAAAATTAAAAGGAAATGCCTCTAAGCCTACGGTTATTAATTGTTTCCAATTTTCAAATCTAGGGTAGACTTAGTTTATGAAATGTTACCATTGTTTCCATGACTAATTTCCTATTTTAACCCCCCTCTGCTGATCAATTTTTAAAAAATCTTCCCAGGCACATAGAATTAAAGAACATCAATCAAGCATGTTTATTCAACATGGCTCAGAAAATACAACTGTACGTTTTGTTAACTGAGCTGATAAACTTTAAATGGACTGGCCTAGTGGTCTAATCGTTTGTTTTTTTCTTTAACATCAAAAGCTATATTAATTCCTAATGTACTATTTAGGGGCACCCTGTCAGCTACAAGAAGGGAAACAAAGGTTATCTGATCAGATTCCTAGCTAAAATACCTCCTTTATCAGGGGAAAATATAGGGAGAGGAAACCTACATATTTGTCATTCCTAGTAGGATCCCTGAATCACCCTTTCTGTTAATGGTTAAATCTCCTAAAATCGGAAACAATAAATAAACGATGCCTACTAATACAACTGGCCTGCCT
The DNA here is from genome assembly GCA_026018925.1 of Tupaia tana. Lineage (NCBI taxonomy): Eukaryota > Metazoa > Chordata > Mammalia > Scandentia > Tupaiidae > Tupaia > Tupaia tana. The sequence goes on along the minus strand of JAKSZU010000026.1, from coordinate 13,050,893 downwards.
GGATGTAGTAAACCCATTCCTTGATATACTTTTCAGGGCCGGCAGATGGTGCGGAGGTTAAGGCATCTGGATCCCACGTGGCCAACTATGCAATCCATGTCCCAGACCCCCCAAGGCTTGAAAATCACACCAGGCATGTGTATGTGCCCCAAATCCTGAGAGTAGAGTGGAAGAGAAGGGACTGTGGTGTGGTCGTCCCTCCCTGGGGGGGGGGGGGGGGGGGGGTGCTTTCTTACTTTCCCTCTCTCTGACAAGCCTTCATGCTCTATAGCAAACCAATAAAGGAAAAAAGAAAGATACTTTTCATCCTAGACCATAAATGTCTCCATTTATTTAATTTTTTAAATAATTATTTTATCTTTTAACATACATTGATTGATTGATTTTAATTTGACCAGAGAGGGAAAGAGAGAGAGAGAAAGTGAGAAAGCAAGCTACCAGGTCCGGAACTTGAACCACAGTCAGCCATGTGGGAGTCCAGAGCCCTTAACCACCACGCCAACCAATTGGCCTCAATGTCTCCATTTAGCTATTACATATCCTCTACCTCTTTCCCAAAGAAAAACAGTAAGACAGATTCCCTGGCCGGGAAGATATGCTGTTAGATGGATTCTGGAACCCCAAATAAACCACCTTGAACTTTGCAGGGTTGGTTTCTCCATCCGTCGCATGGAAATAAATATAAATACTGTGTTCACGCCTCACCTGTTATTTTTAAATTTTTTCTGAATTTTCGGATATACTATTCAACCTTAATGTGTCATGTGAAATAGAAGGAATAAAAATTAATGACCAAGATGATGCTGCCTTTTTAAAGCCTCTTAGGGAACAAATGGACCATAGTAAATCCATTCAAATTAGAATATACACAATGCCAACATAATTTCCTTGCCATTCAAAGACATAGTTAAGCCTTTGGGTACCCACTTCCTTCAGTTTATGAGACAAAGACACAATTTATGATGAGCTTATTTCTGCTACCTCTTCTCTTTCTTCCAAAATTCTATTATAAAGTGCTACAGACGAAGTCCTTGAAAAAAGTCAAAGAGGCTAATATTCCCACTTCCACTGACATGGGCCCACTGGAATAGGAAGGACTCTTCTATTTCCCCGTTTTCATCTGACTTTCAAGGCATCTCGTGTCTCTGATTTCTATTTCATTTGTGATTGTTGCTTCGTTACTTGGCCACTGACTCTATTTTGCACATTTGAGAAGAGAAGGACGACGATTCAAAGCATTTTAACTCGTTCAGACTTTTTATATATTATCTCTGCATGAGCCATAATGTGCTTGGCTTGTGACTCTGTTTTGATTGGTCGAAGTTGTGGTTAAGTGTTAGATACCACCAATACACACCCATAATTGAGTTTACAGAGATTAAACTGATTTGAGACAAAGGCAGTAAATTAAAGCTCTCCATGATAAAAATAGTATCAGTGTAAAATACTAGGCAGTCTTCACAACTGTCCTTTGAGGTAGGTATTAATGTTATTCCCATTTTATAGATGAGGAAATTGAGGCAATAGGAAGGCTAACTTGCCCAAGGTCTCACTGTTAGTAAATAACAAATCAAGAATTCAAACCCAGCACTGAAACTCAAAGATCTATGCTGCTACTCCCTACACTGTACTGTCCCTCTAAAACAGGGAGAAAGGTATTAATTCAACTTTTCTTATAGATCCTTGAAGCCCATAATAATAGAATACAATATAGCAATCATTCAGAAAAACCCTTTTTATTTTTGCACCAAGCCATGTGCAAGTAGAATTCCGAGGCCATGGGTATATTCTCTCCACACCAAGGGCAGATTCTCTCTTTACTATGAGGGTGTTTTGGCCTTGAGGATAGAGAGTAGCAAAAAGAAACTGAAACTCTAACTCCATCTTGGCAGTAAAAAAAAAATGAAAGCGATAGCTTTATAATTCGGGGGCCAGCAAAGCTTTCTTATATGCTGCTTTTGTAGATAAGAGATCTTGATGCAGTTCTAAGAGAGAACAGGGGATGTAAAAAATAATCTACTCTCAGTGTCCAAGAAAAAAAAAAGATCTCTGTATGGGGTTATCTTTTGCTGTCAAGACTATCATGCAAACCTCATGGTTCTAAGAAGTAGATGTGAACCTTTCACAACTGGGAGACTAGGAGAGGAAAAGTTATCAGGTAATTGTCCAATGGCCATGCAAGTGGTGAAAAAACCAGTCAGATGGCGAACATAAGGCTAAAAAGACACAGCACTGAATTCCTATTTTAATGCCTAGTTCTTTCCTGAAGGCAGATATTTGCATATTATTTATTTTTAATCTTATAGCTGACAGATTGATTCATAATTAAAACTGTGTCATATGTTTACCCACCAACTCCCCGCTAAAACAGACTTAGGTAGGGTTTTAGGTGCCAGATTGAATCAAATCCTTTTTTTAAACCTCTTCAAAATATAGAAATGGTCTGAGCTGGAAAATCTTACTGTTCATGAGCTTTTTGAAAGCTGCGAACTAGATGCTCTCCCATCAATTGAGTTATTGCTGGAGTTCCCACCAGTAACGAAGATGACATTTCCTAGCGGAGATGATCTCAGACAACGCAGACAAGAAAGGAACATCCATCGCACCCTTCTGAAGTGTCTTTAAAGTGGCCTTGAAATTAAAAAACATAATTGAGGGGCCAGCAGATGGTGTAACAGTTATGTTGCTGGACTCCCACATGCCCAAACATGGTTCAAGTCATATACCCAGTGGCTTAAAACTCACAACGGGTGCATGTGCTTGCGTACCCAAGATCCCAGGAGGAGAAGGGATTGTGGTGTGGTCATCCGCCCAGGGGGTGATTTCTCACTTTCCCTCTCACTGTGTCTGTCTGCCTTTCTCTGGTGAGCGCACGCACCCAAAGGCAAAAAACTCTCAAAAAAAAAAAAGCATAATTGAGACCTATGATTGTGGCCAAATGATGTTAAAAGCAGTGGTTTTCTTAAAGTAGCACAGTCATTTTCCAAACAAAAGCTATTAAAGCCCAATACAAAAAAAATAAAAATAAAAATAAAAAAACTCAAAATGGCCAATACTGAATAGCAATCACTATGAACAGACCCTATGTGAGCATTTTGCATGCTCTATCTCATCGTACTCTCCTAGTAAGAGAAGTATTATTACCAAATTCTATGATTCAGTGTTTCCTAAGTTTTATCATTGCTGAAATCTGAAAGTATGTATACTAAACAGCTCTCTCCTCACCTAGCAAAGAGAAGTTATTAAATTAATTATGGAGCCGGCTGGTGCCCTGAGTGGTTAATGTGGCTAGATCCCACATGGCTAACTGCATGGTTTGTGTCCGGGACTCCATGACTTAAGGGACATGCCAGGCATGCGTGAGTGCATGCCCAAAATCCTGAAAGGAGAAATGGAGGAGAAAGGATTGCAGCTTGGCCATCCCCCAAGGTGGGAAGAGGAATACTTTCTCATGTTCCCTCTCTTTCTCTGTCTTTCTCCAGCAACTTCTAGCAACATGCACCCTACAGCAAAACACATTTTTTAATTTAATTATGCACTGTACAATTAATGGTGATTAGAACTGAGGATATACAACATCATCTCTATTTTACAGACAAAGAAACAGAGGCTCATCTGAACTCAGTCTGCTGACTCCAAAGGCCGTGGCTTGAACCTCTAAGCTAGCCAGGCTGAAAACAGCAGAAGTCACTTTCTTGGGTTCCACCTCCCAGTTGGAAGGTCCCCAGAGCCTTTTCTACAGAACACCAGAGGTAAGTAAAGCAAGGATTAGAAATCAGTGTTACAGAACAAGCAAATTTGGAGAGTCTGAAAGCTAAATAAGAAAGTAACCAAATTTCTTCTAGTTTGGAGTAGTCCATTAAAACTGAAATTTAAATTATAAAAATATGGGCAGAAACTTTTGACAGTGATAGATATATTCATTACTTTGACTATTTTGCTAGATTCTCAAGTACAAACACATTTTAAAACTTATCAGGTTAATATATACCAATTATACCTTAATACGGCTATAAAAAAATGCTTCAAGAATGTCTTATGCCAAAAGACTGAAAAAGGAGAAAAGAGAACTCCAGATGAATGAAACAGGATTACTGACGTACACATTTTTAAAATATCCAAGTTTATTTAAGGAAAAAATAGTAATAGAGAAAAAACCGTAGTCATCAAGTGTTCTATATTTTACTCAGTGATCATTCATGAGCATGTACATAATATAAGCAAATGACTTGTGTAAAATAAGAAATCAAGACAACAGGAAACTTAAAAACTAGGGCAGGAGAGTATAGGAACAGAATCTGCCGATTTCTCAAGAAAGGCAGGAGAGAGAGAGAGGAAATCAACAGATCTTATGAGGCAGGCCTATCTCGATCCAACCATCGTACCAGGAAATACAGACCAAAATAGGTCTGCCAGGTCCTGACCACAGCCAGAAGCATAGCTCATGACAGCAATTCTACCCTTGAGTCAATGTTCACCAGAAATAAGTGCTTACAGCCACCTAATAATTTATACAAGAAATGTTTCCTAACGCTGTATTCATAATGGAAGCCATTCCAAGTGTCTATTGACGAGGAAAACAGATAAACAAACTACAGTGTATTCATACACTGGGGACGTTACACAGTAATGAAAAAAAGAGTTATCGACATATCTACAACATGGAGTAACCTCACAGACAATTTAAGTGAAAAAACAGCTCAGCCCAAGAGAGTACATCCTCTTTGATTCCATTTATATGAAATCTAAGAACAGGCAAAACTAAGTGATGGTATCAGAGGTGAGCAGTGTTTCCCCTTTGGACAAAGGTTGCTAATGAAAGTGGACAACAGGTGCCTTCTGGGCTAAACACGATCTGCCTCTTAGATCTACACTGAGTCCAGAGCTGTCTATTCATGGAAAAATTTCACTGGATGTACACTTAAGGTTAGTGTACTTTATTATCTGCATTTAAGTTAAGAAAATATATAGTTAGAACTTAATTCTCATGTAAGTAGGGTCTTCAAAAAAATCCATGGAAAATTTGTATTATTAAAAAAGGCAAGGTTTTCAAAGTTGTTTTTTTTTTTTTTTTTTTTTTTTTTTAGAGAGAGTTTTTGTTATAGGGTGCGTGTGCTCGCCAGAAAGACAGAGAGAGACAGAAGTGAGAAATCATCCCCCCAGGGGGACGGCCACACCGCAATCTCTTCTCCTCCATTCTCCTTTTGGGGTTTTGGGCATACAAGCACATGCGCCCAGTGTAAGTTTATTTATTTATTTTTCATTCCACTTCTTAGAGGAAAAATACCTGGTGTGAGTTTTAAGTTGACAAATACAGAACTAGAACCTCAATCGACTAGATGGGAGTCCAGTTACATAACCATTATGCCATCTGCTGGCCCCTCAAAAACGTTTTGCACCAAAATAAACTCATACTTTTATTCCATTTTCTGCAAAACTTTTGAAGTCCCCTTATACAGTAGCTAAAGAGAAAATAGAGAGATCATTACAAAAAATATATATATATTGGGAGGAGGGTGTTTCTGGAAATTCACAGATGCAAATAATAAGAACAAGGACAAAAATCACTGAGAACTAAATGAGAAGGTCATAAAGCAATGAAAAGACCAAAGAAAAGAGATGGAATCATGAATAAGGATACCATCCTTATCTTTCAGAAGGGACCTAACGTCAGTCCTTTGTTCTGATCAAATATAAACTTGGTGTTTCTATTAACCCTATTCTGTCATATAACTTATGACTGATGCTTTTCTAGTCACGAAATCAACTTGTGTCAATATAAACACCATCTCCCATAGCGTCCTAGATTTTGAATGTTCCTGAAAGGAAGTTAAAATCTCTAGATCTCCCAAAGAACGTATCAGTCCTTTCCTTCTGCAGACTGGTGACACCTCACAGGTAGAACTGCCCCAGATGTCTGGACAATCTTGGGCTGTCTCTGGCCAATGGGAACCTTCCACATTGGGAAAGGAGGAGAAGCGTCCTTGGGCTTGGTGTTGCAATTTTTGAAACCTATTAGTCAGTGGCTGCACAGTGAGAACTGTTTTAACTATCCCAACTACCATCCTCCCCCAAACATAAATAGTTTTGAGCCTTTTCAGCTGGCAGAACTCCCCAAATATAGGTTATGGAGGGCTCAAAAATACCAGATATGCTTGACTGCATTATCTGCTTTCAAGTGCAAGTTCGTATCAAAAATCAGTCACTGCTATCATAAAGAGCTGTCCCCTTTTTCCTTGTCTTAGTTTCGCTTTATTTTTAATCGTCTTTGGTTAATGAATACTCACAGTACAGCTGTTACGAAGGGCATCAAATTTGCGCTGGATTTCATCTCTATGTGCCTAAAAGGTAAGAAGTTGATTATAAATTTTTCATAGGGTAGAAGACAGTTCTACATGCTATGGGTCAATAACAGAGAAGAGCGATTTGCCTGGAAAGCCAAGAAGCCTGTTGTGGCCGCCTCGGCAACTGTGTTCTAAAGAACTAATTAATCAAGTCACCCCCGACATGAGAAATAAGTCACAGGAATGCACGACACTGTGTTAATAACAATGAACTGTGTAGACCATGCATGCACACCCAGTACAAATATTTTAAACATTCACATTAATGCCTAGAAACTATTGGGAGAGAAGGAGAAAAGTAATACAGGATGATATTCTCTTTCATATCCCATTCTGGGGGGGGGGGAAAAGGAGTTACTTCTCTCTTCCCTCCAACCGATCCCTCCCCAGCCTACTCCCTAAGACAGACAGACAGACACACACACACACATACACACACACACACACGACAACAGCCAGGACAGTAGGGACTTTTTCTTTTTAAATCAAAAGCTGCTGAAATTCACCAAACTCTACATGGACCCCGAAGTATTATATAGTCTTTCTCTAAGGCAAGGCTGCCCCAAAACTGCAGCATTCATTTACTTGGCAAGGATCTTTTGAGTTTATACTTTATGTGTGATGCTGTGGATGGATCTAGGCGGACAGGGCCTACACCTTCATTCTGGTGAGAGAAGATAAGAAGGAAGTCAGTCCATAAAGATAAGAAATGAACATGTGCATGACTACACAGACTGGGACAAATTCTGTAAAGAAAACAAACAGAAACCCACTTTAAAAAAAGAATAAGAAGGACAGATAGGAACTTACTTAGATGAGGTAGTCAAGGAGGGCTTCTCTGAAGAGGTGATATCTATACTGAAACCTACAGGAAGCTGAGCAGTCAGCTATGCAAAGGACAAGAACAGGTAGAGGGAACAGCATTTGCAAAGACCCTGAGGCAAGAAAGGGTTTGGTGTGTTTGATGAACAAAAAAAGATCTGAGTAGCTACATCAGAGTTTTTAAAATTTCAAGCTGAGACCCAGTAGTAGTAAGCATGACAAGTGGAGGTTTTTGGTTTGTTTTATCTAATGAAATAGAATAAACAGGATAGACTAGAAAACATTGGAATGTGCCCTGGGCACTTGAAGGAAACGTGTTTCAAATATCATACTTTGTCACATTTCAGTTGCTATCAGTCATAAGGCTTACTGCTATTTTATACAACATTAAGAAAGAAAAAGTGCTATCGAGTAAACTCTGACACATTCATGTCTATTTATCTATAAAGCTTATGAGATGCACCCTGACTTCAGATACCTGAGAGTTAATGAAAAGAAGTATATAGACATCCCTGTATTAGATTGTGAATACAATATCTTCTTCTGCGGTGTGGTCAATTTTTGAAAAAGTAGCTTTCCCTCTTCCCTCCAACTAATCCTTCCCTAGCCTACTCCCAGAGTGAGAGAGGAAAACAAGTTTCTCAAAATGATGATCGAGAAGTAGGCAAGGACCAAGAGTGTAGGTTTGGACCAGCCAGGTGACAGGGGGTTAAGGTGGCTGGATAACACATGGCCAACTGTCCAGTTCAAGTTTCAGACCTGGCAGCTTGGAAGACACTCCAGGTACATGTGCATGCATGCCCCAAATCCCAAGAAGAAAATGGAGAGGAACTGCAGCACGGTCACTCCCCTCACAGGGGATGATTCCTCACGTTCTGTCTCTCTTTCTCTGGTGAGTGCACTTGCCCGGTAGCAAAAAAAAAAAAAAAAAAAAAAAAAAAAAGTTTATGTTTCGTTCAAAAGACAATCAATTGGAAGCCAATGGAAGGTTTTAAGAAGGGAAGTGACAAGTGCTATTTTAAGATAATTGTACATGTTATCAAGAGAACAGATCAAAATAAAAAAAGGAAAGAGGAGAAAAACACTGAGGAGGCTATTGCTGTCACCTAAGCAAGAGCTAAGAAGTAGAATGTTTGCAAAAATGGAGAAAAGTGAATGGACATGAGATCTTTTAATGGAAGTACAAGTAAAAGGATTTGCTGATGGATATAAGGGCCAAGGGAAAAGAGCAGTCAAGGATGTCCTGATAAGACTTCTGATTAAGAGATGAAGTGTATTACAGTGTCAACTATTTAGCCATGAAAACCCAAAGAAGAACCCAGTTTAGGGGAGAGGCAAAGTGGTCTTTTATTTGGGGGGGGGGGTCTCTATGGGAAGGTCTATAAGATAACAAAGTCAAAATTTAAAGCCATGATTTTCTCTAATACATCTATATTATTTATTTTTTGAAAATTAACATTATAAACTAATGTAGTAAGTAGATTAGATATGTTAGAAGAAAAGATTAATGACCTTGAAGATATAACAATAGAAATTATCCAAAATAAAACACACAGAAAAATAAAAAACTTTTAAAAATGAACAGAGTATCAATGAGCTGTGAGATAACTTTAAGTACCCTAAGGTATTGTAATTCAAGTTTCTGTAAAAGTGAAACTAAAAAAAAAAAAATTGAAGAAATAATGGCCATGAATTTTCCAAAAGTTGATGAAAACCATAAACCCACAGATGAGGAAATTTCCATTAACCCTGAGCACAAAAAATATGAAGAAAATTAACCTAAAGCATCTTATAATCATATTGCTTAAACCTCAGTAATTAAGATGGTCTTAAAAACAACCAGAGGAAAAAATATGTTACATAAAAAGAAACAAAAATAAGACTGACAGCAGATTTCTCACCAAGGGGTGGGAGTAGAGAAGGAAGTAAGCTAGAAGACAATGGAGCAACATCTCTACAATACTGAAAGGAGGGGCCAGACAGCAGTGCAAAGGTCAAACAGAATATTCTTCAAGGCTGACCCTTGTGCAAAGGTTCAAGGTTTGCATCCAGAGACCTCCCTGAGTATGCTGGGCCTGTGCTCTGAGACTGTCTGGAGGTAGGTAGAGCACAGCATCAAGATCCTGCAGGAGGTGCAGGCTCTCTGTCTTTCCCCTTCTCTCTGTCTCTCTCACTCATGGAAAAATAAAACTTAAAAATTTTTTTCCTAACTACTGAAAAGAAAAAAAAGCAAGTCTATCTACCTAGAATTCTATACCCAATCAAAATATCCCTTAAAAAATGAAAGTGAAATAAAGACATTTGTACTATTGAAAATGAAAAAAAAAAAAAAAAAAAGCCCTTCAAGAAGAAGGAAGATGACAACCAGGAATTTGGACCCATACAAAAGAATAAAGAGCACTGGAAAAATAGAAAAACAAAACAAAAACAAATAGCTACATAGACAGATTCAGAGATTCATAAATAAAAAGGTATTCTTTACAATCAGCTCCCCTAATAATTAGTCCATGTTTTTATGAACTAATGGAATAGATCATAATTTTTTTCTCTCAAAATTGATCTGACTACCAATGATAGATTTCTAAATTTGATGGGGTAAGAATATTATTGATATTATTGATATTGATCAAAATAGGAACATAAGTGCGCTACTGGTGAAATCTCATCTGTGAGCAAGCAGCAGCCTCAGCTCAAGGGCCACCCAATCACCTCTAGCATTATAAGATCACCAAAACAATAGCCAAGGATTCTTCTTACAGGAAAAATAAGGCCATTGTGTTAACTCTAGGTCACGGGTATACAACTTTTTCCTTAAAGGGCCAGATAGTAAATACTTTTGATTTGTATCAGTCTCGTCAGAACTACCCAACTCCATCTCCACAGAAGAAAAGCAGCCATAGACAGTATGTAAATAAACAGGCATGACTGTTTTCCAATAAAACTTTATTTACATAAACCAGGTGGCAGACTGAATTTAGCCTGCTGTTTCAGCTTGCAAATCCCTGCTCTAAATGACTACTTGGTGTGAAATCTCTCAAAGAAATAGGATGCTGATAGTGGAGTCAATGCCTTTAAAGCATAAGCAGTGATTGCAAAAAAGTCACTGACAGGGGTTGGCAGGTAGCATGATGGTTAAGGGCACTGGAATCCCACATGGCCAACTGTGGTTTGAGTTCCAGATCTAGCAGCTTACTTTCTCACTCATCTTCTCTCTCTCTCACTCTGTCCCTCTCTGGTCAAATTAAAGAAAGAAAAAAAAGAAGGAAGGAAGGAAGGAAGGAAGGAAGGAAGGAAGGAAGGAAGGAAGGAAGGAAGGAAGGAAGGAAGGAAGGGTAATTATTAAAAAAGAAAATAACTTTTTTGAGAGGTTTTTGCTACAGGGTGTGTGCGCTTACCAGAAAGACAGAGAAAGACAGAGAGACAGAAAGTGAGAAATCACCCCCAGTGGGGATGGCCACGCCACAATCCCTTCTCCTCCATTCTCCTCTCAGGATCTCGAGCATGCACGCACACACGCCCAGTGTGAGTTTAAGCTGCTGGGTCCGGGACTCAAACTGCAGTCGACTACATGAGAGTCCAGCGACATAGCCATTACGCTAACTGCTGGTCCCAAAAGAAAATAATTTTTAAAAAAGTCACTGTCAACATAGGGACAGAAGTCTTGTTCCACTTTATTATTAGGTTTTATTTTCTTATTAACAGCAGAGTTTCCAAATAACACTGCACCATTAAAACTTCATTTAACTGTCCCAGTGGATTAAAAAGAAAAGTCTCAATCATTAATACTGATTCATTTTCATTAAAATTAACCATTAGGGTTGCCAGAGGCGGTGCATCAGTAATGCAATGCTCTGTGATGCTGGACCCACATGGGAAGGTCCCAGGTTCACAACCTGAGGCCCTTCTGCATATGCCAGGTACATACATGATCCAGGGCTCGCAGGGGGTGGATCACAGAGGGAACACCTGGTTGCGGGTTCTCCCAACATGTGGAAGAAATAAATAGGATCTGGATGGTGGTGTAGCAGTGAAGTATGACACTCTGTGAAGCTGACCCACATGGGAAGGTTCCCTATTCAAGTCCAGAGACCTTCCTGAGAATGCTGGATATGTACTTATCCATGATCCAGGGCTGGCTGAAGGCTGGGCATAGATTACAGTGTCAAGACTCTGTTGAGGGGCCAACAGATGGAGTAATGGTTACATCACTGTACTCCTACTCAGTTGACCACAGTTCGAATCCCAGACCTGGCAACTTAAAACTCACACCAGGCATGTGTGCGTGTGTGCCAAGATCCCAAGAGGAGAATGGAGGAGAAGGGATTGCAGAGTGGCCATCCTCTGATGGGGGTTGATTTCTCACTTTTTATCTCTCTGTCTCTCTTGTGAGCACATGCACATTATAGCAAAAATCTCTTCAAAAAAAAAAAGACCCTGTTGGAAGTACTGTCTGTCTCTCACTCATGGAAGAAATAAACTTAAAACAAAAAGAAATTAAATAAACTTTAAAAACATGAATCATAGGACCAGCAGGTGATATAATGGTGGTATCACTAGATTCCTACATAGTTAACCATGGTTCAACTCCTGGACTCAGCAACTTAAAACTCACACTGGGCACATGTCCATGCGTGCCCAAAATCCCAAAAGGAGGATGGAGGAGAGGGACTGCAGTATGGCTATCCCCCTGGGGAAGTGGGGGGGGGGGGATTTCTTGCTTTCTGTCTCTCCAGTGAGTGAGCACACGCACCCTTACAGCAAGAAAAAAGAAAAAAAAAAAAAACTTAAAAAAGAAAGAAACATGAAACATGAATCATTACGGGACTTTTGGATCAGTTTAGCCCATCAGATGTCAATCTTCTCTGAAGGTATAATATAATGAACTACAATCTTGATGGCTTTTGATTTATTAATGGTTGTAAAATATAAAGACAAAATGTAGAAGTGACCCTTCTGTGGCTAATAGAAATACTATGAGCAGTTAACAATTAGTGAACTTGTCTAAGGAAATAAGAGTCATACGCTTTATATTGTTTTGAAATAAGTTGTAAAACCAGTACACAAAACAATATGGTTGCACAACAGTATAGATGTGTGTAGTAAAATACGACCTAAGATTGGATTCTCTCGACACAATATTTGTGGGTGGGCCCTGTAGGACAGTGGTTCATTGCTACACAGCAGCTGGACCCCACATGGCCAACCAGGGTTCAAGTTTCAGCCCCAGTGGCTTGAAAAATGCATTGTGTATGTATCAGTGCCCAAGATTCTGACAGGATGGAGAACTAGAGGAAGGAGGATTACAGTGTGACCATGCCCTGTTGGAGAGTGCTCTCTCATCCATTCTCTCTTTTTCTAGTGCATTCACACACACTCCAGAATTGAAAAAACTTTTTGATATAATATTTTATAATATGATTTTTTTTAAATTACGGATTACTTACTTCAGGGAATAAATAGTGACTGCTAAAAATTGAGGATCCCAAAGGGTTTTTGTTTATGTGAGTTATATCTATCAACATTTATCAATTAGAAATTCAAAGATTATTTTTAAATTTTAAAATTTTATTTCTTTTAAAATAATACATGGCTTTTGCATCATCCATACATTTTTTTTAAGTTTATTTATTTCTTCCATGAGAGAGAGAGAGAGAGATAGGAAGAGAGGGGGAGAGCCGAGCACCCCCAACAGGGTTCTTCCTGACATTCCACACTTGGTCTCAGTCAACCCAGATCATGAGACCATGTGTGTGTCTGGTGTGAACCAAGAGACTTAAGAATACAAACTCAGGACCTTCCCATGTGGATCCAACCACATTACCACTGTACCACCTATCTGGCCCAGTATAAATGTTGACACAGTGAAAAATATTGGGACCAGCAGATGGCATAATGGTTACATTGCTGGACTCATATGTAGTTGACCATGGTTCAAGTCCCAGACCCAGCAGCTTAAAACTAATGCTGGGCATGTGTGCATATGTGCCCACAATCTCAAGAGGAGAATGGAGAAGAGATCATGGCATGGCCATCCCCCCTGAGGGGTGACTTCTGACTTTCTCTCTCTCTGTCAGGTGAGCGTATGCACCCTACAGCAAAAAAATCTCTCTCAAAAAAAAAAAAAAAAAAAAAAGTGAGGTGCCAAATAAGTATTATTATAAAAACAGTCTGACCTTGGGTAACCCTAAGAATCCACAAGCCCACTTCTTGGAGAACTACTGTCCTAGGAGTTTGGTGACAAGGTGGAATGGGCAAGTTGTAGCCACTCTTATCTGAAGATAAGAGAGAGATTCTCTTTAAGGAATATTTATGCCTTATTTTCAAGGAAAATTACAACGGGGCGGGGGGGGGGGGTAGAAAAGTAAATTACAATGCAGCCTTACAAGAGGATGTATCTCGGGAACCAGCAGTTAGCATAATGGCTATGTCGCTGGACTCCCACATAGTCAACCACAGTTCGCGTCCCGGACCCGGTGGCTTAAAATTCAGGCCGGGCGCGTGTGCGTGCGTGCCCAAGATCCCGAGAGGAGAATGGAGGAAAAGGGATTGCGGCGTGACCATCCCCTCTGGGGCGTGATTTCTCGCTTTCTGTCTCTATGTCTCTCTGTCTGTCTGGCGAGCGCACGCGCCCTATAGCAAAAACCTCTCCAAAAAAAACAACAACAACAAAAAAAAAAACAAGAGGATGTATCTGCAGAACTGAAGAAGAAAGAAAAAAAAGGAGTATTTAGATGTCTGACCACCATCTGGGATCCATGGTGAGGGTTCTAAAACATGGCCTCCCTCATGTTCCAGTAAAGGCAGGCAACAAGCAAAAAAGACTCTCACCTATATGCCTGATTTCACACCTTCACTCTCACTATTGGCTTACTAATGAAATCTGGGGCTTGATATTTATGTAAAAGAATAAGAGGATACACTGACTAATGAGTTCAATAAATCAACAACTTAGTAATGACATAGTCACTCCATGTGGAATGGAGGATCCCTTTCATTTGTTTTTCTAGCTTTCAACTCTTGATTATTCAATATTAACACTTGACTAAACCAGTAACGGCAGGAATGCAAAATGTGTCCACAGGCCTTGCTGCTATGCCCAGGGCACAGGCTGTGCTTCTCCCAGGTGGTACATTCACAGTAACACTGACGTCGCATCACCCGTCCATGTGTGACAATGTGTGCAAGTGTGCAGACAAGTTCTCTTTCTTAGATGAGGGGATTATATGGAGCTTTACACATCAAGTCCAGGCAGAAAACTCTCTTTTCCACTAGTAAGGACTAATATATCTTAAAAGCATGCTTCTATCACTTGACTCTCCTGTGGGTCTCTACTTTGACTCAATCTCAGCTTCTGACGCCCAATTGCACTGCAAACACAACTGATGGGATGAGTAAAGTGACGCTGGGGAAAAGAAACCATTAGGTTGGCCAGCAATGGCTTCCCAGCTGCTCTGGCCAACCTTTAACAGAGAGCTTCACTGGAACTGGACTCCATCTAACTTGGCCCAGAGGCAGAGGCCACACAAGGTAACTGCTTCCTTCACAGCGAGGACATAGACTCCTCTCAGAATTAAGCAATGATAGTCCATTTGACTATCCCTTTTATTGATGAAACAGTCTACTGTGATGCTCACAAACCTCCTAGGAGATCGTTTTAGATCCAGCTGATTTAATTTGATTGATGTCTGTGCCAGGTCTCAACCTGGGTCTCAAACAATGAGAAAGCCACAAAGTATTGCATTTGTGACCCTCTTTTTTTTTTTTCCTTGTAAAGTACATTTTTCAAAACAAATTCAGGTGCTGTACATAACTAGGTTTATGGGACATAGGCAAGAGGAGGGGAGGTGGGGAAACCCACAGCCTCAAAGCCTGACACGGGCTTTGGGTTTCCATAGGATAGGTTTGCAAATAGTTGTTTGACTAAGGCCCCTCGGTCCTCATTTTTGAACAAGCCCTATCTTCCATAGCTCCTTCATCTGTGAGAGCCAGACAGCCCTAGTTTCTAGACCTAGGAGCTTTATTTATTTATTTTAAATAAGATGCTTTGAGGCAGCGATCTCATCTAACCAAATGAAGTCGTGACTTGCTGCTGTGCTGGGCCTCCAGCAGCCATTAGACACAGCCACGTTCCAAGCAGCAGCAGGATTTCAAGGACTGATATCTCCACAGATAAACAGCAGTGACACATGCCCTATTTTATACCTCTTTCCTTGGAAACGGGAGCAGAGTAAGATACATGGCTACCACCCTCCCTCCCAATTCCAACCGAGCAGCACAATAAGTGTGTCCTTCTACGCTGCTCCAAAGTAAAAGGATTTGAGGAATTATAGGCCAATTCCCTGCAGAGAAAAGGCTAAAGACACAGCATTAGGCACTGAACAAGGGCTCACTCAATGTAGATTAAATTACTGATGTCGCTTTCTCTTTCTTTCAGAGCCTGGGTGTTCAAACAAGGGGAAAATATTAATATACAATGCATTAAATATAACCATGGTTGCAATTGAGGTGTCTTCCATTAACATCTAAACAATGCTATCTGTTTCTCTCTCCACCCACCTGACTCCAGCAAGTATGTAAACCTTCTTGGGATGCCCTTTCCCTAGCAATTTCATTCCTAGTTCCACTTTATTTCTTCCATAGCTTATTTTCCCCTTGCCCTTTCTTTCTCATTTTGTCCCATTTGATTGTTTTTTATCTTTCCAAAATGCTACTAAGCCATTTCAAAAACAAGGCAAAGTATAAACAAAAAGATTCTATGACTGTTGTTTTGCAAACCCAATATTAGGGGCATGTGGTGTCATCTAGTAAGTGCTCTCATAGAGATGGAGGAACTTCAAGTTGCAATTGATATCTAGACTTAGTGTAAGTCCTGGAAAATCTAGGATGCACAAGCACCTCCCCTACAGGTGTTACTCTGTAATGCCCAGAACCATGGGAGCCACTGTCTCTCTGATCCTACAGAAATCCTGGCCCTGTTTGATCATCTTCCCAATTGGGTTTAGATAAGGGAATCCCCAAACCCAATAATGAGCCATAACTTCTAAGAATGAAACTAGTTTTTAAAAATACATTCATCAGGACCAACAGATGGCATAATGGCTATGTCGCTGGACTCCCCTGTAGTTGACCGTGGTTCAAGTCCCAGACCCAGTGGCTTAAACTCACGCTGGGCGTGTATGCATGCGTGCCCAAGATCCTGAGAGGAGAATGAAGGAGAGGGGATTGCGGCATGGCCATCCCCCCCAGGGGGTGATTTCTCGCTTTCTGTCTCTCTCTTTCTGGCGAGCACACACACCCTATAGCAAAAACTTCTCAAAAAAAAAAAAAAAAATCATTACATTTAAGCAAGGTAAGTCATAAGTGATGAATATGCATGACCACATGTAGAAGTCACCCCACTCTAAGACATGGCTAGAGATGTTCACTGATGGAGATGGAACAGCATGCAAGCTGAATCAGAATGAAAAATCATGAAACCCAATCAGCTGCATTGTGCCTGCCCACAGGGGAGGGCACCCTGACCAGCAGGCACGAGCATGTCTGCCTACCCGGCAGGTACAGTGCACTACCGTGAGAAATGCATGCTCTTGGCTGATGCTAGTCAGTAAAGCCCATTCAGTTCTCTGTGCTTGGAATCCCAGTCCCACCAAACAGCCTGTCAAGAGTAATGGGGTTTTCTAAGTAGACTTCCCTGAAGGAGGAAACAATGTAAAGACTGGCCACCCAGAATATCCTAGTCAGTGTGGCAGTTGGTTTTCTCCCTGTAAGTTGGCAAGTTGACATTTTGCATGGAAGACTCTTAAAGGTGTTATGAGCCTGGGTCTGCCTGTATGAAAATAACTGAAGTCAGCTGTGGGAAAATGGTAAAAAAAATCTCATTCTCCAGGAAGAACTGAGGTCTAAATCCAACGACTACTGTCTTCTGAAAACACTCGGCAGCTGAGTAAATAAGTCTCTCAGAAGAGCAGGAAAGTCAGGTCCCTCTTAGAGAAAAAAAAAAAAAAATCTCATTCAGAAGAATCTTTTCCATCCAGATCATACCAGATGCATACAAAAGACATGAAGCAGAATCTATAGCTTTAAATTTTTTTTAATAAAAGGAAAGCACACAAATGAGGTTAATCAAAACCAAAAATATAAATATGGTAGGAAATCTACTACAAGATGTAGGATTTCTTTTCATTTTTAATGATTGTTGAAAACTAAATTAGAAGATCCAGAAAAATAGACTTTGGCTAAAACCAAAATTTAAAACATAACGATTGTTTTAAAAAGGAGAAATATACACAAATAGGAAGAAGTTTTCAAGATCCTAAGGAAAGCTCAAATATTACCAAATCCAGCTAGCATACTAATTCCAATGAAGGAGAAGCCTATGTAAGCAAGTTTCCTGCCCATTAAATATCTCTGTGGATCACTTTTTTCCCTACATGGGATTTTCAAAAGTGAGCAAGCATCCTCAGCACCACAGTCATCCAAGCTGAGCGTCAGCAACCTGAAGGCGCCTCTCCCCAGACCTACCGTGAGTGCCTGGATCTCTTCTTCTGCTTCTGCTGTTGTCTCTTCCAGCTCCGTCTTCGCCTGACGAAGCTGGCTCTCCAGGGCAGCTCGGGCAGCCTGGAGGGCCGTCAGCTGGGACTCACGCTCCTGCAGGGAGAGCTGCAGCTCCGTGAGCTGGCGTTTGAGCTCCAGCTTCTGTTCCTCATGCTCCAGACTAACCTAAGGGAAGAGATGAATGCTCTGTTGATCTTAGAAGAGAAATAGAAGACATGACCTGCCTACACCTGGCCTTGGGACACATTCTGAGAAACACATCATTAGGTGATCTCAGTATTGTGTAGATGTCATAAAGTGTAGAGCCTGCTACATGCCCGGACTACATGAGATAGTCTGTTAGAGTCAATTGAACCACCCCTGTATATGTGACACATCACATGACTGTATTCAAATATCTGAGAAGGCTTCAAAAGCAAAATCATGGGACATCTCTGTGACCTGGTGGTTCAGGCAGTCAGTCCCACATGGCCAACCGCACAGTTCAAGTCCCAGACTCGGCGGCTTGAGAAATACACTGGCTCATGTACATGCATGCCCAAAGTCCTGAAAGGAGAGAGAGAGAGAGAGAGAGAGAGAGAAGGGATTGTGGCATGATCATACCCTACGAGGGAGTGCTTTTTCCTCTCCCTGTTTCTCTATCTCTCCTTGGCAAGCACTCATGTCCTCTAGCAGGAAAAGGAAAACCACACAGCAAGAATCTCAAATGGAAATAACAATTCCTCTTATTAGAAAAGCATTTAAAGGTAAAAGTATATAAACAACATCATATTGGTTACAGAAACACCTTTACAATGGGAATATAAATGTAACAACAGACTGAATTCTATTGGTTTTACATACTCTTGCTCTGGTTTGTTCTCATTAAGTAACCTGCATCCATGTCACATTATAAGCTAATCATTATTCCTTCCTTCTGCCAACTCACCCACCTACCTATTCAATGTCTCATCTATTCGATTAAGAAAAATTTACTCAGCAATTTCTTTGTAAAAAGGAATATGGAGAGGCCAGCCAGTGGTGTGGTGATTAAAGTAGTGGCACGGTGAGTAAGGCAGCTGGATCTCCCATGACTAACTGTGCAGTTCAAGTTCCAGACCTGGCAACTTGAAAATCATACTTGCTGTGTGTGTGTGCATGCCCAAAATCTAAGGAGGAGAATGGAAGAGAAGGAACTGAGGTGTAGCCATTCCCTTAGGGAGGATTTCTCACTCTCTCTCTCCCTGGCAAGTGTACATGCCCTGTAGCAAAAACTAGAAGAAAAAAAAAAAAAAAAGGAATATGGAGTAGAGAAGCTAACTCTGGATCTGTTGAAGAATTTATTGGAGTTAAACAAGCAGATAAAAGGAGAGAGAAAATTCCAGACAAGACAAGGGTGACATATAAGGGTAGAGGGGTGAGAGAGATCATGGCATGTCAGTTGACCTAGCAAACACTGACAAGGCTGTCCTGGGGAACAGACCCTGTACTGGGCACTGGGAATGTCACCCCTGCCTTCAGAGAGCTTACTGTCTATGGAGACTACCGAGATGAACACATGGTGACGAACCAAGCACAGAAGGCCATGGGAACCCAAAGGAGACCTCCAGTCCAATTTCAGAGGGTCAGGGGCGATGCTCCAGAAAAGGTGACATCCAAGGCCCAAAGGCCATAAAAGACAGAAAGGACTTGCCAAATATCTAACCTAGAGAGCCAATAAGATTTATTGGCTTACTTGAGGTGGGGTTGGGGACAAAGAACTGAGGGGAGTCAAGGTGACAGCCATGTTTCTGGACAGGTGAAATACACAGAGTGAAACCACTGGCTACAACAAGGCAAAAGAACAGAAGAGCCAACTGGAGGAGAAAGAGTAAAAGTTCAGTGTTGGGCCCAGATGGTAGCACAACACTAGAAGGCATCACTCTGCAAGGCAATTCCACATGAGAAGGTTCCCAGTTTGAGTTCTAAGACCTCCCTAAGTATGCCAGGCATGATCCAGGGCAGACTGGAGGCTGAGGTGGGTGGTGGTATGAAGACCATTGGAGATTCTCTCTCTCAATAAATAAACAAACTAAAAGAAGAAAAGAAATTCAGTCCTGACATGTTGGACTTGGGCCCATGGGTGACATCCAAGTGGAGCTATCTACTGTCTACTGTGACCATGGGTCAGAAACGCAGGAGGAAGGCCTGGGTTGGTGATCCGGCTCTGGGAGACCTTCAGAAATCAGTGGTAGCTGAAGCCGCAGCTGTGCTCTCTCCAGCACACCACCAACGACAGTGATGATGGGGACGGCACTATGACAGCGGCAAACGCATTCACAACACTCCAGGCACCACTACGACTCATGTCCCCTTCTTAGTCACCCAATCACGGAGTTAACACTGTGACCTCCATCTTACAGAGATGCAAATGGTGGCGTTGAGAGATGAGGTGCCTGAACAAATGCCACATGGCTTAACGCACAGCAAGGCTGGCATTCAAACCCAGGAAGTCTGGCGCGAGTCCACCCTTGTAAACACTATGCCTTACTGTTTGTCTTATTAAAACGTCAGCAGTCAGAGCAGGTTGGGACTCTCCTAGCAAGCCTGAAAATTCCCTTGATGCCACTTGGCAAAACCATGAGACGCAGGTGACAGCAAGTTAAGGGGAGGTGAGGAATCGGACGCTGTACAGGGAGAACCCTGGAGCCCTTCACCTTTGCTTTGGAGGTCCACAGTTTGCTAGAAAAGTGCCAACACTGCACACCTGGGGCTCGACTGGGCCCTTTAAGGTGGACTGGCCTTGAGGCGGAGGCCTCTGCCCTCAATCTCAATAGCAGCATGTGGCCAAGAGAAGAGGACTGGCCTTGTTATATTTAGAGCTAAACTCCGAGACTCCCAGGGAGAATACAGAGCCCTAGGCTCCTCATGAAACATTTTAAGTTCCTCCTACTATCCTGGAGAAGAGGGGAGCTGGTTATACTAATTCAAGATAAAAGCAACACACTTCCCCCGGGTATTTTGATTGCCCAGATGAGCAACAGCTGCAGGGCAGGCTCCCTGGACAATGGGCATTTATAGAAAAGGAGGGCAAGCGACAGCCCTCTGAAGCTGCTGTGCTAAAGAAATCTGTCTGGGTTATCTACACTCACTCACACCTTAAGGCTGACTCTACCAAGATATCTTGTTAAACGTACTGAACAACCACCCGGGGCCAGCAGGTGGCGTGGTGGTTAAGGTGCTGGACACTCCCACGTGGCCAACCATGGTTTGAGTCCCGGACCTGGTTGTTTGCTTTTCCCTCTCTCTCTTTTTGTCTCTCTCTGGTCAAATTAAAATAAATAAATGAATAAATAAAATTAAATAATTCTTTTTTAAAAAAGACCTAGAAGGGAACCAGCAGTTAGCGTAATGGCTATGTCGCTGGACTCCCACGTAGTTGACCGCGGTTCGCGTCCCGGACCCGGTGGCTTAAAACACACCGGGATCGTGTGCATGCCCAAGATCCCGAGAGGAGAATGGAGGAGAAGGGACTGTGGCGTGACCATCCCCCCTGGGGGGTGATTTCTCACTTTCTGTCTCTATGTCTTTCTCTGTCTGTCTGGCGAGCACACGCGCCCTATGTGATGGGCTCTCAGACTCCAGGGAGAATCAAAATCACCTGCAATGCTTGTTAAAAATGCAAATTCCTTGGGGTCAGCTGGTGACATGGTGGTTGAGGCACTGGATTCCCACATAACTGACCAAGTGTGGATCTGGTGGCTTGAAAATTATGCCAGGTGCAAATGCCCAAAAATCCCAAGAATAGAATGGATGAGAAGGGATTACGATATGGCCATCCCTCCTGGGGCGGAGAGGGAGTTCTCACTTTCCCTATCTCTCTCTCTCTGTCTCTCTCTGGTGAGTGCACACGGCCTATGGCAAAAAGGTAAAAAAATAAAATAAAAATGCAATTTCTTTATCCCCTGCCAATGTTAAAAACCTAAAGGTGATACCAAGAAATCTGGATTTTTTTTTTAAGACAAGGTTTGCATTATTGCATTCCTCCAGCCTCAGCCTCCCAAATAACTGGAACTATAGATGTGGACCACCACTCGCAGCTTTTAGGGTGGCCTGGGAATTGAACCCAAGCCTCCCATGCAGACTAGGTCTACAGAATAGCAGCATCCATGAGTGTATAGCACTGTAGCTGGGCCTGCATTTTAAAAGACACCGCAGGTGATTCTAAAGGAGGGGTCTACTTGACAACCCCTGAACGAAACATAAGATAATTCATTTTTTCTTGCGGCAAAGTGACCTCATTTGACTACTCTGGGTACAAATTAAGATATGCGTAAACAGAGTATTCCTCGAAGTTTCATTCTCAGACCTCGGTCTGCTTAACAGTCTTTTCTTTACGAAAAATCACCTGCTCTTTGAAGAATTCCACCCCATCACAAATATCTGCATATTGACGAGTGAAACACTGTCTTCCCTCCTAGCCCAGGGTCTGGCTTCTAATACCAGCTCTCCCGAATGCCGGTCCTGCTCCTGCTAACCTGCCCACTAGACAGAAAGCCTGCAGGTCAGGAAGAGGTCTGTCTTGGTGCCACTGCATATCCTTGCTAACTGGCACACAGCAGGCATTTAATAAACAGAGTGAGCACATGAGTGTGACTTCATGGCTTCAATCGACCTCAACCTGTCTACAACCACATTTATGGTATTCTCCTCCCAAAAATCTGCTCTTCCCAGATTCTTTGTATCTCTGAAGAGAACTACCTTCCATTGAACAAACCTAAGTTTATTTTATTATTATTTTTTTAATTTGCCAGAGAGCATGTGCATTCTCTAGAGAGAGAGTCAGAGAGAGAAAGCACCCCGGTATTGTCTGGTCACACCACAATTTACGATCCCTTCTCCACCCCCGCTTCGCTCGGCCAGGATTTTATCATTTGGGGTGTGCACACGGACAAACCTGGAGTGCTTCTCAAGCTACTGGGTCTGAGACTTGAATCGCAGTGAGTCATTTGGGATGCAGTCCCTTTAACCACTAGGCCACAGGGCCAGCCCATGGTTTTGTCTTTCAGTCAGTCTTCCACTGTCGGTACGAGACCTCTGCCATCATCAGTGAGCTATGCCACACACCCAGCAGTGCTAAGCACTGGTCATGCACCAGGTCATGCAGCTCTCATTAAATCCCACTCTATTAATAAAAGCAATCGCTCTGCTCCCATTTGACAGATGTATCAATTATATAATCCCCACAGGACCCTGTGAGGGAGATACAGTCTCACTGACATTTTGTAGATGAAGAACCCAAAGCACAGAGAGATTAGGAACCTTGCAAAGGCCCCCAGCTTGAGTTTTAAGCCACTGGGTCCAGGACTCGAACTGCAGTCACCTAGGTGGGAGTCCAGTGATGTAACCATTAGACCATCTCTGCTGGCCCCAATGTTGATTTATCCTTTAAAGCTGGCTGATTTGGGCCCGAATCCCCCCAACACGTCCTCTTAGGAGATCACCCCTCGCTCTCACCTCCCTCAGTCTTGTCTCCAGCTCCAGCAGCCGATTCTTGTCACTATGGTCTTGGTGGCTGATTTTCTCCAGCTGTTCCTCCAGCTTTCGGTTCTGGGCCTCCAACTTCCCAGCCTGCGTCTCTAGGTAAAATTTCTGTTGCCTGAGTTCCGAAATCATTTCTTCCTGGGCCTTCCTGGTGGGGGTGGTGGGAGGAGCCAAAGAAAGTCAATCTCTTAGAAAGTGAGCTTGTCCTCTTACAAGGAATAGAGACATGTGTCCTCATTAAGTGGACTAAGGTCATTCTCAGGTCAGCATTCTCCTGATCCAGCCACATGGGCATGATCCCAGCATGGGGAATCTGGGGGCCATTCAGTCACCACCACTCAGAATCCCTCCCCTGGGGGTAAGTATGGTCAAGAGGGATGTGAGTGATATTAAACGAGACAAGATACTCCTTGGTAGACCTTTTCATTTTCTTCTTTGGAAGTTTGCATCCAAGAGCAGGAAAGGGCCTCCTCAGAGTACAAGTGTCCCCAAGAGGATTCAGCCAATGGCACAGCAGAAGGGTACCACTGGGTGAGGCTGGGGCCACGTGGGAGGCTTTGATTTAGATCCTGGGCCACCTTGAACAGGCCAGGCACAGCAGCTCACACCTGTGAGCCCAGGTAACTGGGAGGTGGCGGCAGGAGGATCACAACAGGCAAGAACCTGTCAAAAATTCCTCTCTCCCAGCTCTGTCTGTCTCTCTTCCTCTCCCTCCTTCCCTCTTCCTGTGCTCACTCATACATACTCTCTCTTGCTCATTAATAAAAAAGTCCCCAGTAACTCATTAACGCAAACCCTGGGCAAAACATAATGATGAGGGCAAAGAATGGTATTCCTTTTAGTTCTTGGTAGATCTTCCTCGCCTTTCCATCACCTGTCTTAGAAGTATCAAAAACTAGAATGACTGGAAAACCAAAAGACAGCCCACCGAGTTGATTAACATGGGAATGTCTGTGAAAATCTCTGAAGAGAGAAACCTATGGGGGAAAAAAAAAATCCTGGAGACTGTACAGCCCGGGAAGAAACGATTTCGATCAAAACACTCCAGGAACATCATCAGTCCTTGCTGAACCCTAAAATTCCTCCCCCAGGGCCTAAAGACAATGAAATGGGTGGCTCCACTGGGCATACACAAGATCACCTCTTACTAATTATGGGAGGCAAATAAGGGAACAAGGGCTGCAGCTTTCCAAAAGCGAACTATAAATAGGCTCATTAGAGAGAGCAAAACACTCTGTCATCTGCTGGTAATTTGAGGCACTTAAGAAAATCCATCTCTAAAGAGAAGCCACAGAAGAGCAAGACTTAAGAGAAGGCAAAAGCACATAAATATAGGAAGGCTGGGCCCCACTAAGCAGTGATTAAACCTCCTTCTGCCCTGTCACAAGAAAGAGGAAGAAGTTGATGCCCCAGGAGAGAAGACCAAAGTGTGATGATATAAGTAGTTGGAATCTGAAAACTCACATGTTCCTTTGGGTAAAAAGACTGCTGTTTGCCGCAAGTTTATTGGCTTCAGACAATTCCACAATCCTCTGTTCCAGGGATCTGATCTTGGAATCCATTGCATTGATCATCTGAAACACATGGAACCTTTGAAATCTCACATGCAGATGGTGATGCCAAGATGGGAGTGATATGGGCCATGCAGGTGCGGATAAGTCTCTTCTGGGTGCCACCAGCAGGTGGCATAACGGTTATGTCAGTGGACTCCCACATAGTTGACCGTGGATGACCTAGTGGATTAAAAATCACATCGGGGGACCTAGCAGGTGGTGTGGTGGCTAAGGCACTGGACACTCCCATATGGCCAACCGCGGTTCGAATACCGGACCTGGTGGCTTGCCTTCTCACTTTCCCTCTCTCTCTCTCTCTCTATCTCTCTCTAGTCAAAATAAATGAATGAATAAACAAAATTTAAAAAAAAAAATCACATCGGGTGCGTGTGCATGCATGCCTAAAATCCTGAGAGGAGAATGGAGAAGAAGGGATTGTGGCATGGTCATTCCCTGCCCTGACCCCAGGCAGATGGTGGCTTCTCGCTTTCTGTCTGTCTCTCCAGCAAGTGCACACACCCTAAAAAAAAAAAAAAAAAATCTCTCCTGAATAAATAAAAGTCTGGTCTGAAATGTTAGCAATTTGACCAGAAGTAATAAGACTCGAGCCGACCGTGCCCTAAGGGTCACAGATGTTACCACTCAAATGGAGGATACCCAGTTGTTTTTACAACAGAGATTTAACATCCCCAAACTCCTTAAATGGCCTGCTTTAAAACCACACAGAAGGCCCTATTCAGGAACCTGACATCCTGTGAATAAGCAGGCCTCTTAAGTCCCCGTAATACCTGCCTGGGGCCTAAGCCAGCGGGAGACCCTAACTTGAATGTGCAAGTTCAGATTTATCATAAGCCAAGGTGTTGTCATTTTCTGAGCTCCCTTCTCACCAGCTGCTACTGTTATATTGATGGAGTCTCTATATCAAAGTGTCTCCAACTTAATGAATAATAAAAATCATAGGGAATACTGCTTAAAAATATAATTTCCCAGGATGCCTGTTGACTTTTTTTTTTTTTTTCAGAGGTTTTTGCTATAGGGCATGTACACTCACCAAAAAGAGAGAGACAGAAAGGGAGAAATCGCCCTCCCAGAGAGGATGGCCACGCTGCAATCCCTTCTCCATTCTCCTCTCGGGATCTTGGGCATGCACACACACGCACCCGGTGTGAGTTTAAGCCACCAGGTCCAGGGCTCGAACCGCGGTCAACTACATAGGAGTTCAGCGACACAACCATTTCGCTAACTGCTGGTCCCAGCATATTGAGTTTCTGACATGGATGTTTCAGTGGATTAACAAATGGCACAGGTGAACCTTATAAGCAACAAGAACTACAATAAAACAACTGCCCACCTGGGTTAGAAAAGAGAAAAACAAGCAAATGAAGAGAAATGCCGGTGATGGAGGGCTGCTGGGCATTCTATCAGCAGGTGCTTTCAAGGATAACATTCTAGGAAGCCTGATCAGCATGCATTTTTCCTTTTTCTTTCTTTTTTTTTTTTTTTTTTTTTTTTTTAAGGCTTTTGCCATAGATGGTGTGTGCTCACCAGAGAGACAGAGAGACAGTGAGAGAGAAAGTTAAGAAATCACCACCCAGGAAGGATGTCCATGCGCAATCCCTTCTCCTCCATTCTCCTTTCGGGATTTTGGAGACACACACACACATATGCCTGGCGTGATTTTCAAGCCATTAGGTCCAGGACTTGAACCGTGGTCGGCCATGTGGGAGTCCAGTACCTCAGCCACTACGCCACCTGCTGACCCCTCAGCATGCATTCTTGAAGGGGACAAAAGAGCACAAAGCTGGCCACCGTGAGCCTTCACCTCTGTTGCTTTTTGGAGAGGAAGCAGTTTCAGAGAAAACTCCACAGGGTTACACAGCAAAAGGAATTCACCGTCTTCCCAGGTGTGAAGTTCTTCATAGTTCAAAAACCCTCCTCTGGGATTCCTGCTACCTACCGCCTTCTGTTCGCTGAGAATTTTGCCTTTCTCGTGGGCCTCTTCCTCGTGCCTCTGCATCAGGTTCTCCAGGCTCTCTTTGTCGGCCAGGTCTTTCTTGATCTGATTGTCCAACACCTTTGCAAACAAAAAAATAAGTGAGCATTCCAAAAGGGGCACTGGAGAGAAAGTAGGAAAAGAGAGGAAGAGCAACAGAGGCTCACGGCTGCCCAACTCCAGGGCAAAGAGAAGGCGAAGATCAGGAGTCTGCTTAGCAACCAAGAAGAGGTGAGGAAGCCAGGTGTTATCAGATGGCGAGGAACAGGTGGACTTGAACTAAGAACTTACTTTAAAATCAGCAGCCAGGGTCCAAGCCTCTATAGCACGAGTGGTAGCATACAGGACTACAAAGCTGAGGGCAACATGTCAACTATGGTTCAAGTCCCCAGCCCAGTCAGCCAGAAAACATGTTGGGCACACATGCAAGCCCAGGACCCTGGAAGGGTGGAGGAAGGGGGACTGTGGCATGACCAAGCCCTGGGGAAGATGCTTGTCTCTCTCTCCCATGCAAGCGCATGCTTTATCATGAATTTAAAAACAAATAAATAAATCAGCAGCCACACCCAGTTACAATAGCACACAGCAGTAGATGCTGTTATTTGGCAAACTGAGATCACATGGGACCCAGGTTTAAATCCCAGCCCACCCTAAAAAGTTGGGCACAACTTGGTCCCAACTATCAGGAAGCTGAGACAAGAACATGACATAACAAGACCTTGCTAAAAAAAAAAAAAAAAAAAAAAAAAAGAAAAAGAAAAAAAAGGCAAGAGAGAGAGAGATTAGCAACTGAAAGGACCAGAGAGATATATACAAAGTAAGGTCAAGTCCAGAATGAGGTGAGGGAAAAGCTCGCTCTTGTGACCTAGAGGTAACAAGTCCTTATAATTTACAGACATTACCTGGGGACAACTTTTTCTTAGCCACTGCAGCAGTAGTTTCCAGAACAGTCTTTGCTCCTAATTTATACAAAGGTAATTCTAGATACTCCTGGGCTGTGTGCAGAAGGAGAGAAGCTGAAGGCTGAAGAAATCCCTGTGACCAAGGCTGATGTTCAGACACAACCAGAGACAAGAGGATTTTGCCCACCAATAACGTAGGTGGACAGTCAACAGAGTGAAAAGACAACATAAAAGGGAAAAAAAAAAAAAAAGTCTCTTTATTTTCTCTGATCCAGATAGGGGGGAAAAAAAAAAGGCACTGGGAAAAGAAACCTTTCCCATGGGAAGAGAAATGGAATGTTCTCGGTGCTGAGAACACCACTATAAGCACCTACTGTTCCCAAGAGGCTAAAATAAAATAAAACAGGAACAGTGTCACCAACCAACAGCTTGATCTAATGTTCTGTGGGACACACACAGCCCTACCAGTTGCCCAAAAAAAAATGAGCAAAGAAGGATGAAAAAAGAAGACCATGATAACTCATCCAAGCCTTTGACCACAACTCAGTGCTTCTCATCAGACAAGCCATTCTGATTTGCCAAACGGCACCAGCCGCATCAAGAAGGACATCAGGGATAGAGCTCAAAGAATTGGGGTCACGGATGGAATTGAAATCTGCCTCCCTCACAATGTCTATTGTGAAAGGCCCGTCACAACTCAGGGGGACATCTTCCTAAAAGGAGCCAGTCAGCAGGGAGGGGTCCACATGGTAAAGAAAAGAAAGAACGGATTTCAAAGAGCGCTTTAAACTCGAACCAACTGATGGGAAAAAAATAGAATTGGAGTTGGTGGAGAAGAGCAAAAGGTGGAGGACGAGGTCGTGGGGGGAGACGCTCAACAGGGTGATCAGTGGCCCCATGTCTTGGAAGTCGGAGTGTGATTCTAAAATTATGAGCAAGAAAGGTTAGACTCTAGCAGATGACCACCATTATTACTAAAATGGCCTTACAGAGGCTGGGACAGGAAACTCAAAGCAGAATAGGCTAAAAGAAATGGGTTCATAAAGACTCCAGGAGGGGAGACAGACGGAAACATCTTTTTCTAACATCCCCTGGAAGCTGTAAAACAAAGTTCTTCCAATCTAGAAGGGAGCAGGGACCACATAATATCTAGACCAGAACCAGGTATGCTTTTCTCTTTTTTAATGAGGTGATTAAAAAACGAAATACATTCTCACGATGACTCTGCTCGAATTATGACCTCAACTTTTGCAGTGATAAATACCAATTAAGAGACTATATGGAGGCCAACAGGGATAAGTCTCTATCGAGAATGTATGCATCTAGGGGGTGGGAGGGAGGGAATCAAGGGGGGGGAAAAAGCAAAATATATAATAGACACAAATATGGAAAACTATCTGTTGATGATAATATGTACGGTAATATCTTTGACTGGACTAAAATGCAATGTATTCATGCTGGGAAAATTCATTTTGTATGCTATAAAGATGTACAGTGATTAAATGAAAAAAAAAAAAGAAGAAAGAAATATCAGTAAAATTTTATAAATCACATGAGGTTTTGAGAGACAGCTAAATTTTAAAGAATGTATTGAGCACATTGTTTACTGATCCTGAACAGAACAGATTCCTCTGAGTACTACTTTGTATGAATCACTTTGTAATAAACAAGATAATTTTGTGTCCATGGGAAAGGAGGGGAAAAAAAAAAGAATATATGCATCTCTCAGCTTTGACAGGGTTCAACTGGCAGAAGGTTGAACTAGAAGATGTACGGGGGAGAAAGGGGAAGCAAAAAGTCTGCCTGAAAGCAAAGATTTCACTGTAGAAATCTAAATCAATTTAAGACAAAACATGACTTTGACAAGAATGTTAATATAATCACCCAGGGCCAGCCCCATGGCTTAATCGTTAAGGGAGCTGTATCCCACATCCTGCATGGTTCAAATCCCAGCCCTGCCAGCTTGAAAAATATGCACGGCATGTATACATGCATGCCCCAAATCTAACAAGATGGACAAATGAAGAAGGGATTGCAGAATGACGACGCCCCATTGTGGGATGTGCTCTCTCTCTGTCTTTCTCTCTCTGGCAATTAAAAAAATAATAATCACCGAGATCCAGAATGGATTTTACAATAGCTCGTTTTCATCCTACGAAAGTGCCAGTGGGTTGCTGTATACATTCTTATGATTTTCTGAAAATTAGTTTATTCTAAAAATAAAAATCTAGAAGCCAAGAAGGAATTTAGACCAAAAGAACTTATATATAAAGTTTGTGTGTGTGTGTGTGTGTGTGTGTGTGTGTGTTTGCTTGTTTTTTTAAGACAGAGGTTTTTGTTATAGGGCACGTGCCCTTGCCGGAGAGACTGAGAGACAGAAAGCAAGAAACCATCCTGGGGTGGAGGGGTGGGGGTAGGGGGGTTGGCCACATCATAATTCCTTCTCCTCTACTTTCCTCTTAGGATTTTGGGCATGCACGCACACGCACCTGGCCTGAGTTTCAAGCTGCCGAATCCGGGGCTTGAACCGCAGCCAATTACATGGGAGTCCAGTGACGTAACCATTACACCCTCCGATATATAAAACTTAAAGTGCACTAAGGTAGGAGGTTACATGAGCACACTCTGAAGTCCTCTTGATTATTTTTCAACATTGTATTTAATGAAAATAACCAAAAGTAATACAGAGAGAAAAAAAAAAGGTGCCAGAGTGGTGACAGTGGTGATGCTGTGTGAGCAGGTATGTGTCTGGTTCTCCAAATGAATCACTCAAGGGACCAGCAGTTGGCGTAATGGCTATGTCGCTGGACTCCCACCTAGTCGACTGCAGTTCGAGTCCCGGACCCAGAGGCTTAAACTCACACAGAGTGCCTGTGCATGCATGCCCAAGATCCCGAGAGGAGAATGGAGGAGAAGGGATTGTGGCGTGGCCATCCCCCCTGGGGAGTGATTTCTTGCTTTCTGTCTCTCTGTCTCTCTCTGTCTTTCTGGCGAGCACATGCACCCGATAGCAAAAACCTCTCCAAAAAAAAAAAAAGAAAACAAATGAATCACTCAACTCTTTGAGGATATCAATCAAATCAATAACAGGATCATCATGAACATTAAAAACCTTCTTCAATGTCTGACTGAGAAGGAAAAGAGAGAATATTCCAGAAATAATGACCAACATCTGAGTCCTAAGAACACAGAATGACTTAAAGGCTTGATCCAGGATCATAATAAAAAGATAATGTGATTTAAAAAAGAAATCAATAGACCGGCATCCATTTATTTATTTATTTTTTAATTTTCTTTAAGATTTTAGCCATAGGCCACATGCGCCTGCTGGAGAAAGAGAGAGGGAAGTAAGAAATTACCCCCCTGGGGGGATGACCATACCACAAGCCCTTCTCCTCCATTCTCCTCTTGGGATTTTGGGAATACATGCACACCTGGTGTGATTTTCAAGCTGCCACGTCTGGGATTCAAACCGTAGCTACGCATGTGGAAATCTACCACCATAATCACTGTACCACCTGCTGGCCCTGGACTGGCATCCATTTCTAATAATATAGTGGGCTAGATTAGTCAAGCCAGCCCTTTTACAGAAAATGGTTTAAAATGCTAAATAAAATCTGGAAACATTTTCTCAAATTACCTGAAAGTTGGTAAGAAATTAAAGACCAAAATCGAAGTGAATGTAGCGGGAGAAATAAGAAGGGTCCAAAGGTGTTTTAATCAAGGCATTTGCTGAACCAAATGAACTTGAGCTTCAGTTTTGATAGCTCAAAGGCCAGGAGAGACAGAAATCAAAGCCCAGTCTCACCCCTCAATGTGAACATACGTTTTCATACAAGGCCTCAAAGAATTCCTGTTGGTAATTGTCGAAGAAAAATGAACAGCTCACCATGCACACAACAGACACCATGAAAAAGAACCAAGAGAAACAACAGAGCAAAGAGAGACCTACAAATGCTTCAGATATAGGAATTATCAGATACAAGTCATAAAATAACTGTTTAATACATTTGAAGAAATAAAAGCAGGTTTGAAAATTATTACCTTGGGAAAGAAGTAAATATAATGTCTGGAAATATAAAATACAACTGAAGTTTAAAATTCAGTGAATAGGTTTCATAGCAGATTAAACACTGTTAAGAAAGAATTAGTAAATTGGAAAATAAGTCAGAAGAACTTACCAAGGATATAGCACAAAGAAACTAAGAAATGGAAAAAAGATTGAAGGTAATCTATCACTCACATAATCAAATTTGCTTAAGAAAAAGAAAGAGATGAAGGAAAGACAGTTTTTGAGATGTAATGACTATCTGTTTTTCTAAAACTGATAAAAAGATGACAATCTATTCAAAAGCCCAGTAAATCTAAAGCAGAATAAATAAAAAGAAACCCACATATATACACAGCACATTAAAGCATCAGAAAAATAAAAGATAAAGTAAAATATTTTTAAAAAAGGATTACTTTTATTGAGGGCAAAAGACTGACATCTGACTTCACAAAATACTAAAAGTCAACAGTCAATAGAATGGTATTTTCAAAGAATGTTATAAGAAAATAATTACCAACCTAGAATTCTATCCCCAGTCAAAATTTCTTTCAAGAATGAGGATGAAATCGGGACCAGCAGTTAGCGTAATGGCTATGTCGCTGGACTCCCACGTAGTCAACAGCGGTTCGCATCCTGGACCCGGTGGCTTAAACTCACGCCGGGCACGTGTGCGTGCGTGCCCAAGATCCCGAGAAGAGAATGGAGGAGAAGGGATTGCGACGTGGCCATCCCCCCTGGGGGGTGATTTCTCGCTTTCTGTCTCTCTGTCTCTCTCTGTCTGGCAAGCACACGCGCCCTAAAGCAAAAACCTCTCCAAAAAAAAAAAAAAAAAAAAGAATGAGGATGAAATAAACATACTTTCCAGACAAACAAAACACAGAACTTGTCACCAGCAGATGTTCAATAAAAAAGCTCTCAAGGATACAGTCCTATCTTAGTATCCACCTGGGAGCTGGTTCAAGGATGCTCAAGTCTTTTACATAAAAATGGCATAGTATTTGCATATAATCTAAGTATATCCTCTTATATACTTTACAGCATCTCTAGACTACTTATAATACCTAATGCAATATAAATACTGCATAAACAATTGTTATAATGTATTGTTTAGAGAATGATAAGAAGAAAAGTCTGTGCATGGTCAATACAGATGTAACTGATCTTTTTGAATATTCTCGATCCACAGTTGCTTGAATCCATAGATGCAGAACTCACGGATATGGAAGGCCAACTGTACTTTAACTAAAAAGAAAAGGGGCCCAGTCTGACATGCAGGAAGAAAAATAAAAGCAAAGACTATCATGAAGGCATGGCAAAATATAAATGATCATAAAACTGAATGATGGTAGGTTAAAAAAAATTAAAACTTTAAAGATGAAATTGAAATATAACCAAACTTAAAAAACAGTGTTTTTTTTTTTTTTTTTATCCTCAGATATTCAAACTTCCACATGCATAACACCCTAAACCCACCAGCATGGAGTGAGGACAGCATTTACCCCAAACAGTCCTTCAGTCTAGCAAGTGGTCAGAAATGCCCAGGAAAAGAGGGAAGCTAAATGATGCTATAGAAGGAATGCCAGGGAAGACCAGAAAGTATCTTTACTTTAATTTTTTCCTCATAGTGCTGTTCTTTCTGTTTCAGGTGCACCTCAAGGTGCTGGGCTGAGACTTGGGCCTCCCGGTGTTTTTCCTCCAGCTCCTGGATACACATACACAAAAGAGAGAGAGAGAGAGAGAAAGAGATGGTCAGGTGTGCAAAGGGAAGGACAGGGCTAATGTACAGTAGACACTTACAGGAAACGTTACATTGATTCAGGTACCACAGGTTACAGGCATCTGGTCCTCCATCACTAGCCCTAGGGCTCTCGGGAAGGAAACCACCACAGTGCCTTGGTCCTGGGTTTTCCGACTGCAAGTACCCACACAACACACAAACACACAACACACACACACACACACACACACACAGAGCTGGTGGGCTGTGAGACCTGGGATCAGAAATACGTCAGTGTGACTGATCAAGCAAAGGCAACTCTTAATCTTTGCACAGAGAAGTAAGAGGGACAAGGCAACATTTGAAAGTTTAGTACAGCACAAAGCCTCTGACCACTAACTACCTTGAACCTCAGGCTATCTTCACTGTTATCACAGCCTTCCATGAGAAAAGTCATTTTGATTTATTATGATATAAAAAATATTTTATATTTTCCTCATTTCAAACATTATTGCTCAAGAACCCTAGCTCATAAAGGAAAACTAACGTTATAATTCAAGCACTTCATGTTTTGAATGGTTATCTTAACTGGTATGTGGAATATGTGAATATCTTGCGATGTGTATATGATATAATGTTTATATGATACAATACTGATGGGAACAAAGCCAAACACAAAATACACAGATGATGACATAAATATGTATACATACATATTATGGATGGGAAGAAAATCTGGAGTAAAATAAATAGCTCAAATTGAGTCTTCCCTTACTTCTTTGTTGCTAAGTTTCCGGCTTTTCAACAAGATTGCAGCTCACTTGAAAATTACACCAATTTACTTGCCAACTTATTATACACTGCTCTTATAAAAGGCAGCCTTCAATTCACTGAAACATTCTGTAAATGCAGACAGTTGCATCTACATTAATTCTTATGGGTCTAGACCCATTAATTACTAATATCAAAAGTCATTACTCCAAGTTTTCATCTCTTTAAACTATTATGAAATTTTTCTTCCAAGTGGAAGCAATTATGACAATTTTGAAGAATAAGGAAATTATACAGGATATGTCCATAAAATGGGAGAAAAAAGTACTCTGAAGATTCACATGCACATAAAATGTGATTAAGCTTTCGAAATGCTAAAGTCTACAAGCATTGGCTGAACTTTGGGGGGCCATTAAAGTGCTCCTTCTTAAGACCAGGTGCACAAGAGCTATGGCAAACGAACAGATGTGATCTTGAAAAGCTGAATGTAAACAGGATTTTAATTAATAAAAACATCTTTTAAGGGTTTTATGTATACTCACTAACAGATCTCCTTCAATGATTTCTTTTATTAAAGAAAAAGACTTTGCTATGACAGCCCCAGTGATCTCTTTTGAAAGTTCTTATCAGAATAGCAAATATATTAAGCAAATGACATTCGGGGATCTGTTTTTAAGCGTCATCATTATGTAACAGCATTAAAGACCACTCTTTGCCCACATCCTAGATACTTTGCAGTCTAAGTACTGGGTTCTTGAGCAAAAGGCACCTTCTGATAAATGAAGTCACAATCACAAAGTCTTCTGGCAGGTGGCAAGATAACATTTGGACAAAGAAATCCGCTTATTTTTTCCTTTATGTTAGAAATCACTTGATAATCATCTTTTCTTAGTTTCCGCCCAGGAATAGAAGTCAGAATCTAAAAATAGGTCAAAGACTCAGGTAACTGAGACTGACATCTTCAAGACCAAACTCTTTGGTCTCTATTTAGATGTTAGTATACAACACATCATCCAAGAACACAGAACTCTATCCTCCTGCGTTTTATTACAAGTGACCCGTTGGAAGAGCAGATACTCTAAAATCTGACTTCTCGATGGTTTGGCATTTTTTGTTGTTGTTGTCATTTTTTTTAAACGTATCTTTTCTATATGCATTGGATCATCTCTTCGGTCCTATTATGAAATACTGTTGTTCGCTGCTATATTTCCAGCTCCTAGAACAGTGCCTGGCACATAGTAGAAGCTCATTAAATATTTGTTGAATGAATGAATGAACACATCACCATTAAACAGAGAAACACTTTGCAACCACAAGAGAGTTCATCATTTTGGTTAGACCAAGCAAGGGATAGCTGTGGTGCGACCTCGGGGGAGATCTAATTGCATTCACGATAAAATTCACATGCTTGACAATAGCCAAGAGAAACTCTGATGACGGAACGAGAGAACAGAACGGGTAGACTAACAGCCACACCTGTCTCGGTGTGCGGACATGTATACGAAGACTGGGTGCCAAAGCAAAACGATTTAACCAATTCCTCCTTTACCTGTTTGTTCAAGAACATCCATACACATATTTACAATTTACACAAACATGGGAATGTTGGCTGGGTTGGGTATTAAGTCTAGGCCTATGAGTTGGCTATTCTTGAATTCTCATAGTTGCTGATGGCTCATTTCCCAGAATGATATGAAGAGAGGAGAAGTGGTCTGCTCACCACGTCACCTCCTGTAGTGGAGAGGAACAGCCGAGTGCTTCAGAGTCTCTCTTGGGGTGGGGCACGATGGGCTACGAATGGACTCCCGGCCATCACTAAGTCTCTCGAACGTGCCATCGTATTTTTGGCTTTGGAACTGACATCCAAGGAGAGTCCTTGGAAGGCACTGCCTTCCTCCCTGCAGGGGGCAAAACTTCAAACCTCGGCAAGTACCACCCGAGTCTTCCTTGATTAAGTAAATTTGGTCATCAGAGCCTAAGATATAACCAGGATGATTACAGACCTAAAAAAAGTCAAGCTACCTCTAAGGAGATTAAAAATATATGTATAGTTTCATATTAAAAAAAAAAAAGCCAACTATAGCTGAGAAAATGAATGGGTGAACAGAGACCTATGACAAACACTACTCTGAAAAAAACAATTCTGCACATCTAATTTCTTTCTTCTCCAAAAGCAAGAATCTGGGTTTTGGTCTTAAGGGTCTAAACCCCTACAGCTTTTCAAATTGGCATTGCAAAGTAAACAGCCATATGAAGCTCTTCTGATAGAAGGATGCAAATGCTCCTATAAAAATGTATCGAAAATGACAGATGCACGTTCTACGAGAAAAAAAAAGAAAAGAAAAAAAAAAAAAAAAAAAAAAAAAAAAAAAAAACGCCAGGCAGTAGCAAACAGAGCAAAAAATAATATTTATGGATCTGTTACCGTGCTGAAACGTCTGGTATTTGGTTGTTCGTCCTATTCTTCAGTGTGGCGTACGCTGAAACCACCTCTTCTGATTCCCCTACTCGGTGACACCTCCCCTGTTATGGCATGTCATCCTTCTTCTTAACCCCTTCCCTTGGCAACGTCTAACCTGTTATCTTTTAACTTTTCAACTTTCGTTCCTGCTCACCAGAATTTTATCAGCCATCTGCTGGATCTGTTGGGATTTTGTCTGGATGTCATCCTTCAGTCTGTTTTCTCTACGCTCCATGGTCTCTAGCCTCTTTACCTTGTTCTCCAGAGAATGGCGGCGTTCCTGTAGATCATGAATCAATCAGAGAGTTTTAATGGAGTAGTAACCGCTATGGGAATAACACCTGCACCGAGGGAAAGAGCCCTCAAGAGGCATATACTCGAGTCGGGAAGAAAAGTCCCAGGCAACCGGGAGCAGCAGCAAAGAATATAAGACTCTATAATCCAGGTCACTCGTTTGTGTAGGTTACAAGAGTGCATTCATTCATTCAAATATTTACCAAGCACCTACTACCTGCAATGTACCACACTAGTCGTTGTGGAACATAGAGAGGAAGACGACATCATCTCTACCCTTGGGAAACAGAAGACAAAAACAGAAATAAACAATAATAAAGGTTAAGAGGAGAAAGACCCAGAAAGCAAAAGGTGCAGAGGGCCGTAGGAGGTTGCAGGCAGGCAGGAAGACTTCTGGCTGAACAGTGGAGTGGAGGAGACACGGAGGAGTAAGCATTGCAGAGGGAAGGTACGGGTGGTTTAGAGTGGGGAGGGCAGGAGACTGGAAGATGTTTCACACAAGGGAAGCACTCTGCCAGAAACTCAGAGGTACTCAAGAGCCAGGGTATGCTCCAGCTGACACCTAAAATGGCTACAGCATAGCATATGTTAGGGGGCAGCAGGTGAGAAGGTTAAGGTATAATATTTATAGATCAAATGACTCAGAGTTTCGTGTACCAGATCGGGGTGCATCCGGGAAACTCCCGGAAGGTTTGGGATAGTGCGGGTGGTGCTAAGGACCTTGTACTTGGGGGTCTATAAGTCTTAGATGGTGTGATTAGTTAGAGGGAAGGAGAGACTAGAAGCAGAAGGTCAAGAAATTATTGCGATTGCTCAGTTACGGGGATCAGGACCTTGGCAAGCGAGAGGGCTACAGAAATGGCAAGCAGGGGCTGAACAGAGAGACGGGGTAGCTGTATTTATGGGACTGAGGGACTCACAGAATGGCAGGGTCTAAGGATAAGAAGATGACACCACGGTTTCAAGTCAGAGGTGGCCAGATGAAGAACGGTGGCCCTGAGCAGCCTGAGGAAGCTAAGAAAGGAAACCAGTTCGGAGGGTGGGGAGAAGATGCCGAGTTCTATTCTAAATCGGATGCACCATGTGGATGGCCAGTCAGGAGGTCAGGGGAGCAGTAGCCTGCAATGTGGGTGAAGATGGCCCCAAAGAGACAGGTGCCAGGACAGTCACAATTAGACTGTGACAGAGAAAAGCAAAGGCCCGGCCACAGGAGGAGGGTTGATTCGACGGTGGCACACCCACTCTGCGGAAGAAACACCAAGAGGCTGGGGAGGCAGAGGGGAGGAAAGGAGAGGTGTCACTTTGTACTCTATGTTCTTCTTACTGTTTAAGTTTGTCAAAATGAGAAGGTGCTCATGTATTTCTGGTATAATTATATAAACAGTTTCAACAACAACAACAACAAAGAATTTGAGGGAGAGAAGAGGCCCCAAAAATACAGATCTGAGAGTCATCGACACACAGGTGATAGGGGAGGCTTTGAAAATTAACATGTAATTAACACTGTTGGGAGAAAAGGCAAGGAAAAACAGAGGGAAGAAAAGGAAAAACTTGGAGATGGAATTACAGTTAACCTACATACATATAAATTATCCCAGATGAGTAGGTCAGAGGAAAACAAACAGAAAGGAAAAGCTTTTATCAAGACATCTTTCTACTGGAAGCTGCTGTGACAAATCTTTCTTTCCCTTTGGGGGAAAATGTTTCCAGGCCTCTCAAGTTTCAAAGGGAACTTCAAAAGGAAAAAGCAGATTGGTCAAACATCAGCAGTGATGGTTTTCCGCTTTCTTCCCCTTGGCACTGCCAAAGGCTGGTCGTGGTCGCTCACGTGGGCGTCAGCCCGGTGGGCTGGAGGTTCCCTCCTCACCTCAGCTTCGACCAGTTTCTTTCTTATGCCTTCGGAGGAATCCTCCCGGTTCTGTAGCTTCTCCAGCTCCCTCTCAGCTCGCTCCTTGGCCTGGCGGATATTCTGCAGCAGCTCGGTGGCTTCAGTGCTGGCTTTTACAGCCTAGGCAAAAAGAAGGGACAGGAGATATATGGCCAGTTATACTCGCGGCAAAAGATGGGGACAAGGGGCTGGTAGGCACGTGGTGGTTAAAGTGCTAGAATCCAACATGGCTGACCGCAGTTCGAGTCCTGGATCTGGCAGAGTGCTTTCTCACTTTCTCTCTCTCTCTCTCTCTCGTCAAATTAAAAAATAATAAATTAATTAAATTAATAATTCTTAAAAAAAAAAAAAGATGGGGATGAATGTGTGCAACAGTCATGATAAATGCTGGAGATGTTGGGGATGTTTATTTCCCCACTTAGAGTACTCTACGTTGTATTCATGTTTTGAAAAACCACACTGTACCCCACAAGTATGTACAACTATTATACGTAAAGTCGGAATTACAATAAAATTATTTTTTTTAAAAAGATGGTGACAATATCCTAAATGGAAAACACAGATAACACTGAGCAGGTATACTCATGTATATATTCATTTTTCAAAATATATAAACCCTCATTCTAGAGCCTGTTCTCTGTGGCACAGCAATAAAACATAATCTCCTATGAGGCTGAAAGTTCTGTGCTGGCTACAGTCAGATAGCCTTGGCTGGCCTGAAAACATGCCAGATGCATGCACGACACCCAGGATCCTGAGGAACTAGAACGTGAGGGAAAGGGGATCAAGACCCGACAAGATCCAATTGACAGTGTT
Organism: Tupaia tana; assembly: GCA_026018925.1. Taxonomy (NCBI): domain Eukaryota; kingdom Metazoa; phylum Chordata; class Mammalia; order Scandentia; family Tupaiidae; genus Tupaia; species Tupaia tana. Next base: position 13,011,225 of record JAKSZU010000026.1, on the reverse strand, counting down.
TTCTCACTCCCTCTTACTTTCCCATGCACACACATGCCTCTCAATCATAAAAAAGGAAAAGTGAAAACAACCACTCATTTTACTCTGTAATCCATCTCTTCTTTTTTTTTTAAAGGATTTTTTTTTGTTATAGGGTGCATACACTTGCCAGAGAGAGACAGTGAGAGGGGAAAGTAAGAAACCACCGCCCGGGGGGGATAGCCAAGCTGTAATCCCTTTCCCACAATTCTCTTCTCAGGATTTTGGGCACCTACGCACATGATTTTCAAGCCCCGAGGTCCGGGGACTGAACCACAGTCAACCGTGTAGGAATCTAGCACCTTGAGCACTACGCTGCCTGCTGGTTCCAGTAGTACTTTTTTATTATTACTGAATTTGGAACACATGCTACAATTAAAATTCATGTATTTTCCTTTCTTGAGGTACAGATTGTCTGATAATCATTAACATCTTTGATTCAATGTAATATAGGGAATACAAACAAAAAGGTCTACCCAGGAATTTATATATCGATATTTACCTCTTCTCCTTATTCAGTTATTTCATCTGCCAATTTTCCTATTTAGAATTTTTACTACTTTTACAAAAAGAAAACAAGATAAAAGCTATAAACTTTTCCCCCCAACCTTTCAAAGAGTACAACAGCCAAATTGTTCATGACAAACAGTAATTTTTAAATAAAAATGCAAATCCACATTAAACAAACAGCTAAATCTCTTAAAGTTTATATTTGTTAATTATTTATTTGGGTTTGAACTATCCTATAGCTCTTACAGCAATAGAGGGAAAGATGGGAGTTTATGAGACCAACAACCTCACACTTAACTTGATTTGAATTAAAATTTTTAAAAAGTAGGGTCAGCCATGGTGGGATAGTGGTATTGTAGGGTTCTACAACACTAAGGTCCTATAGGAAAGTCCCAAGTTCACAACCCGAGGTCTCCTTGTATAAGGCAGGCCTGCACATAGGCCCTTATCTATGTTTGCTGAAGCTGGAGGTGGACCGTGGTATGAAACACCCAGTTGGGAAGGTGCCTGTGGCTTTCTCACATTCATACTCTCTCTCTGCCTTTCTCTCTCATGGCACACATAAATAAAATTTTAAAAGAAAATTTCAGTAGAAACCACAAGAAAACTCCAACTCCCAATGCTACATTGTTCAACAGGAGGGCCATTATCCACATGTGGCCACTAAGTAATTGAAATGTACCAGAGAAATTAAATTTTTTATTAGATTTTTGCTCTAGGGCACATGCACTCCTTAGAGAGAGACAGAAAGAGACAGAGAGACAGGGAAAGTGAGAAATCACCCCCTAGTGGGGATGGCTACACCACAGTCCCTTCTCCTCCACTCTCTTCTTGGGATTTTGGATGCACATGTGCTCAGTGTGCCTTTTAAGCCATTAGTCCGGGACTTGAGCCACAGAGTTGGCCGTTGGGATCCAGTGCCCTAATCACCACATCATTTGCTGGCCTGAGAAATTATTATATTTTTAATTTGCAGTTAATTTAAAATTTTTAGTTTATTGATTTTATTTCATGAGAGGGAAAGCCCTTTTCATTAAATCTTTCCAGTATTCAACTAAAAATTGCTAATAGAGCAGATTTTTTTTTTAGAGAGAGATTGTGGCTAGAGGGCACCTGCACTCACTGAAGAGACAGAGAGAGACAGAAAGCGAGAAATCACCCCCCCCCCAGTAGGGATGGCCATGCTGCAATCCCTTCTCCATTCTCCTTGCAGGATCTTGAGCATGCATGCACACACATCCAGCATAAGTTTTAAGTCCCCAGGTCCAGGACTCGAACTGCAGTTGACTACATGGAAGTCCAGCAATGTAACCATTATGCCATGTACTGGTCCCAAGAGATCAGATCTTAAATGGTCTGACCCCAAAAATAAATAAGTTAGGTGAGGTGATGAACATGTCCAATAATGTGATTTAATCATTTCACAATGTATACACAGCAGGAGAATTGTTGAAATCCATGCAGTTTTTCAAAACATGCATTTTCTGCAAACTTTTTGAAGACCCCCTCCCTTCATATATCAAAATATCTTGTATAAAGTTAATATGTGTGATTTTTATTTCCCAGCTATGTTGTTTAAGTAATTATTTTATTTAATTTTATTATTATTATTATTATTATTAATTTTTAATTTGACCAGAGAGAGAAAGTGAGAAAAAAAGTCACCAAGTCTGGGACTCAAACCACATTAAGCCATGTAGGAGTCCAGCTCCCTAACTACCACGCCACCTGCTGGCCCCTCCCAGTTACATGTTAATAAAAGCTGGGAGAGGTTAAAAAATAAACATTTAAAATAAATAAGTAAAGGGCCATTCACACAAACTCTGTAGCACACTATAAAATAAACCCACCACCCTTAACCACAAGAGGACCCAGGGGTTCTCCAACTTTCCATGGGGCAGGATGCTACCCACAGAGTTTCTTTCTTTTTGTTTTTAAGAATTACTTATTTATGGGACCAGCAGTTAGCGTAATGGCTATGTCGCTGGACTCCCACGTAGCCGACTGCGGTTCGCGTCCTGAACCCGGTGGCTTGAAACTCACACTGGGCGCATGTGCATGCGTGCCCAAGATCCCGAGAGGAGAATGGAGGAGAAGGGATTGCGGCGTGGCCATCCCCCCTGTCTCTCTCTGTCTAGCAAGCAAACACACCCTATAGCAAAAAACCCAAAAAAAAAAAAAAAAAAAAAAAAAAAAGAATTACTTATTTATTTAATTTGTTATTATTTTATAATTTGTCCAGAGAGAGAGAGAGAAAGAAAGGGAAAGTGAGAAAGCACGCCACCAGGTCCAGGTCTCAAACCACAGTCAGCCATGTGGGAATCCAGCGCCTTTAAACACCATGCCACCTGCCAGTCCTACCCACAGAATTTCTGACAGAAATCAGTATGGGTTGTTTATGGCCCCTGCTTCTCTTTAAAAATGTGTAACGTAGGGAGCCTGGGCCCCAGAGAAGAGAGAAGCAGGCCTCTTGGGTTCTGTCATAGTATAATTAGAACCTCTACTTGAGAGTTTCACGCAGTTTAGTTTTTAAAAATAAACACTGCTGACACGTCTCAAAGGGAAAAAGTAGATTCAGAACTCCAAAGTTTTCAGGTAATAGCTCACTCCCCCTACTTTTTCTTCAGTGCTAGGTGACTAATTCTGCTTCCTTCATCTTTCGCACTCTAGGATGAGGCAAACGAAGGTATTTAGAAACAGAGGATTAGTTCCCAAAAATCACCTCGGGCTTACCTTTTCTAGCTTCTCTTGGAGCTCCTGAATTTTGAGCTGCTGCTCAGCGTTGATCTATAATTAAAATAAAGCAAAAAAACAAATCAGCATTAATATTTTGCTATATTTATTGCAATCTTTTTTTTGAGATCTCCGTGGGGTCTTTCTGTTCCCCAGAACCTACTAATGGAATGGAAGAACAGGGGTCTATCCCCTTCGAATGACCCAGTGCAAACCTCCATATAGACTATTTCTCAGACAGCAGCAACATATAAGTAACAGAGAACCCAAGTCACCCAGCATCTAAGACAAGAATTTTCTTAGTTTTCCTAAGTGTCTAGGCTTATTTGCTAACTGTGAGCATGTGTAACAAGAAAACGAGGTGTCTTTTGTCTCTTTCAGAACCACAGCTAAAGCTGAACATGGTTGCCCAGAGACAGACCATCCAAATAAGCCAGGAAGAGAGTTCTCCAGTCATCGTCATTGCAAGAGTATTCTTAATCAACGACTGACCCCCTGAGAGTAACGTTGAAACAATTATCTACCCACAATGGTAAAATCAATCATGGAACACATACCTTCTCCAGCTTGGAATATTCTACTACTTCAGGTTTTCCTTGATCTTTAGCCTGCAATTTAAAAGATACAGCACACTGGGAAATCTCAGCAGCTGAAAAGTATTATAGCCAGCACTACCTGTTGTACTTTCTTGCTCTGTGACTAAAACAATAAAGATAATAAATAATAATAAGGTCGTCATCTACAAATAGAGATCAGGAGTTTTCCGAAGTATCCCATTCTTTCTCCAACCTATGCTCAGTTCTTGTTAAGATTATGATTTTTACCCCAGAAGCACCCCCTGGAGGACGGCTGACTACCTTCATCAGTTTATGCTGACATTCTGTCGCTTTCCGCTTGAATTCTTCGGCGGCAAGCCGAGACTCTCTCAGCTCGGATTCGTAGAGATCACTCCGTCTTCTTGCTGACACAAGGTCCTCTTCCAGTTGATTCATCATTAACCTCATTTCTTCCACTTGAGCCTGGTACTCCTAAAGAAAAGGCAATGGAATAAAGGGGAACTTTAGAATTCGGCAGGTACGGAGCCAGGTAGTGGCGCAGAGGTAAAACGCTATGTGGGAAGGTTCTCAGTTCACATCCAGAAACCTCCCTGAGTGCATCAGGCATGCATATGCCATGATGTGAGGCTGGGGTGCACTGTGGCATGAGGACCCTAATGGGGATGCTGTCTCTCTCTCTCTCTCTGCTTCTCTTCTCTCACTAGCTCAAAAGAAGAAATAAATGCTTTCAAAAAGAAAAAAGAAGGTGAATAGAAAGATGAACCAGGGCCTGCAGATGGTGTAGTGGTTATATTGCTAGACTCCCATAAGGTCAACTGTGGTTTGAGTCCTGGACCTGGTGGCTTGAAAAATCATGCCAAGTGTGTGTGTGCGTGCATGTCCAAGATTCCAGGAGGAGGGGGAGGAGAGGGGATTGTGGTGTGGTTATCCTCCCTTGGGGGTGATTTCTCTCGTTCCCTCTCACTGTCTCTGTCTCTCTCCAGCAAGCATACGCACCTGAGGCAAAAACCCCTGAAAACAAAACAAAACAAAAAAGATGAACCAAGAAAGAGCTATTAACTCGGTAAAAGTGGGGAGAAAATAAAGGGACGAGAAAGGAAAAATAAACATTAAACCTTTAAATACTGTAATGCAGAACGTGTATCATTAGTAAAAACCACTGGGAACGCAACCGCCTATAATAAAATCCTTTAAACAAACAACACCACACAATACGCACAGGACCCGAAGGCATAGCACAGGAGGGCCAGAAGAGATGTTCTTTAAGCAACCAGGATAAACTGCTTACGTTTTGTTTTCCTCCAAGGGTAATCATCTATATAGATTTGTCCTTTAGAAGTCATGTGCCTCTAACGCAATTAGATATGGTACTAGTTTTAAAATTAACCTTTCAGACGGCACAAGAGGATAATTGGAAATCTCGGTGGAAAGCATCTGGGAAGGTGAAACTCATCATGTCAGTTTCTCACCATTAATTTTTCTGGACCCAAAACTGAATGATGAGCTTAACAACGTTCCTGCGATGCAAGTCACCCTGAAATTTGGAAGAGTCACAAGATACTGACTCTGGTCAAAATAACTGGTGAGCAAAATTCCAAGGTGAGAATTATCTTGCTCCCTTGAGTAAATCCTTTCAAGAGATCCAAGGGGCTCAACCTTTTCCCAAATGAATTGCTAAAATTGAGACAAACATTTGAATGGGAGGGTTTTCAGAGTTAGATTTACCAGAAGAAATGGACCACGGTTTTGGAAACTTTGGGACAAGATATAAAAATGGTCTTTGTTAGTATAATGAAGGACAAGAACGAGGATTGTGAACAAGCACATTGATCTAACCCAAGGTGTGGGAGGTATCAATTGAGCAAGAATTTTTTCTTTTTAAACCAATGAATTGCAACTTGTATGTTTTTAATAACAAGGTATAAAGTAAATCTTTCATTCCATTTTCACAGGTGATTTCCCTGGGATGCACTAAAAAGGAAGTGATGTTCTTACACAAATTGGACAGTTTTCAAGAAAGCACACGCCTCTGTATCAGAAGAGAAGGAAGAAAAAAAATTGAGCCTGAAGTAGAGCACAGGTCTTACTTCACTCCTTCCCACAAAGAGCACACACTTATGGAGGGTCAGTCCTAGTGATCATGGGGCACGCAGGTTATCTGGGTGACGTGCACCAAGCAGATGATGGCAGATCATATAGCCAAAGGTCTTTATAACCCGCTCGCAATGACCTAAACTCACACAGTGGAGTGTGAGCCGGGTAGGAAATGGCACATCCTATCCTGGAGGTTTTTCAAGGTCCTCTAGCCAGGGCCATGTTATGAGTCTTAAGGCTCTGAGCATTGATTCTTCAGTGATCCTCTCCTCCATCAAAGAAAAGAAATCTTGGGCCAGCAGGTGACATGGTAGTTGAGGCACTGAATCTTACATGGTTAACTCCATGGTTCAAATCCCAGACCCAGCAACTTGGAAAAAACACCAGGCACGTGTGCATACATGGCAAAACCCCATGAGGAGAATGGAGGAGAAGGGACTGCAGCATGGCACCTCCAGGGGGTGATTTGTCACTCTCTCTCTCTCTCTGTCTGTCTCTGTCTCTACCTGTCTCTCTCTGGCGAGTGTATGTGCCCTATAACAAATATCTCAGAAAAAAAAATCTTAAAAAGTTACATTTTGGGAACCAGCAGTTAGCGTAATGGCTATGTCGCTGGACTCCCACGTGGTCGACCGCGGTTCGCGTCTTGGACCCGGTGGCTTACAACTCACGCCGGGCGCGTGTGCGTGCGTGCCCAAGATCCCGAGAGGAGAATGGAGGAGAAGGGATTGCGGCGTGACTATCCCCCCTGGGGGGTGATTTCTCGCTTTCTGTCTCTATGTCTCTCTCTGTCTGTCTGGCGAGCGCACACGCCCTATAGCGAAAAAACCTCTCCAAAAAAAAAAAAAAGTTACATTTTACAATTGCATTCCTGTAAATACAAAAATGCTAAAATAACCTATGAAAATAGTGTTTTTGACATAAAAGCTCATTTTTTTTCTTCTGATTGAAAAAGGTAAACATTTATGGGCCCCCAAGAGTCCAACTGGTCCTACATACTGTGCCCGCTGTGCTCAGTGGAAAAGCTAGCACTGCCCACAGGGATAAACACTAAACTGCGAAAAAAGGAAAGAACTAGAAGAAAGTCTTGGGCATCTTTTATCCTCAAATTCCCTTTTCTTTCTTGAATTTATGTCAGCAAGAGGGGAATGTCATTTTTGTGGTTTGTTGAGATCGAGGACAGAATGTCTGTTTCTTCCCCTCGACATCTCTCTTTCCCGAGCTGTCAGCACCCAAGAGGGAAAAAAACAAGTACCAGGCAACATCTCTGTCAGCTCTCTGAGCTCTGAGGGCAGTCAGCTTGCTGCAAGCATCAAAAGGAATTCTAACTCATTTGTTGATCCTCTGTGATTATGCTGGATACTTTAAGAAAATCCTGTAAATCCAATAGCTAACCAAATCCCTGCTTCAGGAAAAATCTGAGAAAAGATAATCAGGTCTGTTTCCAAGGGCAACTGAGAGAGCTATGGTACCTCAGCATGGAATCACTTGTATGAGGAGGGTCTCCAAAGGGTTCATGGGAATGCCCATTATTCAAAACAAACAAACCAAAAAGCAAGCGTGAATTTCAACAATTGTTTGTATCAAAATAAACTCAAAGGCCGGCCCCATAGCCTAGTGGTTAAGGGAGCCGGATCCCACATGGCCAACCGCAACTCAAATCTCAGCCCCAACGGCTTGAAAAACACACCAAATGTGCATGCGTGCATGTCTAAAATCCTGACAGGATGGAGATGTGAAGCAGAAAGGATTGCAGTGTAACTGCACCCCATGGCAGGGGTGGTGGGTGGGTTACAGGGGCGAAGGGGCTTTCTCCCTCTGAAAGAAAGAAAGAAGAAAGAAGAAGAGAGAGAGAGAGAGAGAGAGAGAGAGAGAGAGAGAGAGAGAGAGGGAGGGAGGGAGGGAGGGAGAGAAAGAGAGAGAGGGAGGGAGGGAGGGAGGGAGAGGGAAGGGAGAGAGGGAGGGAGGGGGGGAGGGAGGAAGGGAGGGAAAGCAAGCAAGGAAGGAAGGAAGGAAAGTAAATAAATTCTACTTTAATTCCATTTGTCCACAAACGTTTTTGAGTCCCCTCAGAGGTATGAGTTGAACAGACAATCAGGGACAACTTTTGGGATCCACTTAAAGCAAGTTTTCTGAATAGAGCTTCAGGACTTTGTGGGGAGGAAGTAACAAGCAAGGTCCCATCCAGTCAGAAATCCTGAAACACAAATGACTTCTGTGGGCCCAACACATCTGTTTCCTTTTCTGGGAAGAGAAGTGCAAGGGACCACCAGCAATTTCTAGTAATGGTGTACAAGTCAAACCAGCACATGAGACTTCTTGATGTTATTTTAAACCAAACCTAAATACTCTCCAAGGGGTAGCTAGGTAGAAGCAAAATATTTTTTAAAAAATAGGGGACCAGCAGTTGGCGTAATGGCTATGTCGCTGGACTGCCATGTAGTCGACCGTGGTTCAAGTCCCAGACCCGGTGGCTTAAACTCACACTGGGCGAGTGTGCATGCGTGCCCAAGATCTCGAGAGTAGAATGGAGGTGAAGGGATTTGCGGCATGGCCATCCCCCCTGGGGGGTGACTTCTCATTTTCTGTTTCTCTTTCTCTCTGTCTTTCGGGTGAGCACATATGCCCTATAGCAAAAACATCTCAAAAAAAAAAAAAAAAAGATAAATAGCTGTACAGCCAATCAGCTTGTGCAAGGAAGAGAAGGGAATAAATCTGAAATCTGGGAGGAATCAATATGCTACAGACAAAATACTGGGAGGTTGCTGCAAGCATTAAGAGCTGTTTCTTGTTGCAAACATTCTACTCTCATAAAACTTACCAAAAGTCATCCTAATAAATCTTTCGTTCGATGAGAAATAAAACCTGAAACTGAGAAGTTTCCTTCCCTCAGCGGAACTTTTAGCAGCCATTAAATCTGAACTGCCACATGCATATCAATTGTGCTATGAATCATGAAAGGGGTTCTTTTGAACTCAGTCTTCAGCCTATACCTTTTCAAAATGTCCTGATAATTCTGTTTCTGTGGCACTCATGGACACCAGCTGCTCCCTCTGGTGGCCAAACAAGCTTTCATTTCCCCAGGACATCACCGAAAGTAAATTTCCAAACACACTGAACTAAGAGGAGAAAAAGAACCCTTACCTCTTGGAATTTTTAGGATGAAAAGCTGTGTTGATAAAAGGACCCATGAGTCAACAGTCAAACCGGATTTCTCAAAGGGTTTGCGTGGCACACAAAATCTCTAAGGTTAGCATTTTACCGTTCCAACTCCTGGTGGTCCACTTGCAGTTTCCTATGCATGTTTATTTATAGTGTTTTTATTAAGCAAGAGGATATTAGCCCAGAATTTTAAAATATGAAGGTGATAAATCATGCCGACAAAAACCCCAAAAACGATCATTCTTTCTTTAAAGAGTAATTAATAGATCAAGCTATTTGCAGGAGTTTCCTACATTCGCACCACCCAGATGGCTAAGTTTGTGCTACCCAGAGACAAAAATGTGTGTTTCCATCAGTGTTTTCAGTAGATTTTCTGAAGTGAATGAGAGTTGCCTGGCAGCTGATAATTCAGCTCTCCAATTTCTCATTGCCACCGCTTCATTAAAGTTTCTATTTACAGTTTCTTCAAAAGACAGAAAAAAAAAATCATGCTAAAAAGGAAACAATGAGGCGATATAAAAATGAGCCATCTAAAAAGAAAACCATTTTAGAAAGGGAAAAAGAGAGTAGGCTTTTTAAAGGTCTCAGTTCTTTTTTCTGAACACAGAAGGGACAACGTTCTTCAGTCGGATATGCCGTGTTAATTCTGAGTTGGCCTGAATGGCCCAAACTTTTCTTTTAGAATATTTCTTCATATAAGTAAAACTATGAATTACACTGGCTTCTCTCAGAAACTTATAAGACGTCTAAAAAGCTACTCTCTATGTATGGTTTTTTTTGGAATTTTTGCTCTAGAGCAAATGCACTTGCTGGAGAGACAGAGAGAGACAGAGAGAGAGAGAGAGAGAGAGAAGACAAAGAAAGTGAGACAGCAACCCCCCTCGGTGGAGGCACACCATAATCCCTTCTCCTCCATTACCCACTCCTTCCAGCATTTTAGGTATGCATGCACACATGCCTGGTGTGTTTTTCAAGCCACCAGGTCTGGGACTCAAACTGCACAGTTGGCCATGTGGAATCCAGTCACCTTACCACCATGCCACCAGCTGGCCCACTATCAAATATTCAATATTTTTGTTATTATTTTTTTTCTAGCCATCTAAAGCAAGGGTTGACAAACATTGCCTGTAAAGGACAAGCCAGAGAGTAAGCAGATTCAACTTTGTGGGGCACAGTCTGTAATAACTATTCACCTCTGTTTTTGTAGGGGCAAAGCAGCCACAACCAGGATGTTAATGAATGAGTGTGGCCGTGTTCCCATAAACTTTATTTACAGACATTGAAATTGAATTTCATATTAGTCTCACATGCCACAAAATATTTTGAGGGGGCATGTTTCTCCCAACTATTTAAAGATGTAAAAGCAGTTCCTGGAGCCAGCGAGTGGTGTGGTGGTGAAGGCGGCTGGATTCTACGTGACCAATTGCATGATTCGAGTCCCAGTGGCTTGAAATACATGCCAGGTGCATATGTGTGCATGCCCAAAATCTCAGGAGGAGAAGGGATTGCGGTGTGGCCAACCCCTCACAGGGGGTGCTTTCTCTCCCTCCCATCTCTCTCTGTCACTCTCTAGCAAAGACATACACTCTAGCGTACTTAAATTTTTAAAAAATAAATAAATAAAAACCATTCTTAGCCTGCAAGCCATAGAAAATAGAGCACGGGCCAGATGTGCTTCATAGGCTGAAGTCTGCCCGTTTTTGCACTAAACCTATATAGAATAGACATTATGGGGTGCAGACTTCAAAAAAAGCTGGGACAAGCACTCTAAGACTTACATAAGTCATAGGAAATCTAGTTTCCAAGCGACCTAGATACCTGTCTCTCTCCTCCTCTCCCCACCCCGTTTTCTGTCTCTCAAACACGCCTCTCCTGGAATTAGAGGTCCAGTCGGCCAGCTGCCACCCTACTCCCAAGCAAGCAGTCCTACCTGCTCTTTGATTTCCTGGAGCTTCCGGCTCTGCTCTCTGATATCATGGAGAAGCTGCAGTGCTTTGTCATCCTCCTGGGACACCTCCATCCGAGCTTGCTCCAAACTTCGCTTTAAGCTCTGCGGAAAGCAAAAATTTTAATAGGGATGCCCTGTGGATTCTGCTGTTTGAAAAGACTCATTAAGTGAGCTGCAAGCTGCTTCGCAGACACCAGGACGGTTTCGGGTGACGGACCAAAGTTGACAATATCCAGTTGGTTGCCGATTCCAGTTTTCATCCTGTAAAATCCCCTTGGTTAAAGAAACATCACCCTGAGCTTGTGGCCTTATGACTGCAGCCTGAAAGGGCATCGGCCTGCCTCCCGCCACCATCCCCGTCTTAGTAGATACTTACTTGCTCGTCCAGTACTAAAAAATTAATAAGATCCCTTTGCTGCTGCAACCACTGTTTGGATAGTTACAAAGTCTTTTCTGTAATATCAGTTATCTGGGGATTCTCGGATATATATATGCTTCTTTCAAAGGAACACTGACTTAATTCTCTGCCCAATTGTCATTTAAGACTCCGCATGGTCTACTTCCACCTCCTGGCTTATTTTTCCTGGGCACCTTTCATCCATAAGGCTCCCTCAATTCTTCAATGGCACTGAAATATACATCTGAAATACATAGCTGAATAGCTTCACCCACCACTGAAAGGCACCCAAGTCTGGAATGGAAACATAGCAGTTATTCTTAATCGGCCACATTCTATAGATTTCCTCTCCCTTGTGAGAGAGGGGGGAAAAAAAAAACGGTAAGAATGTGTGATTCAACTTCTTAAGACTGTTGAATTGGGCACATTAAAAAAACACCTGAATGAGAAATTTAACGAGACAATGGAGAAGACAGTCCACTCTTGTGAAGGAAAGGAAAAAACAAAAGTCACATGGTAAATAATGACAGAGGGTCTGGGTTTTAAAGGCTGAGTTTTCTCATGGCTACTCTTACTCTAGGCAAGAGCAAGTTGATTTCACTGGAAAGATGTTCTCGTGTACGTGTTTGGGAGCTTGGTTCCCAAGACTAATCGTGTGTCGGACATGATACAGACCACAGAGGTTGGGAGGGGAGATGCCCAGACCAATGAACTCCTTGCAGTCATGGCTGACCCCATCTCCAGGCTCTACAGGAGCAGCAGTGGACCCAGACCAACTGCTGGAAACGAGCCCAACCTCTTTTCTTGGGGCCTAACACCTGGCTCCTGCTACCCTGCCAATCACAGAGCTAGCTTTGTCCTTTCCCTCTCTCTGCTCTCTGCCATTGGCTGTGATGTGCCTCATGGAGCTGTCATGAAACAGGATGAGACACACACAACAGGAAGTGCCGCCTCCAAGGAAAGAGGGCTTCGGGGAAGGCTCACACTGCATTCTGTGATGTAGGTGGCAAGGTCCTGTTCCAGGAGGGATCTCTGAGTCTCAGAGGCCTTCAGCTCCACCTCCTTCTGACTAAGCACAGCCTCCACCTCTGACACTCTCCGATGTAACCGGGTCATTTCCTGCTCCATCTGAAATAAACACATCGACAGGTTAAAAGGGCCCGTGGAGGTGCATTAGGAGCAATCAAATCTCAAGTCGCCTCCGAAACCACCTGGTGGTCTGGGCGAGCGCTAATTCGCCAAGAGTGGGGATGGAAATACCATTGTTTCTTCTCCCGGGCGCGCGCAGTTCTTCGTTAAGGACAGTCACCAAACGCTAAGTCACTCCTCTCATTCAAGTCCCGGTTCACACTTGATCACTTCTCTAACCACCCAGCTGGCAAGGAAGCCACAATCATCATTTTTTCACCTGCTTGCTTTTTTGGTTTTTGGTTTGGTTTGGTTTTTGCAGACGTCACTTTAATTTTATCCCAAATCCATCTTGATCCCCCCCATCTCCTTGCAAAGATCTAGAGGACAAATCCAGGACAGGGCAAGGAGATATTTATTCGTCTGCACTCTTAGGAGTCCCAGGCAAGCAGTGACTTTTATTAGTTTCCAGAGGGTTGTCTCTGGGCAGGAGCAGTGAGTGTTAAGAGACGTTGAGATAATCGAGACAGTGGCCGCGGTGATATAAGCAGGAGTTTTAAAAGATTAGGAAGGAGAGACTTCGCCTCACTCAAAGCAGATGGGATGCATCGCGGCCACAGGTGAGGACCCACGCCACCTGCCGGAAGAAGCAGACATCTGGCTGGGTCATGCTGAGAAACGGGCCGTTTTTAAATCCAGGGCCTCCTCTGGTTAAGACTTAATGGATTTACGGCAACGGCAAGGCCCGAATTCATCTCCCTCTGAGCTGCTGGAGGTGCGACTTCAGCGAGGGAGGGAGTGCTTCGCTCTCTACGGATCAGGTGGCTCAGTGCCAGCAGCGGCCCCGGGCGGATCCCTTGGCATATACTGACGGGAGGATCCTGGAGCAAGGAGGGAGGCCGGCTGTGGAAATAAATACCTTGTGACACTTGTCCTGAGAGTCTTGCAACTCTTTGCTTTTGATGAGGAGTTTCTTTTCCATGGAGCTAGTCTTGGCAGGGGAGTCCAGACCAGACACAACAGACCTAGATAGAGGAAAACCAGCGTCAAGGTGGTCGTGGGTGGGCCTGAGAAGCTGCGTTCAGGAGCTTCGGCACCGACATAGGGCCTGCCAGCGCCCACTCTGTGGCTGCCAGCGAGGCTGGCTCAAGCAGCTTCTAACGACATCAAGGCCGAGAAGCAGGGAGGAGGAGAGGACTCTGGAAGCAGGTGGAATTACGTGCAAATTCAGCTGCCATCAGTCTCGATTCGGTCCCTCCGAGCCTCAGTCTACCTATCTGTAAGGTGGAATGACAATCAAAGTTCCTGCCACCAAGGAGCGTGAGCATTAAATGCCTGGCATTGGGCTGGACAGGGCTTCACTCACCTACTCACCTGACAGGCAGGGACTGGGTACCCACTCTGTTCCAGGCACTGACATGGAGACGTGAACAGACAGACAAGGTCCCCCCCGCCCTCCTGGAGCTGACATTCTATACGGGGCAGACAGAACACATCAGGCAGACACATAAACAAAACGGTTACAACAGATGACGTGAAAGAAGCAAACAAGATGATGCGGTAGGACAGAGGCAATGGAGCTGGGGGCCTGTTTTAGGCAAGGGTGATCTGGGAGGGCTTCTGGACAGGGAGACACTGACCTGAGACCTGACGGATAATACGCAGCTATTCACTCAAAGTTCTAGAAGGAAACAAGCTCCAGGAAAGGGGAAAGCATGTGCAAAGGTCCTGAGGCTGGATGGAGCTAACGCAGGAAGTATGTGCTAGAAGTTACGAGTTACTAACTAGATCAATGTGTTGGTTTTTTTTCCCCCCATCCTCAATCTAGCCAGTTTGGGTCTGTTTCATTTTAGATAAAAAAAAATATCTAAGGCTTATGATGCTAGACCAAATAACACCTGCGCTCCCTTCCCAAAGATGCCCATGTCCAAATTCCCAGGAGCTGTGGTGTGTTACCACACATGACAAAGGGGATTCTGCAGTTGTGATGAAGGTAAGGGTCCTGAGATGAGGGGCCTGTCCTAGATTATCTGCGTGGATCCAGTGTAGTCATGAGGGTCCTCAGGAGACAGAAGCAGAGGAAAGGAAGAGCTACTTTTTTTTTTTTTTTTTAAGATATTATAATGGGGGCAGAGGGCACTGTCTGATATTTGACGTTGCTATGCTGCCGGCTTCGAGGATGGAAGAAGAGTTCCCAAGCTGAAGAACGTGGGCAGCTTCTAGAAGCTAGAAAAGGAAAAAAAAAAAAAAAAAAGCAGATTTCCTTCTAGAGCCTCTAGAGGAAGTGCAGCCTTGTCTACACTGAGTTCAGCCCAGTGAAACCATTTTAGACTGCTGCCCTCCAAAACTGTAAAATGCTAAATTTGTGCTGCTGTAAGACACAGAGTTCGTGGTCATTTGTTACAGCAGCAATTAGAAACGCATACATTTACTAGGCACTGGCTACCTTCCTGGGTCAGTTCAAATGCTAGACATGTTTTAACTCTTCACTCCCCATAACAACTCTAAGAGGCAGATAAGACTGATCAACCTCATTTTTTTTATAAGATATTTTGGCAAGGAATGCGTGCACTTGCTGGGTAGACAGACAGAAAGTGAGAAATCACCCCCCAGGGGGATGGCCACATTGCAATCCCTTCTCCCTCCATTCTCCTCTTGAGATTTTGGGCATGTATCCACATGCACCCAGCATGAGTTTCAAGCAGCCAAGTCTGGGACTTGAACCACAGTCAACTATGTGGAGTCTGGTGCCTTAAACACTATGCCACTGTTGGCCCCAATCATCCTCATTTTCTAGATGAGGAATTTTTTTTTTTTTTTTTTTTTTTTTTTTTTTTAAGAGAGAAGCTCAGTTTTGCAATTCGGGCTTCACTCTTTTTTTTTTTTTTTTTTTTTTTTTTTTGAGAGGTTTTCGCTATAGGACGCGTGTGCTCGCCAGACAGACAGAGAGACAGAAAGTGAGAAATCACCCCCCGAGGGGGGATGGTCACGCCGCAATCCCTTCTCCATTCTCCTCTCAGGATCTTGGGCATGTACGCACACGCGCCCAGCATGAGTTTTAAGCCACCGGGTCCGGGACGCGAACCGCGATTGACCACGTGGGAGTCCAGCGACATAGCCATTACGCTAACTGCTGGTTCCTAGATGAGGAAATTGAGGGCCCAGAGAAGTTAAGTCACCTACCAGAAAACAGACGGTTTCTGTTGGTCTCACTAAGAAGCTGGAGAAGAGAGACAGGCTTGAAGTACCTCATGTAACTCTCAAGAAACTATCACAAAAATAATAGCATGCCTTCCTGACAGTGGGGTAGAGGATGCTCTCCCACTAAAAAAGACATACCTTCATGGGGTCTTCAAAAAGTTCATGGTAAATGTATGTTATGAAAAAGCTATGTGTGAATTTAAAAAAATATATTTTTTTGCACCAAAATAAGCTCATATTGAGGGACCAGTAGGTGGTGTGGTGGTTAAGGTGCTGGACATTCCCACATGGCTGACCACAGTTTGATGCCTGGACCTGGTGGCTTGCTTTCACACTTTCCCCCTCTCTCACTCTTTCTGTGTGTCTCTCTCTAGTCAAACTAAAATAAATGAATGAATAAATAAAATTTAAAATTATTAAAAAAAATAAGCCCATATTGAAAATCTATGTTTCTGTAAACATTCTGAAGTCCCCTCATATATATAACGCACACACTGGGCCTCATCCCTAGAAGCAGTTAATGATGGGTGAAGAGCGAAGTTCTCATCCTGGGCATCCCGTCTCGGTTAATACTCAGTATGAGCACTGGGATCGGTGAAGGGTAAGGCCAGAGCAACAGCTGGCAGAGGTTTTTCTGTACAGAGGGATGTGGCAGAGGGCCATGGTCCCCATCTCTGTTGCCCTGGTAACGGGGCTGCAGGAGCTGGCTGCCAATGAGCATTCAGGTCTTACAGGAGGTGAAGACCTGCTTTCTGCTGCCCCAATCTACTACCCTGCCAAGAGAGGTCTGCTCCCAGCAGTAGCAAGACACCCCTCTCCCGGCTGTCTCTAGCCCAATGACAGGGGCTGGCATGAATGACAGTGCTGGCTCGCTGCACCCCAGTGACAGCCACCTACACTCATGCTATGGGATGGCCGAGTGAGTTAATGCCAACCCTCATGCCTCTCTGTTCAAAAATTGACCCCATGAGACTGGCAGATGGTGAAGAGAGACAGGCTTGGTGGTTAAAGTGCTGGACTCCCAGATGGTCAACTGTGGTTCAAGTCCTGGACTTGGTGGCTTGCTTTCTCACTTTCTCTCTCTGTCTCTCTGTTTCTCTTTGGTCAAATTAAAAAATAATAATGATGATTATAAAAAATTTAAAACTTTTGGCGGGACCAGTATATGATGTAATGGTTACATCACTGGACTCCCACACGGCTGACAGAGCTTCAAGTTTTGGACCTAGAGGCTTGAAACTCATGTCAGGTGCATATGTATGCATGCCCAATACCCAAAAGGAAAATGGAGGAGAAGGGAATGTGGTGTGGCCATCCCCCAGGGGGTGATTTCTCACTTTTGGTCTCTCTGCTTCTCTAGCAAGCACGTGCACCCTATAACAACAACAAAAAAAACTCTCCAAAACAAAAACTGACCCCACCACTCGCTAGCTGTATAACCCCTCTGAATTTCACTTTCCTCATCTGTAAAATGGAAATAGTTCTCAACCTACTTCGAAACATTCTTGTGAAGATTAAAAGAGAGAACCTGTGTAAAGCCCATGGTCCAGGGCCTGGCACACTGAAAGGCCCGGTGAATGTCAGCCATGACTATCATCGCTGTCACTTTTATCATTACTACCCCTGCAACTTTGTAAATAGCTTCTGCCTCACGGGCCTAAAGTGGGCGCTTGAAATGGCAAAAAACAGGGGGCTGAATTTGCTCTGTGCTATTATTCACGTTAGATCGCAGGTTGATTATTCACAGAAATGGGCAACTAGGATTGCAACCCAGAAATAAATGCTTTCTTAAAAATTCACACTTTGGGGGACCAGCAGTTAGCGTAATGGCTATGTCGCTGGACTCCCACGTAGTCGACCGCGGTTCGAGTCCCGGACCTGGCGGCTTAAACTCACGCCGGGCGCGTGTGCGTGCGTGCCCAAGATCCCGAGAGGAGAATGGAGGAGAAGGGATTGCGGCGTGGCCATCCCCCCTGGGGGGTGATTTCCTGCTTTCTATCTCTCTCTCTCTGTCTGTCTGGCGAGCGCACGCGCCCTATAGCAAAAACCTCTCCAAAAAAAGGAAAAAAAAAAAAAAAAAAAAAAAAATTCACACTTTGGGTTGGAAATTTTAACCAAGTTCTACACCTCTTACCAGCTTATTTTCTACCCTCCCCCCGACACACACTCACACACACACACACACACACACACTTTCTTTTCTTTTTCGTTTGAGATGAAATGGATTGCTTGGCATGGCCTTGAGTTTCCTGTGCTATTTTCTTTATTTCTAATTGCACTTTGGAGGATAGGCTGGGGGACCAGGCCCAGACCACCCAAACAGGGCGAAATGATGCACAGGCCAGGTCCTTGGTCCTTCAAGAGTCACTTGTGTAAGACATACGTTGGGGTGACAGCACAGTCCCCAGCTCTTTGTGTCTAAACACGGAACTGGCATCCCTTCTGAAAAATGATGACATGAGTGTGTGATGGTGGGGTGGGATGAGGTTTGAAACACAATGACACGCGAGGGAGCGGGCGGGGGTGGGGGACTGCTGCCGTGCTCCACATTTAACACGTGTCATGGTGGGTACAAGACAAATAGCGAATGGTTTACTCACAGACAAAAATAAATAAATAGAAGTGTTTCTAGGTCGCTGATTAATGGTGCTCAGAATCGGGGGTCTGTGCGGCCCCTGACCCCCCCACCGGCACGCACGGGAGACGAAGTGACAGCCCTCCTCATCACCCAAGGTCCAACTCCCTCATTCTGCTATTTTGATGCTCAACAAATGTTCACTGTTTAGAAGTTCTAAGTACAGCAATTAAGAGCTCTTCAGAATAAAGGTGCTAAAGAAATCTTTTTTATTTTTTTTGGAATAAATAAAAATCACATCTAAAAAAAGCTATGGTAAGAAAGCAATGACTAAACTGGCCTTGGAGCAATAATCCCATAAACAATCATGGGATTAGGGGCTGGATGGTGGCGCAGCAGTGAAAAGCAAAACTCTGCAGGGCCGACCCACGTGGGAAGGTTCCAGGTTCACACCCAGAGACCTCCCAAGTAAACCAGGCACCCATGTGCCCAAGATTCAGAGCTGGCTGAGGCTGAGGGGTGGGCCACTACGTGAGGGTGGGTATTGTTATTCCCATAGCATTAAGCAACAGCCGATCCTGTGGCCTTTATGGTTCTCCTACCATAGGGGGGAAGTAGAGCTGGGCATTCAAAGTTGAGATTGTGCAACTTTAATAGTTGTGGGTTCAAATCCCAACTCTGCTATTTCTTGGCTGGGTGGTCTTGGCCAAAGTCAAGAAAAATGCTGCCAAGGTGCAGAAGGGAACGGTCATGGAGGAAAGGAGAAAGGATCGTGTGTAGAAGGTCACCTCCATTTACGACTGGCTGCACTCGATGAGAAGACGACAATGCCAAGCCTGAGCCCAGGACAGCACTGGGTGCCCTGGGACATTCACATGCAGGCTGGTCCACAACCACCCAGAGACAGCTCTACTCACTCAAGAGCAAGTGCTCCTTCACTGCTTGAGAGCTCGGGAGAGCAATTAAATGAGAAAGGCTAAGGGGTGAACTTGGGATGGTGGTGAAACACAACACTCTGTGAGGCTGACCCCCAGGTCCATGTCCAGAGACCTCCCTGTGGACTCCAGGCAATGTGTGTCCATGACCCGAGGCTGGCTAACACTGGGGTGGATGGTAGCATCAAGAGTTTGTTGGAGGTGCTCTCTTTGTCTCTCTCACTCATGGAAAAGAAATAAACGAATAAAACTTTTGTTTTTTAAGAAATGGAAAACGGGGTCAGAGGGCGTCGTAGTGGCTAAGGTTCTGGACTCCCACATGGCTGACCGGAGTTCAACCCCTGCACTTGGCAGCTTGACAAATCACACCAGGTATGTGTGCGTGCATGCCCAAAATCCCAAGAGGCGAATGGAGGAGAAGGGACTGTGGCATGGCCATGTCCCCAGGGGTGATTTCTCACTTTCCCTCTCTGTCTCTATCCACGAGCACACTTGCCCAATGGTGGAAATCTAAACAAACAAAACAACACAGAATAGGAAACGGGACAGGTAAGAAAGGCACAGGCCGGTTCATGCTCTGGGTTCGAGGAGATACACACAATGAGGATGCTAATAAAAGAACATGCAGCCTGCCCACACATTGCTGGCCTACTCCTGGCCACATCCCGGCTCCTCCACCAGTTATCCCCAGAGAGAAAAGGCAGCTCTGAGCATCGGGTGCATGCAGCCGCCCGCCCACACACAGCAGTGCTGTCTCTTAAAGCACAAAGCCAAGTTTGGGTTTTCCTTTCTTTTTTTCAAGCTTCTATTTTCTAGAAAAATTTACTCTGAAATCAACATCTCTTCCTGATATACACATCTGCTTTATAATTACACAGGCCCGAAGAGTATTAATAGAGGTAATGGTATGTGAAACTGGAAAAGGCGGCCTGAGTCCTTACCACTCTAGCAGTGAGAACACGTTTCTTCAAATGTATTAGACGTGACCTACCGCAACATTTAAATAGAAATGATGAAGTGCCCAAAATGGAAAGAAATCTGTTGATTAAAATGTGTATGGTAGTATCTTTGACTGAACCAATATACAGTGTATTCATAATGGGAAGATTCATTTGATATGCTGTAATGACACACAAGGATTGAAGGTAAAAAAATAATAATAATAATTAACATTTTAGACATTAAAAAAAATTTTTTAAATGATGAAATGCAGTTTTCTTATGGATGTGCCTATAAATAATCCATGTAACTAACAAAAAAGTCCCTCAATAAAGCTATTAACAGATGGTTCAAACGGAAGCAGAATATAATAGGTACGTCTGTCTGACAAGAGAGGCACCGAGTACTCGCTAACCGCCACCTCAGTGATTAAGGTCAGGCTTACACCTCACACCATCCATTTGTTTCCTCAGAAAAAGGACCCTGAGCCTGCAAAATACGCCACTGAATCACAGATATTCTCGAGATAACCAAGAATGGATACTTGAGGCTAAATCAAGGGAAATCAAAATTAGCTCAGCTGAGGGCCCCACCTTAATTGTGGCCAACGGCACTAAAAATACACACCACTGCAAGATGTAATGTGGCGCAACGAATAAAAACTCATCGGCATTCTGTTTCCAAAAATACACTGGCTTTTAAGATTGAGCATTCTGAAATTTGTGAACTAATCCCATACACCCATTTTAAAACACACAGAAGTGTCCATCACGGGCCCTTGCAAAGAGCAGAAGCACTGCCCTCCTCCAGAGTTTCAGGGTCTTTCTAGCTATGGGACATCACACACTCACACACACATGTACACATATACACACACACACACACACACACCACACACATATACACACTACACACACACACACACACACACATGCACATGCATATACATACTACACACACACACACACCCCACACATATATCCCACATACATACCCATGCACTGAGACACACACAGACCTGCCACACACCACATATCACACGTACATACTACTAATAGAACCAGCAATGGTTCTATTAGAGCACTCGCTTTGGAATGATTAGTAAGCAGCTCAAAAATCATTAACCAAAAATCACACTATTGATAAAAGCATAGGTACTCACATCACTTTTAATACAGCTCCCACTCTGAGCCAGTGGCTAGCTTTGCAGGTTAGTTGCGCTGACATCTCTCCACCTGTTGCCTGGATGACTGCAAAAGCATAACTCATCTCCCTGGATCCAACGCCTGTCCCTCTACTATCCACCTCCAGAGCATAAGAGGGTCAGCCCATAGCCTGCTGGTTAAGGCAGCTGGATCCCACATGGCCAATTGCATGGTTCAAGTCCTGGATCCAGCAGCTTGAGAACCATACTGGGCACGTGTGTTTTCGTGCCCAAAACCCTGAAAGGAGAAATGGAGGAAAAGGGATTGCAGTGTGACCACCTCTCATCAGGATGCTTTCTCACTCTCTCTCCAGCAAGCACATCACCCTTCCAACAGGAAAAAGAGAGAGAGATAACCAGATACCCACATCCCCGCTTAAAATCTGCCAGAGGCTCCCTACTAGTTCCATTCAGGTGAAAGATCCTGTCAACCTCAACTTGGACCCATTCCCTGTGTATCCTGAAGCTTTAGCTACCTCGAGGTGGCTTCTGCTCATCGGGCACCCACAGACTGGTCCTGGCCTCTGCCTGGAATACCCTTCCCACTGTTTCTGACGCCTGGCTCCTATGGTCACCCTGGTAGAATACCCTCTATGTGTGCAGGGAGCTTTGCCTCTTTGTGTTCACTGTCACATCCCCACGCCTAGAAAGTGCTTGGCACGTAGTGGGCTCTCACAGATTTGAATGACTAAAGGGAAGAATGTATGTCTGCCCCACAAATACAAGCTCCACAGAGACAGGCATTCTTGTCACTATTTCCCCGCTTCTAGATGAGCATCTAGTACCTCACTGGTGCTCAGTGTAGACGACTTAGGAAGTGACTTGATCTTCTTGAGTAAATGATCAGAGCTTCGCTCAGGGAGGTCTTTCCTGGACCCCCAGTTTGAAGTGGTCTAATCTTTTTTTTTTTTTTTTCAAGAGAGATTTTTGCTATAGGGCACGTGTACTCACCAGAGAGACGGAGAGAAAATGAGAGGTCACTACCAGAGGGATGACCTCGCCACAATCCCTTCTCCTCCATTCTCCTCTTGTGATTTGGGGCACACACACACACACACACAAACACACACGTGCCTGGTGTGAGTTTTAAGCCACTGGGTCCAGGACTTGAACCACAGTCAACCACGTGGGAGTCTAGCAACATAACCATTATGCCATCTGCTGGTCCCAAGAGTGGCCTAATCTAAAGTTGCCAGTCAGTCCCTATCCCAGTGCTGATTTCTTCAGAGCCCAGAACACTATGGAATCACCTCGTGTGTGTGCTTAGTTTTCCTCTCTATGCACATTCCCTGAATGCTAGTTCCTTTTTTGTTTTTCTTTATGTTAGCACATGAATGCATGTGCGTGAGAGACAGAAAAACACCCTCAACAGGGTCTCATCACCCTGCAATCCTCTTTCCCTAGCCGTCCAGCTCCTTGGGATCTCAGTTATGCAGCATGTTTTCATTTTCCAGCCTACCTGGGGATCCGAACCCACGGGCAGCCATATGGTTTCCAGCCTTGCAGGGCACTTAGGTTACTGCAATACAAGAGGCTGGGCCAGAAGGCTCACTTCTTGAAGGCAGAGACCTTATGTATCCTGTTTATAGTTGTGCCACGGGGCTCAGAACAATGCATTTGTGAATAAATGAATGAATGAATGAATGAATGGTGTGCCAGCACTTCTGTGCCCCAGGAAGCCACAGTTTAAAGACTGCAATGGGACAAAGGGATCCCAATTGCGAAATGTGTTTCAGTGCTATCACAGAAAAGCTTTCTGGTGCCCACATCAGTGAGCCCAGCATTGGCTCTGGGACAGCAATGTCATGGTGACAAACACCGTTCCATCCAGAGGATGCTCAAGCACTCGAAAGTGGGTAAGAGCATGTGACACCTGTGCTGGGTATGGCGTACAGTTCCCACTGGAACTGGATCCTACCAGAAGGTTTAAGAATGCTTTATGAAAAGCACTGGTTTAAATGACACGTCACAGACTCCATTCAAAGGAAAAAATTGGATGGAGCTATTAGGACATCTGTCAGGCACCCCACACGGAGCTGGATTCTCTCAATGGGCAGAAACTAGCAAGGTATCTTATAAAGTGGCAGCAGAGAAAGAAGGAAACTCGAAAGCACCACATTCTCATGCCTAGACATTAACAAATAGGAAACACACACTCCTTGTGCTCCCTGATACTAGCGGTAAGTGCTCCCCGCTTCCACACATCTCCACAGCACACCTGTACTGGACAGGAGCTATTACACCTCTCATGTCATAGATGAGAGACACATCTCCACAGCACACCTGTACTGGACAGGAGCTATTACACCTCTCATGTCATAGACGAAAGAACTGAAGCCGAAAGAAGCTAAACGCCTTGTTCACCCAATGAGCAAGGGCTGCAGTGCAGATGTGAACTCATGCCTATCTAGTTCCAAAGCCTTTTTTTTTTTCTTTAATCACAATAGAGCATATGTGCATGAGATTGAAAGAGAAAGATGAACACCTTCCACAGGGTCTGGTCACGCAGTGATCCCCTTCCTTCCTCAAGTCCACTGGATCTTGAGCACTTGCACACGTGCCCAGTGTGTTTCAGGCTGATCAGACTGGGGATTCGAACCACAGTCACCATATGGGATCCAGCTTCTCTTGAGATGCACTTTACTGCTACACCATGAGGTCCTCAAGGCCTGGACTTTTAACAGGTATGTTACAGTTTGTCCCCAAAAACAGAGAACGCTTATGTCAGTTCTAAAGTTAAAAGTTCCTGACTAGCAGTTGGCGTAATGGCTATGTTGCTGGACTCCCATGTAGTCAACCGTGGTTTGAGTCCCGGACCCAGTGGCTTAAACTCACACCGGGCGCATGTACATGCGCGCCCAAGATCCCAAGAGGAGAATGGAGGAGAAGGGATTGTGGTGTGGCCATCCCCCTGGGGGATGATTTCTCACTTCTATCTTTCTGTCTCTCTCTGTCTTTCTGGAGCGCGCATGTGCCCTATAGCAAAAAACTTCTCCAAAAATATTTTTAAAAATAATTTTTAAAAAAGTTGGAAAAGTTGGCTACCCTCTGCCAGGTGAAAGCTGTGTGAACTTGAGAAGCAGCCCATTGGTTTGTGATCAGTTTCCTCATCTGTGAAATAATGAGCTGTTCTCAGACTAAAGGAGAATGCTCATCAAATGCTTAGAATAGCCCCAGGCACTGAGTGAATTCTTAGTAAAGCCAGCTCTTTCACCTTTATTATAGACCAGGAGTAGGTACTATATAATCTAGCACAGTCATGACTGACAGGGGCAGGGTAGGTAATAGAGTGATCTGGAGGTGACTGGATATGGGTCCAAGTCTTAGACCTGTTCCTTCCTGCAAGACCTTAGGAAAACAACTTACCCCACTGAGCCTCAGTGTCCTCATCTGTAAAATGGGAATAATACCAACCACTATGTGAGATTATAAGGGTTATTTTTTAAAGATTTATTTATTTTAATTTTATTTATTATCATTATTATTCCATTTTGACTAGAGAGAGACAGACAGAGAAAAAGGGAGAGTGAGAAAGCAAGCTACCTGATCCGGTACTTGAACCATGGTTGGCCATGTGGGAGTCCAGTGCTTCAACCACCACACCACCTGCTGGCCCCGAGATCATGAGGATTTAATGAGATAATGCACGTAAAGCATTTGGCATAGTTCCAGACACAGGGGAATATTCAATAGATGACAGTTTCCATTAGTGACTATATACACTGTGCAGAAGGGACTGACATAATTTCTGGCAACTTTGGTCTGGCTTGAGTCAACAAATGTTCAGTAGAGACCTACTAGGGGCAAGGTACTGCTTCAGAGGAGGAAAGAAGGCATGGTCCTCTCCTCAATAAGCCTTGAGCAGATGGACCAGCTACAGGGGCCAAGAAGAAGGTATAACTGAAAAGACAGGCTGGGGTCTTGGTGTACTAGGCTTGAATACCAAGTTCAGGAGAGGTCATTAATTCTGTGCACACTGGGATGCTGCTGAAAGTCTATGCAAGTGAATTACATCATCCCACCCATGCTTTGGAAGAATTCCATTCTTTGTGAAGAATGTATTATAGCCAGGAAAATCAGCAGCAAAGGAGTAATTTAGGTGGCTACTGCAACAGTCCAAGCAAAAGACTATGTGAGGTGGCAGTGAGGACAGAAAGATGGACACGGATGCTAAGTGATATCCTACAGCCATAACTTGGAGGCTTTGCAACTAATGGGATAGTTACAGAGGTGAGAAAGAGTTTAAGATGATTCTGTTTTCTACATGGAAGAGCAGGGAAAGGGGTCTTTTAAAAAAATAATATGAGGACGCATCTAGGCTTACTGAGTGAGTGTTGGAGGGGAACAGAGGACGCGATGGTGAGAAGCTAGTAAAACATCCTGATGATGATGAACATAGTCCATGATGGGCGGGTGGGAGGCCATGGGGAAGTGAGAGTTAAAGCCAAGGAACTGAATGAGATCACCAGAAACAGACCGGAGAGAGAACTGAGGATGGAAGTTCATGGAATGGCGCCTACATTTCCGGGACCTGAAACAGAAGATAGTCACCATAAAAGAATAAGAAAGGCAATCAGAGAGGCAGGAGGAAACCAAGTGTCCACAATGCAGAAGAGAAAAAAGTAGAAAGTAGTCCAGAAGAAACGGGATAATGAATGGGATCAGGTGACAAGGTGAAAATCACCACATGTGGTGGCTGGGTATAATGAGTGGTTTCTGAGACCGTCGTTTTGGTAGCATGGTGGAAGGGAAAGAGAGACACTGAGAAGAGGCTATTCTTCCAGGAAGTTTTTCAGTGAGAGGTCAGAAAATGAAAGACAAATAAAACAGAGAGAACTGGGAGAGAGTCACTTAGACAAAGAAGAGTTGCCAAACTGGCGCAGAGCTTGGGAACATGCAGCACCCTTTAGTCAATGACTGTCGTCGTAAGGGATCCGAGGCAACCATGCAAATTAGCATGTGTAGGCCAGCGAAAAACGCACTTGACAGATCTTTTGGAGCCTCGTCTTCAGGACTGGAATAAGATCGTTTGGATTAGATTTCCTCAAGGTATCTTTAAGACGAATGAGAAGGCGGTAGAATGGCCCTGCCAGCGCTGTGAGGCAGGCACGCACGGTCTAAATAGAGCACAGAATACGGCAAGTTAGAGAACAAGATGTGCTCGACTAAGAGGAGAAACTGAATGAGCAAGAGGAGAGAAAGCCCAACACAACACACGGAGGTGAATGCAAAATGTGATCCAAATAATGGTAGAACAACACAAGGCCCTTTAGGGCAGCAACCCTGGACAGAAGCTGATGAAGGCTCTTTAACTTATTTGGGAAATACAGCAGATGCATGCCTTCATGTGCTGAAGACAACTCCGTTAGTGTTGCTGAGTATTACAAAAAAAAAAAAAAAAAAAAAAAAATCAGATCACAGATGAAGCTCTTTCCAGTAGAGATCTAGGTAGCAAGAACAATGACACAGAGCCTTTGGCCAGACGCGGAAAGGAAAAAAATATTTTTAAGGGAGGATTCTCCAATGTCCAAGTATTTCAGTCAAAAATCAAAGTGACTAGGGAGTTCAGGCTGTCTTCTACTGGAATAAGCCATCCCAGGGGAGATGGGAGGCAACTGGAAGGATGAAATGCAGATCCAAGGGGACCAGCAGGTGGCATGGTGGTTTAGGCGCTGGACACTCCCACATGGCCGACCAGGGTTCAAGTCCTGAATCTGGTGGCTTGCTTTCTCACTTCCTCTCTCTCTCACTCTCACCCTCTACCTCTCTCTGGTCAAATTAAAAAAAATAAATAAATGAATGAATAAATAAAAAAATAAAATAAATAATTTTTTTTAAAAAAAAAAAGAAGAAATGCAGATCCGAGTAGACGCAGATAGTACAGTTGTCAACGAACTGAGAGTTACAGTTGTAAAAATAATTTGCATCAATTCACCAAATGCTTACTGAGCAGAGCAGCTTGTATGTGACCAGACTGACGATAACGGTGGAGAAGGAGATCGATGCGTTTTCCTGACCTTGCTGAGCTTACACTCTAGCAGTAAGAACTCTCAGGGAGAGAGGATATAAGTGTGTGTTTATGTATGTAAACACACACACACACACATACACACACACACAGTCTCTAAGTGGGAAGAGGAAGCAATCAGAGAGACTCAAGCGCTACACAGCCTAGCTACTCAATAAACGAGCAGAAACTGAAAACGAAATCTAGCGTTTGACCTGCCTGTCATCTCTCATCCCACACTGCCCCAACCTCATCGCTTATCATTCCCCACAATGAGCCTCCACATTGCTGACAAACACGTGAACGAGCACCCCACACGCGTTTCCTAATTGCTCCCACTTGTGGCGTTTGTACTTGGCAGCATGGCACAGCAGCTGAGACTCTGGAGCCACACAGCCTAGTTCAAGTCTTGGATGAGCCACATGGAGCTACGTGATCTTTGGCAACTTGCTTCATCTCCCCGTGCCTCAGTTCCCTCCCACAGGAGGTGAGAATGATGACAGTATCTGCCTCTCAGATCATTGTGCAGTTAAATGAGTTCAACTGTGTCAAGTGCTTGAAAGACAACAGAGTTGGTGCCCTTTGAGGAAGAGCTGTTGTTATCGCCCTGCCCACCTGACATTCTCTCCACCTTCCTCTCCACTGATCCCAATCCATCATCTTTTAAAAAGCAGACCCAAGGGGAACCAGCAGTTAGAGTAATGGCTATGTCGCTGGACTCCCACGTAGTCGACCGCGGTTCGCGTCCCGGACCCGGTGGCTTAGAACTCACGCCGGGCGCGTGTGCGTGCGTGCCCAAGATCCTGAGAGGAGAATGGAGGAGAAGGGATTGCAGCGTGACCATCCCCCCTGGGGGGTGATTTCTCACTTTCTATCTCTCTGTCTGTCTGGCGAGCGCACGCGCCCTATAGCGAAAACCTCTCCAAAAAAAAAAAAAAAAAAAAAAAGAAAAGAAAAAGCAGACCCAAGTATTTTACCTTCTATCAGTACACCTACAAGCTTAGTTCTAACACACACATTTACTGAAGACCTGCCACGTCCTGTGCTCCAGGAAAACCACGAAGAATAAGACCCAGTCCTACCCTGAAGATCTCAGTCTCCTTGGGAGAATAGACAAGGAAAGTCATCTCCGAAGTTTCGCAAGAACCCAGGAAGTATTCTGGTGGATTTTTCTGACTCTCTAAGGCAGTTAGATATAGTGACATTCTGTAGCAAAAGTGTTTTCTTAATGTTCTTGGAATTATTCAACAAATTTGCTTTGACTTGTTCAACTTGATGGGAAGGTACCCATTTTGGGACTGGGCCTTCTAATTCTATCCCCCAACCACTTCTTCCCAATAACCACCTCTTACCAATAGATATTTGGCATCAGTACAATAACTGATTAGGCACCTCAAGCGAAAAACTCTTAGGACCTAGGAAGCTGGGTTTGGGTCTGGCACAACTTTAAACAACCAAATTACGTCTGAGGCATTCTCATTGCCTCTTGGCAGGTACAGAATGACACTACACACATATAGGCTAGCACAGTAATAATAACAAAAGAGCAGCTGTGAACATTTACTGAGGCTTTTAGATCCTGTGTATCAGACGCTAAGCCAAGTGCTTTATGTCCTCTCACCAGCCCTATAAGAAAGAGATCACTAGGGACCAGCAGCTGGCATAATGGCTATGTCGCTGGACTCCCACGTAGTCGACCGCAGTTTAAGTCCCAGACCCAGTGGCTTAAGCTCACACGGGGCCCATGTGAGTGCGTGCCCAAGATCCCGAGAGGAGAATGAAGGAGTAGGGATTGCGGCGTGGCCATCCCCTCTGGGGGGTGAGTTCTTGCTTTCTGTCTCTCTGTCTGTCTCTCTCTCTCTCTGTCAAGCGCACGTGCCCTATAACAAAAATCTCTCCAAAAAAAGAGATTACTGTTAGCCAGCTCTGTTGTTGAGGAAACTGACATACAAAGAAACCTCAATAGAGCAAGGAAGAGGAACCAAATGCTGGTTTTCAGAAAATTTGGAACAGCAGTGACGGCAGCAACTCTTCATTCCTCCACAGTATTTGAATGGGTAACTCCACTACATCATCAGATCTATCCGGAAGGAAGGTGAAGTCCTGATTCAAAGGGGAGAGCCCCTTCTTAAAACAGCCTACCCAGGGACCAGCAGGTGGTGTGGTGGTTAAGGTGCTGGACACTCCCACATGGCCGACCAGGGTTCGAGTCCTGAATCTGGTGGCTTGCTTTCTCACTTCCTCTTTCTCTCATTCTCACCCTCTGTCCCTCTCTGGTCAAACTAAAAAAATAAAAATAAACAAATGAATAAAATAAAATAAATAATTATTTAAAAAAAAAAAAAAAAAAGCCTACCCAGACACCATCATTCCACAAATCGCAGGCCCATCAACATCCCATCAATCCTCTAAGAGTTCCATCCTCTCCAAAAGCATACCGCCAACGTGTGTAAACCTAACACAAAACATAAAGCCAACTGATTTTTACCTTCTAGAGTTTATAATGAAGGTTTGCAGAAATGCACTGTTTCAGCAGGAGCTTAAATGAGGCAGAGCCTCAATCTAGGAGGGAAAGGAGAAATGCCTAAACAAATGTACCCCATGCTGACAGGGGAGGGTAGAGAACTGGGATCCATTTTATTTTTAAACCTTTAACACGCTGATTTCTGTTACTACCCTACTATTGTAAAGTTGGAGCAGACACAGGCTCAGAGGCACACCCAGGCATTCAGAGCTTGAAGATTTGGGTTTAGGTTCTTATTTGTGAAAAGGGAAAAGAGGCACCAGACAGATGCTCACGTTCCAAAACTAACTTCGTCATAATCCTACCCCAAAGACAACAAAACCTGGCTCTGTAGAATCTCTCCTGCTCTCACCAACTCAAGGAACACCCACTGCACCTCATCTGTCAAAAGGCTGAGATCAAGATTCTTGCAAAACCTAAAATAGTGATGCATTCAATGATGGCTTAAAAATAGTCTGGGGTCTCCCCCAAAAAAGATCCTAAAATGTAACAAACAACCACAGCTGTTCAAATCGTTTTCCGACCACAACTGTTAAAATCATTTTCCCGGCCAGAGTCTCCATGAAAATTCCTCATTCATTCTGCTCTAACTCTGAACGTCTTGATTCACTGGTAAAAAAAAAAAAAAAAAATCCGGGGTCAAATTACCTTAGCACAGCTTAGCAGCATCTGCAGTTTCCTCAATGGTGTGAAGAGTGAGTAACAGCACAGGTAATCAGCATGTGTAAATAAAAAATCTGTGATGCTAAAAATGGGGAGGGGAGAACGAGAAAGCCAGGGAAGAACACACAGATACCACCAGGACAAGGTGGCATCTCCAAGAAGTGCCCTCTCGAATGAATTTTTTAATATATTGACGAAACCACAGAAGCTGCTAAGTAATCTCGTCACCCTATCTCTTTTATTGGGTTTCTAATGAATCATAATCCAACAAGTCCAGGGTCACCTACATCCAACAGGTGGAGTGAATTTCTAAGACGATGCTGTAGATTTCATGCACGGGGCTGCTCAGGGCAGAGTACCCAACTCTGATGGCAACGCCACATTACAAGATGCAAGATGAAAGGAAATCGTTCTGACATCCACCCTAAACCACCTTAGGTAAAACATTAAAGTTCCCCCAAGAAAGGAATACTCCAATTCCATTTTCCCGATAAAAAATACAAGGTTTTGTCCACATGGACTTTTTTTTGGGGGGGCGGGGGGATGGGGATGAGAATCTTATTAAATATTCTGTTGGGGACATGAACAGAAGCTCGTTTTATGCTCTAGAGATCTATTTTAAACTATCAGAGGTGAAATAGCAAATCGTCAAATACAGAAAGCAGTATAAACACATTCTGGGGGAAAAGGATTATGAGTAAATTCAATCAACAAATATTTATCGAGGGTCTGGGGCTTAGTGCTGAAATGCCCCTGTCAGAGAGCTCCCTTAACAGCTTTCAGTGAAAAGCAGAAAGATGCAATCAGAGTTTTCCTGAAAAATAAGTAATTAATCATACACTTCTTCAGGTTAATTGCAATGCCTACAATTCTCCACATCATTCTGCCTTTGCCCCTGAAATCTAACTCTGTCGAATGCTCTCTGGTTGTTCAGATCATTGATCAACACTCTAAGCAACCTTCCGTTTTCTCCCAGTCACCCTGCTACCAACCAGAACCAGAGCCCTTCAGGCATCTCCTTTCAGTCTGATCTGTGACCTTCAGTATCCTGTGTGTGTCAAGGTTATGCTGCCCACAAAGCGAGTATCCTCAAACAGCGGGCCTCCACCTCTGCCCTGCTCTTCAATGCCAGTGCAAAAACCTCCCAGCTCTGCTGGGCCATTTTGAATCCATCTGATGGCACATTCAACAGCTAGTTAGCTTTCTGTTTCCCCGGCCATCAATCCAGATTGCTTAGGCTTGGAGAGCAAATCAGTCAGAAAGGTGAATCCAACACTACCCAAATCCAAGCTGCATTTTAAACCCAGCTCCCAGGGAGGGACTACAGAAAGACCACTTTGACATCTCTTAACATAAAAACCTCTCTCAAGTTCAATGACAGCCCACAACCCTACTTCATATCAAATGCCCCATTCCCCGCAACAGTCTGAAATCTTTTCAGGAACACCACTGTCAAAACAGCACCCTTGGGGAGACATCATCCAGGAACCAACACAACCACCCTCTGAATCGATAGCAAAGCTACAAACACAACAAGCAGGGAACAAATGCGGCCAAGGGGGAAAAAAATCTAATTCTGCTCATTTTCTAAGTGGGCAGCGACTAAGTCCCAACATTACCCCCGAGAGGCTCAAAGTGAGGGCATCGGGGTGTCTGGGGAACAACGCAGCCAGTCCGACACCTTCCTCAGAACTTGCTCCTCCGAACACAGAACGTTATCGCATCATGACAGAAAGGAGTGAGATACGGAGCTCCCCCATCCAGAGGCTACTGCATTTTGCAGAAATTCTGGGAGGCTGCAAACCACGACCCTCCAATCCCGAGCGCCATGCTAATACATTTTTCAGTAGCTTTTATAAAAATGGAGAAAGACCTACCAGGTCAAGAGGTTTACAGTGCTATTCACATTTCCATTTTCTAGTTTCCTAGTTTGTTGGCGGGGGGTGGTGGGGAGAGGATGTTCTGTGAAGCCCAGTTTCTGTGAATCAATGACGAGGCTACATCACACTCCCGCCTGGTGGCCCCCTCCCGGTATCGGGGCTGTCTCTGACCGCCAGGGCTGTCTCTGACCGCCAGTGCTCTACCAGCTCCGAGAGGCTCGGCTGCCAGATTCCTGATCTTGCAGCATACTTGGAGAGGAGCCGAGCACCGTCTCTCTGTTAGGCTCTGGTTCAGACACTGGTAGCTTAGTTAAACCCATAGGAAAACCTTCAGCTCATGAGACACGGCTTTCAGGAGTCTTCCTGTACAGCCAAGGTAGCAGCCCCCACCCGCCCACTTGAGAGATCGCGATGGAGATGAATAAATAGACGGACAGCTCACCCTAACTCCTGCACGTCTCTCCCTCGACCGAAGATCTGCACTGCTAGAAATCTCCCACTGTCTCCTCCCCTCTGAAGAAGACCAAAGACTGAAAAACTACCCCAAAGTACCCGATTGACAATTAGGAGGCTGCTGACCAGAATGAGCACCTTACACACGGCAAAATGAGAATATTAACAGTCTCCCCCACCAAAGCCCAGACAGATTGCTTTCGAAAATGCAGGCTGATTAGCGGCTGCCCTCCACTGCACTCCCCCCACCCAACCACCACCGCGGCCACCACCACCACCTTTGGCTCCCTATGCCTCACATCAATGCAGGTCCCTTAGAAAGTCAAATCTCCACTTACTCAGATCTACCAAGAATCCCCAATGCCTTGCTGTACGAAAACCCCACAAACGGCAGTTCTTCACCACAGAAACCTGAGGGGCTCAGCTGGCACGGAGAGGATGAAACCCACGAATTCTTCTCTGGTTCATCAAAATTGGAGGTGTCATCGTCAGACTTGAGGGTGGGAACGAAAGGGGGAGGAGCTGGTGAAAGAAAAACAAGAAAGGGGGGGAGAGGAAAATTCAGATGGATTCCACACTGTTGCGGAGAAAATCGTCTTACTCCTTCAGCGTTGGCGAGGGCACTGCAGCGCCTGCTTTCAATCTAGCTTTCGCACAGACAGAACCAGCCTCAGCTCTCGCAGCAACAAGAGATTAACCCCTTCTCTGCCAACATGGCCACCAACCCACAGAC
The DNA here is from genome assembly GCA_026018925.1 of Tupaia tana. Lineage (NCBI taxonomy): Eukaryota > Metazoa > Chordata > Mammalia > Scandentia > Tupaiidae > Tupaia > Tupaia tana. Next base: position 12,977,564 of record JAKSZU010000026.1, on the reverse strand, counting down.
AGACTGCCTTCCCGATAAACTGCAGGATCAACTCAAACAGGTCACTTGGATGAATGAAAGCGCTTGGGGCACTCGTCTGAGCGAGCCTCACTTTCCTGATATTTCCAGAAGGTTGCTACCGTGAGAGCATCTGCCGGCTAGTGCCAGGATGCCAGATGACCTAAACCCACTGACTCCCTCTTCCACACAGGTCAAACTGTAACCATTTAGGGCTCCTTGTTGAACCGAGACAAAACTTTCACCGTCTTGTAAATTAACCAAAAGGAAAGAGGGAACTGGAAAGAGGGTTTGGTGAGGTTCTGGAACTTAGGTTAGGATACCACTGCAGTCTAGTTCATTCATAGTCAGAGGAATCTACTGGGAGATCCCATTAGCCACTTTTTTTTTTTTTTTAGTTCATTATCCCTCCCCGCCCCCCAGCGCAATCGTGCCCACCAAATCCACCGCAGCTTAATCAGCATAACGAAACACCGGCCAAATAAAGTTCCTCCCAGTGATTTACAACACCCCTGCGCGCGGATGGTGGGGGTGCACGGATGGACAATTGCGGCACCGTTCCTACCTCATTACGGCATGCCTGGTTCCAGCTAAGGGCGTCTTACATCCTCTCCACTTCCTGCCGACCTACTAAGCTCTCTCAGTCAGGGAGGCGGACACTGGTCCATCAGTCACCAGGAGGCTGCCCATTGTCGTAGGCTCCCGGGGGTGTCGCTGGCCAGAAGCGTTACCATGGCTGCGGGCTAAGGCGTCCTCCGCGGGCTGGCCCGGGCGGGCGAGTCGGTGAGCCTCACATCCCCCGCAGTGCAGGCGGCGCAGGCGGCATGCTCCCCACTCTGTGCGTGCGCTGGCTGTAACCCCACCTGGCCGCCTCCGTGGCAGGGGCCAATGCCGATCTGAGTGACAGAGCAGCATGAGTCACTGCCCGCCAGGGCTCGCTAGAGCTCCCCCTAGGACAGTTGTCACAGCCCTTCACAGCCCAGACTTCTTTTTAACTCCTGGTGTGCTGGACAAAATTGTGTGCCAGATTGGAGCAGCTGTCTGTTTGCTGCTTACAGACTCAAAAAAAAAAAAAAAAAAAAAAAAAAAAAAAATCTGGTTGTTTCCAAAGTTTCCCAAGGATGAGAGCCTGCAAAGTGGCTTGGAGATGGCGGTGGGAAGGGGGGAGAAGAAGAGGCGAAACCAGAGGTCTGACTGCTCCTGGGAAGTGCAAAAGAACATTCTCAGAGCTCCAGGTGCATTGAGATGAGGTGGGAGAGGAAGATCGAAATGTAAGGTGTGCGCTACCAGAAAATGATTTAACACCGCCAACCTCTCTCAGGAGAATTTAAATCTTCCCTGTTAGTGTCAGAATCTACTTGCTTAATACTCTACAAATGAGCTGATGGGAAGACAAATTAGATAGAAGGCTTCAGCCCACATCCTGTGTGTACTTCCATCGACAGGGGCTTAAATCCAATCGTATTTCAATTACCCAATACCTTTTTTTTATTTTGAAGCAGGAAAAAAAAATAATTTTTAACGGAAATTACACTTCAGAAGGATTTTTAAAAATGAAGAGGAAGAAAAAGTTTTCATCCCAAAATAAGGAAGCTCAGATAAAGACTGAGGAAATTGACGGAGACTTGCAGCTCATACTAATGGATACACAGTGGTTAATAGCGCTCTGGAATCTGACTGCATTCAAACCCCAGCTCCACCACTTACCAGCTCTGTGACCCTGGGAAAGTCACTTAACCTCTCTGAGACTGTTTCGACCCAGGAATAACTACCTCAGAGAGCTGTTGGGAGGTTTAAATAATCTATATAAAGTGCTTAGTACAGTTCCTAGTATACACTCCGTAAAGGTGACCTGCTGTTGGTATCACGGCTCTGGTGAGGTGTGTGTTTATGACAGACCTTGCTGTCAACCGTAGGCTACTGAGACACAGGGGAACACCAAACATTCTTCTTTCCTGCACAAGGCACAGGCACAGCCATGTGGATGTTTGTGTTAATCTTATCGTAGCGTTTAATTCCTAGCAGAAGTTTAATTCCCTTTCTATTATATACTCATTTATCTTTAAGAGACTAAAATAGAATTCCATTTCTGACTGAGGAGTGTGATTAATAGAGGGGTAGGAGCCACCCTCAGTGAAATAATTATGATTTTGATATCCCATACTATAAAATAAGGTTTGTCTAGAAAACTCCATCATACTCCAAGCTGGCTTAATATGGTAGAGATTAGACAAAGGGCCAGATAATCTTTAAGTCAGAAGGAAGGAGAGGCTTCTGGTGCTTACCACAGGCTCTGGAATAAGAGCAGGCAAAGCAAACCAACCCATGTACACCTCAGCCCAGGCCCTGCACCTGGTCGCCGCCATTGCAAATGGGAGGACAGGGAGTTGGGGGGAGATAGTGAGGAATGAAGACGCCAACACTAGTGTTAACAGGTGAGATATTCACAGCACAGACTAAAAGCTAGGACTATAAACCTCTAGACATATAACCAATTGAGGAAAATAAATTTCAGGACTCTGAAAAGAAGGGTTCCTTAGGGCCACATTTAGGCAGGAGAAAAGCCACCATCTCAAGCCAAAAAAGATGTAGGAAACCTAGAACTATGAAGAGATCTTCAAAAAAATTAATGGAACCTGCATTTATGAAAAAAAAAAAACTATGTATAGATTCCAAAATATTCCAATGTCGTATTTTTAAGTTTATTTTTGCACCAAAATAAATTTATACGTTTTTTTTAGGGGGGGAGGATTTTTGCTATAGGACACATGTGCTCACCAGAAAGTGGGAAACTGTCCCACCCAGAGGGTATGGCCACCTGCAATCCCTTCCTCTTCTATTCTCCTCTTGGGATTTTGGTCACATATGCTCAGAGTAAATTGTTTAAATCGCCAGGACTGGGACTCAAAATGTGGTCAACCATGTGGGAGTCCAGTAATATAACCATTAGGTCATCTGCTGGTCCCTACTCTTATACTTTAATTCCATTTTCCATGAACTTTTTGAAGTCCTCTTATACTCTACCCTCCAGAACATGACAAGCATTCTTATCCTTGCCCAGGGCCCTTTAGTGGGAAAGAAGCAAGGCATCTAGTAAGAAATTGTCACATGAGGTAAGGTCTCTACATTTACAGCATCCTGCATGACATGGAAACCACAATTCGAGAACGTTAACATGAATCCTTGTAACATGAATGGTGAGTCCTTGTAGCGACCAGGAGAAACAAGTGGAGAACAACTCATGGGGTTACTTTTACAACCTACCACACACAGGTCTCACGCACTCTCTCTTCGCTCTCTCTCTCTCATGCACACACACACATACACCTACTGGAAATGAGTTTACCCAGGAAAAAAAAGCAAAATTCAACAACTATACATATTAAGAGAAAATAAATCACCAAAGAGTACAAGCTACCATGAAGGAGTATCAACAGATAGATGGGAGAATTAGCCCTCCAAAAACTGCAGATAAAAGAACAACCTTGGGACCAGCAGATAGCATAATGGTTAAGTTGCTGGACTCCCACGTAGTTGACTACAGTTTGAGTCCTGGACCTGGCGGCTTAAAACTCATGCCAGGCGTGTGTGCGTGTGTGTCTAGAATCCCAAGAGAATAATGGAGGAGAAGGGACTGCAGCACAGCCATCCCCCCGGGGGATGACTTCTCGCTTTCTGTCTCTCTGTCACTCTGGCGAGCACATGCGCCCTATAGCAAAACATCTCTCTCTTAAAAAAAAAAAAAAAAAAAAAAAAAGGAAGGAAGTTTTCATTTATTATCAAGGTAAATGAGTAGAAATTCTAATCAAAGAACCAAACACTTTGAAAAAGAACTATGCTCATTTGCAAAGAACCAAACAGAACATCCAGAAATGAAGAGTATTGTTACTGAATTTAAAGGTGAAAAACTTTAAATTCAGTTAAATATTGGATTAGATACAGCTGAAAAGAAACTAGCAGTTACAACTGAGGGAACCACACAGACCCATGATACTTCAAGTATGGCCTGTAGCCTGTCAGAATCAGCATCACTCAGGAGCTAGAAATGCAGAGGGTCAGGTTCTGCCCCTCACCCTTTGAAACAAAACCTGAGCTCCCCAGGTGATTTAACATTCATACAGGATAACGCACTGTGGCCAAGAGGTTGGACGTATGAAAGGTCAGGAGACAGGATGAGAAGATCCATTATACACCTAATAGGGGCACCAGAAAGACACAGTAAAGAACTTAAAATCTTTTTATTTTTTAAGAGATACTTTTGCCATAAGGTGCACGTGCTTGCCAGACACACACATACACACACACACACACACACACACACAGAAAGCGAGAAATCATCCCCCCTCTGGGGGGGGGGATGCCAATGCCACAATCCCTTCTCCTCCATACTCCTCTGGGGATTTTGAGCACATACATGCAAGCACCTGGCATGGGTTTGAAGCTGCTGGATTCAAGACCCAAACCATGGTCGACTAAGTGGGAGTCCAGCAACGTAATCATCACACCATCTGCTGGTCTCTTAAAATCTTAAATTAACACATTTTAAGCAGCCCAGTCTGGGATTCAAACCACAGCCGACTACATGGGAGTCCAGTGACATAACCATTATGCCATCTGCTGGTCCCTAACTTAACACTTTATTTTATTTTATTTATTTATTTATTTTTTTAAGCTTTTGCTATAGCCAGGCTTGCTGAGACTAACCATACTACAATCCCTTCTCCTCCAGATTATGGGCAAGCTCACACACACACCTGGCGTGAGTTTTAAGCCGCCAGGTTTGAGACTTGAACCACGGTCGACTACATGGGAGTCCAGCGATATAACCATTACACCATCTGCTGGTCCCAATTAGCACATTTTAAAAGGATTGTGTAAAACCTGGTCCGGTCTAAAAACTACCATATATATGACCACATCTCTCCTGGGAGGCTAATCCTTTTTTTTTTTTTTGGGGGGGGGGGGTGGAATGGGTAGAGGTTTTTGCTTTAGAGTGTATGCACTTGCTGGAGAGAGAGAAGGTGAAAAGGAAAGTGAGAAATCACCCCTCAGGATGGCCACACCACAATCACTTCTCCTCCATTCTCCTCCGGAATCTTGGGCATATAGGCATACATACCAGTGTTTGGTTCAAGCCACTGGGCCGAGAACCCGAACCGTGGTCAGCCATGTGGGAGTCCACAGACGTAATCACTACACCCACCATCTAAGGCCCCAGGAGGCTAAATCTTATATTTCTCGTGCCTTCTGGAAAATGTCTCTTTTTGACCCTCATAAAAATACATACACACACATATGTACTGCTTTAAAGGTGTGTACACATACACGCACACGCACACATACATATTGCTTTTACACAGGGCATTACTAGGTCATTGAAAGGATATTGGGGGGTTTTTTGTTTTTAAATTGCTAGCGGGTGCATGTGCTCACCAGAGAGAGACAGGGAATGAGAGAGTGAAAAAGCACCCTCAACGGGAGATGGTCACACCATAATCCCTTCTTCTCCACTGTTGGGATTTTGGGCACGCATACACACACACCCAGCAGGTTTTTCAAGCTGCCAGATCTGAGACTCAAATAGCACAGTCAGCCACCTTAACCACCATGCCACCAACTGACCCAATACGAGTGTTGAGTCTTTGCTGATGGAGATACACATGGCACCCCAGCACATAGCGTCGTGCCAGGCACGCAGCAATACATAGTAAATATTTACTGAGTACATATATAATTAAATGATTATATATGGGTCTTGCAAAGAGAAGACCTAACACAATACAAGCCACAACAAAGGTACTTGATGTTTAAATTAAATGAAGAGGCTTTAAAGGTCAAGATTGTTCCGTCTGAAAAATATGTTAATGAGTGCCTATATTAATATTTTCTAATTCTGTGGCTCCCCCCACCACATACACTAATGACAATAAAGAAATCATATACTGAAATTGACTGTTCGTTGTTAAGGCCAGTAAGAAAAATAGGGGAAAAAAATCTTTTGTTGTATATATTTCAAATAAATCAGTGTATCGGAGGTAACATCAGGGAACATTCTCCTTATTGGCAGAGGCTACACAAGATATTTTTTGAGGTTTTTTTTCCCTCCCAGTTATAAGATAGATGGAAGAACAAGGCTTTGAGAAACAAAGAGCTATTTTAGGAGCTGTAGCTAATGTCTCTTCTATAAATTATCTCTTTTTTAATTGTGACATCCATTAAAAGCTTTTAGGGGGGAAATTAATGCCTTCAAAAATATTTTAAAAAATAAAATAACACAAAACAAAGAAGAACCAAATGGATTTGCCCTCTAGTTCTCCTTTCCAACATGCTCCACTGAGTTCCAATTACCCCATTCCTACCTTGAATTGTCCAGTATACTAGACAAATATTAATATCAAAACCATAAAGGAGGGACCAGCAGATGGTGTAAGGGTTATGTTGCTGGACTCCCACATAGTTGACCACGGTCCGAGTCCCCGACTTGGCAGCTTAAAACTCACGCCAGGTGCATGTGCATGCATTCCCAAAATCCCAAGAGAACTGAGAAGAAGGGATTGAGGTATGTCCATTCCCCTGAGGGGAGGGTGATTTCTCACTTTCTGTCTCTCTCTCTCTCTCTCTAGCAAGTGCAAGTGCCCTAAAGCAAAAATCTCTTAAAAATAAATAAATAAATAACCACCATAAAGGAGTATCCAATTTGGTGTAGTATTTATTATGTGCTTTCCCCACTGGAAGCTCCACCAGGTGAAAGACTTGGTTGTGTTCACTCACTACGGTATACCTAGTACAGGACCTGGCTGTCCTTACTCAACATCTAGTATCTACGTTGTTAGAGGAGTATATGAATAACAAGAATCTTAGATATGAGATAATTTCTTAAACCCAAGTCACTACCCCATGCAATATGCCACTTTAGAAAATCCAAGTATTGATATGCCTCAGAGTATCCAATTTAGTCATGAAGAATTAGCATATATAAAAAAAATAGGGACAAGCAGTTAGCGTAATGGCTATGTCGCTGGACTCCCATGTAGTCAACCGCAGTTAAAGTCCTGGACCCGGTGGCTTAAACTCACGCCGGGCGCGTGTGCGTGCGTGCCCAAGATCCCGAGAGGAGAATGGAGCAGAAGGGATTGTGGCGTGGCCATCCCCTCTAGGGGGTGATTTCTCACTTTCTGTCTCTCTGTCTCTCTCTGTCTTTCTTGTGAGTGCACGCGCCCTAAAGTAAAAACCTCTAAAAAAAAAAAAAACAAACAAACAAACAAAAAAAAAAAATACCAGGGCCAACAGTTGACTTAATGGCTATGTCACTGGATTCCCATATAGTTGACCACGATTCAAGTCCCGGACCCGGTGGCTTAAACTCACGCTGGGCGCGCGTGTGTGTGTGTGCCCAAGATTCTGAGAGGAGAGTGGAGGAGAAGGGATTGCGGCAGGCCATCCCCACGGGAGGGGGGGGGGGGGGGGGGGGGGGTGATTTCTCACCTTCTGTCTGTCTGTCTGCCTCTGTCTTTCTGGAGAGCACACGCGCCCTATATAGAGCAAAACCTCTCCCCCTGCCAAAAAAAAAAAAAAAAAAAAAACCCAACAACAACAACTAGGAACAGCAGATGTTGTAAAGGTTACATTGTTACATTGCTGAGCTCCCACATAATCGACCATGGTTCGAGTCCTGGACCCGGCAGCTTGAAACTCACGCCAGGTGCATGTGCATGGATGCCCAAAATCCTGAGAAGAGAATGGAGGAAAAGAGATTACGGCATGGTCATGCCTCCTGGGGGGTGATTTCTGGCTGTCACTCTGCCTCTCTCTGTCTCTCTGGCAAGTACACATGCCCTTTAGCAAAAATATCCCCCTAATAAAACAAAAACAAATACCTGAGACTGGACAGTGGCATGATGGTAACGTAACACGGTGTGAGGCTGACCCGAGAAAGAAGACTCCACGTTTGCATCCAGAAATCTCCCTAACACACCAGGCACACACGTGCCCATGATCCAGGGCTGACTGAAGCTAGGGGTGAATTGTTAACATGAAGATGCTGTTGGGGGCACCCATCCCTCTGTCTGTCTCTTACTCATGAAAGAAATAGTAAACTTAGAAAAAAAAAATCTGATTAAACGCCTAAGACTTTTAAACATCACTTTGGGTTACAGACCTGGTCTTAAGTTGTAAGTGACAGAAAAGATTAATAACAATCCACGCTGTGTCATAAAGGACAAAGGCACAGAAAGACTGTGTGATCAGAACTATGCCTGGAACACAGTGGATGTTCAATAACAGAAAGTTCAAACCTTCCAACTTCATTCTATCAACCGTAATGTCCTGCCCTTTAAAAAACTTAGTTGAATGGACAGCCCATGGCCTGGTAATTAAGGCAGTTGGATCCCACGTAGCAAACAGCATGGTTTGAGTCCTTGGCCTGATGGCTTAGAAAAAAATACACCAGAAGCATGTGCCTGGATGTCCAAAATTCTCAAAGAAGAGAAAAATGGAAGAGAAGGGATTGCAACAAGACCATGCCCCATGGGGAATTCTCTCTCTCTCTCTCTCTCTCTCTCTCTCTCTCTCCCCCCCCCCCCCCCCCCTCCGTCCCTGGCAAGCACACCTCTGGCAAATTAAAAAAAAAAAAAAAAAGTAATTGACTAATTAGACGCTAGGTTCCAGTCTAAAGGACAGCTACCAAAACAATAGCTTTTCTTCCAGTTGCTTAAATCTGAGGCTCTAATGCGATGATACGTATTTATGTTACGAAGGCACTGTGAAATGAGTAAAGAGGAGGATATTTATGTCATTTGGAGATCAGGATATGAGTGTGAATAGCAGAGAATATATAAACAAATCGATGGCAAGTTCCGCTGATGGGAATGCAGTGAGTTTTTGCGTGTTCCTGCAGTGAAGTGTCATGGAGGTGATTGAATCTCAAGAGCTGGTTGAAACGTATCTTCATGGGTTGGAGAGGGGAAAGAGTGCTACTTTAGAAAAGCCACAGAAGCCGGAGTGGCAGCCCAGGAGAGTTATGGGTGATGAGGCTAGGGAAAAAGTTACAGTGAAATCTTGACTGGACCTTGAAGGGGAATCCTGGGTTGGACTGGCAGACCAGAATACCAGAGTTAGTGTCAGCATCAGAGACTCATAACATCATTTCAACAGTGACAGCTGGAAGAGGGGGGTGTTGGAACTTTCTAAAGAACAAGTCTACCGTAGTCAACATGACAAATTCCACAATAAGGAAGTAATAAAAGAAACAGAGAATATGAATTAAAAGGAGATAAATTACAGAAAGAAGTAGCAAAATTCAACAACTGCTGCAATAGCAGAGATTTTAAAGATGTCAAACAACTAACTCTCACGATGGGAAGAGCTCTGAGAGAAAGGTTTGCAATAGAAAGAAAGGCAAGCTATCCAATCTCATGGAAGTGAACCAAGAGGGTAAGTTAAGAGACCTCCCTGAACACAGCACGCACATACATGTCCATGAACTGCAGCTGGCCGAAGTTAGGGGTGGACCGTGCTCTGAAGACCCCATTGGAGTCTTTGTCTCCCCCTTCCTCTTTTCCTTCCTCTCTCTTTCCTTCCCTCTCTCTCATGGAAGAAAGAAACGTGAAAGAAAGAGAAAGAAAATAATTCGAAATGAAGTAAAGCAGATCCAATTTGCAACAGACTTAATAAAACTTTGGTGACTTGCAGGTGTATTGGTAAGGTCCTAGACTCCCATGTAGTCAACCGCAGTCCAAGACCCGGACATTGCAGCTTGAAACTCATGCCTGGCACGTGTGTGTGCATGCCCAAAATCCCAAGAGAATGGAGGAGAAAGGACTACAGCATGACCATCTCCCCAGGGGGTGATTCTATGTTTTCTGTCTGTTTCTCTCTCTCTCTCTGATGAGTGTAACCACACTATGGCAAAAATCTCTCAAAAAAATAATATAACAATATACAATATATAACTATATTATATATTATAATATACCATATATTATTATATATTATTAATATATATTTAAATATTCTGTTATAGTATCATAATATATTATTGTTATATACTAATATATTATTATATATTATGTATATTATTAATAAAGAAAGAAAAATTTATCCCATCTTTTTGTTTCTTCCAAGAGTCATCAAAAGACTTTATGGTGGGACCAGCAGTTAGCGTAATGGCTATGTCGCTGGACTCCCACGTAGTCGACCATGGTCGGCGTCCCGGACCCGGTGGCTTAAAACGTCAGGCACGTGTGCGTGCGTGCCCAAGATCCCGAGAGGAGAATGGAGGAGAAGGGATTGCGGCGTGGCCATCCCCTCTGGGGGGTGATTTCTCACTTTCTGTCTCTCTGTCTCTCTATCTCTGTCTGTCTGGCGAACGCACGCGCCCTATAGCGAAAAACTCTCTAAAAAAAAAAAAAGACTTTATGGTAATGTTGATTTGGGCTGGTGATCAGTTTCTATAACGCTATCTTCGAAGTAAACAAATAAGGAAATTACCATCACTAAAGAATATTTCTATCAATCACTCTAAACAAGCTAGGGTCTGGCTGTCAACAGCTACGTGGATATCCCCTCAGGTGGCCGACTTCAATGACGTTGTGTGCTGTATTGGACTCTTGCCACAACCCAAAAGCCATGTTCCCACAAGGGGGATTAATATCAAGTTTATGGTAATGATGGATGTTTCCCCACAGAGTCATACTCTAAGAGATGCTTCCTCTCACTTTTGGAGTGCACTTTAACCAGACTTCTGAACATTTTAGCTTCACTTTGTTTTCTCCCTCCCTCTCGGTCTAGGTACTCAGCAATCTGTTACCCGCCCACACGGGCTGGAAATACTCAAAAGAGGAACTTTTCAAATCGCTACTAGTCATGACTGCACTTCTCTGCAGAGTTGGGTTTGGATATACGCAGTCTTTCGCCTCAGTGGCGCTCCCCCTGGTACATTCAAATAGCAGTGAAGTGGCTGGTTCGAATCTCTAGACCTGTCTGCTTCAACCCCAGAGACCTCTTTCAGTACCTTCCCTGGTTAGTTACCTACACCCACCAACACTCGGATTAGACTTCTTCTTTGCTGTCCTCCTTACCTGTTTAATATCCTTTGCTCGAGCATTTAAAAATGTACTCTTGAGGGGGCTAGCAGGTCGCTTAGTGGTTGTGATGCTGGACTCCCACATGGCCGGCCACAGTTCAAGTCCCGGACCAGGAGGTTTGACACTCACAACGGGTACATGGGCATGTGTGCATGCCCAAAATTCCAAGAGGAGACGATGGAGAAAGGATTGTGGCATGGCCATCCCCCTTGGGGGATGATTTCTCACATTTCCTCTCTCTGTCTCTCTCCAGCAAATACATATGCCCTATGGCAAAAAACTTTTTTTTTTTTTTTTTGCTATAGCGTGCATGCACTGCCAGAGAGACAGATAGAAAGTGAGAAAACACCCCCCAGGGAGATGGCCACGACACAATCCCTTTTCCTCTATTCTCCTGTGCCCAGCGTGAGTTTTAAGTCTCCAGGTCCAGGTCTCGAACCTGGTCGACTATATGGGAGCCCAATGACTTAACCATTACGCCATCTGCTGGTCCCACAAAAGTACTCTTAAATTTTTATTGTGAAAATTTTTACATGCACCAAAGTAGTAAGGTAGTACAAGGAATGCCCACACACCTATCACCTGACTTCAACAAGTAGCAGCTCCCTTTCCTATCTCACCCCCATCCCTGCCTTACTTGTTTGATGATTACTGAAAGCAAACCCCGCTTTTATCATGTCACCAATAATTACCACAGTTGCTACTTCTGTGTTTTTCACCTGGGGCACTACTGACATGTAGGATTGGAAAATCCTGTGTTGTGGGTGTTGTCATGTGTATCACAGGTTTTTAACAGCGTCCCTGTCCTCTGCCCATTACATGCCAATAGCAAACCCAAGCCATGACAATCAAAGCTGTCTCCAGAGACTGCCATATCGCTCCTAGCTGAGAACCACTGTCCTAACAGATAAGGACTTAAACAAGACAAAAAAACAAAATCCCTCACTGCCCCCAACAAAATGAAAAGAGACACCTTAACGCTACCTTAAATACTATGCCTGTGTTCGAAGTTCTTCAGTTGTCCCAAAAATGGCTGTTTACAATTGGTTTCTTTGTATCAGGATCCACCCAAAGTCTACACACTGATTTGACTGATTATGTCTTTTATCCTATAACACTGTCCCTCTTTTTCTTAAAAAAACAAAAACAAAAACACTCATTGGGTTAAGAAATCTGATCATGTGTCTTTACAGGATTTGCCATATCTGGAATTGGCCGACTGCACCCTTGTGGCATCATTTATCACGTCTCTCTGTCCCCTGTGCTTGCTGTAAATTTGCAGTTCAATCTGAGGCCCTTGAACATTCACATGCAATTCTGACAAAAATACTGCCCAGGATGTGTTGTCTATCATTGCGTGACATAAGGGGGCACACAACGTCTGCCTGTTTCCCATCTTGTGATGTTAAAAATGATCATCTTGTGGTGGGGGGGCAGCAGGTGGCATGGTGGCTAAGGCGCTGGACTCCCATGTGGCTGACTATGGTTTGAGTCCCAGACCTGGTGGCTTTCTTTCTCATTCTCTCTCTCTCTTATTCGATCTCTCCCTGGTCAAATTAAAATAAATGAATAAAGTTAAATAAAATAATTCTAATTTTTTAAAAAAGAATGATCCACGGGGAGGACCAGCAGATGGAGTTATGGTTACGTCACTGGACACCCATGTAGTCCATTGTGGTTCGAGTCTCAGACCCAGTGGCTTCAAACTCACACCAGGCATGTATGCATGCATGCCCAAGATTCCGAGAGGAGAAGGGAGGAGATGGAACTGCAGCGTAGCCATCACCCCTGGGGCAGTGATTTCTCACTTTCTTTCTCTCTGTCTCTTTCTGTCTCTCTGGTGAGTGCACACACCGTATGGCAAAAATCTCTCTCTAAACAAAAAAGAATGATCCATGGGTTCCAATGACATTGTCCTGGTCCCTCAACCCCACGATTCCCTCTGATCTTTGTGCTAATTGTTTCAGCAGCCATCGATGATCATGGCCTAGGACCACTATTTCATTAAGGGCTGCCAAATGGCAGCTTTCTATTTCATCATTCCTTCTACATGTATTAGCCTATCAACAATTTGGTTATCCTGGTCTACGTTTCCAACAGGAAGGCAGAATAAATGCTTGGCTCTTTCCCTATATTTAGCAACACTCAGAGTAATGAGCTGGAGCCTTAGCAACCTCCAGGAGTGACCAATGAGAATTCTTTTTTGGTAGACTTATAAACTCATGGGTTTTTATGTGTTTGATGTGTTTCAAATCATTGCAGTTTTTCTGTTGCTCAGATGCTTCCATCTTAAGCCAGTGAAAGTCCCTCTACTAGATATTCCTACCAGAAAAAGTCATATCAGGATCGCTTTTGGGCTTTGGAGCTACCTTCTAAGTTTACAGGGTCTAAAAAAAAAAACAAATATAAAACCATCACTCCCACCACTCTATACTTAGGAGCCCAGGAGAAAAATCCAGAATGTGGGAGATATTCTAAAGAACAATAATCTGGCTTTTTCAGCAAATCAATGCCATGAATATATATGTCAATGCACGAAATTTTTTAATTTGGAAAAAAAAAAAAAAAAAACTAAGCCCATCCCTATAGCTGTCCATATTCCAAGATATTAGTAACTTTAAAGCGAACTTTAAGTGTTGGAGTGTTGGCAAGGATGTGAAGGAAGACCTCTCATATACTGCTGGTAGGGATGTAAAATAGTACAACCACTTTAAATTGGTTTGGTAATTGCTTAAAAAGTTGAACAGGGGCCAACAGTGGCATGAGAGTTAAGACCACATGAACCAACTATTCTACTCCTAGATACTACAAAGGAGAAATAAATGCATATGTCCATAGACCTGTACACAAATATTATATCAACTTTATTTCAAATACCCAAAACCTGGAAATAATCCCAAAGTCCATCAGAAGGCAAATGGATAAAAAAAAAAAAAATTGTGGTATATCCATACAATGGGATATTACTCAGTAACAAAAATAAAATAATTGTGATACATGCTACAGTACAGATGAATCTCAGAATAATGCTGAGTGAAAGAAGACAGATAAAACAGGTACATATTGTATGATTCATTTTATATGAAGTTTGGAAAATGCAAACTAAATTGTAGTAACAAAAAGCAGACTACCAGTCACCTAGGGACAAGAGGAAGAATGGAAAGGAGTGGAAGGGAAGAGTTATAATGGGGCAGGGAAAGACTTTTCAGGATGATGGATACTGCTACACTTTGATGTCCCCCAGAAATTCATGTGTTGGGACTTGATCATACTGGGAAGGTGTTAAGTGAAAGCTTAATCCCTTCATAGTGTCCCAGTGTGGGGACTTGGGTTTTATAAAAGTCCTTGGGGTGGGGTCCCCAAGACTGAGTCGGGTAAATACATAAGGAGAGGAAATAAGGCAGCCAGAAGTCACAAGGATACAGATAACTCTCTGTAGTGCTGAAAGTTCTGCCTTCTTCCATTTTGTGATGCTTTTGGATTTTCTAGTACCTGAATTATGAATTTAGGAATAAACCTCTATTTTCTTTATAAATTATCCAGTCTCAAATATTTCTGTTAGCAATGAAATAACAGACTAAGGCAGACAGGTTCATTATCTTGAGTCTGGCAATGGTTTCCCAGGTGTATATACATGAGGAAGCTTAGCAAAACTGTATAATTAAAATACATATGACTTATTATATATCTATTATTCCTAAATAAAGCTGTTTCTAACTGCTGAATGGGAGATATTTCCCCCCAATCCTTTCCTGTTCTAAGGAGCTTCTACTTACGCTCCTTCACCCCAGAAGGCTGAAGTGTTGAATAAATACAACTAGTCTCTCCCTTTCCCATAGGGAAAGAGAAGCTCATCTGCATCCTCAGAGCAGGCATTCACTGGGAAGTATTTACTAGAAGGCAGAGGTAATGGCCCTTGAAAGTAAAGCCATGCCTAATGGTCTCTCTTTTACCGCCTGTGTCCAGATTTGACTACTCTTGTCTTCCTTACTTCCATCAGGCCTCTTGGGGCTAGCTCACCCTATCCTTGACAAAGGGCTCACCATTCTTCGCTGTTGGGTTGGGTACATAAACTTACCAGAACTCTCACCAAAGGTTATTGATTACTCAGGACCAGCAGGTGGCATGGTGGTTAAGGTGCTGGACTCCCACATAGCTAACCACAGTTCAAGTCCTGGACCTAGTGACTTAAAATCATACCAGGCACATATGCATGCATGCCCAAAATCCTGAGAGGAGAATGGAGGAGAAGGGACTAACGCATGGCCATCCCCCTGGTGGCGGGGGGGTGATCTCTCCCTTTCCCTCTCTCTGTCTCTCTCTAGTAAGCGCATGCAACCTATGACAAAAAAAACTTAAAAAAAAAAAAAAAAAAAAAAAAAAAAAAAAGGCTATTGAGTACTCCCCTTGCCAAGAATAAATTGGATATTTTCTTTCCTATCTGGCTATCAGTTCTTTGTGTGTCCTTCATGAAGTCAGAATTTTGAAGAATAGGAAGGGTAGTATGATCCCACAGCCAATGCTATAGATGAGTGTTGCACTACAAGGGATTAACAGAGTTGGCCATATTTATTTTCTCTGAAGTGAGACATGGGAAATCACTTCCAAATCATCAGTCATGAACCACCTGGGCCTCCTATTCTTTGTCCTTAGGCTTTCATCTCTTGTGACTCCTGCCAACTGTCCTCTTCAATTCTATCCAACCTTCACCCTCAGGAAATGAGCATAAATAGAATCACCATACCTTATAAAATTGACTAGAAAATTGGCTGCTGAATATAGTCCCAGATGTTTAATATAATTTGAATTTTTAGCCAAATAATTTCCATGTTTGCTTGTTAGTGAAAGTTTATTCAGGAGGTGAGAATTTCAGAGTGGAGGACTCTAATTTGGGACTCTCCAACAAACCTTAGACCTTGCTTCCCATTGTCCCCAGGAAAGACATTATTTTATCTCATTTAGAATTGATTTACTAAACCGGAATTGAGCATTGCAGCACTGGCTTGTGCTGAGGCACAATAAGAAGCAGTCAAGAGACCAGAAGATGACATAATGGTTATGTCACTGGATTCCTACGTAGTCAACTGTGGTTCAATTCCCAGACCCAGCAGCTTAAAACTCATGCCAGGCATGTGTGCTTGTGTGCCCAAAATCCCAAGAGGGGAATAAAGGAGGAATTGTGGCATGGCCATCTCCGACGTGGGGAGGTGATTTCTCACATTCTGTCTCTGGTGAGTGCATGTACCCTATAGTAAAAATCTCTCTCTTAAAAAAGAAGAGAAAAAAAGAAAAGAAAGCAGTCAGTAGAAATTCCCAGGACATATAAGAGAGTGATGTGGCACTCTCTGTCATAAGGGGTCTCACTTATGAGAAGCCCAATAGTGAAATTCCTCAAAGCTTAGTATTTAAAAACCTAGGTCTTCTTTTCTTTCTTTATTCCTTTCTTTTCTTTTTTTTTTTTTTTTTTTTTTTTTTTAAATATGCTAGAAGGCATGTGCACCTGCTGGAGAGAGAAACAAAGAGAGAGAGGGAGATGAAAAGCAAGAAGGCACTCCCCCATGTGGGGTGGCCAGACTACAATCCCTTTTCCTCCTTTTCTCCTCCCAGGATTCTGGGCATGCGCACATGCATCTGTGTGTGTGTGGTTTTTTTTTTTTTTCCTTTTCTTTTTTTTTTTTGAGAGGTTTTTGCTATAGGGCGCGTGCACTCGTCAGAAAGACAGAGAGAGGGACCAGCAGTTAGCGTAATGGCTATGTCGCTAGACTCCCACGTAGTCGACCGTGGTTCGAGTCCCGGACCCGGCGGCTTAAACTCACGCCGGGCGCGTGTGCGTGCGTGCCCAAGATCCCGAGAGGAGAATGGAGGAGAAGGGATTGCGGCATGGCCATCCCCCCTGGGGGGTGATTTCCTGCTTTCTATCTCTCTGTCTCTCTCTGTCTGTCTGGCGAGCGCACGCGCCCTATAGCAAAAACCTCTCCAAAAAAAAAAAAAAAAAAGAGAAAAAAAAAAAAAAAGAAAGACAGAGAGAGACAGAGACAGAGACAGAGAGTGAGAAATCACCCCCCAGGGGGCATGGCCATGCTGCAATCCCTTCTCCTCCATTCTCCTCTCGGGATCTTGGGCACGCATGAACACATGCCCAGCGTGAGTTTAAGCCACTGGGTCTGGGACTCAAACCACGGTGGACTACGTGGGAGTCCAGCGACATAGCCATTATGCTAACTGCTGGTCCCTGCATCTGTGTGTTTTTCAAGTCACTGATTCCAGGACTCAAACTGTGAAGTTGGCCACGTGAATCCAGCCACCTTAACCACTATGCCACTGGCTGGCCCACTGGGTCTTTTCTAAGCAAACCACTCCAGACTTTTCTCATGGATGGAGGCTCTTGAAGCTGTTCATATTCTCCTCTCTGTTTCAGCTCCTAGGAGACCAGGAATCCCAAATCACTTTTCTTCTGTCAATTTTTTTTTTTTTTTTTGAGAGGTTTTTGCTACAGGCTGCATGAACTCTCTAAAAAGACAAAGACAGAGAGAGAGAAAGCAAGAAATTACCCCCCCCAGGGGGGATGGCCATGCTGCAATCCCTTCTCCTCCATTCTCCTCTTGGGATCTTGGGCATGCACGCACACACACCCAGCATGAGTTTTAGCCATTGGGTCTGGGACTCGAACCACGGTCGACTACATGGCAGTCCAGCAACATAGCCGTTATGCCAACTGCTGAGCCCTCTTCTGTCAATCTAACAGTAACTTCTTCTCATTTTTAACCCTGACTGTATTTCATGACCCTAATACTCTGTCTACCCAGATTTCTACTTATTTTCTTTTATTTTCCTAATATTGCAATTATCTCTGAATAAACCATCTCAATTTATCTTGGACACAAGGAGAATATTACGTATTTTCAACATCTCTGGAAGAAGCGATGGAGCTTCTAAATTCAGACCAAAGGGGAAAATCCTCTATCCCTAATTCACGAGAATTTAGCTCTTTTAAATCTACTTTATCCTATAAATAACTCACCCTCTAAAAACAGAACGGCACTCAAGAGACACATAAGTATTTGCTTGCATATCCCCTAAGAGACTATAAGAGCGTCTGACTATATCTCTTCATAATTCCTTTTTTAAGTTGTAGCAGGTGGTGCCCACATGGTCCTGGTCTCGTACATTGAATGTCTGCCATCACTACTATAGCATCCTCCCTCTTGCTACCCTCTTTCTCTCCCATGCTGATACCCCAAATAGCCCCAGCTCCTCTTCCTCACTTCCTCCTGAACACCTGAAATGACCAAGTGTCCAATAGGGAGACCCATTTAAGGAAAAACTAAACCTAAAAGGGAAGTACATCTTCCATCCTCCTCAAACTAGCTGAGAAAACAAAACATGGCCAGACACCTGCTCAAATCATAGGAACCCCAAAATAAGAACACTTCAAAGGCCCAAAACAAATGAACACACATGCAACACACAAGTCATGAAAATAATGCTATTCTAAAGGCAGGATGCTAAAATAAATAAATGAAATTCTTTTATGTTTGTTTATTTCGAGAGACAGAGGTACACAGGATCAGGGTCTCCTCATGTCATGACCCCCATCCTCAGTCTTCCAACCGGCCAGGAGTGTTCAGGTCAACTCATGATCCTGACCCGGAGCCTCCATCTGTCTCTAGTATAACACAGTGCCGCCCTACTGCCTGTACTGTTACGGCTGTGCCAATAAGTGGAATGTCACTGTTAAAACCATAAGTAGTGGGGCCAGGAGATAGTGTAATGATTACATCACTGGACTCCCACATAGCTGACCACCATCTGAGTCCCAGATAGAGCGGCTTAAAACTCACACCGGGTGTGCATACGTGCATGCCCAAAATCCCAGGAGAAGAATAGAGAAGGGATTGCAACACCATTCCCCCTAAGGGGTGATTTCTCACTTTCTGTTTCTCTGTCTCTGTCTCTACGGCAAGCGCAGGTACCCTATACCAAAAAAAATCTCTCTTCAAAAAATAAATAAATAAGTAGTTTTCATTTGGGAAAAAGAGAGCAACTGCACATCAGAAATCTATGGCAGAGTAGCAAATTCAAAGCATCAACATGAGAGGAGCTTATAAAGACTTCTTTTATTTCAATGATGCAGAAACATAACCTGCCAATAAAAACTTCTAAACCCTTGGGAGGCAGTATAAAGACGCTGTCAAGAGTACAGACTATGATGGTTTTTTATGTTAGCACAGAATATTCTGGAAAGCTGTACAAGAAACTGACAATGAGGGTTCACTCTAGGGAGAGGGACTAGGCATCGGGTGAGAGGGAGACATTTTTCACTGTCTAACCTTCTGTTTCACTTGAATTTTTTTTTTTTTTTACAACTGACTGTAGTACTCTCTCAAATAAACAGTGCAAAGAGAACTTGGAGTCAGGGAGATCTGAGGTTGACTGTACCATGGCCGATGGTGCCACGACCTTTACCTCTTCAAGTTTCAGGATCTTCACCTGTATTATAGGATTGTTTCTAGCACCTGCTTCACAGAATTTTGGGAGGAATAAATGGAGCGATAACATATATAAATGTGCTTTGCAGAGGCCCTAGCACATAGTAGGTGCTCAATAAATAGCATGGTAATATGACAGGCACACAAACATAAAGTGTTAATGAAGAACACTAACCCATCCTTAATTAAAAATAGCAAAAACCTCTTCAAAGAAAGAAAGAAAGAAAGAAAGAAAGAAAAGGAGGTGCCAGCAGGTGATGTGGTGGTTAAGGCGCTGGACTCCCACATGGCCAACTGCAGTTTGAGTCCTGGGACCTGGCAACTTGCTTTCTCAGTTTCCCATTCTGTCTGTCTCTCTCTGGCCAAATTAAATAACAATAATAATAAGTTAAATAATTCTTTTAAAATAAATAAATGAATATGGGACAATGATAAAAGCATAAAAGAGCCTTTTTGCTATCAGAAGGCAGAGATCAGGTTATACCACCACCGTCTTCAAAGATTTGAAGGATGTAACATCTATCCAAGAGAAAAGGCTTAAACTCCTCAAAGCAGAGGCTAAAATCCAGCATCTGTAAGCAGCTGCACCCACTCATGGGAGTCTTCAGCCATAAAGCAGCCCTGTATAGTCCTCACCCTGCGCCCAGAAGACCAGATGACGACAACCCACAAAGACAAGCAAGAAACTCTAAGGCTGACAGATCTAATTTTCCCTCTTCAGGGCTCCCAAACTCTAATGTGCACAGGGATCACCTGGGATCTTATTAAAATGCAGCTTCTGACTCAGCAGGCCTGAGTCGCTGCATCTCTAATAAGCTCCCCGGTGATGCCGATGCTGCTGGTCCGTGGACCACACTCTGAGTAGCAAAGTCCCACTGACCCCAGATAACTGACCCCAGGAAGTGCTTCTGGGTAGCAACAGCAGTCTCGCGGGATTCTGATTGCTGTCATGTTCTCTCTCCTGGTCCCAACCCGGCCAATTCTTCTAAATCAATAGTTCTCAAGTGAGGGCCACTGTGCCCCACCAAGGGACACCGGGCAACATCTGGAGACATTTTTGATTGTCACAACTCCAGGGAGAAGGATCTTACTTATCGGTAAAGGCCAGGGACATCGCTCAACATCCCACAATTCACACAGCAGCCCCCACCGAAGAATTATCTGGCCTGCAATGTCTGCAGTGCGGAGGGGCTTAAGAAACCTTGTTCTAAATGAACAGAAAACAGAACGCATCCTGAGACCTCACAGTTCATTCTGAGACGGTAAGTCCCATTCAAGAAGTGGGCATTCCCATGGTTATGTTCCAGCTTAACATACAGAATGTTTGCACTCTGCGGCAGAAACAGAGATTTAAAGACAGAAGTAGAGAGGGCAACTCTAAGTACCAGAGACTGCATGGGGTTCGGGGCGAGGGCCTCAGGAAAAAAACATTTAATAGACACGAGAATCCATGTACACGAGGCAAATAGGTTATGAAATGCTTTGTAGCAACAAAATTTAAAAAGGGGAGGACATTGCCTATATAAATCTGTGTGTTTGTGTGTGTGTGTGTGTATGACTATCGATATATGTATTGTGTGTGTGTGTGTGTGTATATATACACACATATATATTGGGTCGATGGAAAACTCATGAAGCACTTTGGCATAGAAAAACACATCATGACTTTTCCAACAGCCCAATATATATTCACGTATATCAAAAAATACCTAGCATAACAAAAATAAAAAGTGATAACATATATAATGTTCTGGGGCCAGCAGGTGGCGTGGTGGTTAAGGTGCTGGACTCCCACATGGCCAACCATGGTTCAAGTCCTGGACCTGGAGGCTTGCTTTCTAGCTTTCCCTCTCTCTCTCTCCCTCTCTCTCTCTCTCTCTCTCTTCCCCTCTTTCTCTCTCCAGTCAAATTTAAAAATAATAATAAATAAAATGAAATAATTTTAAAAATAATACAATGTTCTTTATCAGAGATGATGAATAATATCCTTGATTACTGTACACTATGCTTTTGAAAAACCACACTGTACCATACAAAATGTACAATTAAATGGAAATTATTAAAAAAAAAAAAAAAAGAAGAAGAAGAAGAGAAAAAGTGGGCATCAACCCAACATTGTTATTTCCCAGGCTAGATCTGGGATATGGGCAGTGTAATAGGTTGGGAGGGTACTGGATGTGGGAAAAAGGTCACCAGATCATAGTCTATGGTCTCTGTTTTATTTAGAATCAAGCATATATGGTTCAAAATGCCAGTGGAAGACCTACAAAGCATTAAACTTCTTGCCATTTGGGGGTGCAGCAACTCAGCTTCTATAGAGCACACTCATAAAGGACCACAGCTCTATTCAATCAAAGGACCAGAGAGGACCTTACACCGTGGCTCCATGAAGGCAAGGCCACACTCAAATCTACCCATCAACAGACCCACAGGACCTAACAGGGCACTTAGCAAACTTAGCAAGCTGTAGATACTCAGATATCAGAATGACTCTTGTAGATTCAAAACGTATTGCAATTCCAATTTCTTTTGTTTGATTTTGAGAGAGAGATTTTTGCTATAGGGCATGTGCACTTGCCAGAGAGACAGAAAGCAAGAAATCACCCCTCAGGGGACTGGCCATGCTGCAATCCTTTTTCTTCCATTCTCCTCTTGGGATTTGGGCGCAAACACACATGCACCCGGCATGAGTTTCAAGCCACCAGGTCCAGGATGCAAACTGCAGTTGACCATGTGGGAATCCAGAGCCTTAACCACTACACCACCTGCTGGTCCCCCAAATGTTTTAAAATAGAACCAGAGATTAAGCCACTCTCCAGTGTGACAAGGCTAATCATTTGCCAAACACTATTATTTATAACGATTCCTTATGCTAAGGCACACATGGTACTGTAAAAAGAACATAGGCTTTGGAATCAAGCAGACCTAGACTCAAATCCAGACTCTCTCATTCATTTGGTCTATGACTTTGGACAAGTTACCACAGTGTCTACATCTGTCAAATGGGCATAATAACCCTTATGTTCAATAGAACTGTTTTGCAGTAACATACTGTGACACACTTAATATCCAGTGGTTGGCAAAGAATATGTGTTTCCTAAGTAATATTTCCTATCACACTAAGGAACTGAGAAAAAAAAGAAAACACAGCACATTACATTGTGCTTATTTCTACACATAAAAATATGTAAGAATTTCACCTAAGGCGGGACCAGCAGTTAGCGTAATGGCTATGTCGCTGGACTCCCACGTAGTCAACCGCGGTTCGAGTCCCGGACCCGGTGGCTTAAACTCACGCCGGGCGCGTGTGCGTGCGTGCCCAAGATCCCGAGAGGAGAATGGAGGAGAAGGGATTGCGGCGTGGCCATCCCCCCTGGGGGGTGATTTCCTGCTTTCTATCTCTTTGTCTCTCTCTGTCTGTCTGGCGAGCGCACGCGCCCTATAGCAAAAACCTCTCCAAAAAAAAAGAAAAAAAAAAAAAAAAAAAGAATTTCACCTAAGGCTAGGTAGAGAGAGAATCCCTCTTCTTTAAAACAGCAGATAGTGTAAAGGTTATGTCACTGGACTCCCATGTAGTCAACCACAGTTGGAGTCCTGGATGTTAAACTCCCATGTAGTTGACCACAGTTCGAGTCCTGGAACGAGCAGCTTAAAACTCATGCCAGGCACATGTGTGCATGTGCCCAAAATCCCGAGAGGAGGAAGGATTGTAGTGTGACCACCCCCCCCAAGGTGATTTCTTGTTTTCTGTCTGTCTTGCGGGTGAGCACATGTGTCTATAGCAAAACTCTCTCTTTAAAAAAAAAAAAAAAAAAGGCAAAGGCCATAGTCTCTTGAGTTTATTGAGTATCCACAAGATTATGCACTTGAGGTTTGACTAAGGCCACTAAGGGTCAGGTTGCAATAATGACCACCACCAACAAAATGACACCTGTTTGGAAGGGGAATGTCTCCGTGTGTCATGGTGCCACCACTGAGTCACTACAGTATCATAACAAAATGTTATCAAATGCTAAGAACCTGGCAGACTAATTTGACAAGAATTGTGTTATTCTGAGAACAGTAAAAGGAGGACGACTCAAGAGAAAAAGTGACAATACAAGGTTTCTAAAGCATGAACCATAAATGTTCCAGGAAGTAACCCATAACCACCACTCGTGTTACACGTTTCTCACTGTCCAAACATGGCGGCCTTGGAGGAAAGGCACAGCATCCTGGTTCCACAGGCCAATAGACATCACTCTATTGGCCTTTAGGGGAAAATATTTTTAAAAAGATGTGATAGGCAGGAGCACCAGAGAGCAAGTCTTTCCCACTGAGGGAGCAGGTGCGTGATGCCAGCAAAGTAGGCGTAACCCCAAAGGCGTGAAGAAGGAGCTCTAGTTGTCTTTAGCTTTCCAGAAGCACAGAAAAATCAGGCAGTGTACACCGAATCCTGCCCCACATCTGAAACATCGCCGGAAGTGCAGAGTCTGGGGCAGCTGGAACGTTTAAGAAGCCCCCTACTGGGACTTGGAAAGCAGCCTTGAAATAATCATAGTGATAAACAGCTGAAAAACCAACTTCGCGTGAAGCTGGGAATGAAACATTAGAGTAATGGGTGCCTGGCGACCCCTGAGGGTGGCAGTAACTCATCACAGAGCTTTGACTTGCTGGGAGAGTTAAGTATCCCTGAACTGGATCAGATCTCTGGCCCACGTGGTGCCACTTGCAGCCACCTCAAGCGGTAGGACCCTAGAGAGCACAGACGCCCCGCCGACCTCAGGGTTACAGTCAAGCCTCATCCTACTTTCTCTCAGGAGCCACTCCCGGTTCTGTCATTCAGAAACTTGCCCAGACCCCTCTTCAACTGCATTTATATATCCTGCCAGGACCACCTCTCGAGATAATGAGTTTTAGAAGATTATTACCTGCTGTGTTAAGCAGTACCTCCTTTCATTGGTTACAACAAGAAAAAGAAGAATTACGGGTGAAATAGCAGGGAGAGGCCAATGTTGCTTTCATCAGGGGACAACCTCGTGTTATAGGAAGCAGAAATACTCGACAGCCTGGGACCTCAAGGCATTTGTGCAGCAACCTTGAATTTGGGAACCTTAATGGCTTCAAGAGTTCTGCTTGATGAAAGTCACTCAATACATAGTCATGAAAAACACAGGACCAGCAGTTAGCGTAATGGCTATGTCGCTGGACTCCTATGTATTCGACCACAGTTCGAGTCCTGGATCCTGTGGCTTAAACTCACACCAGGCGCATGTGCATGCGTGCCCAAGATCCCAAGAGCAGAATTGAGGAGAGGGGATTGCGGCATGGCCATCCCCCCCGGGGAGGGGGGTGATTTCTCACTTTCTGTCTCTCTGTCTCTCTCGGTCTTTCTGTTGAGCACAAGCACCCAATAGCAAAGAAAAACAGGCCTAGACAAAGTTATAATTTGTGTTAGAGTTACCTAGTTAGAAAATAGCTCAAATAGCTCAAGAGCCCAGCAAAGTTTTCAATCACTAAATCCTGAGCTGATTGTAAATATGAAGGGATTGGGAGCTGGTAAGACGCAGGAAAATCCGCTAGGAGATACTGCAATCCATACTTGGCCTTTCTTCGTGGTCAGGAGTGCCACAGAGCCACGAGGACGAGGCACAATCAACCTGCAGTGAGCATGGAGAGCCCACCTGCTAGCTGAACTGTGCTTGGTGTCTAAGCCAGGCCTGCTCTCTTCCAATACAAACACCCTCCTTGCAATGTAGTGCCCTGGATTGATTCCTGAGACAGAAAAGGGACGTGAGTGGGAAACTTGGTGAAATCTGAAGAAAGTCTGCAGCTTAGTTCATAATAATGTACTGGTGTTAATCTTCGTTTTGACAAATGTGACACTATTACATAAGAGGCTGGCGTTAAGGAGAACTGGAGGAAGGATATGTGGGAATTTCTCTGTGCTTTGTAATTTCTCTATAAATCTAGTATTATTCTAAAATAAAAGATTTATTTAAATTAAAACTTTTTTTAAGGCAAATACATTTCATGAGTCTTCAGAGCCAGTATGCTATGAGTTGGGAGTCAATAAAAAAAAAAAAAAATTAAGTGTGTTTTGCTTTATGCCAGAGGGCACATGTGCAAAAGAAAGAGCAAGAGAGAGAGAGAGAGCGCGCACCTCCCCCTCTTAATTGGGCTTGGTCATGCCACAATCCTCTTTCCTCCATCCCATCAGAATCATGGGCATGCATTTTTTAAGTCTCCAGGACCAGGATTCAAACTATAGTAGGTCATGTGCAATCCAGCTTCCTCCATACAGTGGCTTAACCACTGTGCTATCGGGCCACCCAAAATTATTAAGGGTTTTGTTTTGTTTTGTTTTGTTTTTGCAGGGGGTGCAGGGGATTCTTGCTATAGGGCATGTGCACTCTCATCACAGAGACAGAAAGCAAGAAATCACCCCTCAGAGGGGATGGCCACACCACAGTCCCCTCTCCTCCATTCTCCTCCTGGGATCCTGAGCACACACGCACAAGTGCCTGGTGTGAGTTTAAAGCCATCTGGTCCAGGACCCAAGCACAGTCAGCAGTTGGAAGTCCAGTGATGTGACCACTCTGTCATCCGCTGGTCCCCAAAACTATTTAAGAATCAGGATTAGTGGAGTAAGGAAAATTCATGATGTGAATTGGTGGAAGGGTTGGGAACATGTGTTAGAGATAAGGTAAACTAAGTGAATATTTATTAAGATAAGAAAAATTAAGCAGAGGACCAGCAGTTAGCGTAATGGCTATGTCACTGGACTCCCATGTAGTCGACCATGGTTCGCGTCCCGGACCGGGTGGCTTAAAACTCACGCCAGGCGCGTGTGCGTGTGCGCCCAAGATCCCAAGAGGAGAACGGAGGAGAAGGGATTGCGGCGTGGCCATCCTCCCTGGGGGGTGATTTCTCACTTTCTGTCTCTCTGTCTCTCTCTGTATGTCTGGCGAGCGCACGCACCCTATAGCAAAAACCTCTCAAAAAAAAAAAAAAAAAAAAGTTCATGGTGAATGAAGTACAAAGGCAATGTGTCTGAATATGATTGAGACTATGGTGACCTATCAGAGTTACCTCATTCCAAAGATAACCATGGTCTTTCAAAAGGTGAGCCTTGGGGCCAGCAGGTGGTATAGTGGTTAAGGTACTGGACTCCCACATGGCCGACCACAGCTCACGTCCCAGACCTGGCAGTTTGCTCTCTCTCTTTCTCATCTCTCTCTGGTGAGTGCACAGCAAATTAAAAATAATAATAAATAAGATAAATAAATAATTTTTTAAAATAAAGATGAGCCTCCTCATGGACAGTAGGAACTACATTTTACAGACATGTGTCTTCCACAGGCACTATATAATTTACAGAAAAACAGTTCTGCTTGTAAACCCATTAAGCCTAAAATCTGTTAACATCCTGAGAAGAAAAGATCAGAACAAAATCTAGGAATACTAACATACCAAAAACAACACTGAAGTTTAAAGAAACACATAATAAAGTTACTCAGGGAATTAACCACCATTCACTGACTTACTTAAGTGGAGTAGACATAATCAGCAAGTTCATGCACAAAAAAATTAACTGCTTATTCAAGAAGATTACAGAGATAACAACATTAAGTACTTGAACAACATCTAACAGAAATTCTATCAAATCTTTCTAAAAGCATAAAAAGAAGAATGTACTGAAAATATAGTAGTGATTAAAAAGCCTGCACCTTGGAGATTTGGAGGTGATGTCTAAAGATTAGCAAGATAAAACAACGTGGTTATCAGAAGAAAGAAGTTTGCCGAGAGATTTAGCAAAGCCCGGCCTACTGAAATAGGACAGTAGGAGGTTAGGAAAACCATGAAAATGGCTTCCCTCTGGTCAGTACTGGATCTTAACCACACTCATGTCTCGGCTGAAGGTGCAAAATTTTGTAGTTACAGCACAGCTCCAATTAGAAGCCAGGTTTTGGTACCTAAAAATGGGTCCCATTTCCTGAACTCCCTCCATTGCCAAAAATAAAACACACACCCAAACAAACCAACTGCTTTCCTGCTGGCTCTAATCTTTGTTGATCATTCGATCAGATCTTTTTTTTCTCTCCCCCCCCAAGAGATTTTTACTATAGGGTGTGTGTGCTCACCACAGAGACAGAGAGACAGAAAGCAAGAATCACTCCCCAGGGGGTACGACCATGCCTCAATCTCTTCTCCTCTATTCTCCTCTTGAGGGATTTTGGGCACACACGCCCAGCGTGAGTTTCAAGCCTCTGGGTCCAGGACTCGAACCGCAGTCAAGCACATGGGAATCCAGTACCTTAACCACTATGCCACCTGCTAGTTCAGGTCAGATCTTTAGATCACATTCAATCAACACATCGAGAATGAAAAAGGTTTGCGGTCTTGTTGATAATAAATCAGTTCTTTGTTTTTAATGAATGAATTCAGTTTTCACTAATTGATTACAAAGTGACGTATGAATGAATCCACTGTGCATATACATTATACGTTTTACATGCTTCTGAGCAAAGACAAATATTGTAGAGGGAAACAAACTAACACAGCCAGGTGTTTGTAGTTTTAGTGCCGGCTGGGCCGTCAGCAGAGCAACTTGGGCACATTGCCTACCTACTGAGTCTGGTTCCTCATCTGTGAATTAAATCCTTGGGCCTACTTTTTCTCTGAGAAGAAACTGTCAAAGCAAGCAACCACCTTCTAGTTCCATCAATCTGTGCCTCTAACTTAACGAGGAATAAAACTCGAAAGGCCACATAAACACAGAGTTTGATGAATGACCCAATTCTATGTGAACAATTTCAAGCAGAATTATTACTCAAAAACAGCCACATTGTTAGTCTTTTCTATTCCTGGAGATAATTAAATCCTTTATTTATATAAATTTATACCAGCTTCTTTGGGCCAGAATAATTTCAGATCACTCTTGTTTTTTTTAACCCTAGCACCAGAATTTAAAGGACACGACTCTACTTACAGTTTCGAATGTTATTCCAGTCGATTTTAGAGAAGAAGGGATGGCAGCAAAGACCTTCAAACTTCAGTCTCTCTTTCTGGCCACACAGCAAACTTTGAATCAGATCAAGGAGTTCATTGCTAACTTTGGGATCATCTGGAAACTTCAAAAACCGCTGTTTCAAAAAAATAAAATAATTCTTTTCTGAGTGGTGAATACAGTGTCTCATATTCCAAAGTTAAGAAAGAGTTCTCATATATGCAAGTTTCTGCTTAAAAAAAAAAAAAAAAAAGGAAGTCTCATGCCCTCTTAACTTTGTACCAAAGGAACAGTCCCAAAATAAGTGGCCTGTTCGCTTCAATAGGTCTAGTTCCTTTGTAGGGGTTCAACATCCTTCATGGCTTGACTCCCTCTCCCCTCTCTGTCTCATCTCGCCCTGCTCCCTCCCCCCCCCACCCCTGCTGTCCAACAGTGATGAGCTATTTAAAGCTCCCTGAACAAATCAGGCTGTCCTGTCTCCCTAGAACACCTGCCCCTCCCACCTGGCTTTCCTCAGCCTTTTTTATTTTTTACCCTGTCGCTCCCTCCGCATGCTCCCTCTGTACTGTACTTTACACAATGGACTGTGATTTCTCTGTGATGATGAAGAAAGAAGGCTGCTCATCGCTGCAAACCTGTTACCTTACAGTACCTGGTGCGATTCCTCATTACTGAATTATTGAATGAGTGAACTGAAATGTAGGGAAAAATGAGCCCAAGAGTCACCTAAGGGGAAACTGTAACTCGAGAGGAAACTCAAGGATAACAAATAATGTATGTACATAACAAATACATATTAAACATTCCAGAAAGATGAAAATTGCGGAGATATAAAAACCGATGAAATAAGTGTTTTTCTTTCAGATGAAACTAAGAAATATATGTATTTATCATATCCTTAAGAAATGAGCTAACTAGAGTAGAAAGAATAGTTATTAGGAAACAGCTTTCGTTTTACTTTCCATATACATGACGGTATTTCTAGCTTGTTCTCTCATTTCAGTATTCAAAGTTCACAGAGAGAAGCAGTGCAGTATATAATCAAGACAGGACCTTCAGAGCCAGACTGCCTGCTTTATTTTGGGCAAGTTACTCAATCTGCCTGTGATTTAGTTTCCTTATCTGTAAATAACAATAATAACAGTAATAATAATCATGCTGACGCCACAGGGTTGTTTGAAGATTAAGATAAACCGTATTGCATGAATTCAAAGACTCACATTTATGCACATTTAATAGCACTGAGATCAAGATGCATTTTCTAACCAATAAACAGATCATAGATTAATTGGCAGCAGTTTTTCTTTCTTTGTGGTAAATAATAGTGTAGGGGCCAGCCAGTGGCACGATGGTAATAAAACTGGACCCACATGCAAAAGGCCTTGGGTTCACATCCCGGAACCCCCTCGAGCATGCCAGATACACGCTTGCCTGAGACCCAGCCGGATGAGGCTGGCCCTGAATCATGGTATCATTCCCCTGGAAGGGATGCCTATCACTCTGTCTCTCATGAAAGAAATAAACAAATACACTTTAAAAAGAAAATGATATAGTCTCACAATTACTAGTAGCGGCAGTTAAACAAGATACAATTAACAGTGTCTAGAATAGTTTTTGGCACAAAGTGCTATATGCATTTGCTTTGATCATTTTAAGTACTGCTGGTGTACATATAAACATTCATTCACACTTTTTTTTTTCATTTTTTATTTTTGCTCGAGGGCACATGTGCTCACCAGAGAGAGACAGCAGAGAGGGAGAGGAGAAAGCACTCCCCACCATGGAGAATGGTCACACCACAATCCCTCCTTCTCTATCTCTCCGTCTTTCTGGAATTTGGGGCGCGCACGCCCATGTGCCCGGTGTGTTTCTCAAGCGGGACTCAGACTGCAGCTGGCCACGTGAGGTGTGGCAGCCTTAACCACCAAGTCGTGGAGCTGGTCCCATTCACACACTTTTTACATAACATCTAATATTTCTTTTTCTTTAAAGAATTATTTTATTTAACTTTATTTATTATTAGTTTTTTAAATAATTATTTAATTTATTTATTAAGATGATGATTTTTAAATTTACTATAGGGCACATGTGCTCACGAGAGAAAGAGTGAGAAAGCAAGCCACTAGGTCTGGGATTCAAACCACGGTTGGCCATGTGAGAGTCCAGAACCTGAACCACCATGCCACCTGCTGGTCCCAATTTATTATTAGTAGTTTTTCATTTGACCAGAGAAAAACTGAGAAAGAGGGAAAGTGAGAAAGCAAACCACCAGGTCTAGGACTCAAACCTCAGTCTGACATGTGGGAGTCCAGCACGCTTAAACACCATGCCGCCAGCTGGCCCCTAAATGACATTTCTTAATCTTACTTTGAAACCTACTAACGGTGCTTTACCTGGAAATTCATGATGTTACTGAAGGTTCTGGCTGAGGTTCCCTCTGTGAACGGGGATCTCCCGTAAATCATCTCATAGGCGATGACTCCCACCGACCACCAGTCACACTCTAGACTGTAGACGCCCTTCCCGTCCCCGTTCATTACAGTCAGTACTTCAGGAGCCATGTAATCTGGGGTCCCAACAGGGAGTTTGGCATTTACCTAGAAACCCATAAATAAAAGAATACAGCAAAACTTTCAATTATCTTCAAGTAGATTGCCAACAGCCACATTTCAGACTCAAGCTGATTTGCCACTGATTACTATTCTCCCAGGCACTTAAATCTTCTATCAAGTGGCACGCTGTCAGAAAATGCAAAGGCTTTACTAATTTAAAAAAAAAAAAAAAAAAAAAAATCCAGAGGCGAAGGTGCAAGAGTTGTTGATGGTATTCATCTTTGCTTACACAAATGAGAGTCAGCTACCTACCTGAAACAGAAGGTGCCTTTTTTGATCTGAGTTACTGATATGACAAAACTTCTTACTTATGGAAACAGCAAAATGGTAATAAACCCTTAAGGAGGAATCTATAAGATCAGTCTAACTGTTAAAGAAGAACTGGCAGCTAGCTGGCAATACAATTATTACAGGCGTCTGTTAAATGTCAAGATTGAAAATTTAGAAAACTGCTTTTAGAATCAACATTCCTACTTAGGCCCACCCATGCGGCAAGACATGATAAATAACTCCAGCGAGGCCCAAATGTTAATAAGTTCCTTTTCCCCATCCCCCCACCCCCTGCCTTAATTCTTGCTCCGGTGACCCCTCCCCATTGTTCAGAAACCCAACCCAATGATGTCCAAGCACCTGGCCTTGGCAAAGGAAGATTAAGACAATGTAAGAGGTCTTTTTTATTTCCTAAGAACTATTTAATTTTATTTATTTATTTATTTATTATTATTATTATTATTATTATTTAATCCACCAGAAGAAAACAGGGATGTGGGGATGGAGTGATAAAGCAAGCTGCCAGGTCCAGGACTTGAACCATGCTCAGCCATGCGGGAGTCCAGCAGCCCAACCACCATGCCATCTACTGTCCTCAGGAGGTTTTCTTATAAAGCCCAATCTATTCCACTTAAAGAACTGTGCTTTTTCAGTTTCCCCTGAGACTGTGTCCTTCTGACAACTTTGTGTTTAAATGTCCTGTTTCTTGAAATGAATCTGATGAAAGAAGATGGTTTTCTGCTCCTCACTCCTACCCCATGCCAAGCAACCTGTTATGCTGGTAACAGCTATGATCAACACGTCGTTTTGAAGTTTTATCGAGTCATAAAATGTAAAGTTTAAGGATCACTTTTTGGGGCCCAGCAGATGATGTGGAGGTTAAAGCAGCTGGATCCCACATGACCAGCTGCACAGTTCAAGTCCCAGCTGCCTCAGCCTGGGGAAACACCAGGTGTGTATGTGTACATGCCCAAAACCCAAAGAGGAGAATGGAAGAGAAGGGACTGCAGCAGGGCCATCCCCCCTGGGGGGGGAGGGGGGGGTTCTTGCTTTTTCTCTCTCTCTCTTCTCTCTCTGTCTCAAGCAAGCACATACGCAAAACCGAGGAAAAAAAGGAAAAAAGGATCATCTCTCTACAATTCCTCCCCACAGAACAGAGAGGCCCTGACTTTAGTTGTATCCTATACTGACCAGGTGTCCTAAAACACTGCATTGTAAATGAGCTTCTCTCTGGTCAGCAATTACATGGGATTTCTCCCCATTAAAAGATTATTAAGTGTCCCCAAGGGAGTAAGAGATTGTGTGGATATGGTCACATACCTATAAACTGAGCTTTACATCAATAAAGTACATTTGCTTTGCTTTAATTTTTTAAAGATATTTTTGCTATAAGGCATGTGTGCTAGCCAGAGAGACAGAGAGGAAGAAAGCGAGAAATCATCTCCCCTGGGGGGATGGCCGAGCCACAATCCATTCTTCTCCTCCATTCTCCTCTCAGGATTTTGGGCACGCACGCACACACGCCCAGTGTGAGTTTCAAGCTTCTGGGTCCAGGACTCGAACTGTGGTCAGCCACATGGGAGTCGAGTGATGTAACCATTATACCATCTGTGGTCCCTTGCTTTGCTTTAATTTAATTAGGTACTGAGAGGAAAGTGAACGCACAGAGAGGACACTACGAGGTCTCCTTTCTCCAGTAATGACGCTGGATAAAGCTCTCCCAGCCTTTAATAGTAATTAACAAAGGGCTTTAATGACAATGAATGAGTACTAAATTTTCATTTGTCAGTGGCCTCCAAGCACATTAAACATGTTCGACCTGTCATCTTACACATCCTCATAATGATTTCCAAGTCAGTTCAGACAGTTAACCTGGGTGAAATATTAAAAGTGAGCACGTCCTAGGAGCCCAGTCTACCTGCAGTATACTACCTGATAGGGCCCTGGGATTACTGAACTTTAGTTGATTCTCACTGTATTGACAGGAAAGAAAATAAACTAGGTCAACCCATGGCTATAAGAGAATGACTAGGGGATAGAAAAGTCTGTTAACACTTGGGGAGACAGAAGAGAAAAGAAATAAAAAGGAAAAGGGAGGTAGGGTTAACACAGCAGATTCATTTACAAACCAAAAGTAGATGAAGGAAAAAGTGAGAAAACCACACTCTTCTTCCTGCCAGTCCCTTTCCATAAAATGCTTAAACTTTATAAAACTATTTAAACCTAACTTTCCAGCATCTAGCCTCTCAGGGCATATCCACAGAAGCTGGGTAAAAAGAAACTCTTACTATGTTGGTCCTCCTGTGGAAAAGAAATAAAATCTTTCACTCCTATACAAATCTAAAGAGGGCTATCTCCTGTGGGTTTCCAACTGCTAAGTGGGGCTGATTATTATTTAAGATGCTATCAAGAGCTTTATTTACCAACTTCTGACAATTGTTTTCATCCAAATGAGACAGGGTAGAACTGTCAGCTGTCTGCCACTCTTTGAGGTTCTAATAACATGAAGTGAGTAACCTGTGTCATGCAGAAGGTCGTGGTGTCACAAGGTGGCCCTTATGTTTAATAACAGACCAGACTCCGAAGTAACATTCTGAATAAGATACTTGAAACAAATACAATGGATGATGGAAAACAGATCTAACCTTCACAAATATCCAAAATACAAAGACAGTATCTGGCTGTGATAGGGGAAAGCAATATAAAGGAATTTCAGTAAATGTGAGTTATACCTTACAGAGGATATTTTGAGGACAGAAATATTGAGAACCTACTTTAAGCCTACAAAATATTCTAACTAAAGGAAATACATGTTTAACCCACCACCACTGATCAAAAATAATTTTTAAAAAATTTACATCTCTAGGGGCCAGCAGGTAATGTGGTGGTTAAGGCGCTGGAGTCCCCCGGGGCCTCAGGGTACAAGTCCAAGACCTGGCAGCTTTGCTTTCTCACTTTCCCCCACTCCCTCTCTGTCTCTCTCTGGCCAAATTAAAAAATAATAACAGTAAATAAAGTTTAAAAACTTTTTTTTTAATTTACAATTTACAGTCACACTTGATATGGATTATAATTATTACTGTTCTATATTAAAAGGGCTTTTGCACTTAAAACAATGTTAAAAATGTCTTTCTTATCTGCCTGTCAAATTCTGGCCCCAAAAGCACAAGGAGGAAGGAAAAGATGCAATATTCTCAGGTGTGTTGTTCGGAGTGTCACATTTCCTTGGCAAAAATCTTTAGGGGTTGAGCCTTGAGTTAGGTAAATCTGAGTATCTCAGAGAGGCTCCCAGCCTGCAGCAAAGGTTGCTACAATTAGAAGATGTGAAAAAGGGCAGTTTCAAGCATTGAAATGAGAAACCTGAAATGGAGACCTGTCTCTTTACCAAGAGCTCTGCAGAGAGTGCCTCCAGACACAGAGACAGGGCCTGACTCTTAATTCCCATTTATTTGCCAAGTAGTGATTCTGGATCTTAATCTAGTTTTCTCAAAAAATATTCTTATGGCAAACACATGTGGCCGGCTCTAATGTAATCATTTTCTGATACTTCTCAATCTACTGCAGGTATTCTCAATAGGAGACAACTTTGTACCACCCACCCAATGAAGGACATTTGACAATGACTGGGGACATTTTTGGTTGTCACACCTTAGAAGGAGAGTGCTTCTGGCATCTAGTGGGTAGAGTGAGGGCAAGATCCTATAACTGCCTCCCAGAACAAAGACTTATCCAGCAAAATGTCAGTAGTGCTGGAGCCAGCAGGTGGTGTGGTGGTTAAGGCCCTGAACTCCCATATGGCCAACCACAGTTCAAGTCTCAGACCTGGCGACTTGTTCTCTCTCTCTCTAGTGAGTGTACATGCCCTATAGCAAAAAGTTAAAGAATAAAAATAAATGAAATTAAATTAAAAATTATTTTTAAAAAGTTAGTAGTGCTAAGGTTATAAAAGGGTCCTCAATTAATAAAAAATGTGTACTATGAAAAAATTATGCATGAATTTCGAAATTTTTGCAGCAAGGAAAATTAAACCATACTTAATTCCATTTTTCCATGAACTTTTTGATATTCCTTCATATTATCAGACTTATGGTTTAATTCTTTTTCTTTTTAATTGCCAGAGGGTGTATGCACTTACCAGAGAGAAACAGAAAGCGAGAGGAAGAAAGCACCCTCTAATGGGGCATGGTCACACTGCAATTCTTTCTCCTCCACTTCTCCATCCTGTTGGAATTTGGAGCGCGTACACACACATGCCCAGGGTGTGTTTTTCAGTCCACTGAGATAGGAATTCAAATTGTGGTTGGCCATGTGGGAGCTGGCTCCCTTAAGCTACTAAACTACGAGGTCAGCCTCTTCACTAATTTCTAAATGTATATGTTTATACATAATTTCTAATGTTTTTAAATGCTATTAATATAACATAGAAATCTTTGAACCCTAAGTGATAAAACTTTGTGTTATTCAACTTTTCTAAATTCAGTACCTATGCTTTCATGCTTGTTTTTGAACTGTACATAATTTATGAAACATAAAATGTTTTGAATCTACAATCTAATTCTTAATGTAATGATCAAGTAAATAGATTAGAAAAACATAATCCAAAGGGGGAAAAAAATAGTGCTGAGGTTGAGACACCTTGATCTTGGGCGGCACATGAAGCCTATTTTTCCAAGAGCCTGAACACCAAGGAAATCATCTCAGCTAGGTCTTAGGTCTATAGAACAGGTAGACCAGATGCCAGAGTGCAGAGTTTCTACAACTCCAAACTCTTGCCTAGGATCAACCTAATATCTACGTTTCCTCCAAGGAATATGAGAAAACAAGGCAATTTTACATATTTTCCTTTATGAAGAACTTAACTCTCAGAACGGTGGGGAGTGGGGAAGTACATTATGAAGAGCAGTTTCTCTAACCTCTTAATTTGTGTTTTCTCACTAGAATCAGCATTTTCTAGAGAAAGAATTAAAAGTCCAACTTCCTAAGGATTTGTCTGAGTCACCAAGTAGCTCAGTTATGAAATCTGTTTTATAATTGAAGTCAACGTCTCATGGACATGTACTTTTTTTCATAGTTGACTTCAAAATTCACATTTTAGTACTTACCGAGTTTATTAGAAGATTTTTTTTTAACTTAGTTCTTTTTTTCACTGTCATATTTTTCCTAAAGTATTTTCACTCTTGGTCTCAATAACTACCCTCCCACCTTCCTAATTAGCACATGGAATACAGCTTAATTTTTCCAAAGGTCCAAGACTTAAAAATGACATTTTAAGCACTTGGTTTTTAACACTCAAGAATATCTGGTTCAAGTGTTCCAGTGATTAATTTTAATTTTCCTGCCTAATATAAAATAGAGGATTTGAAGTAAAGAAGGTTATATTTCACCAAAAAAAAATTTTTTTTTTTAATTTGCTAGAAGATGCATGTGTCCAAAGGAGAGAGACAAAGATAAAGAAGGAAATGAGAAAGTACCTCCCATGGGGAATGGTCACACAATCTCTTCTCCTCCATTCTCCTCTCAGAATTTTGGGTACACATCTATACCCACCTCATGTGATTTTCAAACCACCAGGTTCAGGACTCTAACCACACAGTCAGCCATGTGGGATCCAGCCTTCTAAACCACCACACTACAGGCTAGACCCACCAAAATACTTCAAAGTAAAAAAGACAATGTAACAGAAGACAATGTATAACAGGCAAAAAGAAAGAAAGAAAGAAAGAAGGGAAAGAAAGAAAGAAAGAAAGAAAGAAAGAGAGAGAGAGAGAGACAAAATAGGCATTTTACTTTTGTTTCAAACAAACTGTAACAACGTTATTAAAATGTTTTGTGGATAATAGGTTTTAGACATAAAAGAATACCACGGTCTGGAAAACAAATGTCTCCATCCCTACCTCCATCCACTGAGGAAAAGGGACACTGGCAGATGAAGGCTCCAAAATGTTGCTCATCATTTTATCCCACTATTTCCCAAATTTACAAAGACCACAGATCATTTTATTTTTGCATAATCCCTATTAAGCTACCCTATTCTATTATTTTTTTTTTTTTTTACCATCTTATTTGAATTCATTTTGGCAGCTGATCCAAAATCCACCAACTTGATGTGACCTGTTCGGTCAATGAGAATGTTCTCAGGCTTGATGTCTCTGTAAGATAATCAGGACCATGAATTAGTGTTGTCTTCTCTATGCCAATCAGCAAGCGGCTGTTAAGCTAATATCTCAATTCACCCACCCAAGAAGTTTAGTTTAACAATCTGCTACCTGGACCTCCCCTGTTGATGGAAATAAAGGATCAGCATACATTTTGCAAAATAAATTTAATTTTTAAAAAGGAAGAAGGGGAGGGAGAGAGGTAAGGAGGGAGGGAGAGAGGAAAGGAGGGAAAAGGAAAAGAAGTAAATATGTGCTATTAGGTGGGCTCTTTTTCCTAGAGAACCTATTCTACACCACAAAAACTAAGGCCAAGAGCAGCTAAGAAAATTTTCAAGGTCATATGGCAAACTGACGGAAAAGCTGAGACTTCACCCAGATTCCATGATTCCTGGTCTACTCATCATTCCATTCCCATGACCTTAGATATACATAAAACATCAGATGTGTGCCAGCCCATGGCACAATGGTTAAGGCAGCTGGATCCCACTTGGCTAACCACACAGTTCAAGTACTGGCCCCAGCAACTTGAAAAGAAAAACATGCTAGGCGTGTGTGTCTATGTGCCCAAAATTCTTGAAGGAGAGGGACCAACAAATGGCCTAATGGTTACAGTGCTGAACTCACACATGGTTGAACACAGTTCAAGTCCCGGATCCGGTGGCTTAAAACTATGCATGCCCAAGATCCTGAGAGGAGATGGGATTGTGGCATGGCCAACGCCCCCTGGAGAAGAGGGTGATTTCTCACTTTCTGTCTCTCTGGTGAGCACATGCACTCTATAGCAAAAATGTCTCTTAAAAAAAAAGGGGTGGGAGAAATACAAAAGGGATTGTAGCATGACTGTTCCCCATGGGCAGGTGCTTCTCTCTTTGGTAAGCACATGGGCCCTTGGTGGGGGGGGGGGGGGGGGGATGGGGGGGGGTGAGGATCAGATGACCAAGAACATGAAGAAATACTTATCAACTAGGGATTTCGTAGAATACCTTTGTAAATTAGTAACAGATATAGTTAGAAGTACAATTCCATGGTCTTCTGCTCCTATATGGTATGTCTCTACAGGTCAAAGTCAGTTTTTCTACCATACAACCCAAAGACCCCATGCAAAAGCACCTGGTCTTATTTGTTAGATTAGAACATCTTACCAGGAAACTTGTGAGCATCCCAATTCTAGATCTATCTCACTGGTGAAGGGACAAGAGGAAACATCTGCCATTTTGCAAAGCTTACTTTCAGTCGATTACAAGTAAAGCTAGCAGTGTTACTTTGATCCTGAAATCATTCACCTGCTCATCTCCGCGAAGGAACTCTTACGTGATATAGATAATTCTCAGAAGGCTACCAGAGAGTCTCACTTACCGGTGTACATATCCCATCTGGTGAACGCTGTGAACAGCCAAAATCAGTTCAGCTAGGTAAAACTGAATCATATTTTCATCTAATTGGTCCTCATATCTATTCAAAAGTGACAGCAAGTCCCCTCCAGGCTGATATTCCATGACCTGTACAGAATGCCAAAGTTATTAATTTTTCACACATCCAAAAAAAGGGAATGCCTCAATTAGATCCTCAAATACCACTTGAAGTGGAGTAATGGCAACGTCGTCGGGAAGCAATGAACATGTGTGAGACATATTGTAAACCACGAAGAATGAGGTCCCTGCCCTAAGGAAATTACATCTGTTACCCGAGAGAATCAATATAATGAAAGACTAGTCTCAGACACCATGCACAGTGTTTGCAAGGCAAGCTTGAGACATCGAATTAAATCCACCCACTCCCCTACCCATCCAAGGCGACACCCCAGACATTCCCTAGGATTAGGTACATAGATGGATATTCCTGGAGGGCAACAAACACTCTGGTATCCTTTCTGCATTTCCCTCAGCACCCGCAGAAGACAGGAGGCGTGCGGAAATACAATCTTTTTTACAGTTTGGTGTGGAAGGCAATCATCGGCCTCTATTAAAAATTTAAATGAGGGACCAGCAGGTGGTGTGGTGGTTAAGGTGCTGGACACTCCCACATGGCCAACCAGGGTTCAAGTCCTGAATCTGGTGGCTTACTTTCTCACTTCCTCTCTTTCTCACTGTTACCCTCTGTCTCTCTCTGGTCAAACTAAAAAATAAATGAATGAATAAATAAAATAAAATAAATAATTATTTTTTTAAAAATTAAATGAGAATATACACTTTGACCTAGTAATTCCTCCTCTAACAATTTATTTCCTATGTACTTACAAGAGTTTGAGGATAGGTAGATAGATACACTATAACACTGTTTGTAAGAGAGGGGAA
The DNA here is from genome assembly GCA_026018925.1 of Tupaia tana. Lineage (NCBI taxonomy): Eukaryota > Metazoa > Chordata > Mammalia > Scandentia > Tupaiidae > Tupaia > Tupaia tana. The sequence continues at coordinate 12,937,671 of JAKSZU010000026.1, read as the reverse complement.
AAAAAAAAAAAAAAACCTGGAAATCTTCCAAATATTTATCAATAAGAGACTGGCTCAAGTATGATAAATCTAAACAATGGGATATGATACCGATATTAAAAACAAATGGACTTCATCCATTCATACTGTCATGGCAAGCTGTCCGTGATGATGAAAAGAGACAGCTTGTACAGGAAAAAGGACAACGTATTTTTTTGTGAGAAAGACGTGAATTCTTATGTGTGTGGGTATATACTTTGGGGAAAAGCTGGAAGAAGAATATAAAGCCTCAGAAAAAGAAAAGTTTGGTTAGCAAAACAATGTTTTCTACTCCAAGGAACTGAGACCTCTCCTCCTTTCAGTGCTAAGCAGGTGTGATATTCCCGACTCGATTCGTGCCCTACAACCCACTTAGCCTGGGTGGCTTCTGACTCCAGCTGGTGGCTTCACCTCTCTGCCTTTCAGTCTCATCCTCTGTAAAGTAGGGATAAGGCTAATCCCTTTGCAGCACTGTGTGAGGATTAAAGAAGACAAGGTCCTCAGAGGGCCTGGCGCAGTGCCCAGTACCAACCAGAGGTCTTGGGTGACTGCTCAGTTCCTGTCCTTCCCTCCCCTGTGCTAGGTCATCATTTCTGCTTTGGCTGGGGAGAAGCTAGAAACCCATTTCGGCTATCGCTACCATCATGCTAATCCTTATTGTACTCTCCTGTCCTTCAAGCTGATTTCTCACTTTTTTTTTTCATTGCCAAAGGGCACGTGCACTCACCAGAAAGAGAGAGAAAAAAAAAAACACCCCTGCAATGGGGCATGGTCATGCCACAATCTCTCCATTTCTCCGTCCCGCTGGGATTCTGGGCACACATGCACACTCATGCCTGGTGTGCTCTTGAAGCCACCAGAACCGGGATTTGAACCGCAGTCAGTCATGGGGGATCTAGCTTCCCTTATCCACTAGGCTACGGGGCTGACTCTGATTTCCCATTTTATTAGCTATATTGTAAATGTTTTTTGTTTTAAGATGCTTTAAATCCTTTCTGGGGAAAAGCTAGATCTGAATATACTTCTTTAAAAAACACTAGCTCTCTCAAACTTCTGCGTACCAGAAGCCAACTCTGGGATGTGAATTCTCACCATCATCCTCCAAACTCCTGTTAGCTTTTAGTCCAGAATTAGAAGAAAGCTCTAGACAAGTCAGGCATAGAGCATCTGTACATATCTCTAAAGGCCCCAGGCAGGTCCAGCAAGAACTCCAGGAAGTCTGCCCAGCGTGCACTGAGCACCAAACCAGAGACCCCTGGAGAAACCAGCGACTTGCACGTCATCTCTGAGAGTTCCTCGTAGCCTGGGAAAGGACCCCTCTCCCATGACTTCTCACGCACAGCACACGCTCAACCAGATACTGCATGACTGCATTTGAAGAGAAAAGTTACGTTACAACTGCACGGCAATTGCTGGGGGTAAAAAACTTAACTTGTAAACAGGAAGAGCAACGCTTAGGGGCTAGACAGTGATGCAGCTGTAACATAACTGCACCTACATGAGAAGACCTCCAGTTCAGGGCCCAGGCCCTCCCTGTAACACTGGGCACACGTGCCAGTGATACCAGCTGGCTGAGAGGGAGGGCGAATCGTGGCATGAAAATCCTGTGAGAGATGCCTGTGCCTGTTTGTCTCTTTCTTTGATGGAAGAAATATAAATAAATAAACTTTAGAGCCAGCAGGTGACATGGAGGTTTATGGCATCTGGATCCCACATGGATGACTGTGTGGTTAGAGTCCCAGACCTGGTGGCTTACAAAACACACTGGACACATGTACATGCTTACCCAAAATCTTGAGAGGAGAATGGAGAAGAGATTACAGCATGGGTATTTTCCCAGAGGGTGATTTCTCATTTTCCCTCTCTCTGTCTCTCTCCAGCGAGTGCACATGCCCTATAGCAAACTAACTAATAAATAAACTTTTAAAAAAGAAGAAGAGCAACACTTAAAAGGGGAACACCAGGGGCCGGTAGGTGGCATCATGGTTAAGGGCACTGGACTCCCACATGGCTGACCACGGTTCAAGTCCCGGACCTGGCAGCTTGCTTTCCCACTTTCTCTTTCTTTCTCTCTCTCTCCCCCCCCCCCCCCTTTCTGGTCAAATTAGAATGAATGAATGAATGAATGAATGAATGAATGAATAAATAAATAAATAAATAAATAAATAAATAAAGTTAAATAATTCTTAAAAAATAAATGGGGGCGGGGGTGATACCTAACCTGAATACTTTATTTCCCCCCAATCCACAGCAGACATAAGCAGCTAGTCCCCCATCCTGAAGGAGTCCACAGGAACCACCTGGGTGCCTACAGCTCACCCACTCAGCCCAACTTGGTTCTTCACAGGCCCTGAGTACGTGGGCGAATGCTAATTGGTACGTCTGTTTTAAATATATATTGCCATTAAAAAGGTCTTAAATATCAAATAAAAAAAGGAAAGAAATTCACAGATAATAACAGAAGTACTCATACTTTTAGAACTGAAGTGTCTTAAATAAGACCAATGCATATTTATGATGACACATTGTAGTTAGACATTTCCTATGATTCTATTAAAGATGTGAAAATAACAGCACAGCCTTTAAGTTCAAGGCTGAGAAAGCCAAATGTGCGGCAGCCACTGGCAACTCGTAAGAGCTCACAAACTGACCGCTACTCAGTACGTAGCGCCTACTTCTAACGGTGCTATGTGCAAAGACCCATAAGATAGTTCCAGAAATAAGAACCATCTCTTTAAAAAAAAAAAAAAAAGGCAAAGGATATGTGTCATTTGCTCCCAGTCAAGCACTGTGTAGAGAGAGCTGCATCCCATATGGTTGACCACGGTTCAAATCCCAGCCCTGACTTGAAAAACACACTGAGAGCATGTATGTGCATACCCCAAATCCCAATAGGATGGAGAAATGGAAGAAAAAGGATTGCGGTGTGACCACACCCCACTGAGAATTTCTCTCTCTGGTGAGTATACACATTCCCTAACACTAAAAAAATTAATTTTCTTTTAATTTTAAAAACAGGTGGGTTGGGGAACCAGCAGTTAGCATAACAGCTATGTCACTAGACTCCCACGTAGTTGACCGCGGTTCGCGTCCCGGACCCGGTGGCTTAAAACTCACACTGGGAGCATGTGCGTGTGTGCCCAAGATTCCGAGAGGAGAATGGAGGAGAAGGGATTGCGGCGTGACCATCCCCCCTGGGGGGTGATTTCTCGCTTTCTGTCTCTATGTCTCTCTCTGTCTGTCTGGCGAGAGCACGCACCCTATAGCGAAAAACCTCTCAAAAAAAAAAAAAAAAAAAAAACAGGTGGGTCAGAAGGTGGCATGGTGATTCAAGTCTCAGACCCAAAAGTTTGAAAATCATGCCAGGTCAATAGATGGCACAATGGTTATGTCGCTGGACTCCCACATAGTCAACCACAGTTCGAGTCCCAAACGTGGTGGCTTAAAAAATCACACTGGGCACATGTACGTGCTTGCCCAAGATCCCGAGAGGAGAATGGGGGAGAAAGGACTGTGGTGTGGCCATCCCCCGGAGGGGGTGATTTCTCGCTTTTGGTCTTCCTGTCTCTCTCTGTCTCTTCAGCAAGTGTACACAATAGCAAAAAATCTCTCTTAAAAAAAAAAAAAAAAAAGAGGGACCACCTGATGGCATAGTGGTTACATCGCTAGCTCCCACGTAGTCGACCACAGTTTGAGTCCCAGACCCGGTGACAAAAAACTCATGCCAAGCACATGTGCATGCAGGCCCAAGATCCCAAGAGGAGAATGGAGAAAAAAGGACTGTGGCATGGCCATCTCCCCTAGGGAGGTGATTTCTCACTTTCTGTCTTTCTGGCGTGCACACGCCCTATAGCAAAAATCTTTCTTTAAAAAAAACGGGGGGGGAGGGGGGGGGGAATCACGCTGGGCAAGTGTATGTGCCTGCCTACAATCCTGAGAGAATAAAGGAGAAGGTATCGTGGCAGGACCATCCCCCCAGGGAGTTATCCTCACTTTCCCTCTCTGGCGAGCATGCACACGCTATCGCATAAACATTTGAAGAAAAAAAAAAAAGGTAAAAACCTCGGCCTTTCTTGAGCTGTCATTCTAGTGCAATGAAAAAGAATTTTAAAACAGTAAGCAGCATAAAAGTGTAAAAAGTATGATGACTCCCTCCCATCCCAACCACTTATGGAGCTTATTAAAAAGTGGATTCCAGGGACTGACCCCATATTCTGTGCATGAAGCTTCAAGGTGGGGCTTGGGGATGCGTTGATGCAGCTAGTCCAGCACAGCACGGGGGCCCCGCTCCTGAGGAGGGCTGGGAACCAACGTAGCTCCCTATCCAAGCCGAATGAAAAGTTTGTACAGCAGAGGTGCCCTTGAATGAAACTTGACTTTAACAGAGCTATGGTTTCTGCTGCGTGCATTTTTGCAGTGACTGCCTGGCGCTTTCTGCATATCAGGACAAGATCACTGACAACAAAGGGCCAGGAAATAACCAGTCCATCAGCAGTGAGGCAAAGCTCCTCCGTCCTCGTCCTCGCAAGCACCGGAGACGACTCCTGCACGTGATGAGCAGCTGCAGATCTCGCCCAAATGGTGATCACCAAGGCAGTCATTGAAGGCCGGGGAGGGAAGGGGGGCCACAGAGTCCTGCAGTGAGACGGCCCTAAACAATGTGGCAACCCTGCTGATGGCAGAGAAAGCGCGGCAGCTGACAGATGAGCCTGGCTCAGAGCTATAACCGACTTGCTCTTTTAAAGCGAAGACTTTCAGGCCAACAGAGACAGACCCTTCTGATGGCGGCAGCTGCAAATGCTAATTAAAGGGCAAATCTTACATGTGTTCGGTTTGGAAGGAGCGGCTGCTTCTCTGCTGGTGTTTGCCTCTATACCCCAAGTACGGGAGTGGCAATTTCCATCCACTGCGTTGCATTTGATACAAAGGATAAATGTGTGTGTGCGCACACATATGCACGTGCACCCACATGCATCCTTGTATGCACATGACACATGTGTGGGAATTACATTTAAGAGTCCCCTGGTATTCTATTCCAATCTGCACAGGTGCCATTAGAGGCATGCTGTGCCAGCCACCTCTTAGAAACGTCCCCTTGAAATGCTCGCACTTCAGCGTGACCACAAGTGCCGTGAAAAGGTAATGATGCTACTGGCCTCATTATCTGCTCTGCCCAGTGTTCCTGATCTTTGGCACTGGGGAGGAGAGGAGGGATCCTCTGAGCAGACAGGCCCCTGGCAAAGATCCTGTATTATTCTTGAAGGGCGAGGTGACCAAGAGAAAAAGAGAGAAGGCCCTTTAGCTCACAAAATACGAATCCCAGCCTGATTCATCCATCTATTCGAGAACTCCTTGAGCACTGAATCATCCAGAGTCTTGGCAAGAAACAGCACACTCAAACCAGGTAATCGAGGACATTAACTAGTGAAGGGGTCATTTACGAAAGTGCAGCTTGGGTTAAGGAGCATCAATACGGGCTGAGGAAGCACAGCCAAGCCTAGGAAGAGCAAGGACGCAGGTAGCACTCCTGGGCTTGAAAGAACATGGAAAGCGATTTCCAATGTGTACACCATTACTAAGGGACAGAGGGAAGGAGAAATAACCAGAAACTACAGTGACAGCTATATGACAATAGTTCTCCCAATGAGGCCCCTAAGCCAGCCACAGCAGTTATCACTTGGGAACTAGTTAGAAATGCAAATACTTCAGGGCCAGCAGGTGGGGTGGTGTTTAAGGCTCTGGACTCCCACATGGCCCACCACAGTTCGAGTCCTAAACCTGGCAGCTTGCTTTCTCACTTTCCCTTTTTCTCTCTGTCTCTCTTCGGCCAGATTTTAAGAAATAATAATAATAAGTTAAATTAAATAAATCTTTAAAACAAAACAAAGAAGAAGAAGAAATGCAAATACTTGGGCCTCACCCTAACGCTACTGAATCAGAAAGAGTGGAGCCAGGCATACTGAGATAGTTTTAAATTGTGCCTCCTAAAGTGATCAAATTCTAAATTCACTCCCTTAAAACACCCTTCAAAGACCAGCCCTGTGACCTGGTGGTTCAGCGTGACTGTGCAGTTCAAATCCCAGCCTCGGCCACTTAAAAAACACTATGGGTGTGTGTGCATGAATGCCCAAAACACAACAAGTTGGAGAAATGGAAGAGAAGGCACTGCGGCATAACACGCCCCATTGGGGGTATTTTCTCCCTCTCCCTCTCTTTGTCTGTCTGTCTGTCTCTCTCTCTGACAAGCATACATGCTCTCTGTCAAAAAAGAAAAAGAGGGAACCAGCAGTTAGCGTAATGGCTATGTCGCTGGACTCCCACATAGTCGACCGCGGTTCGCGTCCCGGACCCGGTGGCTTAGAACTCACGCCGGGCACGTGTGCGTACGTGCCCAAGATCCCGAGAGGAGAATGGAGGAGAAGGGATTGCGGCGTGACCATCCCCCCTGGGGGGTGATTTCTTGCTTTCTATCTCTCTGTCTCTCTCTGTCTGTCTGGCGAGCGCACGCGCCCTATAGCAAAAACCTCTCAAAAAAAAAAAAAAAAAGAAAAAGAAAAAACAGGCCTCAAAACACCAGAACACAAAACAACTATTTCAAAGGCAAAGAAAACTCAAAGAATCCCCCAAGGCAATAACACACTCAGCAACTAAAATGGGGTCAATAAGAGTTATTAATATCTCGTTTCGTCAACGAGGAAAATTGAACCCAAAAAGGCCAATGACTCCAGAGAGACCAAAGAACAGTAATAAAAGCCAGAACCGATATTCTAATTCACAGCCATCTGATAGGCAGTTGGCTTCCAAACCCTGGCTTCTGAAGCGGCAACACATGAACATGCCGGGTGAGTTTTGAGACATGCCTGAAAAATCGGGATAATCTTAGCTGAGAGATCAAAACAGCACATGTCTCGTTGTCAAAACTATCGCAAGCTGCCACATTTCACTAAAGTAAACAAAGAAGTTGTATTCAGTAACTCCAGATTCCCAGTGCCTGCACAGGCTGGTATTCATAAAGGCCCTGGGGTTGATGCCTGGGAACAACTCACTTCTCGATTGTCCCTGCAGAGGAAGGAAACACTGCCCACAAAATCGCACAGGTGTGGGTTGAAAGCAAGATAGGAAACATAAAGACCTAAACCCAAGCAGGATATCAGAAACAGGGTCCCCTTAGCAGTGGTTCTGATGTAGCAGTATAATGTAATGAGTAAAAGTATGGAAGGGAACCAGCAAGATGGCACAGTGGTTAAGCACTGTGCAGGGGAAGCCAGATCCCGTATGGCCAACCAGGGTTTGAATCCCAGCCATTCTGGTTTACACCCCAGGCATACACACACATCCCTGGCATCTTAACAAGATGGAAAATTGAAGGAGAAAGGATTACAGCATGGCCAGGACCTGTTAGAGGGCACTTTCTCGTTCTCTCCTCCCCACTCAACTCCTATGTGCACACGTGTTCTTGGCATAATATAAAAGAAAAAAGAACACAGAAGGTGGAGCTTACGGTGCCCAGTTTCAAATCCCAGCTCTTTTACTACCTATGAAAGTAGCTGTTCTAACCTCTGGGGCAGATTAATTGCTCCCTGAAATCCATCCTTCCCTTCTTCCACAGTGGTAAGAATTTTTGCTGGATATAAGCCACACCACTAGATAGTATATCTCCCAGGCTCCCTAGCTGCTAGACCTGCGGCCAAATGATTCATTTCTGGCCAATAGAGTGTAAAAGGAAATTATGTATCCAGCTACCATGTCATTCTGTGTGAAAGGCATTTGCTTGCTCTGCATTTCTGTTCTTTTCTCCTAAATGCTGGAATAAAGACCTGAAATGGCCCAATGTCAACCATGTTATAAAGGACAACGTCCCAAGGAATGGGGGAGCCATAAGATAGAAGGAACCTGGGTTCTGAAGGATCATACACAACAGAGTTGGCCCGCCACCTGACTGTATATTGGGGTCTGTTTGTTACAGCAGCAGAGCCTATACCTTAACTAATACATATCTATATGCGACTAGGAAAGGATATCTGGAATGAACAGAAGGAAGTTAATGTGAGGAGGAAAAGGAGTTTCCCGGGTAGTTACAGGCTCTGAGCAAGGGCAAGCTGAAAAGACAAACAGTGTGAAAAACTTCAGTACAAAGCGTCTCACAAAGAATTTAGATACAACACTACTACAAGTAGTGAGTTGCAAAAACAATGTTTTCTTTGCAAAGATCAGCTCCTTCGCAGGATGACAGTGATGAAGGCATCTGTTAGGCAGAATTGAACAGATTTCTTCATGAACCAGACCAACAAAGCACTGTTTCTATGGGCAGCCTGCCAGAATACAGGACTAGCCTTGTTATATAGAACCAGACGCTACAGCACAGTTTGCTACAATTTTCTACATACCAGAAAGTGGTAAGCTATATTCATTAGTATGTCACTGCAAATGGGAAATTTTTAAACACCCAAATTCAAAAGGACTGAGGCCAGATGGTAGTGCAGTGGAAAGTTCCAGGTTCTCGTCCCAGGGCCTCCCTGTACATGCTAGATGCACATGTGTGTGCCTGTGATGCAGGCTGCTAAGGCGTGGGGTGGACCATGGCATGGACATTTCTTGCTTTCTTTTTTTTTTTTCCTTTTTTTCTTTTCTTTTTTCGGAGAGGTTTTGCTGTAGGGCGCATGCGCTCGCCAGGAAGACAGGGAGAGACAGAGAGAAAGAAAGCGAGAAATCACCCCCCAGGGGGGATGGCCATGCTGCAATCCCTTCTCCTCCATTTTCCTCTCAGGATCCTGGGCACACACGCACATGTGCCCAGCATGAGTTTAAGCCACCGGGTCCAGGACTCAAACCGCAGTCGACTACATAGGAGTAGGCCCCATTGGAGGCGGGGGGCCTTCCTCTATATATCTGTCTGTCTGTCTGTCTCTCTCTCTCTCTCTCTCTGTTTCTGATGAGCACATGTGTCCTCTGGCAATAAAAAAATCTAAAAAGTAAAAATAAGGTTTATCCTCAATTTCATTGCATTCACATTACAAACTAATGTTCAAATTCCAGGGGACCTTACCATATGTAAGCTTCCTTAAACTTGAAATGTTTAGTGATCTGTGAGTGGCCAAGAGATATACTGAATTTCAGTATTTCACAGCGCCAGTATAGACCTAGCAGCCCTTTTTCTTATGGAAGAGCAGGTTTCTAGATTCATAATGTTTCAGACTTTAGAAGGTAAGGTGGTACACAAACCTTGACATTACATAACCCCCTCAGTAAAGTTGAGACATCACTTCACAATCAAATGCCTTCATAATGTTGTAGCAAAATGTGTGAATAATCATGCTAAAAAAGAATGAATAAAAACTGTAAATAGCCTTAAAGAAGCTCAGGTCAGGTTTGCTGCAAACTGAGATCAGGCCAGATTTTGCCGCTAAACGAGTGATAACTAAACAAGAAATTACTAAAGAACTTGAGGTTAGTCAGAGCTCTGGGAATTTCAGAATTACAAATATGGGAGGGTGGACCTACAATCGTATCTTAATTCCTATGCTAAGTTTTGATGTTTATGTGAAAACTATACTCTTACTAAGCATTTTATTACAAAAGACCAGAGTACTTGAGAATATAATGCAGATAACAAAAGAATCACAAGATGCCATCAGTAAAACCCAATTAAGTAACTAAAGAAAGAAATCAAACTGTCACTGAACCCAAGATCCATGTGCTAAGGCACCAGAACTCCAGAAAACCGCTGTTTTAAGACCTCTCCTATCTTGCAAGATAGTGGGCAGAAAAACTGAGAAAAAGCCAAGGATGTCAATGGTCGTAGCAGGATCAAAAGGGAAGCTGCAGAGCCAAAAGGCCCAAAACAGGAAACATCCAGGCCAGCAGACGGCATAGTGGTTACATCGCTGGACTCCCACATGGCCGACCGCGGTTCGAATCCTGGACTCGGTGCTCGAAAACCATGCAGAGTGTGTGTACACGCATGCCCAAGATCCTGGGAGGAGAATGGAGAAGGGATTGCAGCAAGGCCATCCTCCCTGGTGAGTGATTTTTTTTTTTTTTTTTTTTTAGAGGTTTCTGCTATAGGGCACGTGCACTCACCAGACAGACAGAGAGAGACATAGAGACAGAAAGCGAGAAATCACCCCCCAGAGTGGATGGTCACGCCGCAATCCCTTCTCCTCCATTCTCCTCTCGGGATCTTGGGCACGCACGTACACGTGCCCGGCGTGAGTTTTAAGCCACCGGGTCCGGGACATGAACTGCAGTCGACTACGTGGGAGTCCAGCGACATAGCCATTATGCTAACTGCTGGTTCCCTCTGGTGAGTGATTTTTTACTTTCTCTTTCACTGTCTCTATCTCTTTCTCTCTCTGGTGAGCACACATACCCTAAGACAAAAACAGGATGCTCCCTGTAGCTGGAATCCTGTCCTTGCAGAGGAATCAGAGATATCCCCAACCTGAGAGTTACTCTAAGAAGGTTATAACCAGGCAGAAGTCCACAGCAGCTAAATCCACAATTAAGGGAAATAAAAAAGAAAAAAAAAAAGATATAGTCTACTGGGACAAAGCCAGTGGTGGTATTAAGAGTGGTGACACCAGGCCAGCTCCATAGCCTAGTGGTTAAGGCAGCCAGATCCAACATGGCCAACCACGAGGTTCAAGTCCCAGACCCAGTGGCTTGAGAAACATGCCAAATATATGTGCATGCAGGCCCACAATCCCAAAAGGACGGAAAATAGAGGAGAAGAAATTGTGGTGGGCCCATTCCTCATGGGGGTGCTTTCTCCCCCCCCCCTCTCTCTAGCAAGTATACATGCGCTCTAGCAAGAAAAAGACATGAGAAATTCTCAAAATGTCCAGATAGTGCTCTCCTGAAGATATAATGTGAAAACTACTGAACTATGGGGGGGGGGGGGGGGGGGGGGGGGGGGGGGAACTAGTCAATTACAGTCAACACCTAAGAAAATCATGACTGAGTATCACTCCTGGAACCCCTTGATCATCCTCGTTAGCTGCCAGGGAGAAAAACAGTGGCCTCCCTGCAGTGACTTACTATATGTGACTAGACCACTGAGTCCTCAACTGAGTTACTCTACATAAAACTCAAAATTTGTCATCTCTGCTACCAAAATTGACCTTGATGGTGAAAAACTCCCAAAGCAGTTCAACAACGCTTACTGTTAGGAAGAAGTTATAGGGGCCAGCAGGTGCTGTGGTGGTTGAGACGCTGGACTCCCACATGGCTGACTACAGTTCAAGTCCTGGGCCTGGAGGTTTGCTTTCTCGCTTTCTCTCTCTCTCTCTCTCTCTCTCTCTCTCTCTCTCTCTCTCCCCTCCCTCCCTCCCTCCCTCCCTCCCTCTTTCTCTCTCTGATCAAATTAAAAAATAATAATAAATAAATATAATTAAATAACCTAAAATAGAAGTAGTTATATAAGACTAGACATCAAGAAGTGATCTCGGGACCAGCAGGTGGCGTGGTGGTTAAGGTGCTGGATACTCCCACATGGCTGATCATGGTTTGAGTCCCGGACCTGGTGGCTTGCTTTCTCACTTTTTCTCTTTCTCTGTCTCTCTCTCTCTCTCTGGTCAAAATTAAAATAAATAAATGAATGAATGAGTAAATAAAGTTTTAAAAAAAGTGATTTCTTCAATCCAGAGGAAGAGACATATGAGTTCATGAAGCAGTTCAAGGCAGACCAGAAAACTACAGCTAGCTTTTGCCCCAACATCAGAGCCTTTCCTAACTCCAGAACTGCCTATGTTTTGTGTTGCCTTGAAAATGAAGTTTATTCTCACAAGCTGGTGTTCTAAAATCTCTTGCAGAGCTCTAATTAAAACATCCAAAACAACAATAACAAACAAGAAATGAAACAAAACAAACAAAAACCCTGCTGTTTCAAGGGAACTTCTCTGCTGAAGGCTAATGAAGAAGGCTGCCTGTTAGTACATCTGAACACGAGAGGCTCTCCAAAATACAGCGAGCACAAGGCAAATGCTGTACAGGCAACAAATGCCCCAGAACCTCAGGGGCCCTAGGGACACACCAAGGTCATCTGTGAAATCCTTTCAAGGATTTCAAGGAAGGAAAGCTTCTAGGGTGATACGCAAGGAAGTTTCGGGCCATAAACACACTAGATATGGTGCTGGTTCTGAAGGAGCATGTGGTCAGCCCAAGGCATTCATATGAGGATGTCTCTACTCAGAAGGGCTGGGGAGGGCCAGGGGAACTTATCCATAGGCATTCACTGGGGTCTCAACTAATATGAAATCAAAGCAAATATACTGTCTATCCTCGGTCAGAAATGAAGACAGTAAAGACTCAAAAAAAAAAAAAAAAAAAAAAAGCCCAGTGGAAGTTCAGGATGGCTAGCAAGTCATCATTCTTACCCTTTTCTCTTAAGTCTTTGAAAAAGTTTATCTCCATTCAAGGTAATAGGATAATCTTACATTAAGGAATGTGTCGGGAACTAAAAGTGTTTCTAGGAAACTAATTTAGGACTCAAAATTAAGAGGGTGGAGCCCTAACAATGCTCCCAAATGGGTTTTTAGCATTCGTGCACTACATGCACATGAGAGACAATTACACCACTGCTCAGCTCAGACGGACCCAGTGAAGCCTCCTGCCTAGACCAGGCTTAACCTCCTGCCCACGACCCAGCTATTCCCAGTTACTCTAACCGTTCTTTCATTTGGCTTCCACATATATTTTCTTCCCTAAGAGAATAGTTTCCTGCTTTAAGTAAAGGACCTACAATAGGTGGTGGGATAATGGGATGGGGTAGAGTATGGATATAAATATATAAACACGAATGTGTATTTTTCAGGATGTGGCTTAGGAACTGGGAATAATGTTTTCTGTTACTCTTGATGGTGCCATGAAAAGATTATGCAATAAAGGTGTTTTTTTTTTAATTCTACCACTGCTCAAAAGAAAGAAGCAGACTTGTATGTACTGACATGGAAGGAGGTCTGGGATAAACGCAAAAAGCAAGCGGAAAGCCAGGTGGTGGCACAGTGGTAATGGAACGGGACTCACATGGGAAAAGTCCTAAGTTCATGTCCTGGGACCTCCTTGGACACACCCATGACCTGGGCCAGCGGAGGCTCGCGGTGGATTGCGGCATGAGGACCCTGATAGAAGTATCTGTCCCTGACTCTCTTTCTCATGGAAGAAATAAATAAGCTTTTTTAAAAAGGCAAGCTGAAGAGCCATGTAGAGAATAATATACCATTTTTATAAAACAAAACCACCGTACATAAATGAGTACATATTAGATCATCAGGGAAATCATGACGTGTTTTTCTAGGCAAAAATGCATCATGATTTCCCAACAACTCAGCAGCAATATTTCCCCTCACAGGACATTGTTAAGGTCAGAAATAACATACATAACCACTAACATTTGTTTCCCTAGGGTGAAGGGTTAATAAACAAAGGAGAGGCCTCGCAGGTGGTGTGGTGGTTAAGGTGCTGGACTCCCACGTGGCAGACCACGGTTCAAGTCTCAGACATGATAGCTTGCTCGCTCACTTTCTCTCTCTCTCTCCCCCCCTTCTCTCATCAAATTTAAGAAATAATTATAACAAATTAAATAAATAAAATATTTTTTAAAAAAAGAAAAGAAGGGAGAGAACTTCCTCTTCTACTTCAGGCATGTCTAGAGTGTGTGCGTTTTCATGCGACCACCATGCATTATTGTCTTAGTTTTCTAAAATTCAAGCAAGATGCTATTAAAGGTAACAACGGACTATTCCCAAATAAATGACTCTGCATTATCCTTTGAGTCAGAGCTCCGACACCCAACAATCAATGAGGCTGTTTCTAACTGAATTCATCTTCAGAAGCAGGAGAACAAGGACACGGCAGAAAGCAACTGAATGAACAAGAGGTGTCAAGGACTGCACGGGCGAAAACCACGTCCGGTCCTACAATTGTGGTATCTGAGTATCAGAGCGCTAACAGTTCCGGAGAAACAGATGTGCAGACTCACCAGATACAGGTTATTTTTGTCCTGGAAGGCATACTGTAATTGGGGGATCCAAGGGCTTGTGCTCCGAGAGAGTATGTTCCGTTCTTCCTCAAAAAATGAGACCTATAGGGAAAAAAGAAACCCTTCAGACGACAACAACATACAGAACTGAAGGGGGGGGGGGGGGGCGCTCTTTCATCTGTCTTTTAAGCCTAAACTAATCGTTCTAGTTTAAATCTTTCTAGCTTCACCACTTACCTCAGCATTCCACAAATCTCATTCACGTGCTTTTGCTCCCAATTTTGGCAGATCTACACATTAACTGCCCAATTATTTAGCATTGTTATTTAACATCAACTCTTTGTCCTTTTTTTGGGGGGGAGGGGAGTTTTGTTTTTGTTTTGTTTTTTGCTATAGGGCATGTGCGCTTGCCAGAAAGATAAGAGAAAGAGAGATAGAAGTTGAGATAGAGTTGAAGCCAGAAAGATGGTACAGCGGTTACATCTCTGGACTCCCACATGGTTGACTGCAGTTCAAGTCCTGGACTCGGTGGCTTGAAACTCATGCTGGGTGCATGTGTCTGCATACTCAAGATCCTGGGAGAAGAACAGAGGAGAAGGGATTGCGGTGTGGCCATCTCCCCTGGGGGGTGATTTCTTACTTTCTCTCTCACTGTCTCTCTCTCCAGTGAGCTCATGCACCCTAAGACAAAAACCTCTACCCAGCCCCTTCAAAAAAAGGCAAAGAGGGACCAGCAGTTAGCGTAATGGCCATTCCCCCTGGGGGGTGATTTCTTGCTTTCTGTCTCTCTTTCTCTCCCTGTTTTTCTGGTGAGCACACACGCCCTATAGCAAAAACCTCTCAAAAACAAAACAAAAACAAAAACAAAAAACAAAAAAAAAACCAAGAAAGTACTCAAAGAATAATAAGGATATGTCGAGTGGGTACAAAAGCCCACCTGAAAAGGTTCTCGTTGACTAACCTGGAGAAGATTTGAGTATAAAAATAAATAATGACAGTATTAGATCGTCACTGACTGATTGAAATAGGAAACTATAAGTCCATGAAAATATAATAATAAGTATATGAGACGTTTTACAAAGAACAGGATATTTCCATTGTTTAGAAATATCTTTCTTTAAAAAAAAATACTCATTTAATGACAAGGGGAAAGGAGTAACTTCAGGTGGAGAAGGATGACAGCGACAACTTCAATCAAGTAACCAAAGTGAACAGAAGGGCCTGTCACAGCGGCACAGCGGTAACACATCACTCCACGATGCTGAGGCCACGTGGGGAGGTCCCAGCGCCATGTCCCAAGGTCTCCCTGTGCACATACATGCCCATGACCCTGACTGGCTCAGGCTGGTGGTGGATCGTGGCGTGAAGAACCCACTAGATGTACCTGTCTCTCTTTCTGTCTCCTTTTCTCATGGAATAAATACACTCAAAAATAAAATGAACACCATCATGAGTGACAAACTGAAATCTAGGGTCACCTGCTAGAATGCCAGGAGAACAGAGCAGCCTATCTGTGACACCCCTGCTGAAGACCCTTAACCTGAATGTAATACAAGCAACATCAAACAAACCTAAATTTTATAAAACAATTGGCCTATAATCATCAGAACTGCCAAGGTCATGAGAGATCAGGAAAAATTAAGGAACTGATCCAGTTTAAAGAGGACAAAAAAGGACAACTAAATGCCATGCGTGAGCTGAACTGACTCCTTTTATTCTAAAAGATATTATTAGGACAGTTTAGTGAAACTTGAGCTAGGCCTGAGGATGGCAATAGTGTATCACTGATAATTTCCTAGTTTTGATGGTTCAAGGGAGAAAGTCCTTGTTGTAGAAAATACCCACTTAAAAATTCACAAGTAACTGGGCATCAGGATGGCAACTTATTTTCAAATGGTTCAGGAAAAGAGTTGTATTACTATGTAACAGTTCATTGCACACGGTCGACTTAGCTAGGCCACAACACCCAATGATTCAAATGCTAATCTAGGCTCAGCTGTGGTGCAAGCACTGCTAAAATGCTTTGCTCTGCACACCTGAACCATGTGGGAGGCCTAGGTGTGATTCCCAGTACAACCTAGAAGCTGGGTACAATGGCTCATGCCTCTAATCCCTATCAATTATTTTTGTTTTTGTTTTTTTTTTTTTTTTTGAGAGGTTTTTGCTACAGGGCGCGTGCGCTCGCCAGACAGAGAGAGAGAGACATAGAGACAGAAAGCGAGAAATCACCCCCCAGAAGGGATGGTCACGCCGCAATCCCTTCTCCTCCATTCTCCTCTCAGGATCTTGGGCACGCATGCACACGCGCCCGGCGTGAGTTTTAAGCCACCGGGTCTGGGACGCGAACCACGGTCTACTACGTGGGAGTCCAGCGACATAGCCATTTCGCTAACTGCTGGTTCCCTAATCCCTAGCAATTTGAGGAGGCTAAGGCAGGAGGATCGTGAGCTCGGGGCTGGCCTTGGCAACACAGCAAGACCCCGTCTAAAAAGATTGGGGGCCAGCAAATGGTGTAGCCATTACATCGCTCGACTCCCGCATGGCCGACTGTTGTTTGAGTCCTGAACCCAGTGGCCTGAAAAATCATATGCCGGGTGTATGTGTATGTATGTCTAAGATCCCAAGAGGAGAAGGAATTGTGGCATGGCCATCTCCCTGGGAGGTGATTTCTCACTTTCCCTCTCACTGTCTGTTTCTTTCTCTCTTCTGCGAGCATATCCTAAGGCAAAAACCTAAAAAAAAAAAAAAAAAAAAAAAAGAGTTGGTTGTGGTGGCATGACCCTGTAGTCCCAGCTTCCAGGGAAGGTTGAAAACAGGATGACAGCATCGGTGTCAACCTGTCAAAAAAATAAACCAACACTAATCTAGGTGTTGCTGTGACGGTGTTTTGTAGATGCAGTAAACACTTTAACCAGCTGATTTTAAGGAAATTATCCTTTATAATCTGGGTGGACCTCATCTGGTCAGTTGAAGAGCCATAAGAGCAAAACTGCAGTTTCCCCAAGAAAAATTCTGTCTCAATACTGCGTCGTCAGCTCCTGCCCAAGAATTTCCAGCCTACTGGCCTGCCTTGCAGACTTCAGATTTTCTATCCTCCACAATTGTGTAAATCAACTGCTTAAAATTATATGTGTGTGTGTGTGTTCGTCTGCGTGCATATATATGTGTGTGTGTATATATGTATATATATGCTATGTATATACATATATTCTGTGTGTATATATATCTTATATGTACATTCTATACATATTCAGTGTGTATGTGTGTGTGCGTGTGTGTATAAATATATATATCAAATAGTTCATGAAAAAAATTGCTTATATGTGACAGCTTTATGTGTCAACTTATATATATATAGGATAGATATAAATACCCTGCTGGTTCTGTTTCTTTTAAGAATCCTGAGTATTAAACTGTACTTGCAACTTTTCTATACATTTGCGATCATGTCCAAATTTTTTAAATTTCATTTCAAGTATATCTTCTTCCACTGGCTCTAACAATAACGTCAGTGAATGTCACAGGTTTTGATATGCTAGGTAATATTACACTCGAATAGTCTGCCATGTACTACCTAAAAACATCTTATATACCCCCACCCCGTTGTAAATGTGACACACTTGGGAAACGTCGGCCCACCCCCAGTAGCCGGCCACACCTGATGTGCTGATCCCCCCTCCTGGCACGTGAAAGGTGTGCAGGTGTGCAGGGAAGGCCGGGGGAGCTGAAGAGGCTACACCTCTATTTCCTCGCCACTCACTGGCTGACCCCTGAAGCTTTCATTGCGGTCGACGGCCTCTGAGGCATTCTGGCTGTCATGGAACCCAGGGAGGGTGTGCTGGCTCTCCTGGGCCACAGGCCTTGGAGCAGGACGCCATCTCCTCTCTGGCACTTCCTTTCATCACTCCCTGTGCCAGTTCCTCTCTTCTTCTGCCCTTAAATTCCAAATCCTTGCCATGGCTCAGCTGAGGACCCTACTCTTCTGTTATGCCACCCTCCTAGGGGATGGGTGGATGGCATTCATTAGCTCCTGGATGTGTCTGATTTAGAACCGCCAGCCCACACCTCACAGAGCTCATTTCAAGCCATTCGCCAGCAGGAAGGCACACCTGCCTGAGTATCTCTATCGTGTGCCTGCCGTGCGGATAATGGTGGGTTATTTCCCTTTTACATGCACTATCTCCCATCTGAAAGCAGAAGCGTCACAAGGTCAGGGCTACATCTATGCTTCTTCCCAAGGGTCTAGAGACACAACAGATGCTCGGGTGTGTGTGCTGATGACGGACAGTTCTTACGAAGGCACTGGGAGGCTGAGTGAGCCTTCTCTACTCCTCTCTTCCAGGTTATTTGCAACGTCCTGTCATTTCTCTTCTATGATGTCGCTCACAGGTCATTCCTACACACAGGCCCCATCGCTCTCGGACTCCGACACACAGCTTCGGGCCCTTGGCTGCTTCTCTGATTGGAGGCCCCAAAGTCCTTGGGGGCCAACTCAGATCCCGACCTCCTCCTTCCAGAACCCTAAATGATCCCAGCTGCCCCTCAAATTAAACTGTATCTCAAAAACACAGTTCTTGGGGAAGGAGTTATTATATAATCTATACAGTTTCTGTTTGGAAAAATGAGAAAATTCTAGAACTTTCTCATTGGTCAGTGGTCACGGTTGCACAGCATTGTGAATGTACTTAATACCACTGAATGGTGCCCCTAGAAATGGATAAAGTGGTGGGACCAGGGACTACCAGATGGCATAATGGTTACGTTGCTGGACTCCCACATAGTAGACTGCAGTTTGAGTGCCAGACCCAGCGGCTTAAAACTCATGCCAGTGCATGTGCATGCATGCCTAAAATCCTGAGAGGAGAACAAAGGAGGGATTGTAGTGTGGACATCCCTCCTAGGGGGTGATTTCTCACTTTTGTCTCTGTCTCTCTGTCTCTCTCTCTCTCTCCAGAAAGCACATATGCCCTATAGCAAAAATCTCTCCAAAAAAAATAAATAAATAAATAAAAACAAAAAAAGGTGAAACTAGTAGATGGTGTAATGGTTACATCACTGGACTCCCACGTAGTCAACCATGGTTCAAGTCCCGGACCCAGCAGCTTAAAATTCACCCCAGGCACACGTACATGCATGACTAAGATCCTGGGAGGAAAATGGAGAAGGGATTGTGGCATGGCCATCCCCCCCAGAGGTTGATTTCTTGCTTTCTGTCTCTCTACTTCTCTCTGTCTCTTTGGAGACAGAGAAAAGAAAGAAGAAAGAAATGGTTAGAATGATAAATGTTACATTTATTTTGCCACAACAATAAAAAAGGTTCTTGAGATTTTCTACGAAATACCCCACTCCACCCAAATGTCCTCGTTTGCCCCGTTTTCCAGTCTTATTCTAAACCACTAAACACACACACACACACACACACACACAAACACACCCCTACACAGCATTTTAGTAGTCAAACCTCCAGAATGTCACACGTCGCCACGCTTCTACCCAGCATGTTCTCATCGCTTTTCTCTGCCCAGAACCTACACTCGCTCTCATCAGTGGAACTTTCCTGACTGTCCCTGGCTTACCCGTGACATCTCCCCTCACACCGTCACTAATGAATTTGCTAATTGCTCTCCCCCTCTGTGATGCGTTAACTGGGAAGCAGCTCGCTTTATGTATTTGTATTTCTTTCCTCCACTTCCCAAGGTTGTTTCTAAACCCTGAAAGTGACAGCCATAGAACTCCAATTCCTTCTGCAGGCTTCCCACGGAGCTGGGTATATTATCGGACACACGATGTGCACTAGAATGTCTGTAAGTAATAAATTACTCCCTGAACTCCAAGGTTGATGGCCGCCTCTTTGAAGCATAGCAAATGAATCGATATGTCTAGAGACAGCAACCTTGTTAAAAAAAAAAAAAAAAAAACCCTAGGACCAGCCGTTAGCGTAATGGCTATGTCGCTGAACTAACACGTACCTAACCACAGTTCAAGTCCTGGACCCAGTGGCTGAAACTCACGCCGGGCGCGTGTGCGTGCATGCATGTGTGCATGCCCAAGATCCCAAGAGGAGAATGGAGGAGAAGGAATTGTGGCGTGGCCATCCCCCTGGGGGGTAATTTCTCGCTTTCTGTCTCTCTCCGTCTTTCTGGCGAGCGCACGCACCCTATAGCAAAAACCTCTCAAAAAAAAAAAAAAAAAAAAAAAAACCCCACAACCCAAAAGATAACTTCTCTCTTGTTCTTGAACGAGCAACTCCCTAGTCACATAACAATTTTATTTAACTTCTTCAAAGCAAAGGCCTGTTTAAATCAAATATACATGCCCATAACACAAAATTCTAAAGCATGTACAAAGGCAAATGCTATCTGATTCACCCAACAACATACATATCCCTGAATCTCCACCTGATGGTCATGAAACATCATCTTCAAACTCATTGGTTAAAAGGCCAACGTGGAGGACTAGCAGTTGGCGTAATGGCTATGTTGCTAGACTCCCATGTAGTCAACCGCAGTTCGAGTCCTGGACCTGGTGGCTTAAACTCATGCTGGACATGTGTGCATGTGTGCCCAAGATTCCGAGAGAATGGAGGAGAAGGGATTGCAGCGTGGCCATCCCCCCTGGCGGGTGATTTCTCTCTTTTTATCTCTCTGTCTCTCTCTGTCTTTATGGCGAGTACACACGCCCTATAGCAAAAACCTCTCCCCCCCTCCAAAAAAAAAAGCCAACTTGGTTCTGAAATAAAATTCAACTATAGAAACATGATAAAGGAATCAAGGGAAATTGGTGATCCTTCAAAATTAGCCAATATCAGTTCAAAGAGAAGAGCTAAAAACACGAGAGACCTTTTTGTCCACACAACTGTAATTAGCCGTAGTCACAGAGGAAAACTTGCTCGTTCCTAGATGCCAATTCGGCAAATTACTCTCTCTCCCATGAACATTCTGGTACCGAAAGGGGAAGGCATGATGTTAAAATGCTCCTACCTGCTCCTGGGCCAGCAAGGCCTTTTTCTTCATGACTTTCATGGCATAGATGTCCCCGGTGGCTCTCTCTCTCACCACCTGCACTTCTGCAAAGTGACCACAACCTACAAGGCTTCTCACTTCGAAGTCCTTTGCCGAAGGCTGCAGCTCCTGTAACTCAGCGACGGTGTCGGAATCTGCAAGATGGAAGAGTTATCCCCAGTAAATAAAGCACTTCAAATATATGCATCTTTGTGAAAGAAAAAAAAAAAAGTGTTCTTATGTCTTCCCTCACTGTCAAAAGACATTTAGTCACTTTCTCATCCATCATGAATAATTATAAAATCAGCACAAAAGTGTTTTTATGTTAAAATTAAGGGCTCCAGAAATTCCAAAGTACAGTTTCCATGGTAGCTACAATTTGAATCTCGTAGACCTAGAAAATAGGGAGAGAGGACACAAATCATGCCTTTTTCTTCCTCTCTGAAGGCTGCAGGGCAGTGTTCTGGTGTAGAATGTGACATAAACAACATGATTCTTCATTTCAATCCACTTCGGAGCTGGCATCCAGAGCACTCCATTCTAACTACGTGGGCTCAGCTCAGTTATACCCCATGAGCCCGAGTTTTGGCTCCCTTGGAAGGTGTCAATAATAGTAATGCCTTCCTTGCCTTAATACGTGGCACTGCTTGGGCCAGCCCCGTGGCCTGGTAGTTAAGGGAGCTCTCACATGGCCAACCACAGTTCAAATCTCAACCCTGGAGGCTTGGGAAACATACTATGTGTGTGTGTGTGTGTGCACGTGCTCAAACTCCACACAGCATGGGGAGATGAAGGAGAAGGGACTGCAGTGTGACAACGCCATTAGAAGGTGATTTCTGCCTCTCTCTCTCTCTCTCTCTCTCTGTTTCTCTCACGTGAGCGCACATACCCTCTGATAGATCAGAGAAAATAAAAAAGAAATCTGTCTGGGTTATTTACATTCACACTTTTAAGGCTCTTGATTTTAATGGGATATCTCGTTGTTAGACTAGGCCTCCTGTGGGGCTCAGTATCACATTCGTGGCACCCCACTGCCTGAACGACCATGGCTGGGCAGAGTCAATTCTATTTTAATTGTTTTTTTGGTGTTTCTTCTTTTTTTAAAGAATTACTTATATATTTATGTATTTATTTACTTATTTGCTTGCTTGCTTGCTTGCTAGCTAGCTAGCTATAGGGCACATGCACTCAAGAGAGAAAGAGAGAAAGTGAAGAAGTAAGCTTCTAGTTCCAGGATTCGATCCATGGTCGACATGTGGGAGTCCAGTGCCTTAAACACCACGCCACCTGCCGGCCACTCTATTTTAGTTGTTATTACCCACCCCCTTTCTGCCAGTGGTATGGGTGGAATTGAATTCTCTTGGATCAAAGGCATTACAATGAACTCCACAGTACAGAGAGTCTTCCCACCCACAGACCACTCCAATTGCTTCAGCCAGTCATGGGAAGACACCTTCCATTGGTCCTCCAGGGAACCAGGCAAGAGTGGGGGGTGGAGCCACATGACTTCATCATGCCCACCGTAAAAAAATTAAGCTAGAGTGTCTACATGCTGAATACCACTCAGAAACAACAGCTAAAGCTACATGGTATTTTTTTTTTTTTTTTTGCCCTGGTCACACTGTGCCAAGCCCTGTCTTGCCCACCTGCCCCTTTCCAAGTTTCTTTCACATCAAGTATTTGGGTTTTGAATAGTGATTCCCCCAAAACGCGCTGGCTTGCAACTTTTTGGTTTTTCTTACTTCTCAGACACAAGGCCAATATCTCTTAATTCTCTACTAAGCCTTGAGCTCCAAAGTTCCTACAGTGTCATCCAACCTAATAACTCTGGGTCTGTCACTGAGGACTACCAGGCATCTCTGTCACACAAGCAGATGAAATGCTTTGCAAGCAAAACCACCGTGATATTTCTTCAGAATTCTGAGAAACCATTTCAAATCTCCACTTCTTTATCCAAAGGCTTTTTGGATTACGAAAATGAGCAGGTGAGATATTAAACTCAAGCCTATGACTATAAAAAAAATTTCTTTTTTAAATCTTCGCAACTCCTCTCCATACCAGCCGCTTCTGGAACCCTAAAACCGCATTACCTTTCAATCCCCACATACTTTTAGTTATGTATTTCAGAGCCCAGCTGGTACTGAAAATTAATGCACCAAACTGATGACAGTGGTTATCTCAGACAGGTAAGATTCTTGAGGGATTTTTCTCTCACTATTATTATGCGATATGTTATGGTCTGAATGTTTGTGTGCCCCCAAAATTCATATGCTGAAACTTAATCCCCAATGTGATAGTATTAAGAGGTAGAGCCTTCGAGGAAATGATTAAATCCACCTTCATGACTAGGATTAATGCTGTTATGAAAAGAGGCTGAAGGGAGTGAGTTTTACCCCTTCCACCATGTAAGGACACAGCAAAAACGTGTCACCTTTGGGGACTAGCAGACGGAGTAATAGTTATGTCACTGGACTCCCATTAGTCAACAGTGGCTAAAGTCCAGGACCAGGCAGCTTAAAACTCACACTGGGCACATGTGTATGCATGTCCAAAATTCTGGGAAGAGAATGGAAGGGAAGGAATTGAAGTGTGGCCATCCCCCCGGGAGTAATTTCTTATGTTCTCTCTCTGTTTCTCCAGTGAGCACATGTGCCCTATAGCAAAAAAAATCTCTCTTAAGGCTCACCAGGGGGTGAGCCCTCACTGGAAACTGAGTCTGTTGGTACCCTAATCTTGACCTTCCCAGCCTCCAAAAAGGTAAGCAATAAATTTCTCTTGTTTATAAATTACCCAGTCCAAAATATTTGTTATAGCAGTTCAAACAGATTAAGAAATGATTTTTTTTTAGTTTACTTCTTCCGTGAGTTAGAGAGACAGGAAAAAAAAGAGAGAGACCTCACACCCAATAGTCTTAAAACCGCAATCCACCCTCAATCTCAGCTGGCCTGGATGCATGAGCATGAGCATGCCTGGCATATTTTGCAAAGTCTCCAGACATAAACCCAGAACCTTCCCACATGGGTGAGCCGTACAGATCACTGCATTTTACCACTGCGCCATTATCCTGCCCCAAGACGTGATGTTTAACCTTATATATTTAACTTTGTTTGTAATTAAGAAAGGAAAAGGGAAAAAAAAAACTTCTCAAAAGTTACCATTTGCCCATGAGCACTAATATAAAATATAGGTTTTGCCTACAATGAATATAGTTGAAAGAGGGTAGAATTTCAGCTACCATCAAATTGTCAAGAACAGCCCAACCTCAACAATTTTCAATACTTTTCCACGAATGTTTTAATATCACACATGTTATTGTGATTTTATTTTATTAATAAAATTATTTATCATTGATTTATAAATTTATAATTATTTTATTAAAACATTGCTTATAATTCTTATTTATAATAACGTATTAGTAAAATAATCATTGGCTTTAATAAAACAAAATAATAATTGACTTTAATAACATAAAATCAATGTTTTATGTATTTCAAAAGAAAGAAAAAAAGACATCTTTGGCAGAGTCTTGCCATGCCACAATCCTTCCCCGAGCCTCTGAGACAAGATCATGGGTGGGCAGGGGCAGGCCCACCATATCCAGGTCAATGTTGGCCTCCCATCTCACTCCAGTATCATTCAGGGATGCCTGTGCCACTGTGGCCAGACGCTATATATTTCTACACAAGCACCTAATATATGTGAGACACTGTTCTAGGCACTGAAAATACAAGAGTGACTAGAAAGGACAAAACTTCCATCCCTGATTCCCAAATGCTCATTCCCTCCCCTCCCTTGGGCCAAGGTTAGGAGCATTTCAGCTACAGTTACAGCTTCAGAGCTCTACATACTCTCTGTTCCATTTCCTCTGACAGTCCCCAAAGAACACTCTCCCCTATGGGAACTCAAGAAATCTGGACTATAGGGACCAGCAGTTGGCGTAATGGCTATGTCACTGGACTCCCATGTAGTCGACCGCGGTTCAAGTCCCAGACTTGGCGGCTTAAACTCACGCCGGGCACGTGTGAGAGCGTGCCCAAGATCCTGAGAGGAGAATAGAGAAGAAGGGATTGCAGCGTGGCCATTCCCCCTGGGAGGTGATTTCTTGCTTTCTGTCTCTCTCTCTCTCTGTCTTTCTGGCCAGTGCATGCACCCTATAGTAAAAACCTCTCCAAAAAAAAGAAATCTGGACTATAGCAGCTAATGAACCATTCTTCTCATGGAAAAGTAAAACTTTCATTCTAAAACAGAAACTCAAAGGGAAAAAAAAAAAAGGCCCCACCAGGTGATGCACTGCACACCGCAGCGCTGGAAGCCACATGGCCAACCACAGTTCCCATCCCCAAGTCAGCCTGGAAACACAACGGGGTATATGCATGCAGATACCCAAGATCCTGAGAAGCTAGAAGGGTGGGGAAAAGGGATTGCAGCATGACAGGACCCCGATGAAGATGCAACTTTCTCTGTCTCTCTCTCTCCTCTTCTCTCTCACACACATGCAAACACACACACTCATACACTGTCATAAAAAAATAAATAAATAAAACTAATGTAATCACCAATTTTCAATCACAGCCTCTTAATAGTACTCCCCAGGAAGCCTCTTCAAAAACATGAAATGGTTTTCTGGAAGACAGCTCTATTAGGAAAAAAAAAAAACCTTTATTCCACAAAACTTAACCCCTGATTACTGAATGATTCTAAATGTTCACATCTTCTAAGTAACCACAGAATAGCCTCAATACTAATGAAGGTGCCTAGAGATGGTTCAGTAAACTAGTCTCGTAATCTCCTTCCCCTCCCATTCCCTACTTGAAGATTTAAATATTCAAGAAAAGAAGCTTATGCAAACAAATACAGAATGCTGAACAAATATCTTAAGTACATTTTAAAGATACACAATATATTAAACATGGTTGAGATTCATGGTCATCATCATTCAGTAACATCCATTAAGAATAAACAGAGCGTGCTCTCCAGAGAGAAAGCGAGCAAGAAAGAGCACCTTCCAATGGGGTAGAGTCACTCCGTAATCCTTTTCCCTCCACCCCTTCTTCCTATCAGGATTTTGGGCACACACATACACAGGCCCAGCATGTTTTTCAAGTCGCCAGGACCAGGATTCGAATCATGGTCACCTATGAGGGACCCAGTTCCCTTAACCACTGTGCTACAGGGCCAATTCTTTCTTATGATTTTAAAATAAATTAAAATTAAGTGAAAGCTAATTCAAGCAAATTAAATGTATTGTCAAACTGAATTTATCATGGATCCTAAGCACTGTGCCTACCATGCCCAAGGGATAAGTCAGCCCTGCATAAGTGTAAAATGGGGCCAGAAGACATCATTAAAGTTCCTAGAACCAGGTATGCCTGACTTGACTCATCCTCAGATGCTTCAGGTTCATAAAAGCCAATAAATCAGTCTTGGAATTGAGTTTCTGTCACTTGCAACTAAGCAGTCTGACTTCCCCTGGTCTCCCAGCGACAACGAGCATAATCTGAACTTAAACCTGTGTCTGTCTCATTCAGACTGGTTCTGACCCATTACCAGCAACCACCAGCTCATTCTACCTTTGGCATCCTTCTAGTTGTCTCTATCAAGACAGCTTTCAAGAACAAGCTCCCCAGACTTACATTTCCGGACAAAGTTGCTCACATGCTTAATCTTCATCAGGGCAGGCTGACTGCATTCTTCAAAGAGAACAAAGAGGGCATCTAATATCCCTTCCCGGGAAAGAGGAGACATCTGCTGTTGAGTCATAAAGGGTGGTTTCCCCTAAAAACGGCAAACAGCAGATGGAGACACTGTCAATAATGAAAAGCTTTGATCAATAACATCCACACAGAGTAAATTACAAGCCACCAACTCAACTAACTGCTCATGACGTTAGCAGCACAATCCACTTGGCTTCCTTCTTTAAAGCCGCATCAATTAACAGCCATTAAGTTATCTCTGGTACAATTCCATTTCTATCACCTGAAAAGAAAAAAAAAAAAATCTCCCAAGAATGATACAATACGAGAAGGTCCTTCATTCGTTATAGTCTGCAGCTCGTGGGAACATTTATTCTGGACTCGGCTGGTTCCGACACGTGCCTACAAGAGGAAACAATTATCGCCACTTCGCTCACGGATGACCAGAGGTTTGTTAATAGAACTCAGTTGCTGGAATTCATTCGAACAATCGAGAGTAGGATGAATGGAGTGACTATCATGAAGCCGAATTTATTCATGATCTGGAACGACACTTACAAACTGGCAGAATGTATCTAGCCCACAGACATGTTTTGTTTGGCCGGTGGTGTTTAAAATAATTTGAACTATCTGCCAATATTTTAAAAATCAGGAGATTTTGCAAAAAAATAAAAATAAAAATGGAACGTCTGGCTTCTCTTGAAACACCAGCGGATATAGCCACGCTGCCCACACGCCTGCCTGGTGACGCTGAGCTGGAGCTGAGTAATACGGCCCCTCTTGGTAGCAAATGTTTTCGGGAGTTGGTTGCAGACCTCACTCCTGGTCTTCCACCTGGTTCATTTGACTCACTCATACTCACTGCCTGGCCCCCAAAAACATGAGATTGCAACCCCTCATCGAGAGCAATGATTCTCATATGCCAGGCCATGGATCATGTGGCAGTCTATCCACAGGGGGCCACCAACAGGTCCTCCAACTCTGGAGGAATATGCCACTTCTCCTTTCAAGACCTACGGTCTACTCCTCCTCCCAGAGACTCTGTGCTCTCTCTGAGACTCCCTTCAACCAACAGAATGTGACACGAGTGACGCTAAGCCAGTTCACAGTGGACCATTTAAAAAGCCTGGCAGCTGGGACCAGCAGATGGCATAATGGTTACGTCACTGGACTCCCATATCATTGACAGCAGTTCAAGTTCTGGACCAGCGGCTTAAAACTCATGCCGGGCACGTGTGCATGTGTGCCCCAGATCCTGAGAGGAAAATGGAGGAGAAGGGAGAGCTGTGTGGTCATCACTTTGGGGGTGATTTCTCACTTTCTGTCTCTCTCTCTGTTTCTGCAGCAAGCACACATGCCCTATAGCAAAAATCTCTAAATGAATAAAGAAAGAAAGAAAAACCCTGGCAACAGTGGAACCAGCAGATGGTGTAATGATTATATCACTGGACTCCCACATCGTCGACCACGGTTCAAGCCCGGGACCT
Organism: Tupaia tana; assembly: GCA_026018925.1. NCBI lineage: Eukaryota > Metazoa > Chordata > Mammalia > Scandentia > Tupaiidae > Tupaia > Tupaia tana. The sequence goes on along the minus strand of JAKSZU010000026.1, from coordinate 12,909,494 downwards.
GGTGGCTTAAACCTCACACCGGGCACATGTGTGTATGTGTCTAAGATCCTGAGAGCAAAATGGAAAAGGGGTTGTGGCATGGCCATCCTCCCTGGAGGATGATTTCTCCCTTTCTGTCTCTTTGTTTCTCTCTGTCTCTCTGGCAAGCACATGCACCCTATAGCAAAAATCTCTCTCTAGGGGAACCAGCAGTTAGCGTAATGGCTATGTCGCTGGACTCCCACGTAGTCGACCGCGGTTTGCGTCTCGGACCCGGTGGCTTACAACTCACGCCAGGCGCGTGTGCGTGCGTGCCCAAGATCCCGAGAGGAGAATGGAGGAGAAGGGATTGCGGCGTGACCATCCCCCCTGGGGGGGTGATTTCTCGCTTTCTGTCTCTATGTCTCTCTCTGTCTGTCTGGCGAGCGCACGCGCCCTATAGCAAAAAAACCTCTCCAAAAAAAAAAAAAAAAAAAAAAACTCTCTCTAAAGAAAAAAGAAAGAGGAAAGACCGAAATACGTATTTTCAACAGAGTTTTCCCATGCTTCAATCCCCCAGCCAGGCCCCCTGGTTAGCTAGGATTACAGCACACGCCACCACTCCTGGCATGTTCAGGTTGATCCAGGATCTGAACCTGGGCCTCCCAAATGGCTCCAGCATCATGCAGTGGCACCTTCCCACCTATGGCACTGCAGCTGGACCAGGACTGATTCTTAACAAAGTTTTCAATAGTCTGCAATGCAATGAGTAAAGAAAAATTAAAAAAAAAAAGAATACCATATGATGTCTCTCTTATACAGCCAAACATATTCCAATTTTTAAAATGGTCCTTTATTCTGAGATGATGTTCTTCTTCTCTTGGTATTTCTTAAAAATGTCCTTTCTTTTGAAACAAAAGGGCCAAAAGATAATGCATTTTTCTTTCTGTTTTTTTTTTTTTTTTTGTTTTTTTCCCCACATCCTTACTTGGCCAAATAAAAAGCTGGCAAACCTGTATGTACCCAGTGATTTGTGAAATCTTGCTTGCTCTCAAAGTCTGCCAACTACTGACCTAGAACATAATGAGAAGTTCCACTGAGCAGAAAGAAAAAAGAGGAACTGAGACCCAATCTAAAGTACTTACCGGAAGGGAAAACAACATTGCTACTGTATCGCTACCTTACTGAACAGTACTGTGAGGGGGGAAAAACAGTATTCCTACCTGGTCACACAAGGCAAAGGCCAGGTCTGTGCTACACTTACAATAAGCGCTTTCCAGGGGCTGGAGGGGACTCATCACTAAAAGGAAATGAACTAGGGGTTTAATTATAATCCTTTCTGCTATAGTGACACTCAAATATCAGATAGGCCCAGCCAAGGTGGCACAGTCTATGGAGTACTGGACTGCAGTGCTGGAAGCCACATGGCCAACCACAAGAGCAGGTCCCCGGGTCAACCTGGAGACACGCTGAGTGCACACGTGGGTGACCAAAATCCTGAGAAGCTGGAGGGCTGGGGAAATGGGATCACCATGTGACAAGACCCTGTTGAGGGTACTTCTCTCTCATGCACATGCTATCATAATTAAAGCATTTTATCATACAAAGCTCTTAACACTTACCCAGCTCTTGGTAAACCTTTATAAATGGTAACTATTTTAGGGGTCAGCAGGTGGCATGGTGGTTAAGGTGCTGGACTCCCACATAGCCCATCATAGTCTGAATTCAAGTACAAAAATCACACCAAGTACATGTACTTGTGCCCCAAATCCCAGGAGAATGAAGAAAGGACTGCAACATGGCAGTGACCCCTGGGAGGTGATTTCCCACTTTCCCTCTCTCTCTGTCTCTCTTCAGCAAGCACATGTATCTTTGTGGCAAAAACCTTAAAAAAATAAAAATAAAAATAAAAGTTAACTATTTTAATACTAAGTATAGAATAGTGTTAGCTATATTAATAACTAATTTCTACTTAACAGTAATTATATTTAGGAAGGACTGATGTAGATATTGAGACATATCTGAACAGACCAGAGTAGAAACAAATCAAAAGTTAAGGTTGTTCTGGCGTCACCATTTAAGGCATGAGGGTTTTTTTTTGGTTTTTTTTGAGGTTTTTTTTGGTTTTTTTTGTTTTTTTTGTTTTTTTCCACAAATGAATAGTCTCTCTCAGGACCAACAGATGGCATGATGGTTATGTCACTAGACTCCCACATGGCCGACCACAGTTTGAGTACTAGACCCAGTGGCTTGAAACTCACGCTGGGCGTGTGTGCATGTATGCCTAAAATCCCAAGAGAAGAATGGAGAAGGGATTATGGCTTGGCTATCCCCCGTGGGGGCTGATTTCTTGCTGTCTATCTCTCTGGACAGCACAAACGCCCTTATAGCAAAAATCTCTCTCTAAAAAAAAAAGAATAATCCACCTCTAACTGTAGCTTTCTGGAGTACTTCACGTTTAGCCCCTTCATCATTTTACTTCAAAATGTTTCCAACTTATGACAAAACATCCATTTATTAAAGGCTATGATATGCTCGTTACGTACTAGCTATGACTTCCAGTGTGCCAGGGACAGAACCAGCATGTTCCCAAGTGTCTTACTCCAGCCTCGTAACAGAGGTAAAGGCTCTTATTTATACTCTACATAGGAGACAAGACATAAAGGTAGGCAAGGACTGACCCGAGGTCATGCAGCTTGAAAGTGCCAGAGTCAGGCTTCATTTTCTGTCTGTCTGACTCCAAAGGCTGCCCACAGAACTTCTAGGCCTCACTGATCGCAGGTCAGAGTTTATTATGTGTCTCTTCAATTAACTTATTTATTATGATAGCAAGCAGACAAGAGAGAGGAGCACCCTCCACAGGAGCTTGTCATGCTACAACCATGTATTTATTTGGAATGTGCTATAATATCCATACGCTAGGTAACCAAGCATAGAGACAGATGGTGGCTGGTCACCTGTGTGGTGTGACAAGACCTTCTCCATGGTGCTTCTCTTTCTCACGTGTGTGCACACACCATCATGAATAAAAACTGTTAAATAGGCTTTCTCCTAGAATATTAGCCTCCATGAGGGACAAGGATGTCCCAAGGAAACAAAGACAGGTGTGCAGGAGGCAGCCGGTTACCTGGAAGAAGAGATTCAGCCTGGAGGCCCGGCTGGCAATGGGCTCGGTGGCACCAGCGTCCACTGGATTCCGTGCTCCATACTTGAACTTCAGCATCTCCCCACTGGTGCTGAAGGGACACGGGAAAAGATCAAATGTTTCTGCTTACTTCCTTTTGAGCAGGAAGGGCTTGGGTGACTGGGAGCTTCCTCAAGATATCAAGGATCGGGAGGTGAAAATCAGGCACCACGTCTGTTTCAGGAAGTTCAGTCTAGCCACTGTATTAAATATCTGATTTTGGGTCCAGTCTATGGCCTAGAGGTTAAGGGAGCCAGATCTCCCTCGGCCAGGAATTCAGATACCTGCCTGAGCAACTTGAAAAACACGCAAGGCATGTGTATATACATGCATGCCCAAAATCTTGACAGGAGGGGAAAATGGAGACAGGACTGCGGTGTGACCATGTCCCACTTGGCAGGGGGCGATTCTTTTTCCCTCTCTCTCTCTTTTTGGCGAGCATGCACCCTTGGACAATTTTTTTAAAATCTGATTTTAACTCGGTGTTACTGAAGATGATACACTTCTCTGACATACTCTCTTACTTATACATCTATTTATCATCTAGCCCCCTTAGAATGTATGCTCCGCAGGGGTAGGGATTTTTGTCCCCACACAGTGGAGACACACCGTCTGGCACACGGTAGGTGCAATTGGATAGTTACTGAATGAATGACTGAAATAAGCAAACTACAGTGTCAGTAGGCGGGCAGTCCTATGGGAATAAAAAACAGTAAGGCAAGGGCCTTTGAGGTGGGGCGGAGGAAGCAGTACCATTTTTGACAGTGTGGTCAGATCACTGAGAAGGTCACGTGTGAAGCAAGCCCTCATAAGTGGTGACCCACAAGCCTTGCTGATATCTGATCAAAGCCTAATAGCCTTGGCAGAGGGGACACATAAGGCATTGGACCTGCGGAAGGATCTGGCCTCTCCAACGGTATGGCAGGAAGGCCAGAGCGCTGGAGCTGAGTGGAAGAAGGGGAAAGCAGAGGGTGAGCGAGTGGGCTCCCAGAGTGTGAAGACCCTGAAACAGGTCAGGTACGTTGTTAAGGTTACACGGACTCCACTCGACAGAATAACGCAGTCGAGGCTGACCGGAACAGAGCCTAACGCACACAGGACTCGGCCGGGTGGACAGAGGTAGGTCCTTCCGCCCGGGACACCATCCCGCAGACCCTCTGGCTCCGACCCGGCACCGGTCCCGGCACCGCCAGCCCGCGAAGACCCTTCCCGGCCTCCGCAGCCCTGCCCTCCCTCTGTGGAAGTGAAAACCGACCTTGGACGAGACGGAGGCGGCCCTCCCCAAGGCCTTGCAGAGCTAGGTGGGGGACAACAATGGGGTGGGGGTTTAAACTCACGCTCAGGGGTCCCCACCGGTCTGTGCTCTGCTCCGCCCCGCGCCTCCCGCCGCCGCGTTTGAACCTGGGGAACGGCATGGGCGGGGCTCTGACGTACATAGACCAATCAGCGTTCCCGTTCCTAGATGGACAGTTGAGACCCAACCAGGCCCCGCCCAAGTCCTTAAAGGGAAAAGGGAAGTTAAGAGGAAGACCAATCAAATTGTTCCTTCCTTTAACTCGCGGCCAATGGGAAAGGAGAAGGGAAAACCGGGCAGGGAAGGGCAGGTCCTGGAAGTTTGAAATTGGCGGTTAAGCGGGATGCAGTGTTTAGGGACGCCTGATTGTTTAGTATTCCTTGGGGAGGTCGCTTGGGCGCTGTCCTCTGCTCCTAAGGCCACCTGCGAGGAGGAAGGCAGCCATGCCGCTTTGGTCTTCCTATCCCTTTCATACGGCCAAAGTAGAGGTATTTCTTACTTTGAGAATCCCAGGGGCTCTCTGCACAGCTGAAACAGCAACGTGTGAATGTCAAACCTCTATCGCTGAATCTCCCTGCATCTCCAGGTGGTCATTGAGACCACCTGAAATGACGTTTTAAAACTGAATTAAAGGCAAGATACTTAAACAGGCACTTAATCAAAGAGGAGATCTAAATGACCAACGCGTGTAGGAAAAGTGCAATCTTATTCGTAATCGGGAAATATGAAAAATAAAACCACAATTAGATACTATAATACACACTCAGAGTAGGGGAGAGAAAGAGACCTGACAGTATTTGCAAAAATAGAGAGCTATACACACTCATGCATAGCTGATGGAGGTGTAAATTGGTACGTCTTTGGAAAAGAGTTTTGGCGATGTTTACTAACACGGAAGATCTGTGCATTCTATGACTGTTCCTGGCAGAGAAACTACTACCTCCTAGTTATGTAGCACACCAGAAGAACTGTGCGAGAATACACGACACAAAATCCTGTTGTACAACATAACGGCAAAATACTGGAAGCAACCCAAATGTCTATCAGCAGTAGAAAGGATAAAATTTTACATTGCAGTGTTTTTATACAGCAGAGAAAAGAAAGCTAACCACAATGGCATAATGAGTCTCAAAACAATGCCGAGTGGAGGAAGCCAGACAATAAAGAATGATTCCATTAATATAAAATTCAAAAGCAGGCAAAACAAAGCAATGTTGTTTGATGAGAACTAGACATACAAATGGAAAAACATAAAGCAAAAGTCAGGCCCAGCTGCATGGGACAGGTGTTAGTGCATCACTCTGCAATTCTGGAGACACATGGAAGACCAGAATTCAGATCCTCTGGCGGGCTTGAGACATGCTAGGTCTGTGCAGTGTGATCCTGGCTGGTTGGCAGTGGGGGAGGATTGCAGATCACAGTGTGACGAGACCCTGTGGTGTCAAGGGTACCTGTTTTCCTCTCTCAATCTCTCATGAAAGAAACTTAAGAAAAATAAAACAAAAGCCAATTAAACCAATTACCTGAGTTTGGGATGGAGGCCTTTTAGAGCATTAGGGTGTTGCTAGGATCTATTTCTTAACGTAGGTGCTAATAATATGGACATTGTTTTGTAATGATCACATCGTGTGTGTGTGTGTGTGTGTGTGTGTTTGTGTGTGTGTATTGTATTTACATGTATAAAAAACTTTAAAAGGGAGAAGCGATCATTTCTGTACTCTTCTAATCCCTACACTAGATAAAACTGGAGATATGTTATCACACACACACACAAGCATCAGCACAAAACCAAAACCACACACTTGCTTAATGTATATTTTTTAACATAACATGCTTCTTGTTCCCAGCACAATAATGATAGCTACTATTTATCGAACTCCCCTGCCTTTTTTATTAAACACATTATCTCATTTAATCCCTTCCACTGCCCTAAAAGGGAAGAACTATACAAAACACTTTTTTACAAATGAGAAAGCTGAACCCAAGAGAGGTGAAATGGCTAATTCTGGATCTGGGTGCTTTAGGTGGTGGAGCTGGGTTTGAAACACCTAGACTGACTCCAAAATCCTTTCCTCTACACAAAATCTCCTCAGAAGGTATTAGAAATTCTCCCTTGAACCAATTGGTGGCATGATGGTTAAGGCAGCTGGATCTCACAGGGCCAACTGTGCAGTTCAAGTCCTGGACACCGCAGCTTGGAAATCATGTCAGGCACATGTGCATATATGCCCATAACCCCAACAGGAGAACAGAGGAGAAAGGATTGTGGTATAGTCATCCTTCCAAGGAGTACTTTCTCACTGCCCTTCTCTCTCTCTCTCTCTCTCTCTCTCTCTCTCTCTCTCTCTCTCTCTCTTTCTCTTTCTCTCTGTCTCCTGCAAGAACATGCATCCTATAGCAAAAAAAAATTTTAAAGAAAAGAAGACAGGGAAAAAAAGAAATTCTCCTAGCTCCTACTTTTGGTCATGTTGCAAGGGCTGCTCCAGGAAAATGTATAAAAATAAATGCTTCAAGACCAGTGGTTAGCGTAATGGCTATGTCGCTGGACTCCCATGTAGTCAACCGCTGTTTGAGTCCCGGACCCAGTGGCTTAAACCCATGCCGGGCCCATGTGCATGTGTGCCCAAGATCCTGAGAGGAGAACAGAGGAGAAGGGATTGCGGTGTGGCCATCCCCCCCCCCCCCCCGCCCCTCGGGGGTGGTTTCTCATTTTCTGTCTCTCTGTCTCTGTCTTTCTGGTGAGCACACACACTCTATGCCAAAAACCTCTCGAAAAATAAATAAATAAGTGCTTCTAATGACATGAAGAGGTTAACCAAAGCTTAGGGATTTCAAGTTTGAGTGGCAATGCAAAGTAAGCGACAGACTATTGAAGCCAGTTATCAACTTGATAATAAAAACTTGAGAAAAGCCCATCTCTAGTCAATGCTTCTGCTGACTTCTCTTTGCAGCAAAACCCATTAGTTCCCAGGTATCACAAATGGAAACCTTTTACCGGAATTTGGAACTTGTTCATCCTAAATTAGAATGCAGTGTTAACAGCACCGTTTTGCACTGCCTGAAATCCAGCCTAGCTTTAGGATGGATTTACTAATTTCCCATTAGAACAATTACTGGCCTCTGCAAATCCTTTGTGGAATAAGACAGGGAATAAACAACAAATAAAATAAATGAGGAAACATGAAACAAACAAAAAAATTAACTCCACCAGTTTCCTTTGAGGAATAATAACTGGCACAGGAAGTTTATGGGAAAGATCACAAGAAGGGGCCAACAGTGATTGTGCTGATACTAAAGGGTAAGATAACGCCAGACAGAAAAAGTGCATTCAAACTGGACTGAGGGGCCAGGCGATGGCGTGGTGGTTAAGGCAGCTGGATACCCACATGGCCAGTTGGGCGTTTGAGTCCCAGACCCAGCAGCTTGAAAAAATCCCACTGGGCACATGTGCATGCATGTGTGCATTCTCAAAATCCCAAGAGGAGAATGGAGAAGGAATTTTGGCATGACTATTCTCCTTATGGGAGTTTTCTCACTGTCTCTCTCTTCATCAAGTGCTAGTACACACACATGCCCTACAGCAAATTAAAAGCCAAAACAGGGGCCACCAGGGGATGTGGTGGTTAAAGCACTGAACTCCCACATGACTGGTCATGGTTCAAATCTGGACCTGGCAGCTTACTTCCTCATTTTCCCTCTCTCTGTCTCTCTCTGGTAAAATTTAAAAGAATAATAAAAATTTAAAATAATAATAAATAAAGTGAAATAAAAATAATTCCAAAAATATAAACTATTGACTGACAAGGAACCTGAGACCTTATGTTTGCTCTTGCACAATATAAGTCAGTGACCTGTTATTTACTAAACATGAATCCATGTTTATTGTGAGGGAGATTCTGGAAGAATAGTATTATAACAAGTCTAGTATATCATACTGTTCTTGCAATCACCATATATGTATTCAATAAGCATTTATTGTACCAAGTCCTCAGGTACCAACATGAAAAAGACACCTTCTTGGGGCCAGCAGGTGGCATGGTGGTTAAAGTGCTGGACTCCCACATGGCTGACCACAGTTCGAGTCCAGACCTGGCAGCTTCCTCTCTCTCTCTCTCTCATCAAATTGAATAATAATAATAATAAATAAATAGGGACCAGCAGTTGGCTTAATGGCTAAGTCCCATGTAGTCGACCCCGGTTCAAGTACTGGACCCAGTGGCTTAAACTCACACCAGGCCGTGTGTGTGTGTGCCCAAGATCCCGAGAGAAGAATGGAAGAGAAGGGATTGCAACATGGCCATCCCACTGGGGGCTGATTTCTCACTTTCTGTCTCTCTGTTCTTTCTCTTTCTGACAAGCGCACACATCCTATAGCAAAAAAAAAAAAAAAAAAAAAAAAAAAAAATCAAAAAATAAATAAATAAATAAACTTTTAAAAAAGATACCTTCACTGTCTTTTTTTTTTTTTAAGTTTTGTTTTTATTTATTTATTTATTGCCATAGGGCACATGCTCTTGCTGGAGAGACAGAGAGAGAGACGGTGAGAGGGAAAGTGAGAAATCACCCTCTGTGGGGATCGCCACACTGCAATCCCTTCGCCTTCATCCTCCTCCTGGCATTTTGGGCACACACACACACATGCACCCAGTGTGAGCTTCAAGCCACCAGGTCCGGGACTTGAAGCATGGTTTGCCATGCGGGAGTCCAGCACCTTAACAGCCATGCCACCTGCTGGCTCCCTTAGTCTGTTCTTGAAAACTCAAGTGTGATGGTAAAATGAAGATGTAAGCAAACAATTGTCAAAAAAAAAAAAAAAGGCAGTGAAAAGTTTCCTGTGATAGTCGAGGGCACAGTGGGCTCTGGTAAGGAAAAGGCAGATAGAATATGACAAAAACAGCCCCACCTGGAACTTGAAAATAAGAAAATGTGATTGTCCTCAGAGCTTTCAGCTGAGAGATGGCACAAGTAAATAAATGCCAAAGCATTTATTAGACACCTTAAATAGACAGGGGAAGGACAGCAAGACTCAAACTAGACTCAACGGAACATTCAGAATAGGGAAGCTGGGGGCCAGCAGGTGGCATAATGGTTACGTTGCTGGACTCCCACACGGGCAACTGCAGTTCAAGTCCTGGACCTGGTGGCTTGAAAATCATGCCAGGGGACCAGCAGATGGCGTAATGGCTACGTTGCTGGACTCCCACATAGTCGATCACAGTCAGAGTCCCTGACCTGGCAGCTTAAAACTAACACTGGACCCATGGATATGCGTGCCCAAAATCCCAAGAGGAGAACAGAGAAGGAATTACAGCATGGCTATATCCCCTGGGGGGTGATTTCTCGCTTTCTGTCTCTGTCTTTCTGAGGAGCGCACACGCCCTATAGCAAAAACCTCTTCCCCCCCCACCAAAAGAAAGAAAGAAAGAAAGAAAGAAAGAAAGAAAGAAAGAAAGAAAGAAAGAAGGAAGGAAGGAAGGAAGGAAGGAAGGAAGGAAGGAAGGAAGGAAGGAAGGAAGGAAGAAATGAAGGAGGGGGACCAGCAGATGGCATAGTGGTTTTGTCGCTGGACTCCCACATGGCCAACTGTGGTTGGAGTCCCCAACCCAGTTGAAACTCACACCGGGTATGTATGTATGCATGCCCAAGATCCTGGAAGGAGTTTGGGGGAGAAGGGATTGCAGTGTGGCCATCCCTCCGGGGAGTGATTTCTCACTTTCCCTCTCACTGTCTCTGTCTGTCTGTCTGTCTCTCTCTCTGGCAAGGGCACGTTCCCTAAGGCAAAAACCTCTACCAAAAGTGAAAGAAGAGGAGGGATTGCGGTGTGACCATACTCCATCGGGGGGGTTGCTTTCTCCATTTCTCTCTCTCTCTCTCTCTCTGGTGAGTGCACGTGCCCTAGAGCAAATTTTTTTAATCTTCTGAAATTAGATAGCAGTAATGGTTACATCACTTTGTAAATATATTTTTAAAAAACTGAATTATCCACTCACAGGTGGTAAACTTTATGGTATGTGGATGATACTTCCATTTTTTTTAAAAGTAAAAAAATAAATTCCAAAGCCAGTGAAACACTATCATAACTCAGCAGTTCTCACCCTCAGCACCACTGACATGCAGGCCTGGATAATTCCTTGTCGTGAGGCGCTGTCCTGTGCAGTATGCCTGGCCTCCACCCGCTAGCACACACTGCCCCCCATCATGAAACCAAACATGCCCCCAGACATTGCAAATGTCCCCCTGCAGGACAAAATCACCCTGAATTGAGAACTACCTGATGTAACTGTAGGATGTGAACATTTCCAATGCATACATTAAATATGCTTTATTTAAATAAGCAGAGCTATGGGGCCGACAGGTGGCGTGGTGGTTAAGGGTGCTGGACTCCCACATGGCTGACTGCAGTTCGAGTCCCAGACCTGGCGGCTACTTTATCTCTTTCCCTCCCTCTCTCTCTGTCTCTCTCTCTCTCTCTCTGTTCTTCTCAGTCAAATTAAAATAAATAAATAAAGTTCAACAAAATAATTATTTTTAAAAAATAAATTTAAAAAGAAAGAAAGAAAGAAAGAAAGAAGCAGAGCTTGCAAACTAAACAAAATACATTTTCCAGATTTTAAATGTTACGGCAATTTTAACTGATTGCTAGAACTTTTATTCTGGCCTCGTCATTTTCCAAACGCTTTATCTTAGTTTGAATGAATGATTTCCTAGCTAGGCTTTTTTTTTTTTTCCTTCTTTGACCTTAGACAAAGCTTTTAACAAGGAAAGCTAAATTTTCAAAACTCCAGTAAATGGCAATTAGCCTCCCTGCCATTTGATTCTAGATGATCTTCCTCAATGCTCGGGGATGTTAATTATGTTTCTTCAAAATGTTATACATTGAAAAACATCCCTGTAATCCTTCAGCCCACTGACTTCAGAAGCATTTTAGAATACTCAACCCATTATAAAACAGGAAACTCAAGCACCTGATTTCCATCGACTGTTCTCTTTTTTTTAAAGGTAGACTTTTTTAAGAATTTTTTTAAACTTTTTTTTATTCATTCAGTTAGTTTAATTTGACCAGAGAAAGACACAGAAAAAGAGAGAGGGAAAGTAAGGAAGCAAGCCAGCCACCAGGTCTGAGTCTCAAACTGTGGTTGGCCATGTGGGAGTGTCTGGCTCCTCAACTGCCATACCACCTGCTGGTTCTCCATCAGCTATTCTTAAGGATAATTTTGAGGAGCCCATTCTGTGGCCCTGCCACACAACAAATATGTTTTGTAACCAAGACTTGGCATCTGGAAAGCACTTAATAAACATTGTCTGGGGACCAGCGGGTGGCATGGTGGTTAAGGCACTGGACACTCCCACATGACTGACTATGGTTTGAGTCCCAGACCTGGTGGCTTGCTTTCTCCCTTTCTCTGTCTCTGTCTCTCTCTGGTCAAATTAAAAAATTAAATAAATAAATAAGTGAATGAATAAACTTCAAAATTAAATAAATAATTCTTTTTAAAAAATTTTTTAAATAAACATTATCTGTTATGATGATCAATGTCAATATCATTACTATGTAAAATATTGTATTTACCCTCCTCTTCCCCCCTTTTTTTAACCCCATACAACTAGCTGAGAATGAAATCTTTTGGGTTTGTCATAATGCTTTCCAATTTATTTATTCATTTATAGGCAAGTATATTTACATAGTTTAAAATGTAAAACGTAACTCCAGAGAGAATACCCCCCTTACACTGCCAAGCCTACCAATTCCTCTTCGTGAAGGCATTAATAAGAAATATTCATGTGATTATCCCCAAAGATTTTTTATTATGTAACAAGTATATGTTGATATGAAGGAGTCTTCAAAAGGTTCATAGAAAGTGCATATCATGAAAAAATTATGAGGGACCAGCAGGTGGCGTGGTGGTTAAGGCGCTGGACATTCCCACATAGCTGACCATGGTTCAAGTCCTGGACCTGGTGGCTTGCTTTCTCTCTCTCTCTCTCTCTCTCTCTGTGTGTCTCTCTCTGGTCAAAATAAAATAAGTAAATGAATAAATAAAATTAAAAATAAATAATTCTTTAAAAAATTATGCAAGGGTTTAAATTTGTTTACACCAAAATAAACTCATATCTTAATTTTATTTGTTCCACACATTTTTTAAAGTTCTCTTGTATATTGTTTTCTAATATATTTTTGTACAAAAATGATATCATAGTATAATGCACATGCCTCTGCAATTGCACTTAAAGCTATAGTAATCATGGTGATTAAGGCACTGGAACTACTGGCGAACTACTGGAACTACTCACCAGGAGGAGAGAGACAGAAACAGAGACAGTGAGAGATAAAGTGAGAAATCACCCCCAGGGGGGACAGCCATGCTACTCATTCTCCTCCCGGGATCTTGGGCCAACACGCACACAGGCCCAGCATGATTTTCAAGCCACCGGGTCCAGGACTCGAACTGTGGTTGGCCATGTGGGAGTCCAGTGACATAACTGCTACGCTATCTGCTGGTCCCTATTTTCTTTTCTTAACCTCTATTTTACTTTCTGTGAATTTGTCTATTTTAGGTACCTCATGTAAGTGAAAGTATACACTGTTTCTTCTTTGGTATCTGGCTTATTTCACGTAACATAAGGTTTTCAGGATTCTTTCCCATTGTAACATGTATCAGAACCTCACGCCTTCTCATGACCGAATAATATTCCACTGTATGTATTACCACATTTTATTTATCAAATCTTCTGTTGATGAACACTGGGGTGGTTTACACCTTTGGAACACACGCTGGAAAATAAGTATCTTTTTTGATTCTCTGCTTTCTTTTCTTTTGGGTATATACCTAGGAGTGGAATTGCTGGATCATATGGTAATTCTATGTTTTTAATTTGCTGAAGAACTGCCAAACTTCACAGTGGCTGTGTCATTTTAAATTCCGACCAGCTACAAGTCAGGGCTCTAATTTCCCTACATCCTCATCCATGCTTGTTATGTTTCCTTTGTTAGTTTTCTAAAATATATGCTAGCCATTATAATGGGTATGACATGATATCTCATTATGCCTATTTTTTACTCCCTTGTGTAGCAACAGAAATTCTTCATATGAAAAGTAGGCATTCTCTAGATCGTACTCATGCCAAGCTGCCTAATGAACACCTGTACTTCTCTTCCAATAGCCTTTCCGGAGGCTTAAAAATTCCTTCCGTCAGTGGCGTCCTATTTAAACCACGGAAAGCGCGGTTGCTTTGGTTTGGATTTTGCCTCACTGGAACAGAAGCGCTATCTAGTGGCCAACCTGAGTAACTACAACAGCAGCCCCCGTTTTCCCTCATGCTGGTCCTCTTGACAGTCCTTGGAATATTTTATCTATCTGCTCATGTCCATCTGGTGGTACCATGAAAGGCTAGATTCCAGAATGATTCAGAAAGGAAAATTTATACAAAAATCATATATATGGGCTTTTACCCCAAATGGCAATGGCTCTTTCAGTCTTTTTTTTTTTTCTAAGTTTTTTTTTTATGTTTTTGTCATAGGGCACATGTACTCACCAGAGAGAGAGAGAGAGACAGTGAGAGGGAAAGTGAGAAATAACCCCCTGAGGGGGATGCCCATACTGCAACCCCTTCTCCATCCTCCTCCTGGGATTTTGGGCACCCACACATACACACCCGGCATGACTCTCAAGCTGCCAGGTCCAGGATTTGAACTGCAGTCTGCCATGTGGGAGTCCAGAGCAGCAATCGCCATGCCACCTGATGGCTCCTCCAACCTCCCCTTAATTGCACCTTCCTTAAATAGGCATAATAGAAATGCTGCTAGTTAAAAAAAAAATTTTTAATAACCTTGCCTGAGGATATATGCACTCACCAGGAGGTAAGAAAAAGAGAGAAAGAAAGCACCCCCTCGTACACATGGGGGTTAGTCACAGGTTTCATTTCTCCCTCCTTTTGAAATGCTGGGCATACATGCACACACGTCCAGCATGTTTTCAAGACACTGGGTCTTGGACCCGAGCCATGCTGTCAATCATGTGGGACCCAGTGCCATTCCACCATTGCCACTGAATGGCCTGCAGCTAATGGCTTAAATAGAACTGGTTTGTTGAACATTCTGCCCATGAAAGAAACTCATTGTCTTCTAGTTTTTCCTTCAAGTACTCCCTACTGAATTTCTCTTTTTACTCTTATTTTTATTCCTCTTTTTACTCTTAAAAGACATCCCTGGCCTGGCCCTGTAACAGGTGTAGGTTGGGGAAGCCAGATTCCACATGACCAACTGCAACTGGAATCTTGGCCCTGGCAGCTTGAAAAACATGCTGAGTACCTGTGCATGTGCGCCCCAAATCCTGATGAGAAGGAGAAATGGAGGAAAAGAGATGGTTGTGTGACCACACCCCATTGGAGGGCTGCTCTCTCTCTCCACTAGTGCACGTGCCCTTTGGCAATTCAAAAAAAAAAAAAAAAAAGTGTCGGGACCAGCAGTTGGTGTAATGGCTATGTCACTGGACTCCCATGTAGTTGATCACAGTTCGAGTCCCGGACCCGGTGGCTTAAACTCACACCAGGGACATGTGCATGTGTGCCCAAGATCCCGAGAAGAGAATGGAGGAGAAGGGATTGAGGCGTGGCCATCCCCCCTGGGGGGTGATTTCTCACTTTCTGTCTCTCTGTCTCTCTCTGTCTTTCTGGCGGGCACACATGCCCTATAGTAAAACCCTCTCCAAAAAAAAAAAAAAAAAAAAAAAAGTGTCTACTTAATTCATTCTTGCCCCACCCGATGTAATTAATTCAGGCTGTTTTATTTTGTCCCCACCACCGACTCTCCACACCTGTATCCAACCATCTCTCTCCCATCTTTCTCCCTCTTGTCAAAGATAAAAAAGAAATAAATAAGAAAAAGAAATAAGCATCACTCTTTTAAAAGGAGTTAATATTACCATTAATTACAGCTGATGGGCTGTAAATCCAAAAAACCCAAGCAGTTCAACTAAAAAATTATTAGAACCAACAAGTGTTCCAAAAAGACAGTCCAATATACCATGAATGTACAAAAAAAAAAAAAATCAATAGCTTTCCATTATAACGACAACCATTGAGCTAACATTAAGGAGAAATTATTCTATTCCAGTGACATCAAACTATCAAATTCCTAGAAATAAATTCCTTTAAAAAGAAAGAGAGAGAGGGAGAGAGAGAGAGCGAACCACATAAAGAAAACTAGAAAGCTTGGCTACCAACATAAAAACAAGACCTGAAAAAGAAAACGGAGCAGTGTGGCTTGTTCATAAAGAAGCATCGGTACTGTGAGAATTCCTTTTCTTCCCAAATCAACATAAAAATGAAAAGCACGATAACCCAGCTGTCTACCCATATACTGGAATTCTACTCTGCAATAAGAAGGAATGTACATTTTTTTTTGGTAATGGTATTTGCCATTGGGCATGAGCACTCGCTGAAGAGAGACAGAGAGACAGCGAGAGGGAAGGTGAGAAATCACCTCCCCCAGGGAGGATGGCCACATCACAATCTCTTCTCCTCCATTTTCGTCTTGGGATTTTGGGTGCACACACACACATGTACCCAGTGTGATTTTCAAGCCACTAGGTCTAGGACTCCACCACGGTCAGCCATGTTGGAGTCCAATGCCTTAACCATTATGCCATCTGCTGGCCCCAAGGAATGTATTATTGACAGAAAGACCCACATGGATGAACCTCAAAGCCATTGTGCTGAGGGAAAGAAGAAAGCTACAAAAGAGTGCATATTAGATTATTGCATTTATGTGAAATTCTAGAAAGGCGAAAACAGCTGGAGTTGGGGATGAGGGAGGGTGGAGATTCATTGCAGAAGGGCATGAGGAGCCTTTTAAGGGTTTATGAGAATGTTCGCTGTCTTATTTTTCCTTCTGCAAAAAGAGCACCCCCAACCAGGTCCTGATGCTGTGCTCCACCCTCATCCTTGCCACACGCATGCCCAGTGGACGTATTCAGGGAAGACTCTGGACATGAACCTAGAACCTTGCCATGTGAGTCTACCTTGCAGGGCATCATACTTTACCCCTGTGCTATGGTACAGCCCCAAGACTGTTCGGTATCTTCACTGCACTGGTGGTTACGTGGTTTAGAGATTTGTCAAAACTCATCTAGATGTATGCCTCAAAGGGTGTATTATCTTGTAAAGAAATTATACCTCAATAAAACTGAGAATAAAAGAAATGCAAGTCATATTGAAATGTGATTCAAATAAAAAAAATACAAGCCAACTTTAGAGTTTTGAAGAAAGGTTTGGCAGAGACTGAAGAAACTGAAAATAAAATTCTTTGGGAAGAATAAATGCATGAGATCAGCCAAAAAAAAAAAAAAAAAAAAAAAAAGCAGAAGCCCAGAGAGCCCACCCACAAGTCCATAGCCTGAGAAGGTGGCCACTGTGGCCACCCTGAGAGCGAGATGCCTCCCGTTTCCCTCCGGCAGGCACCCTCTCTCTCTCTAGAAAGGTTCCTCACAGGGAGGAGAAATAGTCCCAGCCCTTGCCCCATCCCCCTGCAGCGTACAGCATGGGGTGGATCTCAAGGATAGAGTGATGCTGTGGGTAGTAAAGTATTGGGTCGTTGGAAAAGTCAAAAGTCATGACAGGGAACCAGCAGTTAGCATAATGGCTGTGTCGCTGGACTCCCACGTAGTCGACGGCGGTTCGCGTCCCGGACCCGGTGGCTTAAAACTCACGCCGGGCGCATGTGCGTGCGTGCCCGAGATCCCGAGAGGAGAATGGAAGAGAAGGGATTGCGGCGTGACCATACCCCCTGGGGGTGATTTCTCGCTTTCTGTCTCTATGTCTCTCTCTGTCTGTCTGGCGAGCGCACACGCCCTATAGCAAAAATATCTCCAAAAAAAAAGTCATGACATGTCTTATTCCATTTTTCTATGCAGAAATACATCATGACTTTTCCTGGGACCCAGCACTTTGGTTCCTTCTTAATAGAAAGGGGGAACCCAACTGTTTTCCTTTTATAAAAATTTTATTCACTTATTTCTTTCAGGGAGATAAGGGAAAGAAAGACGGCACCCCCAACAGGGTCTGGACACTGTAATCCAGCCTCAGCATCCAGCCCGCCTGGATCATGGGCACGCTCATACCCAGCATACTCAGGGAAGCCTCTGGACACGAACCTGGGACCTTCCCATGTGAGTCAGGCTCACTGAGAATCCCATTTTACCGCTGCACTACCATCCAACCCCTACCCGATTCTTTTTTTTTTTTTTTTTTTTTTCCTTTTTCAGGGGGTATGTGCACTTGTCAGAGATAGATGCACAGAGAGAGAAAGAGACGGAGAGAGTACTCCCCAGTAGGATGTAGCCATGCTGCAATCCCTTCTCCTCCATCTCTCCATCCTGTTGGTATTTTGGACACAAATGCACACACACACCTAGTGTGTTTTTCAAGCCATCGGGGCCCAGATTTAAACCATACAGTCAGTCATGTGGGATTCGGCCCCCTTAACCTAAACTATTGGGCCGGTCCCCCTATTGCGTCCTTATGGAGGCCTTGAAGTATTTTTGTTTTGAACTTTGAGTCCTGGTTATCTCCTCCAGAGCTATCCTGTTAAAAAAGGCAAGTAAGGGGCCAGCGGATAGCATAATGGTTGTGTCGCTGGACTCCATATGTACAACCACAGTTTGAGTCCCAGACCCAGCATCTTAAAACTCATGCAGACACATGTGCACACATGCTCAAAATCCCAAGAGGAGAATGGAGGAGAAGGGATTGCAGCATGGTCATCCTCCCTGGGGGATGATTTCTAACTTTCTGTCTCTGTCTCTCTCTGACTCTCTGGCAAGTGCCCGTGCCCTATCACAAAAATCTCCTCTTAAAAAAAAAAAAAAGAAAGAAAGAAAGAAAAGCAAGCAAAGGCTCAAAATCCTATAGAATACTCCCTCTAACCATGGACAAATCCAAGAATATATTATTTCATGGCAGAAAACCCAGGGCCATCTAAAACCCAAAATAAACTCTAGAGATTTGACAGGGGAAAAGTGCAAACATCAGATGGTAGATTCCAATACCCACTAAGCAGGAAATAAGAGAACAGCGGTAAATTGATTTTGTGAACTCCCACAGTTTGCTGTAATTTAGGATGAAATTCTTGAAAAGGGAGAACAAAAGATTGATGCAACGATGTACCTAGTGTTCACTGCAGATAAAAACAGGACGGCGCCTTAATGTGACCGATTTCTCTGGGCGTAAAGGTTTTCCACAACCATTAAGGCATTTCTCTTTCAACTGGTATGCTTGCTGGTATATTTTTAGAATTGAAATTTCTCCTTAAGGGGTGGTGTGGTTTGAAGATGATCGCTCTTCCACGGTAGTTTTCTCTCTGTTCCCCATTAGTAGGGTCTAAAAAGCAGCCTTTGAAAATAAAGGTTTTGTGCCTTCAAGAGCACAATTCCCAGTTCGCTTGCCTTTGCCAAGTGAAAAAGCATTGCTAGCACTAACAAAAAGGATATTCTTCACTACTTTTTCACTCTGTGTAACTAAGATCCTTCAAAAAATAAGAAAGCATCAAGGTTTGAAAATTAGCGGGACCAGCAGTTGGCGTAATGGCTATGTCGCTGGACACCCATGTAGTCAACCGTGGTTCGAGTCCTAGACCCAGTGGCTTAAACTCACACAGGGCGTGTGTGTGTGCGTGCCCAAGATCCCAAGAGGAGAATGGAGGAGAAGGGATTGCAAGCCAAGAAAATGAGAACAACCCTAAAGGAGCTGTTCAACGCCTGCTGCAAGTTAAATGGAACATATCACTCAGGTCTGTGTGTGTTAGCTAGTTACTGCTGTGTAACAATCCTACCACAAACTAACAGGCCATGCCGCAATCCCTTCTCCACCATTCTCTTCTTGGGAATTTGGACACACACACACACATGCACCCAACGATTTGAAAACATGAACCACACTGTCCACCACGTGGGATACAGTGCCTTAACCTACACATTAACCTACATCATCTGCTGGCCCCGTATCAAATTTTGACAACCAAAAGTATCTCCAATATTGCCAAATGCCCCCAGTTGAGGAAGACTAGTTGAACGAAGGGATCTGTAATAAATCTGGAAGAACAAGTCGGGTGAATTTATGTGGAAAAGCATGTTCACTGGGGGTGATGCTGTGGATAAAGGTATCAAAGAGAGAAAACGAAAGGTTCATGAGGGAATCAATCAAGTCATCACGGGTATGTCCCAGCTATGGCTGCCAACAGCAATTAGAAGCATTAACTCTTATCTGGAAAATCTTTTTAAAAAAATTCTCTCATACACCATTGGTGGATGCTTACGTTGGCATAAATCTTTTTGGAGGGCAATTTGATAATAGCTATGGAAATGAAAAATGTTTTTATGGTGTCCTAGTGATTCTTCTTCTGGAAATTTACCCTACAGAGAAAAAAAAAAAAAAAAAAAAAAAAAACACCTTTATCTAACGTAACAACCACAGTTGAAAAAGCCAGGGGCTGGTCATATAGCCTAGTGGTTAAGGAAGCCAGATCCCACATGAACCCTGACCCCAGCAGCTTGACAAACACACCAGGTAGGCATTCATGCATGCCCCAAATCCCAACAGGATGAAGAAATGCAGAAGGGATTGTGGTATGGCCACGCCCTATCAGGGAGTGACTTCTTCCCCTCTCTCTGTGCCTCTATCCCACTCCGATTACTGCACACTCCCTCTGGCAGTTAAAAAAAAAAAAAAAAAAAAGGAAAAGAAAAAGCCGAGGGTACATTAATAGAAACTTGGTTAAATTAATTATGGTACATCCATACAATCGAATACTTTATACTTAGCTTTTAGAAGTGACTGTGGGGGGTGGGGCTGGCAAGTGGCATGGTGGTTAAAGGCGCTGGACTCCCACAGGGCCAACCGTGGTTTAAGTCCTGGACCTGGCAGCTTGCTTTCTCACTTTCCTTCTCTCTCTCTCTACCTCACTCTTGCTCTTACTCTCACTCTGTCTCTCTCTAGTCAAATTAAAATCAGTAAATAAAATTAAATAAAAATAATTCTTTTTTCTTTTTTCTTTTTTTCTTTTTGAGAGGTTTTTGCTATAGGGCATATGCACTCACCAGAAAGACAGAGACAGAGAGACAGAAATCAAGAAAATAAAAGGTTTTGACCATCCCCCGGGGGGATGGTCACGCCGCAATCCCTTCTCCTCCAGGAGTTTAAGTCACAGGGTCCGGGACTCAAACCTCAGTCGGCTACATGGGAGTCCAGTGACATAGCCATTATGCTAACTGCTGGTGTCAATAAAAATAATTCTTTAAAAAAAAACTAACTGTGGGGAAGAGCCAGCAGATGGTGTGGTCGTTAAGCCGTTGGTCTCCCACATGGCTGACCGTGTTTCAAGTTCCGGACCTACCAGCTTGCTTTCTCACTTTCCCTCTCTCTCTCTCTCTCTCTCTGGTCAAATTTTTAAAATAATAATAATAAATAAAATTAAATAAATAATCCTTTAAGGGGACCAGCAGGTGGCATGGTGGTTAAGGCACTGGATACTCCCACATGGCTGACTATGGTTTAGGTCCCAGACCTGGTGGCTTGCTTTCTTGCTTTCTCTCTCTCTCTGTCTCTCTCTGGTCAAATTAAAACAAATGAATAAATTAAATTAAATTAAATTACTCTTTTTAAAATAAATAAATAAATAATCCTTTTTAAAAAGTGACTGTGGGGCTGACCCATGGCATGGTGGTTAAGGCAGCTAAATCCCACATGGCTGACTATGTGGTTCGAGTCCCAGACCTGGCAGCTTGAGAAACATGCCACACACGTGTGTATGAGTGCTCAGAATCCTGAAAGGAAGGAGAGAGGGAGGAGAAAAGATTGCTGCATGACTATTCCCCATTTCTCTTTTTCTCTTTGTCTCTCTCCAGAAAGTACATAAGCCCTCTGTCAAAAATTATTTTTAAGGGACCAGCCAATGGCATAATGGTTACATTGCTGGACTCCCATGTAGTCGACTGCGGTTCAAGTCCCAGACCTGGCAACTTAAAACTGACGCCAGGCACGTACGTGTGTGTGTGTGTGTGTGTGTGTGCCCAAAATCCTGAGGGGAAAATGGAGGAAAAAGGATTGCAGCATGGCCATTCTCCCTGAGGGGTGATTTCTTACTTTCAGTCTCTCTGTCTCTCCAGTGAGTACATGTACCCTATGGCAAAAATATCTAAAAGAAACCCAAAAAAACAAAAAAAAATTACTAGAAAAAAATTATTTAAGCGTGTATGCAAGGAAAATATCCCAGAAAGGGGGCTACACAGTGGCATAGCAGGAATACAACACTGTGCAAGGCTGACCTGCGTGGGAAGATGCCATGTTTCCGTGTTCACGTCCAGAGACCTCCCTGGGTACCCTGGGCACACACGGCGTGCTTCATGGCATCAGTGTCCTCTTCAGACTCCTGTCTTTCTGTCTCTATCTCTTTATGTCTCTCTTGCTTATGCAACAAATAAATAAATTTTTAAAAACCAAGAAAAATATACAAAGTAGGGTGTTAGATTTGTTTTAAAAATATAAACCAGATGTACAATGTCATCCCATACAAATAACATAAAGCTCTGTTAATTTATGCTTGGAAAAAAAAATAAAGGAGATATATACACAACTTAACAGTGGTTATCTTGGGAGAAATGCGTGCAGTGGGAAGGGGAAAAAAATGAGGATTATACTTTCTATATACATTATATATGGAACAATATGGAGAAACATCTCATTTTCTTGGCATCAAAAATTATCCCTCACCCTACCCCAGCCTCTGGCAGTGTCTCCTGCAGCACAGACCTATTTTTGTTTAGTAAAACTTTGCATCTTGCAGAGCACATCAGTTGTGTACTGGAACATTATTTGAGAACAAGCTCTCTAGTGGGGGGGAAAGAAAGACCTGATTTATAGTGTTTGCCAATTTCTGTGGCATAAATGTTCCAGCCACAGCCAGTTTCAGGCTATCGATATGATTTTACTAAAAGCAGAACTGGAAGAGAAACACACAATTGGCCCTTCCAAGCCCGAGAAGGCCAGTGCCAACACCCACCCCAGCCATTCTTGACAAAGAACTGATGGATATTGAGCTGCTCTCTTGAAGGAAACAAACAAAAAAAGAGTCAGAGTAAGATCTACCGAGTTTTTGTCTTTGAGTGGGGTAGACAAGCTCAGAGCCAGACAGTTGAGGGGAATTTAGGTTGTGACCAGGAAGGAAGGAGAAGGAGAGGCTGAAATTGAAAGAGGAAATGTTAGCTGAACGAAGATGTTTCAAGGGAATTACTACGTTTTTGCCAGGCAGTGTATGTTTCCTACTGTCTCAAAAATTCTTCTGCTAAAGCTGTATCGCTTAAAAGTGTCTAGCAGGGTGGGCCCTGGTTTCCTGGGATTTGTAATTAAGTGCTGAATCCTCAATTGAAGTGGGCCCAGGATGAGAGCTGTGGCGACCCTGGGAGCCTCACCACATTTAAGTTAGCCATATTTTGATCGTGTGTGATTTTTTTAAAACTAGTACAGGATATAGTAAACATTCTTTTCTTTTTAAGAATTATTTTATTTAACTTTATTTATTTATTTAAATTTGACCAGAGAGGAACAGAGTAAGAGAGAGAAAGAGAGAGAGAGAGAGAAAAAGTGAGAAAGTAAGCCACCTGGTCCGGGACTCGAACTGTAGTCTGCCATGTGGGAGTCCAATGCCTTAACCACCATGCCACCTGCCAGCCCCTGATTTTTTTCTTTTATTTAATTGCCAGAGGGTGCATGTGCTTGCCAGAGAACAAGAAAGAGGGTGTGAGACAGAGAGAACCCCCATAGTCCTGTCACAATCCCCCTTCTTCCATTTCTCCATCCCTTCAGGACTTGGGGTAGGCACACATATACACCCAGCATGTTTTTTAAGCCACTGGGGTGGGGATTTTAACCGCAGTCAGGCATGTGGGATCCAGCTTCCAAAGCACAGAGCTTAACCACTGAACTATGGAGTCAGTGCACATTTGATTTCTTTAATAATGAGAATGCTTTATTTGAGTAATCAGCAAAAATATATTTTTGAAAGATACCTGCACCTCAAATCATGGAGTTGGGAGAGCTATTTTCTTACAATACTCAGTAGAACTTAGTAGAGAGACTCCAGTGCTTAAAGGAGAGCATTAAGACCTAGAATGTCACCCAGACCAGACGAGTCTGTTTAGAAGAGTTTTGTTACAGAACATGAGCTCCTTAAAGCTGCTTGTGTTTTTCCACTGTGTTCTCATTACAAACCCTCAACAGAACCTTTTCCATTTGGTTGGCGCTATGGCTTGGATGTTTGTCTCCTCCAAACTGCCATTGTAACAGTATTAAGAGGTGAAATCTTGGGTCGGCAGGTGGTGAGGTGGTAAGGTGCTGGACTCCCACATGGCCTACTGCCGTTCGAGTCTCAGACCTGGTGGCTTGCTTTCTCATTTTCTCTCGCTCTCAGTCTCTGGTGAGCACAAGTGCCCTATAGCAAATCTAAATAATAATCATAAATAAACAGAATTAAATAACTCTTAAAAAAAGAAAGAAAGAAAGAAAGAAAGGTGACACTTTTCTTTCTTTCTCTCTCTTTTATTTTTTTTTAAGAGAGATTTTTTTTTTCTATAGGATGCATGTGTTTGCCGGAGAGACAGAGAGACAGAAAGCAAGAAATCATCCCCTCGGGGAGATGGCCATGCTACAATCCCTTCTCCTCCATTCTCCTCTTGAGATTTTGGGCATGCATACACACATGCCCAACATGAGTTTTAAACCACCCAGTCTGGGACTTGAACTGCAGTCAACCTTGAGGGAGTCCAGCAACATTAGGCCATCTGGTCCCAAGAGGTGAGACCTTTCAAAGATAGGCAATGAGGGCTTCACCAAGATTGGTGCTGTTACCAAGGATGGGTTTGGCCCCCTCTTACTCTCTCTCACCCTTCCACCTTCCCTATGTGATGATGCAGCAAGAAGAGCCTCACCAGATGCCAGAGCCTCGACCTAGGACTTCCCAGCCTCCAGAACTGTGAGCCAATACATTTCTGCTCATTGTAACTTACCCAACTTCGGGTATTCTACTACAGCAGCAAAAAATGGACTGAGGTGGCCAGAAACCTTAAATAAACTGCTATGCCTCCCCAAACCAGTACAAAGAGAAGACAGGGATACAGACACCTATGGTTCAAGTTCCCAAGATGGTCCTGACCCTATGGACTTTGAAAGTTGGATGAAAGGAATTCAAGTGTCTGGCATGGTCCTGCAATAGGATATGAACAAGGTTTCCTGATACTGCTCAGATAGGAAAAACCAAAGCCCAGGGCCTGAATAAGAAACAGCCAAGGACAGAGTGTGAAGCAGTTGGTTCCAAAGAGCATGTTCTATTTAAAAATCCATGCCTTTCTTCACAGGGAGCAGGATTACACTGTGGCTAAGTTGTAGAGTCTATCATCAGCTTCCCCGGATTCAAATCCTGCGTTAACTTTTTAGCTGTATTTTCTGGGCCACATTACTTATCTTCTCTGTCCCTCAGTTTAGTCATCCCTAAAGTGAGGTGATAATCACAGAGCATGCCTCTATTGTGTGAGGATAGAATATGTTGAGAACAGTGTTACCACAGTTAGGTATATTAGTTGTCATTATTATTTTTATTTCTCCCCGTCTGGAATGTCCTTTCTCCTCCTCGCTGTCTATTCAATTCCTATCCACCCTTTAAAGATTGTATTTCGGTGTCACTTCTTTTATGTAGTATCCTCCCTTTTGAATTCTCATAGAACTTATATTTTATAAACACAAAATTCACCACATATTCACGCAACATCATTAACCCTTAGCTAGTTTTTTCATGTGTTTTTGTCAATAATTGTTTTAAAAATTTTGCTATGGGGGGACCAGCAGTTAGCGTAATGGCTATGTCGCTGGACTCCCACGTAGTCGACCGTGGTTCGAATCCCGGACCCCGTGGCTTAAACTCACGCTGGGCGCATGTGCATGAGTGCCCAAGATCCCGAGAGGAGAATGGAGGAGAAGGGATTGCGGCGTGGCCATCCCCCCTGGGGGGTGATTTCGCGCTTTCTGTCTCTCTGTCTCTGTCTGTCTGTCTGGCCAGCGCACGTGCCCTATAGCAAAAACCTCTCCAAAAAAATTTTTTTTTGCTATAGGGCATGTGCCTCACTGGAGAGAGACAGAGAGAAAGAGAGAAGGAAAGCAAGAAAGTTGCCCAGAGGGATGGCTATGCCTTAATCCCTTATCCTCCATTCTCCTCTTGAGATTTTTTTTTTAAAGTTTGCTATAGGGTGTGTGCACTCACCAGAGACAGAGAGAGATAGAAATTGAGAAATCACCTCCCCAGAGAGACGGCTTCACTGCAACCCCTTCTCCTTTATTCTCCTCTTAGGATTTTGGACATGCAGGCACATGTGTCCAGTGTGTTTTTCAAGTTACTGGGTCTGGGACTCACCTTGAAGTCAGCCACGTGGGATCCAGATGCCTTAACCACCATGCCACTAGCTGGCCCTCTTCTCAGTTATGTGTAATGGAAACTAATTTAATTCGGCTTACGAACTAGAAGAGAATTAACTACCTCATACCACAGACAGTCAAGAGGACCTTTTTCTGCATGAATGTATCCTGATGCTCAGATCACATAAGGAATCTGTTCCTCTCCAGCTCTGCACAGGAGTCATCCCATCATGAACTTTCCCAATATATTAGCAAAAAAGGCTATCCAAGTATTTCCAAATTCATAGTCTACTAGTTTAGCAACCACTGAGGCAAAGGATGAACCTCTTTTCCAAGGATCCCAGCAAAAATCCCAAGACTGTGTCTCATTGGACTAGCTGGGTCACATGCTCATCTCTGAACCACTCACAGCAGCCATTGGTTAAGTCAGAGTTATGTGCCCATGTCTGGAGGAAGACGGTTCTCACCAAAGGCCAGTCACTCAATCTTAGAACATGTTCATCACCCCAGTAAATTTCCTCATGCCCTTTTAGGATGAGTCCCCATTCTAATACCAGCCCCTAGCAAACACTACTCTACTTTCTATCTTTATGATTTGCTTTCTTTAGTCATTTTGTCTAAGTAGAATCATCCAGTATGTAGCCTTTTGTGTCCGGCTTTTTTCACTGGGCCTATTATTTATTTATTGAGTTTTTTGTTTGTTTGTTTGTTTGTTTTTGCTATAGGGCACATATGCTCACAGAGAGACAGAGAGAGAGAAAGTATGAAATCACCCCCAAGGGAGTTGGTCATGCCACAATCTCTTCTCCTCCATGCTCCTCTCAGGATTTGGGGGATGGACACATACATGCCTGAAACAAGTTTCAAGCTGCTGGGTCCAGGATTCAAACCATGGTGGGCCATGTGGGAGTCCAGTGTCTTAACCACTGTGCCACCTGCTGGCCCCAGGCCTTAATGTTTTTGAGCTCCATCTCCACATTGTAGCACATGTCAGCACTTCATTTCTTCTCAGGTCAAGTAGTACGAATAGATGATGATTTGCTTGTCTATTTGCAAGGTAACAGATTTGGGGCTGTTACAGGTCTTTGCATGGAGGTATATTTTCATTTCTCTTGGATCAATACCACAAGTGGGCTGACAGACAGCTGGGTTTTAGAGCGTGGTAGGACCTTATACACAGTGCTGCATTGAACGACAGGACGTAGTTGGTATTTATAGCTATTCTAAGGACCAGGGATGTGGTTAGGACTCCTGGTCTATCTGGTAATTCTATTTCTATTACGTTATGGTTTCTTAACCTCAGTACTATGGATACTTTAGGCCAGATAATTCTTGGTTGTGGGAGGGATGTGTTGGACCTTAAAGGGTATTGAGTAGCATCCCCAGACTCAACCCACTAGATGCCAATACCACCATGCCCTCCACCTCATTGTGACCACCCCAAATGTCTCTGACCTTTCCCAATGTCCCACCCCTGTATGAGAAGCCCAGAACTAGAGTTCACACCATCAATGGACACTGTGCCAAGCTGGCTTCTGACCTGGGGGGACTAAGTGGCTGAGCGCAGAGGCAGTCCTGTCCTCCACGCTCGGAGTAGGTGTGCTGGGTCCTGTCTTGGAGTGCTCAGTGTTGACATCCTACATGTTGCCTTATTTAATTTGTTCTAAATCAGTAGTGCTCTTGCCGTTTGGTGTGTATGTGTTTGTTCTCAAACTGGGCCAAGAGAAGAAGTGGAGGCCTGCAGATGGCGCAGACTGCAGTCTCTGACTATTTAATTCAGATCAGCCCATCCTGGGGATATTTATTTCAAAAGTATGAGCTTTGAGATAGTATGTAATAGGTACTCAGAGTGTTTACACAGCTCTGTTTACAAGAAGCATAAGAAATAAAATAGAGTGAATAGTTATTGGTTTTGGACCACTATGTATATATATATATATATATATATATATATATATATATATATATTTTTTTTTTTTTTTTTCTCTTCTAAACAGTAGCTTGCTTGCATTTTGAAGAATTACTTCTCCCTGACTATGGGCAATTGGTGGAGCAGAAAATATAAGTATGGAGCCCTTACACTGTGGGAGCCAAAGGAGGTTCCTGGAGACTTCTAGCAGACTTCTCTCTGGGCCCAAGGGTTGGACATGTTTTTCAGTTATCTATTGCTGGACAACAAACAACCCCAAACTTAGATGCTTAAAGCAACAAAGGTTTATAATTTATGATTGTGTGGGTCGGCCATCTGGGCAAATCTAGTATTCTCACCTGGGCTCATCCATATGGCTCCATTTACCTGGAAGAGCCAAGATGGTCTTAGTCAAGATCTGGCAGTGGGTGCTGACTCTCACCTGGGGATTCTCAGTTTCCTCACCATCCAGCAGGTTAGCCCTACAACACAGTGGTCCCAGGGTTCCAAGAGAAAAAGAACAATAGATGCAAGGTTTCTTAAGATCTGGGCTCTGGAGCTCACACAATATCAAGTTGGCCACATCCTGTTGGTTGGACAAGTCATAAGGCCAACTCCAACTCAAGGGGGTAGAAAAACAGACTCCACCCCTTGAACAGAAGTCGTGCTACATCACATTACAGAGAGGGGTGGGCTGAGGGAAGTGTGATTCATTAAGGATCATGATTATAATAATCTAGCACATTGTATGATCCAGGCCACTCCAATTAGACATTCTCTCCTGAGACTCTGAATATACTGGGTTGTAAGCAAAGACAAGATGCATTTTTGCATAGAAAAACACATCATGACTTTCCTGATGACCTAATATGTGTGTGTGTGTGTGTGTGTGTGTGTGTGTGTACATATATAAGTCATCAGAAAGGCATGACATATTTTTCTATGCAAAAATATGTCATTACTTTCCCAGTGATGCAATATATTGGGCTTGGGTTAGCCAGAGTTAATTTCTGTCCCTTGCAACCAAAGAATCCTAAGTGACACATACATCAGAATAATTGAGTGAAAGATCTTTCCCAGAAATTGGCATATAAAGGTATACACTCATTTTTCTGCTCTGGTTATGAGGGACTGACATCAAGTCCTTGAAATCTTTCCTGTCCCCTTGCCTAACTGTGATGATGGCATCTCTGGCCATGTCTGGACAAGGTGATCCTAACTCCTTGAACACTCTTGCTGGAATCTGGAGTAGAAACTGACCCTACTGGGGACCAGCAGGTGGCG
This sequence comes from Tupaia tana, assembly GCA_026018925.1. NCBI lineage: Eukaryota > Metazoa > Chordata > Mammalia > Scandentia > Tupaiidae > Tupaia > Tupaia tana. Next base: position 12,880,412 of record JAKSZU010000026.1, on the reverse strand, counting down.
TGGTGGCTAAGAGTGCTGGACTCCCACATGGCTGACCATGGTTCAAGTCCTGGACCTGGTGGCTTGTTTTCTCACTTTCCCTCTCTTTCTCTCTCTCTCACTCTGCCCCTCTCTGGTCAAATTAAAACACATAAATAAGAAAATAAATAAATAAATAAAAGTTAAGTGAAATAATTCTTAAAAAAAGAAAGGAAGAAAGGAAGAAAGGAAGAAAGGAAGAAAGGAAGAAAGGAAGAAAGAAAGGAAGGAAGAAAGGAAGAAAGAAAGGAAGAAAGAAAGAAAGAAAGAAAGAAAGAAAGAAAGAAAGAAAGAAAGAAAGAAAGAAAGAAACTGACCCTACTGAGTTCAGTCAGATTATTTCTCCCACAACCTCAAATCAGGAGAATCCCTTAGGTTTTATTATTCCTTGAATGAGGCCACATAAACTCAAGGATCTTCCATGCTGTGCAGTGAAAAACAGAACAAGGAAGGGCCAGGAAGGAAGGAAAGAGGGAGAGAGAAAAGCAGAGATGCTGAGAGAAGAGATAAGAAACCATGTAGTAACGTCTGAGAAAGGGAGCCTAAGAGATGTTTGACTCCTAAGAGTTTTCTTATCCCTGGTTCTAGTCTCTTAGCCATAGCAATTGTTTCAGGTATTGGTAAATGGCTGAAATCAGGTCAACAAGAGAGAGTGACTCTCGGGATTCATGTAAGAGGTATTTGAAGATATATTCTTTCTCCCTTTAGACCGTGTAGAATGAAGGTGTGAAATACACTGAAAAGAGCAAAATCTGGAGCGCCTATAAGACCACTGGGTTGTCTCTGAAGATGAAGCCAACACTATAGGAGTTAGAATAGAGAAGCAGCGGGGCTGGCAGGTGGCATGGGGGTTAAGGGCGCTGGACTCCCACAGGGCCAACCTCGGTTCAAGTCCTGGACCTAGCAGCTTGCTTTCTCACTTTCTCTCCCTCTCTCTCTCTCTCTCTCTCTCTCTCTCTCTCTCTCTGGTCAAATTAAAATAAATAAATAGAGGGACCAGCAGTTAGCGTAATGGCTATGTTGCTGGACTCCCACGTAGTCGACCATGGTTCGAGTCCTGGACCCGGTGGCTTAAACTCATGCCGGGCGTGTGTGCGTGCGTGCCCAAGATCCTGAGAGGAGAATAGAGGAGAAGGGATTGCGGCGTGGCCATCCCCCCTGGTGGGGGTGATTTCTCGCTTTCTATCTCTCTGTCTCTCTCTGTCTGGCGAGCGCACAACAGCAAAAACCTCTCCATAAAAATAAAAATAAAAATAAATAGATAAAGTTAAATAATATCATTCCTTTAAAAAAAAAAAAAAAAGGATAGATGGGAACCAGCAGTTAGCGTAATGGCTATGTCACTGGACTCCCACGTAGTCGACCGCGGTTCGCGTCCCGGACCTAGTGACTTAAAACTCACGCCGGGCGCGTGTGCGTGCGTGCCCAAGATCCCGAGAGGAGAATGGAAGAGAAGGGATTGCGGTGTGACTATCCCCCCTGGGGGGTGATTTCTCGCTTTCTGTCTCTTTGTCTCTGTCTGTCTGGTGAGCGCACGTGCCCTATAGCGAAAACCTCTCAAAAAAAAAAAAAAGGATAGAGAAGCAGGAAGAAAGCCCGTATTTGGTGACATTCTGCAAGCTGCTGGGTCAAGCCTTACCTGAAAAGAGACCTACCTATAAACTTGAAGTAATGCAAGAAAAAAGATAATACATTTCCTATGTTGTTGAACCCATTTGGAGTTAGACTGCATCAAAATTATCCTGGGGCCAGCAGGTGGCATGGAGGTTAAGGCAACTGGATCCCACATGACCAACTTTGCAGTTTGAGTCCCAGACCCAGTGGCTTGAAAATCACACCAGGTGTGTGTGTGTGTGTGTGTGTGTGTGTGCACGCACGTGTATGCACCCAAAATCCCAAAAGGAGAATAGAGGAGAAGGGACTGCCGTGTGGCCATGCCCCTCCCCGAAGGGGGGTGATCTCTCACTGTCCTCTCTCTTGTCTCTGTCTCCTTCTCTGCCTCTCTCTGGCAAGCATAGATGCCCTATAGCAAATGAAAGAAAGGAAGGAAGAAAGAAAACAAACCACTCTGTATCCTTTTCTGCGTCTTCTCTTTCTGAACCCCCTACCCCCCCCAAAAAAAAAATCCTCACTGACAACGATCTTTAAAAAACATAGCCTGCTTATTCTTTAGAGGGAACCCGATGGGAGGGTTTGGGCCATTAAAGATGACCAAAGTCTCACAGGAAAATCTGCAGGTCCTTTTAGTACTTGACAGGACAGTGACAGCTCCTCCTTGAGTATCTTCAGTTAGAGAAACCACGCGTCATCTGAGTCCTCCAGCAGAGCCCATCCGGGTTCCCTACACAAGCAGAGAGTCAGTGAATTGGCGGATTAACTGGAGATGTTCATGTTGATTGAGTTGTTAGAAGTCATTCCTATGGTTTAGGTCTCTCAATTTGAAGTAGTCAAGGTCAACAGAGCAAGAGTCTGGGAACTTATTCTGGGCTCTTAAAACCCACGTGAAGCTCAGAAACTCATTTTTTTTGTAGCCCTGGTCATTGGCAAACACAACCCTTCTCTGCACACTGTTGACACAAGGGCTCAGCCTGCAGGATTCAGAAGTGATATTGAACCTCCAAATGCGATCAGAGCAGTACCTGCTGGAGTTAGTGAGGCTGAAGATGTTTCAGTCTGTGCTCACGTGATAAAGGGTATTGAAGAAATTCACAGGTAATGCATACTATTAAACAACAACTAACCACAACAACATTATAGACAGATTTCAGACATTATTAACACCAAAATAAACTCACACTCCAATTTCATTTTCCATGAACTTTTTTTTTTTTGGGGGGGGGAGGTTTTTGTTATCGGGCGCGTGCGTGGCCAGACAGAGACAGACAGAGAGACAGAAAGCAAGAAATCACCCCTCCCTGTTCCCTTCTCCCCATTCTCCTCTTGGGATCTTGGGCACGCATGCACATGCACCTGGCGTGAGTTTAAGCCACTGGGTCTGGGACTTGAACTGCAGTCGACCACTCCTTGAACCTTTTGAAATCTCTTCATATCCCTAACTTATGAAAAGACAGTGTGAGCTCTATCTTGTACACAGGGCAAGTTAAAGCCCTTGCTGATAATTTATCAGCCACAGAGTGACCAGATAAGAACTAACGAAGATACTTCCATCTGATGCTACGCTCAGGTTTTTTGGTTTGGCTTGGTTTGGGTTGGTTTTTTTTTTTGTTGTTGTTGTCTTTTTTTATTTTTATCTTTTTTTTCTAGGAGAGATTTTTGCTATAGGGTGCATGCACTTGTCCGAGAGAAAGAAAGTAAGAAATCAACCCCTGGAGAGATGGCCGTACCGCAGTCCCTTCTCCATTCTCCTCTCAGGATTTGGGGCAAGCAGGCACACACATCCGGTGTGAGTTTCAAGCCACTGGGCCCAGGACTCAAACCACAGTTGACCAAGTGGGACCAGTGCCTTAACCACTATGCCACCGGCTAGTCATATGTTGTTGTTTTTTCTTTTTCTAAATTTTGCCCATGTGCTCACTAGAGAGACAGAGAGAGGGAAGAGAAAGTATTCCCTAGTAAGGGTGTGGTCATGCACATTCCCTTCTCCATCTCTGTCTTTTCAGGATTAGGGGCATACGCACACATGCCTGGCATATTTCTCAAGCTTCCAGATCCAGGATTTGAACTGCATGGCCAGATGTGTGGGCTCTGACTCCTTCAACCATCAGGCCATAGGGCCAGCCCAATACCATACTGAGCTCTTAAACCACCTATGTAAAGCATGTATGATCCACCTACCGAGACCCCTAAAAATATAACTGGAGACACCAAAGGACTAGGAGGAGCAGCCCAAATAAAGGGGAGGGGGGAATGCCAGGAAATATTTTAAAATTATAAATCTAGTTTAAATGATCAGGACATACATTATGGGGACAGAGTGCAGGGACCTCACTAGTGATTGACTTTTAAAGAGTTATTAAGGGCCAGTAGATGGCATGGTGGGTAAGGCGCTGGACTCCCACATGACTGACTATGGTTCAAGTCCCAGACCGGGCAGCTTGAAAAACACATGGGGGGGGCTGGCAAGTGGCGTGGTGGTTAAAGGCGCTGGACTCCCACATGGCCGACCACGGTTCAAGTCTCGGACCTGGTGGCTTGCTTTCTCACTTTCTCTCTCTCTCTCTCTCTCTCTCTCTCTCTCTCTCTCTCTCTCATCAAACTGAAAAATAATAATGATATAATAATAAAGCTAAATAAAATAATTCTTTAGAAAAAAAAAAAAAACACATGGGGCACATGTACGTGTGTGTCCCAAATCCCTGAAGAGTGGAAGAGAAGGATTGTGGCATGACCACCCCTCAGTGGTGGTGGTAGTCAGGGGTGATTTCTCTTCCTCTCACTGTCTCTTTCCAGCGAGTGCACACTCCCTATGGCAAAAACTTAAAAATAAAAAAGAGGAGTTATCAAATTTATCCAAAAATGAATACTGTTCCTTCCACTGTTCCACATGTAGAACCACAAACTGTGAGTAAGTATGCGAATTAGCAAGTACCCACGTATCTAGGGTCTAAAGAAAATAAATTGAGCAGTTATCCTAAGATAACGTTCAATAAACTGTGTTTTCCCTTTACTAGCATTCAGATCGGTTTCATTCTGCAAACATCTTTTTGGTGCCTACTACATGAGCAGCAATGGGCATTTCATTCCCCTGTGCATGATGATGAGCTGTCACCTCATTTTCCCCTTTAAGCTCTTCCAAGTAAAATATTGTATGCATTTCTTAAGACTGTCATAACAAAGTACCACAAACCAGGTGGATTGAAGGACAGAATTTTATTCTCTGCCAGTTCTGGAGACTGGAAGTCCCAATCAAAGTGTCAGCAGGGTCGCACTCCCTGCGATGGCTCTGAGGGAGGATCCTTCCTTGCCATTTCCAGATTTGATGGTTCTAGGTGTCCCTGGGCATGTGGCTGGGTCACTCCGATCTCTGCCTCTGTCTTCGCATGGCCATCTCTGGCCCTCCCTGTTCCCATCACATGACCATCTCCAAGCCGCCCTGTACACATCAGATGGCCATCTCTGACCCGCCATGTTCCTATCACATGGCCATCTCTGACCCTCCCTGTTCCCATCACATGGCCATCTCTGTCCCGCCCTGTACACATCAAGTGTGTGTGTATACCATGACCTGGGATGGCTAAGGCTGGGGCGAGGATACTGGCATGAGGACCCTATTGAGGGTCTCTCTCCCTTACAAGAAATAAAATACTAGATTTAGTCCCATCCTAAATGCAGGATAATTTCATCTTGACATTATTAACTAGTTAACATTGGCAAAGACTCCATTTCCAAATAAGGTTATATTCCAGGCTTTCAAGTGGATGTGAACTTCAGGGCAGGGAGGTGGGGAGACGCATTATTCAATGCGCTGCAGATACTGTTTCACAAAATGTAAGTGAGCAATGCTAGTTTCATCGAAGTTTTTAGAAGAGACAGAGGACACCTTGACATCCCTGTCACAGGTGGGCTTCCTGAGACCCCAACTCTGAGATAAATGTCAGCCCACACGGTGTTCATTAGAGAGTGCTCTAGGATCCCAGCCCTTGGGGATTTGGAGACAGGACTCAAGACTTACAGGGAGGGGAACCAGCAGTTAGCGTAATGGCTATGTCGCTGGACTCCCACGTAGTCGACCGCGGTTCGCGTCTCGGACCCGGTGGCTTACAACTCACGCCGGGCGCGTGTGCGTGCGTGCCCAAGATCCCGAGAGGAGAATGGAGGAGAAGGGATTGCGGCGTGACCATCCCCCCTGGGGGGTGATTTCTCGCTTTCTGTCTCTATGTCTCTCTCTGTCTGGCGAGCGCACGCGCCCTATAGCGAAAAAAAACCTCTCAAAAAAAAAAAAAAAAAGACTTACAGGGAGAAACTGAGCTATGTTATAGTTTGCATGTCCTCCCCAAATTCATGTGTTAATTCTTGATTTTTTTTAAGAATTATTTTATTTAACTGTATTTATTATTATTTTTTTTTCCAGTTTGATCAGAGAGAGAAAGAGAAAGAGAAAGAGAGGGAAAGTGAGAAAGCAAGCCACCAGGTCTGGGGCTTGAACCATAGTCAGCCATGTAAGAGTCCAGCACCACCATGCCACCTGCTGGCCCCAAGATTTGATTGTTTTGTAAAGGTGTTAAGTGAAAACTGAATCCTTTCCTGGTATCCCAGGGTGGGGTTTTTGAGTATGATAAAGTCATTAGGGTGGGTTCCCTAGGACTGAGTTGTGGTGGTTTTATAAGCAAAGGGAATGAAACTAGGACAAGAGAAAAACTCATGGATACAGACCATGCCCTGCTCTGCTAAAAAGTTCTGCCTTCTACAATTTGTGATGCCTTTGGGCTTCCCAGTAATCAGAATCGTGAGCTTTATAAATAAACCGCTATTTTCACCATAGATCGCCCAACTTCAGGTATTTCTGTTAGCTACACAAGTAACAGGTGAAGATGTGTACATTAAAGGCCTCAGCTCACCTCCAGAAGCGCCCCAGAGATGCGATGACCCTTTGGGACTTTATGTCCCCCACCGGTTATTGGACATAGGCCTTCCAGGAAGGGAGTGTGACCTGGGGTGAAGCAGCTCCCTTTGGGAGAGGCGGGTCCCTGTTGAAGGCTGCCCACAGCACTCCCGTAGTGTTGGGGAGGTAAGTCCTGCATCCTTGAAGGGGAATCTGGGTAGAAAATCATGGTGTCTTTCACACTTCTTTCATCTTTTTATTTTAATTACCAGTGGGTGTGTGCACTCGCCAGAGACAGAAAAAGAGAGAGATAAAAGAGAACTCCCCAAAGGGGCATAGTCACACCACAATCCTTTTTCCTCCATTTCTCCATCCCTTCAGGGCTTGGGGTACATGTGCACACATGCCCAACATGTTTTTCAAGCCGTAGGAGCTGGGGTTTGAACTGTGGTTGGTCATGTGGGATCCAGTTTTCTGCACACAGCACTTAACCACTATGCTATGGAGCTGGACCCCTTCTTTACAATTTCTTCTCTTCAGTCATTTCTTTCTTCCCATAGCTGCCTGCAGGGACAGCCTCTTTTTCCTCTTGCCTCCCCACAGGGCTGAAGGCTCCTCACATGCCTCACCCCCACTGAAGTTCCTCTCCCCAAATTTCCTTGCCCAAAAATCCCAAGAGGAGAGTGAAGGAGAAGGGATTGTGGTGTGGCCATCCCCCACTTGGAGGTCCTCGCTTACTTTTCCTTTCTCTCTCTCTTGTGAGTGCACATGCCTTGTAGCAAATTTTTTTTAATGCAATTTATTGGATTCCATCACAGAACTGCTAAATCAGACACTCTGGAGGAAAGGTCCAGTATTCTGTATACTATAAACTAAATATCCCTGGCCCTGCCCCAAATTCACATGTTGAATCCTAACCTCCACTGTGACAGTATTAGAACGTAGGGCTTTGGGGAATTAGTTCATGAGGGTGGAACCTTCAGGAATAGGATTAATGCCCTTATACCCCAGAGAGTTCTCCTGCCTCTAACATGGGACTCAGTGATAGGGCCATCTATGAACCAGGCAGTCTTGTTCAGCTGTTTACCAGTGTATTACCTATCTTACCTCCTGAACAATGTCATCTTCCTAAAAACAAGGACCTGGCTTGTCCACTTTACCACCAGAACCCAAGCCCTTTAGAACAATGCCCAAAGCACAAGGTGGCACCCTATACATGCACGTTGAATGAAGGACTCAGGGTTCTGTTTCCCTTTTGGGATCGGGACATTCTGCTCTGCAGCAAGAAAATCTCTTCCTTACAAATTGGAGATAACAATGAATTTCTGGAACAGAAACATTTTTCACATGAAATAAGTGGATCCAAAAATGAAATGCATCTGGGAGCCATGTGTCGAAGAAGTGCCATTTTTAACAAAGGCCTTACAGGGTCACCGTTCCAGCTGATCCACTTTACAGCCTCACCACAGATGCCCGGCAAAATATTGTACTAACAGCCAAATTATTTTTGCACATACTACACTAGAACTACGCACGATGTCCTAGTAGTTACGTGTAGATGTACTTTCCGGAGAGAAATAGCATTTACTGTAGGCTTTAGAATGTCTCATTTTAGGCCCAGCCACAGTGGTGTGTGTTGCTAAAATGCTGTGCTTGGCAGCCTAGGACCACGTGTGTGGTCCCAAAGACCAGGCCTGGTGGCCTGCACCTGTAATTCCAGGGACTCAAGAGAGTAAGGCAGGAGGATCACAAACTCAAGGACATAGAGAGATCCTATCTAAAAAAATTAAAATAATTTTTTAAAGTTTCTGGGACCAGCAGATGGTGTAATGGTTACATTGTTGGACTCCCACATAGACAACTATAGTTCGAGTCCCAGATTCGCTGACTTAAAACTCACTCCAGGTATGTGGGAATGCATGTCCAAAATCATGAGAGGAGACTGGAGGAGAAGGGATTGCAGTATGGCCATCCCCCTCAGGGGGGTGATTTATCACTTTCTGTCTCTGTCTCACTCTGTCTCTCCAGCAAGTGTAAGCATCCTATAGCAAAAATCTCTCTCTAAAAAAAAGAATTAATAATTTCAAAGGAATTGTGAGCTCATTGCAGGAAAAAAAAATGTTTAAAGAATTATTTTATAAAATTTTATTCTTATTTATTTATTTATTTATTTATTTATTTATTTATTTTAATTTGACTAGAGAGGGACTGAGAGAAAGTGAGAAAGCAAGCCATCAGGTCCAGGACTTGAACTGTGGTCAGCCATGTGGGAGTCCAGCACCCTTATCTACTATGCCACCTGCCAGCCCCAAGAAAATTTTGAAAACAGTGAACAACACAAAGAAAACATCAATTTTCCAAACAGTAAAACATGTACTTTCCAATCTATTTTCTATGAATATCTTTTAAAGTGAGTTCATATTACATAAGATCCTTTGGAACAGAATTTTCCTTAATAGTATATCATGGGTATAGGGGACCAGCAGTTAGCGTAATGGCTATGTCGCTGGACTCCCACGTAGTCGACCGCGGTTCGAGTCCTGGACCCGGCGGCTTAAACTCACGCCAGGCGCGTGTGCGTGCGTGCCCAAGATCCCGAGAGGAGAATGGAGGAGAAGGGATTGCGGCGTGGCCATCCCCCCTGGGGGGTGATTTCCTGCTTTCTATCTTTCTGTCTCTCTCTGTCTGTCTGGCGAGCGCACGCGCCCTATAGCAAAAACCTCTCCAAAAAAAAAAAAAAGAAAAAAAAATAGTATATCATGGGTATTGATATTATTTATTTAATACTACCCTACAAGATGTGTATGTTTTTTCTGTGTGTGTTTATTTTTTATATTTTTGTCATACGGTGTGTGCGCTCACCAGAGAGAGACACATGGAGACAGAGAGAAAGAAAAAGTGAGAAATCACCCCGGTGGGGATAGCTACGCTGCAATCCCCCCTCCTCCAATCTCCTCTCAGGATTTTGGGAATTCACACACATGCCCCTGGCATGTTTGTCAGGGCTCCAGGTCCAGGACTCAAACCACGGAATTAGTCATGTGAGATCCAGTGCCTTAATCACCACACCACCAGCTAGCCTAAAATGTATACATATTTTAATATAGTTAAGAGTTTTAAATTATATAAAAATATAGGTCTGTAGTTTGAAAAGAAATCCAACTAATACAGAAGACTAGGATAGAAACTTTGTGCTGATCCTGTTGGTAAAGGTTTCTTATGTATCTTTCCAGAATATTCTAGGTTTATACATAGGCAAACACAATTACAGGATACTATTGTTCAAAACTTATTTAAGCGCAACAATGCATCTCAGATATCAGCTGCTAAGTGGTGTTCTGTTGTATAAGTACAGTAATTTGTAAGCTAGTCTCCACTTAATGGGCACTTCTGTAATTCTTAATTGTTTGATATTACACACATTGATGACATTCTTGGTCTCTGGATGTCTGTATCGACAGGGACTTCAAAATGCTCAGGGAAAATGAAATTAAAAAGTAATTTAGGGACCGGCCACTAGTGTGGTGGTTCAGGCAGCTGAATCCCGCATGGCCAGCTTCATGGTTTGAGTCCCATATCTGCCAACCTGAAAAACACTGTGGCTTGGGCATGCCTGCCCAAAATTCCAGGGGGATAATTTCTCACTGTCCCTTTCTCTTCTCTTTCTGGGGAGTGCATGCACCCTATAGCAAAAGTTCCAAAAACAAGTAAATAAATAAATAAAGAAATGGATCAGGTCTATCCTATAGCCTAGTGGTTAAAGATGCCAGATCCCATATGGTCAACTGCAGTAGGCATTCCAGCCTCAGCAGCTTGAAAAATATTCCAGGCAAGTATGCATGCATACCAACAACTTCTGACGGGATAGAGAAATGAAGAAAAGACTGCAGTCTAACCATGCCCCCCTGGAAAATACTTCCTTTCTGCTCCCGCCACCATTTCTCTCTGGCAAGCACCCTTTGGCAATTAAACAAAATTAATTTGGGCTACATACACCACGTGCATATGCAATGTGCACCCAAAATCCCAAGAGGAAAATGGAGGAGAAGGGATTGTGGTGTGGCCATCCCCCCTGGGGTATGCTGTCTCATCCTTTCTCTCTCTCTCTCTCTCTCTCTCTCTCTCTCTCTCTCTCTCTCTGGCAAGCATATGCACCCCTAGCACACACACATGCACACAAAATTTGGTATGAAACAGTTTTGAAATACATTCATACTTTTTCATAATATACATTTTCTGTCAACTTTTTGAAGACCTCTTATATGTATATTAAACATGCGTAGGTACTTTTAAAAAGCTTAGAGCAGTACCCACAGATAGTAAAACACTGTGTGTGTGTGTGTGTGTGTGTGTGTGTGTTTCCCCATATATATTGTAGAAGCATATGTATATGGTGACCACTTTGACAATATCTAACAAAATTTAAATATAGATCTCCTCTGACTAATTCTATATACTTTATAAATCTATGCATTTTAAGTACAGAATTAATAAGCCAGCAAATTAGAGAACTAATAACACATTTAAAATTTTCTTAGGTACTGCCAAAGTGCCCTCTAAAACTACGTACCCATTTTCACTTTCACCAAGAGTATGAAAGTCCCTATTTGTCTATTCTTGCTAACATTGCATATCAACTTTTAAAATATTCATTTGTCTGAAAGGTGAAACGTTATGTTTCATGGTTGTTTTGATTTGCATCTCCTTAATTGTTGGTAAGCTTGACAATATTTATAGATAGATGGATAGATTGCTTGTTTGAATTTTTTTTCCCCTGAGAATTACCTTTGCATGTCCTTGGAGCCATTTTCCATGGTTTGCCTTCTTTTCTTTTCTATTGAGAGGTTTTTGCCTTAGGGTACATGCTCTCACCAGGGAGAGAGACAGAGACAGTGAGAGAGAAAGTGAGAAATCACTCCCCTAGGGTGATGGCCATGCTACAATCCCCTCTCTTCCGTTCTCCTCCCGGAATCTCAGGCACACGCGCCCAGCATGATTTTCAAGCCACTGGATCGCTGTCGCCCATGTGGGAACCCAGCAGTGATGTAACCGCGATACCGTCTGCTGGTTCCTGTCTTTTTCTTATTGATGTGTCTTCTCTTTGTTGGACCAAGATATCATGTGTTATTATAAAAATGCTATGTTTATGTAACTGTTGTTATCATATTATTGTTATTTTCAATCATCTAAAATTGAAAATTGAGGTTCTCAATTCTGGTTACACGGCAGAACCATCTGACAAGTGGTTGTTATTTAAACATCACAGCTCTCCCCCTAGAGACCCTAATGTAACGAGTCTGAGGTGGGGTCTAAACGTCAGTGTACTGATATATTACTGACATATACATATATACACACATACTTTTTTTTTTCAGTTTTTACTATAGGGCATGTGCACTTGCTGGAGAGAGACAGAGAAGGGGAGGGATCTGAGAATCACCCCCCTGGCGGGGTGGCCATGCCAAAGTCCCTTCTCCTCCATTCTCTCAGGATTTTGAGCACACACACACACACACACACACACACACACACACACCAGGTATGATTTTCAAACTCCTGGTCCAGGACTCGAACTGTGAAGTTGACCATGTGGGGTCCAACCGTTCCAATCTCCATGGCACCTGCTGTCCGGAGTTGCCCAGGATATTGTCAACTCACTGTTTTGTGCTGTATAACCTGACTTCAGAGATTCTGTCCTTGATCATGACATTTGCAAGATATCCAGCCTTGAGCAACCCCCTGAAATGTCTGCACCTTATTATTCTCTCATGCACTGGGGAGTGAAAGGAGGAGTGTGCAGAACAATCCATGGACACCAGGTGCTGCAGAAAGGCTCAGAGCCATCTGCCCTGCTGATTAACAGGAAGCCACTGAATGTTAAGTCACAGACGCTCGCTCTGCCCACACTCAGGAGACTCTCAAGACCTTAATAATCATGATGCCTCATACAGAATAGAAAAACATGACTTGACTTGCGATGCAGTTTGCACTGACAGCAGTCAGAATAAGAATGCATTTTCTTTCTTCCCAATATTAAAAAAAAAAAAAAAGGCAGCATGTAAGATCAAATTCCAGAGAGAAAATCACTTATTAGGTAAACATTCAACTCTACTGTTCAAGGATTGTTTAGCTAGTTTAAAAATTTCCTAAACCAGCAGTTCTCAAACTTGACTGCAAATAATCTCCAAGGGGGGTGGGGGTGGTAGTTAAAAATACAAATGCATGGGGCCTGTAAGTCGCATGGTGGGTAAGGGTGCTGAACTCCCACATGGCCAACCGTGGTTCGAGCCCTGGACCCGGCAGCTTGCTTTCTTACTCCACCTCCACTCCCACCTCACTCTTGCTCTCTCACTCTTTTCCTCTCTGGTCAAATTTAAATAGATAAATAAATGAAGTTAAATAAAAATGATTCTTAAAAAAAATACAAATGCAAGGGGCCCCACCTTTAAGGATTCTGGCTTAAGTGATTTGAGGTGAGGCCTAGTAATCTGTATTTTTAAAACCCTCCAGGTAATTCGAATGCACAACCAGATCTGAAAAACAATAACCTTAAACTGATACTTCCTAACCTTTAATGTGCATCAGAATTATTGGGGAACCCATGGATTATGAAAGGTTGTGATTCTGACCTAGAATCTAATTGGATGGGTTTTAAACAGAGCTCTAGAATCTGCATTTTTTAAAAAAAGTTTATTTGTTTTTTCTTCCATGAGTGACAGAGACAGGTTGACAGCACCCTAGTGGGGTCTTCACACCACAATCCACCCCTCGTTGCGGTCAGTCCTGGATTGCAGGCACGCATGTGCCCACTGTGTTCAAGGAAGCCTCTGGATGTGAACTCAGAACCTCCCCATCTGGGTCGCCCTTACGGAGTATCATATGACCACGGTGCCATAATCCAGCTCCTGCCATCGTCATCTTTTTTTTTTTAAGAATTATTATTTTGGGGGACCAGCAGTTAGCGTAATGGCTATGTCGCTGGACTCCCACGTAGTCAATCACGGTTCGTGTCCCGGACCCGGTGGCTTAAAACTCACGCTGGGTGCGTGTGTGTGCGTGTCCAAGATCCCGAGAAGAGAATGGAGGAGAAGGGATTGTGGTGTGGCCATCCCCTCTGGGGGGGATGATTTCTTGCTTTCTGTCTCTCTGTCTCTCTCTGTCTGTCTGGCAAGCGCACGCACCCTATAGCAAAAACCTCTCCAAAAAAAATAAATAAATAAATAAGAATTACTATTTTTTCAAAAGATTATACTGCTTATTTTAATTTTGATTTATTTATGTATTTATTTTAATTTGATCAGAGAGGAACAGAGAGAGAGAGAGGGAAAGTGAGAAAGCAAGCCGCCAGGTCTAGAGCTCAAACCACAGTTGACCATGTGGGAGTCCAGTGCCCTCAACCACCACACCACCTGCTGGCTCCAAGACTTATTTTGATTTAATTTTATTTATATATATATGTATGTGTGTGTGTGTGTGTGTGTGTGTGTGTGTGTGTTTTAATTTGACCAGAGGGAGACACAGAGAGAGAGAGAGAAGGAAAGTGAGAAAGCATGTGGGAGTCCAGTGCTTTAACCACCATGCCACCTGCTGGCCCCACAATCTGCATCTTAAAGTAATGGTTCAGGGAATTCTGATGTCCTATTCCTTAGTTATTTTAAGGCCTTTCTTTTCTTTTTTAACCTGCCCAGTCATAGTTTTGACAGAAGTAGGAAAAAAGGGAAAGAAGCTGACATTTAAATCCATCAGTTTTGGTGGTTTTTTTTTTTGTTTGCTTGTTTTCTTGGAGAGGTTTTTGCTATAGGGCATGTGCGCTCACCAGAGAGACAGAAAGCGAAAAATCACCCCCCCGGGGGGATGGCCACACCAGTCCCTTCTCCATTCTCCTCTTGGAATCTTGGGCAAGCATGCACACACATCCAGCGTGAGTTTAAGCCACTGGGTCTGGGTGTGTGCCCAGACCACGGGTGACTACATGGGAGTCCGGTGACATAGCCTTACGCCAACTGCTGGTCCCAGTTTTTTGTGTTTTTGTTTGTTTGTTTGTCTTGTTTTGTTTTAAGAGAGATTTTTTTCTATAGGGTGTGTGTGCTCACTGAGAGACAGAGGGACAGAAAGCAAGAAAGCAACTCCCCCCGCTCCGGGGGCAGAGGAAGACCACGCTGCAATCCTTTCTCTCCGTTCTCCTTTCAAAATTTTGGGCATGCACACACGCCCGGTGTGAGTGTAAAGCTGCCAAGTCAGGGGCTTCAACCGGTCGACTATGGGGAGTCCAGCAACGTTAACAGTATGCCATCTGCTGGTCCCTAAATCCATCAGTTTTGCAGATAGTCCAAAGCCCATGGCGGGAGCTGAGTGAAGCTGTGGATTACAGAGAGGTTTGGGGTGAGCACTAGATTGCATTTCTCTGTGCTCTCAGCCCAGCAGGGCACGCGCACAAGCGAATACACACGTGTGCACATGCACACCACAGATGTGGCTACTATTCAGCCCATATGCCCACACTGATTGTTACAATATGAACGTCCTTCCAGAGCCTGCTAGGTGGCATGGTGGTTAAGGTGGCTGCATTCCACATGACTGACTGAGTGGTTTGAGTCCTGGACCCGGCGGCTTCAAAAAACACACTGGGAGTGTGTGTGCATGGCCAAAATCTTGAGAGGGGAAGGGACTGCCCTGTTGTCATCTCCCCTGAGGGGTGCTTTCTCCCTTTCCTCCTGCCTCTCTCTGGTGAGCACACATGCCCTATAGCAAATTTTAAAAACAGAAGAAGAAAGTATTTCCATCAGTTAGTAAATAGCTATTCCTTTCAAGATCTTATTCCTCGCCATCCACTCAGTGCCATTACCACTACCCAGTCCCTCCTGGGGGTGACTCTCTTCACAAACCTGGCACCAGAGGGTCTCAGTCTTCTGAGTTCTGGTTGGTATAGTCAATGTGGCATACTCTTATTGGATATTTCAAATATCTCACCTAACTAGCACCTTTCCACAATAAAAAAAAAAAAAAGGATACCAGAAATGTCTATTGAGTGGTGTATTAGAAAGACAAGGGAATGATAGTCCAAGAACTGCCCCCTAAAAAATGAACCAGGTGCTTGTTTAAAAGGGCCAGCCCTGTAGCCCAGTTGTTAGGGAAGCTGGATCCCATGTGGCAAATCGCTGTTCGAATCCCAGCCCCAGGTGACTTGATATTGGACACAGGGCCAGCAGATGGTGTGGTGATTAAAGTATTGGACTCCCATATGGGCAACTGTGGTTCGAGTCCCAGACCCGGCAGCTTGAAACTAGGGCCAGGCACATGTGTGTGCGTGCCCAAAATCCCGAGAGGAGAATGGCAAAGAGGGGACTGTAGCATGGCCATTCCCCCAGGGGCGATTTCTTACTTTCCCTGTCATTGTCTCTCTCCAGCAAGTGCATGCACACTACGGCAAAAAAAACTTAAAAAAAAAAATCCTAAAAACTCAACCCATGTTCATGTGTACATCAAATCCCAACAGAATGGTGAGATGGAGGAGAGGGGATTGTGGCATGACTCCACCCCATTGAGGAATCTCTCTCTCTCTGTCTCTCTCTGTTGCACGCACTCAGACATGTGCCCTCTGTCAATTAAAACAAAAGAGAGAAGGCCAGCTTGTGGCATGGCAGTTAAGGTGGCTGGATCCCACATGACACCCAGAGGTTGTGTGTGTGTGTGTGTGTGTGTGTGTCCAAAATCTTGGAAGGAGAATGGAGCGGAAGGGACTGTGTCATGGCCATCCCCCAGGGGGCATGCTTTCTCTCTCTCTCTCTCTCCCTCTCTCTCTCTCTGTCTCTCTCTGACAAGGGCACATACCTTCTAGCAAAACTGAAAAACTAAAGAAATAAAAATTTGAAAATAGATGAGGAGGCTGGGAATGAAGACTTGAGTGACACGGGACATAGGCGACAGCTGGCAAAACGGGAACGTGTGAGCTCACTCAGGGCCAGCCTCTCCGTCAGGAACAGCAAGTCCAGGGTCAAGCATCCACAAAAATGAAAGCAGAAGAAAACAAGTGAAATTCAGCCTGGATTATAGTCATCTCCAGGTCAACACTGTCGTAAAACAATCACGATTAGTATCTTTTGTAGAAGAGGGGCCCACAGAGGGAACAGAAGTGCCTCCAACCGTTCCCCACCACTGCTCAATCCTCGGACGTCATTTCCCCACCCAGAGAGAGGAGAGCAAGGCCAGGCTCAAGGACTTCGAGTTCCAGAGAGTTCTCTTACCTTCCCTACGCGTGGAGTCCCTTCGGCGGCCCTGAGAAGCTGAAGGACTCTTCTTACCGTCATGGTTTCAAATGCCTGAAATAAAACACGCCGGGTTACAAAGGAAGCAATTATATTGAAATACAGTTATCAAAATACTCTTAAAAACTAATTTGGGATATAGTAATATGTGTGTCTTTATTAATGCACTAAATAATAAGACCTAGCAACAAGTCTAAAAATTGCCATAATTTCAAAGTAGCGACGAGCATTCATTCTGAGGTAGCAGCAGCAGCTACTCACGTGGTATGCAAATATGTGACTTCTGCTGGTGACAAAGCTGCAGGCACCAATAACACGGCTACGGTTTATTTCTACATCCATAATAGAAGGGAAAATTGCTGGCATTTAGGTAGAACTTACAAATAAAGAAGTGAGGGGCAGGTGGCATAGTGGTTAAGGTGCTGGACTCCCACATGGTCGACCACAGTGTGAGCCCAGACCTGGTGGCTTGAAAAATCATGCTGGGCGTGTGTGTGTGTGTGTGTGTGTGTGTGTGCCCAAAATCCAAGGAGGAGAATGGAGAAGGGATTGCAGCGTGCCCATCCCCCCTGGGGGGAGCAATTTCTCACTTTCCCTTCTCTCTGTTTCTCTCTTTGGTGAGCGCATGCACCCTCTGGCAAAAACCTTAAAGAAAATAAATATGGGAGCTGGCAGGTGGTGTGGGGGTTGAGGTGCTGAACTTCGACACAGCCAACCACAGTTCAAGTCCCAGACCTGGCAACCTGCTTTCTCTCTTTTTTCTTTTTTCATTTTTTTTTTTTTTGAGAGGTTTTTGCTATAGGGCGCGTGCGCTCGCCAGACAGACAGAGAGAGACAGAGAGATAGAAAGTGAGAAATCATCCCCCCGGGGGGGATGGCCACGCTGCAATCCCTTCTCCATTCTCCTCTCGGGATCTTGGGCACGCACGCACACGCGCCCGGCGTGAGTTTAAGCCACTAGGTCCGGGACATGAACTGCGGTCGACTATGTGGGAGTCTAGCGACATAGTCATTACACTAACTGCTGGTCCCAGCAACCTGCTTTCTCACCTTCCCTCTTTCTCTCTCTGGTCAAATGTAAAAATAACAATAATATACTTTATAAAATATCTATTCTTTTTAAAAAAGGAAGAAGTGTTTTGTTTTGTTTTGTTTTTACCCAACCAAGTTCACCCATCTAAGTTCACATATGCCTGAATTCTACCCAAGTCCCTTTGGGGAAGGGGGGGGACGTCCGTGGATCTAGGTTAGGAACTCCTTGTCTGATGCACATTGAGGACGAGGTGACAGGGAGTGATCAGAGAATAAGAACAGATCCAAGGAAGACATGGTGGCAATGTGGAAGTGTTTCATAAGAAGCTAAAGTATTAAGACAAAGAGATTTTAGGGGGAGACTCTCATTGCTCCAACTAAACTCCCAGCCTCCTACGGATAGAAACTGTGTCCTGCGTAACACAAGGGGAGGTGTCACAGAGTCATCGCAGAATTCGCCGAAATCAATGGAACAATCTTGTCTCCCGCATACACACATGAGTATTTTGCCAAGCACGTGTCGGTGATGTTGTAATAAATAAAATAGAAATCCATTAAGTGTCCTTAAATCATGGTAGGTTTTAGTTATTGTGCGTTTTTCTCAATCAGAGTCCTCTGAAATTATATGGAGGTCACTGAGCCATTGAGTACCCTGTACCTCAGCCTCGAGGTCCCTTCTCTCCTTTCCCTCCTTCCTTGTCCTAGCCGGCTCTTACTCAGCTCTGGCTGTCAGCTTAAGAATCACTATTCTGGAACTAGCGGATGGCATAATGGTTATGTCACTGGACTCCCACATAGTCGACCATGGTTCGACTCCTAGACCCAGTGGCTTAAGACTCATGCCAGGCAGGTGTGCGTGCATACCCCAAAATCCCAAAAGGTCAATGAAGTAGAAAGGATTGCAGCATGGCCAACTGGGGGAGGAGGGGGTGATTTCTCGCTTTCTATCTCTCTGTCTCTCCAGTGAGCATACACGCCCTATAGCAAAAAGTCTAAAAATAATAATAATAATAAAAGAATCACTATTCCAAGGAGGCCTGTCCCAACCCCCTCCAAATATTAGGTCACCCCACTGCCCGTCTCCATGGTTCCCTTCATGGCTTAGTTCACATCACATGTGTAATTAATTACTTGTCCAATATTTGTCCTCCCTCCTCTGTGAGGACTGGGACCATATCCGGACTCCCAAGGCAGGCATAAATGTTTGTGGAATGGATAATGAGGGGATGGATGGCCCGCCCTGGGACAGAGACTGAGAACACAAGTAATCTGTTTAAATATTTTCACTTTCTCCCATTGCCTCATCAGTTTTCATCCATTTTGCCTGAAATATGTTTCACAAACCCACCAGGCTTAATCCCCATTGCCAATCCATATTAACTTCAGCCTCTGAGCACAGAGATTGCTGTCACTTCTGATTTGCCCCTCAATGCATTTTAAAAATCATTTCCACAGCAGGAATTGAAGAAAGCAGGGGGGGGAGAAGACAAGTGGGTGGGTTTGGGCTAGGGAAGCGTTGGGTCAGAGGGGATGAGTGAGTGAAGGGGAATCAACTTGTTTGAAATCAGGGAGAAGCATCCACCATCAAATTCCGCCTCTGAAACCTGGTGGGCTGGGCAGAGGGAGACTGAGGGGAAACCTGCTCTTTGCTGCCATCTGGTGGCGATGACTGGAGCAGTTCCCACAGAAAACAACTGTGTGGTACCTAATGTGTTCAAGGTTTTGCACCCAGCGATCTATACAGATTTCTTCACATTTTGATATTTGTTTACTAGTGATGAAGCATGTTTTTTTGTTTATTTGTTTGGTTTTTTTTTTGAAAGGTTTTTGCTATAGGGCGCGTGAGCTCGCCAGAAAGACAGAAAGAGAGACAGAAAGTGAGAAATCACCCCCTGGGGGGGGGGGGTGGCCACACCACAATCCCTTCTCTTCCATTCTCCTCTTGGGATCTTGGGCATGCATGCACACGCGCCCGACATGAATGAAAGCCACCGGGTCCAGGACTAGAACCACAGTCAACTACATGGGAGTCCAACGACATAGTCATTATGCCAACTGCTGGTCCCAGTGATAAAGCATGTTTTTATACATTATTTCAACTCATCTTCATAGCAACACCCTGGGTAGATCCTGAGCATGTCAAATTATTCGCATTTTATAGATGAGGAAACTGAGACTCAGTTTACATGGAGTCTTTTGCAGTTAGTCAGGAGCAGAGGTCAGAGGAGACTAGAACTTGGATTTTCTGACTACTATACAACAGGAATAACTTCCTAGGTTTTCCTCAGTATAGAGGACAGAAAAAAAAAAAAAAAACCCTACTACCTTCTCCAGAACTGCAGGTCTGACATCAGGTTTTGATAAAGTGGTAGAGAAATTGAGAATTGGGGGAGTGGGGGGGTGGCAGGTGGCATGGTGGTTAAAGGCGTTGGACTCCCACATGGCTGACTATGGTTTAAGTCCTGGACCTGGTAGCTTGCTTTTTCACTTTTCTATCTCTTTCTCTGTCTCTCTCTGATCAAACTGGAAAATAATAATAATGATGATAATACAGTTAAAATAATTCTTTATAAAAAAAAACTTTAAAAAGAAATTGAGAACTCTGGGTCATCAGAAAAGCCATGACACATTTTTGCATAGAACATAGAAAAATATGTCATGACTTTTCCAACGACCCAATACTATTACTAACATCTAACAAGTACCTGCTATGTTCCACACACTGTTCTAAGTTCTGTGTATTAGTTAACCCTCACAATAACCCTATGATGGGGTGCTAGTGTCACCTCCATTTTATAGCTGAAGATACTAGTTAGTTAGGTAATTTGCCAAAGTCACATGGATAATAGTAAGGAGCAGAGTCAGAATTTGAATTCAGGCAGGCTGAGTTTATTTTTGTTCCCTCATTACATCACTTCTGAAGAGAAGCATTTGGTACCGTTAGTTTGGGTTGGGTAGGGGGAGGTAGTGAGTGGTGTGAAGAAAGATGCAAAATAAGGAAACCAAACATTAAAAATAAGTGATTTTCTATTGTATGAATTTGCTGAGACCAGACCCTGTGAACAGCGGGGGTTTTTGGTTTTTTCTTTTTATACATTCTATTTTGTTGTGCATTAAATTTCTTCAATTATATAACTATTCTTTTCCTAGGGTCAGAATAGCAATAAACCAAACATTGGTCATTCTCACATTCAGTTGTAATCTTAGCCATCCCTTCTTGGCTTTAGTGCTGTAAGGGCTGCCCTTAAAACAGTCCCAAAGACCAGCAAATGGCCTAATGGTTATGTCACTGGACTCCCATGTCATTGACCGTGGTTCAAGTCCTGGACCTGGCAGCTTAAAAGTAATGCCGGTGTGTGTGCATACGTGCCCAAAATCCCAAGAGGAGAATGGAGGAGAAGGGATTGCGACGTGGCCATCCCCTGGGGGGTGATTTCTCACTTTCTTTCTGTCTCTGACTCTCTCGTGAGCACACACGCCATACAGCAAAAAAACTCTCTCTTAAAAAACAAAAGCAGGGAACCAGCAGTTAGCGTAATGGCTATGTCGCTGGACTCCCACGTAGTCGACCGCGGTTCGCGTCTCGGACCCGGTGGCTTACAACTCACGCCGGGCGCGTGTGCGTGTGTGCCCAAGATCCCGAGAGGAGAATGGAGGAGAAGGGATTGCGGCGTGACCATCCCCTCTGGGGGGTGATTTCTCGCTTTCTGTCTCTATGTCTCTCTCTGTCTGTCTGGCGAGCACACGCGCCCTATAGCGAAAAACCTCTCCAAAAACAAAAAACAAAAACAGAGTCCACCTAAGCAGCTCATCAGGCACCTTGGAAATTTTTACCTGCCATGATCAATGCCCTCCTTCCAAATTGGGGAAACAGGATCTCCAGTGTACCTCAATATTCCAAACCCCTCCAATATGGAGTGATGACAAAGTCTCCCTATAGAGGCTAGTCTTCTAGTTGGAACTACTTTTTTTTCTTTTGTAGAGAAATTTTTGTTATAGGGCGTGTGCGCTTGTCGGAGAGAGAAAGCGAGAAATCACCGCCCCCCCCAGGGGGGACGGCCACACCACAAGCTCTTCTCCTGCATTCTCCTCTTGGGATCTTGGGCACGCATGCACATGCCCCGTTGTGAGTTTTAAGCCAACTGGGTCTGTGGCAAATTGTGGTCGACTATGTGGGAG
Source organism: Tupaia tana (assembly GCA_026018925.1). Classification (NCBI taxonomy): domain Eukaryota; kingdom Metazoa; phylum Chordata; class Mammalia; order Scandentia; family Tupaiidae; genus Tupaia; species Tupaia tana. The sequence goes on along the minus strand of JAKSZU010000026.1, from coordinate 12,858,416 downwards.
TCCAGGGACGTAACCATGACACCATCTGCTGGTCCCTGACTACTTTTTTTTTTTTTTTTTTTAAGTTTTCTTTCTTTCTTAACAGAGATAGGTAGGGGCACCCACAACAGGGTCTTCACATTGGACTTCTCCTCCAGCCTCAGCCAGCCGGCGTCACAAGCATCATGCACCTATTCAGTATGTACAAGGAGGCCTTGTGACATGAATCTGGGACCTTCCCAGGGGCAGGGCAGGGGGTGGTGGTCAGCATTGTAGAACGCTGTATTACAACGAGGTGACCGCACTTGGTCAGGCCTCCATGTATGCAATAAGTAAAAACCATGCGTTTATATAGGTGAGGGTTTCTTTTCTTTACTTTTAAAAGATATTTTGGCACATCCACTTGCCAGACAGACAGAAAGAGAAAGTGAGAAATCACCCCCTAGGGGGAGTGGCCACACCGCAATCCCTTCTCCTACACTCTCCTTTTAAGATTTTGGGCCCACACACACATGTGCCCAGTGTGAATTTCAAACCACCAGGTCCAGGATTTAAACCATGGTTGGCTATGTGGGAGTCTAGTGCCTTAACCACTACGCCACCTGCTGGCCTGCAGGTAAGGGTTTCTGAACCTCACTGCTATTGGCATTCGGAACAGATAGTTCTATGTGGCGAATCATCACAGGATCCCATAGCAGGATTCCATCCTCTTAGCCACTAAAAGCCAGTAGCACCAGCCCGACTGTGACAATGAAACATGTCCCCAGCCGTTTCCATTGTCCCCTGAGGAAGCACAACTGCCCTCAGTTGAGAATCGCCAATACAGATCCATGCCAGTTTATAATTCAAGGATGCCCACCACCATCTGTGTGTGGGAGTATACATTGGCACAAATCTTTGAAGGGTGATTTGGAAAGTAGGCTTTGGAAAGCCATCATTAAAATATTCAAAATATTTGCATTGGAAGAAAGAGAAAGGATTTATTATTTATAGCCCTGGAAGTGTAACAGATTCATTAGGAATAAAGGCTTGACAATGTAGAAGACTGCATTTTCCCCAAGTGATAGACACAGATTCGGGGCTTCCAGCTCCCAACAACCCCTGGGGCAACCATGTGCCTAAAAACCTTTTGGGTCACTGATCTGGGGTGTGGGCATCGGGCTTAACTGGCTTCCCCAGACTACAGTGATGGGTTCAGGGGTGCGGTGATGGGTCTCGATGCGTATGCTCCTCCAAAATTCCTGTGAATCCCTGTGACGTTCATGTCTTAGAGGCTGATCATCTTTCTAGCCAACTCCGACCAGAACATTCCCATCGCTCCCTCACACAAACTAATACGTTTCTGCTTTTGAATCAAGCTCATTTATATTGGATTTCTGCTCCTTGCAACTATGGAATCCCGAGGAACACACCTTGGCGAAGATGTAGAGAATTCACCTAATGATTAGGAATGCTTATAAGAATTTCACTCTTGGGGCCAGCATTTGGCGTAGTGGTTACATTGTTGACTCTCACCTGGCCAACTGTGGTTCAAGTCCCAGACCCAGTGATGAAACTCATGCCAGACATGTGTGCATGCATGCCCAAGATCCTGGGAGGAGGATGAAGGAGAAGGGGGTGATTTCTGACTTTCCCTCTGTCTGTCTCTCTCTCCCCAGAGAAAGCACACACCCTAAGGCAAAAACCTCAAAAAAAAAAAAGAATTTCACTCTTGGCTCAGCTATACCGGCACAAGCTAAGACACTACTATTCAGACTGAGGCCACGTGCAAGGCATGGGTTTGGTTCCCAGCCTGATTAAACGTGCTGGGTGCAGTGATGCTGTGGTGGTCCTGGCTAACCAGAGGCTGGGGCAGGAGGATCCCTACATGCTAAGACCTTATCCAAATCAATCAGTCTTGGGCTGGCTCCATGGCCCAGTGGTTCAGGCAGCTGGATCTCACAGGGCCCACTGTGCAGTTTGAGTCCCAGACCCAGCAGCTTGAAAAACACACCAGTGTGTGTCCATGTGTGTGTGCCCAAAATTCCGAAAAGAGGGAGAGATAAAGAAGGGATTGCGACATGACCATGCTCATAGAGGCTACTTTCTTCTCTTTTTTCATCTCTCTCTCTCTGGTAAGTACACATGCCATCTAGCAAAAAAATCAGATAAAAACTATCATAAGTAAACAAATGTATAAAATTTCTTGACTCATAAAAAATCTTGATGGAAGAATCCCTGTGCAAATGCAAATCCACCTATGGACTATTTTGTAAACCTTGTGTAACTCTTGAGAACTCAGCAGATGGAGCCAGAAGATGGTGCAACAGTTACGTCATGGACTCCCACACTGCCGACTGGGGTTCAAGTCCTGAACCTGGTGGCTTGAAAAATCACATCGGGTGCATGTGTGCCCAAGATCCAAGAAGAGAAAAAAAGGAGAAGGGATTGCGGCGTGGCCATCCCCTCCCCCCCCAGGGGGGTGATTTCTCACTTTCCCTCTCACTGTCTCTGGCTCTCTCTGTCTCTCCAGGGAGCACAAATGCCCTAAGGCAAAAAACCTCTAAAAAACAAAGAAAACTCTCAGCAGATATGTCTGTCTTTGGCATAAATGCAAGCTGTTCAAAAGTTCATGGAAAATTCATATCATGAAAAAATTATGCAAGGATTTCAAATTTTTTTTTACCAAAATAAATTTGTACTGTAATTCCATTTTCCCATGAATGTTTTGAAGTCCCTCCTACAGATAGCCATTCCAGTGACATCCATTTGTTCACAGGATTTCTGGTCCCCAAAGCCTTCACATTCATCATCTCATTTGCTTCCTCTGTCTGATCGCAACTCAACCAGACAGAGAAGATTTCACCATCCCCATTTCCAGGTGAGAAAATGAGGACACCATGAGGCTAAATGACTTTTTTATGTAATTCAGGGGTTTGGAAGGAGACCAGCAGTTCTCAAATTCAATCAGTCACGAACTGTGTCATGAGTGATTTGATACGAATGGTTCAAGTACCGAAGCTGAAGAATGATTCATCTTTTTTTAAATAATATATTATCCCTGTAACAACCTAATTCTTGACAGTATTTAATATGCTTTCCTGAGTGGGCGAGAAAGGAGTCGAGTTACAGCTGGCATACTGGGAATTCCCACGGGCGTGCAACGCATGTGAGCACTCAGTCATGTGCATCGTCACAGGCAAAATGGTGGGGACCAGCCAATCACGTGGCCCTGAGGCATTGCTTTGCCATGCTGGACCACAGGTCAAGGTTGTGGTTTTGTGCCTAAGAGCCTCCCTGTACACACCAAAAGCTCACGGGTCCATGATCTGGGCTGGCTAGGGCTGGGCGTGGATCCCAGCATGAGGACTCCGTCGGGGTGCCAGTGTATCTGTGTGTGTGTGTGTGTGTGTGTGTGTGTGTGTGTCTCATGGAAGAAATAAACTTAAAGGAGAGGTGGCCCCATGGTGCAGAGGTTAAGGGCTGTGCACTGGGAGCCTGATTCCACATGGCTGATAACAGTTCAAGTCCCAGCCCTGGCAGCTTGAAAAGAATGCCAGGTACATGCACATGCATTCAAAATCATAATAGGAAGAAAAAAAAGGAGGAAAGGGAATGTGGTATGATCACACCCCACTGGGAGATGCTTTCTTTCTCTCTCTCTCCTCATTTCCTCTTTCTCTCTGTGGCACACAAACCCTCTAGCAATACTTTTTTTTTTTTTTAATAAAAAGGGGTGAGGCACCTGTGGCATGGTCGTTAGGGAAGCTGGATCCTAAATGGCTGACTGTGGTTTGAGTCCCAGACTTATGGGCACTCATGTATGCTCACAATTCCAAAGGGAGGGAGAGATGGAGGAGAAGGGAGTATAGCATGATCAATCCCCAGGGAAGGTGATTACTCACCCTACTCATGCCCTCTGCCAAAAAAAAAAAAAAAAAAAAAATGTTGAGAGTTTTTTGCTACATGGCTTGTGCACTTGCCAGAGAGACAGAAAATGAAAAATTACTAACCCCCTCCCGAGGGGGGATGGCCATGCCACAGGTCCTTCTCCATTTCTCCTCAGGATTTTGGGCACACGTGCACACGCACCTGGCATGATTTTTAAGTCACCAAGTCCAGACTCGACCTGGTGTCGACTGGGGGTGATTTTCTTGCTTTCACTATCTCTGTCTCTCTCTGGCAAGTGCACACACCGTATGGCAAAAATCTTGAAAAGAAAACCAAAAAAACAGAAACCAACAACAACGATAAAACCACAGACGGGGGCTGGCAGGTGGCATGGTGGTTCAGGCGCTGGACCCCCACATGGCTGACCATGATTCAAGTCCCAGATCTGGAAGCTTGCTTTCGCATTTTCCCTTACTCTCTCTCTCTCAGCCTCTCTGTGGTGAGCATGTGTGTCATATAGCAACATTTTAAAAACCAATAATAATGACAAATAAGTAATTATTTTAATAAAATAACAGATGGACTAACCCAGCCTGCAGTGCAGTGGTTAAGAGCTGTGCACAGAAAGCTGGACCTCACACGACCAACCGTGGTTCAAGTTCCAGCAACGGCAGCCTGAAAAACTTCCCAGGAATACGTCCATGCATACCCAAAATTCTGACAGATGCAGAAGCAGAGGGAAAGGGATGGCAATGTGATTGGGGGTGTTTTCACTTTCCTCCAGTCTCTCTCTGGCAAAGTACACACGCCCTCTAGCAAATAAATAAATGAGTAAATATCCTACTTGCAGGTAATGTTGATCTACTGAATAGCAATAATTTGTCTTAAGGCCAGCAGGTGATAGTTAAAGGCGCTGGATTCCCACATGGCCAGCCACGGTATCTGTATCTCTCTGGTCAAATTAAAAAATAATAACAAATGAAATTAAATATGTAAATACATTTTTAATCATTGGTGGGACCAGCAGTTAGCGTAGTAGCTATGGTGCTGGAATCCCATGTATTCGACAGTGGTTCCAGTCCCAGACCTGGTGGACTCACACCAGGCGCATGTGCGTGAGTGCCCAAGATCCAGAGAGAATAGAGAAGAAGGGATTGTGGTGTGGCCATCCCCCCGGGGTGGGGGTGGGGGGGTGATTTCTCGCTTTCTGTTTCTCTGTCTCTCTCTGTCTTTCTGGTGAGTGCACGTGGCCTATAGCAAAAACCTCTTAAAAAATTGTTGAAAAGAATTACGTTATTTAACTTTATTTATTTATTTTAATTTGACCAGAGAGTGACAGAGTAAGAGAGAGGGAAAGTGTGAAAGCAAGTCACCAGTCTGGGACTCGAACTGTGATTAGACATGTGGGACTCCAGTGCCCTTAACCACCCTGCCACCTGCCAGCCCCAAGTAAATAATTTTTAAAAAAAAGAATTTGTCTTAAAGGCTAAGATAATTTTTAGTTTCAAGTCAGTGTTTTATTAAATAAAATGACTGTGCTTGCCTCTTTAGAGGAAAATATTACAGCACACAACTCCAGATACCTCCATGGCTACGCCCCACCATCTAAACAACAATTTCTTTCTGATTCATGAAATGTAAAGCAGTCATTCAATTCTAGCATCTGAGATTCTTGGGGAGCTCAGTGTTCAACATGGCTGGTAATTCTTTTCTCGATAGGGGTGTTATTAGGAACAGTTTACCAGGACACCTACAAGCGAAGATTAGCTTCATAAACAGACTGCATTGGAATTGCCATTGGGTGTTCTTAGATGCTCAGAGCCTGCTGGGCGTACGTGTAAGAACTCCATCTCTAGATCTATCTTTAGTCTCTACATCCCAGCTTGTGCACACAAAAGTAAGTATAGCAATGTGATAGCAATTTCAAGGGCAACCTTGACCTTATGAAACACCAAATTCAGGAACCAGCAGGTGGCATGGTGGTTAAGACACTAAACTCCCACATGGCTGACAACAGTTCAAGTCCTGGAGGTGGCAGCTTGTTTTATCACTTTCCCTCTTTCTTTGTCTCTCTCTGGTGAGCACATATGTCCTAGAGCAAAATAAATAAATAATAATAATAATAATTTTTAAATAATTCTTTCAAAAAAAAGAAAGAAAGAAAGAAAGAAACGTTAATTCCAGGATGGTAGGACCTCTGCCTGGCTGTCTATGGGAGGCCTTATTGTATATAGGTTCTGAAACAGTTCATTCATTCATTTCATGTGCATTTACTGAGCACCTAGTGGGCACTGGGTTCAAGAAGAAAGGGGTCAGTAACTGCATCTGGTCACACAGTTGGTTTATAAACAGGTCTGTGTATCTTCATGGTATGTGTCCTTCTACAGAACAATAATCAAATGTCTTTGATGGGCTTGAGGGGCTAGGCACAGGAGAATAAGGCCCTGTTCTAAGAAGATCTCAGAATGCAAGAAATGGTTCAAAATAAGGAGAAATGTTCAACCTCACTAGTATTTATTTATTTATACCCTGCTGTGTTCCAGAAAATATTTAAGGCAGCTTACAAAGATACATAAAACATCGCCAGATAGCATATATTATAAGTAGGAGAGGAGGAGGAAAAAGAAAAACAAGAGTGAGGACTGAAATGGTGCCAGAGATGAAACTAACACAGAAATAAATATGAAAAATTCTTCTATGCTCACAGCCCAGGGTAATCACTCGTGTAGTAGATGCTGCTGGGACCTTGCCCAGAGCCCCTCAACACTCAACACTCATCTCTACATGCCCAGAGATGCTTCCTGTGACTCTGAATGAGGCCTTTGTTTGAGTTGAGCATGCACAACTGGTTGGCAAGCAGGACAGACCAGAAGTCTCAAAAGTTCATGACCCCCAGGACCAGCAGTGAGCATAATGGCTATGTCGCTGGACTCCCATGTAGTTGACCGCAGTTCGAGTCCCGGACCCAGTGGCTTAAACTAACACTGGGCACATGTGCATGCGTGCCCAAGATCCCGAGAGAAGAATGGAGGAGAAGGGATTTCAGCATGGTCATCCCCCGCTGGGGGATGATTTCTCGCTTTCTGTCTCTCTGGCAAGCGTACGCACTCTATAGCAAAAACCTCTCCAAACAAACAAAAAAAAAGAGTTCGTGACACCCCCAACTCAATGATAGATAGGTGTTGGTAGCTAAATACCCCAGTTCCCTCTCCCCTCCATTGAGAAAACGCTGAGTCATGGTCAGTCTTCAGAGCTCCCCACTGGGAATGGGCTCCAGTTACCCATAGTGGTAACTTGCTTGTAACACATCCTTCATCAGCTTGCTGCCTTCCTTTCTTCCAATAAAAGAGAAAGAGGGAAGGAGGAGAGCCATAGAGAGACAGGCTTTTGTGTTTGTGTGTGTGTGTGTTTTAACTTACTATAGGGCACACGAGCTCACCAGGGAGAGAGAGAGAGAAAGCACCTCCCAGAAGGGATGACCGTGCCATAGTCCTTTCTCCTCCATTTTTTCTCAGGATTTTGGGGACACGTATACACATGCCCAGCATGTTTTTCAAGCCACCAAGTCCAGGACTCAAACAGTGCAATTGGCCGTGTAGGATCCAGCCACCTTAACCACCATGCCCTTTGCTGGCTCTCAGCTCTGTTTCTAGGAGGTCAATTTTTCAGTTTCCATGGATGAGAGAACATGTGGTATTTCTCTTTTTATGTCTGGTTTATTTTACTTAAAATAATGTCCCTCAGGCTTGCCAATAAAATGGCTAACTTTACATAATCTGAACTTCACCTCAATTTTTGAAATTTGAAAATGAACAAACTTTAAATAAAATTACAGTATCAGTTCTCAGTCACCCTAGACACAGCCCAAGTGTTCAAGAGCACCAGGCTCTGGCACGGGACTAGACTACTTCTATGCAGAGTCCACGGCTTCTTAAATCATTTATTTCTGTTTGGGCTTTCCAGCACTTACCAAACGCTTTCAAGGTGAAGTGTCCCAGTTTATTTAAGCACCACCTGGCAGCCGCTGAAGTGTCACGCTTCCATTTCACAAGAGGTAGCCATGAATCTGATCGCTACTGTTCCACATGATTAGCACGTTTCGGGTGACAGATTGTCAGGTCTGCCACACTTTTGAGCATGTTGTGATTCTTTAATCGTTTTTTTCCGAAGGGCGTGAAGCATCCAAAAGCTTGAAATCTGTGCCGATTTATAATGGTTTCCAGCAGCCCTGGCCTCCGGGGAGTTGCAGAGCAGAAGAGGAGGAATGAGCTCCCACAGAGAGGCACTGTGCTGGTAGTAACACGTGTTGAAAGGAGCAGTTAAAGGCCAGCTAGTGGCATGGTGGTTAAGGTGGCTGGATCTCACATGAGAGACCTCACGGTTCGAGTCCCGGACCCAGTGGCTTGAAAAACACACAGGGAGCATGTACGTGCATGCCTAAAATCACAACAGGAGAATTTAGAAGGGATTGTGGGATGGTCGTCCCCTCAGAGGTGATTTCTTACTTTCCCTCTCTCTCTGTCCCTCTGTCTTTGGCGAGCACACACATCCTATGGCAAAAATCTAAATAAGGAAATAAAAATGAAAGACTAGTTAAAATGATTGGGGTACAAAACCCTAAGAAACCTTCAGACTTATTCACAGAACTCTGGTGGATCTGATGAGGTCACTGGCCCACCCAAGATGAATAAGAGCCATTTGCCCTTCTCTTTCAACTCCCCAGAGATAAAGATCCACAATCACTCTAGTTTTCTTGTTTCACTGAATCATCCCTCGCAGGTATCAAGAAGTGTTGTTTCTCTAAGTCTAATCAAATCGAATGATCGCTTTTGCATTTTCTCAGGTGATTTTTGGGTTTTTTTGGGGTTTTTTTGATGATTTTGCATCTCACTGTGATGATTCGATTTGCAGATTGCCTGGGCTTTGGTGTTTGGTTTGTTTGTTTGTCTTTTCCCTTTTTTATTGTTCATTGCTCTGCTCCTCCCCACGTTCCCTCTCCTTTATCAGACTGGAGAGAAGAAGAAAATGAAATAAAATTTCCATTGGTCATTTTTTTCTTGGCCAGCTCCATAGTGGAAACATAAGCATTCTACCTTCTTGGAACCAGCAGGTGGAGTAGTGGTTATATCTTTGCACTCCCACGGTTCGAGTCTTAGACCCAGAGGCTTACGTCTCACACCAGGCACATGTGGGTACCCGAAATCCCAAGAGGAGAATGGAGGAGAACGGATTCCAGTATGGCCATCCCTCCTGGAGGGTGGGTTCTTCCTTTCTGTCCCTCTGTCTCTCTCTGTCTCTCCAGCGAGCGCATGTGCCCTACAGCAAAAATCTCTCTCTAAAAAAAAAGAATTCTACCTTTTTTAGGGACTGGATGAAGTACAGCAATAGGGTAACTCACATGAGAAGGTTTTCTTTTCTTTTTTTTTTTTTTGGAGAGGATTTTGCTAATAGGGCACATGAGCCCGCCAGACAGACAGAGAGAGAGACAGAAAGCGAGAATTCACCCCCCGGGGGAATGGCCACGCCACAATCCCTTCTCCTCCATTCTCCTCTCAGGATCTTGGACACACACGCACACACGCCCAACATGAGTTTTAAGCCACTGGGTCCGGGACGTGAACCACGGTCGACTAGACCTGGGAGTCCAGCGACATAGCCATTACGCCAACTGCTGGTCCCATGGGAAGGTTTTCTATCTGGGTCCAGGGACCCTCCTGAGTAAACCAAGCCTGTGTGAGCTCGTGGTCTGAGACTGGCTGAGACTGGGGATAGATTACAGCATCGAGATACTGTTGGTGCTCTGTCTCTCTGTCTCTGCATCTCTGTGTCCCTCAAGCTCATGGCAGAAATCAACTTGAAAAAGGTTTTCTCTTTCTAACATTGAGGTGATGGCTGCCAGCATAAATCTATATCTCTCTTATTTATTTACCACACAGGCCTTGGGTTGTTTCTTTTAAAACAGTAAAATACAAACCATGGTAGCACATTCAATCCTGTTGTTGACACAAGTGATGGCTTTTATAAATGCCTCAGAAGAAATGACAAATACTCCCAAGAGCTGCTGTCAGTTTAGCCTCTTCAAGGTCAAACTCAACTGCGTGCAACGTATTATTAGCAAACTTTTGATTGCAAGTAAAAGAAATGTTCTATAGCTAACATAAATGGGAAAATGGGGATGAGGTTATTAATGAAAGGAGACTGAAGGGGGACCAGCAGGTGGCATGTTGGTTAAGATGCTGGACACTCCCACATGGCCAACCACAGTTGAGTCCCAAACCTGGCGGCTTGTACTTTCTCACTTTCCCACTCCCTCTCTCTCTCTGGTCAAATTTTTTTTTTTTAAAAATGAATAAATAAATAAATAAAATTAAATAAATGATTCTTTTAAAAAATAAAAGAAAGGAGGCTGAAAGCAATTTGTGAAAGTAAAGAGACAGGGCTGGCCCTGTGGCCTAATGGTTAGGAAAACTAGATTCCACATGGCTGATCAGGCTTGAATCCTGGATTGAAAAAAACATGCCAGACAATGTGCACAGGTGCCCACAATCCAGACAGGATGAAGAAATGGAGGAGAAGGGATTATGGTGCGGCCATGCCTTTTGAGGGGCAGTGCAAGTACTTTCTCCCTCTCTCTGTTTCCATCTGTCTCTCAGGCAAGCACACATACCCTCTGGGAAACTTAAGGAAAAAAAAAAAAAGAATAAACCAGTTGAACGAATAAAATTTAGAAAAGGAAGAAACCAGGGTAAGCTTTGAGAATTCAGCAGCAATTGATGAACCTTCTTTCTAGAACACTACCACTAACATCACCTCGTTCCAGAACTCCTGGTCAAATCTGAATTTCAGATAAACAACGAACCCATTTTCTAGATAAACAATGAATATGTCTATATGGGACACAGTTATAATAAAAAAAAAAAGTTATTCATTGTATATCTGAAATTCAATGTGAACTGGGTATTGTATATTTTGATGTGTGAATCCTAGCAACCATACCCAGGATCTAGTCTCCCTTTCTTCCTTTCCATAACAGTGCTCGCCTCCAACCCTGGGCATTTTGGGCCAGCTAGAAACCACATTTCCCTCTCTCCTTTGCGCTAGTTGTCACATGATGAGGTTCTTAGGAACAGAATCTGAGTGAGAATGAAGGGTACCATTGCCAGCCCCTCCCCCATTCCCTTCCTCTCTCGCCTGTCTTCCCACGGGCTCAAATACTGTCTTGGCGCTGATGACCTACCTATACCTAAGACAGCACGTGCCAGGTAAGAGTAGAGCAATAGTACTTAGCTGCTGCAAGAAGCAGAGCTGCCTAATCTCCTTGGACCAACCCCCATCCATGGACTACAGCATGAAAAAGAAAGTAATCCCTAGCTTCTATAAACCCCTTGGCTAGGGGGAGAGGTCTGCTTGTTACCATAGCTTAGTTATAAAATAATAGTTATTCTGGGACCAACAGATGGCATAGTGGTTATGTGGCTGGACTCCCATATGGCGGTGCACGGTTTGAGTCCCAGACCCAGTGACTTGAAAATCACGCCAGGCACGTGTGTGTGTGCCTAAGATCCCAGGAGGAGAATGTAGGAGAAGGGATTGCAAAGGATGACAATCCCCCTTGGGGGGTGATTTCTCACTTTCCCTCTTACTATCTTTCTCTCTCTCTCTCTCTCTCTCTCTCTCTCTCATGAATGCACATACCCTGTGGCAAAAACCTCTTAGAGAGAGAGAGATTGCTGTGGTAGACCTAGTTCTTCCCTAGGATGCAGTCACTTGGAAATCCGTCAAGATCTGAGAGAGGCAGGTTACACACATTTACTTGGAGTCCCATTAAGGCCCAGTTGTCTTTTGAGATCCCTGCTTTCCTTATTTCTATTTATATTCTTACAGTACTAGGATACAATCTGTGTTTTCAGCATCAAAAACTCCTAAAACAAATCCTCTTTCATCCTGCACTTCTCACTTAAATGTGTCCTTTCTTTCTTCCCTGCTAAATAGTGAGCTCTGTGAAGGCCAGGACCATCACCTCTCGCTCCACTGCTGTGTGCTCAGCACCAAGCATAGTGCCTGGCAAATAGGAGGTGCTCAGGAAATAGCGGCTGGCTGGCTGGCTGGGCGGGCAGATAGATGGATAGGTAGACAGGCAAGTAAATGGGTGGGTGGCTGGGTGGATAGATGGTTGGATGGATAGGGAAGTGAATGGGTGGGTGGAAGGGTGGATGGATGGATGGATGGATGGGTGGATGGATGGGTGAGTGGGTGGGTGGGTGGATAGATGGATGGGTGGATAGGCAAGTGAATTGGTGGGTGGATAGTTAAAAGGATGAATAGATGGATGGATGGATGGATGGGCAACTGAACAGGTAGAAAGAAGAAAACTAGATTATATCTCATAGGAGGGAAGACCACAGAATTTCTTCCCCCAAGCTCTGAATTCCTACTGTCCTCTTTCTGTGTCACTGTCACATATGACTGATCCACCTTCCTTTTGTCATCTCCCACTCTAGAGGCATACTTCAATAGACATGTTAAGGGATATGTCTTTCTGACTTCCCTTTGTAGTGTTCTCTACGATCTTACAATCCTTTTCCTAAGCATCTAGTTGCTGACACAATAAGACTTTTCTTTTGCCATAATCAAATCATTCCTTTCCTGGGTTCTGTTTTCTTAGCCTGGTTAGAAACAGAACCTGAGACAAGGGTTAAAGAGCTCCCTCTTCATTCATGAGGTAAAAGCCTATGGGGATGAGGATGGGGGGGAACCAATAAAGGAAGCAGGGAAAAATGCAAAGCAATGTGATGCATTTCCACACTGAGAAATAGTCCCCATCATCCACAGCAGGTGGCTCAGCAGGCTTGCTTACTTGGAGCACATTCTTTTCCACAGAGGCTACAAGGAGAAGCCACATCTGGGAAGTGGTCCGTGAAGGAGAGAAAGGAGAGCACATATGTCTGCTCAGCTCTCTCCCATTTTCCACTTCTCTGTGGAGAAGATTCATCCCTTGAGAAACTAAGTCCTTCACACTTCCTGTTGTGTAACCTAGCATTCTGCCACTACCCAGGCTGGAAAATTCCCGCGGCATAGCATGTGTCAAGTCCAGAAGTGGAGAAGCAACTCTGTGGGTAAGCTGCTGACCAGGAGAAAAGAAAGGAAAAGGTAGCTAAGGAAATCTGAGAGGGTTTGTAAGGTTTATGCCTGATGCAATCTTCCTGCATTCATCACATCCATTCATGCCCTTCCACACTGGACCATTACTGTGCCTGTGAGAAAAAAGTTGCCCTTGCTTTTTCCCAAAGAACGAACAAGTACAATCAGTACAATCAGCTATAGAGCCTGTCTGTCAAAGAGCCTACCAGTCACTAATGTGAGGAAGACTGAGGCAAGAGGATTAGTGAAATTATAGTATATGGTAGGTAGAATAATATCTCCCCTAAACAAATCCAAACCCTAATCCCCAGAACCTATGAATAATATTATCTTTGATGGCAATATGGGCTTCTCTTGTGTAATTCACTTTAAGGATTTTGAAAACATGAGATTATTCTGGATTATCCAGGTGGGCCCAATGCAATAACCCGAGTCCTCAAAAATCAGAGACCCTTTCCCAAATCTGGTCAGAGAAACATGACTGAATTCATGACCAGAGTCAGAGTGATGCTTCACTGTTGACTCTGTAGGTGGAGAAAGGGGCCACTAGCTGAGGAAGGTGGGCAACCTCTAGAAGCTGGAAAAGGCAAAGAAAACCCTGGGATGTAGGAGCTGTTTCATTCTAGAGCCTCCGGAGAGGAATACAGGCCTGATGACACCTACATTTTAGCCCAGTGCCATCTGTTTTAGACTTCTGGCCTGGAGAAACATAAGGAAATTGGGACCAGCAGTTGGCGTAATGGCTATGTCACTGGACTCCCATGTAGTCAACCACAGTTCAAGTCCTGGACCCAGTGGCTTAAACTCATGCCGGGCATGTGTACGTGTGTGCCCAAGATCCTGAGAGGAGAATGGAGGAGAAGGGATTGTGGTGTGGTCATTCCCCCTGGGGGGGTGATTTCTCGCTTTCTGTCTCTCTGTCTCTTTCTGGCGAGCGCACATGCCCTATAACAAAAACTTTTCAAAAAAAAAAAAAAAAAAAAAAAGAACCATAAGGAAATTAATTTGAGATGTTCTAAGCCACTAAGTTCATGGTCATTTGTTACAGCTGCAATAGGAAACTAATACACAGTCTCTATTGCTATAGCTAGTCATAGGGCCATGATTGAAACTTAGCTTCCCTCTCATAGACTACCCACCTATTGGGTCATTGAGAAAGTCATGACACATTTTCCCATAGAAAACACAGAAAGATAAGTCATGACTTTTCCAACGATCCAATAGATCCTCCCCTCCCCTTCAGCTAATATTATGGTACAGGTGGTTGTTTTCCTGGTAGGGTAGCCCAGACATTCATCCCCAAAGAGTGTAAATACTGAGGTGCTCTGTGCCAGGTCACAGCTATTATAACCACCCACTGACAGTCAACTCAAGCATGGAAGTGTCAAGTGATTCAGTAGTGAATCCTCTGGGTTCTAGACCTCCTTTTTCCTGCCACTATTGAATGGTGACAACCCTCATACCCTCAATAATCAGAACTCATTAATCTAGGCAGTTCAGTAACACTCTTTTCTGCCTGTTGGTTCAATGATATGAGAAGCCTAAATGGACTTAGTCACGACATCCAAATCCAGGGGACTGCTTACTGTGCCTCCCAGCCTGTTAGTCCAGAAATTGAAAATTCTTTTTTTTTTTTTTTTGGAGAGGCTTTTTTTTTTTTTTTGCTATAGGGCATGTGCACTTGCCAGAAAGACAGAGAGAGACATAGAGACAGGAAGTGAGAAATCACCCCCCAAGGGGAGATGGCCATGCCACAATCCCTTCTCCTCCATTCTCCTCTCAGGATCTTGGGCATGCACACACACGCCTAGCATGAATTTAAGCCACCAGGTCCAGGACTCAAACTGTGGTCAACAACATGGGAGTCCAGCAATGCAGTCATTACACCAACTGCTGGTCCCCAGAAATTGGAAATTCTTACCCTACAGAGTCCAAGGTTACTGGGATGAGCAGCACAAAATGTACAAGTGGGTCACGGGTATAATTGTGAGAAAGGTCATGCCTTGATTCCCAGTCCCAGTACAACAGCTAAATAGGCATAGTATGGTATATCACTTTTTGCATCGAGGCATAAACCACATCTTTCAAGACAACACTTGCCTCTGCAAGGAATGGTTGCCAGCATATTAACCAGGCCCTCAACAGGTGTTCCGAGATGTAGACGAGGCCAACAGATCAGGAGCCTGAAGACATTAAAAAGACAGTTTGTGAAACCAGCAGATGGCATAATGGTTACGTTGCTGGACTCTCACATAGTCAGCTGTGGTTCAAGTCCTGGACCCGGTGGCTTAAAACTCATGCCGAGTGCATGTGCGTGTGTGCCCCAAATCCTCAGAGAATAGAGGAGAAGGGAGTGTGGTGTGGCCATCTCCCCTGGGGAGGGTTGATTTCTCACTCTGTCTCTCTGTTTCTCACTGTCTTTCTGGCAAGTGCATGTACCCTATAGCAAAAATCTCTCTCAAAAATAGTTTGTTGCTCACAGTGCCCAAATAGACACACCACTTCACTCAGGGTACACATCAGGGTTGGTCAAGAAGCAGACGGGGGACCAGCAGTTAGCGTAATGGCTATGTCGCTGGACTCCCACGTAGTCGACCACGGTTTGCGTCCCGGACCCGGTGGCTTAAATTCACACCGGGCGAGTGTGCGTGCGTGCCCAAGATCCCAAGAGGAGAATGGAGGAGAAGGGATTGCGGTGTGGCCATCCCCCCTGGGGGGTGATTTCTCGCTTTCTGTCTCTCTGTCTCTCTCTGTCTGGCGAGCGAATGCGCCCCATAGCAAAAACCTCTCAAAAAAAAAAAAAAAAAAAAGCAGACGGAATTGCAGAAACATGGGCAGGAACTCTACTGTTGTTTCCGCAAGAAAGAACAGGTGAGCTGGGTTAATAGGCTTAGGATTAGCTAGCTGAATAATTGCAGCAGGCTCTGGGGTGCAGGGGCTGTTTCCTCTTCGCCTTCCTCCTCTACCCATTGTAGTCTGCCCTCGGCTTCAGCTACACCTTTCCTAGCTTTGGAGCCTTTGATGGTGATAAGATTCAGACATTCCTTTCCAGAGCTTAACATTCTGGAAATTTTAGAAAGAGTTGTCAACATCAGCATCTATGGGGAAAGAGAAGGAACCAGGATTGGACAGAGGGAGGAGTTGAGATATTTCACAATGGGAGTATCAGCTGATCCTACAAGGAATTCTGAAACCGGGCTGGTCCCCAAGAGCTGTCCCAGGTGGGGCAAGAACAGGCCATTATTCTCCTGCATGGACCTCTCACTGGACGCAGGCTGCCCTGGAATTAGTGCAAGGCTGGCTAGTGTTACACTGGAATTAGTGGAATAGCATTCTTTGGCAGAGGGCTGACAGCTGAGGCTGGTGAGCATGGTTTCAGCCAGCAGCTGGGGAAAATCTCACCCTCGATGAGGAGCAGGGTGTTACCAACCCTAATAGCCCCATTTGTATCTGGGACCCAACTTTTGTCTCTTGTCTCTCCAACTCCGTATCAGAGTTATTCTTTACTGACTCCACTTTCCAGAATATACATTTTTTAGTTGTGGTAAAATGTAACATAAAATTTGCCATCTTGGACCAATCCGGTGGCGTAGTGGTTAAGGTGGCTGGATCCCACATGGCCAACTTTGCGGTTTGAGTTCGTGACCTGGGCAAATGGCACGCACATGTGTGCCCAAAATTCTCACAGAATGGAGGAGAAGGGATTGCAGTGGGGCCACAATCTCTCTCTCTCTCTCTCTCTCTCTCTCTCTCTCTCTCTCTCCTGTGAGCACACATGCCTTATGGCAAAAAGCTAAAACAAACAAGCAATTGCCATCTTAACCATCTTAAGCATGCAGTTCAATGGTGTTAAGTTAGTCACATAGTTCTGAAACAGATCTCCACAACTTTTTCGACCTGCAAATCTGAAATGTAATACCCTTTAACAATCATCCTCCCATTCTTCCTCTCCCCAGACCCTGATAACCACCATTTTCTGTCTCTCGGAATTAGATTGTTCTAGGTACCTTGTGTAAGCAGAATCATACAGTATGTATCTTTTTGAGACTAATTTACTCATTTAGCAAATGTCCTCAAGGTTCAGTCATGTTGAAGCATGTAATAAAATTTCCTTTCTTTTTAAGACTGAGTAATACTCTATTGTAATTCATTCATCCATTTATTTATCAATGGACACTTGGGTCACTTCCACCTTTTGGCTATTGTGAATAATACTGCTATGAATCTAAATGTATAATCTCTCTTTTTCTTTCTTTCTTTTTTTTTTTGGAGAGGTTTTTGCTATAGGGTGTGTGCACTCACCAGACAGAAAGAGAGAGACAGAGAGACAGAATGCGAGAAATCACCCCCCCAGGGGGGATGGCCACGCCACAATCCCTTCTCCATTCTCCTCCCGGGATCTTGGGCACGCACACACATGCGCCTGGCCTGAGTTTAAGCCACCACGTCCAGGGCTCGAACCGCAGTCGACTACATGGGAGTCCAGCGACATAGCCATTACACTAACTGCTGGTCCCTGTATACTATCTCTTTAAAACCCTGCATTCAAGGACCAGCAGATGGTACAGTGGTTAGGTCACTGGACTCCCACATGGCTGACCGTGGTTCATGTCCCAGACACAGTGGCTTCAAAATCACACTGGGCTTGGGTGCATGCATGCCCAAGATCCTGGGAGGAGAATGAAACAGAAGGGATTGTGGTGTTGCCATGCCCCACACCACCGAAGGGTGGTTTCTCACTTTCCCTCTCACTGTCTCTGTCTTTCCCTCTCCAGCAGCACCTGCACCCTAAAACAAAAACCTCTTTTAAAAAAATTAAATAAAAGAGACCCTGCATTCAATTCTGGATCCATACCTAGGTCTAGAATGATTTTAGCCAAGATGAGTTTATTTCTCATTGGTTTAATTCCTCGTAGACCCAGACAGGGGTTGGGAATACATGATTTACTGTCTCCTTGAGAAGGCAAGTCTAATAAATCCAAACACTCTGGTTGGCTCAGGTTGATGGGCGTTACACCTGGTTCATGATTAATTTTGAGTTGATGCATATTACCCAGTAGTGTGTGTGTGTGTGTGTGTGTGTGTGTGTGTTTCCACCAAAGGGAAAGAAACCATCTGTAAAGGAAATTTCTCACGTGCTGCCTGGACCTGCTTCAACTTTTGTTATCCTAACCCGCAAGGTTAGTTAATCACAAACAGGATTCTGAGATGTGTCTTCTACTGGATCATCGGAAAAGTCATGATGTATTTTTTGCATAGAGAAGTACATCATGACTTTTCCAACAACCCAATATTTCAAAGGAAAACGGAACAAATCAGAGGGCAGGGGGCCAGCTCATCACATCATATTGAAGCCGATGAGGGTATCTTCGTAGAAATGAGGAAAAAGCAAGGGCTGGTAAGGGAGAGGGAGACACCGAGCAGGGAGGCTGGGCAGAGTTACCCAACGTTTTGCCAAGAATCTTAATAGTTCTCCTAGATCATTACGTTGGCCTGGTTACAGACTTAAGCTAAGAAAGACCTGGGGTTTCAGATAGCAACAATGAGAAGTCCATTTTCATGAACTTTTAAAAACAACTCAGGCTTTTTGTCTAGGACCTATAAATTAGGATGAACAGGGTTTATTTTTTCTGTCTTGTTCAGGTTAAATCAGCACAACGCAAGCCAAAAGTTAAAAGGGGCATCAGATCTTTGGAACTTTGCTTTACCGCAGGTAGCCAGCGGAGATGGGAGGGTGATCAAAGCCAACCTAAAGCTCAGAATTCATTCTCTTAAGGAGGGTCTCAACGCTGAAATTCACCCACACAGAGCTGTGTGAATGCGGGTAATTGATACTGAATGCATTCATGGCAAACGCGTATGCACACTTCCTAAAATAAACACAGCTGTACAGCTGAGAGCTGAAAAGGACGCCGGAAAATAAATAGTAGAAAAATCTTCATGTCACAGAAGACACTTTCTGTAAGGCTATTTGTTTCTTCCATGTAAAAGAGAGACAGAGATAGGGAGACAGCGGGGCAGAGACAGGCATTCCCAGCAGGGTCCCCGCGTCCTCATCCACCTGCAGCCTCGGCCAATCAGGATCGAGGGCACAGGCGCCTACGTACACGGGAAGTTCCCAGGAAGTGACACCAGGACCTTCCGGTTTGGCTTCAGCGTCGCAGGGCCTTGCATTACCATGGTGCCACCAGAGCCGGTCAAAAGACTCGTTGAAATCCTCATTTCAAATAATATGATGACCACACTGGGCAGTCTCAAGCACGTGTCTTGGGAGCAGCAGATGTCGCAGTGGTTACATCGCTGGATTCCCACCTAGCCGACTGCGGTTTGAGTCGGACCCAAGCCTTCATTTTCCCTCTCTCTCACTCTGTCCTTCTCTGCTCAAATTATAATTTTTAAAAAATCACGCCAGATGTATGTGGGCGCATGCCCAAGATCCCGGGAGGGGAATGGAGGAAAAGGGGATGTGGTGTGCCCCCCCCTCCCCCCCGCGGAGATTTCTCATTTTCCCTCTCTCTCTCTCTCTCTCTCTCTCTCTCTCTCTCTCTCTCTCTCTGTCTCTCTCTAGCGAGCCCACGTGTCTTACAGCAAAAACCTCTCAAAAAAAAAAAAAATGTGTTCTGAGAAGATTAACCAACCCTAAAGGTTACATTATTACCATTCAATGTTTATTGAACTGTAGGATACCAGATTTGGTAACTTTATCTTCTTGGGATATCCTTTTTAAAAAAATTATTTATTTAAGAGAGAGAGAGAGAAAGCCACCAGGTCTGAGACTCAAACTGTGGTTGGCCATGTGGGAGTCCAGTGCCTCAACCACCATGCCACCTGCCAGCCCCAAGACTATCTATTTTTGTGAGAGTAGCTGGATACATTCTCTATTTTGTATCATACTTTTTATTACCTTAAATGACTTGCCTGATGTTCATTTCAAGAAGAAAAAGAAATTGCCAAAACACTATACACAGAGCCAACAAGTAGCGTGGAGGTTAAGGCGCTGGACTCTCAGATGGCCAACCGCTGTTCACGTCTCGGACATGGCAGCTTGAAAATCATGCTGGGTGGGGAACTAGCAGTTGGTGTAATGGCTATGTGGCTGGACTCCCACGTAGTCGACCGCAGTTCGCGTCCTGGACCTGGCAGCTTGAACATCACGCTGGGCGCTTTTGCATGCAAGCCCAGAATCCTGAGAGGAGAACGAAGAAGGGACAGCAGTGTGGCCATCCCCACTGGGGGATGACTTCTCACTTTTCTCTCTTCCTCTAGCAAGTGCACACGCCCTATGGCAAAAGCCAAAAACAAACAAAGGAAACAAAACATTATATAGAACAAAAAACCCAGCACATCTGTGACTTTCTCAGTAGCACTCCCTTTAAACACTGGCCTAACCATGGACAGATTTAAACTCCCCTTTCTTATTCCCTTGGAGAAGGTGAGAGCATCTGTAATTTTTGAAAGGTGCACTAGGAAACAAAGAAAAAAAGCCATGTTGGAAAATACATGTTTCTGAGTTTCGGATTCTGTAAAAGCTTGTTAGTTTCCTGAGACAGTTGGTCCTGAGCTGACGCCCTTCTCACATA
Organism: Tupaia tana; assembly: GCA_026018925.1. NCBI lineage: Eukaryota > Metazoa > Chordata > Mammalia > Scandentia > Tupaiidae > Tupaia > Tupaia tana. The sequence goes on along the minus strand of JAKSZU010000026.1, from coordinate 12,837,846 downwards.
ATTTTCTCACTTAATTTTTTTTTCTCTTTCTCTTTTGTTTCTTACAGTCACACCCATCTAGAACAGGGCCCCAGAAAAACATCAAGGGAAAAGTGAGTAAGAGGTAAATGAGGTGGGTGGCCTGGATTTATATGAACAATGCGCTTTTCACTCTTTTCCAGGAAGCTTCAACATAGGGAAGCTTCCCTGCCTTAGCAAATCGCCAGGAGTTCATTCCTTAGGGCCACAGTATGTGGTCACACTAAATTTAGAGTATCTATTACCAAGAGAGTCTAAAGAGATTTCACAACCTAGCTTGAGTCTTAATCTGAACCTTTAAATCAAATTCTACTTGTATGAAAAGTAGCTTTTATCATGGTAGTTGCAATTGTCTTTGATATGAAATTATATCCTTCACTTTTCACTCTTGAAAGTTCCACAGATAGGTGATTGCCTCTTGGAGGCAATTCCACGTGGGAAGGTTACTGGTTCAAGTCTGGAGACCTCTCTGAGTATGCTGGGTACACACTTGCCTATGATCCAGGGCTGGCTGAAGGCTGGGGTTGGGTCATCAAGACCATGTTAGGGGCGCTATTTATCTGTTTCTCTGTTTCTCTCTCATGAAAGAATTAAACGTAAAGGGCCAGCAGGTGGCATGGTAGTTAAGGCACTGGGTTCCCACATGGCTGACCACAGTTCGAGTCCTGAACCCAGAGGCTTGAAAATCATATGAAGTACATGTGCATGCGTGCCCAAAATCCCAAGAGGAGAATGGAGGAGAAGGGATTGCAGCGTGGCCATCTCCCCTGGGGGATGATTTCTCATTTTCTGTCTTTCTGTCTCTCTCTTGGTCTTTCTGGCGAGTGCACGCGCCCTATAGCAAAAACCTCTTAAAAAAAAAAATGTTAACATGAAGCGGGCTAGCAGGTGCCGTGATAGTTAAGATGCTGGACTCCCACATGGCCGACTATGGTTTGAGTCTTGGATTTGGTGGCTTATTTTCTCACTTCCTCTTTCTCTCTCCCTCTGTCTCTCTGGCCAAATTTAAAACATAATAACAACAAATAAAATAATTCTAAAAATTAAAGTATTTTTTTAAATAAATTGACATGAGGGATCAGCAGATGGTGTAATGGTTCTGTTGCTGGACTCCCATGTAGTTGACTGTGGTTTGAGTCCTGGACCTGACGGCTTAAAACTCACATGAGGTGTATGTGTGTGTGCGTGCCCAAAATCCCGAGTGGAGGAGAAGGAATTATGGCATGGCCATCCCCCCCCGCGGATGATTTCTTGCTTTCTGTATCTCTGTCTCACCAGCAAGCACACATACTCTATAGCAAAAATCTCTCTTAAAAAAAAAAAAAAGTTGGGGCCAGCAGGTGATGGTTAAAGGTGCTGGATTCCTGCATGGCTGACCACGGTTCAAGTCTGGACCCAGCAGCTTGCTTTCTCCCTTTCCCTTTCTCCCTCTGTCTCTCTCTGGTCAAATTAAAATAATAATGATAATAATAACCAATGGAATTAAATAAATAATTTTTTTAAAGTTGACATGAATTACCAATATAATGAGTTTAAGTTATGTGTTTATGGTTAATTATAATAAAGTGATAAGCTCATTTGTATATAATTCCTTCACATTTGGTATTTACCAAGCCATCCTTTTTAAACTACATTCTAACCATCCATTGCATGTTTTCCTTTTTTCTTTTTCTTTTTAATAAGGGAGAAAGAGTGTTTGCATGGGAGATAAAAAAGTAGGATTCTGCTGGGTCATTTGTAATCTTTTTTTTTTTTTTGAGAGAGAGATTTTTTGCTATAGGCTGTGTGTGCTCACTGGAGAGACAGAGAGACAGAGAAACAGAAAGTGAGAAGTCAGCTCCTAAGGGAATGGCCACACTCAATCCCTTCTCTCTTCTCTCAGGATCTTAGGAATGCACACACATGTACTCAGTGTGAGTTTTAAGCCACCAAGTACTTCTTCTCTCCCTTTCCCTCTCTCTGTCATGTGTAGACACACTCTCTAATATGAATAAAATAGATTAACATATACTTTTATTTATTTATTCATGGATCAGCTGGTGGCACGGTGGTTAAGGCAGCTGGGTCTCACATGAATGAGTGTGCGGTTTGAGTCCCAGACACAGTGGCTTGGAAAACACACCAGGTACATGTGCATGCATGGCCAAAACCTTGACATGAGGAAGGAATGGAGAAGGGACTGTGGAGTGACTATCCTCCATGAAAGGGTGCTTTTTCATTCTCTCTCTCTCTTGGTGTCTCTCTCTCTGTCTCTCTGGTGAGTTCATGCACCCTCTAGCAAATCAAAAAATAATTTTATATACATGTGTGTGTGTTTATACACATACGTAATCCACAGTCAGGATCAGTCATGACCATGTAGGCATTAATTCATTTCTCATATTGGTCACAGTAACTCTACTCGTTATGGGAAGGCCAGAACTTGGAGTACTCCCTGGGGGGTTGCTGGCTTTGTCTCACCATAATAAAAAATCCTAAAGGTGTGGAGTGCTTGGGAGCAGGGGAAGAGGCACCAGGAGAGGGAAGAAGAAAACCAAGATAAATCCTTCACCACTTTGCTCGCACTTTGAAAGTAAGAGTCATGCAAACTTCGACATAAAAGAAGCCTGTGTGTTCTACCAGGTTAGACTCTGCCTTCCAAGAGATCTCATAACGTAATATTACCTTGGAGAATTCCCCATCAATAATCAACAAATCAACACTAATATAATGCTTATTATGTACCTGGCCCTAGTCTGCGATGTGAAAGGCTTAGAAATCTGATTTTGCCAACACACCATGTTTTAGAATTGGGCTCTCATTAATTAGGGCTTACTAAGTCCAGTCTTTAAAACCAGAATACATAGTATTAATTTGTGGTGATACATTTAAGCTCTTGAAAACCAAAATGCCAATGCTGGTAGGACTAAAAACATTCTGCCTTTGTAGGCAGAGAAACCAACCTGCAATAAAAACACAGTTTGAGGAGCATATCATTAGAACAAGGCAAGTTCGATGAATGAGCTAACAGAGTGTCTCCTGGCTTAGCTTTTTCTTTTTCTGCCCCCCTTGGGAAGGCCTTGCCAATGAGTCAGTAATAATAGAAGTCCATTGCTGGACTATATTTTAACAGGACTCTCAGTACTGATATCTGTGGTGCGTTTGTTTGTTTGCTTGCTATAGGGCACATGCACTCACTAGAGAGAGGAAAAAAGAGAAAGTGAGAGAGCAGCCTCCAGGGCGATGGCCACACCACAATCCCTTCCCCTCCAGTTTTCTCTTAGGATTTCACCGGCACACAACTGTGGTGCTTTTTTCCCTATGTTTCCTAATAAACCAGCTTCCCTTCTGATAGCCAACTGGACGGTAGGGAGGGCACTAGAGGGTACCTACTCTCATCAGAGAGAGATAGAGAGACAGAGAGGGACAGGAGAAAGCACCCGCCTGGGGCATGGTCACACTGCAATTCCTTTTCCATCTCTCCCTCCTTTGGGGATTTTGAGTATGCATGTACATGCGGCCAACGTGTTTTTCAAGCTGCTGGGTCCAGACAAGCCACACAGTCAGCCACGTGGGATCCAGCCCTCTTCACCACCAGGACACAGTCTGGCCCAGTATGGCAGAATTTTTTTTAGCGAGAGATTTTTGCTATAAGGTGAGTGCACTCACTGGAGAGACAGAGACAGAAAGTGAGAAATCGCCCCATGGGGGGTTGGCTATGCCACAATCCCTTCTCTTCCATTCTCCACTCGGGATCTTGGGCATGCATGCACATGTGCCCAGCATGAGGTTTAAGCTGCAGGGTCCAGGACTTGAACTGCAGTTGACTACATGGGAGTCCAGCAATGTAACCATTATGCCATCTGCTGGTTCCCCGGTATGGCAGTTTTAAGGAAAACAGTTCCTCCCAAAATTGAATGCAGAATTACCATACGACCTGGGAATTCCACTTCTCAGGACATACCCCAAAGAATCTAAAGCAGAGACTGAGATAAGTATATCCATGTTCATATCTGCATTATTCAAACAAGCCAGAATGTGGAAGCACACATCCATCCACAGATGAACAGATAAACAGAATATGGTATACAGATACAATAGGATATTCAGTCTTAAAAAGGAAAAAAAATCTGACACATGCTACAACATGGATGGACCTTTTTGCTAAATGTGATAAGCCAGTCCCAGAAGGATAAATCTTTTTTTTTCTTTTTTTTTTTTTTTTTGGAGAGGTTTTTGTTATAGGGCGCGTGCACTCACCAGACAGACAGAGACAGACAGAGAGAAAGAAAGCGAGCAATCACCCCCCCGGGGGATGGCCATGCCGCAATCCCTTCTCCTCCATTCTCCTCTCGGGATCTTGGGCACGCACACACATGTGCCCGGCGTGAATTTAAGCCACTGGGTCCGGGACTCGAACCGCGGTCGACTACGTGGGAGTCCAGCGACATAGCCATTACGCTAACTGCTGGTCCCCCAGAAGGATAAATCTTACGAAGTAGCTAGAGCAGTTAAGTTTCCCCAAGATGGACAGTAGAATGGTGACTGCCGATGGTTAAGGGGAGAAGAAAATGAGGACTTAGTGCTTATGGGGACAGAGATCCATGGACGGATGGTGGTGACAAAGGTAGCACTTAACAATACTGAAGTGTACACTTAAAAGTGGTCAAGATGGGGGCCAGCAGGTGGTGTGGAGGTTAAGGTGCTGAATTCCCACATGGCCAACTATGTGGTTCGAGTCCCAGACTTGGCAGCTTGAGAATCAGGCTGGAGGTGTGCGGATGTGTGCCCGAAATCCCAAGAGGAGAGTGAAGGAGAAGGGACTGAGGCCTGTTCATCACCCTGAGGGGAGGTGTGTTTTCTTTTTTTCTTTTCTTTTTTTTTTGAGAGGTTTTTTTTGCTATAGGGCGCGTGAGCTCGCCAGACGGACAGAGACAGAGAGACAGAAAGCGAGAAATCACCCCCCAGGGGGGATGGTCACACTGCAATCCCTTCTCCTCCATTCTCCTCTTGGGATCTTGGGCATGCATGCATACGCGCCCAGCGTGAGTTTTAAGCCATCGGGTCCGGGACGCAAACTGTGGTCGACTACATGGCAGTCCAGCAACATAGCCATTATGCTAACTGCTGGTCCCGGGAGGTGTGTTTTCTCACTTTCTTTCTCACTGTCTCTCTCTGTCTCTCTGGCAAGCACACATGCCCTGTATAAAAAACCTAACAAAGGGCCAGCAGGTTACATGGTGGTTAAGGCGATGGACTCCCACATTGGCTGACTACGGTTTGAGTCCTGGACTTAGCAGCTTGCTTTCTCACTTTCTGTCTCTTTCTCTGTCTTTCTCTGGTAAGTGCATGTGCCCTATAGCAAATCAAAAATAATACATTAATTAATTAATTTAATTTAATTAACCTTAAAAAACACTAAAAATAAAAAATAAAAAATAAATCACACCAGGCATGTATGCGTGCATGCCCAAGATCTCAAGAGGTAAATGGAGGCGAAGGGATTGTAGCATGGTCATCCCCCCCACGGGGAGGGGTGATTTCTCACTTTCTCTCTGACTGTCTCTAGCAAATGTACTCACTCTAATAGTCAAAAAAAAGTGGTCAAGACAGTAAAATTTATGTTATATGTACTCTATCACAACTTGGAGGAGAAAAAAATGAGAGGGGCTGGGGAAGGAAAAAACGCTCTTCCATGCTGATTCATGGCTTATAGGGTTTTTTTTTAATAATCATTTATTTAATTTTATTTGTTTATTATTCTTCTTCAGTTTGACCAGAGAATGAGAGGGAAAATGGGAGAGTGAGAAAGCAACCTGCCAGGTCCAGGATTCGAATCATGGTCGGCCATGTTGGAGTCCAGCACCTTAACCACTATACCACCTGCTGACCCCCATGGCTTGTGTTTTCAAACCTGAGCTGTGAGCTGTTTCCAAACCCCAATACATCAGCTCCTATATTTGTCTTCTTATTGTGCAATGGGTTTGTCCTACTGAATTTCATTCTGAGAGTCCATATTATATATTGTTACTGCATTAACTATAGCATAAACTCATGCAACACAGAACACGGCATTTCAAAATAAAGCCACAAATGATATTGTCATCGTATGTCAGTTAAAAGAACAAACTTTCAATTAAGAAAGTAAACATCAATCTTGTGATGTAGTACTGCAGTGCTGGAAGCCACATGGCCAACCTCGGGCTTGGATCCCCAGTTGACATAAAAGCACACCAGGTGCACGCGCACCCAAGATCTGATAAGCTGGAGGACTGTGGGAAGAGGATCCTAGCATGACAAGAGACCCTGCTGAGGGGTGCCTGCCTCTCTCTCTCTCTTCCACTCTCTCTCTCTCTCTCTCTCTCTCTCTCTCTCTCTCTCATGCATATGCATATGCTTTCTCTCATTTTTGAATCAAATTTTTTAAAGTAAATACAGTATCATGGTTGATAAACAAAGCAATCTGATATTGGGTCTACATCAACTTTGACAATTTTAACATACTTGTTTTTTTCAGATCTGCAAGAAATAAATCTACCAGCTGAGTGCAGTTGAACAAAATCATTACAGGATTAGCAGTTTTCTGACCCACTTACTAAAATAAAAAAGCTGAATCACTCAGTTGAGACCCCAGGGAAATGCAGATTTATACCTTTGATGTATTTCTTGGGTTTTCTTCAATTAAATTCTATAACCAGTTTTTGAGTCTTTGCCATCTCTTCTTTTAATTGGGTGGTTTGCGTGTTGAACATAAGCCCTTGCAAAGTCTTGGTTTTTGTAAATGCAAATGTATAATAAAACATGCATACAGTTTTCTTCTGTGCTATTATTTTCTACATCCATCAGGAAGGCCTACTTTTCCCTCTAATCCTTGAGATTGAGAGTGTAGGCGGAGTGGGCTGTCAGGAAGAGGAGCCCAAACATACTCTTTGCTGCATACAGAACCTCACAAAGATGGGGGAAATAGTCACTTCACCTATAGAGGAACTGTTCTAATAAAGGAGAGGTGCTTGGAGCCAGCAGGTGACGTGGTGGTTAAAGGTGTTGGATTCCTCCATGGCCGACCACGGTTCGAGTCCTGGACCTGGCAGCTTGCTTTCTCACTTTTTCTTTCTGTTTCTCTCTGTTCCAATTAAAAAAATAATAATAACAAATGGAATTAAATAAATAAATAATTATACATTTTCTTTTTAAAAAAGGAGAGGTTGCTTTCATTCCCACAGACATGGGAACTATCTATTTGTTCTGTCCCACTGTCAATTCTTCTCCAATGCCTTTCCCAGCCCACAAAACAATCCTTCTCCTCCTGTTGATTGTTCTCATCCCTTCTCTTGCATCAACTGTAGCTTTCTTTAGGAAACTTTCTTTTTTTCTTTTAAAGAATTATTTATTCAATTTTATGTATTTTAATTTGACCAGAGAGAGAGAGAGAGAGAGAGAGAATGAGAAAACAAGCCACCAGGTCGGCCATGTGGGAATGTCCAGTGCCTTAACCACCACACCACTTGCTGGACCCAGGAAACTTCTTAAAGATAAGGAAGAACTTTTCATTTTCAAGCTCACAGATACATTTTGCAACAACTACTCTTATCATTGCTATACACATATGAAGTACGTACTTATTTCCTTATATAGGACAAACAAATGTCCTTAGCCATAACCAGATCAAAGGGTCTAATTAAAAATTCTCTCTCGGGACCAGCAGTTAGCGTAATGGCTATGTGGCTCGACTCCCACGTAGTCGACCGCAGTTCACGTCCCGGACCCGGTGGCTTAAAACTCACGCCGGGCACAGGTGCGTGCGTGCGTGCCCAAGATCCCAAGAGGAGAATGGAGGAGAAGGGATTGCGGCGTGACCATCCCTCCTGGGGGGGTGATTTCTCGCTTTCTGTCTCTCTGTCTCTCTCTGTCTGTCTGGCGAGCACACACGCCTTGTAGCAAAAACCTCTCCAAAAAAAAAAAAATCTCTCTCTTCTGGCTTTCCTATTTCTGACAATAGAGTATCATTCTGTTGCCTGTATTGGTAACCTCAAAAACTCTCTAACTTCTCCTTTATTCTTACTTCTGCTCCCTAATAAATCTTAGCCTTTTTTTTTGGGGGGGGGGGGGGGTGAGGGGCAGCTATAGGGCATGTGTGCTTACCAGAGACAGACAGACAGAGAGATAAAAAGTAAGAAAGCACCCTCCCTGGGGGTGTACTCACATCTCAGTTCTTTCTCTTCCATTCTCCTCGCAGAATTTTGGGCAGGTAAACACACATGCCCAGTGTTTTTTCAAGCTGCAGGGTCCGGGACTCAGACCACATGGTCAGCCAGGTGGGATCCAGCCACTTTAACCTCCATGCTGTCTGCTGGCCCTCAGTTCCTCTCTCTGTCTTTTTTTTTTTTTTTTTTTTTGATTTTTATGTACTTATTTATTACATGCAATCACTGCACATCATTAAAGTCTCAGTTCCATTTTTTAAGTACATTTACTTATTTCTTCCATGAGAAAGACAGAGACAGAAAAAAGTGGCAGCCCAACAGGGTCCCGACGTGATCCACCTGCAGCCGACAGCCCGCCCTGGATCACGGGCAAGGACGTGCCCAGCATACTCAGGGAACTCTCTGGACTTGACTCCAGAGCCTTCCCGGAGACAAACACTTCACAGTGTTGTGTTTTACTGCCGCGCCACCGTCTGGCCCCAGCAATTCTTTTTTTGTTTGTTTGTTTGTTTGTTTTTACATCTTTGATCTGACATCTTTTCTTATTTCCACTGTTACTTCCCATTCGGATTCTTCCAGCAGCATTGCACTGGTCTCCCTGACTCTTTTTTTTTTTTTTTTTTTTTCTGGAGAGGTTTTTGCTACAAGGCGCGTGTGCTCGCCAGACAGACAGAGAGAGACAGAGAGAAAGAAAGTGAGAAATCACCCCCCAGGGTGGGACGGCCACACCACAATCCCTTCTCCTCCATTCTCCTCTCGGGATCTTGGGCACGCACGCACACGCGCCCGGCGTGAGTTTAAGCCACCGAGTCTAGGGATGTGAACCGCAGTGGACTACATGGGAGTCCAGCGACATGGCCATTATGCTAACTGCTGGTCCCATGGTCTCCCTGACTCTTGACTCTCACCTTGAATTTACCCTTCACTCCAGCGCCAGGTTAATCTTCCTGAACTCTGGCTTTATTTAGATCACAATTTCTAGTTTTCCAATGGCTCCCATTGCCTTTGGTTTAACCTGCAAGGCCAGATAGGTGGAAAGAGCATGGGTTTTATAAGCAATCTGACCCCTGTTCAAATCCCAGTTCTGCCCTGTACTTGCTGTAGGATCTCAGGCAAGATCCTTAACCTTGCTGAGCCTTAGTCCTCTCGTTTATAACACAGGGGCAATAATACCCATCTTGAAGGGTCGTTGTAAGATTTAAGCAAAAAGGGGCCATCAGGTGGTGAGATGATTAAGGTGTTGGATTCCCACATGGTCGACTGCAGTTCAGGTTCCAGACCCAGTGGCTTGACGATCATGCCAGACATGTGTGCATGCCCACAATTCCAAGAGGAGAATTGAGGAGAAGGGATTGTGGTGTGGCCATCCTCCCAAGAGGTTATTTTTCACTTTTCCCCTCTCTGTCTCTCTCTGGCTGGTGCATGTGTCCTATGGTAACCTCATCACCCTCCCCCCCAAAAAAAATGACTTAAGCCCAAGGTCATGTAAGCTAATCCTCTGGCTACCAATAAGGAGGTGCTCATTAAGTGGCATCTTTCCTTCTGCATGCCAATACCAGCCAATCTTTCCTTTTTCTTTTACAATTTTATTCTTCCTTTCCTTTCTTGTTTTTTTTTTAACAAATTTTTTATATTTTACTTATTTATTTTTTTAATTTTGACCAGAGAGAAAGTGAGAAAGCAAACCGCCGGGCCTAGACTCGAACTGTGGTCCTCCATGTAAGAGTCCTTTTCCATCCACCATGCCACCCTCTGGCCCCTCCTTTACTGTTTTTCCTTTTTTTTATCTTGAGAGAGACATTTGCTATAGGGCATGTGTGTTCACCAGAGAGACAGAGAAAGTGAGAAATGACCCCCTGTGGTGATGGCCATGCCTCGATCCCCTCTCCTCCATTCTCCTCTTGGGCTTTTGGGCATGCATGCACATGTGCCTGGTATGCATCTCAAGCCCCCAGATCTGGGACTTGAACCACACTCAGCCATGTGGGAACCCAGTGCCTTAGCCACTAGACTACCTGAGGGTCCCCTTGACTGGCCCCTGTGTCTTTGGAGAAGCTGCTCTTTCCCTACTTGCCTTGCTTTCCATCTTTACCCTGGACTCCTCTGTGTCTCCCCTACTTTTGTTACAAGTATATTCATTCATTTCTTCCGTAAGAGACAGAGAAGGAGAAGGCAGGCATCCCCAGTAGGGTCTTCATACCATATCCATCCCCAGCCTCGGCCAGCCTAGATCACGGGCACATGCATGCTCCCAGAACCTTTCCCATGTAGCTCCAGTCGTGTCAGTTTCCCCACCTCCTGGCCCCCTCTATATCCTTTAAGCACCTACTTCATGAAAAGTCCCTTGATCAATGTATCAAATGTAGTTGGTGGCAGGTCAAAGTGGAGGGGCTGGGGACAGAGGCAATTGTATGATGCTACAGACATCGCTTAGAAATGCCAGGATGTGGTGATAATAAAAAACACACAGGCTTTCAGTTTTATGCCACTGTAGCTAATAGTAGCTCTCTTCTCTGAATTCTAAGACATGCACTGCATAATTTATAAGGTGTTTTAATATACTGTTTAATATAATTCCAATATTGCTTATAATTATAGTTCAGGTTGTCTATTCTTTTATTAAATTATCAACTTTCTGAGGGCAAGGATTGTAGCATATACATCTTTGTTTCCCCTAAATAACATCCAACACAGTAGTTTCTGTATGATAAATGTTCCGAATAAATGAGGATGCAGACTGTCTCAATATGTAACAAATCCAGCGCTCTGAGGTTCTAGGGGTTTTTGTTTCATGTTGTGTTTTAATATCTTAGTGAACACTGACTATGTGTTGGCAATGTGCTAAGTGCTTTAGACAAATTAATCCTTTATTTAAAAAAAATGTATCAAGTTCCGGGACCAGCAGATGGTGTAATGGTTATGTCACTGGACTTCTGTCCCAGCGGCTTCAAACTCACGCCAGACACGTGTGTGTGCCCAAGACCCCAAGAGGAGACTGCAGGAGAAGGGACTTCGGTGTGGCCATCCTCCCTGGGGGGTGGGGGGGTGATGTCTCTCTTTCTGTCTCTCTACCTCTCTCTGTCTCTCTGGCAAGTACACGCACCCTATACCCAAAATCTCTGAAAAAAAAAATATCGAGTTTCAACTACACAAGAGGTCTTTACATTTCATATAAAATGTATATTATGAAAAAACTATATATGGATTTCTGTGTGTGTGTGTGTGTGTGTGTGTGTGTGTGTGTGTGTGTTTTGGAGAGGTTTTTGCTATAGGGCGTGTACGCTCACCAGAAAGACAGAGAGAGACAGAGAGACAGAAAGTGAGGAATCACCCCCCAGGGGGGATGGCCACGCCCGCAATCCCTTTTCCTCCATTTTCCTCTCGGGATCTTGGGCATGCACGCAGATGCGCCCGGCGTGAATTTAAGCCTTCGGGTCGGGACTCAAACCGTGGTCGACTACATGAGAGTTCAGTGACATAGCCATTACGCTAACTGCTGGTCCCAAAAACTATATATGGATTTTCAAACAAATTTTGTACCAAAATTAACTCATACTTTACCAAAAAAGATTGATTTAATTTCAATTATTATAATTATTATTATTTAATTTGCTATAAGGCATGTGCACTCACCAGAGAAAGAAAGAAAGGAAGAAAGTGAGAAAGCAAGTCGCCAGATCCGGGACCTGAACTCCAGGCGGCCAGGTGGGAGTCCAGTGTCTTTAACTACCATGCTTCCTGCTGGTCCCCAAATTAACTCATACTTCAATTCCATTTTCTATGACCCTTCTGAAGTCAGCATGTGTGCTAGGTGCTATTTTAGGCCTTAAGAATCCATTAGTGAATAAAATAACTTGCTTTTGCGGTCTGTTAACAGACAGGTTAACTAGCTTACCAGTTGTTCCAGTAGTAACTGAGGGAGCCTTGACCTGACACAAGGGCTTGCTCTAGAAACCATGTACTTTTTTACATTTTTACTTACTTTTATTTTTTAATTGCCAGAGGGCATGTACATTTGTCAGAAAGAGAAAAGTACTCCCCGGCGGGAGCTAGTCGTGCTACAATCCTTTTTCCTCCATGTCTCTATCGGGGCAGGAGCCTGGGTATGCATGCACATGCACCGACATGTTTTGCAAACTCCTGAGGCTGGAATGCAAACAGCATCAGTCACGTGAGCTCTGGCTCCCTGTGCACAGGGCCTGACTGCTGCGATACAGGCCAGTCCAGAAACATGTTCTTAACTATTCTATTTCCTTTCGTGTGAGCTGTGGACAGGCCATGGTGAGAGGAGTGACTGTCTGGCTTGACCACCCTCTTTGTTTTTTAGAGTTTTCTTTAAGGCATGTGCGCTTCAGAGAGAATGAAACAGAGACAGTGAGAGGGAAAGTGAGAAATCACTCCCAGGGGTGATGGCCACGCTGCAATCCCTTCTCCTCCATTCTCCTCCTGGGCTCTTGGACACTCATGCACACACACCTGGTGTGAGTTTCAAGCCACCAGGTCTGAGACTTGAACCTCATTCGGTCATGTGGGTGCCCAGCAATGTAACTGTCGTGCCATCTGCTGGTACCTGACCACACTCTCTTACACAAACACTGAAGGACTCCTAGAGAATAAAGACCATGGTTTCTAAAAACCTAATGTTCTTATGTAATGCTAATATAAACTCTCAGAGAGCTCTAATTGTTACTTAGTGCCCAACTGCCTTGATAACTATACAATCTATTGGATTTCCTTATGAATTAGAAACTTTTAAAAAATTGGGAACAGCAATTGGCATAATGGCTATGTCACTGGACTCCCATGTAGTCGACTGCAGTTCAAGTCCCAGACCCGGTGGCTTAAACTCACACCGGATGAGTGTGCATGTATGCCCAAGATCCCGAGAATGGAGGAGAAGGGATTGCAGAGTGGCCATCCCCCCCGGGGAATGATTTCTTGCTTTCTGTTTCTCTGTCTCTGTCTTTCTGGCGACTGCATGAGCCCTATAGCAAAAATATCTCTTTAAAAAAAATTCTGCTGGGGTGCTGTCTTTCTGCCTCTGTCTCTTTTATTCATAGTAGAAATAAATTTAAAAAATTTTAATTAATTAATTTTATTTTATTTTTGGAAAGGTTTTTGCTATAGGACACGTGTGCTCACTAGAAAGACAGAAAGAAATGGAGAGACAGAAAGTGAAAAATCCCCCCCCCCCCCCAGGAGGGATGGCCACGCTGCAATCCCTTCTCCTCCATTCTCCTCTCGGGATCTTGGGCACACACGCACACGTGCCTAGTGTGAGTTTAAGCCACCGGGTCCAGGACTCAAACTGTGGTTGACTACATGGGATTCCAGCGACCTAGCCATTACACCAACTGCTAGTCCCAAATTTTTATTTTTATTTTTTTTATTTGCCAGAGGGTGCATGTGCTTGCCATAGAGAGGCAGTGAGAAAGAGAGAAAAAGAAAAACTAAAAAATCATCTCCCTTGGGGAATGGTCATGCCACAGTCTCTTCTCTATCTCACCCTCCCTTCTAGATTCTGGGCACACAGGTACATACTCATGGTGTGTTTCTCAAACTGTTGGGTCAGGGACTCAAACTGTGCAGTTGACCGTATGGGATATAACCAACCTAACCACCATACCACCGGCTGGCCCAATAAAACACTTTTTAAAGAATTATTTTATTTAACTTTATTTATTTATTTTTAATTTGACCAGAGAGAGACAGAGCAAAGGCAAGAGAGAGAGAGAGAGAGGGAACGTGAGAAAGCGAGCCACCAGATTCTGGATTTGAACCATGGTCAGCTATATGGGAGTCTAGCACCCTTAATCACTACGCCACCTGCTGGTCCCCCAATAAAACATTTTTAAAGTGTAAATTAAATGATCAGGGCCAGTAAGTGGCATGGTGGTTAAGGGCAATGGACTGACTCCTACATGCCTGACCGTGGTTCAAGTCCCGGACCTGGCAGCTTACTTTCTCACCTTCCTTCTCTCTTTCTCTCTCTCCCTGTCCTTCTCTGGCTAAATTAAAATAAATTAAATTAAATATTTCTTTAAAAAGAAGTATAAAGTAAATTATCAATATTTGATGGTGCATTATACTAATTATCTTCCTAGAACACTTAATATGCATATGATCTATGCTCCACACCTATACATACGCCCTAGATGCAAACGTAGATACATTTGTCAAGGTATGCAATTAAATCTTAACCTTTCAGAAAATGACAGTAATTCTGTCACAGTAAGACACCAAGAAGTTCATAAAGACACTTTACTCATGCAATGGCCCATGGTCTTGTGGTTGAGGGGACTGGATCTTAAATGGTCAACTATGGTTCACATCACAGCCCCAGTGGCTTGCTAAGCATGCTGGGCACATAAGCATGTGAACCCCGAAGCCTGACAGGTTACAGGAATGGAAGAGAAGGGATCACAGTGTGACCACGTGCCCCTGGGGGTGCTTTTCTCTCTGTGTGTTTCTCTCCAGCAAGTACACGCATCCTCTGGCAATCGGAAAAAATAAAAAAGACTCTTTTATTCAGAATGAGAAGGGTAGTAGTAGTGATAACACACACTATGAAAAACAGGGACCCACAAATGGTGTAATGTTTATGTTGCTGGACGTCCAAGTAATCAACCATGGTTCGAGTCCTGGACCCAGTGACTTATGACTCATGCCAGGTATGTGTGTATGTGTCTCTAAAATCCTGAGAGGAGAAGGGATATCTGCGTGGCCATCCCCCCGGAGGGTGATTTCTCGCTTTCTGTCTCTCTGGCAAGTAGCAAAAATCTCTCGAAACACACACATGCAAGCTATGGAAAACAGATTAAGGACATTTTACCTTTCTACTAATAAAATGCCTAGATTTTAGTTGTCTTGGCAACTGGATGATATACAATTTCTACAATTGGTTTACTCTGAAATTGACAAAGAAAAATAAAGGGTGGTAAAACAGGAGGAAATTCACTTAAGAAACAGTGTTAGTATGAGCAGTATCAGTAAGTATAAATAACTTGCCTGCCAACAGATAAAACCAGAATGTGATATGGAAAGAACAAGATATACAACAAATGTTTGGCAAATTCTTGAAATGAAATGAAACTAGGAAATGTTCTTTTTTTTTTTTAAGAATTATTTAACATTATTTATTCATTTTTATTTTTATTTGACTAGATAGGGACAGAGAGAGAGAGAGAAAGCAAGAAAGGAAGCCACCAGATCCGGGACTCAAACCGAGGTCGGCCACATGGAAGTCCAGCACCCTTAACTACCATGCCACCTGCCAGTCCCAAAATTAGAAAATGTTCTTAAATATCTTCAAATGAATGATATATGTAGAAAAACACATTGGCATCAGGGTATTCAGGGCCAAAACCATTGACCATGAAGCAGGAAAATATGAGCACATACAAAACTAGACTGCAAATTTTTCTAATAGATGTGGGCACCAGAAGAACCCAAAATAGCCAACTCGAGCATAAAGCAGTCATTTTTTGATGAGTTTGGGCAGTGGAGATGGCCAAATCATTAGACGAGGGTGAGGGAGAGTAGGAAGCAATTTAGTCAAAGTTGGTAGCAATTCAGCCCGCAGCAGAAGGGCTTTTTGTTCATTTGTTTGCCTGAGTGGTAAGGCTCTATTATTGACTAGTTTTCCAAAGGGGGAATCCTAAAAGCAGCCAAAAGCTGGTGTGATGGGTTTACATCATAGCCTCTTTTTTTTTTTTAAGAATTATTTAATTTTATTCATCATCATTATTTTTTTAATTTGACCAGCAAGAGACAAAGAGAGAGAAAGGGAAAGTGAGAAAGCAGAACTATCAGGTCCAGGACTTGAACCGTGGTCGGCCATGTGGGAACCCAGAGCCTCAACTACACCACTTGCTGGCCCCAAAGCCTCTTCTATATAGAGTCCATTTATATTTTCTCAGGTTAACTTGTAGAAACTTGTCTTTTTTTTTTAAGATTTTTTAAAAACTTTATTTATTTTTAATTTGGCCAGAAAGGGATAGAGAAAGAGAGAGAGAGAAAGTGAGAAAGCAAGCTGCCAGGTCCAGGACTTGACCCATGGTCAGTCATTTGGGAGTCCAGCACCTTTAACTACCACACCACCTGCCAGCCCTATTTTATACCATTTTTAATGTGCACTCACCAGAGAGAAACAGAGAGAGTAAGAAGGAAACTGAGAAAGCGCCCCCAAAGGGGGAGGGTCATGTCACAATCCCTTTTCCTCCATTTCTCCTTTTGGGATTTTGGCACACATGCACATGGGCCCAGCTGTTTCTCAAGCTGCTGGGTCCAGGACTCAAACCATGCAGTCAGCTACATGGGATCCAACTGCATTAACCACCATGCCACCAGCTGACCTGAAACCTGCCTTTAAAAAAAAAAAAAAAAAGTTTTGCCATAGGGCCAATGCACTCACTGAAGAGAGACAGAGAGAGACAGTGAGAGGGTAAGAGGGAAAATGAAAAATCACCACCACCACCACCCTGGGAGGATGGCCATGCTGCAATCCCTTTTCCTTCACTCTCCAGTGTGATTTTCAAGCCATCAGGTCCAGGAATCGAACTGTGGTTAGCCATGTGGAAGTCCAGAGCCTTAACCACCACTCCACCTGCTGGCCCCAAACCTGCCATTTAATTAATTAATTAATTAATTTACTTTTGGAGAGGTTTTTGCTATAGGGCACATGTGCTCGCCAGAAAGACAGAGAGACAGAGAGAAAGAAAGCGAGAAATCGTCCCCCAGGGGGATGGCCACACTGCAATCCCTTCTCCTTTATTCTCCTCTTGGGATCTTGGGCATGCATGCACATGCACCTGGCGTGAGTTTAAGCCACCAGGTCCAGGACTTGAACTGCGGTCAACTACATGGGAGCCCAGCAACATAGCCATTACACCAACTGCTGGTCCTACAATTAATTAAATTATTAAAAAAATTTTTTTAGAGAGGGAGATTTTTGCTATAGGGCATGTGTGCTTGTTGGAGAGACAGAAACAGAGAGACAGAAAGTGAGAAATCACTCCATGGCCATACTACACAACCTTTTCCTCTGTTTTCCTCCAGGGATCTTGGGCACGTACACACAGCCACCACGCATGAGTTCCAAACTGCCAGATCCAGGACTTGAACCACAGTTTACTACGTGGGAGTCCAGTGACATAACCATTATGCCATTTGCTGGTCCCAATATGCCGTTTTAAATCAAGGTTTCTGGGGGCCAGCAGGTGGCGTAGAAGTTAAGGCAGCTGGATCCCACATGGCTGACTGTACAGTTTGAGTCTCGGCCCTAGTGTCCTGAAAATCATGTCGGGCACATATGTCTGCATGCTCGAAATCCCAAGAGGAAATTATGGTGTGGCCCTTCCCTCTGTTGAGGGGGGTGATTTCTCAGTCACTCCCCTACCCTCCCCACCGCAAAATCTCTCTCTGGTAAATACCTGTGTGCTGTGAACAACAACAACAACGAAAAGTCCATGTTTCTCAAGTCAGCAGATAAATCTTGTCACAGAAGGTTGTCCCGTGCCTGGTAAGAGATTTAGCAGCATCTCTGGCCTCTACCCAACAGACGCTGGCAGCACTTTCTCCCTTCCAGTTTTTTTTTTTTTTTTTAATCTTTTTTTTTAAAAAAGAATTATTTATTTATTGAATTTCATTTGTCATTATTATTGTTTAATTTGACCAGACAGAGATAGAGACAGAGAGAAAGGGAAAGTGAGAAAGCAAGCCACCAGGTCTAGGACTCGAACCATGTTTTGCCATGTGGGAATCCAGCACCCTTATCTACCACACCACCTGCCGGCTCACTCTTCCAGTTTTGACAACCAAAAAATGTCTTCAAACATTGCTCAATGTCCCCAGGGATTGGGTACGGGGACAGAATCACCCCCAGTTGAGAACTACCAATACAGAGGATGAAGGGATGATCCTCCAGCCCCATCTCTTACCCAAACAGATGAAGAAACCAAAGCTCAGGCACATTGCATGCCTGGCTCAAGCATACGTATCATGTTTCCACGCCCAGCTCATAAATAAAATGTACAACTTAAACCATGCACACGCGCACGAAGGCACGTACCGCACACACACAGTCACTGCTGAATGAAATGCCAAGCGTAGAAACGGCTTTACCACACGTTTTGCCGGCTCCTCATGTTTCTTCAACACTTGCCTTTTCAGAAACACATTTTCTGGGAAATGTTTTGTCTATTACACTTTCCAAATTTTACAGATTACCACGTTAATAAAAATAAACAACTTGTTAAAACTGGACACGTATTTTCATATTTGGAAATAACAGAATTTTTTAAGAAGGAAGATTGCATGTTTTTCCCCTGAGGATAGCGCTTACAGGGAAATCGATCCATGTTATATTAAGATGGGTCATACCCAAAGTTCACCAGAATACCCAGGTACCAAAACAACACTAATGGAAATATAAAAAACTATGTAAATAGGGGTCGGCAGGCGGCACGGTGGGTAAGGGCGCTAGACTCCCACATGACCGATTGCGGTTTGAGTCTCAGACCTGGCAGCTTGCTTTCTCACTTTCTCTCTCTATCACTCTGTCTCTCTGGTCAAATTAAAATAAAGAACATAAAGAAAGAAATAAAGTTCAATAAAGTATTTCTTTTTTATTTTTTAATCCTTTTTTTTTTTTTTTTGAGAGGTTTTTGCTATAGGGCACGTGCGCTCGCCAGACAGAGAGAGGCAGAGAGACAGAAAGCAAGAAATCACCCCCCAGAGGGGATGGTCACGCCTCAATCCCTTCTCCTCCATTCTCCTCTCGGGATCTTGGGCACGCACGCACATGCGCCCGGCATGAGTTTTAAGCCACGGGGTCCGGGACGCGAACCGCAGTTGACTACGTGGGAGTCCAACGAGATAGCCATTATGCTAACTGCTGGTTCCCTCTTTTTTATTTTTTAAGAAAAGAGAACTATTTACGTGATTAAAATGTGAAATGAAGCATGGAAACTAAGAGCAAGCACTTTAGAGTTGGGCAGGCCTAAAACACCAGCATCATAGTATCATGTACTAGAACACATCTGTATCACATATTAAGATTATAGGGTTCTCAGGACCAGCAGTTAGAGTAATGGCTATGTTGCTGAACTCCCATGTAGTCAACCGCAGTTCAAGTCCCGGACTTGAATGGAGGAGAAGGGATTGCAGCATGGCCATCCCCCCTAGGGGTTGATGTCTCACTTTCTGTCTCTCTCTGTCTGTCTGACGAGCGCACGTGCCCTGTAGCAAAAACCTCTCAAAAAAAAACAAAAACAAACAAACAAACAAAAAAAACGATTATAGGGTTCTTGTGAGGATTAAATAAGTTAATGTTACATGAAGGATTTAAGAAAGAATGCTGCACCAGCCAGTGGTAGGGTGGTTAACGTGGCTGGTTCCCACACGGCCAACAATCAGTTTGAATCCCAGACCCAGCAGCCTGAGAAACATGCCAGGTATGTGTGAATGTGTATATGCCAAAATCCAGAAAGCATAATGGAGGAAAAGGGTATGTAGCATGACCATTTCCCATGGGGGTGAGGGGGGTGATATCTCACTTTCCTTTCTTTGTGTGTCTCTTTATGGTGAGCACATATGCCACCTGGCAAATATTTTTAAAAAGAAACATGCTAAATATATTTATTTAGCAAGTCCTGGACCCGGTGGCTTAAATTCATGCCAGGCGCATGTGTGTGCATGCCCAATATCCCAAGAGGAGAATGGAGGAGAAGGGATTGCAGCGTGGCCATCTCCCCTGGGGGAGTGATTTTTCACTTTCTATCTCTGTCTCTCTCTGTCTGTCTGGTGAGCACACGCACCCTATAGCGAAAAACCTCTCAAAAAAAAATATATATATATGTGTGTGTGTGTGTGTGTGTGTGTGTGTGTGTGTGTATATATTTTTTTTAGCTTCCATTGATCCTGCATGAAGCAGAATCAACTAAGTAAAGCCTAAGCATTTCATACATTTGGGTGAGTTTTAAATCCCAGCACTGATTTCCACATAGGCAGGTACCTGTTCTTTCTTTCTTTTTTTCTTTTTTTTTATTTAATTTTTTTAAGAGGTTTTTGCTATAGAGCACATGCGCTCACTAGGAAGAGAGAGACAGAGAGAGAGAAAGCGAGAAATTATCCCCCGGGGGATGACCATGCTGCAATCCCTTCTCCTCCATTCTCCTCTCGGGACCTTGGGCATGCACGTACACGTGCCCTGCGTGAGTTTAAGCCACCGGGTCCAGGACTCGAACTGCCGTTGACTACATGGGAGTCCAGTGACATAGCCATTGCACCAACTGCTGGTACCAGTACCTGTTCTTTCTGTTACCTCCAGGCTGGCCTAACTGTCTCGACTGACTCTAAATCAGCAGTTGTTAAGATCTAAAAAGTCTTTCAGGTAGGTTACCAAGTAAATACTTACTTTCATAATAGTGGTAATGATAGCATTTCTGATTTTATTAACAGTAAAAGCAATTTTATAATAATGCTCTCTTGAGCTATTTTAGTTTTAACTACGTTGATACTTGCACTGATGGCGCAAAAGCAATGAAGGGTAACACCATTGATACTTTAGTATGAATCGAGGCCATTGTACTCAAGTGTACTGGTATACATGTTATTCTTCACTTCCTTGTGTTCTGAGAGGTAGAAAAAAACTTTCATTTAGGAATGTCTCTAATGAAACAGTGCTTTTATTAAGCCTAGACCCTTGAGTATACCTCTTTTTAACATTCCATGTGATCCATTGGGAAATACCCATAAAGCACTTCTACAGCACACTGAAGGATGGCAGTGGTTGAATTAAAGCACTTACTTGGGCCCTAATTTGAGTGGTGGGCTGAACTAGCCATGTGTTTCACGCAGCACCATTTTTACTTAAGTGAATGATTGACAAACTGTAATATTCAGAGTTGGATATTTGGCAGACATGCTCTCAAGAATTTTCACTTCAAGGGAAAATATAGACAATATTTGTTGCCAGTGATAAAATTTGTCCTTTCAAGTGAAAATATGAATTTTGGAAAATTAATATCCTCCTCCCTTGGGCTTCCCGACATTCAAAGACTCTTACGATGAGATGAGTGGTGTTATTAGGTTATCAGGAAAGTTGTGATGTAGTTTTCTATGCAAAAATGCATCATGACTTTTCCCAACAACCTAATATATATATTTATTCCCAGAGGATATGTGTTCTCACCAGAGAGAGAAAGCAAGCACCCCCTAATGGGGTGTGGTCATGCCACAATCCCGTCCTCTAAATCCATCAGGATTTTGAGTATGCATGCACGTGCATCCAGCATGTTTTTCAAGCCACCAAGGCCAGGACCTGAACTGTAGTCAGTCATGTGGGATCCAGCTCACTAAACACAATGCTTACTAGCTGGGCTGTGGGGTCAGCCCAGTTGCGATATTAATTAATGTGATTTTTTAAATATTCCTGTCTAGAGCTGCCTATTCCAGGGTTCCTCTAGAGGCGGGTGGAGTTCTGAACCCCTTCATTTCTGTCTTGCCGGTCTTAACGGGGTGGAGTCTGAGCCCTAGGACCCAGTTCTGTTCTTCCCACGTTTCCTGCCAGAACACCTGGGCTGTTACTTGCCTTGAGTTGGAAACGGTTTGCATTTCCACCTGTAAATTCATCCTTTTAATTTATGTAAGGTTTTTGTACGCAATTCTCAATTCTTTTAAGAGAAAAAAAAAAGAACTATTTTATCGAACTTTATTTATTTATTTTAATTTGACTAAAGAGGGACAGAACGAGAGAGAGAGAGAGAGAAAGTAAGAAAGCAAGCTGCCAGGTCCAGGACTCGAACCACGGTAGGCCACGTGGAAGTCCAGTGTCCTTAACCACCACGCTACCTGCTGGCCCTTTATTTATTTATTTATTTATTTACCAATGTAATTCTTTTAATATTGTATAATGGCATGTGACAATATTTTTGTCTGACTCTGTGAACCAATATTTTCCAAATAACCAATACATGCTGTTACAGAATCAATCATTCAAAGGTAAAAATCCATTCAAAGTGGAAGATAGAGTGATCCCATATTAAGACTTTCTTCCCCTACGTAGCGACTTTTAAGAAACTATTACTTGTAGAGTTTGGTTGGAATATCAAAGAAAAATGTCCATAATAATCTGAAAGGCTATTAAAATATTCCTCCTTTCCTCAACCAGATGTCTTCATGAGACTAGATTTTATGTGTTTGAATCAAAATAAAATGCCACTACACTGAATAGGAAAGCACAAAAGAATCTAGTATTTTACTGTTAAACTAGACATTACAGAGATTTGTAAAAATGAAAAATAAGGGCCAGCAGGTAGTACAGTGGTTAGAACACTAGACTCCCATGTGGTCGACCATGGTTCAAGCCCTGGCCTTGAAACTCCGGCTGGGTGCATATGCATGCATGCACAGAATCCAGAAAGGAGAATTAAGAAGGTTTTGGAGTCCGGCCCTCTCCCCGGGGGACAATTTCTTGCTTTCTGTCTCTCTGTCTCTCCCTGTCTCTCTGACAAGCTCACACACCCTATAGCTAAAATTGCTAACAACAAAAAAAAAAAAAAACAGAGAGAGAGAGAGAGAGAGAGAGAGAAGAGGAAGAAGAAGGAAGAAGAAGGAGAAGGAGAAGGAGAAAAGAAGAAAGAAGAAGAGGGGCCAGCAGGTAGCACAGTGGGTATGTTGCTGGACTCCTGCATGGCCAACTGCAGTTCGAGTCTTGGAGCTGGCAGCTTGAAACTCACATGGGGCATGTGTACACGTGTGCCTGAAGTCCCAAGAGGAGAATAGAGGAGAGGGGACTGCAGTGCGGCTGTCTACCCTGAGGGGTGATTTCTCATTTTCTCTCTCTGTCTCTGTCTCTGGCAAGCACAGGTGTCCTATTGCAAAAATCTCTTTAGGGGCCTAGCAAATGGTGTGGTGGTTAAGGGTGCTGGACTCCCACATGGCCAACCACGGTTTGAGTCCCAGACCTGGTGGCTTGCCTTCTTGCTCTCTCTGTCTTTCACTCTGTCCCTCTCTGATCAAATTAAAATATGTAAATAAATAAATAAATAAATAAATAAAGTTAAATAGTTTTAAATAATTCTTTTTTTTTTTTTTTTGAGAGGTTTTTCGCTATAGGGCGCATGCGCTCGCCAGACAGACGGAGAGAGACATAGAGACAGAAAGCGAGAAATCACCCCCCAGGGGGGATGGTCACGCCGCAATCCCTTCTCCTCCATTCTCCTCTCGGGATCTTGGGCACGCACACACACGCGCCCGGCGTGAGTTTTTAAGCCACCAGGTCCAGGACACGAACCGTGGTCGACTACGTGGGAGTCCAGCGACATAGCCATTATGCTAACTGCTGGTTCCCTAAAATAATTCTTAAAAAAAAAAAAAAAAAAATCTCTCTTGGGGCCTGCAGGTGGCATGGTGATTAAAGGTGTTGGACTCCCACATAGCAAACTGCAGTTCAAGTCCCAGACCTGGCAGCTTGCTCCCTCACTTTCCCTCTCTAATAAATATCTTTAAAAACTCTCTAAAAATAAATAATAAGGGGACCAGCAGGTGGCATGGTGGTTAAGGTGCTAGACATTCCCACATAGCCAACCATGGTTTGAGTTCCAGACCTGGTGGCTTGCTTTCTCACTTTCCTGCTCTCCTATTTCTGGTCAAATTTAAAAATAAATGAATGAGGGGCCAGCAGGTGGTGTGGTGGTTAGGGCCGCTGGACTCCCACATGGCCGACCTTGGCTCGAGTCCCAGACTTGAGAGTTTGCTTTCTCGCTTTCTCTCTCTCTCTGTCTTCTCTGGTCAAATTTTAAAAACATGTAAATAAATAAAGTTAAATAAAATAATTCTTTTAAATTAATTAATCAATTAATTATTTAAAATATAGCTGCCATATATGTATACATGTTGTATATGTGTGTGATATATATATATATGTAAATAAATGATAATACTTTTCTCAATTGTTTTTAAGTTTGGTAATATAGTTATTTTTCATAAAAATATGTTCTGGTAACACGTATAGGTTTACTATAAGCATTTTTAAAGTTTATTTCCTTTGAGAGAGAGAGGGAGAAGGAGAGACAGACACCCTGACTAGGTCTTTCCCCAAGTCCTGCAGTCAGCCAGGATCATGGTGCACCAACAGGCTCCGCCAGCATGCTCAGGAAACCCTGGACATGAACACAGTGGAGCCTTCCCATACGGCCTCCAGCATCACCCAGCAGTGTCCCTACTGCCTGCACCACCATGTTTTTTTTTTTTTAATGTATTTATTTATTTATTTTAATTTGACCAGAGAAGGGCAGTGAGAGTGTGAAAGCGAGAGAGACAGAGAGAAAGTGAGAAAGCAAGACGCCAGGTCCAGGACTCGAACCGCGGTTGGCAATGTGGGAGTCCAGCATAACCACTATGCCACCTGCTGGTTCCCCACCATGTTTTTTTTTAACTGCAAGAGAGGGCATATACTTTCCAGAGAGAGACAGAGAAATCACCCCTGATGGAGCATGGTCATGTTGCAGTCCCTTCTCCTTCATTTGCCCATCCTGCTGGAATTCTGGGTACATACACATATGACTGGTGTGTTTTATTAGCCACCGGGTTGGGACTCAAACTGTGGTCAATCATGTGGGATACAACTCCCTTAACCACTTGGCAGTGCGGCTGGCCCATACATATTTCTAAATGAATTAATGTTTAATTTTCTACAATTAATTTTTAATATGGTAAGTAGCAACCACTAAACCTATATAAACTAAAAATTTTTGAGGTATTCAATCATTTTTTAAAGAATTATTTATTAAATTTTATTTATCATCATTATTATTCTTTTTTTTTTTTTTTTTTTGGAGAGGTTTTCACTATAAGGCGCGTGCGCTCACCAGAAAGACAGAGAGTAACAGAGGGACAGAAAGCGAGAAATCACCCCCCAGGGAAGATGGCCACAATGCAATCCCTTCTCTTCCATTCTCCTCTCAGGATCTTGGGCACACAAGCACACACGCCCAGCGTGAGTTTAAGCCGCCAAGTCCAGGACTTGAACCGCAGTCGACTACATGGGAGTCCAGCAACATAGCCATTATGCTAACTGCTGGTCCCTCATTATTATTCTTTTTAGTTTGTGACGAGGCTCATGTGCTCACCAGAGAGAGACAGAGACAGAGAGAGAGAGAGAGAGAGAGAGAGAGAAAGAAAGAAAAACACAAGCTGCCAGGTCCAGGACTTGAATCATGATCAGCCATGTAGGAGTTCAGCGCCCTACCATGCCACCTGTGGGCCCCAGGTCCTCAATAATTTTTAAGAGTGTAAAGTGATTCTGACACCAGAAAATTTAAGAACCAATATTCTACATAGTTCCATAAACTTAGGCTGATCATTTATGGAAAGATAGTGCTTAGGGCCAAATCTACAGGAAGAAATGACCATTTCCTAGTTAGGATAAGCATGGAACACTGCTAGAGAGGAAATTCAGGAGCCAAAGTTAACACCACAATAGCTCATTTTCACAAGGGCAGGTAAGTCTATTAGATCAGGACCACTGAGTTCAAAGAGGACACACCAAAGTCTTTTTTAGAAAGATGGACTGCATGTCTAGGTCAAGAAAGAACAAAACAGCTGAAACCCCTTTTGACTAGTGACCTGTTTGTTCTTGATATGTGTGTTTCCACATAGATGAAGGGGAAACTTGGCCTCTGTGATTCACATACTACGAAAAAGAGTTACAATTGGACCTCTCCATGTCCGCTATTTCTGCTAGGGGTGGGAGAGGAGAGCATGATTAAAAGTTAGGGCATTCCATTGCATGATCAACTGCAGAAATTTAGCTCTATGATTGATGTGGTAACTCCTCTATTGTGTGTCTACTTTCCAATCCACAAGTGGACAAAGCTAGCCCTTAGGCTCAGGATCTTTCACTCTCGTCCGCAGTCTGAGGGTAGCTAGTGGTGTAAATTTGGAATATTGTTTAGTCTCTAAAGTTAATAAGAAATAAAAGCCATGAGAAGTTGGTAGATCCATTTCAGCCTCCTGGTATCCTGAAATTTCTCTCACTGGAATGAAGAGAATCAAGCTATGATCTAACTCAGTAATGGGTGGTTGGAGAATCAAAGGAAACACTGTCCACCAATGCCAGCTTCTGGCAGGATTGCGGAAGACAGCAGTCTCACCCATGAGGTCAAACAAAGAACTGATTAGAAGTGACCAGTAGGCTTTTGGATCCTTTCAATGATTGCAGAAAGCTTTCCTTCTATTTACATTGACCCAAGCCAACTTGGTCACAAATGAACAATTTATCTTCCTGAAGACTAACTACATGGGAAGAAAGTAAAGGAAAATGATTTATATAAAACTCTAGAGTCAATCTGTTTGGATCCGAAGACTCACTCTACCTGTTTTAATGACCTAGGCAGATGACTCGATGTCTCAGGCCTCGTGCACATTTTCCTCCTCTGTAAAATGGGGAGAGTGACAGCACTTTGTCAGGTTTATATGAGGATTATCTAAGACAGTTCCTATAAAGGATTTAACACACGACAGGGCACACACAAAGCGCCACAAAAACAGGAGTTCGGATTAGGAAGAGTCTTTGCTTCCCGTTTACATTCCCATCCGTGAGCAGTTTTTCTGTCATCTCAGAGCATAAACCCCCTCTCTTAGGGCTGCAGAGTTCCGAGGCGTCTGGTCCTTCATATCCCTGAGTCATCTTCATTAAGATGCCGGGTTTGCAAACGCACCCCTCCTCCTATCGTTCTCTAGGGCTCCCTCTCCTGACTGCTTAGTTCTCGTGGGAGCCCAGACCTAAATTCCGTCACTGCGAGTCTCTCTCGGGGCTCGCCATCCATCTTGGAGGAATGTCCCCAGTCCCCTTGGCCCAGACACAACTTAAGAGGCGGTGACAAAACCGAGCCTTACCGGATTCGGAAGCGCCCCAACTCAAGTGGGAGCGAGCCTAGGGGCGGAGCCGCGCCCCGAGGTAAGGACGAGGCTGGGGGCGGGGCTACTCTTCGTCAGAGGTGAGCGCGAGGCCGGGGGCGGGGCCACACCCGAGGTGCGCGTGCCGGGGGCGGGGCCACGCTCGAGGTGGGAGCGAGGCTGAGGGCGGAACCGCGTCGCGAAGGGGGCGCGAGGCCGGGGGCGTGGCCGGGACCGTTAAGGGGATGCGCTAGCCGCCTCCGCAAGCGGCGCGCGCAGCAGCTCCCTGGGCCTTAGGCATCGCAGGAGTTAAGGCCGCCGGCGCCACCTGGGCGTCGCTGAGGAGACCCACGAGCTAGCGAATCGCGCGCGGGCGCGGCGAACAGGTGCCCGCGCGCGTCAGGCGCCGGCAAGGGGCGGGGCGAGGGGGCGCGGCCGGAAGCCGGGGCGGGGTGCGGCCGGCCCGGTGAACGGGAGGAGCCGGGGAAAGCAGGGAAGAGCTCGCTCGGCTGCGCGGCGCGCGATGTGGAGCCGCCGCCTCGGCCCCTGCAGCAGCCGCCGCTGCCGCCGCTGCTGCTGGGGCTGCCGCCGAGCCGAGGGACATGGAGCGCGGCTGCAGAGATCGGCCGCCGGCAGCAGCAGTAGCGAGCGTCGCGGCGACAGAGAAGCGCAGCCCGCCCCGTGAGGCGCTGCCCGGCCGGCGGCGGCAGCAGCGGCAGCAGCAACAGGGCGGCTGAAAACTCGGCGGCGGCGGCGGCGGCGGCAGCGGCAGCGGCAGCGGCAGCGGCAGCGTTCCTCCTCGCAACCTCCCTTCCTGCTTCGCGTCCCCGCAGTCTTCCCTGTCTCAGCGCTCCCTTTCCCACCCTCTCCTCCCCAGCGCGCGCCGGCAGCTGAGCCCGGGGGCGGGGGAGGGGGCGCGTGCCGCCGGGCGGGGGAGGGGCGGGCCGGCGCGCGCCGCGCCCAGGGCTCGCGGGGACCGGGGGGCGCGTGCCGCGGCGCGAGGCGAGGCGCGGGGCGTGGGGCGGCGCGGCGGGGCCCCTCCCCCCTGCAGCCTGGCGCGCGCCGGCCGGGCCGCACCGCTGCGGGCTCCGCGCGCGCGGGCCATGTCCGCCTTCTGCCTGGGCTTGGCCAGCCGCGCTTCAGCACCTGCCGAGCCGGACAGCGCCTGCTGCATGGAGCTGCCCGCCGCGGCCGGGGACGCAGTCCGGAGTCCCACCGCCGCCGCCGCCGCCGCCCTCGTCTCCTTCCCCGGGGGCCCCGGGGACCTGGAACTGGCGTTAGAGGAGGAGCTGGCGCTGCTGGCGGCCGGGGAGCGGCCGTCCGACCCCGGGGAGCTTTCTCAGGCCGAGCCCGGGCCTCTGGCCGAGGGGCCCGGACCGCAGCCGCCGCCCGCCCAGGACCCGGAGCTGCTGTCGGTGATCCGACAGAAAGAGAAGGATCTGGTGCTGGCGGCCCGGCTGGGCAAGGCGCTGCTCGAGAGGAACCAGGACATGAGCCGGCAGTATGAGCAGATGCACAAGGAGCTGACAGACAAGCTGGAGGTGAGGACCTCCCTCCTGGGGTGGGTGGGTGGGAAGCAGAAGGAGCCCAAGCACCTGCCCGACTCTGAGTAGTTTCGGGAGCCACTCACCACCCGCCCGCCCTTCCTAGCTCACCCTACCTCGCAGTAAATCTGGAACGGGAGGTAGGATGGAGGGCTTGGGGCTAGCATATCAGGGCGTTCGTTGAACCCACCTGACTTTCACACCCGGCTCACAGCAAGTGGATCCATGCACGGCTCCAGCCGCTGAGGGCCGTCGTGTATATGTACTGTACACAGCATCTAAAATAGAGCTTACAGTATGACTAATTTATACAGCACTGAGGCGATGTCTGCATGAGAAAGTCGGAAAGCATTTCAATGTGCTCCAGGTTTTCAGAGAAGTAGTTAATCTCTAATCAGGGTGTTAGCCTAAAGCTTTCCAGTTTGGGTTGTTAAGGCCTCTAGATGCCCTTGTCTTAACTTCCTGGCAGCTCAGAGTTGTGGGAAACAAGTGCCCCTAAAGGAGCTTTATATAGCCTTCAAATACTCAGGGATTAGGAAATGGGGTCCCATTGCAGAAATCTGGAGAGCCAAGGCTCAACATGTGACTGCTGTAGTGGATTTAATTGGGACCTCAGTATTTAAATGTGTATCAACAGTACTTTTCTGTGTTCTGGGTTCTAGCCTTGCAAATGGCCAAATGCAACCTGTGAGAGAACCACATTTTAACTACTGTTACAAACACCTCTTAATTATAATATTTCTGCCAATGTTTTTAGAGTTCTGCATGTTTCTTTTTTGCCTTTCACTAGAAGAGGACCTTAAATGCAGTATAAAACACCAGCATTTCTAAACATCAAAAAGATTTGGTGAAAAAGGGGGGGGGGGGTGCCATCTATGGCAGTGGAGACAAGCTTGTCCTTTTCTGCCTGTGCACTTGCTATTGTTATCCAGGTAGTTCCAACCAGTTCTTTTCCTTACAAGAGAATAGTGCAGACCTGAATAAGGTCTGAAATTGACCCTAGTCAGTTTCCATATCACTGCTTTTGGTTGAACAGTCCGAATCTAGATTCAGAAGCATTTCTGTAATAAGATTGAAGCGTGTCTGTAGTCCAGTGACTTATCAAAAGTAAATCAGAGGGAAGAAAGGAAACTAGTGAGTGCCCTGTAGTTCAGTTGGCCTGTTAACTAGGTCTGCCAGTCGATGAACCCCTGAGATACCTTTCTGAAAAAGTCGTCTGTGAGACCTGTAGATAGACTGCCAAAAAGCAACCTAATGAATTGAATTGTTTAATTTTCACTTGAAGTAGAGGTCTAGAAATAAAAGGATGTCTTTTTTTTCCCGAAGAGATTCAGTTACACGACTGTAAAGAAGTACTGCTGCAGAGATTTATGCTTGTGATTTGAAATTCCTTCAGTGAGGGACTCGATTAAAGAGACAGCTGACTTGAAAGGAGCATCGTATCAGTTTGATTAGTGAGAGAGTTCATAGTAATTCTGAGTGTGCAGTTACACACATCCTGGCTTCCATGTGGAACCTTTATACAGTTCTTCAACAAAGAAAAAAGATTTCAGAATTCCACTGGAACAAAAAAGGCTCTGTTGTAAAAGAATTAATTACTTTCAATATGGTGTTATTGATTTGATGGGCAATAATAAAATAGTTTCAAACTATTTCAAAACTGTGTTTTGAAATTTTCACTTCTTTGTAGATCAGGATATGAACTCTAAGGTTAAAAGAGTATTTTTAAATTTTGGTCTGTATTTCCAACTTGCACACTTAAAAATGAGTAAGATGGTAAATTGTTATGTATACTTTAACACAATTTAAAAACGATTAATTTTTGAAAAAAGTTTTAAAGTGTATTTTTAAAAGGCCAAATCTTGATCGTTGTTGAAACTGAGTAATGGGGGGGGGGGGGGTTCAGTTATACTATTTCTTCGAGGTATGTTTGAAAATTATTAAAAATTAAGTTTTTTTAATGTACATTTAAAAACAGCTTGTAAAGATATTGCCATTAGTTGGTTGTTAATTCTTTCAGTGTAAATGTGAGAGTGATAAACCTGATTTACTGTTTCATTTAATGCCTGCAAGTGAATATCCCCCACAGTATATTTTTGGGCAACTTTGATTTAAAGTATCTGCATTGACAAAGGACTTTCTAAAGTTTATCTGCTGTATTTTCAATTAAATTAAGCATTTTGGAGGTTTTTGTTGTTGTTATATTTTTTCCTTTCAATTTTGCCAGAGGGCGAGTGCATTCCCCAGAGACAGAAAAAGTGGAAAAGCACGTTCCCACACACGTAGGGAGTGGTCACCTGCAGTTCCTTTTTGCTCTCTCTCTGCCTCCTGTCAGGGTTTTGGGCAAGCATGCACACATATCTGGCATGTTTTTTCAAGCCACAGGATCCAGGACTAGAACTGTGCAGTCAGCCAAGTAGGATCCAGCAACCTTAAACACCTTGCCACAGGCTGGCCCACCCTTCCTTACTTTAAAGAGCATTTAAAATTTTCCACAAATTGTCAGATATTGGAGTCAAACATTGGAGTGAGGAGTCTACTAAATTTTTTTAAAAGACTTATTTAATTTTATTTATTCATTTATTTTAATTTTACCAGAGAGAGAAAGAGAGAGAGAGAAAAACGCATGCCACCAGGTCTGGGACTTGAACCATGCTTGACCATGTGGGCGTGTCCAGTGCCTTAACCACTATGCCACCTGCTAGTCCTGAGTCTGCTAGATTTATAGGGATGCAAACTGAGAAATTCTGATTTGCATTCAATGCTTGGTCCTTTTAAGGAACAATACTTTTTCTTTGTGTTTTTCAAGAACCATGTCCTGGACTCATGAAAATAGTGTCACTTTTTAGTTATTTTCTTTGGGAGGGGGGCAGAAATTCATTTCTATTAACCTATTTTGTGTAAGCTAATGATACTTATTTGGGGTGGGTTTTTTTTTTTTTTTTTTTGAGCTTAAGACAGACTCTTTTTTTAGAATGCTTTTAGATTTATAGACAGATAGTACAAAGTTTTCATATAGCTTGCACCCAGTTTCCACTATTATTAGCATCTTATAATAGTATGTGCATTTGTCATCATTAATGAACCAATATTAATCTATTATTACTAACCAAGGTTCTTAGTTTATTCAGATTTCTTACTTTACCTGTTGTCTTTTTTCTGTTCCAGGGTAACACATCACATTTAGTTTTGTGTCTTCTTAGGCTCCTTTTACCCATGGACAGTTTCTTAGATTTTTCCTTATTTTTGATGAACTTAACAGTATTTTGTTTTGTTTTAGTTTATTTCTTCCACAACTGAGAGCATGTAAGCACCCCAACAGGGTCCTGACACCATGATCTACCCCCAGTCTTCAACCAGCCCTGATCGTGGGCAGGAGTGTGCCCTCTGTTCTAAGGGTGGTCTCTGAGCTTGAACCAGAAACCTTAGTTTCAGATTGCCTTACTGAGTGTTGTGTTTTACTGCTGCAGCACTGTCTGGCCCAACCTTGGCAGTTTTAACTTTTAAAATACCATATATACATGGGACCAGCAGATGGCGTAATGTTTACATTACTGGACTCCCATGGGGTTGACTGCAGTTCAAGTCCCAGACCCGGCAGCTTGAACCCAGGATAGGTGCGTGTGCATACATGCTCAAGATCCTGAGAGGACAATGAAGGAGAAGGGATTGCAGCATGGCCATCCCCCCCGGGAGTGATTTCTCACTTTCTGTCGCTCTGTCTCTCTCTGTTTCTCCAGTGAGCACATGGGCCCTATACCAAAAATCTCTCTTAAAAAAAAAAATATATATATATATATACACACACACACACACACACACACTCCATATATACAATACATACATACATATATATATATATATATATATATGTATTTATACATATATATATATATATGTTCCTGAGAAACAAGGGAGCGCATAGGCAGAGCCTCTCCTCCAAAATTCACTTCCTGAATTCTGTCTATAGAGGTTATTGGTTACTTTAGCACTTAACTGAATATGTAATTCTAGAATAAACCTTTCTTTTCTCAGAGTAAACCAAGACTAAATTTTGTACATTTTTTAAGAGGAAAGTCTTCATTTTATCAAAGGGTTAGGAAACTGGATAAGGGAAGTTTGTCTTCTTGGCCAGAGAAATTCAAGGGGACAGAATAGACTGATCAGCACCACCTGTCCTCAGCCCCTCACCCCAAGTGGGATTGAATTGTTTTAGTTGCTTGGTTAGGCTGTTCACCAACAGCTGTTTGCTGAGTATTTTTAAGTCTCTCTGTTCTTTTAGAACACAAGCCTAATTTAACTGGCCCCTTGGTAACACTGTGATTACTGAGTTCTTGCTGTTGCCTTCTGCTCAATCTTTTTCATTTTGGAAAATTTCAGTTAAACCAAGTGTCACAATTTTAGGGTTGCAATTAGCATTTGTTTCTAAATTCTGTCTTTCTGAAGTATCTACAGTGACTAAAACATTCTCATTTTTGGAAGTATACCAATATAAGAGCATAGAGCAAAGAATTCTCTTATTAATGAATAGATGTCTCTTGTTGCCATTCTTTTTCCTGCATGCTCCAAACTGAGACTGTATAGAATGTAAGTAAATTAAGGTTTTGTTTTTTTTTTTACAACATATATATTAGATAATCCAAATGGTTTATCTTCCTGAAGTGGTCAATTTAGGAGTTTCAGTGAAAATTCTCTTTGCTAATTTGGTCAGAATTTTAATTTTGGATTGCCATTTTAACTTTTTTTTGGCACATTCTTCTGACCACTCTCAGTCATACTAATTTTTCATCTTTTGGGGGCTAAAGTTGACTTTCAGAAACATTCACAAGTCACTTAGAGCGAAGTAAGGGGAATAAGATGAGAGGATGAAATGGGATAATTTCAATTTTTTGATACCTCCAGTATGAAGTAATGGAACTGATTTTCTCACATGACTATAAGCTCACCTTTAAGGCTTTCTAAAAGAAATATTGCAAAAAATATTTTGAAAGGTAAGAATTCAATAGAATAAGAGCTTCACAAGATGGATAGTTGAGTGCTCTGAAGAGGAAGATTTTATATGCTCATTTTAGTTTTTTAAAACAATCTCAGTGCTTGGGACCAGCAGTTAGCGTAATGGCTATGTTGCTGAACTCCCATGTAGTCTACCACGGTTCCAGTCCTGGACCCTGTGGCTTAAACTCACGCCAGGCACGTGTGCGTGCGTGCATGCATGCGTGCATGCATGCGTGCCCAAGATCCCAAGAGGAGAATGGAGGAGAAGGGATTGCAGCGTGGCCATCCCCCCTGGGAGGGGGGTGATTTCTCGCTTTCTCCCTCTCTGTCTGTCTCTGTCTTTCTGGCAAGCGCACACGCCCTTTAGCAAAAGAACTCTCAAGAAAAAAAAATCTCAGTGCTTAATGGCAACCTTTTTGGTATCAGAATTTCCTGTAGCACGAGAAACACACACATGTATATACTTACATACACATACACAGGTGCCTAGACCTCTTATTCTTAGCCGAATTACAGTCTTAGGACTTTGGGATCTGGATATATTCTCTCTTTTTTTTTTTTTTTTTTTTTAAGAATTATTTAACTTTATTTATTTTAATTTGACAAGAGAGGGGCAGAGTGAAGAGAGAGAGAGAGTGAGAAAGCAAGCTGCCAGGTCCAGGACTCAAACCACAGTCAGCTATGTGGGAGTCCAGCACCCTCAGTCACCACACCACCTGCTGGCCCTGGATCTGGGTATATTCTAGACAATTATACCAGAACTTTTCTTGGAGCTATAAAACTTGAAGACAGCTACTTTAACTTATATTTTATATACTTCTTGATATGTAGACTTGGCTGCTATACATGGTGTGCTTTTTATGTAGAATATACTTATCTCTGAAAAGAGGCATTCATATTTATCTCACATAAATAAAAAAGATGTCCCTAATTCCTTCAAACCAAAGGAATCCTTTTTTAATATTTTAGTGAGAAAGAGGGTAGGAGGGAGGTATTTTTAATGGTGTCTTGCCACATCACAATCCTCTTGCTCCAGCCTCCCAGTTAGCTAGGACCACAAGTGTCCACCACCATACCTAGCCTCTTTAGGTTGAGCCAGGAACCCAACCTGAGCCTCCCATTAGGCTTCAGTCACTATGCAACAGTCGTGCCTTCCTACTTCCACCATTCTGGCTGGGCCAGATCCTTTTTATTATTTTTTTTAGAGCTTTGTGCTATAGTGTGTGTGCACTCGCCAGAAAGACAGAGAGAGACAGAAAGTTAGAAATCACCCCTTGGGGGGATGGCCACACCATAATCCCTTCTCCTCTATTCTCCTCTCGGCATCTTGGGCGGGCATGCACGTATGTGCATCTGATGTGAGTTTAAGCCATTGGGTGCGGGACTCAAACCATGGTCAATTACATGGGAGTCCAATGACATAGCCATTACGCCAACTGCTCGTCCCCAGATCCTTTTTTTATTGAGCTGCTATTTCAGTCCATCTTTAGTTTTCCTGTATAACCTTTGTCACCCACCTTACTTTTTTCAGTCTCTTTTAATAGAATGATAACTCCATTAAGGCAAAGACTGTGTCTGTTTTACTCATCACTATGTCCCCAGGATGGTGCTAGCTCATAGTTGGCACTCAAGAATGAGTGAATAGAATAGAAATAAAGGTGCAGGGCTTAATAGGCCATGATTTAAAGTTAAGCCTGAACCTAAACTTGTTTAAACACGTTGCCACTATTTTTGGCAACACATAGTCAAGTGACTTAGCACAGATCCACGCACTGCCATTTACTAGTACTGACCTTGAACTAGTCATTTAACCTCTTCTGTTGCCTCATTTGTAAGAGGAGATGATTAATGGATCTTTGGAGTTTTCTTTATTTCTGAAAATTCTGTGATAGCAAGAGTTTGCTATTATGCCATATATAATAAGTCTAAAAGAAGCCTCCTTAAAAAATACAATGAATATTTTGCTTATAAGACTCATTTTTGTTGTTTAAATGTATATTTCACCATTTGATTAGATGCCTTGCTAAATTTCACGTGAATTCCAAAGTCTAGAACCTCATGTCCAAGAATAAGAATATGCATAGGGGCCGGCAGGTGGTGTGGTGGTTAAGGGTGTTGGACTCCCACATGGCCCACCACAGTTTGAGTCCTGGACCCAGTGGCTTGTATTCTCACTTTCCCTTTCTCTCACTCTATCACTCTCTGGTCAAATTAAAAATTAGTAAATAAGTAAATAAATAAATAAAGTTACATTTAAAAAAAAGAATATGCATAACAACATTAAGTCTCTGCAGTAGGAATGATGTTTTCTTTGTGAAACTATCCCCTTCCCTGTTTAGAAGAAAGGAATATTTTTATAACTGTGAACTGAGCAATTTGTCCTATGTGGCAGGGCATTTTGTTGTGCTGACTGGAGGGGGAAAAGAGGTTAAGAGAATGAGAACAGAGAAAAAAACAAAGGACCAGGGGATGTTTTAACGGTTTTTAAATCATCTTCACTTTTTTCCTAGCACTTAGAACAAGAGAAACACGAACTGAGAAGACGATTTGAGAACCGAGAAGGGGAGTGGGAAGGGCGAGTGTCAGAGCTGGAGAGCGACGTGAAACAGCTACAGGATGAGTTGGAGAGGCAGCAGGTTCATCTGCGGGAGGCAGATCGTGAGAAAACACGGGCTGTCCAGGAGCTATCTGAACAGAACCAAAGGTTACTGGATCAGCTCAGCAGGGTGAGTCACAAGTTAGGAATTCATCGTGTAAAATATTAAAAATTGAAACAGAGCTTCTGGGTAATGTCAGTCATGTGTATAGTAAGAGCACTTGGGACTTTTGATGCCTTCGATTTTGATATCAACAAGTGAAGTAGCTTCTGTCTACAAGACCGACAGGAGTACCTACCAACTAAGAGTTAGGAGCCAAGATTCACGCCTGTGAC
Organism: Tupaia tana; assembly: GCA_026018925.1. Taxonomy (NCBI): domain Eukaryota; kingdom Metazoa; phylum Chordata; class Mammalia; order Scandentia; family Tupaiidae; genus Tupaia; species Tupaia tana. Next base: position 12,801,274 of record JAKSZU010000026.1, on the reverse strand, counting down.
TAACTAGCTGTAATATTCAGTATATATGAAAGGAGATATGTGTCATCTATATTTAACATCCGTTTTGTTTCTGCATTAGGGAACATGCTTCACTTGTACCTTTATAAGTTGGCATCATGGAAGTATTGTTTAATTAACCAAGGTCAAGGCTGTGAAATTGCAAAGAAGGAAGTTGAAAGCATGAATTGGTGCAAGTCTAATTTAAATACAGACCATACCTTTTTAACAAATGCTGGAATGTTGTTAATGCTCTGGTCTATAAATCTACTCACTGTGGAAAATTAAGACCTGGACTGATTTACCATTGTACCTCAATCCTTCTGATGTGTTGAAATGAAACTACCAACTTTCTAGTTACCAGTGAAAAAAACAGTTTCTACTCTGATCACTTTCTTGTAAAGTTTTCATAGATTTTTGAGTCTTTACATTCATTAGTCATGAAAGATTCAATTAACCAGATAGGCCTGTACAGGTAGACTTACTTATTCAAAACCATTTCCTTAATGTTTACTCAGACCAAGTTTTTTTTTGGAGAGGTTTTTGCTATAGGGCACGTGCGCTCGCCAGAAAGACAGAGACAGAGAGACAGAAAGTGAGAAATCACCCCCCAGGGGGGATGGCCACACCGCAATCCCTTCTCCTCCATTCTCCTCTCAGGATCTTGGGCACTCACACCCACATGCCTGGCATGAGTTTTAAGTCACCGGGTCTGGGATTCGAACTGCGGTCAACTACATGGGAGTTCAGCAACATAGCCATTACACCAACTGCTGGTCCCAGACCAAGTGTTTCTTATAAAGATTTATGGAATGAATACAACAAACCCGAACAATTAAAGATTTTAAGATTTCTTGGGGACTAAGTTCCTGTTACAACATAATACAAACAAAAGCAGACTCAACCCTTATTTCTGGAGAGCCAGCCAGTGGTTGTGGTTAAGGTGGCTGGATCCAACTGGGCTGACTGCATGATTGAAGTCCCGGACCTAGTGGCTTGAGAGACCATGTCAGACATGTGTGCGTGTGTTCCCAAAATCCCAAGAGGAGAATGGAGGAGAAAGGATTACAGTGTGGCCATCCTCTGTTAGGGTGTTGTCTCACTTTCTGTCTGTCTCTGTTTCCCTCTGACAAGTGCACATGCCCTATGACAGATTTAAAAAAAAAAAAAGTGAATAAATGTAAATTTAAAAAAATGAATAAAAAGAAAACACCTCTCTGATCTAGCCAAAGATAGGTGACCAAGAAGGATGACATAGCAAAAGAACACAGATCCTGAAATTGACTCCATGTCTCATTAACTCGTTGACTTTGTTTGTGCCTCAGTTTTCTTATCTCTAAAATGGGGTTATGAGGCTGAGTACAGGGTGGAGTGGGAATTGTAGACTATTAAGGGTAATTGTCTTTGTTGTTGTTGTTAAGAATTACTTTATTTTATTTTTTTATTTTAATTTACCAGAAAGAGAGAAAGGGAAAGTGAGAAAGCAAGCCGCCAGGTCCAGGACTCAAACTGCAGTCGTTCATGTGGTCCAGTGCCTTAACCACCATGCTACCTGTTGACCCCAGGGATAATTGTCTTTTTCTCTCCTTCTCTCCTATGCCCTCCTACTACTCCTCTCTCTGTGTCTCATCCATCACTCACTCCCCCCAATAAGTAAATAAATAAACTTTTAAAAAATTAATAGGGGCTAAAAATTTGTACCTCATTTAGATACTATTGACATGAAAATGAGATTGTGTGTTTATATGAAGCAACATTTAAAGGTAAGGATTTGTTAGAGTGTTGATGGTACCTTTATAGTTACTGCTTTATAGTTCCCTAATTTCTCTATAGACAATCCTGATAAGAAACTACCAGAGGAATAAAGGAAGATACCCTTTCTATAAACTCTAAATTCTTGTTATCTTCTCTAGCCTTGAATATGGGCCCTTGGTGATTTCGCGGCTTTTTTATTTTTCCCCTTTCTCTTTTTAAGTCGGACAAGCCCCTGGGGTTTCCATCAGCAGCATTTAGATTGCATTTTATTATCATGTTATTAACTGGGTATTCAGGAACTAGAGGAGTTGAGTACTTTGAAGTGAATTAGGATTCTCAGGACAAGATGGCAACCAGCAGAAGTAGTAGAGGGCCATGTTTTTTTATAATGTATACAATGTGTTTTTATGAACATGAAATGTATATTATTTAAATTGTAGTACAATATTTGTATGATACTTTTGTGCAAGTATTTTTCCATACCTTTCTTTTGGTTGCCTTGGTCTCATACGTTTAAAAAAGAAACAAAAAACAGCTCTACTCTATTTAGAGTTGTTTAGCTACCACTATGATCTAATTAGAGAACATTTCACCTCCCTGCCCCCCACCCCCCACAAAAATGAAAGAAAGAAAGAAAGAAAGAAAGAAAGAAAGAAAGAAAGAAAGAAAACCTGCACACGTTAGCAGTCACTCCGTATTCCTCATAACCTCTAATCCCCATGCCTTAACCCGCAGGCACCTCCAAGTCTGCTTTCTGTCTCTATGGGTTTTCCTATTTGGGCATTTCATATTAGTGAGATCATACCATATGTGGCCTTTTGTGCCTGGCTTCCTTTACTTAGCATATTATTTTCTTTTCTTTTTTTGAGAGAGATTTTTACTATAGGCTGTATCACTCACCAGAGAGACAGAAAGCAAGAAATCACCCCCCAGGGGAGGATGGCCATGCCACAGTCCCTTCTCCTCTCAGGATTTTGGGCACACGTGCACACACACACACCTGGCATGAGTTTTAAGCCACCAGGTCTGGGACTCAAACCACAGTCAACTACATGGGAGTCCAGCAACATAACCACTATGCCATCTGCTGGTCCCAGCATATTATTTTCAAGAGTCATCTGGGGACCAGCAGTTGGTGTAATGGCTATGTCGCTGGACTCCCATGTAGTCCACTGCGGTTCAAATCCTAGACCTGGTGGCTTAAACTCATGCCGGGCGCATGTGCATGCGTGCCCAAGATCCCAAGAGGAGAATGGAGGAGGAGGGATTGCGGCGTGGCCACCCCCCCTGGGGGGTGATTTCTCACTTTCTGTCTCTCTGTCTCTGTCTTTCTGGTGAGCACATGTGCCCTATAGCAAAAACCTCTCCAAAAAAAAAAAAAAGGAAAAAAAGAATCATCTGTGTTACAGCTTTTACGGGTACTCCAATCCATGTACGGCTGGAAAACAGTCCTTTGTATTACATAATGGATAAACACTTTGTTTATCTATTCATAAGTTTATGGACATTTGTTGTTCCCAGCTTTTGGCTAATGTAAATAAGGCTGCCATGAACATGCATTACAGATTTTTGTGTGACCAGGGTTTTTTCAGCAATAAAATAGGACTGCAGGCTGACTTCATGGCCTAAGGGTTAAGGTAACCAGATCCCATGGGGCCAACTATGTGGTTTGAATCCTGGATCCAGCAGCTTGAAAACATGTTGGACATTTTTGAGTGTGTGTCCAAAATCCTGACAGGATGGAGAAATAGAGAAGGAATTGTATCGTGACCATGCCCCATTGTGGGGGTGCTCTCTCTCTTTTTGTCTCTCTCTGTCAAATGTACACACCCTCTGGCAAATTTAAAAAATATGTATTTTATCTCCAATAAGTGTATGTATCCCTTGAGCTTCTGAATCCTCATGATAAAGAAAGAGATGGGTATTTTTTTTATTTTACACCTGGGGAAACTTGAGGAACAGAAAAGTAAATGACTTGATTAAGTATCTTCCAGTTCAAGATTGATTAGATATCCTGTGCCTCAATTTCAGATTTCTGTGTCCACAATTAAGATCACAGGCTTGGGCCAGCCTGTAGCATGGCTGGTAGTTAAGGTGGTTGGATCCCTCATGACTGACTGCATGGTTTGATTCTCAGACCCAATGGCTTGAAAAAACACCAAATGCCTGTGTGTGTGTGCCCAAAATCCTGAAAGGGGGGAGAAATGGAGAAGGTATGACCATGCCCCATGGGGGGCGAGAGTGATTTCTTGTTTTCTTACTCACTCTCTCTCTCTCTCTCTGTCCTCCCTGGTAGTGCATGTGTCCTCTATCAAACTGAAAAAAAAAAAAAAAAAAAAATCACAAGCCAGCAGGTGGTTTGTTGGTTGAGGCGCTGGACTCCCACATGGCTGACTACGGTTTGAGTCCCGGACTGGTGTCTTGTTTTGTCTCTCTCTCTCTCTCTCTCTCTCTCTCTGTCTCTCTTTTGCTGTCTCTCTCTGGTTAAGTGCCTGTATCAAATTTTAAAAAAAGGTAAATAAAATTAAATCAATCTAAAAAATTTTGAAAAGAGAGGGCCAGCAGGTGTCATGGTGATTAAGGTGCTGGACACTCCCACATGGCTAATTGGTTCAGCAGGAGAACATCATGAACTGACTAACTGCTTTTAAAAGATTACTCTGGTCCAGCTACCATGGCAGGAGGGTACTGCTGTGCAGTGGCTGTGGCAACATAGGAGGTATAGGTTCAGTTCCTGGCCCAACCTAAACAGTCCAGGTTCAGTGACGTACGAGTGTTAATTCTAGCTAACTGGGAGGCTGGAGCAGAATGGTTGTGCAGTGGTGAGAGGCTGTCAAAAATACACCTCCACTTGGAAAATAAATAAATAAATAAATAAATAAATAAATAAATAATTCTTAAAAAATAAAAGACACCTCCACCCATTTTTTAAAAAAAGAAAGATTACTCTGGTTGGAGCAGGAGGATACATTGTAGAAGCATCAAGATCTGAGCAGGGAAGTGATTCTCCAAGTGGGGAGCTGATGGTAGCTTTGTTACCGAGTTGTTGAAAAGGGTTAGATTGCATATATGTTTTGAAGGAAGACCCAACGAGACTTGCTAATGTAATAAATGAGTGTGGGAAGGGTTGGTGGAGGAAAAAAATAATAATAAATGACTCCTAGGTTTCTGTCTGGAGCTACTAGAATAATAATGACATCATTAACTTGAGAGACCAAATACTAGAGGAGGAATAGAGGGGTAGATTGGGGTAAGCAATCAAATTATTCTTTTTGGACCATGTGGACTAAGTTTAAGCTGTCCTCTAAATATCCATGCAAGTTTTTTTTTTTCTTTTTTTGTAGAGGTTTTTGCTATAGGGCACGTGCGCTCGCCAGACAGACAGAGAGACAGAGAGATAGAAAGCGAGAAATCACCCCCCAGAGGGGATGGCCATGCCACAGTCCCTTCTCCTTCATTCTCCTCTTGGGATCTTGGGCATGCATGCACACGCGCCCGGTGTGAGTTTAAGCCACCGGGTCCGGGACTCAAACCGCCATTACGCTAACTGCTGGTCCCAATATCCATGCAAGTTTCACGTAAGTAGAACAATGAGAATTCTGTTGTATTGAGGTGAAATGTTGAGTTAAATTTCCACAGCCATCTGAGCCCTATAAGGCTCTGAGACCGTTCTAGTATTTCAGTTAGATTGTCACCCAAGAATTTACTCATTCGGAGCAATTGAAGTTGGGTTCAGACAAGAGTGCTCTCCTCCACTCTACCCCTGTCACTCACCCCCCTCCTCCCCCACCCCCACACTGAGCTTCTAGAAGAACCACTCTTCTGAGTTTGTGTCTGTGAGGTGAGACATGTAGGAGGAAGTTAATGCAAACAGGTGCTTTGTGTCTGTTTCCTGTCTATTTGAAGCTGTATTCCTCAGTCAGCCTCTGATATCTTATCCACACACACAGAACAGTTTACATACTAGCTAATCTTCTCTGAAAAGATTCATTTTCCTCAGAAATGTAAACAGATCCCTGTTTTTTTAAACAGATCATTTTGGGTTAGCAACTCTGCCTCTGATACATTCTTGAGGCAAATTACTTGCAAAGGTTTAAGGCTGTAAAACAGTGACCCTAAGTGTCACAGTCACTCCGCTTCTGTTAGGTGACGCACAGCCATCCCTGTTTCTAGGACACTTTACAGTGATCAACAACAGCTGTTCATCAGAAGTAGTTTTAATTGCTGAATGAGCTTTTGTTCCTTTTGAGATGGGGGTCTGTATTATTTGTTTTCTTAAAAGTATGATTCATTTATGGGTATTGTGTTGTGGGAAAAAAAAAGACATGGGAATTTTGAGTCACCCTAGCCTTGAAGGAAGTTATGAAAACAAAATTATTTCCCCAGCAAGTCATACTAATTTAAATTTCCAAAGGACATTCTTATATGCAACCTCCTCTGATCTCATTTCCACCTGTGATGGAAGCAGTGGTAATTCTTCTTTATTTAGCAGTAAGGAAACTGAGGATCAGAAGTTAGTGGCACTTGGGACCAGCAGCTAGCGTAATGGCTATGTCGCTGGACTCCCATGTAGTCGACCGCGGTTCGAGTCCCGGACCTGGTGGCTTAAACTCACGCCGGGTGCATGTGCGTGCGTGCCCAAGATCCCGAGAGGAGAATGGAGGAGAAGGGATTGCGGCGTGACCATCCCCCCTGGGGGGTGATTTCTCGCTTTCTATCTCTCTGTCTCTCTCTGTCTGTCTGTCTGGCGAGCGCATGCGCTCTATAGCAAAAACCTCTCCAAAAAAAAAGAAGTTAGTGGCACTTGCCCAAGGCATTAGCCTTGCATCAGTTGCAGGTCAATTATTGGTTGAGGATTGGTTTTTGTACATTTTTAAGGACGGATAGTCAATCAGAAATAAAAACCTTTTCCCCTTTTTTTAAAGTTTACTCACTTGTTTCTTCCATTAGAAAGGGAAAGAGGCAGACAGACAGACAGATAGCCATCTCTAGAAGGATCGTCTCACCACAATCTACCCATTCTCACCTTGCCCAGGGTGAGAACATGTGCGTACCTGGTGCCCACAGAAGGTCCTGGAATGCGAACCTAGGACACGTCCTGTGTGGGTCCAGTCACATCACTACCTGGCCTTCATATATATTTCCATCTTGTTGGTTTCGTTACTTGTTTGGTTGATATTTGCTAGGTGATACCGTTTTGGATACCCCTAACCTCAGAATCACTAGATAAAATGAATCCAAGGATTTGGGATTCATTTTTAGCATTCTCTGTCTGTATATTAGGGGTGTGGTGTACTGACAGGACTGACTACTGCATGTTGAGAGGATCACTTCAACTAAAACAGAAAAAGGACTTTTGCACGTAGGAGCTCTCTATAAAGGCAGCGTTTCCAGCATTTCCAGATTGGAACTATTGCTAATTAGTAGGTTAAACACATTAGTGTGGTAATTACTTATGCTTTCAGCATATGGGTGTTTCTATTGGTAGATTTTTATTTCGGTTTTATTTGAGCCTGTTCTTTTTTTTTTTTTTTTTTTTTTTTAAGAGATACTTGCTATAGGGCACATGCGCTCACTGGAAACACAGAGAAACAGGAAGAATGTGAGAAAACACCCCACGGGGAGATGGCCATATCACAAACCCTTCTCCACTCTCCTCTCAGGATTTTGGACATACACACACGCACCTGGTGTGAATTTCAAGCTGCCGGGTCCAGGACTTGAACCACAGTTGACCATGTGGAAGTCCAGCACCTTAGCCACTAACCCACCTCCTGGTCCCAAGCCTATTGTTAATAATTTACCCAGCAAGAGCCATGACTGATTTGGGAGTCTTCACGTTGGTTAAAACTGTACCTAGTTTTTGAGATCAGCAGATGGCATAATGGTTATGTCACTGAACTCCCACATGACTGACCATGGTTTGAGTCCCAGACATGAAGGCTTAAAACTTATTATGGGCATGTGTGCCCAAAATCCCAAGAGGAGAGTGGAGGAGAAGGGATTGTAATGTGACTATTCCCCTTGAGGGGTGATTTCTCACTCTCTTTCTCTTGGGCAAGCGAATATGCCCTATAGGAAAAAATCTCTCTTAAAAACAAACAGTACCTAGTTCTAATTTTCTTTTCTTTTCTTTTCTTTCTTTCTTTCTTTTTTTTCAAAGAGAGAGATGTGTGCTATAGGGTGCATCCGCTTGCTGGCAAGGCAGAGAGACACAGACTAGATTCGACAGTCAATGGCAGTCAGCCTTTTTGACACTGAAGTATAGGTTCTCTTAGTCCCTATAGAGAACTTAGTATATTATGTTGGAGAAATGAAAACAATGTTAAATGAATTGTCTTTGCCTGATTTGAAGTGTGCCCCCAAATTTTGTACCTGACAGATGGGTTTCAGAAGGTTGGAAGGTGGACATGGCAGACAGACTAAAGAACATTGCAGCAAACTGTGCCCTCTTATTACCTGTGCTGTTTAGCCCATAGTTCTGGTCTCTAAATATTGTTGCTTTGAAAAATAAAATGCCTATATTCAGTGAATAAACATAATCAGCAGAAAAGCAGTTAATGTTTTGATACTTACTGATGGTATCTTCTCCATTTCTCTTTGTTGGAGTCAGAGACAATAACCCAGTGGTATCATATGATTATTAGATCTAAAAGAGAGCTTCTGGTCTATCTGAACTGGAGGTTTGTAAAATATTTCCTTTTCAGAGATTTGTTCTTCAAATTTTATTTTTTAAAATGTTTTAACACTTTAAGTGAACCATTACAAAAATAGACATCATGCACTCTCTTGAGATAGATGCATTTAACACACGGGAGACATCAGTGCCTCACCTTGTACTGCCAGCCTAACTTGCCTAAGTAGTAGTATGCATTTGTAAAGTGGACTATGTAATAATTGGTTGCATTTGCAACTGCTCCATTAGATGACTTTAAACTTAAAGCTAAATTCACAAACACATCAATACTGAAATTGCCATTATCATCCTTAATCTCCAGTTTCAAATTATATTGAAAAGACCTTGTTTTTCTCAAATTTATGAATCTAAACATTTACGTTTATAAAATATTTACTTTTTTTTTTTTTTTTGAGAGGTTTTTTTTTTGCTATAGGGCGCGTGCGCTCGCCAGACAGACAGAGAGAGACAGAGAGACAGAAAGCGAGAAATCACCCCCCAGGGGGGATGGCCACGCCGCAATCCCTTCTCCTCCATTCTCCTCTCGGGATCTTGGGCACGCACGCACACGCGCCCGGCGTGAGTTTAAGTCGCCGGGTCCGGGACTCGAACCGCGGTCGGCTACGTGGGAGTCCAGCGACATAGCCATTACGCTAACTGCTGGTCCCTATTAATAAAACAAGGTAATAAGAGATTACCTTGTTTGTTCTGTTTATTGAGACTTCTCATAAGATTTCATATGGAAAAGAACCGTGCTGCTCACAAAAACTCTCCATATATGGAAAACTAGTGGTTTAGATCAGCGGTTCTAAAACTATAAGGAGCCATCAGTCTCTAAGCGGTGCCTCAGGAATTGTTGCAAAAAAGAGCTGAAGGGAATATTAAACTGATGGGTTCTTGCCCTCTTCCCATTTCTATTTCTTTTCTTTTTTTTTTTTTTTAAATAGAGTTTTACTATATGGCGCGTGCACTCTCCAGAGAGACAGACAGATAGAGGTGATATTCATTATTTATAGAGGAGCGACCCTAGTTATGATTTTATTAATACTAAAGCTGCAGGACCAGCAGTTAGCATAATGGCTCTGTCGCTGGACTCCCATGTAGTCGACCGCAGTTCAAGTACCGGACCCGATGGCTTAAACTCACGCTGGTGCTTGCATGCCCAAGATCCCGACAGGAGGATGGAGGAGAAGGGATTGTGGCGTGGCCATCCCCCCTGGGGAATGATTTCTCACTTTCTGTCTCTCTGTCTCTGTCTTTCCGGAGAGCGCACGTGCCCTATAGCAAAAACCTCTTTAAAAAAAAAAAAAAAAAACTAAAGCTGCTATAACAGATAGAGAGAAATCACCCCCTCCCCAGGGGGGATTGGCCACATTGTAGTTCCTTCTCCTTCAGTCTCTTTTCAGGATTTTGGGCACTCATGCATACGTGTCCAGCTGAGTTCCAAGCCTCTGGGTCCGAGACTCAAACCATGGTCGGCTATGTGGGAGTTAGTGATGTAACCATACCATCTGCTGGTCTCCCCATTTCCATTTCAATCTGAGCATTTTTATGTTTTATATATTGAAGATCTGCTTAATATTTAATTTGGGGGGAAAAGTGATTTTCAGCTATGTATTAGGGGAAAAAAATGATTGGCAAATCACTAATATATTACTAGTTAAGGAAGTTGAGTCCCAGGAAAGTTAAGTGGCTTGCCCAAGTCTGCAGTTCCAGTCCTTTACTGCTTCCAGTGGGACTCTTACTGGCTCAACAAGTAAAACAAGCCATCTCAAGGCCCAGGTTCAATTATCAGGCCACCCTAAAAAGCTGGGTATGGTGTCACCTTCCTGTAGTGCTGGCCATTCAGAAGGAGAGGCAAGAGCATTGTGATGTAGCAAGACTGTGTCTAAACAAAACAAAACAAAATCAAGTAATTTCTTTGGGAATAAATGTTAATTCTGATTTTTAAAAAAAGGTTATGGAACCAGCAGATGGCATAATGGTTATATCGCTGGACTCCCACATAGTCAACTGCAGTTCGAGTCCCAGACTTGGTGACTTAAACCTTGCACCAGGTGCATGTGCATGTGTGCCTAAGATCCCAGGAGGAGACTGGAGGAGAAGAGATTGTGGCATGACCATCCCCCTGGAGGGTAATTTCTTGCTTTCTGTCTCTCTGGTGAGAACACATGCCCTATAGCAAAAATCTCTTAAAAAAAAAAAAAAAAAAGAGGTGGTATTCATTATTTATAGAGGAGTGACCCTACTTACGATTTTATTAATTAATACTAAAGCTGCTGTAACAGATAAATCCTCAAATCTGAGTAGCTTAAAAGAGGAATTAAAAAACTATGTTCCTGATTGGTGAGTAGCTCTCAATTCAGGCAGTGAGTCATTGATCTAGCCATCACCTGCCATCATGAGATTCTGCCATCTTCAACAGGTGGTTTCCAAGATCCTAGCAGAAGAAAAAGATCCTGGAAGGCTTCTGTGGGTCATGTCTGGAAACGTTGCACATGGCTTCCACTCATTTGCGGGTCAGCATTCAGTCACAGGGCCACACTCAGTTACAAGAAAAACTGGGACATGTAGGCCAGCTTTGCTCAGGGAGAAGAAATGGGTTAGTCAGCAACTAGTCACCCCATAATGGTGCCAGTAGAATGGGCCCTGGACTTTTCTTTCTCTGGGCTTCAGTTTTCTGAAAGAATGGGAGTGGTTGATTGCTAAGATATTTCCAGTTTCAACTCAGCAGGATTCCAAGGTAGACATGGTCCTAACAGTGCCATCTTTTTTTTTGTACACATATACCATTCTATTCCAAATAAAGAAGCTATTTGATCTATTTGCACTCAGGTAATATCTCTGATCATCACAGACGTGGGTGAATTCCTTTGATGTTGTAACTTGATCCAGAAGACACAAATTAAAAAGTGGGTATCTTTTTCAGGTTGCCTTGGGGTAAGGTAGACCCTTTTATGGTCATTTTAGGTAGGGTAACACTGTTATAACAGATAAACCCTGTTATCTCAATGATTTACATAATAGTTTATTTCTCATTCCCTTGAAGTCCAGACAGTGTTCCTGTTTAAACGTTAAGAAGAAAATAATAACATCATGTTTAATGGGGAGAAATTGGCCTGGAAAACAGAATTCCTAGGTTCCAGCCCATGTTGTTGTTAACTTTCTGAGCTTGAGTAAGTCCTCACTGTGGGTCTTGGGTTTTGTGTCAGTAAAATAAGGGAATTGAACTAGATGATTCCTTCACTCTCTAAATATCCACATGAAAGTATGTGATCTCTATTAGATAGAAAAGTCTTAGGGGAAATACTCACATGGTCTGGTAGATTGTGAGTCTACTAAGCTTTGTCATACTGCCTTCTTTGCATGCAGAACATACTCATCTTTCTCTGGGGCCAGGGCAGCTTTTCACACAAATTCATTGCTCTGTATAATGAGAAATAGAGGTCCAAATGTTGAATGCCAAAATAAAATTTGTTTTCCATTCTAGTCATGACACATAAGGTACTTTCCCTGCAAATGACTAATGGTATAGGTTTTGAGGAGGTGTTTATGTGCTCTTCCTGTAAAATTATACATCATGGCACTAAGGTTTTATGAGGCTAACATTCTCCAACTCTCTACAAATAAGTCAGATTTTCCGCATTGCCCTTGTATGATTAGTTGCATTCAATGCTGCATGTTTGTCATTTGCAGAACTGGAAGAATTCCCCCTACACACATCTCGTCATCAGTTGCTAGGTTACATCTTTTTACATTGTCCCAGTCTGGTGATGTTGCTATGGATACAAGTTATTCCTCCTCCTATGACACTGTTCTGGTCAGGCTCAGAATGTAGGTAAGACGTAACTGTGATGTCAGAGATGTTTTAGTGTATGTCTTTAATTTAATGAAAGATCTAATTAATAGATATAATTCTATGTGTGCTAATATGTTAATTAAGGTTATGAAGTATTAGCTGAATCTGTGACAAAGTTCATCATTTGGGACATTTATCCCATTTTTATTCTACAGAATTAAAACTATCAGATTATAAAATGTGAATACAAGACTTGCCATACTAAATCTAGTTCACGCTCCACACAGACCAGCGTCCTGTCCCACCTCCTATAGGAAAGGCTGTACATGGAATATAATTATCTTTTTTTTTTTTTTAAGAGAGATTTTTGCTATAGGGCATGGGTGCTCAACAGAGAGACAAAGAATAACAGAGACAGAAAATAAGAAACCACCCCCTGGGAGAATGGCCACATTGCAATCCTTTCTCTTCCATTCTCCTCTCAGGATCTTGGACACACACACATGTGCGCACACGCAACATGAGTTGTTTTTTTTTTTTTAAGAATTATTTAATTTTATTCATTTATTTTTAAATTTGACCAGAGAGAGATACACAGGGAAAGGAAAAGTGAGAAAGCAAGCCACCAGGTCCAGGGCTCAAAACATGGTGAGCCACATGGGAGTGTCCAGCACCTTAACCACCTGCTGGCCCTACCCAGCATGAGTTTTAAGTCACCGGCTCTAGGACTCGAACTGGTCAACTGTGTGGGAGTCCAGCGATGTAACCATTACACCATGTGCTGATCTCAAGAATATAATTATCATCTTAATGGTATCCTCAAAGTTATAGGCGTTTTGAGATGCTTTTTGTTAGACTCTTAATTTTTCTTATGTTAAAGCTTGTGGTCTTAATGTTACTACCATTTCATATCACCCATGGTTATGTTTGTTTTCCTGCGAGGTGTCAGACACCATGAAGGAAGGGACTAAGTCTTTAACCAGTGTTTATTTATAACAATTTTCAGTGCCACATGTGTGGCAGGGATCCAGAATGAGCTTAATGATTTGTTCTGAAGACTGAAAGCGTAGGTAATTGATAATTCAACTTCAGATTTGTAGCATAATGTTTTAAGATGGTGCAAACTCCTTCATATTACAGCCACAGAAAGGCAAGTTTACGTAGTTCTCACCAGGTCTTACCCTTTGATCTCACAGTTGAAGAAACAACCAAGGCTTTAGGAGGATATGACTCATCTCAGGTCACAGAGCCAGTAAAGCTATGGTTTATGCAAATACATGCTATAGAAAATTCTTTGTAGTTAAAAATAATTCCATTTACTTAAACTATAGTGCTTGTTTTATGTAGTCTGTTTATTTGTAAAGCTGGCAGACAGAAATATATTATTAGAGAGCAGCTTCAGTTTTAATAGGAGCCCTATGAAGAACATACCAATTATTATTTTAAGTAAACTCAAAGCCTTGCAGTCTACTTAAATATTTGACTTACTCATCAAAAAACAAATTGAAATTGAACACAGCATAGGATTGAAGCCAGTTTTTTGAAATTAGCATCCTGTTTAAAAACTGGCAGGACTTGAATAAAAAAGCCATTCATTTTATGTGATGGCACTTCTCTAAGGTGAAAGAAATTTATTTACCAAATAGAATTTCTTTGTTTGAAAACTTGAGCAAAGTGAATGAAAATGTGTCTTCTGAAATAGCTTGTTAAAGATGTCGTTTATGGACTTTGATGTCAGTAGGAGAGACAAATTCTGTGAGAGTCAGGGAAAGTGACAAAGCAGAAGCCTTCGAGAGAGGCCATATAAGACGAACTCCCTCTCCCTGAGGACCAGAGAATGGAAGCGTCTTCTCCTTTTCTTTCTCACTGGTACATCCCTGTTGAAGTTTTCTTAACTTCATGTAGTAATCCCAAACACATCCCCCTACCTTTAAGTTCTGCCCCTCTATTTTTTCCCATGGTCATTTTTCACCACTCTTTCCTCCTTGGAAGGTCTGAACATCTTTTTTTTTTCCTTTTTTTAGTTTTTTGTTTGTTTTGTTTTGGCCATAGGGCACATGCACTCACTGGAGAGAAGATAGAGAGAGGAAAAGTAAGAAAACCCTGGGGGGTTGGCTACAGCACAATCTCTTCTCCATTCTCCTCTCGGAATTTTGAGCACTCACACATGCCTGGTGTGATTTTCAAGCTTCTGGGTCTGGGACTTGAACTGTGGTTGGCCATGTGGGAATCCAGCACTTTAACCACCACACCATCTGCTGGCCCCAGGTCTGAGCAATTACTGCTTTCAGGGAACCCCGCTTTGCCTCATAGCATTATACCAACAGAACCTAGCACATACTGCGAGCCTGTCTCATTACCTTTCTATTTGTGTCTTATACTTCAAGCAAATTAGCCTCTTCCCTGAGAATGCCCTGTGTTTTCCCACCTCACATTGTCTACTCCCACTGCCACCTGTTGGAATTTCTCCCAGTCTTTCAGGCCAAGCCCAGTTGCCACTTTCTTCAGAGGCCTGTGCTATTCTTTTCCTTCCACTTCTCTCTGCTTCTTCTGACCACCAAGAACACTGCAGTATGTTTCTTTTGTCATTTGCATTCTGCCATCTATTTTGTCACGGACTGTGCACTCAGTACCGCCCACAGAGGGCTGAGCATTTATCTGGGAGCTTTGTGTTAGAGCTAGGTTCACAAGTCAGGAAAGCATATGTTACTCATTAAATAAATCTGTGGTTCAAATGTATAGCAACTTTGACCATTTACAGAAAGGTGAATTACTTACCCAGAGAAATTAATATTTACTTCCACAAATATATACTCACTATGAATTCCTTCACCATTGTCTAGGTCACTGGTTTCTAATCTTTTAATCTAAGGACCCTCCCCTTTAAAAACTTAATCCACTGACCTTCTACAATATATATTTTTTGAGAGGTTTTTGCTATAGGGCGTGTGCGCTCGCCAGACAGACAGAGAGAGACAGAGAGACAGAAAGCAGGAAATCACCCCCCAGGGGGATGATCACACCGCAATCCCTTCTCCTCCATTCTCCTCTCGGGATCTTGGGCACGCACACACATGCGTCCGGCGTGAGTTTAAGCCACCGGGTCCGGGACGCGAACCGCAGTCGACTACGTGGGGGTCCAGTGACATAGCCATTACGCTAACTGCTGGTCCCACCTTCTACAATATTTTGAAGCAGGCTTACTGAAGTATAATTTCCAGTTCATAAAGTATACCCATTATAAATGTATAATTCTGTTATTTTAGCAAATGGATAGAATTGTGTACTCATCATCATTGTCCAATTTTAGAACATTTTCATCACCCCAAAACATTCTTTATATCATTCTGCAGGTCATGCTCAGCCCTAGTGGTCAATCCTCACCCCATCCCCAACCTGAGCCCCAGGCTTTCTATCAATATTGATCTTCCTTTTCTCAATATTTAATATAAGTATGTAAGTGTCACCAGATTGTATGTAGTTTTTGTATCTGGCTTAGTCACTTAGCATAATGTTTGTGACAGTCACTCATGTTGTATACAATAAATAGTTTCTTTTTATTACTATTAATAGTATTCCATTGTGTGGATATACTGTGTTTTGTTTATCCATTAACTAGGAGATGTAGATTTACATTGTTTCCAGGTTTTTTTTAAGAGTAATTTATCTCATTTTATTTATCTTTTTTTTTTTTTTTTTTTTAAGTTTGCTACAGGGCTCATGCGCTCATCAGAGAGAGAGAAAGTAAGTGCCAAGGCAAGCCTCCAGGTCTAGAACTTGAACTGTTGTCAGCCATGTGGAAGTCCAGTGCCTTAACCACCACATCACCTACTGGCCCATTTCCGGTTTTTGACTATTGTCAATAGCACTATAAGAATTGATGTACAAGACTTCGTATGGACAAGTGTTTTCATTTCTGTTGGTTAGACACTTAGGCTGCCAAACTGATTTTTAGAGAAGTTTGTATCATTTTATAGTCTCACCAACAATGTATGATGGATCCAGTTTTTCCTCAAGAAGAACCATTTTGGGAACCAGCAGTTAGCATAATGGCTATGTCGCTGGACTCCCACGTAGTCGACCGCGGTTCGCATCCAGGACCCGGTGGCTTAAAACTCACGCCGGGTGCGTGTGCGTGCGTGCGTGCCCAAGATCCCGAGAGGAGAATGGAGGAAAAGGGATTGCGGCGTGACCATCCCCCCTGGGGGGTGATTTCTCGCTTTCTGTCTCTATGTCTCTCTCTGTTTGT
This sequence comes from Tupaia tana, assembly GCA_026018925.1. Lineage (NCBI taxonomy): Eukaryota > Metazoa > Chordata > Mammalia > Scandentia > Tupaiidae > Tupaia > Tupaia tana. Next base: position 12,784,798 of record JAKSZU010000026.1, on the reverse strand, counting down.
CTGGCGAGCGCACGAGCCCTATAGCGAAAACCTCTCCAAAAAAAAAAAAAAAAAAAAAAAAAGAACCATTTTTAACGTAATTTAAAAAGTATAAAGGCCAACCCCATAGTCTGGTGGTTGAAGGAGTTAAGTTAGCATAATGGCTGTGTCGCTGGACTCCCACGTAGTCGACCACGGTTCGTGTCCTGGACCCGGTGGCTTAAAACTCACACCGGGTGCGTGTGTTTTTGTGCCCAAGATCCCAAGAGGAAAATGGAGGAGAAGGGATTGCAGCATGACCATCCCCCCCGGGGGGTGATTTCTCTCTTTCTGTCTCTCTGTTTCTCTCTGTCTGTCTGGCAAGCGCATGCGCCCTATAGCAAAAACCTCTCAAAAAAAAAAAAAAAAAAAAACAACACTGGGTAGAGACCAGCATATGGCATAATGGTTATGTCACTGGACTCCCATGTAGTCAACCACAGTTCAAATCCTAGACTTAGCAGCTTAAACTCACACAGGGCATGTGTGAGGCATGCCCAAGATCCTGAAAGGATCTCACTTTCTGTCTCTCTGTCCATATAGCAAAATTCTCTCTCTCAAAAAAAGAAAAAAACAACAAAACAAAACACTGGGCATAGATGCTTATGCACCCAAAATCCTAACAGGATGGAAAAATGGAGGCGGTATCGCAGTGCGATCACTCTTCATTGTGCGGTGTCTCACCCACTCCCACCTCTCTGTCTCTGGTGGGTGCACATGCCTTCTGGCAATTGAAAAAAAAAAAAAACTATAGTCTCTGGGGCTAGCAAGTGGCATGGTGATTGAGGGTGCTGGACTCCCACATGGCTGACTGCGGTTCAAGTCCCGGACCTAGTGGCTTGCTTTCTCTCTCTTTCTCTTTCTCTCTCTCTCTTACTCTCACTCTCTCACTTTCTCCCTCTCTGGTCAAATTGAAATAAATAAATAAAGTCAAAATAATTCTTTAAAAAAATCCTAGTCTGTTGAAACCAAAACAACAAAAAAAAAACTGTAGATTCTCACACGATAACAGATGTCATTTTAGTATCAACAGAATGATCAAGTACCTAAATGACATTATTACGAATTTAATAATACTTTTTTAAAAACAATTATTTTATTTAAATTTATTTATTTTAAATTTTGACCAGAGAGGAACAGAGAGAGGGAGAGGGAGTGAGAAAACAAGCCACCACGTCCAGGACTTGAACCGCCAGTCACCCACGTGGGAGTCTAGCACCCTTAAGCATCACGTCACCTGCCAGCCCCAGGAATCGAGTAGTACTTTTAGAGAGTTTTATATTCTGTAATCACAGCAGCATTTACTGAGATGGTCTATTCACTTTATAGGAAGTAATTTGTATGCACTATTACAACAATTTGATGTCCCCAAAAAGATCCATGGCTTGTAAGTTTGGATTCACTGGTCCAGGCATCTTAGAAATAACTATAAACTTTCTTGAGTCCTCTTTTTTCCCCCCTTTTCTTTTAATTTTTTTTTTCACTGAAGACAGGGTCTCACAATGTCACAATCCTGTCTCAGTCTCTCTGGTGAGACTGCAGGAACACACAACCACTCCTGTCTCTTTCAGACAGGGTCTCACAGTCCTCCTGTTTCAGTCTTTCCGGTGAGACTGCAGGAATACACAACTGCACCTGTCTCTTTCAGACAGCGTCTCACTGCTCAAGCCAGTCTTGAGCTTACAGTCCTACTGCTTCAGCCTCTGAGTCACTGGGATTATAAACACATAGCCTTAGTTTGGACTAGAACTCGAACCCATGCTGCCATGGGGGGCCAGTCTGCAGAGGACAGCAAATTAGCAGCACACGCCACTTTGGCTGAGCCTCTTGTATTTCCTTATGCATCATTTGTAAAGTAGGAGGCCTACCTCATAAAGTTGTTTGAAGACTAAATGAAAACAGGTCAAACTTTGATCCACGATAGTTGCTCAATTAGAGACAGCTATTATTATGATGAGCAATGTAATTTAATAGTTATGGAGCCATACAGATGAGAATTCTAATTTACCTAAATTAAACTAGATTAATAGTAGTCTCTTCTTTTCTCAAAGTTGCCTTGGAATAGAGCCAGCATACGTGCTCAGTTCTTTCTGATTTGAGATTGCTGTGTATCTACCCATTTCTTTGGGTAGGAACCTTCTTCTCACCCTCAAATCTCCTTCCCACTGTCCATGTCATGTCGTACATATTATTCCTGTATTCTAAAGCTGTCGTTTCTCATCTCTGATTGCACATTAGAATCACCAGGCAGGAGCCAGACATTTGCACAGCAGTTAAACAGGATGCTCCGCAAGACTTACCTACATACAAAGGTTCCAAGTTCAGGCCTAGAGATCTCCCTGAGTACATCAGTTGCCCATGTGCCCATCATCCAAAGCTAGCTCAGGTTGGGAGTGGATCATGGCATCAACCTCCTGTTGAGGGTGCCATCTCTGTCACTCATTAAAAAAATGAATGAACTTGGGAACCAGCAGTTAGCGTAATGGCTATGTCGCTGGACTCCCACGTAGTCGACCGCGGTTCGCGTCTCAGACCCAGTGGCTTACAACTCACGCCGGGCACGTGTGCGTGCGTGCCCAAGATCCCGAGAGGAGAATGGAGGAAAAGGGATTGCGGCGTGACCATCCCCCCTGGGGGGTGATTTCTCGCTTTCTGTCTCTATGTCTCTCTCTGTCTGTCTGGCGAGCGCACGCGCCCTATAGCGAAAAACCTCTCAAAAAAATAAAGTTAAATAAATAAATAAACTTAAAAAAAATCACCTGGGCAGCTTTTGAACAGAATGCTGGTGTCTGGGCCCTACCCTCTAGATATTTGATTTAGCTGCTCTGGGCTGTGGGTAGGCATCAGGATTTTTTTTTTTTAATATATATATTTTTTTTTTGAGAGGTTTTCGCTATAGGGTGCGTGCGCTCGCCAGACAGACAGAGAGAGACATAGAGACAGAAAGCGAGAAATCACCCCCCAGGGGGGATGGTCATGCCGCAATCCCTTCTCCTCCATTCTCCTCTCGGGATCCTGGGCACGCACGCACACGCGCCCGGCTTGAGTTTTAAGCCACCGGGTCCGAGACACAAACTGCAGTCGACTACGTGGGAGTCCAGCGACATAGCCATTACGCTAACTGCTGGTTCCCAGCATCAGGATTTTTTAAAGCAGGTGATCATAATGTATAGCCTAGCATGACAATTCTATTCTGATATGAAACCAGGATTGGGGACAGCTGTTCTTGCCTAATTTAGTACCAGCAGCCAATGTTACAAGTTATCTTTTTTTATTTTTAGTTTTGCTATAAGGCATGTGTGCTCTCTGGAGAGAGACAGAGATAGAAAGGGAAAGTGAAAAATCACCAACCTGGAAGGGATGGGCACATTGCAGTCTGTTCTCAGCCATTCTCCTTCCAGGCTTTGGGGTATGCATGTATACGTGCCTGGCATGCTGTTAAACCCCTGAGTCTGGAACTCAGATCTATACAGTCGCCCATGTGGGACCAGCCACATTAACCTCCATGCTACGTGCTCTGTTACAAGTTATCTTAATTCTTTTATTAGTAAAGGGTCTGAACAAAATGGACTATGAAATCCCCTCTTAGAATGACACCAAACCACTGACGCAGCCTCTCAAATTAGCCTGTCTTTCACCTCTGTAGCACAGTCTGTGTCTGAGAAGGAAGTGGTGTGGGATGAAAGCAAAAGCCTCACTGAAGTCAGGACTTACTGCCTCCATTACGCCTCCTAGGAGGCGGTGTGGTATGGGGAAATGGATTCAGGACTTGGCGCTGGATAAATCCAGGATTGTTCTGGCTCTGTTGATTACAGCTGTTGATTGAGGTTCATGGACTTTACAATTACACATTGTCCTCATCTGAAAATAAATAGGGAAATTAAAAATAAAAACTTTTTTAATAAATTAATTTTATTTTATTTATTTATTTGACCAGAAAGGTACAGAATGAGAGAGACTGAGAGAGATGGAAAGTGAGAAAGCAAGCCACCAGATCCAGGACTTGAACCGTGGTGGGCTGTGTGGGAGTCCAGCATCCTTAGCCACCATGTCACCTGCCAGCCCCCAAAAAAAACTTTTTAAAGAAATCACACTACACGCCTTGCAGGGTTGTTAGGTTGTAGACTATGTATAATAAGTTTCTTACTACCTGGCTTAGAACGTAGTAACTGCATTTTGTACCCCTACTCACGTGTCTCACCAAGAGGACATTAAAGCCTGGGGACTATGAAGTTAGAGACTGTGTCAGACTGTTTGTATCTCTAGTGCCCATCATAATGGCCTGCACTCAGGAGGTTATACAATTTGCTGACGTTACAGAAAACAGAAAATTTATGTTTAAAAAAGTATGGCTGACCTCAGGTAAATGATTAACAGAGAGGTGGCATTATAGCATAAGTGCTCAACAAATAAGTCTTGCTACCTATTATTTTAATGGTAATATCCCTTCATTTTTGTTTAATGAGATTCATGGTCAAAGTCATACAATGTCATACAACCCAGCGACAAAAATAGTAGCACATTAGTATTTAGTAAGAGAGGCTTCAGTAGTTACAGGAAGTATAGTGTAAGCAAGAAAATGGGCACGAGGGACAACTGTGAAGAATTACTAGGCAAGAAATGAGAGAAAGGTCAAAACAGTGTCGGAGGGATAGGCAAGCCAGAATCAGAACCTAGAAGTGCAGTTCATCATATCTTACATTTCTTTCCTAGATCTATCCCGAAAAGTCCTAGAAGCAGTGATGACATACGAGTAGTAATAATGCTTCAATTCATGAAATAATGATATGATGAGAAAATGACTATTTTGGGGCCAGCAGGTGGTGTGGTGGTTAAGGGCACTGGACTTCACATGGCCAACCACAGTTCAAGTCCTGGGCCTGGCAGCATGAATCCTCACTCTCCCCCTCTCTCTCTCTCACTTTTTCCCTCTTTGGTCAAATTTAAATAAATAAAGTTAAATAAAGTAATCCTTAAAAAAAAAAAAAAACCTATTTCAATTGCTAATGAAATAACTAATTTAGGCAAAAATCATCTACAGATGATAGACTCATTAGGGTGATGAGGCTGATGGTAGAGAACTGGACATATCACGCCTTGTACTATTTAATGACTATAAGGAGAAATACACAACTTTATAATGGAGAGATTAATTTAGGTTGACTTCCAGATTATAGGAACAAACTATGAACTTCAAGTCAAATCCAGCCCAAGGCCTTTTTATGGCCCTTGAACTAAGAGTGGTTTTACATTTTTAAGAGATTATTTAAGAATCAGCTGATGGTGTGGTGGTTAAGGTGGCTGAATCTCATGTGGTGAACCACAAGGTTAGAGTCCCAGACCCACACTGGGCTCATGTGCGTGCATGGCCAAAAATCCTGAAAGGAGGGAGAAATGAAGGAGAAGGGATTGTGGCATTGACCATACCCCAGGGGGAGGGTGTTTTCTTACTTTCCTTCTCTGTCTCTCTCAGCAAGCACATGCAGCCTCTAGCAAATTTAAAAAAAAAAAGCCAAAAATAAACCAAAGAGCAAAAAGAATGTATGGCAGAGGTAGTATGTAGCCCACAAAGCCTAATGTTTACTTTCTGGATCTTTATAGAAAGTTTAACCCCTGGATTAGAGGAACTAGTTAACCAACTTAACAAGGAAGCCATCAGACAAGGCCAGAAAGTGGACATTCTATAGTAAAACTAGCCAGGCTATTCAGTTTCATAGAAACAGTGGAGATAGGGGACAGGAATTTGCTCAATATTTTAAAAGACAAGAGGAAGAAAAGCCAAATGTATTGTGTGGATCTTAGTTTGAACAGATTAGCTTTACAAGACATATCGAATACTTCCACTTGCAGACTAGCCAGAGAAAGACCTCATTTATGTTTATGCACAATCTATTTAAAACAATATTTTCAAGACACTGAGTATCAGGAAATGAAGGAGTGATCCCTGAAAAATGGGAAAACAAAAGGTGAGTCCTGCAGTTGTCCCCCAAACTGCTTTGACTTCCTAGGCTGTTATACTCGGAGCAGAAAAGGAAGCAGGGCCCAGTGGACTCCCTGAGTTGACATGGAGCTGAGACCAAGGCAACTACAGTTCATGCGCTAGAGTATGAGAAAGAAGAGAAATACATAGAACCCCAGAGATCTGCAGGTCTCTCTTGAGTATTCAGTAGAGACTACTCAACAGAGCATGTGAGCAAACTACTCAAAACTGGGAATTAGGAGGAATGTTGTCCAGCACTCAGACAAGAAATATTTGCAACAGTAGTTGCTACCAGCTAGACAGGAAATTTTCATATTTCATGGGTCATTGGATAGAGTACCTGGGAAGGTCTCGCTCTAGTCATAGGAAATAATTTAGACTAAACATTTCCCTGGACCTGCCTATTAAATCTTAAAAACAGAATTCAAATGGATCAAGCTGTGTTCAAGTAACTTACAGTATCCCATAACAAAGATCAAGAAAAATTACAGAAATGAAAAATATGTCTGAGGGCCAGCAGGTGGCATGGTGGTTGAGGTGCTGGAATTCCACATGGCCAACCACATTTTGAGTCCAGGACTTGGCAGCTTAAAACTCATACTGGGCATGTGTATGTGCATGCCTAAAATCCTGAGAGGAGAATGGAGGAGAAGGGATTGCAGCATGGCCATCCCCCTGGGGGATGATTTTATATATAATGTATATATATATATACACAACACCTCACAAAATAAAATTCACATTGTTGGGACCAGCAGATGGCATAATGGTTACATTGCTGGACTTCCATGTAGTCAACCACAGTTAGAATCCTGGACTTAGCTGCTTGAAACTCACGCCGGGTACATGTGCATGCATGACCAAGACCCCAAGAGGAGAATGAAGGAGAAAGGATTGTGGCATGGCCCACCCCCCAGGAGGTGATTTCTCGCTTTCTGTCTCTCTGTCTCTCTGGTGAGCACATGCACTCTATAGCAAAAATCTCTCTCTCTAAAAAATGCACATTATCTTGCATTTAGTCAGAGATTACATGCAGGAAAATATGATCCATAATAAGGAGAATAATCAATCTATTGAAACTGATCCAGAACTAACACAGATGTTATAATTAGCATAAAAGAACATTAAGAGAATTACTGTAACTGTACAGTATGTTCAAAAATTAAGTAGAGGGAACCAGCAGTTAGCATAATGGCTATGTCGCTGGACTCCCACGTAGTCGACCGCAGTTCGCATCCCGGACCCGGTGGCTTAAAACTCACGCTGGGCGCGTGTATGTGCGTGCCTAAGATCCTGAGAGGAGAATGGAGGAGAAGGGATTGCGGCGTGGCCATCCCCCCTGGGGGGTGATTTCTCGCTTTCTGTCTCTATGTCTCTCTCTGTCTGGCGAGCGCACAATGCCCTATAGCGAAAATCTCTCCAAAAAAAAAAAAAATTAAATAGAGACTTAGAAGTTAAAAAACAGCCCCAAATCAAATTTCTAGAAATTAAAAGTACAGTGTCTGGCTTGAAAAAATTGCACTGGATGGGATTAATGACAGACTAGACATTACAAAAGAAAAGATTAGTGAATTAGAAGGCATAGCAATTGAAATTATTCATAATGAAGTACAAAGAAAAGGAGAGGGGAGAAAAGCATCAATGAACTGTGGAATAACTACAACTGGCCTAATAGATATATAATTAGAGTTCCAAAAGAGAGGACACTACAGAAAAAATATTTAAAGAAAAAATGGCTGACAGTTATCCAAACTTGATTAAAAGTATAAACCCACAGAATTAAGAAGCTCAGTGAGGAGCTAGCAGGTGGCATGGTGGGTAGGTCATTGGACTCCCATGTGGCCAACCACAGTTTGAGTCCTGGACCTGGCAGCTTGCTTTCTTACTCACCCTCTCTCTCTCTGTCTCTGTCTCTGTCTCTCGTCAAATTGAAGAAAAATAATAACTAAATAATTAAATAACTCCTTTAAAAAGAAGCTCAACAAATATTAAACAAGACACATAAAGAAAACGACAGTGTTAATTATCAAATTATTGCCTCTCATCTCCCAGTACACTTCAGTATATGCTCTGAAATAAAATACTTCCAGTAAGTCTTTTTTTCTAGAGTGTGCATATGACGTTCAACTTTCTTAATACAGGGTACTGGAGCAACATCGTAGGAGACAAGGCTCATTTCTGCTGCAAACAAGGTATCAGAGGTGTGGGTATGAGGACATCTTGTGGAGCCTCCCCCAGAGCATGGTCCCTCTGCAATGTTTGTACCCCTTTCCTCTCTAACTCTCAATCTATCAACTAGAGCCTTCACATGACCTTACACTCTTGAGTAGAAGATAAAGTCAAAGCACCTATAATAAGGAAATTCACCAATAACTGAGGCAAGGGGCTGCTTCAGCCCAGGAGGTGTTCCTGTGGAAGGCGGGAACAGTCTCTGATGCAGCTTCTCAATACTCCTAACTCTTGGTGGCACAGGATGTGAGCAAGAGGCTCTCATGAGCATCATCGTCATAGACCTTAGCCTGTTAGCCATCTGTCTTACTTTCTTGACTGCCTCTACGAACGCGCTCTACTAACCTGCCCAGCATTACTGTGAGATCTCTGTGCTGTGGTATGACAAAGACTTGGGACTACAGAAAGTTGAGTTTTTTTCTCTCCACATCCAACTAAGTTGAACAGATCACATGAGAAATACAGATTATCAGGGTCAGGAGGTGGCATGGTGGTTAAGGCGCTGGACATTCTCACGTTGCCAGCTATGGTTCGAGTCCCAGACCTGGTGGCTTGCTTTCTCACTTTCCCTCTCTCTGTGTCTCTCTCTAGTCAAATTAAAATAAACGAATAAATAAATAACTCTTTAAAAAAAAAGAAAAATACAAATTATTAGCTATTCCAGAGCTTGAAATGAGAAGAGATTGAGAATGATGGTATAATCTCAAGTCCTTTTTATTTTAAGAGAGATTTTTATTATAGGGTGCACGTGCTCACCGGAGAGACAGAAAGCAAGGAGTGATGACCGTGCCACAATCCCTTTTCCTCCATTCTCCTCTTGGGATTTTGGGCATGCACACATATGCCCTGCGTGAATTTTAAGCCACCAGGTCCAGTACTCAAACTGTGGTCGGCTACATGGGAGTCCAGTGACATAACCATTACATCATCTGCAGGTCGGTCCCTCAAGTCCCTTTGAAATAAAGTTGACCTCACCCAGTTCTCCTTGAGGTACCACTTTCTCTTGAAAATGCTCAGTAATAATAACAATATTGGGCTCAGCAGGTGGCATGGTGGTTGAGGCATTAGACTCCCACATGTCCGACGGCAGTTTGAGTCCCTAGCCTGGCAGCTTACTTTCTCACTTTCTCTCTCTTGTGAGTGTGTGTGCCTTATAGCAAGTTAAAATAATAATAATAAATTTTAAAATATTTTTGCACTTTATAGTTTGATTTATTTTCATTTATTATCTCATTTGAGACTCACAGCTATAACTGTAAGTTAGATATCCCATTTTTACAGATAAGGAAACTGAATTAGGTATTACTGTCCCAATTTTATAAACAGAGACCCAGACTATCTGTAATTTCTCCAGAAATGACCAGCTAGGTCCTGTACAAACTGTCATATTCTTCTCACTTTGTGTTCTAGCATGACTGTTTCCTCTTTTATATCTTTAAAAATCCTGTTTTCACCCCCCGGGTATTGTTGAAAGTAGGACCTTTCTTGTAGAACAATTTATGCCCCATAATTTTCTCTTGGGCATGCTATAATACACATACAAAATATCTTTGGTCCCCTCAGGACTGGTTTAGCTATTTTTATCCAAGATAGAGACACATCACTTAACACCATCATTCTTAATTAACAGATCTGTTTACTCTTAATTTGCAGTTCTAGTATAAGATGGTTGAACAAGAAGATTCAGGTTCAGAAGCATTGAAATGTTGACTTTCATATTCCTAAATGGGTGTTTTTTTTTTTTTTTTTTTTTTTTTTGGAGAGGTTTTTACTATAGGGTGCGTGCACTCACCAGACAGAGAGAGAGAGAGAGAGACAGAAAGCGAGAAATCACCCCCCAGGGGGGATGGCCACGCTGCAATCCCTTCTCCTCCCGGGATCTTGGGCACGCACACACACGCGCCCGGTGTGAGTTTTAAGCCACAGGGTCCAGATGTGAACTGCAGTCGACTACATGGGAATCCAGTGACATAGCCATTATGCTAACTGCTGGTCCCCCCTAAATGGTGTTTTTAAGGCACAGTTTTAATTGACTCAGTGGTGGGTATTAATCTCACTCTGCTTTACCTACCATACCTTTATACTGTTAATGACTCAGAATTCATCTAAGAAGTTGGCTACTTTAAAGGCTAGCTGTTAAATGTCTGTTTTTCCCATAATGTCTTGTCATCAGGGTCATAACTGTCAGTTTAGTCGAGGATCTGGAATTAGAATATAGCTCTATTGTTATCTGGGATGATGGGCTTTATTAGAAATACCAATTTGGTAGAGTCTCTCCAAGTCTCATTTTCACTAGAATTTTAATTCATAGGAAAAGATTTCTAATTCTTTGTTTTGCTCTCTACCTTTCAGATTCTTCCATTTCATTGGCTTTCACAGAGACTCATATCAATCACTGGTCCTAGAACAAGTTCTTCCCTGTGCCCTTGCCACACACACATGCACACACAAAGAAAAATTCTGAAAAATAATGAGAAAATGTGTTATTCTATGAAACTGTCAGCATTGAATAGGGCGAGGACTGGCCAGGAATCCATTTAGGCAGAGTCTATAGTTCCCACCGTTACAGGTGAGGAAGGAGTCAAGTTGAAGGGCAGCCAGCTGACTTTGGGGAGAGCAGGCAGGTAAAAAGGATCATTGAGGTAGGTGGTCATGATCCTAGAAGTTGGTGAGGATACTCGAGAGTGCATGCCCAGTGAAAGTAGGCCCCTGAGCAGAGGGAATGGGGCCTTAGAACCATAGTTCTTAGTGTGGTGGTCCAAGGCCCCAAGTGACCCTGCTCCTACATCATGCAAGAGTAGACGTGTCGAGATCTCCAGTGGTGCAAACAGAATGTGCTGTGCGAGCCCCAGGGCAGTGTTCTGCTCTGCCTTGAATTGCATAGCTGCAATTTTTACCTAAAGGTTAGAACCATTTTTCCTCTCAGTAGGTAGGACAAAGATCCCTCAGCTTCATTCTGGAGAACACAGTCTGACTTTGTGATTATTATAACTAAGTGTTCCTTTTTTTTTTTTTTTTTTTTTTTTTAATTTTTAACTTGGTTGCCATCCATGGACTCTGAATTGAAATAAAGGTCTATTTAGAATGTTCAAGTGTTTACAGCAGCTTTTCAAAGTGTGCCCCTTTATAGCATCACTCCCAAGAAAAGTATCCTCGAATAAAAAAGGTTCCATGGCCAAATGAATCCAGGAAACATTTAGTCTTATATCCTTTTTTTGGAGATTTGAAGTGTATATTAGTACATATGCAAAAGCTTTTATCTTTTTTTTTAATAATTATTTACTAATTTTTATTTATTCATTCATTTATTTTTAATTTGACAGAGAGAGAAAGAGAGAGAGAGAGGAAGTGAGAAAGCAAGCCACCAAGTCCGGAACTCGAACCATGGTCAGCCATGTGGAAGTGTCCAGTGCCTTAACCACCATGCCACCTGCTGGTCCCCCCAAAAGCTTTTATCTTACAGTAAAAAAAACAAAGACGCAAAACAACAACAACAAAAAAACTGTTTAATCCAATGTTTCTTCATTTTTTTACCCCAGAATTGTGATTTTGGTGCTAATACAGTTGGCTCTCCATATCTGTGGGTTCTGAATTTATGGATTCTATTGACATATGTTTACATTATAAAATGATTACCACATTGAAATTAATTAACCCATCTGTCATCACAGTTAGTTATCATGTGTGTGTTTATGGGTAAGGACACTTAAGATCTCTCTTTAAACATCTCAGGCAAGAAGGACCAGCAGTTGGTGCAGTGGCTATGTCACTGGGCTCCCATGTAGCCGACCATGGTTCGAGTCCCAGACCTGGAGGCTTAAACTCGTGTGTGCGTGCGTGCCCAGGATCCTGAGAGGATAATGGAGGAGAAGGGATTGCGGCGTGGCCATCCCCGCCAGGGGGGGTGATTTCTCGCTTTCTGTCTCTTTGTCTCTCTGTCTTTCTGGCAAGTGCACGCGTCCTATAGCAAAAACCTCTAAAAAAAAACAAAAATCTCAAGTGAGGGCTAGCAGGTGGCATGGAGGTTAAGGCAGATGGATCCCACATGGCCAACTACACGGTTGGAGTCCTGGACCTGGCAGCCTGAAAATCATGCTGAGGGGGCCAGCAGGTGGCATGGTGATTAAGGGCACTGGACTCCCACATGACTGACCACGGTTTGAGTCCCGATTTCCCCCCCTCTCTCTCAGTCTCGCTCTGTTCCTTCTAGTCAAATTTTAATTAATTGATTAAATGAATAAAGTTAAATGAAATAATTCTTAAAAAAATAAAATGAAAGTCATACTAGATGCTTGTGTGTGCATGTCCAAAATCCTGAAAGGAGGCTGAAGGAGAAGGAATTGCTGCATAGCTACACTCCCTAGGTAATGATTTCTCACTTTCTCTTTCTCTCGCTGTCTTTCCCTCCCTGACCAAGTGCACATGCCCTATAGCAAAAACTTTTAAAGCCCCAAAAGCTCTAATGAATAGTACTGTGATTTTAATAATATGTGGAGGCTTCAAAAGGTTTATAGAAAATAAACAAGATAATATTTTGGTGTAAAATAATTTTGAAATTCGGGTATCATTTTTCATAATGCATATTTTCCTTGAACTTTTTGAGGACCCCTTGTTTTTCTTGTGGGAACAGAACATGCTCCTGAAATAATTGCTATATGCTAAGTGGATTGAGCTTGGAATGAGAAGGGAAAATACAGATTACCATTAATGTATCCCTGATTTGTTCCTCATTAAAGGAACAAATAAACCCAACAAGGAGGTTAATTATGATCCTCTGTTCTGTTTTCCTGAATAGATAAGCATATTTGGGAAATTGGGAAGGGTTTGCAAAACTTGGAGAGGATGGGATGATGAGACCTCACACTTGTATTTTGTTTTAAGATTTACAAAACTGGAGTCAGCAAGTGGCATGGTGGTTGGGGGCGCTGGACTCCCACATGGCCAACTGCGGTTCGAGTCACAGACCTGGCAGCTTTCTCTGTTTCTCTCTGTCCCTCTCTGGTCAAATTAAAAATAAATAAATGGATAGTAAAGTTAAAGTACTTTTTAAAGATTTACAAAACTTACATTTCCATAGTCAGAACTTCTTGAGACAGAAAGGCAGATATTGTCCCCATTTTATGAGAAACTTCAGATGTTCCTAGAGCCATGGCATAGCTAGGATGTACTCAAACTGGGATATCAAGAGCTCTGGGCTTCAGTCCAAGTCTAGAACTTACCCCACATCACTAACATAGTTGCTCACACATGTGCTGATGGGTGTTGCTTTTATGGAAGAGTACACTTTCTCTTATTCACTTTCCTTTTCTCCCTGAAAAGTACTTTTAGTTGCATTTCTACCCCTGGGTGGCTCTTTGTCTTTGCCACCTCCACAGCAGCTGAGTGATGGTCACAGTCTGAACATGACACATACCCAGTTTGTTTCTAGGCGTGGGTTTTGGTCCTCAGACATAGACTTAATCAAATTTCAATTTTCTTTTAACATTCTCCCGGATATGAATTTAGAACCTATTGTGTTTATCTTTTTTGTTTGTTTCGATTTTAGTTTTCATTAATAAATTCAGCAAACATTAATTGAAGACTATCTACCAGACATAGGCAAGGCTCTAAGCTATACATATTTTTCTCCAACACTTGATTCTAAACATTCAGAAACGTAAAAAGGGGACCAACAGATTGTATAGTGGTTACATCACTGAACTCCCACATGGCTGACCACAGTTTGAATCCCGGATCCGGTTGCTTCAAACTCTCCCCAGGCACGTGTGTGTGTGTGTGTACAAAGTCCCAAGAGGAGAATGGGGGAGAAGGCATTGCGGCATAGCCATTCTCCCTTGGGGGTGATTTCTCGCTTTCTATCTCTCTGTCTCTGTCTCTCTGGTGAGCGCACTTGCCTTATAGCAAAAATCTCTCCAAAAAAAAAAAAAAAAAAAAGTAGGGACCAGCAATTAGCATAATGGCTATGTCGCTGGATTCCCACGTAGTCGACCGTGGTTCGAGTCCCGGACCCAGTGGTTTAAACTTATGCCGGGCGCGTGTGCGTGCATGCCCAAGATCCCGAGAGGAGAACGGAGGAGAAGGGATTGCGGCATGGCCATCCCCCCTGGGGGGCGATTTCTCGCTTTCTGTCTCTCTGTCTCTCTCTGTCTGTCTGGCAAGCACACGTGCCCTATAGCAAAAACCTCTCCAGAAAAAAAGTAAAAAGTAAAAGTAAAACATAAAAGAAAAATTAAAAGAACTATTCACTGAACTTCATATACCCATCACTTGTATTTTTTTTACAGTTAACATATTACTTTATTATACATCCATATTATCCATCACTTAATTTTGTTTTTGATGCATTTTATTTATTTTTTTTTTAATTTTTTTTTTTTTGGAGAGGTTTTTGCTATAGGGCGCGTGCGCTCGCCAGACAGACAGAGAGAGACAGAGAGACAGAAAGCAGGAAATCACCCCCCAGGGGGGATGGCCACGCCGCAATCCCTTCTCCTCCATTCTCCTCTTGGGATCTTGGGCACGCACGCATACGTGCCCGGCGTGAGTTTAAGCCACCGGGTCCGGGACTCGAACCGCGGTTGACTACGTGGGAGTCCAGCGACATAGCCATTACGCTAACTGCTGGTCCCTTTTGATGCATTTTAAAGTAAGCTGAAGCCATCACTATACTTCACTCCTAAATACTTTAGGATGTATATCGTTAACTAGAGTTGAACATTTGTTTAGAATTTCTTTTTTGTTGCATGTTTAACTTTTTATGTTCCAGGCTCCTGATAGGTGTTTATCAAGTGTCTTTTAAGTGTGTGAATGACTCCATCAGATTAAAAAAATGAGAGAAGACTGGAGTCTGCATGTTTATGAAAGTGGCAGAATCCTATGTAGTTTAGAAAAGCTATTTCATGTCTACTGTCTTAATAGTCTCAAAACAAAATTCCCTTTACCCCATTACGTGTGTATAGAACTCCACACCTGTTGTAGAACATTCCAGTCTCAGAGGTAAAACATTCCATTCACAGAAGCCAGAAAGGAGGACTCCTGTAGGAAAATGAAATCAGAATAAGTTGGCACTTTACTTCCTGGTAGTGACAAATTGAGGAGTTCTGAGGTCATGAACATCAGCAGATACAAGGAACAACTGGCTAGGGAGTTAAAAGTGTGTTTTGTTTGTTTGTTTGTTTGTTTTTTAACCTAAGGCATCTTATGGCTTAGCCCAAGCTATTGTCCATACAGCCCTGTCCCCCCTTTTTTTTGAGTGATTTTTGCTATAGAGTCTGTGCAGTCACCATAGAGACAGAGACAGAGTCAGCAAGAAATCCTACCCGGTTGGGGGGGGGGGGAGATGGCCACACCACAGTCCCTTCTTCTCCATTCTCCTCTTGGGATTTTGGGTATGCACACATGCACAGTGTGGGTTTCAAGTCATTGGGTCCAGGATTCAAATCACAGTTGGTCATAGCAGTGCCTTAACCACTATGCCACCTACTGGCCCCTAGTCCTATCACTTTTAGGCTCATTGATAAGTTAAAGATTTAAGAGTTTCTGGTCATTCTCCATTTCTCCATCCCATTGGGATTTTAGGTATGCACACACATTTGCCTTGCTTTACAACCCATTGGTGCTAGGATTTAAACCTCTTGGTCAGCCATGTGGATCTGGCTCCCTTAACTACTAGCCTGTGGGGCTGGCCCAATCTTCAAATATTTTTAATGATTATTGTCTCTACATAGATTAGAGCAGTCTTTTCCTCCATAGCACTTAGTGTAATTGTCCTTTGTGTAAAAAATATACTTTTAGTTGAGTTGTTTATATAATTGTTGTTCCAAAATTAGAATAAAAGGAGAAAAAAGTACTGCATATTGTGTACCAAGGACTGTGTTGGACAGTTTTCTATCATTTGATTCCCATAAATCCTGTGTGGTATGTAAATTATCCCATTTTCTTTCTTTTTTTTTTTTTTTTTTTTTTTTTTTTTTTTTTTTTTTTTAAGAATTGTCTTATTTGGGGACCAGCAGTTAGTGTAATGGCTATGTCGCTGAACTCCCATGTAGTTGACTGCGGTTTGAGTCCTGGACCCGGTGGCTTAAACTCATGCCGGGCACATGTGCATGCGTGCCCAAGATCCCGAGAGGAGAATGGAGGAGAAGGGATTGCAGCGTGGCCATCCCCCCTGGGGGGGTGATTTCTCGCTTTCTGTCTATCTGTCTCTCTCTGTCTTTCTGCTGGTGAGCGCATGCGCCCTATAGCAAAAACCTCTCAAAAAAAAAAAAAAAGAATTATCTTATTTGACTTGGGGCCAGCAGGTGGCATGTTGGTTAAGGGCACTGGACTCCCACATGTTCAACGGTGGTTCAAGTCCCAGACCTGGCAGCTTGCTTTCTTTCTTCTTTCACTCTCTCTCTCCCTCTCACACTATCCCTCTCTGGTCAAATTAAAAATAAATAAATAAGGTTAAATAAAATAATTCCTCAGAAAAAAATAATTATTTTATTTGACATTATTTATTTGTTTGTTTATTTTAATTTGACCAGAGAGGGACGGGGATGGGGGTTAAACCATGGTCAACTGTGTGGGAGTACTGCATCCTTCACCACCACACAACCTGCTGGCCCCACCTTATTCCATTTCTTTAGAATGAGAAAAATGAAGCTCAGAGATTTTAATTTATTTTTATTTTATTATTATTTAATTTTCATTTGACCAGAATGAGAAAGAGGAAAGCGAGAAAGCAAGCTGCCAAATCCAGGACTTGAACCATGGTCGACCATGTGGAAGTCTGGCATCTTAACCACCACTTCCTGGGCATGGATTCCTAGAGTAAAGTTAATGGGTCAGAAGGTGTAACCATGGAAGCTGATTTCAGACACTCTATGAATTTGTTCCATATCAGTAGGATAGCCTCTATTCTAGTCTAAGTCTTCCTGCGGAAGTGTAAACCAGCTACTCTTTGTTAAGTCTGTGGGAACAAGCTATAGAGTCAGTAAGCAATTTCCTTGTACTGGGAGCATTAGACTCATTTTTCTCTGTCTTTCATCTGGAAATTTATTTCTTTCATGCTGCCTAAAGCTCATTCTTTTGGATTTATGTAATAATTATAAGGCTGATTGTCTGGAAAACTTAGAACTATTGGAGAATCTCATTGCACAGAAATATCATATCAAAGTTCACCATGATCAAATGTATAATAAGGAAATAGATGACTCACTCTCCAGAACTAAGTTTCTGTTAATATCTGTGGTCTTGATGTTGTTGCATGTACATTAGAAAGTGTGATTCCCAATTTGTTCATTCACATGTTGCGTATCCTGCTGTGAACAGGGCTTGCATCTTATTCAGTGCCTAACATATTGCCTTAGCCATGGTAGACGTTCAGTAATTGTATGTTGAATAGTATTGGTACAACACTATTTGGAGGGACCAGCAGTTAGCATAATGGCTATATCGTTGAACGCCCATGTAGCTGACCGTGGTTCGAGGCCCGAACCCGGCGGCTTAAACTCACGCTGGGCACGTGCGTGTGTGCCCAAGATCCTGAGAGGAGAATGGAGAAGAAGGGATTACGGTGTGGCTGTCCCCCCGGGGGGTGATTTCTCGCTTTCTATCTCTCTGTCTGTCTCTGTCTGTCTGGCGAGCACACGCACCCTATAGCAAAAACCTCTCCAAAACAAACAAAACAAAACAAAAACACTATTTAGAGTTGTTACTTTTGTTGTTTTGTACTCTTCTCTAGCATAATAGGTTATAATGTGATCATTGATCATATCATCAAAAAATGATTTTATAGTAAATGTTTATAACCCTCTCACCCAGGAGCTTTGGGATGACAGGTTATTTGGAATTTATTCTTTTGGGTTTAAAATAATTATTCTGGTATTTAAAATAGCCTTGGTCTAGAGGCTCCAACTTTTCATGTCTATCTTTTTAAGCGTTCCTGTTCCCAAGATTATTCAGGCTTTTAAGACTGCAGTTCATTAATATTCTCTAGAATGGCATCCAAGGTAGTCTTGGAAGTTGACTGACAGGAAGGAAGCAGAGATATTTTTAAATAGACTAGTGCTTAGTCGTGAGATAGCTTTATACCTGAAAGCCTTCATAGGCATTAATCGATTTTTCCAACACCTGGAAGAACTAGGAAATGGGTTTTTATTATGTATTTAGTAGCTGAAAAATAGATGTGCTTTTTTTTAATCTCTTAACTCTTCTTGAGAAGTTGGCATTCACTTGGAAACCATTTTATTTGTAAATTATTTTTGTATCCTGGTTTACATAATACATTTCTAGATTTTTTTACATCTGAATATTTTTAGGTCTTGTACTTTGACCTTCCGTTTTTCTGGAGGGTGATCTGACAGAAGGCAGTCCATGTTTCTGAAGGCCTAAGAAGATGGGCCAGATTGCTTATGTGCATTGCCCATGCTCACTCAGAGAGCCAACAAAGCTAGGAGTGGAGTCCAGGGACAAGAGGTCCCCAAACCAGTATTTTTTCCTTAAGCCAGTGTTTATTTCTTCTTTTTTAAAAGGAATTATTTATTTTATTTTATTTATTATTATTTTTGTTTGGTTTTTGGTTTTTTTTTGTTGTTGTTGTTGTTGTTATAGGGCATATATGCTCACCAAAGAGAGAGAGAGTGACAAAGCAAGGCTCCAGGTCCAGGCCCGAACGATGGTCGGTCTTGTGGGAGTCCAGCATCCTAACCACCACACTACCCTCCAGGCTTAAGTATTTAACATGTTTTTCATCATGACACATGCTCACAAAACTTCTGTAATGGTCAGTTTGTCCAGAGAGCTTACCTGTAGCCACCTTTTCGTTCCCACTTGAGAAAATATAGTGAACTAACATTTTTAATTTGCTTCTAATAATACTTTTTGAAGTAAAGGATTTACATCATTACTTTATCAGTTAAAATAAATGACTAACAAGGTATCTCACAACTGATTAGGACCAAACACCAATATATTCATTGTTAAATCTTTATGTTTATGAGGGTTTTTTTTCCCCTAAATAGTACATGGACACTGTTAGAAGTCTTTTAGTATATTTGCTTTCTTTTTTTTTTAAGAATTATTTTATTTAACTTTATTTATTTACTTATTTTAATTTGACCAGAGAGGGACAGAACGAGAGAAAGAAAGGGAAAGTCAGAAAGCAAGCCACCAGGTCCAGGTCTAGAACCCGAATTGGCTATGTGGTAGTCCAGTGCCCTTAATCACCATGCCACCTGCCTGCCCCTATATTTGATTTCTTAAACATACACACACCCACAAACCCAGCAGCCTCTCCCTTCCCACATGCTCACATCAAATATAGTTGGTTTTTTTTTTCATTGTTGATTTTTCAAAAATAATTTTCTGCCAACTATTGTAAGCCAAGATCTTTTCGAATACTAGAGAAGTTGAGCCACCTTTGCTTTGAGGAGCCTACAGTTTATTGTGAGTGAAAAGGCTTATTTGGGGGAAATAAATTTACCATACCCTGGGAAAGTCACTTAACCTCTTCAGTGTTTGGTTTCTTTGTCTAAGTAGTGGGTTAATAATACCTGCATAATATGTTTAATTATGAGGATTTAATGAGAAAATTTATGACAATCCTGGACACTGATCCTGGTGCTTAGTAAGCATTCATTCAGCTTGCATCTAGAAAACCATGCAAGGTACTATCCCTAGGTGCTTAAATTATATGAAGACCATTTTTTTTTCTCATTAAGTTTTTTTTAATAATCTTATGAACTAACATAACATAGAAAATTAGGTAGTACATGAATTTCACAACTTCCCCATCTCTACAGACAGCTAGGTATAGCACATTACAGCATAATGCAGTAAGGGAAATAACATGTAAAATTCTATTTCCTCCTTAAGTTTATAATCCAACAGAGAAGTACTTAACAACTTTTTCTTTTTAAAAAAAATAATTTATTATTGTTATTATTATTTTTAAATTTGCTATAAGGGTACATGCACTCACCAGATAAAGACACAGAGAGTGAGTGAGAAAGCAAGACACCAGGTCTGGGATTTGAACCACATTCGACTATGTGGGAGTCCAGTGTATGAAGGCTTTTTTTTTTTTTTTTTTGAGAGATTTTTGTTGTAGAGTACATGTGCTTACCAGAGAGACAGAGATAGAGACAGAAGCGAGGAATCACTCCCCCAGAGGGGATGGCTATGCCGCAATCCCTTCTCCATTGCCCTCTCAGGATTTTGTGCACACACGTGCACATGCCTGGTGTGAGTTTTAAGCCACCAGGTCCAGGACTCAAACCGTAGTCGACTACATGGGAGTCCAGCAATGTAACCATTATGCTATCTGCTGATCCCGTGAAGGCTATTTTAAAAAATATGAATTGAGAGAACAAGGACTGAAAGCAATTTATTAGGAAAGACTTCATGGAGGATGTACAATTTAAAGAGGCTCTCGAATTTAGATTATCAAGCTGTAGGTATTTTAAGGATAAGAAGATCCATCCTGATATGGAGGGGTCTGGACTCCCACCCACTGCTGGTTTCAGGGCGTCTCACCAGCTTTTTAGCCCTGAGTTACTATCTGTTGCTTCCCCACATAATTCTGCATCCAGTGGTGAAGCCCTATGGGCTAATCCTTGTTAGCATTACTGTTACCGTGGCAACCATCAAATGGTGCATAATCCTGGTGAGGCAAGATATGAGAAGTATTTTCATCAACAAATGCTCAATTTTGTTGGTAGAATGTCCCACTGAGAGATTATTAGACTACTTAGCTTCTGTGTCCAAAATCTAAACTCTACTTTGCCACAACTATGTGTTTGAATATTTCATTGGAAATACTTTTAAGAAAAAACCTTGCCATGGATTTTTTTCCATAAGGAAAAATAACATTGTGCTTAAAATCTATTTGAATAATTTGTACAGAATGGACATAACAAATAAGGTAAATCTGAGAGGGGGAAGGGGGTTTTTTGTCTTTTTTTTTTAAAGTTTTTGTTAGAGAGTGTACCCATTCACTGGAAACAGAAAGAGAGAGAGAGAGAAAGTGAAAAAGCAGCCCCCATGGGGATTGGTCACCTGTAGTCCCATCTCAGTTCTCCCTCCTGTCAGGATTTTGACATGTATACACACATGCCTAGAGTATTTCTCAAGCTACTGGGTCTGGAACTTGAACCGTGTAGTTGGCCATGTGGGAACCAGCTGCCTTAACCACCATGCCATGGGCTTGCTTAATTTTATATCTTGTTTATATAGCATTTGTGACAATTAATTAGGGCAGTCTTGGAAAATGGGCGTGATTTATCTTCTGTTGGTTTTGCTCTAATTAAAGGGACAATTTGACGATAAACTTATTTTTAATGATAGAGAGTGCATGCATGAGAGAGAGAAGCACCCTTGACAAGGTCTTGTCACACCACGATCCTAGCCCTCCAACTTTCCCTAGCCCTCCAACTCCTCAGGATTCTTGGGTGCCTGCCTGGTTTTTCAGTGAACCTGGGAATTTGAACCAGTGGCTGGCCATATGGCTTATAGCACTGCAGTCCAGTAAGCTATCACCTAGGCCATCTAGGCTAGCCCTAAGATAAAATTCTTAATATTTAAAAATGATTTCTTTGTCCTGCTGAAAAACAAATTCATTCTGCAGTATGGGGATTTTACAGAATTTGTTTTGTTCCTTGTTATGGGCATAACCCCAAGTTGCAAATGAGTTAATATATACATGCTTTCCCTGTACTCAACGAATTTGTTTACCATGTGCCTGGCTCAGGTGAACATTGTGATTAAGGCAACAAACAAAACAAGCCTTGGCCTTTTGGAACTTCCATCAAAGGCAAGAAAGAGGCAGTAGCTCAATTAACAAAGAACCATATGTCAGGCGTGATAAGTGCTGTAGAGAAAAATTAGAGAGACCAAATAGAGATTGACAGGTAGGACTAGGTGAACAAAGGCGACCTCTCTAATAAGGTGACATTTGAGAAGAGACCTGAGCAAAGTGAGGGAACAGGCCTTGTGAATATCTAAGGGAAGAATGTTTCAGACAGAGGAGAAGCAAATGCATAGATCCAATGCAAGAATATGCTAGACAGAGGCCGGCAGGTGGCATGGTGGTTAAGGGAGCTGGATTCCCACAGGGCCGACCACAGTTCGAGTCCCAGACTTTGCTGCTTGCTTTCTCACTTTCCCTCTCACTCTCTCATTCTGTCCTTCCCTGGTCAAATTAAGATAAATAAACTAAATAAATAAAGTTCAATAAAATAATTCTTTTTTTTTTCTTTCTTTTTTTGGAGAGGCTTTTGCTATAGGGCACGTGCGCTTGCCAGAAAGACAGAGAGAGACAGAGAGATAGAAAGCGAAAAATCACCCCCCAGGGGGTATGGCCACGCCGCAATCCTTTCTCCTCCGTTCTCCTCTTAGGATCTTGGGCAGACACGCACATGCGCCCGGCGTGAGTTTAAGCGACCGGGTCCGGGACTCGAACCGCGGTCGACTACATGGGAGTCCAGCGACATAGCCATTACACTAACTGCTGGTCCCAATAAAATAATTCTTTAAAAAAAAAGAATATGCTGGACAGTGCTGAGGACAAGGAGGAGGCCAATATGAATAGAACCAAAAGACTATGGTAGATAAAAGAGGAGATCAAGGCCAACCTGTGGCATGGTGGTTAAGGCAGGTGGATCCCTCATGGCACACTGTGCAGTTTGAGTACTGGGCCCATGGCTTAAAAAAAAAAACACAGGGCATGTGTATGTGCGTGCCTAAGATCCCGAAAGGGGAAATGGAGAAGGGCCTGTGACATGACCACCTCCCTTAAGGGGTGCTTTTTTACTTTATCACACTTGCTAGCTCTGTCAAGCACATGCATCTTCTAGCAAATTTAATTTCAAAATAAAAAGAAGAAATTAGAGCTAAGGTTTGGGAGGGCAGGGAATCTCACAGCATCTTCTAAGTTATGATAAGGACTGTTGTATTCTGAATAGATGAGAACGTTTCTAGAGGATTTTGAGCAGTAACACAATCTGACTTGAGTTTTTTTTTTTTTTTTGGAGAGGTTTTTCGCTATAGGGCGCGTGCGCTCGCCAGACAGACAGAGAGAGACATAGAGACAGAAAGCGAGAAATCACCCCCCAGGGGGGATGGTCACGCCGCAATCCCTTCTCCTCCATTCTCCTCTCGGGATCTTGGGCACGCACGCACACGTGCCCGGCGTGAGTTTTAAGCCACCGGGTCCGGGACGTGAACCGCGGTCGACTACGTGGGAGTCCAGCGACATAGCCATTACGCTAACTGCTGGTCCCAGGAGAGCAATTCTTTAAAAACTCAAGTCAGGGAACCAGCAGTTAGCGTAATGGCTATGTCGCTGGACTCCCACGTAGTCGACCGCGGTTCACGTCCCGGACCCGGTGGCTTAAACTCACGCCGGGCGCGTGTGCGTGCGTGCCCAAGATCCCGAGAGAAGAATGGAGGAGAAGGGATTGCGGCGTGGCCATCCCCCCTGGGGGGGTGATTTCCTGCTTTCTGTCTCTCTGTCTCTCTCTGTCTGTCTGGCGAGCGCACGCGCCCTATAGCAAAAACCTCTTCAAAAAAAAAAAAAAGAATTGTTCTGCTGCATGGGCAAGGATGGAAACATGGAGACTAGTTGGGTGATTATACATCAGTCGTCAAGGTGGACTCAGTAGAGGTAGGGAGAAGTAGGATGCTGGGCAGTTATGTCACCCTATAAATACTTGTATAGCACTTTCTGTGTGCCAGGCACTTCTAACATTTGTAAATATCAGCTCATCTCATGCTTGTAACAATCCTCTGAGGTTACGTTCAAAGGTAGAATCTACAGGATTTGTACATGGATTGGATGAGGGGTGTGAAGGGAAAAGAGGAATGAAAAACTCCTAAGAATGAACTTGCCATCTCCTGAGAAGGGAAGACTCGAGGAGGAATACGTTTGATGGAGGCCCTAGAATCAGGAGCTCAGGTTTTAGACATGTTAAATTTGTGCAGTTCAGCTTCCAAGAAGACATAGGGGAAGAAGTTCTCGGTATGTTGAGCAGGCACTTGGGTATAGGAACCTGAAGTCAGGGCTGGAGATAAATGACAAAAGAGATCTCAAAACACTCAAAAGAAGCGCTACCTGATGTCTGTTTTTGATGCTAAACCTGACAAGAAGTAGACATAAGGCAGTCATTTCCCTTGGGTATGGTTGTGTAATAGTATTATCATTGGCTTTGAGGTAAGGTCTCATTTGAATCCTGGCTCCATCATGTACTAGTTAATTATGCAGCTTAATCTCATCTAGCTTCAGTTAATTCAAAAAAGAAAGGGGTTAATAGTATTTATCCTGTGACTTTTTTTTTTTTTAAATCTTATTCATGATAGAGACTGTATGCATAGTGAGAGAGAAATAGGGTTTTATCATGCCGCAAACCCCTTTCTGAAGACCTCTAGTCAGATCTTAGGCATGCACACACACACACATAGTATGTTTTCAGCCTGACTGGGGAATCCAAACCCACAGTCAGCCTTGCGGCTTCCAGCACTGCTGTTAAGTTTGCTGCTGACTATTTTTTTTTTTTTTTGGAGAGGTTTTTGCTATAGGAAGTGTGCACTCGCCAGAAAGACAGAGAGAGACAAAGAGACAGAGAGACAGAAAGCGAGAAATCACCCCCCGGGGGGATGGCCACACTGCAATCCCCTCTCCATTCTCCTCTCGGGGTCTTGTGCACGCACGCACACACGTGCCCAGCATGAGTTTAAGCCACCAGGTCCCGGACTCAAACTGTGGTGGACTACACAGGAGTCCAGCGACATAGCCATTACGCCAACTGCTGGTCCCACTGCTGACTTTTAAGACAAAATGAAATACCATATGTAACTTAAGAGTAGTACTTGGTCATAGAAAGTGCTTAAAGAGTGTTTATCTTCCTTTCCCTCAGGTTTACTTTGTTGTATTCAACTCTAACAGAACATGGTCTTGTCTTCCAAAACAAAGGGAATCTGAATTTATCGCCTACTCCCACATGCACTTTTTTTTGGAAAGGGAGGGGAGTACCTATTTAATGATGAGTTCAAAAAAAAAAAAAAAAGATTTCAGACATATTTCCATTAAATGATAATGACCTTATAAACAAAGGACTTTAGTGAGGTCATAGAGGACACAGGGGAAGAAGTTCTAGGTTCTGGCTTTTAGAAGATTCCACATGCAAAAGCAGAGCGAAGGTATAGGTAAAGCACCAAGCAGCAAATCTGTGGATCAGTCATGGGTAATTTACATCAAAGCCTAAGTAAATCTACTTGAGCCATGGCGATGACCTATAGGAGAAAATAATGCCCTTTACTGAGTCTGG
The DNA here is from genome assembly GCA_026018925.1 of Tupaia tana. Classification (NCBI taxonomy): domain Eukaryota; kingdom Metazoa; phylum Chordata; class Mammalia; order Scandentia; family Tupaiidae; genus Tupaia; species Tupaia tana. The sequence goes on along the minus strand of JAKSZU010000026.1, from coordinate 12,759,265 downwards.
GCCATTCAAATCAAAGGGAATTAGCTCATTAATTCTCTGGCAGTCCTGATGGAGCCTTGCTAACAGGGCACTTCTGGGGTTTAGCTTAATCCCATTTCTGTTTTCTATAGTCAGAGCTTGACTTTCACAAGAAGTACTCGCTTAAGGTGTTCAGATTTTATTTCATACAGTGAACATTTAGTTGAGCACCTACTATGTCCCATGTACTTTATTAGGGAAACAAAGGTAAATAGGAGATACAGTTCTTGCCCTTAAGTCCTTCACAGTCAGACATGTAAACAAATCAACAAAAGAGACTGTGATAAGTGCTGTAATTAAGAGTATTATAGGACTACAAATAATGTAGTAATTTTACCCTGTGAGATGGTGAAAGCAATATTGAGGTCACCTCTCTTCTGGACTATGAAGGTCAAGAATTAGGAAGGCCAGACAGTGGCATGGTGGTAAAACGGGATGTTCTCCAAGGCTGACCCAGCAGGAAGGTTTCAGGTTTGTGTCAGGAGACCTCCTTGAGTACACCAGGCACACGTGTGCTCGGATCCATGGCTGGCAGAGACTGGGAGTAGATAACAGTATCAGAGTCCTGTTACGGCTTCTCTCTCTCTCTCGTGGAAGAAAGAAACAAAAAAATCAGGTGACATCCCAAATGGAAGCAGATCGTGAGCAAAGTCAAGGAGGCATATTCAGGGAACATGGCTATTGGGAGGAAAAGGCATCATTTGGTTAATAGTCTTGCTCTTGTGGTGGTGGCTTGGGGAAAAAGTTTTCTCCTAACCCTTCTACAGCTCCAAACAAGAACATTTTAGCTTCCTAACCTTCTTTTTATTACTAGATAAGTCCCCTGATGAGCCACCTGACTAAAAGGGGGGGGGGGGGGAGGTATAAAAAGACATGACAGTTCTGTTTATTTATTTATTTATTTTATTTTATTTTATTTTTTTATTTATTTATTTACTGGAGAGGTTTTTTTCTATAGGGCGCATGCACTCGCCAGAAAGACAGAGAGAGACAGAGAGAAAGCGAGAAATCACTCCCCCGGGGAGATGGTCATGCCACAATCCCTTCTCATCCATTCTCCTCTCAGGATCTTGGGCATATGCACACGCGCCTGGCGTGAGTTTAAGCCACCGGGTCCGGGGCTTGAACCACGGTCGACTACATGAGACTCCAGCAACATAGCCATTATGCTAACTGCTGGTCCCATGACAGTTCTTTTTATTTTTTAATTAATTACCAGAGAGCACATGCACTCATCAGACGCAGTGCGCTCACGCACACATGTGCGCACGCGCGCACACACACACACACACACACACACACCTGCGGTGGGGCATAGTCACGCTGCAATCATTTTTCCTCCATTTCTCCATCCTGTCAGGATTTGGGGCATACATGCACACTCACCTTGCCCGTTTTTCAAGCCAGCAGACCTGGGATTCAAACTGCAGTCGGCCACGTGGGATCCCGCTTTCCTATGTACAGTGCATAACTGCTGCACTGGTTATTTTCTGAAGGAATCCTGTGTCCCTGTGGCACTGCTATTCTAGCAAAGAACTCCTGTTTACTAAGCCCTATCATTTTCCTAAAAGTTTACTAAGTGGAATGGCATTCAAAGTGTCTACCTTTCCCTGGCCTTCCTATTTATCATGAAAAGATGCTCAATTTCTTTTCCAAACATCCATGCAGTCTCCTTTTAAAGCATAAACATTTTCCATTCCAGGAAGTTCATCTTACTCATAGTATTTTCAACCCTGGTGGCCCTGTTGTTGGGGACTGTGTAGTGCCTTGGTTTAGCTGGGTAGTAATTCTTTTAGCTTGGCTACATTTCTATGTTCTCTCCCCTCTTTACCCTTAGGACCTTTGAGGCTTTCTCTGTCATTGCTATACCACCATCCATGGAAGCAGGTGCCTGAATTCTCTGTAGTTCTGCCTCAGGGCAGACTTTCTCTTTAAGCTGTATTGTTTTTGCTTATTTGTTTGTTTGTTTTTCCAGTTAGCTAGAGGGCGCGTGCGGTCACCAGGACAGACAGAGTGAGAGGTAGAAGGCACCCCTAGTGAAGTGGGTTCATGCTCCAATGCTTTCACGGTTTCTCCTACCTGTCAGGATTTTGGGCACACATGCACTTAGTATGTTTTTCAAGCTGCTGGGGTTTAAACCATGCCCTTAGCCATCTGGGATCCAGTTCCTTTAACTAGGCCATGGAGCCTAGTTAAAGAGCCTTAACAGACTCTTTAAGGTCTGTCCTTATTGAAATGTTTTTAAGTTTATTTTATTTATTTATGAAAGAGAGAGGGAGAGAGGTTGATTTTGGGCAGGGTCTTGCCATGTCAGGATCCCCCTACCCCAGCCTGACCAGCTAGACAGGACCATAGGTGTGTGCCACCACACCTGGCCTGTTCAGGTTGGGCCAGGAATCAATGCTGGGCCTCCTGTGCAGCTCAGCCTCTGAGCAGTAGAATCCCAGCAGGTGCACCACCACAGCTGAGCCAAGCACTCCTTTACACTTAATTTTTTAGATTTTTCTTTTCTTTTGTTTTAAAGAATGTTCATTCATTCATTCATTCATTCATTTATTCATTCATAAGACAGACCAACCGACCAAACCAGACCAGAGAGAGACAGAGACAGAAAATTAGAAAGCAAGCCACTGGGTGCCAGGACTTGAACTGCGGTCGGCCATGTGGGAGTCCAGCACCCTTAGCCACCATGCCACCTGCCAGCCCCCAATCTTGTAGACTTTTCTATGCCAGTGACTTAAACATTAGACCTTTAGTCAGGGTTGATCTTTGAAATTATTAGAGCTGGTTTATAGTAATGATGAAGACAATAGCACAGTAACAACAGCTAACACATTTGCAAAGTGCCAGGCCATCAGATTAACACAGAGCACTGAATCTTCTGGTTAAAAAATAATAATAATAAAATAAAATTTTAAAATAACCTGAATCAAAAGCCCTAATTGTAAACACTGTGTATTGGGAATACCTGGGGTAGGGATCTGACATTGAATAATGGTCCTCTTTCAGAAACAACAGTGGATTAACATCAGTCCTTTTTTCTTTTTTCAATTAAACCTTGTGCTGCCAGAGTTGCTGGTCTTTGCTGCTGAGGGATTTGCATTCATGATAATGGTTACAAGGATGATAATAACAAAACTGTTACTATGCTCTAATTTTAGAGTTAATTTAAGTACATAATTAGGTATGGTCCCTACCTAGTGGGTAAATACTTTCTAAAGGTCAACAGACTTTTACACATGTTTCCTGTAAGCAGGACTGCCAGTATGCATTGACGTCATCAGGTATTCTCTCATATCTGTAATAAATATTAGTGGCATCAGACTTTCTCCATTCCAGGCATCTCTAAAGATCATCCAATATTTGGTTTTTGTTTTGTTTTTAGATTTTTTGCTATAGGACATGTGCACTCACCAGAGAGACAGAGAGAGAAAAAGTAAGAAAGCACACTCCAAAGGGATGGCCACACCACCATCCCTTCTCCTCCGTTCTCCTCTCGGGGTTTTGGACATGCATGCATACACACTCACCGGCATGACTTTCCAGTTTCTGGGTGCAGGACTTGAACTGCTGTTGGCCATGTGGGAATCCAGCACCTTAACTACCACACGATCTGCTGGCCCCACATTGCTTTCATTTTATTAAGCATTTTGGTGGAGAAAAGGGATACAGTGAGGTGTTATAGTGCTGAGACAGGTAGTGACTGTAGAGACCACAAATCTAGGTGGGAATTCCAGTTGCAGCAAGTCACCAACACCCAACACACCCTTAGAAATTTGACTTGCCCTTGGGATCCTCAACTCCAAGTGGAGGAGTTCAGATCATCTACTTCCTCAGCTTCTTGTGAAGATTTAGTGAGATAATACATGTTAAATAATTAGAACGGGAAAACAAATGATAGATGCCCAGCATGTGAGCCATTGCTATAGCTGTCATCATCATATCCTTAATTGTCACTTCACTGCCACCACCAGGGTACCCATTATCTATCATGCTCTGGCAGAAAAATGATTGAGAATTTCTCTCTCAAAGTAACATTCAGTTATTTGGGCCAAGTATTAAAGTAGTAGATCTTTCCTGTGATAATTTCTAAGTTAATTGGTTCATTTTTTTTCCCTTTTGACAGATAAGTTAAATGAATGCTCATGTGTAACTAATGCAATTTCCTTTCCTCCATTTAACAAGAAAGTGTGTAGTTAACAGATCTGCTTTGGCCAACCTAAACAATCTTAATCTAAATGTTCTAGTTTGGGAAGATGTTCATATGTTACTAATCATGTCAATAAGAACAGTGATTGTGGAACAACTCTGCTCAGTGGAAAGGAAATAATTTGTCCTAGATGGTCCTCTGACCAAATTAAGCTTTTCAGGGAGAAGAAGCATACTGTCAGTTTGTTTGCCAACTTGAGGATTCATTAAAAGTAGTATCCATTAAATAATAGCAACCCAAGCACTCAGATGATACAAGGAGCTCATTTTAGATAGTTCGGGAGCTATATGAGTATTAAATTCATCAGCATTCTGTAAGAGGACTGGAGTTATTTTTTCAAATGCCTGTATCATGTAGTCTGTATGCAGTGAAAATAAGAGATTTTAAGTTTTTGAAAATTTTAGAAACAAGTATCTAAAGATTAAAATAGGTTGTAATACCCAGTGTAGGCAAAGTATTGAGAAGCAGGCATTTTTGTACTGTCAGGGGTATATAAATTGATGCACCCTTTTTGGCAGACAGTTTTGCAATACCTATCAAAATGAGTGGCATATCCTTTACCTAGTGACTCCACTTGTTTTCTACTTCGTCCACCTTTGAGGATATTTTCCCACAAGCACAAAGTAAGTGGGCAAGGATGTTTTCTGCAACAATGCTTATAACAGCAAAAAAAATTAGAATATTGTAAATGCTGACCAGTAGGGACTAGGTAAATTATGATGTATTCATGTAACTAAATACCAGATAACTGTTAAAAAGAATAAGGTGGACCTACATAGCAACAGGAAAGATGCTAAAATATTGTTTGTTTGTTTTTTTAAGAGAAATTTTTGCTATAGGGCACATGCACTTGCCAGAGAGGGAGAGAGACAGAAAGTAAGAAAGCACCTCCTAGGGGGGATGGCCACAGCACAATCCCTTCTCCATTCTCCTCTTGGAATCTTAGGCACGCACACACACGCGCCCTGTATGAGTTTCAAGGCACCAGTCCAGGACTCCAACTATGGTTGGCTATGTAGGAGTCCAGCGACGTAACCGTTAAACCAGCTGCTGGTCCCAAATTCATGTATTCTTAAAGGCAAGTTGTTTGATAATGTCTTAGATAAATACATATGAATAGAAAACTTTATAAGAAGGTTTTGGAATGTCTCTAATGGTGATTACCTCTGGAGAGTAAGAGATAGGTAGAAATACTAATTTTCATTTAAACTTTTCAGTGCTCTTTTTTTTTTTTTTCACTCTGAACACTTGTTAGTTTTATTTATGAAAGAAAAAAAGAATTTAGGGGCCAGCAGATGGTGTGGTGGTTAAGGGTGCTGGACTCCAACATGGCCAGCCACGGTTCCAGTCCCAGACCTGGCAGCTTGCTTTCTCACTTTCTCTCTCTCTCTCTCTCTCTCTCTAACTCTGTTCCTCTCTGGTCAAATTAAAATAAATAAATAAAGTTAAATAAAATAATTATTTAAAAAGTTAAAAAAAAAACCACATGAACTAAAATCTATTTTATATTCACCTATTGATTACAGATGTTTTGTTTCCTCCATAACTATTATTGGCTGCTTAAGCACAATAGTCCAAAACTCATCAATTTGAGAAGTAAACTGTAATACCCATGCCTGCCACTTCCTTTTTTTAATATTTATTTAATTGTATTTGTTTATTATTATTCAATTTGATGAGAGATAGAGAGAGAGAGAGAGAGAGAGAGCAAGCTACCAGGTCCAGTACTCGAACTGTGGTTAGCCATGTGGTAGTCCAGCGCCTTAACCACTATGCCACCTGCCGGCCTGTTGCCCGCCATTTTCTAGTATACGAACGAATTGTCCTAATGTCACCCTCTACCACTACCACCAAAAGAAGGTCCCAGGACCCCTGCTGCTGCAAGAAATTTTGTTTCTGCAAGAGAAGAATAGCTCATGGTATTTGCTGGCCATCGAATAGCTTTGAAAGGCTACTTCATGAGCATAATTGAAAGATAGGACTATATATCCTCGAATATTTCTGTCTTTCTCCACATTTTTAGCTTGACCCACTACCTTCATGATGTCAGCCAAGTCCCTTTAGCAGGCTGTTTTCACTGCAGAACCCCGAAGAGGGACTACGTGCATAATAGTGCCTGTTTTGTTGTGTTTTAAGCAAACAGGTTGTTGGCTCTTTTACTGTTCCTCACAGTTGCCCCACATTCCTAGTAGTGTAAGATTTTCCCCCTTCTTCTAAATATTGAAAAGCCCTATAGTTAACTGAGTTCAGTACAGACTATCAGATTTTTCTCATGAGCTCAACATTACATTAGAAGAAATTTCAGGATCCTTAAATGAAATTGATTTTTTTTTTTTTTTTGAGGGATTTTTGCTATAGGGTGCATGCACTCACCAGAGAGACAAAAACTGAGAAATCACTCCCTAGGGAGATGGCCACACTGCAATCCCTTCTCTTCCATTCTCCTCTTGAACCGCAGTCAACCATGTGGGAGTCCAGTGCCTCCACCACTATGCTACCTGCTGGCCCTGAAATTGGTGTTTAGATTGCTAATTTGAACTTACATAAAATTTGGTTTCAGTAGTGAGCAACAGAAATAGGAAAAAACATTTCAAAATACAAGAAGGTATATTGCAGTCCTAATTTGATGTAAGACAGCTCAAAGTGTACCATCTTGATGCTGCCACTTACTGAGATCTTGGGCAAGTCCCTTTACTTCCCTGAGCCTATTCCTTCATTAGTAAGTTGGGGGTGAAAATTGAGATACTGCATGGAAAGCATTTAGCGTAATTATTGGCACATGGGCACCCAGTAAATATTAGCAATGTGATTTTTTTAGCACAGGTGAGTGACTAACATGTTTCTAAGTGATTGAGAAGTGTCTGAAATTAAATATAGAATTTAGGGAAAAAAGATATGGTTTGATTTTACTTTGTTCACTGTTTTGTAATTATTTAAAAAAAAGGATCATAGGGGCTAGCAGTTGGTGTAATGGCTGTGTCACTGAACTCCCTTGTAGTCGATCATGGTTTGAGTCCTGGACCAGTGGCTTAAACTCACACCAGGCATATGCATATGTGTATGCATATGTGCCTAAGATCCCTAGAGGAGAATGGAGGAGAAGGGATTACTGCGTGGCCATCCCCCCTGGGGGGTGATTTCTCACTTTCTGTCTCTCTGTCTTTCTCTGTCTTTCTGGTGAGCACACACGCCCTATAGCAAAAACCTCTCCAAAAAAAATTTAAAATAAGGTTATAGACTAGGATTCTTATATGGCTTTCTGTTCCAGTGAGGCAACATTTGTTGAATATGTGGAACCAAAAAAAAAAAAAAATTAATTGTATAGTATTTAAAGATAAAAAGAACTGTTCAATGTGAACATGTAACCATTACTCTGAGAGCCTCATTGAACAGGTAGCCTACCATTTCAACATTATCACCATCCTACCTCCTCTGAAAGCTTTTCCTAACCATTCTAGCATACAGTGAACTCTCCAAGAACCCATAAAGCTTACTGATCCCAGTTGGCCTCAGGAAAACACCAAGGCAATTGCTTAACTTGTCCCATGACTCTCCTCTCCATAATACAACTTGTGGGGCTCTCCTTATGGAATCTGGGCTGGGCCCTCATGGTCTAGGGTTCATCTGCTACCAAGTAAGCGTCTTTCAAATGGCCCTTCTGTAGCACTAAGTGGTATTTTGGTGATTGATATGTTTGATATTAGAGGATAAATGGATTGGGGTAGGAAATAAACACCTCAGCCAGTACTCCCAAAGAATTAAAAGTTGCAAGGCTGGCTGGTGGCGTGATTAACGCGATGGGCTTCCATGTGGCCAACCGCAGTTTGAATCCTGGACTTGTGACTTGTTTTCTTTTTCTCTCTCTCTCTCTCTCTCTCTCTCCCCTCCCTCCCCCGCTAGTCAAATTTAAAAATAATGGGACCAGCAGATGACATGGTGGTTACATTGCTGGACTCCCACATAGTCGGCTGCGGTTCAAGTCCTGTGCCTGGTGACTTGAAATTCATGCTGGGCTTGTGTGTGTTAGTGCCCAAAATCCCTAGAGGAGAATGGAGGAGAAGGGATTGTGGCAAGGCCATCCGCCCTGGGGGGTGATTTCTCACTTACTGTTTCTCTGTCAGTCTGGCAAGCAAGCACCCTATAGTAAAAATGTCTCTTAAAAAAAATAATTATAAGGGGAACCAGCAGTTAGCGTAATGGCTATGTCGCTGGACTCCCACATAGTCGACCGCGGTTTGCGTCCCGGACCCGGTGGCTTAAAACTCACGCCGGGCGCGTGTGCATGCGTGCCCAAGATCCCGAGAGGAGAATGGAGGAGAAGGGATTGCAGTGTGACCATCCCCCCTGGGGGGTGATTTCTCGCTTTCTGTCTCTATGTCTCTCTCTGTCTGTCTGGCGAGCGCACGCGCCCTATAGTGAAAATCTCTCCAAAAAATAATAATAATAATAATTATAGGGATGGTATGGGACCAGCAGATGATGTAACAGTTACATCACTGGACTCCCACATGGCTGACCACAGTTCGAGTCCCAGACTCAGAGACTTGTGCCCATAGTCCCAGAGGAGAATGGAGAAAACGGGATAGCAGAGTGGCCATCTCCCCTGGTGGGTGATTACTCACTTTCTGTCTCTATCTCTCTGGTGAGTGCACATGCCCTATAAAAAAAATTCTCTCTAAAAAATAAATAATAATAATAAATTAAATCATTCTTTTTTAAGAATGAAAAGGGAAAGAAAGAAAAGTCACAGAGGGAATGATCATGTTAACACAGATGACAGGGAATTTCGAGTGGTGCCCATGTTGCATGGGCAAGAAATGCAGAGATGTTTTACCTGAGCCCAGCCGAGGAAATTTATGGTAAAAGTAAGAGAAATTCTAAGGTTCTAGGTATATCCGTCTTATTATTTTACATAAAATACTGAGACTTTCTTTCCATTTAGTAGGGATTGGCTGAGCTTCTGCTCTATGGTGATTAATGATGATATCCAGCGTCTGAGAATTTCCATTTCCAGTCCCGCTTCCTCTGATCAGGAAAGTGGTCTTGGACCTGGACAGAGTGGTTTATGGCAGAAGTGGGGATGGGCCTCTGTCTTGGTGCTAGAGGACAAATGGATCATGGGCAGAAACCAGCATCCAACCTAGTACTCCTTACAGAATGGCAAGTGCAAAGAGATGCTTGAGAAGTAGAGGGAAAAACCTTAACAGACTTTCTTTACACAACCTCTGACTCAGCTCCCAAGGTCTCCTCTGTTGCAGGCATCAGAAGTTGAGAGACAGCTCTCCATGCAGGTCCACGCCCTCCGAGAAGACTTTCGGGAGAAAAACTCGTCAACCAGCCAGCACATCATCCGGCTCGAGAGCCTTCAGGCCGAGGTAAGCAACAGTGCTCGGAGACAGAAAAGCTATTCTCACTGGAGGCTCTGCATTGAGTCTTCTTGACTAAGGGGCCCTCTGAGCTGGGAAACAGATACCTGTGCCAAATAAACAGGACTAAAGTCTCTAAAGAGAGACAGTTCTGCGAGAAGCTAAATGGAGAACACTTGATCCATGTCCCTCTAGGTAGCCGGTGGTTGGAAAAATAAAACTGCTGAGTTACTGCTGAGTGAGTTAAAATCATGAATGACCTACATTGTGTTGAATATATTCATCCTTCCAAAAATGTCCCCACCAGTCCCAGATAGGCGATGGAGAAGGACGTCTTCCTGTCCATCTCAGTCTACCTTAATGAGGTCTACTATTACGCTCGTCGGTAAAGTGAGAATAATGGATTTTTCTGCTTCATAGGTTTGTGTGAGGTTTGTTGGGTTAGTACATGGAGAGCACTTTGCCTGGTACCTGGAACATAGTAATGTTGTTGAAAGCATACAGGAACCTAGAACATGGCAGCCAGGGTCTTTAACCCTGATTGGGCCAGAGGGGAAAAGAAAGCACTTGAGGAACACTACTGTGAGAAACTAGCTGTGGGAGGTGAGGAGAGAGCAAGGGTCCTATCACCGGCCAAGACAAGGGCTCCTCTAACCCAATTTGCTCTGGAGGTCCCCTTAGCCAGGTATCTGCACCACAGCTGTGGCTAAGTCAAACCTGGGGAGGCAGTCTAGGGCCAGATTGAATGAGCATTTTGTGCTGAGGTGCAAGAATCAGCTATTGTGGTCAGGTCAGAGAACCCAGAGGGGCTGCTCCCCTGCTCCGTAAATGACCTGAAGATGTTTTTCCTAAAGTCTGTCAATATCTTCTCTTTTCTCCTGCCTCTCATTCCCTTCCTTCCTCCTTTCCCTTGGATTTCCTACTGGTATTGAGCAGCAGGTTCTTGAAGTAAGTAGAGTCTGCCCGGTGGGGTTCGGCATGCCTGTCTGTGACATTTGTGTGCATGACTTGCCAGTCAGCTACCTCTGCCAGGCTCTGACTCCTTCAGGTTGCCTGTCTTCCTCTTTCCCCCACCTACTCACTTTTTCTAGACCTTCATGAACTGGGTCTTTCCCAGAAGTGTTTATTGCCAGATTTAGTCACAAGTTTCAGGGTGTGTAGGGTGGGGCGAGAGAGTGGCAACCTAATGCCAGTTCCTTGCTTCATCTAGTAACACTGCTACTTTCAAAAGCCAAGCTACGAGGTTGTTCATTCAAATAAGTTACTTCGTGTAGCTTTGAACGTCTTAAGTTTTTCTTAAGGGTCAGTTGTGTATCAGAGTTGTCCTGCTTCATTACTTCACTTAATTAAATTTGGGAAACAAAGATGATCCATGAGAAGAGGGTATTTAGCTGGAGTGAGAATTCCCTTCACAGGGGTAGCTTTTTCACTGGAGGGAATAGTGGTCCCATTCACAAAACCTGCTTGCTCCTTTTGGTCCCTTACGCAGGTGTGCACTCGAGAGACAGTATTTCTTTGTTTGGCTAGATAGCTGATCTCTCTGGACAAAGGCCACATACTTTGTTGCCCAGGATGGCATTCTATCTGATTGACGGGCAGCCAGGGAAGATCTTTGCCTTGTGAGCAGAATTCTAATGCAGAGAGTGAGAATAGCCCAAAAAACAGAGAGAAACATGAATCTCAGAGGCCCTGGGACAAGTTACACACTCATTTCAGAATCTCCCCTGGAAAAGTTCTGAGTCGATCTCCGGGACTTACCCTAAGGAGTTGTCACTCACCCTAGGCTAGAGAGCCCGATGAACATCTTAACCTTGTTGGGGAGTATTTACAAACAATATACTGCTTGAGCACTGATAAATGAGAGGACTCTAGGGGATCTGCAGGACTCCAAAAGTTCCCCAAATGCTGGAACAAATTGAGAAGTCTGGGAAAGGAATTCTGGAGCCCCTGAGCAGGGCAGTGTTCTTTGGGTGAAGTACTGACTCAGCCTCTGCAAGCCTTGAGGCCAGAGAAAATTTGGCAAATCTTGCCTTCTCCTTTGTGTTCTCTGTGACACTAAAGAGTTTGCTGGCCTTTCTAAAGGATTGTGTATCTTGAGACTGACCAGGCACCCAGTGCATGAATATCCCAGCCTGGTTCATAAAAGGAGAGTATTTACTTCTATTTGCAATTACTTCCTCACCTGAAAATTACTTTGACTAAAGTCTATTTGTCACTTTTGTCCCTGTCCTGCTCCTTCCCAGGCCACATGCTGATGCAGGCACTACTGTGCATTTTACACCCTCTTAGCTCCTTCCTTAACTGGGGGCACCAGCTCTGAGCTGTGTGGTCTGCAGTAACAGAGGGGGCAGCAGTTTTTGTGAGGGGAGCGAGAAGAGCTCTAGAGCATGAAAACACAGGGGCTCCAGGGGCTTCTTTGGCATTTTCTTGTGTTCGTGACTTGAGAAGGAGGAGTTCAGCAGGTTAAGTCCCACTCCTCCACAAACTGTAAGGTTGGGATAAAGTTGAGGGCAGGCAAGGTGGGGCCCCTTTCTGTCTTATCTCTGGAATTTCCAGAATACTAACCTTCCCTTCCTCTGCCTGGCATCCCACATTCCAGCTTCCCCAAAGCTCAACTCCCACCCCTTCCAAGTCAGGTTTCTAGAGGGGGAGGGTTTCCTCTTCAACTTAGGATTCCACTGCTGAGATGGGGACACCAGGTCCCTGGGCAGACACTTAGAGATACATGCCCTCGTGTTGTGGGGCCCATCCCTCCTTCCTACTCATTAGCCTGGGTATAACGCCACGCCACCCCTGTGGCTCTCCACCCTTCCAGATCAAGATGCTGTCAGATCGGAAACGGGAGCTGGAGCATCGTCTCAGCGCCACCTTAGAAGAAAATGACCTGCTCCAAGGGACTGTGGAGGAGCTGCAGGACCGGGTGCTGATCCTGGAGAAGCAGGGTCATGACAAAGACCTACAGGTACTGGGGCAGAGCTGCCCTGCAGGATTAAAACAAGTGCTTAGCCAAAGAAAAGAGGCCGGGAGGCTGTCACCTCTGCTGGGGTCAGTCTGAGTGGATGCTGCTGAGGTCTCCTGGCGGGTCCTGTTGTAATTCCCCTGGGCACTCACTAACTTGGCAGTTCTGGCTCTGCCTGGAGGGAATGTATTGCTACCCAGGTCATCTTCCAGTGTGTTCTGTGCCACTGGCCCCTAGAGCAGTTTCACAGAGTTCTTTCTGGGCTATTAACATGGCTGGAACACGAGGAGTTTCACTCGACCCTCCCAGCTCCGTGAAAGCTGTTTGAGGGTCTCAGAGGCAGCCGCTAACTCTCTGTCCTCAGGTTATAGCACGCTCTGCTGTTGCCTTCTGAGCTTTGGAATTCAGTTGACTGGCACAGAGCAAAAACCAAGAGACTGCCCGCTGAACACAGCAAGACTTATATCCTGCTTCAGCAAGTTGCCAGAAAAGGCACAGACTGACCCCTTTATGAGCCTAATTAGTCTTTTTTATTTTCCTAAAGGAAATTGTTGCTTGGGCAAATTGCCCTTATTTGGGAACTGCCACCAGTCATCAGCTGAATCCTCATGCTTTCACTTAAAAAGAATCATCAAAACAAAAAGATAATCATTCCTAGCCTCCCCAGAAATAGAGGGTGGCATCTGCTACCAGACTTGTTGCTGAGTGGCCGAGGAGCACCTAACAGGAGACTTCCTGATTTCCTGTGGGCATCCACTGAGCGTGCCAGGGGGTGCACTTGGTTATAACAGTGTCATTGGTGCAGAAGTGGGTCCCAGCTCAAAGACCAAGCCACCAAAGGCCCTCTGGGCTCAGAGGTGCACTGTTTGAAAGCCCTGGGTGTGGGATAAAGAAACAGAGCCTCGGGCTAAGACCACTTGTCACTGACACCATCAGCGGAGCTGCTTCCTGAGTGGTGAGCCTCTGTGAAGAAAATCAACAGCTTTTCTCTCTCCAGTTTTCTGTACCTTCTTTTGTATATAGTAGGGCCTCAGTAAACATTGACTAGACAGTGGTGCTGGCTAAAGCCTCACCACAGTTTTCAAAGTGGAAAGGATTTGCTCATTGTTCACGATGGATGATGATGATAGTAGTGACCATTTGTACGTTTCTTTACAAGAGGCAGAGTACTTTCCCATAACATCATAAAGCTGAGGCTTAGAAAAATTGAATCATTTGTTCAAAGTCGTGTAGTAAATCCTTGGTGGAATCAAGACTAGAATCCTCCCACCACCTGCCTTTCCTGTTGTTCAATGAAGAAATTTTTAGTCTAGCATGAATTTACAGATGAAAAGCCCTTATTGAAGTCAATAATTAGGAAACTGGGCACAGGGGCAAGGAGTGTGGACTAATGTGGACCATCAGCTACCTGACTAGCACAGTAGGCTGTATGTTTTGTAGCAGCAGGAATCCAAAATCATGCCACATGTGTGTCCTCACCAACTGCAAGCCCACTGCCTTCCAATCAGACTTTGAGAATGAGAGGGTGTCACCCATCAGCCTACAGCAAGTCAGGCAGTTTCCACTTTGATTTGGAAAAATCTGCCTTTATGGGCTGAATCCTCATCTTTCCTAACTATTTATAATTCTGTTCCTTCTGTTCATGTGAAACTCTCCTTAAGCTGCCACTAATTATGTGCTTTCCAAAAAGCCCTTTCTATACTGAAATGGCCTGTACTGATACAGAAATAATAATTCCAGCTTACTCATATAGCCATTGAATGGTCCTAAACCAGACTTGTAAGATGTAGAGCAAGTGGTGTTGGGATATATTTAATCCCATGATTTTAAGTCCTTAGGGTGAGAGGAAGGCTGAGCTGGCAAGACAGCAGGACTGCCACTCCTGCCGAAGTCAAAATAGCTCCCCTTTGATCTGTTTCACCGAATATTTGGGATTCTGATGTCAAAAGCAAGTTTTTTTTAACCACTGATTAAATCTAACTCAGATTGGTTTTTTTTTTTTCCTTCAGTCTGAAAATAGGTATTAGAAAAAAAATTTTGTGAGACCAGCAGTTAGCATAATGGCTATGTCACTGAACTCTCATGTAGCCGACCGTGGTTCAAGTCCCAGGCCCGGTGGCTTAAATTCATGCTGGGCGCGTGTGCGTGCGTGCCCAAAATCCCAAGAGGAGAATGGAGGAGAAGGGATTGCAGCGTGGCCATCCCCCTATGGGGTGATTTCTCTCTTTCTATCTCCGTCTCTCTGTCTTTCTGGCGAGCACACACACCGTATAGCAAAAACCCCTCCAAAAAAAAAAGAAAAAAAATTTGAGCATCTATTTTGTATTGAGCATTTTCTAAAGTCTCCCAAATGAATTTTTTCTTTATTCATAATAGAGCAAGTGCATGCATACATGAGAGAGAGAAAAATAAGCATTTTCCACAGGGTCTGGTTATGCCATGATCACCTTCAGTCCTACAGCCATGTGAATCTTGCCTAAGATTCATGTATGTATCCAGTATGTTCCAGGCTGACCAGACTAGGGATTCAAACCATGGTCACCATGTGGAATCCAGCTCGTCTTGAGCAGCACATTACCACTGTACCACAGAGCCAGCCCATTTTGCTCAACTCTTCCTATCCGGTTAAGGAAATAAATTTTTCCCTTTAAGGACTACCTAGCTGCTGTGTTTCATACCCAGACATCTTACAGCTGCATTCGGGGCCTCATCCCAGCAGGTAGTTTTCATTGGCAAAGTACAGGCTCACTCACTGTGGGCCACCCGGGAAGCAGGTGACCAGGTCTCGAGACCTTGTTCTGAGGCTTATCATGTGCCATCAGGCAAATCACTTAACATCACACCGTCTCAGCTCCAATGTAAAATGAGGAAAGTACCCCCACTTCTGCTCACATGGGTAACGTAAGCTTAAACAGTATACTGTACACATACAAACAGCTTCATGTCATCCTTACTCATATATGTCCATATACTTACTGTCATCTGTTATATTGAGGATGATAGTTTTTATTTCAGAGGGCCCTCATTTTAATAAGCACATCGCGGTTTCGTTAGGTTTGTTTTTTCTGCATTTGTCTGTCCAGTTGATGAATCAGTTATTGACCAGCGAGTGTAGACCTCTGCTGGTCTTTTGTTCTCTTGCTGTTATAATTAATTAAGCACCTTTGAGTGTGCATGAGTAATTGAACTAATTTTGTCCAGTGCATAAGAACTTGTACTTGACTGTGCTGAGCTTCTCCTGCTGGGATGTATGTGGAGTTGTCTAGAAAATAATTATAAAGCATTTTACCAGTTTAATATGCCATTCATAATTGTGCCAAGTGCCTCCTAGGAATGTCCTCCCCCCCCCCCCCCAGCCCCGATTTTTCTTTTCTGAGTTTCCTCAAAACTGGGGCTGGAGGAGTTCCCACTGGACCAGAAGGTATTGCTGATCCATGGGAACCATGCAGAGCAGGCCTGCCAATTCCTTTTCATTCTCTGAGCAGCCAGCTCTATACCTTTCCCAGTTAAAGCTCATCCAGACCACTGGTGCCATTAGCCAACCATTTCCTGGTACTGACCTGCAAAGATAAGGCTCCCCAGACACCTACAGGATTGGCTAAAAGCTCCGGAAGGCAGTGTGCTCTCTTCATGAGGACTATGGGGCACTGAGTTGCTGCCAGCCACACTGCAGTCTCTTCTCTGCAGGACCCCAAAGCTCATAACCTAGAGTCTGGAAAAGACCAGTGCAGTGTCTGTCCACTGTGTCTTTTTTTTTTTTTTTTTTTTGGAGAGGTTTTTGCTATAGGGCATGTGCGCTCGCCAGACAGAGAGAGACAGAGACAGAAAGCGAGAAATCACCCACCAGGTGGGATGGCCATGCTGCAATCCCTTCTCCATTCTTCTCTCGGGATCTTGGGCACACACACACACATGCCTGGCGTGAGTTTAAGCCACTGGGTCTGGGACTTGAACCGCAGTCGACTACGTGGGAGTCCAGCGACATAGCCATTACGCTAACTGCTGGTCCCCACTGTGTTTTTTTTTTTTCTTTTTTTTGGAGAGGTTTTTGCTATAGGGCACGTGCGCTCACCAGACAGACAGAGAGACAGAAAGCGAGAAATCACCCCCCAGGGGGGATGGCCATGCCGCAGTCCCTTCTCTTCCATTCTCCTCTCGGGATCTTGGGCACGCACGCACACACGCCCGGCATGAGTTTTAAGCCACCGGGTCTGGGACTCGAACCGCGGTCGACTACATGGGAGTCCAGCAACATAGCCATTATGCTAACTGCCGGTCCCCCCACTGTGTTTTTAACAGAACAGGGGTCACCCAAAAAATGCTGTTTTATAAAAGGATTAGTTAGATTTTAATCCCTGGAAGTTCTTCCCTACCCCCAAACGTCTTTTTTGGGGAGCACAATGTAAGAGTGATAAATACTGCTCCTGTGCAGCTATGTCCTGTGGTTCTTCAGTAAGTGTCCGCTGTGTTGGAAGCAAGTTCGTGTTGGAGTTCACAGATAAGAGGGCAGCATTCAGCAGTAATGACTGTCTCCTCACAGTCAGCAGTGGTGACTTCACCAGAGAGCAGTGCCCTGTTTTGAACTTCCCATGGAAGGGGCTATGGAGAATACACAGAAGGCGTGAGGCAGCAGCATCAAGAGAACAACCCAGCCCCTGGGTTGTGGCCCCTGTACTGTGGTCTCCTCTCTATCTCTGGCCTCATTCTTCTTCTCTGAGCCTCAGTTTTATCTCAAGGAACCTGAGATGGTTCGGCTCATTGATCTCTGTGACCCTGCCAGCTCTGAAAGTGTAGTCTTATGTGAAGATCTCCGAGATCATTCAGAAATCCAGAAAGAGAGTCTATAGGAAAAATCTAAAGGATACATAATATATTTAATATTTGGCTTGCAGAATAGGAGCTACTTGAAAGCTATTGAAAAGAAATATCTCTAAATAACTTGAGCTTTCAAGTCTTCAGAAAGGATTGAGAAAGAACAAACAGCTTAATATAAGGATGAGGAACTTAGGTGGGACAAGGAAAAAAAGAAGTACGTTTCTTCCCATGAGAGTCAGAATTGCAACTGTGGGCCTCCTCTTCAGAGATTTTTTTTTTTTTTTTTTTTTTTTTAACCGAGAACATTTATTGCCTAATCGTTGAAATCCTTAAGATGAACTGGATGCCGCAACAGCTGCTCTCTTGGGTTTGGGTGTTGTTCCTTCACGGAATCCATGCCTGAATCTGCGGTATACAATTTTTAGGTGCCTCATTCGACCAGTCCCAGTGGTATTGCGTCTTTTAGCCTTGGCATTCCAGTTATACTTTCTCTTGCGCTTAGCAGGGTAGCCACATTTGCCACAGGTCGACTTCTGAAGGTGATAGGCCTTAGAACCACAGCGGCGGCACAACGTGTGCGTCTTATTGCGACGCTTCCCAAACGATGACGTTCCCTTCGTCATCTCGCTTCTGTGGCTGAGACCAAAGAGCTCAGAGATCTTTAAAGCAGGTTAATATCTCCTCTGTCTGAGACAAATAAAGTTAAAGAGAGAGGGAAAAACCCTGGACCAGAAGTCCTAAGATCAGTTCTGCTTCACAATGCTGTTGGGAAAGTTGCTTTTTGGAGGTGAGAAACAAGGAAGGGCTGCAGATGGGAGGTGTAAGGTCTTGGCCAACCCCAAGGCCTTCTCTTTAAAGGAGAGAGTCACAGAAAGCAGGGAGACACTGTTTGTCCCATTGGTATGGAAACTCTTGTTGTTACTACCCAGATGTTATTTCCAAAGTCCACCCCAACTCCTTTCCCCTTAATGTTTTTCATAATAGGTTCGGCCCTGTAGCACAGTGATTAAGCACTTGCATTGGGAACCAGATCCCACATGCCTGACCATGGTTCAAATTCCAGCCCCAACAGCTTAAAAAATGCCCTGGGTAGGGCCAGCAGGTGGCATGGTTGGTTAAGGCACTGGACTCCCACATGGTCAATGAAGGTTGGAGTCTCAGAACCAGTGGCTTGAAAATCATGCCAGGCGTATGTGCGTGCATACCCAAAACCCTAAGAGGAGAAGGGATTGCAGTGTTGCTATCTCTCCTGCGAAGGTGATTTCTTACTTTTCCTATCTCTGTCTCTCTCCTGCATGTACAGCACGCTATGGCAAAAAAATCTTAAAAAAGAAAACACATTGAGTGTATGTGGTGGAGAAATGGAAGAAAAGCGATGTGAGCATTCTCTACTGGGGAGTGCACTATGCCTTGTTCTCTCTCTCTCTCTCTCTCACTAGTCAGTGCACTTGCCTTCTGACAGAAAAGAAATTTTTTTAAAGTTTTTCACATGGCGCATGTGCACTCACCAGAGAGGGAGACATGCAAAAGAGTGAAAAGCACCCTTGACGTGGTTTATTACACTGCAGTCTCCTTCTCCATTCCCCAGCCCCTCAACAGTTTTAAAAAGGCCCTGGGTAGGGCCAGCCCATGGTATGGTTGGTTAAGGCACTAGACTCCTACATGGTCGATGGAGGTTGGACTCCCCGAACCAGTGGCTTGATCCTGGGTGCACACATATGTGCCTGGTGTGTTTTTAAGCTGACTCAGGGATCTCGAGTCATGGTTGGCCAAATGGCTTCTAGCCTTACAGGGTATCTGCAATACTGCTGTGTCTTAGCCAGAATGTTTAAAAATATAACCACAGTACTGTGACACCTAAAAAATGTAACAATATTTCTTGCATATCATCAGATATCCAGTTAGTGTTCAAATTTTCAGTTGTCTCATAAGATGTGATAATTTTTTTCACATTTTTTGTTAGAATATAGATATAATAAATAGGCCTACACATTGCAGTTGGTTGAAGTCTCATAGTCTTTATCATCTCTTCTTTCTTCCCTTGAAATGTATTTGTCGAGGAAATGGAATTGTCTGTTGTATAGAATTTCCCAGATGTGGGTTGGCTGACCCCCTCCCCTAGTGCAGTCCAACATGTTCCTCCCTCCTCGGTAAATTCTGTAAATTCTGTAAATTGGCCCTAGAAGTGTGATCAGCTTGGGGCCAGTTGTTCTTGTTTGTTTTGGTTTGGAGCAGGCCTCACAGCCACTTACTTTCTCTTTGAAAGCTGCACCAAAGCCAGCTGGAACTCCAGGAGGTGCGGCTCTCCTACCGCCAGCTGCAGGTGAAGGTGGAGGAACTCACCGAGGAGAGGAGCCTGCAGAGCTCTGCCGCCACCAGCACATCCCTTCTGTCCGAGATCGAGCAGAGCATGGAGGCAGAGGAGCTGGAGCAAGAGAGAGAGCAGGTGCTGACTTCCTGTCACCTTGGCATGCAGGGGGCCTGTCGTTCTCTCCAGCACCCTGCTGCCAGCCTGGCAGGAGCTGTGGCTTCCCCTGTGCCAGCCCCTAGGTCTGCTGACAAGAGTGTCGGGCAGCATGTCTGACAAAAGCATATCCCTGGCCCTCTGTTTTCCATTTTCTGTTGAGGCATTGAGCAGAATTTCTAGAGGACAGTGTCATGGCAGGCCCAAATCCAGCTCAGTGTCACCTAGGGCCTGTTAAAATTCTTGTTCACTAATGAGTCACCTCATATCTCTTACATCACCAGAGTTTTAGAAAATTCATGATCCATCCTGTCTGTCAAAGTGACTTCTTTTCATGCTTTTCATAGTGTCCATAACTGTTCGTTTCCCTAATCAGTGCTAGCCCAAGTCTCTAATTATATAAAGAGCTCCTTCACGTGACAAAGGGAAGGGGCTAGAGAACAGGGAATTTGGAATTGGAGCATCTGAGTAGATGTACTGGGCTCAAAATAAATACCATCATTTTTTGGAACAGGTAATTTAAAAGAAAAAAGAAAAAAAAAAAAAACTGTTTCCTG
This sequence comes from Tupaia tana, assembly GCA_026018925.1. Lineage (NCBI taxonomy): Eukaryota > Metazoa > Chordata > Mammalia > Scandentia > Tupaiidae > Tupaia > Tupaia tana. The sequence goes on along the minus strand of JAKSZU010000026.1, from coordinate 12,738,876 downwards.
AACTGGTGTCTTGCATGTCAGTATTTTGGGTTTAGATGCTAGAAAAAGGTGACCAGTAGCCAGGCGTGGTGGGGCATTCCTGGAGTTTCAGCTAGTTAAGAGGCTGAGGTGGGAGGATCGTGAGTTCAAGGTTATAGCAAGACCCTGTCTCTGGGGAGTAGGGAAGGATGATCAGAAAGCGGTCTTCTCTAGAGTCCTTAATCACATGTGATTCTTTGTGGAACAGCTGAGACTGCAGCTCTGGGAAGCCTACTGCCAGGTTCGCTATCTCTGCTCACACCTTCGAGGAAATGACAGTGCAGACTCGGCCGTCTCCACGGACTCTTCAATGGACGAGTCTTCCGAAACTTCGTCTGCCAAGGATGTGCCGGCCGGCAGCTTACGCACTGCCCTCAATGAGCTCAAGAGGCTGATACAGAGCATTGTGGATGGCATGGAGCCCACGGTAGGAGGCCAGTCTGGGAAGGTCCTGATTCCCCAGGTCTGGCCAGGGGGAGGGTGAAACCCTGTACAGATGTGAGGTTGATCCTGGAACCAGAACCTCCTGAAATCCCTGCAGTAATTCCTCTGAGCCTTCGTTTGTTTGAGAGCTCCAAATACCGGTGATCACACAGAGGGGTCAGGTACCAGGAAATGGAAGGCTCACAAATCAGCTCCTCCAGGCCCTGTTGTTGACCCCACCCATGGAATCGTCTTCTCCATATATTGTAGTTATGTATAGACAATGGTGTCCTTGAATTCAAGGGCTTTCCTTGGAAATTTCCTTGTAATCAGATAAAATTCCTTGGAAAATTTGTAATCAGATAAAAACTGCTGCATTATTCTTCTGTATCACTTTGGTCTTAGTGACAGGGTCAACTATGAACAGGCAGCTTAAAAAATCTGAAACTTCTGTCAAAAGAATATGAATGAGCACAGAAAGCTGAGATCTACTCCAGGGCCTTTTAGAATCCAGATGTGAAAGAAAGGGATGGCCCCTGGTCATGCGGGCCAGACTGGCCTTTCTTCCAGCCTCAGACCGGTTCCTCCTAGGACTCTCCATTCAGCTCCCAGCCTGAGGCCCTGTTTCCACTCAGGCTTCATCCTCCTGCAGACTGCTGTCTCCACTGGTACTGGATGAAGTAGGGTGAAGGGGGTGGTTTCCTTCAGCTGTGCTGTTGCTCTGTAGTCCCCGTGGTGGGGAGCTGTGGGAGGGCAGTGTGCCGGTCAGCCGCACAGCGTCCTTTCTCTGATGCCTGAAACAGAAGTGAATGGCTAGCTATTATTTGTGGACAAAGATTGAGCGAAAGAATCTCTCTCCTTAACCCCTTCTTTCTCGCCCCTTTCTCTCTCCCCTCCTTTGTTTTCTCCCTTCTCGTCTCCCCTACTGTCTTCCTCTCCTTCTGTCCCCCTCAACCGTCTCTCTGTCCTCTCCCTGTCACTCCTCTGCTGTCACCGTCTCTGGCTGCCTGCCTGCCTTTTGCTGCCAGAGCTCCCGGAGAATTGATGATGACTCCTTAGAAGAACAGATAAGGCAGACCAGTGAGGACTCAAGAGCCCTAAGGGAACTCATGGAGGGAGAGAGGGGTAAACTGAGGCAAAGCCTAGAAGAGCTGCAGCAACTCCACAGTCAGGTGAGCACTTGCCTCTTCAGTCCAGTGTGGGGAATGTGCATCTGGCTCCTGGCTTTCTTGGGGCCCTGTGAGTTTCTCCTTCTTGCTACTGCTTGGGAAGTGGCGCTCCTCCATCAGATCCTCAGGAGGCTATGACCTGAAGCAGAGGTGAGCTGGGTATTGTGAAGAGAAGAAATCAGTCCTCTAGCCCAAAGTAACATCAGCAGGGATATGAATAGCTGATCCTTGGGGCCAGCAGGTGGCATAGTGGTTAAGGCATCTACTCCCACAAGGCTGACTGTGGTTCAAGTCCCAGACCTGGTAGCTTGAAAATCAGGCCAGGCACATGTGCATACATGCCCAAAATCCCAGGAGGAGAATGGAGGAGAAGGGACTTTGGCATGGCCATCCCCCCTGAGGGGGTGACTTCTCACTTCCTTTCACTCTATCTCTCTGTATCTCCAATAAGTGCATACACCCTACAGCAAAAATCTCTCCTGGGGAAAAAAGAATAGCTGATCTTCCATTTCTTCCAGTGCCACTGCCTTATCCAGAGCCCAAAGTCTGTCTCACTGGAGGTGTGCCGACTTTCAAGCACCCCAGCTCCCAGGCCACTTAGGGATGTTTTTCCAGCAGATGATTGCTGGGCAGGGATGTTTTCAAGCCAAGGGATAGTGAATCTTTACAGGCTACTCCCATCCTGTAAGTGCCATCACCTCTGTCAGCTTGCTTTCAGCTTTAGAACTCACTGTCCTTTTCCTGTTTGATCATGGTTTGACCTCTTGGAACACTTGAGACTGACATTTATGTATTCTGATCTGAAACATTTTAAAGGATTTAGGAGCAGACCCAGGAACAGATTTCCCAGAAAAGAACTCCAAAAATCTATAATCTATTCTAGGAAATAATGCCCTTTCCTTTCTTTCTTTCTTCTTTTTTTTTTTATTGCCAGAGGGCTCGTATGCTTGTGAGAAAGAGGGGGGGAGAGAGAGAGGGAGAAAGAGAGAGAGAGAACATACACCTTCTCCTGGAGCAGGTCACACTGCAATCTTTTTCCTCCATTTCTCCTTCTTGTCTGGATTTGGGCACACAAGCACATGCACCTGTCATGTTTTTTCAAGTCACCAGCCAGAATTTGAATCGCAGTTGGCCATGTGCAATCTGACTCCCAGCGAGCAGCATTTACCCACTGTGCTCCAGGGCCAGCCCAGGAGCTCTTCTGACTGTGGGCACATGTGGAGGTTCTTTTCTGCTTGGTGCTGGCAGCCAGGGAACACCAAACAAGTAGCCTTGAAGTCCCAGCTTTAATTCCAGCCCTTTCCTTTCCTGCCCATAGCTATTCATCCCTTCTTGCTGCAACGATTTCTGCAAGGTGGAATTTAAGCCTGGCTTTTATTTCAATCAGCATTTGTTTGTTTTGTTTTAATTTGTCAGAGGGCACACACACGTTCAGGGATGAGGGGAGAAAGAGAGGGAAAGAGAGAGAAAAAAAAAGTGAGGAGGCATCCCTCTGGGAAATGGTCATGCCACAGTCTCTCCTCCCTCTCTCCTTCCTTTCAGGATTTTGGGCAGGCTCACACACGCACCCAGCATGTTTTTCAAGATGCCAGGTCTGGGGCTCAACTGTGCAGTCAGCTCTATGGGATCCACCAGGCCATGGGCTGGCCCCAGTTGGTGTTTCTTTACACTTAAAAATACCTTTACAAAAATCAAAACTGTTGACTTTTTAGGGTCATCCCATTAGTCTTCTTGTTATTCTCTTGAAAGATATTGGGAGACCTACACGTAGTCATTGCTGAACTCTTCTACGAGTGTTCAGGAAACAAGGACAGAAAGATGCTGTAGCTTGGCCATTGGCCAGAGCCTGGGGGTTCGGTGAGCGGCCACAGACCTGCCTAAAACCCCAGGTCCTCAGGTGGCCATTTGGCCAAGGAGTGGTCCAGACTTAGTGACAGATATTCCAACCTGGAAAAATAATGTGCAAGAGAAAGCAGGATCCAAAAGTCCTTTGGATTAATAAACAGCTTTATTTATTTTAAAGCCTATTTAAATTCCTGTGGAGTGCTTCTGTTTATCAGCTCTTTGATATTGACTGGGTTTTTGTTTGTCTAATTTTGTTTTGTTTTGTTTTTGCCTCTTGGAATTAGAAAACTAGAAGTTCACCAGAGGACATTGTTTTACTCAGAAACATCAGCAAAGTGTAGATTGCTAAGAGTCTGGTGTGGAACTATTTAGGAAGTTATCTCCCCAAGGGAATTTTTCTTAGCTGTTCAGCTGGTAACTGGTTTAGGCCAGTTCTGTGGATTCCTTTGAAATAGTTCACCAAGCAGATGATTGCAGTTGGGCTTCTCCTAGGTCATCTCTTCCCAAGTGCTCAGAGCAGAAACCTTCTCAGCCGGACCAGCAGATGGCGTAATGGTTACATCACTGGATTCCCATGTAGTCTAATGCAGTTCGAGTCCCAGACCCAGCAGCATGAAACTCAATACAGGGCACATGTGCATGCTTGCCCAAGATCCCAGGAGGAAAATGGAAAAGGGATTGTGGCATGGCCATCCCCCCAAGGGAGTGATTTCTTGCTTTCTGTCTCTGTCTCTTTGGTGAGTGCACACATCCTATCACAAAAATCTCTCTCTTTAAAAAAAAGCCCTTTCTTGGGACCAGCAGATGACATAATGGCTACATTACTGAACTCCCATGTAATCAACCATGATTCAACTTAAACTCACTCCGGGCGCATGTGTGTGTGTGCCAAAGATCCCGAGAGGAGAATGGAGGAAAAGGGATTGTGGCATGGCCATACCCCCAAGGGGTGATTTCTCGCTTTCTGTCTCTCTACCTCTGTCTGTCTTTCTAGCAAGCACATGCACCCTATAGCAAAAACCTCTCCAAAAAAAGCCTTCTCACCCACACTGCATCCACCAAGACCGCCCATGGGAGTGACACTGACAGCCCAAGCAGTGGGTAGAATGTAGATTGGGTTCCAGCAAGACTGGAAATTGCAGTCATGGCCGTGGGTTAACGTTGCTCATAAAAGGTTAGATCAGCATCCACTGACACCCACTGTGTGCTGACACTGTGCCCAACCCCATGCTGGACAGAGCGTGGTGCGTGGTGTCGTGAGAGCAGTCAGAGTCATCTCTGGCAACTTTCCAGGGCAGGGCCCAGACAAGGTAGGCGGGACCAAGATTCCAGCCCACAGCTCCTAGACCACCAGCTACCTACCCTGCTTCCCTGCCTGAGAGTGCTCTTATCTCTCCTGGGAAGTGCCCGTGGGGCATAGAAGGTGAGTGGCCAGTAGCACCCTACCCCAGAACTTAAGTGTTCACGTTTAATTTGACTGATAATGATCTCTTTGAGGCAAAATTCCTACCCAAACCTGAAGACTTGCTCAGTGCCCGTATTGTGCTAAGAGAAATCAAGTCCCAAGCACTTAGTGCCCCCTGCCCACCCCCTGTGTGTCCATGGCCAGGAACTGCCCCCCCGCCCTCCATTGCCCACAGCTCAGCTTGGCCTGCCCCTTCCTTCTGGTGGGTGTGGAACAGCTGCCAGGAGGGTCTTTGGGTGATAAATCTTAGAATGTGAAAACTAGGGGCCAGCAGGTGGCACAGTGGTTAAGGTGCTGGATTCCCACATGACCAACCACAGTTTGAGTCCCAGACTTGACTTGCTTCCCTCTCTCTCTCTCTCTCTCTCTCTCTCTCTCTCTCTCTCTCTCTCATCTCTTTCTGGTGAATGTACATGCCCTATAGCAAATTTTAAAGTAATAATAATAAAATTAAATAAATAATATATTTTTTTAAAAGACAGAATGTGAGAACTATCCATGAGGTTGGTAAGAAACACAGCCCGTTCTGCTGTTTGGGTCCTTCATGCTTGAATAGAGTGCACACACCAGTCCCTCCAGGGCAAGGAAACAGGAGAGCAGTAGGGCTTACTCACCTGCTCTCGGACACGCCTCCTCTGTAAAGTCTCAGTGTGTTCCCTCTCCTCCCTCCCCCAGCCTGCCCGCCTCACATGATTGGAATTGATCGTCAGAAGCAGGACTTGAAAATAGATGGAATGCCTCTTTTATTTCCAAGGGATGAGAAACTTCCAGCCCCCGTGGCCATGTCTGGCTGCATTCTGGCCATTCCCTTTCCTGCCCTCCTGCTGTCCTCTGGCCCCTTTGCTTAGCAGAAGTGAACATGGATCTAAAGGGGTTTCCCACATCCAGGTCTTCCCGTGGGGCTTTCTCTCAGCTCCCACTTGCTCATCGTTCAGCCCTGCTCCTCCTTCAAGTTCTGATCAGGTTTTGCTTCTTGCGTGAAACCATCTTGATTCCCTTCCCCCAGGTGCCCCGGCTCTGCCTGGTCATGGTTACGCCGCTCACATGTCATCCTCCCAGTCAAAGCACAGACCGCAAGGATGAGCTTGAGGTCTGGTGGAGCTCTGTCTTCCCTGGAAGCGTCTAGCGCAGGGTCTTGCCTAGTGTAGGCGCACAGCTAACTGCTGGGCAAGCGAGCGTGCGATTTCAGGGTATCGTCTTTGACGAGTTTAATCACAAGGACACCCACTTTATCGAGAACGGTGGACTTGGGTGAGTGTAACCTGAGTCCATGTGTGGAGGAGCCAGGATCAGTCCTCATGGCAGCTGTCAGCAGGAGGGCCACCCTGAGAGAGGGACAGGGGAGAGTAGAACTCAGCCACGAGCCAGGCACTGCCCTGGGTCCATGATGTTACTCACCTCATGTGGTCCTCACATAATTTTTATTACTGCCTTTTATGAAAAGTATGGGTGACTCGGGGTAAGTCCTTGTCACTTCTAAGGCAGGTGGCAGTAGGCCCTAGCTTGACTAGATTTTCCAGGCAAAAGTTCTGGAGTTTTTCTGGAGCATATTTGATCCAGCGTGTACTCTTTTTTTTTTTTTTTTTCAGAGAGGTTTTTTGCTATAGGGTGTGTACACTCACCAGAAAGACAGAGAGAGAGAGACAGAAAGCGAGAAATCACCCCCCGGGGGGATGGCCACACCGCAATCCCTTCTCCTCCATTCTCCTCTCAGGATCTTACTCACGCCCGGCATGAGTTTAAGCCACCAGATCCAGGACTTGAACCACGGTCGATTACATGGGAGTCCAGCGACATAGCCATTACGCCAACTGGTCCCCCAGCATGTACTCTTACCTGTCCTTTACTGGGCTCAGAACATCTGGCTGGCCTGATGCCCTGTTAGGGCTGATTTGGTTCAAGGCGTTGACTGTCTCTGCCGAGGTGCTTTCTGGGTCTTGTGTTCTGGCCTCCTAAGCTGCAGAACCTGCTGATAAGTAGGGTGTGCCTCGGCTGCCTCAGGACAGATGCGTGTGCAGGCCATGGCCTCTGCAGTGCTATAGCCTGTTCTTTCCTAAGGCTCCTGACACTCCCTACCCAGCTGTCCCCACCAGGAGGGCCACTGCTTTGGGCTGCTTTCAGTGCATAGCACCAGGCCCTGACATTCCCTCTCAGACTCCCAAGAAGACAAAATCATTGGCCAGAGTGGTAACAAATTATCCTGCCCCTCCTCCTTGCTGGTGTCCTCTGAATTCCTCCTGAGCCACTGCTACCCCAAGGGGCTGCCCTGAGGAGCTTGATCAGCCTTCATTCTGGGGCCTTTGCTCATTCCCATTGTATCTGAAGATTATCAGACCTGACACTTGGATAGCCAAGGAGTATACTAAAAGATGACAGAGACAGACCTGTCTGGATGGATCCTCCCTTGGGAAAATATCAGACTGTGTAATATTTAACAAGAGGCAGGGCCAGGCATCCTGACTCATGACTGATCTTATCTAATGAAAAGAAGGGGTTCCCACCCTTCCATTATTCAACAAGTATTTACTGAAAGCTCTACCAGGCAGGATTTCTACTTGCAAACAACAGAAAATTGCTCTGCCTTACTAAAGCAGAAGACAATATAATATGCTGGAATTAAACTTACAGAATCTACAGGAAAGCAGGAGAATTCCCCTTCAAAACGGAAGAAGCCCCAGGAAGGGGACCACAGGAATAGTCGGCTGCCTGTAAATAATTTCTTCTTGCCTGTGAGTCTGCTGTCCTCCTTCAAGAGCTGCAGTTCCAGGGAGGACGGTGTGACCAAGTCCAGGTCGCATGTCCATGCCTAGGCTGTCAAGGATAGGACATGTCGATCGCTCTTTGGCTTCCCTATTGCGAGGTCATGCCCTGTCTCCCATCACAGCTCATACAACCAAGAATGCCCCCAACATAGGGAGAAGTTTGGGGTGATGACTAGCCAAAAGCTGATAGTTGTCCCCTGGGATTAAGCACCATGTGCAGATAGGTTTGGGATGCACAGATGGCTGTAACAGGCTTCCTGCCGTCACAGAAATCGTGGTGGAGTGGAATAAGCCATGCTCACTGCGGAGGGGCACCCCACTACCAGGAAACGACTCCCACATTGGGCATGATGACCTGAGTGGGCTGTGCCATTCACTGAGCATGGACCCCAGAAAAGGTAACGGGTTTGAAGTGCAAGATCCACCATTTAGGTACCTAAATTCCCTATGGCTTTGGCCTGGGGAGCAGGAGGAGGAATGGAAGAAAGCTAGGCTGTGGCGAGTGCTGTCAGAAGTGCGAGCCAGGTCCTAGGTTTGGGGACCATCCAGAGCCTGCCGATAGCGTTCCATGTGGAGAGAAAGATGACTAGAAACAAAACAAGTTCTTGTCGCCAGAAAGTGTTTCAGAGCTCCGATGCGTCTGTGCGCTTCTTTCATTAGTTACCTGGGGATGCCTGAGTTGAAGGAGATGGTGCTGAGTACAAAGGGGATCTGGCCCCCTGCCACGGTCCGGGGCTGAACTTCCCTGAGCCCCCTTGCACAGAGCTGGAGCCTAGCATGTGACATCCTTTCTTCAGGGGAGATGTGCCCTCCCTTGGAGCAGGGCGGCCGTGAGAGGCCACCAGCCTGCACCTTACACGTGTAGCCCGTGCCTGCCGGGTTTCTGTGTTCCTTCCTCCCCTTAGAGGGAAGTCACCAGGCCGGCAGCAGTGACTTCATCACATTCGTTTCTCTTTGGTCTCCTGTTAGGTGACACTGCTGAGTGTGGAGATGACTGCATTGAAAGAGGAGAGAGACCGACTCAGAGTGACATCTGAGGACAGGGAGCCAAAGGAGCAACTTCAGAAGGCCATCAGGGACCGAGATGAGGCCATTGCAAAGTGAGTGGGCACAGTTTATTTTACTTTAAAAATAGAATTGAGGCTTATCCATGGTGGCGCAGCGATAGTGCAGCTCCCTGCAGTGCTTAAGACCCTGTGTGTCGGGGACCAGCAGTTAGCATAATGGCTATGTCGCTGGACTCCCACGTAGTCGACAGCGGTTCGAGTCTCGGACCCGGTGGCGTAAACTCATGCTGGGTGCGGGTGCGTGTGTGCCCAAGATCCCGAGAAGAGAATGGAGGAGAAGGGATTGCGGCATGGCCATCCCCCCTGGGGGGTGATTTCTCGCTTTCTATCTCTCTATCTCTCTCTGTCTGTCTGGCGAGTGCACGTGCCCTATAGCAAAAACCTCTCCAAAAAGAAAAAAAAGACCCTGTGTGTCTCTGTGGTTTGGGGGTTTTGTTTTGCTTGCTGTAAGGCATGTGTGCTTGCCAGAGAGAGAGGGGGAAAATGAGAAATCATCCCCCAGAGGAGATGGCCATGCCACAATCCCTTCTCTTCCATTGTTCTCTCTGATTTGGGGCATCCATGCACATGTGCCTTTGTTTGAAAACATGTGTTTTCAAACCACCAGGTCCAGGATTCGAACCCCACTATCAGCCTTGTAGGATCCAGCCACTTTCACCACCATGCTATCTGCTAGCCCATGTGGGTTTTTGTTTTTTTTTTTAACTTTTATTTTATTACAGACTTTATCAAGCATAAGCAAAAGTAGAAAATATAAGACGAGCCCACAACTACCCATCTCTCAGTCTCTGCGTAATCCACATATGGCTACTGTTAGGACATCTCTATCCCCACCTGCTGGGTTATGTTAAAACAAATCAGAAGACATTGTCACCTCTCACTCATAAATACTTCAGTATATATCTCCACCAGAAGCAGATTTTCTTTTTTTTTTTTTTTTTTTTTTTTTTTTGGAGAGGTTTTTGCTATAGGGCGCGTGCGCTCGCCAGACAGAGAGAGAGAGACAGAGAGATAGAAAGCAGGAAATCACCCCCCAGGGGGGATGGCCACGCCGCAATCCCTTCTCCTCCATTCTCCTCTCGGGATCTTGGGCACGCACGCACACGCGCCTGGCGTGAGTTTAAGCCGCCGGGTCCGGGACTCGAACCGCGGTCGACTACGTGGGAGTCCAGCGACATAGCCATTACGCTAACTGCTGGTCCCCAGATTTTCTTTTTTAAAATGCACTACCACAATACAGTGATCACACTTGAAAAATAGTTTTCAGTCCCATCTAGTATCCACTCAGGGTTCAAATTTCCCTAGTTGTCTCATAATCAGACGCCAAAGTCTATATTCCACTTAATTGCTATGTCCCAAAACTCCTTCCTGTCCTCCTTTTTTTCTTTTTCATGTTGCATTTATTTATTGCAAAACTGGATCATCTGTCTCGTGGTTTTTCTGTGTTCTGAGCTTGATTGAATATCATACCGTCCTTTAACATTTTCCTCTGGCTCCAGTATTTTCACATACAGCGTTTTTTTGTTTGTTTACTTGTAATAGAAAAATGTATACAGGCATCCTCTTACATACAGAAATATAATCGAAATACACTTTGTGTATTCTCCATCCCCCTATAAATTATTTCTTTATCACGCACTCAACCAACCCTTCCCTATTCATTGTGCGAAGAGATACAAATTAAATGTATCGGCTTTGGGCCACTTACAACACATTAAGAGCGGCTAGCAACCTTGGGACATCATCTTACTGTTTACAAAACGCTTTCATCCCTGAATCCTCCCTGCCACATTAGGAAGTAAATTTTTAATCCCAGTTACACAGATGCGGAAACCAAAAGAGGCTGTCCCAGGGCACGGCCATTGTGGCTCCCTCGCCTCACCTGGGGTCTGACTCCCATTGTGCTGTCGTTGCCTCCTCTCTGCTGCTCTGCATTTGTTGAAAATGAAGTGGTGTGTAAGTAAGATCCTACATGCCTTTTTAAAAACATTATAGGACACATTTTTATTTCTGACTTTAAAATTCTGTACCCTCTAGCCTTCCCTGTTCTCACTTCCACACACATGCTTCCCGCCTCCCTCCTGTTCTCTTTAATCATTTGGGGTTTTTTTTCCATTTCCCAGTTTTACCTTTGGGTCCCCTTTTCTGTCTGGTCAGAACCTCGTATCAGGCCATCTGTCAGTTCCTAGTTCATCGTAGACATCACGGTCAGTGAAGCGCACATGCTTGTGTATCTTTGCCACTTGGAGTTCTGGGACGTTCGTCCATGGATACGTGAATAGCAGTGGGAGACAAGGGTGGGCTGTGGGGAGCATGCCTTTATGAATAACAAAGGGTGGGATTGTGTGACAGGGAGTACAACCGTAAAGCTAAGATGCTCCTTGTGGAAGCCTATTGAGAATAAAAAGTAGAATGAAGTTAAAGGTGCTGGTTGGTTAGTTTTTCTCTGATAAGCAGAAAAGGCAGAGCATTAAGATCTGATTCTATCCTGTCATCCCCAGGGAACGTGGGAGATACAGCCAAAGTGTCAGGGTGCACAAGGGAAAAAACAAGCTGTCCACTGCCCCCCTTTAAAAAGGCGGGACCTAGCCCCGCCACCTGGGTGAGAGAGGCAGCCACCAAATGCGTGTGAAGCCTTGTCATGCATCCCCTCTCTGCGGTCACAGGAGGCCCAGTTAATATCCTGGAGTGTGACTGATCAGATTTGCAAATTCTCCTCCCTGGAAGGATGTTCCCAGTAGGGAAAACTGTAGAGTGAAAGCTCTGTCCTTCCTTGGACCCTGAAGAAGAGGGATAGCTGGATAGAGAGGTTGTTGGATCATTCCAGGAGGATCATGCTTTTTTAGTCTCTGAAAAAAAATTTTCAGTACTCAGGAATCGAGACAGCAGACCTAAGGAACCGTTAAAGGGGAAGGTTCTTCAATGTTTTCCTATATTGTGCATCATCTCTGTGTCAGCCCTGGCTGTGCTAGGAATTCCGCCTGACTCGCTGGGGCTGGGACTGGGGCTGCTTCTTTACCCCCTGCCGCTAGTTAGGCATTTGGAACTCCAATGACAACCCTAAGAAAAATTAACAGCCCTGCTTCCCTGGGCTGCAGAAACTTTAAAGTCTACCTTATCCCATGCAATAGAGGAGTTTCAGGAAAGTTAGGTAAGAAAATTATCCCTTTGTAGGCAAAAGGCACTCACTAAAAACAAAAATCTGGGGTTAGCCATCTGCCTCAGAAAAACAAAAAAGGGTCATACTAGCAGTTTCACTTAAAAGAATTCTTCCTTGGAAATATTCCCAGTTTTTAAAATGCGATTAATACATGATCAACGGCCTCCGTGGCCGCGCTTTCCCATCTGAGGTTTCTCATGACTAAAATTCCTTTGTGACCAGACATTTCGAGGGTGCAGTCCAAGGTCAGCATAGGAGATAGGAAGGGAGCCTCACAGGTCGTACCCCTGTCCCTGAACCTGGGCCTGGAAACCCTCGCCCCGGCGGCATTAGCACATTCCCAAGGCTCCTGGCTGCTTGTGGCGCCACCTGCCGGGAAGCACCGGTAGCTCGTGAGGCTGCAGCCCTACGGTGCACTAGGGGCTTGTTCTGACTCTTCAGAGCCACAGGGCAAAGAGGCGTCCATGGCAACCGATACCTGGCGAGGAGTTTCCCTGTATCCTGCCAGCCAATGGCAGCGGGCCTGACAGAGCAGCTTGTAGAATCTGAGCCCCTGCCACCTATTGGTCAGCTCGAGTCCCGGCTCTGCAGCCGCAGTGGGCGGGGCCGGCGCGAGGGCGTTGCTCTCTGGAGCGGCTTCTCCAGGGAAGGCCGGCGAAGCCGCTTGTGAGCTTTGGGGTGGAGGAGCAGGGGGAGCTGAGTAATTGCTCGGTGGCCAGGAGACCCAAGAGGAAGTTATGTTCTCGCCAGCAGCCTTAGCACTTTACACCTACTCCTCCTACCGGTGCTCTTGGCTTACTGCAGGCAGATCACATAAGTTCTTGGCTGTCCTTTTAGGTCGCTGGTCCAGAGGGAATAGGACCCTTTTGTTAGCTATGCTAGCGCTCACAGGAGCAGGTGAAGGCAGGGCTCAGTAATGCAGGTTTGGCACCTAGGCAACCAGTATTGCCTTTGCAGACGCTGCCCAGGTAGTCGCTCCCGTTTTAAAATTCTTTTGCCTCTGCCAGCCCTTCCCCCCATCTTCTTTTGTATTGAATAGTTGTGGTTTAGGAATGTTGGGAAAGGTGAACAAAGTAGCATGTGAGACATACACAAAATGTGAAAATACAAAGCACACAGTTATGGGGGGGGGGGGGGGCGCATAACCCTTGGCCTGGTGGTCAAGGCAGCAGGATCCCACAGGGCTGACTGCAAGGTTTGAGTCTTAGATCTGGTGGCTTGAGAAACATCCTGGGTGTGTGTGTGTCAGTTCACAATGGACCACACATACAGCAGGGGTCGCGTCAGGTAGGCATGTAGCAGGCTACACTGTCCAGGTTTGTGTCAGAACTCTGTGATGTCGCACAGCGAGGAAATTGCCTGAGGACGCATTGCTCAGAACACGTCCCCACGGTGAGTGGCACACACTGCATACGTGAAAGCACGTCGTAACCAGCCCCTCCCAGCAGTGATGTAGCTGCTGGTGCTGTGTGCCGTGAGCCCCTGTCCCCATCCTGTGGGCTCCAGGCACCCCATGGAAAGACCTGGATGCCTCTGGCACGAGGCGCTCACGTCCACGCTGCCTTGCCTGCTTTCAGGAAGAACGCCGTGGAGCTGGAACTTGCCAAGTGCAAGATGGACATGATGTCTCTGAACAGCCAGTTGCTGGACGCCATTCAGCAGAAGCTGAACCTCTCGCAGCAGCTTGAGGCTTGGCAGGTAAACGAGAGCCTTGAGACCTGGGGTTAGAGAAGAGGCCAGGAGTCTCTGAACTCAGGCCGACTGTAAGAGGGAGCATTTGCTATTGGGGGGTCCCGGGCGACCAGGTGAGCAGAACCCGTCTTCACCTGGCACAGTCTAGAGCTCCTATCCCACCTCTGGGAAGAAAGCTTAAGGACGCCCTCGAGAGCAGAAAACCCGAGGCTGTCTGGCCATGGGGACCTCCAGATGTGGAAGGGGACCCTCCCCCAGCCCGTCCTCTGGGCTTTTGACCATGGAGGGCCCAGGAAGCCCTGTGTGGCCGAGTGAGAACCCGCAGCTGGCTGTGGCTCAGCCGCCCTCGAGCAGCTGCAGTGCTGCCCTTCCCCTTCTCAAAGGCCAGCTTCCTTTCTCCAAAGAGCACTGTGCTGCCCAGGCCCCGGGGACAGTGAGTCAGTGTGTCCGTCTCTAGGACCATCATTTTCAGAGTCCAGCAAGGCTCCCCACGGGGCTGGGGCTGGGGCGGTGACTGGCCTTTTGTTGATGAGGTTGAGGCGGCTCAGTTTCAGGATGCGGGGGTAACCGTTATGTCCCTCTCCAGGTGAGCCCCACTGAGGCCAGGTTAGTGGTACCCGTTCCTCCGAGGGCCCCGCCAGGCTGGCAGCTGAAGCACCAGCCCATCACAGAGTGCTGGTCACTGGCACCTCAGCCCCTGCCTGGCGGCCAGCTGGCCACGCCCTGGCTGACCGCCCCGTTCTCTCTCTTCTCTCCCGGCTACAGTTTGCTTCCTCAGGGCTTTTTACTATCTGGCTCCTTTGGTTTCTGATCTAGTGGCCTTTCTCAGTTCCCGTACCAACAGCTTTAGTTGTACACCCCTCCTGCCTTTGAGGTGAGACCGAGCACTGCATCCCACCACCCTCCCCTGCTGCCATCGCCTTCGTGCCCCTGCCGCCTCCCTCGTGGCCCACCGTGTTCTGTGTGCCGGAGCCCGGCATCATCTCTGTGCAGTGTGACGTGCCCTCGAGTCCCGGCCTCCCTCTCGCATCGCTGTCCTGTCCAGTGAGCTTCCCGGCAGCACGCGGCCCAGCACAGACAGGCTGACTCGTCTCTGACAGGCCGGCCCTGGTTTCTTGGTGCCACCTTCTCATACATGGGTTGCTTTGCCCCCAGAAGTTAAGAGCAGGCCTGGACTTGTGGGCAGCATGTGTGTCTGTGAAGTTCTCAAACGATGCATTTCGTGGGATTACCTTGATGGATTTGACTGTTTGAAGTACAGATATGCAGTTTGTAATTTGCTAGAAAAACCCAATGGTAGCTTTGCAAGGATTTTTTTCCCCAAAAGACCCTTAAACATTCCTACATCATATTTAACGGCAGACCTTACTGAGCACATGCTAAGTGCTGGCACTGTGATGAGGACCTTGGCCGTAGGGACCGCGTGTCAGCATATACCCGGTATGGTGTCCGATCTGAGGAGCGAGTGGAGACGGGAAAGCAGGGGAGGGGAAGGGGAAGACGAGGAGGGATCTGAATGACAGGAGAGCAGGATGTGAGCCGGGAGGGGGAGAGGGCCACATTCCCTGCCCCCTGGTCATGGCTCAGGCACCCACCAGTGCAGGCTTGGGTGAGACAGGTGGTGGACAAGCTGGCCAGGCAGAGGGGCCCAGCAGCCCAGCCTCTCACCTCACCTCCCGAGTGGCTGCTCAAGGCAGAGGTCACATGCCCCAACCACAGGAGGCCACTCTGAATGCAGGCCTAAACTGTCCTGTCTCAGACACGAGCAGTAACTCCAGGGGTTAAAGTCCTGGGGTCTTTCTAAGCAGGACACCCTAGAGCCCCCCGCTGAGGGATGAAGGAGCTGGCGAGCGCTGCTGTGTTTGCTGCTGGCGCGGATTACACAGGGCTGCCACTTTCCAAAGCCAGTCGTCCTCAGGCTCTGAGCGAGAGCCCCTTTGTCAGGTGGACTCTTACAGTCAGAAACCTAGTAGCGAAAAGGCACCCTGTCCAGAAGCTCCTCTGTAAAGTAGAAAGACATGCAGTTCTGGGAACCAACCGGTGGTATAATGGTTATGTCACTGGACTCCCATGTAGTTGACCACAGTTCGAGTCCCAGACCCAGCAGGTTAAAACTCACACCAGGCACATGTGTGTGTGTGTGTGTGTGTGTCCAAAATCCTGAGAGGAGAATAGAGGAGAAGGGATTGTGGCATGACCACCCTCCTTGAGGGTGATTTCTCACTTTTTGTCTGTCTCTCTGGTGAGTGCGTGCACCCTATAGCAAAAAAAAAAAAAAAAAAAAAAAAAAAAAAAGAATGAAGTTCTGTAAGATGGAGGATGAGGGGGCATTTTCTAGGCAACTTGGACAGATTGGGAGGGGAGGTCCTTCCAGTAAGGAAGCTAAGGCCTGAGGTGGACAAGAACCCCTGACGATGGCAATGCCTGTGGCCTCACTCCGATGGAAGCCTCGCTGCTGGGAATGAGGACAGCACTCAGGGAGCCTGTTCCTTGCCACGTGAGGCGATCAGTGGGTCACAGGCACCAGCAGTTCAGGCTGGAAGTAATCTGAAGGGAAGAAAGGGCAGAACCCCCAAGGCCAGGCACTCGGGCTGCAGAACTGAGATCACCCTAGAGCCTGCAGGAGTTAGAGGAGCAAGGCAGGGCAGAGGGCTGGTGGGAGGCCGGCACCGCACCTGGGCCTATAGGGGCTGACCGTGAGTGGTCGGGCGGGAGGGACACTGGCAGGGAGAAGCCAGCCCAAGCCCTGTGGCGTCTCCACGTGGCTCCTGTGTGTGTGCAGGCATCATGCCCACGCTCAGCGCTTTCTTGGTTGGGACAGCCCCGGCTGCAGCTGCTCACTCATCTCATCCCTCATCATCTCACATCCTTTCAACATCTGCCACCTCCCAGCCCAGCCCCAGGGCCAGGCCAGAGCCCCTGCTCAGCCCCCTGTGCTTTCCCCTCCTGCAGGATGACATGCACAGGGTCATTGACCGGCAGCTGATGGACACACACCTGAAGGAACGGAGCCGGCCTGCTGCTGCCTTCTCCAAGGGCCATGGCGCAGGGCGTGGGGACGAGCCCAGCACCACCGAAGGCAGACGGCTCTTCTCATTCTTCAGGAAAATTTAAGCTGGGAGGAGTCGGGCCACTGAGGATGAGTGGACTGGAGGTGGCTGAAAAGGTGGTGTGGGCAAGGGCTTTCCCTCAGCCTGGACCCCAGCAGCTGTTCCTTCGCCCATAGTGCCCCTTGGGGACCAAGACCAGGAGGTGGGGCCTGCCTTGGCCTCTGAAAGCTGCCCTCACCCCACCACTGGCTGAGTCCACACCTGGGCTCTCCAGGATGCCATGTGGAGCAGGGCTCAGGCTGTCTCCCAGAGAGGCTCTTGGTTGGGCTGCCGCTCAGATCCAGTGGATCACAGCCCGCCCCGCAGGCTCTGCCGCCTCCACTTTAGAACATGGGATGCAGAAGAAACGAAGGCCTTTCTCTGCATGTCCCAGGAGGCCTGAGCCTTGGAGCCCTAGTCCTGCAGGGCAGCAGGTCCAGGCCTGAGCCTCCACTCCTGCCCCAGCCCCTCGCCCACGTGCATGCACGCACCTCTGCCCGAGCACCTCTGCAGGAGGAAGCCCAGCCTGGGCCATAGAGCCTAAGAGCTGGGCCACTGAGCCTCAGGGAGGAAGGCCCCTGCCCTCCCCCTTCAGCCTCCTGCAGTGCAGCCCCCTCCCCTTGGCAGGGGCCAGGCCTGGGAGGGGCCTTTTCCTCCCGCAGCCCCGACCCCCCACATACACAACTTGGCCCAGCCAAGGAAGCCCAGGCCACAGTAGCCCAAGGAGTCTGGTCAGCCATGTGCACCTCAAGGGCACCCTTGGCACCACAGGGTAGGTGGGGTGGGGTGGGGTGGGAAGGCTGTGGGAGCCTGGATGCTGCCCCAGCTGCAGAAGGCCGGGCCTGCGCCTGCTGCTGCTCCTTCCTCAGCACCACTCACCTCTGCTGAGGCCCCTGCCGCCAGCCCACAGCTGCTTCCAGCTGATCCCGTCGCCCTTCCTCCCTCGGGAAAAGCACAGCAGGGATGAGCGGAAAGAATGTACCTATAGATATGTACATACCACAGTGCTGTAATTTTGTATGTAGCAATCATGTAAATACATGTATGGATTTTATAATATACATATATATAAATCTATAAAGGCATATTTTTAGAAAAACAGCGCACCACTGCTTCTTTTGAAAATAGTCTGAATAAGAATAAAATGAATTTCTACACAGCTCCCCGCCTCAGTCACTGGGCTGGGGGGGTGGTTTGGGCCACAGGCAGCTGACGTGTCAGAACCACCACTGGCTGCTGATGCTAAGGTGGTGGTCGTGGGTCTCTTGTGCCTGGGAGGTTGCCCCTAGGCTGGTGCCCAATGGATTTGGCCAGAGGGGGCACCTCTCCTAGGGGGTGGTGGCAACCTGCCCCACATCCACCCCTGGTGTGGGCTCCCAGCCAGCGGTGCAGTGCGCTGACTGCGCGCAGGCCTGCCAGCGCCACTTCCCAGGCCGAGGGCGGGCCCTGGAGCTTGGCAGAAACCTCCAGCCAGAGAGCACTCCAGACAAAGGCTTCCACTGCATCCTTCCGGGCATGTGGAGCATAAACACGGAGCTTCCCTTGGCATCTTACACGTGTGCTCCCACCAGCCTGTCAGAGCAGGACTCCACCCTGGGCCAACTGTGGAGAAAACCAGACTTGGCTTCTGAAAGTGTCCTCAGGCCTGGACAGGCACCTGTGCAAGACAGGCCCGGAGCAAGCAAGAGCTGGACACGTGATGAGGAGCCAGGCCAGAGCACAGCTGGAGGGAGTGCAAAAAGACCCTGGAAGAAAATTTGGCAGCTCGAACCTTTATTTTTAGTATTTTTTTAAAAAGCATAATTAGAAACTTTCGATACAGAAATAATCCTAGCAAACCATTTAAAACTCGTGTTGTCTGACAGGAGGTTCACATCAGGTCCACCAGGACGTCGGTCCAGCCCTGAGTCCCCCACCCCCACCCACAACCCCCCTTCATGCAACACTCAGCGGGACAGGCACACCGTCGTCACCAAAACCACCCACCCCCTGGGCCTACACATCCAGGTGCCAGAAGCCATGGGGGCTCCGAGCCTGGCCTGGCAGCTCCCAGGACCCGTTTCTGCATGGATTTACAAGCACTCTCAGGCTGGCTTCACCCGCGTGCCCAAGAGGCAAGGATCCCCCACCCACCTCCCCACCCCCACAGGAGGCCCAAGCTCTGCATCCCCATGGGGCCCGCATCAGCCAGGACAGTCCTGAGGATGAAGATCATGCAGCTCCACCACCCTCCTTGGCCCCTGCCTTCCCAGGCGCAGAGCTCCCCACCCCAACCTGCAGTTCCCATGTGAAGGCCTGTAACGCAGACCGTCGGGCTTTGGCAGTTTGGACAAGTGGAGAGACAGGTGAGAAGAAACCCCCAGTTTTTATTGATTAAAAACCCATCCACAGTGTTAACATGGAGAATCTGCAGTGTGATCTGTGATGTGATTGTCCAGTCAGGGCTTTGCCTGGAAATTGCCTAGGAAAGAAAATCTAATAAAACACATCATGGTGTCGAAATAAATTCTTCCTAGGTTACGTGATCCTTTTAGGAGAAAGGGGAATGAAGAGTCCCGGGGGGGAGGGGAGCTGTAATCAAGTGCAGATGACCCTGGTTTTCCTCCAGGGGACCGGGGCGGGCAGAACGGGCTGCCCCCTGCCCCACTGCTGTTCCTTCCCACTCAGACCTCCTCCTGCACCTCTGCTCTTGCACTGGACATCTCGGCAGAGACCCAACACTGCCCCCGTCCGGCCAGAGGGCACCCGCAGTCCAGCAGCCCCTGACACCCTCTCGCCACACTCAGAGGTGCTTGGTGCTGCATCATGATCTCTCGAGCTCTAGCCAGGGGTCCTGGGCCAACACAGACAAGGGTGGGAGGCCTCCATTTCCCACCATGGAATGGCCAAGAACCCCACCCCACTAGAACAGGAAGCCATTCACTTTTTCTGAAGACATCGAACCCATGGGGTGGCCATAACTTTTGCTACTGTGCCAAACCTCAGGGCAAGAAAATAATTTTGAGGAAGGTAATTCATTTGATTTGGCTTCATTTTCTCTCTTAAAATACTGCTCCTGTCGTTCCCCCTGCAAGCCCCATCTCTGTGTGAACATACCCCTACCTTCTGCTGGAACTGAGACGTGGAGTCAGAAGCCATGGCTCCCGGGTTGGTGCTCAGAGGCATCTAAAAGGCAGGACAGGAACCTGCTGGCCCAAGGGCAGGACTGCCTCCCTCTGTGGAACCAAAGGCTGGAGCCAGCAGAACAGGGCCTGCCTCCTGGCCGTTTCCCCAGCTCTCAAAGGTCGTGAGGGCAGGAGAATGGGGGGGGGGGGGGGGGCGAAGGGACGGCATGGACCCCAGCGAGGGGCGAGACCCTGCACCACAGGGACAGAAGCTGACAGCCTGGACGAGAGACAGCAACACGGAGCCCACTCCACCGACCAGCTGGCAAAGACGCGGCGAGGACGTGAAGCTGTCTCCTCGGGAAGCTGCCGGCGGTGAGGCGGGACGGGGAGGGCCGGGCGGGTCTGTTGCAGCAGGCTGGCACTAGGCCAGAGCCACAGCAGGACGAGGGTGTGCGCTGGCCGAAGCAATATACATATGTACAACTCTGGGTGCTCAGTCCGCTCGCCGGCAGGTCCTCGCCAGGCCCAGGTGCCTTGGCCAGGGAGGAGGGGCACCGTAGGGAGGGCAGGCTTGTCCAATACCTTCTTGGCACTCGAGGGTGGGGGAGGAAGTGCCGATGGCGCCTCCCGATACAAAAACGTGGAGAGGATTCTTAAATAACGGCACGAAACTGAGACTGTCCCCCGAGGAGCCCCCGCGGGCCTCGGGCTGGGGGAGGGACCGCAGCGCAGTCTCTGCAGTGGACGGGGCATTAGCAGCAGCGTTTCTTCCGTTTACTGTTCTTCGTGAGCTTCACCACGTCGTTCTGTTGTTGCTGCTGCTGTTTCGCCAAGTTGTCTTTCTTTGCTCGGAGCACCAGCTCCGTGATGCAGTTGAACATCTGCGGGGATACAGGAGCAGGGCGGGCCTCAGACCCAGCGAGGAGGCCCTGCCACCCACGGCCGCCTCCCGGCTTCCCAGCCCAGTGCTCTGTTTCTGCATGTGATTTTTTTTTAACTTTCATTTTTTATATATGTGTCCTAAAACCCTCTCCAGAAGGAAGGAGATGGTGAAATTAAAGGTCAAAAAAACGTCAAAGACCCACAAACTGGGTGGACTCGGGGAAGTCAATCTCTGGGTTTTTTCCAGTCTTTTTTATTTTTTTTAAACAGAAAGGAAGAACGCCTTCACTTCAGCTGGAACCTGATGAGCAGACAAAGGTGTCCCTACTCTGCTGATGAACAGGAGGGGACGCATGTCCTGCCCACTCCAGGCCACGTCACTACAGAGCCCCAAGGTCCCTCTAGAAACTTTCCCAGGCCACCCAACATCCTTCCGATGCCAGGATCCAGTAACAATCATCTATTGATCCTCAGCCCTCTCCTCCATCCAGGCAAGACGTTTAACGGTGACACTGGTGGTGGCAGCAGCAGGCATGACAAAACTGAGCCACCGTCAACCAAGCGTGTACTGTGTGCCAGGCACGCCACGTGACTTGCTTTGCTTAAGGCTGACACCTGGCAGGCAGGACTAACTCCCCAGTCTACAGACGAACAAGAGATGAGGCCCAGAGAGGGTCCGTCACTGCCGGTCAGGCCAGCCCCCTTCACAGGCCCGCAGGTGGACAGGCCAGGACTCTGCCCTCAGCCTGACTCTCAGCCTGTGACCCTGACCCCACACACAGTAAGGAAAACCCCCCGAAGGCTGGCAAGGTGGGCCAGGCCGGGCTTGTGGCAAACGGCCTAGCTTTCCTTCCCCAGAGCTACAACTGCTTTCCAGCAGCCCCAGCAGATGCAAAAAGGGAAGCTGCTGGGTCAGAAGCTCAGCCAGTCCGCAGAGGCCAGGAATGTCAGGACAGGAAGACGTGAGAGTCTGAGGCCAAGAGCACGGTGGCAGTGAGGCCAAGGACCAGAATGGAAACCATGCATGGCTTTGGGGTGTGGGCAGATCGAAGTTTGACTCAGCCTCACAGTGGCTGGGTGATATTCCTTACATGACTTCCACTCAGAACCTCAGTTTCCCTACTCAACCCCTGGAGATGCTTACACCCACCTCAGAGGACTGCAGAGAGAGCAGCGAACTCCGAGAGGGCCTGGCATGCAGGGGCGCTCAGGGAAGGGAGTGCCTGTGACATTTTCTGTGGCTGCCTCAGTGCCCCGAGCAGGCTGGCGCAGGGGGAGGAGGGCCCGGGGAGCAGAGCCGGGCAGTGGCAGGGGCTGGCTGGACCCCGCTGTCCGCTCCTCTCCAGCAGGACCTCTGCTAGGTCTCACCTCTTCCACGTTGACGTTCTCCTTGGCGCTGGTCTCGAACAACTGGATCCCCATCTGCCCAGCGAATTTGTAGGCATCTTCTGTCTCCACCACCTTCCGCTCGGGGTCGTCGTTCTTATTCCCCACTTGGAAGCACAGCACAGTCAGCCCAGCCTGGGGGAGCACCTGCCCACGATCCCGCCACGCCCTGCCCTGGGCCCAGGCTCACCTAGTATTCGGCACACATCGTCACAGTTCTGGTTGATCTCGTGAAGCCACCGTTTGACGTTGACAAAGGACTCAGCACTGGTGACGTCATAAACCACAATGACCCCGTGAGTCCCCCGGTAATACCTGTAGGGTCAAGGGGTAGGGTCAGCCTGGCGAGAGCAGTCTCTTCGTAGGGCCCGCCCACCCACATGAGGACCCCGGCTGGGGGAAGGACGGGGTGACTGATGCTTTGCCGCCACCCAGAGCCCTGGCTCTCCAGCCTCCACTGACATGCTCGAGCCACACTGCCAGCGGGGGAGCTGCCGGCAGCTCTGCCTTCACACGCCTGTCCCCAGGCCCAGCAGTGCAGGAGGGCTCGGCCCTGAGGTGGCAGACCAGGTCGGAGGAGTCACCTTCCAAATTCCCATTTTTTAAATTCAGGCAAGTTTTGTACTTGACACCACAGCACCAACTGTCCCCATGTGGACATCCGAAAAACTATTCTCTCTACAAATCTGTTTTAGCAGAATGCCATTCCGAGAAGCTGCCCACTCGTGACGCCCTGGCAACGTCGGCGTCCCCTCCCTGGGCAGTGGCGCCACCCTTCCTGCTGCTCTTGGCTCGTCCATGCCAACGGTCGGGAGAGGGTAGAAGCTTCGTGGGCTCTCAGGGATGGCTGGGAAGCGGCCCAGCTACACCATCACCCGGAGGAGCAGACCCAGGGCTGGCAAGGGGGTCTGGAAGGAAGGGGGTACCGAACACGCCGGGGCAGACCCTGGCACCCAGTACTGCGGACCCCACGGCCCCATTCCTCTGATATTCCAGAGGACAGATGACGGCCATCGGCCTCGGGAGGAAGAGAAGTGCGGGCCATGCTTCCCTGAGAGCCTCCACAGAGCCTCCACACCCCTGCCTCCAATGCTACTTGGCCACACAGAGCAGCCCCTCCAGCCCTTCTCCCAAGGCTTCAGGGATTTCCATCGCGGGGCATCTTAGAACGTCAGGATGCAAAGATCGGGACTGAGCAGGCTACGGCCTCCCTGCATCCTGGCTATCATGTGCCCCGGCCCGGAGCTCCTGGAGGAGGCTATGACTAGGAGAGTCACTCCTGCCCGAGACCGGGGCCTCAGGCAGTGCCGGGAGCCAGGCTGGGACAGAGTGGCCAGGCTGGGGTGCGGCTTGTTTCACCTGCCCAGCGCCCTGGCCAACTCTCCACACTCAGGCCTGACCCCAGAACAGAGACCGACCCTGGCTCCACCTCTGGAAGACTGTGGACCCTGGGTCCCCTGCTGCACCTCAGGTTCCTCAGCTGAGATGGGGATCCCTCGGGGGTTGTGAGAAACAAGGGAGATATGTTAGTTATCACGAGAGCTTGGAGTAGCGAGCAGGCTCTGAGTGGGTGCTTGTTCTTAGTGTTCCTTCAGTGACAACAGGAGGAGGAGGACGGACCGGAGAGGCAGCCTGGTGGGGCAGCCCTCAGGGTACGAGGCGGGCACGAGGAGGGCCTGCAGTGCCTGGGGGCCGGGCCCAGCCTGCTGCCTCTCTGCCCTCCAGACCCCAGAGATCTCCTAGGGCTCTTCGTCCTGCCCGCAGCTTTGCTCTGCGGCTGCAGCACCCCTTGGCTTTGGGGGAGCCAGGACGAGCCAGCCGTCTTGGCCCTGGGCCCAGGCTGGCCTTTGGCAGTGGGAACCAAGGGAACACGACGGTCTCTTCCAGACGGTCTCAGCAGAGGATGTGCGGGCAGCGGAATGCCTGTGCACACCCTCTCTGCTGCAGACGGTGAGAGAGGCCGAGAAATGCCCACGGCCATGGCCCCAGCACAGAGCCCCGCTGCTCCCCCGGAACCGGGGCCTTCAGGGCGTTGTCTGAGCACAGAGAACCTGTCCAGGATGGGGTCAAGGGCTCAGAGCTCTGGCTAGGGCACCAGTGCGTCTGGGCGTCCTACTGCCATCACCGACCCCAGGCACACGGCCCTCACCAGACCTGCTCTGGGCTGCCCATGGCGCCGGCACACTCTGACCCATCTCGCTCGCCCTGCGACAGCCTGGCCCCGCAGGTCCCAGCTCACAGGATGCAGCTGCAGGTTCTCTTTCAGTGTCCCGAATCACAGGTCACACTGCTGCACCCTGGCTGCCACCCCCCGAACTCCTGACCTATCCGGAGACTCTCCCCTCGTCACCAGCTACCACCCGGTGTCAAGTCGAGTCTTCCCGTAGCCCCTGGTTGGCGCAGGGCTGGAGACCCACAGACAGAGATACCCTTCTGCCTCCCCAGACAGGCAGGACACCCGGGGGCCAAGCTGGTGCCCACACCAGCACGCAGTCACCCCCTTCTGGAGCACCCTGGGAAAAGCTCACTTTGCCCAGAGGCAGCCGAGTAACTCCTCCAAGTTTCCCAGTGGAATGAAGGAGCCAGTTCACCCTCTGCCTGCCCCACCCACCTCTGAGAGGCGCTGACTTCAGGGCAGTCAGCCGGGAGGGGCTGTGGCTCCTCCTGCTGAGGGGGCCTCAGACAGCCCAGGTGGGGGGCCACTGCTCACTGCCCACTGTCCTGCGTGGCCAAAGACATGTCTCTGCTGCCCAAACCCCTGACTGGTTCTAACCCTGGGGCGGCAGGCACCAGCACGACCGCCTGGCACATCCCAAGTCCTGGGGGCGGCAGCAGAGAGCAGGACGACAGACCCGTTCCCAGCCTGGTTTGCAGCAGCGGGACTTGGTCCCCACCCTAACCAACCAGGCTATGCATGTCACCCTCTGCTCTCGGCTGTAAAATGGAGCCAATCACAGAATGCTTTGGGGGATCAAATAAAATAGAGTGATGCCCTGAGCAAGTCTCAGTCCAGAGGAGGGACATGTGGGGTCAGCCCAGACATGCTGACCCTGACCCCCTGTGTGAGGTCTGGTCTTGCTCGGGCCTGGAAGCACTGGGGTGCCCGAAGTTCTCAGTGCCAATCCTACCCCACGGGCCTGACCCCGCATCCTCCCTAGGGCCTCGCCAGAGCTGCCAAGACACAGGGCCGAAGGGCTGCACCCAGGCAGCCCTGGGCTCAGGACCCCAGGGTTTCGCAGTCGCAGCCACGGCACACACACTCGCCACAGGGCTAACCAGTGACAGAGGCACCTCTGGCTCAGGGCAGGGCAGGTTCTGGTGAGCCCTCTTGTGGCCCACACGCCTCCCTGCCCGGCCACATCCCTGCCTCTCCATGCTCCCAGCCAACCCACACTCCACACTTCCCACACTCAGAAGATCATGGGGATGGGAAGCAGTCAGGTCCTACCCACTTCCGTGCTGAGGGGAGTAGAGGGCTCTCAGGCCAGAGAACTTCCTACACGGCTCATCGGGTCCACTCACAGAGAAAGTGCCCTGGGGAGACTGAGGGCACCGGCGGCAGGCCCGACACCAAACCCCACTCTGTACACACCGCTGTGTGGCCAGGGACCGTCATGGCTGGCACAGACACTTCTCGACAGCGGCCTCTTCTGTAAAATGGGGCCAACAGCACCGACCGCACGCAGCAATGATCCACACAGAGCCCGGGGCAGAGGACCTGGCTGGACGCACGGCTCCACCCGCAGCAGACTCCAGAGCTGAGCCCTCTGGGACGGTGCCGCATAGACTGTTTGGGCCACATGCCCGAAGTCACACAGTGGAGGAGAAATTCAAATTCCCAACTATCTGCCTCTTTCCTGGAACCTGTCCCACTACCAACCCACTAACCCAGAACCTCTCCACAGGACTCCTGCTGCTCGGGCCAGGGCTGGGCTTTCTCCACACAAAGGTGCTGCAGAGCAAAGGAGGGCAGCCCTGGGAGGCAGAGCCCCAGGCAGCTCAGGGAGGTTGGGGAAGGCCTCCTGAAGGCCTCGCAGAGAGCGCCCTTCTCCCAGGTCTCCCAACACAGAGCTGCCTCCAAGGGGGCAGGGTGGATGACAGGCACCCACAAGGCCAACCTCAGCCATCACGAACCGACACTGCCAAGAACGACTGTCATTGCTGCCTGACTCTGCTCCCCGAGTGTAAAGCAATGGACTCGGGCCAGAGGGAGAGCCAACTGCCCAAGGGAAGGGACGTGGCCACTGTCCTGCAGGATGCCAGAGCGAGGGTGCTCAGCCACTGTCCACCCCGCCACGGGCAGCAGTCGACCCCACCCGACCTCCTCTCACATCTTCAGGAACAGGAAGGGCACAGCCGAACGCCACCCTGCTGTGGCCAGCAACAAGCTCACTTCCTGACAGCCTCGGGGACCCACCCGGTGACACCAGAGCAGGCCCTGTCGCTCAACCCCATCTCAATGTGGAACCGCAGCTCCAGTGACTCACGTGGAGGTGATGGTGCGGAAGCGCTCCTGCCCGGCCGTGTCCCAGATCTGCAGCTTCACTTTCTCCCCGTTGATCTCCACGGTCCGAATCTTGAAATCCACTCCAATGGTGGTGATGTAGCTGCCTGCATGCACAGGGCACGTGAACAGGGCCCAGCAGGGGGCCCCGCAGACCCTATCCCCACTCCCTCCATGTGCCCGCACCTGCTGTGTCCCCAGCACACGGCCCTGAACACAAAGACGAGACCCCTGCCCCAATGGAGCCCACAATCCTGGGAGAGTGACAGGACACAATGGAACACAATCAAAGAGGAGACAATACCCTGGAATGAGAAATGAACAAAGGAAACAAAACGGATGAAACTGGTGGAGTGGGACTGGCTCTGGGGTGAGGACATGTCAGCTGGGATGTAAGACAGGTGGCAGGCCTATGATGCACTCGAGTTTTCTTCTCTATTCTATTCAAAGAAATTTTAATGATCCATAAAATTAACTTCCTACCACACAAACAGGTCACGACCTGCAGTTTGAAAAACTGTGATGGCAGCGATGACAGTAGCAATAATGGCAACGTGAGCATGGGGTCACATAAGCTTGAGCACACGGGAGGCAGGCAGACAGCGAAGCCAGTTCTCCGGGCCTCCATGCCATTTCGAGAACTTGGGCTCTCTCTGGTGCCCGACAGGAAGGCTGTGGGGCTGTAACCAGGGCAGACGCTGTGTTCTAGTAGCTCACGGACTTCAAATCTATTGGACCGGAGGGAATTTCTAGCTGCTGTAACATCCAGTCCAGACTGGCCAAGTCCTGAGCGCTGGGAAGAACGCGAGTTCTCGCTCCACTTGGGGCCTGTCGCAGAACACAGTGCAGCCGACAAGACGCACGCCAGTGACAAAGCAAAGTGTGTCACGTGCTCAGGAAAGGTCAAGGTGGAGACAAGGCAGGGGAGGAAGTGGCATTTGGGCCTAGCTTGAAGAAATTGGTGCGATTTCAAAGGTTGAGATTAGGTGGGGGACAGACATCCCACACAGAGGCAGAGCTGAGGCCACGGCCCAAGCAGAAAACGTTCAGAAAACCAGCCGGCTCCTGCTCTTGCCTTCCCGGACAACGCCAGGCGCACCGCCCACCCAGCACGGGCAAATGCACAACAGGAACAGCTGGCCAGGGGCAGGCAAGCGAGCGCGCGGAAAGAACCAAGAGCCGACAAGCAGTATGAGCGAGAAATTGGGAAGGTGACTGAAATGGATTATGGAGATCAGTGCTTCCCACCCAGGGTGGTTTGTTCCCCTACACACATGCACGTGTGCGCACACACACACACACACACACACACACACACGCTTGGCTGGTGACAAGGCCCGGCAGGGGCCAGCAGCAAACCCTGAGTCCCCACGCACTCCATGTGTCCAGGGACGTGGCCCTGAACATGAAGATAAGACCCTGGTAGA
The DNA here is from genome assembly GCA_026018925.1 of Tupaia tana. Lineage (NCBI taxonomy): Eukaryota > Metazoa > Chordata > Mammalia > Scandentia > Tupaiidae > Tupaia > Tupaia tana. The sequence continues at coordinate 12,710,880 of JAKSZU010000026.1, read as the reverse complement.
TGGGAATGTCTAGACATTTTTGGTTGTCACGATGAGGGAGGGGAAGTGCTCCTGGCCCCTGGGGGTAGAGCCCTGGGAGGCAGCTCGACATCCTCCATCACCAACAGTCTGGCACGGAGAGTCGCAGGCCGCAGCTCAAGCAGTCTTGCTGCAAACTCTGCTCGGGGGAGGACCACTGAGCATTCCAAACTGACAAAGACCCTGCCAGAGACGTGTCCTAGCGAGAGGAACTCAGCAGCCTGGCAGGAACAGCTTAATGCTTCTGGCCTGACCAACAAGAAGCTAAGTGCTGGTGGCAGCCATGGAGAGGCAGAGGCCAGCGCCCTGGAGGTGCAGTAACACAGTGCTTTGCGGTGCCGGGGACACAGGGGAGGGTCCTGAGTCCAGATGCAAGACATCCCTGGGCACACTGGGTACACGCATGACCCGGCTGGCTGAGGACCCTGGGCATACTGGGTACATGCATGACTGGCTGGCTGAGGACCCTGGGCACACTGGGTACACGCATGACCTGGCTGGCTGAGGACCCTGGGCACACTGGGTACACGCATGACCCGGCTGGCTGAGGACCCTGGCTGGGCACACTGGGTACACGCATGACCTGGCTGGCTGAGGACCCTAGCTGGGCACACTGGGTACACGCATGACCTGGCTGGCTGAGGACCCTGGCTGGGCACACTGGGTACACGCATGACCTGGCTGGCTGAGGACCCTGGCTGGGCACACTGGGTACACGCATGACCTGGCTGGCTGAGGACCCTGTTGGAGGGACCTCTCCTTCTCATCTCTGTCTCCCTCTCTCATGAAAAAGATTAAAAATAACCCTTTAAAAATAGAAACAAGGACTGACCCTGTTGTGCAGAAGTTAAGTGCTGTGTAGAGGGGCCACATCCCACATGGCCAGTTGTGGTTCAAATCCCAACTTTGTGTGTTGTCCCCAACTAACACACTGGGCATGTGCCCAAGATCCTGAAGAGATTGAAAAACGGAGGAAAAAGGACTGCAGCGTGACCAGGCCCCACTGGGATGCTTTCTCTCTGTGTGTGTCTGTGCACACACAGGCCCACTGGCATTAAAATTGACAGAAAGAGGACCAACAGGTGGCATGGAAGGTAAGGTGCTGGACTCCCATATAGCCAACTCTGCAATTCGAGTCCTGGACCCGGCAGCCTGAGAAACACGCCAGGTGCATGTGCGTGCATGCCCGAAATCCCAAGAGAATGGAGGAGAAGGGATTGTGGTGTGGCCATCCCCCATGATGGATGATTTCTCACTTTCTCTCTCTCTGTCTCTCTCTCTCTGGAGAATGAATGCACCTTAAAAAAAAATCTAACCAACACAGAGAAAGAAACTGAAAGGAGAGAGATTGCAAAAGAGAACCCTCCCAGAGTAGAAAGCTGACTGAACAGGGAGTAGAGGGGCGTGAAGAAGAAGAGGATTCTCTGCGACATCAGCAGAGGCTGTCCATTATTTATTGCTCCTGCACAGAGGCAACATCAACAAAAAACAGCTGGCATTTTTTGAGAGATGAGTCCTAGGCACTGTGACTCGTGCGTTCAGGTAAGCCTCACTACAACCTGTGTTGGGGGAGAACTCGAGTCCCACTTCACAGAAGAGCTGAGGCTTAGGAACTGCTCAAAGCCACTGAGGTAGGCCAAGTCTTTCCAGCACCACACAGCAATGGCACTGCAGGGCCACCATCCACCATCAGGGGAGAGAGGGGACCAGACCCACTTCTCTCCAAGAGAGGCATTAGCCAAGTGATTTAAATGTCACTCGCCGCCTGACCAGACTGAGAGAATTCCCTACAACATAATCACAATCAGCCCTTCACCAGAAACGGTCCCTGTAGGTAACCTGATAGGTTTAACAAAACAGAAGGTGATCAGGGGAACACGAATGTGAACGAGATAGCACTTTTCACCTATCAGCCTAAGCAAGGATGAAGACCATGACAAGGATGACGACTAAGACACTAAGATCCACACTGACGGCATGGACAAGGACACTCCAAACCCCTCCAGTGGGTGTTAACTACTACAGATTCTTTTTTTTTTTTTTTAAGAGAGATTTTTGCTATAGGGCATGCGCGCTTGCTGGAGAGACAGAAAGTAAGAAATCACCCCCACCGAGCGGATGGCCATGCCGCAATCCCTTCTCCTCTAGGGATCTTGGGCATGCATGCACACAAGATGGGCGTGAATTTTAAGCTGCCGGGTCTGGGACTCAAACCGTGGTCAACTACTATGTGGGAGTCCAGCGACGTAACTATTATGCCATCTGCAGGTCCCTACTACTAAAGCGCCTTGATAGGCATGCTGTGGCCCCTATGACCCAGAAGCTCCACTTCTACAGAACAGCCCCGTAAAAGAGTAAACAACAGTGTATCCCAGTAAAGCACCATCGCCTCTGCAGAAGCTACCAGCACCTCGCAGGGACAGAGCTCTGTGAATGAAGTCGGCGCCCCCGTGCATGCTCAGGAAACTCCACACACTCCAGAGACCCAGGCGTCTCCAGACAGTACCCAGAAAGACATTTGGAGTATACTGGGAGAAAGGAAGGTTGCCCAACGGCCTGTGGGGTTCAGAAAAAGCGGGGAGGGTGCACTGCATGCTAAACAGAGGCCACGGGGTGCAGAGTGGGCAGGTGTGGGACGATTTTAAAACTTGTTGTAATGTTGTATACTAACAGACTCTGAGTAGGGAAGTGACAGGCCTACAAAAGGTCACGACCAAACACGACAGACCCCAGAGGCTTTTGACCTAGGCCTCCCCCACTCTCCCTCTCTCTTCTGGCAACCAGGACTCGAAGTTCCCTGGTTAGGAAGAGGCAAGTGTGTTCTGGTGCCAGGGAGGGGATTTCAAATCTGAAACACCCCCCCCCCCCCCCCGCAGCACCCCAGGGGAAGACTCACCTGAGAAAGTGTTGTCTGCAAACCGTAACAGTAAACTGCTCTTGCCCACACCTGTAAGAGAAAGCTGCGGTGAGACGAGCCCACCGGCCCACCGGCCCGCCGGCCCTGGGGAACGAGGAGAACCCCAAGCCCAGGGGAACTGGCTCCCCTCCGAGCTGCTGCCTACATCCCAACCGGCCACATGCTGCAGACATCTCTCCACTCACTCCCGACCTTTTCCTTCGTCCTCATGTAAGACAAGCTGCTCCCAATACCCAGGGGGAAGATGAGAAAGGGACTCGTGCCCAGGCCCTGTGCAGAGGGCTGGCCCCGGCAGCCAAAGTAACACACCAGACCACAGGGTTCAGAAGCAGGAGGAAGGTCGACCAATGAGACAGCCCCCCAGATGCAGCTAGAAAACTGCACCCAGGTGCAGAGCTTCAGATGGTGAGTGGCTGAGCACGAGGAACAGGAGCTGGGAAGAACCCCTGAGATGATCGGAGTTTAGCAGGTGAGAAACCAAGGCCCACAGAGCTGGAGCAGACGGCCGGGGTGCAGAGGGGTGGCAAGGGAAGTCTGTGCTGCTCCTCAAACCTGCTGCCCACCTGCGCCCAGGCTTCCACACTCACCACTGCAGCCCCTGGCCTGCTCACCTGGTGCCCCCTTGACTTCAACCCAGCAGCCTGCCCTGTGTCCCCTGGCCCATCCTTGATCCCTGGCACCCCAGCTGGGTCAACTGATCCCAGAAGGAAACCGTGGGCATGCCCCGATCAAGCTCTGTCTGTGAGGCAGGCCCTTTGATGCCCCCAGAATTCCAACTACATCTCTTACAGAGAGGCCGCTGCAGCTGGGAGCAGCGGGCCTGAGGTGCCTCCGCCAGCAGTGGGGAGCCAGATCCGAACCCAGCGCCGTCTCCTCCACACCTGACACTCCTCCCAGTGTGTCCTACACTGTGGATCTGTTTCAGGATGGGCGAAAACAGCGCCACAGGGGCCGCTACATCTCATTCCCGCTCAACGTCAATGCCATCAGAGCTATGAAGAGATCGTAATCTAGACTCTCGCCAACCCTCAGACCAGGGTGCAGGTTGGATGCATGTGCCTGCTTGTGGGAGAAGCCCACAGCAGATTCTGAGAGGGCGCTGCCTTCACCCCACCCCCAAGGAACCACGTTGCAAACCACTGGTGCAGACTGAGTCGCAGTTGCGTTTCTCTAAACCTAACCCCAGACATCCTCTCTGGGCCAGCGAGCCTGTTTGAGATCGCTTCCGGGGACTTCAGGCGAGTGAGTTGTCCGGGGATGCCCAGAAGAACTCGTTTCGCCAAATACACCTGGGTCTGACCTTGCCGACACAGGCGGGTGAGCCTCTCCCGAGCAGCCAGGTGCTGCACCCATGGCCCGGCTGCCCAGCCCCATGCTCTTCCTCAGAGCTACTTCCTCATTGCTCCACGAGGCTTCCTGCTCAGCCCAAGGAGCCCAAGCCCTGTGCGCTCTGCCGGACGCCAACACCCGTGGGCCCTGCCAGCTCCTTGGCTTCCTCTTGGAGTCCCTGGGTCTGGCTTACTCAGCTAGAAGCAGAGGCTGGGTGGCCAGGCTATGAGCATCTCTCTCACCCTGTGCATGCCTGGGGCACTAAGCTGGGCCCAGCACTCAGTAGGCGCCAGCAAAACAATGCGTGTGAATGTGTGACTGTGCGAGCACAACCTCGCCAGTGGCCAGGCCATCTCACGCTGCAGCCCCACCAGGAGCCAGGGCAGCAGTTCTCAAACTTCTGGGGAGATTATGTTTTACTCAAATCCTCTATATCTAATCAGACAAGGGAGAGGTGATCTCTCTGCAATGACAAGTGGCGGCCCTCCACTTACCCGGCTGCTCTGCAGAGCACTGAGAAGCCATCAGCTGCAGAAAGACCACCACAGTCACCACATTCACTGCTGCCTCAGATGCTGTCCCTCTGAGAGAACTGAAACCCCGAGAAATGCCATCCTTTGCATCTCCCTCCTTGGGAGAGCACAGATACCCCACAGCACTGGCGTAAGGGCAGTAGCAGAGGGCACCAACTGCCTGACCAGTCCATTGTCCACCCTGCAGGGCACTTGAGGCCTCTGGGCAGCCAGCAAGCAGCTGGCTTGTCTTCTATTCCATCACTGTGCTTCCCTGGTTGCCACCTCCGTCCCTGTTATGCTGACCACACAGAAGTCTTTGCCCTCACCCGCCCAGCCCGCCTTGGGCCACAGTCCCCTCGTTCCCTCTAAGCTCCAGCTGCAGCGTGTTAAAGAACTCAGGCCTCGGGACCAGCAGTTAGCATAATGACTATGTTGCTGAACTCCCATGTAGTTGACTGCGGTTCAAGCTCCAGACCCAGTGGCTTAAATTTAAGTGGGGCGCGTGTGCGTGCGTGCCCAAGATCCCGAGAAGAGAATGGAGGAGAAGGGACTGCGGCGTGACCATCCCCTTGGGGGGTGATTTCTCGCTCTCTCTCTGGCGAGCGCATGCGCCCTATAGCAAAAATCTCTCCCAAAAAAAAGAACTCAGGCCTTCAAGGGACGCATTCTCAATTTCTTTTTCTTTTTAAGTTGCCAGAGGATGCATGCACTCGCTGGAGAGAGTCAAGTGGGGAGAGAGAAAGCAATGGCCAATGGTCATACCATAATCCCTTTTTCCTCTGCTTCTCCCTCCTGTTGGGGTATGGGGTACGCACACACCCATGTCCAGCATGTTTTTCAAACTGCCGGACTGGGATTCAAACCACAGTCAGCCATGTGGGATCCAGCTTCCCTTAATCTTGAGGTTATGGGGCGGCCTAGTGTTCTCGGCAACTCCCTCAAACAAGGCATACCCCTCTCTGAGCCTCAGTTTACTCGTGTGCAAAATGAAAGGCTTTCCCTGGTCCAGCCTCCAGCACCTCAGAACAAGGACAGCCGGCCCAATGGATGCCGACGAAATGCCGTTACCAACAAGAGCCAACGCCAGGACATCCTAGAGAAAGCGAAGACCCTCAGGTGTGACAGAGACATGAGAGCGGAGGGGACGCGTTCCGAAGCGTGTAGGTGGTGGCCCAGCGGGAAGAACTGGAGACTCACGAGGAACGAGACTACCGCTTGTGGAAGGCCCAGCATGCCGCCCCGACCCGGCGCTCTCACACGTGGGCAGAGACGTGTGACCCTGACGCGCATCTGATAAGCTGTGCGATCCGGGACAAATCGATCACCTCCTCTGAGCCTCGGTTCTCCTATCCGCCAAACCACACGGGCATGGGTGGGAACCCGAGGAGAGAGTGAAATTGTTCACTGCACCTCAGGGAACATGGACGCAAGGAGCCCCATCCAGGGGGACGCCTGATGTCAGTCTCTGCGTTCGGCGGCCAAAGCTTGGTTTGAACTTCCATGCTGTCCCCTCCCAGGGGGGTACCATCAGCTCGCTGTAAGAAGGAGTCACCCGCAAAGCTCTATCTCCTCTCCACACCTGGGCCTGCCTGCCCAGCCTGAATGGGAAGCCAACCACAGAAATCACGACCCAGTGATCCCCAACACCTGACTGAGTGAAAGAGCAACACGCCACGCACCATGCACTGTGGGCGAGCGGGCCCAAACCACCTCTCGTGGGGGACCGGAGCCAACGACTGGCATCTTCTCGCTGAGTTCAGGCTTTTCATTGTGGATACCAACATGGGCCTAAGGAGTCTGGCAGAAGGATAAAGACCCCTGGCCATGGCCGCTGACTTCAACGGCAAAAGGACAGAAACCGCACTGGTGCCAGCCCCTCGTGCCAGGCCAGAGCTGAGAGCACAGGCTGTGAAGGCATAAGCCTCAGGACCCCAAGGAGGGCCACGGGCCACCTTGAGAACCAGACCACACAGCTGGCCTGCGTCTTTCATTCAAACCACAGCCCGCCAAGGCCCTACCTTCCTGGCTCCTTCCCCAACCACAGCAACTCCTCATCTTCCTGGTGAGCTCTTCCCCCTCCCCTGACCTCGACCCTCCACCAGCAACCACAGGAACCTTGGCCATCCCTCACCTATCCCAACCACAACCACATCCCAACCCAGCCTCACAAGGAGAAACCTCCCTGACCCGGCTCTGACACCGTCACCCTGCACCCTGACCTCCTCCATCCGGGGTGCACAACCCACCTGACCTGGCCCCCTCCTTCCTGAACAACCTATGGGTCCTATCACCCACCTGGGGAGGGTCACATGACCCCATTCCCCACACTCAAACCCAGGCCTGGTCCATAAACTCAGTGTGCTCCCAAGCCTCCTTCCAGGACATCATATAATCCTAGCACCTTAGCTATGCTCCCATAAACCCTCTGAGGCCTGCCGCCCTGACCTCTTGATCGCCCCATAAACCTGCTCACCTGCCACGCTCCGAACACCTCTAAAACCCTCGACACCTCCCGGTACAGACACAGGAGGGTATCAGGGAATCACACTCACTGGTCAACCGCTGTGTGCCAGGCACAGTTCTCAACACCCTGCGGCATATCACACGGAATGCTCCCAGCAGCAGACTATCCTTCCATCTGACAGATGAGGAAACCGAAACCCACACAGACAGCACCACAATTCAGCGGGAATGGGGAATGTGCTGGGCCTTGTATGGAGCCGGCACCTGCCTCACCTCTTTTCAACCCCACAGTAAGCAATCGAGAGGTTCCGGGAATATCCCCATTTTAGGGAGGAACAGGCTTCGAAGGATACTGATGATAGTAATAAGAGCTAACGTTCACTTAAGAGCTTCTGCACGCAGGGGTGGGGCATTAGGCACTTTTCCTACTTTGTCTTATCGAATACTCATACCACCCAGCGAGGCAAGTCCCCACTTCTCAGAGGAGGGAACTGAGGCTCAGAAAGGTGAAACAACTTGCCCAAGGTCACAGAGTGAAGGGGCTGGCAGTGCCGGGACTCGAACCCTGGACTCTCCAACTCCAGCGATCGCGCGACTTGACCAAGGTCACACGTGAGGCAGGGGCAGGCGCAGTGAGTGGACCCGGCGCACCCGGGCCCTCTGCTCCGCCGCCCCAGACCCCAGCCTGCCCCGGCGCAGCCCAGAGCCCCCCGGCGCGCCCCTGGGCCCGGTGGCCGCTGGGCAGCTCCGCCCGCCCTGCGCGGGCCGGCACCTCCCCGCCCGCCTGCCCGCCCGCCCCGAGGCCCCCGCGGGCCGCGCCCGGCAGGGCCCGTGCCGCCTCCGGCCGCCGCGGCCCTCACCGCTGTCGCCGATGATGAGCAGCTTGAAGAGGTGGTCGTAGTCCCGGGCCATGGCGGGCGGGGGCGGTGCGCGCGGGCGGGCGGGGTCGGTACTGGCCTCGCGATCCGCAGCTCCCTCCGGGCTGCTCCGGCAGCGGCGGATCCACTTCCCGAACAAACAGCCGGAACTGACAGAAACACCTCCCTCCGCTCCCCCTCCTCCTCCTCCTCCTCTTCAGCAGCCGCCGCCGCTGCCACCGCCTCCCTCCTTCCCGCCCCGCCCCGCCACTGCGCAGGCGCAGCGCCTGGCACCGCCTCTGCGCAGCCGCAGCCCGAGCCGGCCGCGCCCTCGCCGCGCACGCGCACCGCGCACACGCGATGGGAGAGTCCGAGCGGGCGCGGGCTCGTCTGTCTCGCGCCTCCTCGGCGAGAGTCGCCGCCGCCTCCCGTGGTCCTGGGGGCTGGCGGAGCGAAGCCGCTGTCGAACGCGGACCGAAAGGAGCCGAAGATGCGGGAAAGCCGGGAGGTGGGCGTTCTTGCTCCCGCATCTTCTGACTCGCACGCTCTGCGGAGAGGAAGTGACTGGCTCGCTGCGACGGGGGCGGGGCTCGCGCGGGCTCCCGGCTTCTCGAGTCCCGGGACTCCGGCGTCCAAGGCAGCGTCGTGCGGCGGTCGGAAGCCCTAGCTCTCTGCCCCTTTCTGCACCGACGCCGCTTTCTCTGCTGGTCTGGCCTCTGGCGGTGTCCCGGGTTTGCAGATCCCACGCCGAGGGCGGCAGGTGGCAGCCGAGCGGTACCGACCTCGAGTCGCCGGCGGAGCGGAGCTGTTAGGACTGTGGATGGCCTCGGGGGTCAGCACTGGGTCGAAATCGCTAGCCTGTGACGTCTTGGAGCCTGGTGGCCTCTTTGGGGATATGGGGAAGTTGGTTTTAGATTCAGAGTCCGGTTCAGCTTAAAGCTGAGCTTTGATAAATGGCCTAGGTGTAAGACGCAGCCAGAGGGGGAAGGCAGCCACTCCCTGGGCTTCAGTTTCCCAGGACTTAGTTTCACCCATAGATGCACAGCTCAGACTTGGAAGTCGGGGCGCCGAGTGCATTGGTGTCATTCGTCATCACCTCCAGGTTTTTCGGTTTTCATGAGTTCCATCTGCCCTACCATTTACGTCTGAAGCTAAGAGTAGGGTGTTCCCGCTCCCATCCTCTCTAGAATTGCAGAGATTTTAGATTCCTTCCTGTTTCTTAATAGCCCTGCCCCTTTCCATTCAAGTACTTGTTGAATATTTGTTTTTATTACATATCCTTTTCTTTTGACTTTATGAAAATTAATGCTTATGGGGACCAGTAGTTGGCATAATGGCTATGTCGTTGGACTTCCATGTAGTCAACTGCAGTTCAAGTCCTGGACCCGGCAGCTTAAACTCACACCGGAGGCATGTGCGTGAGTGCCCAAGATCCTGAGAGGAGAATGGAGAAGGGATTGTGGCGTGGCCATCCCCCCTGGGGGATGATTTCTTGTTTTCTGTCTGTCTGTCTCTGTCTTTCTGGCTAGTGTATGCGTCCTATAGCAAAAACCTCTCTAAAAAAGAAAAAAATTAATGCTGATGATCTTTTTGAATTATTTAACTTTATTTATTTGACCAGAGAGGGACAGAGCTAGCGAGAGAGCGAGCGAAAGAGAGAGGGAAAGTTAAAAAAGCAAGCCACCAGGTCTAGAACGCGAGGGAACCAGCAGTTAGCGTAATGACTATGTCGCTGGACTCCCACGTAGTCGACCGCGGTTCGCGTCCCGGACCCGGTGGCTTAAAACTCACGCGGGGTGCGTGTGTGTGCGTTCCCAAGATCCCGAGAGGAGAATGGAGGAGAAGGGATTGCGGCGTGACCATCCCCCCGGGGGGTGATTTCTCACTTTCTGTCTCTCTGTCTCTCTCTGTCTGTCTGGCGAGCGCACGGGCCCTATAGCGAAAACCTCTCCGGAAAAAAAAAAAAATAGAACGTGAACTGTAGTCAGTCATGTGTGAGTCCAGCGCCCTTAATCACCATGCCACCCAGGGGCCCAATATGTGTAATTTTTTTTAAAAATGTACAGAAGTAAGGGCCAGCAGGTGGCATGGTGGTTAAGGGTGCTGGATTCCCACATGGCCAATTACGGTTTGAGTACGAAACCTGGTGGTGGCTTGCTTTCTCGCTTTCTCTTTCTCTCCCTGTCTCTCTCTAGTCAAAATTAAAATAATAATAATTATTATTATAACAACTGGAATTAATTCTTTTTAAAGAATTCTCTCTGTGTGTGTCTCTGGTCAAATTAAAAATAATTTGAATGAGTAAATAAAGTTAAATAAATAATTTAAAAATAATTATTTACTTAATTTCACTTATTCATTTATTTATTTTTTAATTCGACAACAGAGAGGAAGTGAGAAAGAAGCTACCAGGTCCGGGACTTGAACTGTGGTCAGCCATGTGGGAGTGTCCAGCACCTTAAGCACCACACCACCTGCTTGTCCCTAAATAATTCTTTTTAAAAAAATGTACACAAGAGGGGACTAGCAGTTAGCGTAATGGCTATGTTGCTGAACTCCCATGTAGTCGACTGCGGTCAGACCCGGTGGCTTAAAACTCATGCCGGGTGCATGTGCGTGCGTGCCCAAGATCCCAAGAAGAGAATGGAGGAGAAGGGATTGCAGCGTGGCCATCCCCCCTGGGGGGTGATTTCTCGCTTTCTGTCTTTCTGTCTGTCTGGTGAGCACACGCGCCCTATAGCAAAAACCTCTCCAAAAAAAAAAAAAAAAAGTAAAAAAAAAATGTACACAAGAGTATAGAGAAGTACAAATTACTGTTTTTCCTGCAGGCCCCTCCTCACAGATGACCCCTGTAAAGTTTCTTGGCTACCTTAAAATGCTTAGCCAGTATTCCTTGAATGCATAAATGCCCTTCAGTGAACGTTTACGCCCACACTGGCACACACAGTGCCTTTTCTCTGTAGCAGTGTACGTTTCTCACTTAACAGCTGCACGGAACAGTACTCCATCAGATGGTTGTACTCTAATTTTGCTACTGTGCTGTTGATCTGCGTTCATGCTGTGTATGTTTTTGTTATTGTAAACAGTGTTGCAGGCAGGATCTTTCAGTAGCACATGGAGTGTCTGACCCAAGTCTTGAGTTTTTCCAGGAGCTGAGAATTGCACTGGTGGTGGCAGAAGACCATGGGCTAGGCATCTGAAGGTGCTGGCTGGGGAGGAGAGCTGCTTCTGTGCTCCTAACTGGAATGTCCTCCCTAGTCTGGGGAGGTCAGTTTGGGGAAACAGACGGAAGCCTGCGTGCAGCCACCAGGTAGGCACCCCCAGCCCTGGCAGCCTGTGAGGCTGCAGAACCCCCAACTCATTCCTCACAACCCTCCCTGGGGCAGACAGACTTTGGTTCCAGTGGCAACGTTTGTTTTTCTTTTTTTTTTTTTTAAACAGATTTTTTGCTATAGGGCGCGTGTGCTTGCCGGAGAGACAGAGACAGACAGAAAGCCAGAAATCACCCCCCAAGGGGATGGCCATGCTGCAATCGCTTCTCTGGGGATTTTGGGCATGGCACACAGGCACACACACCTGGCGTGTGTGTGCTGCCAGGTTCAGGACTCGAACCGCAGTCAACCATGTGAGAGTCCAGTGATGTAGCCACTATACCATCTCCTGGTCCCATCCAGTGTCAACTTTGAATCCTTGGCTTGGACTACCCTGTACTGTGGTGATTAAGGTGGGTGGATCGCACATGTGCCTAGACCCAGGTGGCTTAAGAAACATAGTGGGTGCGTGTGTGCCCAGAATGCCAAAAGGAGGAGGAAATGGAGAAGAGATTGAGGGTGTGACCATTCCCCATCATGGGGGTGCTTCCTTCCTCTTTTTCTCCCCATCCCCCATCCCGCCCCTCACTTCACCCATTGCATGTTTCCTTTGGCAAATTTTTGTTTTTTTAAGAATTATTTAACTTTATTTATGTATTTATTTTAATTTGACCAGAGAGGGAAAAAGTGAGGGGGGGGGGGGCGGGGAGTGGGAAAGCAAGCCGCCAGATCCGGACTCAAACCACCGTCAGCCCTGTGGGATTCCAGCACCCTTAACCACCATGCCACCTGCCAGCCCCTCTGGCAAAATTTTTAAAAAAGGAAGAAATCCTGGCTCTATCCCTTAAAAGCTTCTGGGGTAGATCCTATTTGTCTCAGCCCCAGTTTCCTCACAAGATTAGTTGTCAGATGTCAGGATTAGATACTTGTAAATTACATGGCACATAGAAGAAAAGCATGTGACAAAAACAGTAACCAAAGCAGGCCCCGCAGTGCAGCATTTAAGCTCTGTGTATTGGGAGCGGGATCCCACATGGCTGACTGCAGTTGGAGTTCTAGCAGCTTGAAAAACGCCAGGCACATGTGTGTACATGCCCCACACTGAAGGGGTAGAGAACTGGAAAAGGGTTTGCAGTGTGACCTCACCCCATTGGGGGATGCGTGGTGGGATGCTTTCTCCCTCTGGCATACATGCACACTCTAGCGATTTTAAAAAAATTAATCACTGTCATATTGCACTGACTCATACATACTTTCAGCTGTTCCCCATCGTAGACTCTAGCACCCGTTTCCAAGGCAGCCTCCTGTTCCCAGAACTATGGGGTACTTTGGGGAAGTGTGGTAAGTTTGGCCATTCAGAAAACCAGATTCCCGACTCTGCCTGGGGTCTTATCTGGAAAGCAGTAGGCACTGCTTCCCCCCATTATTCAGTAGCTGTTTAAAGGGTGCTATTGACGATATGCCAGGATTGAAGAGGAGTTACAGATAGAGCTTTTCCCCTCCAGGAGAATATAGGCTCAGAGTTAAGAGATATTCATGAAGAATGAAACATACAGGGCCAGCAGGTGGCGTAGAGGTGGTGGCGCTAGGTTCCTACTTGACTGACCGTGGTTTGAGTCCCAAACACGGTGGCTTGAAACATGCCAGGCATATGTGCATGCATGCCCAAAGAGGAGAATGGAGGAGAAGGGGTCACCCCCTGGGGGGTGATTTCTCACTTTTTCTCTCTGTCTCTGGCGGTGAGTTCACATGCCCTACAGCAAAAATCTCTCTTGAAAAAAATAAAATAAAAGAATGAAACATACAGGACAGAGGGCCCACCCTGTGGAATAGTTAGGTGCTGTGCAGAGGGAGCAGATCCCTGATGATGGGGGTTTAAGCCCTGGCCCCATCAGCTTCATGCCAAGTGCATGTGCACATCTGCCCAGGATCTAGACAGAATAGAAAATGGGAAGAAAAGGGATTGCAATGTGACCAGACCCCACCGGGGTGCCTTTTCTCTCCTCTTATGCATGCACATGTGTCCTCTGACATTAAAAGAAAGAAACAAATACAGTCCAGTAGGTAGAACTGTTGTCACACAAGCAGTCTAGACTTCAGGCGGAAAACTATCACTGTGAGCTAGAGTGATGGGGAAAAGATTTCATCACAAAGATTTCTCCTGGAATAGGAGAAAGCCTTGAATGTCAGCTGCATTTAGACAGTGGTTGCGAGAATCCTCAGTTTTGGAGTGGGGTTCCCTACACACCCTGATAAGTGCCTGGCATCCAAAAATGAAACTCTGAACAGTTTCCCTCTGGAAACATTGTTTCTCACTGATTTAAACTGCAGTTCAATGAGAGGCCATGGTAGGGTGTCTCTGGCCCTTTGTGTAATAAACTTTGGTGCACCAAGGTAAGAAAGTGTCAGGATAGGACAGCTGACATACAGCCGCTGAGTTAGCGAGGAGCTTTGCAGGGCCACCTTTTTGCCCATCAGTAACTACAGTGAGGAGGCGTTTCGGAGCACAGGAGCAGTGTTAAGAGTATTACTTTTAGCAAAGTTATCTGCAGGAGCACCCGGGATGGATTTCAGCTGCAGTTTTAAGGCGGCTCTTGCTAAAACCCAGGTAAAACCCAGGTGTGAGGTAACAGCAGGAAAGGACAGATGCAAGAAGACAGTGTGCAAACGGTACCAGTCAGGGCCAGCCCGTTTGGAGGGCAAGTTAGTGTTGTGCAGAGGAACCCAGATCCCTTGTGACTGACCGTGGTTTGAGTCCTGGCCATGGTGGCTTAAAAAACATGTTGGGCACTGGCACCAGCAAGAGGGTGTGGTGGTTAAGGCGCTGGACTCCCAGGCAGGTGATCACAGTTTGAGTCCCAGATCTAGCAGCTTAGAAATCAGGCTGGGCGCATGTGCATGCGTGTCCAAAATCCCAAGAGAAGAATGGAGAAGAAAGGATTGTGGTTTGGCTATTCTTCCTGGGGGATGACTTCTCACTTCCCCTCTCACTGTCTCTGTTTCTCGCTGGTGAGTGCACATGCTCTATGGTAAAATAACAAATAGAAAGACAGACAGATATGTTGGGAATATATAGGACGGAAGGAAGAAGTAGGGGAAAGGATTACAGTATGACCAGGCCCCACTAGGGGGAAGGGGTATCTTTCTCTTTCTCCCCCCAGCTCCTGTGTGCCCACATGCCCTCTAGCAAATTAAGTAAATAAATAAAAAAGAGGGGCCAGTAGATGGCATGGTGGTTAAGATGCTGGATTCCCACATGGCTGATCATGGTTCAAGGCCTGGACCTGGCAACTTGCTTTCTTACTTTCCCTCCCTGTCTTTCTCTCTGGTCAAATTAAATAATAATAAATAAAATAAATAATTCTTTTAAAATAAATAAATTTTGAAAAGAAGACCAGCAATTAGCATAATGGCTATGTCGCTGGACTCCCATGTAGTCGACTGTGGTTTGAGTCCCAGACCCAGTGGCTTAAACTCACACCGGGTGAATGTGTGTGCATGTCCAAGATCCCGAGAGGAGAATGGAGGAGAAGGGATTGCGGCATGGCCATCCCCCCGGGGGGTGATTTCTCGCTTTCTATCTCTCTGTCTTTCTGGCCAGCACACACACCCTACAGCAAAAACCTCTAAAAAAAAAAAAAAAAAAAAATTAGGAGACCAGCAGTTAGCGTGATGGCTATGTCGCTGGACTCCCACGTAGTCGACTACTATTTGAGTCCCGGACCCGGTGGCTTAAAACTCACGCCGGGCGCGTGTGCGTGCGTGCCCAAGATCCCGAGAGGAGAATGGAGGAGAAGGGATTGCGGCGTGACCATCCCCCCTGGGGGGTGATTTCTTGCTTTCTGTCTCTCTGTCTGTCTCTGTCTGTCTGGTGAGCACACACACCCTATAGCAAAAACCTCTCAAAAAAAAAAAAGAAAAAAAATTTAAAAAGAAAATAGTATTAACCAAACAGCATGTCTTTCTTTTCTTTTTTTTTTTTTTTTTGAGAGTTTTTAAAAATAATTATTTAACTATTTATTTATTTAAATTTGACCAGAGAGGGACAGAGTGAGAGGAGAGAAAGAGAGAGAGAGAAGGAAAGTGACAAAGCAAGCCACCAGGTCCAGGACTCGGACTGCAGTCAGCCATGTAGGAGCCCAATGCCCTTAACCACCACGCCACCTGCCCGTCCCTTGAGAGAGATTTTTGCTCTAGGACACATGAGCTCATAAGAGACAGAGAAAGCAAGAAATCATCCCCTGTGGGGATGGCTACACCACAATCCCTTCTCCTCCATTCTCCTTCCACAATTTTAGGCGCCAAACACACGCAGACATGCACACCAGGCATGAATTTCAAGCCCCTGGGTCCAGAACCATGACCACAGTCAGCCATGTGAGAGTCCGGCGCCTTAACCACTACACCACCTGCTGGCCTGAGCAGTAGCAAGTGTTAGCCATGTAGTTTACCTGTGGCTTGATTCCACTCACTGACTCAGTACATACCTGCACGCTCACCAGGTCTGGGCACAGTGCTGGCACTAAGGATGCCACATGAGCCCCCAACCACAAGGGCCTTACAGTACAGGATGGGGAGACTCGGTCATTCAACAAGTACCTGGAGGCCGGGGATTCAGCAGGGAGCAGAATTCAGTCAGATTCCTGCCTCCATGAAGCCCATGTTCTGGTAGAAACAGGCAAGAAAGCTGTCCAGAGAGAAACCCGGGATGAGAGAGACGGGGAGTGTGCGCATATTCACGGCACAGCCTGAGCTCCGTGGGGTGGGCGGTGGGTATTTGCTAACTCCAGAAGGTTGGCAGTGAGTGAAGGGAGAACGTGAATGGATGCATGTTGAGAGTAGTGGGGCTGCACACAGTCTTTCAGGACAGCAAAGGTAGAGGACTAGCCAGGTAGTCAAGATGGAGTGATTTGGAGAGAAAATGAGCTAAGGACACTTTAAAGAACCTAACCTTGGGGGCCAGCAGGTGGCGTAGTGGTTGGGGAGCTGGACTTCCACATGGCCGACTGCAGCCCAAATCCCAGAACTGAAGGCTTGAAACTCATGCTGGGCATGTATGCTTGTGTGCCCAAAATCCCACAAGGAAAATGGAGAAAAAAGGGATTGTTGGCAAGGCCATCACCCCTGGGGGGGTGATTTCTTGCTTTCTGTATGTCTCTGTTGCTCCGGCGAATACACACAACCTATAGAAAAAATCTCTTCAAAAAAAGAAAAAAGTGGTGGTGTGGTGGTTAAGGTGCCGGACTCCCACATAGCTGCCTATGGTTCAAGCCCCAAACCTGGTGGGTTGCTTTCTCACTTTCCCTCTCTCTGGTAAGTGCACATGCCCTGTGCAAATTTAAAAATAGTAATAATGATAAATAAAATAAAGTTAATTTTTTGAGAGGTTTTTGCTATAGGTCGTGCGTGCTCGCCAGAAAGACGGACAGAGAGATAGAAAGCGAGAAATCACCCCCTAGGGTGATGGCCACACTGCAATCCCTTCTCCATTCTCCTCTCCGGATCTTGGGCACGCATGCATATGCGCCCAGTGTGAGTTTAAGCCACCAGATCTGGGACTCGAACAGCGGTCAGCTACATGGGAGTTCAGCAACATAGCCATTACGCTAACTGCTGGTCCCAATAATTTTTTTTTTTTTTTTTGAGAGTTTTTTGCTATAGGGCATGTGCGCTCGCCAAGACAGAAAGCGAGAAATCACCCCCCCAGGGGGGATGGCCACGCCACAATTTCTTCGCCTCCATTTTCCTCTTGGGATCTTGGGCACGCACACACACATGCCTGGCGTGAGTTTAAGCCGCCAGGTCCAAGGCTCGAACCGCGGTCGACTACATGGGAGTTCAGGGACATAGCCATTACGCTAACTGCTGGTCCCCCAATAATTATTTTTTTAAAAAAGAAAAAAGAATCTAACCTTGGAGTCCAGGTGGTGGCACAGGGTCATGCAACTTGACCCACGTGGGAAAGGCCCTGGCGTGCGTGCCCACCGTCTGGACCAGCTGAGAGTGGGGGTGGACTGAGACACGAAGACCTGCTGGGTTGCTTCTCTTTCTCTTCTTCTGTTTTTTAAAAAACAAACAAACAAACAAAACCCCTAAACTTTGCCAAGGAGGAGGGCTAGGAAGTGAGGTGTCACTAGTGGGTAAAGGTGGGGGTGTGATCTCGAGGTCTTGGAGACGGGCAGCAGCCAGCTGCAGCGGCAGGAGGAGGCTGGTGCGGTGGAGGCCCGGAGGCCAGTGAAAGCCAGCCTCAGACTGCGTGGATTCCGAAGTGGGTGAGAGCTGTGATCCTGCAGGAGGGCAGAGGTGGATGGTGAGGCAGAATCCAGAGAAAGCAGAGCCATGAGCGAGGGGGCCCTTGGCAGGCTGCCCGGGAGAAGGGAGTGGAGACCACTACACCAGCGCAGGCCCTTGGATGGAAGTGGCAGCCAGGCCTTCACCCCACACTGGCAAGCCTGCTGCCATGCCCTCCGGTGGCACCAGAAGCCAAGAAGTCATGGGGACATCTTAGTCATCTTCATGTCCTCTGGGTTCCTGGCCCATGGTAGGTGCTTGGAGTCTGTCCAAGTGAAGTAAAGCTACATGTAGAAAGTTCTTGGGGGCCAGCAGGTGGTATGGTGGTTAAGGGCACTGGACTCCTGCATGGTCAATCACGGTTCGAGTCCCAGACCTGGCGACTTGCTTTCTAACTTTCCCTCTCTGTTCCTCTCTTGTCAAATTTAAATAAATAAATCAAGATAAATAAAAATAATTTCTTTTAAAAATTAGAATTGGAAGGAATGTGGGGGACCTGCAGTTGGTGTAATGGCTATGTCACTGAACTCCCATGTAGTTGGCTACAGTTCAAGTCCTGGACCCGGTGGCTTAAACTCACACCAGGCGCGTGTGCGTGTGTGCCCAAGATCCCGAGAGGAGAATGGAGGAGAAGGGATTGCGGCATGGCCATTCCCCCGGGGGTGATTTCTCTCTCTCCGTCTTTCTGGCGAGCGCACACGCCCTATAGCAAAAACCTCCCCCCCAAAAAAAGAATAGGAAGGAACGTCAGTAGTTACCTAGCTGAATCTTCTTAGTTTGGCCTCCGTGGGGTGTGGTAGACAAAGTTGGGGTCTAACTCAGGGTCCACCTCCTCCCCTGACCTGCACTTGTTTTCCAGCAGCCGGACTAGAGTGCCCTAAGTCTCTGTGAGAAAATCTGCAAAGCTACAACACTTTCCCAGTACTGCTACTTGCCTTTCCAAATCTCATTCGCTTCTGAGCACATAGCATTCTTCAGAGCCCACAGTACACGTGCTGTCACAGCAGATTGAATATGGCAGACGGGGGGATCCAGACCTCAGAGCCTTGCAAACCTCTCACACAGCTGCTCTCCTCAGCAACTGTGGTTTGTGTTTTGGAAAAGTTTTGTTATAGTTGTGTTAATATGTAACATTTTTGTTTTTATTTGCTATAGGGCAATTGGGATTGCAGAAGAGACAGAGAAAGTGAGAAAGCTATCCCCAGGGGAATGGCCACTACTCAATCTCTTCCACTCCGTTCTCTCAGGCTTTGAGGCATGCACACTCACGCGCGCGTGCACACACACACACACACACACACACTCTTCCAGAGTGTTTTTCTTCTTTTTTCCTTTTTTTTTTTTTTTTTTTTTTCCTTGTAGAGAGGCACTATAGGGCGTGAGCACTCACTGGAGAGACAGAGAGAACAAAGAGACAGAAAGCAAGAAATCACCCTCCAGAGGTGATGGCCACGCTGCAATCCCTTCTCTTCCATTTGCCTCTCGGGACTTGGGGCAGGCACACACGCCTGGAGTGAATTTTAAGCCGCCAGGTCCAGGACTCAAACCGTGGTCAACTACATGGGAGTCCAGCAACGTAACCATTATGCCATCTGCTGGTCCCCATTTAAAAAAAAAAATTATTTAATTGTATTTGTTATTGTTTTTTTAATTTGACCAGAGAGAAAGAAAGGGAAAGAGGGACCAGCAGGTGGTGTGGTGGTTAAGGCGCTTGACACTCCCACATGGCCGACCAGGGTTCAAGTCCTGAATCTGGTGGCTTGCTTTCTCACTTCCTCTCTCTCTCAGTCTCACCCTCTGTCTCTCTCTGGTCAAACTAAAAAAATATATAATAATAAATGAATGAATAAATAAAATAAATAACTATAAAAAAAAAGAAAAGAAAGAGAAAGAGAAAGCAAGTCACCAGGACTTGAACTGTGGTCAGCCATATGGGAGTCCAGCACCTTAACCACTGTGCCACCTGCTGGCCCCCAAACAATAGATCTTTAGGGCCTCAGTTTTTCCAAGTACAAAGGGGTCCTAGGTCAGAGTGGTTAGGGCACCTGGATCCCACATGGCCGACCACAGGGTTTGAGTCCTGGACTCAGCTGCTTCAGAGACATGCCAGGTGCGTGTGCATGAGTACCCAAAATCCCAGGAGGGAGCGATGGAGGGGGAGTTGTGCCATGCCCCACGGGGGTGCTTTCTCCAGGATAGGTCCTGCTGCACCCCAGCTTCCTCACCCCCCTTTGTGTGGAGATCTAAGGCAAGGCCCTCACGTAGCCGTCCATGGCGTTTCTCTGAAACAAAGCTCCGAGGGCTCCCTTGCCCTCAGTGTCCCTGTGACCCGACTGCCACCTCCCTAGCAAGGTCACTCTCAGAAGAGCACCAGAAGCAACTGGTATTCCATTCAGGCACTTGGGAAGGTCTCCCCAGTGAGGCAGTCATCCCTGGACCAGTTTTTCCAGTTCCCAAAGCGTTAGCAGCACTTTCCTTCCGCCCAGGCAGGGGCAGGGGCAGGAACCCTCCTAACAGAACCCAGGGCTGGCCCCGAACCACCCAGTGAGGCCACCTGGCTCTGCCTCTTCTGAAAAGTGAAACCCAGTCACATCGCAGAGTCACATGCAATGGACTTTGTCTCTCATTAGAATCACCTCCCAGACTCTTTCCATACAACAGCTCTGTAGCTTGGTGACCAGGCAATTAAGAAATAGGGGTTTGGAGACCAGCAAGTGGTGTAGTGGTTAAGGCACTGGGGTCCCACACGGTTGACCCCAGTATGAGTCCTGGACCCAGCAGCTTGAAAATCACACCAGGCGCATGTGCGTGCATGCGTGCCCAAAATCCCAGAGGAGAATAAAGGATTGTGGCATGGCCAACCCCCCGGGGGGTGATTTCTCACTTTCCCTCTCTCTGTCTCTCCAGCGAGCACACACACCCTATGGCAAAAAGTTCAATGACAAAAAAAAAAAAAAGTTTTTTTTTCCCTCCAGTTTGGCTGCCAACCAGCTATAACTTTATGGCTATATGACCTTAAAGATGCTTCTTTGGGACCAGTAGGTGGCATGGTGGTTAAGGCGGTGGAAACTCCCACATGGCCGACCAAAGTTCGAGTCCTGGACCTGGTGGCTTGCTTTCTCACTTTCTCTTTCTCTCTCTGTGATCAAATTACAATAAAAGAATGAATAAATAAGATTAAATAAATCATTAAAAAAAAGAACTGCTTTCTTACAAAAAAAAAAAAAAAAAAAGATGCTTCTTTACCTCTGCACCTCAGCTTCCCCGTGCTTTTTTTTTTTTTTTTTTTTAGAATTACTTATTTAATGCCTCCCGCGGTAACAGGCACCTTTTCACACTGACATTCCTTGTTTTACTGCCATTATCAACCTCCTGTGTGCCTGGCCTCTGGCAGAGTGCATGATAGCCAATCCAGAGGTGACCCTGTGCGACTGAACTCTTACCAAACAGAGGCAGGAATGTGCCCAGAGAGGTTAAGGAATATGCCCCAAGTCACACAGCTTAACGATAAGCAGTGAAGCTAAGATTCGAACGTAGGGCCAGATGGTGGCATGGTGACTAAGGTGGCTGAAACTCAACTCACGTGGCCACCTGCGTGCTTAAGTCTCGAACCCAGCAGCCTGAAAAGCACACTGGGCATATGTATATGCCTGGGAGGAGACGAGAAGGGACGGCAGCATGGCCATCTCCCCTGTGTGGGGTTGTGTTTCCTCACTTTCTCCCCCAACCCCTGCCCTAGCTAGCACAGTTGCTACAGAAAATGTTTAACAAGAAAAGCGAAGGTTCGGGGCCGGCAGGTGGCATGGTGGTTAAGGGTGCTGGACTCCCACATGGCCTGCCATGGTTCAAGTCCTGGACCTGGAGGCTTGCTTCTCACTTTCCATCTCTCTCTGTCTGTCTCTCTCTCTCTCTGCCCCTATCTGGTCATATTAAAATAAAGTTTAAAAAAAAAAAGAAAAGCGAAGGTTCAAATGTGACTCCCCATGGCTCCACCGTACCACATTATTCTAGAACTTGAAAGAAACATCTACATTCCCTTCCAAATATTTTAGAACCTAGATCTTTAAGTTAGACTGGTTTCGGTTTCCTTATTCTAATTTAGAAATGCTTGAAGCGGTTTCAGACACATCCACAGAGAGCCATAGTTAGGAGGAAAAGGCAGAAAAAATTCCACGCCTGCCGATCTTGCAAATCTACGCTCGCTCGGTAAAATAATGTCTCTGCATCCTAAACAGCCTCCGCCCTGCAGCTTCCCTGACCCTCTCCCCAGGCAGGGGAGGATGAAGGGAAGTTACTTGTAGGTTTGGCTCTTTGAGGGGATATGCGAACCCTATCAAACTACCCACATTTGAAAATCCCCTGGATGCCCGATTCCGGAAGCTCCCAATTAGTTGGAGGCTTGGGAATGTTCAGTGTAGACAACCGTCTCTGCATTAGCTAGGGGCACACTATTTTGACTTTCAGACGAGGAAAATGGGGGAGATTTAAGAAGGAACACCCTCCTCTCCGGACCATCACGGAGTCTTCAAGACTTACATCTTCTCTGAAGATCTTCCCAGCCAGTGGCTTATATTTGGGGTCATGTATGAACCCTGCCCCCCAGGATGAGAAAGGTTTGGCAGTGCTGCTGTCAAGAATGCAAACTATTGGTTGGGGAACCAGCAGTTAGCGTAATGGCTATGTCGCTGGACTCCCACGTAGTCGACCGCGGTTCAAGTCCCGGACCCAGTGGCTTAAAACTCACGCTGGGCGCATGTGCATGTGTGCCCAAGATCCCGAGAGGAGAATGGAGGAGAAGGGATTGCGGCGTGGCCATCCCCTCTGGGGGGTGATTTCTCGCTTTCTGTCTCTCTGTCTCTGTCTGGCGAGTGCACGCGCCCTATGGCAAAAACCTCTCCACAAACAAACAAAAAAAAGAATGCAAACTATTGGGCCGACCCTGTAGCCTAGTGGTTAAGGGAGCTGGATCTTGCATGGCCAGCCATGGTTTGAATCCCAGACCTGGCTGCTTGAAAAACATGCAGGGCACATCTGTGGATGTGCCAAATCCTGACAGAATGGGGAAACAGAGAAGGGATTGGAGCATGACCACACCCCACCGGGGAATGCCTTCCTCTCCTGTCTCTCTCTAGCAGCGCACATACCCTCTGGCAATTAAAAAAATCGTAATTAAAAAAATGCAAGATCTGATGCCAAGCTAGCCAGCACATGAGTGGTGAAGACGAAAGCTACGAATATGAGCTCTGGGGACAGACTGCCACTTATTGGCCACATGACCCTGGGCAACTACTCTGCCTCAATTTCCTCCTCAGCAACATGGTAACGAGAGAACCTAGTGAGGCTGCGGAGAGGATTACATGAATCCACAGCGAGTGGCACTGCTGTAACTACCCCGAACTCCTAAAGGGCGACTTGGAGAACAGATTTCGAGAGCTTCTATTCCACATTCCTCCTTTTACAGGGGAGGAAACGGGCACAGAAAGGTTCCCTGACTTGCCCATGGTCTAACGGCTCTACCACCCACCAGGACACGTGGCTCGAGCTTCTCTGCTACCAGGGTCCTCTGCGCCAGTTCTCTGTGACAGCCCGTCGCGGCTCACTTCCTGGGAGCTCACGGCCTCCTTCCAGACTCAGAGAATGCAATTCGCCATGCTCCGGGAGACTTTGAGTCATCTCCGTCTGTGAATCAACCTCCGTCCATCTATTCTGAACAGAGAGAGCTCATCCTCCTCCAGTTTCTGGAACTGGAGCCGGGTGTTTTTCCTTTAGAGTTTGCTTAATGAGTCTCTTCCACCCCGAAGTATGTCAGGCGTCCCCTTCCAGTTGCAGACTGGGGACTGAAAGCCAGAGGGGGACGTAAGCACCGAATCTTAGCCTGGAGGAAATACGACCACCGACCACCGCAGGGCCTGGACAGCGCTGTCGCGGCCCTCGCCCCTCACCGTGGAATTCGCTTCACCACGCTGACTGCGGGAGGGGAACAGACGCTGGCCGGATGCCCTGGGCAGCTGGGACACGGATGACCACCTGAATCCCAGATGAAGGGAACAGTTACCATGGCTACCAGAAGCTGTAACCATTGGCTGCTTTGGCTACAGGGACCAACTCAGCTGACCTCTCAAGGTCCCTTCCAGACCTGGGATTCTACAGTTACCTCCAGCCAGCTCAGACCGTGTCAGCTGCAAGAAAATAAGAAGTCCTGTGACATGCAAGGCTCGGGAACAGAAAGCAAGGATGTCACCAGGAGTGTCTCAGAGGTCACCTTGACTTAATCATCAGAAGTGTTGAGTCACAAGCCTCCATCCTACCTCTGCTGTTTTATTAATAAGCAAAGCCTTTTTTTTCTTTTTTTTTGGTCTAGCATTTTATACCTTTTACCAAGTGAGTTTACTGCCATTCGTTTTCATTTCTCTTCCTTTCACAGCTCTGACCAGTGATTTTGTTCCATATATGATCAGGAAACGGCCCAGAAAAACTTGCGTCACTGGCCCGGTGGGGTGTGCTCCATCAGACAGGACGCGTGTGTCACGAGCCTTCTAAGAATCGGGAGGAAGGAAGTCATTCAGAAAGGAGGCAGATGCTGAACTGCAACTCTGGTTTCCTCCCGCAAGTCCTTCACTGCAGGAATGTGGTTCTTCCTTACTCCCTGGAGGGGACAGATTTCTCTTTATAAGCTCCCGCCCTTTCCAACTCTAGATAACGCTGGGAAGTGGCTGAGTTGACCCCTGCATGCTCCACCCCGGGGCGATCAGGAGCTTGGCTGCATGCCTCCCAAGACCCCACCTCAGGAGGGGTCTTTTCCTCCTCTCCGGAGGAAAGATGGAGGCGCAGCAGTAGGACATGTCACTGTGAAGCTGACCCCCATGGGAGGGTGCCCAGTTCATATCCAGAGACATCCCTGAGTACGTCAGGCACGTGTGATGGCATCATGGCCTCAGGACCCCATTGGGGGTGCTGTCTCTCTTCCTCTCACTCACGGAAAAAATAAATACGTAAAAATGAAAACAAAAACAAAAGCAACACAAACTCAGGACAGAGAAGTCTGCGGGGATCGGTAAGACTTCCGGAAGCAGGGATGAGGGACGCCCAGACCCCGAGTACTGCCGGTTTTTACAGAAACAGGTGCAAACCTCCCCTCGTTCTTGATGCAGGAAGCTTCACATTTCATGAATGTTTGGGGATTTTTAAAAACCAGCTTAGGGAACCAGCAGTTAGCATAATGGCTATGTCGCTGGACTCCCACGTAGTCGACCGCAGTTTGCGTCCCAGACCCGGCGGCTTAAAACTCACGCTGGGCGCGTGTGCGTGCGAGCCCAAGATCCCGCGAGGAGAATGGAGGAGAAAGGATTGCGGCGTGACCATCCCCCCTGGGGGGTGATTTCTCGCTTTCTGTCTCTATGTCTCTCTCTGTCTGTCTGGCGAGCGCACACACCCTATAGTGAAAAAAACCTCTCCAAAAAAAACAAACAAAAAAAAAAACCCAGCTTATATCAAGATTAAATCAAAGCAATCAAAGCCTTTATTAAACATTCCTCCTTCAAGCAGCCTGCAATGGAAACCTCTGTCCTCCCCAGACCTGTGCCCTGCCAGGGACGAGTATCTGACGAGGGTCAGAGCCACTCAGGCCGCACCGTATGAAAAAGCCAAGCCAGGACACGCCATGCTGGGCAGAACCCACAGCTCTGTGCCTGCTCGGGATCTGGGCACACAGCTGGTAACGCCGGCTCCCAAGCCTAAGCTCAAGCATGAGAGGAGAGGACCGCAAAGTCTGACCCCACTCGTTCCAGACCTCGCCCTGCTGAACCGGAAGAGCAGCCCCCGGGCTGCCACTCGCAGAGGCAGAGGCGACCACGTGTGCTTTTTCTTCTCTACTCCGGAGGAAAGGGTGAGAGATGGAGGAGGCCATTCTCAGTTGTGTGGGTTTGATTTAAGGCTTTGGCTGTGGTCTGTTGATATATTAAAATACTTTCTGGGAACGCCACCTCCTAAGCTCCCCATCAGGACAAACGTATTTTCAAAAATGAAAACATCGAACAATGACGTGGAGCTGAAATGCTGCGGCGGGGCTCAGGCCCTTCATGTCAGGATGGTGTCGTCCACCTGCTCTGTGGAGTCGGCCTGGCAAGCCAGCTTCTTCAGGGACCTTCGGTTACACTCGTTCAGCACCTCCAAACTGGCCACATCCAGGATCTTGGAGACGGACTGTGGGGAAGGATGGAGGGGGCAGATGTCAGCTAACAGGGCTTCAGGCTTCTCCGGTCAGACAGAGACAACACAGTTAACCTCAGAGCCAGAGCTGGGGTGGGATTTGGGGAAATACGGGAATCAGAGAGACCCGGGAAGGCCCAGAAAATATTCTTGCTTCCTGAGAGACGAGAGAGTG
Organism: Tupaia tana; assembly: GCA_026018925.1. Classification (NCBI taxonomy): domain Eukaryota; kingdom Metazoa; phylum Chordata; class Mammalia; order Scandentia; family Tupaiidae; genus Tupaia; species Tupaia tana. The sequence goes on along the minus strand of JAKSZU010000026.1, from coordinate 12,684,796 downwards.
CTTAAAAGGGTGCCAGGGTCGGGGAACTGGCAAGCAGGGCAGCACTGAGCTTCGGGGGTGGGGGCTCTACTGAAACTCACTGCATATGTGAGGGGCTGTGTGCATTTTATTTTTTTTAAAGATAAAAGTCGCTATTGCGATCCTCCTGCCTCAGCCTGCCAGCTGGGACTACAGGTGCAAGCCACCACGCCCAGCTCGTTTACAGACAGGGTGTCACTACATCGCCCAGGTCAGCCTCCCCGGGGAACAGGTGTATGCCACAGCACCCAGCCTTCAGGTTGGACTGAGAATCACACCCGGGCCTCCCATGTGGTCCCAGCCTGGAGAGCGCAGTGTCCTAGCAGCAGGCTCTGAAGCTGGGCCCGCCGTGCACAATGTGATTTGTTATTTGAAGGACGGGCTCTCCCACCGCACTGGGAAACGTGGGGCGGGCAGAGGCCTGAATCTCGATCTGCTCCCAGGAGCTGATGTACACGGTGGCACAGGTGAGTACGAGGGAGGGCTGCAAGGCTATGCCCAAGGCCTGCCTGGGGGGTGCTCCAGCCCCAGGCTCCCACCTGGAACAGCTCTTCACCCTGCCTCATCTTGAGGAGGTTGACGATCGCCTGGTCGCTGTAGGCCCTCACGACGGTGTTCTTGTCCTTGGTGTTGTCAAGAAGAGCCTTGAGGATGGGCTTGATGGCCTGGGGGTCCAGGGGAGGCAGCGGGTCCTTATTGGCCCACCAGATCATCTTCTCAGCCACCAGCCTGATGTCACTGGATGGATTCTGCAGACACTGTGGGGACACAGACAGGCTTACGGACAGGCACGCCTCGTCTGCCTCTCAAAGCAGCCCAAGCCCTGGGCCTGATGCTCTCCTGCCTCAGGGACACAGACCTCACTGCTCCTGCAGGAGGGTGGCAGGGCAAGGTCAGCCATTCCCCACCCCCGGCTCGTCTCACACCACTCTCCCCTCTGCTCACTACTCTTGGCCCACACGGTTTTCACTTCCTCAAACACACCATGCTCCTTCCTGCCACGAGCTGCCCCTGGATCCTCACTCAGTTGGTTCCTTCTCTGCCTCAGGTCTCAGCTCAAATGATATCCTTCAGAGGTCTCCCAGGTCGGCCTCATCTGCAGCCCCCCAGGGACCAAGTCTGCCTCGCTCGTCTCTACACCTGCAGGGGCCGGCCCTGCTGGGTGCACAGTGGTGCTCAGCGAAGAAATGCCAAGGAGCCACCGAACGCAGCCGGTGTCATACGCGGTCAGCCTGACAGGACCCCTGGAAGCGCTCTCAGGGCTCTGGGCATCCGCAGGGTAGGGCAGGCGGGTGCCCTTTGTACCCTCATTACTGTGAGCAGGGCCCACACATCAGCAGCACCATCGCCCACCTGGGAGCTGGTTACAAAGGCAGAGTCCCACATGCAAGGCCGTTTCATTACGACACAGAACTGCTTTGAGGGGTGTTCCCGTTAGCGTGTAAGCAGCGAGCCATTGCGCAGGCTAAGGGGGCCTGCTATCAGGGCCTGGCACCCCACACAACGCCCACACTAACGAGTGCCACGCCACACAGGCGGAAGAGACTTAATAAGACTTAAACCCAGGTCTGTCCCAGTTTTGCAAAATCAGAATACCAAGAAAGAACACCTAAAGGAGTGATCTTTAATTATCTGAGAATCTGACAAAAAGTCGCACATTCTTTCGGAGAACAATGCACACAGAAACACTCCGCACCCCACTCCTAAGGTTCAGGCGCCCCTGAGTTTAAGCACAGGGAGCCAGGACGTGAGTTGAGGGCGTGTCTCGGGGCCCCTTGGTCTTGGGGCCTTCTCACGCGCGGCCTTGGTGGCATGCACAGTCCCTGCTCCCACTCACCTTAACGAACAGGCTGGAGAGTCTGGCTGGCAACTGCCCTCCTGTCTCGATGTGGTATTTCATCAGGAAGCCCATGCCCCGGACCCCGCTCACCGCGATGGGGATCTGTGGAGAACAGAGAGCTAGCCGGCACCCTGCTCCCTCCTGGGGCAGCACAGCCAGGTCTCATCCCGGTCCCCAGGACTGCCTGGGACCCTTCCGCAGCAGCCTCATCCCTTTCTGCTTTGCACCAAAGACGCCTTGACAGCTCTCAGCTCTCGGGCTGCCCTGGCCACTAGACAGGTAAACAAAGTCCTCGGTCCCTAGAGCAGGGATCAGAGATCTTCTAGCCTGGGAGGGGCCTCTAGATCCTCCAAGCCAAAGTCCTCTCTGGCTAGATGATGAGACTGGGGCCCATGGGGACCAAGGAGCAGTCCTACAGCACAGCAAGTTACCGAGCAGAGTAAGATTCTTGTCACCAGCCGGTGTTCCCCCGTGCCTTACCCTGTCAGCCACGGCGTTGCTGAGGATCATTTCCTGAACGTCACCGCTGTATCTGCCTGCACAGAGTCTGCCCGGAGCCACATTCACAGCCACGGAGAGTGCCAGGCTCCGTCCGTGCCGAACCATCCAGTCAATGCCAGACACGTCCGCTGAATGGGAGGACATGGCTGGGGTCAGCCTGCACTGGACAGCTTGTCCCTGCTGCCCACGAGGTGCTCAGGCCACCCCATTGCTGACACTATGGGCTGGCTCAGAGCATGGCGGGAGTCCCAGGGCACCCTGCACATGACGTCTCTGACGTGTTGGTGAACATTCTCCCAGGTGGCGTGTTAAGGAGAGGTCTCTCACACCCACTAGGGCTTGCAGCCATGTTCTCTGCAGAAACCCTCAGGGCTGCAGGACCATGGAAACCAGATACTATTTAACATCCAGCACCCTGGATTCCCAGGAAAGGGTGGAGCAACTGTAGAAGAGCTTCTGAGAGGGGGAGACTGGTACCCACAGACTCTCCGCAGGGCCGAGAGGCCCTGCTGCAGGGGAGCCCCTGGTGCACACGGGGCACCTACCCAGTAGGCACTGCTGGAGGACCGTGTGGAGCTCCTCTTCAGGCAGGAAGGCACACAGCTCCCCCAGGCAGCCGGCTGAGGAGACTCGAGTGTGGTCCTGCAGGGCAAAGATGGGGTCAACAGGGGTGCAGCAGGCAACTGCGGCACCCAAGGAGGGGACAGGGAAGCAGGCAGCACAGATCCAGTGGGAACGCAAAACCCAGGCACTTGGGTTCCAAGTGCCAGATGGGGGCTGCCAATCAATCAAACCACCATTTGGTGCAGAGTTAAAACACCCCAGCACATCACGTGACTCTAGAAAACGCCAGTGTGGGGACCAGCAGTTGGCGTAATGGCTATGTTGCTGGCCCGCCATGTAGTCAACCACGGTTCAAGTCCCGGACCTGGTGGCTTAAACTCATGCCAGGTGCGTGTGCGTGCATGCCCAAGATCCCGAGAGGAGAAGGGATTGCAGCGTGGCCATCCCCCCCGGGGGGTGATTTCTCGTTTTCTGTCTCTGTCTCTCGCTTTCAGGCGAGTGCACGCGCCCTATAGCAAAAACCTCTCCAAAAAAAAAAAAGAAAGAAAGAAAACTCCGGTGTGTGTGCACATGGGCACCATCGGAATAGCAGTCATAGCCACAGAGACACAGCGTCTTCTCTCCTCAAGCGGTCTGAATTCGACAGCCTGTGTGGCAGGGAGGGACGTAGGGAGGCAGGCCCTGTCACGGCCACCAGGGCCACTGAGGCAGTGCTCTGAGCTCCCCGCCCCAGGAGTCTCACGTGCCCTCTCGTGTCCAATGTGTCTCCCCACCGTATCTCTGCTGAGCCAGTGCCCCGCTGTCACCTAAGTCATTTGGGTTGGTCCTAGGAGGTAGGACTGCAACCACGGGACAACCCGAGTGAACAGACAGCTCCTGACAAAGTAAAAACCAGATGTCCCTTAACTGCTCCTCCCAGCCCGCCAACCATGGTGCACCTCTTATGCGCTGCACGTGGGGACTTCAGGAAGCTCGAGCAAAAATGGAATTAAAGTACATGCTTATTTTGGTGCAGGAAATTTTGGAAATCTATGGAGAGCTCTTCCTTCCTTCCTTCCTTCCTTCCTTCCTTCCTTCCTTCTTTCTTTCTTTCTTTCTTTCTTTCTCCTTTTAGTCTTTTGCTATAGAGCACACGCACTCACCAGAGAGAGAGGAGGGGGAGAGGGAGATCTCCCCTAGGGGGATGGCCACACTGCAATCCCTTTTCCTCCAGTCTCCTTGGAATTTGGGGCGCATATACATGCCTGGCGTGATTTTCTTTTTTCTTCAAAGAATTATTTGTTCAATTTTATTTATTATTATTTTTTATTTTACTTTGACCAACCACCCGAACAGGGGCTCAGTGACCTGTGGGGGAGCTAATGCCAGGCTGGCCCTGCCCTGCCGCCGTCCCTCCAAGTGCGAGGGCTGTGGTGAGAGGGTGACTGCAGCAGTCCGGGCCTCGGCCTCCCAGCGAAAGCCCAGCTGCCAGGCGAGCTAACGCTGCCCTGACGCCCACTCTCTCTGACACCGTCTATTTTAAGCTCTGCTGTGGTAAAATGCAAATTTTTAAACACTAACTTTTGCTCACACCGTGCATTACCCTGTAAGAGACCTGCAGGCTATGACCAAAGGGGGTCACAGAGAAGCTGTCTATACCCACAGACAAGCCAGGGCTGGACTCACAGAGCCGGCACCTGAGGAAGAGAACCAGACCTGTCGGGCCCAGGGAAAGCCAGCAGTGACAGCGGCCAGCCACTGCGAGCACACGACCAAGTGGGAAACCGTATGCGCCCAAAGGTCCTCTCCCCTGAGACGGGCCCCACAGCCGGACCCGAGCCACCACAGAGGGCTATCTGTGAAGGCGAAGCAGAACATTCTCAGCCACAGACTCGACCGCCTCCCAGACTGCCTCAGTGCCGGGCAGCCAATGGGCACGCAATGACTGTCTCCAGACTGACGCTGGGACGGAACGGGAGTCACGGGGCCCAGGTTCTGGTGACTCTCCTACTTGCTGGGGTGACCCTCACCCCGACGCCTCGCCCTCTCCAATAGTGCTGAGACCGCCCACCCAGACATACTCTGGACGACCACTCACCAGGTGCAGAGTGGCTCTGTGACCGTGAGGCTTGTTCACCTCTGGGCTCAGCAAATGTCTCCTGAACCAATAAATGAATCTCTTCACTTTACGAAGGGGAAGGGAGGGGCAGAGAGAAATGACGTGTTCGAGACCAAAGAATGATCTGATGAGAGATCTGGGACTTGAAAAACCAAGTGGCCAGCAGATGATGTAGTGGTTACATTACTGGACTCTCACATGGCCTACTGTGGTTCAAGTCCCGGACCTGGTGGCTTGAAAAGCACGCAGGGAGTGGGGGGACTGGCAGGTAGCACGGTGGTTAAAGGTGCTGGACTCCCACAAGGGCAACTGTGGTTTAAGTCCTGGACCTGGTGGCTTCCTTCCTCACTTTCCCCCTCTCTCTCGGGTCAAATCGAAAAATAATAATGATAATAAATAATTCTTGTTTTGAGAGGTTTTTTGCTATAGGGCACATGCGCTCGCCTTAAAGACAGAGAGTAACAGATATAGAAAGCGAGAAATCACCCCCCGGGGGGATGGTCACGCCACAATCCCTTCTCCTCCATTCTCCTCTCAGGATCTCGGGCACGCACGCGCACACGCCCAGCATGAATTTAAGTCACCAGGTCCGAAACTTGAATCGTGGTCAGTTACATGGGATTCAGCGACATAGCCATTACGCTAACTGCTGATCCCATAAATAAATTTTAGGGACCACCTGCTGGACACTCCCACATGGCCAACCACGGTTTGAGTCCCGGACTGGTGGCTTGCTTTTTCACTTTCTCTCTCTCTCTGGTCAAATTAAAATACATGAATAAATAAATAAATAAAATTAAATAAATAATTCTTTAAAAAAATTTAAAATAAATAAATTTTATAAAAGTAAAAAAAAAAAGAAAAGAAAAGAAAATCATGCCAGGTACATGTGCATGCATGGCCAAGGTCCCAGGAAAAGGAGTTGAGGCATGGTCACTGTCTCTCTCTGTCTCCTCCTAGAAAGAACATGCACTCTATGGCAAAACTTCTAAAACAGTACAGAGAAACCTTATTTGCCTCCTCTCTAAAGCAGAATAATGCCTATCAACAATATCTGCCCCGTTTCCCTGGCAACCTGAGGACACGCTCAGTGAGCACAGGGATGACCACCACTCCAGGTGGTAGCTGTACCGCGTTCTCCCAACACTAGGTGGAGAAGCTCAGCAAGGCAGGTGATGAGGACCCAGGGGAGCCCGGGCCTGCCACCCCCTGCAGCCATACCTCGTCGTGTCCCAACATGCTCAGCAGGAGCGAGACGATGTTTTTCCGGATGACCGCATCCACTTTGGCCCCTGCTCCCTGAATCACAAACCTCAGGGCCTGCAGCATGGTGTCCCTGCAGAAGCAACACCTCAACTCAGAGCCTGGCCCTCCTGCACCACTATCCCACCCACCAGGCCAGCCTCCTCTGGCCACAACACAGCTGTGGCACACACTCGGTCCCTCACCTTACGCCCGGGTCCTCCAAGACACGGATCCCGTTGAGCAGTTCTGTGAAGAGGGGGTCCACCTTGATGTGGATGGAAATAAGCTTCCCCAGTGCGTCGGCGGCCTTCAGGCGCACGCCCCGGTTGGAGTCCTGCAGGGCTTTGGTGAAAGTGGTCTGCAGCTGGGGCAGGAAGGGCTTCAGGGCAATCCCAACCTATGAGAGAAATCCATCCAAAAAACAGGCTGTCAGGACCAGCAGTTGGCATAATGGCTAGGTCGCTGGATTCCCATGTAGTCGACCATGGTTCGAGTCCCAGACTGGGTGGCTTAAACTCACACAGAGCGCGTGTGTGGGCATACCCAAGATCCTGAGAGGAGAATGGAGAAGAGATTGCGGTGTGGCCATACCCCCTGGGGGGTGATTTCTTGCTTTCTGTCTCTGTCTCTCTTCTTCCTGGTGAGCACATGCACCCTATAGAAAAAAAACTTTTTTTTTTTTTTTGGAGAGGTTTTTGCTATAGGGCGCGTGCGCTCGCCAGACAGACAGAAAGAGACAGAAAGCGAGAAATCACCCCCCAGGGGGGATGGTCACGCCAAAATCCCTTCTCCTCCATTCTCCTCTCGGGATCTTGGGCACGCACGCACACGTGCCCAGCGTGAGTTTTAAGCCACCGGGTCCGGGACATGAACCGCGGTCGACTACGTGGGAGTCCGGTGACATAGCCATTACGCCAACTGCTGGTTCCCGAAAAAAAACTCTTAAAAAAAAAAAAAAAAAAGGCTGTGGAGGACTACAGACCCCAGTGTACCACAGGCACGAGAGCACGTGCCAACCCTCAACCACACGGGCTGACCCAGCTCTCTCAGCAGGCTGGGCACAGACAGCCGTGGGAGAGAAGAGGCAAACACCGGCGGGTTCCGCTCAGCCTGCCCAACCAGGCTCAGCTTCCTCGTGTCTGTGGGAGACAGGGGCGCCCAGTGTCCAAGGGAGCCGTTCTGCAGCCCTGGCTATACCGGGCAGGGCTCGGGGGAGACTGTTCCACGTGGACGGTGACTCTGAACCTCCTCGGAATACACTGAAGAGCAGGGCAGGCGGCAATGCCGAAGCCCAGGACAGATGCCAAGACAGCGGGAAGGACCAGATGAGCGGCGGCAGGTGCTGTCTCCTGACGCCCCGCTAAGCATGTCACACTTAGCCTCAGAATAAGCCTAGGAAGCAGTGACCTTCGAGAGTTCTCCGCCTACACACGTGCACCCATCTAATAAAAACCCAGTTCAGAGAGCCTCTGAAATGCGGTGCTCTGCGAGGCTGACGACATGGGAAGGTCCCGGGTTCACCTCCAGAGACCGCCTGGAGTACACCGGGCACGTGCGTGTGCCCCTGATCCAGGACTGGGTGAGGCTGGAGGAGGATCCATGTTCAGAACCTGCTGGGGGGTGCTGTTTCTCTCTCCCCAACACGTTCATGAAAGAAAGAAACTTAAAAAAACAATCCAGTCAAACCCTGACTATATACAGAGAAGCAGGCACACTTTGGATAAAATGCAGAGGGCCCAGTTATAAAGATTTCCTTACGATAATGGGAAAAATCAAGGTGGGTGCTGGGAGGGCCAGCCCCACAGCCCAGTAGCTAAATGAGGTTCGAACCCCAACCCCAACAACTTGAAAAATACCCCAGGCACGTGTGCATGTGCACCCAAGATCCTGACAAGATGGAGAAAAGAAGGGATTGTGGTACATTCTTATCCCACTGAGGGGGCCGGGGGGCTTGCTCTCTCTCCTGTCTCTGTCTCTCTCTGGCAAGTACACAGGCCCTCTCGTAATTAAAAAAAAAGTAGCTGCTGGGAAGTTCAACCCGTGAGGGCCTGGGGGCCCTGGAGCATGGTTTGCAGGCTGCAGGAGGCATAGCTTAGTAGGAACCCCGAGGTAGGGACTTTACCTCCTGGGTGGCATCTGACTTCTGGCTCAGGGACAAATCCCATGAGGGAAGGGTCCACTTGTCTAGAGTTACAGGAGCACCACAGAAAAGAGCGGCATGGAGCATGAGGTGGAGATGCCAGTTAAATTTAAGAATTAATTAAATTAATTATTTATTTTAAATTTGTAATATGGCCTCTCACCAGAGAGAGAGAGAGAGAGAGAGGGAAAGTGAGAAAGTAAGCCCAGACTCAGACCACGGCGCTATGAGGGAGTCCAGCGCCTTAACCACCACAGCATCTGCTGGCCTTCCCATTTCATTTTTTTAAAAAAGACTCCATTTTCTCTGACATGAGGCTGATACCCACAATTCCACTTTCTGGCTAGGAAGCTGCTCCTGCCCACTTACAACAGAAAAGGGTACACACGGTAAGCTTGCTTTTGGTCCTAGTAAGCCCCGCAAAAAACTTACATATTTTTTTTAACATGTCTTGGCTTTGTGTATACTTTTTAAAACGTAGTTTCATTACTGACCCATCCTCACACTTCTGGCAAAAACTGAGGTCATCTCAGCTATTGTCAGATTTCCTTCTCTCTCTCAGGTTCTGTGCATCTCCGTAACAAAAGGGGGCAGCCCTTCACACCAGGCTCTCGTTGTGTCTACGTGGCCCTGAGTGTCTCCCTGTGAGACGGTGGTCGTCCAGGTAAGGGCAGCTGACACGGACCGAGCACCCGTCCATGCAGGTCAGCGCTGGTATTACTCATCCGACCCGCTAGGCAGGCAGGACCGTTGCTCTCGCTCCGCAGGGGAGGAGACAGGCTCACCCCGGCCTTCTAGCCACACGGCTACTGTGGGGAAGAGGGGCCTGGGAAAAACACCGGCCTTCACTCCTGCTGCTGCGCCGTCTCTCCATAACGCGCCGTTGCCCAGCTGCTACGTGACACCTTGTGTCAGTCCCCTGCACATCTGTGCTCCAAGATCCGGATGGACCAACAGAACGAACTCGGCAGCCACTCACCTTGGCTAGCAAGAGGCTGAGCGTCTCGAGCAGAGCCGCCTTCACGTTCCAGCTGAACCGGTCCCCCAGGATGCGAATCAGAGGGCCGGTGATGCTGACCACCGAGGGCCTCAGGGCATCGGCCGAGGTCAGGCGGATCACCAAGCCCAAGGCTTTGGCTGCTTCCTCTTTCTGCTCGGGGTTGCCCGTCAGGACTCCTTCCCGCAGCACGGGGAGGATGGAGGTCACGCCCTGACAAGAACCACGCCTGACAGTCAAATCTCCGCGTCTGGGCCGGGTGTCTCCCATCTCCCACCCTGATGGCCACCTTCCCTCAGCTCCATGGGGGACAACGGCTGGAGCCAGTGCGGGATCACAGCCTGAAAGAGCGTGGGCTGGGGACAGTCTTGATGAGGACAAGACAAGCGTGCCAACAGGCCCGTCACAGCGGGGACACGCGCTGTGGTTACCTGCGACCCACATGCTCTGTGACGGGGCTGCCACAACTTAAACGGAAGGTGGCAGGCGCCTGTCCCCGCCTGGCCACACGGAAGCAGCGCACGGGTGGTGCAGGTGATGAGCACCAACCACAGCATGAAGGCTGTCTGACCCGGTCATTGCCGAGGCCTGGGACCCCACGGCACCCTGCAGAGGCCCAGCTCACCTTCTTTGGGAGGCAGAACCCCGGCACGTGCTCGCCTTTGCTCTCGTTGCCGACAAGCCGGATCTCTTTGTGCAGTTCTTCGATCAGCGCCAGCTGGTTGCCGGCATCCAGCTTCTGTGGGAACCCAGGGACAAGCCGAGAATGTGCAGCCCTCTCAGGACTGAGAGCAGGGGAGCGGTGGGGGGAGTCACGAGTTGATGGGTGTGGCCACTGGGTAACAGCTACACGGGATTCCTCTAAGGGAATATTCTAACACCTAGAATCTTCTACAATCAAAAGCTGGTTGAGGAGGGACCAGCAGGTGGCATGGTGATTAAGGTGCTGGACACTCCCACATGGCTGACCGTGGTTCAAGTCCTGGACCTGGTGACTTGCTTTCTCACTTCCCCTCTCTCTGGTCAAATTAAAATAAATGAATAAATAAATAAAATTAAATAAAGTTGTTTAAGAAAAAAAAAAAAAGCTGGTTGAGGGCCAGATGGTGAAGCAGCAGTAAGACAACTGAACCCATGTGGGAAGGTCCCAAATTCGTGTCCTAGGGCCTTCCTGTACGTGCTGGGTGTGCAGGTTGGTGCCTGTGAGTCTAGCTGGCAGAGGCTGGGGGTGGACTATGATGTGAGGACCCTCTTGGAGGTGCCTGTCTCTCTCTTTCACAGGAGAAATAAGTAAATAAGCTGAAAAAAACTAATTAGTGTGGGGCCAACAGGTTGTGTGGTGGTTAAGGTGCTGGACTCCCACATGGCTGACTGCAGTTTGAGTCCCAGACCAGCAGGTAGGTTGCTCTCTCTCTCTCTCTCTCTCTCTCTCTCTGGTGAGTGCACAGGCCCTACAGCAAATTTAAAAATAATACAGTAATGGGGACCAGCAGTTAGCGTAATGGCTATGTCGCTGGACTCCCACGTAGTCGACCGCGGTTTGCATCCCGGACCCGGTGGCTTAAAACTCATGCCGGGTCGTGTGCGTGTGTGCCCAAGATCCCGAGAGGAGAATGGAGGAGAAGGGATTGCGGCGTGGCCATCCCCCCCTGGGGGGTGATTTCTCGCTTTCTGTCTCTCTGTCTCTCTCTGTCTGTCTGGCGAGTGCATGCGCCCTATAGCAAAAACCTCTCCTAAATAAATAAATAAATAAATAAATAAAATAATAATACATTAAATTAAATTAAAAATTCTTAAAAAAAAAAAAAAAGAAAGAAAGAAAGGTGGGTGTGGGGCGGGGCCTACTCACCTTGGTGATGGCGTTGAGGGCGTCCCAGCTCTCCTCCAGCACCACCGGGCTCGAGTCGTTGAAGAGGCGGATCAGGCCTGAGACCAGGCTCCGCAGGTGGCTGGTGTAGTCGGCCTTCGAGCGGGAGCAGTAGATGTTGAGGATGATGGCGGCAGCCTGCCTCATGCCCACCTCGGGGCTGCGGGTGGCTTCCAGCAGATCCTCGATGATGATCCGGTGCCCGGTGTCATCCTCCACGGAGAGGATCACAGCCTGACAGTTGGCCATCTCCTGAAAATCACAGGGGACGTGTGTGCTGAGCAGGGCTCCTCGGGGGTGGGGCAGGACGCGACGGCCATGAGGAAGCGATGGGAGTGACCACGACCCCCGTACCAGCTGCTCGTCCGGAGTCCCCAGCTTCTCCTTCAGGGCCAACATGACTGCCGGGAGGATCACCCCAAGATGACGGGTCAGAGCGTCACCAGCCACAGACGAAAGGAAAGCCAGGACCCGGGTGTTGACGGGCGGGGTGGTCAGCTGGTGGAAGGATGGGCGACATGAACACAGAGAACACGGTGCCTGCTCCGTGCCAGGCGCCGCGAGGCTCTGGGGACACGGCGGGGGCAGGAGAAGCCCCGTCGCTGCTTGGAGCTGAGCGCCTGCACCGGCCTATGTCAGGGAATGATGTGGGAGGGGCCTGGCTGTGCTGCCCCCGCAGAGAGCCCCCCAACATCGGTACCCAGCATCAGTCTTCACCAGGTCCAGGAGAAACGACCTGTCGGGGGCCCCGAGGGTGTGCCACGTGCCAGACTTACCTTGGGCACGAGGTAGGGCAGCACCACCCGACTCTTAATGGCCATGACCTGCTTCAGACCGTCCAGGGCAAACTCCGACACCGCCTCGTCTTCCTGCAAAGGGCAGAGGGGACACCCTGAGGAGTGGCTCCTTCCAGTCTCTGCTGTCTGACCCAGCCACTGCCAATGTCCCCCTCCGCGGGCCTCCCTGACTCCCGCTGCACCCACCTGTACTCTCAGAGCAGAAACCCTAAACCCAGGCTAGTCCCTGGACGGCCCTCATCCCGACTGCCGTGGCACAAAGACCGCTCCGCGTTTTGCCGCTACAACAACAGGAGCGGCCACACTGGGAGGTGGGGGACAGACTTACTCACCAGCTGCTTCAGCAGAAAGGGGAGGATGTCCTCCAAGGGCCTGGTGGCCAATGGTGGAGTGCAGCTGCTCGAAGGTCTTGGCCGCCGCCTCTCTGACCTCCTCCAGTGGGTCACACAAGGCCTTCCTGGCCGTGGGCACGAGGGACTCCGAGAAATACAGTACCTGCAACAGCACGAGAGCCACTGCAGCGGATGCAGGAGAGGCGAGGAAGGAGCGGAAGCAGAAAGGGACAGGGCACAGGCTGACGCAGCCAAGCCGCCCCCGCTCCCTCTGCCTGACCCTTTCAACTCCTCAAGGGGAAAATGCTGAAATGTAAGAGCCGGGAGGACACGTGAGGCGCCCCCATGCATCCTTCACCCAGACGTGACGAACCGCTTGGATATGTCAGGTGACTTCTCCGGACAGTCTCCGTCTTTTGGAACTCCAAGCTCTCCCATGGCAAAGCCTGGAGAAGGCATCCAGCCTTCTCTCCTGGACTCCTTTGCTTATCCTCTTGGAAAACTGCAAGTCCTTCCCCAAGTCGCACCCAAACACCTTCTCTATGAGGTCTTTGGGCCTAAAGCAGACCAACAGTGGCTAAGTCCCTTGGTAAGCAACTCCACCAGAGCAAAGTGCTCACTCTCAATTATTTTATTTTATTATTTTTATTATTTATTTATTTATTTATTTATTGGAGAGATTTTTGCTATAGGGCGCGTGCACTCGCCAGACAGACAGAGAGAGACAAAGAAACAGAAAGCGAGAAATCACACCCCGGGAGGATGGCCACGCTGCAATCCTTTCTCCTCCATTCTCCTCTCGGGATCTTGGGCACGCACGCACATGCGCCCGGCATGAGTTTAAGCCACCGGGTCCGGGACTCGAACTGCAGTCGACTACGTGGGAGTCCAGCGACATAGCCATTACGCCAACTGCTGGTCCCAATTATTTTATTTTTAATTGTCAGAGAGCACGTGCACTCGCTGGAGAGAGACACAGTGAGAGAGACAGAAAGCACTTCCCGATGGGCTGTGGTTATGCCACAATCCCTTCTCCATTTCTCCTTTCTGTCAGTACCTTGGGCACATGGCACATGCCCCCAGTGCGTTCAAGCCTCTGGGACCAGAATCAAACTGGCCATGTGGGATCTGGTTCCCAACGCAGTGCTATGGACTGTGCTACGGGCCGGAACACACTCTTGATTCTAATGACAGGACTGTGGGCACCCTGCAGGCAAGGACTCAGCTTTTGGGGGACTCAGTAACTATTTGATGAAGCGCAACTTTTTTTGATGAGAGAATTAATTTTGACTCTTTACTAAATACAAAAATCAAAAATATATATATCTGTAGGGGGGCCATCCAGGTGGCGTGGTGGCTAAAGCAGCTGGATCTGACATAGCCAACTGCATGGTTCAAATCTCAGACATGACACGGCAGCTTCAAAACATGCCAGGATCATGTGTGTGTGTATGCCCAAAATCCCAAGGAGAATGGAGAAGTGATCATGGTATGGTCATCCCTTCTGGAGGATGCTTTATCACTTTCCCTCTCTTTTCTTTTTTTTTTGGAGAGGTTTTTGCTATAGGGCACGTGCGCTGGCCAGACAGACAGAGAGAGACAGAGAGGCAGAAAGCAAGAAATCACCCCCCGGGGGGATGGCCACGCCGCAATCCCTTCTCCTCCATTCTCCTCTTGGGATCTTGGGCACACACGCACACGCGCCTGGCGTGAGTTTAAGCCACGGGTCCGGGACTCGAACCGTGGTCGACTACGTGGGAGTCCAGCGACATAGCCATTACGCTAACTGCTGGTACCACTTTCCCTCTTTTTAACTCTCTCTCTGGTGAGCACACACACCCTGTAGCAAATTAAAATTAAAAAAAGAAAGAAATAAAGAAATAGAAGACGTGTTAATACACACAGGTGAAGAGAGATGCAGTAAATCAGACTGGGATACTTGGGCTAAGTAACCAGCTACTTGTTTACATTTCTTTAAAAAACAAAACAACCATAATGGTTATGCCACTGGACTCCCATGTAGTTGACTGGGGTTCGAGTCCCAGACATGGTGGCTTAAAAACTCACACTGGCTGCAGGACCAGCAGTTAGCGTAATGACTATGTCGCTGGACTCCCATGTAATCGACCGCGGTTCGCATCCCAGACCCAGTGGCTTAAAATAACTCACGTCGGGCGCGTGTGTGTGCGTGCCCAAGATCCCAAGAGGAGAAGGGATTGTGGCGTGGCCATCCCCCCTGGGGGGTGATTTCTCGCTTCCTGTCTCTCTGTCTCTCTCTGTCTGGCGAGCGCACACGCCCTATAGCAAAAACCTCTCCAAAAAAAAGAATGAGTGTACATCCCTCCTGCTCCCTGCTGCCCCCACCACTCACACGTGTGCATGCCTCTGTCTGCTGCTAAGGAGACACCACACATCTTAACTGAAGTGACAGTGACCTGAAAAAGTCTGGAGTCACCTCAGGAGTGGTGAGGGAGAGACTGCCTCCAATTTCTAGGGCCACCCAAGGGGGCCTCCATATGGCTTAGCACTGAGCCTACAAAACTGACAGGACAGCTGAGAGGAGGAAAACCCACACCCACATACAGCCCTGTCAGCCCCTGCTGCCAGCAACGCCCCCCAGAGGGAGGCTGGCACATCCTGCTGGTGGTGGATGAGGGCGGGAGCATGGGCTTCTGGGGGCGAAGCTCTTCCTGCAGCCTCCCGGGCCCTCGGTTGGGCCACCTACAGGTGCGCGGCCTGTGGGACCCTCAGAAGATACTCACTGCGTCCCGGCTGGTGGACTTCATGATCTCGCTCAGTCCGATGCACACGCCCTGCCTCTCGTCACTCTTCTGAGACCTCAGGCCCTCCTCGAGGATGGGGATGATCTCAGGGAGGATTTTCTCCCCTAACTTCCGGACAAGATCTCCCAGCGTCCTCGCTGCAATCTGCCAGCAGAGATCAAGTCAGACATCGACTCCCTGCGAAGCCCCAGCGCCCAGAGGACAGCCCCTGAATGAGGGTCCCAGAACCTCCCGGGCCTTACTGAGTCTGACTCAACTTTCCCAAATGCTCTTACCCTCAACAGCCCCTGGGGTGCTCACAAGATGCTACAGAAGAAAATTATCTCTGTTACACACACACACACACACACACACACACACACACTGCACAACCTCAAGTGAGAGCCAGCACTTTATACGTGCACCACGCCCTGTGCTCCTGGTACTTGCAGCAAACGCTTTAAGGAAACCCCCCCCCCTCCTGGGGTCTCCTGCAAACCTTTCTTTAAATACACGATCTACCTCTCCAAAAAAAAAAAAGAAAAAAAAAAAAAAAAAAAAAAAAGGGGACCAGCAGTTAGCGTAATGGCTATGTCGCTGGACTCCCACGTAGTCGACCGCGGTTCGAGTCCCGGACCCGGCGGCTTAAACTCACACCGGGCGCGTGTGCGTACGTGCCCAAGATCCCGAGAGGAGAATGGAGGAGAAGGGATTGCGGCGTGGCCATCCCCCCGGGGGGTGATTTCCTGCTTTCTATCTCTCTGTCTCTCTCTGTCTGTCTGGCGAGCGCACGCGCCCTATAGCAAAAACCTCTCCAAAAAAAAAAAAAGAAAAAAAAAAAAAAATACACGATCTACTTGCCAGAGCCAAGGGTTGAAAGTGGGCACCAGAAGTGATCATCAGCTAGGCTGGGCCCCCACTGCCAACCACTGAACCCACCCGCCCCTGCCCTGCACGCCAGCCTTATCTCATGCCACGCTGGCCCCCTCCCTGCTTTCTCATGGCAGCCACATCAGGCTTGCCGCATTCCTGCCTACCACAGGGCCTTCGCGCAGCTCACCTCGTGTCTACAACACTGCTCTGTCTGGCATAGTCTTTTGCCAACTCCTCACCTGCTTAGTTCTTACTCATCTCTTCTCTTCAAGCCCCGTTCTGTCTGGGGAGCATTCGCTGACCCCCTCATTAGGTCAAATGGCTCTATCATAAGCCTACAGTGCCACGGCACACCCGCCACATTGGATCTGACAACTACTCGTGATGACCTGATTAATATCCAACTCCTTGACCAAACTAACTCACGAGGATAAGGAATGAGGCTGCCTATCTTCTCCATTATGCCCCCAGGTACAAGGCCCCTCCTTAGCAAGCACATAGCAGATGCTCCATGAATTCTTCCCGAATGACGAAGCCAATAACTAACGCTGCCCTGTTAGAAAGGGGGCCCTCGGCACCTCCCAGCCCAGACCCAGCTTTCTGGGCTCTGTAAGGATGGATCAGGGCTGCCAGGCCAAAGCAAAGCTCAGGAAACTTACGGTTCTCTTATCTGCACAGGTGCTGGCCAGGAAACCCAGCAGGAGCCCAAAGAGCGTGGGCAGGATCTCACGCAGGGTGCGGGGGGTGTTGGAGACGACGATCTTCCAGACGTGCAGGGACGCCTGCCGCACCACCAGCTGGGTGTCGGAGCGGCCCATGTAGAGCCCTGCCAGCACCCGGTTCCGCCGGTCCACCCCCAGCGCAGTGATGATTGCCTGCGGCCAGCGGAAGGGGCAGAGAACGGGTGTGAAGCCTCCACGGCATGAGCACCAGCGCGACCCCACCATCAGCAGAGGGAGGAAGTGACCCTGGACACGCACCTTGTTCGACTGGGCGGTTCCAAAGTTATCATCCTCCGAGGCGGTTTCCGTGGTCATCTTTCCCGTGACTCCTGAGATGTGGAACAGGAGATCCCCAAGGAGCTGAACGGAGCTGAACCTGAGGGGGAGGCAGGGTCAGAACAGGAGTGCACAGCGGAGGAGCCATCCTGGTGCACTAGGTGGCCCTGCGCAGGGGAAGCCGGGAAAGAATGGCACCCCATGTCTTTGTGACGGTTACCACAGAGTGGAAAAAGAGTGGATGGGACCAGCAGATGGCATAATGGTTATGTCGCTGGACTCCCAAGTAGGCAACTGTGGTTCAAGTCCCGCAATCAGTAGCTTAAAACTCATGCTAGGCGCCTGTGCGTGCGTGCCCAAGATCCCAAGAGGAGACAAGGAGACGGGATTTTGGCATGGCCATTCCCCTAGGGGGAGGCAGAGTCAGAACAGGAGTGCACAGCGGAGGAGCCATCCTGGTGCACTAGGTGGCCCCGCGCAGGGGAAGCCCATCTCCACACAGTGAGACCCTGTGTAAAACACCCCCCACAAATAAGAGCCATAGAGAGCATGAAGGGGAAGCGCTGACCCGAAGACAGGAAACCTGATTGTGAGAAGTGTAGCTATTGAGGGGGAACCTGAGAAAGATAAACCTTATTTCTCCTTAAAGTAATTTAGGTTTAACACTTTCAGTGACCAGAAAAACAATAGTCTTATTCAAATTGAGAATTGCAGACATAGAGAAAAATATCAAGAGAATGTGGACAATCGCCCAAACTCCCACCACAGCACTGCGGTGACACCCTGTACAAGTCACGGGAAATGGGCCCAGGCTACGTGGCTGGGCCTCGGCCCACACAGTTGCCTCAACAACAGGTTGGGGAGCTTCCTGTGTCAGCTAGTGTCATCCTGCAGCATTCTCTGCAGTGGCTGAACGCAAGTCCCCTGCAGGGACGTGCTGTGGTATGTACAAACCAAATTCCAATTACTTGAACGCTAAGCAACACTGCAACAAACCATCCTTACGTACCACCGTTTTAAGCACTTGGCTAAATATGCCCTTGGGATGCTTTCCCAGACCTGGGATTTCCAGATTTAAAAAGCACTCGGGTTTAAAATTTTAACACAAACTGGAAGACAAAACTATATTTTTATTTTCTGGAGACAGATTTTTGCTATAGGGAGCGTGTGCTTGCCAAAAAGACAGAGACGGAGAGCGAGAAATCACCCCCCGGGGGAATGGCCATGCCGCAATCCCTCCTCTGTTCTCCTCTCGTGATCCTGGGCACACACACACACACACATGCCCGGCATGAGATTTAAATCACCGGGTCCAGAACTCGAACCACGGTTGACTACGTGGGAGTCCAGCAACATAACCATTACACCATCCGCTGGTCCCGAAGACAGAACTTTTGAAAAGAGAATCAAAATAAAGATGTTATTATAAGAAACCGAAGGGTTACAAAATGATTCCAAGCAAGGACCTGGTCCAGCTGTGGTGGGCAGTGCCAGGCCTGGCCCACATAGGAGGCCTGGGTTCCAATCCTGGACCAAGCTAAGCAGGCCAGGCATGGTAGTGCTTGCCTACTCCTCACTAACTGGAAGGCTGGGGCACAGTGAGATGCCATCAGAAATCTCTCTCTCTCTCTCTCAATCTCTCTCTCTTTTAAAAACAAAGAAAAACGAGACTAGAAGATTCCATAATGATTACTTTGCTAGACTCCTATAATCTACTGCGGTTTGAGTCCTGGACTCGGGGACTTAAAATTCACGCCAGGTGCATGTGCATGTGTGCCCAAAATCCATAGAGAAGAATGAAGGAGAAGGGATTGTGGTGTGGCCATTCTCCCTGGGTGGTGATTTCTCACTCTCTGTCTCTCTGGCAAGCGCACTCACCCTATATCAAAAATCTCTCTTAAAAAAAAAAAAAAGAAAGAAAGAAAAAGTAAAGAAAAACAAAAAAACCGGAAGGGTTGGTCAAAGTCGAGCCAGTTCTCAGGGACAATCTGCCCTTCATTTCTCGGAGTTCCCCAAACACGAAGCTCGAGCCCCCTGGGCCTCCCCATGAGCTCTCACCGTATCCTCCAGAGGTCGTCAAAGAGGCCTTGTTCCAGCTGGGGCAACAGCAGCGCAATGGCTGTCTCTGCATACATGGAGATGACCCGCTGGCCGGCTCGCAGGGCAGTGTCACGTACAAACTCATTCTCATCCGCAAGAGCCTAGGCACAGAGGGTGGTTGGCCAGGGCTGCCTCCCCCTAGGCCCCAGACCCAATAGAGAGCAGGGCTTCCTGGATAGCAGGCTGAGGGCTTCTGCTCCTGCCCGTCGGCAGGGCACCCTCGCTCTCCAGAAGGGCACCTGCACCCCTGCCCACTTCATCACTCTAGTCCCAGGAGGTCACTGACACCTACTTTGAGGATGCAGGGGATGATGGGCCCCACGTAGGGAGTGAACTTGTCCCCAAAGGTGATGGGCAGGTAGTTGAACATCATGATGTAGCCGTCTCGGACGTGGGGAGCAATGTCCACTTTGCTGGCTGTAGCCACGATTTCCGGCATCAGCTTCTCCAATTTCTCCACCCCCAAGCCGGCCATGACCTCAGCCAACCCTGCAACGAAAGGCCAGAATGCATACACAGACTCTGCAAGCCCCTAGGGGCATTCCCGACATGGCCCCGGGTCCTACTCCAGCCTCACCTTGTGCGGCGCCTGAGCGATCTACCGAGCTCTGCTCATAGGTCAGTGTCTCCATGAGCCATGGCAGCAAGTCCTCAAAGCACGACTCCCCCATGCCCTTCACCATGGCCCCAAGGGCCTTCGCGGACACCGTTCGCACCTGTCGGGTGGTGAGGAGACCCAGCTCAAACAGGGCCGCCACGCAGGGGCAAGGAGGGGCCCTGGGGTCCCTTCCCCTCAGCTGACAGACATAAGAGCAGCTTTGGGAATTCTCAGGAATCCGTTCCCTGGGACTGGGCTGTAGAGCAAGCTTCCCACTCTCCCTTCAGACTCACCTCAGGCACAGGGTCCAAAAGAGAGGCTTTCAGGCCAGGTGTCACGCTGGGCAGGTATGGAGCCAAGTCCTGTGACAACACGAGGGGTGACTTAGGTGGACACAAGTCCTGCTCCCTCCAGAATCTGCAGATCCCACTGTGGCCCCTGACCTTGCCTCTCTGCTGACAGGGAGCATTCCACAGGGTCTCACACATGAAAACCAAACTGCTCACAGGAACAGGTGGGGAAAGGAACCATCAGAAAACACACCATCTTGGGAACCAGCAGTTAGCGTAATGGCTATGTTGCTGGACTCCCACGTAGTCGACCGCGGTTCGCGTCCCAGACCCGGTGGCTTAAAACTCACGCCGGGCGCGTGTGCGTGCGTGCCCAAGATCCTGAGAGCAGAATGGAGGAGAAGGGATTGCGGCGTGGCCATCCCCCCTGGGGGGTGGTTTCTCGCTTTCTGTCTCTCTCTGTCTGTCTGGCGAGCGCACGCGCCCTATAGCAAAAACCCCCCCCACAAAAAAAAAAAAAAACACACCATCTGGTTCCTTGAAGGCGCCATGCAGTTGCTTGGGGACACCTACACGGGCCCCCAGGCCCATCCTCGACAGGTCACACAGAGCTACCAGGGACAGTTCAAGGCTCTCACTCCTCCCAGCCTACTCCTGGGACCAAGGCCTGCCCAGACTCTGGAAGCCTTAAGAAATTATTTATGGTACTTCCCTTTCCGTATTTCATTATCATCTTCCCTTTCTTCACCTCAAAATATTCATGTCTCTTATGTAGCATTCAGCTTTAGGGAATAACTTATACTTTTAGGTACAGAAAATGCCTTATGCTCACTGTTAGCACTGCTTAAAATAACAAAAACACCTGGGACACTATGACCAATGACAGATTATATAAACTATGGTATATGAATCTGTTGGGACATTATGTAACTACTGGAAATCACTTCATAAATAGCTTGTTATAACTTGGAAATAAATTTCTGTTCAGAAATGTAGTTTACTGTAACAGTAATTGTTTTAGTGCTGAGGGACTACTGATAAAATTTTCTGCTTTTCTAATTTTTTATAAAAGAATTATTTATGTAATTCTTTTATTTTATTATTATTATTTTTTGTGAGGTTTTTGCTATAGGGCACATGCAGTCACCAGAAAGACAGAGAGAGATAGAAAGCGAAAAATCATCCCCCAGGGGGATGGCCACACCGCAATCTCTTCTCCTCCATTCTCCTCTTGGGATCTTGGGCACACACGCACACGCGCCTGGTGTCAGTTTTAAGCCACCGGGTCCAGGATTTGAACCGTGGTCGACTACATGGGAGTCCAGCGTCATAGCCATTACGCTAACTGCTGGTCCCAATTCATTTATTTTTAATTTGCTATAGGGCACATGTGCTCACCAGAGACACACAGAAAGAGAGAGAGAGAGAGAGAGAGAGAGAGAGAGTGAGAAAGCAAGCCGTCAGGTCCAGGGCTCAATCCATGGTGAGCCGAGTGGGAGTCCAGTGCCTTAACCATCACACCACCTGCTGGCCCCTGCTTTTCTAATTCTGTAATTGCCGTAGGTCACAGAGAGAGAAAACCCTCTAATGAGGGTAGTCACAGACATCCCTTCTTATCCACTGCTCCATCCCGTCAGGACTTGGGGCACACACGCACACATCTGTCATGTTTTTCAAGCCACGGGGGCTGAGATTCAAACTGTAGCTGGCCATGTGGGATCTGGCTTCCTTAACCACTAACCACGAGGCCACGAGGCCAACCTTGCTTTTCTAACTCCTTCATTTCTCAAAGTTCCTAAGCTGTAACTTTTCCACTTTGCCTTCTTTCGCCAATAGCCTTGGTAAACAAAGCAGAGCCGTGGCAGGCAGTGAGGTCACACGTGCAGCTCCCGGGACCAAAACACCAAGCAGATCGACACCAGGCTGCATGCCGTGACAAAAGAGCACAGCGAGCACTCAAAGTGCCAGACATTCACCAACATCCCTGCAAGGCTCGCGTGTTCTCTGCCTCGATCTGTAAAAGGCCTGTTGGACGGAGCCTCGGCTGAGGACAAACCTAATGAAGATGTGAACCACTGTGCTCTGTGAGAGAACCAAATTTCCACCTCCCACCCAAGATGGCCAGTCACTGCTCACAAACATCATCCCCCCACATCTGCGGGCAGCGACTCTGAGCCCAAACCAGCCCCTACTGCTCCGTCCCACGCCAGCCATGGTGAGGCTGTACCTTCTGGTCCGTCAGGGAGTACATGTTGCCGATAATCTGGGCCGCCATCTTCCGCGTGTCCGTGGACCGGTCCTGGAAGGCCCTCTGGACGATGGGCATGATGAGCGCCAAGGACGGGGCATCAATGAAGTGGACGAACTTGGTGTCCAGCAGGGTCTGCAAGCACTTCTGGGTCTTCCTGGAGGGGTCCGTGAGGGCGTCCAGCAGGACCGGGGCAATGGCTGCATGTCCGGACAGGAGAGAGGCTGCCTTACACACGGCTCTGGGGCGGCCAAGCCAGGGGCCCCCAGAATGAGAGTGGGTCAGAGAGAAGGGCTCCCGGGGAAGCCAGCCTATCTACAATGACTAATCCTTGCCCCACCAGCAGGAGACAAGGGTGGCTTTGTGAGGCGACAGCTGTCACCCCGTGCACTGTTGAGCTGTGACTTGGCCAGGGCTGAACCTCTACAGGGTGTATTCTTAGGCACCATAAACCCTACCCTGGAACCAGCAACCCAAAAGTATTTCATGAAAAACCTGTTTCTGAAACACTAGGCCCCAGGGCTGGCGATGGAATGAAGACACGGTGCTTAGAGCCCTCAGGCCTCAAAACCTCAGCCCCAACAGTCCAGCTGCAGGGACCTCGGCGGGAACACCTAGCTTACCGTTCTCACAGCCCAGGGAGTTTATCCACTCTACAGACCCAGCTGGACAACAGTAAAAACGCTAATAACCCGACGGAAGTTCCAAAAACACTGAGCACTGGGTGGAGCTGACATGGCCTGGACGGGCTTGAATTCTGTGGACCTCACGGCTCAGTCCAGGGCACAGGGATCTCTCAGAGTTGAGTGCTTTCTGATCCAGTGACTCCGCTTCCCTCTCTGTGTGGCCAATGATGTCTGCTCCAGACCAGTGAAAACAGGCTGTTTCCAAACTACTTCGACAGATTGCTCCAGGGGAAGGGCTTCCCAGCATTCAGAGGTTATTTTGATGTGAACCTGTCTGTCCTCAGACAGCGAGGACCTTAGCTGGGTGGCACGTGCCCTGCAGCTCTAGGCGGGGGTGAGCCGGGGGGGTGCCCTGGTGGGAGAGACGTACCCAGGATCTCCGGGTTCCTGATGACCGAGCCGATCTGCCTGAGCGCCTGCTGCCCGGCCTTCTGCACCTTGACGTGGGAGTCGGTGAGCACCTCCGTGAGCTTGGGCACGATGCTGGGCAGGCAGGACGACAGCTGTTTGGGAGCACAGTATGCCATGGCCCCGAGCAGCTCCACGGACCCTGCAGACAACAGGCACAGCCATACCGGGTCACCGAGTGCGGCAGGCAATCACCTGGGCTGGCGGCAAGGGGGCACCAAGAGCCCCGGGAGCCTGGGGAGTGTGGGGAGACAGGCAGGCCAGGCCGGGGAGACCTGGCTTCGACCCAGTCTAGATCCAAGGCCCTTTCTCTCAGTTTCTCTGGCCCTGGTTTCCTCATCCACCAATGAGGAAGGCGACTTCGGGGGAAGCCTATGGACAGGGGCAGAGGGGGGGGGAATGGGAGGGCCTAAATCTACCCCCCTTCACCCTCACCAAGCCACTCTGCTTGCATCGGTTAGCATACTAGGTTTCCAAAACAGAAAGACTTTTACTGGGGGGGAAAGCTTTAGAACCACGGATTCAGGGCTGTAGCTCTTGTCAGAGACCCTTCCTGGCATGAAAGCACACAAGCCGCAGGAGGGCCGGGCTGCCACAGCACTTATCTCTGGGCTGGGCCACCCCCACAGGCTGAGCTAGCATAGCAGACCTGCTGAGGGCAGTGCCACAGCAGGAGGCGGAGAAGAGGGCGGAGGGGCAGCCTTACCTGCTTTGGTCCGCCAGGACTCCTCCTCCAGGGCCGCCAGCAGGGAGGGGAGCACCAGCTTCACCCCGTGAGCACTCAGGTTGCTCATCACGGCCTTGGCACAATCATCTGCAGCCTCGAGGGAGGAGAAAAGGTGTTCCGGGCCAGGGCCTGGGCCAGGGCCTGGGGCTCGGCCTAGAGTTCTAGTGACCAGAGCTTACTGGGGTCTGTCGTGTCAGACCCGACTGTGACAGGGCCGCAGACCGCTGAGTGCACAACTCATAAAGCTCTTGCCCTGCGCAGGGAGCTGGACAGGGGTCCATAGCCAACCGGGGCCCAAAGTGGGCAGGTGGGCAGACAGATGCTAGTGGTGGGGGCTTGACACCATCTCACAGTCTCCCCCGACTGACCCTCCACCCAGCGGCCGCCCCATGAGCAGCCGCCCCCGTGCAGCCTCGGGACTTACCTCGCGCACATACTGGTTCCCGTCCCCGAAGCACAGCAGCAGGTGGGGCAGCACGTGGACCACGTAGGGCTCGAAGAGCTTCCCCAGCGTGGTGCAGAGCATCTCAAAGGCGAACAGGGCTCCTGGAGGGGAGGGAGACAGCTGGGGACAGGACATCCTCCGGGGCAGCCACAGGGAACAGAAAGGGTGGCAACCTCCCGTCCTCCTTCTCATCTCTGGAAACACTCGAGGTCGCGGTGGGACTAAAGCGGCTGCCCCTCTGTCTCAACTCAAGAAACCCCAGGACAGGGGCATGGCAGAGCAGAGAGGAGAGAGTGGGGGAGCCATCCATCACATCTTTGCACTGACAGCAAGAAGGCAAAGTCTCTCGGCTGAGTTAGGAATGAGGAAGCCTGGGACCAGCAGTTGGCATAATGGCTATGTCACTGGACTTCCACGTAGTCAACCGCGGTTCGAGTCCTGGACCCAGTGGTTTAAATTCACACTGGGCGCATGTGCGTGCGTGCCCAAGATCTCGAAGGGAGAATGGAGAAGGACTTGCAGCGTGGCCTCTGGGGGGTGATTTCTCGCTTTCTATCTCTGTCTCTCTCTGTCTTTCTGGCAAGTGCACATGCCCTATAGCAAAAATCTCTCCAAAAAAAAAAAAAAAAAGGAATGAGAGAGCCTGCACCAAATCGGCAGGGAGCTAGCTGCTGGAAGGGGCACCCACGGCCGCCCCCACGCAGCACGCAGCACGCAGCAATCACCAGCCCCTCAGCGGGGAGAAAAGGCCGATTCCCTCCTCTGGGAGTGTGGGGGCCGACTGCCCCATGGGCAGCGGCAGGCTCAGCAATGCTCACCCTCTCGCCGGCGGAAGTTCTTCTTGTCCTGGATGGCATCGGTCAGCGCTGCCATCATTTCCTGCTGCTTCAGAGACAGGATGCCCAGGCCCTTCACCAGGCCTGCCAGCCCGTACGCGGCCCCCTTGCGCTCTGCATACTTGTCTGACTCCAGCAGCTGCTGCATGAGCCGCTGGATCATTGCTCCAGCGTCCTCCTTGATGGCTGGCACGAGAGGCGGCAAGCAGCTGGCCACAGACTCCTGGACCTACGGGCAGGAGCGCTGTCAGTGTGGCAGCCCCATGGCAGCCAGCCTGGGTGACTGACAGCATCGTGCAGCACCCACCACTAGAGGTCCTCAACCCCATCTCAGATGCTGCCCGTGGGTGTCACAGGGTGTCAGAGAAGCAACGTGTGTGTTACACACTCTCCTAACACACATGCATCATCAGAGTGCACACTACGATTTGTTGGTGCCAAGAGCACCAGCCCTAATGGGTGCTATTTCCAGTCTAAGCAAAGAATGCAGGCCTCATGGATGGGGCTAAACTCCCAAGACTGAAGCCAATCAAAAAAGAAGGTCTTCAGAGAAAAGCGTACCACTGGACCTCCATCAAAATGGCCTGGGTCGGGGCAGGGAGGTGGCATAGTGGTTGAGAGGCTGAACTCCCACATGGTCGACTGCGGTTCGAGTCTTGGGCCTGGCAGATTGCTCTCTCACGTTCCCTCTCTCTCTCTCTGGTGAATTAAAAATAATGATAATAGGCAGAGCTGGCAGGTGGCATGGTGGTTAAGGGTCCTGGACTCCTATATGGGTGACCATGGTTCGATTCCTGGACCTGGCGGCTTGCTTTCTCACTCTCCCCAACCCCCTGCTCCCTCTCTGGTCAAATTAAAATAAAGTTAAATAAAATAATCCTTTAAAAAATTAAATTAAATTTAAAAAAATGATAACAGAGATCAGCAGACTGCATAATAGTTACATCACTGGACTCCTGTGTACTCGACCACAGTTTGAGTCTTGGACTCAGTGGCTTAAAACTCACACCGGGTGCATGTGCATGCATGCCCAAAATCCCAAGAAGAGAACAGAGGAGAAGGGGTTGCGACATGCCATTCCCTCTGGGGGTGATTTCTTGCTTTCTGTCTCTGTTTCTCTCACTCTCTCTCTCTCTCTGGCGAGCACACACGCCCTATAGCAAAAACTTCTCTACCAAAAAAAAAAAAATAAAAAAAAATAATACAATTAAATAATTTTTTTTTTTTTAAATGGCCTGGGTTTTTCCATTTCTAAACCTGCTGACGTCACAGGACAGTGGGGTTAGGTCTTAGAGGACTAGGACCAGAATGGGTGGTGTCACTAGACCCTGCCTGTCAGCCACAGCTCTTACACCAACTCTAGCAGCAAAGCGCTGAGGCTCCCAGTGTCTGCATGAGACCCTGTTGCAGGATGGGTTTTCTCACACCTTACTGACCACACCATGGGATCGGTGTGGATGTTTTGGGTAGTTCAAATGCAAATCAGAGAAAAAGACATAAAATATGTTCTTCAAAACAGAGAAAAAAGAGGCCAGCAGGTGGTGTGGTAGTTAAGGCACAGGATCCCACATGGCTGATTGTGTGGTTAGTCCTGGACACGCCGGCTTGAAAATTACACTGGGCGTGTGTGTGTGTGTGTGTGTGTGTGCCCCAAATCCCAAGAGGAGAATGGAGGAGAAAGGACTGAGGCATGGCTATCCTCCCTGGGGATGATTTCTCACTTTCCTTCTTTCTATGTCTCTGTTTCTGGTGAGTGCATGCACCCTATTGCAAATAAAATAAATAAAATAAAATAAAGCTCCTTTGCACTGTGGCTTACTGCATTAAAAGACACATGAGTGACCAGCAGATGTCATAATAATTACGTCACTGGACTCACACAGTCGACCACAATTCGAGTCCTTGACCCGGCACTTAAAACTCACGCTAGGCACATGTGTGTGCGTGCCCAAGATCTTGAGAGAAGAATGGAAGAGAAGTGATTGTGGTGTGACCATCTTCCCTGGGGGGTCATTTCTTGTTGTCTGTCTGTCTGTCTCTCTCTCTCTCTGCCTTTCCGGTGAGCACACATGCCCTATGGCAAAAATCTCCCTTAAAAAAAAAAAAGAAAAAAAGAAGAGGACATGAGCGAGACAATCTCACATCAGAAGGTTCTTGTTTCAAGTCCAAAGACTTGCCTGAGTATGTGGGCACATGGTGGTTCATGATCTGGGCTGACTAAAGGCTGGAGCAGATTGTGGTGTCAAAACCTTGTTAGGAATGTTGTATTTCTCTCTCCCCCTCTCTCTCTCTCTCTCTCTCTCTCTCTCACACACACACTTTCTCTTTCTCGCTCATGGAAGAAATTTTTTACAAAAAGACACCTTCAACATGTAACTCACAGCAGGAGGGGCAGGAAAAGGTTGACCTAAGGGGGAATCATCTTCTCTTTTTTTAACCTTTACATCCCCAGTGCAGGATTAGTAAATGACAAGAAAAAAATGAAAATATCTAGGAGGTCTATTAGAACAAAGTAACAAGCAACCCCCTCTCCAGGAATGTTCTCAAATATAAGCCAGTCCCTGTCCAGGAAGCGGGGACGGCTCCTCACAGAACAGGGCTTCCCAGCTCCTGGTCACCCCGCATAACCCCTGCCTCCCAACGCTGATCCATACTCAGGTCTACTCTGGGCCCCGGTCCGATGGCACTACCTGCTGGGACGGGGTGGAGAGCGCTGCGATGAGCTTCGCCACGATGGGCTTCACCTTGGGGTCGCTCTTGTCCAGGTGCTTGGCCAGAGAGCCCATTAGGACCACCACACTTTGCCGCACGGCATCGTAGCTGGCATCGTTGGGTGCGTTCTTCAGGAACTCCTCGAATACCGGCAGCAGGGAGTTGACATTCTCCTGGAAGGTCAACCCCCAAAGGCCTCAGGTCAACCGTACAGGCTGGACAGGGGGCTTATGGTCTCTGCCAAGGACCAAGCTCAAGCCTGGCTCTGGGACAGGTATGCTGACAAGCCAGCCAGCAAAGCAGGCAGGGTGTCCACTTCTCTGGTGGGACTGCAGCAGTCTGCTAAGAATGTCACACTTACGGTCTTGTTGACTCACAACGATTACAAATTTTCCACCAGCGGTGAGTGCCCCGCCAGGATGAGTGACACTTGGCATCTGTGTGCACACTCAGCCCACTTCTGCCACAGCCCGGCCCTATCTGCTCAGCTGGCTGAAATCCTCTTACCTTCCCATGGGTGTTGAGCGTCGCAAGGGCTGCGTCTAACATGCACTTCCGGACATCGGGGTTTCGGTCATTGAGGGCATCAGGGACAAAAAACTGAAAGAGTGGCTTCACCTGAGAGCTGTCCAAATACTCGGAGAGCTTGTTCAAGGCCAAGGCCAAGCCACACCTGGGAAAGTGGGAGCATGTGAGCAGGAGAGAGCCGGCCAGAGGCCTCGCCTGCTGGTGGAGTCGATGCCGGTCCGCGAGAAGGCGTGCGCTCGCCAGCAGTGAACACCACGTCACGGGCAGAGTGTGGCACGGAGCCCACCATCCATGGTGACCTTGGGCTGAGGCCAGCTCTGCTCCATTTCCACGTGTGAGCACAACGTCCACCCTCTACCTCAAGGCAGGTTGTAGAAGGGAGCGGTGAAGGAGTCTGACGTGAGAGGGCTGGGAGTGAACACGCTCTATAATGGCAAAGCCCTATTATTCTTTTCAGCTACGAGAAGTAAGAAGACCCCAGGACAAGGAATCTATGTCCCGCCCTGGCTAGCGGTCTGGGATGAAAAAGAAAGAAACCGAGACAGACCCACAGGTCACGCTACACTGACACGCAGAGCAGTACAGGCGTGGAGAATGCAGGGCCAGCCACTCAGAAAACTGACACTACCACGCATTTTGCACCTGCTCTGTGAGAAGTGTGTCTCCAAAGGTCACATTTGCTCCCAGACATCTAATTCTCCAACTGCTACTCATGGGCTCCAAGGGCACAGGAGACTCACGAGCACCAAGCACTTGATGTACTCTTACTCAGCTAGCCTTAACAATCTGCAAGGGAGTTTCTGTGATTGTGCCCTTGTGCAGATGGGGAGAAAGGTAGAAACATGCCC
This sequence comes from Tupaia tana, assembly GCA_026018925.1. Taxonomy (NCBI): domain Eukaryota; kingdom Metazoa; phylum Chordata; class Mammalia; order Scandentia; family Tupaiidae; genus Tupaia; species Tupaia tana. Next base: position 12,655,338 of record JAKSZU010000026.1, on the reverse strand, counting down.
AACGTCACACAGCTAGCCCAAGAAGACCCAGCACTTGGGTCTCTCCGACCCCAAGGGCAGGCTCACTCTTTCCTTCCACTGCACCATCATCCATGCTGCCTCCTCACAGCACCCACCCATCTCTGATGGCTTGGAGCAGAACACGGTGCAACAGTTGTGTCATACCTGGCTTCCCACTGATCTGGAGGAGATTCTGAAATAACTCGTCCCAAAGCGTCCAGTACCGGGGGTGGCCGCTGCAACACACACGTTGGTAAATGCTCTGGTGCTCACCCCAGCCCAGGTAGCGTGGAGAACACTAGGCCAGCCACCTGGGCACCAGGGCACGAGAGGGGAAACCAGTCCCAGCCAACCTGAGCCACTCTACTCTGGGGGGGCCTGGGGGGCTAAGTAGAGTCCAACCCAACCTCTCACCACCCGGACCACATCGGGGCTGGACCAGCTACTCACATAGAGCTTCTCCTGGTAAATCTCCATGAGCCTGCCCATAACCTCGGCTGCCTGCCGCTGGTACCGTGCCACTGCCTGCGAGAGGGCCTCGGCCCCCGCCTGCCTCACGGCTGCCTCATGGTAGATGACGTCATCAATCAGCAAGGAGCAGAGGTCTGGCTGCAGATCGAGGCCCATCGCCAACCAGAGTCTGCAGCAGACCAAAGGCAAAGGCTGCTCGGACCAGGACCTGCCGCACCTGCCCCGCAGGCCCTGACCACCCATCCCTTGCTGTGGGCTGGGCACTGGGCACTGGGCACACAGGATTCGGTTACTTCCTACGAGGACAGAAGATGCAGCAGGAGAACACGACCTCCCGCTGGCTCTCACCTCTCAGCCAGCTTCCGGATCTCCTCCTCCTTATCAAACTTGACCACCCAGAGCCGCCGCAGCAGGTTCAGGCCATTTTTCTCGTCAGTATCAGGGGTTGGCAATACCATGTGGAGTTCCATCAGTCCCTAGGGTGGTGGGATTGAACCATATGAGGCATGGACTTTCAGAGGAGCCTCCGACCTGCTTCCTCACCTCCCTCTAGCCTGTAGTGTCCAGGTTGTAGCCACTAGCTGAATGCACCCATTTAAAGTTAAATCAAACAGGCTGGCTGGCCCCGTGGGCTAGTGGTTAAGGGAGTCAGATCCCGCATGGCTGACCACAATTTTAATCCTGACTGGCGGCTTAAAGAACAGGCTGGGTGCATGTACGTGCATCCCTAAACTCCTGGCAGGACAGAGGAATGGAGAAGGGATGGTGGCATGTCCACAGCCCATTAGGGAGCGCTCTCTCCCCTCCTCTCTCGTGTGTGCTCTGCAGTGTGTTCTCTCTCTGGGGAGCACACACACCCTCTGGCCATCAAAAATGTAATAAGATAAAGTTCAACCAATTGAAATGAACTATAAGTAAGCTCCCCAGTTGTGCCACCCACATTATACCAGTGCTGAAGAGTCACAGGTGCCTAAGGGCCCCACAGAGAGCACAGAGAATGTTTCCATCATGACATTAAGGTCTGTCTTGTTTACAGTGCCAGTCGAGGGAGTGCTGGGAGCGGTTGCCCGCTTGGAATCTCAAATCGCTTTTCTTTGGTGAAATGACTATGTGTGCTGGTAGATTTCTTTTTTAGGAGAGATTTTTGCTATAGAGCGCATGAGCTCACTGGAGAGACAGAGAGACAGAAAGTGAGAAATCACCCCCGGGGGGTGGCAGAGGGGAGTGGCGATGCTGCAATTCCTTCACCTCCATTTTCCTCTCGGGATTTTGGGCATGCATAAACATATGCCCGGTGTGTTTTAAGCCACCAGATCCAGGACTCAAACCGCAGTTAACCTCATGGGAGTCCAGCAACATAACCATTACATTATTAGCTGGACCTGGCAGAAATGTTTTAACATAAAGGTTTTAAAGAAATACGATGGAACCTCAGAAATTGTGTGTGTGTGTGTGTGTGTGTGTGTGTGTGTGTGTGTTTTCTTATAGTATAAAACAATTTTATTCACAGGAAAGCAAAATGATTGTTTGCCATGAATGTTTTGAATGTATGACATGTCTAATTTTCTTGTTAAATTAGCATTTACTGGGGAACTGGTGTGTATAAAACCTTAAGTATAAGTTATGATCTTCATCACGGTGCCTTTTGGGTATGTGATATAACTGTGTATACCTTTGGGGAAGGGGGGAAGGAAACAATTTTTTTTTTTTTTTGCACCAAGTCCTAATGACGCTAAAATTTTACTTTTTGACTTTAAGCTATCAACTTAGATCTTGGCAAAAATTTTGAGGGTGATTCAATAGAGGACGCTTCACCACTGAACACTCACTGTCTTCAAGGTGCTTTAGAAAGTTAAAAACACAGCACAAGTGGTTATATTCTACTCTACAAGTTATCATGACCTGTGTAAGAAACGGAATGCTGACTCACGTTTTCACAGTGATCTGCAGTAAGAAATGCACTAATGAGACATGCCTTTTACCTAAAAAGCTAGACTACAGCCATGTAGTAATTTCTGTGATTTACGAAAAAAAAAACTCAAAATATCCAAATGTCGGGCTTTGCTGTACAACTGTCAGTTCGAGTCTGACTTTTTATAAAGGGACACCGCAGTATTTAGTACAAGTTCGGATGCACCAGAAAAAGTGCATCCCCTTCGTTGAAAGAATTTGGCTTTGAAAAGGTTCACCACGTGGCCGTCCTTTCCCACATTTTCCCAAGTGCCAGTGACAACTCCACCATGTATCAGTAGCAGGGGGCTACAGGCCAGCATCGGGGAACCACTGACTTATCACTCCAAGACGACTCTTCAGCTTCTGGTCTACAAGTCACCAAGCAAAGTCAGGTATAGGACCTAACCCTGTGAGGCAGCTCCGTCTACACACGCACCATGAGCCACTTGAGACTGGGAATTAGGTGAAGTTTTCCAAAGTGAAGTAATAACAGACAGTGAAGGATCGTGACGCCAGCTGACCTCTCCATTTCTTAGAAAGACCCCACCCACCCCGTGACTGCTTTCTTTGCTTCCAGGCCTCCCCCATCGGGGGGAGTCTATAAAGCGCCCATCATGTGTCTGTACTTGCACGGAGGGAACAGGTCTGCTGACAGCACCGTGAGGGACTGGGCACGCACCCGGAGTGCGGTCTCCCGCACGCTGGCACACGGGGACTGCAAGGCACAGAGCAGCACGTCCACCTCCTCCTGCTCGGCAAAGGCACAGCCCTCCTCGCCACTGCTGCTGGCACACAGGGTGGTCAGGGTGTCGGAGGCCAGAACCTACGGAGGACATCCATCCACTGGATTCAGTTCAACGGGGCCAGCAAGGGGACGAGGGGCCCAGAGAAAGACCTGGAATGGGACAACCCACCCCACAACACTGCTAGAACTCAGAGCCCAGTTCCAGGACCCACAGGAAAGCTCTCGCCAGTGGAGGACAGTCAGGCTGGCTCTCCAAAGCAGTCATTCTGCCCAAGTCCCAAAGTAAGAGCTGAGAGAGAAGGACTCGACCCCTGCCAAGACCTGAGGTGGGGGTCACGAACTGTCACAGCAACAGGCAACTGAAAACCAGGTCACCTGTAGGCGGGGTGAGCCCGTGCCGATCACCCAAGTCAGGAGACGCAGCATGGCCACGCGAGGCAGCAACTCTGGACCATTCTGGAAGACAAGGGCAGGTAAGTTAGAGCGAGGCCACTGGGTGGCCTATAACCCAGCCTGGTAGCCAAGGAAGAGGCACCCTGTCACCCACAGGGAAAGCTTCTGGATCACATAACTGACTGTACCACAAAAACCTCACTGGGTTTACAACTAAGTCCACAGGCACTAAGACTAGTCAAACATGATCCTAAAGATAAATAAATTCTGGAGACCAATGGCGTAATGGTTATATCACTGGACTCCTATGTAGCTGACTATAGATTGAGTCCTAAACCAGTGGCTGAAAACTCTTGCCAGGCATGGGTGCATGTGTGCCCAAAATTCCAGGAGGAGAATGGACTGTAGCACAGCCATCCTCCCGGGGGGTGATTTCTTGCTTTCTCTGTCTCTGTCTTTCCAGTGGGCGCATGCACCCTAGAGCAAAAACCTCTCTTAAAAAAAAATTCTGAAACCTACTTAAAATTCAGACTGAAATACACATGGGTCATAAACACAAGTCACTCACACTCACACTCACCCAAGTCATGCTCGCACTCACCCAAGTCACTCACACTCGCACTCACACAAATGAGCACTCATCCAAGTCACTCACACTCTCACTTGAGTGCCCACTCACCCAAGTCACTCACACTCACCCAAGTGCACAAACTGACCCAAGTGTGCTCTCACCCAAGTCACACTCACCCAAGTGTGCACTCACACCCACTCACCCATGTGTGCACTCACCCAAGTTATTCACACACTCACCCAAGTCACTCACACTTGCTCTCACCCAAATGCGCATTCACCCAGGTCACTCACACTCGCACCCACCCAAGTAACTCACACTCGCTTTCACCCAAGTCACTGACACTTGCACTCACTCAAGTGCGCACTCACTCGCACTCACCCAAATGTGCACTCACTCGCACTCACCCAATTGCGCACTCCCACTCCCACTCACCCGTCACTTGCACTGACCCAAGTCCCCCACACTCACCCTAGTGCACACTCACCCGTCACTCTCACCCAAGTGCACTCACCCGAGCACACACTCACACGCACTCAAATATGCACTCATACTCAAACTCGCTCACATACTTGCACTGTCACTCACACGCAGTCATACACTCACTTGCACTCACACTCATGCTGTAACACACTTGTGCTCACACTCATAGTAAAAAAACTCACACTCAAACACTCACACTTACACGTACGCTATGCATGTGGCAGCAGTGGGTATAGACACACACACTGCACTTCCCAGAAGGACTGCTCACGGGTCACAAAGTGTGGAGAGCCCTGCCCCCTGCCCCCTGCCCACCTCATCCACACGTCCAGACGGGATGCCAGGCGAGGCCCTCAGCTGGGCGTGGACGGTGAGGATCTGGAGAATCTGGGCCATGCGCTCCTCCTCCTCGCTGTGGTGGGGCATCTCGGTCAGCACCATCTTCAGTAACGGGAAGACTAAGGAGAAGGCTGGTGCGGACAAGGGCGCGGCATCTGTGAGAGCAAGAGAACATGCCCTGCAGCAGCAGGCAAGGCAGCACAGCATGCGACCTGCTTCCGTGCACAGGCAGGTGGACGGGGAGAAGGCTGGGGCCTTTATAATGCCTGGCTGCATAGGACGATGACATCCGGTCGCATGGCTCAGTCTGAAGCCAGCGCTGCGTCTGCCCCAAAGGCTGCCCAGAGCCAGAACGTGTGTGCTCAGGGAAGCACATGCCAGTCCTAAGAACCCTCGATGGGGTCGGACACATAGAACCCCAGCACCGGACTCTGAAATCCTCCACCTGGTTCACCCCATCTTTCAGATAGGAAACCAAAGCCACAGACTCAGGTAGCCCAGAGGCCACTGTAGCTCCCGTGGACCACCCCGCTCTAGTGCATTCCGCCTGTGTCTTCGGTCCTGGCTTGTCCCTTACCCGGCTCACCCTTGCCCATCCTACTGGTGATGGTGTGGGTGTGCAGCAGCGCCACTGCCCTCTTCACAGCCACCGACAGCTCCTCCTGGCACCAGGACTTATCCAGTGCACACTCTGGCTTCAGCAGGCGCAGAGTCACGTGGCTCACCAGAGTGCCTGCATCAAGGGGAAGACGACTCTCATGGAGATGCAGAATCCAGCCCTAGCACCAAGAAGGGACCCAGTGCAGGGACACCTCACCCCTGACTTCATCTGCTTTGCCCCAATGTCCTCACCCTAATTTCTCACTCAATCTCCTTTCTTTCTTTCTTTTTTTGGAGAGGTTTTTGTTATAGGGCGCGTGTGCTCTCCAGAAAGACAGTGAGAGAAAGTGAGAAATTACCCCCCGGGGGGATGGCCACACAGCATTCCCTTTTCCTCCATTCTCCTCTCAGGATCTTAGGCACGCACGCACAGGTGCCTGGCGTGAGTTTAAGCCACCAGGTCCGGGACTCGAACCACGGTTGACTACATGGGAGTCCAGTGACATAGCCATTATGCCAACTGTTGGTCCCTCACTGAATCTTTGTGGTAGTGCCAGAGGGTAGGTAGAAAGGGAACAGCCCTTTGGACACTCAAAGTGTGTGAGAGGAGGTGCAAGCCATCCCAGGGTTATGAGTAAGAGTAAAGCTCTGTGAGGGCCTCCCCTCCTATGCAACAAGCCCTGGCAGCCAGGTCACATTTTACATGCACCAACGGATTTATCTACTCAGAACACTTCCCAGAGTCGGAATGTTCCAACCTCACCCATGGGAACATAATATCAGGACTAGGAAGGAAGCCATTAAGCAACCCTTAAAGTAAGGCCATAGTTGTCAGCACTCCGTCTGGTCTTAGTGTCTCTAGAGCTAACAGAAAACTAAAGGTCACGGAGACCTCTGGCTGCTCTGGGCTGCACTGACCGACCACACTACACCAAACCATCCTCGCTGCCACTGACCTGCAGACCTCTGTGTCTTAAAGATGGTTACAGACAGCACGGGCACTGGCCGGCACCTACGCCCCGGCCCCCAGAGCACAGGCGCAAGTGTAACGTGGGGAGGAGGCTGAGCACGTCTGGCTGAGGTTCCTGAGCTGCTTCCACCCAGAATTCCAAAGTCCAGAGGCTCAGGTCAACATGTGCCTCCCAAACCGCCCCAGGCCACCCCTACAGATCGCACACAGCACCAACTAACCCAAGCCCTTGAGCCGTGGGGGCATGACACAGGCAGCCAAGGACAGGAAGGGGTTCTTGATCCTGGGTGCAGCCAGGGGGGATTTCAGCAGGGGCAGGAAAGAGTCGACCAAGACAGGGATGTACTGGGTCAGGCCGGATGGATTCTTGGCCAGGATGGTGTCCAGCAGTCCCAGCGCTGCCTCCAGCTCCCCGTCGAGCTGCAAGCAGAGTCACCGGAGGGCGGGTCAGCGGGGCCCGTTCTGACTGCAGGGCCAGGCTGAGCCCCCAGTACGTCAGGCGGGGCCACTCACCTCCTGCAGCCGCCTGCGGACCTGCGCCTCCTTGTCCAGCTGGGCCTGCAGCAGCTCCTTCTGCTTACTGGTCAGCTGCACCTCCTCCTTGATGCCTTTCTTCCTCTTTATCTCCTGGGAGGGGGAGGCAAACCAGTCCCACCTCCGGACACAGACCTCCCTCTGCACCAGAGGAAGGTGAGCTGGTGTCCACAACAGCACAGGGCCAGCTCTGTGTCTGTGACTGGGCTCCCGAACTCCCGAAGTCCACTGCCACCAGCGTCCACAGGCAGCCCTAGAGAAGCCACTGCCGTGGGCTGCTATACTGACCATGCCAAGGAGGACTTTCAACGTTAGAGAATAATACATTCCTCAGCAAACTCAGGAGGGTATTCTGGTAGCCATCCGGCTTCTGAGTGCAAACGCTGGCCTTCCTCCTATCCCCACCACCCCCTACAGAAGCTCTCCACAGTACTGGCCGACACCTGGAAAAGGCCTGCCGTGGAGGCCTGAGATGCCAAAGCACAGACATCACCCCCCCTTAACAAGCATTAACTGAGCACCTACGCTGTGCCAGGTACCATTCCAGATGCAGGGGGCACTGTGTGGAATGAGAGAAAGTTCCTGTCCTCACAAAGCTCACAACCCAGTGGGCGAAGACAGTAAACAAGGAGACAGATGCTCTCACAGGATGATTTCAGATTGTGATAAACGTTATCAAAGACACTCATATGATGCAGAGGAACGGAGGAGAACGGAAAGGATCTACTTTGGATAGGATGGACAGGTGAGTGGTCACCTGTCTAAGAAGGACTCAGACTCAGAAAGATGGAAAAGCAAAGCTGAGACGGGGAAGCGCCCTGTGCTGGGCTGTGCTGTGCTGTGCAGAGCAGCGGCTCTGTTCAAAGCTGAATGCATCAACTGAGCCTCGCCTCCGCAGAGGCTCCACTGGGCCCAGCCCCGTGCCTGCTGTCAGGAGCAAGCAACTGGGGGACAGACACAGACCCACACGACACCTCTCAGTGACAAGAACATGAACCACTTGGCCTACGTAGCAGAGAAACTTGCTTCCCTTGAGCGGTAGGTGGAGAGAGCTATGAGGAAAAGAATAAGCAGGAAGAAGTCACCAGCCCAAGGCCGCCGAGCTCAGCAACCTTCAAGTGAACGGCACCGGTGCTCACCTCCTTCAGCTCCAGCTCGATGATCTGCTCCTTGAAGGAATAAGCTTTGTTCTCACGCTTCATGTTGGCCTTTTTAATGCTGTCCTGCTGGGCACTGAGACACAGAGCAGGTGGTCAGCTGGCTGGGGTAAAGCTGCCCTCCGGCCTCCTGCTAGCTGTGAACTCCCAGCAGCTTCTACGTGCTGGGCACCAGGCCGTGACGGACACTCCGTGTATGCTGCTGTGCTCGGGACCACAGCCCAGGCCTGGCACATGGCAGGCACTCGTCCAGCAAGGCCTAGGTTGTCTCGCTTGCTCCTCCTGAAAGCCCTGTACAGAGGTGTCAGCTCCACCTATGAGCAAAAACGCTCGGGCTGGAGGAGGACAGGGAAGTGGGGTCTCACCTCTGGATGATGGATTTGTCATAGAGCTCCCCAGGAGGGGTCTGCATGATGGCATACTCCTCCCGCGTCACCAGGCACAGCGCGGGGTTCTGCACGGAGGCGGTGATGGTGCTGACGAGCTGTGGGAGGACCCGGTCCGGGGACAGGATGGAAAGGGAGCCCATGGCGTTCATGGAAGACTGCCGGAGAGATGCAGGCAAGGTCAGCGTGTGCCCAGGCTGGCACTGCAGAGGGGCCCTGCCCTGCCTCGAGGCCCCCACGGATGGCTGCCCGCTCTCCTCACCAGTGCTATGGCCTGACAGACACTGCCCACCTGAGTGGACGACTGTGGCTCACACCTGCCGTACTCACCCGTCTAGTAACAGCACCCCTGTGTTAGGGGAACACACTCTCCCAGGTTCGAAATCTCCACGGTTCACGTGGAGCTGCCCTTGCCCTTTCTGAACACAGGTATTAGCTTGTCAGGAAAGTCATGACGTATTTTTCTACGTTTTTCTAGGCAAAACTGCGTCGTGACCTTCCAATGACCCAGTACATGATGCAGGCCAGAAGGATGGGTGGGGAGGTGAGCACGAGACCCAAGTCAGGTCGACCAAGGGCAGTGAGACCCCACGCAGGCTGGCATCATCGGGAAGCACAACTCTTCTACCGGAGCTGAGAAGCGACTGGGTGGAAGCCTGAACTCCAGCGGCTCTCTTGCCACCAAAAAGGGACTGAGAAGGGAGCCCACATGGTACAAAGCAGGACAGAAGACAGACGGGTGGGACAGAGAGTAAGAGACACCACCCACCGCACCCCCGGGCACAGCCGAGTGCCTGTCGTCAGTAGGTCGGTCACACCCCTGGACTTTGCAGGTAAAGGGGGAAGGGAGTTCCCATTGGTGCTTCAGTCAGTTTTCATTTTCCATCCTTTGCAGCCAAAGGCTCAAGCCCTCCTTTATCACCCCTTCACCTGTTTCTTTCAGTCCTCCACTCCTACAGCCTGAGAAGGGAGGCCCCGACCTGGGGCTGGAACCAGTGCACACACCAATCACCTGGTTCAGGGGACTCTGTGTGGTGATCCTGGGAATGATCTGATCCAAGTGCCTGGTGATGAAGGCTTCGGGGTCTATCTTCATCCTGGCGAGGAGCGCTGGCCAGAATCCGGACTGCACTGCCACTGAGGGAGGGGGATTTTGTGAGGCCTTCTGCCTCTCCTGCTCTTACCCTCCCCAGTGGAGCCCCTGCCCACACACCCACCGCACCCACAGACCTAAGGACGGGTGGTGAGAGATGATCAGCATCTCCCGGGCCAGCTGTTCAGTGTTAGTGACGTCACCCTCGAGTCCTGGCATCCCAGAGATGACACACAGAGCCTGCTGCAGGACCCGAGGGGGCACGTAGGTCTTGCCCGCCTCAGTCACCTCTCCAGCATCGGTCACTAGAGCCTCTGAGGGCAGCACCTGCATGGAGACCGCACGTGAACCCCCCAGTGCTAGAGCCCTGGGCAGGCTTGGCACACAGAACATAAGCCAAGGACCCAGTGGCTGCCTGCTCATGTCTCCAGAGTTCCTGCTGGAAACAAGATGGCTGCTGGCTTTCTCACTGGACCCGCAGGCTATGAGATGTGCCTACAAGGAAGGAGCACCATGACAGTGCACTTAAACAGCCCATGGTGGGGACCAGCAGATGGTGTAATGGTTATGTCGTTGGACTCCGATGTAGTCGACCACGGTTCAAGTCCCAGACCCAGTGGCTTAAACTCATGTAGGGCGTGTGTGTGTGTGTGCCCAAAATCCTGAGAGGAGAATGGAGAAGGGATTATGGCATGGTCATCCCCCCGGGGGGTGATTTCTCACTTTGTCTCTCTGGCGAGCACACATGCCCTATACCAAAAATCTCTCAAAAAAAAGCCAATGCAGGGGCCAGCAGGTCACATGGTGGTTAAGGTGCTAGACTCCAACATAGCCAGCCGTGGTTTAAGTCTCAGAACCAGTAGCTTGAAAATCACTCAGGGCACATGTGCATGTGCCCAAAATCATAGGAGGAAAATGGAAAAGGGATTGTGCCATAGCCACCCCCTCTAGAAGGTGATTTCTCACTTCCCTCACTCTGTTTCTCTCCATTTCCCTCTGGTGAGCATACGCGCCCTATGGCAAAACCTAAAATAAAAAACAAAAACAGAAACAAAAAAACACAGGGAGGGCTAACCACATAGTGCAGTGTTTAAGCAGTGCACATTGACAGCTGGAGCCTGCATGGCTCGCCACAGTTCCAGCCAAAGTGGCTTTAAAAACATGTAAGGTACATATGCATGTGTGCATGCCCAAAATCTGGACAAGATGTAGAAATCGAGAAAGGATTGTGGTGTGACCATGCCCCAATGGGGGTGCTTTCTCCTTCTCTTTCTGTCTCTGGTGTGCCATCTGGCAATTTGAAGGAAAAAAAAATGCCTACAGAGAAAAACCAAAGGAAACTGGTTCAGGAGACCTGGCCCAAGACTAGAAGTCTATCCCTGGCCCACATTCCTTGAGCTTAGGAAGGGAAGAAAGAAGAGAGGGACAGAGCCAGGCCTTCAGAGTCTATCCCCAGGTCTGCCATGCTGTGTCTTGCTGGCTGAGACCCTGTGCCGGTCATTTCGGCTCCCAGAAATATGGACAACTCATATAAAGAAAAGATGATAAGCCCTATCTGCCTTTGAAAGGCACTATGAAAAAGGAAAAGGGAGGGACTGGCTCTGTGGCACAGAGGTAATGTGCTGCCCAAGAGATGCTGGGTTCCACATGGTGACCACGGTTCAAATCCCTGGCCCCTCACTCAGCAGGTGGCGTGGTGGTTAAGGCGCTGGACACTCCCACATGGCCAACCAGGATTCAAGTCCTGAATCTGGTGGCTTGCTTTCTCAATTCCTCTCTCTCTCTCTCACTGTCACCCTCTGTCTCTCTCTGGTCAAACTAAAAAAATAAAATGAATGAATAAATAAAATAAAATAAATAATTATTAAAAAAAAAAACAAAAAAAATCCCTGGCCCCTCAACCGAAGATCTAATAGGCTGGAGGACCAGAGTATAGAAGCTCATGGCATGACAAGATCCTGGGGAGGGTGATCTCTTCTCACTTTCACATGCATGCACACATGTGTTCTACCATGAACACACACACACACACACACACACACACCCCACAGAAGGGAGAATGGGTTGAAAATGCATCAAAATTATAAAGTGCCCTTTTTTTTCTTTCTTTTTTTTGGGGGCGGGGGAGAGGTTTTGCTATAGGGCGCGTGCGCTCGCCAGAAAGACAGAGAGAAACAGAGAGACAGAAAGCGAGAAATCACCCCCCAGGGGGGATGGTCACGCCACAATCCCTTCTCCTCCATTCTCCTCTCAGGATCTTGGGCACGCACGCACACGCGCCCAGCGTGAGTTTAAGCCGCCGGGTCCAGGACTTGAACCGCGGTCGACTACGTGGGAGTCCAGCAACATAGCCATTACGCTAACTGCTGGTCCCATAAAGTACTTTAAAAACAGAAAACATATTTCAATTTCTCAAGGACAAGAAGGCCAGAGGTTCCATGTCAAAAGGTAGGAGAATTTAAAGACAGACAGAAAGAAAGGCTCTCAAAAGAAAAGGGAATTATATAAAAGATGTTACCAGAGCTCAAGGGCAGGGTAGAAGATCTGGGCACCATAAAGACAGCGGCAGAGAAAGAACAGCCTGGGGCGGCCCAGACAAAATGCCATGCACAGCAAGTCGGCCGAGTGGGTTCAAGGGCCTCGGTTCTAGAGCGCAGATGCCCTGACCTTGTGGGAGCTGAGGACAGTCTTCAGCTCCTCCAGCAGTCCACATGCCAGCTTGAGGCCCCCCAGAGAGGACAGCAGCTTCCGGACCGTCTGCTGGGCCTGCCTGCGGACGTGCCAGGTGCGGCTCAGGAGCACGGCCACCAGCACCCGGTGATACTGCCTGCAAGCACACGGACGGGAGGTCCTGAAGGGAGGCTGGGGAGCAGAGCTTGCCTCAGCCAATCTGCCCACCTCCCGCACCCCCAGGCCTCAGGCTCTTGCCAGGCTTCGCTTCATCTGACCCCAGGGAAAAGCTCAAGGAGCCTCACGTACTGGACTTTGCTGCCAGTGAGTCGGTGAGCGTGGTCGAGGAAAAGTCTCTCTGTCAGATGCAACACGGTACACAGGGCTGGAGGGCAGAGCAACAGTGGTGGCATTTTAAAAACAGGTCAACGTGTGCAATACCCCCTCGTGCCCAGAAAGAACAGGAATGAACTGGAAAATTAACACCAAATTGTAAGTGTGGCTTTTCACTGCATGTAAAGTTACAGCTCGTTTTTATCCCCTTCTTTTTGCTTATTGCACATGCATGCATTTTTCCTTTTTCTTTTTTTTTAAAGAGAGCTTTTTGCTATAGGGCATGTGCACTTGCCAGAGAGACGGGAGAAACAGAATGCAAGAAATCACCCCCCTGGGGGGGACGGCCACGCCACACTCCCTTCTCCTCCATTCTCCTCTTGAGATTTTGGGCACGCACGCACATGTGCCTGGCGCGAGTTTTAAGCTGCCAGGTCCCAGAATCAAACCATGGTCAACTACGTGGGAATCCAGAGAAATAACCTTTACACCATCTGGTGGTCCCGTGCATGCATTTTTCAATAAGGAAAAGTAAACACTTTTTTGTTTAATAATTATTTTTTAATTTATAACTTTATTTATTTATTTATTTTAATTTGGCCAGAGAGGGACAGGGTAAGAGAGGTTGAGAGAAGGTGTGTGTGAGAGAGAGAGAAAGCGAGAAAGCAAGCTGCCACGTCCGGGACTTGAACCACGGTCAGCTATGTGGGAGCCCAGCACCACTAACCACTATGCCACCTACCAACCCCTTTTTTAATCATTGATAACTGGGGCTTGCAGGGTAGTTAAGGTGCTGGACTCCCATATGGCCCACCACAGGTTGAGTCCTGGTCCTTGCAGCTTGCTTTCTCACTTCCCCTCTCTCTATGAATAAAATTAAATCATTATTTTTTAAAAATTTAAAACTACTAGGACTGGCAGGAGGCACAGTGGTTAAGGTGTTGGACTCCCACATGGCTGACTGCAATTTAAGTCTCAGACTTGGTGGCTTGCTTTTTCACTTTCTCTTTCGCTTTCTCTGGTCAAATTAAAAAATAACAACAACAAATTAAATAAATAAATAATTCTTTTTAAAAACCAAATAATTAAAAACTACTATGGGGGCGGGGGGCGCTAATAGACGGTGTGGTGGTTAAGGTGCTGGACTCACACGTGGCAGACTGAAGTTCAAGTCCTGGGCCTAGCAGCCTGAAACTCACACCAGGCGTGTAGGCTTGTGTGTGCCCAAAATATTAGGAAGAGAACGCAGGAGAAGGGACTGCTGCGCGGCCATCACCCCAGGGGGTGACTTCTCACTTTCCATTTCACCATCATCCCCTCCAGCAAGCGCATGTGCCCTATGGCAAAAACCTAAAAAAACCAAAAAACCTACCATGGAGTTCTAAGATAGAAAGAGGAAGTTCAACATTTACTGACAGGGGCTGATTTCCAGGTCTAGAAAGCAGTGTGTATGTGGGCACACCACTGTCAAAGGCAGAGAACTGACATATAAAGGTATTTATTTATATATGTACAGAGTATCAAGGTCACAGAACAGCTGGTAAAGTCGGTTAGCTATGGCCAGGAAAGCTGGGTGGCCAGAGATCAAAGCTGGGACTTAATATTCCATGGAGACTCTCCTACATCTTCTGTTTTTGAATTACATGAATATATTTCCTATTCAAAAGTTAACTAAAATTTTTTTTAAAAAACCAGGAGATGACTAATGGTTGTATCTCATTAATGGGATGTTGTGATTTGAGTCGAATGACTTTTCAAATCACCAATTAGCAGCAGACACGCCTAAGGCAACCTAGAATTTTAAGTATACATTTAAAGATCAACTGTTCCTTTTCTGCCAAGACAGAAACCGGTAGTTTCTGTGTCTCCTGGTGGGGGAGTGGAGCCTGACACGCTCTACCAAGAGCGTCTCAGCTGCCTCTTCACACAAGAAAGCCTCTGAGACGGCACCAATTACCAATCTGCTGTAATTACAGGCGGCACGGAGCTCCGCAAGCATCACTGTCTCCACAAATCTGAGCCCCCACCGCCCCGGCCTTACAGTCCCCTGGGCTGAGTGGAAGGCTGGGGCATTCCCTCCACAGCTGAGCTGGGCTCTGGCAGAGCTGACTGGACACAAGACAGGCAGTCCAAGAAGGGTCCTCTCTGAAGACCTGCCAGAGATTTGGTTCCCAGGAACTCACCATCCTCGGAAGCCATGAGCAGGAATTTCTCAGAAGTGAAAACCTGCTTCTTCTCATCCACAATGAGCTGCCAGAAACTGCTCAGTTTGGCCTCTGCAAGAAACAAAAGGTCACTCCGAGATGCAGCTCCCCGTGTTCCCCCAGGGACCTTTAGCCTGTCCATGCTAAAGCTGTTGGGCTGGGTTTGCAGAGGACACCCTCTGTACCAGGTAGATGTATGCCCTGGCAGGGATGGCCACTCCTAGGCTCACCGCTCTCCTGTTCTGGGAACCAACTTAGTCCTGGTATTATTTCCTGTATGAAACCCATGGCTCCCTGCTGCCTGCAGGAGTCTTGGGTGAGCAGCTTCCCACCTGCCACTCCCTCCTCCCTCAGAGGATACCTGAGGTATACAGTGTGGCTTTCCCTGTCCCTCCCTAATTGAGGCTCTGTGGGCTCAGACTGGGCCACCCCCTTCAGCTCTTACGACATTTGCTCTTGGGGCCTTAGTTCAAATAAATCCTCCCCCTGAAGCCTCTCCTAACACCCATCCCTTCCAAACTGCACTGAGGCCCCATGCCGCCTTTAACTAGGAATATGTGTGTGTATCTCCTCACTCCTACAGCAGAGGAAGCACCACAAAATCTGCTAATGCAAGGTTACATTAACTCTGCTTCCCCCGGATAGCTCAGCTCCTTGGCACATCCCTAACACCGGAGAGCAGAACTCCATTTCTATCTGCAGGATTAAGTCCTGGGATGGCCAAGTAGAGAGACTGGGAAAGGGATAAAGAAAGCAGGAAATACTCTGCAGGGGCCAGCAGGTGGTGTGGTGGTTAAGGCACATGATTCTCACTGGCCGAACCACAGTTCAAGTCCTGGGCTCAGCACCTTGAAAACCACACAGGGCTCCTCTCCCTGAGAGGAGGATGGAGGGGAAGGGATTATGGCATGGCCATTCCCCCTGGGGGTGATTCCTCACTTTCCCTCTCACTGTCACTCTCTAGTGAACACACGTTGCCCCATGGCCAAAACCTAAAAAAGGAAAAAAGAAAAAAGAAAAACTCTGCTGCCACACATATGGGACAGCTCTTTCTATAGGACTGATCTGGAATCATTTCCTAGCATGTCTGATTATGCGTCAACTACCTCTGGACACCAAAACATCTGGGAGAGGACGTTAGCGGCAGAAGGCAGCGCTAAAGGGAGGCTTCCCCTGTTACAAACCCTTTGAATTGTGTACCCTACGTTTGAACGACTGAAACAAACAAACAAAACAAAAAAAAAAACCCTCCGACACTAAGCCCAGGTCAGCTCTGGACCTTACCTGCAAGCCCATGTCCTGAGCATCGGAGCCCCAGAGCAAAGGAGGCAGTGAGAGTCCCCCAGCTGCATGCCCCCCGCCCAGTGCCACCCCGAGGCCCACGGCTGCAGGTGACAGGCAGATCTACAGCAGACCTAATGTGGTTAGGGCCAACCTCAACGTCCAGGCACTCCTCCCAGGAGGCCAAGAGAGGCCTTGGGCTGCCACCACCCCGGCCATCGCGGGACGCTTACCGGCCTGTGAGTCAGCCGCTGAGAGCTTCGAGAGCAGCAAGGCCGCGGCAGCCCCCTCGGTGACTGTGGGGACCTGAGTGCTCTGGGAGGCCGCCTTCTCCACCGTCTGGACGAGCAGGGGCAGCAAGTCCAGGGCCTGCAACAGCGTGTCCCCTGTGGAGAGAGGATGAGTACCTCACAGGGCACCCTGATCCTCGGGGCTGACGAGGTGACTTGAGAAGGGAGTCATCCGTCCGGGTCTAGCTGACTGAAACCCTGCAGTTAACTTGTCAGTATCTCAGGAAAGTGCAGCTAGACCCTGGGGCTTAAATCGAACTCTGGAACCATAAAATTAGAGGCAGAAGGGTCCTTACTAAACCTTCATGTGATGGCTAAGGAGCCAGAGAGGTTATGTGAACTGTTCAGAGGTCACGCAGCGGGTTAAGAAGCATGGAGCCGGCCTGGAACCTGGTGCTTCCGGCCTCGTACTCCGCCCCCGTACCAGATGACCGCTGGACCCAAACTCCAAACCAGAACCTGCGTGCTGACCCCCAAACGAAAAACCCATTAAAAAAAATGGAGGGCCAGTCCTATGGCCTCATGGTTGAGGGAAACAGATCACACATGGCCAACTGCACGGTTTGAAGCCCAGCTCTGGTAGTTGGGCCCCAGTATACACCTATCAAGTCCTGACAGAATGGAGAGTTGGAGAAGGGACTGCAGTGTGACCATGCCCCATTGAGGGGTGCCTTTTCCCTCTCTTCCTCTCTGTCTCTCACTGGCAAATGAATGCACCCTCTGGAAAATTAAAAAAAAAAAAAAAAATAAGGTAGAAATCAATTAAAACTATACCTAAGCCCTGTTTCCTTGACTACTAACTAGGTACTTTAGAACACTTCACAATGAGGGGCCAGCAGGTGGCGTGGTGAAGGCACTGAACTCCCACATGGCCAACCACGGTTCGAGTCCTAGGCCCGGCAACTTGCTCTCTCTCTCCATGTTTCTGGTGAGCACATGTGCCCTCTACCAAATTAAAGTAACAATAATAATAAATTTTTTTTTTGAGAGGTTTTTGCTATAGGGCGCGTGCGCTCGCCAGACAGACAGAGAGAGACAGAGAGATAGAAAGCAGGAAATCACCCCCCAGGGGGGATGGCCACGCCGCAATCCCTTCTCCTCCATTCTCCTCTCGGGATCTTGGGCACGCACACACACGCACCCGGCGTGAGTTTAAGCCGCCGGGTCCGGGACTCGAACCGCAGTCGACTACGTGGGAGTCCAGCGACATAGCCATTATGCTAACTGCTGGTCCCAATAATAATAAATTTTGAAAAATAAATAGTTCTAAAAAAAATCTAAAAGAACACTTCACAATGAAACTAGTATTTCAAATAACGTCATAGATTTGAATCCAAGAAATGTGATTTTATGTTATGACCATTTTTTTTTTTCGTTAACTGCCAGAGGGTGCATGCACCTGTGAGAGAAAGAAAGACAAAAAGAGAAATGGAGTGTGGTCACGCCACGATGCTTTTCTCCTTCCCGTCAGGATTTTGGGCATACATGCACATGAGCCTAAGGTGTTTTTCAAGTCACCAGGGCTGGGATTTGAACCACTGTTGGCCATGTGGGATCCAGTTCCCAATGCACAGTAAGCACGTGACCATGGTGCTGTGGGGCCAGCCCTATTTTTTTTTTTTTTTTTGAGAGGTTTTTGCTATAGGGCGTGTGCGCTTGCCAGAAAGACAGAGAGAGACAGAGAGATAGAAAGCAAGAGCTCACCCCTGAGGGGGGGATGACTATGCCGCAACCCCTTCTCCTCCATTCTCCTCTCGGGATCTTGGGCATGCACGCACACGTGCCCGGCGTGAGTTTAAGCCACTGGGTCCGGGACGTAACCGCGGTCGACTACATGGGAGTCCAGCGACATCGCCATTACATCAATTGCTGGTCCCAAGCCCTATCATGTTTACTCAGAAAGAATCAAGCAGAACCAGCTCAAGCTGAAAAGATTAGGTTACACCAAGCCTCTGTCGTCTATAACACAATCTAAAACTGGGTTGATAAAATGAGCAAAAAATGCAAACTGATATATGAGCACTGGATGTTTTAAATCAAGGCTATGACTTCACTATACCTCTAAGGTGGCTGGCAATGCATTAACTGTACCTTTCCCTCCAGGAGGAATCTATGATTTCACTCTGCTCTATCTGTGGCTTTGCATACGCCTCATAAACCACTGCATAAAGAAGATATAAATCCCAAACCTGGACTTACTGCTCTCAACTCAGAGCAAAAATCTCCTCTGGCCATATTCTTCTTCCTTATTCATTAAAATAAATATGTGGGTTCTGAGTTCATAAGACAAGACACATTTCATATAGGAAAAGTGTCCCCATCTCTAGAGGTGTCTCTGAAATCTCCTAGATGTTTCTTTTCTTTCTTTCTTTCTTTTTTAAAATTTATTTATTTAATTCCATTTGTAGTTATTATTTATTTTTTTGAGAGGTTTTCACTATAGGGTGCGTGCGGTCGCCAGACAGACAGAGAGAGACAGAAAGCGAGAAATCAGAGGGGATGGCCATGCCGCAATCCCTTCTCCTCCATCCTCCTCTCAGGATCTTGGGCATGCACGCACGCACACGTGCCCGGCGTGAGTTTTTTTTTTTTTTATTTTTTTTTTTATTTTTTTTTTATTTTTTTTTTTTTGGAGAGGTTTTTTTTTTTTTTTTTTTCGCTATAGGGCGCGTGCGCTCGCCAGACAGAGAGAGACATAGAGACAGAAAGCGAGAAATCACCCCCCAGGGGGGATGGTCACGCCGCAATCCCTTTTCCTCCATTCTCCTCTCGGGATCTTGGGCACGCACGCACACGCGCCCGGCGTGAGTTGTAAGCCACCGGGTCCGAGACGCGAACCGCGGTCGACTACGTGGGAGTCCAGCGACATAGCCATTACGCTAACTGCTGGTTCCCCCCGGCGTGAGTTTTAA
The DNA here is from genome assembly GCA_026018925.1 of Tupaia tana. Classification (NCBI taxonomy): domain Eukaryota; kingdom Metazoa; phylum Chordata; class Mammalia; order Scandentia; family Tupaiidae; genus Tupaia; species Tupaia tana. Next base: position 12,635,953 of record JAKSZU010000026.1, on the reverse strand, counting down.
GCCACCGGGTCCGGGACGTGAACCGCGGTTGACTACGTGGGAGTCCAGCGACATAGCCATTACACTAACTGCTGGTTCCCTATTATTATATTTTTAATTTGAGAGAGACAGAGAAAGAAAGAAAGGTAAAAGGGAGAAAGCAAGCCACCAGGTCTGGGACTTGAACTGCAGTCAGCCATGTGGGAATCCAGCACCTTTAACCACCACACCACCTGCCGGCCCCTTTCCCAGATGTTTCTTTAAACTCAGCTCATGAAAAATTTAAGCATTTTTCTTTAAAAAAAAAAAAAAAAATGCAGGGGCCAGCAGATGGCATGATGGTTAAGGTGCTAGACTTACACATGGCCAACCAGTTTGAGTCCTAGATCCTGTGGCTTAAAAATCATCCCAGGTATGGGATCAGCAGATAGCATAATGGTTATGTGGCTGGACTCCCACGTAGTCAACTACAATTTGAGTTCCAAACTCACGCCGGCACATGTGCGTGCTTGCCCGAAATCCCGAGAGGAAAATGGAGAAGAAAGTATTGTGGCGTAGCCACCCCCCTGGGGGGTGATTTCTCACTTTCCCTGTCTCTCTCCAGCAAGCACATGCACCTATGGCAAAAAGAAAAGAAGGAAATGGAACCTATCTCGGGGTGGAAATCAATATGACAGATTTCCAACTTGGAGACCAAGCTCTCAGGCAGATCAGGTTTCCCCCAGCCCCACTTGGGAAGGAGGCAGAGGCCTGTCCCCACGTGACAGTAGATGTGCGAGAACTGATGGGAGAGCCGTGGTCACTTGCAATAGGTCCACAGGTGAGTCTACAAGAGGCTGGGCCTTTTAAACCACTCTTTATCAGAATCATGTCTCCATAATTCCAGAGAGTGTAGTGACAGGTTCTGCTTCTGGTCCTCTCTGAATAAAGATTTGTACTTTGAAAGTCTGGTATGGGGGAGAAGTTAGATTTGCTGTGAAGACTAGGCTCTGATTCTGGGCTTTATGGATGACTAAGCCTGATGCTCCCAAAAGTCCAGGCGATTAAAAAAAAAAAAAAAAAAAAGAGGCAAAACAAGGCCCAGTCACTGTGGTACAGCAGTAATATAAGTGTCTGATGAGTTATGGAATATAATCCCCGGGTCATTATGAAAACATACCACGGGGTGGGCCAGCCAATGACATAGTGGTTAAGGCGGCTGGATCCCACAAGGCTGGGAGAGTGGTTTGAGTCCTAGATCAAAGAAACATGTGGCTTAAAGAAACATGCCCGGCACCTGTGTGTATAAGCTCAAAATCCCGAGAGGAGAGTGGAGAAGGGGACTGCAGAGCGGCCATCACCTCTGGGGGGCGCGTTCTCACATTTCCTCTTTCTTTCCCATAAATGCATGCACTATATAGCAAATTAAAACAAAGAGACAAACACACACACACACACACACACACACACCAGGCACACACAGGGACTCAGGAGCCTAAGGAGCCAGGCTGGGTAAAGGGGATCACGGTGTGATGAGCCCTTATTCAGAGTGCTCCGCTCTCTCTCACACATGTGCACGCGTGCTCCACAGCATGAAGAACAAAAGACGCGCGGGTCATCTCCGTGGTGCAGCAGTGATGCGCCGCTCAAGGGGAGGCAGCCCCCATGTGACCACAGCTCACCTCCAGCCTGGTTGACCTGAAACTCGCTGAGCATGCGCACAAGTGGCCAGGACTGGGGGGCTGGGGGAAGGGGACTGTGCATGAGCCGACTCTGTAAGTGTGCCCCCCAATCTCTCTCTACCTTTTCTCTCTCATATGCGCTTGCTTGTACTCCATCATGAACAAAGGAAACAATTTTCTTAAAAAGGAAAGATGTGAAATAAGTTGAGCTGAAAAGAAAAGTGTGAGGCCCAGACTGGCCGTGGGAGGCTCCCTACCTCGGAAGGAGGCCAACATGCATTGCAGGTAGGCATGCCTCACTGCAGAGGTGGAGGTTTTAAGGTTGAAAGCTTTCTTGAACCACTCAGTGAGCTTCTTGGGCACTTCCGTGGTGAACCGGTTGCACCAGAGAGCCAGGACAGAGACGGCGTGCACCAAGGTGCCCTCGTGAACTGGGGAGAGAAGCAGAACCCAGTCAGACATCTCATAAATGCAGCTAATCAATGCAGGCAGGACAAGAAAGAGAGTCAGGGTACGTGGGGAGGAGACAGCGACGTCTCGGACAATCCCCAGCCCTGCTCTCTGAGTGAGACGTGCCTTCAGAGGGGGTGGACAGAAGGCCCGACTAGGAAAAGCTGTGGCTAAGGAACGGGCCCCAGATCGCACGGCCACCGGACTGCACAGAATTACCTTCCTGCTGGAGGAACGGGATGAACAGCTCGGCCACAGTCCCGTTCAGGACCTGACTGGAAGGCCCAGACACCACGTGATGACTGATGCTCCCAATCCCTGAAAGGCAGATGCCCTGCTCAATCTCTTGTCGAACCAAAGGCACAACAGGTGAGTCTTCCTGCCACTGCCACTGCCACTTCCGCACGCAGGCTCGCGGACCTCTTTTTGGGTCCCCCAGCAGCCACACCTCTCCTCTGCCATTACTGCCCCTCCCTCAATCCCCTTCCACATGTCCTGCCTTTTATAGAAGCCAGGCCTCCACTAGACTTGAACAAGTCCCTCTTGCCAGGCAGGCAGGCAGCGGCATCCTGGGAGGCAGGCTGGAATGTCCAAGATTGTCAGAAGAATCAAGATCCCAGGCAGGAGACGCCCTGCCTAGGAGTTCCATCAAACCCCACCTACTGCTAGACCACACTTCGACGACCCCCGGAGGAATCCTGTACCTGAGAGGACGCTCATCTTCTGGGCCACGATAGTCAGCTTTCCCTCTGAGCCTGAGAGGAGAGACAGTGAAGATGCAAGTTCTCATCTGCCAGACCCCGGAGAGGGGCTAGTGCAGTCAGGCGTGTGCCGTCATGGTAGTTTCTGATTCCAGAGGGAGCCTTTCTGTTGTAAAGCTGGCTTGAAAACAACATTTACTAGACTCTCATCTCCTAACTAAAGAAGTAACATGTTCTTGGGACCAGCAGTTGGCGTAATGGCTACGTCACTGGACTCCCATGTAGTTGATCGCAGTTCGAGTCCCAGACCTGGTGGCTTAAACTCAGGCTGGGCGCGTGTGCATGTGTGCCCAAGATCCCAAGAAGAGATTGGAGGAGAAGGGATTGTGGTGTGGCCATACCCCCTGGGGGATGATGTCTCGCTTTCTGTCTCTCTCTGCCTTTCTGGTGAGAGCACGCGCCCTATAGCAAAAACCTCTCAAAAACAAAAAGAAGTAGTAACATGTTCTTATAGGAAATCTGAGAAATGAAAAAAAATTCCTTAATAAATATTTAAAAAGTGGGGTTGGCAGGTGGCGTGGTGTCTGTGGGAGCTGGACTCCCACATGGCTGACCGTGGTCGAGTGCCAGACCTGGCAGCTTGCTTTCTCATTTTCCTTCTCTCTCTCTGGTCAACTTCAAAAAATAAAAATGAAAAAATGACAATGAATAAAATTAAATAAAGTAATTCTTTAAAAAAAAAAAAAAACCCACAGCCGAGGGGCCAGCAGATGGTGTAGTGTTTGAAGCAGCTAGACTCTCACATGGCTGACCCCAGTTTGAGTCCCAGACCGAGTGGCTTGAAACTCATGCCAGGTGCCTGTGCATGCATGTCCAAAATCCTGGGAAGAGGATGGAGGAAAAGGGATTATGGCATGGCCACCCCTCCTAGGGGATGCTTTCTCACTTTCCCTCTCACTGTCTTTATCTCTCTCTTTCTCTCTCACTCCCCGCCAGCAAGCGCACGCACTCTAAGGGGAAAAACCTCTAAAAAAATAAATAAATAAAATAATGTAAGCCAATCAATCACATCATGGCCCAGTTGGGTCAGCCAGTGGCATGGTGGTTGCTGTAGCTGGATTTCTCACGACTGACTCTGCAGTTCAAATATTAGACCTGGTGGCTTAAAAACACGCCAGGCATAAGTGGGTGAGTGCCCAAAATCCCAAGAAGAGAACGAAGGGAGAAGGGACTGTGGCATGGCCAACCCCCTGGGGGATGCTTTCTCATCCTGTGCTCCACCCCTCAACTCCATCTCTTTCTGGGGAACGTGAGTGCCCTCTAGCAGATTAAATAATAATAATAATAATAATAATAATAATAATACTGGCCCAGCCTCCAAAATGCAGTCAGTAGTGTACTGAGGCCATGGAACTAAAAGCCACATGCTCACTGTGCTTCCAGTCCCCAGTCCGGTCAGCCAGAGACACACCAGGTGCACGTGTCCAAAGCCCTGGTGGGCTACAGGACTGCAGGAAGGGGATCACAGCATGACCAAGGCATGCACACACATGTGCTTTCTCAGGAATGAAATAAAGTCCCCGTACGCCACTACCTGAAGACATTGTTAACATCGTGTTGGGGGCTGGAGAGTGGCACGGTGGTGACGCAATGCCCTGCAGGTCTACATGGGAGGGCTTCTGGTCTGCATCTGGAGACCTCCTTGAATACACCACGTAGCCACATGCCCATGATTCGGGGCTGGTGGAGGCTAGGATGCATCGTGGCATAAAAATGCTATTGTAGGGGCCAGCAAGTGGCATGGCGGTTAAGGATATTGGACTCCCACATGGCTGACCATGGTTTGGGTCCTAGACCTGGCAACTTGCTTTCTCACTTTCTCTCTCTCTAACGCTATCTCTCTCTGGTCAAATTAAGATAAATAAATGGCTAAATAAAGTTAAATAAAATAATTTTTTAAATAAAACCAGCAGTAAATAAAGCTTCGATGGACCCGGCGGCTTAAACTCACGGGGCTTGCGTGCAAGATCCCGAGAGGAGAATGGAGGAGAAGGGATTGCGGCGTGGCCATGGGGGGTGATTTCCTGCTTTCTATCTCTCTGTCTCTCTCTGTCTGTCTGGCGAGCGCACGTGCCCTATAGCAGTATGGTGGGGCTTGGCAGGTGATGTGGTGGTTGGGGTGGTAGAGTCCTACGCAGCCGACCATGGTTCGAGTCCCAAGCCTGGTGGGTTGCTCTCACACCTTCCCTTTCTCATAGCTTTTTCTCACATGCATAAACATGTTTACTCTTAGAAACAAAAACGCTGAGGCTGCCCTGCCTCCCCTGCCCTGTGCCCACTCTTTCGTTCCCATCACAGGTTCATGCTGTATGCGAGCGTCCTCTTGGCCCCCTGGCCTCACCACGGGCAGACTCAGGTCCTATTCAGATCTCAGGCTCCCAGGGAAGGCTAGGAGCCCATCTCAGCATACCCACGGCCGCCAGGCTCGCTCACCTCCGAGAATAGCAAACAGATGCTTGGTCAGGGCTTCCGTGGCGGTAGAGTCGCTGCACTGGCGGGCCAGGTTCCGCAGCGCCAGCACGGCTTCATCCATCAGGCGGGGACTGTTGGATTTCAACTGATCTGGGCACACAGAGTCACTGCTCAGAGGCTGCCGAGAGCTGAGTACCGAGACCTTTGCCTGCGTTCTCTGCTCCCAACTCCTCAATCCTAGTTACGTGCTCTCATTACGAATGATCTCAAGGAAAAAACTATCCCAATGTCGTTAAGGTTAAAGCCTCATTTCTAACCCGAGCTGTCTCCTTTTTTACAACTGGAACAAGTACACCCCACACCCAAGGTGCCATTTAGGGGCTGGAGAGGGGTCGGGATACTCACTAGCCAGTCCTTTCACAATGTCCAGGGCGTACTGGCTGAGGTCAAGCGTCACTGATGCCAACAGACTGGAGATGGCTGTCGGGGACAGAAAGCACCACCCAGGTTGGTCTCAGAGGTACACAGCTATTTTTACCCTACTCCCCAGCAAATGCCCCCAGGACTGCTAAATAGCCACTCAGAATTTTGACAACCCTTCATCTCCACAGGGCCTCATGAGTAGTTGCACCTTTGTCCCAGAGCTCTGCTGAAAAGCTACATACTGCCCAAAAAATGGCCTTTCTAATAGTCTACTAACATGTTCTATCAAGATAAACAGAGAGGGAACCAGCAGTTAGTGTAATGGCTATGTCACTGGACTCCAACATAGTCGACTGCGGTTCGAGTCCCGGACCCGGTGGCTTAAAACTCACGCCGGGCGCGTGTGCGTGCGTGCCCAAGATCCCGAGAGGAGAATGGAGGAGAAGGGATTGCGGCGTGACCATCCCCCCTGGGGGGTGACTTCTCGCTTTCTGTCTCTATGTCTCTCTATGTCTGCCTGGCGAGCGTACACGCCCTATAGCGAAAACCTCTCAAAAAAAAAAAAAAAACAGAGAGAGCTCCAACCCTCGTATCCCAAGCATCCAAGCAGATACACTTTTGTGCATTCTTCCAGCAAGAGGGCTGTGATTTTCAACCCAGTCTCAAAAGGGTCTCCCATGTCCCTCCTAAAGTCTCAACAAGGTAAACAATGAATATATACCTTCTCCCCGCAACACACACGCTTCCTGCTATCAAGTATCACTAACAGAGCTTAGGAGGCAGCAGACCTCCTTCCCACCGTCCTGCTTGGCAGAAACCTACTTTCGATAACGTTCTCCGGGCTCCTCAGCAGGGACTTCTGTATGGTGGGCAGGATCTGCTCCTTAAATTCTGAGTGGGACATGTATCGGAGCAGAGGAGCACAGTTGTCCTACAGAGAGAAAGCAGTCAGGCAGCCGGCCCTCAACGGAACGACCAGGAATGAAGAAGAGTCCGGAACCCGAGTTAAACCGTGTGCAGGCGAGTGGGTGCAGTGAGAGCTCTCACTCACCAGCAGGTACTTCTGAGGCTTGACTTTGCTCATCAGGATGTTCTTCACGTAGAAGTCCAGCAGGGCGCTCTAGGGAACACCAATGTCGGGTTAGACCCTGGCAGTCTCGAATGTCTGACTGCTGGCCTAGGAGGTCCCTCTAGGGGGATGCCTCTAAAAAATACAAATCAATGCCCCAAATTTCACCGTGTTGAACACGGAGGTACCCACCAATCATGCTGTTCTCCACTTAAAATCCTTCCATGGCCTTCCATGGGTCCTGTGATGAAGCCCGAGGTCCTTGGCATGGCTTTCCCAGCCTGCCTGCTGCCCAGCCGGCACCTCACACTCTAACGCACTCATGCCACTGCACCCCACTCGCCTCCTCTACCTTCCTTCCAGCAGACCCGAATACTCTCCTTCACCTCCTGACCTTGCTACCGCCTCTTCATCCTCCCAGTTCTTTCACTAGAGAGCCGTGTTCCCTGACCTCACACGTGTCTGAGGCAGGCCATCCTGTGCAGAGCATCAGCTTCTCATGCCTTTTGTCACCGTGCTCATCGCAGTTACAGTGAACTACATGACACGCTCGTCACCAGTATCACAAACTATCTGCCTGGTGTCAGACTCCTTCTCAGACTCAGTTCCCCGATATCTGGCCCCGTGTGAAACACAGGTTAGCTGCTCAACGGCACTGAAGAAATGACTGCACGAATAAGCACACTAGCACCCCAATAACTGGAGGGGAAAGCTTTCCACCTCCCCAACGTCCATGTACCACAGCGAAAGGCCAGGGTCTCATGGGAGAAAACCAACAAGTTTCAGAAAAAAAAAACAGCTGGGGCCACCAGGGCAAAACAAGATCCCCTCCCTCCCGCCAGCGAGTCTGCACGTGGCTGTGCCACAGTCACCCTGCCCCGGCACTCGCCTTGTGCCGATTGACCACGTCCATCTCCTTGTGGCTCGTACAGAACTGCACCAGCAGCCCCAGCATCCCGGCATAGTTCTGGTTGGGCTCCAGGCTGAGAATGGCTGACAGGTACTGCTCCACCAGCCCGGGGTTCTAGGGAAGAACACGCATTCGGTTTTACGTGGCAGTGGGGGTAGCATGGAAGCAGCAACGCCCTCCACCACTGCCGGCTCCCGTCACCTCTTTCCACAGTTTCGTGAGCTTCTTCACGGCACCATCCACGGCGTGCTTGTGGGAGCCGCCCAGCACCTCCACCAGCAGCAGGCACTGCACCTCCACCTGCAGGACGGGGAGGTTCAGATCAAGACGGGACACCGAACTGCGGCTCTGCGACCCTCGCAGCCTGCCAGAGACCATCTCGCGCCCTCCAGATCCCGGCCCCATCTCCGCTGGGCCTCACCCACTCCACTCCAACCAGAGCCTCTTCTCTCCACCCCGCACTTGGCCCTGCCCTTCGATTCCACTGTTCACTCAAGGCTTGTTTAATAAATATTTGTTGAACACCTACTATGAGTCAGACGATGAAGACACATGGAGAACGAGACAGACCTGGTCCCTGCTTTCACTTACCTTACGGTCCAGAGGGAGAAAAAGATATTAAACAAACACAGAAATGACAAAATTTCAGTGAGGCAAGGGCGTGCAGGAAAAGAACAAGGTCCTGTTTCGTACGTGCCTCGCCTGCCTTGACTCACTCCTCATTAACTCCACAGACCGTGCACTGGCTAGACACAGGCACCCCGCTCAGCACGGCAGATACAGCGCCGTAGGGTGATGGACTGTAGGCAGTGCGCCACCCAACTCAGAGACTTCATGTGCCCAAATACACGAGGTCACTGGTGAGCAGGTGAATCGTCACCCTGAGAAAGAGGCTGTGCGTGTGAGGTCCACACTGCTGATTCCACGTCCATGTGGACAAAATGCACACGGACAAGGTTACTCACTGCCAACCTGTTTATAATGAAAGACTGTGAACAGCATACATGGCCATGGACAGGAGACTAACTATACATACTGAGGTAAAGTCAATGGATTAGTAAACCATCATAAAGGAGGAGGAACTTGGGACCAGCAGGTGTCATGGTGGTTAAGACACTGGACTCCCACATGGTTGACCGCAGTTTGAGTCCTGGGCCTGGCAGCTTGCTTTCTCACTTTCCCTCTCTCTGTTTCTCTCTGGTGTGTGCACATACCCTGTAGCAAACTAAAATCATAAATTAAATTAAATTAATAATTCTTAAAAAAAAAAAAAAGGGACCAGCAGTTGACATAATGGCTATGTCGCTGGACTCCCATGTAGTCAACTGGCAGTTTGAGTCCCGGACCTGGTGGCTTAAACTTATGCCAGGCACATGTGTGTGCGTGTCTAAGATTCTGAGAGGAGAATGGAGGAGAAGGGATTGTGGCGTGGCCACCTCCCCGGGGGTGATTTCTCGCTTTCTGTCTCTCTGTCTCTGTCTTTCTGGTAAGTGCACGTGCCCTATAGCAAAAACCTCTCCAAAAAAAGAAAGAAAGAACCTTGGGCCAGCCAGGTGGCATATGGTTAGGGTGCTGGATCCCACACAGCCAACTATACATTCAAGTCCCAGACCCTGTGGCTTGAAAGATGCGCTGGGCACATGTGCGTGCATGTCCAGAATCCCAAGGGGAGAATGGAGAAGAGCCTGCAGCATGGCTGTCCCCCATGGGGGTCGATTTCTTACTTTCCCATTCTCTTTCTGTCTCTGACTCTCTCCAGCAAGCACAAACTGAGACTGTCCGCCTAGTGTCAGACTCCTCCTCCGCCTCTGTTCCACAGGGGCAGGAATCACAGTCTCCACACTCACGACTTACTGTTTTCCAGACTGGTGTTGCCCTACAGCGAAACTTAGCGGGGAAAAAAAGAAACACAGAGAAGGAGCAACTCTTTATTTACTACTCTGGAACAAATTTCAAAATCGGTTACAAAAAGTCAAAGAATGGCGCAGTGGCAAAATGTGATGGTCTGCAAGGCGCAGCCACACGGGAGGGCGGCTAGTTCAAGTCTGGAGACCTCCCTGTGTAGGCTGGGCATGTGTGTGCCCAGGATCCGGGCTGGCTGAGCCTGGTGGCTGGATCGCAGTGCTAGGACCCTACCTTTTAAATTTTTTAAAAGATTTTTAAAGAACAAAATAAAGTAAAAGAAAAAAAAAAAAAACTAGGACTCACATGCTATCATTTGTTGAGAAACAAAATAAACCATTTGCTCATATACAGAGAATGTATCTAATCAGCATAAGAATTAGTGATACAAGTGACCAAGATAAGTGGGAAGGAAACGTATATACCCTTCATGCACTCAACAGAGAGAGAGAGAGAGAGAGAGAGAGAGAGAGAGAGAGAAAAAAAGTGAGAAATCACCCCCCGGGAGGATGGCCACACCACAGTCTTTTCTGCTCTATTCTCCTCTTGGGATTTTGGGAATGCATGCACATGAGCCTGGTATGACTTTCAAGCCACCAGATCTGGGATACGAACTGTGCAGTCAGTTATGTGGGATCCATCTGCCTTAACCACTATGCCACCCGACTGGCCCAAATAAATACCCGCCAAACTGTAAACCTTTTTTAAAGGAAATTTTTTTAGTTTTTTTTCAGCTGGTGGATATCCCATTCAGAACTGGATTGCCCTCCCCTTCCTCTCCCTGGAATGTTCTAACCCTTGGTCAGGAGAAGCCTTCCTCTACACCTCCCTCCACTGCACTCCCTGCCCTCCCCAGCTCTGCTTTACTACTGGTCCGAGGACGTGTGAATTGTCTGTCTGCTCTCTAAGAGGGGAGCCCGTGAGAGCAAGGCGTCCTGTCTTATTCACCTATTCACCACTTCCATCCTAGCTCCTAGGACATGAGAGGACTTCAACAAACACTTGAGTCCCTGACTGAATCATGACCTAAGTGTGTGATCGACCTCAGTGACCAGCAGAGGAAAGATCCAGACTGAGACACAGAAGAGATAAACAGGCCCGAGCTCTCACGCGTTCCGGCCCATCCACAGCACTGTGGCTGCCCTCCACTCAGTAAGCCACCTCGGGTCACGGTTACAAGACCAGTGGAGACGCAGTAGTGAGCTTGCCATGATGAGCCACCTTCTAGAGGGGTTTGGGCAGCAACGAAACCGGCCTTTTGAAGGAAGCTAAGAGAGCCCCAGCTCACAGCAATTCCAGCACATCCACTACCTACCCGTGGGGCTCCAGTGTTCTAATTGTTAATTGCTCCACGGTTGGCCCCAGAGGGTAACTTCCAGGGATGAGGCCATCGACCTGTCTAATCAGCTGGCTGCTTCACAGAAAGGTGCCTCCAGATTTCTAAGGCCACCTGTCATTAACATAGTCCTGTACTGCACTCTATGGCTTCTGTCTTTCTTTCTGAGGTTCTTGCGATAGGGCGCGTGCACTCGCCAGAAAGACAGGGAGAGACAGAGAGACAGAAAGCGAGAAATCACCCCGCCCCTGGGGGGATGGTCACGCTGCAATCGCTTCTCCTCCATTCTCCTCTCGGGATCTTGGGCACGCACGCGTACGCGCCCGGCGAGTTTAAGCCACAGAGTCTGGGACTGGAACCGCGGTTGACTACATGGGAGTCCAGCGACATAGCCATTATGCCATCTGCTGGTCCCGCACTCTAGTTTCTATGGCCATTTCATGACTGCAGTGAGTCCGTCTTCATGTCGGGTGGGGGGTGGGGTGGGGGGGTACCTTTCCCATTGTGCAGATGAGGAAACAGACATGGAGTTAAGTGATTCAACCAGACCTCATGGCCAAGAATTCTGAGACAACTTCTCAATAACCATAAAAACCATTTCTTTTAGACACTCAAGAACCTCTGACCCGGCCTATCAGATTAGGAATGTGAAAAGGGAAGGCAAGGAACTCGGAAGAAGCAGGCAGAAAGCCGGAGGAGAATTTTCTTTTTTAAGAGATTTTTGTTATAGGGCGCATACACTCTTGGGGGAGAGAGAGAGACAGAAAGCAAAAAATCACCTCCCGGGGGAATGGAATGGCCATGCCGCAATCCCTTCTCCCCAGAGGCGAGAATTTAAGGACCAAAACACATAGAGAAAATTCCATTCCATCAGTCACACATGAAAGCCCAAACACAGGGAGAGGAATCAGTAGCCAAAAGAGACCCGATTTACAGGACTGATCGCTGGAGTCTGCTTTACTTGCTCTGGGGCTATCCTCCCTGCTCTGGCCTGTCCCAGCTCCTACATGTGCCGGGAAGGCAGGGACCCTGGTTCTCTGCCCATCGCCGGATCCCCAGTGCCTAGCACCATGCCTGACTCGGAGCTCAAGAATATTCAATACGTAGACAAAAGCGATGAGGGTCCACTCAGGCCCACCCTCCAGTGTCACACGATCCAAGGCGCCTTGTCCCTGGCACCTAGAAGAGCACGTGGCGGAGAAGGTGCTAAAACACACTAACTGGCAGAAAGCTGGCCTCCGCCCCCCCGCTCCAGGGACCTACCAGTTTGTTCCAGATGTCTCCTTGCCGCTTGGCCTTCAAGGGAAAGACGATGCGTACCAGAAGGCAGGTCCAGGTCAGGGCCAGCAGGGCGGCCGAGCCGCTGCTCTTACTGAGGAGGGGAGGGCAGGGCGGGAGGGGCAGGGGTGAGTGCAGGCTGCTGCCTCCTGAGGACAAACGCTCCCCCCAGGCCCTGCCTGGTGTCTACGGGACTCCCCGACCTAATGGTGCAGAACCTGAAATCCGTTCCCCACAAATCATTTGTCACAATTCAGGACTCGGAGCCCAGGCCTCATTAACCAAACTCCCATCTCTTGGCATTAACAACCAAAAAACGAAAAAGACGGCTTCCCCCATTCAGGGCCTGGTGGGTCGCGGTTCTCCACCCTGGTAGCTCGCTTCCACCGGTTTCCCTGCCTGGTCCTCAGTGAAGTGGGGTTTCCTACTGAGCCCCCGTCCTGGCTCCTCCCTCACTCAGAGGGAGACTACAGGTGCCACTCAGAGCCAGGGGTTCGAGCCAGGCACGCACACACCCACTCAGCGGGCTTGTCTGCACCAGCCTCCCAAGGATGCCACCCACCTCCAAGTGGGTGTGAGGGGCCTCGACCTTTACTTCTTACCTGGGAACACCTGCTTTAGAGCCAATGCCTGAAGACTGCAGAGAGTGCAGGAGGTTCTTAGCGGTGGCTTCTGGCTGGGCCTCAGCCAACTGCTGGATGGCTGCCTGCAGGGCCCTGCGGGAGGCCGCATCTCTAGGGGAGGAGCGGGGAGGGGTGAACATGTGGACTCTGGACAAGGGCAGGGCTTCATCCTTCTCATGAAACAAGGATCGCACTGAACGCAGTGGATTGTAGACAATGGGATTAGGAAATAACTAGGTGAACCCGTCCCCTGTCGGAGTTCTGAAAGTAGCTGATAAGGGGGACCAGCAGGTGGCATAACAGTTATGTCACCGGACTCCCAGTGGCCGACCAGTAGTTTGATCCTGGACCCGGCAGCTTCAAACTCACACCGGGCGTGCATGCGTATGTGCCCAAAATCCCAAGAGGAGAATGAAGAAGAAGGGATTGTGGCAATGGCCACCCCCTCTGGGAGGTGATTTCTTACTTTCTGTCTCTCTGTCTCTCTCTTGTCTCTCTGGCAAGTGCACGCGCACTATAGCAAAAATTTATCTTAAAAACAAAGAAAAAAGAAAGAAAGTAAGTAGCTGGTAAGGGCAAATACGCCATTAAGGGTATAAGGAAAGCACCTACATTTACGGAACGCTTATAAAGGCCTCAAACTAGGTCAAGTGCTTTTACACGGACAACTACACATGGTCTGGCTGTCACGGGCTATTGATTCTTACTAACAACCGCCTCCGAGGAAGAAAATAACATCATCCCCATTCTGCAGACACAGGAGGTTGAACGACCTGCCCAGGATCCAGCAGCCAGGATATGATACAGCCCAGCCTGGGCTCTAGCCACTAGCCGACACTGTCTTTTGTACAGAGTGCTCTGGCCTGGGGCTCTGACTAAGACTCACCTGTATCGATGCAGGGTCAAGCAGAATAATTTGCAGAGCCCTTTCACCGCTCCCTCGGGCAGGTCTGAAATCAAAGGTGACGCGAAGATTGGTCAGGAGAAACCACCACGTGAGCATCTGCTTAAGCCAGACATCCTGCCAGGCCTGCTCTCAACCCACTGGGCAAGTCTGAGGTAGAATCCCCAAGAGGAAAAAGACGACAGAACAGGGCCGCGGGCAACCCTGGTGCAGAAAAGCTCTCGGGCAGACGCGTGCTAAATGACAGAAACGAGGCAATACAAGTGGCCTGGAATCATCACGTGCTCCCTGTGAGTGGAGCAGAGGGTCGGCAGCGTACACACACTATTCTGCTTCTCGATCTGGGTGCTGCTTACACTCTGATGACATCAACCGGTGATTCACTTACGGTATGTGTACTTTTACAATTTATCTTATTATTTTTTTTAATTTGCTATAGGGCATGCACACTCACCAGAGAGAGAGAAAGAGGGAGAGAGGGAGAGAGGGGGAAAATGAGAAAGCAAGTCGCTAGGTCCGGGACTCAAACCACGTTCAGCCATGTCAGAGTCCAGTACCTGAACCATCACGCCACCTGCTGGCCCCATTTACTTTTTATTTCTTTAACGTGTGTCCCAATCAACAGTACAACACGGGACACTATTAAAGTGCTATGAGGGACCAGAAAAGGGAAGAGCACCTGGAACCGAAGAGGTTTCTGCAAGCCCAAAGGACACATAGCTTGGCCTAACAGATCAGGAGATGCAGAAAAGGGGGAGGCAAGTGGTGTTAACACGCTGAGTGGTGCCGACAGTGTGAGCGAAAGTGCGGGGGGCCAGCTGGTGGCACGGTCGGTGGTTGAGGCAGCTGGGTCCCACGTGGCTGACTGCACAGGTCAAGTGCCAGACCTGGCAGCCGGACGAAAGCCCAGACCTGGCAGCCGGACGAAAGCCCAGACACGTGTGTGTGTGCCCAAAACCTCGAGACGTGAGAAAGATGAGATTGCCAGCTGTCCCTCTTAGGGGCTGCTTTCTCACTTTCTCTCTGTGCCTCTACTCTGCCGTGAGTACATATGCCCTCTAGCAAGTTTGGGCGTGGGGGGGGAGTGCAGGTGTAGGTCCAGCCAGTGGCGTGCACGTTAAGGCAGCTGGAGACCACACAGCCAACTCCACAGTTCAAGACCCAGACCCAGTGGCTTGAAAATCACACCAGGCGCATGTGTGTGCATGCCCCAAATCCTCAGAAAATGGAGGAGCCCGGCCATTCCCTTGGGGGGAGAATTCTCACTTTCACTCTCTTTCTATCTCTGTCTCTGTGGCAAGTGCACAGAGTTCATGCTACCCTATAGCAAAAACTTAAAAAAAAAAAAGTGCAAGCATGAGAAGGCAGAAAAGCCCACCCTGGACATGTAGGAAACCTCATTGGCCCCAAGGTGGTGGGCATCATTCACACATTAACTCACTGAGTCCCTTGAAGGTGAGCGCAATTACGGGGCCTGTGTCAGGATGAAGGGCCTGAGTGACAGGGAGCTAAGCGGGCGAGCCAGACTGAGACAGACGGGGGGAATTTAACCTTCAGCATGGGACAGGCTGAGGGGGGACCCGAGGGCAGGAGGCCCGTGAAGGGCTCACACAGTGCCTCACACAGGCATCGCACCCCAGCCATGGAGGGAAATCAATGGACCGGAACCCCCTTCCTCCTGGGCCCCCAATACTGTCAAGGTCCATGTGACTTGGGGCCATTTCAGTAACTGAAGAGCAGAGCGACTTGACTGGGCTCGGAAACAGCAGCTGACACACGCTGCGAGCTGGCCGCAGCCGGGCAGCGTGTCCCACACTGTCCACGCATGGTCACGTTTACTCCTCGCACCAATTCTGAGGGAGGCACTACTGCTGCCCCTGTGCTCAGTGGGACCTCTAGGTATACGTGTATGTGTGCCCCAAATCCCAAAGGAGAATGGAGAAGGGACTTCGATGTGACAATGCCCTGCAGCGCTGCCTTCTCGCGTCTCTTCCTACCCCCACATGAGTGCACACATTCTCTGCCAAAATTTAAAAGAAGAAAAATGAAAAAAGAAAGAAAGTATGACCATTCCCAATCTTATTTGATCTTGGATTTTTTTAAAATTTTAATTTATTATTATTATTTAATTTGACCAGAGAGACAAAAGAGAGAGGGAAGGTGAGAAAGCAAGCGGTCAGGTCCAGGGCTCGAACTGTGGTCAGCCATGTGGAAGGTCCAGCACCTTAAAGACTATGCCACCTGGCTCCTGATCTTGGAATTCTTTTTTTTTTTTTTTTTTTAAGAGAGATTTTTGCTATAGGGCACATGCGCTTGCCAGAGACACAGCGAGAGGCAGAGAGAAAGAAAGCGAGAAATCACCCCCCAGGGGGATGGCCATGCCGCAATCCCTCTCCTCCATTTTCCCCTTGGGATTTTGGGCACGCGCACACACACATGCCCAGTGTGTTTTAAGCCACAGGGTACAGGACTTGAACCGTGGTCCACTACGTGGGAGCCCAGCAACGTAACCATTATGCCATCTGCTGGTCCCAATCTTGTAATTATATTTTTTCCCCTTGGAGAGGTTTTTTACTATAGGGCACGTGCACTCGCCAGAAAGACAGAGAGAGACAGAGAGATAGAAAGCAAGTAATCAGCCCCCCAGGGGAAATGGCCACGTCGCAATCCCTTCTTCTCTATTCTCCTCTTGGGATCTAGTACACACACGCACAAGCGTCTGGCATGAGTTTAAGCCACCAGGTCCGGGACTCGAACTGCAGTCAACTACATGGAGTCCAGCAACATAGCCATTACACCAACTGCTGGTCCCCAATCTTGGAAATTTTTTTTTTTTTTTTGGAGAGGTTTTTGCTATAGGGTTCGTGCACTCACCAGAGAGACAGAAAGTGAGAGATCACTCCCCCAACACACACAAGGGGGATGGCCATGCCGCAATCCCTTCTCCATTCTCCTCTCGGGATCCTGGGCATGCACGCACACGCTCTCAATTCAAGTTTAGGCCACAGGGTCCAGGATTCGAACCATGGTCGACTACATGGGAGTCCAGCAACATAGCCCATGGAATTCTTTACCGGTCAATTACCTGCTGGCATCTTGCTGACTTCCAGGGAACCCAGATTGGGAGAAAGAGTGTCCCAAGCCATAAAGAAAACATTTTGCCCTAGTATAATACTCAAGAAAGAGTACTATTATCTTTTAGAAATATTTCCAGTTGGGCTGGCCCCAGAAGGTAGCCATTACGTGCTCTGCATGAAAGGCCAGACTCCACACGGCCAACCACAACTTAAGTCCTGGCTCCAGTAGCTTGAAAAACACACCAGGCGCATGTGCATGCGTGCCCCAAATCCTAACAGAATGAAAGAAAAAAGATGCAGCACGACCAAGTCCCATCGGGTGTTTCTCATTCACTCCCTGGCAGGCACATTCCCTCTAGCAATTAAAAAAAAAGAAAAGCTTTGGCATCTGGATGAACTCCACTAACCCAACTGCGTCAACTCTAACGAGTGGAAACAGAAAGAGAGGGCAGCCGCTGCTGCAGGGAGGGGAAAAGAAGGCCACAGCGCTAACGGAAGAGCACCCAGGGCTACAGGGCTACAGGGATGGAAAACAAGTACCTTTTCCAGCAACGCACTTCCCCAGTTCACCGAGGATTTCTCGCCGTTCCTTCACACTGGCTGTTGTCACCTTCCCTGCAAAACGCTTTAGTGTCTCGGAAACCTGTGAAGGCCAAGCCCACAGAGAAAATTTCACCAGTCAGACTACAAAACAAGTGAGTGTGTGTGTGTGTGTGTGTGTGTGTGTGTGTGTGTGTGTTGGGGAGGAAAGAGTTTAGAACTCACTGGTGATCACTCTGGTAAGGGTTTTTCAACCTCCATTCCACTGACCTCCAGGGTGGGGTAATGTTTTGGGGCATCATTCCTGCTCTCCACCCAGTAGAGGCCAGTAGCAGCCCACCTCCCTCCAACCCCACTTGTGACCATCAAGACTGTGAAATGTCTCTGGGGGGCAGTCGATATACACTGCTTTAACCCAGTCAATACACGGTGTTCTTGGGCAGAGGAGAAAGCAAAGACCTCTGGGTAGAAAGGATCTTTTGAGAACAACCCCAAATCCCGCAAGGGCCTACTTTGTGCCAACCACGTTCTCTTCATATTGCGTCATTTTAACCGCCCCCACGAGGGGGATGCTAGTATCCCAGCAAGTCAGGAGCAGACAATAAGCTCAATGGTGAAAAGGTGAACGATTAAGAGACTGGCTCACAGGCCAGCAGGTGGCATGGAGATTAAGGCGCTGGATCCCACATGGCCAACTGCACGTTTTTGAGTCCCAGACCCGACAGCTTGAAAATCATGCCAGAAGAGTATCCATATGTGCCCTAAATCCCAAGAGGAGACTGGAGAAAGGATAGCAGTGTGGCCATCACCCAGGTGATGATTTCTCACTTTCCTTCTCTCTCTCTCTCTCTCGCACATGTGCCCTATATAGCCAAAAAGAGAGAGAGGGATCAGCAGAGGGCACAGTGGTTATGTCGCTGCACTCCCACATGCTCGACCACAGTTCGAGTCCCGGACCCAGTGGCTTGAACTCATGTCAGGTGCATATGCGTGCATGCCCAAAATCCCAAGAAGAGAATGGATGAAAAAGGATTGCAGCGTGCCCAACCCCTCTGGGAGTTGATTGCTCACACTCTTGTCTCTCCAGCGAGGGTCTGTGCCCTATAACAAAAGTCTTTCAAAGAAGAGAGAGAGAGAGAGATTGGATCCCTCTGTTAGCTGTGGAAAGTCAGCCACATAAAGTCCCCTACGCTCTTCACCTATCGAGGCAGATACTAGCACCTACCTCCTACGACCGTTTCGGAAATGAGTGAGACGGTATACACAGAGCACTGACTTCATGCTGAGCACAAAGCTGGCCGTGACTCTCCCTGCCAGCACCCCAACTTCACAGGTTCTGAAGGAACCACCTCCAGGAGGGGAAGTCGCCGCCATACGGACGAAGCTGAGGGCCACGAGCACCTGCAGCTGTGAAACTAAACTTGAAACCTCGTAGTCCATAAATGAGTGCTGACAAGTCCTTAGCTTCCAACAGCCACCGAGTTACCACAGCTCGGTGCCCCGCACAGAGACATAAGTGTAAGACCCAGACAGGGGGATTTCAGCAGATCCTCCTGAAAATCTACTTCTGAGCAATATTCTGCAAAGGGGACACGCTGTGGATACACCAGCAGGAGGCAGGGTGCAGGGCACATCAGTGCCATCGTCTTTTTCTTGTGAGAGGATTTCATGGACAGGTCTCTGGTTGCAGGAGATTCAAGGGAGGGCAGGCCCCATAACACAGTGGTTAAATGCAGTGCGCAGGGAGCCAGACCCCGAATGGATGACCGCAGTTCAAATCGTGGCCCTGATGGCTTGAAAAACATGTTAGGCGTCCATGTACGTGCCCCAAAACCTCATGGGCTGGAGAAAAGGGATTGCGGTGTGACCATGTCCCATTGTCTGTCTATCTCTGTCTGTTTCTGTCTGTCTGTCTCTCTCTTTCAAGCACACATGCCTTCTGGCAATAACATTAAAAAAAAAAAAATCAAAGGAAGTACAGAGAAATAAATTATTGAGTTGGGGCCAGAAGGTAGCATAGTGGTAAAGGCACAGGACTCCCACATAATCGACCATGGTTCAAGTCCCGGACCCAGCGGCTTGAAACTCACACCACATGTGTGTGCATGCGTACCCAAAATCCTTTGAGGAGAATGGAGGAGAAGGGATTGTGGCATGGCCATTGCCCCGGGGGGGGAGGGGTGACTTTTTGCTTACTGTCTCTCTGGCAAGCTCACGTGCCCTATAGCAAAATTCTCAAAAAAAGAAAAAAAAATACTTCTGAGTTTACCTTTTATGTTTAAATCCCTGCTACAATTTTATTGACAATGAATAAACTGATGTCCACAACTCTGTCTGCCACATCAATTTTATTGTTTTAATTTTCAAACGTTCTTATAGTCATAGACGCACATAATTAAAGAGTCCAAATCAAAGAGTTCTGGGAGGTTTGCTATAAAAACCAGTCCTTCACCCAGCCGTGGTGGTGCACACTGCTATGACTCTATGCTCTGTAGGTTGGGACCACATGAGCAGCCTGGGTTTGAGTCCCAGTCCAACCTACAGGCCAGGCCCAGTGGCATGCACCTATAGTCCCAGCTATTCGGGAGGCCGGGGCAGAAGGATCACACGTGCAGGCTAGCCTGGGCAGAACAGTGAGACCCTACCTGCAAAAAGGAGCTGGGTGTGGGGCACATGCCTGCAGTCCCAACTAGAAGGTTGAAGCAACAGGATCACGATACAGTAAGACCCTATCTTTAAAAAAACAGTAACAGGACCAGCCAGTGGTGAAGGTAGTTGAATCCCACATGGCTGAGTATGCAGTTCAAGTCCCAGACTCGGCGGCCAGGCATTTGTGCATACATGGCCAAAATTCCAAGAGCAGAATGACGGGACTGTGGTGTGGCCGTCCCCACTGGGGCCGTTAAGTAAACTTTTCCTCTCTCTCACTGTCTCTCTCTAGCGAGTTCATGCACCCTACGGCAAACAAACAAAAACAATAACAAAAACAAAATATAGTCCTTATATTGAGGGCTCTCAATCACGAGAACTAGGGTCTGGCTGATATTTCAGTAGTTACTGCCCTGTCTCTGAATACAGAAGTAACTTGCTCAAGTCAGTACTTCCGTAAATGTTTTTCAACTTCCACTGAATAAACTATGTCTCCTGTCCTGCCCAGTTTTTCTCGGTTGCCTGTAGTTAGTAACTACCTTTTCTGTACGACCTTGGACTGCCTTGTCTTTTTCTTCTCTTAGATAATTCAGGGGCCAGTGGGTGGCATGGTGGTTAAGGCACTGGACTCCCTTATGGTCAACTGCAGTTCGAGTCCCAGACCCAGTGGCTTGAAGCGCACACTGGCCGCCTGTGCATGCACCCCCAAAATCCTGAGGAGAAAAGAGGAGAGACTGCAGAATGGCCGTACCCCATGGGGAGTGATTTCTCGCTTTCTGTCTCTGTCTCTCCAGCAAGCGCGCACACCCTAAAATCTCTCTCTCAAAAAAAAAAAAAAAAAAAAGAAAAACAATACTTCAACCCCAAACTTTTTGTCACTTATCTACATCCCAAAATCTCAATACATTTCGGCAGATCTGGTATTGGATCAAATTCCATCTTCCTGAAGAAGTCTCTCCCAGAGTTTTCTGACCTACCCCAATTTGGCAGTTGATCCTCCACAGTTGGGGTACAGTTTATCACCCTGAAAATAAGATTTCTGAAATGATGAAAATGTTCTCCTGTACCTGTGGCTACCTATGTACTGAAATATAGCTGGTACAAGTAAACACCTGAATTTTAAGTTTCATCTCATTTTAACTAACTGAAGTGGCCTGGGGACTACTAATTAAATAGCTATATGGCCTGTGTGCACCATACTGGACAACACAGCTTTAGAGAGAGCTTCTTTCACTAGTGAGTAATAAAGTTATACAGTCACCATGCCTTATCCCACACTTCTAGAAATACCCAATAGACTAAGACCCTTTTCTTCCTAGGACTCAGCACATCACAGTTAAGACAAACGGCTAGCCAGTTGTACAAAACCCCCTACGCGTGTTCAGGTTAGGTGTTCACTCTCTGGTCTCAGAGACTGCATATAAAAATCAGTTAATCTCTGGGACCAGAAGATAGCATAATGGTTACATGGCTGGACTCCCATGCAGTCGACTACAGTTCGAGTCCTGGACCCAGTGGCTTGAAACTAATGCTAGGTGCACCTGTGTGTGCGCCCAGAATCGCAAGAGGAGAAAGGAGGAGGGACTGCAGCATGGTCAGCACCCCTGGAGTGATTTCTCCCTTTGTCTCTCTGTCTCTCCGGAGAGCACACAAGCCCTATAGCAAAAATCTCTCTTTAAAAGAAAAAAAAAATCAATTAATCTCAGCACCCTGTACACCCCAGTGAGTCCAGCTGGCCTTTCCCATAATTCTTCCTTTTCATCCTAAAACACTAACTGCTACCAAGGAGGCTGGGATGAAGGCAAAAGGTTTCCCGAGTCCTCCCTGAAGGACAGGTGGTAATGCTCAAAGGCGCCAAGTTCTTCCAGGGTAGCCACGGTTCTTTGATCCACCCGGGACCTGACGATAAGCAGCAACATACACCGAACCCTCCTCACTGAACCCTCCCCGCCACCCTACAAGGGCGTTCTCATTTAACTCCAGAGGAAAAAGACACACTTGGTGGGGTTAAGTCACTTGCTCAGCGTCCCACAGAAACGCACGGGCGGGGACTCAAGCCCCAATCCGCATGATCCAAAACCTATGCTCGATCCAAAACCTATGCTCTGAAGTCCTTGCACCCGGGTGCCCCAGACACATCTGCCGAAATCGAAGTTCACGGAAGACTCAGTGTGCCCCGGGGCTCCCTGCCAAGGGGCTTCCGAGCCACGGAGCGGAACCTGGGAAAGGTGAGCTGCAACTGCGCGGTCGGGGAGGGCCCCGCCGGGCTCCGGCTGCCAAGCCCGAGATCGGATCCTCCAGCCCTGGGTCGGTCCGAGCCGCCCGAGCCGGGCCGGGAACCGGGAGAGGCCGGCTCCAGGCGACCCCCGGGACGCGCCCGCCGCAGTGGCCACCCCCGCAGCCCTAGGCCAAGGGGCGCGCACGGTCGGGCACGACGGTGGCGGTCCGCGCCCAGTCTCTGGAAGCTTTGGCCCCGCAGCCGCCCGCCTCACCTGCGTGTCCGCCGCCATCCTGCCGGCGCTGACTCCGGAATCGCTTCCGGAGCGCTTCCGGGTCACCGCGGGGCCCACGCGGCAGGGCGAGGCCAGAAGCCCATAGGGGCCAGGCCCGGGACCTAGCGCCCCCGGTGGGACGGCGGCCGCTGCGGCCCGGGCTTTGCCGGAACGTGGCCGGGGACGATCCACGTCTCCTCCGCAGGGCCCGCCTGTCAGCCCCGGGGGCGGCGCCCTTCTCATCCCCGCCCCGTAGGGAGGCCGCTCTGCAGCCCCTGACCTCTTCCCGCCGCGGACCCGGCCCGGACTCCCCAGCCTTTCCGAGTGAAGACTGTAGAGCAACGGCTGAGTACAGCTCAGCGGAAGGGAGCCGGCGATCCAGCGATCCAGCGATCCAGTCCCGGGCGAGCATTGGATGTGGATTCGTTGTTGGCACACGAGGATGCACACGGCGGTCAGGAAAGGGGGGTCAAGCGCTGCAGCCCGCCCTGGGGAGATGCTGGGTGGTCTAGCCAGGGCTGCAAGGTGGGAGGCTGGGGGAGCGGAACAGCCTCAGGACCCATGGAGTTGTCCTGCCCACTCTGCGGACTATGTAGAATGGGATCTCCAGCTTAGCGTTGGCCACTTTCGGTGGCCTTGAGACCTAATTACATCATGACCCAGCACCTGTAAATGAAGCTTCCCGGGTCCACCAGGTAGTGTAGTGGTTAAAGGAGCTGAACTCCCACGTGGGGGACTGCGGTTGGAGTCCCAGACCCAGCAGCTAGAAACTGCTGAGCATGTGCACCCCCAATCCAGAGAGAATGAAAAAGGGATTGCAGTATGTCCAGCCCCCTGGAGGAAGGAGTGATTTCTGTGTCTCATCTCTCCAGCAAGTGCACATGCCCTATAGCAAAAAAAAAAAAAAAAATTAAAAGCTTCACAATAAAACGTCTTTTACCAGATTTCGCTCTTTAGATACTGGTCACCACCTACTCATGAACTGGATTGCTGTCCAGTTAAAAAGACCCTGCTCTGTAAAACTGACTCAGCATTAAACCTACCTTAAGTACCTTAAAGGGTTACCTTAAAGGGGTTCTCAGCTGGGGGCTGAATGACTGCAGAACAATTTGTTTTTTCTACAGGGCGTGTGCACAGAGCAACAGTGAGAGGGTGAGAAATCACCCCCAGGGGAGATGTCCACGCTGCAATTCCCTCTATTCTCCTGGCATCTTGGGCACGTATGCACATGTGCCTACGTGACTTTCAAGCCACTGGGTCTGGGAATTGAACTGTGGTCAGCCACGTGGGGGTCTCCTTAAAATTCTAGTGTAATAAAAATAATCTGGAACCAACAGGTGGTGTGGTGTAGGTATCAGATCCCACAACTGACTTCATGGTTTGAGTTCTGGACACAGCAGCCTGAGAAACACACTGGGCAGGGTGTGTACCCAAAATCCCAAGAGAATGGAGAAAGGATTGTGGCTTGGCCAGCTTCTCCCTCCTTCCTTCTGGTGACTGCACATGCTATATTTAAAAAATCATTGAGGGAGGTTGCTGGCAGGTAGTATGGTGGTTAAAGGCACTGGACTTCTACATGGCCAACCACAGTTCAAGTCCTGGACCTGGTGGCTTCCTCTTTCCCTCTCTCATCTCTCTGGTCAGATTGGAAAAAGTTAAAATCTTTCTTAAAATAAAAATCATTTTAGGGCCACTAAATATTTTGTGCCTATGGCACTGTGGAGATGGACTGCTCGAGACTGGATCTCACACGGTGACCTGTTCTGACCCATGGCCGTCAGCCTGAAATACACCAGGGACCCGCACAAGTCCAAGATCTGCTGGGCTGGAGGGCTGGAGGAAGGGAACTGCAGCATGACCAGACAGTAGAGGGTGCATCTCTCTCACGCCAGCACATACTCACTGTATCACAAAGATAAACACACTCTAAGTTGGGTCTAGGAAAAGAAAAAGCAGTAGCCTCATTTAGGTAGCCCACCCAGATGTCGACCAAACAAAACTGGTTTCACCATGGCTTTGCTTTCTTTTTTTTTTTTG
Source organism: Tupaia tana (assembly GCA_026018925.1). Taxonomy (NCBI): domain Eukaryota; kingdom Metazoa; phylum Chordata; class Mammalia; order Scandentia; family Tupaiidae; genus Tupaia; species Tupaia tana. The sequence continues at coordinate 12,611,450 of JAKSZU010000026.1, read as the reverse complement.
GAGAGGTTTTTGCTATAGGGCGCGTGCGCTCGCCAGACAGACAGAGAGAGACAGAGAGATAGAAAGCAGGAAATCACCCCCCAGGGGGGATGGCCACGCCGCAATCCCTTCTCCTCCATTCTCCTCTCGGGATCTTGGGCACGCACGCACACGCGCCCGGCGTGAGTTTAAGCCGCCGGGTCCGGGACTCGAACCGCGGTCGACTACATGGGAGTCCAGCGACATAGCCATTACGCTAACTGCTGGTCCCAGCCATGGCTTTGCTTTCTAGCACACAGCACTATAGACCTTCAAGTGTACAGAATGAAGTGTCAAGAGGCTTCTGAGAGACTTTTAAGAGAAGTAAGCCTTTATTTCCTTGTTTCACAAATAAAGCTGGCTGAGTTGGCTTTTGGTGATCAGTCAAAGAGACCAAATCCCATATCCTCGTCCGACTCCTCCGACTCTTCCTTGGCTTCAACCTTGGCTGGGGCTGCAGCAGCAGCAGGAGCAGCAGTGGTGGCAGCGGCCACGGGGGCGGCAGCCACAAATGCAGATGGATCAGCCAAGAAGGCCTTGACCTGAAGCAAGGGGACAAGCAGTGATCAGTATGGTCACCCACACCTCTACTCCCCACACTCCTGCCTTCGTAGGGCTCCTGCTCCAGTCTAACCAACACTGTCCTAGCCAGTGCAGCCCTTCCCATGGAAAGTGATGCAGGCCGGACAGCCTGGATATGGATTGCCTGGGCCTGGTAAGGGGGCAGGCTGGGCCAGCTCTTGCCCATAACCTCGTCTGGGTGTCTTGTCGTTTCTGAAGTGAGAGGACGCCTTGCCGGCTCCCCAGCCTCTCGGATATCTCTGTAATGCTACGAAAATGCACATGCTACGCAAAACACAATCACACACCACTAACCTGGGATGAACCACGTGTCACCCTAACTATCAGACCCACTATGGTCCCGATGGGATCTTTTTACCTTCTCAGCAAGTGGGAAGGTGTAGTCAGTCTCCACAGACAAAGCCAGGACCCGCTTGTACCCATTGATGATAGAATGTGGCACTGAAGCGACAGTGGGATAGCCAATCTGCAGGCACACACTAGCAACATTGCGAACACCCTGCAGGGGAAGAGAAAGTACATTTTAGGTCAGTCAGGTCCAAGAAAAGGTTAATAAGGAGAAATAACCCAGCGCAGCCAAGCCTTTCTAGTTCAGCAGCTTCTGTATAAGATGCTTCTAGCAAACCAATTCAAACCTGATTTACAAATGTCACACCTTTATTCCAAACCTCGATATTTCCTATAATGATGCATTTACTTGAAAACCTATCACTGTTGTGTAAAAAATAAAAACTATTAACAAAGCCACTGAGTTACACAAGAAATTATATTTTCTACCATTATAATGGCTGTATTAGTCAAGACAGTCTCAGAAAAAATAACCACCAAAGAAAGGACACATGGCAATGCTACATCATCATTCATGTATTCTGTCCTCATTTCTCCTTTGACTTGAGACACTATTCAAAATCTCATCTCATTATTGTACTCTCTAGAATTAACCCTTACTATATGTCCAGCACTTGCTGGGAATGAATGATGAAAATAAGGTTCAACAAGTCAATTCTGAGGCTTTACATTAATTCATTAAATCTTCCAACAATCCTAAGTGGTTATTACCAATGAGGAAATGGAGGTAGACAGGTTAAACAACTGTGCTTGGTTATACAGCTAGTTTAAGCCACAGCAAAGACTCAGCCTGATGTCATCATGACTTCAACCAGTAATGCTAAGGGGCTGGGCTGGGCTGGGCTGGGCTGAACTGGGTTGGGCAGCCCGTACCTCCAGGAAGCGAGAATGCAGAGCCTCCTCTGTGATGTCAAGCACTTCGGGGTTGTAGATGCTGCCATTGTCAAACACCTGCTGGATGATCAGCCCGAAGGAGAAGGGGGAGATGTTCAGCATGTTCAGCAGTGTGGCTTCGCTGGCTCCCACCTTGTCTCCAGTTTTTATCAGCTGCACATCGCTCTGAAGAATAAGGTAACAGTGGGTGGTTAGCACCTGGACACCCGGCACGCCCATGGCATCCAAGATATGCTGCCCCCTGACCTGCCTGGTAAAACAGGTCCACTCACCAGGATTTCAATGGTGCCCCTGGAGATCTTAGTGGTGATGCCCAAAGCCTGGAAGAAGGAGGTCTTCTCGGGCCCCAGACCAGTGTTCTGGGCTGGCACAGTGACTTCGCAAGGGGCAATGGCACCAGCACGGGCGGCAGCTGGAACCTGAACAAAACAACAAACAGTGAGAAGCTTCTCCACCAACACAACCTGACACGGTCAATTGTGCCTTCGGGAGCCAAAGTAAGATCTCTTCAATCAACCTGCTTCTCCCCTTACCTTGTTGGCCAGCAACATGTCCCTGATCTCAGTGAGGTCCTCCTTGGTGAACACGAAACCCACATTCCCCCGGATGTGAGGCAACAGCCTGCAAAGAGAAGTTTATAGGAGACGGTCACTTTTCAGCACCATTCTTCTCCAGGAAAAGGGAGAAGAGCATGGGAAGGAAAGATAACAGTGCCCAGGGAACTGACTGACTTCTCCAGAGCTGGGTTGTTTTCCAGATGCCCCCGGATGGCCTTGCGCATCATGGTGTTCTTGCCCATCAGCACCACGGCCTTCCCGCGGAGGGACATGCGGATCTGCTGCATCTGCTTGGAGCCCACATTGTCTGCGCCCACGATGAAGCATTTTGGATAATCATCCAGAAGTTGCTGCAAAAAGTCAGAAACAAGCAAAGGTTAATGGGGGAATTCAAAAGAAACCAAACTTTGAAATCAGTGCTTTCTATCTCACTCCCTTTCTCCTATGCTTTTGAAGTCCAGAAATTGGGACCCTTCCCCACTAGGAGTCACCTGAACTGCTTCACTGCTAGATTTGAACAGAATTTGCTTGTTGGCAAATGCCTAAAATTAGGCTACTGCAACTGAACCTGGAAAAAAAAATCTAACTTTTAATTTTCCCTGATAATGTATGTTTCTAATTCACTAAAATAGTAGCATTAACAAAGAAAAACCTATTCCAAATAAGCTGATCAAAAAAAAGACTAGATTCACAGCATTCTTTAAAAAAAAAAAAAAGTAAACATAACAAGACATTACTTACAGAAAATCTAGGTTGTAGGGGAAAAAAAATCTAGATTGTAGACATACAGATTATCGTACAATTCTTAATACTTTGTGTCTGAAAACCTGTAACAAAGCCTAACACAGCCTAATCCATGAAGAGGAATAAAGTCAGCATTTGGGGGGCAGAAAAAGACTCCCCTCAAAAGTCAACCAAACTGGAAAATGTCATCGACATTTACTTTCTTGACTGACAGTCCTAAATATGCAACAAATCTCTTTTTTACGATGAGCAATTAGTTAGTCCTTGCCTCAGACTTTTCCACCGAAAAAAAAAAAAAAAGGCAGGCAAGACATGCTGGTATAACCTGTGCTATTTGGGAAGCCAGACAGCCCTGGGTACGAACGCCATCATCTTAAGGAACTAATCGACCGGCCATATCCTGTGTTAAGACCTGCCCGTGAAGTTGCTAAGTTTTAAATGAGATTTGTCCTTTTGGACAAATCTCTGCTCTTGTAGTTAGCACCAACAGACTCATCGCGGTGGATCGTCCCCATTTACACCTAGGGCCGACGTGGCCATAAGGGGCTGCCGCGACGCTCCCCGCACTTACGATGATCTTAAGGAAGTAGTTGGACTTCCAGGTCGCCCTGTCTTCCCTGGGCATCACGGCGGTGCGTCAGGGATTGCCACGCAGGGTTTAAAGACGATGTCACTGAGGGGAGAGAGGGAGCTTTAACACCAACACTCCTACCAGGTCCGAGGCCTATGCCGAGAGGGCCACGCGCCAGTCCCTGCCGACCCGGCCTGGTACAGCAAGCCCTGGTCGAAGTCCCAAGCGACAGACCCAATCCTCGCAAACCCCAAATTCCCCCCAAAACTTGCCCAAAGAGCCTATGTTTCCCGCTGCCGATCACTGGCGCGGATCTACCCCCTCACGAACCTCTCACGAGGGCGCCTGGAGAGAGGAAGGCCGCGCGCCACCGCCTGCAATTTATATATGGACAAGCGGCCAATCAGAAACCGCGGGCAGCACCTCTGCCTATTGGCCAGCGCCGTCGCTCGTCCAGCTACGCCAAACTGATCTAGGCAGCCATTGGGTGATGTCGCTGTCACTCAAAAACGACGGGAAGCCGTCTTTCTGTAGGGCAATTAAGGAAGGCGCTGTCTGCGTTGGAGGAGCTTTTTCTCAGAGTTGCTGCCCTCTGCTGCGCTGGAGCTGCCTTCCTGTAGAAGTTCCGCTGTTTCTGTCCAGAGTGTTTTCCCTGCCACCTGAGCAGCTCTGCAAACTAAACAAGTAATTACAAATGCGTAGAAACTGGATGGTGGAGGGCCAGCAGTGGCACATACGTTAAGAGGGCTCGGTCGCACATGGCTGAGTAAGAGGTTCAAATCCCAAACCAGTAGATCCCACATGGCTGAGTAAGAGGTTCGAATCCCAAACGAAGGAAGTTGAAATTTACACCAGGTGCGTGCGTGCCCAAACTCCTGCATGGAGAAATGGAGGAGAGGGGATTGTGGTGTGGTCATCCCCCTGAGGGGTGACTTCTCACTGTCTCTCTGTCTCTCTCTGATGAGACACATGCCCTATAAGAAGAATAAATATTTGAACCAGCGGGTGGCGTGGTGATTAAGGTGTTTAGACTCCCATATGGCTATCTGTGGTTTGAGTCCCTGACCTGGCAGCTTGCTTTTCTCTTGCTCTCTCCTGCACATGCTCTATAACAAATTAAAAAATAATAATAATGGGGCAACAGATAGTGTAATGGTTATGTCGCTGGACTCCCACATAGTCGACTGCAGTTCAAGTCCTGGACCTGGCAGCTTAAAAAACACACCAGACACGTGTGTGTGAGCCCAAAATCCCATGAGAAGAATGGGAGAAGGGATTGTGGCACGGCTGTTCCCCTTGGGGTGTGATTTCTCTTATTCTGTCTCTCTCTCTCTCTCCCCAGTGAGCACCCAGGCCCTATAGCAAAATTCTCTCTCTAAATGTATATACATTTTATATATATATATATATATATATATATATATACACACATATATACACACACACACACACACACACACACATATATATATATAATATAAATAATAAATATCTGGACCAGCAGGTGGCCTGGGGGTTAAGGCGCTGGACTCCCATATATCACTCCAGGAGTGAGACCCTTGGGTCTGTATCTTGTTCTAAAGCCTCCTGGTGCCTCTGAGGGTCATCCAGGCTTGAGACCGGCAGGGGTCCATGACAGCCGAGAACGCTTCCTGATGTTCACGTGTCCCTGCACACTCAGCACTGTGAGAAATACTTTACACACTTTACCAAAGTCAGTCTTTGCAACGATCCTCCGAGAAGGCACACATCAGTAGTCCTGCTTTATCGATGAGAAAACTCAAGAGAGGTTAAGCGATTTGCCTGGGTCTCTCAGCCAATAGCTGACGGTTTCAGAATCGAAATCTAGGAGCGAGTTCAAAGCCCCTAGGCCTCACCAAGCTATCCAGTCCCTTCCAAATCGAGTCTGCCTCCCTCTAAACGCACTTTTCCAAGTCTATCATACTCGTGTGGTACTTATCCAAGGACTTCCTGGCTCTGATGATATAAATATCATTTCTAAATGCAGTTCATCAATATAATGGAATACCATAAAGCCATTAAAAAATGATGCGGATCCATATGTATCGTCATGGGAAAATATCAACAAAGCACAGTTGAGTGAAAAAGCAAATTAAGGGTAGTTAAAGCACTGGACTCCCACGTGGCCAACCACAGTTCAAGTCCCAGACCCAGTGGCTAAAACTCATGCTGGGCACATGTGTGTGTGTGCCCAAGATTCCAAGAGGAGAATAGAGAAGGGATTGTGACATGACCATCCCCCATGGGCCATTTCTCACTTTCTATCTCTCTGTTTCTCCAATAAGTGCATATACCCTAAAGCAAAAATATCTCAAAAAGAAAAAGAAAATTAAGATGATGGTTACTTGGGGGCTGGCAGGTAGTGTGGCGGTTAAAGGGCGTTGGACTCCCACATGGCCAACCATGGTCTGAGTCTCGGGCCTGGCAACTTACTTTCTCACTCTCTGTCTCTCGCTCTGTCTTTCTCTGGTCAAAATTAAATATATAAATAAATAAAGTTAAATAAAATAATTCTTTAAAAAATAAAAAGATGGTGGGTACTACCACCACTTCTGACATGAGGACTCACCTGTTTAACACGGCCTCCAGCTTAGGGCTAGTTCTCTCGCACGGGGAATGCCCTTTCTGTCTCTGACTCGTTCCCACGTCAGGGAGTGTTCACCACACGAAGTGTACACCATTATGCAAGACCGTATGTTTTATTTATAAATGTGTACTTTATTGTGCACTTGGGGCCTACAGGTCGCGTGGTGGGTAAGGCAGCTGGATTTCCACGTGGCCAGCCGTGGTTTGAGTCCCAGACCCAGTAGCTTGAAACTCATGCCGGGTGCTTGTACGTGCCTGCCCAACATCCCTGAGGGAGAATGGATTGGGCTTGTCGTGTGGCCACTCCCCGCGGGCAGTGCTTTCTCACTTTCCCTCTCACTGTCTCTCTTGGGGGAGTGCATGCAGCCTGTGGCAAAAAACCTTTAAAAAAAAAAAAGCGTGCATTCATGGTAGTAATCAGAATAGATAAAAAGAATTATGGTGGATTTATATTACTGTATTGTGCTATGTCTTGTCTTGTAGCTTTCTGGTGCTTATCTAATGTACTTTTTCCTTATTTTATTTATTTATTTAATTTTGCCATAGGGCACATGTGCTCACTGGAGAGAGAGGGAGAGTGAGAAATCACTCCACGGGGGGACTGGCCACCCTGCAATCCTCTGTCCTCTATTCTGTCCTCGAGATTCTTTTCTTTTTTTTTTTTTTTTGGAGAGGTTTTCACTATAGGGCGCATGCGCTCACCAGACAGACAGAGAGAGACAGAGAGACAGAAAGCAAGAAATCACCCCCCAGGGGGGATGGCCACACCGCAATCCCTTCTCCTCCATTCTCCTCTCAGGGTCTTGGGCACGCACGCACACGCGCCCGGCGTGAGTTTAAGCTGCCAGGTCCGGGACTCAAACCACGGTGGACTACATGGGAGTCCAGCGACATAGCCATTACGCTAACTGCTGGTCCCTCTCCTCGAGATTCTGAGCTCACACGTACATGTGCCCAGTGTGATTTTCAAGCCACTGGTCTGGGAATAGAGCCACGGAGTCGGCCACTTGGGATCCAGCACCATAACCACCACACGGTCTGCTGGCCCTAAGGAATGCTTTCTGTATGGCGAGAACATTATTCTAGGGTGTGGCTTCATCTGCCGTCTACTGACATATCTAGACCAGATGTGCCGCTTCACAACCCGGTCATAAGGCCAGAGCTCAGTCACTAAGCGAGGAGCGCCTGTACCCAATTCGATGAATAAAATTCATTCCACGTGGGCTGGGAGAATAGAACAAGTTATTATGTTTGCATGAGATTCAAAGATCCCTTTGACTTCTGAGCTCACTGTACAAGGGTCATGTTAGGGGGCCAGCAGGCATGGTGGTTAAGGGCACTGACTCTCACATGGCCGACCTTGGTTCAAGTCCCAGATCTGGTGGCTTGCCTTCTCTCACTCTCTCTCTCTCTCTCTTTTTTTTTTTTTTCTTTTTTTGGAGAGGTTTTTGCTATAGGGCGCGTGCGCTCGCCAGACAGACAGAGAGAGACAGAGAGATAGAAAGCAGGAAATCACCCCCCAGGGGGGATGGCCACGCCGCAATCCCTTCTCCTCCATTCTCCTCTCGGGATCTTGGGCACGCACGCACACGCGCCCGGCGTGAGTTTAAGCCGCCGGGTCCGGGACTCGAACCGCGGTCGACTACGTGGGAGTCCAGCGACATAGCCATTACGCTAACTGCTGGTCCTACTCTCTCTCTCTCTTTCACTCAGTCCCTCTCTGGTTAAATTAAACTAAATAAATTAAATAAAGTTCAATAAAATAATAATTAAAAGGAAAAAAAAAGAATTGTCAAGTTGGAATGCAGTATGATGTGGGGCCAGCAGATAGCAAGGTGGTTACAATATTAGACTCCCACACAGCAGACCACAGTTCAAGTCCTGGACCTGGTGGCTTGAAAATCACGCTGGGCACGAGTGTGTACATGCCCAGGATTCTAGGAGGAGAATGGAGGAGAAGGGATTGCTATTCCTCCCAAAGCGCGATTTCTCACTTTCCCTCTCACTGTCTCTGTCTCTCTTTCTCCAGCCAGTACACACACCCTATGGCAAAAACCTCTAAAAACAAAAAACAAAACAAAAAGAATTCAACATGATGCTTTTGGAAACAGGAAAACAGTTCAATATGGAACAAGGCAGCCAAGCACTACAGGGGCAGGCAGGGGGCGCTGTTGCATGGTGGCGGAGGCCACACGGCGGGCCTGGGTTTGGTTTCCAACCCAACCTAAACAGGAGGGGCTTGGTAGTGTACACCAGCGCTCCTAGCTAACCAGGAGGCTAGGGAGGAAGGATTACAGCATTGTGAGATCCTGTTTAAAAAAGAAAGAAATGAATGAAAAAAAGAAAGAAAAAAAAAGCCTAAAGTCACAAAGGAAGAAGGAAGGAAACGGAAGGAAGGAAGGAAGGAAGGAAGAAAGAAAGAAAGAAAGAAAGAAAGAAAGAAAGAAAGAAAGAAAGAAAGAAAGAAAGAGACCCACAGTGACATATAGGAGACCCGGCTGGAGACTGCATGAGAGATCTGGCTTTGGTTCCTGGGCCAACCAGAATGCACCGGACACAGCTGTGCACACCTGAAGGAGCCCTGGCTAATTGGGACACTGGGGCTGGAGGATGATGACACAACAAGACCCTGTCAAAAATACCTCGGTGTCTGTCCCCCCCCCTCTACAAACAAAAGATGGAACAAAGCTGTCCAGAAAGCTGCTGGCCGGGAGTGGGAGCTCTGATCTGACAAGAGCAAAGCAGCAGCATGCAAATATGGGCATAACCACAAGGGGGCAGTAGAGACCCACCCTCCACTGCAGGCAGCCGCCTTGCTGGGCTATACCCGCATGCGCCAGCAGGTGTGGCGTCTGCCGTGAGCAGTGAACATGGGCGCGGGACCAGAACCTAGTCATGGGTTCATATCGGGGGTTGTCTCGTGAATACCGTTTCTCCCCGCGGAGCTTCTGTCCCCAAGTGAGTGGGAGGCCGCCCTCAGGCCCACCTGAGGATGCTTTTGGTGAATCCACGTGAAAGTACCTGACACGGGGCCCGACAACAGCTCCAGTCTCCCCTTCCCCAACTGCGCCGGAAAGAGTGAAGTTCCTGTGGGAGCCAGACAGGCCGAGGCCACAGCTGGGACTGCAGATCCCATTCCCAGGGCCTTTTTTTTTTTTTAAGATTTTTTTTTTCTTTTTTTAAACGCGTATTTATTTACCTATTTGTTGTGATTTTGAGGCCACCATGTCTGGGACTTGAACCACGGACAACCATGTGGTCTCTGGACATGGCTGAGAGCTTTCCCACACGGACTGCCTCGATGTCACTGTATCACTCTCAAGTGAGGGAACACTGGTGGTTTCCCTCCATCTGGTGATCCCGGTGAGGTCTCTCTGCTGGATGTTGAGGTTGAAATCCCAGGCCACCAAGAAATGGCATTAGCACGGGTGAAAATAATGGCAAACTTTATTGGCATAAATCACAGGAATTGAAATGGGTAAAAGCCAGGTTAGACATTTACAGAGAGGAAAAAAAAAAAATCAAAATAAAATCATTGAATAACCGTTGACCCAGAGAGGGGGCCCCAGAAGTCCCATCTCTTTTGGGGAGGGGCCTGGGGCGGGTCACTGTAAACAGAGCAGTAAGGCCTGTGGGTGGAAGTGAAGACAGCACGACTTCCATGGGACTGGGCTGGCCTCCCTGGACCTGGGCTCTCGGCCTGGCCGGAGGACCGACCTCCTCCTGAGACCCTCTAAGGGGGCTAGTGCAGTGATCTGGATCGTCCTCACTGCGGACGCTCCGGGACCCCTCTCCACTGGCTACTCCTGTCATCCTTGGGAAAGCTCCTGAGGTCTCCTCTGCTCCAGGCCCGATCGGGCACGTTCACAACCACCCGGGCCCCCCCTGCAGACCTCCTGAGGGTCGACCCTGAGTGCAGGCCCCATCCCTGAGGCCACGTGGGGAAGGACCTGCACCCCGTCTCCAGGGAGGGCCAGAAACTCGAGGAAGTGATGCAACCATCGGAATCAACAAGACCAAAGAGAACTTTCCGGTCGAAATCAGACACCAGCTTTCCTGAGAGGGCAGGGGAGCGAGCCCCAGAGAAGCGGTGAGGAGGCAGCGATGTCCAGAGGGACCTCTCCTTGTTGCCAGAAAGTCCACAGGGGAGCGGATGCTCCCGGTGGCTCACCCAGACAGGAAGTACCCCCCCCCCCCCCCAGTTACTTCGCCCTCTCCCCGGGAACAGGACAGGTGAGGTCAGAAATCCAGGCCTGAAAGGACAAGTCACCCTTAGGCTAGTTTTACTTAAGAGCTTGCTGGCCCAGGCAGTGAGGAAGGTTTCAAAATACAGCAGTTTATAAAACAGTCCCGGAGAGCTGTGAAGTTGAAGGCGGAGGCACAGAGCTGCCCCCGCCCACCTGCTTGTGCTAAGAAAAAATAAGGTACAAATTGCTTTCCCACCCTCAGCCCTCGGTACAAAGCAGACTCCGCACCCGAGTCCCCACCGCGGGGCGCGGGGATGAGTGGTGGTGGGTGAGGAGGACAGTACAAAAAGACAACATCTTTAAAATCTCTTCAAAATCATCATGTACAGAGAAGTCAAAGCAGACCAGGCAATAGGAATTTGAACCTCAGTGTAGAAATCTACCAAAGTCGGCACAGTGTCCGGGTCCCCACCTCACGCCGTCCCCGGAGACGGAGGAAGGGGCTAGAAATCGTTATTGCTGGAGAGGCCTTTCTCAGTAGAACCAGAACAGTGACAAAAGGAGGAGTCGGGGTGTCAGGGGGAGGAGGCAGTCACCCAGGCCTGGGGAGACTGGAGGGACAGGAGGACACGAGGAACCTTCCGTGGCCCCTTGGACGCTTCTGCCCTCGGGTGGATGGATTTATGCTGGCATGGTCTGGGGGGAGCCGGTGTCCCCCAATACTTTCAGAACAAAGATAATTAGGTGGAGGGAAAAAAGCATAAAAAGAGACCCCATCTGACCCTGCTGGCCCTCCCCACTGCCCCCGGCCCGGCTCTGCTGCCAAAATGTGAGTAAGTGGTGGCTCCAGTGTGGGGTGTCGGCCCGGCTCCGGGAGGATGCAGACCGGGCGGCCTGGGAGAGCTGCAGAGGAGGGAGACCCGGCTCTGGTGGGGTGCGGACTAGCAGGCGGGACCCCTCCTGCACCGGCTGAGGAGGAGGAAGGTTCCAGTTTCGGGCAGGTGTGCTCCTCTACCTGGGCGGGGTCTCCGGGTCACAGTGGCGGTTGGGGACGCAGGGCTGGGAGGGGCCGTTGAAGGGAGGCGCCTAGCAGAAGAGCTTGAGGAAGCAGCTCTGACAGTACGGCTTGTCGTTCTGCTCCTTGAACGTGCCCTTGTTCAGCTGCTTGAGGCAGAAGGCACAGACGAAGTGCTCCGGGTGGAACTTCTTGGCCATGGCGGTGATGCAGCGGCCCGTGATGGGCTTCTGGCAGCCCGAGCACAGGGAGCCCCGCCGCTCATGGTAGTGCACCTCGCAGTAGGGCTGCCCGTCGTGCTCGAAGAAGCTGCCGTTGACGAAGGGCGTGAAGCACTCCTGCGGGAAGAAGAGGGGCGGCGGAGGACGGGCTCAGGGGGCCTCCCACTTGCTGGGCAACGCGGGGCTGGCTGATGCCGGGCTCATTCTCGGAACGGACGAGGCAACGGAAGCCTGCAAGCTGTGACCTGCCCAAGGGCACGGCCTGGATTCACAGGGCCGACTCCCGGGCCCTCGGCCAGGCCGCTGTAACGCTGTTGCCAGGAACCCCAGTGTGTGGGCTTGCCGTGATGTGCTGGTTAAGGTGGCTGGATCCCACATGGCCGACTGACTGTGTGGTTCGCGTCCCAGACCCATGGCATGTAAAACATGCTGAATGTGTGTGAGCGTGTGCCCAAAATCCCTAGTAGAGAATGGAGGAGAGGGGGCTGTGGTATGGCCAACCCTCCCCAGGGGTGTTTTTTTTTGGGGGGGGAGGGAGAGGTTTTGCTATAGGGCGTGTACACTCGCCAGAAAGACAGAGACAGAGAGACAGAAAGCGAGAAATCGCCCCCCGGGGGGATGGCCATGCCGCAATCCCTTCTCCTCCATTCTCCTCTCGGACCTTGGGCACGCACGCACATGCGCCGGGCGTGAGTTTAAGCCACCGGGTCCGGGACTCGAACCGTAGTTGACTACATGGGAGCCCTGAGACATAGCCATTACGCCAACTGCTAGTCCCAAGGAGTGTTTTTTTTTTTAATTTTATTTATTCAATCATTTATTTTAATTTGACTGGAGAGAGACAGAGAGAGAGAGAAAGAGAGGAAAAGTGAGAAAGCAAGCCACTAGGTCCAGAACTAGAACCATGATCAGCCATGTGAGAATGTCCAGTGCCTTAACCACCACACCACCTGCTGGCCTCCCTAACGGGTGCTTTTTTACTCTCTCCGCCTCTCTCCAGTAGACACACATGCCCTATAGCAAATTTTTTTAAAAATACTTTTTATTAAAGCATTATTTAATTTTATTTATCATTATCATCATCATTTTTCAATTTGCTACAAGGCATATATGTTTACCAGAGAGACAGAGAGAGAGAACAAAAAAAAAAAAGAAAACGATAATGCAAGCCACCAGGTTCAGGACTCAGATCTCGACTGGCCATGTGAGAGTCCAGTTCCCTTACCACCATGGACCTCCTATTGCAAATTCTACAAAATAAAATTTAAAAAGAAACTCCGCTGCTCGAGAAAGGGCCAAGTGGCCGGCCCGTGTAGAGCTGCGCCGGCACGCCGAGGCACACACGGCCCTGCGACGTCCTGCCGTGCAGTCTCCCTCACGTTTGCTCACAGCGCCCCGCTGACTCCCTGAGGATGCCTGTGGGCCCCAGTGGAGGCCACGGCCCTTTTCTGTTGAGCCTGCTAAAAACGTGTACCGTCTCGCTCGATTCTCACACCCTTCTCCGGAACGTGGCCTGGGTCAGGGCGGCCGCACAGGACGAGGTGTGGGGACGTGTCGGCCTTGCTCCTGGTTTATCTCAGCCTCAGGACAAGTCCCGGCCCAGGACCTGCTGGACGCGGAGTGCGCCCCTGCCTGCTCACCCCGAATAACCCCCACTGAGGCCTCCAGGTCGGGTCCAGAGAGCACGGGGACCCCTCCTGAACCCCGTCCCCCATGGCAGGGTGCTCTTACCCGGCACACGAAGCACTCGGGGTGCCACAGCGTGTTGAGGGCCGAGATGTAGTTCTCCAGGATGGCGCGGGAGCAGCCGCCGCACTTGGGCGCGAACATGTCGAAGTAGTCCTTGCGACAGTAGGCCTTGCCGTCCTTCTCGTGGAACCCTGAGCGGTGGGGGGTTGGGGACTGTTAGGGCCTCCGGAAGTGGGGCCACCTCGACTCCAGCGTTGGCAGGATGGGACCCACCCCCAACTCCCAGCCCTCCTGGGAGGCGCCGGTCAGACCACCCGTTGGTACCTTCGGGTCCGAAGAAGGCTCCACACTGAGCACAGAAGAAGTGCTCGGGGTGCCACGTCCGGTCGAGGGCTGTCACCACTTTCTGTGAGAACAAAGTGCAGGGTCACATCCCAGCAGGGTCACCCATGCTACTGTGACTCCCATTTCGTAAGTGAAGAAACTCGGGCTCAGAGAGGCTGGCATTCCCTAACGTCACACAGCGGGGATGGGGCGACAGCTAGCGTTTGCTCCCTTTGTCTGGTCGGGGCTCCTGATCCCTGGGCGTCTCCGCAGGAGGGAATCAGGATGGGACAGGGAAGGGAGGGGACTGCCCGATGTGCGTGTGAACCCCAACCCCGCCACGGCCTGCTGTCTGAGCTCAGACACGTGACATGACCTCTCGGTGCCTTCGATGGCAGCACCGGCCCCTCAGAGGGCGGCGGTGAGACCGAGGAGCAGAGGGGGACATCCCCAGCCCGCCATGCCCGCACTCACATCCAGGATGGGGCCGTTGCAGTAGTAGCAGCGCGGGGAGAAGAGGTTGTGGTAGTCCTTTTCACAGTAGGGCTGTCCGTCCCGCTCGAAGAAGTTCCGGGACCCGATCTCCTCCTGGCAGTGGGTGCAGACGAAGTGCTCCGGGTGCCACGTCTTCCCCATGGCTGTCACGACCTGAGGAGGAAGACGGACGGAGGCACAGCGATGTGACCCGACTTGGAGCACCCCAAGAGAAGAGGGTCCCGCGCCCGCCTCCTGCCACCCCTCATCACCTGCCCGGCGATGGGCTTCTTGCAGGCCCCACAGACCCCTTTGGCGACCGTGGCGACCCCCAGCTTGTTCAGGTCAGACTGCAGGCTGCCCAACATGCTGTCCAGCTGGCTCCCGGGCTTCGGGGGCCCCCCAGGGGGCGAGCTGCTCCCCGTCTTCCCCTGGGCCATGAACTGTGGAGACAGGGAGAGAGGGCGTCAGCCTTCCCGGGCTAGAGTGTGGCAGCTGGCAGCACCACACCACAAGGGGCCTCTCTCCCTCCTGGACAGATGGGGCTGATGGAGCCAAGGAGCCGGTCTCCTCCAGGGCCCAAAGAGCCCTTGAAGCGGGAATGGTACCAGCAGGCCAGGCTGGTGGCTGGGGCTCACAGCGGGCTGGGGTGGGGGGCTTACGCCACCCGGACTGTTGTGACCGGGAGGAACCGTAAGGAGCAGGACTCTTGGCCCCCTGGTCCCTGGCACTGACCCCTCCCTCGTCCTGCCCTTCGGGGCCGCTCTGCCCGCCGCCCGGAGGCCAGCCGGCCGCCCAGCACAGCTCTCCATCCGCTCTTTGCTCCAGGCCGTGGATCTTAGATGGGGAGGAAAGGAGGGTAAGACTTTGTTTTCAATTAAGGAAGAAAGAATAAGAGCCCTCGTCACTGGGCCATTTCACGAAGGGGATTTAGGACAGGATAAGAGGATTTTCCCCACTGGCAGTATCAGAATCAGGAGGGGGAAATGGGGAGAAAAGCCACCCTGAGAAAGATGAAGGGGCAAAGGGGTGAGCCAGCAAAGACACGGGCGCAGGAAGGGACAGGCTGGGGGAGCTGGGCGGCCTCGGCAGGGCTGTACGGGGGCCGTGGGGAGAGCCAGGCCGGGAGCCCCACAGGAAAGCAGGAGGCAGCTGGCTTCCTGCAGGGCAGGGCCTGGGCCGAGATGGCAGGAGTGGGCCTGCGGGTGTGGGCCGGGGTGGGGAGTCCGCGTGCGTCTACGTGTGAGTATGTGTGCAGAGCAGGACGGAGTGGGGTGGCCCAGGCATCAGGACAGGGGACAGGCAGGGCTGGCCCCGGGGCCCCGGGAGGCCTGCCTGCATTGGGGGGAAGAGCGGGTCCTCGTCGGTCTGGCAGCCCACGGACCTCACAGTGTGGGGTGCAGAGGTGGGAGGGGCAGAGCCCTGCACACCCTCCTCTGGGGGCGTCTCCCCTGCACTCCAGACCCCAGGAGAGTCACGGGTGGGTGTGGAGGGCCCCAGGGGGCAGGGGGAGGGCAGGCTGGGCAGGGGAGAAGAGCTGCTGGCGGAGGCGTCTTTGTGATGCTGGAGCAAAGGGACAGGAGAAGCCAGAGCAGAGGTGGTTCTTCGCAGGGGGATGGGGGAGCCAGGAGGGAAGACGACCTGGGAAGAAGATGGGGAGAGATGAGGAAGACCAAGAATCAGCAGCTCAGGAGCAGCTCAGCGGGGGGCAGAGGGGACAGAGGAGGAAGAGGTGTCATCCCCAGGCCCCCACGGGCCTTCCCACTCTGGCACTAAGAGCGAGGCCAGCCCCACAAGGCCGTGGGCCGCGAGCACCACCCTGCCAGCCCCACGTCTCCCTCCAGCTGGCCCTGGGCCAGGGAAGAGTCCAGGCCCCGTGCCCTGCCCTTGCCACCTCCTCGCTACCTTCTCTACCAGCTGCCCCCCAGCCCGCCTCCCGCGTGGCTGCACAGTGATGACGACGCCCTCCGTCAGCCAGTCCTGGGCGGAGGCCTCTGCTGGCCCCGCGGCCTCCTCCGCCTCCGGCTGGATGCCCAGCCGACCCTGCAGCTCTGCGATGAGCCGCTCCTGGGATGGGGTCCTGCTCAGGGTGGCGGGGTCCAGCCGGCGGCGAGGGGAGGGCTCCCGGGACATGGGGTGCGCGTGGCCCGTCTCCCGGCTCCTCCTGATCACGGAGCGGATCTGGGGGGGAGGGGGAAGCCGTCACAGCCCCACTCGGGGCTCAGGGATGAAGCGCTCAGTCAGTCCACACTTGGGTGCCGGGGGGGAGGTTAGGGCAGAAGGAAACCGCCAGAGAAGAGCAAGCCAAGTGGGGTGTGGGGGGAGCAGAGGGGCAGAGACCCTGCCCTGGGGCTCACCTCAGAGTGGGCCCTGACCTTGGGCAAGGCGTGACCTTGCAGGGGCCTCAGCTTTTCCATCCTTAAAATGGGGCAGCAGTATTTTCTCCATCACCTCATAGGGTTTTTAGAAAAATTATCTGAAGGTAAGTGGGAGCTCTTCCCAGAGCACAAGGCTTTCTCTTTCTCTCTTTTCTTGATTTACAATAGAAATATGTGGTTGGGCCAGCAGCTGGCATAGTGGTTTAGGTGCTAGACTCCCACATGGTCGACTGGGGTTTGAATCCCAAATCCAGTCCACCGGGCACGTGCGTGCATGCCCAAGATCCCAGGAGGAGAGTGGAAGAGGGATTGTGGTATGGCCATCCCCCTGCGGGGTGATTTCTCACTTTCCTTCTCACTGTCTCTGTCTCTCTCAGGGAAGCGCACATATCCTATGACAAAAACCTCTAACAAAATAAATAATGAAAATGGTGGTGTGGTGGTTAAGGGTGCTAGACTCTCACATGGCCGACCATGGTTCAAATCCCAGATCTGGTGGCTTACTTTCTCACTTTCTCACTCTCTCTCTCTTACTCTGTCCCTCTCTGGTCAAATTACTCTGTCCCTCTCTGGTCAAATTAAAATAAATAAATTTAAGTAAAATAATTATTTTAAATAAATAAATTTATTTTAAAAAGCAATATGTGGTCTTTTCTTCCAGCAAATGTTTGACCAATTGTTTTTATCTTACTTATAATACTATGTCACATTATATTCCATCATATTATATTGTTTATAGTGGTTTTGGTTTTTTGTTGTTTTCTGTGGGGAAAGGAAATAAAGTTTTTAAGCAAGAAACAGGTGACAGTAATGTCAGCCATGGCTGCCAAGAGAGCTCACGCTGTGTTCGAAGCCCCTTCCGGGAATGAGCTTCTCTGAGCCCCTGGGCGACCTTGGTAGAAAATGGTCTATTACTGGGACCAGCAGGTGGCGTAATGGTTACTTCGCTGGATTCCCACAGAGTTGACCACAGTTTGAGTCCTGGATTTGGTGGCTTAAAACTCACACTGGGTATGTGGGCGTGCGTGTGCGTGTCCAAAATCCTGAGAGGAGAATGGAGGAGAAGGGATTGCGGTGTGGCCATCCTCCCTGGGGGGGTGATTTCTCACTTTCTATCTCTCTGTCTCTCTAGTGAGCACATGTGCCTTATAGCAAAAATCTCTGTAAGAAAGAAAGAAAAAGAAAAAAAGAAAGAAAGGAATAAAAGGAAGGAAGGAAGGAAGAAAAGAAGAAAATGGTTTATTATTGCCCCTATTTTGAAGATGAGGAAACAGGCTGGTGGCAGGGAGGGGCCTGAGGTCACACAGAGAGCAGGTGTAGAAAGTGTGGTCTGATTCCAGGTTGACCTGGTCCCAAAGTCCACGCTTTTAACCACTCCATCCAAAGGGAAAAGCCTCTGATGGACAGAGGCGGGTTGTCGCTACAGGAAATGCCGGGGTCCGGGGGCTCTGCTGACCCCGCTGGGCCCACTGCTGAGAGCTGGCCGCTGGGGCTGCAGGCCACGGGATGCCTGTGCTCTGCCCAAGCAGGCATGCACGGGGCGGGAGGCTGCATGCAGTCAGCGGGGAGCAGCCCACACTCAGCCCCGCCAAGAGCCATGCCTAGCGGTCGTGCAAGCCGGAGCCTGCCTGGCCGGAGGTGGAAATCCTCTCTGTGGCGCTGGCCGTGCCCAAGGCCATGGCATGTGGCAGCTCCGGTGGTTCCTTCCTGGCCTCGGTCGCAGCTGCAGTGGTGCCCTCGGGGCTCGGTGGGGTCTCAGGTCCCTGGACTGGCCCCAGGGGACTCCCCTTCCTGGGCACCTCTGCACCCAGCTGCTCCTTGTCAGCTGGGGCCAGGCCTTCCAGCCCCTCTGGCTCTGGTCTTGTCCTCTCTTCCTGCTGGCCATGTCCATCTGTGAGGTTCCAGGTATCTGGGAAGATGGCCTGGCGGTCCACAGCCACGACAGCCGGCTCAGTGACTTCCTGGAAGCCGCGAGCAGCTCCCTGAGAAGCCTCAGGCCTGAGGGCCTCTAGGGCCCATGGCTGCTCCCGCATGGCAGCCATGGCCTCCTCTGGGAGCAAAGGGCTGGCTGCTGGCCCCAGAGGGTCTCCAGAATCCTGGGAACCTGCATTGCCAGCACCGGATAGAGGGTGGCAGGGGGATGCCCTAGAGGGCTCACTCGTGGGGCTCAGTGAGTCCCTCCAATCTCGAGCCCGGCTCCCTGTACCAAATGACCCTGGGGAACCCTCCATAGAGGGAGCTCCTGAGTCACAAAGGCCAGGTGTCATCTTAAGGCCAGATAAATCAAGCCAGCTGGGGGCTACAGGGGGCAGAAGACCCTGTCCGTTTTCCTCAGTGCAGGGGGGCTCGCCTGGAGGGGAGAACTCAGTGGTGGCTGGCAGGGATACAGACAGGATGGGAGGGGGAGGAGGGGGGAAAGGGGGACATGGTGGGCACGGGGCTGGGCTGGGCAGCAGCCCCAGGGGGCCCGGGGCCACAGCAGAGGAGCTGGTCTGGAGGAGGAGAGAGACAAAGGCGGGAAGAGGAGAGAGAGAGATGGGGAGAGGTGAGGAAGGAAGCTCACTGCAGGGGGTGCTCCACCTCTGAGTCGGGCTCTCGGAGCCACCGTCTACACTCCCCCGGGACTGCACAGCTGAGATACAGCTAAACCTGGAGGAAGACCAGATCACCCCCACACACACACCCACCAAAGAAAAGGCTTTTCTGGGCTCCATGTCCTGGACCTTCCTGAGACCCAGGCCAAGGAAAGCAGCCACTGAGCCACGCCTGTGGGGGCTCCCAGAGCCGATAGGAGGGAGAAAGGACCCGGCAGAGGTGGGCGACAGGGAGATGGTGACCAGGGAGAGAGCGCCACCTCAGGTGCCAGCCCAGCACGCGCTGTGTCCCTCCAGGACAGTCTGAGCCCTCCTGCATCTCGAGTCCTTGCTCCGCGCCTACAGCCAGGGCAGCTCTTCCTCCCGGGCCATCAGGACGGTCAGAAAGCGTCGGCCTGCCAGGAGCCAGGGACGGGCTCCCTCGGGCCTGTGCTGGAATCCAGCTGGCCTGCTTCTGACTGGGGCTGCTCAGAGCTGGAACCACGGCCTGATCCAACCCGACCCAACCCAAGCTGCAAAGGGTCACAAGCCCAGGCTCCACTCCCACCCCCAGCCCCAGCCAGGCTCCTCCTGGAAGCCTCCCTTAGCTGAAGGGAGGCAGGAGGCACCGTCAGGGCCTCGAACACGGGTCACTTGTTCCCTCGTCCCCCTTCTCGAATTCCCTAAGCCGTGCCCGAAGGTCATGGCCGACCCATGTGTATGGGCGAAGTGCCTGCCGGAGCGTTCGTCAACACCAATCCCTGTCCGCGCTCTGGATCCCCCAAATAGACATGCAGCCCCAGTGGCCGGTGGAGCCCTGGCAGGGGAGAAGGGGCACCTCAGGCAGCACCAGACCAGGAGCCTGGCGGGTGAGGGTTCCCACAGACAGACTTGTGGGAACTCAGAGGCCCAACTGCCACCCCCAGCCAGGGCAAGGGAAGGAGAGGAGGCTAGCGAGGCCGGTGGCTTCAGGAGCCAGAGGCAGAAAGAAAAGACGTGTTGAGGAGAGCTAGCGTGGGAGATGGGGTCCGGGGAAAACGGCCTCCCAGGCATAGATCCCAAGTCCCACAGCACAGACCGCCCTCCCCCAAGAGCAGCCATAGACACAGGGCTCTTTGTCCCAGCGTCTCAGCCTCCTGATCCCCTTGACCTAGGTGGCTGGGAGCGCCTGAGAGGGCTCCTCTGGCTTCTCCGTCCTCACTGGCTGTCAGGGCAGCTCACGTCCTACACAGCCTGGCCTGGCCCTCCCATCCTCCCATGTCCCGGCAAGGCCGGTGCCTTACAGGATGCCTGGCTCAGAAGTGAGGTGCCCAAGCACGGAGGGGCCGAGGTCCAGCTGCTCACACTGAGGAAGGGGAGCGGGATGAGGGCAGGGGCAGGGGCAGGGGCTGCAGGGCACCTTGAAATCCGACAGCGAGGCCATCAGCTCGTCCAGCTCCCTGGTGGCAGAGGAGGCCGAGATGCGCGTCTGCTGCTGGCTGGAGGTGACTCGCTGAGGGCTGCTCACCTCAGCCTGGTTCACAGTGATGGCGGGGCTGCGGGGCAGGCAATCGGGTCAAGGTCTCAGCTCCGACCCCGAGGTGGTCCCACTGTCCCTCGCCCTGCTGTCAGCTAGGGACGACTTGGGAGAGGGGAAGGCAGCTTCAGCGGCGCCTCCCCCAGGAAGACTCCCTAGTGCTCCCAGCCTAGGTGGAAGCTTGCCTGTGAAGCCAATCTGGGCCACGTGTGTCCTCCACAGCACGGGACACGTCCGAGCCAACCACGATCACGTGACCATGCTAAGGGCTTGTATCGTGAAACCCTTGCGTGTGCATCACGTGCTGAGCCAGAAACGTTCTGAGCACGTCAGGGGGTTCATCTCGCCCCCGCTGAGGTCGGTGGTCTTAGCCCATTTTCCCGTCTCCCCATCCCATTTTACAGATGGGAAGACGGACAGGCTTGAGCTGACACTTAGGAACCAGCAGAGGGATCTGAACCCTCCGGGGGGCTGCAAAGCCTATGCTTGCAGCCTCTAGGCTAAGGAGCCCTTGGTGTGTACAATGTCCATCTTTTCTTTTCTTTTCTTTTCTTCTTTTTATTAATAAACTTAAAAAAGAAAACTTTTTACTTACTATTATTCTTCTTCAATTTGACCAGAGAAAGAGAGAAAGAGAAAGCTGCCAGGTCCAGGGTTCGAACCACGGTCAGCCATGTGGGAGTCAGTGCCCCAAACTCCATGCCACCTATCATCCCTAGTCTCTTTTCTGATGGACAGGGGCTGGTTGAAGGCAGGGGTGGTGTCCGTGTGACTCATCACTAGAGCCCCATGCCCGAACACTGGAGCCAGGACTGGCTGGGGTGCACCTTCCCGGGCCGGGGCAGCTGGGTACTCACACGGGGCTAGGCACGGAGCTCTCCAGTTCATCCAGGAGGCTCTCCACGCTGGGCCGCACATCCTCCAAGCCTCGGCCCCCGTTCCGCTTGGGCTTCTCTTTCATCAGGGGCCCGGCTTTGCCCCCCAGGGAGCTCTGATTCTCCGGGATGCTGTAGTGGGGGCTCAGGGCCCCAGGCAGCGGGGGGCTCACGCTGGCCTCATCTTGGGGACAGGGAGAGAAAGAAGCCGCTCAGACCTTGAGCCCTCCAAGGACCAGCAGGTGGGTCTGGGGTGCGGACAGGCTCCCGCCCCAGGGACCCGGTCCTACCTGCAGGGAAGCCTTGGGGGTTATGCTGCACGGCGTTGAGTTCCAGCAGGAGCCGGTCAAGCTCGGAAAGGTTGCTGCCCAGGGAGGAGCTCATGACAGTGGGGGAGGGCTCGGCCGACTTCTGTTTGTTGGGGAAGCTTGGGGAGGCAGGAAAAGGTGACTGAGGGGTGCTCCCCTGACTCAGACTGGCTCAACAGCCCCCAAACTCTCAAGGAGGACAGGCAGGCGGGATACCGCGAGAGGACAGTCGGGCAGGGATGTGGTCAGAAGAGGAGAGGAAGGAAGTCTTGCTTCAGTTCCTCCACCCCAGGAGATGCTCTGACAGCCCGGCCACTGCAAGCAGTTGGCAGCGATAAGGCGATGGCAGGTCGGGAGGCCCAAGAGTTGGCCAGATCCTCAGTGCTGCCACCGTCATGCACGGGACAGGTGGGGCTGTCACAGCACATGCGTGGAGTCGAGCTTTCTGCAGTTGAAGCCAAAGACCCTGGAGGCCAAGCCCCCTGAGGGCCGGCTGCCCTGCCTGTCCTGGGCCTCAGCTGCCTCCAGCTCCGGGAGGTCCTGGGACTTGCGTGTGGGCAGGGCAGGTGCCCCAGGAGGGTAGAGCTGGCACTGGTACCTGTAGACGTGCTCCTCCTCGCCTGCTCGGGAACTGGACGAGCCGACACTATCCTGGGGGTTGGAGGCACTGGAGGCTTTGGCACTGGAGCCATACGCAGGGGACGGGGACGGGGACGGGGACGGAGGCTGCAGGAAGGAGAATGCTCAGAGGCCGCCCTCGAGGGCCCGAGTCACCCTCCAGGAGACTCCTACTCACACCCGTCCCCCCCAGGGAATTTCCAGAGTCTAGCAGAAGGCCGTGATTAACACTTGGTCACTGTCTCCTCATGTGGTAGGAGGGGACAGCACTGTCTGCTTCGGGGGAGCCGATTCCCCTAGCTCACCCCACACGGGCCCCCAAGTCCCTGCTAGATAAGCTCCTCCGGCCCCTAGACCTTGGGGCTTCTGTCCTGTCCCCTCCTTACCTGCTGGTGAATGAATCGGGAGCCGCTGGGCTGCCACTGGTCTAGGGGGTCAAGGATGGTGCCATTGAGGGCTTCGCTGGACGGGGGCGGAGGGACAGGGGGCGGCACGGCGATCTCTTGGTACGTGTGGTTTCCAGTTGGGTATGAGTAGGGGGTCTCCTCAGACAGGAACACGGGCCGTTTGGAGATGTGGGAGGTGGTGGACTCCAAATCTGCCAGCAGAGCGTCTGCAATGAGAAGGTGGGAGACGGTG
Organism: Tupaia tana; assembly: GCA_026018925.1. Taxonomy (NCBI): domain Eukaryota; kingdom Metazoa; phylum Chordata; class Mammalia; order Scandentia; family Tupaiidae; genus Tupaia; species Tupaia tana. The sequence continues at coordinate 12,588,312 of JAKSZU010000026.1, read as the reverse complement.
AGGCTCCGGCACCCGGGGAACCCTCCGCGGCAGTGCCTCCCTGCTGCACCTGAAGAGTTAATGCCTCTGAGCACCTGCCCCACCCATGGGAGAAATCACCAGCCTCAGGACGGGAAGCTCCTGGCCCAGACCAGCCTGGCCAAGACCCAGCTCCCTACACTAACCCGTCCCCACGGCCCGAGAGGAAGGTGCCCAGAGGCTCGCTCCTGGGGCTGCCCCCTGGGCCCCGCCGACCTCCGGAGCCGGGCACCTGGCTCTGCAGTCCCTCCTCACACGCCCGTGCGGCTGGCCGGCTGGGAGTGAGAAATGCCTGCCTGGAGCTCAGCCTCTGACTCTGACTTGCAGGGAGGGGCCCCACGTCGCAGGGAGGGGCCCCACGTCACAGGGAGGGGCCCAGACGGTGCCAGGCCCTCACTTAACTTCCAAGAGCTCAGGCTTTCTCAGTCCCCAGACTGGAGGGGGCTCCCGAGGTGGTACCTGCCCTGCTGACCACGAAGCAGAGCCCCGAGCTCCAAGCACCTCTTGGGACTCCATGCTCTGGGGAGAGGCGCGAGGGGAGGTAAGGGCTGGAATGAGGCTGGGGCACGGGTTCCCCCCTCCCCGGGCATGTGGGGGCAGAATTGCTCTGTTGGCTGTTTCTGTGGAGGCCTGGCAAGCAGCCCGGCCCCGGCAGCTCTGGGGCCCCCCCACTCTGCTCTCAACAGCAGCCAGGGAGCCCAGTCGGCCCTTGAGTGCGAGCTTCCATTACCCTGGCGCCCTGCCGCCATCGGGCCTGGGGTAGGACTGCTGGCCACGCCCCCCCATACCTCACCCTCCTGGGACCCTCGACTGCCCAGCAGCCCAGACAGCCTGGCCCCAGGTGCCACACCTCATTCCTGCCGCGCTCTCTGGCAGCGCCCTGGGGACCTGCCGGGGGTCAGGCGGTGCTGGATCCCAGCCCTCGGGATAACCACCCACAGGGCCAAGGCTGCCACCCGGCCGTTCACGAGTTTCAGGGGCACGCTGGTCTCCATTTGGAATTCTGGTCCTCCCTTTCAGGATGAGGAAGGTGGGCTTGGAGAGGTGGAGGGACTTGCCCTGTCTCTCACAGCCAGTGAACGACACGACTGACTCCTCAGAAGCCACAAACCCCCAAACCCGGCCTGCGGGAGGCTGCAGTGACTGCAAGAGGCCGCGTTAAAAGGGTTCAACTTCCTGAATGTGGGGGACCCGAGCCGTGTAGGCGGGCAGCCTGGCCCTTCCTTCTTGCCGTCCCCAGCATTGGAGCAGGGCTAGGCCCCTGTCCAGGTACGGGCCACACCCTCTCCCAGCTGCCCCAAGGCCAGCCACACCTACCCCAGGCCCCTGCCGGATGGTCAGAGGGGAAGCCCCAGGTCCCCGTCTCCTGACTTCAGAGGACGGTCAGTCTCTACCCCGGGGCCCTATGGAGCAGGCCCGGCTTCCTTTCTAGCCACCCGGAACTAGGAGCTGGTATGTGTCTAGGTAACCACAGAAAAGGAACCAGTGTCCGGAGCCAATCCCCAATGGTCCCTCCAGGGCCACACCTGCTGCCTCGGCTTCACATAGCCTCCCTGCTTCCTCTGGGCCCAGTCCCTCCTTGTCCATCACGGGCACAGCCAGCTGACAAAGCCCGGAGGCCCCCCAACAAGAAGGGCAACCTGGTAGAGACAGCAGGAGCAGCTGCCGTCCCTGAGTGTCTGCTAGGGGCCAGGGCTTCCCGGCATCCTCGGCCTTCCTCTTCACAGTGACAGAGGGTAAAGCGGAGGTCCAGACACGGTCACAAGCCCGTGCTGCCAGAGCTGGCTGAAGTGACAATGCTGGGCTCTGAACCCAGGTCTCTCAGCTCTGAATACTCAATGGAAGACAAAACATGAAAAGGGCAACCTTGAAGACAAAAGAAAGGGCCGGCCCTGTAGCACAGTGTTTAAGGGCTGTAGAGAAGAAGCTGGATGCCATGTGGCCTGACCAGGGTTCGAGACCCAGCCTACTAGGCTTGAAAAGTGCACCCAGTGTACATGCACCCAGGATCCTGACGGGATGGAAAGTTGGAGGAAAGTGAATTTTGGCACAACCAGGCCTCTTCAAAGGGTGCTTCTCTCTCCCTTCCCCTCTACTCCCCGTTCCTCTCTTTCTCACGGCCTCTAGCATAAGAGAGACAGTAAAGTAATAACATAACATTCAAAGTATAGCATGTGAAGGGACCAGCAGATGGCATAATGGCTATGTCGCTGGACTCCCATGTAGCTGACGGCAGTTCAAGTCCCGCACCTGGTGGCTTAAACTCATGCTGGGAGTGTGTGTGTGTGTGTGTGTGTGTGTGTGTATGCGCGAGCCCAAGATCCCGAAAGCAGGATGGAGAAGGGAAAGCGGTGTGCCCATCCCTCTGGGGAATGATTTCTCGCTTTATGCCTCTCTCTGTCTTTCTGGCGAGTGCACGTGCCCTATAGCAAAAACCTCTCAAAAAAAAAAAAAAAAAAAAAAAAAAAAAAAAAAAAAAAAGAAAAGAAAAGAAAAGAAAAGAAAAAAGAAAGAAAGAATAGCACGTGAAGGTGTCAGAAAGCATATTTTCCAGTTTTCTCCAAACTTCTGTCTGTCTGAGTGAGAGAGAGGAAGCCCAGCAAGTTCATTTGCGAGCTATGGGGTCTCTGGTGTGGGTGGCTTCTTCCTCTTAGCCCTGCTGAGTGGATTTGGACAGACTTTCATGTCTCTGTTGCCCAAGACCCCCGCAAACTCGCGGAGGAGAGCCAGGAATAGAGGCGGCAGCCAAGGAGGAGACTGGGATTCCTGAGAGTGCAAGCATGTCTCCGAGGCTGCAAAATGGTTAAGGGCCAAAGTCTGCTCGTAAGCTCAGCAAACTCCTCCCCTGGTTTGAATAAACAGAGCTGATGCTGCAGAAGAGTCCCCAGCAGGCAGACCTTCATGCTGGTGGGTTCCCCAGTTTTCTGGGGGCAGGCTCAGAGCCTCATTTCTACCTATATACCCCGAGAAAGGTGCCACCTTCCTCCTTCAGAGAAAAGGGCACAGCCTGGAAGCTCAGGTGCTGGGAAGACTGGGACCAGATTCCTACCGCCCCGGAAGCGGCCAGGGGCCCTCATTCAAGTAAAGAAAGGCTTTGAACCCTGAGCATTGGTCCTCCAAGTCTCTGAGTCCAGACCTGAGATCCTCCTGACCCAAGTCATCCTGCAGGAGGAAGCTCTCCCATGGGGCTTCCCATCCTGTTTTTGGAGAAAACCACTCTGGGCTCTGCAGACTTTCTGCCTCTCCAGGCTGACCCTAGCCCTGGCACGTGCACCCACAGAAGAGTTTGGAAAGCTGGCTTCACTGAGATCATGCAAGGGGTATGTGTGAGGGTGGGGAAGGCTGTCTACAGCCTGCCTGCACGCTGGGAGCAAAGTCCCCCACCCGCCAGGGGCAAAGGCCATGGTGTGGACCTACACCCTGGAGAGGAAGGGGTGCAGACCATGCGCCGATCCCACCAGAGGGCGCCATTGACCTGTCATTTCCTGCCACTGGGAGTAACCAAAGGTAACCTTGTACCACCACACAGTTTTCTTGCGGGGAAGACCGGGAGCCTCTGACCATGGGCGCGGTGGAGTTTCAATCCCGAGAGAACTCAGCTGGTCTAAAGGAGCAGGCTATGAGGAGGAGGGCAGGATGGTCTGGGCACCCAGCCCTTGTCTAGAACACACTATCATCAGGAGGTGCCAACCAGCAGTGACACGCAGCCTGCAGGACCCCAGCGTCCCTGAGGGACACACACCTTCACTTCCAGTCCCCTCTCTGCAAATGCAATGCCATGACACCTGTCTTCAGCCCCACCAGCTGTGCCTGGACTAAGCAAAATCTCAGGGCAGCAGCGGCTTGAGGTCAGGAGCCCGACCAGGGCAAAGTAGGTGGCTATGGGCACCACGCATGGACTCTCCAGGTTCCAGTGACTGACAGCATGGGGGTGAGAGCTTCTGAACCTCTGAACTGCAGGTCCGAAGGGGTTAAGATGCACACCCAGCAGTGCCCCAGAGGGAAGGGACAGAGGGGCCGGTCTGCCTGCATTCCAGGGCAAAGGCTGATGGTGCCCCTCACATTCTCAGAAAAGCCCAGGGGCACAGAGCTGGGGCTGGGGTCCTTGTGGTCCTCAGCTGAGGGGGATAGCCACCTGGAACTCTGGGGGGCTAAGCTGACCACTGACACGTGGCACAACAGTTCAGTTACGCAGAACTCAGGGAACCCAGCCCCACTCCATGGAGCACGGAGACAGGTCAGTGCTCTTTCACAAGCCTGGCTCCTTCCTCCCCTCCAACACCTCCCTCCCCCAGCTTAGAGATAAAGACTGTCAAGACAGGCCTGGAGCTGGACCGGCGCCAAGGGAGATGAGATAAAGGCCCATCCAGGACGACTCCAGCGTGTGGGGGGTGGAGGACCCGGCATCTTTGCGTTCTCTCCTCTCAGGATGCTGGACATTACGACTTGCCCTCGCACACCCTGCTCAGTGGCCAGTCCCTTGACAGGCTGCTCTTATGCCTCAGCTTCCTTGCCCACCCACCACCCAATGGGGATTCCACCATGTTACTCACGAGACTGACGGAGGAAGCAGACACCAAGCGCTCACCTAGCTTCTAAGACAGTGCAGTGTGTGTGTGTGTGGGGGGGGGGGAGTCGCTAAGAGACAGGAGCTCCCTCTAGAGAGGGGTGGAGCCTGGGGGGAGGAGGGGAGGGAAGTCCAGAAAGCAGCCCCCACCCTATCCCCACCCTGAGGGCAAAGGATGCTACAAACCGGAGTCCTGGGCCAAGGAATGGGGCCATTCTGGCAGAAAACAAAGCCCTGAGAAGATTCTGCCCCCTAGGCCTCCAGCTCCAAACCCACAGGCTGGGACAGGTAAATGTGGGCACCGACCCTGCCTTCTCAGCCCTTCCTGGAGTTTCCAGGCTGCCCAATGCCTGGGCCTCCCGCCACCATGCCCGCCCTTCCACTTTAGATTCTTTGATCCAGCAGCCGCAGGTGGAACTGGAAGAGGTCTGGTCCACCAGGCCCCAACTCCACAGGCCTTGGGTTTGTTTTGTTTTGTTAAGGTTTTTGCCATAAGGTGCCTGCCCTTGCTGGAGGCAGACAGAGACAGAGAGAGAGAGAAAGTGAGAAATCACCCCCCCCCCGGGGGGGGGGGGATGGCCACGTCACAATGCCTTCTCCTCTATTCTCCTCTTGGGATTCTGGGCACACATGCACATGTGCCCGGTGTGATTCTCAAGCCGCTGGGTCCAGGACTCGAACCACAGTTGGCCATGTGGGAGTCCAGAGCCTTAACCATCATGCCACCTGCTGGCCCCTACATGTTTTTTTTTTTTTTTTTTTTTTGAGAGGTTTTTGCTATAGGGCGCGTGCGCTTGCCAGACAGACAGAGAGAGACAGAAAGACAGGAAATGAGAAATCACCACCCCCCGGGGGGGCGGATGGCCACACCACAAACCTTTCTCCTCCGTTCTCCCTCGGGATCTTGGGCACGCACGCACATGTGCCTGGCATGAGTTTTAAGCCACAGAGTCCGGGACGCGAACCGCGGTCGACTACATGGGAGTCCAGCGACATAGCCATTACGCTAACTGCTGGTCCTCATGCTTTGTATTTTTGAGGCCTGGCCTGGGAGAAGCCCATGGGAAGCAAGGCATTTCTTTTTCTTAAAGAAATATTTTTTATTTTAACTTTATTTATTATTGTTATTATTTTCCAATTTGATCAGAGAGACAGACAGACAGAGAGAGGGAAAGTGAGAAAGGAAGCTACCAGGTCCAGGACTTGAACCACAGTTGGCCATGTGGGAGTCCAGCACCTTTAACCACCATGCCACTTGCCGGCCCGATATTTCCTTTTTTTAAAAAAAATTTGCCACAGGGCACATATGCTCCAGAGAGCCAGAGAGTGAGAAAGTACCTCCCATGGGGAACAGCCACAATGTCCTCCCTTCTCTCCCTCCCTCCTTTGGGGATCTTCAGCACATACGCACAAGCACCCAGTGTGTTTCTCAAGCCACTGGGTCCAGAACTCAAATTGCGGGGTCAGCCATGTGGGATTCAAATCATGTAACCACCAAGCCATGGGCTGGTCCCTTTTTTAAAAAATATTTTATTATTATTATTATTTAATCTTGACCAGACAGAGAGAGAAAGGGAAAATGAAAAAGCAGGCCATCAGGTCTGGACTCGAACCACGGTCAGCCATGTGGGAATTCAGCACCTTAACCACCATACCACCTGCCAACCCCTTTCAAATTTTTAAAATTTATTTCTTCTATGAATGAATGAGAGAAACAGCACCCAGCGCCCCTGACAGAGGGTCTTGATGCCACGACCCATCCCTGACTTCCACTTAGCTAGGGATCATGGGCACACGTGGGCCCTGTGTTCTCGGAGATCTCTAAACGTGAACCCAGAAGCTTCCCGTTGGGTGGGCAGCGCATTTTACCCCCGCACCACTGCACCAGCCTGGCTCCAGGCACACCACCCACCTTCTCTCTGCAGACCAGTGTCACTGAGCCTCCATCGCCCCAGGGCGGGGCTGGCACAGCTTCCTCCAGAGCTGACTGGCAGGAGGGAGGTGCGACAAGCCCAGCCCTGGAAGCACCGACACAGCAGGAGGGCCTTCCCAGGAGCCTCCCAGCTGCCCGTCCCTGCCACTAAGTCTGAAACCCAGGCCTGTCTCTCCTGCCGGGCCATGGCAGGTTTCAGCCCCCTATGGAGCACCTGGGCAGCCTTGGTGGCTTCAGTGTCCCAGACGCTGCCCGGCCTCCTTCCAGCTGCCTGAGTTCGGTGACAAACGCAGTGAGCCAGGCTCAGCGCGTCCCAGGGAGGGCACTATGTAAACAGCGGGACCGGCTTGGGGATGGTCTCTTCTCGGCCCCTCTGGTGAGATTTCCAGCTTAGGAAGGAGAGCAGGGTGGGTCTCTCCCCTACCCTGGCCCCAGGCCCCTACCCCTCCCGCCAGAGCACGTGAGCAGTGAGAGCGAGGTAATCTAATCCGCAGCGGGGAGCTTGGGCTCGGTGAGTAACTCCCCAGGAATGGGGAGTGGGTATATTTATCCTGATAACCTCCTCCTGGAGGAAAGAGAGGTCCAGTCCTGGGTTAGTCCAGATCCGCTCTGCCCCCACCCAGCAGGGAGCGCCACCGACTAGGAGCTCCATCTCCGGAAGGGACCTTCCCTGCCCATGTGGGCTGCTGTCAGCTGTCTCCTCTCCAGGCAGCAGGGGGCAGGGGCCCTCTCTGTCTTGCTCAATGCCGTATCCCCAGCAGGTAGGACAGGAGGACTGAGAGGGAGGAAGGACGGAGGGCGGGAAGGAATTGTGGGCTGAGAAAACAGCCAGCCATCCTGCTGGGTGCCCATCAGCACAGAACCTCTCCTCTACCAGCAGGATGGACAGAAGCAGGTTTGTCCCTGTGCTTGGTAGCGAGCTCTGAGGAGGCCAGGGTACGATCAGGGGCGGACTCACGGAGCACCTCCGGGCTCTCCTGAGTTTGTCTAGGCCAGCCAACTGCTATTATCTGACTCCCAGACAGGAACTGCTCCCCTCAAGGGGCTGGGTGAGGGAGGATCGATATCGGAGTGTCATTTCAATATTTAATAACCATGCCTGGAGGTTACGAAGACTCAGCCACCCGTTCTCCTTCGCTGACTCATGCCTCACTCACCAGGAACTGCCATTTCTGAGCCCTGAAGGAAGCGTGAGCCAGGGGTGACACACGGGAAACCGGGGGAAGGCCCGAGTGTTCCAGCCTGCCACGGGGCGGGCGGGGGGGGGGGGGGGGTCACTGGGAGAAGGCGGCTCTTCCCGGGCTTCCTGTGCAGGAGGGTGGGTGGCTTCCTGTCTGCCGAGGAGCCCCGCCTCACAGGGGTTGACACCACTTGTGTGCAGACAGGTTGGCTTTCGTTATTGGTTGCCAGACCTGTGCCCAAGGTCACAGGACACAGGTAACCGGAGACTCGAGAGAATAAAGGCTGAAAGGCAACTCCAGAGGTCACCCTGAGCCCCGGGCAGAGGCCCCACGGTGCCAGGCCCCACCTGCACAGGGACTCACGCAGGGCCCACCGATTGTCTGATCCCTCTGGCGGGTTAAGCAACAGCAGCTGAGAGGAGGCAGAGGCCGCCCCGTTCCCCCTGAACACCTCCGTGGGTGAGCCTGGGCTGGCAGAGTGGCAGTCTCTCTCTCTCTTTCTTTTTTTAAAAAATTATTTTATTTAACCTTATTTATTTATTTATTCATTTATTTTCATTTGACCAGAGAGGGACAGAATGAGAGAAAGAGATGAAGTGAGAAAGCAAGCCACCAGGTCCATGACTTGAACCACGGTCGGCCATGTGAGAGCCCAGCGTCCCCAACTACCACACCACCTGCTGGCCCCGGTAGTCTCTTTTATACCGCAAAGAACTCATCTCTCTAGTCCAGAATCAGCAGGCCCTCCCTCCCCAGAGGTCCTGGACACCTCAGACGCACTTCGTGGGTCAGATTTCATCCCTGTCTTTGGGTCACTGACTTTGAACTCTGAACCCATTTTTTTTTTTTTTTTTTTGGTCAGAGGGTAGGTGCACTTGCAGAGAGACGCTAGAGGGAGAGGAGAAAGCGCCCCCTATGGGGCATGGTTACACGGCCATCCCTTCTCCACCTCTCCCTCACACATGCACACACCTCGAGCTGCCGGGCCTGGGACTTGAACTACGCTGTCACCCACGTGGAATCTGGCTGCCCTAACTACCACAGAGCCGGCCACACTCTGAACCTTTGAAGGTCAAGTTTAGGGCCCCACCCACCGCAGGCACCATCCCACAGTTCCTCCCACGGGGAAGACACAGTTTCACATACAAAACGACTGACAGCCTCAAAACTGGGACATGTGTTTCCTGGACGTGCTCTCAGCTGTTGCAAATCTGCTCCCATCCATTTCATGTGCAACCCCAGCTCTTCCAGGCAAGTCGGTTTGTTGCAGAGCAGGGCTCCTCCCTGGGCCTCTCATCCCTGCTAATAGCCAACAGAGGTTAGGAGGGGCTCAGCGGTGAGTCATCTGCCCCACAGAGACCCGAACAAGAAGTTCAAAAGTTTGCCTGTTCCTGGGATGAGCTGTAGTCTTCTCGTGATGTTTGTGAAGGTCATAGCACTAGTTAGCCACTCTGGGCTAGTCAAGTTCTTTTTTTTTAAAAAAAAAGTTTCTTTCTTTCTACAATTTATTTTTTAATTCATGAGGGACAGCGATGCACATGCATGTGCCAGAGAATTGCTGGGCTAAGCTCCCCCTCCCCACCTCTCAAGCCCATCGGGGTTATGGGTGCACACATCTCCCTGGCATGTTTTCAGATCGACCTGGGATCTGAATCCACAGCCAGCCACGTGGCTTCCAGTACAAGTCAGCCCGCTACAGGGTGTTCCGCGGAGGCAGGACCTATCTATTTCTTCCATGAGCAAGAGAGAGAGACAGAGAGAGACAGACCGACAGAGACAGTACCCCCACAGGGCCCCCACACCACGATCCACCCTCGGCTTCAGCCAGCCCCAGATTGTGGACACATATGTGCACCTGGTGTTTTCAGGAGTCTCCAGGTGCGAACCTAGAACCTACGTGGGTCAGCCATGGAGAGCACTGCGTGACCACCACGCCAGCACTGGGCCCCCGCTAGCTAAGTTCCAATTAATGAGCACAGCCAAAGACGACCACGGAACAGGCCAGTGCTTCCCTTTCCTTGGGCAGATGGGGTCCTTTCCTAAACTAGCTCTCCCTCGCCCGACTTCCTGGTTCTCCTTCCTAAAGGACCCCCAACCACTCAGGCCCTCTCCCAGCGGTGGAGTCCTGTCGACTCTTCTTCCCAGAGCCTCTCCCCATCATCACTCGCCTCCCCTTCTTTTCACCCCTTGCTTCCAGCAACTCGGACCGGCAGCCAAACGCATGCTCAGTCCCTCTCAACACGCTTGCAGTGCCTGGCTCTGGGTGTGCTCCCAACTCGACCCTTCTCACAGACACCTTTGGAACCTCCTCCTTTTTATTTTTACTTGTTTATTTATTTTAATTTACTGCAGGGCAAGTATAATCACTGGAAAGACACAGAGAGCAAGAACATGAGAAAGCACCCCACGGAGGAGATGGCCACACCTCAATCCCTTCTCCTCCATTCTCCTCTTGAGGTATTTTGGGTATGCACATACACAAGGCAGGCTTGTTTTTTTTTCTTTCTTTCTTTTTTAAAAAGAATTATTTTATTTAACTTTATTTATTTTTAATTTGACCAGCAAGGGACAAAGCAAGAGAAAAAAGTGAGGAAGCAAGCCACCAGGTCCAGGACTTGAACTGTGGTCGGCCATGTGGGAGTCCAGTGCCCTTAACCACCACACTACCTGCTGGCCCCAACCAGGCGTGTTTCTCAAGCCACCAGGTCCAGGCCTCGAACCATGCAGTCAGCCATGTAGGATCCAGCTGCCTTAATCACCATGCCACCAGCTGGTCCTGGAATCCTCCCTTTTTGTGTGTGCACCCCATACTTCACTATGGTCTCTCCTACTAGACTGCAGGCTTTCTGCAGGCAGGAATCTCATTCCTGCTCCTGGATCCCCACAGCATGGACACCCTTGCAGGCCTCTGATAGAACTCCTGAGATTGGCCTCGAGGTCCCAAGCCTCAGAACATGGCCCCAAATGAGCTTCACGACCTCGCTGGGTCCTCACTGCAACCCTCCTCTCTAGACAAGTTGGGCTCCCCCTTCTCTCTTCCCAGCTCCCCTCACAATACCGAGTGTGCCCTTCACCACCATCTTTCACCTCGCTCCAGCCTTGCACTCTGGGATGTCCATCCCTCAGGGCACAGACGGAGGCTAAGGGCAGAGGAAGCCACCCCAGGATGGACCTGGAGCACTTTCTGAGATCAGATCAACTTGGGAGGAAGAAATTTACATGACAGGCTACAAAAGCAAAATGCAAGTGAAACTGTGAGAAAAAGAGAGGCTTTGAGCCCGGCTGTGGCGGCGCAGGTGTGCAATCTAGGAACCGCATGGGAGGCCAGGTCGACCTGAACACTCCAAGTGCAGGTGTGTGCACCGTGACCCTGGCTGGCTGGGACACTAGGGGAACAATCGCAGCCAAGTGAGACCCTGTCGAGGGTGCCTGTCTCTCTCTTCTGTATCACATGAAAGGAAGAAACTTTAAAAGTAATAATATTTAATGAATAAATAAATAAAAGGATGGTCCAGATGCATTCTGGACTATGAAGCTGGAGGTCATAGATCAGATGCAGTTTAGGTCTCCAGCCGGGTTGGCCTGAAAACATACTGGACACGCAGGTGCACATCCAAGATCCCGGTGGAAGGGAGGCCTGGACTGAGCCCTGTGGAGAGCATGCCCCCTTCTCTAAGTGTGCACACGTGCTCGACCATAAATTTAAAAATAGATGACCCGGTGGCTTAAACTCACGCCGGGTGCATGTGTGTACGTGCCCAAGATCCCAAAAGGAGAATGGAGAAGGGATTGCGGCGTGGCCATCCCCCCGGGGGGTGATTTCTCGCTTTCTGTCTCTCTGTCTGTGTCTGTCTGTCTGGCGAGCGCACGCGCTCTATAGCAAAAACCTCTCCAAAAAAAAAAAAAAATGTAAAAAGAGAGAGTCTTTGAAGAGACTTTTGCACTTGAGGACTTTCGTAGATGATTTTTTTTTTTTTGAATAAGGGTCTTACTATGTAGCTCAGGTTGGCCTTGAACTCATAGTCCTCTTGCCTCGGTTTCCCAAATAGCTGGGACTGCAGCTATTTGGGAAATACACCACCATACACAGCTCGATAAACAATTTTTTAAAAATTATTATTTATTTAATTTTATTTATTCATTCATTTATTTTAATTTGACCAGAGAGAGACACACATAGAGAGAGAGAGAGAAAGGGATAAAGGAAGCCGCCAGGTCCGGGACTTGAACCGTGGTTGGCCATATGGGAGTTTCCAGCACCTTATCCACCACGCCACCTGCTGGTCCCCAATTTTTGTTTATTAGAGAGATTTTTTGCTATAGGGCGCATGTGCTCGCCAGAGAGACAGAAAGAGAGAAATCACCACCCCCAGGGAGGACGGCCACGCTGCAATGCTGCAATCCCTTCTCCGTTCTCCTCTTGGGATTTTGGACATGTGCCCGGCATGTGTTTTAAGCCACTGGCTCTGGGACTCAAACTGTGGTTGACTACGTGGGAGTCCAGGAGTCCAGCGATGTAAACATTACACCATCTGCTGGTCCTTTCAGTGGACATTTTGAGGGGCACCATGAAGCCCTCACTGTCTACACATAAGGCCACCCCATCTATACCTCAGATGTGTCTGCACTGGTGACTTTGGGAGCTGAGACGGTGACACAGGCCTTTGTACACCCTCATGGCACCCCGTACCACATGGCAGTGTGGTAGAGTGGGAAGAACGGGCCTCTAATAGCAAAGTGGGTGGGTTCCAATCCACCACTCTGCAGCCTGGTGACAGTTCACTAGATGATTCTGGGTTTTCGTGGACTCTAACATCGCCTAGGGCATATGGTGAGTAATGGATGAAGTAGGAAAGCCACTGCAGCGGCTGGGGAACCAGTGTCCCGGCTCTGACACAGAGGAGACACTCAGTAAATACATCTACATCATCGTTTTCATCTCCCTTAAGGACGGGAGGGGGAGGAGCTGGAGCCAGGGACCGCAGCCAGGGATCAGCCGGGGATCCCTGGAGCGGTGACAGGTCGTCACTAACTCAGCCTTCTTGCCGAGCAAACCACTGACCTCACCCCTCTATGCCTCGGACTCATTCCAAGTCCTCCTTGGAGAACGGGGGCAGGCGAGCCCAGCTCACTCATTGCCTGCAAGGACAGAGGGAGAGAGAAAAGTTGTGGGGCCCAGGCGTCCCCCACCCTGGGGCTGGCTCCACTCCCTTCTGGGAAGTCACAGCTATCTGAGAGCCCTGCAGGCTCAGAACCAGCAATGGTGACAATATGCAATGGTGACAATACCAGCTCCCAGAAAAGCAAGTCCAAGGAAGAGTCCTCTAAGGTCCTGCTCCAAGGCCTCAAGCCCAACAGGGTGCCATGAAGGAGCTTCTACAAGGAGCTGGGTCTCCTGACCCATAGAGGTTCCACAGAGGCCTGGAGCCATCCCATCAGTGTGCCCCATGGGCAGGTAGAATCCCTGAGGACAGCTCAGCCCCATTCTTCCAGGACACCCCACAGGGAGAAGAACAATGGCTTTCAGCTGTTGTCCCTGGGCAGCCTGTCACCACCTCCACTTCCACCCATCTCTAGAACCCCTGGAGGAATCTAAAAAGCCAGGTCACCAAAGTGACCCACCCCAAGGGCCCCACCCCCAAGGAGCCCCGGAACTCAGAGAAGGCTGGCATGAGCACCCTGACACAAGGCAGGGCTGCCCAGGTACTGACCTCTGACCTCCCAGAGGTGGCCTGAGAATCATCTGAAGGCAAAAGGCAGATAGGGTCTCCACCATAGGTATCAAACCCGACAACTGGGAGACAGAGAGACCCCCAACCCACAGTCAGCGGGACCTACAGGTTGCCTCAGTGGACAGCCACGGGTGTCACCTAAGTGCTGACTCTAATGCTGAAAAGCTAGAGGTTCTGGGTTTCTTCCTCTGTTTGTGCTGTTCCCCCACCCCATTTGTGGGCATGAGGACAGCAGAGTGCGTGCGCACACTGGGGACCCGTAAGCCTGAGCCGGGAGCCATCCTCAGCTGACTTTTTTTTTTGGTGGGGGGGAGAGTTTTTTTCTATAGGGCACATGCCCTCGCCAGACAGAGAGAGACAAAGAGATAGAAAGCAAGAAATCACCCCCCAGGGCGGATGGCCACGCCGCAATCCCTTCTCCTCCATTCTCCTCTTGGGATCTTGGGCATGCACTCACACGCGCCCGGCGTGAGTTTAAGCCACCGGGTCCAGGACTCGAACCGCAGTTGACTACATGGGAGTCCAGCGACAGAGCCGTTATACCAACTACTGGTCCCTCGGCCGACTCTTAAGCCTCGTGTGCAATCCATAGCTGGGGGCTGCGCTGACACCGGCCTTGGTGATCAGTCGTCCAGTATTGACATTTCCAACTGATTTGCTTTTGCTTTGAGAAAATCAACTGAAGTGGGTTCCAGATGACTCCCTGCCTGCCTGTGTTCCAATAAGCCTTCTAGAGAGAGAGCGAGCTGGGAAGTGCAGACCTTCTGAAACAGGGAAGCCAGGAGCTCTGAAAACGGAGGGAGGAAGAGGCAGAGACCTGGGTCCCTGGACTGACAATGACACTCACTGACAATGACACTCTCACTTCCCTACAAGCTCCACACCACCCAGCCCTGGGTCTTCTCATCTCACCAGACTTAGAAGCCAAATGCTGAGTTGGGCTCGAGGAAACGCTGGGGCCTCTCGACAGCTGGTGTCCTCAGACTGTTGGCACCTCTTAAATAAGGAGTGGTCTAGGGAGGGCTTGCCTCATACACAGAAGCTCCAAAGCTCATGTCAGGCCCCTGAGATTTCCAGGTTCTAGCCCCACGTTCCTCACAGGCTGCAGGCCTGACCTGACCCGACCTGAGGCCCTGGTGGGATGGAGTCTCTGACCTACAAAGGAGGGACGCCTCCAGTCACAGTCCTGAAGAGAGCAGACCGAGGTCTCCGGAAGCCCGGATCCGTGCTGACTCTCGGCTTTGGGAAATCTGCCTCTCACTGGACAGGGAGGAAGCAGATAGAGGCTGCAAATTCGTGCTTGGAAACCACAGTGGGGGAAAGGAGGGAAAACTGACTTTCCTGGAACACGAAGCGTCCAGAGAAACCAGGCTCTCGGTGCGGCTGGTAGGGCTCATGTGTGCAGGGGTCAAGGTACAGGGAAAAGGTCACCACAGGAACCAAACTCGAGCGAGACCCCGCAGCTGGCCTGAGGGCACAAGAACGGCAGATGCCATGCCTCATGGGCAGGGAGGGTGACAGAGGCGTCTGCAGAGCGGGCGCCAGGGCTCTGCTCCCTAGGCTTAGCTACACTGGCCTCTCTCTACCATGCCCAGGCGGCCACACAAGATCGATGGAGGCAGGTGTGTGTGGGGGGGGAGGGGAGGCGAAATCCACCTGATCCCAGATTCGGATTTTATTGCAGGAAATGCTCTGGGGCCCTGGGAATCCACCCCGGCACAGCCAGGACAGATGGCAACAGCAGCACCAGCCGTCATGCCCCAAACCGTCACACAGGAAGTCCCCGACACACACACATGCAGCATTCCAAGCCTGTCTGGAAGTTTGATTTGAACCACGGAGAATGTCTTCTGATGGAAGCAACAGCTGGACGGGCGGTTTCGGGTAACTGTCCAGGTTGACCGTTTACACCACTCATCACCCCGAGGCTAGGTTCCGTGGTGTTTGTGGGGACTGCGCTCTAGTGACAAGGTGCTGTGGGGGGCAGGCCAGCATGAGTCAGGAGCACCTGAACCCCGCCGTCCACTCACAGGACTGCTCTGCATCCCGCAGTGTGCTGTGCGTGGGGTGGGCGTCAGCTGCCTCGGGATGCTCCTGGTCTACACTTCTCCTAACCACTGTCCTGCCACTGGGGGACCCTGTGCTTAACCAGGCAAACCTGGGGGACCCAGACTGTCGAGGGGCTGCTGCTTCTCCTCCTGCCCAGCTGTACATCCAGACAGGAAGCAGCTGCCGAAGAACAGCGAGCTGGGTCAAGCGCTTGTCCCGCTACTGCCCTTCTGATGTCACTTGTTTTTCCTTTTTAAAAAGTGGAAGTTGGTAGGAAAAAAAAAAAAAAAAAAAAAGAAAAAGTGGAAGTTGGGCTGGCCCTATGGCTCAGCGAGAGCCGGATCCCACAGGGCCAGTCATGGTTGGAGTCCAGCCCAGTGACTGAAGAAACATGCCGGGCACATGGGTGTGCATGCCCAAAACCCTAACAGGAGGGAGAAACAGAGGAGAAGGGAGCGCAGCATGACCACGTCTCATCGAGGTTTGCTTTCTCCTCACCCTCTGGTGAGTCTCTGTCTCTGGTGGGTGCATGAGCCCTTTGGCAATTTAAAAAAATGTTTTTGTAAAAGAATTATCTGAGGCCAGGAGTTGGTGTAATGGCTATGTCACTGGACTCCCATGTAGTTGACTGCGGTTCGAGCCCCAGCCCTGGTGGCTTAAACTCACACTGGGCGCGTGTGCGTGCGTGCCCAAGATCCCGAGAGGAGAATGGAGGAGAAGGGACTGCGGCGTGGCCAACCCCTCGGGGGGTGATTTCTCGCTTTCTGTATCTCTGTCTCTCTCTGTCTTTCTGGCGAGCACACGTGCCCTATAGCGAAAACTTCTAAAAAGAAAAAAGGACTATCTTATTTAACTTTATTCATTTTAATTTCTTAAGAATTATTTTTTATTTTATTTTATTTTATTTTTATTTATTTTTTTTTTTTTTTGGAGAGGTTTTCGCTATAGGGCAAAACCTATAGTGCTCGCCAGAAAGAGAAAGACAGAGAGACAGAAAGTGAGAAATCACCCCCCGGGGGGGATGGCCATGCCACAATCCCTTCTTCTCCATTCTCCTCTCAGGGTTTTGGGCATACACAAATGCGCCCGGCATGTGTTTAAGCCACTGGGTCCGGGACTCGAACTGCATTCGACTACGTGGAAGTCCAGTGACATAGCCATTACGCCAACTGCAGGTCCCTAAAGAATTATTTTTTATTTTAACTTTATTCACTTATTTATTTATTTTAATTTGACCAGAGCAGGACAGAGAGAGAAAGAGAAAGTGAGAAAGCAAACCGCCAGGTCTGGAACTCGAACCACAGTTGGCCACGTGGGAGTCCAGCACCCTTAACCACCATGCCACCTGCTGATACGCCCCCAAAAATGTTTTTAAGTAGAAGTATTTGTCGTCTTCCCACCCCTCCCTGCTGTGCCCCAGACATGATGTGTACCTGCGAAGACACCGTCCGCAGGTGGGCTGCCTGCACAGAAAGGGTTCCTGGCCCACTCCCCTTCCTCCACCTCCAGCTACTTGAAGTAGGAGCTGGGATGAGAGCAGTCCGAACTCCCTGACAACAAACAATGATCCTGTTTCCACATCAGAGAGGCACATATCTTTTCTTTCTTTCTTTTCTTTTCTTTTTCTTTTTTTTGAGATTTTTGCTATAGGGTACACGTGCAAATCAGAAAGAAAGACAGAAAGCAAGAAATCACCCTTGGGAATGGGGAGAAATGGCCACACTGCAATTCCTTCTTCTCCATTCTCCTCTCAAGATTTTGGGAATGCATACACATGTGCCCAGCATGAGTTTCAAGTTGCTGGGTCCAGGACTTGAATCATCGTCGGCTACATGGAAGTCCAGGACCTTAACCACGACACCACCTGCTGGCCCCAAGAGAGGTGCATTTCAGAGCCCAGGCACAATGAGCAGTCATGACGCTCCCCTGGTGTCCAGGTCCTCTGGGGAAAAGATCCCAGGGACTATGCTACCCTTAAGAGTCAAGGCAGCTCAGCGTGAAGTGACAAATGGCAGGGAGTCCCCTCTGCTTCTGGAGGAAGCAAAACAGGAACCCAGGGAGCTGGCGGGTGGGCCGAGCAGAGCCGGGCCTGCACTGGGCTGCTCAGACTCACGGTCATGGCTGCCCCACCACGGCTCCTTGCTGCTCTGGGTCTGACCATTTTATTGGCGAAAAGGGAATCATAAATGGCTGAGGGCTGGGCCAGAAAACCAAGATCTCGTTCAACAGTAAACTGCGGGTCTCCTAGAGGTAGCGAGCCCAGAGGGAGGAAGGAGAGGGGCGGCCACAGAGAACAGCGCAGAGGCCGCCAATCTCAGCCTGTGTGCTTAGTATCCCCCTTGGCTGTGTTTGTACTTTTTAAGAAATCCAAGTTAGGGCCCCGACAACAGCATGGCAGTTAAATGCAATGCTCCGCAAGGCTGACCCACACGGGAGGTTCCAAGCTCGCACAGAGACCTCCCTGTGATCCTGGAGGGGGTCATGGCATCAAGTCCCTGTTGGGGAGACCAGCAGGTGGCGTAATGGTTACGTCGTTGGACTCTCAGATAGTGGTTCAAGTCCTGGACCCAGCGGCTTAAACTCACATCAGGTGCACGTGTGTGTGTGCCCAAAATCCCAAGAAGAGAATGGAGGAGAGGGGATTGAAGTGCGGCCACCTCGAAAAGAAAACAAAAAGGCCCTGTTGCGGGTGCTGTCTCTGTCTCTCTCTTAGAAGAAATACATAAACTTAACAAAGAAAAAAATCTGGGTTAATCTGAAGACATCGAGAGTCTGGGTTTCTGGTTTCTCTGGAACGGTCAGAAGCGCGAGGGATACGAGTCTGTCCCCCAACCCCCAGAAGGAGGCGGCGTCCACTCGCTCCCTCTCTTCTTTTCTACCTGCATGAACTGCCTGGGCCCAGCCCAGCTCGGGCACTTGCCAGCAGGCACCTCCTGCAGTTCACTCCCTCATCTACAGAACAGGTAGAAGAGTGGCCCCTTAACTTCAAGGGGATTTGGGGGTTCCTGAGCCTCGCCTGAGTCATTGGAAGGAACAAATAAGATAACAAGCGTCCTGCTGGCCTGGTGTATCACGGGCACACAGCCCGTCCCCATGTCATTAGTGCCCGTCCCACCAGGTGATGCCAGGTGACAGACGAGGACAGACTGCCTGTCCCACCCACAAAGCTGACATCCTTGGCTGCCCCACCTGAGCAGGTGCAGAGAGGGCCCAGCAGTACAGCCCTGAGCCAGTGCAGAGAAGGTGCCGGACAGACGTCACTGGGGGGGGGGTCTGCTTCCTCCACCCTACCCCCAGCGCCACTTGGTAAGACACCACGACCGGACCTTCTCTCTCTGTCAACAAGGGGGTCTTGGCTAAAATGCTGAGAGGCTTTGGGGTGCCCAGCCAAAACACTCATCTTCCTCCTTGGCTTCACAGTCATCCCCAAAGATCGAAGGGTCACCACGTGGGAGCATCGGGAGAGCCCTGTGCTTGGGGCCTGGGGAACTCAGTGCATGAGGCCAGTGGGAAGCAGGACGCTGCTCAGCTCCCAGGAGTCCAGTCCAAAGGCCGACAGCCCAGGCCCACAGCACTCCTAACACATCTGCTCCCAGAAACCATGAGCCAGCCCCAGGAGGGAGGCCAGGGAGGAGCCTCACTGAGGTCTCTAGCTCCTAACTGAACTCTAGCAGGGCTCAGTCTTTCGAGCAGCACTGACCCCAAGCCACGTGGGACTTGCCCTGGAAGCCCTGAGTGTCTGCTGTGACAACTGCCTGCCTGCACCTGGCCTCACAATCCTCCCTCCTGCTGACTCAGCTCAGCTCCCCACACACGATAGAGCAAAAGGACTCCCCGTTCCCTCCTTTCCCTTTCCAGGAAGAGAGACCTTGATGTGGTTTGAATATCCTCTCCAAAACACACGCTGACATTTAAATGCTATTGTAACCGTATTAAGAGGTGGGCCCCGGGCTGGCTCTGCGGTGTGGTGGCAGAGGCAGCCAGATCCCACATGGCTGACCCCGCGGTTAGGGTCCTGGACCTGGCTGCTTGGAGAAACACACTGGTCGTACGTGCGTATGTGCTCCAAATCCCAACAGGGTGGAGAAATACAGAAGGACGTGGCATGACCGTGCCTCATGGAGGGGTGCTTTCTCTTCCTCCCTCTGTCTCTCTCTCTCTGGTGAATGCACGTGACACCTGGCCAAAAAAAAAAAAAAAATTGAGAGGTTTTTGCTATAGGGCACGTGTGCTCACCAGAAAGACAGAGAGAAACAGAGAGACAGAAAGCGAGAAATCACCCCCTGGGGGATGGTCACACCGCAATCCCTTCTCCTCCATTCTCCTCTCGGGATCTTGGGCACGCACGCACAAGCACCTGACGTGAGTTTAAGCCACCGGGTCCGGGACTCAAACTGCGGTCGACCACATGGGAGTCCAGCGACATAGCCATTACGCCAACTGCTGGTCCTATGTGGCAAAAAAAATTTTAAATGAAAAGAAAAACAAAAGAGATGGGCCCTTAGACGTATTAGCCAGAGCCCTCATGAATGGATTAATGCCATTGTAGACAGAGTGGGTTAGTTATTGCGGGAGTGAGGTTCTGATGAAAGGACGAAGTCTGACCCCCATCCCCTCTCTGTCTTGCATGTGGGCTTCCTCATCACATAATGTCATCCGCCATGGTAAGATGCAGCAAGAGGCCCTCAGCAGATGCAGTTTCTCGGTCCTCAATCTTAAGACTTCTCAGACTGGAGAATCATGAGCCAAAGAAACGTCTATTCCTGGTAAATTACCCAGTCCATGGTATTCTGTTATAGCTGCAGAAAGCCAACTAAGACAGCCACCCAGGAAGGAAGCCTAACCATACACCGGAGTTCTGAACCTGGCATCCACGGCTGACCTTCAGGGGAATGTGTGGACCACCCAAAATTACACACTGAACGTCACATGTACGCCCCTGCTGAGTTACTCTGGGGGCCAGGGCCTTAACATTCATAATCAAAAGGGGTTGGAAGTCCACAAAGGTGAAACCATTGCCCCCGGGCCAAAAGTTGACAGCTCCATCCTGTCCCACTCATCACTGCTGGGACAGCTTGGAGCTATGGCAGCCTCAATCCCAGGTGACAGAATTTCTGGACACTGACCCAGGCAGTACACACTCCTCTTTGGCAAGGCCACTGCAGTGCAGGAGGCGCAAAGTGGACACGGCCTTGCGTGGGCACCGAAGGCTGTCCTAGAGAAAGGGCAGCACCCTTGTTCCTGTCTCACCGCCTCCTCTAAGTCCTTCCATCCAGTGGCGGCCCCGAATGTGACCACGAACATGTCCGAGTGCAGGAGGGACAAAGGTACAGTGTCCCAAGAGGGGAAGAGCAGTTTTCTGGGCACAGGCAGCAACAGCTCAGGAGAATGCCCGGACACAGGGGACTGGCGTTCAAGTGCAAGTCCCAGCTTGGTGGAAGGGGAGTCTGGACTTGCGAGGGCAAAGCCCTCCAGGTGTGGGGGGACGGCAGGCCCAGGCTTGCATCTTGGATGGCTCGGGCACAACGTGTGGGAGACGGGAGGGAGGTGGCACCCAACCAGAGGAAGGCCAGGAGTCGTAGTGCTCTGAGTGCGACTCGGGGACGAGACCTGGCTGAGGAGCACAGGATGCAGAAGGGACAGAGCGGGAAAGACAGGACAGGGAATGACATCGGGGAAAGAAGGTCCAAGGGAGGGAGGGGTCAGGGTGACACACACAGCAAGGACCAGGAGTCGGGCCACAGACAGGCCTGAGCCGCAGCCCACAGGCTTGTCTCTCTCTGGAAAAGCCTCTAGTGAATCTCTCCGGGGCCCAGAAAGTAGCCGTTTGGGAAATGATACGGTGTTATCGCTCCTGCCTCCCTTCTGAAAACAAGCTGTCCTTCCTGCCGGGCCTTGGGAGAAGCTCTGGGAATTCGGAGAGTGCTCAGGAATGCCCTGGGCTGCAGGTCGCAGCCCCCATCAGAGCTGAAGTCGGCCTCCGAGGGCCGCACGCAAGCCGGCTCCATCTCTGAGCACTCCTCCAGGAAGAAGCGGGACCGGGCCAAGTACATTATCAGAGGAACCAGGTCCTTCCTGCCACAGGAGCACGCGGATCACCACTGGGGCCCGCGGTCCCTGGACACAATCTCAGGCCCCAAACACGGCTGCAAATGCCCTTTAGGATAGACCCGGGGCCCCCCGCCCCGGCTGAGCCCAGAGGGACTTTGTACATCTCAACACAGAAGGATGATAGCCCCGGCTCAGCTCTTATTCCAAGGCTGCGCCTGAAAGGTTTCCATTGGGGAAGCAAAAACAAACGACCGCCCTTGGCCTGTGGCTCAGGCTGAATCCGATCTGCGTCAAGGATCCGACTTTGAAGACACAGGGTGCCGATCACAACCGATGAATTCAGCGCGCACACGCACAGGCGTGCACGCATACACACACACACACACACACACACACACACCTGCTTCCAGGCCTTTGTACATGCTCTGCCCTCTCCCTAGATCACTCTTCTGAGTTCTTTTTAAAAAATATTCTTTATTTAATTTTATTGACTATTATTATTTCTTAATTATTATTTCTTTTTTTTTTTTTTTTGAGAGGTTTTTTCGCTATAGGGCGCGTGCACTCGCCAGACAGACAGAGAGAGACAGAGAGACAGAAAGCGAGAAATCACCCCCCAGGGGGGATGGTCACGCCGCAATCCCTTCTCCTCCATTCTCCTCTCGGGATCTTGGGCACACACGCACACGCGCCCGGCGTGAGTTGTAAGCCACCGGGTCCGAGACGCGAACCGCGGTCGACTACGTGGGAGTCCAGCGACATAGCCATTACGCTAACTGCTGGTTCCCAATTATTATTTCTTAATTTGACCGGGGGTGGGGGGGTGGGTAAAATGAGAAAGCAAGCCTCTTGTTTCAGGACTTGACCCACAGTTGGCCATGTCAGAGTCCAGCACCCCAACCACCATGCCACCCGCTGGCCTCTTTTTTTTTTTAATTCTTTTTTTTTTTTTTTTTTACTCATGATAATGTGTGCGCAGGCACAGCAGAGAGAGAATGAGAATCCTGCCTGTCGGCCACATGGCTCTCCCCTTTCTCTCCCCTCCAGCCCATCGCATGTGTGCCCAGCATATTTCAGACCGACCTGGCTGGGGACTCGAACCACAGCTGCCATGTGGGATTTCTTCATAAACGGTGCATTCCTGCTGTGCCATGGAGCCACCCACCCTCCTGACTTCTTTGCCAGGATAAATCCTTTCTTATCTCTTGAGATGACAACAGCTCAATTTTCTCCTCTACACCACGATCTGCCTTGCCTAATAAAGTACCGTGAGCCGGCTCTGTGGCTTAGTACTGGGGTCAGCCAGATCCCACATGGCCGACAGCACAGATCAAGTCCTGGACTCAGTGGCTTGAGAAACACACCGAGTATGTGTGTGTGTCATGCCCAAAATCCCAAAAAGAGGGAGAGCTGGAGGGGAAGGGTTTGCGCGTGAATCATTCCACAGGGAGGCTGCTTTCTCCTCCCTCCCTCTCTCTCTCTCTCTCTCTCTCTCCCTCCCTCCCTCTCTCCCTCCCTCTGTCTCTTTCCGGCAAGTGGACAAGTCCCTTGGCAAAAAGAGAAAAAGTGCTGTGTTGTTTTTATGCTGGGAGGCCTCTTCTGGGGACAGTCCCAAACCTTACTGCAGAAATGACCATCTATGTAAAGGATGAAGGTCTGGGGCTTTCCTGGGTGCCAGGGTTCTTGTTAAAAAGCTAGTTTAGGGTACTACTTGCTCCAGGAAGCCCTCCTTGACCTCATTCTCCAAGCAGGGTTTGAAGTTTCTGTCTTTTGAGTCCCACAAGCACCCGCCCATTGCGAGCACGTACCAAACTGGTAGGAAGTGTGCATCTACGCGCCGTTGCCCACCCGTGGACAGCTCCGTGAGGGCATGGAGGGTGCCCATCTCCTAAGCACTGGCCAGCGCCTCACGCATAATAAAGGCCCCATGGATGATACAGAATGGCGAGTAAATGCCCCTGCCAAGTCCACCTGCTGCAGGGATCTGCCTCGTCAGTTCGGGCCACCTCCTGGTTCTCCACGAGGGCCTGACGGGGCCAGCAACACACGAGCACGCGGCCAAACCCTCTCTGCTTGTCGACCCCAGGAAACGCCCCAGCCACTGTGATCCAGTAACCACCGCCCCCAGATGGCACCACTCCTGGTTTTTTTTTTTTTTTTTAAGAATTAATTTATTTAACTTTATTTACTTATTATTTTCCAGTTTGATCAGAGAGAGACAGAGAAAGAAAGAGAGGGAAAGTGAGAAAGCAATCCCCCAGGTCCGGGACTTGAACCACAGTCGGCCATGTGGGAGTACAGCGTCTTTAACCACCATGCCATCTGCTGGCCCCACCACTCCTAACTTTGGAAAAAAAAAAGAAGGAAAAAAAAAAAAAAAAAAAAAAACTGTGGCCAGCCTTGTGGCTTAGTGATGAGGGGAGTGGAATCCCACATAGCCAACCATGTGGTTCAAATCCCAGCCCCGGTGGCTTAAAAACCACGCCCGGCCCCATGTGCACCCAAAGTCCTGGCAGAATGAAAAAATAAGAGAAGAGATTGTGGTGTGACCATGCCCCATTGTTGGGGGTGCTTTCTTTTCCCTCTTTCTGTCTGTCTCTCTCTGGCAAGTGTAATGTACCTCAGAATGATTTTAAAAAGAGAAGAAAAATCAAAGGAACACTCCAGGAGACTGTGTGGCCAGAGCACAGCCCCTGTGGGTGTGAAGGTCTACACTCACTGTGAAGGTCTACACTCACTGTGAGGGCTATCTGGCCTCCTTTGCAGGCGGGAGAGTGAGGTGCGCCCTGAGCACTGGAATGAGTGGTGGAGGCATCCGGGAGGGAGTCAGGACCGGGCAGGGGCAGGCGCTTTCACTTCATGCTGGGGAAGGAGCCAGAACACCACCAAGGACAGGGCCAGAAGGAACAGGGAGTCTGTCCACACCTGCGGGCCATGGATCCAGTCTCGCCTCCCCCAAGGAGCAGAGGGGCCATGGATCAGTCACAAGTGAGCTGGGACAGGACGTGCGGCCGTCTGAAGTGTGCACTGCTAGCCTGCTAGCGTGTCAGCAAGGACAACCGCGGGGCTCTGTGGCCCACAGCGACCCATCTGATTGCATGGCTGATTATCTGAGGGAACCAGGGACAAGGCGGCCGCAGACCGTGCACCGATTACTGAGGCTGAGGGGAGGTCGTGGGCAGATACAAGCCAGGGAAGGGGAGGACAAGGGTTTAGAAGAGAAAGGGAAAGAGGGAGGAAGAAAACATGCACAGATGCTCGGGAGTTCATGTGGGGTTAAGTCTCTGTAATCCCACTGTAAGTCGAACCATCCTAAGTTGATGCTTTCCCGACATTTTTTTTAAAGGTTTTTGCCATAGGGCACGTGCACTCACCAGGAAGAGACAGAGAGAGACAGGGGGAAGGAAAGTGAGAAATCACGCCCCTGGGGAGATGGCCACGCCACAATTCCTTCTCTTCCATCCTCCTGGGGTTTTGGGTCCACACGCACACGTGGCTGGCATGATTTTCAGGTTACCGTGTTCGGGACTCAAACCACACTCGGCCACAAGGGAGTCCAACACCTTAACCGCTATGCCAACATTTTAAAAAATTCTTTTTATATAAAGGGCCTTTTTACAAAGGAACAAAAGTATCAGAAATAATAAACTTGTGTTTTTAAATATAAAGATGGGTTCAGGGGGCCAGCTGACGGCCCAGGGGTTAGGGTGGCCAACCACAATGCTGAGTTCTAGATCCAGAAGCTTAAAACCATGCTGGGCACATGTGCGTGCATGCCTCAAATTCCAAGAGGAGAATGGAGAAGGGATTCCAGCATGACCACACCCCATGGGATGGGTGCATTCGCATTTTCACTGTTTCTCTCTCTCTCTCTAGAGAGTATATGCACAAATTAGCAAATTCTTTTTAAAAAAAGGAGGGGGAGAGTTGCGAGCAGGTGGCATCTTGGTTAAGGTGCTGGACTACTACATGGCTGACTGTTTCAAGTCCAAGATCTGGTGGCTTGAAAATCATACCAGGTGCATGTGCATGTGCATGTGTTCCCAAAATCCCAGGAGAAGGGACTGAGGCATGGCCATCTCCCCCTGGGGGGTGAGTTCTCACTTTCCCTTGGTAAAGACATGCACCCTATAGCAAAAAACTTTTAGAAAAAGTAGGCTCAGCCACAGTGGCAAAGCAGGCAGGTGCCACTGAGCAAAACTGCAGCCATATTGGAAGGCCCTAGGTTAGGATTCTAGGTCAAACCAGTCGTGCCTGCTTGTGATCCTGGCTATAGGGAGGATCATGGTATGGCAATAAATAAAATTTTAAAACGTGGGTTTTATAATATGTGTAGATATTAAGATTTATGACAACATAAAAAATGGACAGGGGAAATGGAGATACACAATTCTTACATTCTGGGTGAAATGGTATAATAGGATTTGAAGGTAGACTGTGACAAGTTAAACCTATAAACCAAAGAGCAACCACTGAAATAACTGAACCAATGGAATATAACTAAATATGCCGAGAGTGGAGATAAAATGAAATCTTAAAAAATAATGAATATGGTTAAAGGCGCTGGATTCCCACATGGTCGACAGCGATTGGAGGCCTGGGTCTGGCAGCTTGCTTTCTCGCTTTCCCTTTCTCTCTCTGGTCAAATTTAAAAATAATAACAAATAAAATTAAATAAATAGATAATTTTTTTAAAAAAGTAATGAATCCTTGGGGCTGGTTGGACCTGGCAGCTTGCTCTCTCATTTTCTCTCTCACTCTCTTTCTTTCTCTTTTGCTTTCTCACTTTCCCTCTTCCTTTTTTTCTCTGTCTCTCTGGTCAAAATTTTTTTAAAAATCATAATGAATACATAAAATTAAATCATTGTTTTTTAAAGAGAGAGGTTTGCTATAGGACACTGAGTTACAATGACCCTAACAAGCTTTATAAAGTTCCTGGAGAAGATGTATGCCAACATAATCAGAAGAGCAAAAGAAAAGAACCTCAAAGTGAAGGATCGATTTGATACCTACCAAGACTCCGAGAATCACTACAAATCAAATAAAAAGAACTCCTTGGGGGGGCCTGCAGGTGGTGTGGTGGTTAAGGGCACCGGACTCCCACATGGCCGACGCGGTTCAAGTCTCAGACCTGGCAGCTTGCTTTCTCACACTCCCTCTCTCTGTCTCTCTCTGGTCAAATTAAAATAAAGTTAAATAAAATAATTCTTAAAAATAAAACACTCCTTGGGGTCCAGCTGTAAGGGCACATGCTGCCAAGAGGCTGAGCTCAGTGGGGCTAGCCTGCATGGGAGACCAGGTTCAAGTCTCAGTCCAACCGAACACTTGGCATGGTGCGTGCATCTGTGGTCCCAGAGCCTGGGGAGGCTGAGGCAGGACTACCACAAGCTCCAGGCAGGTCCGAGCAACACTGAAAAAGAGCCAGGAGTGACAGGGTATGCTTGTGGTCCCAGCTGAGGGGCTGAGGTAAAAGGGTTGTGACAGAGAGAGAGTCTTAGAAAATACTGGGGACCAGCGGATCGCGTAATAGTTACGTTGCTGGGCTCCCATGTAGTCAACCATGATTCGAGTCCTGGACCTGGAGGCTTGAAACACTCAGGGTGCATGTTTGTGGGCACCCAAAATCCTGACAGGACAATGGAGGAGAAAGGATTGCGGTGTGGACATCTCCCCAGAGGGCAATTTCTTGCTTTCTGTCTCTCTCTCTCCAACAAGTACAAGTGCCCTGTAGCAAAAATCTCTCTAAAAAAATAAATTAAAAAAAGATTCTTGTGGCAGGAGTCACAGGTGGCGTGGAAGTTAAGGCACTGGATCTCACCTGGCCAGCTGCATGGTTTGAGCCCTGGACCTGGTGGCTTGAAGATCATGCTAGGTATGTGTGCATGAGTGCCCAAAATCCCAAAAGGAGATGGGAGGAAAAGGGATTGCAGTGTGGCCATCCCCCGTGGGGGGTAATGTCTCACTTTCTCTCTCTCTGGTGAGCTCATGTGCCCTATGGGGGAAAAAATTGTAGCAAATGTTCTAAGACATGGGATCTTTCCCAGATGCGAACCCACATGTGATTCATTGAGCAGCACGGTCTTCCCGAGCTTGTCAGACAGATTACATGCATCTCTATTGAGCCAGGAGTCGAGGTTGAAGTCACCACTGCAGACGCTTCAATCGATCATTTCAATAAGTTAACTACTGGTTGTCAGAAAGAAAGAGGGGCCAGTCCCTGGTGTGATGGTTAAGGCAGCTAGATCCCACATGACTGACTGTGTGGTTCAAGTCCCAGCAGCTTAAAAATCACACAAGGCGCATGGACGTGCCTGCCCCAGACCGCGAGAGGACAATGGAGAAGGGACTGCCATGTGGCCGTGTTTTCTCGCTTTCTTTCTCTCTATTCAATGAAAGCACACACCCTACAGCAAAAGATTTTTTTAAAAAGAGTCCTTTCATCATGAAGACGTCATCATCCTAACGGGTTCAGAGATGATGAAGCAAAAGTTGACAGAACTGAAAGGAAGGAGAGAGAAATCCATGACTACGGCTGGACACCGGAGACTCCGACTCTGCAACCAGGAAAGGTCAGTGACGGAGAGAAAGTCCTTCGAAAGGAAACCAGGAGCTGACAAGCAGGACGGAGGCGGACAGATCGTTCACTTAAGGAACACAAGGGGCCCAGGCCTCCGCCCACTGCAGCAGAGTGGGGCTGGGGGTGACCACAGAGCAGGAAACGCTTCCTCCCTGCCCAGCCCACAGTCCTCCCCGTGAGGGAAGCACAGCAGCTCACACTACACTCACCTGATCCGGCCGACACCCTGCAGGGGTGGGTCACTCTTCAACGCCTTTCCCCACCACACACCTGCCTGATCTCTCCGTGCTGCACCCTCGGCCCACTGCTGCGTGATCTACAGAAAACTCACGCACACGGAACACACGCACGCACATATACCAGCCGGCCCCTGGCATGTGGGATCAAAGGCACCTGCCATGTGATCAGAGGGCTGTGTGGACAGCGGCTCTCTGCTGGGTTCCAATCCCAGCTCAGCCACCTACCAGCCATCACCCGGGGCAAGTCACTTAGCTTCTCTGAGCTTCTGTGTCCACGTCGATAGGAACACCAACTTTGGGGCCGACAGGTGGAGCGGTGGTTAAGGGCACCAGACTCCCACATGGCAGACTGTGGTTCGAGTCCTGGACCTGGCGGCTTGCTTTCCCACTCTCCCATCACCCCCCAGCCCTCTGGTCAAATAAGTAAATAAACAAATAAAGTTAAATAAAATTCTTTTTTTTTGCGGGGGGGGGGGGGGGGCAGTTTTGCCATAGGGCATGTATGTTTGCCAGAAAGACAGAGATAGAAAGCAAAAAAATCACCCCCGGGGGGATGGCCACACCGCAATCCCTTCTCCTTTCTCCTCTCGGGATCTTGGGCACGCACAAGTACCCGGCATGAGTTTAAACCACCAGGTCCAGGACTCGAACTGCAGTCAACTACATGGGAGCCCAGTGACATAGCCATTATGCAGCTGCTAGTCCCAAATAAAATACTTAAAAAAACAAAAAAAAAAAAACAAAAAAAAACGTCAACTTCATAGGGTCGTTGTGAGGAAAAGAGAAGGTAATGCAAAGAAGGGGCAGTCCTGAGAACAGTGTCTAGGGTGCAGGGACACACGGGCACCTGAAATCCCAGCTACTCAAGAGGCTGAGCGCAGGAAGACTGAGAGTTCAAGGCCAGCCTGGGAAACAGCCAGACACTGTTTCTTAAAAAAAAAAAAAATCAAGGGGCCAGCAGAAGACATGGTTACATCGCTGGACTCCCACGTAGTCAACTGCCGTTTGAGTCTCAGACCCAGCAGCATGTGTGTGCATGCATGTCCAAGATCCCAAGAGGAGAATGGAGAAGGGATTGCGGCATGGCCATCCCCCCTGGGGGTGATTTCTCGCTTTCTGTCTCTGTTTTTCCAGCAAGCGTTCCCTATAGTAAAAATCTTTCTAACAACAACAAACAAACAAACAAAAAACAGGAGCTAGATAGCCGTAAGGTAGTGAAATACAACACTCTGAGAGGCTGGCCCATGGGAAGGTTCCTGGTTTGTATCCAGTGACCTCCCTGAGTGTGCCAGCATACATGTGCCCCTAATCCAGGGCAGATAAAGTTGGGGTGGATCGTGGCATCAAGACTCTGCTGGGGGTGCTGTCTCTCCCTCCATCTGCATCTCTCCCACTCATGGAAAAAATAATAGCAGATATAAAATGACATGAAAAAGGGTCAGTAGGTGGTGTGGTGATTAAGATGCTGGATTCCTAGACGGTTGACCACATTCAAGTCCTGGACCTGGCGACTTGCTTTCTCACTTTCTCTCTCTTTCTCTATATCTCTCTCTGGTGAGCAAATTAATAGCAAATAAAAAATAATACAATTAGGGGCCAGCAGGTGGCATGGTGGTTAAAGACGCTGGTCTCCCACATGGCCAACTGAGGTTCAAGTCCTTAACCTAGTGGCTTGCTTTCTCACTTTCCCTCTCTCTCTGTTTGTCTGATCAAACTGAAAAATAATAATAATAATTCATAAAGTTAAATAAAATAACTTCCAAAAATAATAATAAAAATAATACATTAAATTAAATTAAAAATTCTTTAAAAAAATATGACCTGTCTCTAGGGAGGAAAAAAGATTTGAGGCTACACTGTGGCAGGCATGGAGCTGTAGAATGTGGAAATGAGGACCCCAGATACTCCAATACAGGGCTAGTGGGGGAAAAAGCACAGGTCTGCTCTATTACTGAGTCCTGGGCAAGTGCCTTAGTTCGTCCATCTGTAAAACATGCCGTCTGGGGCCTATTCCACGGCCTACAGGTAAAAGCACGGATCCCGCAAGGCTAGCTATACAGTCCTAATTCCAGACCTCGTGGACTGAAAAACACGCCAGGCATATGTGTGTGCGTACCCCAAACCCCAACCCCAAAGGAAGGAGAAATGGAAGAGAAGGGACTGCGTTGTGATTATTCCCCATGGAGGGTGTTTTCTCATCTCCCTCTCTCTCATTCCACTTTGGCCAGTGCACACGCCCTCGCACACGCCCTCTAGGAACAAAAAAAAAAAAAAAGAGGAATCTGAACTTAGAAGCTATTTGTAAATGGTTTAACTTCCTTTTTCATAATTTCAAAAAGTCAAAACACCTTCTAGAATTGCAGCCTTAAATGGAAGGTCAGTATGCAAACAGATGAGGTAGGCAGGGGGCCGACGGCGGCTCAGCGGTAAAACGTACTGACCTGCGAGGCTAACCAGCATGCAAAGGTGCTGCATTTGCACCCAGAGCCCTCCCTGAGCCCTCCAGGCACATCCGTGCTCGTGATCCAGGGCTGGCTGAGACTGGGAGTGGTCGTAGCATCAAGACCCTGTAGGGAATGCTGTCTGCCTCTCTCTGTTTCTCTCACTCGTGGAGGAACTAAATAAATTTTAATTGCCAGATGACGCATGCATTCATTAGCAAGAGAGACAGAGAGAAAAAGAGAGAGCAAGAAGGGCCAGCAGGTGGTGTGGTGGTTATAGCACTGGATTCCCATGTGGCTGACCACAAGTTTGAATCTCAGACCCGGTGGCTTAAAAATCGCGCCTGGCACGTGTATGTGCATGCCCTAAATCTCAAGAGGAGGAAATGAAGGAGAAGGGATTGTGGTGTACCCATTCCCCCCAAGGGGGGGGGGGTGATTTCTCACTTTCCCCCGTCTGTCTCTGTATCTCTTTCTCTCTGTCTCTCTCTGGCTAGTACAGGTACCTTCCTTTGGAAAAAAAAAAAGAGGGGCCAGCAGGTGGCGTGGTGGTTAAGGCACTGGATTCCTGAGAAGAGAGGAGGAGAAGGGACTAAAGCAGCGCGCCCATCCACCCTCAGGGGTGAGCTCTCACTTTCCCTCTCTCTGTCTCTTTCCATCAAGTGCAAGTGCCTGATGGCAAATATCTTTTTTTTTCTTTTTTCTTTTTTTTTTTTTTTGGAGAGGTTTTCACTATAGGGCGCGTACGCTCGCCAGACAGACACAGAGAGACAGAGAGATAGAAAGCGAGAAATCACCCCCCAGAGGGGATGGTCACGCCGCAATCCCTTCTCCTCCATTCTCCTCTCGGGATCTTGGGCACGCACGCACACGCGTCTGGCGTGAGTTTTAAGCCACCAGGTCCGGGACGCGAACCACGGTCGACTACATGGGAGTCCAGCAACACAGCCATTACGCTAACTGCTGGTTCCCGCAAATATCTTTTTAAAAAAAAAAAAGGAGAAAGGAGGAGAGGAAAAGGCACCTCCAATTGGGATGTGTCATACCATAATCTCTTCTCCACTTACCCGCTCAGCTGGGATCTGGGGTATACACATGCGTCTCCTGTGGTTTTCAAGCAGCCGGGCCAGAATGTGAACCGTGGTCGGTCATGTGTCATCCAGCTCCCTTAATCACTGATCCATGGGGCTGCTCCAAATACAGATTTTTTAAAAAAAATTGAGTCCAGCCCATGGTGTGATAGTTAAGGCAGCTAGAGCCCACATGGCTGACTACACAGTTCAAGTCCCGGACCTGGTTGCCTGAAAAACTCAATGGCGAGTGTGCACGGTGTCCAAAAACACAAAAGGAGAAATCAGGGAGGATTATAGCTTGGCCATCCCCTCTCTCTGTCTCTCTCCACCAAGCACATGTGTCCTCTAGGAAATAAAAAAAACAACTAACAATAACAAGGACCAGCTCTGATGAAGGTGGTGGGCTGGAGATCCACGCCAGAGAGAAAAGGAGACCCTGATGTGCAGAAGTCTAAGAAGGAACTGTCCAGAAACACAGGGTGGGGATGTTGACTGATCATACCCAGAGGGGTCTCACAGGCAGTCGAGGCAGGGAGAAGTCAAAGGACGGAGGCAGGATGACACCCAAGGAGTCACTACCAGCAATGCCCTCACCAGCCAGTGACCAGCAACCAAGGGTCTCCCGGGCGGATGGACCGCGACAGCCCGGCTCCCATGCTCTGGGAGGTCAGGCAGCTAGCAGCTGTCTCCTGCAACATTCCTGCTGCTCCCGGGGCACAAACAGGATGTTTGGAAGCAGATGACCACAAGTGACCACAGGAAGCCACAACAGCCACCTCCAGGTGACGCTCCCTTTCTCCCCGAGCTTGTTTCCAGCTTGACTGCCTCGGCAGTCCGGGCAGAGAGACTTCAAGTGCCGACTTCCAAAGAGAGAGAAGGGGCAGGAATTCTTGGAAAGCTCAGGACACAGCGGAGGAGGCCACCTGAGGTGGTGAGGCGGGGAGGAAATGAGGCCACCCGTAACCCCAGCAGCCACCTCGCCCCAAACACAGCTCGGCTGACGCTGTAAGGAGGGGTAAGAAACCACACATCCACTCCGAGGGACAGAGGACTTTCCAAGATGGGTAGCAGGTGACAAGTGACCTCAGCGGGGCGGCCCAGTCTGAGGAGCCGGCGTAGAGTTCCAGGCACTGTGGCCACTCCCTCCTGCCAGTCCGACCGGGCTGTCCAGGCGCATCAGCAGTGAGAAGCCGCCCAGCGGGCCAGCCGAGCCTGGACTCCACGGCGGATGGTTTCCCCAGGAAACCAAGCCTGAGCCACAGGACACTCCATTTCCACCTAAGGGAGAGGAAGGTTCCGGGGAGGGAGAGGAAAAGCCTGGCTGGAATCCCAGAGCTACTTCCACACCCCGACAGGGCCCAGGGTGGAGCGTCAGCTCAAGTGCTCCTAACAGGTACAATCACAGGGCCAGTCCCCCTTTAACGGCTGTGCCCGCTCGTGACCAGCTGCCCCCGGAAGGCTGAGAGAGCCGGGGGCTCACCTAGGGTAGGAGCGATCAGAGTGGCTCTCAGTGATTCACGTTAGGTGAGCGCTTTGTATAAACCACGCCACTAAACGCCCTCCTCCCCGGCCACTTCCTCTTCGAAGCCACCAAAGAGGCTCAGGGGAAAGGAAACGTCACGTAACCAAATCATCAAAACCCCATTTGACACCACGAGCCCCAGAGCAAGGCCATTTCACCTTCTGAGCAGAACCCCAAACATTCTCTAACCCACAGGGCTGCAGGGGCCTCCCTCACACCCTCCGGGGAATAGCCAGATTTCTCTCCCAGGCGGCGGGACGCCCAAGCAGGTGCACATGTATGAGATACTTGCCACCCCGCCCAGGAAACACAGCCACAGACAGGAGAAAGGGGGCTCAAATATGGAGAGGGTGACACTGAAGGCAAACCCCCAACCAGGGTCTAGATTTCTTCTAAGAACAAATGATAATTGTTACCATTTGGAAGTACAGTCAGCCCTCTGAATCCGCTGTTCCTTATCATTGGAGTCAACCAACCACAGATTGAAAATGTTACAGTGGGTCCAAGCTGTGGCATGGTGGGTAGGGAGGCTGCATCCCACATGGCTGAGTACAAGTTCGAGTCCCAGACCCGGTGGCTTGAAAACCAATCTGGGTACATGTGGGTACGTGTGTGCCCAATATCCCAAAAGGAGGGAGAATATGGAGAGGGGATTACGGCATGATCATTCTCCATGGTGGATACTTCCTCGCTTCCTCTCTCTGTCTCTGTAGGAAAAGTGCATTTGCCCTCTGGCAGATTTTAAAAAGAAAAGAAAATGTTACACAGTATTGTCTAGCTCAGGTGACAGGGCTGTAAGGCTGAAGCCACATGGGAGGCTCTGGTTAATCCCAAACCAACCTGAACAAGCCAGGGTTGGCAGGGCCACAGTGATCCTGGCAGGCTGAGAGGCTGGGACGGAAGGACCACAGGGTGTAAAACACCATAGGGGGCCTCTCTATCTCTTTCTCTCGCTCATAAAAAAGTTTTTGTGCCTTTTTTCTTTTTTTTTTTTTAAGAATTATTTATTTATTTAATTTTATTTGTTGCTATTATTTTTTGAAATTTGATCAGAGTGAAAGAGAAAGGAAAAATGAGAAAGTAAGTCACCTGGTCAGGACTTGAACCTCCGTTGGCCATGTGGGAGTCCAGCACCTTAACCACCACACCACCTGCCAGCCCCCCCACAAAGGTTTGTGTTTATTTATTTTTATTTATATTTTTTAAGAATTATTTTATCTAACTTTTTTTTTTTTATTTTTTATTTTTTGAGAGGTTTTCGCTATAGGGCGCGTGCGCTCGCCAGACAGAGAGAGACATAGAGATAGAAAGCGAGAAATCACTCCCCAGGAGGGATGGTCACGCCACAATCCCTTCTCTTCCATTCTCCTCTCGGGATCTTGGGCACGCATGCACACGCGCCCGGTGCGAGTTTTAAGCCACCGGGTCCGGGACGCGAACCACGATCAACTACGTGGGAGTCCAGCAACATAGCCAATATGCTAACTGCTGGTTCCCAACTTTATTTATTTTAATTTGACAAGAGAGGAACAGAGTGTGTGTGTGTGTGTGTGTGTGTGTGTGACAGAGAGAGAGAGAGAGAAAGTCGCCAGGTCTGGGACTCGAACTGCAATCAGTCATGTGGGAATCCAGTGCCCTCAACCACCATGCCAACTGCTGGCCCCTTATTGGCAGTATTTTTTCATTTGACTAAGAGAGAGACACAGAGAGAGCGAGAGAAAGTAAGAAAGCAAGCTACCAGGTCTGGGACTCAGACCTGTGGGAGTCCAGTGCCCTTAACCACCTTGCTACCTGCCGGCCCCTTGATTTATTTATTATTTAGAGAGATTTTTGCTATAGGGTGCACGTACTCTCCAGACAGACAGAAAGACAGAGAAACAGAAAGCAAGAAATCACCCCCTAGGGGGATGGCCACACCACAATCCCTTTTCCTCCATTCTCCTCTCAAGATCTTGGGCCACACATACATACACACCTGGCATGAGTTTTAAATTGCTGGGTTTGGGACTCGAACCACAGTCGACTACATGGGAGTCCAGTGAAGTAACCGCTACATCATCTGCTGATCCTCAAAAAAGTATTTTTACAGAAAATACTATGTTATTGCTGACGTAGATAACATAGTTAGGCCTACTATGGTTCATCCATACTGAAAGTGTTCGGGCAACTTTTTTTTCTTGTCATCATTCCCTAAACAATACAGTCTAACAGCTACTTACACAGCATTCACAGGGAGTAGGTATTGTAAGTAACCTAGAGACGATTTAAGATATATGGCAGGAGGGTCAGCAGGTGGCGTGGAGGTTAGGGCAGCTGGATTCTACATGGCTGCCCTAACCTCCATGGACACAACCCCTCTGTCTGTCTCTCACTGTATATGTATATGTATATGTATATGTATATGTATATGTATATGTATAGTATATGTATATGTATATGTATATGTATATGTATATGTATATGTATATGTATATGTATATGTAGAGAGAGTGACGGATATGTGCAGGTCATATGCAAATACGTGCCATTTTATGTAAGGGACTTAAACATCTGAGGGTTGTGATATCTGCAGGGGGTCCTGGAGCCAATTCCCCCATGTTACCGTGGGACAACTGTATTTCAGGCATGAGGGGACCTAAACTAGGAATGTAAAGTGACCTGCCAAGGGATCAGTGGGTGGTGTGGTGGTTAAGGGTGTTGGACTCCCACATGGCCAACTGTGGTTCAAGTCCTGGATATGGTGGCTTGCTTTCTCACTTTCTCTCTCTCTCTCCCTGATCCTCTCTGGTCAAATCAAAAGGAAGAAGAAAGAAAGAAAGAAAGAAAGAAAGAAAGAAAGAAAGATTAGAAAAAAGAAAGAAAGAAAAAGAAAATCATGCTGGGCATGCTTGCGTGCGTGCCCAACATCCCAGGAGGATGGAGAAGGGATTGCTGCTTCGCTATCCCCTTGGGGAGGGGGTGACTTCTCACTTTCTCTCTCACTGTCTCTCTCTCTCCAACAAGTACAGGCGGCCTATGGCAAAACCTTAACCACCACCACCAAAAAGTGACTGGCCAATTAGCAAGTGGTGCCATCGATACGGGACCAGGTAGAGCTGGCGTCGGAGTCTGGGTCTGTCTGAGGCTCTTGCTGTCTGCCCATGCAGAACCTAGAGAAGTTCTCACTGAGATTCACCAGAGGAGGAAGCACTTGGTGGGGGTTCAGCATCGGAGCAGGTGTCCACAGTTCAGACCCATTTAATCATCAACCACCATCAAATATTTATGAAGCAACCACAGACAGAACAGAGCAGTACTTTGTGGTTAGGTCCTTAAAAGGGGGATGAGATCCCTGTCTTCAAGGAGCTTCCAGGGCAGAAGGGGAGACCAGAAGAACCCAAATTTACACAGAGCTGTGAAATTACATCTAAGCGTGAAGGTCAACAGGTTGGTTGGGTTTAGAGGGAAAATAAAGATCTCAAAAAGGTCTTCATTTTTAAAAAGAATGGTTTTATTTAACTTTATTTCTTTATTTTAATTTGATCAGAGAGGGACAGAGTAAGCAAGCAAGAGAGAGACAGAGAAAGTGAGAAAGCAAGTTGCCAGGTCTGGGACTTGAACTGCGGTCAATCATATGGGAGCCCAGCACCTGTAAACACCATGTAACCTGCAGGCCCATCCAAAAGGGTTTCTTGAGCCAGCCACTGGCATGGTGGCTAAGAAGGCTGGATCCTACATGGCTGACTGCATGGTTTGAGTCCCAGAGCTGGTGGCTTGAAAAATTTGCTGGGCACATGTGCATATGTGCTCAAAATCCCAAGAGGAGAATGGAGAATACAGAAGAGACTGCAACATAGCCATCCCTGTAGGAAGTGCTTTCTCTCCTTCTCCCTCTCCCTCTCTCTCTCTCCATATGCACCATGCAACAAAATTTAAAGATTTAAAAAAAAAAATGGTTGAGATTGGCCAGCAGGTTCAAGTCCCTGACCTGACAGCTTGCTTTGTCCCTTTCCTTCTCTCTTTCTGTCTCTCTCTGGTCAACCTCAAAAAAATAAAATAAAGACAATGAATACAACTTTTTTTACAAATTGGTTGGGACCAGCAGATGGTGTAATGGTTATGTCGCTGGACTCTCACATGGTTGACTGCAGTTCAAGTCCTGGACCCGGCAGCTTGAAACACGCTAGGCACGTGTTTGTGCATACTCAAAATCCCAAAAAGAAAAGGGACTGTGGCATGGCCATTGCCCCTGGGGGGTGAGGGAAAGTGATTTCTCGCTTTCTGTCTCTCCAGCAAGTGCACATACCCTATAGTGAAAACCTTTCTAAAATAAATAAATAAATGGTGGCTTCCTGGGGTAGGCAGTGGCACAGACTCACAGAAGTTCATGTCCCAGGACCACCCTGAGCACATTGGGTGCCCGCATGTGCCCACAATTGAGGCCAACTGAGAGCAGAGATCGCAGTATGAGGACTCTGTCGGAATGCCTGTCTATCTGCCTGCCTCTTTCTCAGAAGAAGTAAAAAAATATTTAGGCTTTTGCCATAGAGTGTGTACACTCACCAAAGAAAGACAGGGAGAGAGGTGCCAACAGGTGGTGTGGTGGTTGAGGCACTAGAATTCCCACATGGCTGACTGTGGTTCGAATCCCAGACCTGGCAGCTTGCTTTTGCTCTCTTTCTCTTTCTCTCTCTGCCCTTCTCTGACAAAATTCATGTGAAAAAATAATGATCATAAATAAATAAATAATTTTTAAAATAAAAAAAGAGAGAGAGAGAGAGAAAAAAGTGAGAAATTACCCCTCCCCTCCCAGGGGGAATGACCACACCACAATCCCTTCTCCATTTTCCTCTTGGACTTGTATGCACAGATGCCCAGCATGATTTTCAAGCCACAGGACCTGGGACTCTAACTGCGGTCAGCCATGTAGGAGTCTAGCACCTTAACCATCATACCACCTGCTGGCCCTAAATTCTTTCTTTTTAAAAAAAAAGAAAGAAAGAAAGAAAGAAAGAAAGAAAGAAAGAAAGAAAGAAAGAAAAAACAGGGGGCTTTGGGCCAGCCAGGTGGCATGATGGTTAAGGCGGCTGGATCCCACATGGCCAACTGCTGGACCTGGTGGCCTGAGAAACATGCCAGATGCGTGTGCACGCCTGCCCAAAATCTCTAGAGGAGAGGGGATGGCAGTGTGGTCATCCCCCCAGGGGGTGCTTTCTCACTTTCTCTCTCTGTCTCTCTCCTATGAGCACACGTGCCCCATAGCAAACTAAGAAAATATAAATAAAATGGGAGTTTCAGGCCCAGCAGCGGAGGCACAGCAGTGAGGTCCTACCATGTGAAGGCTGAGGTCACAGGGGAGGCCCAGGTTTGGTTCCCAGCCAAACCTAAACAGGCCAAGCAAACTGGCTTCAGCTAAGATTTTTGTTCTTTTTAATTCAAGATAGACCGCACAGAGAAAGAGAGAGTGAGGAGTCTACGGGGGCTACAGGGTCAGATCATGCCACAGTCTCTTTCCTCTAGTCCTCGAGCCTGTCAGATCTTGGGGCTCGCATGTGCATTTCAGGCTGACTGGCTGGGGATTCAAACTGCAGTTGTCACTTGAGATCTGGCTTCTCTTGAGCAGCACATTACCACTGTACCCTAGATCCAGGCCTCAGCTAAAATCTTACAGGCAGAGGTGTGGGGAGATAGGCAAGGAGGAGGAGGTGATTTTCTGAAGCTTGGACAGAGATCCAGATTCAAGGCAGGGCTGAATACTTGGCATGGTCGACCAGAAGTCAAATTGAACTCAGAGACTACGGTTCAAGAAACTCCCTAAATTTGCCAACTGTATGTTTGAAATATAGTGCAGCCCAGCTGGTGGCACGGTGGTTAAAGCAGCTGGATCCCACATGGTCGACTACATGTTTTGAGCCCCAGACCAGGCAACTTGAAAAACACACTGGGTATGTGTGCATGTCCAAACACCCAAGAGGAGAATAGAGAAGGGATTGCGGAGCGGCCATCCGCCCTGGAGAGTGCTTTCTCACTTCCCCTCTCTCTGTCTCTGTCTTTCTCCAGCAAGTACATGTGCCCTATAGTAAAAACTGTAAATAAATAAATAAGTAGAGAGAGATAGATCCCAGCCTCAGTGTTTTGAAGAAAAACCAAACCAAACCAAACAAACAAAAATTAGAGAGAGAGGAAGAGCAGAAATAGAGCAATCGTAGAACTCCCCAGAGCAGGGGCCAGGTAGGAGCACGCATGAGAGAAGCCAGGCACAATGTAGGCCACAGGAAGGGTCAAAATAGAGGGCTGGTGCTATTTAGGTCAGCCTAGCAGTGCAGTGAGGAGGGGCGTCGACTGTAGCCAAATCTGAACGTTCAACAGAAATGACATCTGGATTTCTAGGTGCAACCTCTTGATGCTTTAAAAGTTAGCAACTGGGACCAGCGGATGGCGTAATGGCTACGTCGCTAGACTCCCATGTAGTCGACCACGGTTCGAGTCCCGGACCCGGTACCTTAAACTCACACGGGGTGAGTGTGTGTGCGTGCGTGCCCAAGATCCCGAGAAGAGAATGGAGGAGAAGGGATTGCGGCATGACCATTCCCCCTGGGGGGTGATTTCTTGCTTTCTGTCTTTCTGTCTCTCTGTCTTTCCGGCAAAAGCACACACTCTATAGCAAAAAACTCTCAAATAAATAAATAAAGTTAGCAACTAATTTGGAATTTCTTCCAAGTTTTTATTTATTTATTTCATTAGGTAAAGAGTGACAGGCACCCTTGACAGGGTCTCCCCACACCGTGAGCCCCTCTTTCTTCTCCCCTTATCCTTCCAGTCCACCAGGATCACAGGCACAACCAGGGTTGTACCCAGTGTGATCGGGTTGACACTGATCTGAACTCAGGGCCTCCCCACATAGCTCCAGCATTGAACAGTGGCATCCCACTGCCTGTGCCACCATGGCTGGGCCTGGAGTATTATTTTTTAAATATTTATTTTTAAATTTAGTTTTATTTATTATTATCATTTTAAAATTTGACCAGAGAGAGAACGGGACTCGACCTGCAGTTGGCCATGTGGAAGTCCAGCGCCTTAACCACCACGCCATCTGCCCCCAGGACTAGATTATTTTTAAATGCCATGAAGGTCAAGCAACACGGGTCTGCAGGCCAAATTCAGCCTAGAGACTGCCCTTCTCTGCATTAAGGTCTCCAGTAGGAACTACCAGAGTCACTGGGTGGGGTGCACGCTCTTGCCTCATGGTCTGTTGTGACACTGGGTATGTCCCCTCCCCGACTCCTCGGAGGGTCTGTTTAGCTTCCTCATTTGTCAAGCAGAGAAACGAGCACCGGCCTCGGTGGGTTTTTGTCTGAGCCATGTCAAAGATGATGAAACATGTGAAAATATTTCTTCGACCTGAAAGTGTTGTGTAAATGCCCATTATTTTACGTGGGCCAAGGGCAGAGCAGGGACAGTAACAGAGCGCTCAGACAACAGAGGAGGCCTCAGAGAGACAGTGGAAAGGAAACGGGCTGGGTCTCTGAGTGCAGACCGGAAGAGTCGGGACAATAGAACCCACGTCAGGGGGGAAATATAAATTTGGGAGTCACCAGATCACAAGTTATAAAGAAGGTCATGCAAGTAGGTAAATTGATGGAGGTGTCTAGGAGAAAAACAGGGAGGCCAGAAAAAGCCTCCAGAAATGGGCAAAGGCGTACCCCACAAAGGAATCAGAGCAGTGGGAAAGGAGGGCCAGAGGTTCCGCAGAACTTAAGAGACGAAAAAGATAGCAGCTGACGAGTGGCATGCTGGTCTTGGCAACAGAAAACATGGAAGAATGGCCCAGGCTGTGTTAGAACCAGAAAAAAGGAAGCCAGACCGTGGTGAAGCAGTAAAGCACCACTCTCTGAGACTGACCCACGGAGGAAGGTTCCGGGTTGGCCTCCAGAGATCCCCCACCCCCGAATGTGCCAGGCCCGTACATGCCATTGGCCTGGGCTGGTCACAGTCTCAAGACCCTATTAGGAATGTCTGCGTGTGTGTCTCTTTCTCTCTGTCTCTCTCTCTGTCTCTCTGTCTCTCTCACTTATGGAGGAAATAAGCAAACATGGGAGGAAAAAAAGAGAAAGGATTACAGAATTGAGGAAGGGCAGAAGGCAAAAAGAAGGACTCAGAAGCAGGATCATTAGATGGCGTCATGGTTATGTCACTGGACTCCCATGTAGCCGACCGCAGTTCGTGTCCCGAACCTGGCGGCTTAAAATTCCCGTTGGGCTCGTGTGCATGGGTGCCCAAAATCCCAAGGAGAATGGAGAAGGGATTGCGGTGTGACCATCCCCCTGAGGGGTGATTTCTCACTTTCTGTCTCTCTGGCGAGCACAGGCACCCTATAGCAAAAATCTCTCAAAATATTAAAAAAGACCCAGAAGCAAAGGGGATGCAGTTATAGAGAGGTAGAGACCATGAAGCCACATCGGCTGC
The DNA here is from genome assembly GCA_026018925.1 of Tupaia tana. Classification (NCBI taxonomy): domain Eukaryota; kingdom Metazoa; phylum Chordata; class Mammalia; order Scandentia; family Tupaiidae; genus Tupaia; species Tupaia tana. Next base: position 12,546,484 of record JAKSZU010000026.1, on the reverse strand, counting down.
CACAGCTGTCTATGTGGGTGGGAGATGGAGGGACCCCTGAGACATAAAAGGTATTATGGTGGAAAGAGGGGAAAATGTGGAGTAGGGGTGGGGTGGAATAAGGAGTGAATAAACAGGGGCCAGCAGGTGGTGTGGTGGTTAAGGCATGGGGTTTCCACATGGCCAACCATGGTTCAAGTCCTGAGCCTGATGGCTTGAAAACCACACCAGGCACATACGCATGCGTGTCCAAAGCCAGGAGGAGAATGGGGCAGAAGGGACTGGGGTATGCTATTCCCCCTGAGGGGTGATTTCTCTCTTTCTCTTTCACTGTCTCTGTCTCTCTCCAGTGAGTGCAAGCACGCTATGGCTAAACCTTAAAGAAAAAAGTGAATAAACACCAACCATCCTTCTTGCTGAAGGTCTTATCTACGTGTGCTGTATCCCTGCTCACTCAGCCTCCCTACAATCCAGAGGCACTGGGCCCATTTTACAGCCTGTCTTCAATGTTTTCCTGTTACTGACGGAGACCAGAGTCCCCGTGGCTCATTCTAAAAAACACACAGACATGAGGTTGGCAGGTAGCGTGGCGGTTAGGGGCTTGGACTCCCACATGGCTGACAATGGTTCAAGTCCCAGACTTGGCAGCTTGGTTTCTCACTTTCTCTCTCTCATTCATTCATTCTGTTCCTCTCAGGTCAAATTAAAAAATAAATAAAGTTAAATAAAATAATTCTTAAAAAAAAAAAAAAAAAAAGACACACAGATGGATGTCCAGATAGATGAAAATGGAGAAGTCTGAAGCTTCCTGAAACTCTCTGGAGGCTTCCGCCCACCTTGCAAGCTCACCCAGAGGCCTAAGATTTAAAACAGCTGGAAATGTGTGCCCCGCTCTCCCCAACAAGAAAACAACAGAACATGGCTGTCCCTGCCAAGCCAGTTCTGAATAAGCTGCATTCCATTTCATTAAAACAATTACCTGAACCCCAGCCAAGAATTACATAAAGCTTCCTCCCGGCACCACCCCCTCCCCCATAAAACACACATCATGTTGCTTTTCCAACAGGCAGACTGAGGCCCTAACCACTCAGAGACCGCTCGCAGACCTCCCTAGGAAGACCCATGGTCCCGAACCAGGTGGCCAGCCTCTGCGTCTCTGCATGCTGACCACAGAGAGAGGCTCACAGGCGACCCTCATATGATGCACTCCCTTCAGCAGGGCCTGCTGGCTGACCCGAACATGAGGTAGGCACCAGGGCCCTCACCTCTGCCTCAGCGCCAAGGGGGACACTGGGGCCAGAATCCGGCTATTTCCCCAAAACAGATGGAGCTCCCATGGCCCAGCCTGGAGTCAGCACAGAAGACCAGAGGGACCTGGGAGTGGGGAAGCCAGGAGGGGTGGGGCTGCAGGCTGGGCCAAAGCTAAGCTGCCTGCAAGGGCCTCGGGCCACTCCAGCACCCCCACTGCCCACAGGCTAAGAGTGTTCCTCCGACCTCAGATAAGAGGTTCCTGTGTGAAGCCAAAGGTTTCTTCTCTCCCCCCAGTGCTCAAGCAGCCTAGAGGCAGTCTCTGCAATTTTCTTTTATATAAAAGCTTTTTTTTTATTTGCTTCTTTCTTGAAATACAGAGAAAGGGGTACCCCTGGCAGGGTCTGACCGCCCCGTGATCCTCTCCGTGGCCTCCCAGGCAGCCGAGAGCACCCTGCATGTTCAGGTCAACCTAGGATTTGAACCCAGGCTTCCCATGTGGCTCCAGTAACATACATTGGTGTCCCACCTCTACGCCACCGTGGCTGGGCCTGGCCTCTGCATTCTGCGAAGCCCTGCTCTGCATTCCACCTGCTCAGGCGACTCCTCCTGAACTCCAGCCAGAGCTCAGCTCTCACTTGCACTCAAGGACCCTAGTCTGATTAATGTCACCCCGCCCAAAATAACCCGAGGCTTCCCGGACCTAGGGCAGGGCGCGATCTCTGGCCTTGTCTTTTTCTGTGTGCTCGTGGCACTGTGCACAGCACTTCCCAGCCAACGGTCAGCAGTGACTGTCCCTGGAGGCCCCCCAGCTGCTGTTCCTTTCCACCACCTGTGCAGTCACTCATGCACCCGCGGACTGAAGACTCTGAGCCCGCCAGAGGAAAACAGGGTGTTCTTACTTTTTACAGGTTTTTTTTTTTTTTTTTGAGAGTTTTTTTCGCTATAGGGCGCGTGCCAGACAGAAAGAGAGAGACATAGAGACAGAAAGCGAGAAATCACCCCCCAGGGGGGATGGTCATGCCGCAATCCCTTCTCCTCCATTCTCCTCTCGGGATCTTGGGTACGCACGCACACGCGCCTGGCGTGAGTTTTAAGCCACCAAGTCCGGGACATGAACCACGGTCGACTACGTGGGAGTCCAGCGACATAGCCATTACGCTAACTGCTGGTTCCCAACTTTTTACAAGTTTTCATCACGAAAATGGTTAAACATGCAAAGCTGAGACTCTCACAATGGAGTCCCAGGGACCTACTCCATCCAATTGTTAACATTTTGTGTCAGTGTATATGTGTGTCCTTCTTCTTTGTTTTACTTTACCATTTAAAACTAAGTTGCAGGGCCGGCAAATGGTGTGGTGGTTAAGGGTGCTGGATTCCCACATGATCGACCATGGTTCAAGTCCCAGACCTGGCAGCTTGCTTTCTTACTTTCCATCTCTCCCGCACGCTCTGTCTCTCTCTCTCTCTGTCCCTCTCTGGTCAAATTAAAATAAATAAATAAATAAATAAAGTTAAACAAAATAGTTCTTAAAAAAAAAAAAAAAAAAACTAAGTCACAGTGCAGACATCATGACACTTCACTCCTAAGAACTTTACCACGCACCTACCAATAACAATATTCTCCCATAAAACCACAATACCACAATCGTACAAGAAATAAGCATTAAAGGCCATCTCTAAGGGAAGGCTTGGCCACCAGGGCTCTGCTGGGCCTGGCCAACCCCATGTCCTTCCTGTCACCGGCCCGGCGTCCGAGGCCTGCCTGGGGAGGCCGTGCAGAGCCCCACTGGTTGGGCAATCAGAGTGAGCTGGAAGACTGTCAGGACGTAAGTGTACGCTCAAGGCCAGATTAAGAGCCGATGGACGGCGATGCGAGGTCCGGCCAGGTGGGGACAGCCCCTGGACAGCACTTCCACCAGCTGCTTTGTCAGCGTTTCTGAGAAAACTTGACTTCCTGGTTTTCCTGTTCCTCTCTCCCTCCCACAGGACATCCTCAGTTCTCCACCCTAAGGTTTTCAAGAACGGCCTCCTCTGGAAATGAGATTGCTCCGGGTGGCTGCAATGTCCCCGTGCCAGAGCGAAGACCAGGAAATGTCCCTGTGGGATGTGGGGTGCGGTGGGGGCACAGGAAGGCTTCCGATTCCAAACCAGAGGCCCAGGGGAGAGGGACCTCAGAGGACCTGCCTCGGCCTCTCCTGGGCAGCTGTGCCCTGGCTTAAAGCTCTGTCTCTGAGGAGTAGTAGGTGACAAGAGAGGGGACGGGGGAGTGGGGCCCTCCACTGAGCAGGAGATACTGCCACCTATGCCCTACATCGCTTTCTGAGCGTGGTGTCCCCAAGAACAAAGAAAAATGAGAGATAAAGCCACAGGACACAGGGAAAGGGCAGATGTGGGATGCTGAACAGAGAATAAAAAAGGGAGGGGACGGTAAGGTTCTAAGTGTCGGCACCAGGAGGCAGTGTGGTGATTAAGGCACTAGATTCCCACACGGCCAACCGCAGTTCAAGTCTTGGACATGGTGGCTTGAAAAATCACCAAAAATAAACAGATAAATAAATGCATGTTTAAATGAAAGACTGCCCTGGAGCTGGAAAGCAATCAAACCTCTGGGCACCGAGCTCAGCTCCCAGATCAGGGCTGGAGTGTAACGGGTGGCTGGCCACCGTCTAACTCCGCAGTCGGGCTACCTGACTCCAGCCCTTGCCCTGTCACTCACGGGTTACAGAACCAGGGCGTGTGGGCTCACACCTTTCCACACGACAGTTTCCTCATCTGTGGTTAAGTCAGTTGGATCTCACATGGCCAACTGTGCAGTTCGAGTCCCAGACCTGGCAGCTTGAAAAACACGCCAGGTGCATGTGCCTCTGTGCCCAGAACCCTGAGAGGAGAAGGGAAGAGAAGGGATCATGGCAGGGCCGATCCCACAAGAGGGTGATTTCTCACTCCCCACCCCACCTCCTGGAAGCACACGCACCCTATAGCATAAATTAATAAATAATAATACAAGGCAGCTGAGGTGGCCAGCACATGCCCTGCACATAGTAAATGCTCAGTAAATATTATTGGAAAGCGTTCTGGAAACACTGTAAAAAACAAGTATTCTACAGGTATTTGTTTGCTTTTTAAATAGTCATTTGTTGGGGCTGGCAAGTGGTGTGGTGGTTAAGGGCGCCGGACTCCCACATGGCCGACCATGGTTCAAGTCCCGGACCTGGTGGCTTGCTTTCTCACTTTCTCCCTCTCTGTCCCTCTCTGGTCAAATTAAAAAAATAAATAAATAAATAAAGTTAAATAAAATAATTCTTTTAAATAAATAAATAGTCATTTGTTAAATTCATTATTATTGGGGACCAGCAGCTGTCATGGTGATTAAGGTGCTGAACACTCTTACATGGCTGACCACGGTTCAAGTCCTGGACCTGGGGGCTTGTTTTCTCACTTTCCCTCTCTCTATCTGTGTGTGTCTGTGTGTCTCTCTCAGCTCAAATTAAAAGACATGAATGAATAAATAAAATAGTTATTTTTTAAAATTCGTTATTATTATTATTTTTATTTGACCAGAGAGAGAGAGGGAAAGTGAGAAAGCAAGCTGCCAGGTGCAGGACTCGAACCAGGGTCAGCCCTGTGGGATTCTAGGGCCCTTACTGCCAAGCTACCCATCAGCTCCTGAAGTTTCCTACTATTAATAAGGCACTGAGACCACGACAATCCAGGGAGAGGCGGGAAGTCAGCTGAGAGGAAGTCTTTTCAACATCTCAGGCCTTGGAACAAGGTAGAGTCTGGACAAAAACTCAGAGGGTCAAACTGTTCAGGCCCGATAAGCCCCCGGGGGGAGAGGACTGCTCAGGGCCGAGGCAGTAACTGGCCTTGCCTCCCCTCCAGCAGGGACCCAGCTGGCCCCTCCAGGGCACACCCATTGCTAAGAAAGCCAGAGAAAGAGCACCTAGAAGGCCCCTCAGGAGATCTCGAACCCACAGTGACAGCTGCGGCCCCGGGCAGCCAGAGGCTTACCACACCAAGCCCTGGCCACCCAAGCAACAGGCAGCTCAGCACTCTGCTGAAGAGTCCCACACACACCGGGTTTGAATCCCAGCTCTGCCGCTTACTAGCTGAGGCCCAGGCCAGGGTCTAGCACTGACATACAGCCCCCCCCACGGGAGGGGACGCCATCTCTCCACTCGCTAATGCTGCCTCTGCCACCGGCCCGCAGCTGGGTGTCCTGACCCAGGCTAACACACAGAGGCACCACAGACAGGCAAGCCCAAAGTCCAGACTCCCCATGGAAACGGGGAGGCTTCCCAGCCCGGAATGCCCCAGGCAACTCCCCTACCCCCCTGATGCTACCCCCAAGGACAATGAGGCTCTGTTTTCCAAAGGGTCAAGACTGCTGAGAAGCTGAAAGGAGGCATGTCCAGATTCCAGAGGCAACTGGGCACTGCCAACATCTGGCTGCTCCCCCGTGAGATGGGCAGGCGTGCTATCTCCCAAGGGGACCCGCCCTGTGCAGTAAAGCCACTTCCTGGGCAGGGCCGGGGGACAGGCTTCTTAAAGGTAAGCATCAATTACTCAGGAAAGCTCTGTGGCTCATCCTCTGGTTAGTCACCAGCACTCACTACCTTCTTGTGATTAAGATGACCAGATCTGGAACTAGACGGGTCTGGGTTCAAATCCCAGCACCAGCCCCGAACCTCTCCGGCTCAGGTTTCCACATCGGCAAGGCACAGATAAACGCCTCCCCGTCAGAATGGCTGTGAAAATACTTCTGAAGTGCTGAGTACTTCGCCTGTCCACCCCAAGCCCGCGGGGTCACCATGAGACCTCAGCTGAGGGCACAGCCTCCTGCAAGTACACAGAGAACATGAACCAGGGGAGAACGAGGAGCTGGGTCAGAAAACGTAAGCAGGGCACCATCAGTGTGGTGGGAACTCTGTCCAGGAAACCCCAGCCAGTGCTCCAGAACAGAGTGAACTCCCGGCCAAACCAGCATCTAAACAGTAATGAGAAAAGCCACCAGGCAGCCGCCCCACGGCACGAAGCGGAGAGAACACGCAGAGAAAGGCAGGCCATGCTGTGTTTATGTTTTTCTGCCCAAAGAGCTATAAATTTGTAACTTATTAAACAGCACATGGTGAGTCTGTCATTGGCAGCTAGGGGGAAGGAGAAGAGCTCTCCAATTTTTTGTTTTGATAAAGACCAAAAAACGAAATCACAGCGAAGTCTCTGCCCCCTCTGGCCCTGCCACAGGACGGACCATAAACTCTCCCCTCTGTTAGGGACCAGGAGGCACGCAGCTGAGAGAGCTCTCAGGAGTAAAATAAAAACAAGAGGCCTGGCCTTCGTGTCCACCCTCACCAAGGAAAACAGCTGACGCTGACGGGCAGCGTGTGAGCCGCCATCCAGACAGCTGACGGGGCCTGAGCTCACAGGCAAATTCCTCTCCCCTCCTGCACACCCCATTCCTCCCACCCCAGGCTCCGGTCAGCCAGGCGTGGCCGGTCCCCTGGGAGCTCAGGCCAAGACAGTCCGGCAGCCAGGAACCCAGAAACTGGGAGCCTAGGGTGGAGGTGCAGAAGTTGCTGTGGTCACCATCAACCTGCAGGACTCCTCCTTCAAGTGCCTGCTTCCCCCCTCCCCAGGGCGAAGGTCTAGGGGCCAGCCCACCATGGTTTTGTCATTTTGGATCTGCACCACCTTGGGCAAAAGAATCAACCTCTTTTGGTCTCTGTTTTCTCGACCTGTAAGACAGGGAGTCCCAACAGCAGTGGCCTTCGGGGGAGCCTAGAAATGAGGTGTTTGAGGGTGGGACAAGTCAAGCGATGGGCAAGTATTCGGTCAACAGCTAATGTGAGTCCCTCCAGTCCCCTCTGCCAGGACACTGCCTTTCCTTTCAGAGACTAACCCAGCTTCCTGGCCCTAAAAGGAAGACTGTCGGAAGACGAGAATGCCGGACTTCGACTGTGAACTCCACAAAAACTTTCTCAGTCACGGGGCTGTTCAGAAGCCCCAGAACCCCACCAGCCTTTCAGAAACTGGAACTCTGCTCCCCTGCTCCCCCTGGGAAAGGCCCTGAGACGTTCAGATCCTGATTCAAAAAACATCCCCCAGTCTCCTTTCAGCTTAAGTTATTTTTATATGAAAAAAAAATACCTGCCTGGAAGCCATGCCAACCTTGAGTGCGTTGGAAAAATAGGTCCACAGGTGCCAAGCCTGACCCAAAGGCAGAACTATGCTTGGCAACCCTCACCCTCTGCAAAACAGGCAGGGTCTTCCAACCACCCCCAGCTCCAGGATCTCTTAGGGGCACCCTGGGCCCAAAGGAAATGGCCCGGAAGCAGTCGAGTCCAGCGGGCGCACTGCCAGCCCTGGACTGCTCAGGAGAGGCCCACCAGCCCCTCCGGCTGACTCTCCTCCCTGGAGTCTGGGACAGAGGACGCGTCATAGTCACACAAGACACCCACAGTCCGCAGAAGGAAGACAAGGCTCCTTTAGAGAAGAAACTTGCGTCCCTTTTCACCTCCCCAGCTGGGGAGGGGGGCTCTAGCTAAAGGCATGGAGGGGAGGGAGAGACAGCGAATCCTCCCCCTCCAGGGTTCATGCCACTCAAGGCATTCCTAGAACCTTGGCACCAGCACCCAAGGGTTCGGAGCCTGCTTCCAGGAGAGATTTTCTTTCCCCAGCCTGATGGCCAGATCTGAGGCTGGACTGCAAAGTGTAGCCCTGGGGCTCGGATAACGTGAAAACAGTACAACTCTGTCCTGGGCATCCTGTCGCCTCTACCTGCGCTGCTCCCCCAGGGCCTGATGCCGGGGTAGGGGGCCCTGCCGGCCAGCACAGGGTAGAGACCGCCATACCTTGCGCCCACTCCCACCTCATTTCTCTGGCATTTTACCAGGCTGTGGGGAGGGGGAGAGGATACTGCTCCCCAACTTACCCTCCCAGGTTTAGATAAGGGAAAGGGGCTGGTCCACAGAGAGGGGAGGGCAGGCAGGGGAGCGGAGTGCCAGGTCCATGAAACTGGGAGACTAGACTTTTAACGGGGTACTCTGGGAAAGTGGTCTTTGAAATGGGGGTGTGGTCACGGGAGGTTCACGTCTGGTTTGTGAATCTGGTTTGTGGGCTCAGAGGGGCTCTCCCCGAAGTGGGGCTGCAGGTCTGTAAAGTGAGAGGCGCCCCTGGAGGGGCTGGGAGCAGTCCCGGAAATGAGGGACCAGCCCATGAGCTCAGACCGCTGCTCCCCAAGTGGGGCGGTCGGACTGTGAGGTGGGGGTGGGGAGGGTCTGCATGAGGGTCCCATAGCTGGGGACTGTTCCGGCTCCGGAAACGAGGAGGTCCGGTCCCTAAGGCGGACGGCGTGCGTCCCCGAGGGGCAGCCTGGCCCAGGGGCTGGTCTCGGGGGTGGGTCCCCGAGATCGAGGTGCACCCAGGGGTGTCTGCCGTGAGGACGGCAGCGGGGTCGGCCTGGCCCGGGACTCAGGCCCAGCGCGGGATGCGGCCCCGCAGAGCCCCTCCTGACAGGGATCCGAGCCGGGACGCGGCCGCCCGGGTGGTATACCCGGGCCCCGCCGCTCGCTCGCACCCGCCCGGCCCGGGGCCGCGCGCCCCTCTCTGGCCGCCTCCTCCCTCGGCCCCCCGCTCACTCACCGAGGTCGTCCATGGCGGGGCCGCGGTCGCCAGGAGCCGGCTCGGCGTCGCGCTCGCTGCCCGTCCCGGGGCCGCTCCTCCCCGCCCCGCAACTTTTCCTCCGCGAGCCTCGGCCCGGAACGGAACGCGCCTCCGCCGCGCGCACCCGCGCCCCCCGCGCGCCCCGCCCCCGGCCCCCTGCGTGCACGCGCGTCCCGCCCCCGCCCCCCGCGAGCATCTGGCCCCGCCCCCCGCGCGCTGGCCCCGCCCCGAGGTCACTGGGCGGGGCGGCGGCGCCCCCTCGCGGCAGAGCTGGCAGGTGCGTGCCTCCCGACCTTCCGCCCCGCGAGTCAGTCTTTCCGTCCCTCTCAAAGTCGCTTACCTACTCTTGTGGCTGACAGGTCTGTCCACAGCCTGCCATGTGTCTGTCCATCAGTCACTTGGTCTTCACATGCCTGGCCGCTGGAGCGGATGTGTCCCCCTGCCCGTTTGTCTATCTCTCGGTAAGATTAGCTCCCAGAAAGACTCGAACTCAGTACCAGGCAAGGCTGGGAGGTTTCGGAGGACTCTCCTGGGGTCCCCTCCGTCCCCTCCGGACTCCTGGCAGTGCAGCTCGCAGTCCAGTCTTTGGGGCCGGCTCTAATACTCCCTTTAGACATCAGAAGGCAGGTCACATGGAATGCAGGGCACAGTGTCTGGAGCACCCCGCTGCACCACCGACCCCAGAGGCGCGCTGCTCCCACCAACTCAAGACAGCCACCACCTCCCGAGTGCCTGAATAGACGTGCTATTATATGTAGCCATTATCTAAGTTAATTCTCACAGAGGCAGTAAGAGCCTATCGGTCCTTCCCTGAACGTTGGGGCAGATACTAGTAGTTTGCTGATTTTATATAAAAATGCCCTGCAGGGGCTGGCAGGTGGTACGGTAGTTAAAGGCGCTGGATTCCCACATGACCGACCTTGGTTCGAGTCCCGGACTTGGCAACTTGCTTTCTCACTTTCCTTTCTCTGTGTGTGTGTCTCTCTCTCTGGTCAAATTAAAAAATAATAATAACAAATAGAATGAAGTAAATAAATCATTTTTTAATGCCCTGCAAGCTTGGGTTCAAGCTCCCCCTGTCCCTCTAGAATCCAGCCCCATTGAGTCAGTCAAGGGGGTGTCCTGGTGGTAAAGGTGACTGGATCCCCCATGTGGCCGACTGCCCTGTCCAAGTCTCAGCCCCATCGGCTTGAAAAAGATGCCAGGTGTGTGTGTGCGTTTGCACCCAAAGTCCCAAGAGGAGAATGGAGGAGAAGGGATTGTGGCCTGACCATTCCCCATACAGGGATGCTTTCTCACTTTTTTCTCTCTCTCTTTCCATCTCTGTCTCTCTTCAGCAAGCACATGTACCCTATAGACAGTTTAAAAAAAAAAAGAAAAAAAAAGAGTAAAGAAAAGAGGAGCCAGCAATGGAATGGTGGTTAAAGGTGCTGAACTCCCACGTGGCTGACCGTGGTTTGAGTCCTGGACCTTGCAGCTTGTTTTCTCACTTTCTCTCTCTTCCTCTGTCCCTCTCTGGACAAATTAAAAATAGATAAATAGATAAATAAATAAAGCTAAATAAAAAATAATTCTTTTTTATAACTATTTTATTTTATTTAATCATTCATTTATTTCTTAATTTGACCAGAGAGAGACAGAGAGTGAGAGTGAGAGAGAGAGGAGTGAGAAAGCAAGCCACCAGATTCAGGACTCGAACCCTGGTCAGCCATGCTGGTCCCCTAAAAAAATAATTCTTAAAAAGAAAAACATTCAGTCCCCAAGTCCCTCTGTGTCAGGTCAGGCCCTCCCAACAGCAAATACTGAGCTACCGATAGGGGTAAGGTCTGTAAACGAGAAGGGGAACTAGGCAAGATTGAGCAAGAAGAGGCCCAGAGCTGACGATGATATTGCGAGAACACAAAGTGTGGACCTCCATGGGGCCCTCATGCTCACACTAGGCTCAGCCTGGGGCGGGAGCTGCCGAGAAAGAGAAGACCTGGCCTTGAAGGCACTGTGTCTGGGCATCGTCACTCTTGAGCTGGGTGGCATGCTTTTTCTCTCACTTACGTTTATTTCTTCGATCAGAGAGAGAAAGAGAGAGAGAACACTTCAATGCCATAATCTACCCCAGCATTGGCCAGCCCCCAATCGTGGGGACTTCTGTGTCCAGTGTACTCAGGAGGTCTCCACACACAAGCCCAGGACCTTCCTATGAGTTAGCCGTGTAGAATATTGCTTTTAAATTTTTTTTTATTTATTATCATTACCATTTCTTTTTAATTTGCTGTAGTGTGCATGTGCTCATCAGAGAGAGACAGAAAGAAAGAGGGAAAGTGAGAAAGCAAGCTGCCAGGTCCGGGACTTGAACTGTGGTCAGCCATGTGGTAATCCAGTGTCCCAATCACTATACCATCTGCCAGCCCCCAGAGTATTGCGTTTTACCACTGCACTGTTTTCTTTTTCTTTTCTTTTCTTTTCTTTTCTTTTCTTTTCTTTTCTTTTCTTTTCTTTTCTTTTCTTGGAGAGGTTTTTCCTATAGGGTGTGTCTACTCACCAGGAAGACAGAGAGAGACAGAGAGACAAAAAGTGAGAAATCACCCCCCCCCCCCAAAGGGGATGGCCACAGTGCAATCCCTTCTCCTCCATTCTCCTCTCAATCTTGGGCACGCACGCACACATACTCGGCGTGAGTTTAAGCCACTGGGTCCAGGACTCAAACTGCGGTCGACCACATGGGAGTCCAGCGACATAGCCATTACGCTAACTGCTGGTCCCACCACTGCACTCTTTTCTAAAGGTAGATCCGTGGCTCACCTCTCTGACTGCCACATCCTCCTATATTAAAAATCAAGGGCTGGGGACCAACAGGTGGTGTAGTGGTTGGGGTGCTGGACTCCCACATGGCTGACCACGGTTTGAGTCCTGGATCTGGTGGCTTACTTTCTCACTTTCCTTCTCCCTCTCTCTCTCTCTCTCTCTCTCTCTCGTCAAATTAAATATTAATAATAATAACAATAAATAAAATTAAATCAATTTAAATATATATTTACATTTTAAAAATTCAAGGGTCAGGCCAGCAGGTAGCATAGCAGTGAAGGTGCTGGACTCCCACACGACTGGCCATGATTCAAGTCCTGGACCTGGCGGCTTGTATTCTCACTGTCTCTCTATCTCTCTCTCTCTGTCTCTGTCTCTCTCTTGTGAGCACATGAGCCTTGCTGCAGACTAAAAAGAATAATAATAATGATAAATAAAAAATTCTTAAAGAAAAAATTTAAGGGCCAGACTCAGTGTGCAATTGGGTAAGGGCTGTGCATTGGAAGCCAGGTCGCACATGGCTAAATACGGTTCTAATCCCGGCCCCAGCAGCTTGAAAATTGTGTGTGTGCATGTGTGCCTGAAATTCTTTTTTTTTTTTCTTTTTTGGAGAGGTTTTTGCTATAGGGCGCGTGCGCTCGCCAGACAGACAGAGAGAGACAGAGAGATAGAAAGCAGGAAATCACCCCCCAGGGGGATGGCCATGCCGCAATCCCTTCTCCTCCATTCTCCTCTCGGGATCTTGGGCACGCACGCACACGCGCCCGGCGTGAGTTTAAGCCGCCGGGTCCGGGACTCGAACCGCAGTCGACTACGTGGGAGTCCAGCCACATAGCCATTACGCTAACTGCTGGTCCCGTGCCTGAAATTCTGATGGGCAGGAGAAACGGAGGGAAAAGGATTGCGGTGTGGCCACACCCCAGTTGACATTTCTCTCTCTCTCTCTCTCTTTGCCTCTGGTTTAAAAAATAAATAAAATATGGCTTTGAAAAACATTTCAAAAGCTAAGACAGCTCCCCACCTAAGCAGGCCCTCTACATATATTTTTTTAAAAAGGTTTTTACCATAGAGCATATGCACTCCTCAGAGAGATGACAGTGAGAGGGAAAGTGGGGACGGGGGACGGCAATACCACGATCCCTTCTCCTCGACTCTCTTGGGATTTTGGGCACACACATGCACCTGGTGTGATTTTCCAACCACAGGATCAGGGACTCGAACTGCGGTCGGCCATGCAGGAGTCCAGTGCCTTAACCATTACACCATCTGCCTGCCCCAGGCAGGCACCCTACTGTGTGCGCTTACGATGGCTTTCGTGTCCCTGTTTCGTACACACATCTCCTGGCTGCGATCTGCATCCAGGTAGGGGTGGGGCTTACTTAGCAGAGGTCTCTCTCCAGGTCCGACTGTACGCAGGTGCAGCAGGAGCCACCTGGTGCGTTTCTGCTCACCGCATCTCCATGAACATATGTCGTATGTACGTCGCACATAGTAGGTGCTCAACAGCTGGTCAGCATGTGCCTAACTCTCGGAACAGAGGAATGCGTAGAAGACAGACGGTGGCGCAGCACTGAAATTCTTCCAGACAGTCCCACAGGGAAGGTTTCTGGTTCAAGCCCAGAGACCAGCCTGAGGATGCCAAGCACATGCTTATGACCCCGGGTCGTGACCCAGGCCTGGCTCAATGCTGGGGCTGGGGTCCGATGATGCCGTCAGGACCCTGGGGCAGGTGCTGTCTCTCTCTCCTTCCCCTCCACTCTCCATGTCTCTGTCGTATGGGACAAATAAGTACATAAATAAATGCTTTAAAAAACAAAAAGCGGGACCAGCAGATGGCGTTATGGCTATGTCACTGGACTCCCATGTAGTCGACTGTGGTTCGAGTCCCGGACCCAGTGGCTTAAACTCACACGGGGCGCGTGTGCATGCGTGCCCAAGATCCCGAGAGGAGAATGGAGGAGAAGGGATTGCAGCATGGCCATTCCCCCTGGGGGAGGAGATTTCTCGTTTTCTGTCTCTCTGTCTCTCTCTGTCTTTCTGGTGAGCACACTTGGACCTGGCGGCTTGCTTTCTCACTCTCTCTCCCTCTCACTCTGTCCCTCTCTGATCAAATTTAAATAAATAAAGTTCAATACAATAATTTTTTTTAACTTTTATTTAATATTATTATGATTATTATTTCCCAGTTTGATCAGAGAGAGACAGAGAGAGAAACAGGAAATGAGAAACAAGCCACCAGGTCTGAGACTCGAACTGTGGTCGGCCATGTGGGAGTCCAGTGCCTTTAACCACCGTGCCACTTGCTGGCCCTCAATACAATAATTCTTAATGAAAAAAAAAACAAAACAAGGACCAGCAGATGGCGTAATGGGTACCTTGCTGGACTCCCACATGGCCAACCGCTGTTCAAGTCCCAGACCTAGCGGCTTGAAACATACCAGGCACATGTGCATGCATGCCCAAAATCCTGTGAGGAGAAGGGATTGCGGCATAGCCAACCCCCCCAGGGGGTGATTTCTCACTTTCTGTCTCTCTGTCTCTCTCTATCTCTCTGGCAAGCGCATATACCATATAGCAAAAAAATCTCTCTCTAAAAAAATAATAAATAGGAACTAGCAGATGCCATAATGGCTATGTCGCTGAACTCCCATGTAGTCAATTGCCATTTGAGTCCCGGACCCGGAGGCTTAAACTCACGCCAGGCGCGTGTGCGTGCGTGTCCAAGATCCCGAGAGGAGAATAGAGGAGAAGGGATTGTCACGTGGCCATCCCCCCTGCGGGGTAATTTCTCGCTTTCTGTCTCTCTGTCTCTCCTTTTCTGGTGAACACGTGCGCCCTAAAACCTCTCCAAAAATAAACAAATAAATAAATACATTTAAAATAAATAAAAAGCAAACCATAGCCCCTGTCCTCCAGAAGTTCACAGTTTGGTTTTCTTTTTTTTTCAGTTTGCTTTTAAAGATTTATTTAACTTTATTTGTTGTTATTATGATTTAACTTGCTATAGGGCATGTACACTCCCCAAAGAAACAGAAAGAAGGAGAAGGGAAGTGAGGAAGCAAGCCAGCAGGTCTACAACTCCAACCGCAATCAGCCACAGTGAGAGTCCAGCCCCTTCACCACCACGTGACCCACTGGCCCCTCTTCTTTATAGTTTTTTTTTTTTTTTTTTCTGCACTCACTGGAGAGAGACAAAGAAAGAGATCTAGAAAGGGAATGTGAGAAATCACCCCTCGGGGGCAGCCATGTCACAATCCCCTCTTCTTGGGAGTCTGGGCATGCACACACCTGTGGCTGTCATGTTTATCAAACGGCCAGATCTGGAACTCCAGCCACTTGGCCAGCCCTGTGGGATTCAGCTACCTCAACCTCCATGCTTTCTGCTGGCCCAGGAAACCCACAGTTTAATGGACGAAACTTGAGCTCACTCATAGGTTCACTGAGTAGTGAAACTTTTTTTTTTTAGAGGTTTTTGCCTTAGGGCGTGTGCACGCTTATGGGGGGGGGGGGAGAGAAAAAGAGAGAGAGAGAGAGGGAAAGGTCATCCCTTCGCCCCGGAGGGGATGACCACACCGTAATCCCTTCTCCTCCGTTCTCTTCCTGGGATCTTGGGCAAGCAGGCACACGCACCCAGCATGGGTTTACAGCTGCTGGGTCCAGGACTCGAACTGCCGTGGGCCACATGGGAGTCCAGCGATGTAACTCCTATGCCATCTGCTGGCCCCGGTGGTGAAACGTTTGACAGCACTCGCTCTGGGCCAGGCTCTGGGCTGGAGCTCAGGAGTGGAACTGAAGGGGTGGCCCGCCTAACCGGAGTGCTGTCTAGAAAGGGCAGGCAGAAGAGCGGACACGCCAGAGGGCCAGAAGGGGGCACTGCAGTGTGTTCGGAAACGTTCTCAGGCGTTCGCGCATCATCTCTGCGGGGCGTGGATGCTTTATTGAAAGCCTTCCTTCCCCATTAGACCCAACCTCCTTATTCTGCTTATTTTTATTTACTTTCTCTTTCTGACATGGTCTGAATTTATTTCTCTGTTGCCACCATTAGAACGTCAGGGCTGGGGCCAGCAGGTGGTGTGGTCGTGAAGGCTCTGGACTCCACGTGGCTGACCAGGAATCGAGTCCCAGACCTGGTGGCTTGAAACTCAGGCCAGGCAGGAGCAGCAGATAGCATAATGGTCACATCGCTGGTCTCGCACAGAGTCGACCACAGTTTGAGTCCCGGACCCGGTGACTTAAAACTCACACTGGGGAAGCTCCTTGGTGGTCTAGTGGCTAGGATTTGGCGCTTTCACCGCCGAGGCCTGGGTTTGATTCCTGGTCAGGGAGGTCTTTCTTCTGGGACCAGCAGGTGGTGTGGTGGTTAAGGCGCTGGACTCCCATATGGCTGACCACGGTTCAAGTCCCGAACCTGGTGGCTTGCTTTCTCACTTTCTCTCTCTCTCTCTCTCTCTCTCTCTCTCTCTGTACCTCTATGGTCAGATTAAAAATAAATGAATGAATAAATAAAATTAAATAATTCTTAAAAAAAAAAAAAAAAAAACTCACACTGGGGGCTGCTGGGGGCTGGCAAGTGGCACAGTGCTTAAGGGTACTGGACTCCCACATGGTCCACCATGGTTCGAGTCTCGGACCTGACAGCTTACTTTCTCACTTTCTCTCTCACTCTGTCTCCTCTCTGGTCATGTTAAAATAAATAAATAAGGGACCAGTAGTTAGCATAATGGCTATGGCGCTGGACTCCCATGTAGTCGATCGCAGTTCAAGTCCTGGACCCAGTGGCTTAAACTCCCTCCGGGCACATGTGCAAGCGTGCCCAAGATCCCGAGAGGAGGATGGAGCAGAAGGGACTGTGGTATGGCCATACCCTTGGGGGTGTTTTCTCACTTTCTGTCTCTCTGTCTCTCTCTGTCTTTGTGGTGAGCACACGTGCCCTATAGCGAAAACCTCTCCAAAGAAAGTAAATTAATTAATTAATAAAAGTTAAATAAAATACTTATTAAAAAAAAAAAAAAAAAAAAAAAAAACTCACACAGGGCATGTATGCATGCATGCCCAAGATCCCAAGAAGAGAATGGAAGAGAGGAAATTGGGCCACGGCCAACCTCCTTGGAGGGTAATTTCTTGCTTTCTGTCTCTCTCTGTCTCTCCAGGAAGCACATGTGCCTTATAGCAAAACTCTCTAAATATAGAAAGATAGATAGATAGCCCAGTAAATCGTGTTTGGAAGAGGAGAATGTAGGGAGTTGGAGCCCCGACAAGACAAGCCGCCTGGGGCTCCTGGGGAGTTGCAAGATCAGGATGAGAACGCCAGTGTCCTCCTTCCAGCCAGGACCCTCCTCTTACAGCGCATTCATGGCGATGTCAGGGATCTTAACCACAGTGCCATTTCAACAAGCAAAGGCCTGGAACCAACCTAAATGTCCATCAAGAGGGGACTGGTTAAAAAAAATTACAGGGGCCAGGGTGGCATGGTGGTTGGGGGCGCTGGACACTCCCACATGGCTGAAGACGGTTCGAGTCCCGGACCTGGTGGCTTGCTTTCTCGCTTTCCCTCTCTCTCTCTTGCTCTCTCACTCTTTCTCTCTCTGTTAAAATTCAAATAAATAAATGAATAAATAAAGTTTTAAAAATGTACATATAGGGACCAGCAGTTAGCGTAATAGCTATGTCGCTGGACTCCCACGTAGTCGACCGCAGTTCGAGTCCCAGACCTGGTGGCTTAAACTCATGCCGGGTGCATGTGCGTGCGTGCCCAAGATCCCGAGAGGAGAATGGAGGAGAAGGGATAGCGGCGTGGCCATCTCCCCTGGGGGGTGATTTCCTGCTTTCTGTCTCTCTCTGTCTGTCTGGCGAGCGCACGCGCCCTAAAGCAAAAACCTCTCCAAAAAAAAAAAAAAAAAAAAGGGAAAAAAAAATGTACATATAACTTTAGGATGGAAAACTATGTGGCCACAGAAAAAACCCAGGAAGCCCGTGTCTAATATGAAACAATCACCAAGGTCTAAAAAAATAAAGGGAACAATGTGTAATGTGTATCACTTGAGGGTAAAAGTGGGAAACAATATATTTGTTTATGAGATGCTTACACAGGCTAGGGTAGCTCTGAAAGAATACAGAAATGCGGAGGGCACCTGGCAGGGGGCGACCAGCGGTCCGGAAGAGAAAGATTTCACTAAATACTATTTTTTTTTTTAATTTTCCAGAGCATGGAGATGCTTGCTGGAGAGAGACAGAGAGACAGAGAAAACACTCTCCATGGGGAACAGTCACACACAATCCCTCTGCTCCCCTTCTCCCTTCTTTCAGGATTTTGGGCCCACGCGTGCACACGCACACACTCACACACACTCACCAGGAGCCCAGCTGTTTCTCAACCATGCCGTTGGCCGTATGGGATCCAGCTGCTTGGACCACCATGCCATGGGCTGCCCCCCTACCAATTTTTTTAAAAGGGTTTTTAGGTTTGTTTGTTTGTTTGTTTTTGAGAGGTTTTTTGCTATACGGTGCATGCGCTTGCCAGAAAGATAGAGAGAGACAGAGAGACAGGAAGTGAGAAATCATCCCTCGGGGGGGAAGGCCACACCGCAATCCCTTCTCCTCCATTCTCCTCTTGGGATCTTGGGAACACACGCACACAGGCCCGGCGTGAGTTTAAGCCACCGGGTCTGGGACTCGAACGGCAGTTGACTATGTGGGAGTCCAGCAACATAGCCATTGCACTCACTGCTGGTCCCAAAAAGGGTTTTGTCATAGAGCACGTGTGCTTGCCACGGACAGACAGAGAGAGAAAAAGTGAGAAATCACTCCCCAGAGGAAGGCCACACTGCAATCCATTCTCCTCTTAGGATTTTGGGCACACGTATGCACCCAGCATGATTTTCAAGTCACCGGGTTCAGGACTTGAACCAGTGGTCAAACGTGGGATTTCAGCACCTTAACCACCACACCAACACCACCTGCTGTCTCCATCCCCCACCATTTAAACTATATATATGAGTGTATTTTTGTTGTTTTTTCTTTTCTTTTCTTTTTTTTTTTTTTTTTTTGGTTTTTGCCATAGGGTGCATGTGGCTTGCCAAAGAGAGACAGAGAGACAGTGAAAGGGAAAGCGAGAAATCACCCCCCAAAGGGCATGGCCACTCTGCAATCCTTTCTCCTCCATTCTCCTCCTGGGGTTTTGGGCACACACCCACATGTACCTGGCGTGAGTTTCAAGCTGCTGGGTTGAGGACTCCGACCACGGTCAGCCATATGAGAGGCCAGTGCCTTAACCACTACGCCACCTGCTGGCCCCCACTTTTAAAATAGTTTTTAATTGCCAGAGGGTGTGTGCACTTAGCAGAGAGACAGAGAGAAAGGGAGAAAGCGTCCCTCAGTGGGGTCTGGTCACGCTATGGTCCCCTCTTCTCCCTTTCTCCATCCTTTTGGGATTTCGGTCATTTTTTTTTTTTTTTTGCAAGCCTCTGGGGCCAGGATTTCAACCACAGCTGAACTGGAGGGCCCAGTCTGGGTTACTGTCCGGCTTAAAACCTCCATGACACCAGAATAAATCGAATGATTCTGCAAGCCCTCTGACCTCACTAGAGGGTCCAAAGTCTGCTCTTCCTACTTCTCTTCTCAGCTCCAGCCTCAGGGAGGCTTTATTTCTTTTTCTTTTTCTTTTTTCTTTCTTTCTTTCTTTCTTTCTTTCTTTCTTTCTTTTTTTTTTTTTTTTTTTTTTTTTTTTTTTTTTTTTTTTTTTTTTTTTTTTTTTGCTATAGGACAAATAAGCTCACCAGAAAGAGAGAAAGTGAGAAGTCACCCTCCAGAGAGATGGCCCTGTTGCAATCCCTTCTTCATTCTCCTCTCGGGATTTGGGGCTCACATGCACACGCAGCTGGTGTGTTTTGCAAGCTGCTGGGTCCCAGAATCAAACCGTGAGGTCGGCCATGTGGGATCCAGCCGCTTTAACCTCCACACCATTTTCTGGCCCAGGAATGACTTTCGATTCTTCCCAGAGGCCACTTTTTACCCTAGTCCCCTGCGGGGGCCATTTCCAAGACTAAACTCCCACCGAAGCACTTAACTCTGTCAGGCACCAGTGGAAGCACTTTTCCTATATTTTCTCATTTAATACCCATGAAAATCTCTGGTAGTGGGTCTCACCCCTGGAAGCACATTGGGAGAAGTCCTACACACACACACACACACACACACACACACACACACACACATATATATATATATATATATATATATGCATAAAAAATACTTTATTTCTTTGCCCACAAATTCTGATTTTGTTGATCTGGAATGCAGACTGGGCATCAGGATTTTAAAAGCTCCCCTGATGGGACAGACCAGCAGGTGGTGTGGTGGGTAAGGTGCTGGATTTCCACAGGGCTGATGGTGGTTCGAGTCCCGAACCTGGCAGCTTGAGAGTCATGTCAGGTGCATGCATGCGCATGCCCAAACTCCTGAGATGAGAATGGTGGAGAAGGGATTGAGGTATGGCCATGCCCTTGGGGGTGATTTGTCACTTCCCCTCCCTCTCTGTCTCTCTCCAGCAAGCACGCATGTCCTGCAGCAAAAACCTAAAAAGAAAAGCTCCCCTGGCAATTCTCACGCAGTCAGGGTGAGACCCCTGGGCTCTGAGATAAATATGATCATGGCTCCCCTTGGCCAGCCAGGGGCACTGAGGCACAGAGGCTAAGCAAGGGGCCTAAGGTCACACAGCTAGTGAATCATAGAGCAAGGATTTGAACCCAGAAAGTCTGGTTTCAAAGATTCACAGGAAAAAAAAAAAAAAATCAATTGGCCTCAGTTAATTTCCCCAGCGACAGAGACACCAAAGAGCAGAGAGAGAGAGCTGTGTTCTGGGACAGACCCCGAGGGCCCCTGGGGCATGGGATATTTTTAACCTACAAGCCGGTGATTCTTGCAAACACCCTGCAATGACTTGAACACTGAGCAGATTGTTCGAGGCCAGGCGGCCCTTTCCCTGCTAAGACAGCCTCCCCTTGTCTGGGTTTTCATATCCCATCTCTCCAAGCCAGTAGGTCCAGGCAGGCTGAGCGGGAGGGGGCCGGGTGGCCCTACTAGGGAATAATGTGTCCATCCATATTCCCAACATGGCCAAGAGGGTGAGTTTCAGACAGACCCAGATTTCTCCTCCCTCTAAGACAAGGATTACTTCATTCCACCCAGCCTCTTCTTTCGTGGAGAGATTTTTGCTATGGGGCACTTGCACTTGCCAGAGAGAGAGAGACAGAGACAGAGATATAGACAGAAAGCGAGAAATCACCCCCACCCCTCCCAGAGGAATGGCCATGCTGCAATCCCTTCTCCTCCATTCTCTTCTTGGGATCTTGCGCACACACACAGCTGGTGTGAGTTTCAAGTTGTCGCTGTTGGGTCTGGGACTCAAACCAAGGTCAGCCATGTGGCAGTCCAGCGACGTAACCATTATACGATCTGCTGGTTCCCCAACCCCTTCTTTCCACGCTTCCTCTGAAAAAGGGCTGGAGGACAAACACACATTACTCCCCTCTCTGACCTGGGAGAGCCACAAAAAAGCTGCAAAAACTCCTGCATGTGCACATCAGACATCTCCAGGTGTTCTCATAGGAAGTTTTTCAGGCAAATACGTTGGAATAGCCTTAGGGGTGCTAATTTGGGGGTATCTCTTTTTTTTTTTTTTTTAAGAGAGATTTTTCGCTATAGGGCACGTGCACTTGCTGGAGAGACAGACAGAAAGTGAGAAGTCACCCCCTGGGGGGATAGTCATGCCTCAATCCTTTCTCCTCCATTCTTTTCTCAGGATTTTGGGCACACATGCACACGGGCCCGGTGTGTTTTAAGCCACAGGTCCAGGACTCAAACTGTGGTCCAATGTAACCATTACGCCATCCACTGGTTCCTCTCTGTCTCTCTTAGTCATGGAAAAACAAACAAGTAAATAAAAGAAACAAAGTGGGCCAGACCATGTCTAGTGGTTAAGGGAGCTAGATCCCACATGGCTGACCACGGTTTGAGTCCCGGACCTGACAGTTTGCTTTCTCATTTTCTCTCACTCTGTCCCTCTCTGGTCAAATTTAAAAAATAAAAATAAATTTAAATAAAATAGTTCTTTAAAGGGACCAGCAGTTAGCGTAATGGCTATGTCGCTGGACTCCCACATAGTCGACCGCGGTTTGAGTCCCGGACCCGGTGGCTTAAACTCACGCCGGGCGCGTGTGCGTGCGTGCCCAAGATCCCGAGAGGAGAATGGAGGAGAAGGGATTGCAGCGTGGCCATCCCCCCTGGGGGGTGATTTCCTGCTTTCTGTCTCTCTGTCTGTCTGGCGAGCGCACGCGCCCTATAGCAAAAAAAAACCTCTCCAAAAAAAAGAAAAAAAAATAGTTCTTTAAAAAAATTAACATCCTTCTGTCTCCACCTGCCTGACCCTCCTCAACCTCGAATAGTTTATTCAATGCTCTACTTCTGTCCCATTTCCCTGTTAATCATCATTGCACTGGGGTCTGCAATCATCTGGTCTACCCCCTTGGTTACTGTCTGCGGACGGGAGCTCTAAAGCGGGGACTGGAAGCCTTTTGCTACAGCTCAGAGGCGCGTTTGACCGGCAGCGGCGTGAGTGGGTCCTCTGCTGCCGGGAGACAGGACGCCTCCCTATCGACTCAAGGAGGTTGGCCAAGTGGAGGCAAGCGCTCCACCAGGGACGAGTGGAAGTCTCATGCCTCGGCTCTGCCAGGGACCCCGCAATGGGACCTGAGCAATCCTTCGGAAACCAGCCTGTGTCCCTCCTATTCGTTTGGAAATGGAGACTCTGGAGGTGAGGGTTTGAGAGTCCCTTCTATCCCTGTGCACTGTGACTCTCTGGGATGGGTTTGCCCGTATGAGCTTGCGGCAGAGGTGGACGATGGACTCAGCCATTTGGTTTGCTACTCACAGCCACCCAGTAAAAACTACGTGTTTAAAACCCTAAACAGCATGAGCTCTTTTTTTAAACCAAAGTAAGTTCAGTCTCCGTAGAGACTGTCAAAAATTGCCAATGCCGACTATATTTCAAGTCGTCACGGCGGGGTATTGGGAAAAGTTTTCAATTAGCAATAATCGCGCCTCGGATAAACCTCATTGGCTACGATACTGCCACTGCGCAAAGCTGACAAGTCCACGCCCTCACCCGTTCCCCCACGGATGACAACGGCCTTTAGAATGAGGGTGAGCGACTACCGGAGCGTTCGTGGATATGACGCGCCCTCATTGAAACGGACCTTTGTAGGGCCCGTCCGCGTGGGAGATGGCTTATTGTGGGATCATTTCGTGAGAAACACTCAGATTTTACAAACTGGAGCGCGTTCGCTTGGGATGCTGGGGAATCTTATGCAAATAGACCTGACGTCATAGACACGGCGGGGTTGACTTGAAATCTTGAATGAGAATCGGAGTGGCGGGAAAGCGAGAGCGCGCGCCGGAAAGGCGAAGAGAGACCAGCGGAACCAGCGTATGAGTCAATACTGACGGAGCCGGCGAAGAAGAGCATTAAAAATAAAGGTGTGGCGCAACAACCGGAAACGTACCACAGATGCGGGAACACAGTAGAAAAATAGAAACACTGCGATAACCAACACCAACGTGAGAACGTAAATTCAACACTCCAAATCACCACGTAAGAACAACTGAAAAAGCTTATTTCAGAACTAAAAGTCTCTAGAACTCACCCAGTAGATCCCAAACTAGTTGTTTAAGCAGGACGTCTTTCATTAAGACCGTGATTATTCAGTCTCCGTAGAGACTGTCAAAAATTGCCAATGCCGACTATATTGCAAGTCGTCACGGCGGGGTATTGGGAAAAGTTTTCAATTAGCAATAATCGCGCCTCGGATAAACCTCATTGGCTACGATACTGCCACTGCGCAAAGCTGGCGAGGAGCATCCTCTGCTCATCGGTCCCAGGAAGTCAGGTTCCTATTTCAGAAAGGCGAGTTTGAGTCTCATGGAAATACTTTCAATTATTGTTTGCTTAATAATTGCCCAATGTTAAGAAATTTTTTCCGAAATATACAGACACTTTCTGAATCTGGTAGATGATTTTACTTATTCACGTTTTCTCCATGGAGCATGCAGCAAAGCATTATGGGAGTCAACATGCTAATAGGCGTAGTTTGGAGGCTGCAAGGGGCGGTTGAGAGAAAGATTGACTACCTTCTTCAAGGAGGGTTTATTGTTTTCGGTCAAATATGCATACGTTTTACTTGTTTAACCATTTTTACGCCTAATATAAGTGACACTGAACACATTGCCTGTTACCAGCACCTCCACCCATTTCCAGAATTTTTAATCTTACCGATGAAACTCTGAACCATCAAACTCTAACTCGCCATTCCCTCTCCCCCAGCTCCTGGAAACCTTTATTCTACTTTCTGTCCCTGTGGATGTCTCGGCACCTCGTACAAATGGAATCATACAATATTTGTTTTTTGAATCTGGCTTATTTTACTTAGCATAACGTTTGGACGTTTCATCCATGCTGTAGTATGTATCAGGATCTGTTCTTCTTTATGGTAGAATAGTTTATTATATGAAGTTTTGTTTATCCATTCGTTTTTTAAAAGAATTATTGATGTATTATCATTGTTTTTCAATTTTGACCAGAGGGAGAGAGAGAGAGAGAGAGCGCGAGCAAGCCGCCAGGTCCAGGACTTGGACCACGGATAGTCATGTGGGATTCCAGCGTCTGTAACCACCATGCCAACTGCTGTCGCCCCCCCACCCCCGTTTTTTTTTTTAAGAATTATTTTTCTATTTAATTTTATTTATTCGGTCCTTTATCCTAATTTGACCAGAGAGGAGAAAGGGACAGAGGGAAAGTGAGTAAGCAAGACACCAGGTCGGGGAACCAAACTGTATTCGACCATGTGGGAGTCTAAGCCTTCAGCTACCTGCCGGCCCCTAAAATAATTCTTAATAAAAAAATAAAAAAAAGAATGATTTCTTTGTGGGGCTGCCAGGTGGTACGGTGGTTAAAGGCACTGGACTCCCACATAGCTGACTGCGATTCAAGTCCTAGAGCTGGTGGTGCCTCATTTTCCTTCTCTCTCTGCTTCTCTGATCAAACTGGAAAATAGCAATAATAATAAATAAAGTTAAATAAAATAGTTCTTTTTTTTTTTTTTTGAGAGGTTTTTGCTATAGGGCACGTGCACTCGCCAGAGAGAGAGAGAGAGAGACATAGAGACAGAAAGCGAGAAATCACCCCCCAGGGGGGATGGTCACGCCACAATCCCTTCTCCTCCATTCTCCTCTCAGGATCTTGGGCACGCACGCACACGTGCCCGGTGTGAGTTTTAAGCCACCGGGTCCGAGACGCGAACCGCGGTCGACTACATGGGAGTCCAGCGACATAGCCATTACGCTAACTGCTGGTTCCCAGTAAAATAGTTCTTTAAAAAAAAGAATTATCTGATGTTATTATTATTATTTTAAATTTGACCTGAGAGAGAGAGAGACAAGAGAAAGAGAGAAAGGTAAAGTGAGAAAGCAAACCGCCAGACTTGAGACTCGAACCATGGTCAACCATGTGGGGTCCAGTGCTCCAACCACCAAGCCATCTGTCAGCTCTGATCATATGGTAATTCTATTTTTTTAAGATTTATTTTATTGAACTTTATTTATTTATTTAAATTTGACCAGAAAGGGACAAAGTGAGAGAGACAGAGAGAGGGAAAGTGAGAAAGCACATCTTTTTTTTTTTTTTTTTTTGAGAGGTTTTCGCTATAGGGCACGTGCGCTCGCCAGACAGACAGAGAGAGACATAGAGACAGAAAGCGAGAAATCACCCCCCAGGGGGGATGGTCACGCCGCAATCCCTTCTCCTCCATTCTCCTCTCGGGATCTTGGGCACGCACACACACGCACCCGGCGTGAGTTTTAAGCCACCGGGTCCGGGCCGCGAACCGCGGTCGACTACGTGGGAGTCCAGCAACATAGCCATTACGCTAACTGCTGGTTCCCCCTGTGGGCATCTTAATACAGAGGAGAAAGGCTGAAGGAAAGGCTTCATTTCCACAGAAACGCCCACAGTATATGAAATTTAAGGGAGTCCAGCACCCTTAAGCACCACGCCACCTGCCAGCCCTGTTTTTGTTTTTGTTTTTTTTGCTATAGGGTGTGTGTGCTCGCTCACCAGAGAGAGACAGAAAGGGAAGTTGAGAAATCACTCCGGGGTGGGGGTGAGGACAGCCACACCACAATCCTTTCTCTATTATCTTCTTGGGATTTTTTTTTTAATTAATTTTATTCATTCATTTATTTATTTATATATTTATTTTAATCTGACCAGAGAGAGACACAGAGAGAAAGAGAGGGAAAGTGAGGAAGCAAGCCACCAGGTCCAGGACTCGAACCGTGGTTGGCCATGTGGGAGTGTCCAGCGCCTTAACCACCACGCCACCTGCTGGCCCCTTCTTGGGATTTTTGGGCACACACACACACACACACACACACACACCGAGGATGATTTTCAAGCCACCAGGTCCAGAACTCAAACCACGTAGCCAGGCACATGGGATCTAGCTACCTTAACTTCCATGCCACCTGCTGGTCACTTGCTGGCCTAATACACAGTTTTTATCAATGGGGCCAGATGCCATGGTGGTTGGGGCGCTGACATCCACACGGTGAACGATGTGTTCAAGCCCCAGACCTGATGGCTTGCTTTCTCATTCTCTCTCTCCGTTCAAATTTTAAAATAATAATAGATAAAATTCAATTATTCTTTAAAAAGTTATTATATTTTATTATATTATTACATGTAATAAATTAGATTAATATATTTATAATATATATTACATACAATATAATATATAATTATTCTACTGCTAAGGGCTCCTCTGCTACCCAAAAAAGAAACAGAGAGACAGAGAGAGAGGGAGAAGGAGAAAGCACCTCCTTATGGGTGTGGCCACACCGCAATCCCCCCTCTGTTTCTCCATCTTGTTGAGATTTTGCACACATCACACATGTTTTTATAATGCTGAGCATATTTTTTCTTTTTAAAAAAGTTATTTTATTTATTTTACTTTATTTATTTATTTAAATTTGACTGGAGAGGGACAGAGAGAGCGAGCAAGCTGCCAGGTCTGGGATGCAAACCACAGTCAGCCATGTGGGAGTCCAACACCCTTAACCACCACGCCACCTGCTAGCCCCCATAATTTTTAAAAATTGTTTTAAAATTTTATGTATTTTAAGACCAGCCAGTGGAGTCATGTTTACTTCACTGGACTCCCACTTGACGGTGGTTTGAGTCCCGGACCCAGTGGCTGAATTCACACCAGGTGCGTGTGCACATGGCCCCAAATCCTGAGAGAATAGAGGAGACGGGATTGCCGTGTGGCCATCCTCCTTCGGGGGTGATTTCTCGCTTTCTGTCTCTCGTCTCTCTAGTGTGCATCTGCACCCTTTAACAAAAATCCTCTTAAAATTATTTATTTATTTATTTTAAATTCACATTTAATTGCTATGTATCTTTTTTCTGAAGGGGGGGAGGCGACAAGCAGATGGCGCAGCAGTTATATTGCTGGACTCTCACGTAGTTGACTGTGGACCCGGGAGCTTGGAACTCACGCCGGGTGCGTGTTCGTGCATACTCAAAATCCTGAGCGGAGAACGGAGGAGAATGGATTGAGGCATGGCCATCCCCCACAGGGTGATTTTGGACTTTCTATCTCCCTTTCTGTCTGGCAAGCACATGTGTCCTATAGCAAAAATCTCTCCCAAAATTTTTTTATTTGGTATTATTATTATTTTAAAATCTGACCGGAAAGACAAAGAAAAGGAAAGTAAGAAAGCAAGCTGCCAGGTCTGGGACCCGCATTGCAGTCAGCATGTGGGAGTCCAGCTCCTTAACCACCACGCCACCTGCCCAGTGTACAACATTGCTTTTCTAGCATGAATGCCGTGCATATCAGTCAAGAAAAAGACGTTACCATATACATTATCAACAGCAAATAACTTTTCATTTTTGGCTGGGGATATTTTTTTCAGGCTGCCAGGGCCATATTTGAACCGTGGTCAACCATGTGGGATAAGGCTCTTAACCACTAGGCTTTAGAGCTGTCTCTCTCTCTCTCTCTCTCTCTCTCTCTATATATCTATATATATATATATATATATAATTTTTTTTAAATGACAAAACTTCCCGTCTACATTCTGGTCCTTTGCTTCAGCCGATATGCTCAGGGTCAGGTTAGTCAAAGTACAAGGACTGTTACATTTTTTTTTTTTAAAAAAAAGAGAATTATTTTATTTAACTATGTTTAGTTATTTAAATTTGACCAGAGAGACAGAGTGAGAGAGAGAGAAGGAAAGTGAGAAAACAAGCCTCAAGGTCTGGGACTTGAACCACGGTCACCCATGTGGGAGTCCAACGCCTTTAGCTACCACACCACCTGCTGGCCCCATAAATGGAATCACTTTATCCATGTTTATCTCCATACAAGCGAGTACAGGACCAGAAGTCAAATTCTGCCTCCCGCTTCCATGTTACTCCTCTGGGCTTCAGTTTGTCTCCGAGTGAGGGAAAGGGAATCCTTAGGCCGTCTTCATGGTCCCTGCTAGCTGCTCCTTGATCCTGTTCCAGATAGTTCTGACTGATTCATGTCCTATTAGGTGATGCAGAGCTGTGGTTCTCACTGGCTACACGTAGGAAGAACTAGAAAGTGTGTAAACCTACTCGATGCCCAGGTCTCTTCCCAGAGCAATTAAATCAGAATCTCTAAGGCTAAGACACAGACACTGTGTTGATTTATTTAATAAAAACAAAGGTGAGAAATAAAATTAGATAAGCAGATAAGTCCGCGACACTATATTTGGCTTTAACTACTCATGATTAACTGTCAGCACACAATTTTTTCAGATATTCGTGGACGTATTTCATCACAAGCCACTGGAAGGAATTTTCCAATAACAGGGCACTTGATTTTGTCAAGGTAAATGGACAAGACCATAAATACTGACGTGTTCTGACGCGTCCAATCCCCATCCATTATTAAAAGCCTCTATCTTTTTTGATTTTTTGCTGGTGGGATGAGGGAGAGGTTTTTGCTATAGAGAACGTGCACTTGCCAGAAAGACAGAGACAGAGAGACGTAGCCATTACGCCAACTGCTGGTCTCCAAAGCCTCTGTCTTCAGGGAGGTCGGATTCCTGAGTTAGCACTGTTTGGATGCGCTGTTTTGCCCTCAAGACATTGATACCAAGTTTTAACCGCTTCTCTCAAAGAGAAGACAGTGGCAGATCTTGGCATAGGTGGGTATGAGCTGCACACTCCCAACCAGCCTTCAAAACCTCTGCCCAGGGGCCAGTGTGTGGCATGGTGGTTAAGGGGGCTGGACTTACACATGGTCGAACCATGCGGTTCGAATCCTGGACCCGGTGACTTGCTTTCTCACTTTTTCTCTCTGTCCCTCTCTGGGCAAATTAAAATAAACAAATAAATAAAGTTAAATAAAATAAATCCTTAGAAAAAGTGGGGGGAAGCTGGCAGGTGGCTTGATGATTAAGGGTGCTGGACGCCCACATGGCCAACCTCGGTTCAAGTCCTGGACCTGATGGCTTGATTTCTCACTTTCCCACTCTCTCTCTCTCTCTCTGTCTTTCCCTCTCTGGTCAAGTAAGTAAGTAAGTAAATAAATAAATAAATAAAGTTAAATAAAATAATTTAAAAAAATTGGGGTCGGCAGGTGGCATGGTGGTTGAGGGAGTTGGACTCCCACATGTTGACCATGGTTTGAGTCCTGGACCTGGCGATTTGCTCCCACTTTTCCTCTCTCTCTCTCTCTCTCTGTCCCTCTCTGGTAAATGTAAATAAACAAATAAATAAAGGTAAATATAATCATTCTAAAAAAAATGTAAAAAAAAATTTAAATGTGCAGGAGAGGTCGACAGGGGGCAGTGCTGAGGGGTGTGGCACCCTTACGTGTGACGCCCGGAGCGTTGTAGGAC
The DNA here is from genome assembly GCA_026018925.1 of Tupaia tana. Taxonomy (NCBI): domain Eukaryota; kingdom Metazoa; phylum Chordata; class Mammalia; order Scandentia; family Tupaiidae; genus Tupaia; species Tupaia tana. Next base: position 12,516,808 of record JAKSZU010000026.1, on the reverse strand, counting down.
TTGTAGTTTTTCTCGCAGAGCTTCCACCTCGGGAACTACATTTCCCCAAATGCAATGTCACCAGCCATCCCTGCCCTCGGGTGTGAGGTGTCCTTTAGCCTGTGAAAGGTAAGCGTGTGCTGTGCGGGCTGCAGGTTCCGAGAAGTTGTGAATTTCTTGTAAGGGACTCTAGTCCTCCTTTTGCCCTTGGTGGAACCGGGAGAGAGCGCTGTTCCGGGGGGCCTGTGTTCAGGAGACTTGCTTGGTCCCTTGGTTTAGGAAACCCCACTGTGTACTTGTTTAGCTGTTCACGTGTCACTGTGGAATGTCAAGGAGAGAGCTGCATCCTGACCTCTGGGCTGAAGGCTGAGCCTAAAATAATGTTTACATATGGGTGCGTGTCGGCAGAGAATTTCTGCAGTACATCGAGTGATATAGCAAAGCTCTGTTTCTACAGCTGGGGAAGGTGACACGCAGAAGTCTGTCTCTCTGCTGTGTCCAAGCAGCGGAGTGTGTGCAATGGAAGGGAAACTAAAATAATATAGAGAAAATGAAAGAACAAAAGGTTGTGTGTGTGTGTGTGTGTGTGTGTGTGTGTGTACATGCGCACACTCTTAATTACGTGATTAAAATGAAAAGCCTGAGAGGTTTAAGCAACAACTTCATCAAAATCTAGCATATTAGAACTCAGATGTGCTTCTCTTAGCTTACAGAGAAATAAGATCATTCTTTTCTTTTAAAGAGTTATTAAATTTTCTTTATTCATTTATTTATTTTAATTTGACCAGAGAAAGACAAAAACACAGAGAGAAGGCAAATGAGAAAGCAAACCACCAAGTCCAGAACTCAAACTGTGGTCGGCCATGTGGGAGTGTCCAGCACCTTAATTACCACACCATCCGCAGGCTCCTAAAATCATTCTCTCTTTTTTTTTTTTTTTTGGAGAGGTTTTTGCTATAGGGTGCGTGCGCTCGCCAGCCAGACAGAGAGAGACAGAGAGATAGAAAGCGATATATCACCCCCTGGGGGAATGGCCACGCCTCAATCCCTTTTCCTCCGTTCTCCCCTTGGGATCTTGGGCACACACGCACACGCGCCCAGCGTGAGTTTTTTAAGCCACTGGGTCCGGGACGCAAACCGCAGTCGACTATGTAGGAGTCTAGCGACATAGCCATTACGCTAACTGCTGGTCCCTAGATCATTCTTTTTTAAAAAATTTAATTTTGTTATTATTATTTCTTTTTTAATTTGATCCAAGAGCCAGAGAGAAAGAGAGAAAGGGAAAGTGAGAAAGCAAGCCACCAGTATGGGACTCGAACCGTTGTTGGCCATGTGGGAGTATAGCACCTTAACTACCATACCATCTGCAGGTCCCCAAGATAATTCTTTTTTTTAAGAATTTTTTTAACTTTAACTTTATTTATTTATTTATTTTAATTTGACCAGAGAGGAACAGAGTGAGAGAGAGAGAGACAGAGAGAGGGGAAAGTGAGAAAGCAAGCCGCCAGGTCCAGGACTTGAACCCTGGTCGGCCATGTAGGAGTCCAACACCCTGAACTACCACGTCACTTGCTGGCCCCTCATTTTTTTTTTTTTAAGAGAGATTTTTTTTAAAAGAATTATTTAATTTTCTTTATTCATTCATTTGTCTTAATTTGACCAGAGAGAGACACCAAAAGAGAGAGAGAGAGTGAAAGTGAGAAAGCAAGCCACCAGGTACAGGACCTGAACCCTGGTCGGTCATGTGGGAGTGTCCAGTGCCTTAAAAACCATGCCAACTGCTGGTCCCAAGAGAGATTTTTGCTATATGGCATGTGCACTTACCAGAAAGAGAGGGAGGGACAGAGAGACAGAAAGTGAGAAATCACCACCCCCCCGCCGCAATCTCTTCTCCTTCATTCTCCTCTCCAGATCTTGGGCACATACACACACATGCCCGGTGTGAGTTTTAAGCCACTGGTCAACTATGTGGGAATCCAGTGACATCACCATTATGCTATCTGCTGGTCCCAAGATCATTGTTTTTAAAAAGCTTACTTATTGGGACCAGCAGGTGGCATGGTGATTAAGATTCTGGGCACTCCTACATGGCTAATCATGGTTTGAGTCCCAGACCTGGTAGCTTGCTTTCTCACTTTCTCTCTCTCTCTCTGGTCAAATTAGAATAAATGAATGAATAAATAAAATGACATAAAATAATTCTTTTTTTTTTTCTTTTTTTTTGGAGAGCTTTTCGCTATAGGGTGTGTGCGCTCTCCAGACAGACAGAGAGAAACAGAAAGATAGAAAGCGAGAAATCACCCCCCAGAGGGGATGGCCACACCGCAATCCCTTCTCCTCCATTCTCCTCTCGGGATCTTGGGCACGCACGCACACACGCCCGGCATGAGTTTAAACCACCGGGTCCAGGACTCGAACCACGGTCGACTACGTAGGAGTCCAGCGACACAGCCATTACGCCAACTGCTGGTCCCAAATAAAATAATTCTTTAAAAAAGTTTATTTATTTCTTCTATGAAAGAGAGCTGAGCATCCCCACATGTTCTATTTTTTTTCCCCCGTAAAGTATATTTATTCCATAAGTGAGAGAGAGAGAACAAAAGAGAGCATCCCCTGACAGGGTCCCAGTACAGCAATCTACCCCAGCTCCAGCCAGCCCAAACCACAGACACACAGTGCCTGGCATACCCAGGGAGGCCCTCGGAGGCAAACCAGTAGCCCTCCCATGGGGCCCCAGCACAGCACCTCTACGGTTGTGCTCTGTCCAGCCCTGGAGAAACAAGATCATTCTAATTTATAAAATAGGAAGTAGGTTTATGGAACACATAGCTCCCCGAGTGATAGTATGAACTAAAAATAGGAATTTATTCCGCTTATAGAGACATCTTGAGGTGTCGTCACAGACGAGCAGTAACAGGCTCTGAATAGATTCAAGGGTGCATTAACCTTTTGCAGTTTATAAAGAATTCAGTTCTGATCAAAATACAGTTTCCCTCACTCAGATCCAAGAAACCTTGGCAGATTTGTCAGCCATGTAAAGTTAATTTTGAAGCTTGTAGCATATTAGAACTCTAGGTTAGGGGTTTTTTGTTGTCGTGTTTATTTATTTATTTTTTGAGACATTTTTGCTATAGGGCGCATGTGCTTGCTGGAGAGACAGAGAGATAGAAAGCGAGAAATCACCCTCCAGGACAGAGGCCTCGCTGCAGTCCCTTCTCCTCCATTCTCCTCTTGGGATCTTGGGCGTGCATGCACATGTGCCCAGCATGAGTTTCGAGCTGCCAGATCCAGGACTCAAACCACAGTTGGCCATTTACACCATCTACTGGTCCCCTGCTTTAGGTTTTTAAGAGGCCAGGAAGGTAAGATTACCTTAGGCTGGGGGACTAGACAGTGGCATGGCTGTAAAATGTGATGATAAGGGGTCGGCAGGTGGCATGATGGTTGGAGCACTAGATTCCCATGTGGTTGGTCATGGTTTCAAGTCCCAGACCCAGCAAGTTGAAAATCACACCAGGCACACGCATGTTCAAAATCTTGAGAGTAGCGGACCAGCAGTTGGTGAATGGCTACGCCACTGGACTCCCATGTAGTTGACTGTGGTTTGAGTCCTGGGCCCGGTGGCTTAAACTCACTCCGGGCGCATGTGTGTGCATGCCCAAGATCCCAAGAGAAGAATGGAGGAGAAGGGATTGCGGCATGGTCATCTCCCCCACCCCCCGGGGGTGATTTCTCCCTTTCTGTCTCTGTCTTTCTGGTGAGCGCACATGCCCTATACCATAAACCTCTCAAAAAAAAAAAAAAAAAGTCATTAAAAAAAAATCTCAAGAGTAGGATGGAAGATAAGGGACTGTGGTGTGGCCATCCCCACTGGTGTACATTTTTTAAAGAATTATTTTATTTAATTTATTATCATCATTATTATTTGTTTAATCTGACCAGAGAGAGAGAGAGAATGGGAAAGTAAGAAAGCAAGTCTCCAGGTCCAGGACTTGAACCATGGTCAGCCGTGTGGGAGTCCAGTGCCTTAGCAACCATGCCACCTGTTGGCACCTCAGCACACTTTCTAATAGCTATCCTTATCTTCCATAAAACACATGATATGTGTTTCTTAATATTTTAAAATCTATTTTTACTTTTTGAAATTTACTTGAGGATGCATGTGCTCTCCAGAGAGAGAGAAAAACACCCCCTAGTGGGCCACGGTTAAGTCATAATCCCTTCTCCATTTTTCTACATGTCAGAATTGGGAGTATGGACACATACATCCTCTTTACGTCTTTCAAGCACCCAGTGCTGGGATTCAAACCCCAAAATGGGTCATGTGAGATCTGGCTTCCTTTTAGGTCAAGGGGCCGGCCGTCTTGTATACCTTCTTAGTTTTTTAGATTTTTGTTCTTGCACTCCCAGAAAAGAAACAGAGGAAAAGTGAGAACTCACCCCCAATGGAGGATAGCCACACCAAAATTCCTTCTCCATTCTACTCTTGGGATTTTGAGCATGTGCGTGCACACGGGCCCTATAGCAAAAACTACAGATGATGGGGTCAAGTAGGTAGCATAATGGGTAAGGCTCTGGACTCCCACAGGGCCGACTGCAGTTTGAGCCCCAGACCTGGAGGCTGGCTTTCTCACTTTCCCTTTCTCTTTTTCTGGGCAAATTAAAAAAATAATAATATTAATAACAAATGGAATAAAATAAATAAATAATTCTTTAAAAAACAAAACAACTATAGGTGAGTTTCAAGCTGCCAGGTCCAAGACTCGAACCCCAGTTGGCCTGTGGGAGTCTAGTGCCTTAACCACCACACCACCTCCTGCCCCCCTAAATCTTTGCTTTTGAACAGTATTTCTCTCAAGAACATTTCTTTTTCTGGGGCCAACAGGTGGCGTGGTGGTTAAAGGCGTTGGACTTCCACATGGCCAGCCACGGTTCAAGTCTCAGACCTGGTGGCTTGCTTTCTCACTTCCTCTCTCTCTGTCTCTCTCTGACCAAACTGGAAAATAATAGTGATAATAATAATAAAATAAATAAAGTTAAATAAAATAATTATTTTTAAAAAATAAATGAATGAATAAATAAAAGAATGTTTCTTTCTCTCCAGAATGAGGATGAGCCTTGGGTTGACCTTCAGTAAAGGTGGTTGCACCGCAAACCTCAGCCGACAGTGCTCGCGGGGATCAATCGGGTTATTCGTGCCACCCAGCCCTCCTCTGGACCCTGAGAAGGTCAAAGAATTCCAGCGCTTCATCACCCTTTCCAAGAGACTCCTTGTGATGACTGGGGCAGGAATCTCCACCGAGTCAGGGATCCCCGACTACAGGTCAGAGAAGGTGGGACTTTATGCCCGCACCGACCGGAGACCCATACAGCATGGCGACTTTGTCCGGAGCGCACGAATCCGCCAGCGCTACTGGGCGAGAAACTTCGTGGGCTGGCCACAGTTCTCCTCCCACCAGCCTAACCCTGCGCACTGGGCTTTGAGCAGGTGGGAGAAACTCGGAAAGCTGCACTGGCTGGTGACCCAGAACGTGGACGCCTTGCACACCAAGGCGGGGAGCCAGCGCCTGACAGAGCTTCACGGATGCATGCACAGGTACTGCAAGGGTTAAGTGCCGAAAGTGTGCATTGGTGACATCAGGGACCTGAGCTGTCTTCATCACAGCTATTTTTGTTTTTAGTCTCATCTTCATTATTTTTTTAAAAGAATTTTTATTTAATTTGTTATCATTTTTTAATTTGACCAGAGAGAAAAAAAGGGAAAGTGAGAAAGCAAGCCACCAGAACAGGGACTCAAAACATGGTCGGCCACATGAGAGTCCAGTTCCTTAACCATCACCCCACCTCCCGGCTCCAGGTTTATTATCTTTCCTTTTACATTTTTAAAAAGTGGGACCAGCAGTTGGTGTAATGGCTATGTTGCTTGACTCCCATGTATTTGACCGTGCTTCGAGTCCTGGACCTGGTGGCTTAAACTCTTCCATGTGTGTGTGTGTGTGTGTGTGTGTGTGTGCCCAAGATCCTAAGAGGATAGTGGAGAAGAAGGGATTGCGACTTTCTGTCTCTTTGTCTTTCTGGAGAGCGCACATCCCCTTTATAGTGAAAGCCTCTCCAAAAAAAAAAAAAAAAAAAAAATTATATTTAATTTTTTTATTATTATTTTGGAGAGGTTTTTTTCTACAGGGCACGTGTGCTTACCAGAAAGACAGAGAGAGACAGAGAGACAGAAAGTGAGAAATCAACCCCCCACCCCGGGATGGCCATGCCGCAATCCCTTCTCCTCCATTCTCCTCTTGGGATCTTGGGCACGCACGCACACGCGCCCAGCGTGAATTTAAGTCACTGGGTCTGGGACTCCAACTGCAATCGACTACATGGGAGTCCAGCGACATAGCCATTACTCCAACTGCTGGTCCCAAATAATTTATGTTTTTAAAACAGGGCTTTCTATTTATTTATTTTCATTGTTTTTAGATTTATTTTATTTAACTTTATTTATCTATTTATTTATTTTTAATTTGGTCAGAGAGGGACAGAGTGAGAGAGAAAGAAAGAGAGAGGGAAAGTGAGAAAGCAAGCCGCCAGGTCCGGGCCTCAAACCGCAGCTGGCCATGTAGGAGTTTAGTGCCGTTAACCACCACGCCACCTGCCGTCCCCTTTTCTATTTATTTATAATGGTCAGAGGGCAGGTTTGTTTGCCAGAGAGAGATAGAGGGGGAGGGGCAGGGAGGAAGCATGCCCAGTGGGACATGGTCACACGACAATCCCTTTTCCTCCATTTCTCCATCCTGTTGGGACCGGGGTCACACACACCGAGGTGCCTGGGTCCAGGGCTGGTAATGGGGTATCTTACTCCTTTAACCACTAGGCTGTGGGGCTGGCCTGAGAACTTTCTCAATGAAAGGAATTCATAGAGCCCAGAGTCGTCTGGCCTGGACTCTGCAGGGTTGGGGTGGGGACTAGTTTGAAATCAGACTGTCTGGAAAGGCTAACCCCAAATCATGGAGGCATCCGAAAGTCAGGTAGTGGTTTGAGTTGGTTATGAGACACCGAAGGGGACGATTAGTGGTCTCTGAGTAAGAAAGCGACGTGATAAAAATAGCATTTGAAGAAGGTTAGACAGGATTAGAAGGGACAGATTAGGGAGTGAGCCTGTAAAACCCAGACTCAGGTGGTGTCAGGAGGATTAGAGAGTTACTGATGCCTACGGGCTCATGAAAAACATCTTTATTTAGAGAGAGATTTTTGCTATAGGGTGCATGCACTTGCCAGAGAGACAGAGATAGAAAAGAAGAAATCACCCCCAAGGGGGATGCCCACGCCACAATCCCTCCTCCTCCATTCTCCTCTCGGGATCTTGGGCATGCATGCCTACCAGGTGTGAGTTTCAAGCCCCCAGGTCTAGGACTCAAACTGCAGTTGACCACATGGGAATCCAGTGATGTAACCATTACGCCATCTGCTGCTGTTCCTAAAAAACATTTTTTTCTGATAAGAATTTCAAGCATTTGGAGGCTGGCAGGTGGCATGGTGGTTAGGAGCCCTGGACTCCCACATGACTGACTACAGTTGGCATCCCAGGCCTGGCAGCTTGCTATCTCGTCGTCTCTCCCTCTTTCTCTCTGGTCAAAATAAAATAAATAAATAAATAAAGTTATAGAAAACAATTCTTTAAAAAAAATTTTCAAGCATTCACAAAACTGAGTACTATAATAAATTCTTATATACCACTATCCAGATTCAAAGATTTGTTTTGTTAAGATTTTATCATTTGGGGGCTGGCAGGTGGCATGGGTTGAGGGTGCTGGACTCAATGACCATGGTTTGAATCCCAGACCTGGCAGCTTGCTTTCTTACTTTCCCTTCCTCTCTGTCTCTCTCTTGCTCACTCTGTCCCTCTCTGGTCAAATTTAAATAAATAAATAAATAAATAAATAACGTTAGATAAAATAATTCCTTTTTTTTGGGAGAGGTTTTCGCTAGAGGGCACGTGCGCTCGCCAGACAGACAGACAGAGACAGAGAGATAGAAAGCGAGAAATCACCCCCCAGGGGGGATGGTCACGCCGCAATCCCTTCTCCTCCATTCTCTTCTCAGGATCTTGGGCATGCACGCACACGCGCCCAGCGTGAGTTTTAAGCCGCTGGGTCTGGGACGCGAACCACGGTCGACTACGTGGGAGTCCAGCGACATAGCCATTACACTAACTGCTGGTTCCCTAAGATAATTCTTTTTTAAAAATGATCATTTCTACTTTTTTTTCTTTCCTTTTTTTTTTTTTTTTTTTTTTTTTTGTCAGAGGGCATGTGCTCTTGAGAGAGAGAGAGAGAGAGAGAGAGCACTCCAGTAGGATGTGGTCACAGCACAGTCCTTTCTCCACTGGCCTCTATCTCTTCTTAAACCTTTTTTGTTTGTTTGTTTTTTTTAAAGTTTTTTTGCTATAGGGCCCACACATTTGCCAGAGTCAGAGAGGGAAAGTGAGAAATCATCCCTTCAGGAGGATGGCCACCTTGCAATCCCTTCTCCTCCATTCTCCTCCTGGGATTGTGGGAACCCACACACGCTCCAGGTGTGGTTTACAAGCTGCCAGGTCCAGGACTGGAACCGTGCTTGGCCATGTGGGAGTCCAGTGCCTTAACCACTGTGCCACTGCTGGTCTCCCTATAGCAAAAAGGAAGGGAGGAAGTCGTGATAGAGCAGCTGAACTGGTGATGGGGGACAAAACCTCTTTGGACAGCTCTGTGCTGGCCACAGACACATGATTCAGGTTACCTCTTCTTTGGTTTCAGGGTCCTCTGCTTGGACTGTGGGGAGCAGACTCCCCGGGGGGTGCTGCAGGAGCGTTTTGAGGTCCTGAACCCCACCTGGAGTGCCGAGGCCCACGGCCTGGCGCCCGATGGTGACGTCTTTCTCTCGGAGGAGCAGGTTCAGAGCTTTCGGGTCCCGGCCTGTGCTCGGTGCGGAGGCCCTCTGAAGCCAGACGTCGTTTTCTTCGGGGACACAGTGAACCCTGACAAGGTTGACTTTGTGCACAAGCGTGTGAAAGAAGCCGACTCCCTCTTGGTGGTGGGATCGTCCTTGCAGGTAAATGACCCTGTCCGAGGTAGCTGCCCCCTTGGCAGGCAGGGAGACCTGCCCGGCTCCGGAGAGCTCTGACCGGTGTCTTGATCCCGTGCAGGTGTATTCTGGTTACAGGTTTATCCTCACTGCCCGGGAGAAGCAGCTCCCAATTGCAATACTCAACATTGGGCCCACACGGTCGGATGACTTGGCGTCTCTGAAACTGGACTCTCGTTGTGGAGAGTTGCTGCCAATGATAGACCCGTACTGACCACAGCCACACGCCCTGCGCCAGAAACGGGCTTTTACTTGAATCCCGCCGCCAAAGGTAAAGACCTTCTCAGGTAACAGATTCCAGTTCCCACTCACCTGGCAGTTTCAGGGCATGCCGACAAAATATAGAAGGTTCTAGGCTGCTGCTTTATTGATTCTTTTTTTTTTTTTTTTTTTTTTTTTTTTTTAGATTTTTGTTACAGGGCGCATGTGCTCTCTGTAAAGATGGAGAGACAGAAAGCAAGAAATCACCCCCCGGGGGGGATGGCTGTGCCACAATCCTTTCTGCTTCATTCTTGAACCATGGTCAGCCATGTGAGAGTCCAGCAACATAACCATTATTCCAAATGCTGGTCCCTATTTATCCTTTTTTTTTTTAAAGAATTGTTTTTTTGGGGACTGCAGTGTGAGTCTCAGACCCGGTGACTTAAACTCATGATGGGCATATGTGTGTGTGTGTCCAAGATCCCGAGAGGAGAATGGAGGAGAAGGGATTACAGCGTGACCATTCCCCCTGGGGGGGTGATTTCTCACTTCTGTCTCTCTGTCTCTCCGAAAGAAAGTGGAAAACCACCCCCCGGGGGGGATGGCCACTCTGCAGTCCCTCTTGGGATTTTGGGCACGCGCACACACACACACACACACACACACACCCTTCATGAGTTTGAAGCTGCCGGGTCTAAGATTTGAACCATGGTTGACTACATGGGAGTCCAGCGACATAACCATTATGCCATCTGCTGGTCCCCTGTTTCGTTTTTTTAGAAGTTTTTGCCATAGGATGCATGTACTTGCTGGAGAGAAAGAAACAATAAGAGGGAAAGTGAGAAATCACGCCCCAGGGGATGGCCATACCACAGTCCTTTCTCCATTCTCTTCCTGGGATCTTGGGCATGCACACACACACCTGGTGTGATCTTCAAGTAACTGGGTCCAGGACTCAAACTGTGGCCACCATGTAGGAGTCCAGCAATGTAACCACTATACCATCTGCTCACTCTTGTTTTTCTTCTTTTTAAAATTTTTTTAAAATTTTATTTTATTTATTCATTCATTTATTTTTTAGTTAGACCAGAGAGAGACAGAGAGTGAGAGTGAGAGAGAGAAGTGAGAAAGCAAGCCACCAGATTCAGGATTCGAACCGTGGTTGGCCATGTGGGAGTGTCCAGCGCCTTAACCACCATGCCACCTGCTGGTCCCCCCCCCTTTTTTTTTCTTTTTTCTTTTTGGTTTTTCTTCTTAAAGAATCATTTAATTTTATTATTATTTTTAGAAATTTCATGTGCCTCACCAGAGAGATGGAGAGAGGAAAGAGAGAAAGCAAACCTCCAGGTTTGAGACTCGAACCACCATCAGTCATAGTACCAGTGCCTTCACCACCACACCACCTGCGGGCCCCATGGTTATGGTGTATTCGAATGACAGGTCGGTGGTCAAAATCAGCCCAATTAACCCGCTCTCAGCTCTCTTGGCATTAATGTGTTTGATTTCCTTCCAGATCCTTAAGGATTCATCCTGTCTTCCTCAAACTAATAGAAGCTCATGAGTACACCCGAGAGGGCAGTCCGCCTCTGAACCGGGCAGGGCTCAGAGCCTGGGAGTTCAGGTCTTCAGGCTGATGAGACTTGCTCCTAAAGAAAAGCAGCAACTTCTCTCTGTAGGAAAACTGCCTTCCCTTCCTCCGTTTCTCACCTGGTAGAAGAAATGGCCCGGAAATATGTAGGCCAGAATGGTCTCTGTCTCTGGAGGGCTGACCCAGGAAACTCATTACTTCGGGGCTATGGGGGGGCAGGGAAGGGTAGAAGGAAATGACTTAATTTATAATTCCAAATGATTAAGCTCTTTTAACTGAATCATTTTTATACTTTTTTTGAGCAATGACATGAACTCATTTTTTATTAACTAGAGAATAAAGGGATACTTTAAAAATAGAATACCAGGTGTCTGGACTGTGTGTTCATATATATATATACATATATATACATATATATGTAGACTCACGTGCATGCACACACACACACACACACACACACACACACTTTTTTATTTTTAATCAGCTAAAAAGAGAATGGGGGCTAGGGTTGGCAAGTGGCATGGTGGTTAAGGGTGCTGGATTCCCACACAGCTGATAGTGGTTCAAGTCTTGGACCTGGTGGCTTGCTTTCTCACTTTCCCTCTCTCTCTCATTCTGTCTCTCTCTGGTCAAAATAAAATAAAATAAAATAAAGTTAAAAATAAAATAGTTATTTTTAAAAGAGAGAGAGAGAATGGGGGGGGGGGCGTGCAGCAAGTGGTATGGTAGTTGAGGCACTAGATTCCCACATGGCCAACCACAATTCGAGTCCCAGATCTGGCAGCTTGCTTTCTCACTTTCTCTTTTTCTGGTGAATGCAAATTAAATAAATAAATAAATAGGGACCAGCAGATGGCATAGTGGTTACATCACCGTACTCCCATATGGCCAACCATGGTTCCAGTCTGGATCCAGTGGCTTGAAACTCACACCAGGCACATGTGTATGCATGCCCAAGATTCCAGGAGAATGGAGAAGAGATTGCAGCGTGGCCATCCTCCCTAGGGGGGTGACTTCTCACTTTCCCTCTGTCTCTGCCTATCTCGCTCTCCAGAGACTGCATGTAGTCTATGGCAAAAACCTCTTAAAAAAAAAAGGAAAACATAGGGACCAGCAGATGGTGTAATGGTTGCGTTGCTGAACTCCCATGAAGTCATTGCAGTTCAAGTCCTGGACCTGGCTGTTTAAAACCCACACTGGGTGCGTGTGTATGTGTGTGTGCGCCCGAAATCCCCAAGAGCAGAATGGAGGAGAAGGGATTGCGGTGTGGCCATCCCCCCTGGAGAGTGACTTCTCATTTTCTGACTCTGTCTCTGACAAGCACATGCACCCTATAGCAGAAATATCTCTTAAAAAAAAAAAAAAAAAAAAAAAGGAAGAGGGACCAGCAGTTAGAGTAATGGCTGTGTCACTGGACTCCCATGTAGTCGACCGCGGTTTGAGTCCTGGACCTAGTGGCTTAAACTCATGCTGGACGCATGTGCGTGCGTGCCCAAGATCCCGAGGGGAGAATGGAGGAGAAGGGATCGCGGTGTGGCCATCCCCCCCAGGGGGTGATTTCTCGCTTTCTCTCTCTCTTTCTGGTGAGCGCACGCGCCCTATAGCAAAAACCTCTTAAAAATAAAAGTTACCAAGAATTAATAAAATTAAGATTTTAAAAAAAGGAAGAAAGAAAAATAATAAAATTAAATCATTCTTTAATTTAAAAAAAGAAAGAAAGAAAAAGAGCATGGGACTTTATGACACAGTCCTCTAAGGATTTCTACTTTTTTTTTTTTTTTTTAATTGAAGAGATTTTTGCTATAGGGCACGTGCGCTCGCCAGACAGAGAGAGACAGAGAGACAGAAAGCAGGAAATCACCCCCCAGGGGGGATGGCCACGCCGCAATCCCTTCTCCTCCATTCTTCTCTTGGGATCTTGGGCACGCACGCACACGTGCCCGGCATGAGTTTAAGCCACCGGGTCCAGGACCCGAACCGCAGTCGACTACGTGGGAGTCCAGCAACATAGCCATTATGCTAACTGCTGGTCCCAAGGATTTCTACTTTATTTCAGCTGTCAGAATGCAACACTTGCCCTGAACCGACCACAGACAAGAAGCAGTTCTTTCCCAAGTGGGCTCTGAAGTTGATTTGCTCCTGCCCAGGAAAGCTGCAGGACTTGTTTAACCACTCCCTCAGCCAGAAAGAGTCTGTATCAGGCTATGGCTTTCTGCACAATCTCCTCAGAAAGTCAGGCGGATGGAAGAAGCAGAGCCTACCGCGGGTAGCCTTTTGTCTAAAATGAGGGCAGGCAGTACTAACTCATCCTGCCCCTGCCTAGGAAGCCCGTTTCAGTTACCTGGCAAAATCTCAGATCTTGAAAACACAGAGCTCTTTTCGCCTCCATAAAGGTAGCTTTCTTCTTCATCACTGATTAAAATTCTAAAGAGGTTGGGACCAGCAGTTAGCGTAATGGCTATGTTGCTGAACTCCCATGTAGTCAACCGCAGTTCGAGTCCCGGACCCGGCGGCTTAAACTCATGCCAGGCGCGTGTGTGTGCGTGCCCAAGATCCCAAGAGGAGAATGGAGGAGAAGGGATTGAGGCGTGGCCATCCTCCTGGGGTGGGGGGGGGGATATTTCTCGCTTTCTGTCTCTCTGTCTCTGTCTTTCTGGCAAGCGCACATGCCCTATAGCAAAAACCTCTCCCACCTAAAAAAGAAAAATTTCTGAAGAGGTGTTAGGTTGTCAACCTCATTCCAGGTTTTTTTGTTTGCTTGTTTGTTTGTTTTTCAGACAAAGATCCTCAAGTGCTTTGAAACAGATTTTCTCAGTTACCCAAAGACAGTACTAAGGGGCCAGCAGGTGGCATGGTGGTTAAAGGTGGTTCAAGTCCTGGACCTGATGGTTTGCTTTCTCACTTTCTCTCTCTCTCTCTGATAAAATTTAAAAGTAATAGTGACAAATAAATAATTATTTTAAAAAAGATACATAAAATAAAAATGAGTAACTTTTTTTTTTTTTTTTTTTTTTGGAGAGGTTTTTTCGCTATAGGGCGCGTGCGCTCGCCAGACAGACAGAGAGAGACATAAAGACAGAAAGCGAGAAATCACCCCCCAGGGGGGATGGTCACGCCGCAATCCCTTCTCCTCCCTTCTCCTCTCGGGATCTTGGGCACGCACGCACACGCGCCCGGCGTGAGTTGTAAGCCACCGGGTCCGAGACGCGAACCGCGGTCGACTACGTGGGAGTCCAGCGACATAGCCATTACGCTAACTGCTGGTCCCCATGAGTAACTTTTTTAAAGGTAAGTCTTGCTTGATGAAATAAAGCCTTTCTAAAGAAAATAAAAAGTGAATCTCCTTCCCTCCCCTCTCCCCTAGGAAGACACTGGAAGACACATTTACTCTCTGCCAAACACCTTAGAAAGCATTTTAGGACACATTTGCTCCGCTGTGTCCACAACCCCATGATACATGATACGGGCACTATTCTTTCTGCTGAAAAGTGAGAATTCTGAAGCTTGGAGCCCTCATGGAACCTGCCCAAGGTCACCTTGGGTGACCAGGCCACTCATCGCACCCAGCCTGTCCAGTTCTGAGCTCATTCTTTAATGCTGCGGAGACCCGGTGGGTAAATAAAGCAACTGGACCCGGGGAAGTTTAAAAAAATCTCAAACTTCCAGAAGGGACACAGGCTGGGTCCTGACTGCCATTTGTGTGCCTTTGGGCAAGTGACTTAACTTCTCTGAGTCTAGTTCCCACTCCATAAAGTAGCAGGGAATAGTATCTGTCTCGGAGAACTGCGTTGAGCATTAAATGAGATGAGATGTAGCTGTGCTCCACTTTTTTTTTTTGAGACATTTTTGCTATAGGGTGCATGTACTCACTGGAGAGACAGAGGGAAATGAAGAGATAGAAATCAAGAAATCACCCCCCAGGAGAAATGGCCATGCCACAATCTCTTCTCCTCTATTCTCCTCTTGGGATTTTGGGCACACACGCACATACACCTACTGTGAGGTTCAAGCCGCCAGGTCCAGGACTCAAACTGTGGTCGCCTTAACCACCCACACCATCTGCTGGCCCCAGTGTTCCACTTTTTATTTATTTACGTATCTGTTGTGATTTTGCAAGCCACCAGGTCCAGGATTTGAACATGCTGGCCCCAGTTGTGCTCTACTTTAGAAAGCCAAATAGGGGCCTGCCTGTCACCTGGTGCTTAAGGTGGCTGGATCCCACATGGCTGATGGCGCAGTTCAGGTCCCAGACCAGGCAGCTTAAAAAGCACACTGGATGCGTGTTTGTGCCCAAAAATCCTGAAAGGAAAATGAAGAAGGGATTGTGTCTTGACTATTCCCCAGGGAAGGTGCTTTCTCAATTTCTCTCTCTCTCTTTCTCCCCAGTGAGCACATGTGCCTTCTGGCAAATTAAAAAAAAAAAAAAAAATGAGAATGATAGAAAACCAAATAGATGAGAAATTAAAATTTTTTCATTAAAAAAATAATTTTTAGAATTATTTCATTGTATTAAATATTCTTCTTCAATTTGACCAGAGAGAGAGAGAGAGAGAAAGAGAGAGAGAGCAAGAAAGGAAGCCATCAGGTCCGGGACTTGAACTTCAGTCGGCCATATGAGAGTTCAGCTCCCCAATCATCATGCCACTTGCTGGCCCCAGTAGATGAGAAATTTAAGAAAGGTGGGAGTGGGGAAGAAAATGAAGACTTGATAGCGCCAATACCACCGATGACTGTCAGGCAGATTTAGAGACACCGTCCTGGCCCATAGGAAATAATCAGTCATGGTGGCGGTTAATCATTATTCCTGTTCTAAGGTGCTCACTTCCTGGCAATACCTTCCAACTCAACGCCAACTTCCCAGGTTGGAAGGAATGATGTTCATGAAAGAGGAAGCAGAGACTTCCGTTTGGTAGACAGAGAATATAAAACAACCTCCAAACGTGAAGTCGTTCAACAGGGTGCTTTATTAAAGGCCACGGAGTCAGGGGAAGGCGTGGCACGGGGGAGGGGCTCTCCGAGGTGACGCTCAGGTCTAGCAATACTTTTTGGTGTCCAGGTTCTTGTACTCCTTGTTGTAGGGGGCCTTTGAAAAGCAGATGGCCGCGTTGCGGTCACAGTTGCAGATGAAGGCCTGGCACTCGTTGTTTTCGCCTGGAGAGGAACAGAGGAGGGCACTGAGTCGGGGTGGACCCTGCTTTGTACAACTCAGGAACAGGAAGACTTCACTGGCATAGTTGGTGGCATTCCACTGGTGCAAATTTAGGGGTAACGGATTAAGCAGATCAAAATACTTCATGGTAGGGGCCAGCAGGTGGCGTGGTGGTTAGGGTGCTGGAATTCCCACATGGCCGGCCACAGTTCGAGTTCCGGACCTGGTGGCTTGCTTTCTCACTTGCCTTCTCTCTGTGTCTTTCTCTGGCAAAACTCATGTGAAATAATAATAATAAATAAATAAAATAATTCTTAAAAAACAAACAAACAAACAAAAAAACCTTCATGGTTGCCAGCCCTATAGCCTAGTGGTTAAGGGAGGGACCCTCATCCCCCATGACTGACCACCCAGTTTGAATCCTGGTCCCAGTGGCTTGAAAAATACACATGGTGTGTGTGTGTGTGTGTGTGTGTGTGTCTATACGCACGCATGTGTTCATGCCCCAAATCCCAACAGGGTGGATGTGTCCTCTGATAACTAAAAAAAAAAAAGAAGAAGAAGAAGGGGGCCAGCAGGTGTGGCATAGTAGTTAAGGCGTTGGACTCCCACATGGCCGACCATGATTCGAGCCCTGGACCTGATAGTTTGAAACATGCCAGATGCATGTGTGTGCGTGTATGCCCAAAAATCTTGAGAGGAGGATAGAGGAGAGGGGGTTGCAGTATGGCCATCCCCCCTGGAGAGTAATTTCTCACTTTCTCTGTCTCTCTGCTGAGTACATGTGCCCTATAGCAAAAATCTAAAAATCTCTCTCTCAAAAAAAAAAAAAAAAAAAAAAAAGAAGCAGCTATCGCCCCACCCCACTGTGGTGGTCCTGCTGCTGGGGAGGGTGGGAATTGCACGGGAAGCCTGGATTTGGTTCCTGAGCCAACCTGACCTTGCCAGGTGCAGTTGTGAATATCTGTACTCTAGCTAATCCGGAGGCTGGGGCAGGAGGACTGCAACACTCAGAGGCCCTGTTAGAAATATATATCTTGGCCCCACCAGTGGTGCGGTGGTTAAGGTGGTTGGATCCTACATGGCTGACTGTGGTTCAAGTCCAGGACCCACTGGATTGAAAATCATACCAGGCACATGTGTGTGCATGCTCAAAATTCCAAGAGGAGAATGGAGGAGAAGGGATTGTGGTGTGGTCATCCCGCCTTGAGGGTCGTTTCTCACTTTCCCTCACTGTCTCTCTGGCGAGCACATGTGACCTATGGCAAAAAAAACAAACAAATAAACAAACAAAAACAAAACACTAAAAATAGGGGCCGGCAGATGTTGTGGTAGTTAAAGGTGGGTGGACTCCCTGGGACCAGCAGTTAGCGTAATGTCTATGTCGCTGGACTCCCATGTAGTCGACCGTGGTTAACATCCTGGACCCAGTGGCTTAAAACTCACGCCAGGCATGTGTGCATGCGTGCCCAAGATCCCGAGAGGAGAATGGAGGAGAAGGGATTGCGGCGTGGCCATCCCTCCTAGGGGGTGATGTCTTGCTTTCTGTCTCTCTGTCTCTCTCTGTCTGTCTGGCGAGTGCACGCGCCCTATCGCAAAAACCTCTCCCAACAAAAAGAAAAAATGGTGGTGGACTCCCACATGTGGCCAACTGCAGTTTGAGTCCTGGACCTGGTGGCTTGCTTTCTCACTTTCCCTCTCTCTCTCTCTCACTCTGTCCCTTTCTGTTCCAATTAAAATTAATTAATTAAAGTTAAATAAAATAAGTCTTTTTTGGGACCAGCAGTTGGCGTAATGGCTATGTTGCTGGACTCCCATGTAGTCGACCGCGGTTCAAGTCCCAGACCAGGTGGCTTAAACTGATGCCGGGCGCATGTCTGTGCGTGCCCAAGATCCCAAGAGGAGAATGGAGGAGAAGGGATTGCGGTGTGGCCATCCCCCCTGGGGGGTGATTTCTTGCTTTCTGTCTCTCTGTCTTTCTATAGCAAAAACCACTCAAAAATAAATAAATAAATAAAATAAAATAAAATAAAATAAGTCTTTCAAAAAAAATTTTTTTTAAATCAGAATGCTGGCCCACTACAGAAGCTTTCACTCCTGAATTGTCTGCCCAGGAATCACCTTCATGGTGGTACGCATTTTCCCATGTGTGCTGCACGACTTAGTGCTTACGACTACAGCTTGTCTTCTTTCTTTCTTTCTTCTTCTTTTTTTTAAATCTTTTTTTTTTTTTTTTTTTTTTGGAGAGATTTTTGCTATAGGGCGCGTGCGCTCGCCAGACAGACAGAGAGAGACAGAGAGACAGAAAGCAAGAAATCACCCCCCAGGGGGGATGGTCACGCCGCAATCCCTTCTCCTCCATTCTCCTCTCCAGATCTTGGGCACGCACGCACACGTGCCCGGCATGAGTTTTAAGCCACCGGGCCCGGGACACGAACCACGGTCGACTACGTGGGAGTCCAGCGACATAGCCATTACGCTAACTGCTGGTTCCCTTTTTTTAAAATCTTAATAGAGGGTGCACACATTCACCAGAGAGGCAGAGGGAGAAAGCACCTTCCGGTGGGGCGTGGTCATGCCACAATCCCTTCTCCATCTCCCCCTCCTTTCAAGATTTGGGCATGCACAAACACACACTGGTGTGCTTTTCAGGCTGCTGGGGCCGGGTTTCAAACTGTGTGGTCAGCCCTGTGGACTCCAACTGCTTTAACCACCATGCCATGAAACTGACCTAGGACTAGAGCCTTTTTTAAAAAAAAATAATAATTAATTTTATTTCTTCATTATTTTAATTTGACCAGAAAGAAACAGAGAAAGTGAGGAAGCAAACCACTAGGTCCAGGACTCAAACTGTGGTCACCCATGTGGGAGTGTCCAGCGCCTTAGCCACATGCCTCCTGCTGGTCCCCAAGAGCCTTTTAAGTTAGTTGAAACTGGGTTTTTTTTTGGAGAGGTTTTTGCTATAAGGCATGTGCATTCACCAGAAAGACAGAGAGAGACAGAGAGACAGAGAGCAAGAAATCACCCCCTAGGGGGGATGGCCGCGCCACAATCTCTTCTCTTCCATTCTCCTCTCGGGATCTTGGGCACGCACGCACACGTGCCCGGCGTCAGTTTAAGCAACCGGGCCCAGGACTCGAACCGCAGTCGACTACATGGGAGTTCAGCGACATAGCCATTACGCTAACTGCTGGTCCCAGAACTTTAAAAAAAAAAAACTATTTATATATTTATTTAATTCCATTTGTTGTTGTTATTAATTTTTAGTTTGACCAGAGAGAGAGAGAAAGGGAAAGTGAGAAAGCAAGCCACAAGTCCGAGACTCGAACTGCACTAAGCCATGTGGGAATCCAGCGCCTTTTAACCACTACGCCACCTGCCAGCCTCAGCACTTAGAAACTTTATGATTTTGGGCAAATGACTATCTTTGACCTTCAACTAACTCATCTGTAAAATGGGAATAATAAAACCTGTCTTGATATGCACTCCACCCAGAACAAGGCATGTAGTGAGTCTAATAAATGACAGCTCTCCACTCTTTCTATGTTTTTAAAGAATGATTTATTTTATTTATTACTAGTATATGTATTTTTTTACTTGGTAGAGTCATCAGAGAGAAAAGGAAAGGGAGAAAGCAAGCTACCAGGCTCAGGACTCGAACCGAGATTAGCCATGTGGGAATCTAGCGCCTTAACAATCATGCCACCTGCTGGCCCCATCCACTTTGCCATGAAATAATCAGTATAGGGACCAGCAGGTGGTCCCTGCTGAGCCTCAGTTTCCTCACCTGTGAGATGGGGTTATGCCACAGAGTTAACAGGATTACAGGAGCCCTGGCTCAGGAGTGTCACTGCTTGGAGACTGGAGGGCACCTGAGCAGCCAGATTCAGTTCCAGGGTCGTGGTTGTGTGCCCTTGTAATCCTAGCTAGTTGAGAGGCCGGGGCAGGCGGATCACAAGGTATAAAGATACTGTCAAATATCCCTTTCTTGGGGGGCCAGCGGGTGGTGTGGTGGTTGAGGGGCTAGACTCCCACAGGGCCACCTGTGGTTTGACTTCCGGACCTGGCAGCTTGTTTTCTTACTTCCCCTTCCTCTCTCTGTCTCTGTCTGATCAAATTTTTAAAATAAATAATAATAGCATATAAAATTAAATAAATAATTCTTTAGAACGAAAAAGAACCCCACCTGTCTTGGAACCAGCAGGTGGCATAATACGTTACTGGACTCCTATGTAGTCAGTCGTGGTTCGAGTCCTAGACTCGACAGCGTGAAACTCACACTGGGTGCGTGTACAGGCATACCCAAAATCACGAGAGGAGAATGGAAGAGAAGGGATTGAGGTGTGGCCATCCACCCTACGGGGTGATTTCTTTTTTTCTATCTGTCTTTCTGGCAAGTGCACGCACCCTATAGCAAAAATCGCTCACAAAAAAAACACGGGGGACCATGGTGGTTAAGGCGCTGGACACTCCCACATGGCTGACCATGGTTCGAGTCCCGGACCTGGTGGCTTGCTTTCTCACTTTCCCTCTCTTGCTCTCTCTGTGTGTCTCTCTCTCTGGTCAAATGAAAAGTAAATGAATGAATAAATAAAATTAAATAAAATAATTTTTTTTTTTCTTTTTTTATTATTTCTTTTCTTTTCTTTTATTTATTCATTCATTTATTTTTTAATTTGACCAGAGAGGCACAAAGGGTGAGGGCGAAAGAGAGAGGAAGTGAGAAAGCAAGCCACCAGATTCAGGACTCGAACCCTGGTCGGCCATGTGGGAGTGTCCAGTGCCTTAATCACCACACCACCTGCTGGTCCCCAAAATTAAATAAAATAATTCTTAAAAAAAAAAAAAAAACCTATATTTGTGTCTCTCTCTTTCTTATAAAGAAAAAAAAAAACCCAAAAAGCCAAAAGGGAGCACATTTCCCAGCACCAAGAAAATGACCCATGGATAGCGGCTCCCCCAGCTGTTGTCTCCCCCAGGCCTCTGGAGGGCCGACTAGAATCTGCAGGTCAAAGAGGGAATAAACCTACTGGTGCAGGTGATCTCGGAGCCGGAGCACGAGTACTTGTAGGTCTTGGTGTATGGGTTATCCAGGAGGGATTTACAACTGCTCAGCTTCTTGGCCTGGCCATAGCAGTGGTCATGTGTCTGACAGCACCTGGAATGGACAGCAGTGGCTGAGACAGGAGCAAAGACAGGGCGGCAGGGCAACCTTCGACGGCTCTGTCCAGAACAGGGAACGATGACTTAACAGAGAAGCTCTGGGAGAAAATGTAAACCCTGGGACCAGCAGATGGCTAATGGTTACGTCACTGGCTTCCCACATGGTCAACCGTGGTTCGAGTCCCGCACCCAGCAGCTTAAAACTCACTTCAGGCACGTGTGCTTGCATGCCCAAAATCTCAAGAGGAGAAGGGAGGAGAAGGGATTGTGCATGTCCATTCCCCTGGGGGTGGGGTGATTTCTCACTTTCTGTCTCTCTCTGTCTCTCCAGCAATCACACGTGTCCTATAGCAAAAATGTCTTAAAAAAAAAAAAAAAACTGTAAGTCCTTTTATCATATGTGTATTGAAAGCAATTTTCTTTCTTTAGATTTTTACCATAGGATGTGTGTGCTTGCCTGAGGGAGACAGAGAGAGGAAAAGTGAGAAATCTACCCCTGGGGGGAATGGCCATACCACAGTCCCTTCTCATCCATTCTCCTCTTGGGATTTCTGAACATGCACACGTATGTGCCCGGGGTGATTTTCAAGCTGTCAGGGTCTGGGACTTGATGGCCATGGGGAAGCCCAGCATCTCAACCACCACACTGCCTACTGGGTCCTTGAGAGCTATTTTTAATATGGTTGCAGAAACACAGTAGCATTGTACATACAGAAGACACAGTGACATTTTAAAACCAGGACTAGGGCTGACAGGTGATGGGGTGGCTGGGTGCTGGACTCCCACATGGCCAACCAGGGTTTGAGTCCTGGACCTAGTGACTTGCTTCCTCACTTTCCATCATTATGTCTCACTCTGATAAAAATTCAAAATAAATAAATAAAGTTAAATAAAATAATGTTTAAAAACCACACACAACTAGATGACGCTTGGCTTGTTGCTGGGACAGTGTGTGTTTTCACATCCTACCACTAGAGGGCAGCCCCGCCCACTATTTTACGTCCGCGACATTCCGCTTTCCACCCCTACTAGGGAGCTTGGTTTACAGGGTCCTCCAGGAACGTGTTTCTTTAAATAAAAAGAGGCGAAAATAGGTTATCTTAGCAAATGTGCAAGTCCCCTCTCTGTGCCTCGTGTCCTGCCCTCACGCAAGAAAGCACCGACGTCCCTCCATATGCTCCACTTACGTGTCCAGTTCATCCACCGGCGTACCCGAGCCGCCCAGGCCGCAGTAGCAGCCGTAGTCGTTGTAGTCTATCAGGGGGTCGCTGCCAGGGATCGCGCACTTGATCATCCTGCGGAACTGCCACAGTGCCCGCGGACTGACACTGCTCTCCGCAGTGGCTACTGCAAGAAGACACAGAGCCGATATCAGTCCTGCTTAGGTCTGCAGCACCCCACCCCTGCCCACCTGTGCGCCCAGGCCCCGCGCTTCCTCCCAGCCCCTGTCTGCTGCCTCCTCAGAAGAGCACTGGACTCAGGAGTCTGGTAAACTGAGTAGAAATTTGTATTTGTTTGTGATTGGGGGCACACACATGCCCAGTATGGTTTTCTTTCTTCCTTTCTTCTTCTTTTTTTTAATAATTATTATTTTTTTAATTTAAATTTATTTATTTGCATTCATTCACTGTACATCATTACAACGTACAAAATGAGATTTTCCATCCAGGGTACACTGTATATTGTCTCAATCAAGCACATCAACATACATGTTATTGTCAGCAAATAATTTTCCATTTCTTGTTTTCTGTATGTTTTGCTTTTTTAGTACTTATTTTATTAACTTTATTTATTTAATTCATTTATTCTAATTCAACAGAGAAAGAGATGGAAAGTGAGATAGCAAGCTGCCAGGTCCAGGACTCAAACCGTGGTTGGCCATGTGGGAGTCCAGTGCCCTTAACCACCACGCCACCTGCTGGCCCCTCTCAGTATGATTTTTCAAGCCATCAGGATGGGGACTCAAACTTTTTTTTTAAGCATTATTTTATTCAACTTTATCCATTTATTTATCCATTTATTTATCTATCTATCTATCTATCTATCTATCTATCTATTTATTTATTTATTTATTTATTTATTTATTTATTTATTTATTTATACATACCAGAGAGGGTCAGAGTGTGAGAGAGAGAAAGTGAGAAAGCAAGCTGCCAGGTCCAGGACTTGAACCATAATCAGCCATTATGAGAGTCCAGTGCCCTCAACCACCATGTCACCTGCTGTCCCCAGGGTCTCAAACCTTTAAGTCGGATACATAAAACCCAGCCACTTTACCCTCCATACATACCACTTGCTTCGGTCCCAGGGCCAGACCAGCTAGTGGCATAGAGGTTAAGGCAGCTGGATCCCACATGGCCAACTACATGTTCGAGTATCAGACTTGGCGGCTTGAAAAACACTCCAAGTGTGTGTGCATGCATGCTCAAAAATCTCGTAAGACAGTAGAGGAGAAAGGATTGTGGTGTTTCCATTCTCCCTGAGGGTGTGTTCTCACTTTCTCTCTCACTCTACATGTCGCTGAAAAGCAAGTGCATGTAACCTGTAGTAAAAAAAATATAGAATATATAAAAGGGGCCGGCAGGTGGTGTGGTGGTTAAGTCACTGGACTCCCATAAGGCTGACTGAGGTTCGAGCCTCAGATCCAGCGGCTTGCTTTCTTACTCCTCCCACCCCCCCTCCATCTCTCTCTGGTGAGCTTGAGTCTCCTACAGCAAATTAAAGTAACAAAAATAAATAACATAAATAATTATTTAAAATAAATACATAAACTCCAGAGCCAGGAAGGGTGGCAGCTGGCTGCTGTCCCCCGTAGGCGGCCCCCACGGCAGCAGCTGACAGAGGCTGATCCAGGGCAGAGATCTGGAGCCGTCAGACAGGGCGGCCTGCCTGTGCTGGCCCATCTCCAGGCCCCTGTTATTTCCCTCTTTTCTCTTCTCTCTCTTTCTGATCCAGCCGGCTCTATTTTGCAGAGGCCAGACCTCTACAAAGCCACAGCTCATGTGCCCCGCACAGTCCTTGAGGGGAGCGTAGCATTCATCTCTGCATGCCCCCTCTCACCCAGGGCCTGATAGCTTGGAGGTCTCCATCCATTTGAATGAATCAATGCACAATGGATGAATGAGGTGGGATTAGGATTCCAATGTGTCTGACTCCACTAATTCATTCAATACACGGTACCCACAGAACCAGTCCTATTCAGGGAGCCCATGCTTCGGTGTGGGTGGGAGAGAAAAAGCAAGTGAAATAAGACAAAAAATCACAGGCTGGGCTGGCAGGTGGCATGGTAGTTAAGGTGCTGGACTCCCACATGGATGAATGCAGTTCAAGTCCCGGACCTGGCAACTTGCTTTCTCACTTTATCTCTCTCTCGTCAAATGAAAATCTAACAATAAAATTGTGAGCCAGCAGAAGGCATAGCAGTTATGTCACTGGACTCCCACATGGCCAACTGTAATTTCGAGTCCCAGACACGGTGGGTAAAACATCATGCCAGGTGCATGTGTGTGTGTGCCAAGGTCCTAGGAGGACAATGGAGGAGAAGGGATTGCAGCATGGCCATCCCCCCTGGGGGGTGATGTCTTACTTTGCCTCTCACTGTCTCTGTGTCTCTCTCTGGTGAGCACATGTGCCCTAAGGCGAAAACCTCTAAAAATAAATAAATAAAAATAACAATAAAATTAACTTTATTTGTTTTAATTTGACCAGAGAGGGACAGAGTGAGAAAAGAGAGAGAGAAAGTGAGAAAGCAAGCCAGCCCCAAATAACATAATTCTTAAAAAAAAAAAAAAAAAAAAAAAAAAGTCAGGCTGGCAGTTGGCACGGTGGTTAAGGGTACTGGACTCCCATGTGGTCGACTACGGTTTGAGTCCCAGACCTGGTGGCTTGCTTTCTCACTTTTCCTCTCTCTCAAAATAAATAATAATAATAAAGTTAAATAAAAATAATTCTTAAAAAAAAAAATACTGGGGCTGGCAGGTGGCATGGTGGTCAAGATGCTGAACTCCCACATGGCCAACTGCAGTTTGAGTCCCAGGCCAGGTGGCTTGCTTTCTCTCCCTTTCTCTGTATCTTTCTGGTCAGATTAAAATAGTAATAATAAATTAAATTAAATAAATAATTCTTTCAAAAATGCTATTAAAAAATTATAGGCTGGGGCTAGCAGGTGGTATGGTAGTTAAGGCACCAGACCCCCACATGGCAGACCACGATTTGAGTCCCAGACTTGCCTTCTCATTCTCTCTCTCTCTCTCTCTCTCTCTCTCTCTGGTGAGCACACATGCCCTCTAGCAAATTAAAATAATAATAATAAATTATTATTATTGGTGGTTAAAGCGCTGGACATTCCCTTTTTTTAATTAAAAAAAATATTTTTGAGAGGTTTTTGCTATAGGGCACATGCGTTCACCAGAAAGACAGAGAGAGATAGAGAGACAGAAAGCGAGAAATCACCCCCCGGGGGGATGGCCACACCGCAATCCCTTCTCCTCCATTCTCCTCTCGGGATCTTGGGCACGCACGCACACGTGCCTGGCATGAGTTTAAGCAACTGGGTCCAGGACTCAAACCGCGGTCAACTATATGGGAGTCCAGCAACATAGCCATTATGCTAACTGCTGGTCCCTGCTGGACATTCCCACATGGCTAACCACAGTTCGAGTCCTGGACCTGGTGGCTTGCTTTCTCACTTGCCTTCTCTCTGTGTGTCTGACTTTCTCTGGTCAGATTAAAATAAATCAATGAATAAATAAAATTAAATTCTTCAAATACGAATAATAGTAAATAAAATTTAATAAATAATTCTTTTAAAAAAGAAAATCGCAGGCTAGGGGTCAGCAGGTAGTGTGGTGGCTAAGGCGCTGGTCTCCCACATGACTGACCACGGTTCAAGACCCAGACCCATCGGCTCAAAAATCACGCCAGGCATGTGTGTGCGTGCCCAAGATCCTGAGAGGAGAATGGAGGAGAAGGGATTGCGGTGTGGCCTTCTCCTTGGGGGGTGATTTCTCACTTTCCCTCTCTCTTACTGTCTCTAATAAGTGCCTGGCATGATTTTTGAGCCGATGGGTCTGGGGCTTGAACCGTGGTCAGTCATGTGGGAGACCAGCACCTTAGCTACCACACTACTTGCTGACCCCTAGCCTGTGATTTTCTTTTTTAAAAGAATTATTTATTAAATTTTATTTATTATTATTCGTATTTAAAGAATTTAATTTTATTTATTCATTGATTTATTTTAATTTGAACAGAGAAAGTCAGACACACAGAGAGAAGGCAAGTGAGAAAACAAACAAACAAAAAACACGCAGACTAAGGCAGTTTTTAGCAGACGCTGTACCAAGGCATATGGTACAGAGAAAGAAGGGGCGTTCTTAGATTGGGTGGGCAGGGCATTTCTTTCTTTCTATTTATTTATTTTTGCTATAGAGGATATGCGCTTGACAGAGAGAGGCAGAAAGTGAGAAATCACCTCCCCAGGGAGGATGGCCATATTTGGGGGACATACACATGCACCCAGCATGTTTCTCAAGCCTCCAGGTCTGGGACTTGAACTATGCAGTTGGTATAGTGGGATCCAGCTGCCTTAACCTCCACGCCACCAGGTGACCCTCTTTCTTTCTCCCTATCTCTCTTCCTCCATTCTTTTTTTTTTTTTTTGGTAAGTGCCACTGGAATGAGACAGAAAAGAGAAGAAGAGAGGGAAACAAGAAAGCCCTCCATGGAGCACGGGCCCGCTGCCTCAGTCCCTTCGCCTCCATCTCGTCCTCTTTACCGGCTTTCAGACAGGCATACACACGCATAGGCATGTTTTCCAAGCTGCCATGTCCAGGATTTGGATTGCATGGTCAGTCATGTGGAATCCAATTGCTTTAACCACCAGGCCATGGGCTGGCCCACACTGCGCTTTCTTTCTTTTATTTTCTGGAGAGGTTTTTGCTATGGGGCGTGTGCGCTCACCAGAAAGACAGAGAGAGACAGACAGAAAGCGAGAAATCACCCCCCAGGGGGCATGGCCACGCCGCAATCCCTTCTCCTCCATTCTCCTCTCGGGATCTTGGGCACGCACACATGCGCCCGGCGTGAGTTTAAGCCACCGGGTCCGGAACTCAAACCGCGGTCGACTACATGGGAGTCCAGCGACATAGCCATTACGCTAACTGCTGGTCCCCCGCACTAGGCTTTCTGAGGGATGTTACCTGAGGTCAGACCTGGAGGGGACTTGAGAGGTGAGGGAACCCCGACGTAGGAGCTCTGGAGCCTCTCGCGGAGCCTCAGGTGAGACCCCGGGTCTGGCCAGGCCTGCCTGCTGTGGCCTGAGGCCTCCTGGCCTCCATTTCAGAGGAGGGAGAGCTCAGAGTGCAGGAAGAGAAGGGGTGGGACCCGGAAGGCGCCCCTACCTGTGAGCAGAGCGGCCAGCACAAGGAGCTTCATCTTGCAGTCAAGGAGGTGAGTGAGAGAAAGGACTGTGGTGGCCAGCAGCCTCCCTCCTTATAGGCAGTCGCCCCACGCCTCCAAGATAAGACTGTAGTGTTTGTTTTGCCCTCGGCTGACCTCTTAGACGGCCTTGAGTCTGTAGCTGAAGTAATCCTGACCAATCTTCCAGCAAGGGATTGTGGGAAGCAGTCATAGGCAGTGGTATCCAGCACCTTTTGACTAATGGGATGATTTCTGAAGGCTGCAGATCTTGGAATCTTTTTTTTTTTTTTAAGAATTATTTTAGGGAACCAGCAGTTAGCGTAATGGCTATGTCGCTGGACTCCCACGTAGTCGACCGTGGTTCGCGTCTCGGACCTGGTGGCTTACAACTCACGCCGGGCGCGTGTGCGTGCGTGCCCAAGATCCCGAGAGGAGAATGGAGGAGAAGGGATTGCGGCGTGACCATCCCCCCTGGGGGGTGATTTCTCGCTTTCTGTCTCTAATGTCTCTCTCTGTCTGTCTGGCG
The DNA here is from genome assembly GCA_026018925.1 of Tupaia tana. Classification (NCBI taxonomy): domain Eukaryota; kingdom Metazoa; phylum Chordata; class Mammalia; order Scandentia; family Tupaiidae; genus Tupaia; species Tupaia tana. The sequence goes on along the minus strand of JAKSZU010000026.1, from coordinate 12,488,668 downwards.
AGCGCACGCACCCTCTAGCGAAAATCTCTCAAAAAATAAAAAATAAAAAAAAGAATTATTTTATTGGGGCCAGCAGGTGGCGTGGTGGTTAAGGCGTTGGACACTCCCATGTGGCTGACTGCGGTTCAAGTCCTGGACCTGGTGGCTTGCTTTCTCACTTTCTCTCTCTCTAATTCTCTCTCTGGTCAAATTAAAAAGAAATAAATGAATGAATAAAGAAAATTAAAATAAATAATTCCTTTTTAAATTTTTTAAAATTTTTTATCTTGTTTTTTTTTTGGAGAGGTTTTCGCTATAGGGCGCGTGCGCTCGCCAGACAGACAGAGAGAGAGACATAGAGATAGAAAGCGAGAAATCACCCCCCAGGGGGGATGGTCACGCCACAATCCCTTCTCCTCCATTCTCCTCTTGGGATCTTGGGCACGCACGCACTCACGCCCGGCGTGAGTTTTAAGCCACCGGGTCCGGGACACGAACCGCGGTTGACTACATGGGAGTCCAGCGACATAGCCATTATGCTAACTGCTGGTCCCAGAATAAATAATTCTTAAAAAATAATTATTTTATTTAACTTTATTTATTTACTTATTTATTTTAATTTGACCAGAGAGGGAGAGAGGGAGAGAGAGAGGGAAAGTGAGAAAGCAAGCTCCCAGGTCCAGGACTTGAACCACGGTCAGTCATATGGGAGTCCAGTGCCCTTAACCACCATGCCACCTGCTGGCTCCTCTCTTTTTTTTTTTTTAAGAATTATTTGTTTAATATTATTTATCATTATTTTAATTTTTTAGAAGATAATTTTTTGCTATAGGACATGTGTGCTCACCAGAGAGACAGAGACAGAGAGACAGAAAGCAAGAAATCACCCCCTCCCCACCCCGGAGGGATGGCCGTGTTGCAGTCCCTTCTCTTTTCTCCTCCTGAGATCTTGGACATGCATGCACAGGTACCTGGCATGACTTTTTTTTTTTTTTTTTTTTTTTTTTTTTGAGAGGTTTTTTCGCTATAGGGCGCGTGCGCTCGCCAGACAGACAGAGAGAGACAGAGAGACAGAAAGCGAGAAATCACCCCCCAGGGGGGATGGTCACGCCGCAATCCCTTCTCCTCCATTCTCCTCTCGGGATCTTGGGCACGCACGCACACGCGCCCGGCGTGAGTTGTAAGCCACCGGGTCCGAGACGCGAACCGCGGTCGACTACGTGGGAGTCCAGCGACATAGCCATTACGCTAACTGCTGGTTCCCCCTGGCATGACTTTTAAGTCACCAGGTCTGGGACTCAAACCATGGTCGGCTACATGGGAATCCAGTGATTTAACCATTATTCAATCTACTGGTTCCTATTTTATTTTTAAAAATTTGCTACAGGGCACATATGCTCACCAGAGAGAGACAGAGACAGAGAAAGAGAGAGAGAGAGGGAAAGTGAGAAAGCAAACCCCCAGGTCCAGGACTCAAACTGTGCTCGGCCACAGAGGAGTCCAGTGCCTTAACCACCATGCAACCTGCTGTCCCTGGATCTTGGAATCTTGACTCTCAAACTCACTCCTGTGTGCTCAGTCCAGCTTCATGGAGGGTAAGGCGTGAGGGTGAGAAAGCCATCAACCATGTTGGGCCACTGGGACAGGGGACAGGAAGGAGATGATTGCTGCTTGCATGTCTTTTCGGGAGCCTGAGTCTGTGCTGCGGATCTCATTGCATCATGGGACCATCAGTCATGCACTTTAAGGATAAGGAAAGAGTTCAGAGAGGTGAAGTCATCTGCCCACGGTCACACAGCTAGCAAATGGCAGAACAGGGGTTCAAGTTTAGGTCTGTCTGCTTCCAAAACAACACACATCTTTTCTTTTTCCTTTTTTCTATTTTTTTTTTTTTTAGGTTAATTCTTCCATGGAAAAAAAGAGGAGACAGATGGAGCACCTCAAACCCCCCCACACAGGGTCCTGACACTGGGAGCCCCCCCCCAGTTTCAGCCAGCCTTGAGTCATGGGCAAGCTTGTGCCCTGTGTCCTCAGGGAGGTCTGCAGACTTAAACCAGGAACTTTTCTGTGTCAATCAACCTCATAGAGTGTTGTGCTTTATCACTGTGCTAACCTCCCACTCCAACTTTTATTTTTTAAAGAATTATTTATTTGGGGACCAGCAGGTGGTGTGGTGGTTAAAGTGGGGGACACTCCCACATGGCTGACCCACTGTTCAAGTCCTGGACCTGGTGGCTTACTGACTCACTTTCTCTCTCTCTCTCTGTGTCTCTCTCTGATCAAATTAAAATAAATAATATTTATTTTAAATAAATAAATAAATAGGAATTAATAAATAATAAATAAATAATAAATAAATAATAAATAAATAATAAATAATAAATTAATAAATTAGGAATAAATAAAATTAAAATAAAGTAATTATTAAAAAAATTATTTATTTGGGGCCGCCAGGTGGTACGGTGGTTAAGGGCATTGGACTCCCACATGGCTGACCATGGTTGAAGTCCTGGACCTGGCGGCTTGCTTTCTCACTTTCTCTCTCTCAATCACTCTGTCCCTCTTTGGTCAAATAAAAATAAAGAACTATTTATAATTATTTATTATATTTTAAAATTTGCTATAGGGCATGTGTGCCCACCAGAGAGGGGCAGAGAGAGTGGGAAAATGAGAAAGCAAGCCACCTGGTCTGGGGACTCAAACCATGGACAGCCATGAGGGAGTCCAGTACCTTAATCATCATGCCATCTGCTGGTCCCAGCCTACCGTGATTTTAAGCCCGCTGGGTCTGGGACTCAAACCACATTAGCCATGTGGTGTCCAGCAATGTAACTACTGTGTCACCTGCTGGTTCCTCACTTACTTTTGTGTTGTTGTTGTTTAAGAATTATTTTATTGAACTTTATTTATTTATTTATTTTTATTTGACCAGAGAGGGACAGAGAGAGAAAGAGAGAAAGTGGGAAAAGCAAGCTGCCAAGTCCGGGACTCGAACTACAGTTGGCCATGTGGGAGTCCAGTGCCCCCAACCACCATGCAACCCGTGAGCCCCATCACTTACTTATTTTAATTGAGCAGAGTTCCCACATCCTCCCACCCTCTCCCCCAGTTTCCTCTATTGTTTTGTTGTTGTTGTTATTTATTTGCCATAGGGCTTGTGCTCTCACTGGAGAGAGACAGAGAGAGAGGAAGTGAGAAATCACCCCCCCCCCCCCCAGAGGAGATGGCCATGCAGCAATCCTTTCTCCTCCATTCTCCTCTCTGGATTTTGGGCATGCACATACACGCACCTGGCATGATTTTCAAACTGCCAGGTTCAAGACTCGAACCTCAAAGTCACCCTGTGGGATCCAGCTCCATAACCTCTGTGCCACCTGCTGGTCCCACTAAGTTCTTATGAGGGTTCTTTTTTTTCCAAATCTTATTCATTTATTCATTCTATTTTAATTTGACCATAGAGACACAGAGAGAGAGAGAGAGAGAGAGAGAGAGCAAGCCACCATGTCCAGGACTTGAACTATGGTTGGACATGTGGGAGTGTCCAGCACCTTAAACAACACGCCACCCGCTGGCCCCATTTATGGGGGTTCTTTGCGGGCAGAACGAGGCAGAGGAACAGACATGTCTCCTGGATATGGGCCTGCTAAAGGGGTGGCTAAGTTTGGCCCAAGGAAGGAAGAGTAGCTGGTGTTCCGGAGCCCTATGAAGGTAATAGTATTCATTTTAAGAATTATTTTTATTTATTATTATCATCTTCTAATATGACCAGCGAGAGACAGAGAAAATGAGAAAGCAAGCCACTAGGTCCGGGACTTGAACCGTGGTCACTATGGGAATCCAGAACCTTTAAACAGCATACCACCTGCTGCACTGAAGCTAATAGTAAGTATTAACCACTTTTTCTTTTTTTTTATAATTTATTTAATTTTATTTATTCATTCATTTATTTTAATTTGACCAGAGAGAGATACACAGAGAGAGAGAGGGAAAGTGAGAAAGCAAGCCACCAGGTCTGGTACTCGAACCGTGGTTGGCCATGTGGGAGTGTCCAGCACCTTAACCACCACGCCACCTGCTGGTCCCAACCACTTTTAACTGAAGGCTAACTGACTCTATCAGTTCCTGGGCTAAGAACCTGGTGCAAACCTTCAAGGAAGATCCAGTGACAAACCCCACTTTATAGACAAACCCCACTTTATAGACTGTGACTGTGGCTGAGAGAGGCTGAGCCACTGCCCCAGTGTCACACAGCAGGACCATCATGTGAGCTGGATCTGATGCTTCTGACACCGCCTCAGGAGAGGGAGTCTCTGTCCCTCCTACAGCCTCTCTCCTGTCCAACTGGACGCCTTCCACAAGGGCAGTCTGGACGAATTCTCACGTTCTGGGACTTTGGTGTGGCCCTGGTGGGGGAGGAATCAGGCTGCTATTACAACGCTCTCTGCTTAGACAGAGGCTCACAGTGCAGCCCGTTCCTCTGCGGCCCCTGCCCCTGCCACAGAGGTAGCGGAATGGACCCGGTGGGTCACCGGTAGATCCTGGCACGCCTACACTCTAGAACCTTGACCTCTTGCTACCCCAGACACAGCACAGGTGTGTGAAGCCCAGCCTCTCCCAGCCTGGGAAAAACACACTCCCCAGTGGAAAGAACAGTTAAGGATAGCATCTCGACTCCTTCAGCTGCCGGCATACCCACACTCCCGCAAGGTCAGCTCTCTGCCTGCCCTGAGAAGGCCGAAGGCCGAGGCCGAGCTCCTATTTCCAGAAAACTACTTAAAAGTAACGACTAGTGACCATTTGGGGAGTGTTTCTAAGTGCTCAGGGCTCAGAGCTCTGTGCTGGATACATTGTCTTTCAACCTAACAGTATTCTGTTGTGTATGTACTCTTTTTTTTTTTTTTTTTAATCTTTTTTTTTTCTTTTTATTTTTTGGAGAGGTTTTTGCTATAGGGTGCGTGTGCTCGCCAGACAGACAGAGAGAGACAGAGAGACAGAAAGCGAGAAATCACCCCCCAGGGGGGATGGCCACGCCGCAATCCCTTCTCCTCCATTCTCCTCTCGGGATCTTGGGCACGCAAGCACAAGTGCCCGGCGTGAGTTTAAGCCACCGGGTCCAGGACTCGAACCCGCGGTCGACTACATGGGAGTCCAGCGACATAGCCATCGTGCTAACTGCTGGTCCCGTGTATGTACTCTTCTGTTTATCCATTTCTCCAGCCATCTGTTGGTGGACTTTGGTTGTTTCTTTCTTTCGTTTTAATAAATATTTTATTTAACTTCATTTATTTATTTTAATTTGACCAGAGAGGGACAGAGAGAGAGAGAGAGAGAAAGACAGAGAGGGAAAGTGAAAAAAGCAAGCGCCAGGTCTGGGCTCGAATCACAGTCAGCCATGTGGGAGTCCAGCGGCCTTAACCACCATGCCACCTGCCAACCCCCTCAGGTTGCTTCTACCTTGTGGCTTTAGTGAGTAGTCTTGCTGTGGCCACCCATGTAAAAATACCCATTTGAGTCCCTACTTTCTTTCTTTCTTTTTTTTTTTTTTTTTTTTTTTTTAGGTTTTCAGCCATAGGGTATGTTTGCCCACTGGAGACAGATAGACAGGGAAAATGAAAAATCACTCCCCAGGGGGATGGCTATGCCATAATCCCTTCTCCTCCACTGTCTCTGGGGATTTGGGGCATGCACACACACACGCACCTAGTGTGATTTTCAATCTGCCAGGTCTGGGACTCAAGCCATGATTAACCATGTGGGAATTCCATGGCCTTAACCAGCATGCCACCTGCTGATCCCTCTGCTTTTTAAAAAAAAATTGCCAGAGGGTACGTGTGCTCTAGGGGGTGGGTAGTTGGGGGAGAAGGAGAGAGAGAATGTGAAAAAGCACCCCCCATGAAAAATAGTCATGCCACCATCTCTTCTCCTTCATTTCACCCTCCTGTTAAGATTTTGGGCACACACATGCACACAGGCTGGGATGTCTCTCAAACTACCAGGTCCAGGACTTGAACTGCACAGTCAGACATAGGGCATCCAGATGGCTTAACCACCATCCCATGGGCTGGCTCAGAGTCCCTGCTTTTCCTTTGGGTTTATATACCTGAGTGTGGACTTGTGTACACACACACACACAAACACACACACACAGCGCTTGGGCCGGCCCTGCAGTTCAGCGATTAAGGGAGCCCCACATGACCAAATCCAATCTGAATCCCAGCAATTTGGAAAAATACCCTGGGCAGGTGTGCACATGCCCAGCCTCCTGACGGATGAGAAATGGACTGTGAAAAGTTGTAGCCCGCTGTGGGGGGCTTTCTCCCTCCACCTCTGGTAAAAGTACATGTCCTCTGGAAAGTAAAAAAAAAAAAAAAAAAAAAAAAAAAAAAATTGTATGTGTGTGTGTGTCTCACTCTGCCATATTGACTTTATTTTTTATTTTTTTAATTTTTTTGGAGAGGTTTTTGCTATAGGGTGCATGCGTTCGCCAGAAATACAGAAAGAGACAGAGAGGTAGAAAGCGAGAAATCACCCCCTCAGGGGGGATGGCCACGCCACAATCCCTTCTCTTCTCGGGATCTTGGGCACGCACACACATGTACCCAGTTGACTTTATTTTTTATTTATTTATTTTTAAAATAAGTTTATTTATTTACTTATTTTAATTTTACCAGAGAGGGACAGAGTGATAGAGAGGAAGTGAGAAAGCAAGCCACCAGGTCTGGGACTCAAACCGCAGTTGGCCATGTGGGAGTCCAGCACCCTTAACCACCATGCCACCCGCCAGCCCCCTGATTTGAGCTTTAAGTCACCAGGTCAGAGACTTGAACTGCTGTCACCTACATGGGAGTTCAACAATGTAACTGTTAAACCATCTGCTGGTCCCTAATTATTATTATTATTATTATGAGAGAGATTTTTGCTATAGGGTGCATGCGCTTGCCAGAAAGACAAGTGAGAAAGCGAGAAATCACCCCCCGGGGTGGGGGGATGGCCACGCCGCAATCCCTTCTCCTCCATTCTTCTCTTGGGATCTTGGGCGCACGCGCACACACACATGTGCCTGGTCTGAGTTTAAGCCACCAGACCCGGGACTTGAACCACAGTCAACTACATGAAAGTCCAGTGGCATAGCTATTACACCAAGTGTTGGTACCATTCCCTTTCTTTTCTCTCTCCTTTCCTAATCTTCCTTTCACCTCTTCCTTCTTTTCATTCTTTTAATTTTTTAAGAACTATTTTATTTAACTTTATTTATTTACTTATTTAAATTTGACTAGAGAGGGACAGAGTGAGAGAGAGCGAGCGAGCGAGAGAAAGAAAGCAAGCCGCCAGGTCCGGGACTCAAACCACGGTTGGCCATGTTAGATTCCAGAACACTTAAGCACCACACCACCTGCTGGCCCCTCCTTCCTTCCGTTCTTTCTTTCCATTTAATCGTGAATCTTTTTTTCTTTAATGAATGATTTTATTTAACTTTTATTATTATTTTCCAATTTGATCAGAGAAAGAAAAAGAGAGAAGGAAAGTGAGGAAGCAAGACACCAGGTCCAGGACTTGAACGATTCTTGGCCACGTGGAATTCCAGTGTCTTTAACCACCACACCACCTGCTGGCCCCAATCATTGTGAATTTTTACAGCCTACAACATGGCTTTTCCCAGCATGCATGCAGTGTATGTCAATCAAGTCAAAAGATATCGCTATACACATCATCAACGGGTAACTTTCCATTTCTGTGTCTGTTTTATCTGTTGTATGTTGTGTGTGTGTGTGTTGTTTTTTTTGTTTCCTGAGCCCTGCTCCCCCTTTCTTTCTGAAGGCTCTTGTGCCACTTAAAGTTTGTATTAAATAAAATAAATGTGAGGGGCCAGCGGGTGGCATGGTGGTTAAGGCACTGGACTCCCACATGGTTGACTGTGGTTTGAGACCCGGACCTGGCAGCTTGTTTTCTCTCTCTTCCCCCTTCTCTCTGTCCTTTTCTGGTGAGCACACGTGCCCTATAGCAAATTTTAAAAAATAATAATAAAGGGAACCAGCAGTTAGCATAATGGCTATGTCGCTGGACTCCCACATAGTCGACCGTGGTTCATGTTCCGGACCCGGTGGCTTAAAACTCACGCCGGGCGCGTGTGCGTGCGTGCCCAAGATCCCAAGAGGAGAATGGAGAAGAGATTGCGGCGTGACCATCCCCTCTGGGGGGTGATTTCTCGCTTTCTGTCTCTATGTCTCTGTCTGTCTGGCGAGCGCACGCGCCCTATAGCGAAAACCTCTCCAAATAAATAAATAAATAAAATAAAATAAAGAATTCCTTTAAAAATTTTAAAAATAAATGTGTATGCTTTTCTCCTGTTAATCTGTCCCATGTCAGCTTGATTCTTGGGCCCAACTGGAACGCTAAGCAGACAGAGGTGAAATTCAATGTCCTGCAGCAGAAAAATGAATCCCCTTGGGACACTTCAACCTGAATTTACATGGAGCCGCAAGACACTCACACCCAGACCCGTTTTCAAATAATTTATTAGGAATTTAAAACTGAAAATAAAACCTGGAAAAAGAAGTTACAGATGTGGAGAGAAGAGACACCGGACGGTGGTAACTTGCTGGCTTCGAAACACCATGTAACATCTTTAAAAAAAAAAAAAAAAATTCCCCAAACAAATCAGAAAACGGAATTCAGGGCTCTGAGCCCATGGTTGGGCCCAGTCGTGGGGGAGAGGCAGGGGACTGGGATTTACAGGGTGCCAAGTCTCTCAGGACTCAGCTCAACTGTGTAGAAAATTAAAAATAAAAACCAATAAAATGCAGCTTCTCTTTTATTAGGAAACATTAAAAAAAAAAAAAAAAAAAAAAAAAAAAAAAAACACGAACAGCCGCGCATCTCAGTAACAAAGATTATTGCTTTGTGTTCTCAGGGCTGATAGGTTAAGCACCTCACACAGATGATTAACTCTCCAAAGGGGGGTGTGACGGGGAAGGGAACTGAGGCCCTCAGCCTCCGACCCAGGGGAGAGGGACATGGAGAAGGGGGGCGACAATGGGGGGCCTCGGCCTTGCCTGGCCAGCCAGGTCCCTGTCTGTGGCAGCTCACACCCTGAGCCTCTTATTTTCCTTTGAAGGGGGCTCTGGGGTAAGGGGGCCTTGCCAAGGGGCTCTGGCCATGGGCCCAACCTGGTGGGAAACTTCAGTGAGAGAATGTGGGGGTTCCCTGAGAAGCCCTTTGCTTCCCCCTGGGGTCTGCCCCTTACCAAAGTGCCCCCGCTGCCCACTCACGGGTGTGGGGGTCTGAGAGGGAGAACCCGGAAAGGCCAACCTGGCAGTCGGCAGGGAGCCCTTTGGAGAGTTAATTCCTTGCCAGCAGCCACCCTGCAGGCCCCCTCTCCCTGGGCCCCTTGTTGCCCCTACACTGGGTTTTTGGGGTGAGAAGGCTCAAGGCCTTGACCCCGAGGGCCTGAGAGAGCGGGCCTGCCAGGGCCACAGCTGAGGCCTGCAAGCTTACAGTAACGGTGTCTGAGGAGGGGACAGAAACGGGACAGGAGAGACCTTTGCTGAGTGGAGCGAGGCCATGCCCTCACCTCCTGGGGGTCTGAGGGAGGGGGGCTTCACCTCACAGTATTTACATATGATACAGACAGGATGGTTGCAGGGGCTCGGCCTGGCCTACCCACAGCCTGCCCTCCTCTCCGGGTTGGAGGGAGGCGGCCAGGGGCCCGCACCCGCATAGACACTTTGTTCTCAGCTGGTGGGGGGGCACCTGGCCCCTTGCCCCCTGCGGCCTGGGGCTTCACATTCACAAACCTAGAAATAGTTTAAAAACGATTTCTTTAAAAAAAAAAAAAAAAAAAAAAAAAAGGAAAGAGAAAAAGGTGGGAATAAAAACAAGGGTTAGGGCTGCGGCCTGTAGCAGGCTCCCTCCGCCCTCGCTCTACCTATGCACAAATACAAAAGCTTTCTGGGGGGGCCGTCCTAGGGGGGCACGGCAGGGAGGAGGGTGCAGACCCAAGACCGGAGGGGTTGGGGGCAACCGGCTAATCCAAAATAAATAAAAGCGGGCAGGGAGAGGGGAGGTCGGGAGGGGGTAAGGGCGGAAGATGGGGAGGTTAGTAGGGGAACCAGTGGATGGCAGGGCAGCAGGGCAGGGGCCAGGCCCGAGGAGTGGGGGGGGCAGTAGCAGGGTCCGAGTCGCTGCGGGGGGAGGGGGCGGAGGCTGCGGCTGAGGTGTCCCGCCCCCTCGCTGGCTCACTCGTGGTCCTCAGTCAGCTGCAGGTTGGGGTGCTGGGAACACAGTAGGAGGTTATGGAGGAGTCTGGCTCAGCCCTGCCTGTCTCTGGGGTCCCCCTACCCCCGAACACACATACCCTTGCCTAACCCACTCCCGGAAGACTTTGCACTTTCTGTTCCATGTCTGGAACATCTTTTCCTGAATTTTGAATGGCTGGATTCATTTAAACGTCAATTCTCAGAGACGCCGTCTTGAACCCTTAATCTAAAGTGATCCCCTCGCACCTTATTTGGAATGATTTCCTTTGGTCACTTGATTTTTGTGTGTAGGACGAGAGAGCGCCTCGTCTGTCTTGGCCATTTCTATCTTTCCTGGAATAAGGCTCAGGATTTATCCACATGAATGAGTGAGTGCGTAGTGGAAATGTCACGGCTTGGCACGGTACCCCGCCGCCTCCACACGCCACAGCGAGGACGGCGTGCCCAGGCCTGTGTGTCAGCCCTCCTGACACCTGTGTACTATTCCTTCGTATGCACACACTCGTTTATTTACTCGCTCTCCGTTTGATGGGCATTTCAGCTATTTGCCGTGTTAAAAATAAATGCCTAGGAGTGGAATTGTTGAGTCGAAGGGCATGGATGTTTAAAATCTGGATAAACAGTGCCCCTTAGCAATCTGGAGCCAAATTTACTCACGATTTCCCCTCTACCTCCGCCCATGCTGAGCTTTATCAGCCTCGAACAATCTTTGCCAACCTGATAGGTGCTGTTCCCTTATTTTTTTTTTTTTTTTTTTGTAATTTAGGTTTTTGTTATAGGGCACATGCCCTCGTCGGTGAGAGGCAGAGAGACTGTGAGAAGGAAAGAGAGAAGTCAACCCCTACGGGGGATAGCCACGCCACAATCCCTTCTCCATTCTCCTTGAGATTTTGGGCATGCACGCATAAGCATCCTGCCTGATTTTCAAGCTGCTGGGTCTAGGACTCGAACCATGGTTAGTCATGTGGGAATCCAGCACCTAAACTATCAAGTCACCTGCTGGTCCCTTCATTTTTTTTTGTTTGTTTTTTTCCCTTGATTTATGTTTTGAAATATAGCAGGTCGGACAGCTTTTCACCTGGGTACTGCCCTTGTTGGTATAAAAGTCTGTCTCCCAGGGGACTGTGGGTTCTCTGAGGGCAGGGAGGGGGTCCGTGCCCCACAATGGATCACCCAGGGCCAGTTTCCCCAGTACCAACCCCACCACCCTCCCCGCCTCCTCACCTCCTGCCATTGGTCCCCTGTTTCAGTGGTACCCATTGGTGAAGGCTGTGGCAATCAAGGGACCCTAAAAAGAAAAGAATTTGACTTCTAGATTCCCGGGGAAAGAAGAGAGACCCCAGGAGCTCCTGCCCTTTCCCACAGGAAATCAGTTCCCTATTCTGCCCGTATTATTCCCACTGTGGACCAGCTCAAGGATTCTCCGGGGCGGGGCCTTAGAAATAACCAGTAACCTGGTTAAAAACTAGGGCATCTAGTGGTCGAACTAGGAAATCGTTTTTTGTTTTTGTTTTTGATTTTTAGAGAGAGATTTTTGCTATAGGGTGCATGTGGTCGCTAGAGAGACAGAGATAAACAGAGAAACAGAAAATGAGAAATCATTCCCCGGGGGAGATGGTCATGCTGCGATCCCTTCTCCTCCATTCTCCTCTCAGGATTTTGGGCACACGCAAACACATGCCTGACATGAGTTTGAAGCCTTCAGGTCCGGGACTCGAAACCGCGGTTGACTATGTGGGAGTCCAGTGACCATTACGCCATCCACTGGGCCCAGGAAATCTAACCTCCATCCAGGCAGAGGTGTGTCGTGTTTGTGTGTCTGATGCCTGGCATACAGAGGGCAAGGACTAAATGCCCATTAGATGAATGATAACCCCGATTTCTCCCCCTTAGCAATGCTTTCTTTCTCCATTCATTATCTCTTGCCCTGGCCTTTTGCCACTGAAAACTGACACAGCCTTTCCCTCTCCTCATTTTGGGCTCTCCCTGGGTAGGGGGTGAGGCGGGTGGCCACTCACCCCAAGACTGTGGCCAAAGCCGGTACTGGGGGCGGGGCTGGCGGCGCTGATGTAACTGCTGACCCCCGAGTCCTGGTTGGCCGCCCCGTAGAGCTCGGCCATGGGGCCGGGGCTGGTGGTCCCCAGGAAGCCCCCTGTGCGGCTGGGAGTCGAACCTGGAGGGGGAGCCATCGTCCAGGGGTGAGAGCCTGGCAACCCAGAAAGAAGATGGTGATAGCCCTGGTGCCCACCGCCGGCCCTGCCCCCCATCCTGACCTTGACCCCCCGCACCCTGCAAATCCTGTGACTCTACCTCCTGGAAATATCTCCAAGTCCATGCACCCCACCTGCCCCACCCAGGCCCCCACCATCTGCGGTCTGACCACTCAGAGACGCTCCTCGTGAGCCTCTTCCCACTTTTCCCCACTTTATAGCCACGTGCATTTCTATACCCAGATCAACAGCTCTCTGCTGCCTGAAATGTCCACCCGTCCCAAGACCTGGCTCTCCTGCCTCTGGCTCCTCACTCCCAACTCCTGGACTCTACCTATGCTAACCAGCCCCCAAGCCTTTGCAAATGCTATCCCCTTGACCAGAAGCACTTTTCCTCCTCTTTGCCTTTAATTCGGAAGAGGCCTTTCCTCCTAGAAGCCTTTCTAGTCTTTCCTAGAGGATCCAGCCAGGAGCTCCTCTGGTCCCTGACTCCACCTGGTGGAGGAGCAGCATCCTTCAGAATTATTGCCTTTCTATCTATTTCTGGTGCCCCCACACGCCTGTAGGCTAGGCAGGGCAGAGATTCTGCCAGTGTCATTGCCAGCTGGCTCTCCGACGCTGGCATGACATCCAGCACAGAGTAGATGCTCAGTTAATAATTGCTAGGTGAATGAATAAATGTATCCCTCTGCAGAGGGGTGGCAGTGGCCACCTCCTCTCCCCTCTGGATTTCTCTGCCCATGTACCCTGACACCCCTTGCTTCTTGTATCCCAAAAGGCCTCACCTGTCCCTCGAACCACAGCCGCCGCTGCTGCCGCTGCTGCCATTGGTCCATAGGCAGTAAGAGGAATGGCTGAAAGGGAAGGTATGGGCACTTGAGCATGGCTGCTGGGGGGGCAGGGGTGGATGAAGGAGGCCCTTACCTACTGGGAGAGCCTCTCCAGCCTGACCCCACCTCAGAGGCGTCAGGGAAGAAAGCACTACCTCGCCAGCTGTGTCCTGACTCGCAGGATGGGTGGATAAAAGGAGGGAGGATGGCGTTCCTCAGTTCCTGCCCTGGACTCAAGGGGCACATGTGGACAGCCCACACCCACGGGGGCGGGCCAGGGCACCAACACTGAGCTGCTGTGTGGCCGCTCACAGCTGTCTCTTTCTCTAGAAAGTGTCCTTGGTAGAACGAGGGCCACCTAACCCAGACGTGCCAGTCCAGTCAACTGTGCCAGTGTGTGTGACACGGGTACTGACAGCCAGGCCCGAGGTAGGGCGGACTGGTGCGGTTCGGGTGCCAGGGCTCCTGCAGGGTCAGGCTGAGGCTAGGCTCCAGCCAAGGCCAAGCTTTGCTGCCTGCCCTACCCTCCTTGGCCTCTTCTCCCCCCACCCAAGCACCCAGCCGGACAGGACCACTCCCTCCTCCCAGTTTACCCGGCCCCTTTTCTGTCACCCCCTCTTCAGACACAGGGACCTGGCTTGCTTTCCTCTTGTTTGCTGTCTACCTCCACCCCATCTCCACTGCACCTAGCACCTCGTCCTGCACACAGCAGGAGCTCAATAAATGTCTGCTGAAGGAGTTGAGGGGACCTCTGCTTAAATAACCCCTGGCTTGGGGATGGCAGGTGGCGTGGTGGTTAAGGGCACTGGACTCCCACATGGCTGACTGCAGTTCAAGTCCTGGACCTGGTAGCTTTCTCTCTCTCTCTCTCTCTCTCTCTCTCACTCACTCACTCTCACTCCCACTCTATCTCACTTTGGTCAAATTTAAATAAACTTTGGTCAAATTTAAATAAATAAATAAATAAATAAAAGAATTTATTATTATTTTTGGAGAGATTTTTGCTATAGGGTGCGTGCGCTTGCCAGACAGACAGAGAGAGACATTAGAGACAGAAAGCGAGAAATCACCCCCCAAGGGGGATGGTCACGCCACAATCCCTTTCTCCTCCATTCTCCTCTCGGGATCTTGGGCACGCACGCACACGCGCCTGGCGTGAATTTTAAGCCACCAGGTCCGGGACGCGAACCGCGGTCAACTATGTGGGAGTCCAGCGACATAGCCATTATGCTAACTGCTGGTTCCCAAGAATTCTTAAAAAAATAAAATAAAGACCAACAGATGGCATAATGGTTACGTCGCTGAACTCCCACGTAGTTGACCACAGTTCAAGTCCTGGACCCAGTGGCTTAAAACTCACGCAGGGCGCATGTGCGTTTGTGTCCAAAATTCTAAGAGGAGAATGGAGAAGAAAGGATTGGGGTATGACCATCCCCACTAGGGGGTAACTTCTTGCTTTCTGTCTCTCTCTGTCTCTCCAGCAAGCACAGGCACCCTATAGCAAAAAAATCTATAAATAAATAACAAACCCAAGTGAGAGCCTAGAGCTAAGGGTGAAAGGAGAGCGCCCCCTCCTGGATGTCTCTGCAACTGCAGCCTCTAAAAGGTTGACACCTCCACCTGGAACAGAGCACCAGGGTGTTGGGTTTGCAAGCCTTCAGTAACACCAGTCTCCCACCCCAAGATGTGCCCCTTGGGGCTGGTATGGTGACCTTGGCCCTGACCTGGAACTAGACCTAGGCCTAGGGATCCCAGAAAAGATCCTTGAAGATCTTTGGAAAGGCCACTGGGCTGAAGGATTAAATCCAGCACTGTGGTTCCAGCACCCTGAAGGAGTTTCTCCTGAGATCTTCATAGAGTTGGCTCCTCCTCACTGAGATATCCCTTCCTCTGAGAAGCCTTCCTTGAATGCTCACGAAGGCAGTTTCCTGTCACCAACCCTAACACCACAGCATAGCTCCCTGCTTTACTCTCCTTGTGGGACTTCTCTGAGTATATGCTAGGTACTTGTTTATTTCCTTATTGATTGCTGTCTCTCTCTAAGATACCCAGGGAAGCAGGAACCTCGTCTGTCTCATTCCTGCCGTCTCCCCAGTGCCTGGGATGCCATCTGGCACGAGAGATACTGACCAAATACGAGAAAAGCCCAGACCCTAGACTTCCCCAAATTGCTAAGTTTTGAACCCACTTTCTCCCTGCTAAGATGTCTTTTCTTCCCTTAGGTTTTTTTCATTTGTGTTTTTTTGTTTTTCTTTTGAGAGAAATTTTTGCTATAGGGCATGCATGTTCACTGGAGAGACAGATGAGACAGAAAGCAAAAAATCACCCCCCAAGGGGGATGGCCACGCGGCAATCCCTTCTCCTCCATTCTCCTCTCAGGATCTTGGACACACACGTGCCTGGCGTTTTAAGCCACTAGGTTTGAGATTCAGACTGCGTTCAAGTACGAGGGAGTCCAGGGGTGTAACTATTACGGCATCTGCTGGTCCCCCTCCCTCAGTTCCTTAGAGGCAGGGGCTGGGCTGTGCCATCTGGTTTTTGGCCCATGAAGGCATTTCCACAGAGCAACCCAAACAAGAGCTTATCAGAGCTATAAGTCACAGTTGGCCTTCCATATCCACAGTTCCATATCTGTGGAGTCACTAAGCACAGACAGAAAATGTTAGCGTTGGGCCAGCAGGTGGCATGGTGGTAAAGGAGCTAGACTCCCACAAGGGCAACAGCGGTTTGAGTCCTGGACCTGACAGCTTGCTTTCTCACTCTGTCTTTTTCTCTCTGTCTCTCTCTGGTGAGTACACATGTCCTATATAGCAAAGTAAAAAAGAAAAAAAATAGGGGCTGGCAGATGGCGTGGTGATTAAGGGCACTGGACTCCCACATGCAACAGCGGTTTGAGTCCCAGACTTGGCGGCTTCCTTTCTCATTTTGTCTCTCCCTACACCCTAGTTAAATATAAATAAAGAAATAAGTAAATAAAGTTAAATAAAAATAATTCTTAAAAAAATGATAAATAAAGTAAAATAATTCTTAAAAACAATGTTGGGGGCCAGCCTATCTCTCTCTCTTTCTCTCTCTCTCTCTCTCTCTCTCTCTCTGGTGAGCACAGATACCCTATAGCAAATTTTTAAAAATAATAATAAATAGGGGCCGGCAGGTGACATGGTAGTTAAGGGAGCTGGACTCCCACATGGCCAACTGTGGTTCAAGTCCCAAACCTGGTGACTTGCTTTCTCACTTTCTCTCTCCTTCTCTGGTCAAATTAAGAAAATAATAATGAATAAGGACCAGCAGTTGGCATAATGGCTATATTGCTGGACTCCCATGCAGTCGACCGCGGTTCGCGTCCCGGATCCGGTGGCTTAAACTCACGTCAGGTGCGTGTGCTTGCGTGCTCAAGATCCCAAGAGGAGAATGGAAGAGAAAGGATTGTGGCATGGCCATCCACCCCGGGGGGTGATTTCTCGCTTTCTGTCTCTCTGTCTCTGTCTTTCTGGCAAGTTCATGCACCATATAGCAAAAACCTCCCCCCCCCCCAAAAAAAAAAAAGAAGTAAAAAAAAAAAAGAATAAAGTTGAATAAAATAATTCTTAAAAATATAATAACAAATAAAATTGAAGTTAAATAAAGAAATAACTGAAGAAATTAAAAAAATATCTTAATGTTGGGGGCTGGTTAGTGGCACAATTGTAAAATGTGATGCTCTATGAGGCTAACCCACATGGGAAGGTTCCCAGTTCAAGGCCAGAGACCTCCCTGAGTACATTGGGCATGCAGGTGCCCGTGATCTGAGGCCGGCTGAGACTGGAGGGTGAATCACAACAACAAGGATCCTGTCTGGGGGTGCTGTATCTCTATGTCTCACTCAAGGAATAAATAAATCTTTAAAAATGTTCCTGTTGTTACTATATTAGACAGATTCAGACTTGTTTTGTCATTATTCCCTAAACAATACAGGATAACTATCTACACAGCATTTACACTGTGGTGAGCCCTGTAAGTAATCTGGAGAAAACTTAGATTACACAGAGAGCTAAGTCTAAGTTATATGCAAATACCACATCATTTTTTTCCTTTCCTTTTCTTTTCTTTCTTTCCTTTTTTTTTTTTTAGGTTTTTGTCATAGGAAGAGTGCATTCACTGGAAAGGAGAGAGACAGAGATTTAGAGAGAGGGAAAGTGAGAAATCACTCCCCAGTGGGGATGGCCAGACGGCAATGCCTTCTTCTCCCTTCTCCTCTTGGGATTTTGGGCACACACATACACACGCCCGCCATGATTTTCAAACTGCCAGATCTGAGATTTGAACTGTGGTCGGCTATGTGGAAGTCCAGTACCTTAACTACTATGCCACCTGTTGGCCCCCACCACATCCTTTAAAAAAAAAAAAAAAAAAAAAAAGAATTATTATTATCTAATTCACCAGAGAGAGGCAGAGAGAGAGAGATGGAGAGTGAGAGAGCAAGCCGCCAGGTCCAAGACTCAAACCAGTCAGTCATGTGGGAGTCCAGCACCTTAACCACCATGCCACCTGCTGGCCCCTACCACACCATTCTATATGAAGGACCTGAGCATCTACATGCTTCAATATTTGCAGGGGTCCTGGAACCCTCAGATACCAAGGGACAACTGTACTTGTTTAAGTATTTGTTTCCCTATCTAAACTGTAAGTTAGTTGAGAACAGGTCTAGGTTCTGTCTTTTCCCTGTTGTGGCCCCCAAACCTGGCAGACTGGCAGAGCGGCCCACATACAACAGGTCCTCAACACATGTTCTTTTTTTTTTGTCTGCTTAAGAGTTATTTATTTAATGTTATTTACTGTTTTTTTTTAATATTATATCATCTTTCCCTTCTCCTCCATTCTCCTGTCGGGAAAAAAAAGCCACCGGGTTATTTATTTAATTCATTCATCTTTTAAAAATTATTTATTTAATTCATTTATTTTTTAATTTGACCAGAGAAAAGGCAGACACAGAGAGAAGGAAAGTGAGAAAGCAAGCCACCAGATCTAGAACTCAAACCATGGTAGACCATGTGGGAGTGTCCAGCGCCTCGACCACCACCACGCCACCTGCTGGCTCTTTTATTATTATTATTTTAATTTGCTATAGGGCATGTGCACCAGAGAGAGACAGAGAGAACTAGAGAGTGGGAAAGTGAGAAAGCAAGCTTCCAGGTCGGACTCAAACCACGGTCAGTCATATAGGAGTCCAGCACCTTGGGGCTGGCAGGTGGCATGGTGGTTAAGAGCACTGGATTGGGACCAGCAGTTGGTGTAATGGCTTTGTCGCTGGACTCCCAAGTATTCAACTGCGGTTCGAGTCCTGGACCCGATGGCTTAAACTCACACTGGGTGCGTGTGCATGCATGCCCAAGATCCCAAGAGGAGAATGGAGGGGAAGGGATTGCAGCGTGGCCATCCCCCCTAGGGGGTGATTTCTTGCTTTCTGTCTCTCTGTCTCTTTCTGTCTTTCTGGCGAGTGCACGTGCCCTATAGCAAAAGCCTCTCCAAAAAAAAAAAAGGGCGCTGTATTCCCACATGACTGACCATGGTTCGAGTCCAGGACCTGGTGGCTTGCTTTTTCACTTTCCCTCTCTCTCTCACTCTGTCCCTTTCTGGTCAAATTAAAATAAACAAGTGAATAAATAAATAAATAAAGTTAAATAAAATAATTCTTTTTTTTTTTTAAAAGGAGTCCAGCATGTTAACCACCATGCCGCCTGCTAGCCACCACGTGTTGTTTAAATTAAAAAAAAAAAAAAAAGTCATTATTTGTTTAATATTGTTTACCTCTTTTTTTTTTTTTTTTTTGAGAGAGATATTTTTGCTATAGGGCACATATGTGCACTGGAGACACAGAGAGGCAGAAAGCAAGTAATCACCCCCCCAGTGGTGTGGCCACGCTGCAATCCCTTCTCCTCCATTCTCCTCTCGGGATTTTGGGCCTGCATGCATATGTGCCCAGCATGAGTTTTAAGTCGCTGGGTCCAGGACTCGAACCGTGGTTCACTAAGTGTGAATCCAGAGACATAACCATTATGTCATCTCCTGACCCCATCATTATTTTTTAAAACTTTGCTATAGGGCACATGTGCTCATCAGAGAGACAGAGACAGAGAGAATGGGAATGCCAGAAAGCAAGCACCGGGTCTGGGACCCGAACTGCAGTACTACACCACCTGCTGGCCTCCACATATTCCTTTTTTTTTTTTTTAAGAATTCCTTTATTGGGAACCAGCAGTTAGCGTAATGGCTATGTCGCTGGACTCCCACGTAGTTGACCGTGGTTCGCGTCCCGGACCCGGTGGCTTAAAACTCACGCCGGGTGCGTGTGCGTGCGTGCCCTAGATCCTGAGAGGAGAATGGAGGAGAAGGGATTGCGGCGTGACCATCCCCTCTGGGGGGTGATTTCTCGCTTTCTGTCTCTCTGTCTCTCTCTGTCTGTCTGGCGAGCGCACGAGCCCTATAGCGAAAACCTCTCAAAAAAAAAAAAAAAAAAAATTTCCTTTATTTAGCTTTATTTATTTACCTTTTTTTAAAAATTTGACCAGAGAGAGTGAAAGAGCAAGAGAGTGAGAAAGAGAAAATAAGAAAAAAGAGAGAGAGAGAGAGAAAGTGAGAAAGTAAGCCTCAGGTCCAGGACTCGAACCGCGGTCGACCACGTGGGAGTCCAACACCCTTAATTACCTTGCCACCTGCCAGCCGCACACATCCTTAAATAGGTAGAAAGAACCCTTCTGTAGTCCTCCACCTCCCCACAGTTGCAGGTCAAACCGTTCAGGGAAGAGGGCCTATCACTTCTACCTCTCGAACTCTACTCCCTCCCTTTCCTTTACCCTGTGTTTCTCTTCTCCTGCCCCCATTTTGGGGAACCCCTGGGCACTCCTTGGAAGGAAGGTTCCATCTAAAGCAGCGTTCATGCTCACATCCTCCACACACGGCCAGGGTCAGGGGAAGAGTATGGGGTTGGGGTGGGTGGAGAAGCAGGTTGGACAGAGAAACCCCTCATAGCCCACCTCGTGTGCATGTGGCCCGTCCCCACCTCGGCCTTGTCCCTAGCTCTACAGCTGAGCTGGTGGCCCAAGGGGAAGCCTCAGCTGGAGACACAGCCCCTAGTGGCCAAGCATCTTCTTCTTGCTTGTCCAGAATCGGCTGTCCTTGGGCTGGAGTTGGTACTCCATTAGGTTTCATTTGGCCGGGGGTATTTGAAAAATTTGGAAATTGTTGCCAACATTTCAAAATAATTGAAAATGTGTCCTTAAGTGCAAGCCAGGTTTCTGGCTTCTCTGAAAAGGCAGGACCTGAAAGGACGGAGCCTGCATCTTCTCCTGACCAGCGTCGACTGGCACCTGAGTGCAGGCACGCCCGCTCCCGTTTGCAGAAGTCTCTACCCTGCCCCACCGTGCCCACTGGGTTTGAGAACCTGGCTTGCTCACCGCGGGTCCCGGAGCCTCCGTGGTGCCTGGCATACAGGAGGTGCTAGATAAATATTTGCCAAATGGATGAATGAGCGACTTTGCCTCCATCTGCTTGGCTTGGCCCTCTGCCCCACCCTTAAGGGCCATGGAGCTACAGACTGGCCAGTGCCCAGGCGCAATCTGCTGTGTCCCCACAACGGAGGGCTGGCAGGAGGAGGAGCGGGTCCCGCTAGCTTTCTCCAGGAAAGTCCCTGGGCCCCTTCTTTTTCTCCCCGTGTGGCCTATGAGGTGAATGAAATCCGAGCGACTGACCTGTAAGCTCGGGGAGGACTGGGGCGCTCGGGAGAGGGGTCCGCTCTACACGGAATTCTAAAATGAAACGTAAAACAGCTTAAGAAGAAGCAGGGGAGGTCCCTCCGGCATGGCCCAGGGAGGACAAATGTACCCACAGGGACACTGGGTGACAGGAGTGCCCATGCACAGGACCCAAGAGCTGGGGAGGGGGACAGCTGGATCTCCAGCAGGCAGGGGAGGGGCAGGAGACGCAGACACAGAGGAGAGGGACAGAGAGCGAGAAAGAAAGAAAGCACGGACAGAGTTGCCACCTATACCCTGGGCGTGGGGCGATATTGGGGCTGCAATTCTGGGTACTTCTTTAAAGACTTAGGATTACACCAAAAACATCTCAGAATCCTCCTCTTCTTCTTCTTCTTTTTTTTTCCTTTTGTGGGGTAAGGAGGAGCTGGGATGAGGCTTGATGAAAAGCAATAGCCTTAGAATAAACAGGTCAGGCTTGGGTTCGATTTCCAGCTCTGCCACTTCTAGGATAGAGCCACCTCAGCAAGTCATTTTTCCTCTCTGACCCGTCTCCTCATCCAGAAAACGGGGACAATCACCCTTCCTCCATGAAATTATTGGGAGGATGAAACACTATAATGTCATACAAAGGATGCCAAGCTGAACTGCCCAAGGGGCAGAGGATACAAATGTTTAGGGACACTTCAAATAAGTAAGATGAACCCCCCCCCCAAAAAAAAAAAGAAGGCTTGCAAAGGTTCGACATGTGATAATTTGATATTTCAAAGAAAACAACATTGAATAGTCATTTGGAGAAAGTCCAGAACTTCGTTGGCTCTCCTGCCATTTATTTTAAGGGCTAGTGTTATTTTTATGTTGCATTACACACGAAGGTGGTGATTATAATGCTTAATCCAATCGTTTTTCAGCATTTAAGGTCTAAAAGGAGCCTGTCCAGCCTTCAAAGGCTTCGGCACCTGGTCATTTCAGTACCTGGTCATTATAAGTGTGTCCACAAAGACACAACCAATACCGGCCCAGGGCCCCTGCCCCTCCCAACAAGCCCGATGCCCTTTTGGGGGAAGTGGCAATCCTGAGTCAGCAGGGAGGAAAGAAAGGCAGGAAGCGGGCAGAGGCACTCCTGGGTGAGGATGGTGGCATGCGGGGCCCTGCCAGGAGCCCATCCCAGCTTCTGGGGAGGAGGAGGGAAGGGACCGGGTGGGGAGAGGCCCTCCTTCCTCAGACATGCCCTTCCTTCCAAGCCTCCGCAGGCAGATCCCCAGCCATGCACCCCCCTCCCCCCCAAGACACCGCCCCGAGGAGTCACACTGCCCAGGAACTGGGGACATGCTGGCCGTGGAGGGACACGGAGCAGGACTTACCGGGGAACTGATAGGTGTAGCCAGGGGCGAGGCCTGTGTAACTCCGGCTGGCGTAGGTCGTGGCTTGGAAACCCGGGTAACCTGATGGAACGAGGGGGCGGTATCAGACGCTTCATCCACAGCTTGGGCCCTGGCTCAGTGGGGAAGGATCTGAGCCACTTCTGTTCCCTGCCACCATCCCATAGGATGAGTAATAGTCGCACTTCCCAGACATCTTCTGCATGCCAAGCCTGTGGTGAGCACCTTGCATGCCTTATTACGTCAGCAGACTTCACGAGCACTCTAAGAAGTAGCTACCATTAGAAGCCCCATTATTTTTCTATAGGGTGCATGTGCTTGCAAGAGAGGTTGAAAGAGATGGAGACAGAGAGAGAGAGAGAGAGAGAGAGAGAGAGAGAGAGAGATGAAGTGAGAAATTGCCCCCCGGGGGGGATGGCCACACTGCAATCCCTTCTCCTCCATTCTCCTCCTGGAACTCTGGGTATGCATGCAGTGTGGCCCATGTGTTTTTTTTTTAATTTTCCTTTCTTTTTTTTCTTTCTTTCTTTCTTTCTTTCTTTCTTTCTTTCTTTCTTTCTTTCTTTCTTTCTTTCTTTCTTCTGGGTATGCATGCACGTGTGGCCCATGTGTTTTTTTATTTTTCTTTCTTTCTTTCTTTCCTTCCTTTCTCTCTTTTCATTTCTTTCTTTCTTTCTTTCTTTCTTCTGGGTATGCATGCACGTGTGGCCCATGTGTTTTTTTATTTTTCTTTCTTTCTTTCTTTCCTTCCTTTCTCTCTTTTTCTTTTCTCCTTTCCTTTCCTTTCCTTTCCTTTCCTTTCCTTTCCTTTCCTTTCCTTTCCCTTCCCTTCCCTTCCCTTCCCTTCCCTTCCCTTCCCTTCCCTTCCCTTTCCTTTCCTTCCTTCCTTCCTTCCTTCCTTCCTTCCTTCCTTCCTTCCCTCGCTTCCTTCCTTCCTTCCTTTCTTTTTTTTCTGGAGAGAATTTTGCTATAGAGCATGTGCACTCACCAGAGACAGAGAGAGGGAAAGAGAGAAAGTGAGAAATCATCCCCTGGGGGGATGGCCATGCTACAATCTCTTCCCATCCATTCTCTTAGGAATTTGGGCATGTACAATTATGCACCTAGCATGAGTTTCAAACTGGTGGGTCTGGGACTCAAACCAGTGAGCCATGTGTAAGTCCAGTGCCTTAACCTGCCAGCCCCACCCTGTGAGTTTTTCACTGCTAGGTCCGGGACTGAAACTATGCTGTTGGTCATTTGAGATCCAGCTGCCTTAACCTCCATGCCACTGGATGGCCCAGGAGCCCCACTTTACTGAGGCTCAGAGAGGTGATACTCAATTGGCTGAGAATAATCCAAACCCCTTAACAAGGCCCTTCCTGGGACCAGCAGATGGCATAATGGTGATGCTTCTGGACTCCCATATGGCTGACTGCAGTTTGCGTCCTGGACTACGAGGCTTGAAACTCATGGTGGGCACATGTGCGTGTGTGCCCAAAATCCCTAGAGGACAATGGAAGAGAAGGGAATGCAGCATGGTAATCCTCCCTGAGAGGGGTGATTTCTCTCTTTCTGTCTCTCTGTCTCTCTGGTGAGTACACGTACCCTATAGCAAAATCTCTCTTTAAAAAAAAAAAAAAAAAAAAAAAAAGGGACCAGCAGATGGCATGGTGGTTAAAGTGCTGGACACTCCCACATGGCTAACCACGGTTCGAGTCCCGGATGTGGTGGCTTGCTTTCTCACTTTTCCTCTCTCTCTATGTGTCTCTTCTCTCTCTGGTCAAATTAAAATAAATAAACAAGTAAATTTAAAAAAAAAAAAAAAAAAAAAAAAAGGCCCTTTCTGAAAAAAAGGCCCCTTGTACTGTTCTCTTTCTATGGTACACACCTTGCCTCTCTAGAAGACTGGGAGCTTCCTGGGGGTTCGTTGGCATTTACCACCCTCGGTCCTGGACCCAAAGTCGCTACTAATCCTGCTAAATTCCCAAGGCTCGTTTCAGCCTTCACCTCCTCTCAGGTAGGTTTAGGTGCCTCTTGAGGCCTCCTGGGGCTTCTGATCACTCTGCAGGGACATTGCCCACTGACTCCTGTCTCCACTTGAAGGGGAGTCTTGTGAGAGCAGCACCTTCTCTTGGAAGCTACTCTCTCTCTCTTTCTTTCTTTTGGAGAGGTTTTTGCTATAGGGTACATGCACTCACCAGAAAGACAGAGAGGGAAAGAGAGAAAGAAAGCGAGAAATCACCCCCCAGGGAGGATGGCCACGCCGCAATCCCTTCTCCTTCATTCTCTTCTCGGGATCTTGGGCACACATGCACATGCACCCGGCATGAGTTTAAGCCTGGGACTCGAACCGTGGTCAACTACATGAGAGTCCAGCGACATAGCCATTATGCCAACTGCTGGCCCCAATTTATTATTTTTTAAATTAATTTTAATTATTATTTACACATTTAATCACTATAGATCCTTTAGATTTTAAAGAGACTTTACCCAGCATGATATATGCCTCAGTCCAGCCCAGTTGAAAATACTATACACGTCCTCATCAACAAATAATAAACCATATCTATGTCCCACAAATGTCTTACCTCTCTATTTTTTTCCCAAATTCCCTTTCCTACGCTCTTCCCCTCCCACACTCTTTCCACTTTGGCTCTAGTGTCTATAATAATTTTTAATGCTTATATGTCCTCCAGTCTTTCAGTCTCTGCCAGAGTGTGGACAGTAGATATATGTTAAGTGGAGACATACAATGTCTCTCTTTCATAGCCTGACTTACTTCCCTCAGCAACAAGTCTTCTATGTTTGTCCACTTTCTATCAAATTCCAGGGCCTTGTTGTTTTTTATGACTGAATAGTATGGAGTATATGTGCTACATTTTTTCAATCCATTCATCTGTTTGTGGACATTTGAGCCAAATTTATTATTATTATTTAAGAATTATGTAACTTTATTTATTTACCTATTTACTTTAACTTGATCAGAGAGGAACAGAATGAGAGAGAAAGAGCAAGAAAGCAAGCTGCCAAGCCCAGGCCCTGAACCATGGTCGCCATGTGGGAGTTCAGCACCCTTAACCCCCATGCTACCTGCCAGCCCCTATTATTATTATTTTTAAAATTTGCTATAGAGCATATGTATTCAGGAGAGACAAAGAGACAGAAAAAGAAAGAGAGAGAGAAAATGAGAAAGCAAGCCATCAGGTCTAGGACTCAAACCACGGTGGGCCATGTGGGAGTCCAGCACCTTAACCACCACACTACCTGCTGGCCCCCAGCTGCTCAATAAATATTAGTTGAAAGCCAGCTCCATGTTGCAATGATAATGCATTGCTCAAGAGAAGCCAGATCCTACATGGAACTGTGATTCAAACTCCCAGTCCAGTCTACCTGAAGTACACCAGGCATACACATATGCATCTGTATCTGACAGGCTGGAGGATCTGACCAGATCTGTGAAGGATGCTCTTCTCTCTCTCTCTCTCTTTCTCTTTCTCTCTCATTCTCACCTGTATGCACACATACTCTATCATGAATAAAGAAAAAAATATTTCAGGAACCAGCAGATGGTGTAATGGTTACATTGCTGGACTCCTACGTAGTTGACCATGGTTCAAGTCCCAGACCCGGTGGCTTAAAACTCACACTGGGCATGTGTATGTGCATGCCCAAAATCCCAAGAGGAGACTGGGGAAGGAATTGTAGTATGGTCATCCACCCGAGGGGTGAGTTCTTGCTTTCTGTCTCTCTCTGTCTCTTTCTGTCTCTCTGACAAGTACATGCACCCTATAGCAAAAAAACTCTCTAAAAAAATAAAAAATATTTTAAAAATGAGTTCAATGAATAAGAAGCAGCAATTTTCCTGTTCCTTTCTCAAAGGCCTTGTGGGCTTTGCAAACACTGTCCCCTCTGCCTGGAATACTTTTTCCCTTCCTTCCTACCCTGCATTTCCATAACTGGCTCCTGCTCAACCCACAGTCATGACAAATGAAACTTCTTTTCTGGCTTCTCAAAATCTTGGTTAAAGTCCATAAGACCATACTCCCTTGGCATCCTACACGTCTCCATCCTAAATCTATTTCTCTTATTTGTTTTCCCTGCCGGATCATAAAGTTCCAATGAAAGTCATTGTTATAATTCTTGGCATAGTGTCTGGCATATACAGTTGTCCACTGAGTATTCACTGGATGGAAGGATGGAGAGATGGAGAGATGATGGCTAGGTGGATAGAGGAACCGATGGACGAGTGACAGAAGGACCAATTAATATGGAGCAGTTGGACATTCATCTGACTACCACCAGAGGGCAGCACCTCATAATCCAACCACCCCACCTTGGGTGGAAATGCCAGATGACAGGTCCCCTAGTCCCCACTCCAGCCCCATGACTCAGATGGAAGGGCAGACCACAGAAGAGATGCAGCACCCACACAGCCCCTGCTAGCCCCAGGGGCAGTTCTGGGGAGAAAGAAGCTGCAGGGGGAGGCCTAGCACGTACCCAGCATGCCAATGCCCAGCATGAAGGCATCCATCCCATAGGGCATGACTCGAGACCTCCCTCGGGCTGAGCCTGTTGGCGACATCACTTCCTTTGGCTGCGCTTTCTTACATTCCACCTGCAACGAGACCTGGCAGTCAGGCCTTCCTACAGACCGAGGGTCACCATCTCTCCTGCTCCCTATCAGGCTTCGTTATAATTAACTCCATAGTTACTATTTGTAGAGCACTCACTCTGTAAAGAGCTTTGCATGCCATCGTTCTTCGAAAGCTGACACTTACATGACGGAGTGCCACCAGTGCCACTTCGATTTCACAGATTCAGGAACTGAGGCTCAGAAAGGGGGCGTCACTGCCCAACTATCTGACAGTTGACACAACCTTGCCACCACCACCCCCAGACCCCTCGTCTAGATTTCCAGAGGATGAGGGAAGCCACCCTGCCCTATGTGCTGTGAGGCCCTTCTACCTGCCTTTAGGACCTCTGCACTCCCCAGGCTGCCTCTACACCTCCACCCCCATCCGATCCCAACTCACCATTTTGTTGTTGATTTCATGGAAGTGGATCTCACACACTTTCTCCACAATGTCCTCGCTCTCAAACGTGACAAAGCCGAACCCTAGAGGTGGAGAAAAGGCAGAGTCCGATCAGGACTTGCGATCAAAACCTGGCCCTGGATCGTACCAATAGCAACACTCCCCTCTCTGGCAGATGTCTAGAAGTTCATGATGCTCTCTGCAGCCCTGGGCCAGCTCACCTACCTGCCGAGACAGGGTTCCATGTCCCAAATTACAGATGAGAAAACCAAGGCTCAGTGAAGGGAAACGACTTGCCCAAGGTCACATGGCAAGTTAGAAAGTGGCAGAGCTATGATAAGAATACTCAGCAGCCAGCAGATGGTGGTGGCTGGGGCATTGGAGTCCCACATGATCAATGGCGGTTCGAATCTCGGACCTGGCAACTTGCTTTCTCACTTTCCCTTTCTCTCTCTCTCTGCGGTCAAATTAAAAATAATAATAATAATAATAATAATAATAAATACAATTAAATAAATAATAATGATTTTCTTAAAAAGAATACACCCAACATGCCTTTTCACATCCTCAGATGTTTTCCAAAGACGAATGAAAGAACATATACAAACACTCATTTAAATGTGCACAATGGTGTACATGCTCAAACATATGTTTTTGTTTTTTAATTTGCCAGAGAGAGGAGGAAGCACCCTCCCCATGGGAAATGATCATGCCACAATCCCTTCACCTCCATTTCGCTATCCTTTTGGGATTTGGGGAACACACAATGTTTTTTTGTTTTCTGTTTTTGTTTTTAAGAATTATTTATTTAATTTTACTTATTATTGTTGTTATTATTTTTTCATTTGCTGTAGGGCATGTGCACTCACCAGAGGGAGACAGTGAGAAAGAGAGAGGGAAAGTGAAAAAGCAAGCCACAAGGTCTGGGACTCGAACCGTAATCAGCCATGTGGGAGTCCAGCAACCCAACCATCATGCCACCTGCTGGCCCCAACACAGTGTTTTTTAACCTGCTAGAATTTGAACCACATAATCAGCCATGTGGGGTCCAGCTCCCTTAACCACCAGGCCACAGGCCCATCCCCGAGCCTATGTTTTTGCACAGACACACAAAAACACAGATGTATGAACACTGTGCACTGTCTCGACATACCACGCAAACACAAACATTCAGATGCAGAAACCCTCACGTGCAAAGAAACACACACACACACACACACACACGCACGCACGCACAAACAGCACATACCCAATTCCCCCAAAAGGCTTAAAGGCTCAGAGTCCTGAAACCACTGGAGAAACAACCAGTCTCCTCCAAGAAGTGCCCCAGGGGCTGACATGGGATTTTCTCAGAAGGCAAAGCCCTTCCGAGAAAAACCACCAGCAGTGTACGCAGTGTAGCCCAGATGCTCACAGGTTCAATGGCAAGGGCACTGGGGGCTGGGCTCAGCTCTGGGGTAGGGGGCTGGGTGGCAGAAGCAGACTGCCTGAGGCAGTGGAGTCAGCATGACCCTGGGGCGGCCTGGCCCAAGCTCAGGTTACTAGAGACAAGGTAAACCCTAGCAGATGCAGACCCCAGCTAGGGCTAGGGCTAGGGCTAGGACTAGGGCGGTGTGGAGGGCTCAGCGGTGGGGTGGCTGCTCCTCTCGGGTGTCTGCAATTCGGCAAGTTTCTAGCACAGGAAACAGCGGGACAAAAGCCTTCTGTACGGCCAGGCCCGGGAGAGGATGCAGATCCTCAGGGATAGGATGTCAGGAGGCGAGATGAAAGGGCAGCTGTGACCTGCAACCCCCTGGCTGACCACAGGCCCCCCTGGCCCAGCCCGGGAAAGGGGAGGGGCCACACTCACCTCGGTGCCGGTTGGTGGTTTTGTCAAACATCAGCATGGCATCATCCACCTGAAACAGAGCCCACCATGGAGGACCTGCCAGACGCAATCCACCTCCCTCCTTGCCCACTGGACTAACTTAAACCTGCTCCCTGAGCAGGGGACAACTGTCCATGCACAACCCCACTCCTATTCAACCACCAGGTTCTCAGTGGGCCAGCCAGCGTTTATTAGCTCCCAATAGATGCCGGGCACTTGTGACCCATCCTCCTCCCTGCCTGGTAAGGTCCCCCTTGTGTACATAGGGAAATGGGGCTCAGAGAGGTGACGGTGCCTCACGCAGCAAGTCCTAGACCAAGCCAGGGAGGAGGAGGCATAGAGCGGGTGCTAGAGAAGGAAATATGGGAGCAAGACTGAGATGGAGAAGCAAAGCCTCTGCAAAAGGCCAGGCAGACAGCAGCCAGACTCAACTCCCCTCTCCCGGTACAGATCTTCTCCTCTAATTGAGGTTTCCTTTCGCTAGAGGCTGTAATTAAAGCAAGCAGAGTTCAAGGCCTGGCCTGCTTGCCTCCCACTGACTGGGGGAGGGGAAAGGAAGGAGCAGGGTCTACCCCATCCATCCTCTCTTGAACCCCACTCTTCTCTTACTGCCAGTCCCTCCGGGCACCCCCTTAGACACTGACAGTCAAGGGCCTTAACTTCTCTGTGCAGTCTCACCTCCTTCCCTTGGCCTGCCTCTGGCCCCTCCTTGCCCTCTCGGCTAAGGCCTGATTCGCCCTTGGTAGAAGTCAGGGGCTGCCTATTACTACCTCTCCCTGGCCCACTCCAGCCCCTGAACCTCCCCCAAATGGCCAGGCATCCAAAGGAGAAAGGAAAACTCCTCAGGCCATGGGGCACAGCCTCTCCCTCACTCCTCTTTCCAAGCCCGTCATCTGCCCTCTAAGGGGCTTCCTCTACCTCATTAAAGTGGAAAGGGCGGGACCAGCAGATGGTCCACGCGCGGTTTGAGTCCCAGATCCCAGACCCAGTGACTTAAAACTCACACCAGGCATGTATGTGTGTGTGTGTATGTGTCCAAGATCCTGAGAGGAGAATGGAGAAGAAGGCTTTGTGGTGTGGCCATCCCCCCTGGGGGTGATTTCTCACTTTCTGTCTCTCTGGTGAACACATATGCCCCATAACAAAAATCTCCCCCCCCAAAAAAAAGAAGGAAAAAAAAGTGGACAAGGCAGATCCTGACTAGGGTGGTCTTCCAGCTCTCTCCAGGCAGCAGGCCCAACTGGTCTGACTCCCCACTGGGTCCCTGAAGGGTCTCAGAGGAAAACGACACCTCCCTTCCCAGGGAGGTTCCTGCAGTGGGAACCCTGCTATGGAGTGCCCACTTGCTCTCACCCCTGTGGACTCACTCTGAGTCCCATTCCCAAGCTGGCTGGACAGCCCAAAGTGGACTGTCCCTTCAAGGTCAGCACATCTTCTCACCTCGCTTCACCAAAGGACAAGATAGACAGAAAGAAAGACGTGATCAAAGCAAGGGCTTTAAGTAGGACAGGGCCGAGCAGGACAGCTGGACCCCCGTGTGCTGTCTCAACGACCCTGGCCAAGTGGCTCTGTGTCTCTATGACTTCGGGTCCTCATCTGTGCAATGGGCAGAACCGTGTCCATCTCGAGGGAGGAGTTAAAGGAGATGGTGCAAGGAACAGCCATAAGGCCCAGCACCTGGGACACAGGAAGTGCTTCATGAAGAGCAGCTATTATTATCTTTACCCTGGAGAAGGTCACATGGAGGCCTGAGCCACTCCACTGGTTTGAAGGTTCGGTGAGGACAGCGTCTGTGTCCTTTAGGCCATGACCTCCATCCTCCTTATGCCCAGTAATTACTTCTGAATGAACGAATGAATGAATGGATGGAAGACCAGCCACACCCACCTCCCTCATCCCACAGCTGAGTTCCTGCCTGATCCACAGCCCATTTGGCCCAGTTCTGCACCCTCTGGCCGCTGGGTCCCACTCTGCCATGCCTGGTCCCCTCTACCCTTCGCCCTGGGCCTTGGCTGGACAGACCCCTAGTGGGGCAGTGGGGTTGAGGCCAGGGCAGGGCCAAGGAAAGTGGCTGGGGGTCCAGGGTACCCCCCACCGGTGTCCCCTCCCGGGGCCAGCTGAGGAGAGGGAGGCTCCCGGCCCAGTGTCCTTAATAGGCTTTGGTCTCCATGGGAACCCGAGGGCAGGGGGGATCCGGCGGGGGGAGGGGAGGCGGCCGAGGCCCGCTGACCAGTGGGAGCCGCCAAATTCGGCGGCCGCTAAGCCTGAGTGGCAGCCATGGCGGCTGACCATTGTTCCCCCCTCGGCGGCGGCCCCTCGATCCGGGCGGGGGGCCCCCCGCCGCGGGGCCCTTGGCATTCCCGGCTGTCCCCCTCGCTCCCTGGCAGCCTATTCTCCGGCTCCCCCTGGCCTCCCCGGGCCGGTTTCACATGCCAACGCCGATTTAGGCCCGAACAAAAGACGCGGCCGCTGACGGCTTCTCCTGGGGCCCGGTTGCCATGGCAACGCCGGCCCCGGGGGCAGGCGGCCTCCAATCACAGCTGCTGGATCAGATTAGTGCGAGCTCTAATGCTCGGCGCTCAGACACAAAGACACCCCGCCGGAGCCGAGCCGGGCCTGCTGCTTCCCAGGAGCGCCCTTCCCTCTGGGGCCCAGGCCCGACCTGCCCTCGGTCCCAGACCTAGGTCCCCACGGAGACGCCTGAGACGAGGCCTCTGGGCCACCACCCCTCGCAGCGGCTGGCCCAGACACCCCCCAACCAGGCAGTCCCCAGATCACGGCCCATCTCCCAAGCCTCGTCCCCTTTTGCCTGCCGGGGGAACTGGGAATGCCCAGATGAGAAAACAGACACCCAGCCTCTCACCTGCCTCACCTAAGAGAGGAAAGGCCAGGGATCCCCCACTCTGCACAGAGCAGCCCTCCTGCACCCCTAGACTCAAACTCGGGCTTCTTCTTGCCATCTCCCTATGAGACTTGAAGTTTATATGGCTCACCTTTCCGGGGACACCCTATTGTGTGATATGGCCACACCTCTGACTTTTCTCACAGCCTGCCTCTTCCCAGGCCCAGAAATGAAAGCTTGCAGGCTGTGCCCCAGAGCTGTGCGTAAAACCTCTGGGCTTGATAAGGAATGTGGGGGTGCTCTCTTCAGTTCCCCCCATACTGTGGCGATCAGCAGTCCCCCAGCTCCACACCTGTGCAAGCAGGGTGCTGAGTGCAACTGGGTGTCACGTTTATTGCATCCTTATCATCCTCACCAGGAAGGGGTTGGAGGAAGGTACAACAGCCTGCCCGTGGCCTGGACAGGTGCAAGCTCCCAGGAGGCCAAGGGTGACTGGATTGAACTGGAACGCAGTTCAGGAGCGCAGCAGCCTCCCTCGGGAGAATGAAGATAAGCAGGAGAAAAATATGGGGGAAGGGCAACCGCAGGGACAGCTACTGACTGTCTCTCTGGGGATGTCCAGAGTCTGAGGCCCACAGATAGGCCAGGGGCCTGAACAGTGAGTTGGCCTGGCGGCACCCGCAGAAGACCTCAGCCCCCATTCCACCTTTTGCAAGAATTGGAAAGACTGGGCTGATCCTTGCTTGCTACCAACCCAGGCTACCGCGCTTTCAGAGCCCCAACCGGCACTCCCCACCCGTTTAGACCCACCTTCCCGAACTGCTCAAAATACTGCTTCACATCGTCCACCGTGGTGTTCACCGACAGCCCCCCCACAAAGATCTTCTTCGTTCGAGTCACCATCTGTTAGGGGAGGGAATGAGAAAGTGGGCATCTGAGTCCTGTGGCCTACCACCACCAGCAGGGGCTCGAGCCCCCCGCCAGGATGCCAGCTGACAAGCTCTCTGTGGCCCCAGCCTCTCAGAAGGGCCCCCCCCCCCTCAAGCTTCCTCTTGGACCCCTGCCTCTAGGCCTGTCACTGGGCAGCTGTGCACCCCACACCCTGGCTGTCTCTGCTGTGCCTCCCTCCTGCCTCCCTCCCTGGGGTCTGTGTCCAGAAAATGCCTTCCCTAAGGTGTAACACAGGGAAGGAGGTGGACCGGTGACCAGACCCACAGCCTAATTCGAAGACCCCACCAGCTCTCCTGGGAGACACCAGGCTCATCACAGAGTCGCCCTGAACTCAGTGCAGACATTTTCCTTGTCAACCTCTTCCCAACCCAACCTCTGGCAGCCCTGTGGCCCCAGCCCTGTTTTAGGAAGAACACATGGTCCTAATTACCCCAGGAGCGCATGGCTAATCCGCGGCAATTCCCAGCCCCATCCTAACACTAAAGCACCTTCTGTCACCAAACTGCTTAATGGAATTAACCCAATTCCGACCATGTGCTCCCTGGTGCGGCTTCCTCCGAATACCTGCTCCATAATTGCTTTCAGGCCCTCTGCTGGACCCCTTCCAGAGATGCCCTTTCCTGTCTCCTAAACCTTTCCTCTCCCTTCACCCTGGCAGGAGCTGGTGAGCTTGGTGAACTTCACTGCCTCAGATTCTTAAAGCAGTACTAGTTCATCACCCTCCTTGCAAAGGGAGAAACAGAACTCTCCTGGAGAGGGACCTAGCCCGAGCACCCAGGATAAGTCGGCAAACCCAGGGGCCCTGACTGTACCGTAACCAGTCTTCCCTCCTGTCCCCTATATCCAGTGGCTTGAATATCAAGATCTGGCTGGTTGCCCTGAAGCCAGGGGTAGAATCTTAGGGCCCTGTCCTGCTCGGTGAGTTTTAAGGTGAGTTTTAAGTGCTACACTGCTCCTCTGCCCAGAAACCCATTTTCCACACATCCAGTCCCTTTCCCCAGAAGAATTTGCACCAGGGAGAGAGGACACTTAAAGCCATAGACACCTAGGTTCAAGAACAACAGATGACAGACTCCATAGTTCCCCTCACACACACCCGCAAGCCCAACACATGTCACCCAGAGGTAGGGTGACTGCAGTCAGAGGTAGCTCCCTGGCCTAATGCTAGTTCAACCTCAGGGGGTAAGTCTGTCCTGTATTTGACCCGCGGAGACCCTGGGCACACAGGAGGTGATCTGGGAGGTCAGAATTAGATTCAGGGTCCCAAACTCTGCTGGCTGCAATACATTCCCTGAGCAGGTCCCCTCTCGCCCACCACATGCAGCACCCTCTCCAGTCCACCCCAAACCACAGATGGAAGGGTGCACAGTATGCCTTCAATTCACAGAGCAAGGACATCAAGAATCCCCTCCTCCCACTCCAGCCCATTTCAAGGACAGTCCAGAGGTTCGACCTGCATCTCCCACAGAAGGGAATGCTGGGAACTCCAGTGCCCCGAGTTGTCCCTGGTCACAGAGCTCCTCCCAGACACAGATGCACTTACCTTAGGCTGTGCTCGCCGAGGGAAGGCCACCTTGGGATCAATCTGAAAGAGAAGGGATAGGTAAGAGGGGTCTTAGTTATCACACTGCACATGGGTGGCCCCCGCAGTCTCTGGCAGGAAAGCCTTAGTGGCTAAAGCATTTAGGCCCTAAAATCAAGCCACTGGGATCAAATCCCACTTCATCCTGCTTCCCAGGTGTGAGACTGCAGGGAACTAATTTAACCTCGGTGAACCTCAGGGTCAAGCTCACCTGTAAAATGGGCAAATAATAACACCCACGTCCAAGTGTCATCTGCAGACTGAGACAATGCATATAAAACCTCTGGCATGGTATCTAGCTCACAGCAAGCACACAAAAAAAGGAAAAAAAAAAAAGTGAGCCCAGTCTTATTCAACGTCAGGTAAATAGAGGACCTTCCTAGCTTAACTGACTTGAAGCAGATCCCTGTCTCGCAAAGGCATGCTGGAAGCCTGATGAATAGAAAATACCCTGTCCGAAACAGGCTTACAAGATGAGGGTTCAAGACCACCAGCGCTATGTACATCTCACAGCCCGTCTGGAGGCTGGGAGCAACAGAGCTCCCTGATAACACAGCGAGGCTCAGGGTGAAGCGGAGTGCAGTCTGGCGATGTGAAAAGGGGAACGGGACTTAGACACTTTGGGCTGCTTGCCAAACCTGTGATCTTGGGGACTCGCTTGACCTCTCTGAGCCTCAGTTCCCGCATCTGCAAAGTGGGGATGTCACACCCACTTTTCCCAGGGGCAGCTGCAGGGAATCAAAAAACGAGATAATGTGGGTGAAAGCGGCCTTTGTGAACTATCCTTCATTGCACAAACAAAGGTGCTATTACCAGCAGGGCCACCTTTGCCCTCGGCTGGGAACAAACAGAGGGGAAAATCAAGATGCACCTGGGTGCTCCCGGGTACGCTAGCCGCACTGACAAACAGCACCAGACAGGGCGTGCAACCCAGTGATCGGCCCAGAACCTATGAGGCGGGGTCCTGCCAGTGTCTTGTCACCCGCATGGGTGGACATCATTCGGAAGTTCACCAGCCAATCGCGGGAAGGATCCGTCTTTTCCCAAAGTTCCTACTGTTCAAAACTCAGCCTCGTTCTAGGCAACTGGCTCTGGCTTCTCTCCGCCTGAGTGGCACGAAGCAGCAACCAGCCTCCTACAAGTTCCCCCACTGGAATCTGCCCAGAGTGGGAGCCTCCATAAGCCACACTAGGGGCAATCCTTTCGCTTCTCCAAAGTCCCACTGGGCTTCAGGGAAAAATATCACCCCTGCCCACTGCCTCTGTCTGAAGTTTGGATTTCATATCTCTCTAGACATTTTCGTCTTTCCCATTCTCCTGGAAGCAGCCTCTCCAGCCACCAACATACCTCTGACAATCCCCCCCACGCGGACCCTGATGGGGAGACGGTACCCAGGCCATGCTCCCTCAGCCAATCCCTGACACACCCAACCTCCACTCTGACTCACAGCTGGCAACATAAATAAAACCCAACAAGTAAATAAAAGGTGAAAGTCAGAACCCAAAATAGACTCCCCACAATAATCCTCCCTCCCACCCCTTTTCCCAGGCCGGAGGACGCCACAGACAAAGCCCTTGCCCTTTGCGAGCCCCTAAGGATACCATCTCCCTCTCCTTTGCACTTATCACTCTTCCACTCCTCCACCACACAAGCCCTAGCCCCTAAGTCTCAGCTTCCTGAGCAACGCAGAAGTCATCAGTGCATTCTGAGGACAGGGGATGGTAGGAGAGCAGGCAGCTTGATGGCAGATAATCACCAAAAACAATAGGCCACTGTCTCTCCATGCCCAGCTTGGGTCACTCAGGCTGGGCCAAGAAGATCCTTTCAGAGCCGGCAAAGTTGAGGCCTGGCCTCATTTGCTCATTACCGCAAGCGGGAGTGGGAGCCACTGGGCAGAGATAACAGGAGCTGGGGACAGGCGGTAATTTAACAAATTCTTGGGCACAACCAGCTATTGTTGCAGGTAAACAGGAGCCAGGGACTGACCCAAGCAGAGAGGCCCAGGGCTGAGGGAGAGGAGGGGAGTGTGGAGAGAGGGGGAGAGAACACTGTCCCGGCTGCCTGGCAGACAGACACCCCCATCACAGAGTAACCCTTCCAGTGACTCTCTCCTGGCCTCGCTACCCTTGAGCTGGCCTCAGCAAGCGCCCCCTGCAGGGTCCCAGACACTGGGATGCAGTGGGACAGCAGCAAATGCTTCCAGGAGTTGGAATAACAAGCAAGCAGCATCTCTAAAGACCTCATCTACACAAGGGCCATTTAGTCCCTTTCTCATAAAGCCCCTGGGTGGGCAAAGCAGGTCTCTGTCTTCCACACAAAGCCAGGAGCTCATTGACCAAAAGTGAGGGAGGAGAGCGAGAGGGAGGGAAGGGGACCTGGGGATGCTCTGCCATTGGTCTGAAATGGAGGGGGATGTCACAGAGCCAAAGACTAGTTAGAGTTCAGAGTAGCCACCGGGTGGGTCACTGCAGCCCTGACTCACCCCATTCGGGCTAGGGGAGGGACCCAGCCCCACCCCAAGCTCTGCTCTGAGGCCTGCAGAGGAGTACTGAGAGGTAGGGGTGGGAGCTGCGGTTCCCAGACCAGTGCTGGGGGAGGGGCGTGGAGCATCTCAATTCAGGCCCGGATTTTCTCCTCCCTCTCCCCCCAAGTCCGGTGACAAAGTTTCAAGAGCACAGTAGCCCTCTTCTCAGAAAACTCCCTCCCTCCCTCCAGGACCCTGTCCAACTGTCCCCAGGGAGACTCCTGACCCTCTCCTCCGGCAGCCTCCCTCTCCCAGAGGAACCCCCCACCCCAGCCCCGCAGGCCACTCACTGTTTTGGAGTCGAGCTCGTGCCGCGATTGCGCCAGCACTTTATCCACCCCCGCCTGGTCCATGAAAGTGACGAAGCCGAAACCCCTGTGCGCCGTAGTGAGCGAAAGGCAGATGGTTACCAGGCAGTGAGTGGCGGGTGGAGGGGGGCGAGCCGGGAGCAGGAGGAGGGGTGAGGGGCTCACCTGGATCTCTTGGTCAGGGGGTCCCGCATCACCAGACACTCCTTCACCTCCCCGAACTGGCCGAAGTACTCGCGCAGCCCTTCTGTAACCACACACCGCCTTCGGACCAGCCCGGGCCCCGCGCCCTTTCCTCCCTCCCCCGTCCTTTGCCCCCGGTGACCCCGCCGCAGCCCGGCCACCCCCGCGCCAAGCTGCCCGCGCGCTCTTCACTGACGCCCCCCCACCCGCTCTCGCCCGGCTCCGGAGGAGCCTCCTGGCGCCCACCGGGGCCCCGGGAAGCCAAGGGCCCGGCTGGGCTGGAGGGGGGACGGCTCCGGCCGGGTTCCCGCCGCTCCGGGAGCCGCCTCACAAAAGTTTGAGCCGCAGGTGCGAGCGGAGTTGGCGCTACCTCCGGCGGGTCCCGGAGGCCCAGCCCACCCCCCCGGTACCCCCTGAGCCCCTCATCTGCTCCCCTCCACCCACTGGGCCGTGAGCGCTCGCAGATCGCCCTGCGCTCCCGGGGTCCCCGGGCGGGGCGCGAAAGAGGGCGCGAGGGCGCCCGGGGTCAGCAGGGCGCAGGGCCGAGCTGGGGTGTCCGGGTCCGGGGCGCCGGGGGGTCCCGGGTGCCCTGCCGGGCCGGCGGGCGCTCCCGGGCTAGCTCACCCTGCGTAGTCTGCCAACTGAGTCCCCCGATGAACATCTTGCTGCGGGAGGAGGAGAGACACAAAGGGCCCGCGTGAGCGCCGGGCGCCAGGGCGCAGGGGGCGCGGGCCCGGGCCCCGGGGAGGCCCGGCCCGACCCGGATCGGCCATGTTGGCGGGGCCGGGGCGGGCGCGGGCTGGGCAGGCCGGGCCGGGCCGGGCCGGGCCGTACCAGGGGTCGTGCGGCGAGTCCGGGGAGGCGAGGCCGGGCTGGGGCGCGTCAGTCTCCATCGGGAGCCGCGGGCGGCGCGGGCAGCGGAGCGGCGGCGGCGGCGGCGGCGGCGCTCGGCGCGGGGCAGATGAGGAGCGCGGCGAAGGGGGCCGGACGGACAGGCCATGCTGCCCCCTCCCCCGACCCCGCTCGGGCGGGCGGGCGGGGACGGCCGAGGGGAGGGCCCGCCGGGGGCCGACCTGCCGGCTCCTCCCCCCCGCCGCCCTGCGCGCATAAAGCCCGGCGCTCGCCCGCGCGCCTGGGCGCCCGCGGAGGCGGCGGCGCCGGGACCCCTCTCCCGCGGGGCTCCCCGGTCCCCGGGGGCGAGGGAGACCCCGAATTCGGGTGCGGGCCGGGACCAGGGCGCGGCCGCACCCCCCACCCACCCCTGCGCGGGGGCCGGGCCACGGGAACGCCCTCCCGGAATGAAGCGCTTCCCCGTGCCTTCAAGGTAGCTCGGTTCCGGATCGGGGACCCCCCCCACCCCCAGTCCTCCCTGTCAGGTCCCCTCTATCCAGAATTTAAGAGATCCCCAATCTCCCTGGGTCGGGTGGGAGAGAGCTGGGGTGTCCCTCAACCCCCATACGCTCCGACTGGTGAGAATCCCTCCATTCCCCCGGTCGGAGCGAGAAGCCACCTCCGAGCTCCCAGTGTCCTCCGAGCCTAATTTAGAGCCCCCTTAGCGACCCTCAGTCCACTCCCAGTGTCTCGTATCCGGCTGGAGAACCCTCTTAGTGCCTCGCGTCCGGAGTGGGGAACCTCCATCAGCACCCCATTTCCCAGTCCCTCTTCAGCCCTGGCTGTCCCGAGTGGGAATCCCCTCGGCTCCCCTAAAGCCCTTTGGTCCACAGTTGGGGACCCTTATCGGCCCTTGAGAAGCCCCCCTCCCCAAGCCTAGGGTCCCAGTTTGTCACCCCCACCCCGCGCCTTGTCCCCCGACCCCAGTGCGAGTGGTCAGTCTCCTCTGCTCTCCTCGCCCCTGGCTCACTGTTTGCCCCATTTAAGAGTCCTGTCCGGATTCCCGGAACCCGAGGCTCGGGAGAAGTCAGGGCCTTTTAGAGCCTCGGGTTTCCACTGCTGGAGCCCGGGCGGCTCAGCCGTGCCCCTTTCCTCCGAGCGACCCCCCTCTGCAGACTTCCAAGCTCCACCCCATCGGACTGGCAGAACCTCGGCTACCCACCCACTGCGTTTGGAGTGACCTCCCTCAGTCCGTCTGGATTTGAGACTATTCTCCATGAAAGCAAGCATCTTCTTCCCCACCCCCATTTCCGGGGTCTCTGGGACCCCCTGGGAGTCATCTCACCAGCCCCCAAATCCCTTCCTTCCAATCTGATGACAGCCCTGAGTCCGATGCTGGGCCACCTAGGGAGCAGGGACCACTCTCCTATCCCCACCTCCCCAGTTCCCAAAGCCTAAGGACCCTTCAACTTCCCTGGTTGACACCAGCCCAGAAAGGATCTGAACTAGAGGCCGACTGCCAACAGCCTCCCCCATTCCCAACCCTGCTGGGGGTGGGGGGCGCTCGGTGCCAAGTAAGCCCCTCCCTCCCAACTCACCCCCCCACTCCTTTTCCCCTGCCTACCTTACATCTACCCAGTGGAACCCAGCGACAGCCCTTGCTGGCAAACCCCCTGCTGCTCACCCTCACATCTCGCCTCTATTTAACCACTTATTAATGTGTGCAGACTCGGGGCACCTGCCTTCCCCCTCCTCTTAGGACACACCCCTCACCCCAACCACCCCCCAGGTAAGAGCGGGAGACTCACATTAATGGCTTCCTTGGGGACCCTCTGGGGATGCTCAGCAGGTATATCCGGCCACCCTAGGTACATAACACTAGAAACAAACTCGCTTTTCCTGTTTCTGTCCCTCCTGTTCTGCCCCACCATTTCTCAGCACGGATGGGGGGCAGCCCCCACCCCATACGGGGCATTTCTCAACACAAACTGGAAGGCCAGGTGTGTCCTGGAGAGATGGACGAGGGGCAGCAGGTAGCACCTCCAGTATTAGGGGACTGAATCTTCCTAGATCTGAACTTCACCACTCTTGGGTAGGAGATGGGGTCAGTGGAGACACGCATGTGTGTGCGTGTGCGTGCGTGTGCGTGTGTGTGCCTTCGGGTGTCTGTGAGCAATAATTCGTGTGTGTTGGGAAGGTGACTTGGGAACTAGGACATGAGTAAAGGTCATTTATCCAGAGCCAGCCAAGACTGCAAGGAGCAGCTTGAGATAGGCTCACACGTATTAGCATCCTCATGTGGGTCTCCTTCTCGTCAGCCCCTGGGAATGTGTGGGGCAGATTTAGAGACGTCCCCTCGCTCTGTAGGTTCATCTCACTTTGTTCGCTGTAGGGGCAACAGGTCTTCCTAAGGATAGTCTCGCAGGACAATGCAGCTGTGAACGCGTGATCCCCACAGTAAATTGAGGATCTCAGCAGTATTAAGGAAAAATGATCTTTAAAGCAACTGGCCCAGACTCCAGAATTAGGAGATTAGAGGATGTGGTTTCAGCTCTTTCTCTTTAGTACTACACACACAGAGCATCACTCAGAATAAAAGAATAATTTGCTTTATAGGTTTTTTTTTTTTTTTAATCCTCTTGAGAAAGACAGTGGGCACATGATATTATAGCCAAGCAGTGAGATGCAACTTAGCAAAGCATCTTCATACAAGACACGGTCCTGGGTGCAGAAATGGCAGCACCTACCTTTGTGAAGATTGCTTCCTGGGACCAGCAGTTGGCGTAATGGCTAAGTTGCTGGACTCCCATGTAGTCAACCGCGGTTTGAGTCCCAGACCTGGTGGCTTAAACTAATGCCAGGCGTGTGTGCATGCGTGCCCAAGATCCTGGGAGAGAGAGGAGAATGGAGGAGAAGGGATTGCAGCGTGGCCATGCCCCCTGGGGGATGATTTCTCGCTTTCTGTCTGTCTGTCTGTCTTTCTCTGGCTTTCTGGCCAGCGCATGTGCCCTATAGCAAAAACCTCTCCAAAGGGGGGGGGGGGGGAGTTGCTTTCTAGAGACAGGAGTAAAAGAATGAATGAATGAGTGAATGCTGTGTTCAGTTCAATATTGTAAGTACTTCAGAGAAGGAAGGGGAACAGGAAGGGTGGTGGGGAGAGGGTAATATGCCATTCTAAATCAGAAAAGTTCTCATTGGAAAGGTGATGTTTAAGTCAATTTGTAGATGACGGACGTGAGTCTACTGTATTATCAAGAGCTCTCATTTAAGCAGAATGCCTCTATTGCTTCTTTTTCTTTCAGAGTGTGCTCACCA
This sequence comes from Tupaia tana, assembly GCA_026018925.1. Classification (NCBI taxonomy): domain Eukaryota; kingdom Metazoa; phylum Chordata; class Mammalia; order Scandentia; family Tupaiidae; genus Tupaia; species Tupaia tana. The sequence goes on along the minus strand of JAKSZU010000026.1, from coordinate 12,446,863 downwards.
GAGACAGAAACTGAGAAGGCACCCCTGCAGGGGAGATGACCATACTTCAGTCTCTTCCCTTCCACTTCCCCTTTAGGAAATTTGGGCAAACACACACAGGCACACGGCATTTTTTTTTAAAGAATTCTTTCTTTATTTTTATTTATTCATTCATTTATTTTAACTTGACCAGAGAGAGATGGGGAGGGGAGGTCGAATGAGAAAGCAAGCCACCAGGTCCAGGACTCCAACCGTGGTCGGCCATATAGGAGTGTCCAGCACCTAAACCACCACACCACCTGCTGGTCCCTTGGCATGTTTTTGAAGCCATCTGGCCTGGGACTGTACCTGCGCAGTTACGTGGGACCCAGTTGCCTTAACCACCACCTCACCAGCTGGCCCAAATGCCTGTATGTCTTCAGTTGAATGCAATGATAATTGATGTTCATAATTAATCTGCTCCAAAACTGTTGTTCTCAAACCTGGGTGGACATATAAACCTCCCAGTGATTTTTCAGTAACCCAGTTTGGCTGGGGGGCTCTGAGAACTGCTTTTTTAAAACAAGTACTTCTATTGGATGATGGTAATAGCTAAGGTTTGCTTTGAATGCCTATTGGAGAAATACTCTGAATATATGGAAGGAAGAGTGTTCAAGAATGACAACAGGAGCCGCAGGTGATGTGGTGGTTAAGGGCACTGGATTCCCACATGACCGACCGCGGTTCAAGTACCGGACTTGGTGGCTTGCTTTCTCGCTTTCCCCCCTTTCTCTCCTGCTCTCTCTTTCTCTCTCTCTCTCACTCCGTCCCTCTCTGGTCAAATTAAAATAAATAAATAAGGGATCAGCAGGTAGCATGGTGGTTAAGGGCACTGGACTCCCACATGGTTGTCCACGGTTCAAGTCCTGGACCTGGCGGCTTGCTTTCTCACTTTCTCTCTCTCTCTCTCTCTTTCTCTCTCTCTCTCTGTCCTTCTCTGATCAAATTAAAATAAATAAATGAAGTTAAATAAAATGATTCTTTGGAAAAAATAAATAAAAATAAAGTTAAATAAAATAATTCTAAAAAATAGAATGACAGGGACCAGCAGTTAGCGTAATGGCTATGTCGCTGGACTCCCACGTAGCCGACCACGGTTCGAGTCCCGGACCCAGTGGCTTAAACTCACGCCAGGCGTGTGTGCGTGCGTGCCCAAGATCCCAAGAGGAGAATGGAGGAGAAGGGATTGCAGAGTGGCCAACCCTCCTGGGGGGTGATTTCCTGCTTTCTGTCTCTCTGTCTCTCTCTGTCTGGCAAGCGCACGTGCCCTATAGCAAAAACCTCTCAAAAAAAAAAAAAAAAATAGAATGACAGCAACACTTTTTTAAAAAGAATTATTTAATTTTGGGACCAGCAATTAGCGTAATGGCTATGTCACTGGACTCCCATGTAGCTGACCTCGGTTCAAGTACCAGACCTAGTGGCTTAAACTCACGCCTTGCGCGTGTGCATGTGTGCCCAAGATCTCAAGAGGAGAATGGAGGAGAAGGGATTGCAGAGTGGCCAACCCCCCAGGGGGTGATTTCTTGCTTTCTGTCTCTGTCTTTCTGGTGAGCGCACATGCCCTGTAGCAAAAACTTCTCCAAATAAAATAAAAATAAAAAATAAATAATTACTTAATTTTATTCATTGTAATTATTTTATTTTCTTTTATTTAAGTTGACCAGAGAGAGACAGTGAGAGAGAAGAAAAGTGAGAAAGCAAGCTGCCAGGTCCAGGACTCAAACCGTGGTCAGATAGGTGGTAGTCCAGCTGCCTTAACTACCACACCACCTGCTGGACCCTACAACAACAAATTTAAAGATTAAATAATAGTATGTGTGGTTTTCGTGCTGAGAGTATTTTACTGTGTTCTCATTCTTTGAAAATGGAATACCCGGGGACCAGCAGGTGGTGTGGTGGTTAAGGTGCTGGGTACTCCCACATGGCCAACCACGGTTTGAGTCCAGAGTCTGGTGGCTTGCTTTCTGACTTTCTCTGTCTTTCTCTCATCAAAATTTAAATAAATAAAATTAAAAATAAATAATTCTTTAAAAAAAAAGAAGAAAATGCAATACTCAAGCAAAGCCCTGGATTACCCAAAACATCCCATTTCTATTTCTTTTAATGCTTTTAAACTTTAATAAATAGACTATTTTTAAAAAATAATTATTTCATTTAATTTTATTTATTATTATTATATTTTTTAATTTATCAGAGAGAGCGAGAGAGAGAGGGAAAGTGAGAAAGCAAGCCACCAAGTCTGGGATTCAAAACAGTCAACCATGTGGGAGTCCAGCACCTTAACCACTATGCCACCTGCCTGCCCCTACCCCATTTTTTATCCAGTCAGAAGAAGGAAAGTTTTATTTTCAGCTGATTAGGGACCATGCATTTATAATCAGTCTGTTTTACAACCTTCTCCCACTTTTAAATTTTTTTAAATGTTTAAAACAATTTTAAATAATTATTTAACTTTATTTATAAATTTATTTGACCAGAGAGGGACAGAGTAAGAGAATGAAAGAGAGAGAGAGGGAAAAAGAAAGCAAGCTGCCAGGTCCAGGACTTGAACCACAGTTGGCCATGTGGGACTCTAGCGCCTTTGACCAGTCTCCCCTCTTTTTTTTTAAATAGATTTTACTTTTAGAGCAGTTTAAGGTTTGCAGCAAAATTGAACAGGAGGTAAAGACTGCCTGCATATCCCCTTCTCCTGATATGTACAGCTTCCCCTACTATCAGCATCCCCCAGTAGAGTGGTACATTGTAACAACTGATGAGTCTACATGTCACATCATTGGTATTCAAAGTTCATAATGTATCAGTATAATAGAGTATAGGCCAACCAGTGCGATAGTGGTTAAGGCAGCTGGATCCCCATGACTGACGCCATGGTTTGAAGGCTGGACCCAGCAGCTTGAAGAAAGACACCCGGTGTGCACGAGTGCATGCTCGAAATCCCACGAGGAGCATGGAGGGGAAGGAATGGGGAGTGGCCATTCCCCCTGAGGAGTGATTTCTAACCTTCCCTCTCTATACCGGTCTCTCTGTCTCTCTCTGGCGAGCATACTCACCCTGCAGCAAACAAAACAAAACAGAAAAGAAAAAAAATAGGGTTCACTTTTGGTGTTGTGTATTCTATGGGTTTGTACAAATGTATAATGACTATCATAGTATCATACAGAGTAGTTGCACACCTCTAAAAATCCTGTTTGGGGCCAGCCTGCGGCGTGGTGGTTAAGGAGGCTGGATCCCACAGGGCCGGGTGCTTGCGTGAACAAAATTCCAAAAGGCGAAATGCAGAAGACATTGCAGCTTGGCCAATCCCCTGGAAGGTGCTTTCTCACCTTCTCTCTCTCTGTCTCTCCCTCTCTGGAGAGTACATGCGACCTTAACAAATTAAAAAAAAGAAAAATCCTCTATGTTTCCACCTATTCATCTCTCACTCCCTACTAACCCTTAGCTTTTTACTGTTTGCATAGTTTGTCCTTTCCTGGAATGCCCTATACTCAGAATCATATAGTATGAAGCCTTTTTTTGTTTTTATCCTTTTCATTGTTCACCAAAGGGCATGCATGCTCTCCAGAGAGAGACAGAGAGAGATAGGGAAAGTGAGAAAGCTCCCTCTGTGGGGGATGGTCCCCTCTCCTCATTTCTCCTTTTGGGTTTTGGGCATGCGTGCACATGCTCCCAGCATGTTTCTCAAGCCACATGGGCTGAGACTCAAACCACGCAGCTGGCCATGTGGGATCCAGTCGCCTTAACCACCATGCCACTAGCTGACAACCAGGATGTAGCCTTTCCAGACGGGCTTCTTTCACTTAGCAATATACATTTAAGGTTCCTCCATGTCTTCTTCTTTTTTTTAAAAATTATTTATTTAGTTTTATTTGTTCGTTTCATTTTAATTTGACCAGAGAGAGACACACACGGGGGGGGGGGGGGGGGGGGAAGAAGGAAAAGTGAGAAAGCAAGCCACCAGGTCTGGGACTTGAACCATGGTTGACCATGTGTGTGTGTCCAGCGCCTTAACCACCACACCACCACCCACTGGTCCCCTCCATGTCTTTTTGTGACTTGAAAACTTTTTTTTTTTCTTTTTTAAGATTTATTTATTTAATCTTACTTATTATTATTTTTAATTTGGCCAGAAAGAGAGGACAGAAAGGGAAAGTGAGAAACCAAGCCACAGGTCCAAGACCTGAACCATAGTCAGCCACGTGGGAGTCCAGTGCCCTAACCACCACTCCACCTGCCGTCCCAATAACTCAGCTCTTTTCAGAACCAGCAGTTGGTATAATGGCTATGTCGCTGGGCTCCCATGTAGTTGACCGCAGTTCAAGTCCCAGACCCGGTGACTTAAACTCATGCCAGGTGCGTGTGTATGCGTGCCCAAGATCCCAAGAGGAGAATGGAGAAGAAGAGATCGCAGTGTGGCCATTCCCCCTGAGGGGTGATTTCTCACTTTCTGTCTTTCTGTCTCTGTCTTTCTGGCGAGCACACGTGCCTGATAGCACAAGCCTCTCAAAAACAAAAACAAAAACAAAAACAAAAACAAAAACAAAACAAACAAATAAAAACTCAGCTCTTTTTAATGCCAAATACTCCATTTTCTGAATGTACCACATTTTATGTATCCATTTACCTACTGGGGACATCTTGGTAGCTTTCAAGTTTGAGCATTGTGAATAAACATCTGAGTGCCAGTTTTGGTGTGGACATAAGTTTTCATTTTCTTTTTCTTTCTTTCTTTCATTTTTTTTTTTTTGAGAGATTTTTTCTATAGAGTATGTGCGCTCACCAGAAAGACAGAGAGACAGAGAAACTGAAGGTGAGAAATATCCCTGGGATGGGAGTGTAGCCACACTGCAATTTCTTCTCCTTCATTCTCCTTTCAAGATTTTGGGTGTGCGCACGCACACACACACACACACACACACACTCACGAGACTCGAACTGTGGTCAACTACATGGGAGTCCAGTGACATAACCATTCTGCCCTCTGCTGGTCCCAGGCATAAGTTTTCAATACCCTGCTTTTTTTTTGCCCTGAGTTTTTACGTTTTCCTTCTTCAGTATCTGGACTCAACCAGAAGACAATCCGCTCATGTAACAAGAGCAATTAAGAGTTAAAAGACCAGTCCTAGGTTGTCCCTGGGATTCCACTGTTTCTGGCTGCGTGGTCACCACTCAGCCTCCTGGGCTTCAGAGTTGCTGCAAGACTTAACTGAGATCGAATACATGAACTCCTAAAAACTCTAAAGCACTGTAGAAAGGTAAGGAAGAAGCTCTCCGTTAGCTCTGGGCAATAAAATGTTATCCGAGGGCCGGAAAGTAGCACAGCAGTGAAATGCAACACGGACCCTTATGCAAAAGTTCCAGGTTCATGTCCAGAAACCTCCCTGAGTACACCCGGCACACAGGTGCCCATAATTAGGGCTGCCTGAAGCTGAAAGTGTATTGCTATGGCAAAACCCTGTAGGGGTACCTGTGTCTGTCTCTCTCCCTCTCTCTTTCTCTGTCTGTCTCTCTATTCCCCACTTGCTCACACGAGAAATAAATACACATAGAAAAATAGCATATTGGGGCCAGCAGGTGGTGTGGTGGTTAAAGGTGATGGATTCCCACATGGCCAACAGTAGTTTGAGTCCCGGACCTGGTAGCTTGCTTTCTCCTTTCCCCTCTCTCTCTCTGGTCAAATTTAAAAATAATAATAAAAAATGGAATTAGTGGCCAGCAGGCAGCGTGGTGATGAAGGGCACTGGACTCCCACGTGGCCGACTGGCAACTGCCATTTGAGTCTCGGACCTGGCAGCTTAATTTCTCACTTTCTCTCTCTCTCGCTTTCTCTCTCTCTCCCCTCTCTGGTCAAATTAAAAACGAATGAACGAGTAAATAAAGTTAAATAACAAATGGAAATAAATAAATAAATAAATCTTAAAAAAAAAAAGAAAGAAAGAAAGAGAAAAAGAAGGTATTATTTGATCATACAAAGGAATCTGGTATTCTTTACTTTTTTTTTTATAGATTTTTTTTTTTGCTACATCTAATGGGGACATGTTTCCTTTTGGAGTGATGAAAATGTTCTATAATTTATTATAGTGATATTACACAATTCTATGAATATGCTAAAAAAGACACTGAATTATCTCCTTTAACCGTATGTGGATATTTAAGTGGGTAAATTGGGTGATACATGAGTTATATCTCAATAAAGCTGTTACCAAAATATTGGGAAAGGCTGGCCCTCTAGCCTAGTGGTTAAAAGAGCCAGATCTGGGGACCAGCAGGTGGCATGGTGGTTAAGGTGTTGGACACTCCCACATGGCCAACCAGGGTTCAAGTCCCTGGGCCTGGTGATTTGCTTTCTTACTCTCCCTTTCTCTTTCTCTATCTCTGCCAGGTCCAGAACTTGAACCGCAGTCAGCCATGTGGGAGTCCAGCGCCCTTAACCACCATGCCACCTGTTGGTCCCTATTATTATTAGTTTTAATTTGACCAAAGAGAGACAAAGAGAAAGGAAAGGTGAGAATGCAAACTGCCAGGTCTGGGACTCAAACTGTGCTCAGTCATGTAGGAGTCCCATGCCCCAACCACTACACCACTGACTAGCCCCTGAAACTATTATATTATTATTTTACCAACCAGGAAAACAAGTCTTAGAGAAGTTGAGCAATTTGTCCAACTCGTATACCAAATGACAGTCATAGCTAAGATGTGTCGTGTACTACATGTCAGGCACTTGGCACTAGGAAACTCACTCAGTCCTTCTAACTCTGTGAGGTAGGCTCCGATCTGGCAGATCAGGAAATGGACACAATGACAAGTAAAGGTCTGATTAGGGGACTGGCAGGGTGCTGGCCTCGCATGTGGCCAACCATGGTTAGAGCCCTGGATCTGGCAGCTTGCTTTTTCACTTTCTGTCTCTTTCTATCTCTCTCTGTTTCTGTCCAGTCAAATTAAAAATAATAATAATAGAGACCGGCAGGTGGTGTGGTGGTTAAGGGTGCTGGACTCCCACATGACCGATCGCGGTTCAAGTCCTGGACCTGGTGGCTTGCTTTCTCACTCTCCCTCTCTCTCTCTGGTCAAATTAAAATAACTAACTAAATAAATAAATAAATAAAGTTAAATTAAAAATCATTTAAAAATAATAATTAATAAAATTAAATAAATATGTATATATTTTTTAAATCAGATTGGACTGTGCATAGTAGAATGCACTTGTAGCCCTAGGTATTCAGGAAGCCGAGCCAGGAGGATAGTGACACAACTAGGCCCAGCTAGTTTATAAAAAGAGAAAAGAGGGGCTGGCAGGTGGGGTAGTGGTTAAGGGCGCTGGATTCCCACGTGGCCTACTGCGGTTTATGTCCCGGACCTGGCAGCTTGCTTTCTCACTTTCCCTCTCCCACTCTCTTTCTCTTACTCTGCCCCTCTCTGGTCAAATTTAAATAAATAAATAAAATTAAAATAACAAAAATAATTTTAAAAAAAAAAACAGAGAGAGAGAAAAGAAAGGGGATGATTGGTAGCAAGTCAGGGAGCTGAGATTTAAACTCATAGCTGATGCCCAAGTCGCCATCCTGAACCACCATGTCCTACTGTCCACTATTTAATGCGTACACAATCCACCTATTATTACAGATGACTCTGGGCCATCTGTTGTCCTGGAATGAGAGCTATTTAAGGGCAGTGTCCCTGTGCTAACCCTCTTTGCATTCTCCTCCATCATCATTCCTATGTTCAGGACCCAACCTTACAGTAAATACTCAACAGTCGTCTAGTAAGTACTAGCCTGGAAGCCCTCACTGTATTTACCTGGAGGATGGGATAGTTAATGAGTCGGACAACTACCCTTTCTCTCAGCGTTTGCAATCTAGAGATAAACACTCATAAGAGGGTTTTTTCTCCTAAAGAATTATTTATTTAATTTAATTAATTATTTATTATTATGATTATGATTTTAAAATTTGACTAGAGAGAGAGAAAAGGATAGTGAGAAAGCAAGCTGCCAGGTCTAGGACTTGAACCACAGTTGGCCATGTGGGAGTCCAGTGCCCCAACCACCACACCACCTGCTGACCCACATAGTTTTATATACAGCTTTTTTGAACCAAGTCATTTACATTTCATTTACTTATTTATTTATTTTTAGAGACAGGGTTTTGATATGTTGCTGAGGTTGAATTTGAACTCTCAGCCCTCCTGCCTCAGCCTCCCAAATAGGTGCCCACTGTCACACCACTCCAGCTTAACCAGATTTTTTTTTTTAAGGTTTTTTGCTATAGGGTGTATGTGCTTATCAGAGATAGAGAGAAACAGTGAGAGGGGAAAGTGAGAAATCACCCTCCCAGGGGGATTGAACACACACAACAATCCCTTCTCCATTTTCCTCTTGGGATTTTGGGCACATATGCACATGTACCTAATGAATCTTAAGCCACTGTATCCAGGACTCCAACCATAGTCAGTCATGTGGGAGTTCAGCACCTTAACCACTATACCACCTGCTGTCCCCAAACCAGGTCATTTTTTTTTTTTTTTTGAAGAATTATTTATTTATCTATTATCTTTATTTTTCAGCTTGACCAGAGAGAGTGAGAGAGAGAGAAGAGTGAGAAAGCAAGCCACCACATCTGGGACTTGAACTGCAGTCGGTCATGTGGGAGTCCAGAACCTTTAACCACCATGCTACCTGCTGACCCCAAAACCAGGTCATTTAAAAAAAAAAAATCAACCTATGGGGCCAGCAGGTGACATGGTGGTTGAGAGTGCTAGATTACCGCATAGTCAACCACGGTTCGAGTCCTGGATCCGGTTGCTTGCTATCTCACTCCCCCCTCAGTGAAATTAAAATAATAATAATAAATAAAGTTAAATGAAAATAATTATTTGAAAAAATAAAAATCAATCAATTTATTTATATTTGCCAAAGGGCATGTGTGTTCACCAGAGAGACAGAGAGACAAAGAAAGACAGAAAACAACCCCCAATGGGTCATGGTCATGCCACAATGCCTTCCCCTCCATTTCTCCATCCTGTCAAGACTCTGGGCATCCACACACATGTGCCAGCATGCTTTTCAAGCCACCCAGGCCAGATTTGAACAGTGATGTGTTCCAGCAGTGTGGAATCTGGCTCCCCTAACTACTGAACTCTGGGGCCAGCCCAGCCAGGTCATTTTAATTACTGCAATAATCCAATGTGGTAGACTTTACGGCTATCCCTTTTTCACAGATGAAGAAACTGAATCAGACAATTGCAGTGACATGCCCAACGTCGGGTAGCAGGCCAGTCCAAAAACTCAGCTCCCCCTGCTTCAAACATTGTGCTACACTCTGTCTCCAATTTTTACCCCCCTGACTTTTCCCCTCAGCACTGGCAGGGAGGGAATTAAATAAACTATTCTGCTTGCCCAGCTGAGAACACCCACAGTCTGTCCAGACCTGCTGACTCTCCCACTTTCTCACTTTCTCACTGTCGCTTCCAATGACAGCCAGAGACTGTTTGATGTGTTGGTAAAAAGGGGATGCTTTCGGAGTTTTATGGTTTCAGCATCTGAAGTCGCCTCTCTGCTGTAATTAACTATTTGATTTAGTCTGGTCAATTAATAATCCCACAATTCAGCGACTAAAGACAAAGATGCTAAGGGCATGCCTCCTTTATTTTTTTATTTTTTTAAATGTTTATTTTGGGAAACTGAAACTGCAGACCTGGAGAACTGAAACTGCAGGTCAGCCAGTGCTGGCTGTGGGGGAAGGGGTGCCCCGCTGTTGGCAAGGGGCTTCCTTTACACTCAGGCAGGGTACAAAGATGAGGGGCCTCTCATCTCCTAGTCGTTTCTGGAGAACAAAACGCCCTCTTCCTAGGGCCTAGGTTTGCAGAGATCCCAAGGAAATAGTGTTTGGAGTCAGCGAGTGTAGTGGAAAAGCATTAGACAGAGAGTCAGAAGCCTGGGGCTCTGTCTCTGACCTTGAAGCCAGCTCTTCCCTCTCTGAGTCCTAGTTTATTCATGTGCAAAATGGAAAATGGCCAAGATGATTCCAGAGATGAGAAATTGGTTTTAGTGTTTTTACCGATTGGTAGTGGCTGAGCTGAGCAAGGATAGAAATCTGTGATTGATTAGCAATGCCTGCTGTGGGTGCAGGTAATCAGAATAGTGGGAGGTTTGCCATATATTTGCATTCCCTGGACTAGATGATCCCTACATCTTTCCTAATTTTGATCTTCTACAGACTTCAGAACGAGGTAAGGGAAAAAAGTTACATAACCACCCCTGGGGTCAGGCAGCCAAAGGAGACACCACCCAAGCGACAATCTTATGAATAATGATAATACTTGATTCTATATGTAGAGAGAAAGTCTGGAAGGATTTACATCAAACCATAAGGTATTTACATCAAACCATTAACATGGAGTGGGAAGGTGAGCAAGGCACATGTTTTGTGTCGGTGTGAGTATAGATTTTTTTTTTCTGTGAGTATGGGTTCATCCTAAGAACAAAAAAAAAAAGTGCAAAAATAATTTGAGGGGCTGGCAGGTGGCATGGTGGCTAAGGGCGCTGGACTCCCCACATGGCCTCCCTTGGTTTGCATCCTAGACCAGGTGGCTTCCTTTTTCACTCCCGCCCCCTCACTCTGTCCCTCTATGATCAAATTAAAATGAATTAATTAAATAAAGTTAAGTACAATAATTCTTTAAAACGTTTGTTTTTATAATATGTTCAAAATATAACATTTCGACATGTAACCAGGATGAAATTATTAATGATATATTTTATGTGTTTTTTTTTTTAATTGCCAGAGGGCACATGAAAGAAACAGAGAGGGTGCAAGCACTCATGATGGGGAGTGGTCATGCCACGTCCCTTCTCCATTTTTCCATTCTGTCGGGATTTGGGCACGCATGCACACATGCCCGGTGTGTTCTTCAAGCCTCTGGGGCTGAGAGTCATGCCATAGTTGACCATCACTTTTTTTTTAAGTTTATTTATTTCTTCAGTGAGAGAAATATATACAACAGAGAGAGAGAGAGAAAAGCACTCCCAATAGGTTTTTTTTTTTTTAAGAATTATTATTATTTTTTTAATCTCTTTTTTTTTTTTTTTTTTGGAGGTTTTTGCTATAGGGTATGTGCACTCGCCAGAAAGACAGAGAGAGAGACAGAGAGACAGAAAGTGAGAAATCACCCCCCCAGGGGGGATGGCCACACTGCAGTCCCTTCTCCTCCATTCTCCTCTCCGGATCTTGGGCATTCATGCACACACGCCTAGCGTGAGTTTAAGCCACTGGGTCCAGGACTCGAACCTCAATCGACTGCATGGGAGTCCAGTGACATAGTCATTACGCCAACTACTGGTCCCTTTAAAAATTATTTTATTTAACTTTATTTATTTTTAATTTGACCAGAGAGGGACAGAGTGAGAGAGAGTGAGAGAGGGAAAGTGAGAAAGCAAGCTGCCAGGCTTAGGACTTGAACCACGGTCAGCGATGTGGGAGTCCAGTACCCTTAGCCACCACGCTACTTGCTGGTCCTCCAAGAGGGCCTTTTTTTTTTTTTTTTTTGGAGAGGTTTTTGCTACGAGGCACGTGTGCTCACCAGAAAGACAGAGAGAGACAGAGAGACAGAAAGTGAGAAATCAGCCCCCAGGGAGGATGGCCAAGCCGCAATCCCTTCTCCTCCATTCTCCTCTCGGGATCTTGAGTACACATGCACATGTGCCCGGCGTGAATTTAAGCCACCGGGTCCAGGACTTGAACTACAGTTGACTACATAGGAGTCCAGCAACATAGCCATTACACCAACTGCTGGTCCCTCCAATAGGGTCTTAACACCATGATCCCAGCTGGCCAGGATCAGAGGCATGTGTCCAGGTACCTGGCATGTACAGAGAGATCCTGGGATTTGAACTCCAGCCTTTCTCCTGTGGCTTTAGCATTGCTGAACGTTGTGTTACCTCCGTGCCACTGTGCCAGGTCTGTGTCTTAATCTGGTTTGATGTTATATATAAAAATTCACCAGGCTATACACTTAAAATGTGTGCATTATATTGTATGCAAGTTACACCTCAATAAAATAGAGTGACAGTTTTACAAAAAGGGCAAAACAATTTTTTAAAATTATTTATGTATTTGTTGTGCATTTCAAGCTGCCAGGTCTGGTACTCAAACCACATTTAGCGATGTGGGATTCCAGCACTTTAACCACCATGCCACCTGCTGGCCCCAAAACAAAAAAACTAAGAGGATATGATGGGGTTGGCAGGTGGCATGGTTGTCGAGGTGCTGGATTCCCATATGGCCGACCATGGTTTGAGTTCTGGACCTGAAGGCTTTCTCTCTCTCTCTCTCTTTGTCTCTTTCTGGTCAAATTGAATAACAGTAATAAATAAATAAAGTTAAATCATTATTTTTTTTTTTTTTTTTTATAAAAAAAAGGATAGAATGAGAGAGTAAGGATGTGGTAACCAAGACAAAAAATGAGGCACATCCATGAATCCACGTCTACCAGCAAGAAAGTCCATCGGCACTCAAGTTCCCTAAGGCTGGGCCAGAAAACCCCGAAAGAGCTGGTTTGACAGAAGCTCATGCAAAACTTCCTTTTCAGTCTTCAGCACAATAGCCCAATTTTCTAGTGTGTCACAAGAAACATGTAACCTAATTCTAGCAAAAGGAGACATTGACAACTTTACTGAGCCCTTTCCAGATGACCGAGATGACACTGTTTCTTGTATGACCTCATTTCATTCTCCTCACAGTCTTCTGAGGTTGGTTCTATTATGATTCTCCCATTTTACAGATGGGAAAACAGAGGCTCGGTAAGATGCCCAAGGACATCCCATTCAGAAATGGCAAAAACAGGGGCTAGCCTTGTAACACAGTGAAGTAAATGCTATATATCGAGAGCCATGGTGAGCCACTTTTTTTTTTTTTAAGAATTAGTTTATTTAACTTTATTTTTTAATTTTAATTTGACCAGAGAGGGGTAGGGTGAGTAAGAGAGAGAGAGAGAGAGACAGAGAAAGTGAGAAGGCAAGCCGCCAGGTCTGGGACTTGAACCACAGTTGGCCATGTGGGAGTCCAGTGCCCTTAACCACCACACCACCTACCAGTCCCTGTTTATTTTTTTTAATAATTATTTTATTTAACTTTATTTATGTATTTATTTAGTTTTAATTTTGACCAGAGAGGGATAGAGTGAGAGAGAGAGAGAGAAAGAAGGAAAGTGAGAAAGAAAGCTGCCAGGTCTGGGACTCAAACCGTGGTCGGCCATGTGGGAGTCCAGCACTCTTAACCACCATGCCAACAGTCGGCCCCATGAGCCACAGTTTGAGTCCTAGCCCTAGCAGCTTGAAAAACACACAAGGTAAGTGTGTGTACATCACCTAAAATTTGGACGAGATGGAGAAAGGGTGGGGGGGAGGACTGTATGTGACCACACTCCATTAAAGGGTTCTCTCTCTCTCTCTCTCTCTGTTTCTCTGTCAAGCACAAGTGCCCTCTGGCAATAAAAAAGAAAAAATAATGTCAAAGAGGGGGTTTAAAGGCAGATCTCCCTGTCTTCTGTCCTGATATTATTATTTTTTAAAATTAAAAAAAAAAAAAAAGGGACCAGCAGGTGGCGTGGTGGTTAAGGTGCTGGACACTCCCACATGGCCGACCACGGTTTGAGTCCCAGACCTGGTGGCTTGTCTTCTCACTTTCTCTGTCTGTTTCTCTCTCTGGTCAAATGAAAATAAATGAATGAATGAATAAATAAATATTAAAAAAAATTTTTAAAAATTTCACGATAGAGTGTACATGTACCTGCTTCTGGCATGTTTCAAGTCAACTGGGCAGGGGATCCAAACCTCTGGTCAGCCATGTGGCTTCCCTCACTGCGATTTTGTCCACTATCATCTACGCCATGGAGACTAGGCCTAGCTTGGTATTCCTTTACTTTTTATTTTTATTTTTTTGAGATTTTTACTGTAGGGCATGTGCACTTGCTGGTCAGACAGAGAGAGACAGAGAGAAAAAAGTGAAAAATCATCCTCTGGGGGGATGGCCATGCCACAATCCCTTCTCCTCCATTCTCCTCCTGGGATTTTGGGCCCACACGCACATGTACCCAGCGTGTTTCAAGCCACCAGCTCTGAACTCAAACCAAGGTCAGCCACGTAGAAGTCTAGTGCCTTAACCGCCATGCCACCTGCCAGCCCCAAGTTTGGTTATTCTGAATCATTACTTCTACTGAGGCTTGAAAACGCTTTCCTTGCTTTGAAAATATAAATGAATGAATGAATGAATGAATGAAGAGCAAACACATAAACGTGGGAAAGTGGAGTCAAGGTTGTGTCTGTAAATAACGTCCTGCTTGTTCTCCGGCCTTCGGACATGCCTCCTGAGGGGAGGAGCAGGGGTTACTTAGAACTTCAGCCTATCTTATCTAAATGCCGGTGGAAGAGTGTGTCATCTGCGAATGCCAGTCACTGGGAGTGTCCCAATTTCCTAAGGTTGAGAAAGGCCGCCTCAGACAGCCTCTGCTCTCTCCTATTGTCTTACAGAGAGAGAAACTTAGCGATCTAGAGAAAGAAGTGTCTTGCCCAAGGTCACACAGCTGGCAGCGGCTCTATCTTTGCACCTTTTACTTTCCATTCCATGAATCAAATACGCCTTCTCCACCATGGTGTCAGGTACTTTGGAGGTGTCCAGACCTGAATAAGGCTTGCTGCCAGTTCTTGAGGAGTTTACGCTCCAGTAAAGGGACCAATTACATAAAGCGAAGTGTGGAGGCCTTAAGAGAGCTTCAGAAGCTCAAGGGAGGGGAGAATACAGAGTTAGAGCAGAGAAGCCTGGATGAGAAGGGCGGGGGCCAGACGGCTGCAGAGCAGTAAATGGCCAGGTTCTGTGAGGCTGAACCTGGGATGGTTCTGGGTTCATGTCCAGAGGCACTGGGCATGCAGATGCTCACGAGCCAGGGCTAGCTAAGGCGGGATGAACCACAGCATCAAGACCCTCCTGGGGATGCTGCCCCCTCTGTCTCTCTTGCTCATGGGGAAAAATATACACTTAAAAAAAAATAAGAATGGGACCAGCAGATGGCATAATGGTTACGTTGCTGGACTCCCATATAGTCAACCACCGTTTGAGTCCTGGACCCGGTGACTTAAAACTCATTCTAGGTACATGTGCATATGTGCCCAAAATCCCGAGAGGAGAATGGAGGAGAAGGGATTGCAGCGTGGCCATCCCCCATGGGGGTGAGTTCTTACTTTCTCTCTCTCTTTGTCTTTGTCTCTCTGGCAAGTGCACGCACTCTATAGCAAAAAAAAAAAAAAAAAAAAAAAAAAAACTATTAAAAAAAAAAAAAAAGAAGGGGACTAGTAGTTGGTGTAATGGCTATGTCGCTGGACTCCCATGTAGTCGACCGTGGTTCAAGTCCTGGACCTGGTGGCTTAAACTCAGGCCGGGTACATATGCGTGTGTGCCCAAGATCCTGAGAGGAAAATGGAGAAGAAGGGATTGTGGCATGGCCATCCCCCCTGGGGGGTGATTTCTCACTTTCTGTCTCTCTGTCTCTCTATCTTTCTGGTTTCTGGCAAGTGCACATGCCCTACAGCATAAACCTCTGCAAAAAATAAAGGAGAAGAAGAAGAGGAAGAAGAAGAAAGGCAGAAATGAAGGAGTTGGCACACTCAGAAGAAAGCCAATGGCATTTGTGGACCGACTGTCTAGGTCCCATCTGCCCAACCACTGTTCTCCACTAGCGTTCCACGGAGCTCTTGGTCTTAGTTAAGGCTCAAGCAGAGTTGGTTGACTGACTCAGGGAAGAAGTCATTCATCAGCAATGGAGAACCATGTGGCTGACGACATGGAAGTCCAGCGACGTTACCGTCATGCCATCTGCTGGTCCCGAGAGCTGGCTTCTCTTGAGTAGCGCATTGCCGTTGCACCAGAGTCCAAGCTTTACTAGATAACTCTACAATGCAGGTAGTTATCAGTATCTCCATGTTTCAAATGAGAACACTGAGGTTAGAAGTATCATCACTTGGCCAAGGTCACGTGGCTGGCACGAGGAGGAGCAGGGCTTGGACCCTGGGCCTGCTCACCTCAAGCACCTTAGCATGCATCACACTCCAAACATATTACCTCTCAGAGGGTGGCACAGGCCACTGCCACCACTGTCTCCCTTGTTGCCCTGTCCCATCCCTTCCTTCTGTTCCTCTAGAGAGGGGCTCCTGTCTTGAATTTCTTAGCTAGCAGAAGAGGATCAGAAGATTTTTCAGGACCTTGGCCTGTAGTCTAGCAACACGTAACTAGGAAAGAGATGGGACCAGGATTCAAACATCCCTCCTCCTCCTTCTTTTTTAAGAGTTTTTTGCTATAGGGCATGTGCACTTGCCAAAGAGATGGCAAGCAAGAAATCACCCCCTAGGGGAGATGGCCATGTCACAGTCTCTTTTCCTCCATTCTCCTCTCGGGATTTTGGGCATGCACCCACAGGCGCCTGGTGTGAGTTTTAGCCGCTGGATGTGGGATTCAAACCACGGTCAACTACATGGGAGTCCAGCGACGCAACCATTATGCCATCTGCTGGTCCCCAAATGTCCATCTTTCTAACATCAGAGGGGTCCCTCCCATGCCTGGACTACCCCTTTAGAAGGTATGCTGACCTCGCTCTGTCATCAGCACCTGCAGGCTCCAGAGGACATAGAACCCCTGGGAGCGTTCAAGGTAATCTACTATAAGAAGACCAGGTCAGGGACCAGCAGACGGTGTAATGGTTTTGTAATGGTTTTGCTTCATCTTTTTAAAATTTCTTTTGTGGAATGGCTGGCAGGTGGCGTGGTAGTTAACAGCACTGGACTACCACATGGTCGACCATGATTTGAGTCCTGGATCTGGCGACTTGCTTTTTCTCACCTTCCCTCTCTCTCACTCTTGCTCTCTTGCTCTGTCCCTCTCTGATCAAAATATAAATAAATAAATAAATAAATAAATAAATAAATGGGACCAGCAGTTGGCGTATGGCTATGTCGCTGGACTCCATGTAGTCGACCGCAGTTCGAGTCCCAGACCTGGTGGCTTAAACTCACTCCGGGCGCGTGTGCTTGGCCCAAGATCCCAGGAGGAGAATGGAGGAGAAGGGATTGCAGCGTGGCCATCCCCCCTGGGGGGTGATTTCTCGCTTTCTATCTCTCTGTCTCTCTCTGTCTTTCTGGCAAGTGCATGCACCATATAGCAAAAACCTCTCCAAAAAAAAAAAAAAAAAAAAAAATCTCAGGCCAGCCAGTGGCATGGTGGTTAGGGCAGCTAGATCACACATGGCTGACTGACTGGTTTGAGTTCCAGACCTGGCAACTTGTAAAACAACCCAGGTGGGACCAGCAGTTAGTGTAATGGCTATGTCGCTGGACTTCCACGTAGTCGACCGCAGTTCGAGTCCCGCACCCAGTGGCTTAAACTCATGCTGGGCACTTGTGCATGTGTGCCCAAGATCCCTAGCGGAGAATGGAGGAGAAGGGACTGCGGCATGGCCATCCCCCCGGGGGGTGATTTCTCACTTTTTGTCTCTTTCTGGTGAGTGCTTGCACCATAGAGCAAAAACCTCTAAAAAACAAAAAACACCCAGGTGTGAGTGCACGTGTGTGGGCGCCCAAAATCCTGAGAGGAGAGTGGAGGAGAAGGGAATCTGGAGTAGCCACCCTTCCTGCTTTCTCCTTCTCTCTCTCTCTCTGGCAAATGCACACACGTCCTGTAGCAAATAAAATTAAAAAGGAAAAGGAAAACATTTATTTCCCTCTAGGCTTGGACCTAGTTGCCGGCGTTATGGCTAAACGTGCCAAGGTCGGCATGGTGAGTAATAGGAGACCCGCTGTGGCACCTCCCTCCGGAAAATGGTGAAGAAAATTGAGACCAGCCAGCATGCCAAGAATGTTTGCTCCTTCTGGGGCGGAACCCAGATGAAGGGATGAGCTGCGGGGACCTGCCACTGTGGCTCCTGCATGAAAACAGTAGTCAGTGGTGCCCAGACTTACCACCACTTCGGCTGTCACAGTAAAGTCCGCCATCAGAAGATGAAGGGATTGAAAGACCAGGAGAAACGCCACAGATATTATAATATCACCAGCCTACAATAAATAGGTTAATTATTATTTTTTTAAGACAGATTTTTGCTATAGGGCAGATGAGCTCACTGGAGAAACAGAGAGATAGAAAGTGAGAAATGACGCCCCGGGGAATGGCCATGCTTCAATCCCTTTTCTTCCATTCTCCTCTCAGGGTTTTGGGCATGCATGCACATGCTACTGGTGTGAGTTTCAAGTCACAGGGTCCAGGACTCAAACTGCAGTTGATCACGTGGGAGTCCAGCGCCTTAACCACCACTACACCACCTGCTGGCCCCTAAATGGGTTAATGTATGTGACACAAAAAATGATAATAATCTGGGGGCTGGCAGGTGGCATAGTGGTTAAAGACAGTGGTCTCCCACATGGCTGACTGCAATTCGAGTCCCGGACCTTGTGGCTTGCTTTCTTGCTTTTTCTCTCTCTCTCACTCTGACACTCTCTGGTCAAATTAAAATAAATAAATAAATAAATAAATAAATAAATAAATAAAGTTAAATAAATAAAATAATTCTACAAAAAAAAAAAAGAATCATTAAAAAAAAAGAAGTTGGAACCAGTAGGTGCCGTGGTGGTTAAGGTGCTAGACACTCCCACATGGGCAACCACAGTTCAAGTCCTAAAATAAATGAATGAAGGGACCAGCAGTTAGCGTAATGGCTATGTTGCTGAACTCCCATGTAGTCGACTGCGATTCAAGTCCTGGACCTGGTGGCTTAAACTCGTGCTGGGCATGTGTGGCCACCCCGCTCCAAGGGTGCTTTCTCACTTTCTCTCTCTCTGATTCTCTCAACAAGCAACTTGTTGTTGAATAAAGGGAGCCAGCAGGTGGCATGGTGGGGACTCCCACATGGCCAACTGCAGTTCAAGTCCAGGGCCTGGTGGCTTGCTTTCTCACTTTCTCTCTCTCTTTCACTTTGTACTTCTCTGGCCAAATTAAATAAATACATAAATAGAGGATCAGCAGCTGGCATGGTGGTTGAGGCGCTGGACACTCCCACATGGCTGACCACGGTTCGAGTCCTGGACCTGGTGGCTTGCTTTCTTTTATCTTTTCTTATTATTTTTTTTTTTTTTTGAGAAGTTTTTGCTATAGGGCGTGTGTGCTCTCTAGTAAGACAGAGAGACAGAAAGTGAGAAATCAACCCCCGGCGGGATGGCCACACTGCAATCCCTTCTCCTCCGTTCTCCTCTCGGGATCTTGGTCATGCACACACACGCACCCAGCGTGAGTTTAAGCCACCAGGTCTGGGACTTGGGTCCCAGACGGTCCACTACATGGGAGTCCAGCAACATAGCCATTATGCCAACTGCTGGTCCTCTGGTGGCTTGCTTTCTCACTTTCCTTTTCTCTCTCTGGTCAAATTAAAATAAGTCAATAAATAAATATAAATTTAAAAATAAAATAATTATTTTAAAAATTATTTAATTTTATTTATTATTATTATTTTTTAAATTTGAACAGGGAGGAAAAGAAGGAGAGAGAGAGATAGAGGGAAAGTGAAAAAGCAAGCCTCCAGGTCCAGGACTTGAACCGTGGTTAGCCATATGGGAGTCCAGTGCCTTAACCACCACACCACCTGTCAGCCCCCCTAAAATAATTGGTTTTAAGAAAGGAAGAAAAACGTTTAACTTCAATAAAACATAATAATAATTATTTTTATTAATAAAACAGTTATTTTTAAAGAAGGATATGTAGATCAAGGTTTTTAATTTTTTATTTATTCATTTATTTATTTTAACTTGACCAGAGAGAGATAAACACACACACACACACACACACACACACACACGCAAAGTGAGAAAGAAAGTCGCCAGTTCTGGGACTTGAACCATGGTCAGCCACGTGGGAGTATCCAGCGCCTTAACCATTACGCCACCTGCTGGTCCCTCAAAATAATTATTATAAAATAAGTACGTGGTCGTGGTAAGAATGTATTTGTCAAACAGTGCAGAATGGCCCTGCTCTTTCCACTCCCCGTTTCCACTCTGCAAAGGAAATAAACGCAAAAACCTTTCCGATGTATTCTCCCAATTTTATGTGCAGGCGTGTGTTTGTATGTCGATATTTCCTTTTTCTTTTACGCAAATGGAATTATACTAGCTGAGCGCACTGCTTTTTTTCTCTTGGCGATATATCAATTGCCATTCCATATCAATACATCCTTCTTAATGGCCTGGTGATGTGAATACGCCTATGCCTATTCTCTCTGCCTCTGCATCCTCAGGCCTGAGTTCAAGCCCGTTCGGCCTCCCACTTGTCTGCGACTTTGACCTCGATTGTGGCTCCTTCACAAGGCATTGGGAGGGTCTCTAACGCCCAGCAGGTGCCTGGCCCCTGGGCTTTGTAGGAAAGGCCGCTCCCTTCTCCCTCCCACTGCGCTTTTCTAGGCCAGCCGAGGATAGGAAGACTAATGCCTAAAAGCCTAAGTCCTCCGCGGAACGAGCTGTAGGACTCGGGGAAGTGCCCTCAGGTCTCCGAGCCTCCGTTTCCTCAGCTGCGTGGAGGATGCTCACAGACCTCCATGGAGATGCACGAGGAGTGCGGGTCCCCGCTCGGAGCTGGCTGGTGTCATGTGATCTCTCGGGAAGAAAAGTGGGCAGAGCCCTGAGTCTGTGGCCACCTGCTTTGGGGCAGGGCACTAATGTGGGTGCTGAGGCGGGGAGGTGAGGCCGTGCTGGGCGGCCCTGGGAACCCGGGAAGGAGGAGAGGCTGGAGCAGACGTTTAGAATGAGAACCCACTGGCTCCTGAATAGGAGCCTTTATTCCTGCCGGAGAGGGCTTTGTTCCCCAAACACGTGACACACAAACGCCTCTACTTGAATTCGGGAACCCTAATTGGTTCTCAGGTGGGGGAGGAGAGGGTGTCCGGATTTAGGGATTCCTTAAAGGGACAATACTATGGGGAGCTGGTCGCAGGGTTCGTCCTCATGGGAGGGTGGGAGGGAGAGCTGGACCAGTGGGGGTGGGGCAGCTGTTCAGAAGAGGGGGGGAGGGGAGAAGAGGGGAGAAGATGGGAGATGAGGAGAGAGAGAAGCATGGAGGAACTCAGAGGCCTCAGCCCCTGGCCGGTGCCTGCCAGTGCCTGGAAAATAGTAGGAAAGAAAGAAAAGGCAGGAGAGAGGGAATGGGAGGAGGGAGGGAGAGAGGGAGGAAAATAGGAAAGAAGGGAGGGAGGGAGAGAAAGAAAAAGAAACAAGGAGGAAAGAGTGAGGAGAGGAACAGGGAGAAAAAATGGAATGAAGGAGAGATGGGGGAAGGGAGGAAGGAGGAATTCTTTTTTTTTTTTTTTTAAAGAATTATTTAATTTTATTTATTCATTCGTTTTATTTATTTATTTTAACTTGACCAGAAAGACACACAGAGAGAGAGAGAGAGAGAAAGAGAGAGAGAGAGAGAGAGAGAGAGAGAGAGTGAGAAAGCAAGCCACCAGGTCTGAGACTCGAACCATGGTCAGCCATGTGGGAATCCAGCGCCCCCATCCACCACACCACTTGCCGGCCCAGAAGGAGGAATTCTTATCTCATTCTTTTGGCTTTAAAGAAGTATCTATTTATTTTATTTATTGTCATCATTATTATTTGTTTCTAATTTGACCAGAGACAGACAGAGACAGAGAGAGAGAGAGAGAGAGAGAGAGAGAGAAAGAGAATGAGAAAGCAAGCCACCAAGGCCAGGACTTGAACCTGCCATATGGGAGTCCAGTGCCTTTAACCACCACGCCACCTGCTGGCCCCAGAATTATTTATTTAATGTTATTGATTTGTTTTTATTCTTCAATTTGACCAATATCTATCTATCTATCTATCTATCTATCTATCTATCTCTATCTCTCTCTCTCTCTCTCTCTCTCGTCAAATTAAAATAAATAAATAAAGTTAAATAATTCCTCTTTTTAAAGAATTATTTTATTTAACTTTATTTATTATTAGTGTCATTATTATTTTCCAGTTTGATCAGAGAGACACAGAGAGAGAGTGAAAAAGCAAGCCACCAGTTCCAAGACTTGAACCGTGGGTGGCTATGTGGGAGTCCAGCGCCTTTAACCACCATGCCACTTGCCAGCCCCAATAAAATAATTCTTTAAAAAAAAATTCATGGGGGGCTGGGAGCAGCAGATGCCATAGTGGTTAAAGTGCTGACCTCCCACGTGGCCAACTGAAGTTTGAGTCCCAGACCTGGCATGTGTATGTATGTGTGTGTGCGAAATCTGGAGAGGAGAATAGACTAGAGGAGATTGTGGTGTGGCCATCCCCTCTGGGGGCTGATTTCTCATGTTCTCTCTCTGTCTTTGTCTCTCTCCAGCAAGCAAATAGGCCCTGTAGCAAAAAGTAAAGAAAGAAAAAGGATGGGACCAGCAGTTAGCGTAATGGCTATGTCGCTGGACTCCCATGTGGTCGACCGCCGTTCGCGTCCCGGACCCGGTGGCTTAAAACTCACGCTGGGCGCATGTGCGTGCGTGCCCAAGATCCCGAGAGGAGAATGGAGGAGAAGGGATTGCGGCGTGACCATCCCCCCTGGGGGGTGATTTCTCGCTTTCTGTCTCTCTGTCTCTCTCTGTCTGTCTGGCGCACCCTATAGCGAAAACCTCTCCAAAAAAAAAAAAAAAAAAAAAAAAAAAAAAAAAAAAAAAAAAGAAAAGAAAGAAAGAGAGAAAGAAAAAGGAAAAAATAGTCAAATGGGAAATAAAATGGGAAAATGAAATTAAAGTACAAGTTTTATTTTGACGCCCCCCACCAAAAAAATTAAAATGCATTCTTAGATTTTCCATAACATACATTTCCATGAGCTTTTTGAAGACACCTGGTATTAGGAGGTTGAGCCCTGGGTTCTAGGCCATGAACTTTGTGCTGCAGTTACTTAAAAGTTCTATCTGAGCACCTTCTCTGTGGAATACAGGCACGAACAGAACACATTTCAGTGCACATGTGCACTGAAAGGGCTGAGGAGGGTGGAGCCCGGAAACTCAGTGAAAGTCTTGTTCTGGGCAGACTTTTTTCGCTCTGGCTTGAGGTGAGGCACAGGGTGTCTCCTCCCAGCTCTAGCCTGGGCCCTGGGTGCAAGGTCCCTTTAAGAAGGTTGTGCCCCCCCCCCCCCCCCCCCCCTCCAGCCCCTGCCCTTCCCTAATTAGCCAGCTAAAGAAAGAGCTGGCTGGAAAGGGGATTGTGCAGACCCAGCTTTGGGCCCCGAGGACGCACATCACATCGGGGATTGTTATGCTAATCGCCTGAGACCAGCAGTTCCTTGCCCTTCAGATGGCAGGTAGCGAGCGAGGCTGGGCTCTGCCCAGAGGCAGCAGGCGCTGCAGCTGCATGGTACAGTGGGGCCGGGCTTTCTCTCGGCCTCCTCCTTCCTCTGCCCCCACCTACCACATCAGACTCGCCCTGCCTGCCCTCCCACCTGCCCGGTGGCCTCACCTAGAAATGCCCAGCCCCACTCCTCCCACCCTCCAAAGAGAAGCCTGCTTGTTTTGGGGTTGGGTGCTAACGGGACACAGAGGCTGAAAGGAGGAGTCCAGATAATTATTTTATTTTATTTTTTTAAAGAATTGGTTTTTTAAATTATTGTTTTATTAAACTTACTTATTTATTTTAATTTAACCAAGAAAGGGACAGAGGGTGGGGTGGGGGGTAGGGGGTGGTGAGAAAGCAAGCCACCAGGTCCAGGACTCTAATAGCCTTAGGCCATGTGGGACTCCAGTGCCTTTAACTGGAGGAGTCCAACCCAGTGGGGCTCCAGGACCCGTCTGAGCCCTTTGATCTTTGAGCATCGCTTCCGGTTGGTTCAGTATGCTGGCAAGGCCACTACTGTACGCCCCCCAACCCTGGAACAAGCTTGGATCAATTAGCATATTGGCAAGGCCGTTTGCTATCCGCTCAGGGACTGTAGTAGCCTTGCTGGGAAGTGACCCCCCTCTGACTCCCCGATATATTACTATAAAAGAATTAATATAGTTTTCTCATACATCTTTGTAGTAAGATTTCCCCAAAATCCCCCGACCGCTCCCTTTACTCTAATCACTTACTGTTATTACAGCGTTTCATTGGACACAATAAAGGGTGTGCTAAAGTTCTTCTTGATCTCCGGAAGGCCTTCCTTTCAAAACACATTTAAACTTAAAAATCATCTCTTACGCAGAAACTGACCCAGGACACCCCCGCCGAGGCTGGTCCCCAGCAGTTAACCACCACGCCACCTGCTGGTCCCCAGATCATTTTATTAATGGCCCACTCTCATCTCTGCATGTAGCCTTACAGGGCCAGCTCTGGAAACCACACTACAAGAGGCATTTGTATCTTACACACTGAACCATCTTAGGCAACTGACTTTGCCTCCCAGAGCCACAGCTCCCACCTCTTTAAAATAGATTGGTAATAACACGCCTACTACAAAAGATTGCAATGAGAATGGAATGAGAACAGACTCCGAACACACCCAACTCATGGACAGCTATTGTTGATAACACTGGATAGGAGCTCGAGTGCAGAACACCTACTATGCACCAGTCTTGTGCCATGTACTTTAAAAAAAAAAAAAGAATTATCTTTTTAAATTTTATTTATTTATTCATTTTATTTTAATTT
The DNA here is from genome assembly GCA_026018925.1 of Tupaia tana. NCBI lineage: Eukaryota > Metazoa > Chordata > Mammalia > Scandentia > Tupaiidae > Tupaia > Tupaia tana. Next base: position 12,422,172 of record JAKSZU010000026.1, on the reverse strand, counting down.
GACGAGAGAGAGAGACACGGAGAGAGAGAGAGGGAAAGTGAGAAAGCAAGCCACCAGATCTGGGACTCAAACTGTCGTCCTTGTGGTCTGGGACTCGAAACATGAGAGTGTCCAGGACCTTAACCACCATGTCACCTGCTGGTCCCCTGTGCTATGTATGTTTATAAGGTTTATCCCATGTTGCCTTTTCAACCACCGTGTGAGATCACTAGCATTATCACCCATCTTGAAGGTAAAGAAACAGTTCTGGGCCAGGTGAGAGGTGGGGTAGTTAAGATAGCTGGATCCCACAGGGCCAACTGAGGGGTTTGGGTCCTGGACTGGCAACTTGAAAAACATGCCAAATCCCCAAATCCCAAGACGAGCATGGAGGAAAGAGGGTTGTGGCATGGTCATCTCCCCTGGGGTTTCTTCCTCACTTATCTTTCTTTTTTTCTGTCTCTATCTGGTGAATGCATGTGCCCTATAGTTAAAAAGAAAAAAAGAATTATTTAAATTTTTATTCATTTATTTTATTTTTTAAAAGACTTATTTAACTTTTTATTTAACCTTATTTATTTATTTTAATTTGACCCGAAAGAGAGAAAGAGAGGGAAAGTGAGAAAGCAAGACACCAGGTCTGGAAATTGAACCGTGGTCGGCCATGTGGAAGTGCCCAGCACCTTAATCACCATGCCACCTGCTGGCCTCCCTATAGCAAATTTTTTTTTTTTTTTTTTTTTTTTTGGAGAGGTTTTTCGCTATAGGGCGCGTGCGCTCGCCAGACAGACAGAGAGAGACATAGAGACAGAAAGCGAGAAATCACCCCCCCCAGGGGGGATGGTAACGCCGCAATCCCTTCTCCTCCATTCTCCTCTCGGGATTTTGGGCACGCACGCACACGCGCCCGGCGTGAGTTGTAAGCCACCGGGTCCGAGACGCGAACCGCAGTCGACTACGTGGGAGTCCAGCGACATAGCCATTACGCTAACTGCTGGTTCCCCCTATAGCAAATTTTAAAAAGGAAAAAATGGCTGAGGCCGGTAGGTGTTCCTTTCTCTCTGGTCACATGAAAAAATAATAATAAATTAAATTTAAAATTCTTCCTTTTTTTTTAAGAATTATTTTATTTAACTTTACTTATTTATTAAGTTTAATTTGACCAGAGAGAGAGAGAGAGAGAGAGAAAGCAAACTGCCAGGTCCGGGACTTGAACCACAGTCAGCCATGTGAGTCTGGCATACTTAACCATGGCGCCACCTGCCAGCCCCCAAAATTTTTCTTCTTTTGAAAGAGAATTACTTATTTATGTATTTTTGTTTTTTGAGAGGTCTTTACTATAGGGCATGTGCGCTTGCCAGAAAGACAGAGAGAGACAGAGAGACAGAAAGTGAGAAATCACCCACTGGGGAGATGCCCACGCCATAATCCCTTCTCCATTCTCCTCTCAGGATCTTGGGCATGCACACACATGCACCCGGCGTGAGTTTAAGCTGCTGGGTCCAGGACTTGAACTGCGGTTGACTACATGGGAGTCCAGCAACATAACCATCATGCCCGGCCATAGCAGTTTTATTCATAGTAGATGAGAACTGGAAATGGCTGAAAAGTCTGTCCACAGGAAAATGGATAATAAAACAGTGGTATATTCATACCACACTGCGATTCTCAGTCACGAAAGGAAACCAACGACTGATCCAACCCACAATATGGACACATCTCACAGACATAACGCTGAGTGAGAGAGTGCATACTATGCAATTCTGACGGTATGAAGTTCAAGAACAGTCAAAATGAATCTGTGTTGATAAGAATTGCAATTGGGAGACTGGCAGATGGCACAATGATTATGTCACTGGAATCCCATGTAGTCAACCATGGTTCAAGTCCCAGTCTCAGAGGCTTAAAACTCGCACGTCAGTGCATGTGTGTGCATGCCCAAGATCCTGAGAGGATAATGAAGGAAAAGGGATTGCAGTGTGGCTATCCCCTCAGGAGGTGATTTCTTGCTTTCTGTCTCTCTCTCTCTCTCTTTCTCTCTGAAGAGTACATGTTCCCCATAGCGAAAATCTCTCAAAAAATAAAAAAAAGCAAAAAAGAAATCACAATATTGGTTGTCAAAGGAAGAGCATGCTGCTAAGGGACCTAAGGGAATCTTCTGTGGTGATGGGAATATTCTACTTCTTTTTTTCTTTTTTTGGAGAGGTTTTCGCTATAGGGCGCGTGCGCTCACCAGAAAGACAGAGAGAGACAGAGAGACAGAAAGCAGGAAATCACCCCCCAGGGGGGATGGCCACGCCGCAATCCCTTCTCCTCCATTCTCCCCTCGGGATCTTGGGCACGCACACACACGCGCCCGGCGTGAGTTTCAGCCGCCGGGTCCGGGACTTGAACCGCGGTCGACTACGTGGGAGTCCAGCGACATAGCCATTACGCTAACTGCTGGTCCCCAGAATATTCTATTTCTTGATGTGGGTACTGCCATGCGAGTGTCCTCAGGGATCAAAATGCAGATAGAATGCACATATTTAATGCAATCTCTATAAAATTACAAGAGATATTCTTCACAGATCTAGAAAAGACAACCATAGACTTTGTCTGGAATCATGGGGCCGGCAGGTGGGCGTGGTGATTAAGGGTGCTGGACTCCCACATGACCGACCACGTTTCAAGTCCCAGGCCTGGCGGCTTTCTTTCTCACTTTCTCTCTTTCACTCACTCTGTCCCTCTCTGGCCTAAATAAATAAATAAATAAATAAAGTTAAATAAAAATAATTCTTAAAAAAATTAATAAACTTTAAAAAAAAGGATTTGTCTGGAATCATAAAAGACTCCATATTGTCAAAGCAATCCTATACAAGAAGAGTGGAGTGGGCGGCATCCCACTTTCTTACCCCAAAATTTATTACAAGGAATTGGCACCAGAACAGATATGTGAACCAATGGAACAGAATAGAGACCCCAGAAATAAACCCCAAAACATACAGCCCACTGATCTTTTTTTTTTTTTTTTTTTTTTTTTTTGAGAGGTTTTTGCTATAGGGCGCGTGTGCTCACCAGACAGACAGAGACAGAGAGATAGAAAGCGAGAAATCACTCCCCAGGGGGGATGGCCACGCCACAATCCCTTCTCCTCCATTCTCCTCCTGGGATCTTGGGCACGCACGCACACGCGCCCGGCGTGAGTTTAAGCCACCGGGTCCGGGACTCGAACCGCGGTTGACTACGTGGGAGTCCAGAGACATAGCCATTACGCTAACTGCTGGTCCCAGCCCACTGATCTTTGATAAAGGGTACCAGTCAATCCAATGGGAAAAGGAAAATCTCTTCAGCAAATGGTGTTGGAAAAACTGGTTATCCACTTGCATCAAGATGAATCTGAACCCCTATTTCTCATCATTAACAAAAATCAAAGTGGATCAAAGTCTAAACCTAAGACCGCAAACCATAAAACTACTGATGGAAAACACTAGAGAAACTCTGGGAGACATAGGGGTAGGCAAAGACTTACATAAGACCCCCATAGCACAGGCAATAATCCCAAAAATAAACAAGTAGGATTATATCAGATTAAGAAGTTTCTGCACAGCAAAAGACAGTAATTAGGGTGAGTCGACAGCCCTCAGAATGGGAAAATATTTTTATAAACTATACCCCAGATAAGGGACTGATAACCAGAATACACAAGGAACTCAAGCGGCTTACCCAGAAAAAAAAATGATTAATCCAATTAAAACATGGGAAAATGAGCTGAATAAACAACACCCTAAGGAAGACATATGAACAGCCAAAAAGCATATGAAGAAATACTCAACTTCCCTCATCATAAGGAAGTTGCAGATCAAAACCTCAGTCAGGGGGCCGGCAGGTAACATAGTGGTTAAGGGTGCCGGACTCCCACATGGCCGGCAGTGGTTCATATTCTGGACCTGGTGGCTCACTTTCTCACTTTCTCTCTCTCTCTCTTATTCTGTCCTTCTCTGATCGAATTAAAATGAATAAATAAAGTTAAATAAAATAATTACTTTAAATAAAGTCAGAATGGCAAAGATTAATAAAACAAAAAATGATAAGTGCTGGCGGCGATGTGGTGAAAGGGAAACTCTCCTACACTGTTAGTGGGAATGTAAATTCATCCTGCCACTATGGAGAACAATATGAAGGTTCCTCAAAGACCTACAAATAGAATTACCATATGATCCAGCAATCCCACTCCTGGGTATCTACCCAAAGGAAAGGAGAATACTCAGTTGGAAAAGTTCTTGCACATCTATGTTTATTGCAGCATTATCCACAATCACTAAGATGTGGAACCAACCCAAATATCCACAAACAGATGAGTGGATTGGGAAAATGTGGCACATATACTCTCTGGAATACTACTCTGCCATAAAAAACAACAAGACTGTGGCAATTGATAGAAAGTGGATAGATATGGAAGATTTATTGCTGAGTGAAGCAAGCTATGCTATGAAAGAGAGATATTGTATGTCTCCACTTAACATATACTGACTGTCTGTACTCTATGGTGAAAACTGAAAGATTAGAAGACAAAGAAGCATTGAAAATGGTTATTGAAGGGACCAGTAGTTAATGTAATGGCTATGTTGCTGAACTCCTATGTAGCCAACCGTGGTTTGAGTCCTGGGCCTGGTGGCTTAAACTCACGCTGGGTGCGTGTGCGTGCATGCCCAAGATCCCGAGAGAAGAATGGAGGAGAAGGAATTGTGGTGTGGCTATTCCCCCTGGGGGGTGATTTCTCACTTTCTATCTCTTTGCCTCTCTTTGTCTTTCTGGCGAGTGAGCACACGTGTCCTATAGCAAACACTTCTCAAAAAATAAAAAAAGAAAATGGCTACAGAAAATGGACAGTGTGGGAAGAGAGTGGGAGAAGGGGGAGTATATAAGGAGACATTAAGGAGGAAATTAGAGAGGTAAGACATTTATGGGACACAGAAATGGATGATTATCTGTTGATGATAATGTGTTTTTTAAAATATGTATATTTTAAAATTTATTTATTATCGTTATTCTTCAATTTTGACCAATGTGAGACAGAGAGGAAGGGAGAGTGAGAAAGCAAGCCACCAGGTTTGGGACTTGAACTGTCGTTGGTCAATGTGGGAGTCCAGGGCCTCAACCACCAGGTCACCTGTCAGCCCCATGATAATGTGTTTTTTATCCTCAACTGAACTGGTGTAAAGTGTATTCATGTGGGGTAAATTCAACTTACAAGCTGAGTAATGTATAGTGATTAAATATATAAAATAAAAATTTTAAATTTTATTTTAAAAATAAAATTAAATAAAAAAGTGCAGATGGAGGTACATTTACTATTTGTTCAAGTTCATGTATGCATGCATCAGCATACTTCACTTAAATTCATTTAAAGAAAATTATGGCAGATCACACAATGGTTACATTGCTAGACTCCCACATGGCCTAGTGCAGTTTAAGTCCTGGACCGGGTGGCTTGAAACTCACACCAGCACGCGTACATGGGTGCCCAAGATCCTGAGAGAAGAACAGAGGAGAAGGAATTGAGGCGTGGCCATCTCCCCTGGGGGATGATTTCTCGTTTTCTGTCTGTCTCTCTCTGTGAGTACACAGTGCCCTATAGCAAAACTCTCTCTAAAAAAAAAAAAAAGAGAGAAAGAAAAATTATGTCTAAATAGTAGTTCAGAGGGCATGTAGATACAGCCAAAAACAAAAATGCAAACCAATAAAGATACCAAACTCCAATGACCACAGTAGGAGGGTTACATAGTTGGCGAGGAATGGATCTTACCTGGCTTCTCCCTCTCACGGGGTACCAGAACAAGAGGCCAGCAGATGGCGTGGTGGTTAAGGTGCTGGATCCCACCTGGCTGGACGGTTCGAGTCCTGAACCTAGCGGCTTGGAGAACAGGATGGGCACAAGTGAATGCGTGCCCAAAATCCTGAGAAGAGAGCAAAAGGGAAGGGATTCCGGATGGGGGGGGGGGGTGATTTCTTACTTTCCCTCTCTGTCTGTCTATGCCAGCATGCCCGCCCTATAGTACACCAAAAAATAATAATCATAAATGAAAAAAATAATACAATAAATGACAGGACACCTAGTTAAATCTGACTTTCAGATAAACAGTATGTACTTTTATAGTATAAGTACGGTATCATTTACATGCAAAACTATACGTATAAATAAATATTTTCCAATCTAAGTATTCATAAATATATAATATTGGAGACGTACATATATTATATATATGTGTGCGTATGCTTTGATTTGTTATTTATCAGAAAATCAGATTTCACTGGAGCGTCCCGTATTTCTACTTGCTAAGTTGGCACCCCTCTCGGGACCCCGCCCGCCAAGCCACCCGGTGCCCGCGGCAGGCGGGAGCTCCCCGCGCGGTGCAGTCACGCCGGGCGCAGCCTGGCAACGCCGCCACAAAGGGAACTGGGGAGGCGGAATCTTTCCACATGCCTGATCAATGGGGGCGCGGAGACGGCGGCGCAAACAGGCCTGAGACAGCCGCACAAAGAGGAGGCCCCTCGTCCTCTCCCGCCTTGCATTGATCCCCGTCCTTTGTGGCTGGGACAACGCGGGCGCGGGCGCGGGCGCGGGAGGCGCCTCGCGGGGACTTGGCCCTTTCTAGTTGGGGGAAGAAGGGCCGTGAGGACCCCCTGCCCTCCCTACCGTTCCCCAGCCGTGGGTCTAGGCCCTGGGTTTGGGGCTGTCCACATCCAACCAGGGGGACTGAGCAGGGCACAGGGTGGGGTTAGGCCAGGCCAGGAAAGTCTGGAGCCTCCAGTGCTCCCAGCCTCCTAGACACGGCCCCCCAAGACCTTCTAGTCTTCCTTGGCAGGGCTCTTCTGTCCCCCTGGTTACAGGCAGGCCTTGCACGGGCGCTCTCTCTCTTTTTTTTTTAATTGAGCAAATATTTATTGAGCCTTAGCTCCAAGCTGTTCCCGTTCCCTCCTTCTCCTATGGCCATTTAAACTGACCAATCCCTTCTCCAAAGAGCCCTCTCTGGGAAAGCAGCCCCAACCTTCTCCCACCTCAGGGCGGGGAGGGAGCCCTTCCCTTCTGTGCCCCTCCACCCCCAGCTCCCTGCTCTTCAATCATGACCGGAATCTCTAACAATGATTGAGCCTGTAACTGTGCTAAGGATCTGACAGTTAACTTCTCACAGCACCCTTTTTTTAAAGAATTATTTTATTTAACTTTATTTATTGTCGTTATTATTACTATTTTAATTTGACCAGAGAGACATAGAGAGAAAGAGAGAAGGAAAGTGAGAAAGCAAGCTGCCAGGTCCAGGACTCAAACCACCATTAGCCACGTGAGAGTCCAGTGCCCTGGCCCCACAACAACTTTCTAATAGGTTGGAACTACCTACTGTCATCTCCGTCTTCCAGACATGGAAACTGGGACTTGCTATGCTCAGGTGATGACCCAAAACTAGTGAGCGAGTGGCCGAAAGGGATTTAAACCCTGGGCAGTAGATTGCAGAGCCCGGGATCTTCACCACGGTGCATTCCAGACTGTGTGGAGGATTCATTGCCATAGCCCAGGAATGAAGCGCTTAACCCATCAGAACATGCCCCACGATGCACTGTCCATTTGGCCATTCTCTTCTGTTTTCCCCAGTAGACTGAGTGCCAGCCACCTCGGCACTCTGTGCAAAGAAGGTGCCCAAGGTGTATCTGTGGGTTTGAATGACTGGCTTTAAGAATCTTGCTACGCCCTGGAGGTAGGAAAAACAGAATCTAAAGATGAATCTGATGCAGTTTCTGCCTGCCAAAGAGCTTGAAATCGGACACTCAACCTTTCATATTAGAAAGGTTGTAGAACTTAGGACCAGCATAATGGCTATGTTGCTGAACTCCCATGTAGTTGACCACAGTTCAAGTCCTGGACCCAGTGGCTTAAACTCACGCTGGGTGCATGTGCGTGCATGTCCAGGATCCCAGAAGAAGAGTGGAGAAGGGATTGCAGCGTGGCCATCCCCCCTGGGGGTTGAATTCTCGCTTTCTGTCTCGCTGTCTTTCTGGCAAGCACACGCACCCTATAGCAAAAACCTCTCTAATTAAAAAAAAAAAAAGAAAGAAAAGAAAAGGTTATAGAACTCTAGTCTGCAGTCCCCACGCCTTTGAAAAAATCGATGTCAGGGACCAGCAGGTGGCATGGTGGTTAAGGGTGTTGGGCTTCCACATGGCCAACTGTGGTTTGAGTCCTGGACCTGGCGTCTTGCTTTCTCACTTTCGTTCTCTTTCGCTCTGTCACTCTGTCCCTCTCTGGTCAAATTAAAATAAATTAAATGAAATAAAATAATTATTTTTAAAAATTGACTTTATTGAGGTAGTATAATTTTTTAAATTATTTTATTTTATCATTATCATTATTATTATTTTTAAAAATTTGCTACAGGGCACACACACTTACCAGAGAGACACAGAGAAAGAGAGAGAGAGAAAAAACAAAAGTGAAAAAGCAAGCCACCTGGTCTAGGATTTGAACCGTGGTCAGCCATATGGAAGTCGAGCACCTTAACCACCATGCCACCTGCCAGCCCCAAGGTAGTATAATTTGTAGGCAAGAAAACGCATTCATTTTAAGTGTCTGGTTTGATGAGCATTGAGAAATGCACACCCCCTTGCAGCATCACTATCAGGTAGAAAATATGCCATATCCCCAAAATGTTCCATAAGCCTCTGGTGGCCAGTGACCCTCTCACCCCTGTGCTCAAACACCCATGCTCTGCTTTCTGCCACTCTTAAGTCACTTTGCATTTTCTAGAATTTCATAAACATGAAATTGTATACTACATGCATCTGTGCTGGCTTTTTTCCTGTAACATGCTGGTTTGGAGATACATTCATGCCGCTGAGTGACCTATTCATTTTAAATCCTTTTTCTGCACCGACCTCTTTGAGCTTTGATCTCTTTATTTACGAAAAGGGTGTGGATGCTGTGGATTTAGTCGAGAGAACGTCTGTAGCATGTACAGGACATGTATGCAGTAGACATGCAGTAAGTGCTTTTGATTATTAAAATCTCACTGCCAGACAAGGTCCAAGAGGATGAGCACCTGGCCCATTTTCTTCACTACTTTCTACAAATTGCAGTGACTACTGTTTATATTTTACCTTTTTTTTTTTTTTTTTGGAGAGGTTTTTCGCTAGAGGGCGCGTGCGCTCGCCAGACAGACAGAGAGAGACATAGAGACAGAAAGCGAGAAATCACCCCCCAGGGGGGATGGTCACGCCGCAATCCCTTCTCCTCCATTCTCCTCTCGGGATCTTGGGCACGCACGCACACGCGCCCGGCGTGAGTTGTAAGCCACCGGGTCTGAGACGCGAACCGCGGTCGACTACGTGGGAGTCCAGCGACATAGCCATTACGCTAACTGCTGGTTCCCCCTTTATTTTTTTAGAGAGATTTTTGCTATAGGATACGTGCGCTCGCCAGAGAGAGAGACAGAAAGTGAGAAATCACCCCCCAGGGAGGATGGCCATGCCGCAATCCCTTCTCCTCCATCCTCCTCTTGGGATCTTGGGCACGCACGCACATGACCCTTGCATGAGTTTCAAGCCTCCGGGTCTGAGACTCAAACTGCAGTTGGCAATCTGGGAATCCAGTGACATAACCATTATGCCGTCTGCTGGTGCAATGGCTACTGTTTCTTAAAGATGAGTTATTGGAGGCTCAGAGAGGTATAGCAACTTGGCCAAGATCACTCAGCTAGTAAGAGGCAGCTGGGATTTGTAACCAGACAGCCTTATCCTACGGTTCTAACTCGATTTCTTTCTTTTAAAAATTATTTTGAGGGGCCAGCAGGTGGCGTGGCGGTTAAGGGCATTGGATTCCCACATGGTCGACTGCGATTCAAGTCCTGGACTTGGTGGCTTGCTTTCTCCCTTTATCTTTCTCTCTCTCTCTCTCTGGTCAAAGTTAAAAATAATTAAAAAAAATAATAATAACAACAACAAATAGAGTTAAATAAATAAATAAATACTTCTTTTAAAAATTATTTTGGTGGGGACCAGCGAGTGGCATGGTGGTTAAGGCGCTGGACATTCCCACATGGCCAACTGGGGTTCGAGTCCTGGACCTGGTGGCTTGCTTTCTCACTTCCTCTCTCTCTCACTCTTACCCTCTGTCTCTCTCTGGTCAAATTAAAAATCAATGAATGAATAAATAAAAAATAAAATAAATAGTTATTTAAAAAAATTATTTTGGTATGGTATATGGGTCTTTACTCTTTCTTTTTTTGGTAATTTATTTTTTTATTTTTTTATTTTTTGTAGAAAATGTGTACTCACCAGAAAGAGAGAAAAAGAGAAAGTGAGAAAGCACCCCCAGGTGGGGAGTGGGGAATGGCCACATCGTAATCCCCTTTCCTCCACTGTCCTGCAGGGATTTTGGACACACATGCACATATACCCAGTGTGTTTTTTGAGCCAATGGGTCCGGGACTTGAACCACACAGTCGGCCATGTGAGATCCAGCTGCCTTAACCTCCATGACACTGGCTGGCCCTCTTACTTTAAAAAAAATAATAATAATACTTGTTGTGATTTTCGCTTTTTCTTTAAGAAATATTTTTTATTGAACTTTATTTATTTTAATTTGATCACAGAGAGACAGAGAGAAAAAGGAAACGTGAGAAAGCAAGCTGCCAGGTCTGGGACTCAAACTGTGGTCAGCTATGTGGGAGTCTAGCACCCTTAACCACCACGCCACCTGCCAGCCCTATTTGTTGTGATTTTCAAGCTGCTGGGTCTGGGACTTGAATTGTGCTTGGCCATGTGGGAATCTAGCACCTTAACCATCACGCCACCTGCTGGCCTCCTCCCTTACTCTTTTTTTTTTTTTTTTAAGAGGTTTTTGCTATAGAGCGCGTGCGCTCGCCAGAAAGACAGAGAGAGAGACAGAGAAACACAAAGCGAGAAATCACCCCCCAGGGGGGATGGCCACGCCACAATCCCTTCTCCTCCGTTCTCCTCTTGGGATCTTGGGCACGCACGCACACGCGCCTGGTGTGAGTTTTAAGCCACCGGGTCTGGGACGCGAACCGCGGTCAACTACGTGGGAGTCCAGAGACATAGCCATTACGGTAACTGCTGGCCCCTCCCTTACTCTTAATCTCTGTGCAAAACGGACTCATTTTTCTCCTCTCCAATAATCTCTGATCTCTGCGAGCCGTCTCTTGCCACCCTTCACCCTTTACTAACTCTTCCTGGAGGCAGTATAATGTTAAAAATGGCAATGATTCTACCGCTAACCTCTTTATCTATCTACCAATCTATCTATCTACATCTGTATCTATTTATTAGCTCATGTGCCAGATTCTATTTATTAGCTCAGTGTTCTAAGCACTTTGCACATGTAAAGTTACGCAACTCTCCCGAGAGGAGAATGGAAAAGGTGGATACTGGACTTCTGCCCATTCTACAGATGAGGAAATAGTAAGATAGCTGAGAGACTATAGTTTTGGATTCAGGACATGCTCCTTTGTATTTTGCCTTTTTTTAAACAATTTTTTAAATTTTACTTATTATTTTCATTTTTAAAAATTTGACCAGAGAGAGACTGAGAGAGAGAGAGGGAAAATGAGAAAGCAAGCTTCCCGGTCCAGGACCCAAACCGCGGTGTGCCTTGTGGGAATCCCGTGCCTTCACCACCATGCCACCTGCTGGCCCCAGGACATGCTCCTTTGAGCCCAGCTTTACCGAGCTGCGCAGGGGACTTGGCGAATCTCTTCCCTTGATGGCCGGGTGTTCTGTCTCTGTTCATATCCAGAGCCTCTCGCTAACCCCTCAGCAGGGTTTTCTCTTCCTGCCGATTCTGAGTTTTCTCCCCAGTCCCTCCCTTTAGCAGGTCAAGGCTTCAATTTCAAAAGGAGTTGAGTTCCTTCTAGAAAAGAGCTGGGATGGAGCCCCTCCCCTCCTGTGTGTGTCTCTTCCCATAAATCCCCCCTGTGTGTGGTGCCCAGGGGCCCCTGGGAGCTTGGCGGCTGATCTGTAATTAGAAACTTTTCTCCCTTCCCTGGCAGGAGCGGGGAGGGCCCAGGTCTGGCCCAGCCATTTTGTTTGTCATGAATAATTCAGGAGATGGAAAGTGGAGTGAAGCTGGCCCCTCTGTCGGCCAGCCCAGCCGGAATGTCTCAGGCCCTGCCCAGGACAGCCCGACAGCCCGCTGTGTCCCTGTCACCATTTCAGATTTAGAGAAGAAATAGACCATGTCCCCCGCACATTTACAGAGGGGTTTTCAGAGATCTCCTGTGTGTTCTTCAGCTTGGGGGTGGGAGAGTGATAGGGACTTCCCCAAGGTTGCAGTGTTAGGACGAGGACAGTGGAGTAGGGATTCGAACCCAGGAACAAGACATTTGGTGCTCATTTAGTGCTGTTGCAGCCGTTGATGCTGAACAGAGGAAGAAGGGGAGAGCCCACCAGGCTGGCTGAGAAAAGGCAAAGGATGCTTTCCTATGTCTCTTTGGTTTGCCCTTGCAGGGTCTCTGGGGTGAGGAGAATGGGGGTCATTTGGAAAATTTAGGGAGGATCACCTACTGGGTGACAAGCAAGCATCATTTTGCCTGCAATCTTTTTTTAAAAAATTTATTCATTCATTTATTTTAATTTGACCAGACAGAGACAGAGAGAGAGAGAGTAAGAGAGACAGTGAGAAAGCAAGCCGCCAGGTCCAGGACTCGAACCTCTGTTAGCCATATGGGAGTGTCCAGCACCTTAACCACCATGCCACCTGCCGGTCCCCTTGCCTGCAATCTTTAATAGACTCCTCTGAAGAAGGCAGCATTGTCCATATTACGGATGCGGAAACTGAGGCTCAGACATTAAAGGAGTTCGTCCGAGGACAGGCAGCTAGTCCGTGACAGAACAGGAACTCAGTCCCAGCACACCCCTCCCTGACACGCTCTTTTTCCCCTCTCCTGGTGTGGGGGGAACAGAGGCAGCAAGGCATCCCACGGTGACCCCTGACTCCGACTTCCCTTGTTGTCAAGCCTGTGTGTCCAGGAGCTGCTTCAGGACAAGCCCTCTGAGAATCACGAACGACTACATGAGCATCCGGATGGAATCCCCCATCTCATACTGGATCCCTCTGGGAGGCCCAGGACTTCTTTGTCACGAAGTCAGCATTTCCGAGGGCAACACCAGCCCCAAGTGTGGTTCCTAGAGTAGCCAAGAGCACCAGCTTTGCAAAAGGACTGCTTGTTTCCACTTCTTGGGCCAGTTCCTTAACTCTCTGAGTGTCAGTTTGCCTATCAGTGAATTGAGTGAAAATAAGGAATAAATATGGACCGCTGTAAGAACTAACTCTGGGGGCCGGCAGGTGGCGTGGTGGTTAAGGGTACTGGACTCCCACAAGTCTCGGACCTGGTGGCTCACTTTCTCACTTTCTCTCTCTCTCACTCACTCTGTCCCTCTCTGGTCAAATTTAAATTAATTAATTAATTAATTAAATGAAATTCAACAAAATAATTCTTTTTTTTTAAAAAAAAAGAACTAACTATGACAATGCACATAAAATATTGAATGCAATGCCTGGCACATAGTGAGTGGTCAATAAGTGTTGCCGTTATTATTATTAATTTTTAAAAGAGTGATTCATTTATTTATTACTGTTATTATTTTTTAAAGAATTATTTCATTTGACTTTATTTATTTATTTATTTTAAATTTGACCAGAGAGGGACAGCATAAGAAAGAGAGCGAGAGAGGGAAAGTGAGAAAATAAGCTGCCAGGTCTGGGATTCGAAACATGATTAGCCATGTGGGAGTCCAGGGCCCTTAACTACCATGCCACCTGCCGGCCCCTCGCATCATCATCTTTTTTTTTAATAATTATTTTATTTTATTTTATTTTATTTTATTTTATTCATTGTCACTATTTTATTTATTTATTTTTTTTAAGCTGACCAGAGGGATACAGAGAGAGAGAAAGAAGGAAAGTGAGAAAGCAAGCTGCCAGGTCTGGGACTCAAACCACAGTCAGCCATGTGGTACTCCAGCCACCTTAACCACCATGCCCCCTGCTGGCCCCATATTATTATCTTTTAATTTGCTATAGGGCATGTGCACTTACCAGAGAGAAAGAAAAAAAAAAGTAAGAAAGCAAGCCGCCAGGTCTGGTAATCAAACTGTGGTCGGCCATGTGGGAGTCCAACGCGTTAACCACCACACTACCTGCCAGCCCCTTATTATTAATTGTTATCATTCTTTTTTTCTTTATTCACAATAGAGTGCACACATATGCATGTGTGAGAGAGACGGGGGGGGGGAGAGAGAGAGAGAGAGAGAGAGAGAGAGAGAGAGAGAGAGAGAATGAGACAGAAGCTCCTTCCGCAGGGTGTGGTCCCCTTCTTCAGTCTGTCAAATCTCGGGCACTTATGTCATGCCTGGTGCATGTTTCAGGTTGACCAGGCTGAATGCTTGAACCGCAGGTGTCGCGTGGGATCCAGCTTTGCCTAAGCAGTGCATTATTCTTGCTCCGTGGAGCCAGCACAATTATTATTATTCCTGATGACAGCCTCTTCTTGAGCTTGGTTAACGAGAGAGGCAAAACTACCAGATGGTAAGCATGTGTCTTCTGAAAGCCACACCCCAGTTTTCCCTGGGGAACTCTCCCTCCCCCAATATCAGTTGCTGTACCTTGGATGGAGCTTAATCCATCCTTGGTCCAGGGCTGAAGCTGTGCTCCAGCCTGGCCACAGGATTGGTTGAAGAATAAACATGTCATCCAATGAGAGCCAATCAGAGGGAACTCTGAGATTTTTGCTGGAGAGAGGCACTCTTTTCCTATAGAGCAGAAAAAGCATACCTGGAGCTTCGAGAGCCATCTAGTCACCCCAGGAAGGAGAGTGTTTGTCTATAATTGAAGCCACAGAAGAGGTAGAGCCAAGACATGCCAAGGACACTAATAGAAATCTTTGAACTTCTTGATCCAGTTGTGAGTCAGTAATAGTTATTAGTACTATTAATTTTTGTTTGCATCAGTTTGAGTTGAGTTTTCCACCACAACTAAGAGTTCTGACTAAACATGTCAAAGATGTGCATCCGTCCTCTCTCTACACACACATGCGCACACACATACACACTCACAGATCTTAAAAAGTTTGTGGAAAAAATGGAATTAGAGGGACCAGCAGTTGGCGTAATGGCTATGTCGCTGGACTCCCAGGTAGTCAACTGCGGTTGGAGTCCTGGACCCGGTGGCTTAAACTCACACCAGATGCATGTGCATGCATGCCCAAGATCCCGAGAGGAGAATGGAGGAGAAGGGATTGCGACATGGCCATCCCCTCCTGGGGGTGACTTCACGCTTTCTATCTCTCTGTCTCTCTCTGTCTTTCTGGCGAACACACGTACCCTATAGCAAAAAACTCTCAAAAAAAAAAAAATAGAATTAGAGGGGCTGCCTCTATAGTCTGGTAGTTAAGGCAAGCAGATACCACAAGTCTGACGTGCAGTGGGATTCCAGGACCTGGCAGCTTGAAAAGCACACCAGGTGCATATACGTGTGTACCCAAAGTCCTGAAAGGGGTGAGAAATGAAAAGGAAGGAATTATGACATGATCATTTCCCAGCAGGAAGGGCTTTTCCTGCTCCCTGTCTCTCTTTTCCTCTATGGTAAGCACATATGCCCTCTGGCAAATTTCCATTTATTTATATTTATTTATTTATTTATTTATTTATTTATTTATTTATTTATATTATTTTTATTTTTTTGGAGAGGTTTTTGCTATAGGGCGCGTGCGCTTGTCAGACAGAGAGAGACAGAGAGACAGAAAGCGAGAAACCACCCCCCAGGGGGGATGGCCACGCCGCAATTCCTTCTCCTCCATTCTCCTCTCGGGATCTTGGGCACACACGCACACGCGCCCGGCGTGAGTTTTAAGCCACTGGGTCCAGGACTCGAACCGCGGTCGACTACGTGGGAGTCCAGCAACATAGCGATTACGCTAACTGCTGGTCCCCATTTATTTTATTTTTCAATTTAATTTTATTTTTAGCTTTTCTGGAGGGTATGTGCACTCACCAGAGAGCGAGAGGGAAAGTGAGAACTCACCCCCCAGAGAGGATGGCCATGTTGCAACCTTATCTCCTCAATTTTCTCTCAGGATTTTGGGCACGCATGCATACACACCTGGTGTGTTTTTCAGGCCACTGTGTCAGGAACTTGTATCGTGCAGTCAGCCACGTGAGGTCCAGCCGCCATAACCACCACACCACTGGTTGGCCTGACCACTGGCAAGCTTTTGTTTATTTTTGAGAGTTTTTTTTTTTCTTCTTTTTCTATAGGGTACATGGGCTTGCCAGAGACAGAGAGAGAGACAGAGAGAGAGAAAGTGGGAAACCACCCCCTCAGGGGGATGATCACACCATAATCCCTTCTCCTCCATTCTCCTCTTGAGATTTTGGGCATGCACACACATGTGCCCTCCATGAGTTTCAAGCCCCTGGGTCTGGGACTTGAATCACAGTTGACTATGTATGAGTCCAGCACCCTAACCACTATGTCACCTGCTGGCTCCACATTATTTTTTTTAAGATTTTTGCCATAGGGAACCAGCAGTTAGCATAATGGCTATGTTGCTGGACTCCCACATAGTCAACCGCGGTTCGCGTCCCGGACCCCGGTGGCTTAGAACTCACGCCAGGCGCGTGTGCGTGCGTGCCCAAGATCCCGAGAGGAGAATGGAGGAGAAGGGATTGCGGCGTGACCATCCCCCCTGGGGGGTGATTTCTTGCTTTCTGTCTCTATGTCTCTGTCTGTCTGGCGAGCGCACGCGCCCTATAACGGAAACCTCTCCAAAAAAAAAAGTCAAAAAAAAAAAAAAAAAAAAGATTTTTGCCAGAGGGTTGCATACATTTGTGGGAGAGAGGTAGAAAGAGAGAAAATGAGAAATCACCCCACAGGGGAAATGTTCACACTGCAAACCCTTCTCCATTCTCCTCTCAGGATTTTAGGCACATATACACACATACCTGACATGATTTTCAAGCTGCCAGGTCCAGGGCTTGAACCATGGTTGACCATGGGGGAGTCTAGCGACAACCACACCATCT
Source organism: Tupaia tana (assembly GCA_026018925.1). NCBI lineage: Eukaryota > Metazoa > Chordata > Mammalia > Scandentia > Tupaiidae > Tupaia > Tupaia tana. Next base: position 12,405,120 of record JAKSZU010000026.1, on the reverse strand, counting down.
GCTACATGCCTCCTGCCTTACCCCCAGCAAATTTGTTAAAACATAGAATTTAATTGAGTGTATTTAGTTAGGTACAGGGAAAAAAATTGAAATCCACACATAGTTTTTTCATACTATGCAGTTCTATGAACTTTTTGAAGATGCTAACCCCACAGATAAGGTGTCTTCAAAAAGTTTGTGGAAAATAGAATTAGAACATGAGTTTATTTTGGTGTAAAATCTGTTTTGAAATTCATGTATAGTTCTTTTTAAATAATTATTTATTTTATTTTATTTATTATTATTATTATTATTATTATTATTTTTTAACTTGCTATAGTCATCAGAGGGGAGTGAAAATGCAACCTGCCAGGTCTGGGACTCAAACTGTGGTCCCCTATGTGGTGTCCAGTACCCCAACCACCATGTCACCTGTTGGCCCTGCATAGTTTTTTTCACAATACACATTTTCTATCTATACAAGTGTACTTCAAAAATTCATGAAAAATGGGATTGTAATATGAATTAATTTTGGTGCAAAAAAGAAAAAAAAAAAGAACAAAGTTCATGCATAGTTTTTTTTTCTTTTTTTTCAGTTTTGGCAGAGGGCACATGTGCTCTCCGGAGAGACACAAAGAGGGAAAGTGAGAAAGCATCCCTACAGGGAATGGTCACGCCACAATTTCTTCTCCATTTCTCCCTCCTTTGGGGATTTTGGGCATGCAAATACAAGCCCCCAGCATGTTTTCCAAGCCACCAGGATCCAGGACTTGAGCCACGTGTTTGGCCATGTGGGATCCAGCTGCTTAAACACCACACCACAGGCTGCCCTCATACATTTTTCATAATACACATTTTCTGTGAACTTTTTGAAGAGATACATATATAAATCATCTTTGATTAAAATGACAGCATATGTTGAAGACTCACATCTAATTATTACTTTCGTTTTATAAACTTAGGTCAAGAGCGAATGTCAAGTAAGACTTTAAGATTCACAACACCTAGGTACAAATTAAGGGCCTTTACTGTCATGGAGTCACAGACTTAGAGTCATGGCTTGGCTTTAACCATGGTTTTCTTTTCTGCTTTCAGGAAAACATTTAATTTCCACCCTGGGCGTAGTCTCTCCTAGCTTCCTTGTGGTGCGCTGTTTCTGTCTGCCTTTTGTCTGCATGCTGCTGGTGTCGGAGCCATAACTATCTGTTTACAGTTTCAGACAGAAGCATTAATTGCCTTTGAACCTCCCATTTTCCTCCTCGAAAAACTCCCTGCTCAACTGTCTTACTTGCAATTCTTTCTGCACAAAGAGAAATACCCATTTTTCCCTCCGTAATATTTGACCACCTGCAAATCCCTACATATTTTTTCTTTAAAGAATTATTTATTTTATTTTATTTGTTATTATTATTATTTTTCTTAATTTGATGAGAGAGAGAAAAAGTGAGAAAGCAAGCCGTCTGGTTTGGGACTCAAACCGCAGTTAGCCATGTGGGAGTCCAACGCCCCGACCACCACACCATCTGTCAGTCCCGCTATACATTCTCTTGTGAGAAGGTAACAAGTAAACAGCAAATATCTAAATAGACCAGAGTTTACAGGATTTGTTGCAACCCAGAAGCTTCTAGGGCAAACAATAAGACAGGTATGGAGTGACGGGATGAACGCCAGAACTGGAGTCAGACCAGCGTTTGAAATCTGGTTTAGAGGGCCAGCAGGTGGCATGGTGGTTAAGGGCGCTAGACTCCCACATAGCTGATCATGGTTCAAGTCCCAGACATGGAGGCTTACTTTCTCACTCCCCTCAACCCTTCCCTCATTCTGTCCTTCTTTGGTCAAATTAAAATAACTAAATAAATAATTAAAAAAAAAAAAAAAAAAAACTCTGGTTTGGTCAGGGCCAGCAGGTGGTGTGGTGGTTAAGGTACTGGATTTCCACATGGCCAACAGTGGTTCAAGTCCCGAACTTGGTGGCTTGAAAATGACAATAAATAAAAAGATCAATCAATAAATTCATTTTAAAAAATCTGGCTTTGTCACTCGCTTGCTGTGTGACCTGGGGTGAGTTCCTTCATCTTGCTAAGCCTCAGTTTCTTCATCTATAAAAGGGGCATGACAGTACTTGCTTCATAAGGTTGGATAACGCAACTGCTTGGCAAAAGCACTTTCTCTGCCCTTTACTCCTCCAATATGGGTTCAAAGTAGTAATGAAATGACTATTTCTTGAGTACTTACAATAAGCTCAGCATATTTTTTAGAGGTTTTTGCTATAGGGCGCATGCACTAGCCAGACAGATAGAGACAGAAAGTGAGAAATCACCCCCCAGGGGGGATGGCCGCACTGCAATCCTTTCACCTCCATTCTCCTCTTGAAATCTTGGGCATGCACACACACGCACCCGGCGTGAGTTTTAAGTCACTGGGTCCAGGACGCGAACCGCGGTCAACTACATGGGAGTCCAGCGACATAGCCATTATGCTAACTGCTGGTCCCCCATTATTCTTTTTTAAAATAATTATTTATTCCATTTTTTATTGTTTTATATTATTTAATTTGCTATAGGGCATGTGGGCTCACCAGAGAGAAAAAGAGAGAGAAGGAAAGTGAGAAAGCAAGCTGCCAGGTCCAAGACGCGAACCATAGTCACCCATGTGGGAATCCAGCACTCTAACCATCACACCACCTACTGGTCCTGTTACCATTGTTCTTTTTTTTTTTTAAGAATTATTTTATTTAACTTTATTTATTTCATATTAATTTGACATATTAATTTGACCAGAGAGGAACAGAGTCAAAGCGAGAGAGAAAGCGAGAAATCAAGCCACCAGGTCCGGGACTCGAACCGCAGTTGGCCATGTGAGAGTCCAGCACCCTCAACCACCACGCCACCTGCTGGCCCCAAAATCTTTGTCTACTTATGTTAGAGAAATATTTCTTTTGTTTGTTTTTTGAGAGGTTTTTTCCTATAAGGTGTGTGCGCTCGCCAGAAAGAGAGAGAGAGAGAGAGAGAGAGAGAGAGAGAGAGAGAAGGAGACAGAAAGTGAGAAATCATCCCTCAGGGGGGATGGCCACACCACAATCCCTTTTTTTTCATTCTCCTCTCAGGATCTTGGGCATGCACATGCCCAGAGTGAGTTTAAGCCACTGGGTCCGGGACCCGAACCGTAGTCAACTACATGGGAGTCCAGTGACATAGCCATTACACTAACTGCTGGTCCCCCTGTTACCATTATTCTTTCCAGGGAGAAAGTAGAGGATCTGAGAGGGTAAGTTACTGAAATCACACTAAGAGGCAAAGCTGGAATTTGAACCTAACTGTTCCAGCGCATGGCTTTCTCTTAACCACGACTATATGACCTCCACTGCAGAATTGAATACCAGCTCCCCCAACGGGAGGCCAGACAGGGCCAAAACCTGGGGTTGCTGCCTCCTGGGGAAACCATGTTGTTCTCTGACTTCCCACACCCCACGTGTCAACTCTACACCACAGAGGGCTTGATGTCCAAGGACCCAGGCCCTTTCTACCAAATCCTGACCCCTCCTAGACACGCATGTCTCCCGTGTACTAAAGGGGAAGGAGAAACCAGGGAGCGAGGCATATGGGTTTGTGTGTGCACATGGATTTTCCTGTGCATGTGGATTCTCACTCTGATTTGGGGCACACATGCACACATGCCCAGCATGTTTTATTTTTTCAAGCTGCTGGGTGCAGAACTTGAATTGTTGAGTCAGCCGTGTGAGGTCCAGCACCTTAACCACCATGCCACCTGCTGGCCCCCAAGGCATTTATTTTTGCCTCTATGTTCCACGGTACCTGGTCAAAAACTCAGGACCCCCTTTAGCACACCCTTGTATAATAATAAATGATGCTAACATCAACCCGTATGTGCTCAATAGATGTGAGCACGTTCTAAGTACTTTAAGTGGATTAGCTCATTTAGTGCTTACAGCAACCACGTGAGGTGGCTATAATATTCTTATCTGCACTTTACAGATGAGGACTCTAAGGCACAGAGAGGCTAAGTAATTTGCCTAAGGTCCCACAGTTTGTGTCTGGTTGAGCCAGGAATTTTATTTTTTAAGAATTATTTATTTAATTTTATTTTTCCATTCATTTATTTTAATTTAACCAGAAAGAAACACACACACACACACACACACACACACACAGAGTGAGAGAGAGAGAGAGAGAGAGAGAGAGAGAGAGAGAGAGAGAAAGCAAGCCACCAGGGCTCGAACCATGGTTGGCCATGTGGGAGTATCCAGTACCTTAACCACCATGCCACCTGCTGGTCCCCAAGGGTTCTTTTTATTTTTTTAAGAATTATTTTATTTAACTTTATCTATTTATTTGCTTATTTTAATTTGACCAGAAGGAAGCCAAGAGAGAGAAAGAGGGAAAGTGAGAAAGCAAGGCACCAGGTCCGGGACTCAAACCACAGCTGGCCACGTGGGAGTCCAGTGCCCTTAACCACCATGCCACCTGCTGGCCAGAGCCAGGATTCTAACTCAGGGAGTCTTAGTGTCATCTTTTTTGTTTTGTTTTGTTTTGTTTTTCTATTGCCAAAGGGTATTTGCACTTGCTGCAGTGTAAAAAGGGAAAGGAAAGAGAGAAGGAGAGAAAGTGTCTACCAAAGGGTGTGATTACACCGCAATCCTGTTTCCTCCATTTCTCCATCCCATCCGGATTCTCCATCCCTGGGCATCTATAGCTTCAGAACAGCGCACCCTGTGACTAGCAGTTCCTGTCAGCACAGATGATGGCTATCCATGAGTCAATGGGTGGATAAAAGGATGGATGAACAGGCAGGTGGACAGATGGGTAGACACAGATGCACAAATAGATGAATACATGGAGGGGTGGATGAGTGGGTGAACCGTTACCTAGTATGGTGGCCTTCCTGGAATTTTCCATCCTACCAGTTGCCTCTCCATCCTTAGCATAAGAGCATCTGAGTCCACACCTACAGGGAGCAGGGCTCAGTCTCCAGCAAGGAAGGCAGACCTGGATCTTCACCTCTAGGGGTCCCGTCTTTCGCCAAGATACGATAAGACAATGTAACTGAAAGAGACCTCAAAGGTGATGGCAGATTCCAGGCTCACCAGCTCAGTGCCTGGGGAGAGCAGCAAAGACCTCACATGTAAAATGCAGTGGCCGAAACTTCTAGGCCAGACACCTACAGTTCCTTTTTTTTTTTTTAACTTTTAAAAAAAATGATTTTATTTAACTTTATTTCTTTATTTTAATTTGAGCAGAGAAGGACAGAGAGAGAAAGTGAGAAAGCAAGCCACCAGGTTCAGTACTGGAACAGCCGTCAGCCATGTGGAGGTCCAGTGCCCTTACCCACTACGCCACCTGCCGGCCCCCACCTACAGTTCTTTGAAGAGGAAACTCAGGCCAGGACGCTGAGTCCTCTTTCACCTGCAGGAAGGAGCTGAGCTGAAACCCAGTTCACTTCTTCTGGGCAGCATCTCCTTCTTCACTGTTTGTTTTTGTAGCTTCCTCCAGAGCCCTCTCCTTCTGCAGGCATTTCCCCTCTCTTCTCTCACTTCTTTTCTGTTCAGTCTTAATGCTCCTTAGTTCTCACCACAGAATAGCTGTGGCTGAACATGCACTCGGGCAGCCCAATTTCCTCCTGTCTGGGCATGTGGATGCTTAACTGCTATTTCCTTTTTTTTTTTTTTTTTTTATGATGGACAGGCAGCACCCAGCCTGGAGGGGAGACGCACAGCTCGGGTTGTGGTTCTGAGAGGCTCTGAGTCTTGCTGTAACCCCAAAGGCTCATGGAAAGAATTTCATTTTTTTTCCCCTAAGCTTTTGCCATAGGGCGGGTGCTCTTGCTGGAGAGAGACAGAGAGAGACAGTGAGAGAGAAAGTGAGAAACCTCCCCCCACCCCAGGGGGATAGCGACACCACGATCCCTTCTCCTCCATTCTCCTGAGATTTGGGGCATGCATACACAGCACCTGGAGTGAATTTCAAGCTATCAGATCCAAACTTGACCTGCGGTCGGCTATGTGGGAGTCCAGCGCCTTAACCACCATGCCACTTGCTGGCCCGTCTTTTTTCTTTTTTTAAAGAATTAGCTTACTTAACTTTATTTTATGTGTTTATTCATATATTTTCATTCTAACAGAGGACAGAGTGAGAGAGATAGTGAGAAAACGAGGCACCAGGTCCAGGACTCAGACCCCGGTCGGCCATGTGGCATCTTACAGCATACAAAATGAACTTTCCCATCATGAATACATTGCATATTAGTCCAAAGATACTACCCATATGCATTATCATCAGCAGTTCCTTTTCATTTTTGTGTCCATTAGATATTTTGCTGTTTTTCCCCCCTCCTTGATTCCCTCCCTCCTGTCTCCTACTTTGTTTTCTTCTTCTTCTTTTTTTCTTTTGGCTTTACTGTAGGGCTCATGAGTTGGCAGGAGAGAGACAGAGAGAGAGAGAGGGAGAAAGCACCCCCCCGGAGATGGTCACACTTGATCCCTTCTCCTGCATTCTCCTCTTGAGATTCTGGGCATCCATGCATACGTACCTGGCATATTTTATTATTCAGTCCACTGGGTCAGAGATTCAAACCACAGTCAGCCATGTGGGATCCAGCCACCTCAACCACCACACCACCAGACAGCCCCTCGCAAGAATTTTCTTTCTTGGGGGCTGGCAGGTGGCATGATAGATAAGGGTGCTGAATTCCGTGCTAAGTCCAGTGCCCTTAACCACCATGCCACCTGCCAGCCCTTATTATCATTTTTTTTAGAGGTTTTTGTTGTAAGGCACATATGCTCATCAGAGAGACAGAGACAGAGATAGTGAGAGTAAAATAAGAAATCACCCCTCTGAGGGGATGGCCACACCACAATTGCTTCTCTTCCGTTTTCTTCCCAGGACCTCAGGCGGGCACACACACGGTCCAAGAGTGAGTTTCAAGCCACTGGATCAGGGACTCTAACTGCGGCCGACCATGTGGGAATCCAGTGCTTTAACCACTGCGCCACCTGCTGGTTCCCCTTTTTCAAGTCTTTTTACTTATTTGTTGCTATAGGGTGTATGCCAGAGACAGACAGGAAGGGAAAGTGAGAAATCAGCCCCCAGGGGAGATGGCCAGATAGAGACCCCATTCTCCATTCTTCTCTTGGGATTTTGGGCATGCACAGAACTCTGGTGTGTTTTTCAAGCTGCTGGGTCTGGGACTGGATCAGCATAGTCGACCACATGGGATCCAGCTGCCATCTGTCAGGAATGCATTTTGAGAAATGATTTGACAGTGCCTTCTTTTTTCCTTAATAATTATTTATTTTTAAAATTTTGTTATTATTTTTTATTTCTAGAATTATTTATTTTATTCTATTTATTTGTGCATTTATTTTAATTTGACCAGAGAAAAACAGACAGAGAGAAGGAAAGTGAGAAAGCAAGCCACGAGGTCCAGGACTCGTGGTTGGTCATGTGGAAATGTCCAGTGCCTTAACCACCACTAAATGTAACTAAAATGTAAATAGTGCTTATTTCTGAGTTGGAGGGCTTGAGTAGTACTTATTTTCTTCTTTTTTAAATTTACTATCGGGCACGTGAGAGACAGAAAGAGAGAAGGAAAGTAAGAAAGCAGTCCCATCCCCCAGAGGATGACTATACCACAATCCCTTCTCCTCCATTCTCCTTTCATGATTTTGGGCACATATACACATGTGGTTTTCAAGCCACTGGGTCCAGGACTCTAACTGTGCAGTCAGCCATTTGGGATCCAGCCACCTTAACCTCTACACCACTAATTAGCCCACTTGTTTTGTTTTTGTTTTTATTTTTTTTTAGAATTATGTTATTTAACTTTATTTATTTATTTATTTTAATTTGATCAGAGAAGGACCAAGGAGGGTGGGAAGTGAATAAGCAAGCCGCCAGGTCCGGGACTTGAACCACAGGTGGCTGGCTATGTGGGAGTCCAGCACCCTTAACCACCACACCACCTGCTGGCCCCCTGTTTTTGTTTTTAGAGAGATTTTTGCTATAGGGCACCTACACTTGCCAAAGAGACAGAGACAGAAAGCAAAAAGTCACCTCCCCAGGGAGGACGGCCACGCCACAATCCCTTATTCTCAAGTCTCCTCTTGGGATTTTAGGCATGCACACACATGTGCCCAGCGAGAGTTTGAAGCCTCAGTCTGTCTGGGACACACACTGTGACTATGAGAGTCCAGCGACGTAACCATTATGCCATGTGCTGGTCCCGTTGTTTTTGTTTTTGTTTTGTTTTTTTTTTGCCAGAGTGTGTTTGCTCACCAGAGAGAGACAGACAGAGACAGAGAGAGAGGGAAAGTGAGAAATCACCTTCCATGGGGGATGGCCCTGCTGCAATCCCTTCTACTCCATTCTCTCAGGATTCCGGACACACACAGCACTCAGCATGATTTTCAAGCCACTAGGTCTGGGATTTGCACCGTGGTTGGCCACATGGGAGTCCAGTGCCTTAACTACCATGTCACCTGCTGGCCCTGTGTGTGCGTGGTTCTTTGTTGTTTGTTTGTTTTTAACAAAGCTGCAGCAAACAAATTTGTTTCTAATGTTTACCTTTCCTACTCATGTAGATGTGTCTGTAAAATTTTAGATGTGAAATTGCTGGGGCATAGGATTGTCTGTTTTAAATGAAAAGATATAAATTTCAAGATCTTGCCATCCAGCGACATAGAGAAGAAGCATATGAAGAGAAAGAATGAATGGAAGAATAACTCAATATGTTAAGTTGTACCAAAGTTTTTTGCAGTTTAAGTATGCAAAATAAACCAACAAAAATCAAAATAAAAATATGTGGAAAGTAACAAATCATCAACGGCAATATACCTAAACACTAAAAGTGACGTTTTTTGGATGGGATCATGGGTTTTCTATGCTTCTCCTTATTTTCCCAGCACTTTACACTGAATATAAATATCTTTTCTAATCAGAAAATAATACCATGAATATCATGAAAAGTGACTCCCTTTTTTTTTTAATTACAAAAGGCAGTTACATTACATAGTCATTGTAGTAAGTCAGAAAGAAAGACATGAATAAAGAAACTGTTAGGCCAGTCAGCAGGTGACATGGCGGTTAAGGTGACTGGATCACATAGAATAGTTGTGTATTTTTCTTTTAAAGAATTATTGTATTGGGGCCAGCAGTGGTGTGGTGGTTAAGGGCGCTAGACTCTCAGATGGCTGACTGTGGTTCAAGTCCCAAACCTGGCAGCTTGCTTTCTCACTTTCTCTCTCTCTCTCTCTCTGTCCCTCTCTGGTCAAATTAAAATAAGTAAATAAATAAATAAATAAAGTTAAATAAAATAATTATTTGAAAAAAAGAATTATTTAATAATTTTATTCATTTTTATTTTATCTTATTTTTTATATTTGACCAGAGAGAAAGAAAGCGAGAAAGCAGAGAGAGAGAGAAAGTGAGAAATCAAGCTGCCAGGTCTGAGACTTGAACCACATTTAGTCATGTGGGAGTCCAGTGCCTTAACCACCACACCACCTGCCAGCCTCCAACTGTGTTGTTTGAGTCTCAGACCCAGTGGATTGAAAAAGCAGGTCACAGGCATATGAATGTGTGCCAAGATCCAGAGAGGAGAATGGAAGAAAAGGGATTGATTGCGGCATGGACCTCTCCCTTGGGGGGTGATTTCTAACTTTTTCTGTCTCTCTCTGGTGAATGCACAGGCCCTATAGCAAATTTAATTGAAATAATAAATAAATAAATAGGAAAAAATGTAGGGGTCACCAGGTGGCATGGTGGTTAAGACACTGGACTGCTACATGGCTGACCAAGGTTCAAGTTGCAGACCTAGCAGCTTGCTTTCTCACATTCCCTTTCTCTCTCTGTCTCTCTGGTCAAATTGAAAAAAATGATAGTGTTTGGGACCAGCAGATGGAGTAATGGTTACGTCACTGGACTCCCACATAGTTGACCACGGTTCAAGTCCAGGACCTGGCAGCTTAACACTCATGCCAGTTTCTGTGTGTGTGCATGCCCAAAATCCTGAGAGGAGAATGGAGGAGAAGGGATTGCGACATGGCCCTCTCCCCCTGAGGGGTGACATCTTGCTTTCTGACTTTCTGTCTCTCTGGTGAGCACACACACTCTATACCAAAAAAATCTCTCTGAAAAAACAAAGAGGGGCCAGCAGGTGGCATGGTGGTTGGAGGCGCTGGACTCCCACATGGTCAAACGCAGTTCCAGTCCCAGACCTGGTGGCTTGCTTTCTCACTCCGTCCCCCACTCTCTCCCTCTCTGGTCAAATAAAAATAAATAAATAAATAAAGTTAAATAAAATAATTCTTTTTTTTTTCTTTCTTTTTTTTTTTTTTTGAGAGGTTTTTGCTATAGGGTGAGTACGCTTGCCAGACAGACATAGAGAGACAGAGAGATAGAAAGCGAGAAATCACCCCCCCAGAGGGGATGGCCACGCCGCAATCCCTTCTCCTCCATTCTCTCGGGATCTTGGGCACGCACACACACGCGCCCAGCATGAGTTTAAGCCACCGGGTCCAGGACTCGAACCACGGTCGACTACGTGGGAGTCCAGTGACATAGCCATTACGCTAACTGCTGGTCCCTAAATAAAATAATTATTTTTAAAAATGATAATGATGAATACAATAAATAATTCTTTTTTTTTTTTTTTTGAGAGAGAGAGAGATTTTTGCTATAGGGCATGTGCACTTGCCAGAGAGACAGAAACAGTGAGAAATCATCCCCCACAAGAGATAGTCACACCATAATTCCTTCTCCACCATTCTCCTCTCAGGATCTTGGGCACGCACGTACACGTGCCCAGCGTGAGCTTAAGCCACCAGGTCTGGACTCGAACCGTGGTCGACTATGCCAACTACTGGTCCCAATAAAAAATAAGTCTTAAAAAATAAATAAATAAATAAATAAAAAATGTTAATAATATTGCTCTCCTCACCTCCAAACCCACCCCCTGAGGTAAACAATCTTAAAGATCTAATGGGAATCTTTTCATACTTTATGTTATAATGTTTTTACATCGGAAAAGAAAGAATAAATAAAAGCCTTTTAAGTTTTTTAAATTAACCACCCCATTCCCAAGCCTTCTAGCACAGGGTCCCTAGCTCCCTCCCACTCTGCCCCGCTGTTTGCCCTCTTTCTACTCCGAACATCTTCCCCTGAGAAACACACTTGGGGCCCCGGCTCCCTGGAGGCACCTGCGCCTCTGCCTTGGGCCAGGTTCAGCAGAAATCAAGGCCAGGCCTAGGAAGCACCGCCCCAGCACAGACCCAATTCGGGCCCAGGAGATCTGGTGCAGCCCAGCCTGGGGAGCGAGGGGCCCAGGGCCAGGCGGGTGTGGGGCTCCCAGTGAGGCCTCCCTCCCTCCGGCTTTCTCTAGGAGTAATTAAGAGTGAAATCCTCCTCCTGGTGACCCCGTGCTCTGAGCCGGGCTGATTTACACATGAAAGGTCTGTGGAGGGCCTGGGTTCTCTCCTTTTTCACATTCACAGTGAGGCACTGCCTATAAATAAAACCTCTCTGAGAAACAAGAGGCTTCAAAAAAAATGTCTTTGTGTGTGTGTGTGTGTGTGTGTGTGTGTGTGTGTGTGTGAGAGAGAGAGAGAAGAGAGAGGGAGAGAGTGAGAGACACCAGGGGGAGAAGGAGAGCTGGAACTGGGAGGGAAGAGTAAGAGGGACACCCAAGGGGCCAGCAGGTGGCATAGTGGTTAGGGCGCTAGACTCCCACTTGGCTGACCCTGGTTCAGGTCTCTGACCTGGTGGTTTGCTTTTTTACTCTCACTGTCTCTCTTTCTTTGTCTCTCTCTGGTCAACGCTGGACTCCCATGTAGTTGACTGTGGTTCCAGTCATGGACCCAGTGACTCAAAAAAAACTCACACTGCGTGCGTGTGCGTGAGTGCCCAAAATCCCTAGGAAGAGAATAGAGAAGTGCTTGCAGCGTGATTTCTGTCTCTCTCTCCAGCAAAGCATGGCACCCTTTATCAAAAAATTCTCTTGGGACCAGCAGTTAGCATAATGGCTATGTCGCTGGACTCCCACGTAGTCGACTGTGGTTTGAGTCCTGGACCTGGTGGCTTAAACTCACGCCGGGCGCGTGTGCGTGCAAGCCCAAGATCCCGAGAGGAGAATGGAGGAGAAGGGATTGCGCGTGACCATCCCCCCTGGGGTGTGATTTCTCGCTTTCTGTCTCTCTGTCTGTCTCTGTCTGGCGAGCGCACGTACCCAATAGCAAAAACCTCTCCAAAAAAAAAAATTCTCTTAAAAAACAAAACAAACAAAAACAATAATATTAATAAAAGACAAGATAAAATAAGTAATTATAAGGGAAAAAAAAGGAGGGACACCCTAGTAATAGCGGGGGGTTACTGAGTGTTTACTGGGTGTCAGGCACCCTTACGACAGTCATATGAGGAAGGCATTGTGGTCCCCATTTTATGGCTGAAGAAACTGAGGTTCAGGGAGGGGAAGATTTGTTCAGGATAACACAGTGAACTGGGGCAAAACTTGGACTCAGAGAATGGGAGGGACTTAAGACAGAAATGAAGATCTTTGTCTTGATTATAATAGTGGTTGCATGACTGTATGCATTTGTCAAACTCTTAGGGCTGCAAACTAGAAAAGGAGAATTTTATTTTTTGTGAAGTATACTGCAATAATGTTGACTTTTTCTTTTGTTTTGTTTTGCTGTGGGGTTCATGCACTTGCCAAAGACAGTGAGAGAGTCAAGAGAGGGAAAGGGAGAAAGCACCCTCAGGCCATCCCCTTTGGGGGATGATTTCTCACTTTCTGTCTCTCTGTCTCTCTTTCTCTCTCTGGTGAGCACACATGCCCATAGCAAAAATCTCTAAAAACAAAGAGAGAGAGAGAGATTTTTGACATAGGGTGCATGCACTTGCCGGAGAGACAGGAGACAGAAAGGGGGGATGGTCAAGAAATCACCCCCCAGGGAGAGGGCCACGCTGCAATCCCCCGAGAGAGAGATTCTAGGGTGCCTTGCCATTCTCCTCCCAGGATCTTGGGCACGCATGCACATGCACCTGGCATGAGTTTCAAGCCACCGGGTCCATGACTCAACCACAGTTGGCCACATGGGAGTCCAGTGACCCAACCACTACGTCATCTGCTGGTTTCTATATTAATATATTTTTAATCTCCTAACATCTGTTCTCTTTTCTCCCAAATGTTTCTCACCCTGGAGCTGCCTCTCATGAGCAACTAATGATACCAATTACTCCTCATGTTCAGTGGCTGACTGCTGTGTGTCATGCACTGCACTAAGTTTTTATTTTTTATTTTGTTTTAGGTTTTTGCCAAAGGGTGTGGGCACGTGCAGAGGAAAGAGAGAGAAAGCAGCAGAGAAAGTGAGAAATCACCCCCACATCACAATCCCTCCTCCTCCATTCTCCTGTCAGGATTTTGGGCACGTATTCACACACATCTGGTGTGATTTTTCAAGCTGCCAGGTCCAGGACTCAAACTGCAGTCACCCATGTGGGAGTCCAGCACCTTACCCACCATGCCACCTGCCAACTCCTCCTGTGAAGTTCTTAGTACAGGGACCAGCAAGAGGTATGATTTCTCACTTTCTGTCTATCTCTTTCTGTCTCTCTGGTGAGCACACACACCCTAAAGCAAAAATCTCTCTAAAAAAATAAATAAATAAGGGGCCAGCAGGTAGCATGGTGGTTAAGGTGCTGGACACTCCTACGTGGCTGACCACGGTTCAAGTCCCGGACCTGGTGGTTTACTTTCTCTCTCTGTGTATCTCTGGTCAAATTAAAATAAATGAATGAATAAATAAAATTAAAGAAATAATTCTTTAAAATAAACAAATAAAGTTAAATAAAATAATTCTTTTTAAATAATTATTGTTTCTTATTTCATTTTATTCAATGTCATTCTTTTATTTTTTTGAAGTTGACCCGAGAGAGACAGAAAGAAGGAAAGTGAGGAAAGCAAGCTGACACGTCCAGGACTTGAACCGCGGCCAGTCACGTGGGAGTCCAGCTGCCTCAACAACTGCGTTACTTGACGGCCCCCAAAATAAAAGGATTCTTCAAAAAAATTTTTTACAGGTATGACCTGACTTCGTTTTCACAACCACTTTGTAAGTTAGGTTTGTTCTAATTTCCCAGAGAGAAGACAGATTCCGAGCGGGTCAGTGATTTGTCAGAACTCACACAGTCACCAAGAGAGAAGCCTGCGACATGAACCATTTGTTACTGAGCAGGAGCCCGGGAATCCTCTGGCAGGCTTGTTCAGACACACATCACTGGGCCCCACTCCGCAAAGTGTCTGAATCAGCAGGTCAGGGCGGAGCCCAAGAATTTACATCTAAGGAGAGTCTGCAGGAGGGCACGCTTGGAGAACCGCTGTCCTTATCCCAGTTAGACACGTTTTGGCACGCCTGGCTTCCTACAACAGGCTTGGCTCAAGGAATTCGTAGTCGAGGATAATTTAGCACCTGGCACAGGTGACCCTTTAGTCTCCATGAAATCTTTTTTTTTTTTTTTTTTTTTTTTTTTTTTTTGGAGAGGTTTTTGCTATAGGGCATGTGCGCTCGCCAGACAGAGAGAGACAGAGAAATAGAAAGCGAGAAATCACCCCCCAGGGGGGATGGCCACACCGCAATCCCTTCTCCTCCATCCTCCTCTCGGGATCTTGGGCACGCACGCACACGCGTCCAGCGTGAGTTTAAGCCACCGGGTCTGGGACTCGAACCGCGGTCGACTACGTGGGAGTCCAGCGACATAGCCATTACGCTAACTACCGATCCCTCTCCATGAAATCTTAAAAAACAACAACTGTCATCCATTTTAAACTTGCCAAAAATAACTGGAAAATATAAATGAATGAGGATTGAATCAGCCCTGGTTGACCCAATTACCCAGAGAAATGACTTTCTGTTAAACACGATTGTAGAGCAGATTTCTAGACTAACCAACTTACTGAGTCAAGAACTCAATGTAGTGGGGGATCAGTAGGTGGTGTGGTGGTTAAGGCACTGGACACTCCCACATGGCTAACCACTGTTCAAGTCCCAGACCTGGTGGCTTGCTTTCTCACTTTCTCTCTCTCACTCTCTGTGTCTCTGGTCAAATTAAAAGAAATGAATGAATAAAGTTAAATAAAATAAATTTTAATTATTTTATTTTATTTTATTTTTGGAGAGGTTTTTGCTACAGGGAGCATGCGCTCACCAGAGAGACAGAGAGAGACAGAAAGACAGAAAGAGAGTAGTCACCCCCCAGGGGGGATGGCCACACCGCAGTTCCTTCTCCTCCATTCTCCCCTCAGAATCTTGGGCATGCACACACATGCGCCTGGCGTGAGTTTAAGCCGCCGGGTCTGGGCCTCGAACCGCGACATAGCCATTACACTAATTGCTGGTCCCCTCTTTTAAAATTAAAAAAAAAATTACCATAGGGTGTATGCACTCACCAGAGAGAGAGACACAGAGACAGGGAAAGTGAGAAAGCACTCCTAGAGAAGATGGCCATGCCACCGTCTATTCTCCATTCTCCTCTCAGAATTTTGGGCATGTTCATACACAAGCCCAACATGTAATTCAAGTAACCAGGTTCGGACTCAAATCGTGCTTGGCCTTGTGGGACCCAGGCACCTTAACCACACGCTACTGGCTAGTCCCCAACTAATTTTTTAGAGTCTTCCCTGACTGCTCTCTCTCTCTCGCTCTCTCTCTCCCTAGCAAGTACACACACCTATGGCAAAAATCTAAAATTAATAGAGGCCAGCAGGTGGTGTCCATGTGGGAGTCCAGTGCCTTACCTACCATGCCATTCGCTGGCCCTAAGGTGATAAGTATAATTTTAAATAATTTCCTTCTTTAATGGACTCTTTCAATAAACTTACCAGCTACCAATTTACCAGTAGGATCAGATTGGGTAACAGAGCTCCTGCTACAGTATATTTTTGTTTTCATTTGTTTTTAAATTAAAAGTGGTGTAGGAATTGTGCAGTTCTCAATTACTCATTGATTTCTATTTCATTTATCTCCAGCTAACTATACCTAACACTGGCATAGCACTGTACAATTAATAAAGCACTTACTTATTTATTTTTAAAGAATTTTAAATTTCATTTTATTTATTTATTCATTTATTTTAATTTGATGAGAGAGAAAGTAGGAAAGCAAGCCACCAAGTCTGGGACTTGAACCATGGTCGGCCATGTGGGAGTGTCCAGCACCTTAACCATCAGGCCACCTGCTGGTCCCAGTATTTGTGAGTCTATTTATTTATTTAGCTGGAGGGTGTATGTCCCCACCAGAGAGAGAGACAGACCGAAAGGGAAAGTGAGAAATCACTACCCACAGGGCAGAGTCGCTCTGCACAGGGCGACTTTCTCCTTCATCTCTCTGTCTTTGGGGGGATTTTGAGCCCGCACACATACACACGCGCACACACACATACACACGCGCACATACACACACATGCACACTCCTGGAGTGTCTGGAGTGTTTTTCAAGTAGCCGGGTCTGGGACTCAAACTGCACAGTTGGCTATGTGGGATCCAGCTTCCTTAACCACTGAGCTAGGAGCTGGCAGGAGACTATTTAATTCTCACAACTTTGGGTGAGGCAAGGATTATCATCAACCCCTTTCTACAGGTTAGGAGGTGGAGGCTCAGAGCCTTTGTAGCTCAAAGATTACCAGGAAAGCGGCCCAAAGGCATTCAGCGGGGACTAGAACCTCCTGGATGGGTGCCTATCTCCCCCCAGGGCCCTGTTTTCACAAGTGGAATAACAGCGGGAAGCCCTTGCCTTCCTAAAAGGAGGTGCCTTGGGGCAGGAGGAAGCAAGGAGCAGAGACCGGGATAGTGACGGTCTGGTTTATCTCCAGGTCCTGGGACCTGGCATTCCGTAGGCTCTCAGGAAATATTTGGTGCTTGAAGAAAAGAGAAGTAAAGGAATGAAATGAGAAATTTAGAGCAAGGCTGCTTTCCTCTCTAGACGGTTTCCGCACCATAAGCGTGATCGGCAGCTGAGGTTCTCTTCTTTAGGAAAACAGACACACACGATTTGAACTTGGAATATTCCTCCCGAATCCTCACCGTGGATTTCTTGGGAAGATGCGATCCATGGAACTCTGAGTAGGGAACCCCTGAATTCAAGGATCTGAGGTCCTTCCAACTCTGCTCTGAATCGTTATAATGAAGATAATGGTAATGACAATAGGCCCTGCAAGGCTTTTTTTGGAGAGGTTTTTGCTATAAGGCGCGTGCGCTTGCCAGAAAGACAGAGAGAGACAGAGAGACAGAAAGCGAGAAATCACCCCCCAGGGGGGATGGCCACACCACAATTCCTTCTCCTCCATTCTCCTCTCTGGATCTTGAGCAACAAGGTTTTAGACTCTGGGCCAGGCAATGAGCTAAGATCTTTACCTCATTTCATCTCTTCACAGCCTGAGTCATACATTATCATTATTATTTGTTAAAGAATTGTTTATTTATTTATTTAATTCCATTTGTTGTTGCTATTATTACTTTTTTTTTTCAAAGATTTATCTATTTATTTATTCATTCATTCCTTCATTTTAATTTGACCAGAGAGAGACACAAAGAGAGAGAGAGGAAAGTGAGAAAGTAAGCCACCAGGTCCAGGACTCAAACCGTGGTTGGCCATGTGGGAGTGTCCAGCACCTTAACCACCACGCCACCTGCTGGTCCCGCTATTATTACTTTTTAAAGAATTATTTTGTAGGGCTGGCAGGTGGCACGGTGGTTAAGGTGACTGGACTCCCACATGGCTGACCAGAGTTTGAGTCCCAGACCCAGCAGCTTGCTTTCTCACTTTTCTTCTCTCACTCTGTCTCTATCTGGTCAACATCAAAAAAATAAAAACAAATAAAATAATGACAATGAACAAAATTAAATATTAAATCATTCTTTTAAGAAAAGAATTGTTTAACTTTATTTATTTTCATTTGATCAGAGAAGGACAGAGTGAAAGAGAAAGAAAGTGAGAAAGCAAGTTGCCAGGTCTGGGGCTTGAACCATGGTTGGTCATGTGGGAATCCAGCTCCTTTAACCACCACATCACCTGCTGGCCCCCAAGTCAGGCATTACTATCATCGCCATTTGCAGATAAGGAAACTGAGGCTCAGTGAGGTTAAATGACTTACGTCGCACAGGTAAAAAGAGGAGCCACTGGCTTCCAAATTAGCCCTGTGGGGATCAGTGTCTCAAGACTAGCCCACTCTGTTCTAGAAAGGATAAACATGACCATCACCAGGCGCACTCTCTCCCTTGCTCTCATCTCTCTCTCTCTCTCTCTCTCTCTCTTTTAGGTTTTTGCCATAGGGCAAATGTGCTAGCCAGAGAGCAACAGAGATAAAGAAAGCAAGAAATCACCCCATAGAGGGGGATGGTCACGCCACAATCCCTTCTCCATTCTCCTCTTGGGATTTTGGGCATCCACGCACACACACCCGGCACGATTTTCAAGCCACCATGTCTGAGACTCAAACTGTAGTCGCCCATGTAGAAACCTAGCGTCTTAACCACCACAACCCCTGCTGGCTCCCTCTCTTTCTTTTTGATACAGGGTGTGCATGTCTGCTGGAGAGAGATTGAATGAGAGAAAGTAAGAAAGTACCTCCCCAGGGGGCGTGGCCACGCCACAAGCCCTTCTTCATTCTCAGGATTCTGGGCACACACGCACAGTACCCAGCACATTTCCAAGCTGTTGAGTCCAAGACTCAAACTGGGCAGACAGCATGTGGGATCCAGGTAGTCGCCACCCCACTTAGCTGGCTCACTACCTCAGTGTATTTCTCTCAAGGTCAAACTGAAATTGCTAAACCAGAAGATCTCCAAAAGTGTATGAAAAATGAAATCAAAGTATGAGTTACTTTGGTGTAAAAACCTTTGAAATGCATGTGTAGTTTTTACACAATTCATGTGTTCCATAACTATGAAGACCCCTCGTATTTGGAGAATAGATTATAGTGCCAGTAACCATTCATTCACTCATTCGAGCATACACAACAATCATGAATGAGCACTGTGGGACTTGAACCACCATCCCAAGGTCTGAATCCAGGCTGTTAGGGCCAGTATCTTCCTAGCTACCTAAAAATGAGTCATCAATGCTGGCCGATAGGGTTTTTCCAAGAAGGAAGCAATCTTGAGCTTCCTTTGTAAAGATGTGGATCTAAGAAGCAGGTGTTCTCAGGGTCCCATTACAAAGGCATTCTCCTCTTACTCAAATGTCACCATTTACTGCTGGGCACTAAGGATTCCACATCCAAAGACTTAGTTCAAACAAACAAAGGCTTAGCATTGACAATGGAGGTGAAAATCAGCCAGAGAATGATTCAGGCTTCCACCCACCATTAGTTGGCTGCTAAGAGGCCTCTAACATCCTGGGCGACCAACCAACCACACCTCCCGGCCAGTCCTGATTCTCTTGCACACCATTTCTCTTCACCCAGGATGAGATGAAGCAGATGCTTGTATCTGGGAAGGGACAAAAGGAGTCACTCTTCTGCAAAGTCGCCTCTGATTCCTCAGGCTGAAGCCGGTGCCTTTTCCATGCTCCCCGAACCACCTGATTAGTCTGCTGTTACCGTATCCCCTTCTGGCTCCCTCCTCTGTGAACTGTGGCAATTAAAAAAAAAAGGAGGGGGGACCAGCAGATGGTGGAATGGTTACATTGCTGGACTCCCATGTAGTTGACCACAGTTCAAATCCTGGACCTGGTGGCTTGAAACTCACGCCAGGCATATGTGTGCACATACCCAAAATACCAAGAAAAGAATAGAGAAGGGATTGTGGTGTGGTCATCCCCTCTGGGGAATAATTTCTCGCTTTCTGGCTCTGTCTTTCCAGCAAGTGCACGAGCCCTATAGCAAAAATCTCTCTAAAAACAAAACCCAAAACTTAATGGGCCCAACAGATGGTGTGATGATTAAGGTGCTGGATTCTCACGTGGCCGGCCATAGTTAAAGTCCCAGTCCCAGTCTGCAAAATCACACAGGGGGCGTGTGTATATGTACCTAGACTCCTGAGAGAAGAATGGAGGAGAAGAGGATGTGGTGGGGCCATCCCCTCTGGGGGGTAATTTACCACTTTCTCTTTCCGGCGAGCACATGCTCATTACGGCAAAATCCTAAACAACAAGAAAAACAAAACTTAGGCCACCAGGCGGCATGGTGGCTAAGGCACTGGATCCCATATAGCTTATTATGCAGTTCGAGTCCTGGACTCTGTAGCTTGAAAAACATGCCAGGAGTGTGTATGTGCATTTCCACAATCCTGAGAGAGAGAATGGAAGAGAAGGGATTGAGGTGTGGCCATCCCACCTGGGGGACGATTTCTCGCTTTCTGTCTCTCCGTCTCTCTCTGTCTTTCTGGCGAGTGCACGCGCCCTATGGCAAAAACCTCTCCAAAAATAAAATAAAATAAAATAAAAAATTAATTTTAGCTTTATTTTATTTACTTATTTTTCATTTGACCAGAGATATTTTTAATTTGATCAGAGAAGGAGTGAAAGAGAGAGAGAGTGAGAAAGCAAGTCACCAGATCTGGGACTTGAACCATGGTCAGTCAGGTAGGAGTCCAGTGCCCTTAACCACCATGCCACCTACCAGCCCCGTGTCTGAAGTTTTTACAACAGGTGTATTTTCTTTAGTCATCAGAAGAAGAATAGTAACAGCAAAATAATAATAAAAATCTTCAATGTAAAAAAAAATGGTTTTAAAACAATTAGTATTGGTTATTACTCTGCTGACTCTCATGGGAAATGCAGACAGAGGGGTGTGGTGATCTCCCAGGTGGGGTTTAGAAGAGAACACCTGGTCTGTGGCGGGCATTGTGTTTGGGGCTGTGTTTGGAGTAAGCAAGACAGACAAGGTCCCTGTTCTCATGGCACGTCCAGGCTACTCAGAAGCTAGTGAGAGGGAGGCGGATGGTGGACAGTGGTAAGACGTGGTGCTCGGTGAGGCTGACCCATGTGTGAGGGCCCAGGTTCGTGTCCAGATTCACACTTGTGTTGGGCACAGAGGTGATTGTGATACCCAGGGCCAGCCCAAGTTGGGGGTGGTTTTGTGGTGTAAGACCCTGCTGGAGGGGCCGACAGGTGGCGGGCTGACCATGGCTCAAGCCCCGGACCTGGTGGCTTCCTTTCTCACTTTCCCTCTCTGTCTCTCTCTGGTCCAATTGAAAAAAAAATAATAATAAATACAGTTTAAAAAATAATAAAAGACCCAGGTGGAGGTGCTGTCTCTCTATTGGCTTGTCTCATTCATTCATGGAAGAAATATACTGAAGAAAAAAAGAAAAAAACAGGGGCCAACAGGTGGCGTGGTGGTTGGGAGCACTAGATTCCCACATGGCTGACCGCGGTTCGAATTCTGGCCCTGGCAGCTTGCTTTCTCTCTCCCTGTCTCTCTCTCTATCCCTCTCTGGTCAAATTAAAATAAAATAAATGAATAAATAAATAAAGTTTAAGAAGAGAAAACAAAGAAGTTAGTGAGAGGAGGAGTGGGGAGAGTGCTCCGGGCAGAGGGAACCGTGTGAGCAAAGGCCCTGAGTATGGAAGAGACTTAGCATTCTTCAGAACAGAAGGAAGACGGGCCAACCTCATGGAGTGGCAGTTACATGGCTGGATCTTACATGGTTCGAGTCCCAGACCTGGTGGCTTGGGAAACATCCCTGCATGTGGGCATGCGTGTCCAACATCCTGCGAGGAGGGAGAGATGGAGGAGAAGGGACTGCGTGGTGACCATTCTCCATGGTGGGGGGGAGTGCTTTCTCAGGTCCTCTGTCTCTTTCTCTCTTTCTCCCCAACATCAGCTAGTGCCTGAGCCCTCTGGTAAATTTAAAAGTAATAAACTTTTAAAAAATAAACAGAAGGAAGGCTACCATTTTTTTGAGAAAAAAAATTTCTGCTATAGGGCACGTGTGCCTGCCAGAGAGGTGGAGAGACAGAAAGCTAGAAATCACCCCCCAGGGGGGATGACCACACTGTAATCCCTTTCCTCCGTTCTCCTCTCAGGATTTTGGGCAACCACACATATGTGCCTGACATGTTTCAAGCTGCCAGGTCTGGGACTCGAACTACAGTTGACTATGTGGAAGTCTGGTGACATAACCATTACACCATCTGCTGGAAGGAGGACTAGCTTAAAGGATGTATGAGGTGAGGAGCATCAGGTGGCATGGTGGTTAAGGTACTGGACTCCCCACATGGCTGGCTGCAGTTTGAGTCCCAGACTTGGAGGCTTGCTTTCTCTCTCTCTCTCTATCTGATCAAACTGGAAAAAAAGTAATAATAAACAAAGTTAAATCATTCTTTTAAAAATAATTATTTTGTTTATTTATTATTTATTTCTTTTATTATCATTATTATGCTTTAATTTTACCAGACAGAGAGACAGAGAGAGGGAAAGTGAGATAGTAAGTCACCAGGTCCGGGACTTGAACCACGGTCATCCAGGTGGGAGTCCAGCACCTTAACCAACACACCACCTGACAGCCCTAATAAAATAATTCTTTAAAATTAAAAAAAAAAAATAAGGACGTATGTGGTGTCTGTAGTGGTAACGGGGGCGCTGGGCAGTGACTCCTTCAGGACTCGGACTTAAAGGAAGAAGTTTGGGTTTTATCCTAAGAACACGAGGCAGCCACCGAGCGTTTCAAAGCAGAAGAGTGGGAGCGTTGGATGTGTCCTCCAGATGATCCTTCACCTCTGCTGAAGACCCAGTCTGCAGATTGGAGGGAGTGAGGCTACAAGGAGAGCAGTCAGCCTGGAGGCCACTGCAGTGGTCTGGGGGGGAGAGAACAGCAGCCTCCACTAAAACAGAGCTGGGGGCCAGCAGATGGCATAGCGGTTACATTGCTGGACTCCCGAATAGCTGACTGTGGTTCGAGTTCCAAACCTGTGGCTTGAAACTCACGCTGGGCACTTGTGAGTACATGCCCAAGATACCAGGAGGAGTGTTTTTTTTTTGTTGTCGTTGTTGCTATAGGGGCGTGCACTCATCAGAAAGATAGAGACAGACGGAGAAATCACTCCCTAGAGGGGATGGCCACGCCGCAATCCCTTCTCCTCCATTCTCCTCTTGGGATCTTGGGCACACACGCACATGCACCCGGCGTGAGTTTAAGCCACCGGGTCTGGGACTCAAACCGCGGT
The DNA here is from genome assembly GCA_026018925.1 of Tupaia tana. Lineage (NCBI taxonomy): Eukaryota > Metazoa > Chordata > Mammalia > Scandentia > Tupaiidae > Tupaia > Tupaia tana. The sequence goes on along the minus strand of JAKSZU010000026.1, from coordinate 12,381,968 downwards.
TGACTACATGGGAGTCCAGTGACGTAGCTATTACGTCAGCTGATGGTCCCGATACTGGGAGGAGAATGGAGGAGAAGGGATTGTGGCATGACCATCCCCCCTGGGCAGTGATTTCTCACTTTCTCACTGTCTCTGTCTCTCTGCGGCAAGTACATGTGCCCCTAAGGCAAAAACCTCTAAAAAAAAAAAATAAAAACAGAGATGGAGAGAAAAAGATCCGAGAGATATTCCTAAGGTAACATCCACAGGACGTTGTGGCTGAGTGCACGTGTGGATGAGGGCAGAGGTGATGGGAGAGACGTGTGGATGAGGGTGGAGGTGATGGGAGAGAGCAGGTTGCGGACTTGGGCCCTGGGTGAATGGTGCCGCCTTTATAAGGCCACCAAAGCAGTGACAAGAGATAACCAAAAGGAATAATCTAGTAGGAGAACCAGGCATGGAGACCACCACCCACCATGCACCACACGGGGTACAAGGAACGTGTTGGAGAGAGATGTGGGCAGGCTCTCTGAGGGCGGAGAGGGAGGAGAGCCGGGTGCTAGCTGGGGAGCCTGAACAGGGTAGAGAGATAACAATAAACGAAGCAGTCGGAGAGACTGGAGACAAAGACACTGGGACGGGGACATGATACGGCACACAGAGACCCATCTGGCTGAGACCTAGGTGGGTGGGGGTGCCCCCAGGAGGCCCTGCATGCCAACCCACAAGTCAATGAAGAGAAATCACATTCAGTTCCACAAGGGGACATAGTCCTTGTGTTTTAGGAAACCAGTGCAGAGAGTGTGGGAGGTGGTAAATAGGTGCTGGTCTGTGCACAGAATATCTCTAGGAGAATACAGCAGAAATTTCTCTTTCTTTTTCATTTTTTTTTTTCCAGAGGGATTTTTGCTATGGGGTATGTGTGCTTGCCAGAGAGACAGAAAATAAGAAATCATGCCCCAAGGAGGATGGCCACGCTGCAATCCCTTCTCTTCCATTCTCCTTTCAGGATTTTGGGCACACACACACACATGTGCCCAGTGTGAGTTTCAAGCTGCTGGGTCTGGGACTTGAACCAAGGTTAGCCATGTTGGAGTCCAGCACCTCAAACACCATGACACCTGCTGGTCCCCTTTTTCTTTCTTTCTTTTTTTTAAAAAAATGTACTATGGACATGTGCGCTCACCAGAGAGCAATAAGGAGAGAGGGACAGTCAGAATGCACCCCCCAGTGGACATGACCACACCGTAATCTCTTGTCCATAGTCCTCTCAGAATTTGGGACACATGTGCCTGGCATGTTTTACAAGCTGCCAGGTCTGGGACTCAAACCACTAAGCTGGTCATGTAGGATCCAGCTGCCTTAACTACCACATTTCCTGGTTGGCCCAAATATATCAGAAATCTTTTTTTTTTTTTCCTTTTTTTTCTTTCAGGTTTTTGCCATAGGGCATGAGCACTCACCAGAGAGAGACTGAGAGAAACAAAGAGAAATAACCTTCCCAGGGGAGATGGCCACACCATAATCCTTTCTCCTCCGTTCCCCTCTTGGGATTTTCAGCTTGCAGGCACACACACTCAGTATGATTTTCGAGCTGTCAGATCTGGGACTCAAAATGCAGTGAGCCATCTGGGAGTCCAGCACCTTAATCACCATGCCAGCTACTGGCCCCCATGAGAAACCTTTAGGATTGTAATTTTCTTGGGAATGGGACTAGGGTGGCTGGAGGACAGGGATTGGGAGGGATATTTTTCTATTTTTGATAATGTGAACTACAGGAATATATTATCGTCTCAATACCTAATCATTAAGTATTGAATAATAGTTAAGATAACAATAATAATCTTTTAGATGTTTTTGCCATAGGGCATGTGCTCTCACTGGAGAGAGACAGAGACGGTGAGAGGGAAAGTGAGAAATCACCCCCCCCCAGGGGGGGATGGCAACGCTTCCATCCTGTCTCTTGGAATCCTGGGTACACAGGTACATGTGCCCTACATGATTTTCAAGCCACTAGGTCCTGAAATTGAACTGCAGTTGACGATGTGGGAGTCCAGTGACGTAACCATCACATCGTCTGCTGGCCCCTAAAATAATTCTTAATGTGCTGGTTGAAAAGTACAGACTCTGGAGGTTTGCATTTTTTTTTATTAAAGACTTATTTTATTTAACTTCATTTATTTATTTAAATTTGACCAGAGAGGGACAGAGAGAGAGGGAAAGGGAGAAAGCAAGCTGCCAGGTCCAGGACTTGAACTGCAGTCAGCCATGTGGGAGTCCAGCACCCATAACCAACATGCCAACATGTTTGGAGACCCAAAGATTTGCATTTTGACTCCGTGAAGCTGGTGTCCGTTTCTGCTTCTTTGAAGCTCAGTTTCTTCGTGTGTAAAATTAAGATAATGGCACCGTAGTCCCCCCTGATCTGTGATTTTGCTTGCCACAATTTCAGTTTCCCTCAGTCAACCACGGTTTGAAAGTAGGTGGATATAGTACCATAGGACATTTTCAGAGAGAGTGTTATGACATGCATGTAACTTTTTTTGAGAGAGAGATTTTTGCTATAGGGCATGTGCACTCACCAGAGAGTCAGAGAGAGGGAAAGTGAGAAATCACCCCCCAGGGGGATGGCCATGCTGCAGTCTCTCCTCCTCCATTCCCCTCTCTGGATTTTGGGTATGAACACACACACCCCCCAGCGTGATTCTTAAGCCACCAGGTCTGGGACTCGAACTGGCCATTGCCTTAACCTCCGACCACCTGCTGGCCCTTGCTGTTAACCTATTACTACATCTATTTTATAAGTTAAGCTTTATCATTAAGTATGCATGTACAGGAAAAAAAAAACATAGCCTTATAGGATTAGGTACGATCTGCAGTATCAGGGACTCCCTGGGGGGTCTTGGACCATATCCCTGATTGATAATGAGGGACCAAGGAGTTTTTACTTTGTATACTTGTAGAAGGATTAAATGAGATAATATATGTCAAGGGCCAGCCCTGCAGGAAGGATAGGATAAAGAGCTGCTATCAGCATGAATAATTAGACGGGCACACGAGCCTGCAAAGATGTCTCAGTTTAACACCAGGGATGGTCCAGGGAAGGGATTGGAATTAGGCACAGTGAAGGTCTGGCTTTCTAAACTGGAATGACCTCTCCCAGTCACGATGACCTTTCTCTGCAAAAAAAGGGTGCTAACACGCCTCCCTCCTAAGGTCAAAGGACAGTTTATCGTCAAGGGCAGAACCCTGCGAGTTAGGAGTTATGCAATGAAGACTTTCTGCGTGGCCTCCTGTTTTATCTGGACCCGGGAGGGTGGAGAGGGTGTTTCAGTGTCTCCCCTCTGGCCCTCAATCTGCGCAGGCAGAGGGATACTCTCTGGAAAGTGATCCCTCTTGTTCCAATCCAGGGAAGATGCAGAAATCTCAAAAGGAAAGCTTTGAAAAGGCGTCCCGGGTAGGGCTCTCATAGGGTCCACCTCTTTCCCTCCTTCAAGGATCCTGATCCAGACAGCCATGTTGAAGTTCGCAGACGCGACTCCCCTGGCCCAGCTCGTGGGCGACGCCTGCATAGGCAGAGCCTGCCACCCACCGGGAGAGATCGGTACTGCAGGCGTCGTTGCCAGGGGCGCCCCCACCGTCGCTTTGTTGTAAATGTTTTATTCAGCGCGTCTTCAAGGCAAATCAAAGAGGTCCCCGCCCTCAGGGGGTTTACCGTCTAGTGAGACCAATACTAGCAATACCTGTGCTGGTGGCAACTTCATAATCTGCTTTCTGGCAAAAGCTTTCATAGAAGGGTACTTAAAAGAACTCATGAGAGGTGGTCAGGTGGTGTAGTGGTTAAGGTACTGGACTCCACATGGTCAACTGCAGTTTGAGACCTGGACCTGGTGGCTTGCTTTCACTTTCCCTTTTTTTTTTTCTCTCTCTCTGGTCAAATTAAAATAATAATAAATAAAATAAAATAAATTATTATTTAAAAAAGAATTCATGAAGACCAGCAAATGGCAGAATGTCTACGTCACTGGACTCCAATGTAGTCGACCATGGTTTGAGTCCCGAACCCGGTGGCTTAAACTCATGCCGGGCACGTGTGCGTGCGTGCCCAAGATCCCAAGAGGAGAATGGAGGAGAAGGGATTACAGGGTGGCCAGCCCTCCTGGGGAGTGATTTCTCGCTTTCTGTCTCTCTGTCTCTGTCTTTCTGGCAAGTGCACACACCCTATAGCAAAAACCTCTCAAAAGAAATTCATGGAAAAATGTAATTAAAGTATAAGTTTATTTTAGTGCAAAAAGCTTTTTTAAAAGTTTTTTCTTCACAGGGTACATGTGCTTACCAGAGAAAGACAGAGATATCATCCTCCCCCCCCCCTCCAAGGGAGATGGCCACTCCACAATCCCTTCTCCTCCATTCTCATCTTAGGATTTAGGGTATACATGCACACGCACCCGATAATTTCTCAAGCTGCCAGGTTCAGGACTTGATCCATCGTTGGTTATATGGGAGTCCAGCACCTTAACCATTACGCCACCTGCTGGCCCCAGATGTAGAACTCATCACACTGGCTCCATAACCTGTTTCCTGGTCAGTACCTCCCTCTATACTAGGTGTTCTTTGAGGGCCACGGCTGCAGCCTCAGGTCTAAGGACACAGCTGAGACCCCCAATGAATGCCTTAAAGGTGCTGAATGGTTCAGACAAGTTGTACGGAGGGTGATGGTGGTGGTCAAACACCCTGGCTTCCCTGGAAGCCTGGTGGGAAAATGTCTGTGTCATCTCCTGGGATTAGTTTCTCAGGAGACAAATATGGGGAGGGGGAATCGTCAAAAAGATCATGGAAGATGCATACTACGAAAAAAATTATGTATGAATTTTTAAAAATTTGCATCAAAATAAACTAGTAGTTAAGGGAAGCTGGATTCCGCATGGCTGACTGAAGTTGGAGTCCCAGATCTGGTGGCTTGACAAACACACCAGGTACATGTGTACGTGTGCCCCAAATCCTGGCAGGATAGAGAGGAAGGAGTATGGTATGTCCATGCCTTGTTGAGGGGTGCTTTCTCCCTCTCACGCCCTCCGGCAAATTAAAAAAGAAATACTCATACTTTAATTTATTCTACTTTGTCCATGAGCTTTCTTCTGAAGTCCCTTCCTATATATTTTTAATTTTTTTTTTTTTTTGAGAGGTTTTCGCTATAGGACAGAAAGCGAGAAATCACCCCCCAGAGGGGATGGTCACGCCGCAATCCCTTCTCCTCCATTCTCCTCTTGGGATCCTGGGCACGCACGCACACGCGCCCGGCGTGAGTTTTAAGCCACCGGGTCCAGGATGCGAACCGCGGTCGACTAAGTGGGAGTCCAGCGACATAGCCATTACGCTAACTGCTGGTTCCCTATATTTTTAATTTTTGTTTATTTATTTATTTTGAGAGAGATTTTTGCTATAGGGGGCATGTGCTTGCCAAAGAGACAGAAAGTGAGAAATCCCTCCCTGGGGGGATGGACATGCTACAATCCCTTCTCCTCCATTCTCTTCATTTTGGGCATGCATATGCACATGGGCCAGGTGTGTTTTTCAAGCCATCAGGTCCAGGACTTGAACTGCTTAGTTGGCTATGTGAGATCCAGCTGCTTTAACCAGCATACTACGAGGTGGCCCAGTCCCCTCATATTTACTGTTTTTAAGAATTATTTATTAAATTAAATTAAAATTATTTTAATTTGATCACTGACACAGAGAGAAAGAAGAGGAAAGTGAGAACACAAGCGTCTAGGTGCAGGATTCGAACTGTGGTTGGCCATGTGGGTGTCCAGTGCCTTAACCACCACACCATCTGTCCCCACCCCCATATTACTGGCCCAAGAACTAACGGTGCTGTTAGCTGGGAGAAACCACAGTAGAAGTGGCAGGCAGGATGCCCCAGATAAGCTTTCCCTAAGTAAGCCCTGTCCTTGGTGGGGCAGCTTTCCCAGTCTCGCCCCAACATCCCCCCAAGGGCCAGCAGCTGCCCCTGGTATTGAGATGCTCAGCCGCCAGCTCCCTGCGTCAAGGAAATAGAGCGTCTGAAAGAGCCTTAGTGGCCTCAGCCGGGGCATAAACATCACCAGCTGCCAGAGAGGATGACGTCAAATCCAGGTCTGGAGGGCCATGGCCTTGGGGAGGCTCCCTGCACACAGATGCCTGGTGCCCTAGAAGGGGGAAGTTCACAGTAAGGGCCCATGCAGGCACAGAACTGCCACCTCAGGACCCCAAGGACACATGCGATGACTCCATTCTCAAGAATGACTTGAAATATTTTTGTTTTCCAGATCCTCAGAAGTCAGAAAAGAAATGTTTCATTTCTTGCTAATCCCTATTTCAGAGCCTCTGATCACCATGAACTTGACAAGGTGACCTCTGGGAGTTGCGATCACTCTAAAAAGTCTTTGTGCTCAAAGGTTAAAAAGACTGACTGGAGCCCCGAACTGCCTGGGTCCACCATTTGTCTAAAGCTGTGTGAGCACAGGCAATTTCCTGCACATCTCAGAGTCTCAGTTTCCTCATCTGAAAAAATGGGGATAAGAGTAGCTACCGTGGGGCTGGCAGGTGGTGTGGTGGTTGGGGTGCTGGACTCCAACATGGTCGACTGTGGTTTGAGTTCCGGACCTGGTGGTTTGTTTTCTTACTTTCCCTCTCTCTCTCTGTCTCTGTCTGTTCAAATTTAAAAAATAAATAATAATAGCAAATACAATTGAATAAATAATTCTTAAAAAAATTAAAGAGGGACCAGCAGTTAGCGTAATGGCTATGTCGCTGGACTCCCACGTAGTCGACCGCGGTTCGAGTCCCGGACCCGGCGGCTTAAACTCACGCCGGGCGCGTGTGCGTGCGTGCCCAAGATCCCGAGAGGAGAATGGAGGAGAAGGGATTGCGGCGTGGCCATCCCCCCTGGGGGGTGATTTCTCACTTTCTATCTCTCTGTCTCTCTCTGTCTGTCTGGCGAGCGCACGCGCCCTATAGCAAAAACCTCTCCAAAAAAAGAAAAAAAAAAAAATTAAAGAGTAACTACCTCACAGGATTATGGTTGGAATTAGTATACCCTCAGTGAGTGCTTATCACATGCCAAGCACTGGTGTCACATCAGTGAACAAAACATAATCCCTGCCCCCATGGTGTTTGGTGGAGGAAGGCGGACAATAAATCCATACATATTTAATATAGCAGATGGCGGTGAGTGTGATAGAGAATAGATAAGGCACTGTGAGGAGGACAGTGTCAGGGTGGGGAGGGGCTACTTTACTCTAGATGGTTTGGGAAGGCCTCGTCCTTTCTTTCTTTCTTTTTTTTCAAGAAATATTTAATTTTGGGGCCGGCAGGTGGCACAGTGGTTAGGGGTACTGGACTCCCACATGGTCGACTGTGGTTCGAATCTCAGACCTGGTGGCTTGCTTTCTCACTTTCCCTCTCTCTCTCTCTCTCTCTCTCTCTCTCTCTCTCTCTCTCTCACTCTGTCCCTCTCCGGTCAAATTAAAAGAAAGAAAGAAGAAAGAGAGAGAGAGTGAGGAAGAGAGAGAGAAAGAAAGGAAGGAAGAAAGAAAGATGGAGAGAGGGAGGGAGAGAGGAAGAGTAAAAAAGAAAGGAAAGGAGAAAGAAAGTTAAATGAAATTAAAAATTTTTAAATTAATTATTTAATTATTTAATTTTTATTTATTATTGTTAGTTGTTTTAAATTTGTTATAGGGCATGTGCGCTCACCAGAAGAGAGAGGGAAAGTGAAAAAGGAAGCTACCAGGTCCAGGACTTGCACTGTGGTAGACCATGTGGGAGTCCAGCACCCTAACCACTGTGCAACCTGCTGGTCTCAATAACTTTCTTTTTCTTTTCTTCTTTTATTTATTTATTTATTTATTTATTTATTTATTTATTTAGAGAGGTTTTTGCTATAGGGCGCATGTGCTCACCAGAAAGACAGAGAGACAGAAAGCAAGATGGGAAGGTCATGGCGCAATCCCTTCTCCTCCATTCTCTTCTCAGGATCTTGGGCACATGCACATGCACCTGGCATGAGTTTCAAGTCACTGGGTCTGAGACTCAAACTGCAGCTGACTATGTGGGAGTCCAACGACGCAACTATTATGTCATCTACTGGACCCCAATAACTTGTTTTTAATTGCCAGAGGCCTGTGCACTCACCAGAGAGAGAGAAAGAGAGAGATAGAGAAGGAGAAAGCACTCCCCTCAATGGCACATGGCCATGCCACAATCCTTTCTGCACTTCTCCATCGTTTTAAGATTTTAAGCCTGCATATGCATATACCTGATATGTTTTTTGTTTGTTTGTTTGTTTGTTTTTGTTTGTTTTGTTTTTTTGCTATAGGGCGCGTTCGCTCACCAGACAGAGACAGAGACAGAAAGCGAGAAATCACCCCCCAGGGGGGATGGCCACGCCACAGTCCCTTCTCCTCCATTCTCCTCTCGGGATCTTGGGCATGCACGCACACGCGTCCGGCGTGAGTTTAAGCCACCAGGTCCAGGACTTGAACCGCGGTTGACTATGTGGGAGTCCAGTGACATAGCCATTACACTAACTGCTGGGCCCCTGATGTGGTTTTTTTGGGGGGAATTATTTTATTTAGCTTTATTTATTTATTTATTGCATTTGACCAGAGAGGGACAGAGTGAGAAAGAAAGAGAGAGAGAGGGGGAAAGTGAGAAAGCAAGTCTTCAGGTCTGGGACTCGAACCACAGTCAGCCATGTGGGAATCCAGCAACCTCAACCACCACGCCATCTGCCAACACCCTGATGTTTTTTAAGCAGGATTTATTTTTATTTATTTACTTTTATAGACCATAGATTAGTTTATTTTTAACACCCCCGCATGCCATGAATTCATAGGGAATAGGTTCCAGAAGCTCAGGCTCCTTTCCATTGGTTCTCACAAAGTGTGCTTCTCTGGGTGGAGCAGGCTGGCGCTTTAGTTGAACCCAGGGAACCTTTATCTTTCGCTCCCTTCTTTTTCTGGTCATTGTCATTCACACGTTTTAGAAAGCTACCTCTGCTCTTAAAACGCTTAATATGCTCAATACGCACATTAATTCTCTTGGCAAGAATCTTGCCCTTAACTTGTTTGCTTACAAAACTGCCAACAGCATGCTGGGTAACAGTATAGACTCTTCCAGTTTTGCCATGGTAACATTTGTGGGGCATTCCTTTTAGAACAGTACCCATTCCCTTGATGTCTACAATATCACCTTTCTTTTTTTTTTTTTTTTTTTTTTTTTGGAGAGTTTTTTTCGCTATAGGGCGCATTTGCTTGCCAGACAGAGAGACAGAGAGACAGAAAGTGAGAAATCACACCCCCCCCCAGGGGGCATGGCCACGCCGCAATCCCTTCTCCTCCATTCTCCTCTCGGGATCTTGGGCACGCACGCACACGCGCCCGGCGTGAGTTTTAAGCCACCGGGTCTGGGACGCAAACTGCGGTTGACTACGTGGGAGTCCAGCGACATAGCCACTACGCTAACTGCTGGTCCTGATATCACCTTTCTTATAGATTCACATATTTGTTGCCAAAGGAACCCCTCCATGTTTTCTAAAAGGCCTAGAGAACATATATCAGGGGGCCTCTCCTCTTTGCCTTTGTATTCGTCATTTTGGTTAATTACTGAAAGAAGGCGGTTCAGGCCAAAACGAAGGCCGGGGTCAGGATTTAAACTGAAAGAGAGCTAAGAACATCTCTGGGGACCGGCAGTTGGCACAGTGGCTATGTCGCTGGACTCCCATATAGTCGACCGTGCTTCGTGTCCCAGACCCGGTGGCCTAAACTCACACCGGGCACGTGTGCATGCATGCCCAAGATCCCGAGAGGAGAATGGAGGAGAAGGGATTGCAGCATGGCTATCCCCCCCTGGGGGGTGATTTCTCTCTTTCTGTCTCTGTCTCTTTCTTTCTGGTGAGCGTTTGCGCCCTATAGCAAAAACCTCTCCGAAAAAAAATTTTTTTGATGATTTCTATTATAAACCATGAAATGTAAAATCTCAGGGTACTCCAAGAAAGATTTAATGCTAGATCAGACTGTGAAGCTCTAGTAACATGTCCCAATTTTCTATATCCATGAAATTGCATTACCTTAAAACATGTGTGTCATCCAACTTGCCCAAAATAACACAGTAAAGGGACGAGTCTTCCCATGTTAGAAGCCCTGTTTGTTCTCCTATGCAGGAACTCTAATCTTAGGCACAGTGACTGTTAGGGAGTCTCTGGCTGTACTTTATGGCTGGTTGCTTTGTCCTCCAACATTGCTATACTGCATGTGCTCAAATACAGGTGCATTTTTTGCAGGGGTTGGGCGGTGACGGGGGGAGTGTTCAAATATTTCATTACATTATTTTTTTCTTTTTAAACTTTGCTCTAGGGTGCATGTGCTCGCCAGAGAGAGACAGAGAGAAAGTGAGAAGTCACCTCCCGGGGCGATGGCCATGCCACAATCTCTTCTCTCCCATTCTCCTCTCAGGATTTTGGGCACACAAACATAGGTGGTTCGTGAGTATTTCAAGCCACTGGGTCTGGGACTCAAACCACATAGTTGATCAGGTGGGATCTAGCTGCCTAACCTCCATGCCATCTGGCTGACCCTACAGTATATATTTTAAACTTTTGTTTATTTAATTTCAAGACAGGATCTCTCCGTGTTGACCCTATTGCCTCAGTCTTTCTGTCGGGGGCTGTATGCATGCATCACACACACTGTGCTTTTCACACTAGTCTTGGTATGTTGCCAGGCCACCCTCCAGTTCAAGATCCTCCCGCCTCAGCTTCCCTACTCACTGGATTGCAGGTGCACACCTTGTCTCCATTGGGCCTTTATGTTGGCCTCTTAGGTAGTCCCAGTTTGCCAAGCAGTGTTTCAGTATCCCACACCATCATGGCTAGTCCTATCTTTAACTTTACAAAAATTCTCTGCGTCCTCTCACCAGGGAGAAACAGAGAGAGAGAGGGAAAGTGAGGAAGTACCTCCCCTAAGGGGGCATGGTCACGCTGCAATTTCTTCTCATTTTCTTCCTCCTTTCAGGATTTTGGGCATGCAGGCAGATGCACTGAGCATGGTTTTCAAGTTGTCTGGTCTGAGATTCCAACTGTGCAGGAGGACATGTGAGAATCCAGCCATGTTAACTACCAGGCCACGGATTGGCCCTTTAGCTTTTATTTATTTATTTAGAAAGATTTTTTGCTATAGGGCACATGCACTTGCTGGAGAGAGAGAAAGAGACAGAGAGAGATAGACAGCGAGAAAGTACTCCCCAGGGGGGATGGCCACATTGCAATCTCGTCTCCTCCATTCTCCTCTCCGGATCTTGGGCACGCATGCACACACGCCCAGCGTAAGTTTTAAGTCGTTGGGTCAGGGACTCGAACCATGGTTGACTATGTGGGACTACAGCGACGCCGTCTGCTGATCCCTAGCTTTTATATTTAAAACTATCTTTAGACAAATACAGGAAAGGAAAAGGAAAGAGGCAAGGGAAGAATTGCACAGACAAAATTTAGCAGATGCCAATTTTTGTTTTCAGAATTTGAAGGGAAAGCCAGTATGACCAGAAGGTGAAAGTTGTAGATGTTGATCTGGCATTAGAATCCAGATTTTTCTGGCACCAATTCCAAGACTCTTTCCGTTTCTAGTTGCTACTCATTCATTCATTCATGCATGCATGCATACATTCAGCAAATTTGTAGTAAGCACCTGCTGCGTGCCAGGCACAATTCCAGATTACATCCATCCAAATTGCTCTGAGAATGCTGCAGTGGTAAACTCTTGGCATCACAGAATTTATACATTCTGCTGGGGGAGCCAAGCAAAATAACAGTGACTACAATGATAATGTCAAGTGCCATAAAAAATTATGTCAGGTATCATGATTACCCAAAAAAAAAAAAAAAAAAAATTAAGAGAATGGCAAGGCAGGGGAACAGCATTTTAGGTAGGCTGACTGGCGCTCGGAACTTCCAGATGTTGTTCACAGACTGCTAGGAAGGGAGAAATCCTAGATGCCCAAGGGCCCACCCAAACTCCCTTCTTTGGCGCTTACGCAAAACCAAGGCGGTTACTATAGGGCACACGCATGCGCGCCAGAAAAAAAGCGCAACGGGGAAAGGACGCGCATGCTCGTTGCCTCCCAGGATTTTCACAAGGACTCGGTGGTCCCGGATGACAGCGGGCCGGTTAAAACGAGTGAGAAGGCGTCTCCCAATAGGAACTTCGGTTTGAGGTTGTGGTCCCGCCTTCGGGGCCCATTAATTACTTCCGCTTCCGGCACCGACGCGGTCTGTCAAACATGGCGGCGGCAGCTGTGCTCCGGGGGTTTCGGCTGCTAAGCCGGTCCTGCCCACAGCTGGGACGGCCTATGTCGAGTGGCGCTCATGGCGAGGAGGGCTCAGGTACTGGGGCTGGGTTCGGCAGGGCGGTTCTCAGCCCCACTTGGGCGAGGCGGGGTGGAACCGTGACCTTGGCTTGAGGCCTCGGGGGAAGGGGAGTGAGATCCGGGCAGGCTCTGCAGCAGGGCTGAGCTGGGCTGCCTTTCCGCAGCTCGCATGTGGAAGGCCCTCACTTACTTCGTCGCGCTCCCGGGGGTGGGAGTGAGCATGCTGAACGTCTTCCTGAAGTCGCACCACGAGGAGCACGAGAGACCCGAGTTCATCGCCTACCCCCATCTCCGCATCAGGTCCAAGGTACGCCCTTGCAGCCCCTTCAAGCGTCAGTCCTCTTTCCCGAGCATGCTCCAGTGCAAGTTCTGATTCTCTTAAGAGCGGGGCTGCCAGGCGCGGAGTTTCTCGTTTAATCCTCAGAAGCAGAACGTTTATTTTCTTTTTAAATAAAAAAAACTGAGACTTGGGAGGGGTCACTGCTCAGTATTTTTCTCCAAGGTCATACAAGTGCCCTTCAGTTTTTATTTTCTCCGATTCACCCCCACTCCTACCTTTTGATAAATTCTGAAACATTGTCCATTGTGTAAAACTTGGAGGCTTGAAAAGCCCTCTTAAAGTGGCAGTCTGAAGGTGGTTTACGGACCTGGCATCTGGCAGGTACTAGCTGCATAATGAAGACTGACAGCTTACTCTGTCCCCCACAAATACCTTATCTTTTCAATTAGTTGATCCTTTAGCTATTTTTTTAAAGAATTATTTTTATTTAATTATGTTGTTATCATTTTAAAATTAAACCAGAGAGGGAGAGAGAAAGGGGAAAGTGAGAAAGCAAGCCACCAGGTCTGGGATTCAAACTGCAATCAGCCATGTGGAAGTCAGGTGCCTTAACCACTACACTACCTGCTGTCTCCCCGCCCCCCATTCCTCTGGCTATTGATGTAGATACAGTTACAATCACATGGTTTCCATTGCTTGCTGTATTTTAAAAGCAAGGGCCTCTTCTGAGTTCTTAGTAACTGTTATATCACCCAGCCTATGTAGAACTAGTTTCATAGAATGTCTGAGCCCTACTCCCATCTTTATACAGTAGTAGAATGAAGCCATACAATAAGGTTTCTTTTTTTTTTTTTTTTTTCTGGGGAGAGGTTTTTTGCCATAGGGCACATGCACTCGCCAGACAGACAGAGAGAGACAGAAAGCAAGAAATCACCCCCCAGGGGGGATGGCCATGCCGCAATCCCTTCTCCTCCATTCTCCTCTCGGGATCTTGGGCACGCACGCACACGCGACCGGCGTGGGTTTTAAGCCCCGGGTTCGGGACAAGAACCGCAGTCGACTACGTGGGAGTCCAGCTACATAGCCATTACGCTAACTGCTGGTCCCCAATACAATAACGATTCTAAACCTTGGCGCTATGAATGACTTGGGCTGGATAATTCTCGCACATGAGATGTTTAGCATCCTTGGCTTCTACCCACTAGATGGCACTAGTATACACGTGTGCACACGCATGTGTGCACACAGTTTCCAGTTACTAAACATTGTGTTCCTTTAAAAAAAAAAAAAGATTTAATTTTATTCATCTTTTTTTTCTTAATTCATCATTATTTTTCATTTGACCAGAGAGAGAGCGAATGAGAAAGGGAGCCGCCAGATCCGGGACTCGAACCACAGTCAACCATGTGGGAGTTCAGCTCCTCAACCACCATGCTATCTGCTGGCCCAACCATTGTGTCTTGAAAGGCAACATCCCTGGGTTGTAAACTGTTGCCATCAAGCAGTGCTTTTCAAAGGTTTTGGGCAACATAATTGAGGGTGGATTGCAGTTTCCTGATCCAGAGATTATTTCAAATCTGGGTTGGAGTCCAGAAATCTGCATTTAAATGGGCCTCTCCCACACACACACCCACCCCTATAGTCCTGATACAGGTGATTTGAAGTGACTTTCATAAACACTGGATTACTGCGTGTCAGGGAGAAGCTTGAGTAACTAACTTTAGCTTGCTTTTCCTACTATCAAGCAATACTTGTAAAAGGGACCTCCCCCAGAGTTATAACAGCACCCTTAAATTATGGGAAGGTTGAACAACACCAGTAGTTAAAACACTAATTTCCATTTGTTTTTACGTATTATGTATCACTCAGTTTTAAACAGTTTATGGCAGTGCTCTTTGTGAATTATTTTCTGGAATTATTAATTGGTATCTTCACTCCACAGCCCTTCCCCTGGGGAGATGGTAACCATACTCTATTCCATAACCCTCATGTGAATCCGCTTCCGACTGGCTATGAAGATGAATAAAGAGAACGTGGACCACTACCCAGGCACTGGGGACCACAACACTGGTTTGGACCATTACTCTGCACGTGGACCAGAAAAGTGTACGGGACCTTAAGCTCACCTTCTTCACTTGTAGCACATGATGACAAGTATGCTGATCTCCCATCCTTTGCTTGCAGCAAGAGATGGCTTAAATAAATAACATAAACTTAGCTTGGTCATGAGCTGAGACTTGAATTCTCTGGTTGTGTTTTCTCTCAGAAATTAGCATTAATGTTATTTCTGTTTCTGCAGTGAAGGTCTATGGCTGCTGTTCATGGTATTTTAGGTCCAATTCAGCTCACTGCTTAAAAATGTTTATAACAGGACCTGGGGTTATCTGTGCCTGGAGTAGGTGAGCCTGAGGGACCTAGAGCACAGAGCAGTGGAGCCAATTAAGTATCCAGACTGGGTCCTTGCCAGAGTTTGGAAGGCCAACAGAAGAGGTACCTGTGATTCTTAAGAGGCCTCCGGGTCTCAGCTTCCTCTTGTCCCATTTGCTGAAGAATATTCCCTGTAGTGGATCATTTTCTCCAAAGGGTTCATTCTTTATGGTAACGCTCATCTCAGCACCCTGAAGGCTAGCAGAATCAGAAACCTTTGAAGAAATAAAGGCAGCATGATACATTTCTGCTTAGAGGATTGGTTTTGTTTCTGGAATTAAAATTATCCTTGGTTAAGAGTCAGAAGGGAGACCCAGTAGTAGTAGTATAGTTGCAAATCACCCTAAAGGGGCAGCTAATTCCTCACCAGAATTCAAGGACTGTGAAGTAGCTTAGGTAGGTTAAGTCACTTTAATTTTTTGATAAACTTTTGCTATATGGCACATGTGCTCACCAGACAGAGAGACAGACAGGAAGCAAGAAGTCACCCTGCATATGGCCATACTGCAGTCCATTCTCAGGATTTGGGGTATGCACACCTGCCTGGTGTGACTTTCAAGCCACTGGGAGTGAGACTTGAATGAGTTGACCCTGTGGGAGTCCATCACCTTAACCACTATGCTACCTGCTGGCCCCATGTATATTTACTTATTTAAAGTATTTCTCATTCTTTTTAAATACTTATTTATTAATCTGTTTATTTGTTGTGATTTCCAAGCCACCAAGACTAGGACTTGAACTGCATTTGGCCATATTGGAATCTAGCACCTCTGCTACCACACCACTTGCTGGTCCCAAAGTTAATTTATAGAGAGGACAGAAGTCAAAATAGAGCAAGGAACATCAGAATTATTCTCTCAGGAGCAATTTCAGATGCTATTACTTTTGGCAGAATGTGGCCATCAAGCAGGCTACTATTATCTGGTCTTTCAGATTTACCAGTAATGTGAATAGGGTTAGGCACCTGATACTTGAACTTTGGAGTTATACTTAAATCTCTTCTGGCAGCTAATTAATTAGACTGTACTTACTCCCTCAATTTTCTTACTCCCTCAATTGAAGCAGAAGAGGCTTGTTCAAGATATTTTCCAAAAGTCAGGTTCAGAAGTGAATTTCTTTTTTTTTTTTTTTTTTTTTTCTTTTTTTGGAGAGGTTTTTGCTATAGGGCGTGCGCGCTCGCCAGACAGACAGAGAGAGACAGAGAGACAGAAAGCGAGAAATCACCCCCCAGGGGGGATGGCCACGCCGCAATCCCTTCTCCTCCATTCTCCTCTCGGGATCTTGGGCACGCACGCACACGTGCCCGGCGTGAGTTTAAGCCACCGGGTCCGGGACTCGAACCGCGGTCGACTACGTGGGAGTCCAGCGACATAGCTATTACGCTAACTGCTGGTCCCCAGAAGTGAATTTCTGATCTAACATATTAATAATGGAAATAACTAAGCTCTGTAGAAGCAGTAATTAACATGGTTTATTCTAGCATGATTTTAAGCGACCAAGCCCAGCAAAACAGAAAAGTGCTCTCTGGGGTGCTTAGATGTAGCAGTTCTTTTATTCAGTTCTGAGGGCAGAAAGAATCGTGAGTCAGCATAAGGAGTCTCTTCATTGGCCTGGCCCAAAAAGATGGGACTTCTGGAAGCAGGAACTGGTAGGTTATAGGTGAGTTTATTTAGAAATTTCTTTTTAAGAATTAATTTATTTAACTTTATTTTAATTTGACCAAAGAGGGACAGTGAGAGAAAGTGAGAAAGCAAGCTGCCAGGTCTGGGACTCAAACCTCGATTGGTCATATGGGAGCTGAGCACCCTTAACCACCGTGCCACCTGCTG
Organism: Tupaia tana; assembly: GCA_026018925.1. Taxonomy (NCBI): domain Eukaryota; kingdom Metazoa; phylum Chordata; class Mammalia; order Scandentia; family Tupaiidae; genus Tupaia; species Tupaia tana. Next base: position 12,365,054 of record JAKSZU010000026.1, on the reverse strand, counting down.
GCCCCAAAATTTTAAGAGATCATTTTCTTTATTATTATTGTTGTTGTTATTATTTTGAACAATAAACACCTTTATTTTTTTATTATTTTTTTTAAATATACTTTTTTAAATTTAATTTATCCATTCATTTATTTTTTAATTTGACCAGAGACAGAGAAAGAGGTCTGGGACTCGAACCGTGGTCAGCCATGTGGGAGTATCCAGCACCTTAACCACCACACCATCTGCTGGCCCCCTAAACACCTTTATTACAGAGCAAAGACAGGAAGGTTATTTGCCTTTCTGGGCTTCGATTTTCCTCAGGTAGAACTCCAGCTCCTTGCCCTCCAGCACATAGCCATCTGCACAGCCACACTGGCCTGGTCTGGATGCAGTGCACGCAAGCAGCTTGCCCTGCTGGAACTGCTCCTTCAGGAGACGGCTTATTTTGGCATTCTTTTTTCTTTCATTGTATTTCTATTGAATTTCTTTGACTGCTTTTTGTTTAAAATCTCTTCCTCCTCAGGAGTCAGCTTGGCCGCCGCCTTGCAGCCCAGAGGCAGTGCATAGTAGGACTCGTACCACTGTTGTATGGTGTGCTGTCAATGAACACGATGCAGTTCCTCATTGCTTTGGTGCAGACTAGCTCATTATTGGCTGCCTTGTAGACAACATCGATGGTCCTTGTTTTGCATGTACAACACTCTGAGCCCCAAGAAAAGTTGCCCATGTCCAGCCTCAGGGCACAGTATTGTTACCTCCCAGCCCACAGACTATGTATATGCAGCAGGGGTGGGGGGCCGATCTTAGTGTCCCAGCTCATACTTCCACTTCTTGTGGTAGGGCTTTCTCTTGCCCTCAGTCATGTGGCACTTGTGCCAGTTGTCCTGAGAAATACACATCACTCTGCACCAGCTGGTAAGAGCTTTATTATTAAGTTAACCAAAAAGAGAGAAAGAAAGTTGAGAAAGTAAACTACCAGGTCTGGGACTCTTAACTGCAGTCTGACATGTGGGAATCCAGCACCTTCACCACCACGACCTGTCGGACCCTGGTTTAGAAATGCTTAGGTTATGGATCAATGGATGGCATAATGGTTACATCTGTGGACTCCCACATAGTTGACCGTGGTTCAAGTCCTAGACCCGATGGCTTAAAACTCACACTGGGTGTATGTGCATGTATGTGCAAAATCCCGAGAGGAGAAGGGATTGTGGGGTGGCCATCTCCCCAGGGGGTGACTTCTCACTTTCTCTGGCAAGCATATATGCCCTATAGCAAAAATTTCTCTTTAAAGTATCATATATATTCTGATGGACACTTGACATAAAATGTGAACTTAATCTGAAAATTTTTTTCCTTTTAGGATTTTTGCCATAAGATGCATGCACTTGGCAGAGAGAGACAGTGACAGAGAGAAGGAAAATGAGAAATCACCCCCTGGGGGAGATGGCCATGCCGCAGTCCCTTGTCCATCCTCCTCTAGGGATTTTAGCATGCACACATGCACCGGCATGATTTTTGAGCTGCCAGGTCTAGGACTTCAACTGTGGGGCCAGTAGGTGGAGATAGTTAAGGCACTAGACTCCTATATGGCCATCTGCAGTTCGAGTCCTGAATTGGTAGCTTGCTTTTTCACCCTCCCCACCCCCTGTGGTGAGCACACGTGCCCTATAGCAAACTTAAAAAATAATAAAGAATAAAAACTATTTTTTAAAAGAATGTCTGAATTTAACCTGAATGTAGATAATAAGGCCTCACTAGCTGGTGATCCCTGCTAAGGTCAGGATGCAAGGAGCTGCCCACGATCACTAAGGCAGGCAGTCTTTTATAGAAAGAGTCATGTTTGTAGGCGTGACTCTCCCAGCCCTCCTGGAAAGCACCTTAGTCTAGGAAGAATAGTCAGATACATGTCCTCTGTGTAACGTTTTCACATCAGCAGACTCCTCAACAGGAATTACAGTAACATAGTTGACTTGCAGCCAGTTTGTTCTCAATGCATCATGGGACAGCTTTATGGTAAGGGTCAAGAGGCTACGAGGTATTCTGTAGTGCATAGCATTAAACTGGTAACGCAAAGGTGAGGCTTATGGAAACTGGTGTGAAAGCCGTAAACAATGAGAAAAGACGGAATCTGCTGTTTCACAGCCCACACTTCTGAGTCTTTGGAGAGCTGTTTTGGTTGTTGTCAGGTGGAGTTTGGTGTAAATTTACCTAACTTCAGCTTGCTGCCTGGCCTCCAGCTAATGTTCCTTTTGTAGTAGTTGAATCACGGATCTTCACCAGTCAGAAAATGTAAGTGTAGAATGTTTGAAATGACATTAAGGGACTGACATTTAAAGTCACATTAAATATGAAGTAGTAATTGGTGAAGTAGAGAATAGATCATAGAATTTAAGCCTTCTGGAAATCAAGTTTCATACCATCTTTGGGCATATAGTAAAATACTTTTCTTAAGATATGCTATTATGGGGATTGCATAACATTCTAAATATTTAAGTGTTCACCTAATGCTGACTTTTTTTAGTACTATAGTATAAATTATTTTTAAATTAGAATAAATTTATTTTTAATTTGCCAGAGGGCATGTGTGATCACTGGAGAAAGAAAGGGAAAGTGAAAAAGTGTCTCCTTATGGAGCACAGTCATTCTGCAATCCCTTCTCCATTCCTCCCTCCTGTTGGGATTTTGGGGACACATGCACACATACCCCACATGTATCTCAAGCCACCAGGTTTAGGACTTGAACCATGTGGTTGGCCATGTGGGATCCACCCACCTTAACTATTGATACTAGGCCATGAGCTAGCCTTTAAGGAGGTACTTGTGTAGCCTACTGTAGAAATTAAATTAAAACTCTTCCTAGTGTGCATATGAGATACGTAGGGCCCTAGGTTAACAGTTGTTCTATAAAGTGCACTGAGTTCCAGGGGCAAATGACAGAAATTAAATGTTAACAGTTTATTCCATCTTCATGATTACAGACATTTGAGCAAGGTGGGCAAGCAAGGCAAATAAAGCAAATACCTTTTCCTTCCATTTAATCAGGTGCAGCATTTTGGCACTTTCATAATATTCAGGTTGACTTAATTCATTGACTTGGGTTAAAAGCTGGCAATAGCATATCTTTGCAATTTAGGTTCTTCCTTCACAGCTACTCCCTATAGCCTAATTCCTAAACTCCTGTGAGTTCTGAAATGGTGTTTACTGCGCCATTCCTGAAGCTTTCATGTCTTCAATCTGACAACTTCATTAAGGCAGGGAACTGTTAAAAGTTGTCTTCCTCTTTGTTAACCCGGGCCACCAGCAACCTTAACTGTTAGGTACTATATAAAAATAAAACTATGCTCCCAAGCATTGATTGAAACCGTTGTGCCTGGATGGATCCTTTTTCAGAGCTTTTGCTCCCTGAGCGGGAATAAAAAGAGGTCCTAACCAACTGCTTTCGTGAATGGTGATCCCGGTATGGTGTATATATTGTCCTTTGCAGCACAAATCAAGATGTCAGGCAACCCTGATCATCCTGACTAGTTTATCATTATTGACATACAAGGTATATTTAAAGCGGATCCCAGACCAAGTATTGCAACCATAATCCCAAGAAATTGTTCAGTATTAGCTCATACTGATGGAGTTCCTGCAAGATGCCAGAGCAAGTAAGAAACCATCTCAGAGTGATGGTTCATCGTCTTTTACCAGTGAGAAGCAAGCATCAGGGAGGAAATGAAACTCCCTCCTAATTCATTAAATCCGAGGGCTCTCTTCACAGCCCAGATGACAAGATCCAGAGACCTCAATTTCCTGATTTGAGGAATCCATTTTCAAGGTGACTGTCAAGGTCAAGAAGAGTTTTCGGGCTTTTCTTTGCCATGGCCCATGAACTCCAGTCCTTCAATAGGAATCTCTTTCTCCTTTATTGCTTTCTGATAGGGAGAAAAAACACATTATAGAGGTCTATATGAAGCTTGACCAAATTGCAAATAAAATACAATGGTGTCAAAGCAAAATCAGAGTAGACTAGAGAGACTAACGATCATGATTCAAACTGAAATACCATTGTGAAGAAATCAAGTGTAAGACCAGAGACTGAAAGAGCTGTGAGGGAAATGTCAGTCTTCAGAAATGATATTTGAAACACAGTATTGCCATTTTATTTTAGTGACAAACATGGGTTTAAAGACTTAACTGGCTACATGACACTGCACAAGTCTCCCTTTCCTCATCAGCAGTGGGAAAAAGATAGCAACTACCTCCTGGACTTATAATGGAGACTTCTGGGTTAACTTATTTCAAATGTTTTGCCCAGAGCTGTTACAGTTCCACGTCATTAGGCCGGAATGAAAACCAGCTGCAGTTGGGGATTGGTAGAGCGCGAGCGAGGCCGATGCAGGGGTTATAACAACAAAAACAATGGGACTCTCGGCAGTATGTAACAGGTCGAAGAAGGACCAACACCCTGCCCAGCCCCTTGCTGTAATGGTGGCAAAGTGCACCAACTGGAAAACCACCAAGGATTCTAGTGAACTCGGGCCAATCTCTTCCTGTTTCTGGGTATTAGTACGACCACTCTGCAAGTTTAGGGTGGGCACCAAAAGAGCCGAGGGATGTTTCTGTGCTCCGTGAAAAGGAAAGCATTACAAAGGTATTTCGTTTGGTTCAGAGAGACACCCAAGCGGCCTCGGTGGTGGAGTTGGGGAGATGGCTCCTGCCACTGGCCTCACGGCGGCTTTTCTCCATCTGTCCGTCCAAACTCCGGCAGGATGAGAGGCGTGTGGCGGGGGACACCGCAAAGAATGCGGAACCCAGGGGTGGAGGCAAGAGGGCTCCGGTGGCGCGGCTCACCTGGACACACTGCTGGTAGCGCTTGAAGAGGTCGGTGCACGGGTCCCCGGAGCCGTCCCCTTTGAGGAACTTTTCGGCAAACCAGCGATTGAAGCACTGGTCGTACTCGCGCTTCATGTCTGTGCAAGCCTCCCCGACGCTGTTCATGGCGACGGCTACGACGGGGCTGACGGCAGGGGGCGCACTCCGATGTCGTCACTCTCAAGTGCGTCGCTCGGAGTGACGCCCTGCGCACTACGGGAGCCGAGAAGGGGAAAGATGTGGGGGCGTACCGTATGGCTTTGCCTTCGGGCTCCAGGCGGCAGGTACCGGGGCTTCAGCTCCAAGGCACATCCTCCGGTAAAGGCCATGGGCAAGCCGGTGGCGGGACAGGTTGGGTGGCAGAGGAGGCCCCGCGCGTGACCCCCTACTCCCTGCCTCATCCCCCAGGGAAGTGGCCGGATCACAGCGGAGATGCTTCAGCACCTGGAGCGTCTAGCGCTTGTGGATTTCGGCAGCCGCGAGGCGGTGACACGGCTGGAAAAAGCCATTGCCTTTGCCGACCGGCTCCGCTCAGTGGACACCGATGGAGTGGAGCCCTTGGAGTCGGTGCTGGAGGACAGGTAAACTCCCGACCCGGGCCCTGAAGCCTTGAGTGTGACGCCTTGGCAGCCTGTTAAAGTGGAGATAGCCCATTTCACTGAGGGTGAAAGAACGGGAACGAGACCCAGGAACTTGCCCGTGGTCACCCTGCGGGTAGGTGACTTCACTGTTCCGCTTGTTCATTCTGGATCCCGTCACTCCCATTTCAAACCCTCGGGTTCTCCCCAGTGTCAGTAGGAAGACTGAACTGCTCATTGCTGCCTTCCAAGCCCGGCTTCAGAGTCCCTGTCAACCCACCGGGACTAAGGCTCTGCCCTTCCTGCGCCCTCCAGCCACCCTGGCATCCCTAATTTTGTGCGACTAGCCAAGTTCGTCCCCTCGGGATCTCTGCACTTCACTTTCGCTTTTCTTGGACAGCCAGGCTCCGATCATTTGTGTGGCTGTGGCCGTATTGGCACTTGGGTCTCAGCTCATTTGTCTAGATCTCTCCCGACCACTCTGAATTCATTCTCCCTTTGCTGTCACTAGCTCTTTATCCTATTGGGTTTTTCTTTTCTTTTTTTAAAGTTTGTGCCATAGGGCACTGGATGGAGAGAGTGAGATAGAAGTTACTCCCCCTGGTGGGATAGCCACGCCCCAATCCTTCTTCATTCTGAGATTTTTGGGTGGTCGCGCATGCGCGCCACACAGACATGCGCGCGCACACGCATGCGAGACCCACACCCACACTCACACACACACAGAGGGAGTGATTTTCAAGCTATGGGGTCCGTGGTCACCCAAGGGGGAGCCCAGCGCCTTAACCCCCATGCCATCCGCTGGCCCCCCATCTGTTAGATTTTTTGGCATTTTTAGAGATTTTTGCTATAGGCGCAGGCGCGCGCTAGAGGCAGAGACAGAAATCGAGAAATCAACCCCCAGGGGGTATGGCCACACCGCAATCCCTTCTCCTTCGTTCTCCTCCTCTGGGGACCAGCACATGGTGTAATGGTTACATCGCTGGACTCCCACGTAGACAAACGCGGTTCGAGTCCCAGACCCGGTGGCTTAAACCTCATACCGGGCTAGCGCACAAATTATAGCAAAAACCTCTGGGAAGCAAACCAGAAACCATTACACCATCTGTTGGTCCCATATTGCTGAATTTTTTGGTAAAGAATTGTTTTATTTTATTTTATTAATTTTATTATTATTATTAATTTGACGACAAAGAGAAAAGGAAAGTGAGAAAGGAAGCCACCAAGTCCAAGACTCAAACTGTAGTCGCCCATGTAGGAGTCCAGCACTTTAACCACTGTACTGCCTGCCAGCCCCTCTTGTTGAATTTTTTTTAATAATGGTTTTTAGCCCCTCTTGTTGAATTTTTTTTTTAATGATGATTTTTATTGGGGCTGGCAGTTGGCATGGTGGCTAAAAGCACTGGACTCCCACATGGCTGACTGCGGTTCAAGTCCCAGAACAGTCAGCTTGCTTTCTCCCTTTTTCTTTCTCTCTCTTATCTCTTCCTGGTCAAATTTAAAATTAACAAATTGAATTAAATAATTTTTAAATGATAGTTTTTATTACTTTTGTTGACTTATATGTCTATCATCTTTTTTTTAAGATTTTTTTTTTTTTGAGAAGAGATTTTTGCTATAGGGCGTACGTGCTTTCCAGACAGAGACAGACAGAAAGCAAGAAATCATCCCCCAGGGAGGATGGCCACGCCACGCCACAATCCCTTATCCTCCATTCTTTCCTCGGGATCTTGGGCATGCACACACACATGCCCAGTATGAATTTTAAGCCACTGGATCTGGGACTCAAGCCGTGGTTGACTATGTGGGAGTCCGGCAACGTGACCATTATGCCGTATGCTGATTCTGGTCCCAGAACTTCTTAAAAATTTAACTTATTTATTTACTTATTTTTTTAAATAATTATTTTAACTTTATTTATTTATTTATTTATTTAAATTTGACCAGAGAAGGACAGAGTAGGGGGGTAGTGAGAATTATTCTAACTATATATATATATATATATATATATATATATATATATATATAATATATATATATAAAACATATGTATATGTTATATATATATATGTTTTTTATAAATATATATATATACACACATATATATGTGTATGTGTGTGTGTGTGTGTGTGTGTATATATGTATATGTTTGCCATTATGGCAAACATGTCATCATAAAATGGAATGTTTGGCATTTTGTTAAAAATAATTAACAAATAGCCTTTTGATCTACTCTTTCTCTAACCGCTGAGGCCTGCTCCCACCTACCAGGAGTGTACTTTCACTTTTACTGAATAAACTACCTTTTCCTTATACTGAAAAAATAAAAAGCTGTATTATGTCCATATCCGCATTTACATGCGGATATGGAACATTTCTAATATATATAATAGAAAAGGCAAAGTTAAAGCAGTGTTTAGTATTATTAAGTTTCTTTCTTTTAGGATAGGGAGACAGTCACCCCAAGAGTCTTCACATGACCAATCGCCAGTCTGGAGCCTGCCTGATCATGCCAAGGCACTTGCCCAGCGTGCTCAAGGTGGTCCCTGGACATGAGCCCAGGACCTTTCCCATGTGGGTTTAGTTGTACCTGGCCCCAGTGCTCAGTTATTATTGCTAATTCATGTGTAGTCCTTTTTTTTTTTTTCTGGAGAGATTTTCGCTATAGGGCACATGCGCTCGCCAGACAGACAGAGACAGACATAGAGACAGAAAGCGAGAAATCACCCCCCAGGGGGGATGGTCACGCCGCAATCCCTTCTCCTCCATTCTCCTCTCGGGATCTTGGGCACGCACGCACACGTGCCCGGCATGAGTTTTAAGCCACTGGGTCCGGGACGTGCACCGCGGTCGACTACGTGGGAGTCCAGCGACATAGCCATTACACTAAATGCTGGTTCCCGTGTAGTCCATTTTATATATTCTGGTGTATGCAGTAAGTTTTGTTTTGTTCCCCGAAAGGTTATTGCAAGAAACTTAACAAAATGGCTTTGTTTTTGTTTTTTTGGTCAGAGGACCTGTGCACTGGCAAGAGAAAGAAAAATAGAAAGAGGGAATGTGAGAAAGTACCCCTCCATGGGAAGTAGTCACGCCATAATCCCTTCTCCATTTCTCTCTCCTGCTGCTGGGATTTGGGACACACATATACACAAGTGTGTTTTTCAGGTCATTGGGTCGAGATGTGAACTCTCGCAGTCAGCCACATTGGACCCAGCCACCTTAACCACCAAGACACAGGCTGGCCCACAGTTTTTTTCTTTTTTTTAAATAACTGTCTTATTTATTATTATTTTTAAAATTTTGACCAGAGAAAGAAAGAGGAAAACGAGAAAGCAAGCTGCCAGGTCCAGGACTCGAACTACAGTCAGCAATATGCGAATCCCGTGCCCCAGTGACCACGCTCTCACTTCTTTTTTTTTGGACAAGTAACTTAAGGTCTAGAGAAAGATCATAGTTGCTCAAGGCTAAAACAGTGCCAAATCTTGGATCGATTCCCGAGCTCCACTCTTTATACCGTGAATAAACAGTTGTGTCTAGCTCTGAGCTGGGTGCCACTAAAGAACTCCTCCTTTCCTTAAAGAGTCTCATTGTGACAACTGAGCCCTCATGTACAGCCTTTGCCCAGATATTCATCTCATCTGTTCCCCCTTGTTACATGACTCAAACCCCATTAGGGTTAGCCCTCAGTTTCCTACCGTTTCCCACTCAAAGCAGAAAATACTTGGCTGCTTCCCGTCAGTAATTTACTAGGTGGCTTTTTACTCCAAGTATCTAGAGGCGGCTTAGACCTCCAGTCATGAAAGTTCATGCCTTGAAACAATACTGAAGCCTTGTGTGTAGTAAGCTCAGGCTTCTGTTTGGCCTCTCCAGCTTCCCATCTACATATCATGAAGCCCAGAGAATGGTTGTTTCTTGAGTCTTGCTGATGGTACATCTTGCTCAAGAGAAGGCATTTTTTTTTTTTAAACAATCTTTTTTTTTTCTTTTGAGAGGTTTAAGCTATAGGGTGCATGCACTTGGGATCTTGGGCAAATATGCATACATGCCCGGCGTGAGTTTAAGCCACCGGGTCCGAGACTCGAACCGCGGTGGACTACATGGGAGTCCAGCGACATAGCCATTATGCCAACTGCTGGTCCCTAAACAGTAGTTTATTTTAAAGAAAATTATTTAATTTGGGGGCTGGTAGGTGGTGTGGTGGTTAAAGGTGCTGGATTCCCACATGGCTGACTAGTTCTAGTCTCGGACCTATTGACTTGCTTTCTTACTTTCCCTTTCTCTTTCGCTCTCTCTGGTCAAATTAAAAATAGTAATAACAACAACAAATGGAATTAAATAATTAAAGAAATATTTTTTCTTTAAATGATTATTTAATTTATCTATTTCTTTCTTTCTTTCTTTTTTTAATTTGACCAGAGACAGAGAGAGAGAGAGAAGGGGAAAGTGAGAAAGCAAGCCACCAGGTCCAGGACTCAAACTGTAGTCAGCCACCTGGGACTCCAGCGTCTTTAACCATTGCACTACCTGCTGACCCCAAGAAATGTTTTTTAAATTATTTAATTTTATATATTATTGTTAATTCAACCAGAGATAGAGGAAGAGAGAGGAGGAAAGTGAGAAAGCAGGCCTCCAGGTCCAGGACTCAAACTATGGTCAGCCCTGTGGGAATCCAGCACCTTCACCACCATACCACCTGGTGGCCCCCAAGAGCAGGCACTTTTGCCAGAGGGCACATCTCACCAGTAAAGGGGAGAGGCAAAAAGTACCCCCTAATAGGACACAGTCACACTGCAACACCTCCTCCACTTCTCCATCCTTTTGGGATTTGGAGCACACATGCTCGTTCACCTGGCATTTCTCAAGCTGCTGGGGCCAGGACTCACACCATGTGGTTGGCCATGTGGGATCCTACTCACTTAACCACCAGGTCAATGGGCCAGCCCAAGGACAGGCACATCTTAATCCACTAACATGGCTTTTATTTATTTATTTATTTTGAGAATATTGCTATAGGACGTGTACCAGAGAAAGTGAGAAATTATCCCCCGGGGGAAGGCTATGTTATAATCCATTCTCCTCTTGGGATTTTGGGCACTCACACACGTGCCCCACGTGAGTTTAAGCTGTTGGGTACAAGACTCAAACTGTGGGACCAGCAGTTAGCGTAATGGCTATGTCGCTGGACTCCCACGTAGTCGATCGCGGTTCGAGTCCCGGACCCGGTGGCTTAAACTCACGCCGGGCGCGTGTGCGTGCGTGCCCAAGATCCCGAGAGGAGAATGGAGGAGAAGGGATTGCGGCGTGGCCATCCCCCCTGGGGGGTGATTTCCTGCTTTCTATCTCTCTGTCTCTCTCTGTCTGTCTGGCGAGCGCACGCGCCCTATAGCAAAAACCTCTTCAAACTGTGTTTGACTACATGGGAGTCTGGCAACATAGTTATTACATCTGCTGGTCCTAGGCTGTTTTGTTTTTAATAAAAAAGAACGAAGAGAGAAAGGGATTGCAATATGACCATCCCTTGTGGACCATACTTTAAAAAAAAAAAAAACACCCACTGGCATGGCAGTTAGGACTAGACCCCACATGGCTGACTGCACCAGACCTGATGGTTTGAAAAACACACCAGAGGGGCCAGCAGGTGGTGTGGTTGAGTTGCTGGATTCCCACATGGCCAACTGTGGTTTCAGTCTCAGACCCAGAGGCTTGCCTTCTCTCTTTGCCTTTCTCTCTCTGGTAAGTGCACGTGCCCTATAGCAAATTTTTAAAAAAAGTGTTTTGGGAACAGCAGTTGGCGTAATGGCTACATCACTGGACTCCCATGTAGTCGACCGTGGTTTGAGTCCTGGACCCAGTGGCTTAAATTCATGCTGGGCACATGTGCATGCGTGCCCAAGATCCCAAGATGAGAATGGAGAAAGGACTGTGGTGTGGCCATCCCCTCTGGGGGGTGATTTCTCACTCTGTCTCTGTCTTTCTGGCAAGCACATGTGCCCTATAGCAAAAACCTCTCCCCCCAAAAAAATTATTTTAACTTTGTTTATTCATTTATTTTTAAATTTGACCAGAGAGAGGAAAAGTGAGAAAGCAAGCCACCAGTCCAGGACACACACCATGGTTTAGCCATGTGGGCGTGTCCAACACCTTAGCCACCATGCCACCTGCTGATCCCTATAGCAAATTTAAAAATAATTATTTAAAAAAATATATTATTTTATTTACACTTATTTATTTAATTTAAATTTGACCAGAGAGAGAAAGAGAAAGCAAGCCGCCAGGTCTGGGAATTGAACTATGATCAGCCATGTGGGAGTCCAGTGCCCTTAACCACACCATCTGCTGGCTCCTAAAAATAATAATTAATTCTTTGGGGGGAAAAAAAAAGAGAAAGATAAACATGCCAGATGTGTGTACTTGTATGCTCAAAATTCCAGAAAGAGGGAGAGAGAAAGGGATTGTAACGTGACCATCCCTTGTGGATGGTACTTTTTATTCTCTATCCAGCAAACACAGAGGCCCTCTGGCAAATTACCAGAAACAAAAGTACACATGTTAGGGGGACCAGAATGGTCCCAGTTTGGTCACATAGGTGCCATTATCTTTAAGCAAGTCCATCTTGAGCAAGCTTCCTCCTTCTGCTTTGGTTTCCGGCTTCCTCTTCTGCCTCAAGCAGGCCATGCTGAGCCTGTTGAACCCCCTGCCCGTCCCTCAGTGTGCTGAGACTTGCCTGGGAGCCAAGTTGCTGCACTGCCAGGGAGTCCACTTCCCACCCCACCCCAGCCACCTCTAACTCACCCCTGAACAAGAGCATCACTTGTTCTAGTACGTGCCTGTTGTTCAGGCTGGGGAAGGAGCCTATTCCCTTGGCGAGTTTTGCTTGTTAGATTTAACACACTGGATTTTAAATGCCGTTTTATCCATCTTTACCAAAAAAATAACTTGCCTGTAGTAATCATCTAAAAATTTTTGTTACCTATCCCGATCCTCAGAAATAATTACCACTTACCTCACAGAGTGTCTGGGAAACCGTAGACTGTTATTTGGGCTACTGCTGCCCACACGCCTGTGCCTCCAAGCAGTGACCAAACTCAAGAACGTGCTGCTCCCTGGTTCTCCATCCCGGACCCGCTCCACCACCCCCTAGAAGCCCCGTTCTCTGAGAAGGTAACTGTGAGCTTCTGCTTCTATAGATGTCTGTACCTGAGATTGGACCGTGTGATCGAAGGCAACTGTGCTGAAGAACTACTACAAAACTCCCGCCGCGTCGTGGAGGAGTATTTTGTGGCCCCCCCAGGTACGTGTTGCCCAGATGGTGTAACAGTCCAGACAGTCTCACAGCAACCGAAGGAATGAAGTAGTAACTGAGGACCAAGCATGTTAACCGAGAGCACTTTGAAAAGGAAAGTGCGTATGGACGGTAGCATGAAGGTGGCAGTAGAGTCCATGGGTCATACACACGCCTAGGAGCCAGTCAGGAGTGGGAATGAGCAAACCAGGGCTCGGGAAGGACAGTGTACAGTGGGTGGCAAATCTGGAGCTCAAGCTCTGCCTGAGGGGCAGCTGGGACGCAGGGCTTCCCGTTTGGTGCCAAGTAATTATTTTCTCAGAGAACCTTGGTATCTTGCATATATATTATATATCATCCACATTTTAACTATTGGCAACAAAATCAAAATTACCATGCAGGCCAAATAGAATGTAACTGCAAGCCAGCTGCGGCCTGCTGCTGCCTGAGCCGACGTTTCTCTATTGATCCTGTGTGTTATCTCCCAAGTAGAACCTGGCTTGGGACGTTGCCTCTTGGGCAACCTGAGCTCATAGCCATGGTCCATTCACTCCCATGTGCAATTAATGGCTAATTAACCTCCTCATCAACCTGTCTACTCCTTACTGAAAAGTGTGCATCCGTTTGGCTTCACTTATAACTAACTGTGATGCTTTCAGGTACTCAGAAACGCAGGATAGTAGCTACGCTTATTTTGCATTGCTGATTTTCCATGAATGAAGCCATCAGTTAGCTTGGGAAAGCCAGAAGGGCAGAGGCTCAGCAGTAACATTCTTTTGGTTGCTGTTTTGTACAGGGAACATCGCTCTGCCAAAGCTTGATGAATAAGAGCCCTTCCCACTCAGCTGAGTAGCTGTTCTGGGCAGGGGGGTACCCTGTGAACACGTGGAAGGGCAATGGTGGTGTTCTGTTATTGCAAATACTGACGTGAACCTACTTCCTTCAGTCGCGTGAAAAAGTGGATACTTCAGTTATTTCTTAGTAACTGCCTCTTCTGAAGACGGAGTTGGGAAAGACCTAGCCAAAACAAGGCAATGAGTTCCTAATGCTAATGGAAGTAAAGGAAAGAACAAAAGCCAGCTTCTAATAGATAAGTACTTACAGACAGCCTGTTATGTAGAAGATGTTACCCTACTTAACTCTCTTGAAGAAGACTGTCTACCACACTGCATACCCATAAACAGAGCATCTGGGACAACCAGAGTTGTCATTTTTAGTTGCAGTTTCCACTGACATGAGCAGCTGCCATCTTTGGCTAACCTGCTTAAAATGTTTCTGGGTATGAGGACCAGCAGGTGACATGGTGGTTAAAGTGCTGGACTCCCACCTGATCAACCACAGTTCAAGTCCTAGACCTGGTGGCTTGCTTTCTCACTTTCCTTCTTTTTCTGGTCAAACTGAAAAATGATAATAATAAAAATAAAATCAAATAAATAATTCTTAAAAAAAGAAAAATGTTTCTGGGTATCCATTTTGTGAGTAGAGGGCTATCTTTCTGCTAAGGTCTGAAAAGTGTTCAAAACAAACTAGCCAGGGAACTCTAATGCACCCACCACCATCCTGCAGAGCAGTCATTATGGGGATGCTAGCCATGCCTCATGTCTGTCTGAAAAGACACCTCATCACAAAAATAGCTCTGGATCTGGGACAAACTAGTCCTCTCACCTCCAAAATGATTACTGAATTGGTGAATGTAAGATGGTGGGCTTTTGGGTTTTTAAGTTTAGTTTTGTTTTGTTTTTTTTTTTTTTTGTTTTTTTTTGTTTTTTTTCTTTTTTTGGAGAGGTTTTTGCTATAGGGCGCGTGCGCTCGCCAGACAGAGAGAGAGAGACAGAGAGATAGAAAGCAGGAAATCACCCCCCAGGGGGGATGGCCACGCCGCAATCCCTTCTCCTCCATTCTCCTCTCGGGATCTTGGGCACGCACGCACACGCGCCCGGCGTGAGTTTAAGCCGCCGGGTCCGGGACTCGAACCACGGTCGACTACGTGGGAGTCCAGCGACATAGCCATTACGCTAACTGCTGGTCCCAGTTTTGTTTTGTTTTTGACAGACTTTTGCCATAGGGTGTGTATGTTCCCCAGAGAGAGAGAGAGAAAGCAACCCGGGAGGGATGGCCACACCACAATCCCTTTTCCTCCATTCTTATCTTGGGATTTTGAGCACACACAAAGCTGCTGCATCAGGGACTCAAACCATGGTCAACCACATGGAGTCTAGCACCTTAACCACTATGCCACCCGCTGGCCCTCCTTTTTGTTTCTTAAAAGCTCAGATACCAAGAGTAAATGAGACTGATATAGGGGTAAAAGTGACAGAAATAGACCTTATAGAATTTTTTTTCCCTAACTGAACTACCAAAGTTGGTTTTGGCTAAGAATTCCTCAATGATCTTTGTGCTGCTACTCATTTTGAAAAATCTGTTTTTATTCTTCCCACACCCTTGATTTGAAATGCTCCTTTTCTCTTTAAGGCAGCTTAATTTATGAAACCAGTCTCGAATGATAAGACAACCCTTAACAAGTCCTTGGGGCTGAAGTTGTCATCAAAAGTAACTATCTTTATCCCCAAATAAAGTTACCCACTTATGCTTCTGACCAGTTGGGTACAATGTGATACTATAACTCAATGACTCTTTTTTCCCTTCAAATTAGTTCACCTGTTTGGTAAATTCCGATAACTTAATCAAGGACAACCACACATGTCGATTACTAAACGTTTAAAATATATTTCTAAACAGAATGGGCCGACTCGGTCATGGTAGCTGCTGATCTCCATAGCAGAACAACCTACAAAGATACAGCACGGTTTCCTTTTTCCCATAATCAGGGGTGAAAAATATACAACTTGCTTCTGAACCAAAACCACAATTTCTGCAGTTTAATGTTTCACTGCTAACATGGCCCTGGTAGAAATTATGTAGTTTCTTTTTCCTTAAAAAAAAAAAAAAAAAAAAAAAAAAATTAAAAAAATCTTCTAAGACGCTAAATCATCAATCTGGAATGTAGATTCTGAGCACAAAGCAGCTCAGTTCCCCTAAAATATAAAGAAAAAAATTCCCATCACCTGTCTCAGTAGGGCCTGAAAGGAGAGAAATAGTGTGGGGAACCCCTGCTTTGGTATGGAGAGTCGCGGCCCCTTGACCCAGACCGAGACCGCGAGTAGCCATAGCTGGTGCTTCTCTCAGGATAAACTCGGATGTAGGAAGTTTCACCCTGAAATTCAAACAAAAAGAATAAAGGAAAAATTAAGATCCAAAGCAAAACAACACCTGACCTGCTGCCTAACAAGTACCGAGCACTTACTGTGTGCCTGACCCTCACTGTAACATGAGGTGGATACTTACTATCCATTTCAAGAATGAAGAAAATTAAGATTTAAGGTCTATCATTTGCCCAAATTGACATGAACGATAAGTGGCAACTTGGCATGTTGACATATACTTAAATATTAGTTATTATTGATAACGTACGCAAATGACTATCCCTGACCCTCCAGAATGTGGAATGAGTCTCAGTCACACAGTTCAGTCTCCTGCCACCTCACATGCATACACCCTTGGATGGGCATCTACACTAACAATGAACCTGTTTTTGACACCTAGGTCAGGACCTAGACTGGATGTTCGTTATCCTCATAGGTGAGCTTCCTGGAAAGACCTGTGCTGGTGCCATTGCATGACATTTTACAAATGGAGAAACGAGTTTATAGAGTGGATCAGCAAAGAAATTAATATGCAGCAGAGAAGTTGGCCAGTGGAATCGTGGCTGGATCCCACATGGCCCACTGTGCAGTTAGAGTACGGGACTTTAAAAACTCAATGGGGGGACCAGCAGTTAGCATAATGGCTATGTCGCTGGACTCCCATGTAGTCGACCGTGGTTCCTGGACCCGGTGGCTTAAAACTCACGCCAGGCGCGTGTGCCTGCGTACCCAAGATCCCAAGAGGAGAATAGAGGAGAAGGGATTGCGGCGTGGCCATCCCCCTGGGGGGTGATTTCTCGCTTTCTGTCTCTCTGTCTCTCTCTGTCTGTCTAGCGAGCACAAGCTCCCTACAGCAAAACCTCTCAAAAAAAAAAAAAAAAAAAAAAAACTCAATGGGGCAAGACTAACAGATGGCAATAATGGCTACGTTGCTGGACTCCCACGTAGTTGACTGCTGTTCGAGTCCTGGACCCTGCAACTTAAAACTCACATCGGGTGCTTGTGCATATATGCCCAAAATCCAGAGAGGAGACCGAAGAAGGGACTGTCTCCTTTCACGCTTTGTCTCTGCCTGGAGAGTACACGTGCTCTATACCAAAAATCTTAAAAAAATTTAAAAAAAAAACAAAACAGAAAACAAACCACAACACACTGAGGGTGCCAACAGATGGCACAGCAGTTATATCACTGGACTCCAACGTGGCTGACCATGGTTCAAGTCCCAAACCCGTGGCTCAAAAATCACGCCATGCACGTGTGCATCTGTGCCCAAGATCCTGGGAGGAGAAAGGACTGTGGTGGCATGGCCATCCCCCTGGGGGGTGATTTCTCACCTTCCCTTTCACTCTCTCTGCCCCCTCCCCACCAGCACACATGCCCTAAGACAAAAACCACTACCAAAAAAACAAACAAAACAAAAACGCTAGGCATGTCATGCACACTTGAAATCCTGACAGGATAGAGAAATGGAGAGAGGGCTGCAATGTGACTATTCCCCTTGGGGGGTGGGGTGCTTTCTCACTTTTCCTCTCTCTTATCTCTACCACCACAAGCACCTGTGCCCTCAGGCCAATTAAAGAAAAACAGGTAGCAGAGGAGTCCTGTCCAGGCTGGTCTGTCTCCAGGCCCTCCATCCTCAGCCAGCATTTGCAGAAGATCTGAAGTTGCTAAAAGTCAGCTGCTTTGCCACTGGTGAAAGGCAGTAACTGGATTTACTCTTACTGCGGCCCTGTTCTGCAGTGTAACTAAGGTCAGGTACTGTTGTTTCTGCTCCAAATTCGAGTCCTAGGGGACAGTCTGCACAAAAGCGTTGTTAAGCCATATAGGGACCAGCTCTCAAACCATATAACCAGGAATTATATGAGTCCTCAGAAAAACAAATGAAGTCTAGTGAAGGCACTGGATCCCACATGGCCAACTCTGCAATTCAAGTCCTAGACCTGGTGGATTGAAAAAAATAGGGTGTGTGTGTGTGTGTGTGTGTGCGTGTGTGCAGGCACACATGCCCAAAATCCTCAGAGAACAGAGAATGGATTACAGCATGGCCATCTCCCCGGGAGGTGATTTCTCACTTCTCTGTGTCTCTCTCTGGAAAGAGTACAAGCCCTATAGCCAGTCATTTCCATATGCACAGTCCATCTTTCCAGTGAGTTGAGCATCTGAGCAGCATAGTTAAAAATGATCTCTCCTGGTTCCAGAGTATTTTCCAGGTTAGCACAATACCTTAAACCCTGCATAACATTTGAGGCCCACACAGGGTGCCACTAGGGATCCTGGAAGTGCTCCAAGGAAGAAGTAAAAAGTCATGCCCTAATAAGGAAAAGTTAGGGAGCAGCAGATGGTGTAATGGTTACATTGCTGGATTCCCACATGGCCGACTACGGTGTGAGTCCTGGGCCTGGAGGCTTGAAACTCACACTGGGTGTGTGTGACTGCATGCCCAAGATCCTGAGAGCAAAATGGAGGAGCAGGGCTTGTGGTGTGGCCATCCCCCGAGGGGTGATTTCTTGTTTTCTGTTATTGTCTCTCTAGCAAGCACACACATCCTATTGCAAAATCTCTCTTAACAAAAAAAAAAAAAAAAAAAAAAAAAAAGTTGAACTGCTTGGTATGTGCCATAGACTGAGGTGTGCAGCTCTAGTTGTCCACCATTTCAAAGAGCTACTAGTTAAGTATTGGGAAGGTTTAAAGGACATATGCAGATGTTTGACTATGTACGGAATAAGTGCCCTTAACCTTCACGTTGTTCTTTTTTTTTTTTGGAGAGGTTTTTGCTATAGGGCGCGTGCGCTTGCCAGACAGAGACAGACAGAAAGCGAGAAATTACCCCCCAGAGGGGATGGCCATGCCGCAATCCCTTCTCCTCCATTCTCCTCTCGGGATCTTGGGCACACACACACACGCATCTGGCGTGAGTTTTAAGCCACCGGGTCCGGGACTCGAACCACGGTCGACTACGTGGGAGTCCAGCGACATAGCCATTACGCTAACTGCTGGTCCCAACCTTCACGTTGTTCTAAGGATCAACTGTACTATGAATACACACTTCCCTCTGCAATGACCCCACAAGGGTTAGACACAGCAAACTCCTTGGCTTTGTCCTCTTAGATATAAGATGGGTCTTTAGTACAGGGAGGTTATCAGATGACAACGGCACAGCCCGTTGTTACTTCTAGGTCAGGTGCAAGTGCAGTGACCTGGGCACAAGTTCCTCGACAGAAGGTAGGGACCCACCTCATGAGAGCGAAATTTGGTGTCATCCAGTTTACGCAGGGCATATTCCATGTCTTCTTTTCTGAGATACTCAACCATCCCCATTCCATCCTTCTGCACATCTGCATAACAGACATCCCCAGCTTCTCGCATGTGATCCTTCAGGTCCTGCCAGCTGCCTGAGGGAGGAAGTCCTAGGCACGGAGAACAGAAGAAAAGAGTCCACGTCCTTCAGCCGTATCAACTGCCCTTTCATAAGCCAGCAATCCCTCTGGTCCCTTCTCCGTGAATCACTTAAATCCCAAGGGTCTCAAATCACAAATCTTGATAAGGGACACAAAAGCAGAGAAAAGCACTGAATTATGAGTGGTAAACCACCTGGAGAAGCTGGCCTAGGCTAATCTTCCAGAAGAAGCCTTTCTGACAGAGCAAGAAGTCCGTCCTGTTACAGAGTTAGTATCTCTGAGAATTCAGCCAGTTTCTTTGTCCTTTGTGATCGAAGTCAGACTCTCAAGGCTTTGAGTTTCTAATTTTTCCATTATGAAATTTATCAGCACCATTTTTTTCTTGCCTGACCATGTTTCCCAAGGAGTGAAAATTCTGAAACCCGCCAATGAAATAAGCAACTTGTAACTGAAGGCAGCAACACAACAACAAAAATCAAGTTTTGTGTTCTTGTAGATAGGGCTAACAAAACAGACAAAGTACCTTTTAAAGAGCATCAACATTCTTCACTACAGTGAGGGAGAGATGAGACTCAGACACTAAAACTAGTTGGGAGTCACACAACCCTACCTGTCATCATGAAAGGGCAATGTGCTCCTGCTCTCAAAGGCTGTGTTACCGTTCACAGCTCAGGACTGCAGGATTTCAGAGCAGCATGGAGAGAGAAAAAGATAATGACATGCTGAAGGAGGAAGCAGGGTTTTGGGATTAAAAAACTACAAAGGGAGGGCCAGCATGTAGAATGGTGGTTAAAGGCACTGGCTTCCCACACGGCTGACCACGGTTCGAGTCCTAGACCTGGCGGCTTGGTTTCTTGCTTTCCCTTCTCTCGCCAATCAAATTTTTAAAAATAATAACAACAAATGGAATTGAATAAATAAATCTTAAAAAAAAAAAAAAAAAAAAAAAGGTAGGGGCCAGCAGGTGGCATAGTGGTTAAGGAGCTCAAATTCTCACATGGTTGACCGCGGTTTGAGTTCCAGACCTGGCGACTTGCTTTCTCCCTCTCCCTCTCCCTGTCTTTCTACAGCAAAACTCATGTGGAAAAAAAAAAAAAATCATAGTAATAAATAAATTAAATAATTCTTAAAAAAGAAAAAAGGTAGATACTAAAATTATTACATCAGAGTATGCTGGGTGTTGATGTTACACCTTAAAAAGGTACAGGTTCCTTGGGACCAGCAGTTGACGTAATGGCTATGTCACTGGACTCCCATGTAGTCGACCATAGTTTGAGACCCAGACTTGGTGGCTTAAACTCACACCTGGTGCATATGCTTGCGTGCCCAAGATCCCGAGAAGAGAATGGAGAAGGGATTGTGGCAAAGCTATCTCCCCGGGGGAGTGATCTCTCGCTGTCTGTCTTTCTCTGTCTTTCTGGCGAGCGCACGTGCCCTGTAACAAAAACCTCTCCCAAAAAAAGGGTACAGGCTCCTTGATATATTTCACTCCCAAAGGGTCCTCAAACTCCTCTGTAATGCATCCCGTGTCTGTAACAGTATGTTACTATCTCCCCCGCTCCCTTTAAAGTTTTGCTAGAGGGCATATGCACTCACTGGAGAGAGACAGAGGGGAACACAGAGGCAGGAGGGGAAAGCACCTCCCAGGGGGGTGGCCACACCATAATCCTTTGGGCACACACACAAGTGCATGGTGTGTGTTTCATGCCACTGGGTCTGAAACTCAAACCATGCAATTGGCCATGCGGGATCCTGCCACCTTAACCACCACACCACTGGCTGGCCCAACAGTGTGTAAATATTCTGAAGATCCATAAACCTCTAAACTTACCATCTCTTCTCTTGTCAACACTTGACAGAAATTTTCCAATACAATTCCTATGACTCAAAGTTGTGGTTTTATTTTTTGGTTGCTTTTAGTTAAAATGTAATTCCCAAACCACCACAAACTCCAGCCTATGTCACCTAAGGCTTGGGTACATGCCAGTTGATGGCATTGTGGTTAGGGTGACTGGCTCTCACAGAGCCGATTATGCAGTTTCAGTCTGAGCCCAGTGGCTCGGGAAACACACTAGGTAGATGTGTATGTGTACCCAGATCCACAAAAAATGGAAAAGAAGGGATTTTCAAGTGGCTATCGCCCCTGCAAGTGCTTCCTCACTTTCTCTGTGTCTGTCTCAGACAAGTGCAAACAAACTATAGCAAATTAAATAAAAATGCTGGGTATGTTTCCTGGAATGTCTTTCTAACAAGTCAATACCAAGATTCATTCCAAGAAAAGTCTTTAGAATTCCAGCTCAATGGGTTCTGCTATCACCTTCCTTTCTCAACACTAGAAAATGCCTTTATTATTTTTTTGAAGAATTTATTTAATTTATTTATCATTATTATTTTTCATTTGCTACAGGGCCCATGCACTCATGAGAGAGAGAAAGAGCAAGTGAGAAAGCAAGCTGCCAGGTCTGGGACTGGAACTGTAGTCAGCCATGTGGGAATCTAGTACTTTAACACCAAACCATCTGCTAGTCCCAAAACCCCTTTATTTTTATTTATTTATTTATTATTTTTTGGAAAGGTTTTTGCTATAGGGTGCGTGCACTCACCAGAAAGACAGAGAGACAGCAAGAAATTACCCCTCAGGAGGGATGGCCATGCCGCAATCCCTTCTCCTCTCAGGATCTTGGGCAAGTATGCACGGCGTGAGTTTAAGCCACTGGATCTGGAACGTGAACCATGGTCGACTACACGGCAGTCCAGTGACATAGCCATTACGCCAACTGCTGGTCCCCCAAAACTCCTTTATTAAAAAGCATGTTTGGGGGAACCAGCAGATGGTGTGGTGGCTAAGGCGCTAGACACGCCCACATGGCAGACCACTGTTTTGAGTCCCAAACCTGGTGGCTTGCTTTTTCACTTTCCCTCTCTCTCCCTCTCTTTGTGTATCTCTGGTCAAATGAAAATAAATCAATGAATGAATAAAATTAAAAAAAAAAAAAAAAAAAAAAAAAGCATGTTTGGGGCCAATGGGTTAAGGTGCTGGACTCCCTCCCACGTGATCGACCATGATTTGGGTCCCAGACCCAGCAGCTTGAAAATCATGCTGGGTGTGTGGCATGAATGCCCCAAATCCCAGAAGGAGAAAGAACTGTGGTGTGGTCATCTCCCTACAGGGGGTGATTTCTCACTTTCTCTCTCTTATCTCTCTGGTGAGCCCACATGCCGTGGCAAAAACCTTATTAAAAAAAAAAAAAAAGCATGGGGCACGGCAGGTGGTGTGGTGGTTAAGGGTACTGTACTCCCACCTGGTCAGCTGCGGTCTGAGTCCCAGACCTGACCTGGTGGCTTGCTTTCTCACTTTCCCTCTCTCTTTCTCTCTGGTCAATCAAAATAAATTAACTAATTAACTTAAATAATTCTTTAAAAAAAACAAAAAACAAAAAACACCATGTTTATGTTCTTCCAAGGCTGTACTACCTACATCATTTCATTTGCAGGATACCTGTTTCACTGGCAAGCCGGGGCAGGGCTTCAGAATATCACTGTGCATACATATGTTACTGAAAAGAAAATTCACATGTCTCATGCACTGAAAAATAACATCTAACTTTTCTTGGAGGCCAGACTCTGCTAAGTATTTTACAAGAATTGTCTCATTCAGTTTGAAAGAGACATACCTGAAACAAGAACTCGGAAATCAGATCTTCTTGTAGGAGGTCCATTCCTCCCACCACGGGGCCACCCGCCCCGACCTCCATAAGTCCTGGGGAATTCCACACGAAGACGACACTGGCCATAATCGTAACCATTTCTTCCATAAATTGCATCCTCAGCATCTCTGCAACAAAAAGAGAAAAAAAATAGAATTAGTGCTGCTCATGAGACCAAGTGACTTCTCAATAAGGAGCATGCATAAAAATAAAAGGGAAACCAGGGCCAGCAGGTGGCATGTTGGTTAAGGATGTTGGACTTCCACATGGCCAACCATGGTTCACGTCTCAGACCTGGTAGCTTGCTTTCTCGCTTTCTCTCGCTCTCTTTTTCTCTCTTTCTCTCTCGCTCTGTCCCTCACTGGTCAAATTAAACAAAGTTAAATAAAATAATTCTTAAAAAAAAAAAAAAAAGATAAGGGAAACCTAGGTAGACAGCAGGTGACGTGGTGGTTAAGGTCCTATACTACCACATGGTCAACTGCAGTTTGAGTCTTGCACCGCAGTTTGAGTCTCAGACCTTGTGGCTTGAAAATCACGCTGGGCGTGCGTGAATGTATGCCTAAAATCCCAGGAGGAGAATGGGAAAGAGACTGCAGGATGGCCATCTTCCCTGGGGGTGATTTCTCACTCCTCCCCCTCACTATCTCTCTCTAGCAAGTGCACGTGCCCTATGGCAAAAACTTTAATTAAAAAAAAAAAAAAAAAAGGTGGGGGAACCCAGGGCCAGTTCCATGGCCCAATGGCAATGGTACTATTCAAGAGAAGCCATATCCCACATGGTGACCACTGTTCGAATTCCCAGCCAACCAGAAACATACCAGGGACAGGCACAAGTGACCAAGATCCAATGGGCTGGACAAATGAAGGAAGGGGATCACAGCAATGGTAGACCCTGTGGAGGGTGCTCATCTTTCTTTCCCACCCAGTCTCACATGTTCGTTAAATTCTATCTTGAATAAAGGGGAGAGGGCGGCAGGTGGCGTGGTAGATAAAGGTGTTGGATTTCCACATGGTGGACCATGGTTCAAGTTCTAGACTTGGCGGCTTGCTTTCTCACTTACTTTCTATTTCTGTCTCTGTCTGGTCAAATTGGAAAATAATAACAAATGGAATTAAATTAAAAAAAATTTTAATTAATAAAGGTGAAAAAAGGAAAACCAGAGTGTGATTAAAAAAACCAGAACCAGCAGGTGGCATGGTGGTTAAGGTGCTGAACACTCCCACATGGCCGACCACAGTTCAAGTTCCAGACTTGGTGGCTTGCTTTCTCACTTTCTCTGTGTTTCTCTGATCAAATTAAAATAAATAAATGAATAAATTAAAAATTAAATAATTTAAAAAAACACCACTGGGACCAGCAGTTAGCTCAATGGTTATGTCGTTGGACTTCCATGTAGTTGACTGCAGTTTGAGTCCCAGACCCGGTGGCTTAAACTCACGCCAGGCACATGTGCGTGCGTGCCCAAGATCCCAAGAGAATGGATGGGAAGGGACTGCAGCGAGGCCATCCCCCATGGGGGGTGATTTCTCGTTTTCTGTCTCTCTGTCTCTCTCTGTCTTTCTGGCAAGTGCATGTGCCCTATAGCAAAAACCTCTCAAAAAAAAAAAAAAAAAAAAACAAAACCACCACCATAAAACAGGATCTTGATGCATTTCTGCTTTGGCATGAAGACCTTCCATGATACTGGAATTAAACTTTACAGCTGTCATATACCAGGTTTTATAGGTATGACGTGACACTGAATAAACAGATCATACTTATAAGAGGGCTAGTTCAGAGAGGGAAAAACCTGATTAACATGATTGATTTTGCCAAAAACCCAATTTCTCTAACCTTGGTGAGCAGTTTCTCAAAACGCTCATCCTACACTAGTTCTGTAACATTCTTCTACAAGGCCCGGTGCCAAAACGTCTACAGAACCAAAAACTAATTTAGAAGGAACTAAGGTTCAAAAGACCAATGCAAATGAGTATTTTGTCATGATACACATTTTTTTTTTTTTTTTAGGTTTTCCTATAGGGCACGTATGCTTGCTGGGGGGGGGGGGGGGCGGGAAGGAAGAGAAAGATGAGAAATCCCCCCTACCCCCACCCCCAGAGAGATGGACACATTGCAATCCGTTCTTCATGCACCACATGGGGATTTGGGCATGCACACACACGCGTGCACCCAGCATGTTTTTCAAGCCGCTCAGTCTGGGAACCCAAACAGCACAGTTGGCCATGTGGGATCTAGTGCTTTAACCACCACGCCACCCAGCTGGTCCAATATAGAGCTCTTTTTTTTTTTTTTAAAGGTTTTTGCCATAGGACACATATGTTTTCCAGAAAGACAGTGAGAGGGAAAGTTAGAAATCACCCCCCCAGGGGGGTTGGCCACACCACAATACCTTCTCCACTCTCCTCCTGGGATTTTGGAGACACACACACACACACACAAGACTGATTTTCAAGCCACAGGGTCCAGGACTTGACAGCGGTAGGCCATGTGGGAATCCAACACTTAATCACTGTGCCACCTGCTGGCCCCCAGAGTTCTCTTAAGTATACCTTTTCAGCCTGATTTAGAGAATTACATTGTCAAAAGCACTTCAGGTACAATTTTGCCAGAAGAGGTAGCTATTCAATAAAGTTATTTAGTTTTTTAAAAGGCTCTAGAAGAGTTAGGGATGCCAAGCTAGTTCTCTAGGACCGGATGGGGAAAGGACAGCAGAGTCAAGAGTGTACTAAAGAATGCATTGCTCAGTGTCACAGAACAGTAGCTTACCAGAATTCTACAACAAGACTACAATCCTCCAGAGCCACTCTGACTACATAATGCACGGGGGATGCAGAGCTGCTAGATTAAAAGCATACTATGAGTGGGACCAGCAGGTGGCGTGGTGGTTAAGGTGCTGGACATTCCCACATGGCTGACCATGGTTCAAGTCCTGGACCTGGTGCCTTGCTTTCTCACTTTTTTTTTCTCTCTCTCTCTCTGGTCAAAATAAAGTAAGTAAATGAATAAATAAAATCTAAAAAAAAAAAAAAAAAAAAAAATGCATACCATGAGTATGAGCAAGCTGAGTCCATAGCATTCTTCTACTCTGTTACTAGTAGCTGTCTCTGAGTGTTTAGTTGTTATATCTCTCATGTGAGTAGTATGCCTACCAGGGTTATTGCAAGGATTAAATAAGATACTGTGAGGGCCAGCAGATGGTGTAATGATTACGTTGCTGGTCTCCCACATAGCTGACCTGGGTTCGAGTCCTAGACCAAGTGGCTTCAAACTCAAACCGTGCATATGTGTGCGTGCCTAAAATCCTGAGAGGAGTCTGGAGGAGAAGGTACTGCAATGTGGCCCTCCCCTGGAGAGGTGATGTCTCCCTTTCTCTCTCCCTCTCTCCCTCTCCCTGTGAGCTCAATGCCCTATAGCAAAAATCTTTAAAAATAAAAGATACTATGTGCACAGTGCTTCCTTTGAAATTTCTAATCTAGAGATATTAAAAAACGCTTCTCTATTATGAAAGGAATGAGGAGACAGTAGACAATGTAGCATTTTATACAATGAGTTTGTATTCTAAGGGTAGGACAGAAGGACAGAAGGTCCAAACCCCATCATGATTCCTCACTAGCCTTTCTGTTCAACAACTCTAAATCAACCTCCTCATCTATAAAGTGTGGTTAAAAGTAACAACAGCAACGGTTCTCGAAAAAGCTAAATAATGACACACAGTGGCTGTTCAAAAAACACAATGGCACTGTTACTAATTGACAGAGGCCAGCCTACTGCCCTTTAGGTGTAAAAACTCCTGTCTTCATTTTTGAGTGCTTCCTGCTTCTCCGTGCTCAGGTGCAGTCTTGCTTAATCATATCTCCGCTCCAGGTAAGCAAGACGCCTACAGACACTGCTTGTAGTGAGTCCCCCTGGGAGAGACCAAAGCCGGGAAAACAGGGGGCGGACTCCTGTTTTGCCCAGTGGGGTGACCAAGTACAGTGGAGCCGCTTCTAAGAACCGCCAACCGCTGTTGTGAAAGCTCCTGGTCCTTTTCCGGCCATAAGGCCCACAATGTTTGCAAAAATCACGAAAGACCCCTTTCATACGGCTTAGTGATCGAAGAGTTTCCAAATCCCTGGGCCCTGTAGCATCCTACAGAACCTCCCTCCTTACAGGAGGGGAATGAAATCAGAGATTCCCCTCGGGCTGTCGGAAAAGTTTTCCCAAATCCTTGATCCTTGTTTAGGGACGAGGCCCCGGCCTCGTGGGACCGGCGCGCGCGGATGGAAAGCTGTCCCATCACGGAGACCCCTTTCCGATCTCCCAAGGCATCTACATCCCCGCAGCCTGTTCCCGGTAACGGCGAGTTCTGGCCCGGGGGAGGGGAGGGGAGGGGAGGGCAACTGGTGACTTCTGCTGCCCGCGGAGTCCTCTCCAGCGCAGGTTCCCCGACCCGAGGTTCCAGGCCCTGGGGCTGCCTCCCCGAGGGCGCCTCCCGAGCGCGTGGGCGAGAGTACTATTTGTACCAGCCCTGAGACCGGCCTGGGCGGGCTTGGGCTCTCCGAAAGCTCAGGTTTAGTGTTTCTAACTAAAAAAAAATCATAACAAAAATAAAGGAAGTGACGACGGAGCAAAGGCCGGCCCGCAGCCTGCGGGGAGAGGAGGCCTCACCCTCCACCCGGGGGCGCCGTGAGGGGTCTGCGCCGAGGGGAGGGGAGGCGCGGCGCCGTCGGGGGAGGGGAGAGGAGGGAAGGCGGAGGCCTCGGGCTCTGCGGGCCGGGCGCGGGGGCCTCACCGGGGGTCCTCGAAGCGCACGAAGGCGAAGGGCACGAGGCCGTGCTGGTTCTTGAGCTCGATCTCGCGGATACGGCCGTATTTGTAGAACAGGTCCTCCAGGTCCTTCTCGCGCACGTCTGTCGGAAGGTTCCCCACGTAGATGCGCCCGTCGCCCTCGCCGCCGCGCTCGTCCGCCCAGCCCGACATCCGCACCGCCCGACGCCGCGGGCCCGCCGCAGCCCACGTCGCCGCCGCCTCAGCCCGGGTCCCCCCGCAGCGTCCCCGCGGGCTCAGTGGCGATCAGCCGCACTGCATTGTGGGAGCGCGGAGCGGAAGCGAAGGGGTCGGTAGAGGCACAAGGAATCCTCTTAAAGGGGACGCGGCTAAGACGATTGCGCGTGCGCGCAGGCCGGCGCCCCCTGTAGGTGCGGACCGTGCCCCGGGGCAACTGCAGGCGGAGGACAGAGTAGGGTGATTTGGGTCTATGCGTGAAAGCGGTTCGCTTGCTGCATGCACTTAGGCCTTCCGAACTTCGGTTTCTCCCTCCATGGCGCCAACTACTTCGAGGGTTTTTGTGACCACTCCCGAGGGGTGACCCAGGTACCCAGGGTCGGCCTCGCGCGGCCACTCTGGAAGGGAAGCACTCCGCAGGAGCACGAGTGAGTTCCCAGCTCGCAGCCTCAGGTCAGTAGCTCTCTGGGCCACCGTGCCCGCCCCCCCTCCCCCCGCCTTTTTTTCCGTGCTCCCTTTTTACGTTGCTTAGAAATGACGGCGTAACATGACTCCGTGGCTTGAACTTGGAGTTTATCCGAGACAAGGGTGAGGACTCCTAATAACCATTACTATCACTATCAGTATAGAGTGATACCAGGGATTTGTGCATTGGCTCCTCACCCAGGATGGAGGGATTCTCGTAATACAGGGGAGAGAACTGGGATCTCAGGGTCAGGTCAGGATTGGAGCCCAAAACCACGCCGTCATGCTATGTGCTGGGTCCTTAAGGAGTTTAGCCGAACACTGAATCCCGGACGTTGCAACAATGAGGACTTGCATCACACAATCTTAAAGGTTTTTATATTAAAAAATTAGCAAGCATGCCTAAAATGATGAGAACGGAGGAGAAAGGACTGTGGCATGGCTACCCTCCGTGTGAGTGGTTTCTCACTTGCCCTCTCTCCAGCAAGTGCACATGCCTTATGGTAAAAATCTCCCCCCCCACCACCACCAAAAAAAAGAGAGAAGAGAAACCTCGGGGTCCAGCAGGTGGCGTGGTGGTTAAGGCACCGAATCACTGAATTCCCGCAAAGCCAGCCAGGTTAGAGTCCTGGATCCAGCGGCCTGAAAATTATGCCAGATGCCCGCGTGCGTGTTTGTCCAAAATCCCAAGAGAATAGAGGAGTCAGGATGGCGTGGCTGTTCCTCCTGAGGGATGGCCGCCACCCCCCACTAAGTTTTAAGGCAATAAATAAATAAATAAATAAATAGAAAAGAAAAGACAAAGAAACCTCAGAGTCAGTAGGTGGTGTGGTGGTTCAGGCACTGTTTCCCACATGACTGACTCCAAGGTTAGAATCCTAGACCTGGGGACTAGCAGTTGGCGTAATGGCTTATGTTGCTGGACTCCCATGTAGTCGACCTTGGTTCCTAGTCCCCGGACCCAGTGGCTTAAGGGCTTGTGTGTTGGTGTGCTCAAGATCCCAGAGGAGAATGGAGGAGAAGGGATTGCAGCATGGCCATCTCCCCTGTGGGGTGATTTCTGGTTTTCTGTATCTCTGTCTCCCTGTCTTTCTGGCAGGTGCACAGCCTCCCCATAACAAAAACCTTTCCCCTCACCCCCCAAAAAAGAGAAAGAACCCCAGACCTATGGCTTGAGAATCATACTGGGCGCACGTGAGTGCGTAATGGAGGAGAAGGAATTGAAGTGTGGTCATGGTGCCTGGCAGGTGATTTCTTACTTTTCTCAGTCTGTCTGTCTCTATCCTGTACCAAAAACAAAAACAAATCTCAAGGAACTGATGGATGGGTACATGATAAAACAAATATAGCAGAATGCTGATGGTGGCGGCCCTGTGTGGGTGTTCACAGTACATTCTTTCAACTTTATTTATGTTTGAAATTTTCCATAATGAAATATTGGGGAGTGGGAGAAAATGAATCGTGTTAAAAGCGAACTACATTGGGGCTGGCAGGGTGGTCGTTGAGGGCTGGACTCCACATGGACAACTGCAAGTTCGAGTCCCAGACTCAAACTGTGTTTTTGGCCATGTGGGATCCAGGCAGCTTAACCTCCATACCAGTGACAGGCCCACTAAGTATATAACCTTTTAGGAAGGCAAATTGATAGCATACACCAGGCCCTCATAACATACATATGCCCTTTGATCTTGTTTTTGTCCTTTTAATTTTTTTTTTTTTTTGGAGAGGTTTTGCTATAGGGCGCATGCGCTCGCCTGACAGAGACAGAGAGATAGAAAGCAAGAAATCACCCCCCGGGGGGGATGGCCACGCCACAATCCCTTCTCCTCCATTCTCCTCTCAGGATCTTGGGCACGCACATACGCACATGTATCCAGCATGAGTTTTAAGCCACCAGGTCCAGGACGCGAACCGTGGTCGACTACATGGGAGTCCAGCGACATAGCCATTACACTAACTGCTGGTCCCTCTTTTTAATCTTTTAGAGAGATTTTTGCAAAATACAGAGACAGAAACCAAGAAATCACCCCCCAGAGGGATGGCCACACCATAGTCACTTCGACTCCATTATCCTATCAGAATCTTAGGCAGGCATGCACACGCACACGCGCCCGATGGGAGAGTAAGCCACTGTGTCCGGGACTCGAACCACAGTTGACTACATGGGAGTCCAGTGACATAACCATTTGTTGGTCCTGCCCTTTGATCTTATAATTCCATTTGTAGGATTTTACAATGGAGCTATAAGCAAGAACTTATCATAACTTAACTATGGGTTTATGGTCATCATTGCATCCTGTACAATTAAAAAATTAAAACTGATAAGGGAGTGGTTCAAACATTAATAATGTTACACAATTAAGTCATTTTTAACATGAAGATATCAAGGTCACTAATTAAAGTGAACTAAAAATGGTGTTTCATATATACACATACAAGTATATATTCTTTTTTAAACTTTTTAAAAAATAATTATTTCATTTAACTTTTTATTTATTTATTTATTTCAGTTTGACCAGAGAGGGACAGAGTGAGGGGGTGAGGGTGAGAAAGCAAGCCACTGGGTCCAGGACTCAAACCACAGCTGGCCATGTGGGAGTCCAGTGCCCTTAACCACCATGCCACCTGCCAGCCCGATGTTCTTTTTTTTTTTTTTTTTAATCTTTATTTTTATTTATTTATTTTTAATTTGACCAGAGAGGGACAGAGAGAGAGAAAGTGAGAAAGCAAGCCGCCAAGTCCGGGACTCCAACCATGGTCAGCCATGTGGGAGTCCAGCCCCCTTAACCATCACGCCACCTGCTGGCCCCTGGGATCTGTTAAACTTCTACCAATTTGTCTCCAAAGCATGTAATTCTGGGAACTTTCACTTTATTATTTTTACTTTTTTTTTAAGCCACCGGGTCCGGGACTCAAACCATGGTCAACTGCATGGGAATCCAGCAACATAGCCATTACGCTAACTGCTGGTCCCTATTTTTACTTTTTTTTTAAAACAACTATTTATTGGGAGCTGGCAAGTGATGTGATTAAAGCACTGGACGCCCACATTCCCACATGGACAATCATGGTTTGAATTCCAAACCTGGTGGCTTGCTTCCTCACTTTCCCTTTCTCTCTCTCTCTCTCTCTCTCTCTCTGGTCAAAATTAAAATAGTAACACTTTCCCTTTCTCTCTCTCTCTCTCTCTCTGGTCAAAATTAAAATAATAACAGTAACAAATAAAGTAAAAATAATTATTTTTAATAATTATTTATTTAGGGACCACCAGATGGCATAATGGTTACATCGCTGGACTCCCACATAGTTGACTGCAGTTTCAGTCCCAGAGCAGAATGGAGGAGAGGGGACTACAGCGTGGTCATCCCCCTTGGGTGATTTCTCATTTTCTGTCTGTCTCTCTGGTGAGCGCACACGCCCTATAGCAGAAACCTCTCTAAAATAAACAAACAATATTTATTTACTTAATTCTATTTGTTGTTATTTTTCAGTTTGACCAGAGAGCAAGAGAGAAAGGGAAAGCAAGAAAGCAAGCCTCCAGGTCGAGGACTTGAACTGTGATTGGCCATGTGGGAGTCCAGCACCTTAACAACCATGCCTCCTGCTGACCCTGGAATCTTCACTTTTTTTTTTTTTTTTTTTTTTTTTTTGAGAGATTTTTGCTATAGAGCATGTGACCTCGCCAGAAAGACAGAATCAGGGAGACAGAAAGAAATCACCCCCCAGGGGAGATGACCACGCTACAATCCTTTCTCCTCCATCCTCCTCTTGGGACACCCACACGCCTGGCATGAGTTTAAGCCACTGGATCCAGGACTCAAACCGCGGTTGACTACGTGGGAGTCCAGTGATGGGAGTCCAGCGACATAGCCATTACACCAACTGCTGGTCCCAGAACCTTCACTTTTAATGTCATATACTTCTGTTTAGTTGGAAATTGCTACTACAACTATGTTTCATTTTTATATTCTGAACAAAATTAAAAAGGAAACAATTTTATCTAATGTTACACATTTAGTATGTTTGGTATTTACAAAAAAAAGGTGTACAAGAAAATAACCTTCCAAATGGCTGTGGGGATACCTCTTGATGATAGTGATTTCCATATCTTTATTTATGCTTTTCTGTATTTATCACATTGTAATTAACATGTACTACTTTTATAATTGGAATAAAATACAATAAATGAGTTCTAAAATTAAACGATCAGAACTGTCTCTTGATTATATCATGCTTCTAGCTGTTCTCTGCTGAGCTTCAGAAGGAAAGCAGGAAAGAGCACTGGCCAATATGACCTGGAGTCTTAGGTATGCAGCTGTAGAGGAGCCTACAAATCCTAACAGCATCCTAAAGTCCAAATGCCTCCCAGATTGATTTCCAGGTCCCTGGTTTGTGGAACTGGTTGGACAGTGGCATCAATGGCATCTTTTTTTTTTTTTTTTTTTTTTTTTTTTTGAGAGGTTTTCACTATAGCGCACGTGCGCTCACCAGACAGACAGAGACATAGAGACAGAAAGCGAGAAATCACCCCCCAGGGGGGATGGTCACGCTGCAATCCCTTCTCCTCCATTCTCCTCTCGGGATCTTGGGCACGCACGCACATGTGCCCGGTGTGAGTTTAAGCCACGGGGTCCGGGACGCAAACCGCAGTCGACTACGTGGGAGTCCAGCGACATAGCCATTATGCTAACTGCTGGTTCCCAATGGCATCTTTTTTTTTTTTTTTTTTTTTTTTTGGAGAGGTTTTTGCTATAGGGCGCGTGCGCTCGCCAGACAGACAGAGAGAGACAGAGAGATAGAAAGCGAGAAATCACCCCCCAGGGGGGATGGCCACGCCGCAATCCCTTCTCCTCCATTCTCCTCTCGGGATCTTGGGCACGCACGCACACGCGCCCGGCGTGAGTTTAAGCCGCCGGGTCCGGGACTCGAACCGCGGTCGACTACGTGGGAGTCCAGCGACATAGCCATTACACTAACTGCTGGTCCCCCAATGGCATCTTTTAAAAAAAAATTATTATTTATGGATTTTATTTATTTATTATTATTTTTTAGTTTGCTATAGGGCACGTGTGCTCATCAGAGAGAAAGAGAGAGAGACTGAAAGTGAGAAAGAAAGCAAGCTGCCAGGTCCAGGACTCAAACCTCAGTCAACCATGTGAGAGTCCAACGCCTTAACCACCATGCCACCCGCTGCCCCCCAGGCATTTATTTTTTTCAAGCTGGTGCAGGACTCGGCCATGTGGGATCCAGTGTCTTATCCTACACCACCTTCTGACCCCCAGTGGCATCATTCTAAGAGAATAAAGCATAAGTGACTGGTCTGCAATGGGAGGAGGTGATCTGCAGAGGTAGATGAGCATGAGTTCAGTTGTGGGTGGTGGGTAAGAGGTGTGATGGCCCTCGGCAGTGTGCGCCCCCTCCACTGGGAATAACTCCAGCTGCAAGACCTGATGCTGGTAGGTGGGCATTCCTCAGATACTTGGGAAAGGTCTGTTTACCCTTCCCACAGGGAGAAGCTTTCACTTAAAATACATGGAATCTCAATAAACATTCCTCTTGGGACCAAGAGATAGCATAATGGTTACATCACTCCACTCCCACGTAGTTGACTGTGGTTCAAGTCCTGGACCCTGTGGCTTAAAACTCAAGCTGGGCGCATGTGCATGCGTGCCCAAAATCTTGAGAGAAGAATGGAGGAGAAGGGATTGCGGGATGGCCATCTTCCTTGAGTGGGGTGATTTCTCACTTTCTGTCTCTCTGGTGAGCGCATATGCCCTATGGCAAAAATATCTCTAAAAATAAATAAACAAACATTCCTCCTTCCTAACCTGATGCTTCGAAAGACACCAATAGGTTTGTCTAGGCATTAAAAAGAAGCCAATATCCTTGGCAGGCTGTTAAGAGTTAATGCACTGGGGCTGGCAGGTGGCATGGTGAGTAAGGCGCTGGACTCCCACATGGCTGACTGCAGTTTGAAACTTGGATCTGGCAGCTTGCTTTCTCACTTTCCCTCTCTCTGGTGAATTGAGAAAAATAAATAATAAATGAAATAATTATTTTATTTTTTTGGTATAAAAGTTAATACTTCTCACAGGAAGCCAGGGAGTTGGGCAGTGCAAGCTTAACAAAACAAAACAAAAAAAAAAAGATAAAGCATGCTGGGAACCTGTTCATCTGGTTTTCTCCCTTTCCCTATGACATCAGTCCCCTCTGGCATCCCAGCATTCTTCTCTGTCAAGCTCAGTCTTGAGCTTCTCCCAGTGCTGGGGGAGTAGACCATCAGTGGGAAAATGAGTCATCTTGGAGAAACTGGTCCAGGCTGGCTGGGAGAGCTGTGGGCCCCTGGGGAATGTGCTCCTGGTCACAGCACCCCAGG
The DNA here is from genome assembly GCA_026018925.1 of Tupaia tana. Taxonomy (NCBI): domain Eukaryota; kingdom Metazoa; phylum Chordata; class Mammalia; order Scandentia; family Tupaiidae; genus Tupaia; species Tupaia tana. The sequence continues at coordinate 12,330,216 of JAKSZU010000026.1, read as the reverse complement.
AACTTTCTGGTGTTCTTTGTCACTATCTGTGCAGTGGAGTAAAATAAAACATTTTCTGGAGAGCTACATAATGAAGACCGGAGCCGTGCAGGGGAAGGTAGGGAGGAGTAGCAGCTGAACTAGAACAAGGAGGTTTCGAGAAGAGTTTGCAATGGGGGAGCAGAGAGCTTTAGGGAAACAAGTGCAAAGCGTGGGAGGATGAGAAGAAAAAGATGGGAAAGATAATTCAAGATTTGCAGTGTGTTGTGAATATAATTCCCCTTTGGTGTTTTCTTAAGAGACTGCGGAGAATCTTTAACATTGTTTTTCAGTTATTTTTGGATTATGAACTGATGTTTCTTTGAATGTGGCCAAACAGGTGGGAACACAGGACCTGGTTTTATATGAGGTTATTTAAAGCAGTGAGAATAATGAATTCGTGACAGCTTGGCTGCTTTGTTTTTGCTCAGACATCAAATATGAATAGTTTATTCTTTCAGGCCCTGTTTGCCATGGATTCACAGGCCTCAGAGATCTGTGAACCACTGCTTCCCCAACCCCGACCCTCAGCCTCCAGCTCCCAACCCTGCAAAGTTGACAGATGTTATAGGCCGACACACACCTCCTATAGCAAAAAAAAAAAAAAAAAAAAAAAGTGACTACTGCAAGTAAGACCAAATGTTTAATTATATTTAATTGTAATGAATTTTATTTTTTGAGAGACAGATTTTTGCTATAGGCGCGTACATTTGCCAGAGAGACAGAGAGCAAGAAATCACCCCCCGAGGGGGGATGGCCACATGGCAACCCCTTCTCCTCCATTCTCCTCTTGTGATTTTGGGCATACACACACACATACTTAATATCAGTTTTTTTGTTTTTTGGTTTTTTTTTTTGAGAGGTTTTTGCTATAGGGCGCGTGCGCTCGCCAGACAGACAGAGAGAGACAGAGAGACAGAAAGCAGGAAATCACCCCCCAGGGGGGATGGCCACGCCACAATCCCTTCTCCTCCATTCCTCTCGGGATCTTGGGCACGCACGCACACGCGCCCGGCGTGAGTTTAAGCCACCGGGTCCGGGACTCGAACTGCGGTCGACTACGTGGGAGTCCAGCGACATAGCCATTACGCTAACTGCTGGTCCCTTTTATATCAGTTTTTTTAAAAAATTATTTATTTATTTAACTTTATTTGTCGTTATTATTACTATTCTTTTTTTTTTTTTTTTTTGGAGAGGTTTTTCGCTATAGGGCGCGTGCGCTCGCCAGACACACAGAGAGAGACATAGAGACAGAAAGCGAGAAATCATCCCCCAGGGGGGATGGTCACGCCGCAATCCCTTCTCCTCCATTCTCCTCTCGGGATCTTGGGCACGCACGCACACACGCCCGGCTTGAGTTTTAAGCCACCGGTTCCGGGATGCAAACCACGGTCGACTACGTGGGAGTCCAACGACAGCCATTACGCTAACTGCTGGTTCCCAAATAATATCAGTTTTTTTTAAGCCAACGGGTCAGGGATTCAAACCATGGTCAACTACGTGGGAGTCTAGCACTTCAACCACTACACCACCTGCTGGACCTTTAATTAATTCTTTTTAAAACTTTGCCAGAGGATGCATGTGCTCCCAGGAGAGAAATGGAGAGAAGTGGAGGGAAAGTGAGAAAGCATCCCACATAGGGGATGATTGGGCTGTAATCCCTTCTCCATTTCTAGCTCCTTTTGGGATTTTGGGCTCGCTTGCACTTGTACCTGGTAACGTTTTTAAGCCACAGGGTTAATAACTCAAACTGCATGGTTGGTTATGTGGGATCCAGCCACCTCAACCACCAGACACTGGCTGGCCCATAATTAATTCATTTTAATAACCAAATGTGGTTAGTGGCTACCATATAGGACAGTATAGGGATTTTTGCTATAGGGTGAGTGCACTCACCAGAGAGACAGAGACAGAGAGACCAAAAGCTAGAAATCATCCCCAAGGGGGATGGCCACACCGTCATCTTTCTCTTCCATTCTCCTCTTGGGATTTTGCATATGCGTAAGTTTTAAGCTACTGGATCTGGGACTCAAACCACAGTTGACTACATGGAAATCCAGTGACATAACCATTACACCATTAAAAAAAAAAAAAAAATTAAATTTAAAAAAATTCTTTAAAAAATAATAAGTAAAAATAAATAATTCTTAAAAAAAAATGTCATACCAGGTATATATGTGTGTATGTCCAAATCCCACAAGAATGGAGGAAAAGGGAGGGATTGCGGTGTGGACACCCCCTTGGGGGGTGACTTCTGTTTCCCTCTCTCTGTCTCTGTCTCTCTCTGGAGACCACATGGGCCCTAGAGCAAAAACAAAACAAAAAACCTTAACCGAGAGCCAAGCTTCTAGGCTGCACACATCCCCCAGTGCTAACACATGCAGAGTGGATGAATTTCTTTCTGTCTGGCTGAGGCTGGCTCTCCCCCTCAGCCAGCACATGTGCAGGGCTTCTGTGAATGTCACATTGACAGACATTCCCGGGAGCTAGGCAGCTGGGGACATTTCTTTTGTTCTTCCAGTCTCCTCCTTGTGGGCTGCCAGTTCGTCTTGTTATGGCACACTCCTTGAGGTATCAGCAGATCAAGTTTTCCCCTCATGGGATGCTGTGACCCCAGATTCAAAAGCTCAGGGTTGGGGCTGGGAGGTGGCGTGGTGGTTAAGGGCACTACACTCCTACATGGCTTACATCAGTTTGAGTCCCGGACATGGTGGTTTGCTTTCTCACTTCCCCCCACCCCAGTCAAATTAAAATAATAAGTAAATAAGTAAAGTTAAATCATTCTTTTTTATTATTTTATTTATTTAGAGAGGTTTTTGCTATAGGGCATGTGCGCTCTCCAGAAAGACAGAGAGAGAGACAGAGAGACAGAAAATGAGAAATCACCCCCCAGGGGGGATGGCCACGCCGCAGTCCCTTTTCCTCTCGGGATCTTGGGCACGCACGCACACACGCCCGGTGTGGGTTTAAGCCACTAGGTCCGGGACTTGAACTGTAGTCAACTACCTGGGAGTCCAGTGACATAGCCATTACGCCAACTGCTGGTCCCATAAATAATTCCTTTTTTTTTTTAGAATTATTTATTCAATTTTATTTCTTTATACTATTATTCAATTTGACGAGAGAGAGAGAAGAAAAGTGAAAAAGTAAGCTGCCAGGTCCAGGACTAGAACCAGGATCAGCCATGTGGGAGTCCAGTACCTCAACCACCATGCCACCTGTCGTCCCCTAAATAAAACAATTCTTTAAAAAGAAAAAAGAGCCCAGTGTTATGAACGTGGCATCTGGGTCTTCCACGTCTTCCCCACTCTATGCCTGCTCAACATTGTTCATTTATTCAACTAATATTTATTGAGCCATAGAACTGTCTGGTTCTGAGCTGCGTGCTGAATGCTGGGAATGTGACCTTAACTCTTTCCTCACACACATCATTCACCAACAACTAAAAAAGACAATTAGAACAAAGTGAGATGTGCTACCAGAACTACTGGGTGCTTCTGCAACTCCTCACCAGGGCTAAAGGGAGGTGTTCTGGGAAGACTTCCTGGAGGGAGTGGCTTTCTCAAAGAGACCTGAACAACCAGATGGTGTCAGGCAGGTAAATGATGCAAGGAAAAGAAAAGCATTCTAGATAGAAAAGTATGTGCAAAGAAAGCTGAGAGGACTAAAGAGAGCTTGGTGCACTGGGGAAGATAAACTGTTCAGCACAGTTAGGGCACTGGGTAGGCGGGAGGGAGTGTTCTTTCTTTAGAGTTGTAAGTGACTTATGGTGAGATGCCCTAATGTAAACCAGAGCCTGGCTGGGTTAGATTATATGTGCAAGTCCTAAGTATTTCAGTTGCTCAGTGTGAGTTGCCTTTACCAGACAAACGTTTATTGTATATCCCTGAATAGGATAATTGTAAAGGGGATGTGATGCTCAGGCCGGGGTGGGGGAGGGGGCTAAGGGGAGTATGGTCTCACCGTCTCTAACTGGGAGCTGTGAGTAGCAAAAGAGTGCTTGTTTGGAAGTCAGGACAAGCCAACAGCATCAAGCTAAAATCCAATGACCCCCACCTGGCCGGAGGAAGAAAGGCCAGGAGGAACTGTATTCAAAATGCTAGAATGCTTATGAATAACTAACTATGACTTCCAGAAAAATCTGGGTGACCTCTATGTCCACCCAGAGTGGGGGTTTGTTAAGTGGAAAATGCACTGGCTAATTCTAAATACTATGCAGGCATTAAAAAGATCAAGTCTACATGTGCAGATGCAAGAAGATATCCAAGGTTGAGACCAGCAGGTGGTGTGGTGGTTAAGGCACTGGAGTCCCACATGTCTGACCACAGTTTGAGTCTTGGACCTGGTGGTTTCTTTTTCTCTCTCTTGCTCTCTCTCTGTCTCTCTCTGGTGAGCACACCTTCCCTGTAGCAAATTGAAAAAAATAATTATAAATAAAATTAAATTTTAAAAAATTTAAAGAATTATTTTATTTATTTTGATTTTTTTTTAATTTGATGAGAGAGAGAGGAAAGTGGGAAAGCAAGCCACCAAGTCGGTCAACCATGTGGGAGTTCAGTGCCTTAACCAGCACACTACCTGCCAGCCCCCAAAATAATTTTTTAAAAATAATTATTTATTGGGACCAGCAGTTAGCGTAATGACTATGTCGCTGGACTCCCATGTCGTCGACTGCAGTTCACATCCTGGACCGGGTGGCTTAAAACTCACGCCAGGTGCGTGTGCGTGTGTGCCCAGGATCCTGACAGGAGAACAGAGGGATTGTGGCGTGGCCAACCCCCTGGGGAGTGATTTCTCGCTTTCTGTCTCTCTGTCTCTGTCTGTCTGGCAATCGCACGTGCCCTGTAGCAAAAAAAGAAAAAAACCTCTCAAAAAAAAATTATTTATTGGGACCAGCAGGTGGCGTGGTGGTTAAGGTGCTGGACACTTCCACATGGCGGACTGTGGTTTGACTCCCAGACCTGGTGGCTTGCTTTCTCACTTTCTCTCTCTCTCTCTCTTTCTGGTCGAATTAAAATAAATGAATGAATAATTTTTTTTTTTTTTTTGGAGAGGTTTTTGCTATAGGGCGCGTGCGCTCGCCAGACAGACAGAGAGAGACAGAGAGACAGAAAGCAGGAAATCACCCCCCAGGGGGGATGGCCACGCCGCAATCCCTTCTCCTCCATTCTCCTCTCGGGATCTTGGGCACGCACGCACACGTGCCCGGCGTGAGTTTAAGCCGCCGGGTCCGGGACTCGAACCATGGTCGACCTCGTGGGAGTCCAGAGACATAGCCATTACGCTAACTGCTGGTCCCTGAATGAATAAATTTTTAAAATTAAATAATTTTTAAAAATAATTATTATTCTTTATTTTATTTTATTTATTCATTCATTTTATTTTAATTTGACCAGAGAGAGAGGGGGAAAGTGAGAAAGCAAGTCACCAGGTCTGGGACTTGAACCATAGTCAGTCATGTGGGAGTATCTAGCACCTTAATTACCATGCCACACAAAAATAATTCTTAAAAAAAAAAAAAGAATTTCCAAAGTAGTTATGGGTTGTCTCTTGTGTGCAAGGTGATAGGGACACAGCAGAGTGTCTGCTTCCTACAGAGAGCCCCATGTCCCTCCATGCTCTTTTCTTTTAAATATTATTATTTGTTTTATTTATTATTATTTTATAATTTGACCGAGAGAGAAAGGGAAAGTGATAAAGCAAGCCGCTGGGTCCAGGACTCAGACCACACCTGATCAAGTGGGAGTCTAGCACCTTAGCCACCACATCACCTGCCCGTCCCTCCACACTCTTTTTTTTGAGAGGTTTTTGCTATAGGGCACATGAACTCACCAGAAAGACAGAGAGACAGACAGACAGAAAGCAAGAACTCACCCCCAGGGGGGATGGCCACGCCACAATCCCTTCCCCTCCATTCTCCTCTTGGGATCTTGGATATGCACGCACACACACCTGGCATTAGTTTAAGCCACTGGGTCTGGAACTTGAACCACAGTCAACTATATGGGAGTCCAGCGACATAGCCATTACACCAACTGCTGGCCCCCCTCCACACTCTTAGTTGGCCCTTCAAGATTTGCCTCCAGCAGCATTTCATTACCTGCTCCCCCCTGCCAGCTTCTCCAGGGTCTGCTCTGTGTGGAAGCCTGCACCTTCCTTCCTCTGGGTCTTTGCACAAGCTACTTCCACCCCCTGGAACACTCTCTCAACCTCTGTCTCCGCAGTCTTTGCCTGGCCAAACCCTCCTTGGCCTTCAGAGTTTTAGTGAGATCAGTGGTGTTCAGGCCTGTGTGACCCAACCCAGAACTCAACTCTGATCATTTACCTCCGAAAGGCCTACCAATCCTTCATGGCCTCCTTTTCTCCATCAGATTATTAGGCAGATTGATTTTTCTTTTCTTTTTTTTTTTTTTTTTTTGGCTATAGGGTATATATACTTACCAGGAAGAGAGAGATGAAAGAGAGTGAAAGAGAGAGGAAGTGAGAAAGCCCTCCACAGGGAGGATGGCCACACTGCAATCCCTTCTCTATTTTCCCCTCAGGATTTTGGGCACCCACACGCATGTGCCCTGCATACTTCCCACCAGGTCCAGGACTTGAACCATGCAGTGGGCCACATGGAAATCACCCACCTTAACCACCTGCCTCTGGCTGGCCAGGCAGGTTGATTTTTCTAAACACATTCTAGAATCATTTTATTGAGTTCAGTGTGGAATCCTGTTGGTATTTTAATTGGAATGGTGTTAAATCTATATATTTACAAAGGGAACTTTTTTTTTTTCATTTTTGCTATATTTGGCCTTCTCATCCAGGAACTTGGTATCATTTTCCATTTATTCATATCTTGACTTCTTCTTTCCTATTTGTGCTTTGTAATTTTCATATTTAATGAAGTCTGTAAACCTAAAACTGGGTTAATACACAGTAACTTCCTGTGATGTTTCTTCACTGGCAACATTTCTGATATCAGATGTATACTGTTTTTTTTTTTCCTCTGACACCAAATGTGTTGTTTTCCCATACCAATGCTGCAGAACTCTGACTTCAACTGGATGTCCAGCAATTCAACTATGACACTATCTAGAGTTAGCACAGGCCCCCACAGGTCAAGTTCAGTCCCACAAAATGGTCCCTACTTCAGATCCTAGCCGAAATGGGTGCCCAAGTCACCCACATTTCTACCTAGCTGGTTGCAAATTCAGGGGTTTCTGAATTTGCAAGCTGGACCAGGCAGCTTGCTTTCTCATTTTCTCTCTCTATCTATCTCTTCTATCTGTCTCTCTAGTGAGCTCATGTGCTTCGTAGCAAGTTAAAAAAAATAGATAAAATTAAATAATTATTTAAAAAAGAAAAGAATGGCAAAGGCAGTAGAATAGCCAAAACAATTTTGAAAAAGAATAAAGTCAAAGGAAGACCTACTGTAAAGTTACAGGAATCAAGACAGGGTGAGCTGACAAATACATCAAGGGAACAGAATAGTCCAACAATAGACCCATGAATATAGTCAACTATTTTTTGATTTTTAGATTTTTTTCCCATTAAGCACTTGTGTTCACCAGAGAGAGACAGACAGAGAGAGAGAGGGAAAGTGAAAAATCACCACCCCCCAAAAAAAGATGGTCACATTGCAATCCTTCTTCCTCCTTTCTCTCTTGGGATTTGGGGTATGCACGCACGTATGCCGTCAGATCCAGGACTCAAACCACAATAGGTCATGTTTTATCCAGCCACCTTAACTACCTTGCTACCTGTCTGGCCTGTGTTCTTTGGCTTCTACTGTATGCATTTATGTTTGTCATTTTAAATAAAAAGTATATATCAGGAAAGAAAACAATGATTAAAACCTCTGTAAATATTTCACATGTGTAACGGCCGTGACGTCAAGTTTGGGAGCAGCTGCAGTTGGCTGTACTAATTACATTATTTTACTTTACAGCGTGGCAGTAAAGGGCCCATGAATCCAAGAAGGCTGACTTTTATTCCTCTAGTTTTTGCTAGAAGGCATGAGCACTCACCTTATAGAGATGGGGGCTGGGAATCACCCACAGAAGGAGGGGGTGGCCATGTTCTAATCCCTTCTCCTTCATTCTCCTTTTGGGATTTTGGGCATGCACACACATGTGCCTGACCTGTTTCTTTCTTTTTTAAAAAGAGTTATTTCCTTTATATATCATTATTGCTATTTTAAATCTGACCATAGCAAGACACACACACACACACACACACACACACACACACACACACACACACAGAAAGCAAGCCACCAGGTCCAGGACTTGAACCATGGTCAGACATGTGGGAGTCCAGCGCTTTTAACTACCACGCTACCTGCCAACCCTGCTGGTATGCTTCTCAAATCGCTGGGTCTGGGACTTAAGCTGAGCAGTTGGCAATGTAAGATCCAGCTGCCATAACCACCATGCCACCAGCTGGCCCAGGAAGGCTGATTTATATGAATTCAAATCAAAAATGGTCGCAGAGGAAAAAGCCAAGGAGGTTCTGGCCTGAACCACTCGGCACCTCTGCTAATTAAATACCTTTGGTGCACTTAGAGGGAGGAGTGGCCCTTGAAAAGAAAACCATGTTTGTGTCCAGCCTTAAGCTCCAATTTTGTTATCCTCAGGTAACAAGTCTGAGGTTACCAAGAGTTCTGCTTTTACTGAGAGAGATAACTTTTCTGCATTCCTCTTCCCTGTCCCCAAGAGAACCAGGCCTTTGAAAACACATTCAAAATGGAAAAACTGGGGGCCAGCAGGTGGTGTGGTGGTTAAGAGTGCTGGACTCCCACATGGTTGATCATGGTTTGAGTCCCGGACCTACGGCTTGCTTTCTCGCCTTCTCTCTCTCTCTCTCTTCTCTCTCTCTCTCTTTTCTGTGTTCCTCTCTGGTTAAATTAAAATAAATAAATAAATAAATAAATAAATAAATAAATAAATAAATGTAATAAAATAATTCTTAAAAAAAAAAAAAATGGAAGAACTGGGCCAACAGATGGTGAAGGTGCTGGATCCCATGTGGCCAACTCTGCAGTTCAAGTCCCTGACCCAGCAGGTGGAGGATTACACCAGGCGCATGTGCATTTATGTCCAAAATCCCGAGAGGACAGTGGAGAGGGTTTGTGGTATGGCTATCCCCCTTGGGAGGTGATTTCTTACTTTCCCTTTCTCTCTGTCTCTCTCCCCAGTGAGTACATGTGCCCTGTGGCAGAAATCTAAAAAATAAGTAAATAAAATGGAGGAACTGAGACTGAAACAATGTGGCTGTGGTCAAGAACCTCCTTCCGGGGGCGTCTTGGTCTTAGCTGACATGAAGGGCCCTACTCACCCACTCTTCTCAATGGACTTCTGATCCTGTAGCCTTTCAGAGCTACTGATGACCTCAGAATAGAGTCCACTGTGTCTTTTTATTTTTATTTATTTTTTTAAATTCATGATAGAGGTGCCAGCAGGTGGAGTGGAGGTTAAGGGTGCTAGACACCCATGTGGTCGACCGTGGTTCAAGTCCTAGACCTGGCAGCTTGCTTTCTCACTTTCTCTCTCTCTCTCCCCCTCCCTCTCTCATTCTGTCCCTCTCTGGTCAAATTTAAATAAATACATAAATAAATAAATTTAAATAATAATAATTCTTTCTTTTTTTGGAGAGGTTTTTGCTATAGGGTACATGTGCTCACCAGAAAGACAGAGAGAGACAGAGAGACAGAAAGCAAGAAATCACCCCCTGGGGGGATGGCCACGCCACAATCCCTTCTCCTCCATTCTCCTCTCGGGATTTTGGGCACGCACGCACATGTGCCCGGCATGAGTTTAAGCCGCTGGGTCCGGGACACGAACCACGGTCAACTACATGGGAGTCCAGCGACATAGCCATTATGCAAACTGCTGGTCCCAAGTTAAATAATTCTTTAAAATTTTTTTTTTAAATAAAATTCACAATAGAGTAAGTTCATGCACAAGAGAGAGAGAAAGAGAGAGGGAAGCACCTACACCACCATCAAGGGCTTAGTTATGTCATGATCCTCTTTCTCCAATTCTCCAGTCCATCTGGAACACGTGTACACATGCCCAGCGTGTCTGCAGGTCAACCAAGGTGGGGACTTGATCGGCAGTTGGTATGTGGCTTCCAGCTCCACCATCCAGGACGCTAACAGCTGTGCCACAGAGGCTGGACCCACTGTGACTTCATTGGGCTCACAAGACCTAGAAGGTCTGGCTACCGCCTGTGCCTCCATCCTTATCTCTCTCATAGTCCTCCACACATCTTCTCTGTAGCCAAGCTGGCTTTTCATCAGTCTTCAATTTCCTTTAGCTTCAAGTTATTGAACATGCTTTTTCTTTCTAGAATTATTTATTTGATTTTATTTATCATTTTTTTCTTTTTAAATTTGTTACAGGGCATGTGTGCTTACCAGAGAGAGAAAGCAAGCTGCCAGATAAGGACTCGAACCGTAGTCGACCATGTGGGAGTCCAGCACCTTAACCACCATGCGACCTGCTGGTCCCTATGGCTCTTTTCTGCAAAGCTCCCTGCTATTCTCCTGGCCTAGTTTCCTACTCTGATAGATTGTTCCTCAAATGTGACTTACTGGGCTGGAAGGTGGCGTGGTGGTTGAGGGCACTGAACTCCCACATGGCTGATTATGGTTTGAGTCCCGGACCTGGCAGCTTCTTTCTCACTTTTTCTCTCTCTCTTTCTCTGGTCAAATTAAAAAAAGTAAGTTAAGTAGAATAAATAATTCTTAAAAAAAAAAATAGTAACTTCCTGGAAAAGCATTCTCTGCCTTCCCGGCTAGAGCAGAGCCCCCTTTAATAACTCTCCTACTTGCCTATCCTTCGTTGTGTTTGTCACAACTGTAATCACGTCCTGCATTCACCCTTGTTCAATGGCTGTCTCCTTCAGTCCAACATGTAAACTCCATGAGGACAAGAGTCATGTCTGACTTGCTCCTTTCTGTATCCCTAATGTCAAGATGGGGGCCTTGTACCAGATAGTGTCCAATAAACACTGAAAAAAAAAAAAAAAAAAAAAGATTAAGTAACTAAGAGACAGGGTAGGAACTTTCAAGGCTCATCATCTAAATGGCCAAAGCGCTTAGGCAGGAAAAATGAAACAGTAGTGGAGCTTTTCTTGGGCAAATGCCAAGGGAAGCACATCTCTGTACCTAGCACCTAGCTCAGGGCCTGTCTGGTCCACAGGAAATGCTCTGAGAGTGCTGCTAGCTGAATAAGCATTACCTCTTCCAACTACGCGTACTCCTCCCTCAGTGCTGATCTCATCCAGTCCCATGGCTTTAAATGTCATCTATAAGCTGATGACTCCCCTAATTATAGCTCTAGCCTGGACCTCTTCCCAGAACTCATATATCCAACTGCATATTTGACACCTCCACTTGGAATGTCTAATAGGCATCTCAAAAGTAACATAGCCAAAACAGAACTTTTTGTTTCCTATCCCAGCCTTCCCTATCTCAATCTATTCTTTTTTTTTTTTTAAGTTTATTTCTTCAAAGGAGCAACAGGCAGAACAAAAGAGAGAGAGAGAGAGAAAGAGAGAGAGAAAGACAGCACCAAGGTCTTAATGCTGTGATCTACCCCCAGTGTTAGCCCATCCCAAATCTTGAGCGTGCATATGCCCAGAATACTCAGAGAGGTCTGCAAACACCAATTAGAACCTTCCTGTGTGGGTTAGCTTCGCAGAACATTGTGTTTTACCACTGCTCCACTGTCTGGTCCCTCAATCTATTCTTCTCACTGGTCAGGCCCCAAGTCTGGAGTCATCTTTGACTGCTCTTGGTCCCTTGTATACTGCATCCAACTCAATTAGTAAATCTGTCTGTTCCAGGGCTGGGAGGTGGCATGTTGGTTAGGGGCACTGGACTCCCACAAGGCCGACCGTGGTTTGAGTCCTGGACCTGGTAGCTTGCTTTCTCATGTTTCCTCTCTCTCTCACTCTGTCCCTCTCTGGTCAAATTAAAATAAATAAGCAAACACATTTTGAAAAAATCTGTCTGTTCCACTATCCAGATATATTCAGAATCTGACTTCTCATCCTGTCTCTGCCACTGCCATCCTGGTCCATGCCATTGTCACTATGCCTGGACTGTTGCCATAGTCTAACTGGTCTCTGCTCTCACTGGCTTCCTACACGATCCTCCGCCAGTCACCAGCCATCAGGTCTTGGCTCAAATGACACCTTCTCAGGAACGCCTTCCCAGAAAACTCTATTTAAAACAAGACACCCTCTCCTTGTCACCTTTGGCTATCTTGTTCTTTTGTATTTTTATCTATTGTATTTAGCAGGGTCAGAATATTATCTTTATCTTATTCTTTTTATTTTCCTGTTAGACTATAAGTTACATGATAACTGTTTTGTTCTCTTGGGTATCCACAGCACTAGGATATTGCCTAACGTTTAGTTCTCTCTCAGAAATCACTTAGTAATTATGAATGAACATCTCAGTGAATTCTTTTTTTTTAATGAATTATTTATTTATCATCATTATTTTTCAATTTGGCCAGAAAGAGAAAGAGTGAGAAAAAGAGAGAAAGTGAGAAAGGAAGCTGCCAAGTCTGGGACTTGAACTATGGTCAGCCATGTGGGAGTCCAGTACCTTTAACCACCACGCTACCTGCCAGTCCCTCAGTGAATTTTTTTTAAAAAAAGAATTATTTAATTTTATTTATCATTATTTTAATATTTATTGAATTTTATTATTTTTTTTAAAAAATATTTTATTGAACTTTATTTATTTTTATTTGACCAGAGAGGGACAGAGTGAGAGAGAAAGAGAGAGGGAGAGAAAAGGAAAGTGAGACAGCAAGCCGCCAGGTCTGGGACTCAAACCGTGGTCGACCATGTGGGAGTCCAGTGCCTTAACCACTACGTCATGTGCCAGCCCCAGTATTATTATTATTTTTAACCTGACCAGAGAGAGACATGGAGGGAGGCGGGAGTGAGAAACCATGGTCAGCCATGTGGTAGTCTAGTGCCTGAACTACCACACACATCCTGGCCGCTTATTATTACTTTTTTAATTTGACACAGCACTCACCAGAGAGAGAGAGAGAGAGAGAGAGAGAGAGAGAGAGAGAGAGAGAGAGAGAGAGATAGATAAAGCGACAAAGCCAGCCATCAATTCTGGGACTCCAACCACAGTCAACCATGTGGGGCTCCAGCGCCCCAACCACCATGCCACCTGCTGGCCTCTGAGTGAACTCTTGTAGAGAATCAGATTTTTTTCTCAGTCACTCAATCAGAACAGAGGTGCAGTAAGTCAGATACCAACCACCTGTCCCCTTGTTTGGAGCCTTAAAATAATGAAGCATTAACTTGAGACACTGCATGTAATTAAAGAATGACACTGAGGTCACTTGCTGAGTCAGAGGCGGCTCTTAGTTCCTAGAGCAGACTGCAGATCTTGCCTCTTGGTCTACACTGGAGCTCTCTCGATCATTAACTGCTGGACCTTCTACTCCTGTGTAAGTCAGACTGACTGCCTGTGGCCTTCACAAGGGACTGTGACTTTCAGACTCAGTGCAGATTGTTTAGGGTGGTGATTCTCAACTGGAATGGAATGATTTAATCCTCCAGGGGCCATTTAGTACCATCTGCAGACATTTTTGGTTGTCGAAACTGGGGATGTAGTGCAATTGGCATCTAGTGGGTAGAACACAAGGATACTTTAAATATTTCTAAGGCTTGGAACATCTCCCCACAACAAAATTCCTTTGTAATCCAACATATTAACAGTGACTGGGTTGACAAATCCTGGGTTAGGGTAACATGGGTGATAATCAGTAGCTACCATCATCAAGCTATGTGCCCTAATACATACTTGATGTGGACCATCTCACCTAATCTCCAGACTGTCCCTGAGAAACAAGGATTACTACCATCCCTATTTTACAAATGAGGGAACTGAGGCTCGAGACTCACTAACTGAAGGTCACACACCTTAGCAGGGAAAGGGTGGGGATGCACACCAAAAAAGGCTGGCTGGCCTCAGCTCTGGGTGGTCTGACCTCTGAATGGCGGCTGACAGGGCCTATTAGGCTTCTCTGGATGGGCCTGACTTGATCTGCTACCCCCGTGTGCAGCAGAGTGTCAGCACACTCGGGATGCTTGGCTCTTGGCCTAAAGGGAGGTTTTTCCTCCCTGAGTTGTCTCAGCCCGTCTGGCCTCACGCTCCCTGCACTGCAGTACAATCCTTGGCTCTAAAGCTAAGCTCCCCTGCCAGGCTCAGGCTGGTGCCAGCCCTTCTTCATGGTGAGGAAGCTTCCGGATTCAGGTGTAGGTTTTTGCACTCTCTCCACAGGTCCCTCCTCTCTGGACAGGAGTCCTTGAATCAATGTGTAGGCATGCAAAGTCACCTCACACTTCTTTTCAGATAAGGGAGGGCTGGAGCTTCTAGGCTAGTCACAGAACTCATGGCCCGAGACAGAGCTCAAGGCCTCAGACAGCTTGAAAAGTGACTGCTGGACAGGGTTAGGAGCAGAGTGATCCTGAGGTCATGGTGGGATGGCAGTGGAAAAGGCCACTATCCTTTCCAGCCTATTTGAGGGTGGGGACAGTTGTAGGCCCTGAAAGGAATCCCTCAGCCTGCTGTGACTAACAGCTCTGAAGGCTTTCTGAGAAAGGGCCTGGGAAAGTCTTTTGGCTGAAGCAGAAAGGTAATTCTGTCCATGGAACATCGGGATAGTCAAGGACCAATCAAAAGTCAGGTTTGGGGTATTCATTACTGAGCAAGCAATGCTGAATTTGTTTGAAATAGCCATCCCTTTCCTTTCTTCCATTGATCCAGCCATCCAGCATGTATTTACAGAGCTCCCACCAGAGGCCAGGGATGCTTAGAGACTCTAGGACACCACTATACTTGGAAGCAAAGGTTCTCTACCAGGATTTAAATACCAGCTCTGTCACTTCCTAGCAATGTGACTTCAGACAAAGGACTTCATCTCTCTGAGCCTCATTTTCCTCATCTGTGAAATGAAGAGACCAACAGTTTTGTTGTTGTTGTTGTTGTTGTTGTTTTTAAATGGTTTTTGCCATAGGGTGCATGTGCTTGCAAGAGAGAGAAGACCAACAGTTCTTATATTATAGAACTGTGGTGAGAAGTCAGTGACATAGATGTGTCCAAAATGCCTGGCACATGGTAAAGTCTCCGTACATAGCAGCCAGAGCTACCACGTATTGTTTCTTGGCTAGGTCTTTAGCTGCATTAATTTAACATAATTCTTGCTACCATTTTATAATGAAGATACAGACTCCATTTCACAATCAGGAACTAGGCCGGCCCAAGGCATGGTGGTTAAGGAGGCTGGATCCCACATGGCCAACTGTGGGGTTCAAGTCTCAGACTTGACTGCTTAAGAAACATACCAGGCATGCAGTTTGAGTCCCAGACCTAGTAGCTTGCTTTTTCACTTTCCCTCTCTTTCTCTCGCTAGTCAAATTAATGATAAGTAAAATTAAATTAAAAATTATAAAAAATGGGACCAGCAGTTGGCATAATGGCTATGTCGCTGGACTCCCATGTAGTTGACCCTGGTTCGAGTCCCGGACCTGGTGGCTTAAACTCACACTGGGCTTGTGTGCATGCGTGCCCAAGATCCCTAGAGGAGAATGGAAGAGAAGGGATTGCAGCGTGGCTATCCCCCTTGGGGGGTGATTTCTTGCTTTCTGTCTCTCTGTCTCTCTTTGTCTTTCTGGCAAGCGCACATGCCCTACAGCAGAAACCTCTCAAGAAAACAACTATATATATTAAAAAAGCACCAGGTGCATATGCATGTGTCTCTAGGATTCCAGCAGAACGGAGAAATGGAAGAGCAGAGATTGTGGTGTGACTATGCCCACTCAAGGGGTACATGTTCCCTCTCCCTTGCTTTGTCTCTATTTGATGAACACACACCCCTCTGGCAAATTTAAAAAATAATAAAAGGCTTTGGGGCCAGCAGGTGGCGTGGTGGTTAAAAGCGCTGGATTCCCACATGGCCGACCGCGGTTCCAATCCTGGACCTGGCTGCTTGCTTTCTCACCTTCCCTCTCTTTCTCTCTCTCACTCTGTCCCTCTCCGGTCAAATTGAAATAAATAAATAAAATAATTCTCTATTTAAAAAAAAAAAAAAAGAAAAAAAGAAATAATAAAAGGCTTTTTGGGGCCAGCAGGTGGTGTAGTGGTTAAGAGTGCTGGACTCCCACATGGCTGACCATGACTTGAGTCCCGGACCTAGAGGCTTGCTTTCTCACCCTGCCCCCACCTCACTCCGTCCCTCTCTGGTCAAATATAAATACATACATAAATAAATAAATAAATAAACAATTTTTTTTTAAAAATAAAGTATAAAAAAAAAGAAAGGGGGGCTGGCAGGTGACATAGTGATTAGAGGCACTGGATTCTCACATGGCCAAGCACGGTTTGAGTCCTGGACCCGGTGGCTTTCTTTTTCACTTTCCCTTTCTCTCTGTCTCTGTCTCTTTCTCTCTGGTCAAATTAAAAAAAATAAAAATAACAAATGAAATTAAATAAATAAATAATTTTTAAAAAAGAATTATTTATTTATTTATTTTATTTATTTATTTTTTTCCCTTTATTTGACAAGAGAGAGAGAGAGAAAGGGAAAGTGAGAAAGCAAGCCACCAGGTCCAGGACTTGAACCATGGTTGGCGATGTGGGAATCCAGCGCCCTTATCCACCACACCACCTGCTGGCCCCAATAATTTTTTTTTTTAAAGAGGCTTTTTGGGGACCAGCAGATGGTGTGGTGGTTAAGGTGCTGGACACTCCCACATGGCCAACCATGGTTCAAGTCCTAGACATGGTGGCTTGCTTTTTCACTTTCCCTCTTTCTCTCTCTCTCTCTCTCTGGTCAAATTAAAATAAAATGGATAAATTAATTAATTAATTAAAAATAAATTAATTAATAAATAAAATAATTTAAAAAAAAAGAGGCTTTTTGAAGTTCTTTCTTCCCTTTTCCCATGGAATCCCCCTGGGACCTACTAGGAGCTACAGCCTCCCTGCTGCCAATTAAAACTGCATCAGATATTGTCTTTGTGCAGCTCAAAGTGCAGGCATTTTGGTGCTATAACCATTCATTTATACAGCATTCATTCAGCAAACGTGTGCCAAGAAGTGTATTCCACACTCCATTCATTTTCAGGAAGCATGAAATCCCTAGCACCTAAGGATAAGCCAACCTGTTTGATGTGATGGAAGGAGCACTCAATCTGGGGCAAACTGGATCAGAAATTGTAAACTGGAGGCCCCACAGGCTATATTTAGATAGTACGGTGTTTGGAGGCTAGATAGTGGAGCAGTGGTGAAAATATAACTCACTGTTAGGCTAAACCACATAAGAAGATCCAGTTTCGTGTTTGGAGACTTCCCTGAGTATGCTGGGCACATGTGTGCCCATGACCTGGGGCTGGGGGTAGACTGTGGCATTAGGAGGTTGTTGAAAGTGATGACTCTTGGGACCAGTAGTTAGCGTAATGGCTATGTCACTGGACTCCTGTGTAGTCGACCTCGGTTTGAGGCCTGGACCCGGTGGCTTAAACTCACGCTGGACGCATGTGTGTGCGTGCTCAGGATCCTGAGAGGAGGGAGCCAGCAGTTAACATAATGGCTATGTTGCTGGACTCCCACATAGTCGACTGCGGGCTTAAAACACGCCGGGCGCGTGTGCGTGCGTGCCCAAGATCCCGAGAGAAGAATGGAGGAGAAGGGATTGCAGCGTGACCATCCCCCCTGGGGGGTGATTTCTCACTTTCTGTCTCTCTGTCCGTCTGGCGAGCACACAAGCCCTATAGTGAAAAGCTCTCCAAAAAAAAAAAAATTCCTGAGAGGAGAATGGAGGAGAAGGGATTGCAGCGTGGCCATCCCCCGGGGGGATGATTTTTCATTTTCTGTCTTTCTGTCTCTCTGTCTGTCTCTGTCTTTCTGGCACGCACACGGGCCCTATAGCAGAAACTTCTCAAAAAAAAAAAAAAAAAAAAAAAAAAAGAAAGAAAGTGATGACTCTTTCTCTAACTCACAAAAGAAAGAAATAGGGGCCAGCAGGTGGCATGGTGGTTAAAGGCACTGGACTCCCACATGGCTGACTGCAGTTCAAGTCCTGGACCTGGTGGCTTGCTTTTTCACCTTCCCTCTTTCTCTCACTCTGTCCATCTCTGGTCAAGGTAAAATAAATAAACAAATAAAGTTAAATAAAAATAATTATTTAAAAAAGAAAAAATGTAAAAAAAGCTATATGTTTTTAAAAAAATGAATTTGTGGGAGCTGGCAGGTGGCCTGGTGGCTAGGGGCACTGGACTCCCACATGGCCGATCATAGATTAGGTCTCGGGCCTGACAGTCGCTTTCTCGCTTTCCCTCTCTCACTCTGTCCCTCTTTGGTCAACAAATAAATAAGAATGAATAAGTAAAGTTAAATAAAAATAATTCTTTAATAAAAAAATGAATTTGCGGAGGTAGCAAGTTGTGTAGTAGTTAAGGAACTGATTTCCACATGGCTGACTGTGGTTTGAGTCCTGGACCCAGCAGCTTGAAAAATATACCAGGTGCATGTGTATGTTCCCTAAGTCCTAAGAAAAAGAACAGAGAAGGGATTGTGGCATGGCCATCCTCTCTGCGGAGTGATTTCTCACTTTCCCTCTGTCTCTCTGGTGAGCAAATGTACCCTATGACAACAATCTAAAAAAAATAAAATTATATTCATTATTTTAAAATGAGAACATTTCCCATAAAAATAATCCAGATTTCAGGGACCAGCGGATAGTATAATGGTTACATTGCGGGACTTCCACAGTTCGAGTCCTGGATCCAGTGGCTTGAAACTCATGCCAGGCATGTGTATGTGCATGCCCAAAATCCCCATAGGATTATGGAGGAGAAGGATTGCAGTGGTCATCCCCTTGGGGGGTGATTTCTCGCCTTCTGTCTCTCCAGTGAGTGCACATGCACTATAGCAAAAATGTCTCTTTAAAAAAAAACCAGGGCCGGCAGGTGGCATGGTGGTTAAAGGGCACTGAACATGGCTGACCGTGGTTTGAGTCCTGGACCTGGCAGCTTCCTTTCTCACTTTCTCTCTCTCTCTCTCTCGCCCTCCCTCGCTCTGTCCCTCTCTGGTCAAATTACAATAAATACATAAAATTTTAAAAATCAGAAAAATTAGCAACTGTGGGCCAGCATTCCAAACATCAACCTCTGCCTGGTACCTTTTATTCAATTTTTTTTTTCTTTTTTGGTCAGAAGGTGTGTATGCCCTTGCCAGAGGCAAAGAGACAGGGAGGGAGGGAGAGGAAGAAGGAACCCCCCAGTGAAGGCATGGTGATGCTACAAATCCCTTCTCCATTTCTCCATCTAGACCAGATCCTAGGCATCCACACACATGTACCCGGTGGTGAGTTTCTTAAGCTCCCAGGCCGAGACTCAGACTATCAGAGATACAGCTCCCTTGACAAAAGTCTTCTTGTTTTTGACAAGAGTTTTGACTCTGAGATGCACGCCAGCCCACCCTGCCTCCCTCCCTACTTCAGCCAGCCTAGATCATAGTCACTTATGTACTTGGTGTAGTTAGGGAGGTCACTGGATGCAAACCGGCAACCTTTTCACATGGGTCGGTTTGCCTGTGGCATATGCATGCACGTGCATACATGAGAAAGAGAGAAAGAAGGAACCCTCCATAGGGTCTTATTACACTGAGATCTCTCTCTCCCATCTCTTGGTCACCTGGGAAAGTGCCCTGAATGTTTTCAGGCCTATCAAGGGATCCGAACCCTGCCAAGAGCCATGTGGTTACCAGCACTCCAAGGCCAGTACAATACAGGTCGCACCACCTAGGTTGGGCCTGTCTGGTACCTTTAAAGGGACTTTTCTATGTACCCAGTCCCCACCACCCTAACTCCCACACAGGAAAGACCTGAGTAAGAGGCCACACCTGAGTAAGAGGCCACACCCAGCACACACACCCTGGGGGCTCAACACTCCCAAATCCACCCTGACCCCTTTAAAGGAGATTTGCACTGTTTGGCAGAGATTCCACTCTTGAAGATAATCCCGTAATTTGGAAGTAAGCCCCTTGCCTTCCTTGAAACGCTCCCTCAGTTGCTCCTCTCCCACCCCAATATTTCAGAGGAGTGGCTACATTCCGGCCCCCAGCGTAAAATGAAAATATAGGACCCACTGCTTAAAATTTAAGAATTTCAACAATAAAACAGCATAGCATTAAACCAAGCCCAGGGACTCCCCTGTGTGACAGCACTGCTGGCTTGCCCACAAAGCCCATCCAGCTGCAGAGACCCCTTTCACTCAAGTGAGAGGTTGCCTGTCAGAATCCGCCAGTCCTTCTGACCTGGATTGGAAGCAATGGATACGGGAGTGTTGGTCACCCCACTTCGTGAGGCTGTGTTCGAGAACACACCCCTGGGACAATGTCCGTAAATCTGGAATCACCTCCCTTGGCGCGTGTAGAAGCTCCCTTCGCACTCCTCCAGCCGGCTGGGTGGTCCTCGCGACCTAACCCGGGCTCCACCTTTCCAGCGTGTGGGCCTCACCCGGAGCTGCCCATTGCCGGGGCAACCGACGCCGTGAGCGGTGCATTGTGGTCTGCAACAAAATGCAGAAGAAAGCTCCTGAGGGAACCATTGAGTCCACGGACCAATGGGAGAATTCTGGAGCTGAGTTAAGCCAATAGGGACGTGCGGCGGGGGGCGGGGCCGCCGGGAGCAGGGCGGGGCCTGGGCACTAGGCGGCGGCGGCTGGCGTGGGGCTGCTTAGATGCGCCACGGCTTCGGTAGCGACCGGAGTTCACGCCGGGCCTGAGCTGTGCTAGCACCTCCCCCAGGAGACCGTTGCTGTCAGCCAGCCCCTGTTACACGGTGAGAGACTCGGGGACTCCGGGGGGACCCTCGTTAGCTAGTTTTGCCCCCAACCGGACCTACTGCGCCGTGCTGTCCGCTCGGCCCGCGCTTCTCGAAAAGTGGGGTGGGAGGCATCGTTCTGGGGTGGCGCGAGCCGGGAGTGGAAAGCCAGCGCTTCGGGGGGCGCGGCCCATACCCCCCAACTGCTCTCGTTTTACCAGGGCTTTGCTCCGCAGGTAACCATGTGCGACCGAAAGGCCGTGATCAAAAATGCGGACATGTCCGAAGAGATGCAACAGGACTCAGTGGAGTGCGCGACTCAGGCGTTGGAGAAATACAACATAGAAAAGGACATTGCGGCCCATATCAAGAAGGTGAGGAACGGGGCTCAGGGGCTGGGGCGGTTTGCTCGCAGCTGGAGCGAATCAGAACTTAGTTCTTTCTCCCGGATCCTTTTGGCGGAGATCTTTAGCGCACGCAAGGCAGCTCCGGCCGTAGAGGTTTCCAGAAAGGATGCAAATGAATTTTGCACTCGGGAAGACCAGACCCTCGGCGCCCGAAGTTTTTTTTTTTTATTACCAGCTCCGCGGGGAAAGCGCCACCTAGCAACGGTTTCTAAGATCAGGGAGCAGCGGTTCCCCCTTCTGTATGATTCCTGCACCAAGGATCCATCTGGGTGTTCCGGAGGGGGGGAGCTGCGTGGGTGTTTCCAGCCGGGCCAGAGGGAGATCTTGCCAGCCTTCCAGTGGGGAGTTAGTCGGCAATTGAGGGAAAGTGGGTGGTAGTGGTGGTTGGGGGCTGGGCTGGGGGCTTGTTAAATGGCAGTCTGTAGAAAGCTGGCAAGACTGCCAACTTGTCGAGCTGTGTTTGCTGGAAGGGAAGGAAGCTGGCAGCCTAAGCCGTGGGAGGGTTCCAGTGGAGAATTGGAAGATGAAAAGCTTCAGATGGAACAGAAACACCTTGACAAATGCAGCAGTGCGTGCATCTAGCTTGTAAGAACGTTATTCCCCTTCATAGATTTAAGAGAGGTTTTCGCACTGCATGCCACTCATGGGTGGTCAAATTTTGCATAACTAGCCACAGAGACTTGTAAGATTGTTATAGAGAAAGAATATCTTTGGCACCCGCACTACATAAACACACCTAGAGGGAATTAACACAGGTTTAAAGACTCTGGAGTTCCTTGGGTGGTGTGGGAAATTTAAAAGAAAAAAGTATTCCTGCAACTCACTAACTTTGTGGATTAGTTAGTATGGTTAGCACCATCAGGATAGATAGGAAAAGGAGGGCAATTTACATTACAATAATTAAAGAAATTTAGCCAGTTGGCTGTCATATTCTTGCAGTTTAAAAAATAAACAAACAGGAACAATAACAGTGATTTAAATTGTGACCTGCAGCTGTTTGGTTTAGATGCTAATTGAAGCTTTGTCCTTTTGGAAGTCTTGTTTTCTGTGTTGTAGGAGTGTAGTTAAGATCTTCACAAGGAGAAATGGATTCAAGTGGGTTATTTTGGCTAAATATTTATACCATTTGCTTGCATTTTGGGTGAAGGGCAAATAGAGGAGGAAGATATATTCAGTTCACACAGATAAATATAAAATAACAACTGTTGATGTCACCTGCTGACAATGAATGAGATTATAGGTGTGATAACAAAGCACTCTGTCTTTGAGGCCCACCTTTCTGCCTTTTTCCTCCTCAGGCCCCATTCCCATCTTAGCTCTGACTGCAAGTATGTTTGCATTAATGCCTTCTGTAGGCGCGACTTGGAGCCAGGGTACATTCTTTTCATTGTGCAGATGCTAATGTTGCTACTTTCTGCTCTACAGGCTCTGCTTACCCAGTAGCCAAACTCTGAGCTCGGTTTTAGCATAAAAATTCTAATGTTTTCTTTTTCTCTTTCCCAGGAGTTTGACAAGAAGTATAACCCCACCTGGCACTGCATCGTGGGGAGGAACTTCGGTAGTTACGTGACACATGAAACCAAACACTTCATCTACTTCTACCTGGGCCAAGTGGCCATTCTTCTGTTCAAATCTGGTTAAAAGCATGGACTGTGCCACACACCCAGTGATCCATCCAAAAACAAGGACTGCAGCCTAAATTCCAAATACTAGAGACTGAAATCTTCAGCTTTGCTAAGGGAACACCTCAATCTTTGAAAATTTATTGTGTTTTGCACAGGGCATTCTCTGTACTAGTTTGTTGTGGTTATAAAACAATTAGCAAAACAGCTTACATTTGTATTTATTTTCTATTCCATACTTCTCTGCCCATGTTTTTTTTTTTCCTCTCAAAACCCTTCCTTTAAAAAATAAATCTGTTGGAGATGTGTATGGTGTGTCACCTAAAATTTATTCTAATTATGTAGATTTGAAGGTGGCTTATTACTTTGATCAGGGGACCAGGTTGGTGGGGGGTTAAGTCTTTGAAATGTGAAGTTTTTGTGGGGCTAGCCTGTGGCATGGTGGTTAAGGTGGCTGGATCCCACATGAATTGTGTCATAGACCCAGTGGCTTAAAAACACTCCAGGTACAGCCTGTGCCCAACTGAAGAAAATAGAAGGGATTGTGGTGTAGCCCATCTCCCAGGGAGTGCTTTCTCATTTTTCCTCCCCTTTTCTCAAACACCTTAGAGCAAATTTTCTAAAAAGCTTATGTGGCATATAGTAGAGTACATAGGTTTAGTAACACTTTTTTTGTGGGAGTGGGGGGTGGAGGGGAAGTTTTTGTTATAGGGCACCTGTGCTCACCAGAAAGCGAGAAATCACTGGGGGGTGGGGGGGGGGGGTGATGGCCACGCGGCAATCCCTTCTCCATTCTTCTCTCTGGATCTTGGGCATGCATGCACATGTGCACCAGCATGAGTTTAAGCCACTGGGTCCAGGTCAACTACATGGGAGTCCAGTGACAATCATTACGGCAAGATTTATTTTTAATTTGACCAGAGAGGGAAAGTAAGAAAGCAAGCAGCCTGGCCGACTCAAACCATAGTTGTCCATGTGGAGTCTAGCATCCTTAACTACCATACCACCTGCCGGTCCCAGAACACCTTTTTATTTTTAATTTTACTATTGGGCATGTGTGCTCACAGGAGAGAGAAAGTGAGAAATCACCCCTGGGGGGATGGCCATATTTCAATCTGTTCTCAGGATTTTGGACATGCATGCATACATGCCCAGTGTGTTTCTGGAGTCACTGGGTCCAGGACTCAAACTGCTCAGTTGGCCATGTAGGATCCATTAATCACCCCACCACCCACTGACCCTGTAAGTTTATTTTTGTTTACTAGGTTTAGGGGTCCTAGTCAAGGTGTGTTATTTTAGGACTTGAGAAGGTTTCAGAATAGAGTTGCAAAAGTTTGGATAATTTTATTGTAGTTAAAATAGATTTTTTTTTTTGCTTTCTGTAGGAAAGGATGAGGTATGGAACAGAACTGTTGTTGGGGTGATGTAGGTTTGTATTTATGTGAACAGACTGGAAATGTTTCCATAATTGTTTTCAGTATCCCTTTTCCCTCTGGAATGACTTGGCTAGACTTCTGTTTAAAACCTAATAGGAATTTGGCCTCCAAAGCTCTTCTCTTGTCCAGAAAGCCCTATACCAATTAGATGCTCTGTGTCCAGCAACAGCGTAGAACTGATTCAAGACGATAGAGCTGGATGCGGGTTCTAATTTAATGTGGCTCATATCTGCTGTCAGGAAGGTGGCAGCTTTTAACTTTTTAATTCAGATATGAGAAAGTCACATTACTATGTAGATAAGATGACTGAGTTAATGGTTTATGAGATTCCTTCCAATGTCTGCTCCAATCTATTTCTTTTTTTTTTTTATAAGAATTATTTAACTTTTTATTTATTTATTTATTTTTTGGAGAGGTTTTCGCTATAGGGTGCGTGCGCTCGCCAGACAGAGACATAGAGACAGAAAGCGAGAAATCACCCCCCACGGGGGGTGGTCACGCCGCAATCCCTTCTCCATTCTCCTCTCCGGATCTTGGGCACGCATGCACATGCGCCCAGCGTGAATTTTAAGCCACCGGGTCCGGGATGCGAACCGCAGTCGACTACGTGGGAGTCCAGCAACATAGCCATTACGCTAACTGCTGGTTCCAACTTTTATTTTAGTTTGACCAGAGAGGGACAGAGTGAGAGGGAGAGAGAGAGAGAGAGAGAAAATGAGAAAGCAAGCTGCCAGGTCCAGGACTGAAACTGCAGTCAGCCCTGTAGGAGTGTCCAGTACCTTAACCATCACACCACCTGCTGGTCCCCCTTCCTATTAATTTTTTTTTTTAATTATTTATTTACTTTTTAATTTGACCAGAGAGGGACAAAGCGAGAGAGAAAGTGAGAAAGCAAGCCACCAGGTCCGGGACTCAAACAGTGGTTGGCCATGTGGGAGTCTAGCACCTTAACCACCACACCATCTGCAAGTCAATGTTTCCCCTGGCTGAAAACAAAACCATAAGTTGAAAGTTTTCCTAAACTTTAGCATGTTATCAAATGGTTTTAGTTGTTGCTCTTTGAGAAGTTGATTACTGCTAGTTAGATCTGAAGTCTTCACTGATGGCAAGATTCTAAGGAAATGTATATAAATCATACCTAGCACATCTAAAGCTCTTTCAAATAACTTCGAATTAGGTTTTCCACAGTTAAGTCACAGACTGGTTTCTGTAATTTCTTAGCAAGTTTCCTTAAACTCGAGGCCAGCAGACAGCATGGTGGTTAAGGCACTGGATCCTACATGGCCGACTCCACAGTTTTGAGTCCTGGACCAGACAGCTAGAAAAACAGGTGAGGAATGTGTGTCTGCCCAAAATACGGAGAGAAGAGATTGTGGTGTGGCCAGCTTCTCTGGAGGGTGTGCTTTCTTACTTTACCTCTCTGTCTCTGGCGAGCACAAATGCACTATAGAAAAACTAAGACCAAAAAAGCAAACCTTTGGGGCCAGCAGATGGTGTGGTGGTTAAAGGCGTTGGATTCCCACATGGCAGACTGCAATTTGAGTCCTGGACCTGGTGGCTTACTTTCTCATTTCCCTTTCTCTTTCTCTGTCTCTGTCTGGTTGAATTTAAAAAGACAATAATAAATAAAATAATATCAAATGGAATTAAATAAATATTTTTTTAAAAAACCCTTAACCTTCAAAATATATTTCTGGGGCCAGCAGGTGGTGTGGTGGTTAAGGCGCTAGATTACCACAGGGCTAACTGTGGTTTGAGTTCCAGACCCAGCAATGTGAAAATCATGCTGGGGGGGCCGGCAGGTGGCATGGTGGTTAAGGGCACTGGACTCCCACATGGGCGACAGTGGTTCGAGTCCCGGACCTGGCAGCTTTGCTTTCTCACTTTCTCTTCCTCTCTCTCTCTCACTCTGTCTCTGGTCAAATTAAAATAAATAAATAAATAATGTTAAATACAGTAATTCTAAAAAAAAAAAAAAAAGAAAAGAAAATCATGCTGGGTGGGGCTGGCAGATGATGTGGTTGTTTGGGCACTCGACTCCCACGTGGCTGACTATAGTTCAAGTCCTGAACCTTACAGCTTGTTTTCTCACTCCCCTCCCTATCAAGTTGAATAGTAATAAATGAACTTAAATAAACCTTAAAAGAAAAATCACACCAGGCACCAGGTGCCTGTGCATACATGCTCCAAATCCAGAGAGGATACTGGAAAAGGGATTATGGCATGGCCACCCCCCCCCCCCCCCCCAGGAAGTGATTCCTCACTTTCCCTCTCTCTGTCTTTCTGTCTCTCCTCAGTGAGCACACATGTTCTATGGCAAAAAGTATATATATTTATATATACATAAATATTTCTGGCCTTTATAAATATATATTAATATGTACATATTAATATATATGTATGTGTGTGTATATACATATACACATACATATTTCTGGTCTCATTTTAAACATTAAATAGACTGTAGTAAGGTGACAAGAACTGCCTGGCTCCAATCCTGAGTACTAGAAGGGGTTAGGGTACATAGTTTTCAAACTTTTATTTTTGCTTTAAAACCCAGGAGTGGACAGATGGTGTGGCAGTTAAGGGTGTTGGACTCCCACATGGCCAACCACATTCGAGTCCTGGACCTGGCAGACTGCTTTTTCACTTTCCCTCTCTTTCTCTCTCAGTCTGTCAGTCTATCCCTCTCTGGTCAAATTAAAATACATAAAGTTAAATAAAATTATTCTTTAGAAAGATAGTAGTCCTCTCCTATCTAGGGAGCATATGTTCCAAGGCTCTGATGGATGCCTCAAACCATGGATAGTACTGACCTCTGTTATATGGTTTGTATGTTGCTCAAAATTTCACGTGTTGGGCCAGCCTGTCGTGGTTAAGTCACTGGACTATGACATGGCCACTTGCAGTCCCAGCCCCAGACCTGGTTGCTTATTTTCTCACACACTTTCTCTCTGCTGAGGGCATGTGCCCTATAGCAAAGTAAATAATAATAATAATAGGGTCTATGAGGTGACATGGTGGTTAAGGGCACTGGACTCCCACATGGCTGACCATGGTTGGAGTTCCAGACCTGGCAGCTTGCTTTCTCACTTTTCCTCTCTTTCTCTCTCACTCTGTGCCTCTCTCGTCAAATTAAAAATAAATAAATAGATAAAGTTAAAAAAAAGAATAATACTAAAAAATTTTAAATAATTCTTTAAAACATTATTGAGGCACAGTAAGAAGTTAATTTAAAAAATTGAACAGTTATAACAATATGTTGTAATAAAAAATTATGTGGACCATAGTTGACCACACGTAACTCAAATCATGGAGAGATAAACCATGACTGGAGGTGTGGAGAGTGGCTATTTTAAACAGACATGGTGACTTTATTTATTTATTTTTAAATAATTGTTTTACTTAACTTTATTTATTTATTTGTTTATTTTAATTTGACCAGAGAGGAATAGAGTGAGAGAGAGAAGGAAAATGAGAAAGCCAGCCCCCAGATCGGGGACTGAAACCATAGTCAGCCCATGGGAGTCCAGCGCCCTCAACCACCATGCCACTTGCTAGTCCCCATGGTGACTTTTAGACATATGCAGAAATGTGGTTTTGTGAGTTTTATTTGTATAGTAATGAAAGTATTTGTATGTGAATGTTAGTTGTCTATACTGCAAAGTAGTATCTGTCTAAGGAAGCAACATGTGTTATTTATATTTTGTCTCAAAAGATTAGAAGAAACAGCGCCAATCATTTTCCTGAGCCTCCCTCGCTCAGAAAAATGTGTTCTGCCGAGCAGGTCCCAACAAGGAGGGACTATGGAACATTTATTCTTTTGACAAGAATTTAGTGAGGTGGGTTTTTTTGTTTGTGTGTTTGTTTTGTTTGTTTGTTTATTATAGGCACTGAGGACACAACAGCCTCTGGTAAAAGAGGACTGAAGAATGATGAAAAAATGTATTTCTCTTACACTCGCAAGAAAAAAAAATGACAAATAGTTCCAGATTGTAAACTGGTTTACTGGTTTGTCACACAATTCTAATAGTCCTCTGATTTGGGCCTTAGCTTTTGGCCTTAATTTCAGTCCTAGGCTGAAAGGTTGATTCAGATACAGGTAAGAAATTTTCTGGTTCAAATCATCATTGGGTTTAAATGATCCATTATCGGGACCAGCAGTTGGCATAATGGCTATGTCGCTGGACTCCCATGTAGCCAACCACGGTTCGCGTACTGGACTCGGTGGCTTAAACTCATGCCGGGCACATGTGCATGCGTGCCCAAGATCCCGAGAGGACAACAGAGGAGAAGGGATTGCGGCGTGGCCATCCCCCCAGGGGGTGATTTCTCGCTTTCTGTCTCTCTGTCTCTCTCTGTCTGTCTGGTGAGTGCACCTGCCCTATAGCAAAAACCTCTCCCCCCCAAAAAAAAGATCCATTATCCTTTTGGGAGGCAGTATCAGCAGAGAAGCTACAAATACAAGTCAAAACTGTGCTTTAGTGCTGGTTTTACCTTGACAGCACGCACAATGCACAGCCAAGAGAAGTGTAGGAGTTGAAAAAAGGTAGATCAAATAACTCCAGAAGGCCTGAAGCAGCTCCTGGTGAAAGCTGCAAAAAAGTGACAAGACTTTGTTTCTTCCGCTTTGAGATTGGTCGATTCAGAGTTCAAGGCCCATAGCCTTAAGAGGAGACGCTCTGCTTCCGTTCCATCAGATTATCCTTCAGTTCCAGACTTCGGACAGAATATGCCTGGGTCAGGCTCCAGGACAGGGAAGCAGTTAAAGTTTGAAGCCAGAATGAATGGCTACGATGCCTGATGTGAGGTTTTCATAAGTCACCTTCTGAAAGCCTGCATCTTCTATCATCTCCTTGAATTCTTCCTAAAACACAAGGAAAGATATGGCAAGGACTACGTGATTTCAACTTCAGGGGCTTTGTCATAAGCTACAGAAGTTTTGTACCTGAGATGGGAACCGCCGGATACTCTCTACAAGGTATTGATACGATTTCCAGTCTCCTGCAATGACCTCTCCCAGGACAGGAATGACCTGGAAGCTATATAGATCATAAAGCCTAAACAAAAAAGTAAAAGATGACTATTACAATATACTCTGATTTCTTTCTTCTGTAAGAATTAAAGTCTGGGGCCGGCAAGTGGTGTGGTGGTTAAGGGTGCTAGACTCCCACATGGCTGATCATGGTTTGAATCCCGGACCTGGAGAACTGCTTTCTCTCTCTCTCTCTCTCTCTCTTTCTCTCTCTCATTCTGTGCCTCTCTGGACAAATTAAAATAAATAAATAAAAAGTAACTAGTAATATTACAAAATTATTTTTAAAAAAGAATTAAGAAGGTCTAAGTACCTGAAATAAGTGAAGTGGGTCAGGTATAAAACCAATAGGTACAGGGAACCAGCAGTTAGCGTAATGGCTATGTCGCTGGACTCCCACGTAGTCGACCGCGGTTCGTGTCTCGGACCCGGTGGCTTACAACTCACGCCGGGCGCGTGTGCGTGCGTGCCCAAGATCCCAAGAGGAGAATGGAGGAGAAGGGATTGCGGCGTGACCATCCCCCCTGGGGGGTGATTTCTCGCTTTCTGTCTCTATGTCTCTCTCTGTCTGTCGGGCGAGCGCACGCGCCCTATAGTGAAAAACCTCTCCAAAAAAAAAAAAAAAAAAAAAAAAAAAAAAAAAAAAAAAACCAATAGGTACAGTAACAGGTAGAGTTAGGAAGTATCGTAACAGTGGAGAAAAAGCAGTTACTAGTCAGCTCCAACCACTGCATGTAGGTATATGGACCTGCTCAGAGTTCCCATGTATCTGATTTCTCCTGTAAAGCTGGAAATCTTGATTTTTATGTAAAATTTCCTGATTTTAAAACATGGACCTCCAGGGGACCAGCAGGTGGTGTGGTGGTTAAGGTATTAGACAACTCCCACATGGCCGATCACGTTCAATTCCTAAACCTGGTGGCTTGCTTTCTCACTTTCCTTTTTTCTTTCTGTCTCTCTCTCTCTCTGGTCAAATTAAAATAAATGGATGAATAAATAAATAAATAATTCTTTAAAACAACAACAACAACAAAAAAAGAAACACATGGACCTCCAGCTAGCTGGTGGCATGGTGCTTAAGGCAGCTGAATCCCACATGGCTGACTGTGTGATTTGAGTCCCAGACTTGGAGGCTTGAAAAACATGCCAGACACATGTGAATGTGTGCCCCCCAAAACGGAAGGAGAGATGGAGAAAGAATTGTAGTCCTTTCTCTGTCTCTCTATCTCTCCAGTGAACACATGTGACCTCTGGCAAAATTTTTAAAAAGGAAGAAAAAATGATCCTCTAAGTTACTTTCTTAAAAAATACTATGTGAGTCAAACAAAATACATACATGGGTCAGTTTTAGCCTTGATACTGGTTTGGGATTCTGCTAGCCTGGGTATTGTAATTCAGAACTGAGGTGGCACTATCACTCTGGGACTCTAAACTCTAAAGTTTACACTTACAGGGCCAGCAGATGGCATGGTGGTTACACTGCTGCACAACCACATGGCCAACCATGGTTTGAACCCTGGACCCAGTGGCTTGAAACTCTGGGTATGTGTGCATGTGTGCCCAAAATCCCAAGAGGAAAAAGAAGAAAAGAAGGATTTCGGTGTGGCC
This sequence comes from Tupaia tana, assembly GCA_026018925.1. NCBI lineage: Eukaryota > Metazoa > Chordata > Mammalia > Scandentia > Tupaiidae > Tupaia > Tupaia tana. Next base: position 12,299,235 of record JAKSZU010000026.1, on the reverse strand, counting down.
ATCCTCTGTGTGTGTGTGTGTGGGGGTGATTTCTCATTTTCCCTCTCACTGTCTCTGTCTCTCTCTCTGGTGAGTGCATGCACCCTAAGGCAAAGACCTCTACCAAAAATAAAAGTTTACACTTGCAGCTGACTGGCTATTCTCTATCCATCTTGCAGCTGACTGGCTATTCTCTATCCATTTTTGGTTGGGAAACCCTTAAGTAGACAAGAAAAACAAAGTCCTATTAACAATGCCAACCTGGACATGAGGGGATTGTTCACTTGACTAAATTCCAGACAGAGAAACCGTCCTCCTGGTTTTAGGACCCGATGGGCTTCCTGGAGAGCCTGAGTGAGAGAAGGTACAACAGGACAGTCTTTAGTAGAACTCTATCAATCCTTGAGGTTGAGGCAGCCTTTGCTTCTGTGGGTGTTACAAAAGTTGTCATTTTCCACAAATCCTTTGTTTGTTCTTAGCTGGGAAGCTGTAACAGCAGATATAATTTTGCATAGCCTAATGGTTATAGGCATTCTGCTATCTAAAACTAGGGAGGGTTACCTGCAGTAATCTAAACTGACTACAGATTGGCACAACTCCAAGAAGGGCAAGTATAAAATTACCTGTCAAAGTCACAATGGATAGTCTTGTAGATAAAACTATTTTTCTTCAAGGAATCTACCTTATAAGAATGTTTCTATAGGGACCAGCAGTTAGCATAATGGCTATGTAGCTGGACTCCCACGTAGTTGACCGCGGTTCGCATCCTGGACCCAGTGGCTTAAAACTCATGCCGGGCGCGTGTGTGTGTGTGCCCAAGATCCTGAGAGGAGAACAGAGGAGAAGGGACTGCGGCATAGCCATCCCCCCTAGGGGGTGATTTCTCGCTTTCTGTCTCTCTCTCTCTCTGGCGAGCGCACGCGCCCTATAGCAAAAACCTCTCAAAAGAAAAAAAAAAAAAAAAAAAAAAGAATGTTTCTACAGTGGAGATGACACAGATATGGGTTAGACATTGAACAACCATGATCAGATGCATTAGGCCAGTACAGTGGTGGAGCAGTAATACATGGTCAAAAGAAGCTGGATTCCACGTGGCATCCTCAGCTCAAATCCCCACACCAGTCACCCTGAAACACACCAGTCAAGCACTCAAGCACCAAGAATCCAAAAGGCTGGAGGACTGCAAGAAGGAGATCACAGCATAGCTAGAACTTTGGAGTGTACTCCGCTCTCTCTTCTTCTCATGTGTATGCACACACTCTACCATGAATAAAGAAAGAAAAGAGCTCTTGGGAAAAAGAGACGAGAAATATCCTAAACTAACCGCTTGTGAGATACTGGTTAAATCATGGAATATCTAAGGGCCAGCAAGTGGTGTGTGGTTAAGGCACTGGACTCCATATGGTCAACTGTCCTTCAAGTCCCAGACCTGGTGGCTTGCTTTCTCACTTTCTTTTCCTATTTCTCTCTCTTTTTCTGGTGGATGCATATACCCTGTAACAAGTTAAAACAAAATAATAATAATAATAATAAATAAAGTTAAATAATTCAAAAACTATGATGGAATATTTAAATAAATGGAATACATTCTGCTATTTTTTTTTTTTTTTTGAGATGTTTTTGCTATAGGGCACATGTGCTCACCAGAAAGACAGAGAGAGACAGAGAGACAGAAAGCAAGAAATTACCCCTCAGGGGGGATGGCCATGCTGCAATCCCTTCTCCTCCCTTCTCCTCTCGGGATCTTGGGCACGCATGCACACAAACTCAGTGTGAGTTTAAGCCACCGGGTCCAGGACTCGAACTGAGGTTGACTACATGGGAGTCCAGCAACATAGCCATTACGTTAACTGCTGGTCCCACATTCTATTTTTTAAAAAATCAATTTTGTCTTTTATTATTATCTTTAAATTATCATATAATGGAGCCTGCAGGTGGCATGGTGGTTAGGGGTGCTGGACTCCCACATGGCTGACTGAGGTTCAAGTCCTGGACCTGGAGGCTTGCTTTCTCAGTTTCCCTTTCTCTCTCTCTCTCTGTCTCTCTCTAGTCAAGTTGGAAAATAATAGTAATAAATAAAGTTAATAAAATAATTATTTTAAAAAGTATCATATAATGGCCTTAGAAATTATCTGTCTTGTTACTGTAGCTGGAGAAATCATCAGCCTGTTGAACTGTACCCTTCTCCAGAGACATAGATAACATCCAAGAATTTTCTTTTTTTTTTGGAGAGGTTTTTGCTATAGGGCGCGTGCGCTCGCCAGACAGACAGAAAGAGACAGAGAGATAGAAAGCAAGAAATCACCCCCCAGGAGGGATGGCCACACCGCAATCCCTTCTCCTCCGTTCTCCTCTTGGGATCTTGGGCACACACGCACATGCGCCCAGCGTGAGTTTTAAGCCACCGGGTCCGGGACGCGAACCACGGTCGACTACATGGGAGTCCAGAGACATAGCCATTATGCTAACTGCTGGTCCCCAAGAATTTTCTTATATCCTTATTTTTAACTCTTGTAGCTTGCTGTACCAAAGCACCTGAATTTGAAACAAGTTCAATATCATTGTCTTCAAGAAGCACCTCATCTTTCTGGGCTTGAGATACTGAACAAGCAACACCTGGTCGCATTCAAACCCTCTGGATGTATTTTTCACCCAAGAAATTTCGAATTTCAACAAGAGACCCATTCTCCTGAATGATGTTGACGTGAAAATGAGCATAGACAGACCTCATCTTGTAGCAGAAGCCCAATGTAACATCCTTGATCATGTTCTGTACGTGACTACAGATAGTGCAAACTGTAGCCAGCTCCTTTCACTGCACGCACTGTGCTCACTGCATATGCGCTGAGCACCGCGAACACGGCAATCACTACTGTTACTGCATGCACTGCAAACACTGTGCTCACTGCATGCACTGTGAACACTGCACACTGTGCTCACTGCACACACTGCAAACACTGCACTCACTGCAAACACTACACTCACTGAAGTCGCTGGGAGCACTGCACACACTGAGAGCACTTTGCTCACTGCAGTCACTGTGCTCACTGTATGCACTGTGAATGCTGCACTCACTGCAAACACTATGCTCACTGCAGTCACTGTGGTCACTGCACACTACACGCACTGCACACTGCACACACTGCAAATAACGCACTCACTGTGAACAATGCACGCACTGCATGCACTGCGCTCACTGCAGTCACTGTGGTCACTGCACACTACACACACTGTGTGCGCTGCACACACCGCAAACAATGTACTCACTGCAGTCACTGCACATTACACACACTGTGTGCGCTGCACACACCGCAAACAATGCACTCACTGTGAACAATGCATGCACTGCACTGCATGCACTGCACACACTGTGAACACTGCAGTCACTGCACGTGCCTGATGTGAGTTTCAAGCCACTGAGTCCAAGACTCAGACCGTGGTTGGCCGTGTGGGAGCCCAGCAACACAACCACTTACACTACTTGCTGCCCCCTACATTCTGCTATTTTTAAAAGGAGAAGCCTGGGGCCAGCCAGTGGCATTATGGTTAATATAGCTAGATCCCACATGGCCAACTGTGTGGTGTGAGTGCCAAAGCCAGTGGATTGAAAGGCATGCCACGCACTTGTGTATGTGTACAAAATCCCAAAAAGGAGGGAGAAAAGGAGGAATAGGGACTACAGTGTGACCATCCCCCATGGAGGTGCTTTATCTCTCTCTCTCTGGTGACATACATGCCCTGTAGCAAAAATCACACAAAAAATTGTTTTAATTAATCAAGTAAAATAAGGAGCTAGTCTTCTTTACATATCAAAATAAAAAAAAAAATCTCAAAAATACATTTTTTTAAAAAAGGAACAGGCAAAATGTCTAGTATAGTACAATAGTATTTGCTTTAAAAAGGAAAAATGGGGGCCAGCAGATGATGTAATCTGCTGGGAGTCGCTGGACTCCCACGTAATTGACCACAGTTCATGTCCTGGACCCAGTGGCTCAAACTCATGCTGGGCGTGTGTGCATGCATGCCCAAGATCCTGAGAGGAGAATAGATGAGAAGGGATTGTGGCATGGCCATCCCCTCGGGGGGTGATTTCTCACTTTCTGTCTCTCTGTCTCTCTATCTTTCTGGTGAGTGCGTACGCCCTATAGCAAAAATCTCTTAAAATAAAAAAAGAGAAAAGATTAAATGGGCCAGGTGGTGATGCTGCAGTGAAACTCCATGCTTGTGAGGCTGACTCACATAAGAAGGTTCTAGGTTTGTGTCTGGAGACCTCCCTAAGTACGCTGGACACACAAGGAATTGACTGAAAGAAGAGGAGGCACAGAAAGGCTGGGAGGGGGCCAGCAAGTGGTGTGGTGGTTAAGGGCACTGGACTCCCACATGGCAGACCGTGATTCGAGTCCCAGACCTGGCAGCTTGCTTTCTCATTTTCTCTCTCTCTCTCTCTCATTCTGTCTCTCTCTGGTCAAATTAAGGTAAATAAATAAGGGGCCAGCAGGTGGCTTGGTAGTTAAGGATGCTGAACTCCCCACATGGCTGACTGTGGTTCGAGTCACAAACCTGGCAACTTGCTTTCTTACTTTCCCTCTCTCTTGCTTTCTCACTCTGTCCCTCTCTGGTCAAATTTAAAATAAATAAATAAATAAATAAAGTTAAATAAAAATAATTATTTCTAAAAAAAGAAAGGCTGGGAGGCAGGGAGGGAGATTTTCACTGACAGATTCTGTTTTGCACCTTTTAAACTTTGAACGTATTAAAAATTTTAATGAAGAGAAATAATAAACTATAATCAAAATAATACATAGAACAAGTCATAAAATTCAAGTCAAGGGACCAGCAAGTAGCATGGTGTTTAAAGCATTGGATTCCCACGTGGCCAACTGAGCAGTTCACGTCCTGAACCTGTTGGCTTGAGAATTACACTGGGCACTTGTGCATGCCCAAAATCCCAAGAGGAGAATGGAGGAGAAGGGACTGTGGTGTGGCCATCCCCCAAGGGGTGCTTCCTCATTTCTTACTCCCTCCCTGTCTCTTTCTGGCAAGTGCAGGCACTCTATAGCAAACTTGAAACCAATTTAAAAAGAAACAAACAAACAAACAAACAAAAAACAAGCTAAAGAACACTCTAAAGAGTGTCCTACCTAAAGCCGAGAACTCAACCATCTGGAGTTCGCATTACAGAAATGAAAGCAGGTGCCTTGTACCTAGTCTTCGAATGCTTTGAACAGAATGTTAAAGTAGGAATAGAGAAGAACTGCATTTGATTAAGAGTTGCACATTCCCTTTTCCTAGTAGAGGAGCCCTGAATCTAGCTACCTTCTGCCAAAACCATGTTTGAATGCTTTATTCTGGGTTAGCCTCTCATATGTCTCTGATCTTCTGCAAACTCACAGGGTCAGAAGCTTCCCAAGAAGATACAGATGAAATGACAGAGTTAAGAATGGTTCCAAGTTGGGACCAGCAGTTAGCATAATGGCTATGTCGCTGGACTCCCATAAAGTCGACCGCGGTTCGCGTCCCAGACCTGGTGGCTTAAAACTTACGCTGGGCGCGTGTGCATGCGTGCCCAAGATCCTGAGAGGAGAATGGAGGAGAAGGGATTGTGGCGTGGCCATCCCCCCTGGGGGGTGATTTCTCACTTTCTGTCTCTCTGTCTCTCTCTGTCTGTCTGGTGAGCGCATGCACCCTATAGCGAAAACCTCTCCAAAAAAAAAAAAAAAAAAGAATGGTTCCAAGTATAAAAACTAACCCAAGCAATAAAGACTTTTTTACTTTTTTATTTTTTGGTAGAGGATTTTTTTTTTTTTTTTTGCTATAGGGCGCATGTGATCACCAGAAAGAGAGAGAGAGACAGAAAGACAGAAAGTGAGAAATCATTTCCCAAGGGGAATGGCCACACCGCAACCCCTTCTCCTCCATTCTCCTCTCGGGATCTTGGTCACGCACGCACACATGACTGGTGTGAATTTAAGCCACTGGGTCTGGGGCTCGAACCGCAGTCAACTACGTGGGAGTTCGGTGACATAGCCATTACACTAACTGCTGGCCCTGCAATAAAGACTTCTATGGGGATCTGCTTTGTGGTTTGGATCTTTTTCAATTTTGTAACTAGAAAAATGGGCAACTGAAAGTATTAAGTCTTCTATGCTTGAAACAGTCACTCTACTCAAATGCTGGGCTGAAAGAGAATTTCTCTCTCTTTCCGTATTCGCTGTGGATCTGCTCTAGGAAAACAAATATCCTAAGAGTCATACAAGCTGAGGATGCGACATTCATACCCGATCGATGTGTGTGACATTCCGGATCCCAAAGGCAATGGTGTAAACATCAAACTTGTCATCATCGAAGGGCAGTTCTTCAGCATCTCCTAGTACCCACGCAAGTCCTAGAAGACAAAATCAGTTCTGGTTCTCAGTCTGGGTAATATCTTTTCTGTACCCAATTTATTATTATTATTTTCTTAAAGAGAATTATTTATTTATTTAATCCCATTTGTTATCATTATTTCTTTTTTTCTTTTTTTTTTTTTTGGAGAGGTTTTCGCTATAGGGCGCGTGCGCTCGCCAGACAGACAGAGAGTGACAGAGAGACAGAAAGCGAGAAATCACCCCCCGGGGGGATGGTCACGCCGCAATCCCTTCTCCTCCATTCTCCTCTCGGATCTTGGACACGCACGCACACGCGCCCGGCGTGAGTTCTAAGCCACCGGGTCCGGGACGCGAACCGTGGTCGACGATGTGGGAGTCCATCAACATAGCCATTACACTAACTGCTGGTTCCCATTATTTCTTTAATTTGACCAGAGAGAGACATATGGAGAGAGAAAGGGAAAACGAGAAAGCAAGCTGCCCGGACAGAGACGCAAACTGTGGTCAGTCATGTGAGGATCTGGCACCCTTAACCACCATGCCACCTGCCACCCCCCCGGCCCCAATTAATAACTAAATCTGAGGAATTTGTAGTCAGTCAGGTAGAAGTGTGGGTTAGCCTGGGTACCCATTTGTGGCTGGTGTCTAAAGTGGACGCTGAGCACTCACTTGTGGGAATAAGCCTTTAAATCTATAAAGCATGATGCTAAACCAGGGTAATAAGTGTCAGAATTGAGCTGTATTCAATTGTTGGACAGGTCATAGTTGGTGCTGGAGAACTGTTTGGTGGTGGGAAACTACCACCCCTCTGGTATCAGAAAGCATCACACACCTGTCTTCTTTTTTTTTGGAGAGGTTTTTGCTCTAGGGCGCGTGTTATTGCCAGAAAGATAGAGAGAAACAGAGACAGAAAGTGAGAAATCACCCCCCAGGGGGAATGGCCATGCCGCAATCCCTTCTCCTCCATTCTCCTCCTGGGATCTTGGGCACGCACGCACACATGCTCTGTGTGAGTTTAAGCCACTGGGTCTGGGACTCTAACCGCGGTCGTCTACATGGGAGTCCAGTGACATAGCCATTATACCAACTGCTGGTCCCAATATACATATCTTCTCCACTGGATTCCTGGTCATCCATCCTCCAATCCTGAGAATGTGAAACCAGTATCCTTGAAGTTTAGCAGAATGTGAGTCCTTCTCCCATGGTTCTCAGAGTACAACCGATACTTGCCTAGTTATGCCTGCCCACAAACAATTTTTATTCAACTCCAAGTTTTTTTTTTGAGAGACTTTTGCTATAGGGCATGTGCACTCACTGGACAGACAGAGACAGAGAGACAGAAAGCAAGAAATCACCCTCCAAGAGTGATGGTCATGCCTCAATTCCTTCTCTTATATTTTCCTCTCAGGATTTTGGGCACACGTGCACAGGCATCTGGCATGAGTTTCAAGCCTCCACGACTGGGACTCAAACTGCGGTTGGCCATATAGGAGTCCAGTGACACAACCATTATGTCATCTGCTGGTCCCCCAACTAAGAATTTTGTGTAGAGACTGCAGTTAAGACCCCATGTCTTGTGGTTAGACTGCCTAGGTTCTCTCTCTCTCTCTCTCTCTCTCTCTCTCTATATATATATATATATATATATATATATATAAAATCTATCTATCTATCTATCTATCTATCTATCTATATAATTATCTTGTTTATTTTTAAGTTTGCTTAAAACTTAGGGCACATGTGCTCACCAAAGAGAGACAGATAGAGGGGTGAGCAAGGGGTATGATGGTTAAGATGATGGGCTCCCATATGGCTGACTACAGTTTGAATCCCCGACCTGACAGCTTGCTTTCTCTCTCTCTCTGGTCAAACTAAAATAATAATAATAATAAAATAAATAAATAAAGTTAAATAATTCTCTTTTAAAAATTTATTTATTTACTTAATTCCATTTGTTATTATTTTTTTAATTTTACCAGACAGAGACAGAGAGAGAGACAGAGAAAGTGAGAAAGCAAGTCACCAGGTCTGGGACTCAAACCGTGGTCAGCCATGTGGGAATCCAGCACCTTTAACCACCATGCCAGCTGCTGGCCTCGCATTTTTTTTTTTTTTAAGTGAGAGACAGAGAGAGAGAAAGAGACAGAAAATGAAAAAGCAAGCCACCAGGTCCAAGACTTGAACTGCAGTCAGTCATGTGGGAGTCTAGCACCTTAAACACCATACTACTGGTTGGCTCCATTTTTTTTTCCCAAATAATCATTTTTTAATTATTTATCATTATTATTATTATTATTTCACATGAGTTCAGCAGAGAGAGAGAGAGAAAGAGGGAAAATTAGAAAGCAAGCCACCAGGTCTAAAACTCGAACTGTGGTTGGCCACGTCGAGAGTCTAATGCCTCAACCACCATGCCACTTGCCAGCCCCTGTACCTATTATTTTTTAAAGTTTATTTATTTTATTCATGATAGAGAGTACATGCAAGTGTATGAGAGAGAGAGAAAGAGAGAAACAGAGAGAGAAGCATCTCGACAAGTTCTCATCACATTGATCCTTTTCCCGCGTCCTCCATCTCAAGATCTTGGCATGTATGCAACCAGCATGTTTTAAGTTGACCAGGAGGGGATGTGAACCAGGGTTGTCCATGTGGCTTCCAGCATTACAGCTTACTATGTTAGGACTGCACCAGTGAGGCTGGGCCCTGTCTGGATACTTTTTTATATCTTTTTAATTTTGAATCTATATAAGAATTGCTGGGCAGTGATTTGAACCATGGCCACCGTATGGAGATCTAGCTTCTCCTGAATAGCGTACTACTACAGTTCCATGGAGCCAGCCCTGTTCTCCATTCTTTGTGGCTGAGCAACAGAGAAGAGAAACACATTTGTCAGTAGGAGGAAGGAAACAGTGCCTTTGTCAGACTCAAATGACTGTGTGCCTTCTCATCAGTGTTGATGGGTAACAAAAGAGTCCTTCATGTTGGGGACCAAGTGGGCTGCAATTTGGCTAAGCAGCGTCTTCTAGGAGTAGGAGGAGGTAGAAGAGAAGAGATCTAAAATAATCACAGACTCTCATGGTGGAGAAGTAGGGGGGAAAGAAATGCTGATGCTGGCCTAAAGCACCTTCTTTTTTATGTTGCATGCCACTGCCTCTCACGGTGGCTGCCTGCAGGGTCTGGCTGGCTTAGGAGAAGGCAGTGCAGGGGCTCTGAAAAGCTGAGTCAACAGCATGCAGTTTGCAGATCACTAACTTTTTTAAAAAAAGAATTATTTAATATTTTTAAAAAGAAGTATTTATTATTATTATTATCATTAATTTGACCAGAGAGAGACAAATAGAGAGAGGGAGGGAAAGTGAGAAAGCAAGCAGCCAGGTCTGGGACTAGAACTGTGGTTGGCCATGTGGGAGTCCAGCACCCCAACCACCATGCCACATGCTGGTCCCAAGAACTATTTACTATTACTTATTATTATTATTGTTCTAATTTGCTAAAGGGCACATGAGATCACCAGAGAGAGACAGAGAGAAGGAAAGTGAGAACAAGATGCCAGATCCAGGACTTGAACTACAGTTGGCCATGGAGAAGTCCAGCGCCTTAATAACCATGTCACATGTTGGCCCAATCAGATCACTAACATTTTTTTTTTTTGAAAGGTTTTCCACTATAGGGCGCATGCACTCACCAGAAAGACAGAGAGAGTCAGAGAGATAGAAAGCGAGAAATTGCCACCCGGGGGGGATGGCCATGCCACAACCCCTTCTCCTCAATTCTCCTCTCGGGATCTTGGGCACACATGCACACACGCCCGACATGAGTTTAATCCACCGGGTCTGGGACTCGTACCGTGGTCGACTACATGGGAGTCAAGTGACATAGCCATTACGCCAACTGCTGGTATCCCCTTCTGTCTTATTTTATAAACACAGAATCGTTCCCTGTTGTGTCTACTTCCTTGAGGACTTACCAGCTTTGTATCCTTGAGCAATGGCTTTCTGCTTGCCAACCTTTAGCATCTCTTTGTTAATATCACAGATCATGACATGGGAACCGCCCAAGGAATCTTCTTCATTTTGGTATGTTTTGGCAATTTCTTCCCAGGATAAATTTTGTTGGCCTCTTAACTGCCTCTTCTGCTTTTTCTGATGCTGTGCTTGAACATAATTAAGGAACCGGAAGGCTATGTCACCTGTGGGAAGTCAACAGGAGAAAAGATGCAAAAACCAAATAAAAACATTTCTTTTTTTTTGGAGAGGTTTTTGCTATAGGGCACGTGCACTCGCCAGACAGACAGAGAGAGACAGAGAGATAGAAAGTGAGAAATCACCCCCCAGGGGGGGATGACCACGCCGCAATCCCTTCTCCTCCATTCTCCTCTCAGGATCTTGGGCACGCACGCACATGCGCCCGGCATGAATGTAAGCCGTCGGGTCCGGGACTCAAACCACGGTCGACTACGTGGGAGTCCAGCAACATAGCCATTATGCTAATTGCTGGTCCCGAAATAAAAACATTTCTTAAGTCTCAAAGGAGCGGGATCATCAGATGCTATAATGGTTATGTCACTGGACGTAACCATCTAGTCAACCACTGTTTGAGTCCTGGACCTGGTGGCTTAAAACTCATGCTGGGTGCATGTGTGTGCGTGCCCAAAATCCTGAGAACAGAATGGGGAAAGAAGGGATTGTGGTGTGGCCACCTGGGGTTGATTTCTCACTTTCTGTCTCTCTCTATCTCTGGCGAGTGCATGTGCCCTATAGCAAAAATACATCTAAAACAAAAAACAAAAAACCCCAAAGGAGCAAAAAAAGTACAGGATTGGATGAATGTATGAAGATGAAAGTTTCAGGCCAGTAAGTGGCACGGAGTTTAAAGCACTGGATCCCACATGGCCAACTACGTTTCAGGTCCTTGACCCAGAGGTTTGAAAATGACACCAGGTGTGCGTTTGTCCAAAATCTGTAGAGGAGACTGGAGAATAAAGGAAATTGTGGCATGGCCATCCCCCCTGCCAGAAGTGATTTTTTACTTTTTTTTTTTTTAAGAGGTTTTTGCTATAGGGCATGTGTGCTCGCCAGAAAGATAGAGACAGAGAGACAGAAAGCAAGAAATCACCTCCCAGGGGGGATGGCCATGCTGCAATCCCTTCTCCTCCATTCTCCTCTCAGGATCTTGGGCATACATGCACACGTGCCTGGAGTGAGTTTAAGCCATCGGGACCGGGACTTGAACCGTGGTCATCTACATGGGAGTCCAGTGACATAGCCATTATGCCAACTACTGGTCCCAATTTTTTACTTCTTTCTCTCTGTCTTTGTCTCTTTCTGACAAGCGCATGTACCCCATAACAAAAACTTAAAAAAAAAAAAAGTTTATACGTACTTCAAAGGTAACTTTTCTTTTTAAACAAAGAAAAGGAATAGAGAGTTGGGGACCAGCAGGTGGCGTGGTGGTTAAGGCACTGGACACTCCCACAGGGCCAAGCATGGCTCGAATTCCGTCCCTGGTGACTTAGCTTTCTCACTTTCTCTCTCTTGCTCTGGTCAAATTAAAATAAGTAAATGAGTAAATAAAATTAAATTTAAAAATTCTGTATATAAAAAAAAGAATGTAAAAAAAGATCCCGGACCCGGTGGCTTAAACTCACGCTGGGCACTTGTGCATGCGTGTCCAAGATCCCAAGAGGAGAATGGAGGAGAAGAGATTGCAGCGTGGCCATCCCCCTTGGGGGTGATTTCTCACTTTCTGTCTCTGTCTTTCTGGCAAGTGCACGTGCCCTATAGCAAAAACCTCTCAAAAAAAAAAAAAAGGAATAGAGAGTTTAGAGGTCTGTGTGGAATTCATGTTTTTTTTTTTTTTACTTTTTTATTTTACTCCTTCCATGAACAAGAGAGGCAGAGAGACAACATCCCCAATAGTCATTTTCAATGTCTTTTAGAATTATTTATCATTACCATTTTTTAAAAAATAAGTTTCCTGAAGGAAACATGCACTCACTAGAGAGAGACAAGAGAAAAGAAGAGAGAGGGAAAGGGAGAAAGCAAGCCACCAGGTCTGGGACTGGAACTGTGGTCAGCCTTGTGGGAGTCCAGCAATGTAACCATTGCGTTATCTGCTGGTACCTATGGTCCTGCAGATAGGACCTTCAGGAGGTTGAAACAACAGGATCCTGTCACAGTGAGATCCTGTTTTAAACAAAAGTGGAGCTAGCTGGTGGCATGGTGGCTAAGGCAGCTGGATCCCACATGGCCAACTGTACAGTTCAAGTCCTGGACCCAGGGACTTAAAAACATGTTGGGTACATGTGTGCATGCAAGTGCCTGCCCAAGGTCCTGAGAGGAAACTGGAGGATGGATTACAGTGTGGCCATCCCTCTTGGGCAGTGATTTCTCATTTTCTTTCTCACTGCCTCCCTCTGGCAAGTGCCCACACCCTATGGTAAAAACCCAAATAAATATACTGATTTTCAGATACCATGTTCAGCCTAATGGTAGATGATCTAGCTCTCTTCAAGAGCACTGATTTCTTTTTTTTTTTTTTTTTTTAAGATTTATTATTATTATTATTATTATTAATATTATTTTTCACATGAGTTTTGCTAGAGAAAGAGAGAGAGAGAGAGGGAGAGTGAGAAAGCAAGCCGCCAGGTCCGGGACTCAAATCATGGCCGGCCATGTGGGAATTCCAGCACCTTAACCACCATGCCACCTGTTGGCCCAAAGAGCACCAATTTCTATAAAAGATGTTCAGAGGTACTCAAGGTTACCAAACTCATCACTACCTGTGCCTCCAGCAACATCAAGGAGCTTGGTCCCAGGAAATGGGTGCATCTTCAAGAGCAGCAGATCCTTCCAGACACGATGGATTCCGAGACTCATCATATCATTCATCACGTCATACTTCTTGGCCACATTTTCAAACACCTGATATACTGACATGGGAGAAACATACACTGTTGTGTTAACAGGATGAACTTGGACAAATCCTAAACAAAAAGAGGGGAAGCTTTGTCTCTAAAATTGCCTATCTTTGCAAGGTGATGTTAAGTCATAATGCTTGTTATTCAATTTCCATCTTTTAAAAAAATTATTTATTATTATTATTTTAAGGTTTGCTATAAGGTCCATGTACTTATCAGAGAGAAACAGAAAGAAAGAGAGGGAAAGTGACAAAGCAAGTCACCAGGTCTAGGACTTGAACCACAAATCAGCCATGTGAGAGTCCAGAGCCTTAACCAACATGCCTCCTGCTGGCCCCAATCCTCAAATGTACATCTTAATATTATCTCTTTAAAAAGTTTAGGAAGACTGGGACCAGCAGTTAGCGTAATGGCTATGTTGCTGGACTCCCATGTAGTTGACCGCTGTTCACGTCCTGGACCCGGTGGCTTAAGACTCACGCCAGGCGTGTGTGTGCGTGCCCAAGATCCCGAGAGAACGGAGGAGAATGGATTGCGGCGTGGCCATCCCTCCTGGGGGGTGATTCCTCACTTTCTGTCTCTGTCTGGGGAGCGTATGCGCCCTATAGCAAAAACCTCTCCCCCCCCCAAAAAAAGTTTAGGAGGACTGGCAGACAGCATGGTGACTGGGGCACTAGACTCCTACATGGCTGACCACAGTTTGAACCCCAGATCTGTCAGCTTGCTTTTTCATTTTTCCTTTCTCCCTCTCTCTGGTCAAATTTAAAAAATAATATTAGTAAGAAATAAAAAAAAAAAAAGTAGTAAGAAATCAAATTAAATAAATAAATATCTTTAAAGTTTTTTTTTTTTTTTTTTTTTTTGAGAGGTTTTTGCTATAGGGCACGTGCGCTCGCCAGACAGACAGAGAGAGACAGAGAGATAGAAAGCAGGAAATCACCCCCCAGGGGGGATGGCCACGCCGCAATCCCTTCTCCTCCATTCTCCTCTCGGGATCTTGGGCACGCACGCACACGCGCCCGGTGTGAGTCTAAGCCGCCGGGTCCGGGACTCGAACCGCAGTCGATTACGTGGGAGTCCAGCGACATAGCCATTACGCTAACTGCTGGTCCCAATATCTTTAAAGTTTTTAAAAAAGGTTAAATCTTAATTTTTTAAAAGAATTATTTAACTGCATTTATTGATTGTTATTATTTTAATTTTAATTTGACCAGAGAGAGAAATAAAGAGAGGGAAAGTGAGAAAGCAAGCCACCAGGTCTGGGACTCAAATCACAGTTGAATCATGTGGGAGGGAGTCCAGCGCTCTCAACCACCATGCCACTGCCAGTTCTTAATCCCTCTCTTCTCTCTCTTTTTTTTTTTTCTTTTTGCTATAAGGTGCATGACAGAAAGTGAGAAATCAGCCTCCCTGAGGAATGGCCATGCCTCAATCCCTTCTCCTTCATTCTCCCCTTGGGATTTTGGGCATATCCACGCAAGTGCCCGGTTTGATTTAAGCCACCAGGTTTGGGACTCAAACTGCAGTCAACTATGTGGGAGTCCAGAGACATAACTATTATGCCATCTGCTGGTCCCAATAAGTAATTAAAAAAAAAAAAAAAAAAGTTGTTTAGGGCTAGCAGGTAGCATGGAGGTTAAAGTGTTGGATCTCATGTGGCTGAATGCGTAGTCTGAGTCACAGAACCAGCAGCCTGGAAATCACACTAGGCATGTGTACATGCATGCCCACCATCCTAGAGGAGAATGGAGAAGGGATTGCAGTGTGGCTATTCCAACTGGGCAGTGATTTCTCACCCTCCCTGCCCCTGGTGAGCACACTTGCGCTATAGTAAAAAACTTTAAAAAAAAGAAAAAGAAAATGTTCAAAAGTACTTCATAGAGGACCAGCAGTTGGCTATGTTGCTGGACTCCTATGCAGTCAACTGCGGGTTCAGGTCCTGGACCCAGTGGCTTAAACTCATGCTGGGATATGCGCATGCATGTCTAAGATTCTGAGAGGAGAATGGAGAAGGGATTGTGGTGTGGCCATCCCCCGAGGGGGTGATTTCTCGCTTTCTGTCTCTCCGTCTCTCTCTGTCTTTCTGGCGAGCGCCCACACCCTGTAGCAAAAACCTCTCCTTAAAAAAAAAAAAAAAAAAGTACTTCATAGGTGGGGTTAGCAGGTGGCATGGTGGTTAAGGCACTGGACACTCTCACTATGACTGACCACAGTTCAAGTCCCAAACCTGGTGGTTTGCTTTCTCACTTTCCCTCTCTCTCTGGTCAAATTAAAATAAATAAATGAATAAATAAAATTAAATAAATAATTATTTTTTTAAAAAGTACTTCACAGATTTCAATCTCTGTCTTTTTTTAAAAATAATTATTTATTGGGGACCAGCAGGTGGCGTGGTTGCTAAGGTGCTGGACACTCCCACATGGCTGACCATAGTTCAAGTCCTAGACCTGCTGACTTGCTTTCTAACTTTCCCTCTCACTGTGTCTCTCTCTCTGGTCTAATTAAAATAAATGGATGAATAAATAAAATAAAAAAATTATTAAAAAAAGGATTATTATTTATTTACTGGACCAGCAGATGACGTAACGGTTATGTCACTAGATTCCCATGTAGTTGAACATGGTTCAAATCCTGGATCTGGAAGCTTGAAACTCATGCTGGGCGCATATGCATGTATGCCCAAGATCCTCAAAGGAGAATGAAGGAGAAAGGACTGTGGCATGGCCATCACCCCTGGGGCATGATTTCTCACTTTCTGTCTCTGTCTGTCTGTCTGGCGAGTGCACATAACCTATAGCAAAAAAACTCTCTAAAAAAATTAAAATTAGAAAAGAATTATTTATTTATGAAACTATCAGGTGGCATGATGGTTAAGGCACTGGACTCCCACATGGTGGACTGCAGTTCAAGTCCCAGGCCTTGTGGCTTGCTTGATCACTTTCCCTTTCTTTCTTTGTCTCTGGTCAAAATTTTAAAAATAACAATAAATAAAATAATTCTTAAAAAATAATTATTTAATTTTATGATTATCATTATTTTTAAAACTTGGTTTTTTTAAAAGAATTATTTAATTTTATTTATTCATTTATTTTTATTTGAACAGAGAGAGAGACACACACACAGGTAGAGAGAGAGGGAAAGTGAGAAAGCAAGACACCAGGTCCAGGACTCAAACCATTGTAGGCCAAGTAGAAGTCTAGTGCTTTACACACCAAGCTACCTGCTAGTCCAACCTTTTTTTTTTTTTTTCAAATTGCCAGAAGATGTGGGATGTGGGTGCTCGCAAGAGAGTAAGAAAGCAAGAAAGCACCCCCTATGGGGCACGATCATGCTGCAATCCCTTCCCTATTATCTCTTTTCTATTTCTCCTTCCTTTTGTGCACATACGCATACATGCTTTCAAGCTACTGGGTATAGCACCTGCACCATGCAGTAGGCACACGGGGTCCAGTCTCCTTAACCAACATAGCACTCACTGGCCTGAAGATATTCATCTCTTTTCTTCTTACTTTGGGACGACTACTTCATAATAATGCTATGCAACACACTTGGTATTAGAGATGTTTCTGTTTCTTAGAGGATAGGGTGGGAAGAATTTTCCTACTGGTTATTATAATAAAAGGCAACACAACTAGACACAGGACTAATGGATGGGAAAATATCAGCTTATCTCTGTTTTTATCACTGAGAAAAACTTCAAGTATGGGATTTAGCAAATGGTGGATTCCCACATGGCCGACCGTGGTTTGAGTCCTGGACCTGGTGGCTTGCTTTCTCACTTTCCCTCTCTTTCAATCCATCCCTCTGATCAAATTAAAATAAATAAATGAATAAAGTGAAATAAAATATATAAAAAAAACCCTCAAGTACAATTTGGCGGGCACATGAATGACATGAATGGGAAGATGTGTAGCAGGACCAAGTTACACTGAAGAAGGTCCTAGTGATTCATCTCCAAAGGGTCAAGACAGAATATGGAATCTGGAGCAGCTGGAGAGAGAAGCCTAGTCTTCAAGATACTCGAAGGGTTTCTCTTTGAAACTACATTTAACTTCTGCATAGCTGAGATTCTTTCAATAGAATGAGTATCAGTGCCAGCTTCCTACCTTCCTACCATGAAGCTAAAGTAGAACATGAAGGGGAGGGGAACGGCAGATGGCATAGGGGTTACATCACTGGACTCCCACATGGCTGACCATGGTTCAAGTCCTGGACGTCGTGGTTTGCTTTCTCATTTTCCCTTTCTCTTTCTTGCTCTGTCCCTCTCTGGTCAAATTAAAATAGGTAAATAAGTAAAGTTTAAATTATAATAATAAAAAAAAGAGAAAGCGAAGGGGAGATGTTGAGTTCCTCAGATAAAATGTGCTGCATAGGAACCAGCAGTTAGCATAATGGCTTTTGCTGAACTCCCATGTAGTTGACCGCAGTTCAAGTCCCGAACCCGGTGGCTTAAATTCACGCTGGGCGTGTGTGTTTGAGTGCTCAAGAACCCAAGAAGAATGGAGGAGAAGGGATTGTGATGTGGTCATCCCCCTGGGGGGGGGGGGTGATTTCTCGCTTTGTCTCTCTGTCTCTTTCTGTCTTTCTGGCAAGCTCATGTGCCCTATAGCAAAAACCTCTCAAAAAAAAAAAAAAAAAAAAAGTGCTGCATAGTGGCATGGTGACTGGGATGCTGGACTACCACATGGCTGATTGTGGTTCGAGTCCTGGATCTGGCAACTTGCTTTCTCACCTTCCCTCCCTCTCTCCCTCTGTCTCTCTGGTGAGCACACATGCCCTATAGCAAATTTAATATTAATAATAACACATAAAATTTAAAAAAATGTACTGCATAGATCCAAAACATTATTGATCTCTGCTGAATGACTGTAGAGCCCCTCCCCTCTTTCACTGAATCCTGTACACCTATTCTCCAATCTTCCATCTCCAAGCTTGCTCTTTTCTCTTCAGTATTTTTTGGAGTATCTGAGGGACACTAAGATTCAACCCACTAACTACAAATGGTCCTTGTCTTTTTAAAATTATTTTATTTTATTTGTTATTATAATTTTACATGATATTATACACACACACACACACACACACACATATATTTTATAGAGGGCAGGTATACTCCCTAAGGACAATGAAAGACAGAGAGAGAGAGAGAGAGAGAGAGAGAGGAAAGAGCACCCCAAGCTTAGGGGAAATGGTCACACTGCAATCCCTCTCCTCTATTTCTGCCCTCCTTTTGGAATTTTGAGCACACAGGCACATTAATGCAGAGTGTTTCTCAACTCACCAGGTCTGGGACTTGAACTGCATATGGGATCTGCTGCCTTAACTACCAGGCTGGGCAGCTGGCTCTGGAATCCATTTGTAAGCTCAATTGAAAACTCCTCTTCTGTTTGCCATTGTGTGAAATTTGGACTATGCATTGTAAAGTATAATACAGAAGTTAGGCATTATTATTACTGCTACTTAAAATTTTAAAAAATTTATCTTGGTTTCTTATTTTATAATACTACTTTTTGTTATTGTTGTTATAGGGCACGTGCATTCACCAGAGAGAGAGAGAGAGAAATCGGGGCCGACAGGTGACATGTGGTTAAGGCATTAGACTCTCACATGGTTGACTGCGGCTCAAGCCCTGGACCTGGTGGTTTGCTTTCTCACTTTCCTTCTATTTTTCTCTGGTCAAATTAAAAAAAAAAAAAAAATCAAGTTAAATAATTCTAAAAAAAAAAGTGAAAAATCACCTCTTGGGGGGATGGTCATGCCACAATCCCCTCTCTTCCACTCTTCTCTCGGGATTTTGGGCAAGCAGGCACATACACCTGGAGTGATTTTCAAGCTGTAGGTCTGGGATTCAAATCGTAGGTGGTCATGTGGATCCAGCTGTCCCAGCTGGTAACAGCCTCCTTAACCTCTATGTCACCTGCTAGCCTACAAAATAAATCTTTAAGAGGATGAGAAATTCCATAGGATGGGGAAACCCACTGTGCGTTATTTCTTGAGTGACTTTAGGCCCAGTGAAGGAACCGCTCAGAATCTTGACTAATCCCTCTTTTTTTTTTTTTTTAAATAATTTTTATTCATTCATTTAAATTTAGCCAGAGAGAGAGAGAGAGAGAGAGAGCGCGCGTGCGCCAGAGGTGGGGGGCGGGGGGGGTAAGAAAGCAAGCTACCAGATCCAGGACTCAAACCATGGTTGACCATGTGGGAATGTCCAACGCCTTAACCATCACCCCATCCACTGACCCCTCGACTTACCCATCTTTAAGGTGGGCATTCTACCGCCCTTATTACATATGGTACAGCTGGAGTTTAAAATGGCCTTTTCCTTTCCCAAGCTTGTGGCATAGTGCTGACAAAAAGAAACTGCTGGGACCAGCAGTTAGCGTAATGGCTATGTCGCTGGACTCCCACGTAGTTGACCGTGGTTCGAGTCTCGGACCCGGTGGCTTAAACTCACGCCGGGCACGTGTGCGTGCGTGCCCAAGATCCCGGGAGGAGAATGGAGGAGAAGGGATTGCGGCGTGGCCATCCCCCCTGGGGGGTGATTTCTCGCTTTCTGTCTCTCTGTCTCTCTCTGTCTGTTTGGCGAGCGCACGCGCCCTATAGCAAAAACCTCTCCAAAAAAAAAAAAAAAAAAAAAGAAACTGCTGAATAATACATGAATAATGCTTTCATGTATTAAGTAATTTGATGCTCACAAGAATCCTGAGTTACTACTATTTGTATTTAACAAATTTGGAAGCAGGGGCACAGAGAAGATAGTTTCCTCCCTCCTTTCTAGAAAAATGGCTTCTCTCTTTTCAGCAAGAGGTTAAGAAACTGCTCCTGTCACTTCCCAGCTATAATAAATTGGGCAATTCCTTGCTTAACCTTTGTCTCAATTTTCTCCTGCGTAAACAAAGATAACAATACCCAACACCTGGGGCCAGCAAGTGGCACAGAGGTTAAGGAGGCTGGATCCCACAGGGCTAACTTGGCAGTGCCAGTCTGGGATCTAGTGGCTTGAGGATTATACGGGGGCGTGTGCGTGGCCAAAATTCCCAGAGAAGGGACTGTAGCGTGGTCATCCCCCCTTGGTGATGATTTCTCACTTACACACTCTCTTCCACGGGTGCATGGGTCCTACAGCAAACTTAAAAACAAAACACCAAAAGACAATGTCCACTATCGGAAAGTTGAAATGAGAACTGGAAATAATGTCTGCACTGTGACTGGCACACCATAAATGCTCAAACGATGGGCTTTATGGGATTATCACTATAATTACTCTACTTAAAAAGGGGGCGTGTCGAAGCTGTTGACGGGATAGACAAGGGGGCCTCCCTGGAAGTCGGGACTGCGCAGACAACCGCCTCGGAGCTAACAAGAACGTAATCCTTAGTTGGGTAGAAGAAACTAGATCGCAGACTGTCAGATCCCTCCAGCCGCCCTCTCGCCCCTTTCACCTTTGCCCCCCTTCTCTTCCTCCGAGACAGTCTCAAACCCGAAGTGCGTTTCCGTTGCCCGCTTCTCTTGGGACAAAAGCCGCGCACCCAGAAAGGCCCCGTGCCAGGAGCTACGAAAGCCGGGGATCCAGCAACTCCGTATTGCCCGAGACCTGCCACGGCCATAGTAACTCCATAACGTGCAGCTCCCACGGGCCGCCATGTTTACAGTCGGACGAGAGAGAACGACTGCGTCGCATTACGCCACCAGATGGACGACGGTGGCCGGCCTGAGACAGTATTAGCCGAATGCGCCTTCGACTCCCGATATTAAAAAGCCAGGCATGATTTCTGGAATCCGAAAGCTATTTTGTCTCTGAGCACCCGAAATCCCTTCTTCTCTCTCATCCCAGAGTTTCTGAATCCTGCTAGTCATTAGTATGAGTACTAACCAGCATGACATGGACTAATCTTGTATTCTGGGGTGAAAGGGGAGAAACTGAGGCACGGTGTGGTTAAACGATTCAAATCACGGAGTCAACTCCTGCAAACTCTGGTGTGTGTAAGTATCACCTGATTTGATCTTTAAAATGCATATTCCTGGGTTCCAACTACCAAAAATTTCGAGTCAGTCAATCTGGTATGTGTCCCTGGAATCTTTATTTGAACAAGCTTCTCTGGTAATATGATCCTAGGAATTTGTGGATCATTCTTGAGAAACATACGTAAGAGTACTCTCCATTTATGAACCCAAGAAACTCATAAATGGTATGGTATCCATTTAACAAGCCAGAACCACACACCACTCACACCTTTTCTCCCAATTATACTAATCTACATTTCTAGCTCCAATTGGCATGTTGTAGGTGTTTTACTTAAATTCCATATTTTCCTTTTTTTTTTTTAATGGAGAGAGTAATGTAGACCATCTTGTACAAAAAAAAAAAAAAAAAAAAAAAAAAAAAAAAGGAGCTGTTGAGTTTTACTTAGATTGCTGTATGTTTCTGCTTTAATTCTCCTTCTAAATGTATGTTTCCTGTAAATATTTCACAAGAATAAAGTGCCAAGACTCCTAGGAAACTATTTTGAATGAAAAGCCTTTTCTTAATTTAATATAGCCTGACAGATGGACACACACTGCTCTCATTTGGAAAGAACTTTACTGCTTTGGGATTTCCCTTTCCCTCTGTTTTATTTTTAGAAATGATAGAAGGAAGAAAGGATTCATTCATGTACTCTGATCTGACGTTGTTGTTAAAGGAAATAAAAGTTCAGCAAGGGAACTTAAATATCTTCCACACCTAGTACATATGAGAATGGATCTCAAGATTTGGGGCTGTTCTTTCTGGACACCATATTAAATTTCCAAATCAAGAGTATGTAGCTTTTCTCTCATTTTAGTATGACCTGTGTTTGTGGTGGAGAAAAACTAAAGGTGAAGCAGGACAACAATTGGTGAAGGGCATTTTCAGAAAATTAAAAAATATGAGAGAGTAGCAGGTGACACGGTGGTTAAAGCACTGGACTGCCATGTGGCAGACCATGGTTCAATTCTTGAACCTGGCGGCTTACTTTCTTACTTTTTGAGTCTCTGGTCAAGCTAAAAAAAATAATAAAATAAACAAAATTAAATAAATACTTCTTAAAAAGGAGGTTAGTACCTAACTTCCTTTATCTCAGTTTAAACTGGAATAAATGACAAGAAAGTGTTTTTTTTTTTAATATAAACTCACTAATGTGATAATTAATGAAGAAGTGAGAAGGTTCCAGTTGGTGATGTATTCATTCATTTAATCATTTTGTTTGTTTGTTTTTTTGGAGAGGTGTTTTTTTTTTTTTTTTGCTATAGGGTAAGTGCATTCATCAGAAAGACAGAGACAGACAGAAAGTGAGAAATCACCCCCCCAGGGGGCATGGCCACGCGCATTCCCTTCTCCATTCTCCTCTCCAGATCTTGGGCATGCACACACGTGCCCAGTGTGAGTTTAAGCCACTGAGTCCGGGACTCAAACCATGGTCGTAGGGTACAGGCGCTTGCCAGAAAGACAGAGAGAGACAGAGAGACAGAAAGCAAGAAATCAACCCCAGGGTAATGGGCACACTGCAGTCCTTTTACCTCCATTCTCCTCTTGGGATTTTGGGTGCACACATGCCTGACGAAAGTTTTAAGGCACTAAGTCCAGGTCTTGAAACATGCTCAACTATGTGGAAGTCCAGTGATGTAACCATTATGCCATCTGCTGGCTCCCATTCAGTCAGTCAGTCTAAAATGACTGCTAAAATTCCACTCATCTTTCTCTCTTCAGTTCAAGTGACAGTACTGGGAAGCATTTTGTAGTTAATTATCAATATATTATAGCCCTCAGGGCCGGCAGGTGGCATGGTGGTTAAGGCACTGGACTCCCACATGGTCGACAAAGGTTCAAGTCTGGGACCTGGTGGCTTGCTTTCTCTCTCTCTCTGTCCCTCTCTGGTCAAATTAAAATAAATAAATACATAAATAAATAAAGCTTAATAAAATAATTCTTTAAAAAAATATATATATATTATAGCCTTTGTGTTCTTGGACTGTAGTTTCACATTTGCTTAACTATAACTTAGGGCAGTATGAATACATTAAAGGCCTCAGTCTTTTTTTAAAAAATAATTATTTTATTTAGTTTTGTATTTATTGCTTTTTTTTTATTTGAACAGAGAGAGACAGAGACAGAGATAAAGTGAGAGAGCAAACTGTCAGGTCTGGCATTTGAACTGCAGTCAGCCATGTAGGAGTCCAGTGCCTTAACCACCATGCCTCCTGCTGGCCCCAAAGGCCTCAGTCTTAATGTATTTGCCATCATTTGTGCCTTACACATAATAGGTTTCCAACTAAGTAAGTCTAAGTGAGAAGGATTATTTATTCATCTCTTTTATGTCTTTGAATCTCAAATTACTATGGTTGGAAGGAAATTAAATTTTTCCAAAGTACAGATGGATGTGATGTGATTTCCAAAATATATATGTGAATTTCTAGGTCTCAGTGTCCTTATCTGTAAAATGGGGAATTGTTCAACTATGTAATGATGGGTAGATTAAGCTTTTTGAGTTTGTTTTGTCATCTTTAAAATTTAGTACACTGGACCAGCAGGTGACTGGTGGTTAAGGCACTAGACTCCCACATGGCCAAATGGTTTAAGTCCTGGATGCGATGGTTTGACAGTCACACCAAGCACAGGTACATGCATGCCCAAAATCCCAAGAGGAGAATGGAGGAGAAGGGATTGCAGTGTGACCATTCCCCCTGGGAGGGTGATTTGTCACTCTCTCTCTCCGCCTCTCTCTGGCAAGTGCAGGAGCCCTATAGCAAACTTAAAAAAAAAAAAATTAGTACAGTAATTGTGAGGATTAATGTGGTAATCCACGTTTACAGCACAGTAGAGACCGCTAATGATAAACACTCAATGATAACGAATATTGGTACTAATGAAATGAAATATTAACAATTTATATTAATAAGTGGCTTAGTAGAGGCTGGCAGGTGGCGGTGGTTAAGGTGCTGGACACTCTCAAAAGGCCGACTATAGTGTGAGTCCTGGACCTGGTGGCTTGCTTTCTCACTTTCCCTCTCTCTCTCTCTCTCTCTCTCTCTCTCTCTCTTCATGTGTCTCTCTCTGATCAAATTAAAATAAATGAATGAATAAATACAATTAAATAACAATTATTTTAAAAAGTGTCTTATTAACAACAAAATATTTTAAGAGGAAGTGCTGTAAAGTGATATTAAATTGACAGTATTGTCTTTATTAATGCTATTATTACTAATATGATAGAATAAGCATCATAAATCGATATTAATACTTGAAGAACCATATATCAGACGAGTATATAAAGGAGTCTCACAGGTATTCCAATGTATGGATGGATTATTACTGGGCTATATTATTATTACATGTATTATATATATAATTAGTGTGTTAAGACGGAAACCTGGACTTGGCGGGAACTACAAGTTCCATTGTCCCGTGCGCCTTCTCAGCCCAGTGTGTGCGGCGGTATGCGCGGAGGAACCTTTCGGGACCCGGATGAACACTAAAACTACACTTCCCAGAGTGCTTCACGTCCACCTCACCACTATATATACTTCATCCGGGTTCTTCGAGATGCTGTTTGGCGACTCGTCGCCATTCCCGGATCAGCTCGGCCTCGGCTCAGAGGCGGGTGTCGGTCGCTGTGTCGGAGACACTAGTCCCCGACACCAAGACAGCAAGCCCTCTCCCCTGCCCCTCGGCGGGAGAGCGTGTCCGGCCGGCCGGCGGGGCTCGCGCACCCTCCCTAGCCTCCCCTTTCCCCTCCGCCTCTGCCCCGCCAGGCCCGGCCCGGACTCCCGAGCCCCGGCCTCCTCCTCCTTCTCTGTCACCGCCGCCGCTGGGCTCCACAGCCCCGCCCGCCGCTTCTCTTCCCAATTTGAGAAGCCGAGAAAGGAAACAGGGAAAAATGTCGCCATGAAGGCCGAGAACCGCTGCCGTCGCCGACCCCCGCCGGCCCTGAACGCCATGAGCCTGGGTCCCCGCCGCGCCCGCTCCGCTCCGACCGCTGTCGCCGCCGAGGCCCCCGTTGATGCCGCAGAGCTCCCCCAACGCCGCCGCCACCGCCTCCGACATGGACAAGAACAGCGGCTCCAGCAGCTCCTCCGCCTCTTCGGGCAGCAGCAAAGGGCAGCAGCCGCCCCGCTCCGCCTCGGCGGGGCCAGCCGGCGAGTCTAAACCCAAGAGCGGTAAGGGCAGGCCCACGGGAGTGGGCGGGGGGCGTCTGCCCTTAGGCCGGGAGAGTCCTTGCTCTCTCGTCTGCTCGGTCACTCTGGGACTAACTACGCTTTCTACTGTGGTTCTTACCTCCCCTTTTTATGGCGCTCTTTCTTTGAAATTTAAGTTAGTATCTCACTGCATGATTTACCTGCATCTTTGCATTAATAGTTAAAACATCTCGGTGAATTAGGTGATATTCTTTAAAACAAACAAACAAAAAAAAACACCTTTTTATCAATTATTTTTAGTTTACATATAGTAGTTGTATATATATACATACACACACGTATATATATGTATACATATACACACACACACACCCATATATATACACACACACACACTCCTATATATATACATATATATATATATATATATATATATATATATATATATGTATATATATAGGGGATATAGTGTGGTCCCCCAAAACCTGTATATAACAATCAAATCAGAGCAACAAACACATGTAGTAGGTGTTGTTCTGATTCACATTGTGCAGATGAGGAAACTGAGGTTTGGAAAGGGTAAGGTCACCCAGGTAGTCTGTCCCTAATAGCAGCCCGTAAGAACTGGTTTGTCTGACTCATTAGCCCAGCTCCTAAAGCCACTAAGTTCTACCTTTTAACGTTGACTTGTCATTGGATAGTGTTCAAAAATGAACGGGGAGGGTGGGGCCCAAGGACTTGGCAAACTCAAATTTCATACTTAATGTCCTGGCGCCCCCTGACCCCCCCATCCATTTTTCTGTTGAGGAGGACTCATTCTTCATTGGTTTTATTCCTTGTGGTGTGGTAACTGAGCTCAGACCCTGAGTTTAGCCTTTAGGTCCTACAAATTGCCAGACTCCCACATGGCCAAACAGGTTCAAGTGCTGGACCTTGCAGCTTTCTCTCTCGCTCTCTCTTGCTGGTCAGGTTAATAATAATAATAATAATAATAATAATAATAATAGTGACTGGCGGGTGGTGTGATTGGGGCGCTGGACTTCCACATGGCTGGCTGAGGTTCGAGTCCTGGACCTGGTGGCTTGCTTTCTCACTTTCCCTTTCTCTCTTCTTGCTCTGGTCAAATGAAAAATGATAATAATGATAGTAAGTAAAATAAAATAAATAATTAAAAAAGAATTATTTAAATAATAATAAATAAAGTTGAAATAAATATTAAAAAAAATGAACCAAGAGCTTTGAAGAGTACCTTACATCTATTGTGCACTGTATACATATTATGCTTATTTTTATTTTTAAAATTTTTACTATGGGACCTGTGTGCTTGCCAGAGAGGGAAAGTCTGTGTACTAATCTCTGTTCTGTCTCCTTTTTTGATTATATTAGCAGTGAAAGAGAAATCACACCCCTCTCCCCTGTGGATGGCCATGCAGAAGTCCCTTCTCCAGTCTCCTTTTGGGTTTTTGGGCATGCATGTACACATGTTAAGCATGATTGTCTTTCTTTCTTTCTTCTTTTTAAAGTACATTTAAAAAATTTTCTAAAGAATGATTTAACTTTTATTTATTTATTCATTTATTTCATTTTAATTTGACCAGAGAGGGACAGAGAGAGAGAGAAAGTGAGAAAGCAAGACTCCAGGTCTGGGATGTGAACTGTGACTGGCCATGTGGGAGTCCAGTGCCTTTAACCACCAGCCTTTAACCACCATGCCACCTGCCAGCCCCTTGAACGTAATTTTCAAGCCACTAGGTCCGGTACTTGAACTTGCAGTCAGCATGTGAGATCCAGCCACCTTAACCTCCACACCACCTACTGGTCCAGCTGTCATATATATTTTATTTATTTTTTACTATAGTGTGCTTATGCTCACCAGTGAGACAGAGGAAGTGAGAAATTATCCCCCAGGGGAAATAGCCTTGCTACAATCCCTTCTCCATTCTTCTCTTGGGATCTTGTGCGTGCATACACATGAGGTTTTGTTTTTTTGTTTTTTTGTTTTTTTTTTTTTGAGAGGTTTTTCGCTATAGGGCATGTGCGCTTGCCAGACAGACAGAGAGAGACATAGAGACAGAAAGCGAGAAATCACCCCCCAGGGGGCATGGTCACGCCGCAATCCCTTCTCCTCCATTCTCCTCTCGGGATCTTGGGCACGCACGCACACGCGCCCGGCGTGAGTTGTAAGCCACCGGGTCCGAGACGCGAACCGCCGTCGACTACGTGGGAGTCCAGGGACATAGCCATTACGCTAACTGCTGGTTCCCTACACATGAGGTTTTAAGCATGGGGTTTTAAGCCACCGGGTCTGGGACTCGAACCGTGGACAACTATGTGGGAGTCCAGCGATGTAACCATTGTGCCATGTGCTGGTCCCTGTTATATTGTTTTTTAACAGGAAAGATTTTTGCCTTTCTGCATTTATGCCTCTAAAGTTACATAATGATGTGAATAGCTATCATTTATTGAGGGTTTACTGTGTGCCAAGTACTGGGCTAGTGTTTTGCCTTCGTTTTCACTACAGCAGTCACCTGTCTGGTAAGGTAGAATTGTTCATATTTAAAGAAGGGGCACGCTGAGGAGAGTAGGCAGTCTGGTGTCTGAAGTTCTCTAAAAGTCTAAAAGTCTGTGTACTAATCTCTGTTCTGTCTTCTTTTTTGATTATATTAGCAATGATAGGAAGCTGTTTTCCATGAGACTAGGGATATGTGGCAGAAAGGGAAACATTTGGAGTCCCTAAATGTGGAGGTCCAGTTTTAAGCTTTTTTATTTAGTGTTTTTTTATTAAGTGTATTTATTTCTTCCATGAGAGACAGAAGAAGAAGGGAAAAAGAGGAAGATAGGCTCTCTCAGCAAGATTTCTTGTAGTGATTCCCTCCAACTTTCCCAGCTAGCCAGGAATGCTTGGAGTGTACTTGTCGAGTGGAAATTGAGTTGAACCCATAGTATTCCATATGGATCCAGCATCACTGAGCAGCACATTACCTCTGGGTTACTGTAGCTAGTCTAAAACTTTTTAAGATCAAAGAAGTGTAAGGCTAACTAGAAACAAACAAACAAACAAAACAACTATAGGATTTGCTGAGTTTCCCTTCTGGGTATGGCAAACTTGTTTATCTGATGTGCTGAGGACTTCTGGAAATGGCCATGGGATTTAGGGTGAGACCAGTTGTCTCAATAGTAAATGAATTTTTTAACTATCTAAGTAGAGATTGGTGTGAACCCTCAGGCCTTGTCAGGAAGTAGTGTGGAGACTACTTTTGGGGTTTTACACATCTGTAGCTTTGTTATAAATCCCTCTAGAAATAGAGGGTAACCAGTCCTCTTGGCCAGTGTTGGGATTAGTTTAGAGTAGTCTGAATTTTTCTCAAGGTAGTTGATAAATAACTACTTTTGCATTCTATTTGCAGATGTAATGTTAAGGATTTGGTTTTCTAACTGTCTGAATTCTCAGTTTTTCTGGGGTTCTTCTTTAACCATTGACATATGTTCATGAGTTAGCAGCAATAAGTGCTTAAGTTTAATCCTTAGAGAGCAGTAGGTGAAAGCTAGCAAACGAAACTAAATAAAAGAAAAAAACCTGCAATATTTAAGGCATTATATTCCCAGAGGGAGCAGAGCCTTCAAAAAGTTAATAGAAAATGGGTATTATAAGGGAATTATGCATGGGTTTCGATTTTATCTAAATAAACTCATAGTTTGATTCCATTTTTCCATAAACTTTTTTTTTTTTGGGGGGGGGAGGTTTTTGCCATAGGGCGTGTGCGCTCCCCAGACAGAGAGAGACAGAAAGCGAGAAATCACTCCCCAGGGGGGATGGCCACACTGCAGTCCCTTCTCCTCCATTCTCCTCTTGGGATCTTGGGCATGCATGCACACGCGCCCGGTGTGAGTTTTAAGCCACCGGGTCCGGGACGTGAACTGCAGTCGACTATGTGGGAGTCCAGCGACATAGCCATTACACTAACTGCTGGTCCCTCCATAAACTTTTTTTTTTTTTTTTTGAGAGGTGTTTTTTTTTTTTTTTCGCTATAGGGCGCGTGCGCTCGCCAGACAGAGAGAGAGACATAGAGACAGAAAGCGAGAAATCACCCCCCAGGGGGGATGGTCACGCCGCAATCCCTTCTCCTCCATTCTCCTCTCGGGATCTTGGGCACGCACGCACACGCGCCCGGTGTGAGTTGTAAGCCACCGGGTCCGAGACGCGAACCGCGGTCGACTACGTGGGAGTCCAGGGACATAGCCATTACGCTAACTGCTGGTTCCCCCTCCATAAACTTTTTGAAGTCTGCTTGTATGTCCCGGATTTCAACTATATTGATTAGTGGAACTGGTTCTGATTACCCATCAGAACAATACAAAATTATATTGTGTTTTGATCAAGGCAGGTGTATGTGTATTAACATTTCCAACAGGTTTATATAGAAAAAAATTGTCGAGTTAATTCTGAATACTTCAGAGTGATTTATGTTTATTTATTTTTTGGATAAGTTTTGCTATAGGGCATGTGTGCTCGCCAGAAAGACTGAGAGAGACAGACAAAAAGTGAGAAATCACCCCCCAGGGGAGATGGCCATGCTGCAATCCCTTCTCCTCCATTCTCCTCTCG
This sequence comes from Tupaia tana, assembly GCA_026018925.1. Classification (NCBI taxonomy): domain Eukaryota; kingdom Metazoa; phylum Chordata; class Mammalia; order Scandentia; family Tupaiidae; genus Tupaia; species Tupaia tana. The sequence continues at coordinate 12,269,210 of JAKSZU010000026.1, read as the reverse complement.
GGAACTTAGGCATGAACACTTTATTCGTTATTATTCTTTAATTTGATGAGAGAAAGGGAGCAAGCCACCAGGTTCGGGACTTGAACCACAGTCAACTCTGTAGGAGTCCAGCACCCTTAACCACCATGCCACCTACCGGCCCCCTTAATTGAAAACTTCTGAGAAAAGAAATAAAAACTCACATAAAGGACCTTTTTTTTTAGGTTTGTATGAATAGCAAGTGTGCCCTAAGGTAGCTTTAGTTTTTTTTTTTTTTTTAAAGAATAATTTAATTAATTTTATTCATTCATTTATTTTTAATTAAAATTTTTTCTTTTGGAGAGGTTTTTGCTATAGGGTGCATGTGCTTTCCAGAAAGACAGAGAGATAGACAGAAAGCAAGAAATCCCCCTCCTCCAGGGGAGGGCTACGCTGCAGTCCCTTCTCCATTCTCCTCTCGGGATCTTGGGCACGCACATGCGCCTGGCGTGAGTTTAAGCCACCGGGTCTGGAACTTGAACCGCGGTTGACTACATGGGAGTCCGGCGACATAGCCATTATGCTAACTGCTGGTCCCCATTTTTTTTTTTGAGAGGTTTTTTGCTATAGGGCGCGTGCGCTCGCCAGACAGACAGAGAGAGACATAGAGACAGAAAGCGAGAAATCACCCCCCAGGGGGGTTGGTCACGCCGCAATCCCTTCTCCTCCATTCTCCTCTCGGGATCTTGGGCACTCATGCACACGTGCCCGGCGTGAGTTTTAAGCCACTGGGTCCGGGACGCGAACTGCGGTCGACTACGTGGGAGTCCAGCGACATAGCCATTACGCTAACTGCTGGTTCCCATTTATTTTTAATTTGACCAGAGAAAGAGAGAAGGTAAGAAAGCAAACCACTAGATCCGGGACTTGAACCATGGTCGGCCCATGTGGGAGTGTCCAGCGCCTTAACCCCATGCCATCTACTGGTCCCGGGTAGCATTAGTTTTCATATAATGTGTTTGTTAGAAAGCTTGACCATGTTTGCCCTTGCTAGTGCCTACTTTTCTGGCTTCTGCTATGTATATTCCCTTACAAGGAGGGAAGGCATGTAGCTAAATGTTACAAGCATACTTTTTAGCCAGCCCAAATCCACTGTTTACATTTAGGAACTGCATGCATTTAGGAGCAAATTTTTAAAACTATTTAGATAGAAGCTAAAAGATAGGAAACTCTGGATGTTGGCTGATTTTTTAAAAAAGTTGAACTGGGAGCCAGCAGTTAGTATAATGGTTATGTTGCTGGACTCCCATGTTGTTGACCATGGTTCACGTCCCAGACCTGGTGGCTTAAAACTCATGCTAGGTGTGTGTGTGCGTGTGCATGCATGCATGCATGTACCCAAAATCCTGAGAGGAGGATGGAGAAGGGATTGCAGTTTGGCCATCTACTGGTGGGGTATTGAATGCTACCTTAACTTCACAGATAAGAGCAACATTATTACAATAGATATTTAGGATCTCTAATACCAGGACTTTGAGGTGGTTATTATAACAAAAGTATAGATTCAGATTCGGCATAATTCCATTAAAAAGGCTTCTGCGGTATTTCAAAAGCTAACTCAACACTTGATGTACTTGATTCTCCTGGAAATTGTTGAAAGGACTGCTTGAATTTCAGAGTATTAATAAGTTGAAGGAAGAACAGGAAGAGTGAAGTGAAAAGACATAGCTTGCCTACTTTTTTGTCAAAGGAAAAACAACAGAAGTTTTTTTGATATTTAATTCCTTTTTTCTTCTACTCATGTGAGAAAACACACACACACAAACACACACATACACATGAACCTGTTTCTCTTTTCTGAACCATGTGTGTTGTAAATGGTCATTTGCTTCCTAGGTATGTGATTAATATGCCTGAATCAATTTTCCTGTGGTCAGCTTAAGTTTCCCCTTCATTTGTGCACAGGAAATAGGTAAATTTGGCTACCAGGATTTTCTTGATATTTCAGGCCAGAGTGGTATAACATAGTTTCTTTTTCTTGGCTAATTGCTTTGGACATTTACATAAGATTGTTTTCTTGGGTGTGTTCTTCTTTTTGTTTTTAATTTGTCAGGGGAGTGTATGCACTTACCAGAGATAAGACAGAAAGGGAACCAGAGAAAGTATCTGCAGTGGGCATGGTCATGCTGCAGTCCCTTCTCTTCTGTTTCTCTATCCTGTCGGGATTTGGGGCACCCAGGCACATATACCCTGTGTAATTTTCACGCTGTTGGGGCTAGGATTTGAATATGGGATCTGGCTCCCTTAGCTCCTAGGCCACGGAGCCAGCCTTCTTGGGTGTATTCTTTTTTTTTTGGAGAGGTTTTCGCTATAGGGCGCGTGCACTCGCCAGCCAGACAGACAGAGACATAGAGACAGAAAGCAAGAAATCACCCCCCAGGGGGGATGGTCACGCCGCAATCCCTTCTCCTCCATTCTCCTCTCGGGATCTTGGGCACGTACACACACGCGCCTGGCGTGAGTTTTAAGCCACTGGATCCGGGATGCAAACCGTGGTCAACTACGTGGGAGTCCAGCGACATAGCCATCACACTAACTGCTGGTTCCCTTCTTTTTTCTTTTTAGAGAGAGTTTTGTATAAGGCATGTGTGATCTCCAGAGAGGCAGACAGAGAGAAATCCCCCCCAGCAGGGATGGCCACACCGCAACTCCTCCTTCTCCATTCTCTTCTTGGGATTTTGGGTACGCACGCACACACATGGTGTCAGTTTTAAGCCTCTGGATCCAGCACACAAACTGTGGTTGACTATGTGAGAGTTCAGCAACCTAACCATTGTGCCACCTGCTGGTCCTGGTCTTGGGTATATTCTTTTTTTTTAAGAATTATTTTTTAATTTAATTTTACTTATTCATTCATTTATTTTAATTTGAGTAGAGAACTAGAGAGAGACACACATGGAGAGAGAGAGGAAAGTGAGAAAGCAAGCCGCCAGGTCTGGGTTTTAAACTGTGGTCAGCCATGTGGGAGTGTCCAGCACCTCAACCACCATACCACCTGCTGGTCCCCGGTCTTGGGTATATTCTTATAGGTTCATTTCAGTGGGGCTGAGATCTAGTTCTAGGAAAGTTCAGCAGTAAATACAGTTTATATAGTTCACAGGGAAAGAGATGTGTTTGGGGGGGGGGTGGATACAGAAAGTCATTTGGAAAGAGCAAAGAAAGTAAAAAGAAACAGAGAGGCTAGGCTGTTTATGGGCAGAACAGTGGACCTAGGCCAGGAACCAGGCTCTTGCTCTGTCCTCCTGAGCAGATGGTACTGTTGTGGAGGTTAAGGGAAGGTCAGGTATTATGAAGTGGTTATTTTGAGGTTGATGGTGTAAAGCACTGTCCTAACCCTCTTCCTGTTTTTCTGGTACCAGAGACCAGATTACTAGTGGTACTCTGTCTTACAGAATGCTTCTGAGCTGTAAGTGGACCTGGAAGTTTTAATGGCTTTGGAATTGAGGTGATTTGAAGCCTCTAGCAAAACCACTTAGAAAAGTCGTAAGAATTTCAGGACCTGTTGGCTATGGTCCTTGGCTTTGGTGGAAATCTAGTGGGTGTTCTTGACAGGAATGATTTGGATTTATGAATAATAGGCTTTCAAATCAGCAAGTATGCACCAGCCATTATGGAAAGCATTTTAGGCATTTTACAAAAGTTTTTTTCTCTTAATCTTCATGATTTTGTGCAGAAGGAAGGTAGAGTATAGCCTTATTTTACAAAGATAACTGAGGGTTAAAGATTTTAGTGATTCAAGTACATTCTTATGAAGTCCTAGGCAGTATTTCCAAGTACGTTTTGTATAATAAACTCATTTATCTAGAAAGTAAGTTAACTGGCACCTGCCTTATTCCCGATACCACCTCTCTCCTTTTCATTCAGAATTACTAATTTTAGCTGGATTCAAGTTGTTGTCAGTTGATTCTGTAGTAAGGCTGTATGTTCTCTCTCTGGAGGTACTTGTCAACCATTCTGGATGACGGGTAAGTAACTTGCTTGTGATTACAGCATGAATCAGCAGCAGGAACTTTCTGGTTGGTACTCTGACCTCTAGACTGTGCCACCTGTCAGAACTAGAGCTAGAAATGTGTGCCAAATTATTTAACAGTGAAAGACTGGGGCTCTTAATTTGGTAATAGGGGAGAGAAACCGTTCCATTAGGGAAGTGTGAATAACTAAAACTGGATTAAGTGTTTTAAGTCTCTTGTTTGTTGGCTCTGTGATCTTGAGCTCTGGATTTGAGCCATTTAACTAATGGTCTTGTCCATTTTGGAATGTGCCTTCACAGTAGTTCTTGGCAGTTGTTCCTAGCTCTGGCTATGTGTCAGAATCTTTTGAGGACCTTTTTTAAAAAGCAAGGATATGTGGGACCCTTTCCTAGTCATTATTTCTGAGTGTTTAGATCTGGATTGGGCCTAGGCCCTTGGATCGTAGATACCTGCAGTTTTAATTTTTTTAAAGAATTATTTACTTATTTATTTCCATTTGTTATTTTTTAATTTGACCAGAGAGAGAGAGTGAGAGAAAGGGAGAAAGCAAGCCACAAGGCCTAGGACTCGAACCACTGTCGGCCATGTGGGAATTCAGCACCTTTAACCACTATGCCACCTGCAGGCCTGGCACCTGTAGTTTTAAAAATCTGTGTGAGTAATTCCATTGGGTAGTCAGAACTGGGAACCACCACTCTTGAGATTTAAAATGTAGAATATATTTTTTTCCAGGAATTGGACTTCATCTGTTTTCCAAAATCTGAAGTGGATCATCTCATTTCTCCTATCAGAAAAAGTAGAACAAATTGTACACCCAAATTATTTTCATGTATGTCCTGGCAATTTGTCCACAAAACATCTCAAAAATAGTACTCTGAACTTTATCTCTGGGTCCCAGGCCTGACAGTACTTTGAATCTTTAGCTGCCTGTTGCCTGGTACCAGAGATAAAAGCCAGTCTCACTTGAGATGTCTGGCTTCATATTCTTGTCTTTAGGTAAGTGGAAGATAGGAAATTGGGGCTGGTTTTAGCAACTAAAATAATAAATCTTTATGTAATAAATTCTTTTTTTCAGGCTTTGATATATTTTATTGAGGCAAAATTCCAACAAAAGGGGATTTTTATTTACAAAATTTCTTGTTTCTGGGGACTTCCCACCCCACTTAGATCCAAGTGAGAATAACTAGTAAGCCTGTTTATGTATTTTCTTATTTTCAGTTTACATACAAAAATGATTTTTGTTTGCTTCACATTCATACAAATTCCAATATTGTAAATGACAAATAAATCTTCCCTTACCCAATCCTTAGTTAAATATACAAACAGTTTCAAAAACATACACTTTAAATTGGTTTAATCTTGAAGTGTAAGCCAATGAGACTGAAAACTAAACATTTCAGGTCTTGTACCAAATAGTAAAATACTCGAAGGCCTTCAGGATCCTTTGATGATTTACATCAATAAGAGAACCAATTTTTGATGTGGTAAAAGAAATGTGTTCATCTCTAATTACAATTTCAAGCTCCTGTCGGCCAACCCTGTCAGGGGAAGGCCACAAAGCATCATCTTCTTTTGTAATTTCACTGTCATCAATAATTCTCTTCAGTTCTTCCATTACACTCTTATGTACATAAGCCTCTTTTCTGATCATGACGTCATTTTTGTAATTGCTGTTGTTGGCATATCTAAGCTTTCCTGATGGTTTGTTTTCTCACTTTTTCTTTCTCTCTGTCTCAGTCTCTCTCTGGTGAGTACACATGCCCATCTGGCCGAAACTCGAACTCCAGAAACTCGTGTCCAAACTTGCCCTTGTGCCCTACATAGTAGCGCAGGTAGAAATCGCTAGCCATAGCCATGATTGCCTCTGGGAAGCACCAATGTAATAAGTTTTGAAAATGGACCATTCGATGTCAGAATGCAGTTTTGTAAGCATTATGAAACTGTTTCCTTGCCAGTGTGGTAATAAGTGAAGAAATGAAGCAGCTTTCTTTGCTGAGAAAGGATGGGGCGGGGGTGGTGGTGGGGGAGCACGGTGGTGGGGAGTGAGATAGCAGCCTCCGGGGAGGGGTGGCTGTGTCATAATCCCCTTTCCATCCTCTCCTGTCAGGTTTCTGGGTATACACACAAGACACCCGGTGTGCTTTTCATGTTATCAGGTCCAGAACTCAAAAATTGCATAGTTGTCCTTATGGGATCCAGCTGCTCTATCTAGCATGCTACTGGCTGGCCCGTTTACTTTCTTAAGCCTGTGTACTGTAGAATCTGCCTTTATCTAACTGTGCAAATCAAGAGGTACCTGCTTTGAAAGCCACAGTTAGGGTCAAATGTGGGGTCATCTGAAATAGTCTTGGGACAATGAGATTTGGGGAGTCTGTGCTTTTTTTATATACATATCCTCGTGAGACCTCTTTGTTCTCATGAGGTGATGTGGAACAGTGTTAAGGAAAGCAAAGCAGAACGATGTGGCTGAGGTTATTTTTTCTTTTTAAAGTTTTGGCCTTATGGCTTGTGTACTTGTAGAGAGAGAGAGAGAGAGACAGTGAGAGGGAAAGTGAGAAATCACCCCCCCAGGGGGAATGGCTACACTACAATCCCTTCTCTGTTCTCCTGGGATTTCTCCTCTCCTCTCCTCTCCTCTCTTCTTTTTTTATTCATAGACTATTTGAGAACCTCTTATAGTTTTCTTTGCTTAGTTGTATTTGGTTCTCATGTAGATTTTGTTTGTTTTAAGATGGTAAACATTGGCACTGTTAGATGCATCTGGTCAGGGTTCTTTGATTTGGGACAAAAAAGGAATATTTATGCAGTTCAACTTCTCAGTAGAAGACACAGAGCAAAGAAAACAAGCAGGCTTTTTACAGAAAATACAAGTTGTCAATAGACTGAAAAAGTATTTGTTGTTAGTTATTAGAGAAATGTAGATTTAAAACGAGAAACCATTTTGACCCTTTAATTGAACAGAGTTTATTCAGTTCAGTATTAGAATGAAATGAAAAAGACATTCTCTTTTTTAAAAAAAAGAATTACTTTATTTAACTTTATTATTATTATTACTTTCCAGTTTGATCAGACAGAGGGAGAGAAAGAGGGAAAGTGAGAAAGCAAGTCACCAGGTCCAGGGCTTGAACAGCGGGCAGCCATGTGAGAGTCCAGTGCCCCCAACCACCATGTCACCTGCTGGTCCCTAGACATGTTCTTTTATAGTACTGTTAGAATATAAATAAATTGGTGTAACAATCCAAGACAGTAAGTTGAGAATATTAAAAAAGGCTTCAATGATCGTACTGTACCTGCTAATTCCACTTTGAGAGTTTGACATAAAGAGTCTCCCAGTACTTTCATATTAAAAGCTAACAAAAAGTTTGAAGCAGCCTAAATGTGCAGCAGTAAATGTTGTAAGTGTATGGTGCACAGCAGTGCTGCCATTAATCATGCTGTGAGGAGGAGGGATGCATGAAAATGCTCATGGAGTAACGTGAAAATTTGTATCTTTTATTTTTCTTTCTGGTATTGGTAAATTCTTTCAGGTTTTGTTTATCTAAGAATATTTTTGTCTTTTCTTCCCATACGTAGGATAATCTTGCTGGGTATAGAATTCTTGGTTGAAATCGTTTTTCAGTCAGCACTTGAAATATATTTTCCCATTCTTTCCTTGCTCTCCTTGTTTCTGGTGAGACGTCCATTGTTAACCTGATGGGATATCCTGAGTAAGTAACTTGACGTTTCTTTCTTGCTCGATTTTAGAACCTTGGCTTTGTCTATGGTTTTGGTCAATCTGGCTATGATGTTCCTTGGAGAAGATCTCCTTGGGTTGATTCTAAGTGGGATCCTTTGTATTTCTTGGGTCTGGATATTTGAATGCCTCTCTAGGTTTGGAAATTTTTTTCCAGCATTTCATGGAATAGATTATCAATGCCCTTATTAGTTTCTTCACCTTCTGGGATACCGATTATCCAGATGTTTGGATGTTTAATGGCATCTAATATTTCTCATATATCTTCATTTCGTTGGGTTATTTTCTGTCTTTTTGGCGAATTTATCGAGGACAGAGGTTCTGTCTTCTACATCTGATTTCAGTCTTCTGCATGATCTAATCTGCTTTCAATACTTTCAAGGGAGGTTTTGATTTCCTGTGTTATAGTTTTCACTTCTGACAGTTCTGTCTGATTCTTTTTTTTTATGGTATATATTTCCTCTTTCAACTCATGCAAGAACTTCCACACCTCCTGGAATTCATAGGTTCTTTTCTCCTGTGTCTTCTGGAGTTCATTGTCTCTCTTCTCTTGCATCTCTGTTAGTTTTGTTGTTACGAATATTCTGAATTCTTTATCTTTCAGTTCCATGAGTTCCATTGTACTGTCTCTGCATGAGTTGTTTTTTTTCCCTTGGAGGAGAGAGGTTTTCTTGGTTTCTCATTTCTTGTGCCTGTGTGGTAGTTTCTGGTCATCTGATGAATTATACATTTCTTCCTAATTTCTTGAAGTTAAATCTGAGTATTCAGAGGTGTGCAGGAGGAGGTGATCTATAATCTCTCCGCAGTTTTGTTTTTCTCCTTTTGTGCAGCAGATTCAGTAGGAATTGAGGATTATCCTGACCCTAATAGTAATCAGATGTTTGGCTATTGCGAACTTAGACCTGTCTAGACAATCAGTGTGTGGAGGCTGAGTGGTATTTATAAAGGTAAAAGAAAAAGGAAAAGGAAAAGAAAACAGAAAAAGGGAAAAAAAAAAAAAAGAAAAATTTAAAAAGAGAGAAAAGAAAGCAAAAAAATGAAAGAGACAGACAGAGATAGGGAGAGATAGAGAGAGAAAAATACAGAGGGTGTTCTACCAGTCTGATGGATCTTGGGGTCTAGAGGGTGAAGTCTAAGCAGAAACTCTTCAGTTGTCTTTACCCTTGAAAAGGATTCCTCATAGCTCAAATGCAGATGACTTCTCAAAGGGCCTGCCTTTACCTCTCCTATCTGGAGGGGGTAGGGGAGAAGGTGAGAATTAGCAAGATAAAGGAGAATGAGACAGCCAAGCAGTGGTTTACATTAAAAATAAAATATATTTTTTAAAAATTAGAGAGCTAGACAGACAGGGAGAGATGGAGAGAGAATTTAGAGGGTGCCCTACCAGTCTGGTGGATCTTGGGGTCTAGAGGGTGAAGTCTGAGCAGAAACTCTTCAGTTGTCTTAGCCTCTGAAAGGGATTGTTCACGGCCTAAGTGCAGATGTCTTCTCAAAGGGCCTGCACTTGACCTCTTCTATCAGTATGGTAAATCTTGAGTTTGGCATGAGTTTTAAGCCACATGGGTGTACATGTCCAAAATCCCGGGAGGAGATTGGAGGGGAAGGGATGTGGCAAGGCCATCCCCTCTGGGAATGATTTCTCACTTTCTGTCTCTCTGTCTGTCTCTCTAGCGAGTGCACATGCCCTATAGCAAAAGTCTCTCTCTCAAAAAAATCCATTTAACAATTTTTTATTTTTAAAAATCTGTTTTTATAATGGGGCCAGCAGGTGGCATGGTGGTTAAGGGTGCTGGACTCCCACATGGTGAACCATGGTTCAAGTCCCAGACCTGGTGGCTTGCTTTCTCACTTTTCTCCTTCCCCTTCGTGCTGCCACCCACCTCTGTTCCTCTGTAGTCAAATTAAAATAAAATAAAATAAAATAAACAAAGGTAAAATAAAATAATTCTTTTAAAAAATTTTAGAGAATACTTAATTTAGCCTTTATTTATTTATTAATTTTAATATGACCAGAGGGGAACAGAGTGAGTGGGGGAGTGGTGGAAATGAGAAAGCAAGCTGCTAGGTCTGGGACTTGAACCATAGTTGACCATGTGGGAGTTCAGCACCCTTAACCCCCACACCATCTGCAGCCCTGATTTTTATTTATTTATTTATTTATTTATTTTTTTACAAATTTTTGCTATAGGGCATGTATGCTGACGGGTGAGACAGCGAGAAATCACCCCTTGGGGAGGGATGGCCACGCCACAATCCCTTCTCTATTCTCTTGGGATCTTGGGCGTGCATAGGTTAAAGCCACTAAGTCTGGTACTCGAACTCTAGTTGACTACATGGGAGTCCACCAACACAGCCATTACACCATCTGCTGGTCCCATACCTGGTGTGAGTTTTAAACTGTTGGGGCTGGGATTCTAGTTGCAGATCGACTACATGGGAGTTCTGTGATGTAACCATCACGCCATCTGCTGGTCCTGATTTAATGATATTTTAGTTTTATATTGGTGTGAAAGTGATTTGCATTCAGTAGAAACTAATTCCTCTGCTGAGGGATTTATCACTTAAGATAGTTTCAACTTAGAATGTATTTCATCTGTTTTCTACAAATTTTCTGAAGCCCCTCCATATGCCGGTTTTTAAAAAAATAATGATTTAATTAATTTATTTTTTAATTTGAATATAGAGTGAGAAGGAAGATGAGAAAGCAAGCTACCAGGTCCTGGATTGGAACCACATGGGAGTCCTGTGCCTTAACCACCATGCCATCTCCCTCCCCCCTTTTTTAAAACTTAGATTTTTGCCATAAGGTTCTTGCACTCACCTGAGAGAGAGAGAACAAGAAGAAATCACCTTCCAGGTGGGGGATGTCCACACCATAGTCCCTTTTCCTTTTTCCTCTTGGGATTTTAGGCATGCATGCACTCACTCATGCACAGTGTGAATTAAAATTTAATTTAAAGTTAAATTAAAACAGAGAGACTGTGAACAGAGACAGTGTGAACTGAGTGTCTTAATTTATGGTGTTTGATCTATATTGTATTTATCCTGAGGGAGAGACCCTCTAAGCGTCTTTTTTTCTTTGTTTAAAGAGGCTTTTGCCTTAAGGTGCACACGGTCACTAAAGAGAGAGAGAGAGACACAGACAATGAGAGGGAAAGTGAGAAATTGCTTCCTGGGGTGATGGCCATGTTGCAGTCCCTTCTCCTTCATTCTCCTAGGATCTTGGGCATGCATGCACATGTGCCCAGTGCAGTTTTCATGACTGGGTCCAGGACTAGAACTGTGGTCAGCCATGTGAGAATCCAGTGATGTAACTGCTTTGCCATCTGCTGCCCTGAGCATTGCTAAAATAAATAAATAAATAAATAAATCCCACTTTACTATGTGTTGTCTTACTCAAAGCACTAATGCCCTGCCCTAGACTAGAGTTCTTGGAGATCCTGGAAGGGTCCATTTTACCCTTGTTTAAAATAACAATTTTGCTGTAAGGTAAAAAACAATAATCCAATTATCTGTATTACTTCTTGACTAATTTTTTTTTGTTTCTTACTTTCAGATGGAAAGAACTCAAGTGGATCCAAGCGTTATAATCGCAAACGTGAACCTTCCTACCCCAAAAATGAAAATTTTAGCAACCAGTCCCGTCGCTCCAATTCACAGAAAAGCAAAACTTTTAACAAGATGCCTCCTCAAAGGGGTGGCGGCAGCAGCAAACCCTTTAGCTCTTCTTTTAATGGTGGAAGACGAGATGAGGTATGGAATTTGAGAGTGTCCTTTCCAGAACATAAGAAGCTTGAGATCTGGGGGCCAGCAGGTGGTATGGTGGTTCAGACACTGGACTCCCACATGGTTGACTACCATTAGAATCCTGGACATGATAGCTTGAAAATCATGCCAGGTGCATGTGTGTGTGTGTGCCCAAAATTCCTGGAGAATTGCGGCATGGCCATTCCCTCTGCGAGGTGATTTCTTTTTTTTTTTTTTTTTTTTTTTTTTTGAGAGGTTTTTCGCTATAGGGCGCGTGCGCTCGCCAGACAGACAGAGAGAGACATAGAGACAGAAAGCGAGAAATCACCCCCCAGGGGGGATGGTCACGCCGCAATCCCTTCTCCTCCATTCTCCTCTCGGGATCTTGGGCACGCACGCACACGCGCCCGGCGTGAGTTGTAAGCCACCGGGTCCGAGACGCGAACCGCGGTCGACTACGTGGGAGTCCAGCGACATAGCCATTACGCTAACTGCTGGTTCCCTGCGAGGTGATTTCTCACTTTCCCTCTCGCTGTCTCTCTCTCTCTCCTCTCCAGGAGGCACACATACCCTATGGCAAAAAACAAACAACAACAGCAAAAACTTAAAAAAAAAAGAAACATATCTGATTTTTTTTTGCCCCTCTAGTTTATCAGTAGTTGAGGAGAGCAAGAGAGTAAACAATAGATAACCAAAGCAGTCTTGAGTGGTTGAGAATTAAGTAGGTTTGGAAAATTGCCTCCATTCTTCTTCCCCTGAAAGTTATGGCATTTCTTTGGAGGAAAAAGACATCATAATCATGTGTTATGAGAAAGTATGGCTAATTTAGGATACCTTAATTTGTAGTTTTTTATTATCACTCTGAAATTATAGGTACTGTTTAGACTACTTAGTTATAAAATGATATTAATTAATGACATTTGCCCTGGAGTATTCAGCAAAATGTAAATGCTATATCCTGTTTCATTTTTAGGAGTTTGTTAGATAGCCATGATTCATTTTTGTAGAAGGTTGCTCACTACCATGTTGTTTATAGTTGTAGAATTTAGGAAGCAACCTAAATATCTGTCAACAAAAGACTAGTTAAAACAAATTACTCTGTTGTTTGAATGTTTCATAGTATGTAGCTGACATGTTGACATACTTTCCTGATGACCTAATAGAATAAGACAGATTTAATGGATAAATCAAAATCCATGGATACTTGAGTCTCTTATATAAATTGGTATAGTTTTTTATATGACCTATGCACATCCTTCTACTTTAACACATTTCCAAATTACTTATAATACTGAATACATTATAAATGCTATGCAAACAGTTATTACACTGTATTGTTTAGGGAGTGATGACAGGAGAGAAAAGTTTATATGTTTTGTACAGATGAAACTAACTTTTTTCCTTAGTAATTTGATCCATGGCTAGTATAATTTATGGATGTGAAACCCATGGATACTGAGGGCTATCTGTACCCATGAAAGAAATTGTTCCTTCACCAAAAATGTATTCCCTGTTGACCGTGCACCAAATACTGTTTAGGAGTTTGGAATATAACATTGAACTGAACCTTGTCTTTGCCCTTAGGCACTTATAATCTAGTTTAGAGGGAAAATAAACCAGTGTATAATAAATCTGAAGGTAGGGAACCAGCAGTTAGCGTAATGGCTATGTTGCTGGACTCCCACATGGTCGACCGTGGTTCGCGTCCCGGACCTGGTGGCTTAAAACTCATACTGGGCGCGTGTGCGTGCGTGCCCAAGATCCCGAGAGGAGAACGGAGGAGAAGGGATTATGGCGTGGCCATCCCCCCCCCCGGGGGGGGGGTGATTTCTTGCTTCCTGTCTCTCTGTCTCTCTCTGTCTGTCTGGTGAGCGCACGAGCCCTATAGTGAAAAACCTCTCCAAAATAAATAAATAAATAAATAAATAAATAAATAAATAAAATCTGAAGGTAAGTACTTACAGAATTAAAAAATGGAGACCGAGGGAAGTAAAGGGATAGAGTATAATACAGATTTAGAAAATGGCAAAGGATGTGTCAGAAGAGGTCAATTTTGAGTGAAATCTGAGCTAAGCAAGGGAGAAAACTATAGTTTTGAGTGTCTTATCCATAAGGAATAAAAAGTGCAGTTAATTGAAGGTGGTACTATTTTGGGTATATGTGACGTAAAGCAAGTAGGCTACCCATGGTTGGAGGAGAGGAAGGAATTGGAGCCAGTGATTGAAAAAGGTGATCAGATCATATAGAGGTCTAATGCAGAAATGAAGGAGTTGGCTTAAGTAGGAACTTTGCCAGTTCATCTACAGTAACAGGAAGTAGGCTTGGCAAGGCAGGCCTTGGAGTTGGAGTTCTTTTCTCATTGTTCTTATTTTCTCAGTAAAATTATGAGGTAAACTGAGAAGGCTGAGAAATGAAGAGGCTCTCTGGCAGATTAGGAGACTGATTCAACTGTGAAAGTGTAATGACTGACTGCCAGGCAGCCTCAGGGTCTACCGTAGCAAGACTGGTTGTTCCTTTTTTTAAAGATTTATTTATTTATTCATTCATTCATTCCTTCATTTTAATTTGACCAGAGAGAGAGAGAGGAAAGTGAGGAAGCAAGCCACCAGGTCCAGGACTCAAACCGCGGTCAGACACATGGGAGTGTCCAGTGCCTTAACCACCACGCCACCTGCTGGTCCCAGGACCGGTTGTTCTTTAGCCCTGCTTAACTGCTCTGGGGCTAGTGTGGAATAGGCAGAGTTGAATTAATCAGACAGGTTTTTGCCAGGCAAATACAGCACACTAGAGAAAAGGGGGCAATGGACCATAGGATCAAAGTCATACAAGGAAAGGAAGTTTGGAAGGTTGGATCACTGGTTTGGAGATCTCAGTGGGGATAAAGAATTGTTAGAACTAAACCTTGAGAAAGGAGTAAATTCCTGGTTGGACAGTAAAATGCCCCAAATTAAGATGATGGAAGAGGTATAGTTGTTACCAGCAGTGCTAATAGAAAAGCAAACCACCTCTATAATTAAAAATTTTTTAGCTGTCACGTTCAAAAGTAAGTATGGGGGATTGGAGGTAGCAGATGGCATAGTGATTAAGGTGCTGGACTCCTACACGACTGACTGTGGTTCAAGTCCAAGACCCAGTGGTTTAAAACTCACACTAGGTTCGTGCGCGCACGTGTGTGTGTGTTCAAAATCCTGAGAGGAGAAGGGATTGCAATGTGATCATCCCCCCCGGGAGTTCATTTCTCACTGTGTCTCTGGCAAGTGCATGCATTCTGTACAAAAATCAATCTCTCAAAAAAGGAAGGGGCCAGCAGATACTGTGGAGGTTAAGGTGGTTGGATCCTACATGGCAGACTTTGCAGTTTGAGTCCTGGATCCAGCTGCTTGAATATCATGTTGGGCACATGTGAGTGCCTGCTCAAAGCCCTGAGAGGATAATGGAGGAGGAGAGATTGTGGTGTGGTCAACCGCCTGAGGGGTGATTTTTTACTTTCCTTCTCTCCATCTATCTCAGGGAAGCAGGTATGTCCTGTGGCAAACTAAAAGAACAAAAAAAAAGGTCAGCAGGTGATGATGAAGTTAAGCCACTGCATCACCTGTGGTTGACTTCATGGTTTGAGTCTCAGAGCTGCTTGAAAATCACTCTGGGTGCATGTGCATGTGTGCCTAAAATTCCGAGAAAGGAAGGGAGGAAAAGAGACTGTGGCGTGGCTGTTTTCGGGGGGGGGGGGGGATTTCTCACTTTCCCTCTCTCTTTTCCTGTCTTTCTCTGGTGAGCACATATTCCTTATAGCAAAAATAACTTAAAAAAAAAAAAAAAAAAGTAAATGAGATGGACCAGAGGTGGTATGGAGGAGTCCAGGACCTTGTGGATTGATAATTATGCCAAGCACATGTGCGTTAGTGCCCAAAATCCTGAGAGGAGACCAGAAGAAAAGAGATAGTGGCATGACCATCTTCTCTTGGGTATGATTTCTCACTTTCCTTTTCTCTCTGTGGTAAGTGCACACAGTTTATACCAAATCTAAAAAAACAGAGGAAAAGGAAAGAAAATGAGAAGTGAAATTGATTTCAATATTTAATCCAAGATATGTAAAATGTAACTTTTCTTTCTTTCTTTTTTTTTTTTTTTTTTTTTCAATGAGAGAGCAGAGGAAAAGGTGGCAGAGAGATATTTTTTGACCAGGTCTTTACCACATCAAGAGATCCTGCTCAGGGCTAGCAGGTGACATAGTGGTTAAGGTGCTGGACTCTCACATGGTCAACCATGCTGGGTGCATGTGCATGCATGCCCAAAATCCTGAGGGGAAGAGAAGGGATTGTGCTGTGGTCATACCCCCGGGGGGTGATTTCTCACTTTTTTCTGTGTGTCTCCAGCGAGTGCACACGTCCTATAGCAAAAATCTCTTTTTCTTAAGAATTATTTTTATTTAACTTTAATTTGATCAGAGGGACAGAGAGGAGAGAGAAAGAGTGAGAAAGCAAGCTGCCAAGTAAGTCCAGGACTCAAACTGTGGTCAGTCATGTGGGAACCATCATCCTTGACCACCATGCCACCTACTGGCCCCTTAACTTTATTTACTTATTTTAATTTGACCAGAGAGGGACAGGGGGAAAAATATATATCTATAGATATAGATATAGATATAAATATAGATATATAGAGAGAGCGAGAGAGAGAGAAAGAAACTGAGAAAGCAAGCCACCAGATCCGGGACTCTTAACTGCAGTTGGCCATGTGGGAGTTCAGCACCCTTAACCACCACACCACCTACCGGCCCTGCAAAAATCTCTCTTAAAAAAAAAAAAAAAAAAAGAGGTCCCGCTGTCTCACTCTCCTAGCTGTCTAGGACTACAGGTGCATGCCACTTGGCCTGGCCTCTTTAGATCCGACCAGGTACCAAATGCAGGCCTCCCACATGGCCTGAGTCGTCACACAGTGGCACCCTTCTACCTGCACCACGAGCTGGACCTGAAATGTAATTTTGCCACTTGTTCCCAACCATATTTCAAGTGCTCCAGCCATATGCAGCAGCCCTATCTTAATTAGTGGCTGCCATATTGGACAACACCACTCTAGAAGGTACCCCATAGGAGTGGGTGGCTGAGATAGGGTGGAGGGCAAGCCAGTTGAAGAGAGGTGGTCAAGGAATTGAGGTTAATGTATTGGACATATTGTAATTTGGGATTACAGTGGGTAGTGTTACAGAGAGTGACAATGGACAGCTAGGATAAACAACAATGTTGAG
Source organism: Tupaia tana (assembly GCA_026018925.1). Taxonomy (NCBI): domain Eukaryota; kingdom Metazoa; phylum Chordata; class Mammalia; order Scandentia; family Tupaiidae; genus Tupaia; species Tupaia tana. The sequence goes on along the minus strand of JAKSZU010000026.1, from coordinate 12,252,496 downwards.
AATGTAGTGGAGTTTTTGATAGAGCACAAGCTTTTAGATCTAAGTTTGGGGAATTGGAGTGGAAGACTGTGATTTAGGGAAGTCAGTTACGGAGATGAGAGTGTAGGAGAAAAGGGGTGAATCTGAAGTCTTGGGCTTCCTGCAAAGACTTACATAAAAAGGGGTTATCTCCAAGATTTTTCAAGATAAAAAAGCAGTTATCTGTATTATGCTCTTGATTTTATATTTAATTAATTTATTTTTTCTAGAGGGTGTGTATGCTCTGTAGTGAGACAGGGAGAGGAGAAATCACTCCCTGGTGGAGATGGCCACACTGTAATCTCTTTTTATTTCTCTCTCTCTCTTTTTTTTTAAAATAGGTATTTATTTAATTCCATTTGTTGTTGTTATTATTTATTTATTTATTTTTTGGAGAGGTTTTCGCTATAGGGCACGTGCCCTCGCCAGACAGACAAAGACATAGAGACAGAAAGCGAGAAATCACCCCCCAGGGGGATGGTCACGCCACAATCCCTTCTCCTCCATTCTCCTCTCGGGATCTTGAGCACGCACGCACACACGTCCGGCATGAGTTTTAAGCCACCGGGTCCGGGACGCGAACTGCTGTTGACTACATGGGAATCCAGCGACATAGCCATTACGCTAACTGCTGGTCCCTGTTGTTATTATTTAAAAAAAAAAAAAATTTTTTTTTGAGAGGTTTTTGCTATAGGGCGCGTGCGCTCGCCAGACAGAGTCAGAGAGACAGAAAGCGAGAAATCACCCCCCAGGGGTATGGCCATGCCACAATCCCTTCTCCTCCATTCTCCTCTCGGGATCTTGGGCACCGGGTCCGGAATGCGAACCGTGGTTGACTACATGGGAGTCCAGTGACATAGCCATTACGCTAACTGCTGGTCCCATTATTTTTTTAAAATTTGACCAGAGAGAAAAAGCAAAAGGGAGAAAGCAAGCTGCCAGGTCCAGGACCTGAACCATGGTTGGCCATGTGGGAATCCAGTGCCTTTCACCACCATGCTACCTGCCGGCCCGTTTCTTTATGTTGTTGAGGTTTGGGGCACTCATGCAGTCCTCACATTAAAAAAAGTAAATGAGAGGGTCAGCAGGTGGCATGGTGGTATGTTTTTCAAGCTTCTGGGTACATGACTCAAACAACATGGTTGGCTAATGTGGGATCTGGCTGCCTTAACCACCAGGCCACAGAGCCGGCCCTTATTGATTAGTTGACTGATTGCTAGAAAGTGCTTGCATTTACAGAGAAAGATAGAGGGAGAAGAGTGCTCTCCATGGGGAATGGTCATTTCACAATCCCTCCTCCATTTCTCTCTCTTTTCGGGATTTTGGGTATACATGGGCATGTGCCTGGCATGTTTTTCAAGCATTTGGGCCTGGGATCTGAACTGTGATGTTAGCCATGTGGGATACAGTTGCCTTAACTACTAGGTTAAGGAGCAAGCATTATTTTTTTTAATGTTATATATATTTAACCATAATTTAAAACATTTTTGGGGCCAGTGGGTGGCATGGTGGTTGAGGCATTGGACTGTCACATGGCCAACCATGGTTCAGGTCCCGGACCTTGCAGCTTGAGACTCATGCCAGGTGTTACATGTGTGTGTGTGCGCGCGCGCGCGCCCAGGGTCCTTAGAGAAGAATAGAAAAGCAGAGATTGCAGTGTGGCCATCCGCCCTGGGAGGGTTATTTCTTACTTTCTCTCTTCATCTCTCTGGGGAGCACATGTGCCCTATATTAAAAATCTCTCAAAAAGAAAAAGAAGAACAAATTAGTAATCATAGGCTAAAAGCTCTGTTTTCCCCATCCAGGGAAAAGTTGTTTACTCCATCCAGGTCTGGGGTAGGTTTTTGCATTACCCTTCCTTAGGAAGATTGTTTACTTTACGCTTTGTTTTATTTAGTTAATATTTTAAACCGTGTAAAAGAATGGTTTTGGTGGGCTTTGCTGTAAATTGGTCAGTGTCATCCTAACTTAAAATATTCTGTTTGATTTTCATTTTCCCTAGGTAGCAGAGGCTCAACGGGCAGAGTTTAGCCCTGCCCAGTTCTCTGGTCCTAAGAAGATCAACTTGAACCACTTGTTGAATTTTACTTTTGAACCCCGTGGCCAGGCGGGTCACTTTGAAAGCAGTGGACATGGCAGCTGGGGAAAAAGGAACAAGTGGGGGCATAAGCCTTTTAACAAGGAACTCTTTTTACAGGCCAAGTGAGTATTGCTGCTCTTTGAAGGAAAATGGAATTGAGCCTCTGGGTAGTTGTGGTGCTGTGAGGAGGCTTATTTTAAACTACTGTGGGATATAGCCAGAGAATTGACCTGGCTCCTCGTTCCCTTTTCCACTTCCCTTTCTTTCACTCACTTGGAAAGAAGTATCTTGATACTTAAGAGAATATAAGGCTTAAATGAATGTTTTTAGTATCATGTTGAAGAAGAAAAAGTGTGTGGAATTTAACCCAGATTTGAACTTGCTTTGGGCTTTGCCATTGGGTAATTTACTAAATCTCTGCAATTCCAGCTTTTTGTCTATAAGGAAGAGCAAATTTCTTTCTTTTAAAAATATTTCTTTGTGGGACCAGCAGTTAGCATAATGGCTATGTAGCTGGACTCCCATGTAGTCGACCGCGGTTCAAGTCCTGGACCCGGGGCTTAAACTCATGCCGAGCGCATGTGCATGCGCGCCCAAGATCCCGAGAGAAGAATGGAGGAGAAGGGATTGCGGCGTGGCCATCCCCCCGGGGGGTGATTTCTTGCTTTCTGTCTCTCTGTCTTTCTGACGAGTGCATGTGCCCTATAGCAGAAACCTCTTAAAAAAAAATTTATTTGTTGTGATTTTTCAAACTGCTGAATCCAGGACTTGAACTGCAGTTAGCCATATAGGAATCCAATACCTTAACCACCACACCACCCACAGGCCTTGAAGAGCAAGTTTCTTCAGAGATAATTGAGGGGCAGCAGGTGGTGTGGTGGTTAAGGACCGGACTTCCATATGGCTAACTGTGGTTTGAGTCCTGGACTGGTGACTTGCTTTTCTCCCTTTCTCCCTCCCTCCCTCTCTCTCTCGTGCGTGCCCTGTAACAAATTAAAAAATGATGATGCTAAGTAAAATTTTTAAAAAATGGGACCAGCAGATGTAATAATGGTTACATCGCTGGACTCTCACATAGTCGATCTGGTGGTTTAAAACTCATGCTGGGCACATGTGCGTACATGCCCAACATCCCAAGAGGAGAATGGAGAAGGGACTATGGTGTGGCCATTCTCCCTGGAAAGTGATTTCTCACTTTCTTGCTCTCTGGCAAGTGCACACACCCTATAGCAAAAATCTCTCTTAAAAAAAAAAAAAGATTAAATGACAAGTTGAAGTGCTTGGCATACAACTGATTCCCTTTTGTTTTTCTTTGTGGGGCATTAGTCGTAATATAAGATGTGACTGAATCTAGAGTGAAATTACCATTTCATACTTTATATAAACGTCTAAAATGATTGTGTGAGCACAGTCTTTTCCACTGTCTTGAAAACTAGCCCCACAAGCGGTGAGGAGGGAAATCTGGCTTATTGTTTGTTGGAGCTAGTCTGGGATAATTTCAGATCAAGGCGGGCATACGGGGAACTTGATTAGGCTTGAAGCAGAAGAAACAGTTCATAGAGTTAGACTTCTACCCTCTGATTCTGGATTCTTTCCAGAGCCAAGGTTCAGAACTGAGACTTAAGTTCAGTACAGTGCTTCATGAACCATGGTTGTTGATGGCCGGCCCTCATCTGATCTCTAAGAAAAGAGATGATGAGTTTCTGCTGAGGGCTTCTTGGTAGAGTCTAACAGCCTGCCTTTTGCTGTCTTGTAGCTGCCAGTTTGTGGTGTCTGAAGATCAAGACTACACAGCTCATTTTGCCGATCCTGATACTTTAGTTAACTGGGACTTTGTGGAACAAGTGGTGAGTAGCTCAGCCACGTCTACAGACTGTTAGAACTAAAGAAAGGGACTGGTGAAACAGCAGCTGTGCGCCGTGTGCAGTGCCAGTTCCCTTGCTGCCTTGGCCTTATGTTGACACTTCCCACAGGCCAGTTCTTGCTTATTCCGAGTCTGCATTGTAATTATGATTGGCACTGACTGACCTACAGGGGTGGGATATAGGAGCCTTTGGTCTGAGTGGTGTCAGTGGTTTGTCTACAACCACCTCTCTCAGGGAGTAATAATCAGGACTCTGAGAGGGACACTGGTTACCCTCTTGACCCGGAGTGGGCTCATTACATGGACATTGCTTCCTTGGCAGTCATTCGTAGTGAGCAGTTTCAGATTGGCCTCACCTTGTGGCAGGTGAATGAGGTACATGCTGCATTTTGTGTTAAAGGAGCCTCCAGGCATCCTTTATTATTTATTTATTTTTAAGATTTATTTATTTATTTAATTCCATTTGTTGTTATTATTATTTTTTAATTTGACCAGAGAGAGCAAGAGAAAAGGGAAGGGAGAAGAAGGCAAGTCACCAGGTCTGGAACTTGAACCATGGTTGGCTATGTGGGAATCCAGTGCCTCCAACCACCATGTCACCTGCTGGCCCAGCTAGGCATCCTTTCACTGATCCTGATAGGGTATCTAATGTAGAATTCCGTTAAAAATGACAGGCTTTTTTTTGGGGGGGACGAACAGAGGCTTCTTTTGGCTTTAAACCTTATGCTTTCAGTGCTATGAAAATTCACATCATCATCTGAGAAGGACACAGAAGGCTTATAAAAACTTAAGTTCTAATGTGCCTTACATTGTTATACATAAAGCAAAAGTCTAATTAACTTCTCTATAGAAAATCACTGATAGTTTTAGACCCTTTTTATGCCTTTATGAGTGTGTACATACTAATATTTTTTAGAATTATTTAAATTTCTTTTTTCTTTTCTTTTTTTTTTTTTTGGAGAGATTTTTGCTACAGGGTGTGTGCACTCGCCAGACAGACTGAGAAACAGAAAGTGAGAAATCACCCCCTGGGGGGATGTCCATGCCGCAGTCCCTTCTCCATTCTCCTCTCGGGATCTTGGGCACGCACGCACATACGCCTGGCGTCAATTTAAGCCACCAGGTCTGGGACACGAACCACAGTCGACTACATGGGAGTCCAGCGACATAGCCATTACGCTAACTGCTGGTCCCGAATTATTATTATTATTATTATAAATTATTTATTTTACTTATTTATTTCTTAATTTGACTAGAGAGAGACAGAGGGTGAGAGTGAGAAAGAGAGGAAGTGAGAAAGCAAGTCACCAGATTCAGGACTTGAACCCTGGTCAGCCATGTGGGAGTGTCCAGCGCCTTAACCACCACGCCACCTGCTGGTCCTGGTCCCGAATTATTTAATTCTTTAATTTTGAGGGGCCAGCAGATGGTGTGGTGGTTAAGGGCACTGGAATCCCACATGGCCAACTGTGGTTTGAGTCCCGAACTGGTGGCTTGCTTTCTCACTTTCTCTCTCTCTCTCTGGTCAAATTAAAATAAATAAATAATAAAATAATTTTTTAGAAAATAAGGAATTATTTAATTTTGGGGACCAGGAGGTAGCGTGGTGGTTAAAGTGCTGGACACTCCCACATGTCTGACCACAGTTTGATTCCTGGAGCTGGTGGCTTGCTTTCTCACTTTCCCTCCCTCTCTCTCTCTCTCTTTTTCTTTGTGTCTGTCTCTGGTCAAGTTAAAATAAATTAATGAATAAATAAAAAAATAAAAAAGGAGCTAGCAGTTGGTGTAATGACTATTTCACTGGACTCCCATGTAGTTGATCATGGTTCCAAGTCCTGAACCTAGTGACTTAAACTCACACCGGGCACGTGTGCGTGGGTGCCCAAGATCCCGAGAGGAGAATGGAGGAGAAGGGATTGCGGCGTGGCCATCCCCCCCCCCGGGGGTGATTTCTCGCTTTCTGTCTCTCTGTCTCTCTCTGTCTTTCTGGCAGGCGCTCATGCCCTATAGCAAAAACCTCTCAAAAAAAATTTTAAAAAGAAAATTATTTAATTTTATTTATGATAATGGTCATTTTTAAATTTGCTATAGGACATCTGCGCTTACCAGAGAAAGAGAGAAAGCAAGCCATCAAGTCCAGGAGTCAAACTGAGATTGATCATGTCATAGTCCAGTGCCTCAACCACCTGCCGGCCCCATATTAAGTCTTCATTTTTTAAAAATGGGACTGGGGGTACTAGCAGATGGTGTAATTAATGGTTACATTGCTGGACTCTGACATAGTCGACCGTGGTTCAAATTCTGAACCTGACAGCTTAAAACTCGCACTGGGTGTGTGTATGTGCATGCCCTAAATCCCGAGAGACTGGAGGAGAAGGAATTGCGATGTGGCCATCCCCTTGGGGAGTGATTTCTCGCTTTCTGTCTTTCAGTCTCTCTGGCAAGTGCACGTGCCCTGTAGCAAAAATCTCTCTATAAATGAATAAATGAATGGATCGATGGATGGGACTGAGGCTGGATAGTTATAAAATAGGGCACTTTGTAACCCACAGGGGAAGGTTGTTAGTCAAGTCTAGAGACCTCCCTGTGTATGCTGGGCACACATGTGCCCATGATCTGGTTGAAGGTAGGGTGGATTGTGGTGTCAGGACCTCATTGATGCTGCTGTAACTATCTCTGTCTCTCTCATGGAATAAATAAATAAACTTCAGAAATAGGATCATATGGTGATTTCTGTCATCTTTTCCTTTTAATGTGGAACCTTCCAGAGTAAGTTATCTGTTATATATTGATTTTATTACATTTTAAACCATTATTGTGGTTTCCTTAGTGATTTGGTTAAAATGTTATCACATGTACACTTGGATTATTAAATAATTTTTTGCAGATGTGTCGAGTTGAGATATATGGGAACGGGGCCAGGTGAGGAGAGGCTGTAACTTTTTTCTTTTTTGAGAGGTTTGTGCTATCGGGCACATGCGCTTGCTAGAGATGAACAGACAGAAAGTGAGAACTCATCCCCTAGGGGGGATGGCCACGCCGCAATCCCTTCTCCTCCATTCTCTTGGGATCTTGGGCATGCACACACACGCGCCTGGCATGAGTTTTTAGTCACCAGGTCCGGGACTCGAACTGCGGTCAACTACATGGGAATCCAGTGACGTAGCCATTACGCCAACTGCTGGTCCTGAGGCAGTAACTTTGACCGCCTCTCATCAATTCTGAAAGCAGTGAAACTTGTGGCATTTTGTTTCAGCGCATTTGTAGCCATGAAGTGCCGTCTTGCCCAATATGCCTCTACCCACCTACTGCAGCCAAGATAACCCGTTGTGGACACATCTTCTGCTGGGCATGTATCCTGCACTATCTTTCACTGAGTGAGAAGACCTGGAGTAAATGTCCCATCTGTTATAGTTCTGTGCATAAGAAGGATCTCAAGAGGTGAGACTTAGACATTTACTAGGTTAGACTCCACTCCACTAACTCCTTACTCCTCTACATCTAAATGTTCATATTACAGTGTTGTTGCCACCGAGTCACGTCAGTATGTTGTTGGTGATACCATTACGATGCAGCTGATGAAGAGGGAGAAAGGGGTGTTGGTGGCCTTGCCCAAATCCAAATGGATGAATGTAGACCATCCCATTCATCTCGGAGGTGAGTTCCATTAATTTTGGGTACACTCTTTTAGGCTATCAAATAAATCTTTGTAGTGTCGGACATTTAGCTACTGTGTAAGCCAATGCTAATCTGTTCAAAGTAGTAGTAGGATTCTAACAGGTTAGGGTAAAGTTTGCAGAAGAGGGAAACCCTTGGTTTCAAGTATGGTTGAGATGTGTGTATGTATCTAAATTTTTCATTACTCAAGTCTTTATTGAATAGTATCTGACACTTTGCCCCCAATGTTGGTGATTCCAACAATCAGCCCATCTTGGCTCTTATTATTAAAGAACTCCATAGTCTAATAGAAGAGAGAGTTGGGTGAATAGGCTGTTAGGCTGTAGAGTGTGATACATGCATACAGTGGGGGAGAATGAGAGCTTATCTTTCCTATGTTCCATATAGAAATGAGTATTTCATTAAAGTGGCATTTTAGTATCTGGGAAAAATAAATGGTATCAACAACTGGCCCTATAGCGCAGAGAATAGCAGATGGTGTAGTGGTTAACATTGCTGGACTTCCACATGGCTGACCATGGTTCAAGTCCCAGACCCACTGTCTTGAAAATCACGCTGGGTGCATGTGTGTGCTTTCATGAAATCCCAAGAGGAGAATGGAGAAGGGAGTGTGGCGTGGCTATCCCCCCCCCCCCACCCCACGAGGGTGATTTCTTGCTTTCTGTCTCTCTGACGAGCACATGTGCCCTATAGCAAAAGTTTCTCTAAAAAAAATTGTATTGGGACAGTTGGTTTTTATTATTATTATTATTTTTTAAAAGAATGATTTCCTTTAACTTTATTTATTTTAATTTAACCAGAGAGGGACAGAGCGAGAGAGAGAGAAAGTGAGAGAGCAAGCCACCAGGTTCGGGACTTGAACTATGGTCGGCCATGTGGGAATCCAGTGCCCTTAACCTCCATGCCACCGGCTGGCCCCCATTATTTTTTTCTTTTTAAAGAAATTATTTAATTTGCTATAGGGCATGTGCACTCACCAGAGAGAGAGAGAGTTAAAAGTGAGAGAGCAAGCCACCAGGTCCAGGACTTGAAGCATGGTTGGTGGGAGTTGAGCACCATAACCACCACACCACCTGCTGGCCCCCAGTTGATTATTCTTTTTGTTTTTTTGAATTTTTAAATTTAACAATTTTTTAATTTATTTACTTATTTTTCATTTGACCAGAGAGGGACAGAGTGAAAAAGAGAGGGAGTGTGAGAAAACAAGCTACCATGTCTGTCTGGGACTCAAACCATGGTCGGCCACATGGGAGTCCCATCGCCCTCAAAAACCACGGCACCTGCCGGCCCTTCCTCTAGTTGATTATTCTTATTTAAAAAAATCACATGCCATCCATATAATCTAATAGAGAACTAAGTGTAAAATAATCCAAAACTTAGACCAGCTAGTGGTGTGGTAGTTCAGGCAACTAGATCCCACATGGCTGACTACATAGTTTGAGTCCCATACCCAGCAGCTTGATAAACTCACCAGGTGCTTGTGTGTGCATGCCTGAAATCCTGAGTGGAGAATAGAGTAGAAGAGATTATGGCATGGCCATCTTCCACTGTAGTCCTTTCTCACTTTTTTTTTCTTTTTCTGTCTGTCTCCAGTGAGCTCATGTGTCCTATGATAAATTAAAATCCAAGATTTTTAAAAGAAAGTCAGTATGGTATCTTTGTAGATCCTAAATTTTTGGTGGATTTTTGAATCAAGCTGAAACCATAGATGCTGTAAAGAAAAATAAATAAATTTGATTTTATAAGAATGAAAGTTATGTGACCAGCGGGTGGCATAATGGTTACATCGCTGGACTCTCACATAGTTGATCGGAGTTCAAGTCCCAGACCCGGAGACTTAAAATTCAGGCCGGGCACATGTGCGTGCATGCCCAGAAATCTAAGAGAAGACTGGAGGAGAAGGGATTGTGGCATGGCCATCCATCTCCCCTGGGGGATGATTTCTCGCTTTCTGTCTATGTCTCTGTCTCTCCAGCGAGTGAACATACCCTATAGCAAAAATGTCTCTTTAACAACAACAACAAAAAAGAATGAAAGTTACATCTCATGAGACTCCTTAAAGTTGATCCATGATAAACTAGAGATTTCCACATTTAAAATTTAAGACTAACATTCACAACATATACGTATTATATAAATTAGAAGAACAACTTAGTAGAAGAGTAGGCTGAAGCATGTAACAGTATTTCCCAGTAGAAGAAGTCAGAATAACCTTCAGATAGCAAGAGAGATATATTAGGTCATCAGGAAAGTCATGATGTACTTTTCTTGTCTTTTTTTTTTTTAAAGAATGATTTATTTAATTTTATTTATTCATTCATTTATTTTAATTTGACCAGAGAGAGACACAGAGAGAGAGAGGGAAAGTGAGAAAGCAAGCTACCACGTCTGGGATTTGAATGATGGTTGGCCATGTGGGAGTGTCCAGTACCTTAACCACCACGCCACCTGCTGGCCCCATGACGTATTTTTCTATGCAAAAGCACGTCATTACTTTCCCAACAACCCAGTAAGTTGGCTAAGAGTTGACAAATGAGAATGCCCATCAGAGATTGACATTGATAACACTGGGTTTTGGCAGGAGTTGAGAAATGGATACTCTTGTTCTTGGTGTGAATGTACATAGATAACAGCCTTTAGGAGGGCAGTTTGGTAATATTTAAAATGTGCATAACCTTTAATCCAGCATTTTTCTTTTTCTGTTCTTGCTTTTTCTTTTACTTATTCATTTAGAGAGATTTTTGGTATAGGGCACATATACTTGCCAGAGAGACAGGGAGACAGAAAGCAAGAAATCACTCCCTGGGAGGGATGGCCACACTGCAGTTCTTTCTCTTCCATTCTCCTCTCTTGGGATTTTGGTCATGCATGCACATGCACATGCACCTGGCGTGAGTTTTAAACTACCAGGTCTAGGACTCGAACTGCAGCCTACTATGTGGGAGTCCAGTGATGTAACTTTTAACGTCATCTGCTAGTTCCATTGTAAATTTTTTTTTAATAGAGATTTTTGCTATAAGGGTGGGTGTGCTTGCTAGAGAGACACAGAGAGACAGAAAGCAAGAAATCACCCTCCCATAGGTGATTTGCAATCCCTTCTCCTCCATTCTCCTCTTGGGATTTTGGGCACTCATGCACATATGCCTGGCATGAATTTTAAGCCACTGGGTCCAGGACTCAAACCATGCTTGATTATGTGGAAGTCCAGCAATGTAACCATTATACCATCTACTGCTCCTGAGAGATTTTTGCTTTAGGGTGCATGCACTTGACAGAGAAAGTGAAAAATCGCCCCTTGGTGGGATGGCCATGCCACAATCCTTTCTCCTCCATTCTTTTCCTGGGATCTTGGCCGTGCAAGCACTCTGAACTTTTATTATTTTTTTTAATTTTAATTTAACTTTATTTATCTATTTTAATTTATCCAGAGAGGGACAGAGAGAGAGAGAGAGAGAGAGAGAGCGCGAGCGAGCGAGTGAGAGAGGGAAAGTGAGAAAGCAGGCCACCAGGTTCAAGACTTGAACCGCAATCAGCTACGTGGGAATCCAGCACCCTTAACCACAATGCCACCTGCTTCATCGTAACCACTTTCACCTCTCCGCCGTGCACGAGTTGTAAGCTGCCGCATCTGGGACTTGAACTGTGGTCATCTACATAGGAGTCCAGTGACATAATCATTACGCCATCTGCTGGTTCCTGACATCTGCCTCCCCCCCCCCCCCCCCCCCCCCCCCCCGCCCAGAACAGATACTTCCACATGTCACTAATTTCTCCCTTCTTAGAAAATTCTTTTTTTGTCTTCAAAATTTTCTTTAATGAACTTACCATCTTCTAATTAATCATTTCTTTATTGGACTTAACGGTTGGTTTTAACGTTTTTGGTATTACATACAATGCTGTAATTGATAAACATTGTATGATTACAATTTTAAATGTGTCTCTGGTTTTCTTAGATTTCTTGTATTACAGGGTCAGAGTAATAAAATTTTATTTTTTCTTTCTGCCATAGGGTTCATGTGCTTGCTGGAGAGAAACAGAGAAAAAGAAAGGAAAATGAGAAATATCTCCCCAGAGGGGATTGCAGTGCTGCAATCCATTCTCCTCTTTTAGCTTCTTGAGATTTTAGGCATGTGCGCACACACACCCTGTGTGACTTTCAAGCCACTGGGCCTGGGGCTTGAACTGCAATCTGCCATGCTGAACTCCAGTGCCTTTACCACCATACCATTTCCTGCCCCTATAAATCTTAAGGTCATTGTTAAATTATTTTCTAGAAATGTATGCTCAATTACCCTACTGCTGCCCTGGAAGAAGATGGTTCCTATTAAGTGACATCATCATGAGCTTTGCATGTTTTATTTTGTGATCTTGCTGGCTTTCTTGTAGATGAACAGCACAGCCAGTACTCCAAGTTGCTGCTGGCCTCCAAGCAGCAGGTGCTGCACCGGGTAATTCTGGAAGAGAAAGTGGCATTAGAGAAGCAGTTGGCAGAGGAGAAGCACACCCCCGAGTCCTGCTTTATTGAGGCAGCTATCCAGGAGCTCAAGGTGAGAGGACGGATTGGAAACTTAAAAACAAGGACTCTTACTCTGTGTCTGGAGTGTGTGCATAGACAGTGGGGATAAGGTACTTCAACCCCTCATTTAAGATTATAAACAAGGAATATCCTCAAACCAATTTTTTTCAGGCTTAGTTTGGTGAGGAGAGAAAGACTGAACTATAGAGGTTTTTTTTTAAATTTTCCTTTAAATGATAGTACACAGAGAGAGAAGTAGAGAAAGTACCCTGGCAGTGTCTCATGATGCTCTTCCAGCTTCTCAGGATTTGGGGCACCTGAGTGCATGCCTAGTATGTTTTCATGCAAACCTAGTGATCTAAACCTGTGGTAGGCATGTGGTTTCCAGCCTTGCAGGGCATTGTATTACTGCTGTGCCACAGTTACTGGGCCCTGTAGGCTTTTAAAGCTCTTTCTAGAACTGAAAGGAACAAGTCACATGATTTTATACCTGTCAGTGGAGTTTCTCGGGTTAGCTCTTGGGTTGTTGGAAACGTCATGACACAGTTTTGCATAGAAAAACAGAAAAATATGTCATGATTTTCCTGACAATCTAATTCTTTTTTTTTTAAGAATTATTTATTCAATTTTATTTATTCATTCATTTTATTTTTATTTGACCAAAGAGAGACAGAGACAGAGAGAGAGCACGCGAGCGAGCAAGCAGAGGGAAAGTGGGAAAGCAAGTCACCAGATATGGGACTTGAACCGTGGTTGGCCATGTGGGGAGTGTCCAGTGCCTTAACCATCATGCCACCTGCTGGTCCCCATCTTTTTTTTCTTTTTTTAAGAATTATTTTATTTGACTTTATTCATTTATTTAAATTTGACCAGAGCGAGACAGAGAGAGAGAGAGAATGAGAAAGCACGCCACTAGGTCTGGGACTCGAACTGCAATCAGTCATGTGGGAGTCCAGCACCCTTAACCACCACACCACTTTCCGGCCCCTCTAATATATTCTTAAGTGAGATAGGTTTTTTTTTTTTTTTGGAGAGGTTTTCACTATAGGGCGCGTGCGCTCGCCAGACAGACAGAGACATAGAGACAGAAAGCGAGAAATCACCCCCCAGGGGGGATGGTCACGCCACAGTCCCTTCTCCTCCATTCTCCTCTCGGGATCTTGGGCACGCACACACATGCGCCCGGCGTGAGTTTTAAGCCACTGGGTCCGGGACGCGAACCGCAGTCGACTACGTGGGAGTCCAGCGACATAGCCATTACGCTAACTGCTTAGTTTAGTTTTTGCAAGTGTTTTATTTGAGAGTCATTGCGGAGAAAGTATTATGGCATGCCCAATAGGTCTTAGCAACTAATGTCTATTAAACACCAAAAGTTACCCAAGTACAGAGTTCCCTAGGTTCTGAATCCTTCACACAGGGATTTTTTTTTTTTTTTTTAAGGTTTTAGTTTTATAGGGTGTACGCAGTCACCAGAGAGAGGGAAAGTAAGAAATCACCCCTATCATCCCCCAGAGTGATGACCATGCTGTAATCCCTTCTAATCTATTCCCATCTTGGAATTTTGGACACACCCAGCATGATTTTCAAGCCACCAGGTCCAGGACACAAGCCTTCATTGGTCGTGTGGGGTCTACCACTTTAACCTCCATGCCACCTGCTGGCCACACAACAGGAATTCTTCTTTTTTTTTTTTTTTTTGAGAGATTTTTGCTTCAGGCTGTGTGTGTACTCACTGGAAAGACAAAGGTGAGAAATCAACCCCTCAGTGGCGATGGCCACACTGCAGTCCCTTCTCCATTCTCTTCTTGGGATTTTGGGCGCGCGCACACACACACACACACATACACACATGCCCAATGTGTTTCAAGCCACTAGGTCTGGGACTCAAACTGCAGTTGACCATATGAGATTCTAGCACCTTAACCACTACATTACCTGCTGGCCCCAACAGGCTTTCTTAAACTTTAAGCAGCATGCTACTAGTTGGCTCTACCCAGAGAGATGGATTCTTAGATCTGGGCTTTGTAGGTTCAATAATTTGTATTATAACAAGGTCCAGGGTGATTCTGATGCTGTACATCCCCAGAATACATTTTGAGAACTAGATGAGAATAATAAACCTCTCACTAGCAGATGACAGGCATAGCATCTCATTTAACCTTCATGTCCTGGTATAGCAGAGACAACTCTTTGGTCTTTCATGGGTGAGGAAATGGAATCAAAGGTTAGGTAATTTGCTTAAGGTCACTAAACAAGGCATTAATCTGGTATTTGAATTGCTATCTCTCTGACTCCCCAAGTCCTCCTGGGGCAAATTTCTGTTTTTCTTTGTACATTGCAGCAGTGTTTGTTCAAACAAGTAGAAGAAAGGCTATATGGAACTAGAGCTGTGCAAGTTGAGGTGGGGTTAGCCAAACCCCTATCTCCTACTCTGGGCCTCTCTCTGTGTAGTTGGATTTCTGTTCAGGAAGTTTTTGTGTAGTCTTGTCAGGGTCAGAGATGCTAAGCAGAATAGCATTCTTTGTGGGTACCAGGTGCTTTGGTTCCTGTTCCCTTAAAAGACTGAAGATTTTGACTGAAGATTTTAAGTACCTTTCCCTTTGGGTCTTGATGATTTTCAACTTTTGCTCCTGTTGTGAGAGGCTGTGCTAAGCCCTTGTTCTTCAAACTTGGTGTGTCTGGAAACTTAGCCTTTCTTTGGTTTTCTTTCTGGTGGCCTTAGACTCGGGAAGAGGCTCTGTCCGGGTTGGCTGAAAGCAGAGGGGAAGTGACTGGTGTCGTGGCTGCTCTGGAACAACTGGTGCTGATGGCTCCCTTGGCGAAGGAGTCGGGTTTTCAACCCAGGAAGGTTAGTGTGTCTCTATCACAGATTTAACAGCTGCCATTGCTCACATGCTGCTGTTGAGCTGGTGGCACCATTGTGAGATCTGAACTTTCTTAGAAGAAAAGAGAACTATGAGCATTTTCTGTGTGCGTACTACTGATTCTTTTCCCAGCGATGTTAAATCAGTGGATGTGACAGCTTATAGAAGCAACCAGGGTGCTTGATTTGTGCCTTTGCCACTTTACTTCCTTCCTTCTTGAAAGCAGGGCATATACTTTCTGTTGATATAGTTTGTTTCAATAGGGCGTGCTAGAGTACCTGTCTGCTTTTGATGAAGAAACCACAGAAGTGTGTTCTCTGGACTCTTCTCGTCCTCTCGCTCTCCCTCTGGTAGAAGAAGAAGAAGTCTTTGAACCAGAGCTTGAGGGTTTGTCAGAAGCCTGCGAAGACTTGGAATTAGCAGATGACAATCTTGGAGAGGGGACCTCTTGTGTGGAGTCCAGCCAGCAAGAACCCACCATCAAGCCAGGCCTCACACCCCTGAGCAGCTCTCCTTGTTACTACTTTTACCAAGGTGAGAGTTTCTGAGGAGAGCTGGGTTCCCACAGAGGTTCTCTAAGCAGAGAGGGGTAATTTCCAGTAGATCTCGGGGTCTTATGTGGCTTGTGCCTTTTGGCATGGCTGGGGAGAGCCAGGGCTGACTATGAGGGAGAGACCCATCCTTAAGTCTGGCCAAGACGATTGTGTGACGGAGCCACTTATCTTCAGCGGAGGATGGGCAGCACATGTTCCTGCACCCTGTGAATGTCCGCTGCCTCGTGCGGGAATATGGCAGCCTGGAGCAGAGCCCTGAGAAGATCTCAGCAACTGTGGTAGAGATCGCTGGCTACTCCATGTCCGAGGTAAGGTCTTCCCTGTAGAAGAATAGTGTCAGGGACTGACATGAACCTCATTTCTCAGGTGGGCTTAGCCAGCCTAAGTTCACAAACCTGCAAAGCCTTTATTTATTTATTTATTTATTTATTTAATAACGTTTTTGCTATAGTGCATGTACACTCACCAGAGAGAGAGAGAGAGAGACTTCTCCTCCATTCTTCTGGGATATTGGATACATGTGCACATGCACTTTTTTTTTTTTTTTTTTTAATTTTTTTTTTTTTTTTTTAAAGCACTTAATTTTTTAAGCTACAGGGCTTAAAAAGCAGTTGTGCGGTTGGCTATATGGGATTCAGCACCTTAATCACCATACCACCTCCAAGCCCCAAGTTTTTGTTTTGTTTTTGTAAAGATTTATTTATTTAATTTTTAGAGATTTTTTTCTATAGGGTGTGCATGCTTACTAGAGAGACAGAGGCAGAAAGTGAGAAATCACCCCTTAGAGGGGATGGCCACTCTACAGTCTCTTTTCCATTCTCCTTGGGATTTTGGGCACTGATGCAAACACGCTGGGCATGAGTTTTAAGCTGCCAGGTCTGGGACTCAAACTGCAGTTGACCACATGGGAGTCTAGCAATGTAACCATTATGCCATCTGCTGGTCCCAAGAATTTTTTATTATTATTATAATTTGCTCTAGGGCACACATGCTCACCAGAGAGAGAGAGAGAGAAAGAAAGAAAACCATCAAGTGCAGGACTTGAACTGCGGTTAGTTCTATGGGAGTCCAGTGCCTTAACCACCACACCACCCACTGGCTCACCTTTTTTTTGTTTTTAAAGAATTATTTATCAATTTTATTTATTCATTCATTCCTTGTCATTTGACGAGAAAGAGAGAGAGAGAGAGTGTGAGAAAGTGAGAAACCAAGGGACCAGCAGTTAGTGTAATGGCTGTCGCTGGACTCCCATGTAGTCGACCACGGTTTGAGTCCCAGACCCAGTGGCTTAAACTCACACCGACTGTGTGTGCGTGCACGTGAGTGCCCAAGATCCCGAGAGAAGAATGGAGGAGAAAGGATTGCGATGTGGCCACCCGCCCTGGGGGGGTGATTTCTCGCTTTCTGTCTCTCTTTCTGGCGAGTGCACGCACCCTATAGCAAAAACCTCTCAAAAAAAAAGAAAGTGAGAAACCAAGCCACCAGGTCCGGGACTCGAACCATGGTTGGCCGTGTGGGAGTGTCCATTGCCTTAACCACCATGCCAACTGCTGGTCCCCACTTTTTGTATTTCTAAGTCTGTGATTTTGTCAGTTTTTTATAAGTTAGCACATGTCCCTCACTGCCAGAGTTTTTAGTAAGTCAGTTACCACTGCTCCCTGCTTCTCAGATTTATTATAGTTTGAGGATATAGATATCTCTTCCTTTCATTCAAGATCAAATTTTTTCTTTTTAAATTTTTTTAAAGAATTGTTTTATTAAAAAAAAGAATTATTTTATTTAACTTTATTAATTATTATTATTATTTTCCAGTTTGTTCATACAGGAAGAGAGAGAGAGAGACAGAGAAAGAAGGCTAGCCACCAGGCCTAGGATTTGAACTGTGTTTTGCTATGTGGGAACCTAGTGCCTTTAATCACCACGCCACCTGCTGGTCCCTTGAGATTGAGTTTCTTTTTGTTTCTCTTTCTCCTAATTATTTGGCAACAGTGTCCCACAAAACTATGCCACCTGCTGGCTTCCCAACAAATACTATTTTTATTTTCCCTGTTCTCCCTGCTGAAAAGGGAGAGGACCCTAGAACATCAGAAACAGCTGATCAGCTTTAGGTTATTTGTTACCAGGTTGAATTCATTCATTGATAGCACACACCAGAAAATGTCTTGGCTGCTTCTGCCTTCCTATAGGTTACTTGCCAATTCCATCTGGCTTTTCCAAATGGTGATAGCTTGAGCACTGCTCTTTGAGCCCCAGTGCTGTCTGTGAGTGTATGTATGCTGTTGTATATCTGTGTGGGCACACGGTGCTCTCAGAGATAGGCCTGGTCTTAGTTCAGTATTGATCCTTTTCCCAATGTAGGATGTTCGACAGCGTCATAGATATCTCTCTCACTTGCCACTCACCTGTGAGTTCAGCATATGTGAACTGGCCCTGCAGCCTCCTGTGGTCTCTAAGGAAACCCTGGAGATGTTCTCAGGTGAGAATGCCCACTCTGCTCCTCTCAGTAGGGGTTTATGGATTCTTGTGGCTAGAAGTTTCTTCATTGTATGAGTAAACTTGAACTGTTTGTGGGGCTCAGTGCCTCCTGAACACTCCCTCTATTCACCTGGTCAGCTGGGCCAGTGGGTGTGGGCTTGGGTACTAGTCATAGGGAGGAGTTCAGGCCAGATTGTCCCGAGTCTGCCTCCTCACAACCTGACCGCCCTGCAGATGACATTGAGAAGAGGAAGCGGCAGCGCCAGAAGAAGGCTCGGGAGGAGCGCCGCCGAGAGCGCAGGATTGAGATGGAAGAGAACAAGAAGCAGGGCAAGTGTAAGTTCAGGAACTGTCATCTTTGGTCCTGCTGTTTGTCATTGTTAGGAGGCTCTGTGCCAGGCCCAGGAGCCCTAGACTTGGGCTCATGTCTCAACTCTGCCACTTGTGTTTTGTTTTTTCTCCCCAGCACTTAAATGAGAATCATTAAACTACTCCCTTTGTAGGCTTGTTTGTGAATTTAATGAGCTAATGTGGGTTAAAGTGCATACCACGTAGTGAGGATTAAGATGAAATTCAACCATAACGGAGTGAAAGAGAATTAGATCTCTGCTGAAGAGAGCTGGAGGCAGTTGTTTCCTGTGCTCTCTCAGTCACTGCCCTCTCCTCGACAGTTCTACACAGTGTCTGGCAGGACAGTCCTAAAGATCAGACAGCTTGACAAACTGGAAAATGTACATAGGAATAAGAGTTCTTTTGTACCAGGAAGCACAGAGTTTTTTGATCTGGTTCTTCAGCGTAAGCTTCCTTGAATTCAGGGGATTGGTATGAAGTGAGAGCCTGGTTATCCCTTGGAAAACAAGGAGTTAGAATCTTTAGTTAGGTTGGACCTGTTTTGATTTCATATTGTATGGAAATTAGAAATTTTGCTTCTCAAACTGGAGTATTTACCTGGGGTACCAACACAGTGCAGCTGTTTGGCACATGTCCTAAAGTTTCACAAAACAGATGTTTCAGGAGTAGGGTTTTTTGTTTTGTTTTAATTTCTTTTTAAAAACTTGTGGGGCATATGTGATTGCTAGAGAAAGAGAAAGTAAGAAACCACTTAGAGCTGGGGACCAGCGGATGGCATAATGGCTATGTTGCTGGACTCTCATGTAGTCAACCGCAGTTCAAGTCCCAGACCCGGTGGCTTAGACTCACGCTGGATGTATGTGCATGTGTGCCCAAAATCCCAAGAGGAGAATGGTCTGTGGCGTGGGCATATCCCCAGGGGATGATCTCTCACTTTCTGTCTTGTCTTTCTTTTTCTTTTTTTTTTCTTTTTTTTTTTTTTTTGGAGAGGTTTTTGCTGTAGGGCGCGTGCGCTCGCCAGACAGACAGAGAGAGACAGAGAGATAGAAAGCGAGAAATCACCCCCCAGGGGGGATGGCCACGCCGCAATCCCTTCTCCTCCATTCTCCTCTCGGGATCCTGGGCACGCACGCACACGCGCCCGGCGTGAGTTTAAGCCACCGGGTCCGAGACTCGAACCACGGTCGACTACATGGGAGTCCAGCGACATAGCCATTACACTAACTGCTGGTCCCTGTCTTGTCTTTCTGATGAGCACACATGCCCTATAGCAAAAACCTCTCAAAAAAAAAAAAAAAAGAAAGAAAGAAAGAAAGAAACCACCCAGAGGGTGATGGCCATGCCACAATCCCTTCTTCTCCATTCTCCATTTTGATGTGCATGGACATGTGCCTGGTGTGGTTTTCTATTCTTTTTTTTTTTTTTCTTTTTTTAATGATTGTTTATTTATTTAATTTTATTTGTTACCTCAGAGAAAGAGACACAGAGAAAGGGAAAGTGAGAAAACAAGCCATCAGGTCTAGGCTTGAACCATAGTCAGCCATGTGGGTGGGAGTCCAGTGCCTTAACCACCCTGCCGTCTGTTGGCCCTACCTGGTGTGTTTTTCAAGCTGCTAGGTCTGGGATTTTTGGCCATGTGACATCCAGCTACCTTAACCATGATGCCACCAGCTGGCCCTGTTTTAACTAACTTTTTCTTTTTCAAACTTTTACTTATTACAAGAAAAAGATAGGCACCTTTGACCTGTGTTCCTCCCCCTAGTTGTGCAGCCAGCCAGGATTACGGCCATTTCCTGCATGTTGAGGTAGACCTGTGTAAGAACCAAGAGCCTTCAGCATCGTGCAGCAGTGCTCTTGCTGCCTGTGCTTCTGTGGTTGGGCTGGTTTTCACTTTATGGAAATATCCAGACTGGTAGAAAACAATGTAATTAACCCCCATCTTTATCATCCAGGTTCAGTTATGAATTTTTTTAATTTATTTAATTTTATTTATTATTTAATTTGACCACAGAGAGAGAAAGCAAGCCACCAGCTCTGGAACTCAAACTGTGATTAGCCATGTGGAAGTCCAGCGCCCCAACCACCATGCCACCTGCTGACCCTTCAGTTCATTTTTTTTTTTTAATAAAATTTTTTAAAGAATTATTTAACTTTATTATTATTGTTACTTTCCAGTTTGATCAGACAGACAGAGAGAGAGAGGGAAAGTGAGAAAGCAAGCCACCAGATTCAGGACTTGAACCACGGTCAGCCATGTGGGAGTCCAGCGCCTTTAACCACCATGCCGCCTGCCGGCCCCATCCTTCAGTTAATTTTAAGAGCAAGGCTTTTACGTGAAAACAAGGCATGTTATAGAATGACAGTAATTCTTTTTTTTTTTTTTTTAATCACCATCCAGGGGGAATGGCCACACTGCAATCCCTTCTCTTCCATTCTCCTCTCACATGCACACACACAACGCCCGGCGTGAGTCTAAGCCACCGAGTCCAGAACTCGAACCATGGTCAGCTACATGGGAGTCCAGTGACATAGCCATTACACTAACTGCTGGTCCCTGGAATGACAGTAATTCTAAAATGAGTTTTAAAGCTCTATGTCCTCTGGACTCTTGGGTTGGGGGTGCATATTGGCCGTCCTCAACTGGTGAAAAAGATTTGAAGAATGGACCTACCATTATTGTCTTTTCTTTGCAGACCCAGAAGTCCACATTCCTCTCGAGAATCTACAGCAGTTTCCTGCCTTCAATTCCTATACCTGTTCTTCTGATTCTGCTTTGGGTCCCACCAGCACCGAGGGCCATGGGGCCCTCTCCCTTTCTCCTCTTAGCAGAAGTCCAGGTTCCCATCCAGGTAAATAGAGTCAGATTTAGTAAATTCAGCCATCACCCAGGCCTTAAGCATGGTCCTGGTGTTTGAATTCATAACCCTGACCTACTCAGCATAGCACGATCTTCATGCAAATAACATCACCTTGAGTAAAATACATCAAATTCTTGCGAATTTCTTTTTATTGTTGCCAGAGGGCAGTTGCACTGGCCGGGGGGGTGGGGGGGTGGGGGGGAGGGAGACAGGGAAAGATTCCCCCAATTCTTTCTCTTCCATTTCTCCATCCTGTTGGGATTTTGGGACATACACTTTTCTTAGCTGCTGGGGCTGGATTCAAACTGGTCAGCCAACTGGGAGCCAGCTTCCTTAAACACTAGGCTATGGAGCTGGCCCAGATTATCATTAGTTTTGCTTTTACCACAACTGTATTGATTACTTATACTCTACCAGCTTCGAAATATTGCAAGGCAACTTGTGAGGCAGAATAGTTAAACTTTGATTCTTCCAGGTGACTCAGTCATTTACTCGAGCATTTTATATATATCTGGTTTTTTTTTTTTTTTTTTTTGAGAGGTTTTTGCTATAGGGCGTGTGCGCTCGCCAGGCAGACAGAGAGAGACAGGGAGACAGAAAGCGAGAAATCACCCCCCAGGGGGGATGGCCACGCTGCAATCCCTTCTTCTCACTTCTCCTCTTGGGATCTTGGGAATGCAAACATGCGCCCGGCATGAGTTTAAGCCACCGGGTCCAGGGCTTGAACCGCAGTCGACCACATGGGAGTCCAGTGACATAATCATTACGCTAACTGCTGGTCCCTACATGTCTGTTTATTGTAACATTGTTTATAACAGAAAAAGAAAAGCCTGATAGTGCAATGGTTCAGTCATACCATTTGTACTGTAAAATGCTTTACACCTATAGATCCCATTGGGAACTAATGGGAAGACTGAAACTTTGTAGAACAGGAACAAAAACATAATCATTTGTGGGTTAAAAACACTACCATGGGGGCTAGCAGATGACATGGGGATTAAGGCAGCTGGGCCCCACATGGCTGACTGCGTGGTTTGAGTCCCAGACCTGGGAGCTTGAGAATCACACCAAGTGTGTGTGTGTGTGTGTGTGTGTGTATGTCTATGTGTGCCTAAAATCCCAAGAGGGTAATGGAGAAAGAATTGTGATGTGGCTATTCCCATTGGGGGGAGTGATTTCTCACTTTCCCTCTCTCTCTGACTGGTGAGTGCATGTGCCCTATTGCAGACTTAAAAAAAAAAAAAAAAAAAAAAAAAAACCCGCCACCACAAAACAAAGCATTTTATTGTAGGTTTATATAGGTGAATGTAAAGAAAAATATTGGGAAAAATATATTCCAGTTGGTAATAGTGTTAGTCTAGTGAGTAAGATTTAGATTAAGAGCTTGTGCAAAGAGGTGGACATTTTTATTATTGTTACTAATTTATTTTGCTAGCGGGCACATGCACTCATTAGAGAGAGAGAGAGAGAGAGACAGACAGACACACACACACACACACACACGAGGGTGAGGAGAAAGCATCCCCTATGGGGAATGGTCATTCTGCAGTCCTTTCTCCTCTGCCTTTCCCTCCTTTTGGGATCTTGGGCACATATGCACAGGTGCGTGGCTTGTGCCTCAGTCTGCCAAGTCTAGGGCTTGAACTGCTTGATTGGCCCAACCTATTTTTTTATTTTAAATAATATTTTTAATGTTATTAGAGAACTATCTTTTTTCTGATCTCCATCTATTAGGCAAGTAGTTTTTGTTATTTTGATTTGCGAGAGGATGTGTGTGCTCACCAGAGGGAAAGGGAGCAAGCACCCTCAATAGGGCGTTGTCATTGCCACAGTTGCTTGTCCTTTGTTCCTCTGTCTTATCAGGATTGGGGCAAAAATGCACCATGTGCCTAACATATTTTTTGGTTTTGTTTTAAATTTGCAATAAGGAGTGTGCGCTTGTTGAAGAGAGACAGAAGAGGGAAGAGAAAGGGAGAGTGAGAAATCACCCTTGAGGGGGATGACCACAATCCCTTGTCCTCTAGGGATTTGGGGCACATGTGTAAATGCACTTGATGTGTTTTTCAAGCTACTGGGCCTGGGATTCAACCTGTACAATCAGCCATATGGTATCTTGCTACCTTACCCTTTATACTGCCTGCTAGCCTGGCATTTTAAATAGCATGTCCAAGATCAGAATATTTAATACTTTTATTTTTTTAAGAGAGATTTTTGCTATAGGGCCTGTGTGCTCGCTGGAAAAACAGGGAGAAAATGAGAAGTCCCCCTCTAGGGGGATGGCCATGCTGCAGTCCCTTCTCTTCCATTCTCCCCTCGGGATCTTGGGTACACACGCATATGTGCCTGTGTGAGTTTTGTGCTGCCGGGTCTGGGAATCCACAGTCGGCCATGTGGGAGTCCAGTGACATCTGCAGGTCCCAAAACTCTTTGTGACCCTGGTAATTGTCTCTCACTTTCAGATCAGGAACTGAGGCTATGGTAGGGACTTAGCTTGTGGCAGGGCCTAGAACTTAAACCTGTTTTTACTGTTTTATTTATTTATTTATTTATTTATTTTTTCTTTTTTTGGAGAGGTTTTTCGCTATAGGGCGCATGCGCTCGCCAGACAGAGAGAGACATAGAGACAGAAAGCGAGAAATCACCCCCGAGGGGGGATGGTTACACTGCAATCCCTTCTCCTCCATTCTTCTCTCGGGATCTTGGGCACGCACGCACACGCGCCCGGCGTGAGTTGTAAGCCACCGGGTCCGAGACACGAACCGCGGTCGACTATGTGGGAGTCCAGCGACATAGCCATTACGCTAACTGCTGGTTCCCATTTATTTATTTTTTTTTAAGAGAGAAATTTTTGCTGTAGGGTGCATGTGCTTGCCAGAGAGACAGAGAAACAGAAAGCAAGAGATCATCCTCTGAGGGAATGGCCATTTTGCAATCCCTTCTCCATTCTCCTCTTGGGATTTTGGACACATATACCCCTAGGATGAGTTTTAAGCCACCCGAGTCTGGGACTCGAACTGTGGTCAACTATGTGAATCTAGTGATGTAATCATTACACTATCTGCTGGCCCCTTGACCCTGGCTTTTAAGGAATACATGACCTTGATGCTATTCTAGTTAACTGAGAAAGGGGCTGCTATATGAAGAAGTGTGGCAGGTCATTGGAAATATCTGTAGTACAGGGATTGTATTTTCACTAACTTTTCTGAAAGTATGAACTTTTAATGTGTTTAGGCAAGAGCAGTTAGATGAGCCTACGAGTAAAATGTACCAGGTAGCGCTGGATGACTATGGGGAGTCCTGCTAGTGAGAGAGAGAGAGCAGGCCTTTGCCATCCAGCAGTGATCAAGGCAGTGGATAGACTATTCAACTCTAGATCTGAAAAGATAGAGTGTTACCTAGAGAGTATCAGGGAAAAGTTTGCATCTTTGTGTTGGATCTTTTTTTTTTTTTTTTTTTTGGAGAGGTTTTTTTTTTTTGCTGTAGGGCACGTGCACTCGCCAGAAAGATAGAGACAGAGAGACAGAAAGCGAGAAATCACCCCCCAGGGGGGATGGCCACGCCGCAATCCCTTCTCCTCCATTCTCCTCTTGGGATCTTGGGCACGCACGCACACATGCCCGGTGTGAGTTTTAAACCACCGGATCCAGGATGCGAACTGCAGTCGACCACGTGGGAGTCCAGCGACATAGCCATTACGCTAACTGCTGGTCCCCTGTGTTGGATCTTTTTAAGGTGTGTATCTTAGGTTCTGAATACTCCTAGGTCATAAATATATACTGACTAGAAAATAAAGGTTGACTTGATGAAGTTTAGCTTTTCCTTGAGGCTTTTTTTTTTTTTCCCTGAGAGGTTTTTGCTATAGGGTGCGTATGCACACGAGAAAGACAGAGACAGAGAGATAGAAAGTGTGAAATCACCCCCCCCCCCCCCCCAGGGAGATGGCCACGCCGCAATCCCTTCTCCTCCATTCTCTCGGGATCTTGGGCATGCACGCACACATGCCCAGCATGAATTTAAGCCACCAGGTCTGGGACTCGAACCACTTTCGGCTACATGGGAGTTCAGCGACATAGCCATTACACTAACTGCTGGTCCCTCGTGAGGTTTTTTTTATCCATATAATACTGGTCTGTGCTAGAATACCTGGGCCCGGGGAGCTGCCTTTGTGGGAAGTGTAGCATTTCATAAGAGAAGGGTTTTTGCACTGTGGGAATAGCCAACCATAACTCTAGTGTTATTGTAAATATGAAGACTTTTTTCTGCCTGCACTGATCACTCATGTGAGTGATGTTCTTGGCTTGTGAGAACATGGCAAAGATGAAGCTTGGATCAAAGTTCGTTTTGGGGGAAAAGGGGGTTGGTTATTCAGATCTCATTCTGGATTCATCTCTCTTCTAGCTCTTTGGAACTTGACTCATATAATCAGGTCTCTGGTTCCCTTTCAGACTTCCTGCTGACCCCTCTGTCACCCACTGCCAGTCAGGGCAGTCCCTCATTCTGCGTTGGGAGTCTGGAAGAAGACTCTCCTTTCCCTTCCTTTGCCCAGGTAAATCCTTTGCTTGTGAAGCAGCCAAACAGTATCTAACAGGAACCCTGCTGCTTGTTCTTTCAGGACCTGCATCCAGGGATTGTTGCCTCTCACTCCACTACAGCTGGGACTGAGTCATTAGATGGGTATGAGGGAAGTGTCCAGCCAGTTGGAACTTTAGGCAGCAGGTGGTTGGTGGAGAGCAGGTGATGTCATAGACATTTCTGTTGGAGGAGAGACATAGGCTAATGTTGCCCTGACTCGGAATAATCATGGTAGGATGGGAGGCTTTCTTAAGAGAGAGCCTCAGGTACGTGACAGGCTTACCCAGGAAAGAGGCCAAGAGTAGCTGAGGGAGAATCAGAAGTGTTTTTTTTTTTTTTTTTTTTTTTTTTTTGAGAGATTTTCGCTATAGGGCACGTGCGCTTGTCAGACAGACAGAGACATTAGAGACAGAAAGCGAGAAATCACCCCCCAGGGGGGATGGCCACGCCACAATCCCTTCTCCTCCATTCTCCTCTCGGGATCTTGGGCACGCACGCACACGCGCCCGGCGTGAGTTTTAAGTCACCAGATCCGGGACGCGAACCGCGGTCAACTACGTGGGAGTCCAGCGACATAGCCATTACGCTAACTGCTGGTTCCCTGTTTTTGTTTTTAATTTGCTATAGGACAGATAAACTTACTTGGGGGAGAGAGAGAGAGAGAAAGCAAGAAAGCACTCCCTGGGATGGATGGCCATGATGCAATTCATTTTCTTCTCAGGATTTTGAGCACACATGCCTGGCATGTTTTCCAAGCCTCCGGGTCCAGGAATTGAATTGTAAAGTTGGCTATGAGGGATCTAGCTGCCTTAACTATCACTCTACCAGCTGGCCCTAGAACCAGAGTTTTCAGTTTGTTTATTCCATGAATGAGAAAGACAGATAAGTGGTAACCCCAACAGGTTCTTGCTGCCATGATCCACTCTCAGCTTCAGCCAGCCCCAGATCACGGGCACATGTGTGTGATATATTCAGGAAGGTCTCTGGACACGAACCCAAAACCTTCGCATGTGTAGGTCAGCCTTCTAGAATGATGCGTTTTTCTTCTCTTATTTATTTATTTGCCAGAGGGCTTGTGTGTTCACCAGAAGAGAGTGAAAGCACCCTTCCCCCCCGTGGGGACTAATCATGCTGCAGTCCTCCTCTCCATTCTCCTATCCGGATTTTGGGCACACACACATGCCCAGTATGTTTCTCAAGCTGCTTGGTCTGGGACTTGAATGGCAGTAGGCCGTTTGAAATCCACCCACCTTTACTGCTAGGCCACAGCTGCCCTGAGTGTTGTGTTTTTAACGTGTGTGCCACCGTCTGTCCCCTCAGATTTTTTTTTAAAGAATTATTTATTTATTTGACTTCATTTGTTGTTATTATTATGTGTTTAATCTGACCAAAGAGAGAGAGAAATGGAAAGTGAGAAAGCAAGCCACCAGGTCTGGGACTTGAACCATGGTTGGCCTTGTGGGAGACCAGAGTTTTAACCACCATACCACTGCCAGCCCTGGTCCCCTCAATTTTTAAGAATTATTTATTTATTTCCATTTGTTATTATTATTATCTTACTTGACCAGACAGAGACAGACAGAGAAAGGGAAATTGCTAAAGCAAGCCACCAGGTCCAGGACCCGAACCATGTTCAGCCATGTGCGAATCCAGCGCCCCCAGCCACCACGTCACCTTTTGGCCCCTCCCCTCAGATTTTTTTTTTTTTTTAAGTATTTTTTTAATAATTATTTATTTTATTTTATTTATTCATCCATTTATTTTAATTTGACCAGAAAGAGATACACAGAGAGAGAGGGGGAAAGTGAGAAAGCAAGCCACCAGGTCCGGTACTCGAACCACGGTCGGCCATGTGGGAGTGTCCAGCATCTTAACCACCACACCGCCTGCTGGTCCCATCCCCTCAGATTTTTAATTATTTTTAAAAAATCACTAGATACTGAGACCAGCAGGTGGTGTGGTGGTTAGGGGTGCTGGACTCCCATGGCTGACCATGGTTCAAGTCCCAGACCTGGTGTCTTGCTTTTCCTCTCTCTCTCTCTCTCTCACTCTGTCCCTCTCTGGCCAAATTAAAATTAATTAATTAATTAAAATTTAATTTTTTTGAGAGGTTTTTGCTATAGGGTGCGTGTGCTCACCAGAAAGACAGGGTGAGACAGAGAGACAGAAAGCGAGAAATCATCACCCAGAGGGGATGGCCACACCACAATCCCTTCTCCTCCATTCTCCTCTTGGGATCTTGGGCATGCATGCACATGTGTCTGGCGTGAGTTTAAGCCACCGGGTCCTAGATTTGAACTGCGGTGGACTACATGGGAGTCCAGCGACATAGCCATTACGCTAACTACTGGTCCCCCCAAATAATTCTTTTTTTAAAAAAATCACTAGATACTTATGTGCTAGATACTTTTCTCGGGGCTGGGGAGATATCAGTCAATTTTAACTGGTCCCTGGGTCTAGAACCTCTGATTCACGTGGTATTTACCTGTTATATGGAATAAACTATCCCTCTTCACATTGGAAAGGGTGTGGTTGTTTTGGTTATTCTCTAACTAGCCAAAACAGCTTCCTTGGGGAGTGGAGTGGAGAAGCACCAGGCTAGTGAGACTTGCTGTCAAATCACTCTATTTTCTGAAACAGCAAGCTGACCCTCATCATTCCTCCATTCAGATAAGTGGGGAAGAAGGGTAGACAGATCGACAGGTATTTCCATAAGAAGATAGTATTAACTTCTTTGGGACTAGTTGAAAGTTATCACCTTAATAGTTTTTCGTTTTTATTTTTAATTTGCTATAGGGTGCATGTGCTCACCAGAGAAAGGAAAAGTAAGAAGTCACACCCTGGGGGATGGTCATGTTAGAGTCCCTTCTTCTCCATTGTCCTCTAAGGATTCTGGACAAGCCCAGTGTGTTTTTCAAGCTGCTGGGTTCGGGACTCAACCTGTGCTGTCGGCCATTGGGATCCATTTATCCTAACCACCATGCCAACAGCTGATACACTTTAATAGTTCTTTAGAGCAGTGCATATATGTGTTTCTCACATAAAAATGGCATAAGTAGGAATTGAACTATGATAAAAAGGATCCTGAAGTCAAGGAGAATGAAGTAATCTGAGGGCAGTCCTGAAACTATTGGACTTCAGAAGTGATAAACTAATGGTACCCAGTTGTTCCATTGTACCCAGATTTTTATGGGTGGGCTGGGAATAAAACCTGGGCTTCTGGGACCAGCAGTTAGCGTAATGGTTATGTTGCTGGACTCCCATGTAGTTGATTGCGGTTCATTTCCCGGACCCAGTGGCTTAAAACTCATGCGGGGCGCGTGTGCGTGCGTGCCCAAGATCCCGAGAGGAGAGTGGAAGAGAAGGGATTGCGGCGTGGCCATTCCCCCTGGGGGAGAGGGTGATTTCTTGCTTTCTGTCTGTCTCTCTCTCTCTCTCTCTCTCTCTCTGATTTCTCTCTCTCTCTCTCTCTCTGTCTGGCGAGCGCATGTGCCCTATCGCAAAAGGGGGTGATTTCTCGCTTTCTGTCTCTCTCTCTCTCTCTCTCTCTCTCTCTCTCTGTCTGGCGAGCGCATGCGCCCTATCGCAAAAACCTCCTCCCCCCCAAAAAAAAAAAACTTCATTCTCATTTGATTTGTGTAAATCTATGATTTGACTGAGATTACAAGTACATGGTTTCAGAAATTAAATTGTCTTTAGAGATTATCGCCACTGTGCATGTGTAATTAAGTGTACCCGTTATTGTCTATAAAAAAAAAAAAAAGCTGTAAAAACAAAACAAAAAACCTGGGCTTCCCATGTGGCCTCAGCCTCTCAAAGAGCAGCCTTAGCCAGTATATATTACCATGACTGGGACACATGGTTTTTTTCAGCCAGGCTTTATGCCATTTTTTTTTTTTCTTTTGACAAAGCTTGAACATAAAGAGTTGAAAGGATAGTATTGTGAAAATTCATACCTTTCACCTAGATTTACCAGTTGTTATGATTTTTTTGTGTTTTTTTCTGTGTCTCTTTTCCCCCTTCCTTCCTTCCTTTCTCCCTTTCTTTGAGTTTTTTTTTGCCATAGGGTACATGCACTCATCATGAGAAATCACCCCTCAGGGTAATGGCCACACTGCAGTACTTCTAATCCATTCTCTTCTTGGGACTTTGGGGCACACACGCACATGTGCCCAGTATGATTTTCAAGCCACCATATCTGAGGCTTGAACAGCTCTTGGCCACATAGGAGCCCAGTGCATTAACTACCATGCCACCTGCTAGCCCTTTCTTTTCCTATTTTGAAAATAAGTCAAAGACATGAATGATACTTCACTACTGCTTGGAACATAGTGCCAAAGAAGGTGATTCTCTCCTATAAAACCAGTTATCATATCCAAGAAATTCCATGACTGTAATAACACCTAGTACAGTAGAATACATATTTCTATTTCATCTGTCCCAGTGTCCTTTATTGTTTTCAATTCAGAGTCCAACAAGATCAGTCACTGCATTTAGTCATTGATTTTTAACAGGTTCTCTAGTTGTTCTCATTTTTTCTATCACATGGATATTTTTGAAGTTTCCAGGCCATATTTTTTTTTAAAGAATAATTTTATTCATCATTACTATTTTTTTGTTTGCTTTTAATTTGACTAGAGGGAAACAGAGAGAGGGGGAAAGTGAGAAAGCAAACTATCAGGTCCGGGACTTGAACCGTGCTTAGCCAAGTGGGAGACCAGCACCCTAACTACTATGCCACCTCTGAGCCCTAGGCCAGTTTTTTTTTGCTATAGGGTGCGTGCATGCGTGCGCTTGCCAGATAGAGATAGAGAGTCAGAAAGCAAGAAATCACCTCCCAAGGAGGATGGCCATGCCACAGTTCCTTCTTTATTCTTCTCTTGGGATTTGGGGCACACATGCCTGGCATGAGTCTAAAGTCTCTCGAACTATAGTCGGCCTTGTGGATGTCCAGTGCCTTAACCACTACGCCACCTGCTGGCCCCAACAGTCGGTTGTTTTATAGGCTAGCCTAACAGTTTGGATTTGTCTGATTTTCTTCATGATGGATTCAGCTTAAATATTTAAACAGTTTTGGTAAAAGTAAAACCCAGGCGATACATATTTGCTACTTTTTTTTTAAAGAATTATTTAATTTTATTTATTATTGTTTGTGTTTTTAATTATTTATTTATTATCATTATTTTTCAGTTTTTACCAGAGAGAGTGGGAGAGAGCAAGCTGCCAGGTCAGGACTCACACTGTGGTCGGCCATGTGGAAATCCAGTGCCTTTAACCACCATGCCACCTGCTGGTCCTATTATTATTATTATTTAATTTGACCAGAGAGACAGGCGGGGAAGGTGAGACAGCAAGCTTCCAGGTCCAGGACTTGAATCACAGTCGGCCATGTGGGAGTCCAGCGTGTTCAACACGCCACCTGCCGGCCCCTATTTCAGTTACCTTTTAAGAGTAGGATGATTTGGGTCCAATATTATGTGGACCCAAACTGGTACATGATGAAGAAAGTTTTTCAGTGAAATCAGCATCTGTCAGTCCAGCTCATCCTGAACAGTATCTGTGCCTCACTTGAGGACATGTGCTTTTAGGACAAGGCATTCTTGCTTGAATATCATGGGGCTCATCTCTTCATATTCTTCTAGTTATAAAATTTATCTTTTTTTAAGTTGGCATATTTGGCAGATGGGACTCCTAATTATATAAGGCTGGCCTTGGCCAAGTGATGAAAAAAATTCATTAGGACAGGAGGATCGTTTTGATTTTACTGTATTTGCATGTATTTTACTGATCTTTGGCAAGATCTAAAAGGTAATGTTTAAGGAGCTATTGGAAAAGAAAGACTGAAAGATAATGAGAGTTGTTAAGTAGTTTCAGGGTAAAGTTTAAGTAGCTTTCATGGACCTAAATAACTGAAGTTTAATACACACACACACACACACACACACACACGATTTTTTTTTTTTTTTGGAGAGGTTTTATGCTATAGGGCACGTGCATTCGCCAGACAGACAGAGACAGAGAGACAGAAAGTGAGAAATCACCCCCCGGGGGGATGACCACGCCACAGTCCCTTCTCCTCCGTTCTCCTCTTAGGATCTTGGGCACGCACGCACACACTCCTGGCATGAGTTTTAAGCCACCAGGTCCGGGATGCGAACCGCGGTCAACTACATGGGAGTCCAGCGACATAGCCATTACACTAACTGCTGGTCCCCACGAATGATTTTTTTTAATTGAAAGGCAGTTAAACACAGTTTATTCCAGTAGGTTGATTAGAAGGTCCCAAGAAGAGCAGGAAAATAGTCAGGATTCTCAGCGTGAGAGTCTTAAGACCTTCTGTGTCTTTTTTGCAATGTTATGCAACTTACGGTTTACTGCCGTGGGGGTTTACTCCCTTTTCCATTGCTCAGGTTATAGAGGATGTGACCGAAACTGTTAACAAGTACCTGGAGATTTTTTAAAGGTGATAGTTGCTCCTGTGCCCCCTAGCCAGTTAGTGTCAAGATAGAAGTCTAGAAAAGAAGTTGGACCAGTTAGTTAAATTCTTTTCTTCTCTTTTCTCACTTTGGCAGATGCTGAGGGTTGGAAAAGCAAAAGCAGATGCGTGGCCCAAAACTACTCCAAAGAAAGGTGAGGATGGCCTTTTGGGAAAGGGGGAGTTTAGACTCTCCGTAAAAGGCTCTAGAATTGTTTCCAGAATTGTAACACCATATTTTTTAGATGAGAACAACTTAGTTCCTCCTGCCCCTGTGGACAGTGATGGGGAGAGTGATAACTCAGACCGTGTTCCTGTGCCCAGTTTCCAAAATTCCTTCAGCCAAGCTATTGAAGCAGCCTTCATGAAACTGGACACACCAGCCACTTCAGATCCCCTCTCTGGTAAGTAAGGGCAGAGAGCTGGAGTGTGCAGCACAGGGTCACCAGGCGTACACATGCACAGCCATTCTCACATTGATCTAGTGGCTGACATCACTATTTGGTCAGGCCCTTTTCCCTCTGAGGTTTGAGACCTTGGCCTTCAGCATGTCCTGGTGTCAGCTAATGTTCTATTGGGTACTCAGAGAGGACCTTTTTTGCCACCCCAGATTAATTGTTGAGACTCAGAGGTGAAAAGGAATTTTTCCTTTTTTCTCTTCTAAGACACAATGAAGAGATCTTGTCTACACTTGAGAATCCATAGTTAGTAAGAGAGGGTGGCTGATAAATGGAAAAGTCAGGCTTAGTCCACCTGTACTATGTGGTGTCCTTGATTAGCCAAGACTAACAAATTTACGGTGTGCTTTTCTGTGTGCCTAGCATTGTGCTAGTTTTCCCACAGTCGTATTAATGGGCACAACTCTCTGTTACAGGTGAGGTAAAGTGTCTCATGCCAAGACAAACACGCAGTGTATGCTAGGACTAGTATTTGAATCGAGGCAGTCTCATTCCAGAGCCTATACTCTTAGCTCTCTGTGTCTCTCAGTAATGAAAACTGGCCAGGCAACAAGGGGATGGCCTTCTAAGCAAGTTCTTTTTCTGTTTGCCTTTAGAAGATAAAGGAGGAAAGAAAAGGAAGAAACAGAAACAGAAGCTGCTGTTCAGCACCTCAGTCGTCCACACCAAGTGACACTACTGGCCCAGGCTACTTTCTCCATCTGTTTTTCTTTTTTCTGTGCTTTTGTTTTGCTGCTGTAATTTTTAAGTATTTTGAGTTTGAACAGATTAGCTCTGGGGGTGGGCTGGGGTGGGGGTTTCCACAACGTGAGGGGGAACCAAGAAAATTTTAAATACAGTGTATTTTCCAGCTTCCCGTCTTTACACCAAAATAAAGTATTCACACTCACAAGAGATCTCTTCCTGCCAAGATTTTGAGTTTGTTGCCAGGTTAGTCTTTTTGACCCATGTGTCATTAATTTTTTTTTTAACCTAAAATAAGTTTGAGTCCCTTTTATGGCCCGAGTCTGGGGTTTCTTGGTATCAGTACCTCTACCAGTTTGGCTTTGAAAAGTAGTGGAATTTTTCCCTTTCCTGTTCAGTTCTCTTGTTAAAGAAATAGAGGGATGGGCATGAAATGGATTTAGGACACCTGGCTCATTGTTGTTCATCCGACAGGGCCAAGCTGTAGGTGCCAGACTTGGCTTGCCAGTGGGACCAGGTAGGTTGTGCTTGGTGCTTGCATATGTGAGCAGGGCTTTGCCTCTTGGATATAGTTTTGTTTGGTAAGGAAAGCTACAGCTGTCACTGAGGAAGCCCTGGAACCTGCCATCCTCAGATAAGCTTGTTTTAAGTGATAAGCCCGAGTTTCAGGAGTAACTGGCATCTGGCACACTTGCAGGAGACAGGGCAGTTTGCTTCAAAGCAGAAGGATTACCCAGTGTCTCCTAGAGCAGTTTTCTTCTGCCTTGGTTTGAGCTGAATTTGAGTGATGTACATTTTTTGCCACTTAATAAAGTGACCTCTAGGTGTAATAGAATATGAAGGAAATAGTTGCAATAAATCACCTGCACAAGCAATGTGAGCTTTTTGGTTTTCTTAAATTTATCACAGGTCAGCTATGACACTTTCCTTTTATTCATCATAGATCATGTTCACACACGAGAGAGACTTTCCAGAGTCTGATCACACCATATGCCCTCACTCCACTCCTCCAGCCCATCAGATCCTAGGGATTCATGGGCATTCCTGGCATCTTTCAGGCTGACCAGGCCTGCAGTTTGAATCATGGAGTTCAGTTTCCTTTGAGCGGTGTTTTACAGTTGTACCCTGGCCTCAGAAACTTTCTAAATGTTCTGAGCTCAAAGTAACAGCTATGAGCAGTTCTGCTATCAGGGACCAATACCTTTTCTGGTGTTAGCCCTAAAGGGTTCTTGAGCTGGGCCAAGCATTGTATGTATGTATGTATGTATGTATGTTGCCTCAGGGTACACACGCTTAGGATGGGGAGGGAAAGCAAGAAAACACCCCCCCACACACAGGCTGTCTCTTCTCCATTTCTGCATCTTGTTGGGATTTGGGGCATGCAAGCCCAGCATTGTTTTTCCAGTCACCAGTTCAGGGATTCAAACCATGTAGTCAGCCATGTGGAATCCAGTTGCTTTAACCACCAGGCCACAGGCTGGCCCAAGCTAGACTTAGCTTTTATTATGGAAAAACAGATTAGAAATACCAGGAAGTCTGACCACAAGTTTCTTGACCTTTCAAATTCTTCTGAATGTAGTAGTGTTATCTGTGCCCTGTATAGAGTAATAGGGAAGAGTAGAACTACAGAAAACTACAAACTGTCCGTTGCCACATGACTGAGATCAGGTGAGGACAAACCTCCCCCCCCCCCCGGCCCCCCAAAAAAGTGTAAAAGCTACATCTTTTGGGCAAGTCACCAATCTGGTATTTGTATAAAGCCCTGTGGATCAGTATTGACTTGCTACAGACTTGAGCCTGGTTGCTGTGTCTCACTAATATTCATTCCAAATGACTTGGTTTACTCAGGGCTCATCCTGGGGGCTGGGAGTATAAAGCCTCAAGAGGAAGGGTAAGATTCAAAATTAACCTAATACCACATAGGGAGCTTGACTTTCTGATAGAG
This sequence comes from Tupaia tana, assembly GCA_026018925.1. NCBI lineage: Eukaryota > Metazoa > Chordata > Mammalia > Scandentia > Tupaiidae > Tupaia > Tupaia tana. The sequence goes on along the minus strand of JAKSZU010000026.1, from coordinate 12,217,104 downwards.
GGAAGAGACATGGCCACACATGAACTTATTAAGCCATTATGTAAAGTAAGTATGCTAAATGCCATAAACGCCAAATACATTAAGTCTCCTCAGTCAAACAATTAAGATACAAAGATACCTAGAACCACAGAATGTTCACACCCTGCAGAAGTACTACATCAGGTAAAGGTACTCAGTTTGTTTTAAGTGAATTAGTCCTCAATTTCACATAGCAACTTTTCCATCTGGGTTGGAGGATTGTAGATGCTGCTGCCTCCCAGAACATCCTGTTTTAATGTGCAGGCCGAGGCTTGGATACCGGGTAGCCTGCTGTGTGGTTAAGCAGTTCAGTCCATCACTTCACCAGCCTCCTCACCACCATCTGAAAGCTCTTCCTCAACCGACGACTCCTCTAGTAAACAGCTCCTTGTGACAGACTTCTGGATAGCTTCCCGCTCTCCTAGAAAAAGGCAGGCAGAGCGGGGAAAGGTGTTTTTAGGAGTGATCTCACTCAGATCAGTCATTGCTCAGTGGGCACTGACAGTGTTCTCACCTTCATCGGTGCAGTTCTGCAGCAAGATCAACAGCTGTCTCCTGTTGTACTGAATCAGGAACTTCTGACATGTTCTAATTGTACCTGCCACATAAGAGTTTGGTGATTAATGGCTTGTGGAAGGTCTGTGCCTTTGACTTTCAGAGCTAGGGGAGAGTATCTTATTCTCAACAGGACAGCAGGAAGACCTACTCATGTCAAGATCGAGTTACGAGGGCTGTCTGTAGCACAACACTTAGACACCATCCAGTTTAAGTCTTGCCCTATTGGCTTGAAAAACATCCCAGGTGTGTGTGTGCACATGTTCACAATCCTGATCCGTATGAGGAAATGGAAGAAAAAGGATTGACATGACCACATCCCTTTGGGGGGGGGGGGGTACGTTGTCTCATTCTGGCAAACACACACCCTCGGGCAATAAGAAGACTCTGAACCTTTCAGCTACTGAAAACCAACAGCCATGCCACATGCCACTCCTACCTCCCACATGTAACGTGTTGAAGAAACAAGGGTAGCGATGTCCTTTGTTCTCCAAGCATGTGATGAAAGGAAGAGCAGACCACAAGAGATGATAGAATTCCTTTCTGCATCGAAGTAGCACTATGCCAGTATAGGCATTGAGGTATCGAACTGTAGCAGGAAACAAAAATCATTCTGTGGGACCAGCAGTTAGCATAATGGCTATGTCGCTGGACTCCCACGTAGTCGACCACGGTTCAAGTCCTGGACCCGGTGGCTTAAACTCACGTCGGGCGCATGTGCGTGTGTGCCCAGGATCCCGAGAGGAGAATGGAGGAGAAGGGATTGCGGCGTGACCATCCCCCCTGGGGGGTGATTTCCTGCTTTCTGTCTCTCTGTCTCTGTCTGTCTGTCTGGCGAGTACACACTCCCTATAGCAAAAAACCTCTCTCAAAAAAAAAAAAAATCATTCTGGAGTACTTTAGGTTCACAGGAGCAGGTTTAAAAAAGATAATAGGGACCAGCAGTTAGCGTAATGGCTATGTCGCTGGACTCCCACGTAGTCGACCGCGGTTCAAGTCCCGGACCCGGCGGCTTAAACTCACGCCGGGCGCGTGTGCGTGCGTGCCCAAGATCCCGAGAGGAGAATGGAGGAGAAGGGATTGCGGCGTGGCCATCCCCCCTGGGGGGTGATTTCCTGCTTTCTATCTCTCTGTCTCTCTCTGTCTGTCTGGCGAGCGCACGCGCCCTATAGCAAAAACCTCTCCAAAAAAAGAAAAAAAAAAAAAAAACCTTAAGGTAATAGAGAGCCAGGGACTCGTCCTAGGCAGGGGGCACTTTGAATCCATCAGTAAATAAAATCAAAGGTTCTTGAAGGGGAAAACAAAACAATACTAAGATAGAAAGACCTTCATTTATGGAAGGGGGATAGCAACCTAGGGCCTTGCACACCACTCAGCTGGTGAATGAATCTGGAATTTAAAATGCTCTTCTGAGGCCAGCAGGTGGTGTGATGTTAAAGTGCTGGATTCCATATGGTAGACCATGGTTCAAGACCTGGACTTGGCAGCTGAAACTCAAGCCAGCCGCGTGTGTGTGCATGCCCAAAATCCCGAGAAGAGAAGGAATTACGGTGTGGTTACTCACCAGTGAACGCACATGGACAAGGCCAAAATCTAAAAAAAAGTGCTCTAATTCACTGACTGGTTAAATCAATGGATGGAAACAGGGTCTGTCTTCACTGGGCCAAAAATCTTTTCCTTGGGGCCAGCATGTGGCATGGAGGCTAAGTTAAGGTGTTGGAGTCCCACACAGCTGTCTGGTTTGAGTCACGGACTGGCAGCTTGGGGAAAAAAAACAAACCCTGGGTATGTTTATGTGTGTCCAGAATCCCAAGAGGGGAATGTAGCATGGCCATGCTCCCAGGAGATGATTTCTCACTTTTCCTCTGTCTGTTGAGTGCACATGTCCTATGGAAAACAAGCCTATTAAAAAAAAAAAAAAAAGCCCTTGCCTGAAAAACAGGTTGTTTTATACAACTGGGCTTTGCATGTTCTTGTGACAGCCAGCTGGGTCACCTGAGGTAGGAGTTTTGTTATTTAATTTTTTGCAATAAATTTGGAGCTTATAGTAAAAATGAAAATTCAGTGTGGCAGTCAGGAGCAAGAAGGGCCCTGGCTCATTTTGTACAAACACAATCATATGTTCTACACTTTACCAACTCTATTAAGAGCTTTGGAGGAGTAATTTTGACTATATATATATATATATTTTTTTTTTTTTTTTTTTTTTTATAAGGCGCATGCGCTTGAGAGAGAGATTTTCACGCGCAATCCCTTCTCCTCCATTCTCCTCTCGGGATCTTGGGCAGGCACACGCAGCTTTAAGCGCTCGCCAGACAGATTACGAGCTGGTTCCCTTGACTATATATATATATATATTTTTTTTTTTTTTTCTTTTTTTGAAATAGGGCGCGTGAGAAACAGAGAGAGACATCCCCCCCCCAGGGGGGATGATCACGCCGCAATCCCTTCTCCTCCATTCTCCTCTCGGGATCTTGGGCACGCACGCACACGCGCCGGGCGTGAGTTTAAGCCACCGGGTCCGAGACGCGAACCGCGGTCGACTACGTGGGAGTCCAGCGACATAGCCATTACGCTAACTGCTGGTTCCCCCTTGACTATATATTTTTAACGCGTGATACCAATGTAATTGGCCGAATAATAGCTCTTAACTAGAAACTACACGGTTTACCTCCATTAAGTTTTTTTTTTTTTTTTTTTGGGGGGGGGAGGGGGGGTTTGCTATAGGGTGCGTGCGCTCGCCAGAAAGAGACAGAGAGACAGAAAGCGAGAAATCATGGCCACGCCGCAATCCCTTCTCCATTCACCTCTCGGGATCTTGGGCACGCGCCCGGCGTTGAGTTTAAACTCAACCGCGGTCGACTACATGGGAGTCCATACATAGCTACTATACCAACTGCTGGTCCCTACCTCCATTAAGTTTTCTATCCTATTAAATGCAACCGTAACCTCCAGTATACAGATGTGAGGTACAGAGGATTCTTGCCCGAAGTCTGTAACTCTCCGCCTAATTTCGTACTCGTCTGGACCTCCTGCTTGGAGTCCCAAAGACACCTAGAGACGGATACCGTACAAAGGATGGTGAACGGGCTTGACATTCCAGGGATTGCTCACTCCCCTTATTTCTCCCTCCTCCAGCGCCTGCCCCCTCCAAAGCCCGCAATCCGCCCAGGTTCCCCAGGTGCCCTCGCACCCGCGAGGCCGATGGAGCAGGCTGCAGCGCCGAAAGTCCCGTGCACCCGGGTGATCGTGTCCCGTACGAGGACGCACAGCACTCGGTCCTCGAGACTCAGGCGACAGCGAGGGTCGTCAGACACCAGTTCGCAGAGCAGGTACCTGTAGCAGGCGAGAGTTAGGCGGGGTTGAGAGGAGTCGGCAGGGCAGTGCGGGGCTCAGAAACATGAAAAACTCACCTGTGCTTGAACCGCACCATGGCACCCTCCGCGCGGGCCGGGAGTGCAAGCCGGAAGTCGGTCCCTGCAGTGGCCAATGGAAAGTTTGCTTCCGCAACCTGGCAGGCTAGTGGGCGGAGCTAGGGAGTAGAGAGGCCAAGCTCTGTGTCAGTCTCCCTCAGGCCCCGCCCCCCGAGCGAGAAACGCGCATGCGTCCTGCTGAGATCCGATCTGACATCAGTAGGTTGGGGCTGGACTCCGAGACTTAGGGGCGTGAGCTGCTGTGATGGGTGGTTCTGGTCCACACCTGAGTTTCCAGTACGGTGTGGGATGTCGCCGCTGCATTTGGGGTCCTGGGGACCTTGCCGTACGGTTAGGTATGCGCTTATATTCGCTCCCCAAGCTGGACGGTGGAATTTTTGAGGGCGAGACCCTGCACTGGCATCCCAAGTATTGACAGGAAGTCGGACGCTTACTTTCAGGTTAGAACTCCGTTTAATTCTTCCGTACAGCTAACAATGCTATTATTGTTTTGGGCCGTTCAATAATCTTACGGAGACGGGTGTGTTGTCTCGTTTATTGTTTGCCAAAAAAAAAAAAAAAATCCGTAGTCGTTGTATTTTTTCTTTCTTTCCTTCCTGCTTTTTCCAGAAAATCTCAAAGTAAATAAAAATAAACGATAACTCTAGCACCGAGAGAGAATAACAATTAAGTAGTGGATTTTCTTCGTTCATTTGCCCCGCGTGTCCATGGTTTTCAAGTGTGGTCCAGGGACCACCGAGATTTCTGAGACTCGGATTCCCTGATGTCAAACTTACAGATGTTATTTGCTTTTAAACTCTCAGTGTGGACAGCAGAGTTTTCCAGAGGTCCTGTGACATGTAATGTCATCAGTGCTCTGATGGCTGAAAGAATTCTGAATGTGTTTCCTAGTGCATATAAACGTTATGGCCCTTCAAAAACCCAAGAAACAAGGGACCAGCAGTTAGTAATGATGTCGCTGGACTCCCACATAGTCCCGTTGCCCGGACCCGGCGGCTGACCCGATTTGCGGCGTGGCCACCCCCCTGATTTCCTGCTGTCTCTCTCTCTCTGTCTGGCGAGCGCACGCGCCCTATAGCAAAAACCTCTCCAGCCCAAGAAACAAGTACTCAGCCCGTTGTGATTACTGAGTGGATCATAGCCTACTATGTGATTCTAGTTCTGAGAGCTTGAAAAACACATCAGGTGTCTGTGTGAACTTGCCCCAAATCCCAAAAGGTGGGAAGGAGGAGAAGGGATTGTGGCATGACAGTTCCTTATGGGAGGATGCTTTCTTTCCATCTCTGTCCAGCAAATTCCTATGTCCTCTGGCAAATTTAAAAAAAGAAGTTACTGGCATAGTGGTTAAGGTGCTGGACTCCCACGTGATCAGCCGCAGTTTGAGTCCCTATCTGGTAGCTTGAAACTCACGCCAGGAATGTGTGCATGTATGCCCCAAATCCTGAGAGGAGAATAAAGAAGAAGGGATTGCAGTGGAGCCATCCCCCCTGGTGGGGTGATTTATGACTTTCTGTCTCTGTCTCTCTGGCAAGCACACATGCCCTTTAGCAAAAATCTTTTTTCAAAAAAGCAGTAGTTTATAAGTGTACAATAGCAGTATGTCTAAAAAATGTACATACCTTCAGTAAAAAATACTTTATTGCCAAAAATGTTAGCCACCAGGGCCAGCAGGTGATGTGGTGGTTAAGGGCACTGGACTCCCACATGGACGACTGTAGTTTGCATCCCGGACCTGGTGGCTTGCTTTCTCATTTTCCCTCTAGCTCTTGCCCTCTCTCTCCCTGTCTCTCTCTGGTAAGACTCTATAGCAAATTTAAAAAAAAAATGGTGATAAATAAAATTAAATCTTATTTAAAAATAAGACAACAATGAAGTTTACCACATTAATTGTTTGTTTCAGGAAAGAATTCTCTGCAACATGCGATGTTTGGTGGCATTTTACCCACAATAAAACTTCTTTTAGTAGTAGAGTCAGGGCTGGGCCCATAGCTCAGTGGTTAAATACTGTGCATTAGGAGCCAGATCCCGCATGGCCAACAGCAGTTTGAATCCCAGTCCCAGTGGCTTGAATAACATGACAGTTATGTGTCCATGGGTGCCCCAAATCCTGACAAGATGGAGAAGTAGAGAAAAAGGGATTGTGGCATGGCCATGCCCCACTGAGGAGTGTTTTCTCTCACTCTTTTTTCCTATGTATCTTCCATTTGCCCTCTGGGGAGTGAAAAACAGTCAATCCTCTCAAACCCTACCACTTTTGTCAACTAAGTGCATATAATATGCTAAATTCTTTGTTAAAATGTTAACAATGTCGACAGCATATTTTTTAGAGTTTTTATTTATTTATTTATTTTTGCTATAGGGCATGTGCGTTTGCCAGACAGACAGAGAGAGACAGAGAGAAATCACCCCCCAGGGGGGATGGCCACACCGCAATCCCTTCTCCATTCTCCTCTCGGGATCTTGGGCACGCACGCACACGCGCCCGGCGTGGGTTTTAAGCCACTGGGTCTGGGACGCGAACCGCGATCGACTACGTGGGAGTCTAGCGACATAGCCATTATGCTAACTGCTGGTCCCATGTTGACAGCATTTTCACCAAGAGTAGGAATCTAACCTTTTTTTTTTTTTTTAAGAATTTGACTTTATTTAGTATTATTTTTTTTAATTTGTTATAGGACATGTGTGCATACCAGAGAGAGACAGAAAAAGAGAAAGAGAGACAGAGACAGCAACTGAGAAAGAAAGCCACCAGGTCCGAGACTCGAACTGCCATCAGCCATGTGTGAGTCCAGTGTCTTAACCACCACACCACCTGCTGGTCCCTATGTGTTTTTTTTTTTTTTTAAGGATTATTTTATTTGACTTTATTTATTTACTTATTTTTTAAAAAAATTTGACAGAGAGGGACAGAGCATGAGAGATAGAGAGGGAAAGTGGGAAAGCAAAATACCATGTCCAGGACTCGAACCACAGTCAGCCATGTGGGAGTCCAGCGCCCTCAACCACCATGCCTTCTGCAAGCCCCTGTTGCCTATGATATTGAAAAGCCACTTTGGGGGACTAGCAGGTGGCATGGTAGTTAGGGCACTGGACATTCCCACGTGGCCAATCATGGTTCGAGTCCTGGACCTGGTAGCTTGCTCTCTCACTTTTCCTCCCTCCCCCCTCTGTGTTTTGCTCTGGTCAAATTAAAAAAAAAAAAAAAAAAGAATGAATAAATAAAATAAAATAATTCTTTTTTTTTCTTTTGAGAGGTTTTTGCTATAGGGCGCGTGCGCTTGCCAGACAGACAGACAGAGAGATGGAAAGTGAGAAATCACCCTCCAGGGGGGATGGCCATGCCGCAATCCCTTCTCCTCTCGGAATCTTGGACACGCACACACACGTGCCCAGTGTGAGTTTAAGCCACCGGGTCCAGGACTCGAACCGTGGTCGACTACGTGGGAGTCCAGCGACATAGCCATTATGCTAACTGCTGGTCCCTTTTTTTTTTTCCTACTCCATGGGTTTTTTTATGTTTATTAATTTCATGAGTGAGAATGACAGAGAGATAGAGATACAGCACCTCTGGCAGTCTTGATGCGATGACCCATCCTTACACTTCAGCCAGCACACATATGCCAGGGTATTCAAGGAGGTCTCTAGCCTCCGCTGGGCAACCTTCTCACATGGATCAGCTTTGCAGGGCATCTCATTTTACTCTGTGCTACCATCCAGCCCCCAAAATGTGTTTCTTTTCTCAGCAGTGAGGATTGCTGCACCATGGAGCTCATCCTCAAGTCTTATTATTTTTAACTTTTATTTTTTTTTTCAGTTATTTATTTAATTTGATCAGATAGGAGGGGAGAGAGAGAGAGAGAGAGAAAGCAAGTCACTAGGTCTGGGACTCGAACTGTGGTCAGCCATGTGGGAGTCCAGTGCCCTTAACCACCATGCCACCTGCTGGCTCCTATTTTATTTTATTTTTTTAGAGAGATTTCTGCTATAGGGCATGTGTGCTTGCTGAAGAGACAGAGACAGAGAGACAGAAAGTGAGAAATCACCCCCCAGGGGGAATGGCTATGCCGCAATCCCTCTTTCTCCACTTTCTTCCCTACCAGGGTCCCAGGCACACATGCACACATGCACACAGGCCTGGCATGAGTTCCAAGCTGCCGGGTCTGGGACTTGAACCACAGATAGACATGTGGGAGTCCAGCAATTCAACCAGTATATCATCTACTGGTACCTCAAGTCTTATTATTTAAGAAATACATTTTGGGGGCCAGCAGGTGGCATGGTGGTTAAGGTTCTGGACTCCCACATGGCCCATTGTGGTTCAAGTCCCAGACCTGGTGGCTTGCTTTCTCACTTTCCCTCTCTGTCTCTCTTTGGTGAGCGCACATGTCCTATAGCAAATTTAAAAAGTAATATAATAAAATATTGGGTCGTTGGTTTTGTATAGAAAAACATGTCATGACTTTTCAATGACCCAATAAAAATTTTAAATAATTCTAAAGAAAAAAAAAAGGAAAAAAAAAACATTTTGGGGTGCTGGCTTCTGTGTGCAAGTGTCCAAGATCCAATGGGTTGGAGGACTGGAAAAAGTGGATCACAGCATGATCAGACTCTATGGGAGGATGCTTCTCTCTCTCTCTCTCCCTCGTGTGTGTGCTCATACTCATGAATAAAAAGGAAAAATAATAAGACTCGAAAGTCAGAATTACTCCTTAATCCATGGGCTGCAGATGGTTATAGTTTTAGCGGCCTGAAAAAGACATGTATCTCCTTTTATATTTCTGTCAGAGCTCTTAGATAATCAGGTGTTGTCAATAGGCAGTATTATTATTTTTTCTTAAAGTGTTATTTAATTTTATTATTATTATCTTAAAATTTGACAACAGAAGGACAGAAAGAGAGAAAGAGAGGGAAAGTGAGAAATCACTCCTCAGGGGGAATGGCCACACCTTAATCTCTTCTCCATTCTCCCCTCAGGATTTTGGGCATGAACATGGGCCCAATGTGATTTTCTATTTTTTTAGAGGTTTTTGCTATTGGATGTGTGTGCTTGCTAAAAAGACAGAGACAGAGAGACAGAAAGCAAGAAATCACACCCCAGAGGGGGATGGCCATGGCGCAATCCCTTCTCCTCCATTCTCAGTATCTTGGGCACACACACACATATATGCACCCGGTGTGAGTTTAAGCTGCCGCGTCGGGGATGTGAACCATAGACTACGTGGAAGTCCAGCACATAACTATTACGCCACCTGCTGGTCCCCCAATGTGATTTTTCAAGCCACCAGGTTCAGAACTTGAACCGTGCATTGGCCACGTGGAATCCAGATGGCTGAACCTCCATAGGACCTGCTGGCCAGGTAGCCACTATTCTTATTTTTATCATGGTAGATTAGTTTTACCTGTTTCATATTTGTAAGATTAATTCTTGTTTGACTACATTTCCTTTTTTTAAAGAATTATTTATTTTATTATTGTTATTTTTAAATTTGCTACATGGCACACGCATTCACCAGAGAAAGACAGACAGAAAGAAAATGAGAACGCAAGCTGCCTGGTCCGGGACTCAAACTGTATTCAGCCATATGGGAGAGCCTAAACCACAATGCCGCCTGCCAGCTGGCCCCTTCTCTTTTTTTAATTTTAATTTTTAAAAACTTTAAATTTTTTTTAGTTTGCCCTAGGGCACACATGCTTGCTGGAGAGAGAGAGAAAGAGGAAAAGTGAGAAATAAGCTCCCACGGGGGATGGCCATGCTGCATCCCTTCTCCATTCTGCTCTTGGGATTTTGGGCATGCACACATATGTGCCTGGCATCTCTATCAGTCAGGACTCAATCCATGAAGTTGACCATGTGGGATCCAGCTGCCTCAACCTCTGTGCTACCTGTTGGCCCTTGACTACCTTTTCTTGTCGCCTGTTCTGCCACAGTATTGTTTTTCAGCTATGCAGTGTTGCATTGTGTGGCTGTACCAGGAGTAAATTGAACAGTACGTCCTTGATGGACGTTTAGATTATTTCCAGATTTCCTTGTTCATGGACTAGGTCTTTAAGTCCAGCCCTAACTGTAGGACTGGCATATTAGCTGGCTCTGTAAGGCCTTCTCTGCCACCTTAAAGGAGGGTGCTGAGGAGAACGCATCCACCCTGCTGAGGAACCCAACTACTGCCCTTCTCACCCAAGAGTTTTTACATTATGCAGTAAGTGTCTGCGGTGTCATCTAGACAGCAGGGGGCGCCAGTGGCCCGCGGTGCGCCGAGACACCAAGCCCCAGCCTCAGAGCGCTCCACCCCTCCTGACACTTCAGAGCTGTCACCTCACTTCATCCCAACGCTGCGCCCGTTATATAGATGCAATTGGGGCTCACGCCAAAATCAGAATTCGAACCCCGAACTCTTTGACCCCAGAGTTCTTGCTCTCATGTCCTCCTGTGCACGGTTTCACTTGTCCACTTAGTACAATGAGATGGAGAGAAGGCAGCCCTTGTTTCGAATCCTCCCTCCTCCACTGGCCGGCCAGACGCTGTCACGGAGGTTTCGTTATTCATGACTCTAGACCTCAGCGACCTCATCTACGCAGTGGACAATAGTGGTTCCTATTGGTAGGAAAGATGAGGATACGGTATTTACACGGATTGCGTGAGCCGAATGCCGGGCACAGTGAGTGCGTAGTAAGCGCCGTTTTGAATGAATGATTTACTCCTGCATGGTCCGCCCCAGGAGGAAACCCGCTGGTGCGGCCTGCCCTCCGGGTCTCCGACCAGGCTCCAAGAAGCTGCAGACACCCGGCGGTGGCTGGAGCAGCCCGCCTGCTCCCCGCGGTAATCAGTCCGTGCCGGCTCGGGCTCCGCCAGCCGCTAATTACACGTCTCCTAATGAGGCCGGCGGCTGTTTGCAATCACCCGGGTCCCCGCCGCGCGGCGCGGGAGGCCGCGGGGGAATCCGCCCACGGGGGCGTGGAGGGGCGGCGGCCTCCTCCCGGGCCCTGAGATCCTCGAGGCGGCAGCTTGTGAGCCGGGCTGTGCAGCCGAGATGTGGCAGCCCAGAGGCGGGGGCTGGTGCTCAGCGGGCATCCTCCCAGCCAAGCCTCAGAAACTCCTGGTCCCTGCCTGTAAAGGGTCGAGGTCAGAGAGGTGAGCTCACAGTCTTGCAGTCACGCGGCGGGAGACTCTAATCCCAGTCTGCCCCACTCTGAGCTCGTGCCCTTAAAGGATCCATGCACGGACGGCCTGGAACCACGGGGTAGTCGCTGTGATTACTGTTATCATGATTGCAGTCCTGTTCTACGACTTCACGGAAGAATAGAACCTTGAACAGATCAGATGGTCAGATTAATGAGGGTAGGGGTGGAGGAGGCTGAGACTTGGGAAACTTCCTGTGGCTTCCTTCTCTCTTTCCTACTTGAGGGTTCCCACTCTCAATTCGCTCTTTTGAATCAGACACAAATGAATATTAGCTAGCGCGAGGCTTTTCAGACATAAACATGGATCCATTTCACAGACTGAGAAATCAGTACCATTTTTGTAGGAGGTGGCTCCAGATACGCACTCCCCTTAGGTGTGTGTGTTGGCAGGTCGGGGTGGAGGGTGAGAGGCCCTTGTTCCCAGGCCCTTTTGGGCTGGGATCCAGAGTAGCTGCCTGCATTCATCATCCTTATCTCCTGGGTTTTTATTAAGCACTTTGTGTTTGACTTCATTTTATCCTCAGAGGCTCAGAGAGGGAGACGACTTGCCCAAGGGCACACAGTAATTTAGGTTACCCTCTGTCTTATCCCCCATCCCTTTCCTATTGTTCTCTGCTCCCTATTCTGGACCTAGGAGGATGTTTGAAGGAGGACCCAATTGGGGTGCCATCCAAGGTGCCTTGGCATCCAGGGAGTCCTTATCAGAGCCTGGTGCTGCCATCAAGGACAATGGCCAAGGGAAATTGTATCTGCTTCAGCATTTTTTTTTTAATTGTTGCAATAGGAAGCATG